>JAVANC010000020.1:9692765-12345265 GCA_033319125.1 Parnassius glacialis | reverse complement strand
AGTTATAAAATATTACGAAATTTATAGATGATCATAACCCCTGGGATTAAGGTGACTGCTACAAAACTATTTTTAATATGATTTGTTTAGTTAACTGTCTAACAATATATGATTGTGAACCGTTTTTAACCAACTTCAAAAAGGAGGAGGTACTAAATTCAACTGTTTTTTGCTTATTAGTGTTACCTCAGAACATTTTTCTAGGTGAACCGATTTTGATGACTCTTTTTTTATTTGAAAGCTAGTGCTTCTCATGTGTTCCCATATAAAGATCAAGAGCTGATCAGTAGTTTTTGAGTTATCGTTAATAACGCATATTTAATTGATGTCGACTACATTGATGATGTTCTCATTCTATTTATATTGAAGCCAGTTGCAGAAAATGTTTAATTTTACCACTTGTTTAATGTCCTGTTGGGTTTTTTATTGGTTCTTTCCAGCACAGAAGGATTTTCCAAGCCAATGGTAAATTAAATTATGTAAAAAAATTATATGACATTGGTCCCTTGGGAGAGAGGTATATCCTTAGTGTGGGATGCTACTTACTACGTAGACACCTTGACAACTTCTCATATCAGGAGTACCTCGTTTAAAGCCGGGGCGGCATCAGAGGCAACTGAGAATTAAGAAATTGGCGCAATTATGAGTCTGTGAGAGATGACTATATTATATTTGTGCCATTTGCTGTAGAGACTATCGGTCCGTGGGGTCCACGTGCGGTGAAGTTCTTAAAGGAACTGTATCCGCGACTGATCGTCGCTGCTGATAGTAAGGTGCTGGTTCTTTTCTCGCTCAAAGGCTAAGTATAGCCATTTAGGGAGGAAACGCAGCCAGTGTTTTTGGCACAATACGACTTGTAGTGGGACTGTATGATACCTAATTTAAGCTTTAATACGGCCACAAATCGAGAGTAGAGCACTCCCCCACAACGTGAGGCGTGCAAAATAAAAGAATACTCTGAAATGTTTATCGCGGCCTTTGTATAATATTGTGTACTACATACTGGAAGAGACACCGCGTACAAAATTTGTACGGCAGTGGGATACGTTGAAAGAGGCACAAAGTACCTTATTATCGCACAGATTAAAACAGTGATTATATACTCTTTAGCATAGACGAAGTAAGTTTAAGCCCGTGGGCTCTGACGCGTGTTGCAAACTTGCAAACAACCAAGTCTCGGCGTCTCTTCTATAGTACGTAGTACATTCACTTTATTGAACGCTCCGGCCGATATGCTTAATGCAGTTCGTTCGACGTATCGACTATGACTAAGTTATAATGAATAAGGTTATACTTGGTTACATTAAGACCCGCCTTAAGCGTTTTGAAGCACAACAAAGGTATAGATTTTCAGGCCTGTTTATATTTTGGCTATGCCCATGTCTCCGACACTGTACACGTTCAAACGGTCGTGTTACTAAGTATGCTTACTGTAAACAAAGTGATTTTCCCACTCAGAGTTAGTGCGATATTTACCCCGGTAGTTTATAAACATATGCATGATAATTAGCTTCCAGTACACGCTAGAATATCGTAGTTAAATAAACGTTTTATTAACGTTTTGCAAAAGAAGTATAAAGTTAAAATAATTAAGATACTCTCTATACCAGTCCCACCTCAATATATTATCTTTAATATTTCCGAACCATAAAAAAATACACGAAACCTTAAAATGTGTTCTTATCATTAACAAATTTCCTTATTCCTTTTGTAATAAAGGTGACTTTTTCAAATATCACACGTCTTTTAAATTTTTCCGCTGTCGTCCCGGTCTTGGTCCCGGTCACTTGGAACAGCCTAAATCCACTATTAGTGTCTTGTTTACAAAATTGTTTACTTTAAAGCATTAGGTGAAAGTTATTCTAACGTTTATCAGAATGACATCAATTTGCTTACCTTTTTAGGAACTTTTTTAAAAGTCTTCTGCATATACGCCGATGTGCAAAGAATCGTATGAACGGGCGCTTCTGTGGGTATACCTAGTGATGTCATATTGGTTACACGTCATGAGTTTCAATATTAACATTTAATACTAATGATATAGTGTTCAAATCAATTTATACACTTAACACATGATTTTCCGTTCAATGGATTTACTAGTATGGTTCAATTTAATTATTAAAACACTCCAGTTTGCACATTTAAAAAATGTATATTAGTTTCGGTATTGGTCAAAACTATAATATAACTCTTTATTCGAGAATGGCACTTGGGTTTAGGTCCTTGGAAAGCGACAAAATGCTCATACGCACCACATTACGTCTCTTAATGCTAGTAAACACATCCGATGACTCAGCGAAGTAAGTTTGTAAAGACGTTCACGAATTTACCCGCGTATAACAAGAAACTTACTAAGAAGATTTTAAGGTCTCTAAGGTTTGTTGGAAGAAAACTCTTAAGCTATTTATTATTATTTTTCAAAACTGTGTATCGTTAGTGCGTCTATTAGTGATCGTGTAACTTGAGAATTACATGACCGAATGAAGTCATATTCACACAAATGTTATGTTATATCGAGATGATGTTTCATAGGTAGGCTAGAATCTAATATGTAGCACTGTAGTTAAAATGTATAATATAGCTCTCTCATCTCTCATATTAACAATATAATACGCTGTTTATTTGCCAAAAAAAATAATTATAAAATCTGGACCTTTAAAAGCGCGTTATGAATTCCACACGCAAAAAAACACAAATTAGTACGTACGATTTTTATAGTGATTTTGTCAAAGAAATATAATATATAGCTTATTTTATTTGATTTATTTCTTATTGCCATTGCCTTACGGGGTGATTAATTAATGGTTAAGATAAACAAAAATAACTAATTAAGTATGAAAGTATACCAATATTTATAGAACTCGGGCAGTATCTATACTAATCTACTTATAAAATAAATTGTTTCTAATTAATCTCAGAAAGTACCTTGTTGGATAAAGTTTGTTCCTGTTACGAATGTAAGCTAAAGTTTTTGATTTAATTAATACGATGAAATATCCATGAAACGATCTATGAAATAAATTAATTGATGAAACTTTTGAAAATTCCATTTAAATAATTATTATTTTCATTTAATATCCAGGTAAGGACAACAAACAAGCACACAGACCACCTGAAGGTAAGTAAATGCTTTGGTCGATAGACTCCTACATCTATTATTATTTTCCTACATCTATTATTATTTGATTAAGATTGAATAAGTACATTGACGTTATATCACTGCCCTAAGGTTGGACTGGTAGAGAATTCTTTTAACATTAGTCCGTCTTTTGTTTCGTAACATTGTCTAAGGTTCAATAAAGAATAAATAAATTGACACATCTAAAGACTAGGATGGGAGGGCCCATTATCACTTGTGACGGTTCTTACCTTGTATATAGTTCTGTTTTTCTCACATAACATTAAATTAACAACAACGCACTCCACGAGATTTAATTGAATATTCTTTATTGGTACTTTGACTTAAAAACTTGGAGCACAGTATCAGTATGTTAATATATAAAAAAAATTCCAAATAATTTATACTTAAGAAAACTTTTTAAATTAAAGTTTAATTATCTCTTTATTTTTACCTTAATCTTTATTGTAATACACCTTAATGTAAGGGTTACTGTGGGAGGACTTAATGCCTTATGTCTACGTGTCTAATTTCTATGTCTACCAGTCACCCTGGGAGAAATAGATAAATAAATGTTCAGAAATGCTAAAAAATATTAAAATTGATAATATCATACATATACAGTGAAACCTGGTTAAGTGGGACTTGGATAAGTGAGAAACCTCTATTATTGAGAGTTGCAATGAGGTCCCGGTTCTTTTTCATTAAATTACCTCTGTTAATGGGACTTTTTGAAACTGGTTAAATGAGATTTGAATCCTAAGAATTTTGCGATGTTTACCTCTATAATTGAGACTCTCAGCTCAATTACCTTCATAAGTGAGACAAATTAATGTGGTTTTAACACGTTTTGACATGTTTGCTTACGTAAATTTCGCGTCGTCTTTCGCGCATGCTTTGTTTGTCAGTACGGGGGTATTTATAAATGAGACAACTAAACAACTATAATTAAAACTTGCTTAATTGGAAAACTGGATTATTGGAAACCCTCAATAATTGGTACATATGTCTTGATCCCTTGAGATCCCAATTAACCAGGTTTCACTGTGTATATATATATGACATAATATGAACAACTTGATTTGACTGCGTCATTGGTCTAATTGTTATTGAGTTTATTTTAGTTTTTCTTTTTTTTTCTCTGAAATTATCAATAGTTGCCCGGAGTCAGGAAGTTGGCGGTGTCTCACCCCCGTGCTTCAGAAAGCGCGTAAAGCCGTTGGTCCTGCGCCTGATCTCTCTCCGGTCGTGTCGGTTTGCCGTCCCATCGGGCTATGAGAGTGAGGGAATAGAGAGTGCACCTATGCTTACGCATACACTTGGCCACTATAATCCTGTCCTGCGCCAATGGCTAGTCTCCGTTAAGGCTGGCCGCTGTGACTAAAATTCGGTCTACAGGACATTAATATGAACAACAAGTGGTAAAATTTTGTACAACCGACTTCAATATAAATTATTCATACATACCCTACCTACTAAGTCCTTGATGGGACCACATGAGAAGCACCAGCTTTCAAATAAAAAAATAATCATCGAATCGGTTCACCTAGAAAAAAGTTATGACGTAACACACATAAAACATACAGTCGAATTGAGTACCTCCTCCTTCTTGAAGTCGGTTAGAAATTAAGTAAAGCAGAAGCGAATATGATAATTAAAAAATTAAAAATTAACAAGGGGCCCGCTTTGTATTATTAATGAACTACGTAATTATCCTCATTTATTTGAATTGTAAAAAATGATACCTCTTTTTGTTTAACAGCAAAATCTACAAAGCCGTAATCATTTCAAAATATACAGCGCACCGCTGTGACAAAGTCATTACATTAGGAACGTGGGCTTAACTTATCAAGAGTCCCGAGTAAATAAGTGGTTCACAATCAAACAATTTGTGTAATCAGGAGCGGCGCAACGACTGTACAAACGAGCGCATAATTCAAATATTCAATTTGCACTAAATTAAATAACTTTTAGAGCCTTCGCACAGACGCTGAGCGTTCGCTGTAAATTTCACAGTAGGCGGACAGCCCAGGGTCAGTACATTGACATTATTGAATTGTAAAAAGTACTGATTTGCCACGTGCTTGGTGCTGAAGGAAAACAGCGCGAGTGTAACATGTAGCGGCACTGTCGTCGCGCCACAAGCGAAACACATCGAAGCCTAAATCGCGTTATTAAAGTTCCGAAGCAAAAGCAGTATAATAGAATAGCTTCGAACTACCTCTCGGAGCGTTGGCAGCTCCCCGGGCATTATACCTTGCCCGGCGGGAGATCTCCCCTTTTCCTTTAACGGCCACAGTCAGTCACAAAGCACAAACACTTGCATGTATAAGAAATAAAATATTTACAAACATGTGAAATCGCAAACACGCATTGGAAGAGCCACCCTATACAGCCCCCAAAAGTCCACTGCTGAACATAGGCCTCCCTTTACAGTCCATTTGCTGTGAAACCACTTACTTTAATTTTAGTTCGCATATTTCCGCGGAACTTTTTTGAAACAAACAAGTTTAATAACCCAATTACTGATTTTGACTAGATCCGGGATTTGAACCTGGGACCACGTGATCAGCAGTCGCGCTTGCCATTACACCAACGAGGCGGTCAGTGTAAAATTAAAGGTGCTAATTAACTAATATGTGATTATGTAACCTTTATTGTATTTAATAAACAAACAAATAAAACCAGATCCCTACTGCTAGGTTAAAAGTAGGTGAATTCGATTTATTTATGGCTCAATTTAAGGTGTAGCCGAATTCCATTAGGAAAGGTGCGGCTGTGGTGACCCCCTGGCTACCACGAAGCCGCGAGCATTAATAGACATATCAATTATAAAAAGAAATTTATTAGTTTAGAATATATTGGTTTCATCACTATCGGTTCAGCCAATCCAAAGATAATTTAACCTACTCAGTTTAGCCGGCTAATCTTACATTTATTTTTGATGCTAAGATGAGCAGTTACGTATATATATATATATATATATATATATATATATATATATATATGCCATCAAAAACATGACTTGTAAAAAAGCCAACTCTCGCAACTCAGTTCTTCTACCGTGAAAATTTATGAGATCCATGTAATACCAAGTCGGTTAATTTATTCAGTCCCTACTTAAGGGTCCTTCTGTCTTAAGTTATTACGTAATTAGCTAACCTAACAACATCTTATTGTGACCATATCAATATTAAAAATCTTTTATGTTTTAAATAGATGTTTTTAGTAATTATTGCTATTAAAGGTAAATAGATGTTTTAATAGAACTAATTACGTAATAACTTAAGACAGAAGGACCTTTAAGTAGGTAGGGACTGAATAAATTAACCGACTTGGTATTACATGGATCTCACAACTTTTTACGATAGAAGAACTGAGTTGCGAGACTTGGCTTTTTTACAAGTCATGTTTTTGATGGCATCTCATTTCTTTTTATAGATAGTTATATCTAGGTACCTATCTACACCTATTATTCCATTATATTATACATATATAGCTACACTGATTCATTCACTGAAAATGTAACTATGTAATCCTATATATTTATATGGGATTACAAAGTTATTTATGCAGTTGGTGTATCTCGAAAACTGGAACGAAATTGCAAAATATTTTAATTTTTCCTTGATTTATTTACTAAACGATAATTGTAAATAATGATAAAAAACCAAATTTAAAGCTTCTATGTCTGCTAAAAGTGCCTTAGAGTTTTGATGATCGGTCAGTCAGTGAGTGACAAAATTAAGAAATTTTGACTAGTTATAATTCTTAAACTACTAGTTCAAATTTAATGAAATTTCAAAGGTACCGAGTTTATACAATGCCAAAAATTTCAGGTTTCTAGTTTTATCCACAACGAAGTTATAGGGTTTCGAAAATGGCCTGAACTGCTTCGAGAAAAGGATAGTACGGCCGTGCCGCTTTTTTGCTCGACTTGGCGGGGGTACGGTAGTGCCCCCAGATATATATATATATATATATATATATATACACATTTATCCTAAAAGACAACTATTGTTATTTGTCTTTTAGGATAAATTTATCTCTCACTACAATTCAATTGTTTTTCAAAACGTCACAACTCAATGAACTGAGAAACATAAAGCATTGCGCTATCCAGATATCAAAAGCGACTTTCCTGTTGTACGCAAACCCACCTATGTAAAAATCTGATATATAAATTAATGCTATGCTATTCAGACTACATAATTGTCGATTTTTGCTCAAAAACCTATTGCACATAGAAATATATACAACTTTTTTCTTATACATATACATATATCTATGATTTTGCAATACAAAACTGATGAAGCTCAGTACCATTTATACCATATCATATAATACCTGCATTGATAAGATACCTACTCCGTGGAAATGTACTGGTTCATGAGTTACATAATAATACTAATTAGTTTAAGTTTCACTTAGTTGTTAATTTTTATTTTAATTATGTACATTTTTTGTTTCATATTAAGCAAACTAACACATTAACTACTGTTTAATTAGTTACTAGTATGTTTATATAATATGTAATTGCAACAGAGTAGAAACTTTTTCTGATATTTTTAATACTATTTTTAATATTATATTTTGTACATAATCAAATTAAATAAAATGTACATTATGTTTGCCGACTGTTCGTAGGTAGCTGTCATCGGCGTCTACAGAAAACCAGCACTGCGGTAACCGGTAACACTGCCGAGGCATAATGCTGAGTCGGTAGCCATTTTGTTGCTAAAATTCAATACCTATATAATTAATAAGTCAATCCTGTTTTCTATTAGTGAGACTCATGCATTAAGTAAGTAAAACAACCTAGAATAAAAAAATAATTTCTAATATAATCTTTAATGCTTCGTGTAAATTCTGAACGACTTTACCGGTTAAGACTTATTGCACTTATCCGTAGGTAGGGGTGGAATCATCCGATGGGTGACGGTATTATTATTAAATTATTAACTTCAATTTTTTTGGACCAAAATGTTCACAATATGATAGGTGGCATGCGGTCGAGTTATGAGTAACTATTATAATTATAGGGTTAATTACGAAGTCCGTAGTGAATCCAGAGTGAAATTCGTCGCGCCACTTACTGGTAAGCGCATGATATCGTTTGCTGGGCAAGATAATAAAATAATAAATAATTGCAAACCACCCCGGTTTAGGTTGATTTCTGAATACGCATCCATGGTTTCTAAATAAGCACCCATGTTTTCTAAATAGGCATCCATGGTTTCTAAATAGGCATCCACGGTTTCTTAACACGCATTTAAGGTATCTGATTCGCATCCATAGTTTCTTAATACGCATCCATGGTTTCCGAATACCATCCATAGTTTTTAAATACGCATCCTATGTTTCTAAATACTCATCCATGGTTTCTGAATACGCATCCATGGTTTTTAAATAGGCATCCTTGGTTTCTAAATACTCATCCATGGTTTCGGAATGCGCATCCTTGGTTTCTAAATACTCATCCATGGTTTCTGAATACGCATCCATGGTTTCTTAATACGCATCCATGGTTTCCGAATACGCATTTATGTTATCTGAATACCTAACAAGGGTTTCTGAATATGCAACCTGGATTTACGGCGAGCGCTAAGTCCCAGAGTTATCACCGGTCGTCGGCACAGAAATTAGTTTGAAGAATAAACCCTGTGATTATTATTTCCGTCGAACCAAATGAACAAAATCGTTTTAATTGATGATACAGATAGAGAGCTACGTGGCCACCTTTAACACGATTTTATTCACATAACCTGTATATGAATTTAATGTGTATTTGTATACCATTACATCCTCCGTTGCTAAACATAGAACTCCCCTTAAATTGCCTCAAAACTCATAGTCTTTACGATTCAACATGGTTGCCACGATTGCCACGATTGGCAGACGGGTTGGCAAGGGTAGTTTTGAAACGAAATTCCTTATCGGACGGTACGGGTTTAGCGGATGGAAGCTAGGCGACAAAAAATGTAAGTTTTTTTCGTCACTACCCCTTGTGTCATAGTGTAGACGGCCTTGGCGGCGAAATAAGGAATCGAGATGGAATAATATCCATCTCTCTCGCACTTTTTCTTATCTTGCCATGAAAGAAATATTATTTTAATTCAAATGACGCTTTTTTTTATAGGCTAAGGGTGACAAACGAGCAAACAGTCCACCTGATGGTAAGTGGTTGCTGCGGCCCATAGACATCTACATCTATCCTCGTTTGCGAATCAAAATGCAGATGCGTTGTCACCCGTGAGGACTAAGATGGAATGCCTCATTTCCAGTAAAAAGGGCCTCCGGCCACCTGCACTCACCGAGCAAAACGCAGAGGTAAACCTCTACTTCACGCTGGTATTCTGTGAGGTCGTGGTACTACCCCGGTTCGAGCCGGCCCATCCGTGGGACAGCAAAAGCTGCCGCATGGCTCTACCACTGTTAAAAACACGCTACATTTTAATAGACGCTAGTAATTCATTTATTTGTATTTGTTAATCAGTAATATAAAACCTACGTTTATCAATAATATACTACACAAGGAACTTCCTTCCAACAGAGTGTTCCACGACATTCACGCATTTTTTATTTTATTTATAATTTTATTAGGAAGACGCTGTCGGCTGCCTCTCCTCGTTTCATTCCCTATGTCGCCTCTTACACAGCACCCACGTGGATAATATAGGGAAGTGGATAATCTTACAACGCCATTATACGGTTTGATATTATAATATATGGGTACTTTTAGTACCTTTGTTTAAATGTAATGAAATTTTATAACTCAGTTTTCACAACACAATGATCTGAAATTTTACAGAAGTATTAAATAATATCGTCGTGTCTAGGCGACGCAAGAGCTTCTACTGCCCCGTAGAATCCAGTGGATATCATAAACGGCAGCATCTTACACTGATGACAACTCAGAGTTAAAAAAACCGTTTGCCTGCCTGCCCTCCTGCCCATCGTGGCAACTATAGGAAATATTCCCCTATGAGATGTGAATATATATGAGTAAAGTGAAGTAATATATAAGTAATATACGTGGTAGAGCCATGCTGCAGCTATATTACTAGTATAGTTGTAGCACGAATGGGTCGGCTCGACCGGGGAAGGACCACGCTCTCACATAATACCAACGTTAAATGGCAGCTTGACACTGCTGTGTTTCGTATGGTGAGTGTAGAGAACCGGAGACCCATTTTAATGGAAAAGAGGCATTCCATCTTAGTCCTCACGGGTGACAACGCATCTGCATTTTGATTCTTTATTGAATCGGTATTTTGATTCTTTATTGAATCAAAATGCAGATGCGTCGTCACCGTTACGATAAATGTATTTCAACGATAGGATAAATGTAGATAGATGTCTATGGATCACAGCAACTACTTACCATCAGGTGGACTGTGTGCTCGTTTGTCACCCTATCCTATTAAAAAAAATATTTTAATGTTTTGACTGCGTTGAATATAAATAAAAACATAAACTTTTTAAGCGAATATACAAAAAAAATTGATTAGTCTGATTGATAAAAGCATTGACTTAAATTGCTAGCGTAAGTAATTTCCTGGACATCTATTACTTTAATGTATCACATCACAGCTCACGATTGTGCTTGATTTAAACTCTAATTCATTTATTTATAAGCAACTTTACAAAAACAAAATGACATAAAAGTTTCAAAATATTTTCGAATGTTCATTCCTTCTTTTTTTATAGGGGAGGGGGCAAACGAGCATACGGCTCACCTGATGGTAAGTGACTACCGCCGCCCCTGAACAACTGCAAACCATGGGAATTGCAGGTGCGTTGCTGGCCTTTTAAATATCTTATTGAATGTACAATCGCGTTCCTGTAATATTTGCAGTCATATTACTAAATGACACCGTCGTTGGTCGGCGATGGTCGCCGATGGCATCGACAGCTGCAGTCTACGCGTTGCCTATTACCGTTGCCTGTTTACTGCAATTATCAATAGCGGCGTAGAGGTTTATTGACGTTTTTGTCGTAGTAGAGCCATGCTACAGCTATATTACGGTTGTGGGACAATTGGCTCGACCCTGGAAGGACCACACTCTCACAGTGTACTAGCGTAAAACAGCACTTTAATACTGATGTTTTTCGAATGGCGAGTGTAGAGAAAACCCTTTTTACTGCAAGTAAGGCGTTCTGTCCTAGCCCTCAGGGGTGACGCATCTGCATTTTAATTCCTAATTGAGAATAGATGTAAATGTCCGTGGGCCGCAGCAAACTGTTTGCACGTTTGTCTCCTTATTCTATAAAATGTGACGTTCGAGTGTATGTATGCACTAGCTGTGCCCCGCGGTTTCACCCGCGTCATCACGTGTCCGAGGTGCGCAACATGACCTAGTTCAAGTATTTTATAACAGTTAGGGTTTAAGCGTCGTTCGCGCGCCCAGCCAAGTATTGAATTATTTTAATTTTACATTATCTCTTAAACTATGCGTCCAAATAACATGGTATAAAGAACAAAGTCTATCTTCATAAAATTGTCTTGATGATGAAGTAACTTTCGTTCGTAAGGATAAATAGGCCATGCCTAATAATAACGCTCATAAATCACTTTTAAATTTTCAATATTTTTTTTTTCACAAAATACCAAATTATGGCTTACGTATAAGAAATAGACATATGGTATCGCGGACTTTTTTTTAGACGGAGTAAAGGTCTATATTTTTCTAAAACATGTATTTACGTATCACTAACGATAACACCAGCGTACGCGGATAAATCATTTCGGGAGTGCCTTTTCTTCTGACTTGCTTAACAAATATCCATATTTAAGGCTAGCTGAGTTATATAGCTTAATGCTAGATAGCCTATACTATTCCACATGAATCTGGCTATAATATACAAGAATTTTTCAAATCAGACTGGTAGGTCCGGAGATTAGCGCGTTTAAACAAACAAAAAAACAAAAAAACTGTTCCGCTTTATTATATTAGTATAGATTGTTTTGAGGAAAAAAAATCGAAACAAATTCTATCACAAGTGTACCTCGCCTACTGTAAACATAAACAGACGTTTGATTATTTGCAGACGTTGATACTGGCAGACAAGCTTCAATAAAATATTACTTTTCGTCCTCTCTTCAGTAACAATTACGCAGCCCAAGATTCTTGACGACCTTATTTTAACCTTTATTATGTTCAAAGTATACCGTATGTATAGTAATTGATGTTTATTGTGAGTGTACGTGGCAAGTGCGTCTGTATTTTTATGGTAAATATCTTTCTCCTCTGTATCTGCCTAAAAATTTCTTTAGTGAAAATTAAATTTTTGCAAAAATTGCAATGGTATAGTGCATAGGTAAGAGAGTGTCGTGTACTGACGGTGTAAGAGATTCCACTACCCAGTATTTCAATATGAAATAAAGCAGGAGATAGGCGGCTCAGATTATAGAAATAGAAGCGGTATCTTTCTGATTAGCTTAAGATAAAAAAAACTGCGGTTTTTTTTAAGGATAGAGTGACAAACGAGCACACATTCCACCTGATGGTAAGTGGTTGCTGTGACCCATAGACATCTACATTTATCCTCAATAAAAAGTCAAAATGCTGATGCGTCGTCACCCGTGAGGACTAAGATGGAATGCCTCTTTTCCAATAAAATAGGTCTCCGGTTCTCTACACTTACCATACGAAACACAGCAGTGTCAAGCTATCATTTTACACTGGTATTATGTGAGAGCGTGGTCCTTCCCCGGTCCCAGGAAGTATAAGGAAGGTTGCCAAACTGCCTACAAATATACATATTAGGGTTGGCAACTTTCTTTGCCATTAAGCGACAAAAGATCATGAATTCATGAAGTTTAAAAAATACAGGACATTTTTTAAGAGCATCATAATCTTTTTACGTGGTAGAGCCATGCTGCAGCCATATTAAGTCCTAACGGGTGACAACGCATCTGCATTTTGATTCGCAAACGAGGATAGATGTAGTTGTTTATGGGCCACAGCAACCATTTATTATCAGGTGGACTGTGTGCTCGTTTGACACCCTTATCCTATAAAAAAAATATTTTAATGTTTTCACTGCGTTTAATATAAATAAAAACATAAACTTTTTAAGCGAATATACAAAAAAAATTGATTAATCTGATTGATAAAAGCATTGACTTAAATTACTAGCGTAAGTAATTTACTAGACATCTATTACTTTAATGTATTAACGTCATGGCCGTCACTCGTTTTGTACCACATTTCATCAAGTTAAATGCTTTAATATCAAAATAAAATATTAAAACTTATAGTACACATTTACAAAAATGCTTTGATGTTTGATGTAATATTAATTACTGCGACATTAAACTAAATTTTATATTTTATGTAATCCATTTTAGTAAATTGTATGTGAGCCGGTAGATCAGGGGCTTAGCGCTCGCTGTAAATTTCACAGCACGCGAAAAATCTGGGTTCGATCCCCGCCAGCACCAATGAAATTGTTAATTGCAATTTTCAGTGCTGATTTACCGCGTGCTTGACGGTGAAGGAAAACATCTTGAGGGAAACTGCATGTCTGAGAAAAAAACACATTTCGAAGACATGTGAAGTTCGCCAACGCGTATCGCAGCGGACAATTCCTTGTTCTATAACCCCTCTCAGAAATGAGAGGACTTCAAATTTTAACTTTAATAGATGTTATCCAGGCGAAACCGTCCGGGTCGTGGTAACAGACGACTATGAGAAATCTATAGATATACCGTATCTTTTACGCCAGACTTCTGACCGGCGACGGATAGCAGCGTGGTACGTCTGGTATGAAAAATCGCCCCAACAGCGGAGGGACCCTTGTCTGGGCTTCTACGGGCTGATTGTAGAGAAGAATATATGATGTGACGACCGCGTGGACTAGTTGTAAAAGTAGCTTTTTCATAGGATAAGGGTGACTAATGAGCCCACAATCCTTCTGATGGTAAGCGGTTGCTGTGGCCATGAATCAAAATGAAGATGCGTTGTCACCCGTGAGGACTAAGATGGAATACCTCACTTCAAGTAAAAAGGGTCTCCGGTTCTCTACACTCACCATACGAAACATAGCAGCGTTAAGTTGCCATTTTACGCTGGTATTCTGTGAGAGCGTCGTCTTTACTAATATCGTTATAAGTTCGAGCCAGTGTTTGACTACCATCACACCTGGTGTTAAGCGGTGATGATACCTTGGATAGTAAATGGTTTGATAATTAGATTGTGTTGTGATTGTCTTCTTACATCGGGTAGCACGGGTGAACTAGAATGAATGTCTCTTGAATAATAATAATATAACGTCTTCCACACCGAATATCGATCACGGCGGTTAGTGCCAATGAGGACTAAACAGGACAGGATTATAGCGCCCGAATATTTCATTTTCGAAAAGTGCAGCTTGTGCTATAATTGCGCACAAGTACTTTCTCATCTTCATCGTCACCATTACAGCTATTACAAATCCCCTGCTGAACATACGCCCTTCCCATAACTTATCTCTAAGCACGGCTCTGACTTGTGAGTCACCTGCATCCATAGTTCTTCAATAGGTCGTCACTCCATCTCATTTGTCGGAGTTATAATTTGATTAGTTCATTATTTTAATTGAAACACGGTGTTTGTTTTTATATAAATCAATTTTCTTTAAAAAGGATTCGAACTTGAGGCTACACGCTATCGACAGGAATAATATTCGGGTTCAAATTGCCATAGTACCAACACATGCATACATTAATTATAGCTGAAGCATCGGGTGTCTACTGTCTATGCGTCAGTCGGCACACGTTTCTCAGGCGGTAAACCGATACTGTTGCCAAGTGAACGCTTGTAGACACGAAAAAAGCGTTTTGCTTAACTACTTTCCCACTTTATATTAAGTGGGCATGAAACCAATATGCATGAATGAAATAAAAATGAATAAAGCGCACTGGCTCAGTTATCACTCTTGTCAAAAAGAAAATCCATGTAGTTTTTTTGGGGTATTCCCAGTATTCTTACCAAGTAGTCTTACTAGTAAGACTACTGGGAATTATGTGACATGGCGTATTCTCAGTAGTCTTACCAAATTATTTTTATCAGTAAAACGAATATTCTTACCAAATTATTTTAACAGCGGTAGAGCCACGCGGCAGCTTTTGCTGTCGCACGGATGGGCCGGCTCGAACCGGGGTGGTACCACGACCTCACAGAAAACCAGCGTGAAGAAGAGGTTTACCTCTGCGTTTCGCTTGGTGAGTGCAGGAGGCCGGAGGCCCTTTTTACTGGAAATGAGGCATTCCATCTTAGTCCCCACGGGTGATAACGCATCTACATTTTGATTTGTAATAGAGGATAGATGTAGATGTCTTTGGGCCGCAGCAACCACTTACCATCAGGTGGACTGTGTGCTCGTTTGTCACCCTTATCATATAAAAAAAATAAAAAAATAATAGAACTAACTGGTAAGACCACTAGGATAGGAAATACTCAGTAGTCCAGTAGAATATTTTCATCACTACCTACTACTACCTTCTATTTTATTTTATTTTTGTCATAATTATGCATTACATGGTTTTTTGGCCTAATTCTATTGGTTTCTTTTTTATAAATAGTAGGAAGAGTACTAGGCAAGAATAAACGGGAAAGAGGCAGTGGAATAGTTCTTTAGACCGTATTTCGATCACGGCGGCCAGTGCCAACAGAGATTAGATCTGTGCGGGACAGAAATAAAGTACCAGAATGGATGTGCAAGCACAAGTGAACTCTCTATTCCCTCAGTCTCATAGTTCAATGGGACGATAATCCGATACGACCGGAGAGAGATCAGGGGCAGAACCAATTGTTGTACATGCTTTCTAACTCCAAGCTGCTACTGAGAATTTCTTTAACAGAAAAACCCAATAAACTATTTTTGGTCCGACCCAGGATTCGAACCCGAGACCAAATATTTCCAAGAATTCAGCTTGACCTGGTGAAAAATCTCTCTTCAAAAATCTGTGTATTCATTAAATCCAATGGGATATATTTTTGACCATAGATTCAAGTCTAACAAGAAGATTGTCCAACCAATATCTATTTGGTTTGTTTATATTTTTTTTATATTATATTTGTTGTCTCGGAAGTATCACGCGTACAGAAGTCAATATATTATGTAGTATAAGTGCACAAAATATAAACTAGAACTAATGCTATTAATAAAAACAGTACGTAATAGAATATAAACTATTCCTAAAATAAGCTTCTAAAGAACTGATAAAATATTCCATGTATTTTTATAAAGTAGGACTACTGAGAACTTTATTTCGCGGTGTAAGTCTACTTGCTTAAAAAAAATCCCAGTAGTTTTACTAATAAGACTCTTTGGTAAGGCTACTGGGACTAAGCCACGCCACGCAGATAGTAAGATTACTGGGAAGAAAATTCCCATTAGTCTTACAAGTAAGAATATTAAGAAGAAAATTGCCATTGGTCTAACTAGTAAGAATATTGGGAAGAAAATTCCCATTAGTCTTACAAGAATATTGAGAAGAAAATTGCCATTAGTCTCACTAGTAAGAACATTGGGAAGAAAATTCCCATTAGTCTTACAAGTAACAATATTAAGAAGAAAATTGCCATTGGTCTCACTAGTAAGAATATTGGGAAGAAAATTCCCATTAGTCTTACAAGTAAGAATATTAAGAAGAAAATTGCCATTGGTCTCACTAGTAAGAATATTGGGAAGAAAATTCCCATTAGTCTTACAAGTAAGAATATTGAGAAGAAAATTGCCATTAGTCTCACTAGTAAGAATATTGTGAAGAAAATTCCCATTAGTCTCACTAGTAAGACCACTGGAAAGAAAATTCCCACTAGTCTTACTAGTAAAACTACTTTGTAAGACTACTGCAAATACCCCATATTTTTTCCATACAAAAATAGCGTCCAATTCCAACTTTAAACGACTAAATCTTTCAAACAATCGACTGCTTCTAAAATAGACAATCAAGAGAATTTATTTATCCTTAATATACTTTAGCTGCACTTTTTCGCCACGCTTGATAAGTGGATTGTAATCCAGACTTTTTCACAATTAACATTGTTTTCTATTGTATACTGAGTATTTTAGATATGATAGACGTGATGGATATTTCATCATCTGTCGAAAATAGAGTCCTACAACACTTACGCGACAAGAGTTTTTCCTAAATGTGTTGATTTCTCTTACGCTTTTTGCTAGCGGCGGAAGAATTCGGACCTTGAATTATACATAAATTACCGATTCTTAATATAATAAAACGATTTTTTATGGCGAAAAAATAAAGATGAATGATATTATTTCATTTTAAAATGATTTTGTAATTTTTTATAATCATTTTAACATGTTAGACTTTCAGTTACTTAGAATTAATTACAGTGGAAGCAAAGGAGCATTCACGTGTTCAGATATTTCAGTAATTTTATTTTAGTAATTTTATATCCAGCAGTAGTCTTTACCAGCTAATGACGGTAACTTTAAAAATTAAAAGAAGATGAATAATGTTAATAAAATTAGATTTAAAAAAAACTTTGACAACACGCATTGATAATGAACTATAATAATCATAGTGAGACTACCAGGTCAATCTAAATTTCAGATTATTCAAACGTCTGGAAGTGGATGAAAAATTAATTACAAAATTCCATTTCATTCATACCCACAGACATTCATATACAACATATATATACATCCATACATACAGGTCAAGCTAATATAAGCGTATGCTAAAAAAGCGTGTACTGTGTAGTGTAATCTAGTAATTGCTATAGCTTACGAGTGTATTAGCGTGTGGAGTTTTATCGCTTATTTCATGGCCGCGATCTACAGCCGTAGTCAGTGCGAGAGATATTCCCGCAGAATATTACTTACTCTGCATTATAATATTAACGCTGAGTTATGATTCTTTTATCCATCATTTTAATTAAAACTCAAATTTCCTCGTTTCAGGTACACCCAGGTATGTAAATATGCGCTTCCCAAGATAAATTGCGGAAAGAAACGATATTATATAAAAGGCTTAGGTACATATAAACAAAGATCAAGGGAAAGGTACACTGAATTAAAGAAATACAATTATTATCATCCGCAGCTCGAAAATAACCACAGAAAGGAAAAGAGTGCGTGAGTGTCGTGGAACACTCGGTTGGAACGAAGTTCTTTTCATAGTATATTATTATTAATAAACGTATTATATTATTGACTAGCTGAACCGGCGGACGTTATTCTGCCCTTACTGTTTGGTGGCGCGATGAGTTTCATTTTCACACACACAATTTTCTGTAAATTTATTATACGTACAGCTAAATCCTCCTTAGGACTAATAGAACCATCAACAGCCACAATGACATTAAACTTTGAAAGAAAAGGAAAAACATAACATTTTTTTTACTCTTTCGTAAGCGGATAAAAGTTGCCTACACAACATACAAAATGTCATTTGGTAGTTTGGTAGTTTTTGCGTGAATCGTTTTCACACACACAATTTTTCTACAGGTTCATTATATGTATAGATTAACAAATACAAATAAATGAATTACTAGCGTGTATTAAAATGAAGCGTCATTTAAAATAAAATAATATTTTTTTCATGGCAAGATAAGAAAAGTGTGAAGGAGATGGATATTATTCCATTTCGCTTCCTTATAGCCGTCAAGGCCGTCTACATTACGTCGGAAGGGGTCGTGACGGAAAAATCTTACACGTTTTCTTGCTTAGCTCCCATCAGCCAAATTCGTACCGTCCGATAAGGAACTTCGTTTCAAAAAAACACTGAGGTTTCGTTGACAGTTTCGTTATGACGGTGTTCTCAGCCGCTCTCTACTCCACATCGTTATACGTGGTTACTCCGCCATCTGCCTCACAGGATATTTATGTAATTTCCTTTAGCTAGTTCTCCTTATACTAATACGAAATTAGGCGATAGCGATTAATTCTTTGCTGACAAAATGACTTCCACATAAAACGAATAAATCTTTTTCATATTTTACTTAACTTTATCTCTACGTTTACAGACATTACTTTTAAACAGTTTTTTGCCGATAAAAACCGTGCTTTATACTTTAAATATGGTTGGAAGTAGTTTTTAATAAAATTATGTGATTTTGTGTATGAAATGTCTGCGTATGTGAACTATTAGGTCTTTACCCATGAAATTACCTTTTATTTTTTATATTTATTAATCAAAGAAATCATCCATGCACTCGATGCATCTTTGCCAACGCAGTGGCAGTTTGATGCCCTTCTTGAAGAAATCAGCTTGGAGGGTATTGAATTTTTTCCCGCGAATAAGTTATCCAATTTTTTTTAAAAGTAGAAGTATGTCGGCGCAAGGTCTGATTAGTACGATGGTCAACGGAGAGCTTTCAATCCCAGCTCGTTGTCTCGCGTCGTCGGGCAGGACCAGCGGGGACGAGCAATTGACCAAAGGTAGTTGGAGACGTGCGAGTATCTCCATCATTGTGTTCAGTTCTATACAAAACACATCTGCAGGAATGCTTATACCGTTTGGTAAGAAGCTGTGATGAATCACACCGGCGCTAGACCACCAAACAGTGACCAAACAGTTCTAGTGGTATGTTAAAGTTAGAAAATTCACTTTAACAATATCCGCTCATTAAAATAAAATGATGTGTCTTACCTAGTTTAAAGAGCACCTCCCGCCCTCCCTCAATTGCGTGCACTATCCCCGTCACCACTAATCCCAGCATCACTACTCCCACCACCACTACACTAGGAAAGACACACCACCGATAATACGACACGTGTTTCACCTCTACACGTGGCATCTTGAGGTGTAGTAGATTCTGCGGTAGCTGACCGCTAAGAGAGCGGCGAGCCAAAAACAGCTGCTATTTATACACACCGAAAAAAAGCGACCAATCACTCACTTTTTTCATCATCATCATCATTACAGCCCTTCACAAGTCCACTGCTGAACATAGGCCTCCCCCAAAGAATGCCACAAAGCACGGTCCTGAGCCACCTGCATCCCTTTTTTGTCCCCCAGCATTTTATAATTTTGAGTTTTTATCACGAAGATACTGCTATTCATCTCCTGTTTCAGTTCAGATCTGTCGCCTCTTAAGACACGATATGGGGTATTTAATATATATCCTTACACCGCCACTACACAGTTAAACATGTTATTGCGGTGTCATTTAATAAAAAAAAATAACTGAAGGTAGAAAAAATAAGGCAAATAATGATACTCGTAGAATTCTGATGACCGAAAACGATCTGATACGAACGACCATCGGATAAATCTGTACGTACTTACCCAACTGGAAAAATACTACACTTACTGCGTTTGCTAATCCAGTCAAGCGTAACAATTGTGTCAAATTCACTCGTACATAAATCAAAGATTATAGTTTTCTAATAAATCGACAATCGAGTCATGTCAGGTGTGAATAGTTTTCAACAAATGTAACGTGTTTGTTCATGTAAACGGATAATAAAGGACCAAGTGCGTGTCGAGCTACGCACTATGTAGAGGTAGGTTTCCGTATTTGCCAGTCACGATACTTCGTAATTCACAATACTTGAATTTAGAAGGGGCCTTCTTGATATTATGAGCATAGTGAGTTTGCTGTTTGACCGCTATTACAACTAAAAATGGGCCCAAGTAGGACTTTGGTAGCTGAAGGACTTATTTTCCAGGCAGTATTATAGAGATTCAAAAAAGATTAAAAAATCCTTTTGATTTTGAAAATAATCAAAACTATTTTTATGCAATGAAATTGTAAATTGCAATTTTAATTACTGCTTTGCAATGTTCTCGGTAATAAAGAAAAACATCGTGAGGTAACTAGAAACAGCGACATGTGAAATCTGCCAAAATTGGGACTATTGGACCCTACCTTGTTTACGTGTTTGTTTTATATTTTAAAAAATGCGTATTGCCTATATTAAATAAATTGTTTTCGGGTGATTATTAAATTTTATACAATTAAGAGGCAAGTAATGCCAAAAATGTTCCTCGCCCACCTGCATTCATCGATCCTGCATGCCTTAATAAGTGTCACTCCATCTAGTAGGGGGCTTCCGTACACTTCACGGTAGGTGCGAACCTGTCACTTGGGTAACATTTTTGATTTTATAACTTTTACATGGGTATTTCAGCAAATTAACTTTTTTGATGATGATAGTTATAATGTAAAAAAATCAGGGCATTTTAACCGTTCCTATTCACTTTTTCTTGTCCGCTTTCCGTTTCTCCTCTTCAATAACTAAAATGTCCGTGCCTCGGCTACTGTATTTTATTGTAAAGTTAAAAAGCCTACTTGAAAAGCTATATTTATTTGCACACTTAAATACTCTCACGTTAATGGAAATATAGACCGACATCGACAATATCCTGTACTAGAAATATTATACGAACCATATTTATATGTTTGTTTCCCGACTGCACCAGAAGGAGGTTAGTTTTTCTAGTGTACTCTTATGCATGTAAATGTACGAGTATTTTTTGGCACACTCTGTAACCCAAACGGTTTAATGGATGTTAATATAATATGAGGTGTTGTTAGATACATCTCAATTGAGGAAGTGACATAGGCTTTTACGTGGTAGAGTCATGCTGCAGCTATATTAATAGTATAGTTGTAGCACGAATGGGTCGACTCAACCGGGGAAGGACCACGCTCTCATAGAATACCAGCCTAAAATAGCAGCTAATGCTACTGTGTTTCGTATGGTGAGTGTAGAAAACCGGAGACCATTTTTACTGGAAAAGGGGCATTCTATATTAGTCCTCACGGGTGACAACGCATCTGCATTTTAATTCGCAAAGGAAGATAGACGTTGATGTCTATGGGCCACAGCACCCAATTACCATCAGGTAGACTGTGTGTTCGTTTGTCACTCTGTTTCTATAAAAAGGCTATATAATATTCATATATATTGCATCTGCAAATTCAAAAAAGGGAGTGGAAGGTTTTTTCCGTAGTTTCAACTTTTTAACATAGTCGGGTTTTGTAATCACTGTTTTAACCATTTGTAATAACGTTTTAAAAACGACCCTAACCACTTAGATGACTTTTACTATATTTACAGCACACAGTATTTACAGATTACGGGAGAAAAAATAAATCTAGGTAAGTCTCATTTCTGAGAAAATCATTTGATCTATGTTTTCACGCACACAGCAACGAATTTGACTTTCTTATGATTGGTTGTCTCTAATGGATAGAGCGTAGGTTTACCACGAAAGAGTACGCGAGTTCAAATCCCGATATATAGTGGGATTTAAAAAAAAATCTTTTTACAATTTCAGTCCACACGACCGCGTTTTAATCTGTTGCTTTTAAAATGTTTTGTTTGCAGATTTACGTCGATTTTTACAGCGCTATGCGTACCTTTTTCATCGTAAGTTAAAAGCTTTGTGTCGAAAAATGTTTTTGTATTTTATACAGAAAATCATCGTTTAATGGAAGTAAACAAAATCAAACTTATTTAATACTTTTTTGAATAATTAAAATAACTGGTTTATCGGAAACGGCTCTAACGATTTGGATAATATATTATATTGTATTTAAATATTTTACTTAAAAAAAAAACTAGATAGGTAGAAATATTTATTTTTTATTTTCAAACGAAACGTCGTATAAATCTAATAACTTCATTGCGTTGCTAGCGAGACGTATTGCTAGCAACGCAAATTTCAACAGTTCGTTGCGGTGAAAATTTTAGAGCTAAAAAGCCCGTAATTTTGGGTTTTTCTAAATGCTAATTCTTGATTTTGCGTTGCTGGCGATACACAACTCCCCTGATGGTAAGTGGATCATCTACATCTATCCATGATTAGGAATCAAAATGCAGATGCGTTGTCACCCCCGAGGACTAAAATGGAATGCCTCGTTTCCAGTAAAAAGGGTCTCCGGTTTACACTCACTATTCAGCTGCTATTTTGGTATTCTGTGATAGCGTGGTCCGACCCCAGCCGAGCCTACTTATTCGTGCTACAACTATAGTATAGCTGCAGCTTGGCTCTATTGTATAGGAAACCACTATGTCTATAATTACTATTGTTTGTTAACAAAACAGTCACAAATTCTGCAGTTTTTTTTTTCTCTTTAACACTTAAGCAATTATCAAGATTATTGCCGTTGTACATAACTCTTCTTAGTTTGCGGTTGCCGTATCCTTGCTTCGACCGTGAAGTACCGCGCAAATTGAATTTGACACAACAGAGTAATAAATGCCAAGAACAATTTAACGTCTGTGTGATAAGGGCACACCTTTGCCGCGTTTTGTAGACATTTTTGTTCTGAAATAGAAGAAACTGATCGAGTTTCAATTCGCGATAGATACTCGTTGCGATATGTTGTGGGTGCAGAACCAATATTTGGTTCAAGCACGCTAATTCTGAACACTAGCTTGGAATATTAGCATACCTACTGTTGCTATATAGTATGGTTAAAACGCATTTAAGAACATTTTGATTTTTAATCGAGGTTAGATGTAGGGTCACTGCATTTATTTACCATTAGGTAGACTGTGTGCTCGTTTGTCACCCGTACCACAAAAAAAGCGTGTATTTCAAACGTATTTTTTTACCGACTTCAAAGAGGAGACGGTACTCAATTCGACTGTATGTTATTTTTTATTTTTTGTGTCTTACCTTGTAACTTTTTTCTGGGTGAACCGATTTCGATGATTCTTTTTTTATTTGAAAGCTGATGCTTCTCATGTAGTCTCAAATATCTTATCGAGGTCGGACCAATAGGTTTTGAGTTATTTTTAATAATTTATATTGAAGTCGGTTGTACAAAATTTTAAATTTTCAATTATTTTAAATTTGCATACAGCGACTTCGCCCGCATGGAATTTTTTGCGCGGAACCCTAAAATAAAAGTAGTCTAAGTTACTCCTTATAAAATCAGCTATCTGCCAGTGAAAATCCCATTCAAATCGGTTCACAGGTTTTTGCGTAATGCGTGTTTACGCCAAAATAGCTCACAGATGACAGATTTTTTCAGACTTACTTAACATTTATCGTTATATTTTGGACAATTTGCACAATATTTTTATGAATTATAGCATATGTGTTATTCTGATGTATGAGTTATATTATTGTAAAGCTTCATTAAAATCCATTCAGTAGTTTTTGCGTGAAAGAGTAACAAACATCCATACATCCCCACAAACTTTCACATTTATAATATTATAATAATGTAATAGTAGGACAAACATATAACTCAATAACATATAATAAGCACAAGTCACATCAAATGCAGGGTTTCTTACAAATCATATAAATATAAAAATTTCATTCAAATACTTACAACGTATTTTATATTCCCAATGCTGACGACATCTATAAATTGACACAAACCGAACATACCAGAACGAATCAAAACAAAGATCATGCTGGGACAGCTGCAAGACAATGGACCCACTGTACAGATGGGAGTCTGTCACGAATCACAGTAATAAATATATGTTTACATCAATGAAACACGATAACATGAATGAAGACCGATGAATGATGAACGATGTGACATGAGGAATGTGGTAATGAGGTAGCGAAGAATGGTAATGGAGGTGCACATCATTTTATTGGAAAAAAATGTTGTCACAAAAAATTATAAGTACAAAAATATAAAATAAATTGGACAAAAAAAAAACAATAATTAATAAAAATAACATGTAAATTTTAAAGATATCAACAAAGGAAGTAAAGTATTTTTAAAAAGAATAAAAAAGATGTTACTGTTTAAAATTCACTTGTGGCTTTGAACTACACAGATTTTTTCTTTCTTATAAAACGTTACATAAGGTATATTTCCTGCGACTTGGAGGTGTTGAGACCCGTGCGGGATTCGAACCTGCGGCACGTAGCGACAATAGTCATCAATAATAATATCAGAACCGTGTGGTAGTGGTTTGAGAATATCTGTCATCACTTTTTGACTTATGCAATATGTCAGAAACATCTTATTACATATACATATATATTTTCCGACTGATTCCGGTTTACCGTCTTTTTAACCTATAATATCTAACCTTATCTATAATGATTATCGACGGGCAGCAACTACTGCCGTCGTCAACCCACTTGCCTAGTGTAAAGCATATCCTTCCAACTGGAGGATCACATGTTCAGCAGTGGAATGTTAAGAGCTGATGAAAAAATAATAAAAAAGTACAAACTAGCTAACAGACCACATGATGGTCTGTAACTGATGCAGCCAACATAATAAAATATGGCCAGATATGTATTGTCCTCTTTGAGAACTAACGTGAAATCCTCCATAGCTTATAATTACAACGGATCTCATATCATTCAAACCGTAACACAACAGTGTCTGCGGAACTGCTTGGTTCTAAAATGTTAAAGGACCGTGGGCAGAATATAAGCCAGATTTATTCAGCACTTTCAGTGTTTTCAGTTACTTTTCTGCCAAGTTCAAAAAGGAGCCGGTACTCAATTCGACTGTATGTTTTTTATTATGTGTGTTACCTCATAACTTTTTACTGGGTGAACCGATTTCGGTGATTCTTTTTTTCTTTTGTTTGAAAGCTGGTGCTTCACATGTGATCCCATATAAATTTGATCAAGTTCTGACAAGTTTTTGAGTTATTTTTAATAATTTAAATTGAATTTTATACGTGGTAGAGCCATGCTGCAGCTATATTAGTAGTGTAGTTGTAGCACGAATGGGTCGGCTCGACCGGGGAAGGACCACGCTCTCACAGAATGCCAGCGTAAAACAGCAACTTAATACTGCTGTGTTTCGTATGGTGAGTGTAGAGAACCGGAGACCCTTTTAACTGGAAAAGAGGCATTCCATCTTAGTCCTCACGGGTGACAACGCATCTGCATTTTGATTCGCAAATGAGGATAAACGTAGATGTCTATGGGCCACAGTAACCACTTACCATCAGGTGGACTGTGTGCTTATTTGTCACCCTATCCTATAAAAAAAATTAAAGTCGGTTGTACAAAAATTTTATTTTAAATTATTGGCTACTCTAACCGTTACATAGCGGCGGCGTAAGAATATCCACTACCTCACATCATAACGTGGGTGTCGTGTGAGGTGACAGACAAAATTTACCTTTTTATTTATTTATCTTCATTAAATATAAGAAATAAAATCTAAAAACAATTTCGCTGGGTTAAATTTTCACGCTCAATAATTAGATAATTAACTGCCAGCAAATACTTGTCAAATACATTCGAAGGTTCTTTACAGTAAATTAACCATTAGAACTGTGAGCGTTCAAAATACGGAACAGTTATGAAAATTGTTCAGAGAGAAACCTTTTATTAGGTTTGAAATTAAAATCAATTACTAATCTACTTTGGAACGCGGGATACGGACTCGTGATTGCATTTCTTCTTGTACTGTTAGTTATTTTATTATTACAGCTGGGGATGGACCTTTTCAAGAATACGGACTCAAGTTGATTTTACTCCTTAAGATGGTGTCTATAAGCGGTCATGATGTCTGCCTAACATATCCCTTAATCACTCTTACAACAGCTACGTAAGCCATATAAAAATAGATTAATACAATAATTGTTACTTTCTGAAGTCGTAACTATGGTGCCGCACGTAACATATTGATGTTAAATATATTGAGAATGAAAAAAAGTCAAGAAGACAACAAAAATGTGCATAAAAACTTTTAAAAAGAGAAGGGAACTCACAAAACATGCCAAGGATACTATCACAATGATCAATAAGTCGGTTTTAAAATGAATAAAACAAAATAGTAAATAAACTGGAGTGTGGTAGCGCCCGTAACACATAATACACACTCGCCGGGTATTCTTTTCAAAATTAACACAAACATACAAATAAAGTAATATAACAATGATAATATTCACGATGTTTATGATGATGAAGATGCTGATGATGAAAATGATGATGTATATAACGTTGATCATGCTCCACACGAGCTACTGACTTTCTTTTTGTCATCGACTTGTATTGACAACGACAGCATCGCCAGGCCGACCTTTTTGAGGCCACTTTGCACCCCCTGTTAAAAAAAATAGTTTTAACAGAAAATAATAATCACAATTACTTACACTAGTACAAGAAACACGGTTGATATTAAAAAGAAAAAAATCCACAGTTTCTTTCCTATCTCCTTCCTCGTATTTTTTTTAATTTGTTTATTCATCCCTGTTTTATTACGCAGAGTACTTCAGAGCTTTAATTTTTAAAGTACCAACCCGTCGTCCATTTGTCTCTTACCTAGTAAGAAATCAAGCTTTTCTTTTTTAAATTATTGTTAAATGTGAAATACTTCAGCAAAAATAAAGAAAACATTTCAGTGAATTCTTTTATCATATTGATTTTAATATATAGTTAACCTCTCGGTAGAGAGTACTAGTGTTCTGTGTATCTGACCTTAAACATCACTTATATTACTAAAAAACATAAAACTTAAAGACTAATTCATTGATATTACGCTATATCTACATAAATAAACCTAAAAACACTCGGCCACTTTCTGGCGATGATGAAACATCTCGAAACAAATTCCTCAAAACTTGAAAGTAAGAGTGTACAACCAGTACATGTTACCGATAATGATATATGGATCTGAAACGTGATCCTACATTGTTGGTTCTATGAGGAAGCTTAAGGTGGCTAAACGAGCTATAGAGAGAGCTATGATTAGAGTTTTAGTTTCTCTACGTGATAGAAATCATGATGAATATATTAGCAGTGGAAACAGATAAACCGATATAGCCCAAATAATCATGGCAATGGACCGGCCATTCGGTTCGAACAGCTAGTAACCGATGGGGAAGATTTTTGACTTGTTTGATATACGTTTTAGTTTCATCGTCATCATAATTACAATCCACTACTGTACATAGCCTCCCTCCAAGGAATGCCATAAAACACAATTGTTGGACATTGGTTGTAGGTAATTCCCGAATGTCTCACCTCTAGTGGGGGTCGCCATACATTTCACACACCAGCACAAGGCTGCCACTTGAGAACCTTTCTGCTATTTCTATAAAATTTAGGTGATAAACGAACTCAGCCTGACCTCTTACAGTTTTTTTTTCCAACAATTGTTGGTTTTTTCAACTACATATATGTTCATTCGTTGCCAATTCAGCATACAATCGTACAATCATACAATCGGTTGGTAGCTCAATGGACGACCGACAAAACCGCAAAGAAACCGGAACCTTTTCACTAGCAATGCATTCCATATTAGCCGTCAGCTCTGACTACGCATGCATTTTGTTTCATATTCGAGGATAGATGTATACAGCATCCATTTACCGTTAAGTGAACTGTGTACTCATGTGTCATCCTTAATTCTATACAAAATCTTGTCTTAAGTATTAGCACTCACAGCTTCGTTTGTTGTAATAAGAAAGGTCAAGGGCGTAATAAAAACTTCTAGTGCATTTGCTTCGGCGATGTACGCCGGGAAACTAAAGTGTACACGGCACGCAAACTTCTGCTAGATTCATGCAATTTAGGTTACAATGTTACTAAACTTCTTTTTCCTTTTTCATTCTTTTTATTTAGATATTAGTATGTAAGTTTACTATAATATACACCACCTCTCACTGTCCAATAGTACAATTTTCTCCTAATCTTAAGGTTGTGATCGTTTCAATAACAATCACAAATTAGTACGATTCAATAGGTTTCTTTCGATGACCACAAGTGGTATCCATATTTCGAGATTTCTTGTACAACCAGACTTTTTTAAATGAGTCAAAACTGTTTTGAGGTCAATCCTCAATTCCTCGACTAAGTCGTAACTACTAATATGCCAATCTTGCTCCACTTTTTCAAAAACGGCATCGACTTTATCCGTATGAGGGCAAACAGAGCGAGCTACATCTTTGACATCAAAATTCCCGAACTGAAAACGTTTGAACCAACTTTGTGCTACTCTTACTGACACTGCATTAGGTTCATAAACGTCACAAATTTTTTCGCGACTTGAGTCGGAGTTTCCCTTTTTCGTAATAAAACTTCGCAATATATCGAATTTCTTCGTTAGATTCATTAATTTTGGCGGACCGAAAAGAATTCAAATATGGCGGGAAAGTGTTTTTCACTTTTTATTTTCTTTTTCCAAATGTACACATATAGTATTGTACCGCCACAACAAGGATTCTCAAAAAGCGCGAAGTTTTAGTTAAAAAATTATTTGCAAATGTTGTGTAATTTATTTAAGAAATCTATAAAAAAAATAGGTCGGGGAAAAAGTTTATTCGTATTTTCTGCCGACTTCCAAAAAGGAGACGGTACTCAATTCGAGTGTATGCTTTTTTTTATGTGTGTTATCTCGTAACTTTGTACTGGGTGGACCGATTTCGATGATTTTTTTTATATGAAAGCTGATAGTTCTCGTGTGGTCCCATATGAATTTGATCACGGTCAGACCAATGGTTATTGAGTTATTCTTAAATAACCTATATTGAAGTCGGCTGTACAAAATTTTTGATTTTAAATTATGTTTGTATAAAATTAAACAAAAATCGCTTTCGTTTTAGTGTTTGTATCTGGCAGTTGTAGTAAGAATGTCTACTACCCCATATCGTCCCGGGGAGGTCGTAAGTAAGCGACGGAGGGCAACTGAAACAGGAGACGTACAACAGCATCTTCCTGATAAAAACTCAAAATCAAAAAATACTGCAGTTTCTAACCCACCTGCCAAACGTAGCAACTATGGCAAAATCTCTCCATTAGCCGATTTCTGAACATCAGCAATGGACTTTTATAGGCTGTAACGGGTGGATGGAACTTCCCCTTTTTCGTAAAAGTTACAGCCTAGATATGTCCAAAAAGGAGAAAAAAAGGCTCTAATTAATAACTGGGTTATGTAGGAGCTCATGTCCAAAAAGTCTCCCTACGAATTTTTCCTTTGGGTACTACCGAGCACTTGGTAAATCCTCACTTAGATTGAAATTAACAAAATGGTCGCGTCATTTTGTTAATTTCAATTTCAATTGCGCGGATCAAACTCGGGTATGCTTACGTACTACAATATTATACTATATTTAAGGCGACCGCATAGCCACTGAGCCAGCACTTTTTTTTATAGGAGAGGGGGCAAAGTAGCATGCGCCTCACCTGATGGTGTTTATCGCCGCCCATGAACAAGTACAGCTCTTTTGTATTACGCCACTGCTCTAACGTACTGTTTCATCGTCATAATTACCACTATAATCATCATCATCATAAAAATATACTGCTGGAAATTGGGCTCACGCATTATGGGGAGGATTTGTCTAAATTGTCAGGGTTGGCATCCGGATTTACTACCGCAGTACGTTACAGTAGTTTGACGCTGCTGGCTGCAGGTAAGGCGTTAGCAATGGTTACACCGCCATCTATCTGGAGCCATAAGTAAACAATTTTTTCTCGCATTTATTCCTCATACCCGTCTCTTACGACACCCACGGTATGAAATAGAGTGATGGATTATGACACTCGCGCCTATCACCCAAAGAGGTAAGCAGAGACGGACTTCTGTTTGGCAAGATCCTGACAGGATCCTGGATTACTCAAGATAGATACAGTGATAATGTTGAGAGCTTGAGAGTAATTTCTTCTACTTTTATCACATGGCTTATGCTATTTTAAAGATAACTACATAACTATATATGCACTGTATATGTAACCGGCGCTTCCTAGCACAAGCAACATTATTTGCTTAAAAGCTTATTTCCAATTACTTAAAATTCACATAATAATGCTAAATTTCCATATTAACTATTTGAATCTACATAATAAATTATATAATATTCCGTTGTGCGTGTGTTCGTGATTCTTCACCTCCTAAATGGCTTGTCTGATTTTGATGAAATTATGGATAGTTCTTACTTATAGTTAGACCCATTTTTACTTTTCTTCCTCACATAACTTCCTTGTGGAATCGATTACCACCAACGATTTTCCCGAACCGATACGATTAAGGGAGCTTCAAAAAAAAACTTACTCCTTTTTAAAAGGCCGGCAACGCATCTGCAATTGCTCTGGTGTTGCAGTTGTTCATGCTTCATAGTAGTCACTTACTATCAGGTGAGCCGCATGCCCATTTGCCCCCTCTCCAAAAACTACACAAAGTAACGATTATAATACAGAATAGATATACAATTTAAAGTTAAAATAGTTAAAGTTACAGCCTATATACGTCCCACTGCTGGGCACAGGCCTCCTCTCATTTCTGAGAGGGTTTTATGACAAGGAAATATCCGCCGCGTTGCCCCAATGCGTGTTGGCGAACTACGTCTACAAAAAAAATTAGTTATTTCTCAGACATACAGGTTTCCTGACGATGTTTCCTTCACCGCCGAGCTCGTGGTAAATCAGCACTTAAAATTAGCGCTTAGCCCCTGAGGTACCGCGGCTCACATACAATTTACTAAAATGGATTACATAAAATATAAAATACGAGTATAATTTAATGTCGCAGTATTAAGTATTAATTAATCAAACATCAAAGCATATTTGTAAATGTGTACTATCAGTTTTAATATTTTATTTTGATATTAAAGCATTTAACTTGATGACTTGATGACTCGTCGTCCAGGGCTGAGCTGGAGGAGTTTTGGGAAAATGTAAGAGAAGTTCTAGATTTGGCTAGGGGAAACGAAAGAATTGTTGTATGTGGTGATTTGAATGGATGGGTTGGTACCGCTCGACCAGGGTACGAGTCGGTGCTTGGAAAGTTTGGCGATAAAAGGGTTAATGATGCTGGCAAGCTTATACTGGCGGTATGCAAGGAAAAGGGTCTTCTTGTGACAAACACTATGTTTAATCACAAGAAGATCCATATGTATACTAGAGAAAGTAAGAATGAGAGAAGTATGATCGATTTGTTCCTGGTGGATGACCGACTGCGAAAACAGGTGATGGATACGCGAGTGTTCAGGGGTGCTGACCTGGGAACAGATCACTATCTAGTGATTACTAGATTTAGGGGTCTGTTCGCGGGTTGGCGCTACCGGACGGCAGTAACAGAACCACAGTCGGTCTGTCGCATCCGAAGCTGGAAGCTTCAGGAAGCGGATACTAGGGACAAATATCATGCGAGGGTAGCCGAAAAGCTTGACAACATCGATGACAGAAAAGAATGTGTTGAAAGAACATGGCAGAACCTTAGGGATGGAATGGTAAGTGCAGCGGAAGAAGTGTGTGGAACGATTAAAAGAGGCAGTAGTAAAAGAAGAGATGCATGGTGGAATGATGAAGTGAAAGAAGCTGTAAAGAAGAAGAAGAAAGCATGGTTAGACTACTTGGCCTCTAGTAATGATAAGGATATGAGAGAGAAGATGAAAGAAAGATATAAGCTGCAGAAAGTTCACACGAAAGCATTGATTGAGGAAGTGCGTGAAAGGTGTAGAATGGAAGCGGACGAAAGGTTGTCGCTCAACTTTTCGGAGAACTCCAAACTCTTCTGGAAAGAGGTTGGAAGGACCCGAAGTGGTGCGACGGCCTTAAGAATGAACAAAGTGCTTTCGAGAACTAATGACGTCCTCTCAGAAAAATCGGACGTCATGCAGCGATGGACCGAATTTTATAGAGAAATGTATGCGTGTGATGATCTTAGTGAGGGATCCGGGGATGACGTCGAGACTGGTACGCCAGACCCGGACCTCGATGACACTGAGGTCATCAGTATGAAAGAGATTGAACATGCGATTCGAAGTTTGAAATGTGGTAAGGCTGCGGGACTAGACAGAGTTACTGCTGAAATGGTCAAGTATGGTGGGCCTCGCGTCTGGGACAGCTTTCATCTGCTGTGCAATTTGTGCTGGCGGACGGGGGATGTCCCGGATGATTGGCGATCCGCAGTCATTGTGCCTTTATATAAAGGTAAAGGTTCACATTTTGACTGCGGGTGCTATCGGGCGATCAGCTTGACCAGTTTAGCAAGTAAAGTTTATTCGAAGGTTTTGACACGTAGGATGCAAGAGAAATCGGAAAGATTTCTATGGGAGGCACAATGCGGATTTAGACCTGGAAGAGGATGCACGGATCAAATGTTTTCTCTCCGCATGATCACGGAAAAGCTTCTGGCTGCTAACCAGAGGATTTTCTGTGCTTTTGTGGATCTTGAGAAAGCATTTGATAAGGTTGTAAGGAAGAAAATGTGGGAACTGTTGCCGGGGTATGGTGTGGATGGTCGATTGCTAAGGGCTGTGCAGTCACTTTACTGTGACTGTAAAGCCTGTGTGCGGGTAGGGCATGACCTGTCACCCATGTTTAGCGTCCAAACGGGCGTAAAACAGGGTTGTGTCATGTCTTCCTGGCTGTTCATACTGTATCTCGACAGCTGTTTACAGAAACTGAAAGATAGCTGTTTGGGTGTGAAATTGGGTGACATTAAAGTAAATTGTCTGCTGTATGCTGATGATGCAGTGCTTATTGCACCATCAGAGGCAGAACTGCAGGCATTAGTCACGTGTATGAAAGAGGAATGTGAAATTAAAGGTCTCCGCTTGAATGCTAATAAAACTAAGGTTCTGGTATTTGAAAGGGACGAAGAGAGAACGAAGTGTGAAATATGGGTAAATCAGGAATGTCTAGAACAGGTAAATGAAATTGTATACTTGGGGAGTGCTTTTAGCCGGGATGGAAGATGTGATTTAGATGTGGACAGGCGTGTCGCTGCCGGGAACAAAGTCAATGGTGCCCTGACTGCGTTAGTCAAAAGGCAAGGCGTAGTGAAGAGTGCACGCCTTGCAATACATAACGCAGTGTTGGTACCGACTTTGTTATATGGCAGCGAAACCTGGGTATGCCAGAAGAAGCATAAAAGCAAGTTGAATGCAGTGGAGATGCGATCTCTTCGTAAAATGTGCGGCGTCACCATGGCTGACCGAAAGCGAAACGAAGAGATTCGCAATATGGCAGGTTTGAAAGATGACCTTATCATAAAAATTGATAAGGGCGTGCTTCGATGGTTTGGGCACGTTGAGCGAATGAGTGAAGACCGAATGGTGAAGAAAATATATAGCGCGAAAGTTAGTATTAAAAGGTGTCGAGGTAGACCGAGACTAACTTTCGAAGACCATGTGAGCAAATTGCTCGAAGAGGGGAGGGTCAAGAGTACTCGGATACCTAGACGTGCATGTATGAAGAAGATGATGAATCTGAAAGAAGCGAAAGAGGTATGTAAGGATCGTGACACTTGGCGATCTGTTCTCTCTGGCTACCCCGTCAGGGATTGTGCGTGACGATAAGTAAGTAAGTAAGTAAGTAACTTGATGAAATGTGGTACGAAACGAGTGACGGCCATGACGTCAATACATTAAAGTAATAGATGTCTAGGAAATTACTTACGTTAGTAATTTAAGCAAATGCTTTTATCAATCAGATTAATCAATTTCTTTTTTATATATTCGCTTAAAAAGTTAATATTTTTATTTATATTAAACGCAGTCAAAATATAAAATATTGCATGCCTTAAGTGCAAAGCGCGTAGGTATGTTCTACTAGCGCCTAAAAATCAAGATTCCAACGTTTTGTCGCATGAAATCTTATCTAACAATCATATTGAACATATAACTGATATAAAAAGCACATTGTCAGAAAGATTGTTGCACTATTTTTTTGGTTTAAAACTATTAATTGCTATTTTTACATAAAAGAAACTGGTTTTAGTGGCTTATGGTTTAGATTTATCAAACCCGTATTTTTTTTTATAGGATAAGGGTGACAAACGAGCACACAGTCCATCTGATGGTAAGTGGTTGCTGGGGCCCATAGACATCTACATCTATCCTCGTTTGCGAATCAAAATGCAGATGCGTTGTCACCCGTGAGGACTAAGATGGAATGCCTCATTTCCAGTAAAAAGGGCCTCCGGCCACCTGCACTCACCAAGCGAAATGCAGAGGTAAACCTGTACTTCACGCTGGTATTCTGTGAGGTCGTGGTACCACCCCGGTTCGAGCCGGCCCATCCGTGCGACAGCAAAAGCTGCCGCGTGGCTCTACCACTGTTAAACTGTATGGAGGGGTAAACACTATATCTTTTGAAAATATAAATCTTTTAACACAATCTATTTTTTAATATCTTCATATATCCTGTGGGAAGCCATGGAATGTTAATGGCAGTTTAATTTTGCTTTGTTCAGTTATAATTAATTTTCTTCGGCTGAGAAATGCAGAAATTTTCGGTGTTTTCAGCCGCCTGTAATAATTTATTTTACTAAATACACTTTGCTTTGCCTCACTGCCACTCCGAGCCACAGAGTACTTTTTTACAGCGGCTTGTACTGAATAATATCGATTGCTGTAGAAATACAAAATATTCCAAAAACCAAATTTGATACATACTTGACCAAGGTTATTGTTTTTATAATCACAGATTTTTATTACAATATTTTGTTTCGCTGAAAGTACGTAGGATTTATATATAAATATACTTAATACACGTCTTGGACTTTATGGAGTGTACTTCGGTATCTGCTGGAACTGGAACTCTTCGACAAGTAGAATTAGGTGTGCCGAGTTTGGTCGCGTTTTGTTAGTAAAGATGTACCTACTTCGGTGAATGCTACTGGAACTATTATTTATCTTACTGACGATTCGATAAAATACAAAAAATCTAATATAGAGATATAGACACAACTCTTAGACTCTGGACTCTAGAAAGAATAGAACTACAATTTACAAAAAATTTTCGGTTATTAATTTGTACATTTTTGGATTTTCCAAGCTATTTTTTTTAAATTGAAGTTTGACATAAAATTATCAGAAAATTAGAAGTATTGTAATAATTATTACTAATATAAATAATAATTAAACTAATTTGAAAATTTAAGTTATCTAAAAAAAATGCACAATTGGTTGCCTTAATGCATGCACAATTGGTTTTACCAATATTTTATTTATTACAGTGTAGTGTAGAGTAGTGTAAAGAGTATTGATGGTAAGTGGCTGTTGTGGCCCATAGACATTTACATCTATCTTCAATAAAGATTCGAAATGCAGATGCGTTGTCAACCGTGAGGACTAAGATGGAATGTCTCTTTTCCAGTAAAAACGGTCTCCTGTTCTCTACACTCACCGTACGAAACACAGCGGAATTAAGCTGCTATTTTCCGCTGATATTCTGTGAGAGTGTGGTCCTTCCCCGGTCGAGCCGTCCCCTCCGTGCTACAACTATACTATAAATATAGCTGCAGCTTGACTTTACGGTCGGTTCGGTCTTCTACAGGATGCATTTCGGAGTGTGCGCAGAAATTGCATAACTTAATTCCTCAATCTCCGTTGCCACCATCGGACAACAAGACGTTCGGCCAGTCTCCACCCTTTCGTTGTGGACTTACCACACATTCGAACTATACGGTTAGCTTCATCATTCGTCATGTGTACAGCAAAGGAGTGGAATAAGTTGCCAGCATCTGTCTTTCCATCCGATTACAGTGTGGGTGTCCTCAAGGCAAGAGTGAATAGGATTTTGTTTAGTCAGTGCGCTTTAATATCTTAGGCTGCATCACTACTTACCATCAGGTGGGCTTCGCGATAGCTCTGTTGCAACTATATACACGTGGTAGTGGCATGCTGCAGCTATGTTTTGGTTTTAGCACAGAATGGGTCGGTTCCACCGGAGTAGGACCACGATCTCACAGAATACCGTCGTAAAATAAGAGCTTTTTTGTTTCCTATAATGAACATAGAGTTCCGGAGACTCTTTTCACTGAAAACAAGACATTCCATTTAAGTCCTCAGGGGTGGCAACGCATTTACATTTTGATTCTTGATCGAGTACGTATGTAAATGTCACAACATACTTTTAGCATCAGGTACTGTGTGCTTGTTTGTAACCCTTCTTCCATAAATAAAAACCTATGAGAAATGCCGGACAAATATTATGGCGGTAGTATAAACAGAGCGGCAACGACATGCAGCGTCAAAGGCACGTGACGTCTGGTACTGAGATCGTCGATCTACCTGCCAAGAGTAGGGTGTTTTCTATAAGAAAAGAAAGTTAGTAGTGTCAAGTATTACAAATGTTACTACATTGTATAAAGAAACGAAATGTATATCAAACGTTTGGTCGAATAATTAATTGTGCCTATATTTTTAAAAACTATAAGTAAAAATAAAGCAAGTTTTAAGACTACTAAACGTAGCAAATTTAAATTATATCATGTAGTAATTTATTAATAATAGTGTCAATTACCAGTTTTAGAACAATTTACGTTCATAATTCATAATAGACTAACCCCAATTAAGGCGAGCCCTTTAATTAACTGACAATGTCAACGTATTTAATCAAAATATCGCCAGACATAATTTCATTATGCGGTGTGCCATCTCACGTTGCAGACAATGTTTATCAAAGCAGACTACTGACATGCACTGTTCGGACCACCCACGATCTCATTAAATATTGTAAACAAAGGTAAAGTGGCGCGTTTTCTATAAACCTAGCACGTGACATAGTGGTAAGGGTGCCTAGAGAAATATATTTTTTTTATAATTAATTAACATGTACATAACATCTTTTTAACAACATACATTATAAAAAAGCCTCCTCATAGACTGTCTCATCCCCTCACAGGGGATTCTTACAAGGCAATCAATCCATCTAATGTGGAACCGCCCTACCATCGTAAGGCTACTCTTTGCTTACTGATAGGTTACGCGGCTGCCAGACAAGAACCTTTCTTCTCTTTCGATAGTCAGTTCTTCGAGGTAAATAGCCAGCCCAATGCTACTTCAGCTTACTGACTCGTTGGACTATGTCGGTTACTTCGGTTCTACTTCAGTTATCGTCATTACGAAATTTATTATACAGGGAGACTTCATTTTCATCCGTTCCATTCAGGAGGCATGTCCATGTGCGACGGATGCAGGTGGCTCGGGACCTTGTTTTGTAACATTCCCTGGGAGAGGCATTTATTCAGCAATTGGCTTGTGAAGTGCTGTAATAATTAATGATCTATATAGGCTTTGAAATAAAGCCCAAAATTGCAGGTGTAAAAAAAGCCAAAGAAATCCCTAGACGGACTGTTAGGTTAAGAAAGATTTCCACTAATTAGTAATCCGTATAAAAACAACAAAGTTGCAATATCTCTGTTGCAGAAGGATTTATATAATTTTTTTGCCCAAAATAAACTAAAAGTTCTCTAAATTTTTAATTACAAGTACGTGTCAAATGTAGCGAAAATACAGTTGCATAAATTTTGCACTATACCGACAGGGATATTAACATTGATCCACCCACGGTTACGGTAACCTAGTATTGTAAACAACAAGATAGCCGGCGCGTGCTTCACACACCTGTTTGTTGTCACCTGTTTAGTTGTATGTGTACTACATACATAGGCTAATAACATAGGGCTGCTACAATTTTTCTGCCGACTTCCAAAAAGGAGACGGTACTCAATTCGAGTGCTTTTTTTTTGCTTTTATTTGTGTGTTACCTCATAACTTTGTACTGGGCGAACCGATTTCGATGATTCTTTTTTTATATGAAAGCTGATAGTTCTCGTGTGGTCTCATATGAATTTGATCAAACCATTGGTTTGGTCATGGTCAGACCAATGGTTATTGAGTTATTCTTAAATAACCTATATTGAAGTCGGCTGTACAAAATTTTAAATTTTTAATTATTAAACTATTACAACAATTCAGTGCTTGACCACTACCCCACCTGATGGTAAGTAAGCTGATTTTATACGTGGTAGAGCCATACAGCTATATTAGTACGAGGGTGACACTGAAAGTTCTTAGAAAATCAAAAACTGAACAATCTAGCAAGTTATTAGTATTATTATATATTTTCAAAATAGTATCCATTTATGTCAATGCATCGCTGCATCCGATGGAACCACTGAGAAAAGCACTTTGCCCACTCGTCCTTAGGGGTCTCTTCATCAAATCATTGTACGAAAATCTTCTCGCGTTAAATTCGTGCTGAAGTGACACAGACAATTTTTCAATTTGCCGCCAAATCGTAAAAAAATGACAAATTAATAAAATACATACATAATATATTGACAAAGAGTTCCAATTTCATAATTTGAACTTATTTTTTTATTATATGGTTTACAAGTCGCCAGTTCTAAATCTAAAAACTTTCAGTGTCGCCCTCGTAGTCTTAGCATGAATGGGTCGGCTCGACCGTGGAAGGACCATGCTCTCACAGAATACCCGCGTAAAATAGCAGCTTAACACTGCTGTGTTTCGTATGGTGAGTGTAGAGAACCGGAGACACGTTTTATTGGAAACGAGGCATTCCATCTTAGTCCTCACGGGTGACAACGCATCTGCATTTTGATTCTTTATTGAGGAAAGATGATGGTCAATGGTTCACAGCAAACACTTAACATCATAAAAAAAATAGTGATGATGGTAAAATGCACTGACTTAACTTAACAAAAGCCAATTCACTCTTGCCTTGAAGACATTTTAGTCGGATGAAAAGACAGATGCTCGTAAATTATTCCACTTATTTGCTGTATGCATTGATTGTTTGATATCATATATTATATAATATAATATCAAACAATTAATAATATTGACGCATTATTTATATTGCTTAGTAACTACAATATTTTGCAGATACTAAATGTAGTATTGATTTCAATAAAATTAAAAGTAACAGCTTAAAACAGACACTGTACGGCCTCCATTCATTTTGAAGGAGTAATCCAGGAAGCATTCATCCCGTAGTCGTAGTGCATAAACGTAATACAATCAAGTAGACCGCACATTTCACTACAAGTTGGGTGCCATATTCCCATTCCTATCAATAAAATAACTGTTTTCACAGACAGAAATAGGGTCGTATTTAGGTAATGACTTAAAGTGACGAAAGGCATAAATAAAATGTTGCCTCAGAACAGTAAGTTGTTAGTGTGCTTAGATGTGCATTGAAAGACAAGACACATCGAAAAGTAGTTCTTTTTATCTATAGAGGCTTGCAGTTGTGCGCGCATCACGGAAAAACTATCATCATCACCTTCATTACAGCCTTTCAAAAGTCCACTGCTGTACATAGGTCTCCCCCAAGGAATGCCACAAATTACGGTCCTGAGCCACTTGCATCCATCGACTTCCTGCATGTCTTACCAGGTCATCACTCCATATAGTAGAGGGATGCCCTCACTTCACCCGCTGGTACGAGGCCGCCACTCGAGAACGTTTTCTCTTCATCGGTTGTCGCTTTTTCGAGCTATATGGCCGGCCCATTGCCACTTCAGCTTACTAATCCGTTGGGCTAAGTCAGTAACTCTGGTTCTACTGTGAATATCCTCATTTCCAAGTTTATCATGCAGAGACACCCTGAGCATAGCTTTCTCCGTAGCTCGCTGAGCGATCTTGAGTTTCCTCATACAACCAGCAGTGAAGCACCACGGAAAAACTATTAGACAGATTTCAATTAGGTTCTCTAAGTTTTGTTTCCTAGACACTTGGCCCTTATCTAAAAAAAATTGCGATATCTTCATTTAATATAAAGTTATTAAAGTTTTAAGAAACAGCTATTTTTATACGGCGTTTTTCTCACGGTCAAATGTACTTTGCTTGCTCTAGCGTTACTATACCAGATAATTTATATATTTTAGCTACAAACAGAGCAACGATAAAATTATTTAGGTATGCGATCTTTTTAATGTGTTTTCCTTCGCACATACAAAGACTTTGTTAATAGATCAAGCAAAGCAAACGAAGTCGCGAAGTGTTAATGTGCGAAGCTGTATTTAAGAAAAATAAATTAATTTTATTTCGTTTGTTACATTGGTCCTTTTGTTCTAATGTCTACATTTATGCTGTTATAATGAGTAGAACTAGTCACGAGAAAGCTGGATCTTTCCACTTTCAGATGCGTGATTAACTATGTTTGCTGCGTTGTTGCAACTATGGAAAGTGGTGTGTAAATAGAATGTAAATAATATTTTTTTTTATAGGATAAGGGTGACAAACGAGCACACAGTCCACCTGATGGTAAGTGGTTGCTGCGGCCCATAGACATCTACAACTATCCTAGCTTGCGAATCAAAATGCAGATGCGTTGTCACCCGTGAGGATTAAGATGGAATGACTCATTTCCAGTAAAAAGGGCCTCCGGCCACCTGCACTCACCAAGCGAAACGCAGAGGTAAACCTCTACTTCACGCTGGTATTCTGAGGGGTCGTGGTACCACCCCGGTTCGAGCTGGCCCATCCGTGCGACAGCAAAAGCTGCCGCGTGGCTCTACCACTGTTAAAATATGTATGTAAGATTTAATTAAGTAACACCAAAAGGGGTTACAAATAGAATTTGGTGAAAAAAAAACGTTGGTAAAACAGACAAAACATTTTCTTTCAACCCTATTATACAGGTAAGTTAAGGATTGTATTTCAAAGCAAATCGTTGACAGCAAACGTTTATAAACTTTTTAATTGGCGCCACGCTAAATTTAGAAATGGGTCGAAGTATTCACAAAATATATATTTTTTATTTTTTTTATATAGAGGTGGGTGGGGGGCAAACGAGCATGCCGTTCACCTGACTGAATTGCGGGTGCGTCACCTGCCTCTTTAAAAGTAGTGCAAATCATCATTTTTAAGTTCAGTAATATGTCGACGGATTTAACTCGGCTGGGCAGCGTCCGGGAGATTACGACACATGTTCTCGTTAGACATACCTCAAAACTAGACTGTTCAACCAGTGCGTGTTGCCAGTGATGACCTATGGATATGAGACGTAGTCCTTCACTGCTGGCCGGATGAGGAAGCTCAGTCACTCAGCGAGCTATGGAGAGGGCTATGCTCGGCGTTTCTCTGCGTGATAGACTTAAAACGAGGATATTCGCAGTAGAAACAGAGTAACCGACATAGCCCAAAGAATTAGTATGCTGAAGTGGCAATGGGTCGGCCATATAGCTCGAAGAACCGACAACCGAGGTTCTCGAGTGGCAGCCTCGTACCGACATGAGAAGGGTAGGGTAGGGTCCCCCCGCTAGATGGAGTGACGACCTGGTAAGACATACAGGAAGTCAATGGATGCAGGTGGCTCAGGACCGTGCTTTATGGCATTCCTTGGTAGAGGCCTATGTTCAGCAGTGGACTTGTGAAGGGCTGTAATGATGATGATGATGAATATGTCTGAGTCTGGATGTTTGTCCTTGTGAAATTTATGTGTGGAAACTGCCCCCACGTTACAGGAGTAAATACTAGTATAGTGCTAACTTTTTTTTTATATCAAAATAAACAACTACTGGATATAGGTTTTTCCAATGTACCAGTCGGTGTTGACGACATAGGAGGATACATCATAGTTTCCACGCTTGGCGGGCTTGGTGTTGGTAACCGCATTTTTTTTTATTATTTTAAAAGCAGTTATCAGGAAGGTGCTGATGTCACTCTCCTGTTTCATTTCTTTGTCGGTTCTCACGTTACCATGGGTTTAGGGATGATAAGGGGAAGGGAAGATAATTTAGCAATTTTAAGGAATTGCGCACGATTCTGTAAGTTTTTCTATTTAAAAGATATATATTTGACAGTCAGGTAGTAAGTAAAAATAATACAGTTCTAAGTTAATGTTTCGACGGTTTTTTATTAAGTCATTATTTAGCGTAAGGCTTGGAAAATTTGTGTATAGTATTTATAAAATAATTACGTTATTTTAAAAATAATTTTGATTTATAAAACTGTCACTAAGGTCGCTCTTATATAATTATACTAATCTCCCGTCCCGACTTTGCCTAAGTGGTATCTAATAATATCATTTATGGCCTTTTCGGTTAAAGAATAGCCTAGATCACTACTAGCGGTTCAGTCATTCCTAAGATAAGCCCGAACAAATAGACAGACATACAGATAACATTTTTAAAAATTGTTATTCATTGCTTAGTGGCATGCAGATAACTCCCTGAGCGCAATTAAAGTCCGACAGACACTTCAATTTCATTTATGTGATCATATATATATATGTATATATATATATATATATATATATATATATATATATATATATATATATATATATATATATATATATAATACTAGTTAACCAGGCAGACGTTGTTTTGCTCTTTCCGACGAACCCTTGTCTAATAAAAAAAACCTTAAATTCGCTATAAAAAATATTGACGGTCACTTAACGGGATAAAAACTATCCTATCTCTCAAGTTGGACCAAACTGCACACAGTGTGCAAAATTTCATTGAAATCAGTTCTGTAGTTTAGGAGTTCATCGCGGACAAACAATATGACACGTATTTTTTATACCTGAAGATAAGATTCATGAAAATATAAGAAAACTTCAATAGTTTTTTATATATACGTATGAGTCAAATATACAAAGTAAACTGTTATAAATTTCGCATATTCGACGGCTCTGTGGCGCGGTGGCTTAGCATTGAGTTGCAGCGCTAAAGACTGCGAGTTTTGATCCCGCAAGGAACAAGTATTTATATTGGCTCACCCACAAGATAATTGTTGCGGGTCGGAATGTTTGTACCTGTGCAATTTATGTGTGAACTGCCTTCATGATACAGAAGAAAATTCTAGTGTGGGCGCAGACTGATGTTGTGTTACGATAAGTGACGTAACGATTTCTTTAAAAAAGGAAAAAGGGATATTTTTAAGATTATTATGATATCTGTGATCATATACATGTATATATTATTATGATGACATAATAGCGGTCTTAACAAAAATCTATAACAAAGTAAACAATTATAACTTAAGTCTGCCGCACACCGTTTACGAATTCGCTGCGGTTGCAGAGCGAAAATGTAGACGCGATGTCATGTCACATGGAATGTCAACTATATCTATACATATATGAAGAGAAAACTTTACACCCCTCTTTAAGCATATTGCGCTCACGGAAGAGTGTGTGATTTGGTATAGTCAAATAAGATAGAAGATAGAAGGAGCGGCCAAAGCTAAAATTTATATATAATATGTGTTGATAATCCATTGCATTAAATTAAATAAAACATAAATAGTTTACATTCATACTGACAATGGCAAACACTAAACGCACGGAGCAAAGATTGTCGCCAAAGAATGTTAAAATGTTGTCACCAAATAATTACTGACAGATTGACTGAATTTTGTATGATTTCAAATGATCCCTTCCAATAGTCTGTGGAGTGTATGTCCATTGCCTAGTACATGTTTATGTTTTATTATTTATTATTGCGCAGTTAAAAGTGAAATATAGTTTACTTAATATACAGACTTAAAAATATAATTACCACTATAATGACCAATAGTATATACTAGCTGTACCCCGCGAGTTCGCCCACGTGTAATTTAGGGGTTTTAATAATGTTGCGCGGAACCCTAATTATTTTTCTAAAATATAAGTAGCCTAAGTTACTTCTTATAGCATCAGCTATCTGCCAGTGAAAGTCCGGTCAAAATCGGTCCAGCCGTTTCGGAGATTAGCCGGAACAAACAGACAGACAGACAGACAAAAATTTAAAAAAATGTGTTTTTGTTATAAGTACCGTATATACTTTCATTTGCATTTAGTAAAAAGCTGTTATTTTGACATTACAAACAGACACTTCAATTTTATTTATTTATATACCTTTATTATTATGTTGTCTCGTCTTGAAAAAGGCCAGGTCAAGAGTACCCTAAACCAAAGAGCATGTATGAAGGGAATAATGAAAGTGGACGAAGCGAAACAAGTATGTAAGGATCGTAGCAAGTGGAAAGAAGTGGTCTCTCCCCTACGGGAAAGAGGCGTGATTATATGTTTGTATGTATTATTATGTCTACTACAACACAGATGTACCGCAGCCACACTGTTGTAATCGGTGTGGCACTGTCTTTAGTGGCTTAAGATGTATAAGTACAATAGAAAACAAATTATGCAGTTTAGTGGTTCCCAAGAGAATCTGCGATTGCATGCTATATTATCATAGCATGTTTTAGCGATAATTCGTGTTTTATTGTTACTCACGGAAAGTCTATCATATTCCTTTATCAAACCTAACTGACCGTAAAGCGAAAAAGATATCTTGGAAATAATAGGACCTAATATGTATTTGCTAAAATTCTTCAACTCGTGTTAATAGGTCTATGTAATATTATCCGCTTAATCAGTAATTTTTTATAGAATAAGGATGACAAACGAGCACACAGTCCACCTGATGGTTACTGGGTGCTGTGGCCCATAAACATCTACACTTATCCTCGATTAAGAAACAAAATGCAGATGCGTTGTCACCTGTGAGGTCTAATATGGAATGCCTCTTTTCCAGTAAAAAGCGTCTTCGTTTCTCTACACTCACCATATGAAACACAGTAGCATTAAGCTGCTATTTTACGCGGGTATTCTGTGTGAGCGTGGTCCTTCCCCGGTCGAGCCGACCCATTCGTGCTACAACTATACTACTAAAATAGCTGCAGCATGGCTCGACCACGTATATACGTAATTATTAAAAAGATAAGTACATACTCCTATGTAATGAGACACGTATTTCAAATAAGGCGGTGTATTGCGAACTAGCTAACACAAGCACCTTATCTGTGAACATAAGCACCCTCTGTGAACAAACCAGGACTATGGTTGATGTTAAGTGTGTAAATTAGTCTAAATTCGGTTAAGAATACCTTTACATTAATTTAAAATTAAAGATGTTGTACAACTGACTTAAATATAAATTATTAAGTGTAACTCAAAAACGATTAATATTGATCAAATATTATATGGGACCATACGTGAAGCACCAGCTTTCAAATAAAAAAAGAATCATCGAAATCGGTTCACGTAGAACAAAGTTATGAGGTAACAAACATAAAAAACATACAGTCGAATTGAGTACCTCCTACTTTTTGAAATCGGTTGAAAAGAATGCTAGCAGTGCTATCAACACTATTAAGATTCCCGTAGCACTCGAATCCCCGTTAGCCAATCGAACGCGGATTCGAATTTCGAACTCGTAACCTTAAATTTCGTAGTCGTCCCTTATCCATTAGGCTACTGTCGCAAAAAATCCAATAATAATAATGCTGATGCGATGTCACTCCGAAGACAAAGATGGAATGCATCATTATATAATTTCACCCTTTATTTTAAGAGGCATATAAAGTTCAATTCTGTTGTATTTTAGGCGATGCCTAGGTGAATATATGTGATCGTAAGCTTATATGATAGCACGTTAGTGAGCTCGTTTCGTCTCACTGTTCTTGTGTGCGAAAGTGTTCCCGTGGCCCTGCCAATATGCGGCGAAGGTGGAACACCGCATACAGCGGGCATGCGTAGGCATTTCCCTGTGAAAAAAAGAAATGTCATTTCCGCGTTGACATCATAATATTTATGAGCACGCAGTTCAGCAATCGTCTAAAGCGTAGGCAAATGTTTTTTTTTTTTTGACAATTTTATTGTTAATGTTTACGTGATTAGATCCCAATTGCGCGTTTCGGAGGCCAATAATAAGCAATACGTCGAAGATCACCTGCCTGAGAACAACTCAAAACACTGCCAACCATGGCAAGTTTTCAAACTCTTCCCCATGAGGCAATCTATGAGAGAGGCCTAAATTTAGCAATGGACTTCAAAAGCGTCACTGGCCTAATAGCAGGGCGCGGACCACGAACTCGAAAGGTACTGGTAAGGTACTACTGTCGTGAACCATTTCTAACACAAGCATTTTAAGCTTACCAGAAGTGGTTAAAGGGAATATTAGTAATGTTTAATAACATTACTAGTATTAAAAAAAAGGATGTAATAGACGGGATGGTGGATGGATATCGAAGATGATATCGTTATCAATTTCATTCGATGCGTAATTGCATTAATAAGTGCTTCCTATTTTTTCATTTCACTAAAAATCTAGACATTCTTACTTACAGTAGCAGGCAACCTTTTTTAAATCACAAATCGAGTGCCTTCTCTTATTACAGCATACGCTGAAAGAAATAATATAAACTTTATATAATTTCACATTACTAGGTGTAAGGACTCCTTTTCTCCGTCTGATCTGGTCCATTCTCTTACACATTTCTACCGCCAAGCAGTAGTGCGCGTGCAGTGCACGGTTTATCACCCAGGATATAGATAGCCAGTATAATCAAAGACAATCCATATTCTTCCTTAGTGATAACAAAGCATCTACAAGTATAATGTGGCCTTCTTTATTTCACTTCATAAAAAAAAAGCTGTGACGAATTAATGCAACCGATAATCAATTGGAAATTGATTCTTTACTTGAGTTAAAGGCAAAGTGTACCTTAGATAGAAAATAAATAAAATCAAATGGATGAAAGAAAACAGCTTCTCATTTGCGAAGAAATTCAAATAGAGATTAAATTTTTATATGCGAGAGGATTATCCGATAATGCTTTGGTAACCGAATATTGATAGAACTAGAAAGTATGCATTACAATGTCTTGGATTTTTGGGATTTGAAATCACTTTGGACTTACACAAAAACGCTCGTGCTCTATCAATACACCGACTCGTACATAACATTCATCGAATTAATGCTGCTTGAACTTCGCTTTATGTACACAAACAGACTATAAAATACTTGAATTTACAAAGTAATCCATTCGTAAACATTTGCCCAGTCTCAACTGAATTGAGAATCGACGGAAATACCATTAAATGTTGTAAATCACCTCCAAACATCCCGTCGGCGGATTCAGGTGCTTTGAGTCGAGTAATGAACGCACATGATTTATTATTAATGGATCCTAGTAGGTTATTGCTACATGTTATAAATTGCCTGCTATTTATGATATATCAATTAAGCAAGTACTTTCATTAATTATTTTTCCCACAAGTAAAGGCGAAAAACGAAAATTTTACTCGTATATTCTGTAGGTAAATCATTTGTGCTACATTTTGCTCTAGATCTACCAAGTAAAAGAAATAAATAATAATTAATGCTTACTCTAAACTACTCGCGAAGTAACTTCGACGAAGTGCTCGTCGAAGTCGATCGCAATCCAAAGAACGTGACTACACACTCGTGCTACTTCACGAAGAGCTCAGTCATCTTGAGTCTCCCGCACCCTTAACATGAATGACGTTCAAGAGGCAGCTGCTACAGGTACCTAATTGTGTGAAAAGTACGACGTCAATGCGTTAACTAAATAAATAATTATGTAGAAAGCTACATAATTAATTTTTATATATAAAAAAAATATTCATAACTGGCGTAAGCCGAGTAGTGTAGACGCTTCGTGTAACTTCGGGGTACTTCGCGAAGTATTTTGACTCTCGCGCAAAAAACCGACAGCGATCGGAAGTCGCCCGAGGCGAAGCGAGGTTGGACGAAGTGAATCGAAATACCTCTCTACCAAAGATGTTTTATAGAACCTATAAAACATCTTTGCTCTTTACACTATTCGCCTCGTCCAACTTCGATCTTCTTCGCGAGTAGTGTAGAGGAGGCATTAGATTTCGTGTATTGTCGCAACGGGACGATTATCAATCTTCAGTCTGATCAAATTGAGAGCCATTCTGCAGCTATAGATAAGTGGGAAGGACCACGCTCTCACAGAATACCAGCGTAAAATAGAAGCTTAATACTGCTGTGTTTCTTATGGCGAGTGTAGAGATCCGGAGACCCTAAGTGTAACCTTTTTATTAATAAACAAATTAAAATCGGTTCACAATTGACGGAGATATCCATTAACATACATACAATAAAATATATTGTTTTAATTCGGCTAGAAATTAAGAGGATTCTATTACGCCGCCTCGATTGATTGATTGATCCGTCGATTGACCGAGAGGTCAATCGACGGATTCAACTCGGCTGGGCAGCGTTCGGGAAGCTACGACACATCTTCTCGTCAGAAATACCTCAAAACCTTAAAACAAAATTGTACAACCAGTGCGTGTTGCCAGTGATGACTTACGGAACTGAGACGTGGTCCTTCACTGCTGGCCGTATGAGGAAGCTCAAGGTCGCTCAGCGAGCTATGGAGAGGGCTATGCTCGGAGTTTCACTGCGTGATAAACTTAGGAATGAGGATATCCGCAGTAGAACCAGAGTAACCGACATAGCCCAACGGATTAGTAAGCTGAAGTGGCAGTGGGCCGGCCATATAGCTCGAAGAACCGACAACCGATGGGGAAGAAAGGTTCTCGAGTGGCAGCCTCGTACCGGTAGGCGAAGTGTAGGGCGTCCCCCCACAAGATGGAGTGACGACCTGGTAAGACATGCAGGAAGTCGATGGATGCAGGTGGCTCAGGACCGTGCTTTGTGGCATTCTTTGGGGGAGGCCTATGTTCAGCAGTGGACTTGTGAAGGGCTGTAATGATGATGATGATGATGAATTCGGCTAGAAATTAAGAGGATTCTATTACGCCGCCTCCATCACATGAAATGCTTAATTTGATTTATGATTTATTGTAATTGACAAACATCTCAGTCGCCCCCCCCCCCCCCCTCCTCGTGGCCATGGGCGCTGATAATCACCCGAAACGTCGGGAATTAAAATAAGTAAATTAAAGTCGATAAAATTCGTAAATATAGTTGTATTCACGTAAATATAAGAAATTAATAAAAAATAAGGATTACAAACGAACACACAGTCCACCTGATAATGTGAAGTGAATTGGATGCTGTAGCCCACAGAAATATATGATGCGTTGTCACCCCTCAAGACTAAGATGGAATGCCTCGTATCGAGTAAAAAGGTTTTCGGGTTCTCTTCACTCACCATACAAGCACAGCAGCATTGAACTGGTATTATACGCTGGTATTCGGTTAGAGGGTGGTCCCTCACCGGTCGGGCGACCCATTAGTGCTACAACAGTTAACTCCAGCATCGCTTTACCACATATAAATTGACGTTATTTGGTTATTTGTAAAAATTTTATGACTTTTGTACAAAAATTATGTACTAGTATAATACCCATCAAATTAACGTCTTACTGTAGGGCAGTCCCTTTTTGAATGTGTATATCTTTCTGCCTTTGCAAAACGTGAATAGAAAGTCAATATGAAAGAGCAGCCGGTATAAATTGCGTTTATACAGAGCCATGGTAACTCAATAATCTAAGCTCTCACCTTCAATACAATACTTACTTGTATTCTGCGAGAAACCTGATCCCACCATTACCTTTGATAATGTTTATCGCATTTTTAAATGCTGATTTACTACCTGCACATCAGTGAAAACGTGCAGAAAACGCATGCCTAAGATATTAAAGTGTATCGAGGAAACCTTTTGACACTATAGTTCTATATTTAAAATACTTATTTAAATAAAACTAATTTTACGGATTTTGTCGCGTATATTAACTTATTTTACAGTCCCGACGTTTCAAGCACTTTACAGCACCCATGGTCACGGGGGGGACTGAGTTGTATGACGTCCCAATGTCATAGTTAACCACGGCTACCTCCAGATTAAAAATTATTAATTTTTGTTCCGATCTACGCAGTATGAACTTACAGTATCATGAAGTCTTGTACTTGTATGCTTGGGTTGGGATTTAATTTTATTAATTATGGGATCCCAAGCAGATGGTAGCACCCAGCCATCTTCTCTATTGAAATTAGGATGTTTCTTGATTTCAATAGCCTCGCGAATCATCCTTGGAAGGAATCGGTGTTCTTTAGCGAGGATTTGTGGTCTATCAAATCTAATGTAGTGACGGGGGCGATCCTGTACGTGTTCACACACTGGAGACTTCCCGGAGCGTCTATTCTTCACATCAGCTATGTGTTCTTTAACGCGGGTTTTTATAGATCTTTCAGTTTGTTCTATATAAGAGAGACCACATTCACAATCAAGCCTTGTACACTCCTGCATCTTGCAGAGGAATATTACACTTGACTGATGGTAAAAACTGACTAATCTTCTTCGGTGGCTTGAAATATCTTTTAATGGAAGCATGCTTCAAGATGTAGCCAATCTTGTCAGTGACACCTCTGATATATGGCAGTACAGCAGGCACTCTCGCTCGACTGTGGCCGGCTTCACTCGTTCACTGTGACGTAGGCGCGGGACCCGAAGCTTATTGTCGTGCAAAACTTGCTTGACGTGTTGGAGCTCGGCGGCCAGGTGTTTACTGTCACAGATCCCTCAAGCTCTCTGAAACAAAGATTTACCCACGGTAGCTAACTGTGAAGGATGGTGGTGAGAATCACCGTTTAAATATCTATCTGTATGTGTCTTTTTTCTATACGCAGTGTGGCTCAAGGTGTTATCAGGATTCCGAATTACTAACACATCTAGAAAAGCTAAAGAATTGTTTGCCTCTAACTCCATTGTGAACTGAATTTTAGAATTTAAGGAGTTAAGATGGTCTAGAAATGCAGTTACTTTATCTAAAGGGAGAATTGTGAAAGTGTCGTCTACGTACCGCATGTAGAATCTGGGGTTTACGGGAGAAGTACGCAGGGCTTTCTCCTCAAAGTCCTCCATGAATATATCGGCAACAATGGGAGATACAGGTGAGCCCATCGCCACTCCATCTACTTGCTTGTAGAACTCCTCCTTCCACAATAGGTAGCCAGATGTAAGTAATACTGCATATTCTACGGGCATGTTGTTTTGCTCTAGCCTTCTAGTAACAATCGAGATGCAGTCTTCAACAGATAAGCATGTGAAACAGAGACTGAACATCAAAACTGACCATAGTTTCATTGTCTGCCAGATGTAGGTCTTTAATCTCACTGACAAAATGGTAGGAATCCTTTGTGTGTGCTCTTGCATGTCCCTTGAGCGGTGAGAGTATATCGCTAAGTGTTGAGCCAATTTGTAAGTTGGTGAATCGATTTGGCTCACTATAGGACGTAGTGGAGCATTGGGCTTGTGTATTTTTGGTAACCCATACAATTTCGGTGGTTTGGCACACGTAGGTATTATCAATTTTACGTCTAGATTTAATCTTTCGGAGTGTTTCTTTATGAGATCACTAGTTGTTTTGAGTGTGTTATTTGTTGGGTCATTTTTAACCTTTTTATAAGTACTTGCATCCGGCAAAAGTTCTTGTATTTTAGAATTATAATCCGACGTATCCATGACTACATTGGGACGTCATACACCTCAGTCCCCCCCGTGAGCATGGGTGCTGTAAAGTGCTTGAAACGTCGGGAATGTAAAATAAGTTAATATAAGTTTTATTTAAATGTGTAGTGTTCGCGTAAATATAAGAAATCATTATGTAAAATACTTATTTTAAGATAGGTACTGTTATTCTAATAAAAAATAAAGTTTTACTCTTGGTCATCTTCAATCCTATTTTTTTATAGGATAAGGGTGACAAACGAGTACACAGTCCACCTGATGGTAAGTGGTTGCTGCGGCTCATAGATATCTACATCTATCCTCTATTACAAATCAAAATGTAGATGCGTTCACCCGTGAGGACTAAGATGGAATGCCTCATTTCCAGTAAAAAGGGCCTCCGACCACCTGCACTTACCAAGCGAAACGCAAAGGTAAACCTCTACTTCACGCTGGTTTTCTGTGAGGTCGTGGTACCACCCCGGTTTGAGCCGGCCCATCCGTGCGACAGCAAAAGCTGCCGCGTGGCTCTACCACTGTTAAGAATATCCTATTCATAAAGTCTTCAAACCAATTTAACGTCGTAAAGGAATAGGGAGAGGGCACCCCTCTCGACATAGTCTACCAATACGTATCCGAAGAGGGCTCAGCAAGCCCACTCGTAGTGTCTGACTACTTCGGGCTGGCCTCTCACTTTGAGTGTTGTAAATATAATACGATACAATATCTTTATATAAAAAAGATTCTAAAGTATTATATTGTGTCGTAATCGCGTAAACATACGAAATCATTAAGACATTAAAAGATGGGCGAGTGTCGTGGAACACTCGGTTGGAACGAAATTCCTTTCGTAGTATATTATTATTGATAAACGTAGTATATGATTGATTAAAAAATACAAATAAATGAATTACTAGCTTCTATTAAAATGAAGCGTCATTTGAAATAAAATAATATTTCTTTCATAGCAAGATAAGAAAAAGTGTGAGGGAGATGTATATTATTAAGTGGCGAAGCTTGCGAAGACACTTATTGATTTTACGATGTCTGTCCGTCTGCCCGTCTGTCCCACGATTATCTCGAGAACGGTTTCGAATTTTCAAATTCTGTTTTCAGCAATCGATTACTGATCACCCAGGCATCTGAACCTCCTATTTTGAAACTGATTGCTCAACGGCAACCGTTAGAAACCGCTACAAAGCTGATTGCTTCGCCACTTTGCTATGATGTTAGCTTGCTAGGTTTATTGATTTCACGATGTCTGTCCGTCTGTCTGTCCGACGATTATCTCGAGAACGGTTTCGAATTTTCAAATTCTGTTTTCAGCAATCGATTACTGATTACCCAGGCATCTGAACCTCCTATTTTGAAACTGATTGCTCAAAAAAATCTGATTGCTTCGCCACTTTGCTATGCTGTTAGCTTGCTAGGTTTATTCCATCTAGTTTCCTTATAGCCGCCAAGGCCGTGCAAGGCAAAAGGGGTCGTGACGGAAAAATCATACACTATTTCTCGCCTAACCCGCATCCGCCAAATTCATATCGTACAATAAGGAACTTCGTTCCAAAAATGACTTAAATGCCTACAAAGTTTTATTGTTCATTAAGTTTCTCTCTATGGCCAATAATTTTCTGCACATCTGTCGGGCACATTCTGAACGTTATACTAGGAAGTAGTTTCGAGTTTACTTGCCTTCCGTGACGCTCGAGTAAGCTCGAAAAGTCGTCACACAGTTACTTAGTAAGTCATTGCACTCGAAACTTTAATCAAACCTCATTAGCAACTTCAAACTATATAGGCGCCGCCTTTGTTAACACAAATCAAGAATTGAGATCAATCATTACGCATCTAAATTTTATAATAAACTATCTGGTACCCAGCGCATCGTTGATACAGAAGAAATAATTGCGGAAATATCGTTTTGAATTTGAAAGTTATATAGTAACGATACAAGCGCCACCTACTGTAAGTTAATTGTACTATGGCTATAACATTCGCGGAAGTGCAAGCAATAAGTTAACAAAGTTTTAGCACAATCTGCAATACCGGCAACGCATTAAATACGAACAAACAAACATTATTTTTTTATAATTAGATGTAGTACATACAACCAAACTGTACGCTGTACCATGCTACACCAGGGAAGGATCACGCTCAAACAGAATTCACAGGGTTACTGGGTTACATGTAGAGAGTGGTACTCGTATGAAACGGAGACCCTTTTACGCTCTAACTTATTCCTCAGAGGTACGTAGTACTATTATTTATTCTGTGTTAGAGGTGACAACGCTCCTGCATTTCGATTCTTAATCGATAAAAGGTGTAGGAGTCTATGAGCCGCAGCACTTACCATCAACTTAGCATCACGTATCATCAAACAGACAACGTGCTCGACAGAACATTTCGGAGCGTAGAACCAATACCTTCGCAGTGATAATACAACCACTAATCTGTGAAATTTGATTTCAGCACTTTTGGATGATTTTCCAGCCGCCAGAGCCTTAACCTTAAATTACCAAAATGCTTACGTGCTATCAAACAAAGCACGTGGAAACAAGGTAAAGTTACAGCGTATACACGCCCCAATGTTGGGCAGAGGTCTCCTTTAGGACGTTCAGATTTCTCCACAATGTTCTTTTACTGCCAACCACGTGGTAAGTGCTAAGGCTATGACATTTTTCTGGCATTTACCATAGATGCCTCTAATATCACCTAAGAAACGAAACGAAAAGAGTTGGCTCTTACTCTGCTAACATTCGACACCGTAACTTATACATGGTCTCTCGAGAGTTTTTTTCAGAATAAGGATGGCAAACGCGCACAGTTCACCTGATGGTAAGTAGATGCTGTGGCCCATAAATGCGCAGATGCGTTGTCATCCCTAAGGATGGAATGCCTCGTTTCCGGTTCCCTACTCTCACCATACAAAACACAGCAGCATTAAGCTGCTACTCGTAGTTCACGCTAGTATTCTGTGAGAACATTGTCCTTTCCAGGTCGAGCGAACTATTCATGCTAGAACCATAACATAGCTGCAGCATGACTCTAGTATCTTAAACGTATCTTTATTAATAATAAATAATTAAGATCAATTACGTTAAGGTGTTTCAACATTACAACTAGCATTTAACAGGTGAAATAAAGAGCAATCGGCCTTGTTTCAAAATGCAACTAGTTTGAATATGTAGATTCCTAAAATACATTTTTTATTTTAAGATTCGGCTGCTACGTCGCGTCTTATACGCAGATGGTACGATGCAGGTGTGCCAGATATTTTAAAAATACTGGTAGGAAACATCAGAGAAAACCAGCGGTGCGGTGATATGCCCACCAAAAAAATTGGGAGCTAACAAATCCGGTGATTTGGTGGCCAATCAATGTCACCATTTCTTGAAATTAATTGATTTGAAAACGTTCTTCTTAACGTTTCGATTATGTTATATACCGTGTGACATGTAGCCCCGTCTTGTTAGCACCACATGTTTTCTAAGCCCAAAAGAATTATTCACCATCTTACGGTAACGATCTCCATGCTGTTACAGCAGCATCCGTAGCACCTTCAAAGAAATAGGGTTCAACTACTCCTTCTTTTTTTGACGTTGGTGCAGTGGTCGTTCATGGATCAAACAAGGCTGTTCTTCACCCCAATAGATCGAATTTTGTTTAATGACAAATCCACTGAGGTCATTTTTAAATATGGTTTGCTTTCCAATTTGGTTAGCATAAAACTGCTGAAATTACCACGGTGTTCATAGTCCCGAGGCTTAAGTTCTTGAGTTATCTGAACCTTATATGGGAATAAGCCCTGGTCTTTTTCAGAATAGTCTGTAGAGAGGTCCTCTTATTTTCCAGTGGTTGAAAACGTCACCTGGTAGACAATGTCGGATCTTCGGCTACACTTTCACGAACACTGAATATTCTGCTCCGTAGAGCTCTTCTGGCACAATGAGGAACTGGTTCATTTGTTACAATACCATGTTGCTCAAAATTACCCACCTAACGAGTTATTATTAGCCGCGTAGGTAAGTAATTTTTACACATTGAGATATTATGTACTACGTACTAGAGGCGACACTGCACTATGTTACGCTGTTCCATTCAACTGCGGCAATGTCACCGCACTTTAATCAGTCGCTCGCTAGGCGCTTGTAGAATTGTCACGTGTTGTGTTGATTTAAAAAAAAATCTCTTGATAAAATATGCCACGGTGTGTTCTTAGATATTGCACAAAAAATTCACGAAGTGTTAGTAAAAACCAAGGAATCACTTTTCATGGGTAAGTAAGATACTTAAATAAAAAAAAAACATTATAGATTAATAATTAAAAAGTTATTTCTTTGGCGCCAACTTGTGTCATGGTATATAGATTATGAAATTTATTTGTTCAGATACGACATTTCTGTGAGCAAGTGTAGGACGATCATATTATGTACAATTTTTTTTGTAGAAATAAATATACCTAAGTAAAATTTCTTACGTTTATATTTGCTGATTATTCTTTTATTTTATTTTTAGGTTTCCACGTCCAAGCCACGAAAACCGAGAAAAGTGGATGAAATTCGTCCAAAATAATCGTAGAGATGTGGTTACCAACAAATCATACATACATTTGTTCCTTGCATTTTAAAGAATAGGATAAATATAGTACGAAGAATTCAAAAATTAACAAAACTTGTATTGTTTAAAGGCACTTAATTAAATACGTAATATATATTTTTACAATAACATTTATACATCTTATTAATTGAAATTAGTTTTCAGCAAAAAACAACAAATAAGTGTATATAAATATAAACAGTGGTAGAGCCACGCGGCAGCTTTTGCTGTCGCACGGATGGGCCGGCTCGAACCGGGGTGGTACTACGACCTCACAGAATACCAGCGTGAAGTAGAGGTTTACGTCTGCATTTCACTTGGTGATTGCAGGTGGCCGGAGGCCCTTTTTACTGGAAACAAGGCATTTTATCTTAGTCATCACGGGTGACAACGCATCTGCATTTTGATTCTTAATCGAAGATAGATGTAGATGTCTATGGGCCACAGCAACCACTTACCATCAGGTGGTCTGTGTGCTCCTATGTCACCCTTATCCTATAAAAAAAACATATAATTCATGTGTAAACAGAAATGGTAGAAGTTTTTAAAGTTTTACTATGTTTTCTCACAGTAATTCATAAGAAATAAAATAAATAGTATCAGCTCTGTGTCCATGCCTCACGCAAACTTAGGTTAGGGCTTTTGGGGACCCAGTTCTAGATTTAAATAAATATATTTCATTAGCTTCGATTTCTTCCAATTTATATAGTTACCTTTTAAAATATTTATATAAAATTGTAATTAAAATGCTATTGTGATAATATTATATATTATCATATTAATTTACTTCATATCATGCAAAATAATAGACAAATTATTAAAAATTGAACTCGTTTTAATAAATTAATTAACAATATATTATGTACTCTAAATAAACAATAATTAAATACCTACTTATCATTCTACCTACGCATAGTCTATTATAATAAAAAACCGCGCATGCGCGGTAAGACTGATGCGCAACGACATAGAGTAGCGCACATGTTTTGTTTGAAATAGCTGTTCTAGTACGTAAGTACATTATACTTCAATGTTTTTACATAATATATTATTTGATAGAAGATTGATTTGAGTAGAACAGTTTGTCAATTTAAACACGTTCCTCAAGCGAAAAACGCTTCATGTCAAATTAGCCGTCGCTACAAAACATAATTGTTACCGAACAACTGTCAAATTTCCCGCTAAAACAAAATTGCACCAACCTGTACTTAAATATATTTAACGTCCTACTCAAGCGTCGGTCTTTTTTTTTCATTCTTTGATGAGGGTTGGACATTCCACCACGACTCATTTGCAAACTTTAAGTTCTATTGAAGTATTGTTTTATTGCTAAGGAATTCAGGCTCTTTACTGTCCCTATAAATATCGCTAAGTAAACGATAGTACTAAGTACTCGTGTTATTTAACTAAATAATATTCCTAGTATTAACTTCTATAGAATATATATAAACTGAGTTGGTTAGAGAGTGGAGTAGCGTACCTTAGAGGGGCCCTGTATCAATATTTGTCGCGGGGCCCAAATGAAGGGTAAAGATTTTTCACAAAAGGAACAAAAACTCTCGCATTGAATTAAAATAATTATATTTTTTTTTAGAATTATTTTAACTACATTTATTAAAATATACAATACTAAAAACTATAATAATAATTTAAAAAAAAACTAAAACTAGAAACTTAAATATCATATAGTCCTACTCCCCGCGGTATCGTGCCAAGAACGCTGGCTGCGTTTCCCCGCTGAATGGCTATACTTAGCCTTTGAGCAAGGAAAGAACCAGCCCTCTTATCACCAGCAGCAACGACCAGCCGCGGATGGAGTTCCTTTAGGAACTTCACCGCACGTGGACCCCACGGACCGATAGTCTCTACAGCAAATGGCACAAATATGTATTCATCTCTCAGAGACTCATATTTGCGCCACTTACTCAGTTCAGCTGCCTCTGATGCCGCCCCGGCTCTAAACGAGGTACCCCTGAGATGAGAAACCGCCAGAGTGTCTACGCAAGTAGCATCCCACACTAAGGCTTTACCTCTCTCCCAAGGGACCAATGTCATACCGTCGGGTCTCCTGCCATCGTCTATAAATATTCCACAAGGCTCTAAAACCGAGGGAACATTTATAGAGACAAGAGCCCTTCGGATGACATCGTTCAAAGAACTGTGTCGTGAAAATCTACCAGCGCTTTTCTTACATGAAAGTCCGTGGAGCCCAAACTTGTCGACGCTGCTACCACAGGGACACTGATGGGGTTGACAAATCGCCGCTCCTAGTCGGATTCCTACGGCAATGCGTAAGCTTTCCGCATCAAGTAATGTGCCGAGATTACTTGATGGTAAAGCGTGTAACCAGTGACTAGATTCCTTAGTCAAAACAGCTAGAAGGCGTGCCTTATCTAGGTCACTCTGGAGATTATGAAACAAATCCTTCTGCACGCCCTGTACCAATGGAATATCCCACTGTTTTTGTTGGTTAACTTCCAGTGGAACATTTTCACCAGGACAGAGCGTTTGCCATGTCTGCCCTGCCTCCGCAGCAAAGCATAGGTCTGCTTTATTATTTAAAATTATATTACATAAGTCACTGACACTATTTACGGAAGCAAGGAAAGCAGGCAATGCAATGCTAGAAAGATTTCTCACACCAATGCCACCAAATTTTATAGGTAAAGTAGCTTGAGTCCAGGCTGTAGAAATTAAAGTTAAATTTAGAATTTTTTCAATAGCTATTTTAAGATTATTATCAATATCTTGTAAAATATCCGAACATTTCCAGACTGGACTCGAGCGGAGTAAGTATGTAAATCTAGGTACAAGAAGACAATATTTTAAAATAGTAAGAGCTATGTGGGGGTTTAATTTATACAATTTATCAACGTGGTTTAAAAACTGATCAAATTTTGTTTTTAAAACAGGTTTAATACTATCGAAAAACAACGGGGCACCTAGCAGGTATAGTGATTCCGTACTGACAGTTTTTATTCCTGGACAAATATGATTAAAATTTTGAATTAAAGTGTCTAGCTCTATGAGAAGTAGATAAATTATTGGAAAAAAATATTTCACATTTATTGCTATTTGGTTCAAGACCAATATTTTTAAAATTTTGAAAAATATGAGTAAGATCACTGAGGACGTCATCTGCTCTACCTCCCAGTGTACCGTCGTCTAGATACCAGACATTCAGCTTGGATTTCAAATTTGAAATAATTGGTTGAATTCCCAAACTGAAAAGTGCTGGACCCAGTGGGTCACCCTGCTGAACACCGACAGCGGAATCGATAACATGGTTTTCGTAAAACAAGTTAGTATTTTGACTATAACATTGCCAAACGTAATGATAAATTTCGGGGGTATTATTAGCCACTTCTTTCAGCAAGGTTACCCTATATATTGATTATAAGTTATTACTTACAATTAATACTCCTAGGAACTAAGTTAGCCAAACAATTCAAACCAGCATCCTGTCCCATAGAAGTCCTTAGAAGTTTTGCTTACATATGTTCGGGGCCTCTGTAGCCCGGGGGCCCCGTATCATTGATACGGCTGATGCGCCGGTAGCTACGCCCCTGTAGGACTAAATTTCTGCTTATAAGTCCCTCTCGGTAGGGACTTCCTATAATATATAACCATAACATATAACCTCTCTATTCTTACATATTTCTGCCGGCAAAATAGCAGTGCTTGCACTACTGCGCTCCGGTTTGAAGTGTATAGGGAGCCAGTATGATTATATAGGTTATGGGGCATTCTCTCTAATTTTTTTATGAATATAAAACATTGCGTTTTGGTACAGATGCGGTTTTTGCTGAAAACTACGTTTACTTGAAAACGTATTATTTAAGTATAGAATTCAGTTTGCAATATCAAAGCGTTCAAAATTAAAAAGTAACCAATTTCGGTATTTGATTAGGTAATTAATGTTTCTCTTAAACTCAATTTATTGTTGAAGTTATTGGATTAAAAGTACAAAAAGTAAACTAACCACACGTTTCATTATTTCGTTGGGCACAGACAGTGTTACTATAATATAACACGTCTATGTACATATATAAGTAAAATAGAGGTAACCGATAGTGGAAAAATTGATAAAATAAATAGTATTCGTTAAATGTATAAACATATTACAGACTAGCGACCGCCCCGGCTTTGTCTGGATATTAATAGTTATTTATTTCCCATCGATACCTTTGAAGATACGTTGACAAGCCAGCAATTTAGAATAATTTATTCGGAAACGTTAAAGTCCATCACGATGATGCTGCTCCGATTCCTAGGATGTGTGACTAACTACTCGAGACCCTTTTTACTGTTAATAAATCATGTCTTCTTAGTTTTTAGGAATACCAAACTCAGATTCTCAATGCGAGAGGGAGAGAGGTCACAAAAAATGTATTTCCAACCATTTTTGGTAGGTATTATCATGTATTATTTATTCTGTGGTATTATGTTTTGGTTATTTGCTAAACTGGCAAATGTCCTAAATACAAATGTATGAATAAATTTACCGACAAACCACTTTTTCCCATAGACCATTTTAAGTGTAGACAACTTCGTTTAGAATTAATAATAATAAAAAGCGAGCCTATTTTTTTTGTACACAAGAATTGGAATCAAGCTCCGCTCCTTTTAAATATAAAAGGCCGTTTTACATCAGACGAGCGAATGCTCATTCTATCCCCACTCTATTAAATTATTTTAGTGTAAACAGGCTTAGAGCATTCTTTCGTTTTTGCGTTCTGCATTCACAAAGATACCATGGAATATTTTTTATACGATAGAACGACAAACGAGCACACAGTCCACCTGATGGTAAGTGGTTGCTGTGACCCATAGACATCTACATCTATGCTCAATAAATAATCAAAATGCAGATGCGTTGTCACCCGTGAGGACTAAGATGGAATGCCCCTTTTCGAGTAAAAAGGGTATCCGGTTCTTTACACTCACCATACAAAACTGTGAGAGCGTAGTTCCCCGGTCGAGCCGACCCATTCGTGCTACATCTGTACTACTAATACAGCTACAGCAAGGCTCTACCACGTATAAAATAAAAAAATATTTTATGAATTCTCGCTCGTTTGATGTAAACGGCGTACGAACAGTGGCTTAGAGGGTTCTAACGTGTTCGGAACATAATGTAGTATAGTGATTGGGGAGAGACCAAAAAGGAAGCGTACCGGTGTGAGTAAAATGTGCATGTGTGTGAGACGAATAGTGCTGCGCCATGTATCTACTTCAATTATCGATAAAGAGCGCAGTGTATGTGTCATAAAATGAATATTTTTATATTTGAGGGTATAAAAATAAAACTTTTGCAGGAAACAAGGCATTCGTTTACTAATTCAACTTAAAAATTGAATTTAAAAACATATATACAGTAAAATATCTACGCACGGGCATAAATAATGTGGGTATTGAACCAGACCGCAGCTTTAATCTTTGTTCATTTCTATGAGAAAAACATTTTTGTTCAAAGTGCTTGCTACATATAGTTGAATATTTTTTGGGAACCCAGTCTTCTCTATTTATCAATTTTAACCATTTTTGTTTAATCTCAATATTTTTAGGAATCTGAAATATTATAAGAGTTTTAAATTGGCTACGAAACCCTAAAAATTAAGAATAGAAAACTACGAAGTTACAAGAGGCTGCATCCAAAGATATGCCTTTGCCTGTTATAAGCACCCCCCTTCCTCCCGGACCTCCAAAGTAAATGGACGTGTTAAGTGTACGAACTCATCGCCCGACTTCCAGATTACTTGACCGTTAAAAGGTTATTTGAAAAGTGTCACTAATTGTTTAATTCTGCTATCCTAGTAAACTCATTTGAACACAATCACAATGCCGTTGAAACATACACCCCCTCCCTCGCTTCTCACCACACCAATAGCGCCCACGTTCAGTAGTGCAGAGTACAGTGCTACTACTTTAACAACAAAATTAAATCAGTTCTATGCATCACAGCTATTCTGAGCCTGATGAAACTACTCTTAGGACGACTGTCAGTGAGAGGAAAAAACGAAAGCACCCTGGAGGAGATGACAGCGTCACGTCCTTGATAAAAGATATGTTTACCAATTTCTCTAAGGAACAGGTAACGCGTTTTTATAATTTACAAAGTACAATTGTAGACCTCAAAGAGCAAAATTATGAGTTAAAACGAAGTGTGGAGCATATGTATAACAAATATGACGATTTCCTTACAATAATATCTAATTTGGAAAAAGAAAGAAAAGAGGACAAAAGGCGTATGGCTTTAATGGAGGATAGATTGGAAACTATGGAGCGTAAAATGCGTGCATCGGGGATTGAAGTACAAAATATTCCTAAATCACCGGGTGAAACAAAAGATTTTTTGTTTAACATTATTAAAAGAACCGGAAAGGCCGTTAATACGAGCATAGAAGACTCCGAGTTGAAATATATATCTTTATATATAAAAATTACGTGTCACATTGTTTGTCCGCGGTGCAGTTTGGTCCAACTTGAGAGATAGTTTTTATCCTGATAAGTGACACTCAATATTTTTTTGTTACGAATTTAAGGATTTTTATATGAAGTGTCGTCGAAAAGAGCAGAACAACGTCTGCCTGGTCAGCTAGTATATATATAGATTGAACTCCAAGGACGGTTCTGGTCCGATTATAGTGGAATTATACTCTGTTATCAGCAAGGAAAAAATACTAAAAGCGCTAAAAGGTTTTAATAAAAACAAACCAAGAGACGAGAAATTAAATGCTTCACATCTACAACTGCAACAACCAAAGAAACCAGTGTTTATATCAGAAACTTTAACTCAAAAGACTCAAAAATTATTTCAACTCGCAAGAGCATTCAAAAAGGCACACAGTTTTATGTACTGCTGGACTCTAAACGGAACTGTTTACCTAGGCGAAGATGAAAAATCAAGCCAGATACGAATTAACAGTGAAGCCGATCCCGAAAATTTAAGGAAGACTCAATGAATAGAATTAACATTTATTTTTATTATTTATTTTAAAATTTTCTGTTATTTTACATTTACTTCATGTTACTTTATCATAGTACTAGCGGTTTACATTACACAAATACACTGTTACACTTCATACATATTTTTACCAATAGTTTCATTCAACTATTGTATTCGTAAAACAAGGATTACCTAAAGATCCATAAAATCTTTTTAAGTTGTAATACATTTCTAATCGTTTTAGATTACTTTGAATCAACCCGCCTGCCAACAACTAATACAAATGAATGAACGAATGACTGATGATAACTGACAATAATAAACAGGTCATTCATTGTTTGATTTGTGTAAATAATTGTACATGCTCGCTTGGACAAAGTAGTATGCACGTGACTTCAGCTATCATGAAGGTTACTGTCATGTTCAAGGCTGTTAAACCACACTCCGTGTAAATCATTGTGATTTTAAAATAACTATTCCACGTAAATAAGAATCAATCTGCCTTCTTGCAACTTCCCATTTGGTGATTTTTTTCTCTGTAAAATTAATTAATAATTCTGTACAACCGACTTGAATATAAATTATTAAAGATCTCAAAAACTACTGGTCAGACTTTGATCAAATTTATATGGGCCCACATGAGAAGCAACAGCTTTCAAATGAAAAAAGAATCATCATAATCGGTTCACCTATAAAAGTTATGAAGTAACACACATAAAAAATCGTACAGTCGAATTGATTACCTTCCCGTTTTTGATGATGGTTAAAAAGATTTTGGAACGATTCATTCACTTCACCGAGATGTGCGACATCTAAGACGAAGTTTCACTAACATACGATTGTTCTATTCCAGAAACAATATACAAGACAACATGCACCCCAGAAAAAGTCCGATATTCCGTTTCCGTTATACCCAATACAAAAACAAAAAAGCATCGGCATTATATTTCCTGAACACGTACAAATTTTCTGACGGACACAAAATTATCCTTTTTAAACGTGCAAATATGTTGAAATTTGGATTTTGAAATAGATACTGGACCCATCATTAAACCTGCCAAATATAATAGAGATTTATTTCAGTTTGCTATTTACCCGGTTGTGAATTCGTCAATCACGAAAATGTCATGTAACTTTATGGTTTTAACCCAATGCTCTATGCTCTAACAGTTACAATTTTTGCAATTTTGAATTTCCTCAAAGTATAACGCCAGATAATAATTAACAAAATGATGTTTCTCTCAGCTGAAAAAAAAACCGCGAAAGGAACGCCGCAGATATCCTTTTCTCTAGTTTTATAGTAAAGAATATTATTATTTGCAGATCAATTGGTCAAATCAAAGCATGCTTTATAAAAATGTTAGGCATACATTTTTCGGAGTTTTCTTTTTTATAATAGGATAAGGGTAACAAGCGATATATAGTGTAGTAGACTCAACAAAAGCCTGTTCACTCTTGCCTTAAATACACCTACATTGTAATTGGATGGGAAGACAGATGGCAAAATGTTAAACATTCTTTGCTATACGCATTACGAATGGTAAAGTATACCGATGGGTTCGAATGGTAAGATGACAGCGAAGGGATGAATACTGGCTGGAGTCTGGTTGTCCGATGACGGAACGGAGATGGAGTAATTAAGTTATGCAATTTCTGCGCACACTTTTCCAAATGTATCCTTCTAAAAAACCGAAAGGCTGACTATAAGAATTCTCGATATACGAGGGGAGGTCAAACAGTTCGCGGAATATCGGGGTTGGCGACGGTGAGTTTACTTATCCAGGTAGTCGTTAGCTGAGTGATTCATTGTTAGTATATATACCAAGTTTCATCCTAATTGGATCATTAGCTTTTGAGTTATCAACGAGTAAAAGTCAATCGGGAAGAAACTAGCCTCTATGGAAAAAATTGAGAGCCGTCATTAAGTTTTTCACCCAAACAAGGAAAGACATCTCAAACCATTTTTCAAGAGATGTCAGCTGTTTATGGGGACTCCGCTCCTGGGAAAAACTTGAGTTTTCAAACAAGGGAGGATTCCATTGAAGACTACCCTCGACCTGGACGGCCGATTGAGGTTACCACGCCAGAAATAATCGAAAAAAGTGAAAAACTTGTAATGGAAGATGCCCGGCTAACGAAAAAATAACTTGCAGCATTAGTTGGAGTATAAGAAAAACTATTTTAAACATCCTACATCAACACCTTGGCATGACTAAAGCCTGTGCAAGATGGGTTCCGAGAATGCTTTCTGCGCATCAAAAACACGAGTGTGTCGAAAGTTGTCGTGAGTTTTTGGACCGCTGTGGAGAGCAAAGGGAGGAAATTATGGCCCGAATTGTAACTGGCAATGAAATTTTTCACCAGTTCACCATTACGAACCTAAGGTCAAAGCAAGGGTCGATGCAGTGGCATAAAAAGGCACACCCCCTCCTAAGAAGTATAAGGTGTCTCAATCGGCCGGAAAGATCATGGCGACGATCTTTTGGGATACTGAGGGTATCCTTTTGATTGATTATAAGGAACGTGGTGTTTCCATAACGAGAGAATACGCTTCTTTACTAGATCAATTAAAAGAAACTATAAAATAAAAAAGGCGAGGAAAGCTTACAAATGGCGTGCACGGGCGCGTTGTCGTGCAAAACGACAATGCGCCCGTGCACACAAGCCGTGTTGCGACGGCTGCCATTCACCGGTGCGGTTTTGAACAAGTGCGCCACCCACTCTACAGCCCAGACAGACCCCTAGCGACTATTATTTGTTTCCAAAAATGAAGAAAGAACTGCGTAAGAAAAAATATGGCGACGATGATGAAGTGAAGTCAGCAATTTCGGCCTATTTTGTCGCCCAAGACAAATCTTTTTTTAGACGGTATTAATAAGTTATTTGACAGGTCTAATAAATGTATTGGGATTAAGAAAGAATACATTGAAAAGGAAAAATAGTTTAATGTTTAATTTCATTATCCTTCCCTGTCATTCCGCGAACTATTTCACCTCCCCTCGTAATTTCTCTCGTAATCATGTGCCTCCGGCAATCGTTAAGGTCAAATAAACTGCATACAGAAGTTCATCACGCTGTCTTATCATACATTATTAAATACAATGTCTTCTTGTGATGACGTCATAGATTTGTTTAAATATAACGTTTCGTATATCAATTTTTTACATTCATCATGGCGATTAACAAATAGTTCATCAATGAACAAGAGTAAGTACCATTTGACGCGGTAGAACCTCACTCTACCTGTTACATGGCTGTACTGCGAATGGATCGGCTTGACCAGTGAGAGATCATGTTCTCACAGAATACCAGCGTATAATAGCAGCATAATGGTACTGTGTTTCGTATTAGGTGTGACAAGAACCGGTCACTTTTACTGGTGCTTATTCCTCAGGGGTGATAAAGTATCTGCATTTTGATTGTTCATCGAGATCCATTCTCTTTTATATAAGTTACAAATAATGCGATTATTGAAAATCACTTTTTGATTCCAGCACTGGACATCGGATTTTTTTTTTGTAGCACGAATGGGTCGGCTCGACTGGAGAAGAACCACGCTCTCATAGAATACCAGCGTAAAATGGCAGGTTGATACTGCTGTGTTTCGTATGGTGAGTGTAGAGAACCAGAGACCCATTTTACTGGAAAAGAGACATTCCATCTTATTCCTCACGGGTGACGACACATCTACATTTTGATTTTTTATTGAGGATAAATGTAGATGTCTATGGGTCACAGCAACCACTTACCATCAGGTGGACTGTGTGCTCGTTTATCACCCTATCCTATAAAAAAATAAACGAAAGTTATGTTAGTGCTTCAGCTACAGAATTTTTAAAAATTCTAAGCATTATGTTAGTGTAATTTGAGTAAAATTATTTACGTCAACACAATTATACTTTAGCTCCTTTATTAAATTGGTGATATGTTAAAGGCCAAGTGAAACTTAGGATTTTAATTAAATGGCGTAATTTGACTTATCGTCTAGGCGTCAGGCTAAGGAACATGTTATATAATTATATTAAACCACATGTCTACTACAAAACATCTACTGCAAGGATTAATACATCACTGTCTCTACTGCAAGCGTGATTTATATAATATTATATATAATATTTAACATAACTAATGATCACCTAGAGGTCAAAATTCGACCGTAATTATTTAGGTTTTTATAATTAAATTTTTATGTAGGTTTGTATAATAAGCAAGCTGTAATTTACTTTCAACTGCAAATAAATAATATAAAACACAGATATCTAATATCTAATATACAAAATATATAATAAACGTATTTTTTTCTTTGACATAACAATATTTAAAAAAGGATATTCGAAATCACAACAAAATTCCTCGGCATGTCAAACTGTCAGTAATTATTTATTGGCAACTCTACTTTGTTTTTTTTATTTACGGCTCTGGGTTCTAGCCCTTCTGAGCCTGAAGTTACAATGTATCCTGTTATATGTATGTTATCCTTCATAGTACACTGTTTCACAATATGTTGGTGCGTCACATTGTGCAGCCCTTGGGAGATTTTGACGGCAACTTGAGCCAGCAGACAGCTGACAGTTGGCGATAGTATCTCAAGGCGCCTAAGCAGACAGCAACCTTATCTTGAGAATCACATCACTATCAGCGCACTTGTTTCAACGTTTCCATTTTAAGTGTCGATTTACCACGTTCTCGGCCGTGAACGAAGTTTCCCAGTTGAGTACATTCCGCGTTGGAATCAGCGTAGCGAACACTTTTTATGTCATCAGGTCGTCAAACACCTCAGACGTCCCGTGGCTTCGGGCGCTATAAAGTGTCTAAAACTTCGGGAATCAAAAAAGTTAAAATTAAACGTGATAAAATCCGTAACATTCCTTTTATTTCATGAGTAGTATAGATCATTATAGAACTGCAATTATGAAATTTTGAATATTTTTTTGCGACTAACCTGTATGCGCAGTACCAGGTGTATCCAGGTAGGCCAGGCCAAGAGTCATATATCTGTTAATTGAGTGGACTAATACATTTCAACAAAGTTTCATGATACATCAAGCACTTCATGAAAAATGCATCATGAGCTCTCGAACCAATAGAACACAATTACGTCAGACCGCTGACTGACAAAATGGCCGTTTTTCACTGATGGTAGTTAGAAAAATAAACAAATGTAAAAGGGCGATCATGATTTTTTGGTAATAATAATTTAAGCCAAAATGATGGGTATCTTTGATGAGCCATAAAATTTCATCGATTTAGGTTATATTTTTGCAATAATAAAAATAAATATTTTTTTTAATTTATAGGCCTTTTGTATTTAATTAGCGATGTGTGCTTTTGGCCAGGACGTATTACATTATGATACGAATTACTTTTATTTATTCTGTGGTTATTCGAAGGTCGAATCGTAATTGCACTACATTAAATGTATAGTGCGATACGGTGTTTTATTGTTGACAATAATGACTGCCGGTTTGGTTTAGTAATCGTAAGCGCGACTGAATTCGAACCCAGGACCTCATGACTGATCATGAAGCTCCAGTTCGAATCCCAGGTGGGGCCAAAATCGGTTATTGATATTTTCAGTACACAAAATTCTGAAGTCGGAGTCAGGAAGTAAGCAGCGTTTCACCCCCGTGTCTGGGAAAGCACGGGAGCCGTTGGTTCTGCGCCTGATCTCTCTGCGGTCGTGTCGGATTTCCATCCTACCGGACTATGAGAGTGAAGAAATATAGAATGCACCTGTGCTACCTTAATCACACACTCAAGCACTATAATACTGTACTGAGACAGGCCGCCGTGACCGAAATTCCGGGCTGTGTTTCTTACAAGTAAATATAAAATGAATGTTTCTTTGTTTGTCCCATATTTGTTCCTATACCATTTATCAGATTCCGATGATATACCTTTTTTTTATATAATAGTGGTGACAAACGAGCACACAGTCCACCTGATGGTAAGTGGTTGCTGCGGCCCATAGACATCTACATCTATCCTCGTTTGCGAATCAAAATGCAGATGCGTTGCTACCCGTGAGGACTAAAATGGAACCTATAACACCTACCTACCACGAGTGGTGACTACGTAAGAGAATCTGTCACCACATTTCTTTCCGTGGATGTTGAAAGTGGTGGACTATTGAAAACGCTGTCTTATAGTTTCTGATTGATGGTGGTATCAATAATAATAATAATAATAAATTGTTTATTTCAGATAATTAAAATCCATATGTGGGTTAGTAATACAATAATAATAATAAAAATAATAACAAGGGTTAGTAAAACAATGGTTTGCTTAAAATCTAGTGAAATATAGTAATACCCTGTGCCGAGACAGACCATCATGGGGGTGGATAGGGCCCAGTGGTCAGTCTCTGCACAAGACATTTCCACAGCGACGATGTATATCTGTCCGCTACGGTCCTCAGAATGCTGTTGTGACTGGCTCGTACCCTGCTAATAAGGGATGCAGTTTTTTGCGTATGATGGCATTAAAACCATCTGTTTGGTATGCCGCAAACATCCCTGATGCACTACAAAAACGAGGCAGCCCCAACAGCATCCTGAATATATTATTATATTGGATAATGATGAGATGAATAACCCTGTCAAAAAAGAGAGAAGATCTATGCCGGGACGTATATATACAAGCCATAACTTAAGTTTTACTTTAAACTCTTGACGAAATCTCTACTTATTATTAAGTCTTTACCCATGAAATTGACTTTTTTATCAAATAAGTTAACTTAATTTAAGTTAGATTAATTTTTTTCTATATTTTATATTTATATTAATCAAAATAATCACCCACGCAATTTATGCATCTTTGCCAACGCAGTGGCAGTTTATTGATACCCTCCTTGAAGAAATCAGCTGGACGGGAGGCAACAAACTCTTCAAAGACATTTTGTAATGAATCTCGGGTATTGAATTACTCTCCGCCAAAAAGTTATCCACATTCAGAAAAAAGTATAAATCTGTAGGCGCAAGGTCTGGTGACGGAGAGCTCCAATCCCCAGCTTTTGTAACTTGAAAACCGTCTGTTGTACAGTATGAGGTCGCGCGTTGTCGTGCAGGGGCAGCGAAGACGAGCTTTTGACCTAAGTTGGTTGGAGACGTGCGGGCTTCTCCATCTTTGTGTTCAGTTTTTCTCAGTACACACCTGCAGTAATACTTATACCTTTTGGCAAAAAGCTGTGATGAATCACACTGGCGCTAGAGCACCAAACAGTGACCATCACTTTTCTAGGGATAAATTTTTGTTTAGGGCATTGTTTAGGCGCTGACCTAGGATCCAACTAACTTACAGAGTGCTTGCGATTATCAAACAGAATCCATTTTTCGTCATAGGTAAAAATGCAGTTCAAAATTCCTTCGTTTGTGTGCCTGTTGAACAGTGCAAGGCCCGTCTTGACGCGTACTTCGCGCTGGTGATCTTTGAGTTCGTGAGGCACCCATTTGTCAAGCTTTTTTACCTTGCCAATTTGACGCAAATGGACCAATATTGTTTTGATGCTAACGTCGAAAGCTGCTTCTAATTCAGCCGTGGATTGAGTATCATCAGCTGCCACAAACCACTTTAATTCGTCATTTTTGACCAAAGTTTTTATTTTACAGATCGATATTTCTAGAACGGAAGTGGGCAAATCAATAACAGGTGGTGCGTTCCTTTGTAATATTCGCTCCGTAAACGAGGTTGATGTTGCGTGCCGATTGTGCCGCGTTGCTGCCACGACGCTATTCATATTCCATAATTACACGATTTTTAAATTATCCATGATAGCAATTTCATATGTAAATACTTATTCATATAAATGCAAAAGTGTCTTTGATGGTTTGTTCCTCTTTCATGCAGCAACATGTCAACAGATGGGCATGATTATTTGAAGAGATATTTTTTCGGCCACAGGGTAATATAGGTGTGATACTTTTATCCCGGAAAGTGTACAGTTTATTTGGGGTAGATTTGCAGCGTAATTCCGTAAGTACCTCTTTGGGCTGTCTTTACATCTTGGAATCGGCTGTGATTTTCGAAATGATGTCGTTTTCTACCTCCACGCGGGCGAAGAAGCTAGTAAGTAAATTAATTTCAAAACATTAAAGAGCCTTTTATTTCAATATTTCAGAACCGACCAGTTCAAATATATTTTATATAATTATTCAAAATAATATAATGAAGCGATTATCTTAATTACTAAAGTTAACAGTTATCGGAGTTTTAATTACTATAGTTATAACGTATTCATGAAAATAGGTCAGGCTGAATTGAGCAAAATTGCTTGTAAAATATAAAACAGTATTATACAAATAAACAGCCGACATGAAATTTCGCGCTTTTTATGTGTACCTATCTGTTTTTATAGCTATTGGCTCGGTTGAAACCTTTTTCTACTTTTCCTTCATCAGCATGTAAAAATTCCATTGCTGGACATCGATCTCTAATATTTTAGGGAGAGTTTGTCTTAAAGGTACGCTTTTTAACAGAATAAGGGTGACAAGCGAGCACACAGTCCACCTGATGGTAAGTAGATTCTGTGGCCCATATACATTTACATCTAACCTCGATTACGAATCACAATGCAATGCAGATGCGTCGTTACCTCTGAGGAGAAGATGAAATGCCTCGTTTTCAGTAAGTAGTCTCCAGTTCTCTACACTCACCGTGTGACACGCGTCTGACATCGACGAGATGGTACCGCCATCTATTGGAAGCTATAACATTTTCTGTGCTTTTCACAGTCTCCTCTTACGTCACCGGCGGGAAGGAATGGCTGATGGATTATCTTACACCGCCACCACAAAGCAAAACCGTTCACGGTTAAAAATCAGTTACCAACTTAACGTATAAGCGCTGAGTTGAAGACATTCGTAGAATACTTACGAATTCAGGGTAAAATAATTTAAAATTAAAAAATTTGTACAACCGACTTCAATATACATTTTTAAGAATAACTCAAAAATTATTGGTCAGACATTGATTAAATTTATATAAGACCACATGTGAAGTACTAACATTCAAACAAAAAAAGAATCATCGAAATCGGTTCACCCAGAAAAAAGTTATAACGTAACACACATAAAAAAACATACAGTCGAATTGAGTACCTCCTCCTGTTTGAAGTCGGTACAAAATAAGAGTGACCAACGAACAAACAGTCCACTTTAAGTGGATGCTGTGGCCAACACATTTGCGTCTATACTCGATTAAGAATCAAAATATGGATAAGCTGTCAATCCTGAGGACTAAGATATAATTTATAATTAAAAATTAAAAATTTTGTACAGCCGACTTCAATATAAGCGACTTCAATATAGGTTATTTAAGAATAACTCAATAACCATTGGTCTGACCTTGATCAAATTCATATGGGACCACACGAGAACTATCAGCTTTCATTTAAAAAAAGAATCATCCAAATCGGTTCGCCCAGTACAAAGTTATGAGGTAACACATAAAAAAAAACATACACTCGAATTGAGTACCGTCTCCTTTTTGGAAGTCGGCAGAAAATTAAAAATTTTGTACAGCCGACTTCAATATAAGTTATTAAGAATAACTCAAATAACTCAAAAACTATTGGTCTGACCTTGATCAAATTCATATGGGACCACAGGAGAAGTATCAGCTTTCATATAAAAAAAAGAATCATTGAAATCGGTCCACCTAGTAAAAAGTTATGAGGTAACACATAAAAAAAAACATACGCGTCGAATTGAGTACCGTCTCCTTTTTGGAAGTCGGCAGAAAATACCTTATTTCCCTACTGGGTGCTTCTCTACACTCACCCGCATTAAGCAGCAATATTGCGATGGTATTCCGTGAGAGCGTAGTCCTCCTCATCTTTTCTTCCTTCGCTTATCCCCAGAGCTACCATTGCTCACGAATTACATTAAAATATACAAAAAAAATACAGTCGAGTTGACGACCCACTACCTTTTTGGAGGATGAAAAGCTGAGCTTACTCTAAACGGCAGTTGAAATCCTCAATTTTATTGAAATTCACAACTTTCCGATTTTCGTTTTATTTTTGAATGTATTTAAAGACTTCGGATTATTCCATTAAACGAAAATATAACGGGGATAAAAGCTTGATCCGGATTAGGTAAATTTAGTGTTTGGGTTGCATATTATAATAAAAATTAACATATTGCGAGCTTATGTCTGACTAAGACTATAAAACGTAATGATGTACTTCACAGAAATCTTAAGAGCTAGTCATTGAGATTTAAATAAATTTGCAATGGAAAAATCAAATTATCTTAAGGTGTAACTGACTTTAGGGCATTTTATCCTTCCAGAATACAGACGATCTTACTGATGACAACGTAAAATTATAAAAAATGTGGTTACCAACACGCCTATCAAGCATGGCAACTATGGCAAATTCCCCTCTATGAGGCAACTTATGGGAGTGGCCAAGTTAGCCGTAGACTTTTATATATAGGCTGTAATGAATGGATGGGCTCGTAACAGCGAGAAAAACACTGATAAAGACTATATATAAGTACATAAAATTGTAATATAGTATAACTTAAATTATAAAATCGTATACGTGGGACACACTGAAATGATCGGGAATAAGAAAAACCACGTGCACGATATAGCTAAATTGTATTTTATTGTTTTTCGAAGTATTCTCCGTTCAACTTAATGCACTTTTCCATTCGTGCAAACCAATCATTAAAACAGTAATTCCAGTCTGAAGTTGATGTTGACAAAATGGCTGATTTGTACGCTTCCACAGCTGCTTCGGGGTCTTCAAACCGTTGACCGCGTAGTAAATCTTTCATTCTAAGGAATGTAAAGAAATTGTTTGGGCTCAGGTCAGGATTGTACGGAGGATGGCTCATCAGCTCAACGTTTTCCTGCTTCAAAAAAATCATTTGTCTTCCGAGCCGTATAGGAGCTCGCATTATCGTGGTGTAAGATGATGCGACGTTTCGGGTTATTTTTTCGGAGTTCGGCTATCATTTCTGGCAAAAAAACCGTGATATACCTACCACTCAACGGTAATGCAGAACATTCCTGTAAAGGAATTGTAGCAACATGCCCCTTTTTCGAGACAAACGTAGCGACCATTTTCTTTGACACGCTGCGGGAGCGAACCACTTTTGTTGGTTTGACCTCGTCTTCGAAGACCCAAACTGCTGACTGATGTTTTCTTTCAGGTTCGTATGAATAAATCCATGATTCGTCACCTGAGACGATATTATAAACGGCATTTGACTTCCCTCCGTTGAAGCGTTGCAGAGTATTCCGGCACCAATCTACACGAGCCGCCTTTTGCTCTTCGGACAAATTGTGGGGAACCCAGCGGGAAACTAGCTTTTTTACACACAGCCATTGAGTTATACAAGAGTGTAACATATAAATCAATGCACACAGCTCATTATGTAATATCGACTGAATTGCAGTCATTCCGATACTGATAACAGCCCAAATCTGCTCGTGCACATGACGGTCATCTAATATAAGTCACACAGCTGCGATGTTTTCAGGCGTGACCGCTGTTCTTGGTCGACCTGCAGAAGAAACAATGCTGAGCGACACACGACCGCGTCGGAACTCGGCATACCAGCGTCGTTTGACTCGGTGCTTCAACATCATAAATCGAAACAAGTTCGCTGAGACATTTATCTTGAGATAAACCGCGACGAAAATTGTGATAAATTATGGCACGGAAATGTTCACGCGTGAGCTCCATTTCTGTTAACGACGTATCATCTTTAAACCAACATAGTTTTTGTTTTTAAACATTTTTTTAATTGTTTGAATGTCATTAAGATTCTAAGAGGCCAGTATTCAAATTCTAAAAAAGGTTTTATTGTAACTCAATCCGAAATATTCTATTCCCGAACATTTCAGTGTGCCCCTCCGTATATGGGCATATCAATAAAAAATAAGATTAAAACATAATAGAGTATAACGTGATAGAGTCATGCTGCAGCTATATTAAGGTTGCAGCACGAATGGATCGGCTCCAGCGGGGAAGGACCCCGCTCTCACAGAATATCAGCTCATGGCTGCTCAATGCTACTGTGTACCCTTTTTACTGCAAACGACGCATTCCATCTCAGTCCTCAGGGGGACAACGCATTTTGATTCTTAATCAAGGATAAATGTAGATGTCTATGGGCCACAGCATCCACTTACTATTAGATGGACTGTGTACTCGTTTGTCACCCTTATTGTATAAAAAATATAACAACAAGGAATATGAAAACAATAAGGAATGTAGGTACACCAATTTGTCTACATTAAAGTAATCAATAAAATATAAAAGTACCAACTAAACAATGTATATTACTGTATGTGTATATTATATAACCTATTGTAGGTACCTAAGCTCATTGTCAACAAATAACATTTCAGTGGCAAGGGATGAATAGTTTGTCTAATAATTTAGCCAAGTACGGAGTAACGAAACTAAAAAAACCACAACCTGTCACGACACGTAAACTTTTATTGGTTCTCGACCTCTACCCGCGGTGTAAAAAACGTCATCCAAATGCGGCCTTATATTATTGGAGAGGAAATGAACTATTAAAGGATTATGATTATTCAATTCAAAAGATAAGATATAAATAAGTACCTACCAACTTATTTTATGGCAATAATGACTGCACGTTTAATGCTTATATGTATTTTTAGATCGAGTGATTACTTTTAAATGCATAAAAGGGCTACACAAATAATTTTATCAATTTTCAATTATTAATAGACTATTCTAGAAAGTTGATAGTGTGCTCGTAGGGTGACCATTAATCCATACCGATTAGGCTCCCTGTAAAATGCTATAGATTTGTGTCGAAGACAATTAAAAAAAAAAACTTATTCAGCGCTTTACTTCTAATGAAAGTTTACAGTGAATGTACAATGTACACGTATTATTCGGAGTTATGAAAATAGAACGGCAAATGTATGAATGGGGTGTTATAGTCTTCATTAACAATAACCAAAAAAAACTGTAATAAAAAATTAAGTATACTATGATTAAATAATGCATTTTGTACGAAACTTAAATTTTTCATACTTGAACAAATAGCAAAAGCAAGTCAAGAGTTTTTAGCACTCATCCACGCAAGCAGTCACAGAGAGCAGCTAGTAATTCGCTAATAAAGAACATACTGGTAAGCGCGACAAAACAACCTAACTTCCGCATAATGATCAGTTGAGGTATATTCCATATTATTTAAATTCGTGCGCAAACAAATATTCCTATCGACGCCGTCAATATTGCTTGATTTATAACCATTGATGTTCAGTTTAACTGTCAATTTATATCCAATAATAGCTTCACGTGCTGTTAACCTTTAAAGATTGTAAGGGAAAGATAACCTATAAAGTTGAACGCTTCTGAAACGAATTTCATGCAAAATAATACAAAGAATGGCGTAACTAATAACTTACCGTTTTAACTTCGTTATTACTCGACTTAGCAGTCGACATTGCTTTTATCATCCTGCTGGAGTTATCCAAGAGACACTTTTGGATACTCATATTTACCTATGCTTTTCTTTTTACACAATTCACTATTTAAATAAATTCACATCATTGGCACATTTACCAACACGTCACGTTTCAGAAAACTTGTATGTTATCGAACCATCTGCATTAGAAACGAAAGAACAAATTCACATTGTAGTTGCAACTGTGCGAAAATTCGCGTCGTGTTAGGTTATATCCATTGAATTGACGTAAGAAAGTTTTATTGCGAAAGGACGTAATAATACATCTATAAGCGGCCACGCACGGAGCCCGACTAACGCTGGCCGCTGCCGCTGGTGGCCTGCATGACGACAGCTGACGCCGGCGCCCCCTGCCTCGTCCGAGCGCTAAACCGCTAAACAAAGAACACTGAGCGAAATCCCTGCAGCCACACCTTCGGCAGGATCGTAAAGAAGTCGTAAAGCGTAAACTGGCATAACGGAAACTTCTCTTAAGAACACCATTGTATAATTGACTGCGGCATTTTAATTAAGTTTTACATAAGATCTAAGCCGATTGCTATGTTTAATATTTCTCGTAAGGCGAAATTACCATGAAGTAGATACGATACGTAAATTCGGATGATCAGTAACATAAACATATTTAATTACTTAGTTATCTCACACCAAATTTGATAACATCCTAAAAGAGCCTCTAAATAGTCATATAATGAGAAACCAGATCATAACTCATAACGCTTAATGCAACGTAACGTATTCTTCATCTCAAAGGAAATATATTACGTAAACGTAATGCCTTTCCTTCGAGATGAAGAACAAGCTGAAAATCAAATTATTGCGTAAATAGAAACTTAATTTACATGCACAGACAAAGGCTGTAAGAGTCACCGCCATTTTAAGAACAAAATGGATATCCAATTCAATTATAATGTATTTATCTTAAAAGCCTTCAAATTTTATAACAATGAAAAAATAATCAACGAAGTATGAAAAGAGATATTTAAGGGTGTTACAAGCATGTAACATGTAACATCTCTTGTTCTAGCTAGAGGTTTTTCCAATAACATGTCCATAGACTATGCCCACATAGAGCAGTGGGACTCATGGTGAAATGCAATGATAATTTAAAATATTATTTGACTATTTTTTTCTTTTTCAACTCCTTCAAACTTTGGCTGCTGCAGTTAGTGCTGGCATATAAAACAACAGGAAATAATAGTAGTACCGTCCTATTTTCACAAATGCTCGTTCATTTAGTTCATCGGCGATCTGTACTAATGCGCCGACTTCAGCTAGGAGTTACAGAATTACTGTATCAGCAGATTTCCATTCATTACTAAAATACATATATATTTATGCTCTAAGTTTCAGTATCATGTAGAGTCAGGGTAACTGTTAGCTATAACATCTGCCGTGTACAAGATACAGGTTATGCTAACGGCTAGTTAACTGGATTGCAGATAGTTATGCCTACACGGGACTTATGAGTATGGTAATATTCTTGTTGCAAATTCTTAAGTAGTTAATGGTAACTTTTCGAAGTAAACTACTTATATAGCTAGATTTCAAATTCATGAAACTTACACAGGAATAACTATGACTAATACTTCATAGAAAGAAGCGACTACATATGCAAGCGAAGAAAATTTTTTATACTACGTTATAGACACGAAGGCAATCTAACACAATCGATCGTTTGTTTTTTCTTCACAACAATCAGCTTTGGTTGAAATTGGAATCCACAAACCCGACTCAGGCACAACAAAGCTACGCGAATATTCATTAAATTTTATTAAAAGTAAGCAAAATCTAAAGCTTGTATTTGACTTTTGACTTTGTTTACAGAATTACTTGACGTGATCTAGATTTTATTCTGTTTAGATCTACGTCTTATGTTTTAAGGATATTAAAGGCAACAAGTTTACCGCTGTAGTTGTCAAGTTATCGAGTCGGCCAATGCCACTAGAAGTCGCCGTTTAGTATACTCGATTACCATGTGGGAGTGGGATAGTGTTCTGTTCAGCGCTTCACAATGAAATTGAGGAGTACCGCTTATTCATCACTGGTAGAAAAGGTGGTTCTTTCTTTTAATTATTGCTTCGTTGCCTGTTTACTTTGACTGAAATTATAAAATTCGCATTGAAGCCGGGTCGCCTTGTAGTTAATGTAGTTGGCAATAAGTTTAGAGGCCTTTATATTTAAAAAAAAAACTATAAAATATGTTGTGCACTATTCGTAGTTCCTTAAGGTTCTATTTCTTAATATTTTTATACTTAATTGTTTAAAATACTATATTGTAGATTTAAAAAAGACCTGTTGGGTTTCTTCCTTGTTCTTCCAAAGAAAGAGGTTTTTTTCCGAAACAGTGGTAAAGATTAAATGACTTGTAATAAGTATTCTTGTCATCTATAAGAAATTTTCTTTTCTATAGAGCAAGTTCCGCTCTACAAGTAGCCATGCAATACCAAATCCAAACCACCTTCAAAAGTTATTCAAGAACGTAAAATGCAATTTACACCATCATCATCATCACTTGATGATCATTTTCTACACGCTTTTATTAGTTTCGCGTGTATCTATCTATCTATGTAACGGAATCTTTTAATGTAATTTCCACTAACTTGTAGACGGCCGATTGACTTAAAAATTTGCACACGTATCAAGGACCGCTGACAAAACAATAATTTTACAACTATATCTTAGTATCCTCATTAGAATCACTAGCATAAAATAAAATCACTTTATCTTTAGCGTGTTTCTTTAGTTTTTTAAACCATAATTTATTATCTTTAAGGTAATTCATAACCTTCAAAAAGGAAGCAAAAACAACAATCAGCGAAAGCATTAGAAAACAAATCAGACAAGAAAAACAACAAACAGAGAAAGCTTATATCTGCTGAACTTAGCGACTCCAATAACTTAAATTAGGTCTGGAATGCGCAATTTTGCCGTTTCTCGAGAAATTGCACTTTGCAAATTTTAAAGGAATTTAATTAGAGGTTTCTAAATACAGGTGCAATTAAATCTGGGAAACAGGATATAAAAACAACAATTATATGCAAGTAAATAAAAGAAAGGCATGTTCGAAATCAATTTAGTTCGCCTACGTGTATTATAATATAATATGACGTTTTTTTTTTATAGTATAGGGTGACAAACGAGCACACAGTCCACCTGATGGTAAGTGGCTGCTGTGGCCCATAGACATCTACATTTATCCTTGTTTGCGAATCAAAATTCAGCTGCGTTGCCACCCGTGAGGACTAAGATGGAATGCCTCGTTTCCAGTAAAAAGGGTCTCCGGTTCTCTAGACTCACCATATGAAACACAGCAACATTAAGCTGCTATTTGACGCTGGTATTCTGTGAGAGCGTGGTCCTTCCCCGGTCGAGGCGACCCATTCGTGCTACAACTATACTACTAATATAGCTGCAGCATGGCTCTACCACGTACGTTTATCGATTGATAAATAAATAAATGTGAACTTTCGTTTAGATTAACTAATTCTTCAAAATTTTCTAAAACTTAATTTAAAATTATACAAAGTTATTTGGTGCAACTACATATTGCTTCATAGTAAATTCACAATTCTGTGTAAGTCTGTAGGTGAGTCTTCCTGTTCTTCGATGCATCCAGGTTTCAAAGTGCGGCAGCATTGCTCCAACAACGCGTTTGCACGCATAACGCCCAGGCGAGCGCACCACGTTACGAATGCGTTAAGTCGTCCCTGCCGCTTGACTCTTTCGAACACCTCATCTGGCTCACTCCCGACGCTCTGGCGGAGGACACGCATCCGGCCGTACACCCGGGCATCCATGTCCGCCAGTATGTCCAGAGGTGGAAAGCGAGCTAGGACTGTCGCCGCCTCAAAGGATATCGTGCATACGTGTGTTATAATATAATATGACGTTTCATCATCATCATCATTACAGCCCTTCACAAGTCCACTGCTGAACATAGGCCTCCCCCAAAGAATGCCACAAAGCACGGTCCTGAGCCACCTGCATCCATCGACTTCCTGCATATCTTACCAGGTCGTCACTCCATCTAGTGGGGGGACGCCCTACACTTCGCCTGCCGGTACGAGGCTGCCACTCGAGAACCTTTCTTCCCCATCGGTTGTCGGTTCTTCGAGCTATATCGCCGGCCCATTGCCACTTCAGCTTACTAATCCGTTGGGCTATGTTGGTCACTCTGGTTCTACTGCGGATAACCTCATTTCTGAGTTTATCACGCAGAGAAACTCCGAGCATAGCCCTCTCCATAGCTCGCTGAGCGACCTCGAGCTTCCTCATCCGGCCAACAGTGAAGGACCACGTCTCAGTTCCGTATGTCATCACTGGCAACACGCTCTGGGTGTACAGTCTCGTTTTCAAGTTTTGAGGTATACCTGAGTGCCGTGTAGTGGCGGTCAAGAATATCCACTTCCCCATATCTTCCCGTGGGTGTCGTAAAAGGCGACAAAGGGAAACAGGCAGGGGATGGGCAGCAGCATCTTCCTGGTAACGGCAAAAATACAATAAAAAACTGCGGTTGCCAACCCTCTCGCCAAGCGTGGCAACTATGGCAATATATTACATTTATCAATCGATAAATAAATAAATGTGAACTTTTCTTTAGATGAACTAATTCTTCAAAATTTTCTAAAACTTCCTTTAAAATTATACAAGGTTATTTGGTGCAACTACATATTGCTTCATAGTAAATTCACAAGGTTTTCTTTGCAACAACGTTAATAAATTATACGTGTTCGTAACCGTAACAATAAGACTATCTGGTCATTTATTACAATAATCTTTATAAATTATACACATAGACTCCTTTACCCAACCAATGAAGCTTAAGTTTAAAGCGTCCCTTTCATCTGGTCCCTTCGTTTGAAGATTAACTTTGCAATATATATCTACCATATTCATAATGTACCGGGACCCAATGGGGTTATAAGACATGATTAACTTTTATTGAATGTAATTCATATTCATTGTTCTTATCTCTACGCCAAAGTAATAAGTTAGAAGCAAAAATAAAACTCTAATAATTAAAGACATTATTGCAAGCGTACTTTTTTTTGTCTTTTCAAGAGGAAATGCGAGCCGAGAGACTTTTGAAAATTAGGTATTAGAAGAAACTATCGCTCTCGACGTCCGAGAAAGACAATTCTGCAGATCCGACTGAATAGCCTAAGTATAAAGCCATAGTTTGTAGTTTAGCTCTCTACTATTTCCTCCACCAATATTGGACCAATTTAAAAGATATTTCATAAACTGAATAAGAAGGACATACTCTGTGTCCCTATTTCCTTTTTCAGTATTAGTTATGAAATTTGAAGATTAGGCCTTTGTTGACAGCGGTCTAAATATTTTGAGCATTTTATTTAGGGTTCCAGTGCTTATAAAGATAATGTATTATCAAATAGGAAAAGATAGACATAGAAGAGATTGATGTTTATTTTACTGTACAAACTCATTGCTATAAGGTCATAAACAAGAAAGAAAACAGGCGAGAACGTTTGTATGGCGGAAAGACCACCCGCATTTCCTCTTAAGACCGGTAAAGGACACTGACAAACGAATCCTCTTTACAACTGAGGATGTTTCTCGTAACCGTTACGCTTGTTGCGGTGATTACTAATCTGTCAGGGATTGGATTTCATGTCCCCTTGCACCTAGAACGTTGTTCCCGCTCATTGATCTCGATATTTTCTCTATCTAATATTTTAAACATTATTTATACCGCCATTTTTTTTTTACCTATTAGTAAAAGTGTTTTTAAATCACGCGGCACTTATTATAGCTTCATTTTATTTATTATAATAAATCGATGATAAATAATGTACACAAAATAGCCGTGCTTGCTCAGGACATAAGCCCTCGCCGTAAATTATATCCCACTAAAGACATAAATGTGAAAAGGGAGCAAGTTCAGTAACAAAAAACTTTAGATCTAAGCGGCTGCTAAGTTTCTTAAATCATACTTAGTTCCAGTTAATCACAGGACTATAAATCATAGATATAGGGTTATGCAACATTATTCAATTAATGATAAAGAAAATTACGTTACGATATATTTATAGATATTGAATTAAGCAATTATTACTAAGGAATTTTTAAATTCAATGACGTTTAACTTGACAATATTTAAAATAAGCCTCAGATTAACCTAAAATTATTTGAAAAAAAAAAACAATTTTGGAACAACCATTTAGTATTTTTATTTTAAGGGCTGTCCTTAATTTTGCATAATTCATTCCATTCTGATATCTCCAGATAAATTATTTCAAGTTGGCAAAGCTTAAATGTCATTTGCATAGAATTTCGCTCACAATTTGCATTGAAATGGTTTTTTTTTACAAAACTGAATTAACAAGCGAACTGTTCGTTCACCTGATGTGTGTGAGTAGCTACTGCCATCCATGGAAACCTGCAGTCAACTTCAGATAGGACTGATAAAGATACCTTTTTTTACTTTACGTTACCTCTGAGGACTAAGTTGGAATAGCCTAGTAGCTTGCAATTATACTGACTCTCTATAACCTTCAGAACGGTACAGAGCAGGCACTACCTATAACTGCCAGAAATACGTAAGTACCTACCTACCTAGTAGGAACCAAAGAAAAGCAGTCCTATCACCTATTTTAACCCCCAAGAAAATAAAGAAGTTTTATAAGTTTGTAGTCTGTTCCGTGTGTCTGTATATCTGTGTGTCTGTGGCGTCATAGCTCCTGAACGGATGAAAGGCTCAGAAGGGCTAGAACCCAGAGCCGTAAAGCCAGTTTAAAAAAATGAACGGTAGAACTAAGTTTGATTATATAATCGAGTGTTCTTAGCTATGTTTTAAGAAAATCTGTATAGTATATTTTGAAGATAATTAATATATTTTTATTTCCAGGGTTTTAAATTTTTAATTCAAGTTATTATATAAAATAAGTTAACTGAAAATAAGTAACTTTATTTTGAAGTTATTAACAAAAATCGATGTGTAATTTTTAGTGGTAAGAAATTAAAATATTTGGTAAATCCAAATGTGTGATTTTTTTTAAGGAGTTTATATACACAATCCAAGTAACACAGGAAGCATTTTAACAAACGAATAGTAAACTTATGTAGAACTTAAGGTCCGTATAAGCTTTTATATAAGTTGACCGAGCATCTTGACCAATCTTGACTCTTTATATTGGCATTTCAAAACGATTATGATGCTTTACACTGTATAACGGTTGGATAATGGTATATCAAATAGCTTTTGTGAAGCCTTAACTTTTAATGTAGCAAACCACAACGCAGCTGTACAATTTTCAGCTATTTTTAGTGAATTTTGTACAATAGCATATTTAAATAGAAAATAAATGCTTATTGCTGTTTAATAGCATAAACATGAACCATTGTAATGCCACGTAAATCTCCTATACAGATTTCAACTGTTTTTAGTGCCTTAGTGTCGTCAATAGCATTTTCAAGTACTAAGATGAGCTTAATACTGCTTAATAGCAAAAACGTGTACCATTATAAAGCATCGTAAGTCCGTTATACAGCTTTGAGTGGTTTTAGTGCCCTTTGTTGTGTAATAGCACTTTTAAGTTTAAACGGTTCTTCGGTTCTCTACATTCACCATACTAAACACAGCAGCATAAAACTATTATTCTGTAAAAACTTTTATTCTATAAAAGCGTGTTCCTTTTCCGGTTAAGCCGCCCCATTCGTGCTATGTCCATAATAAGTAGCTGCAATATGAGTCTACCACGTGTACAGTTCTTACTAATAAAGCGGACATTAATTTCGGTCAGCGATATGAATATTATACAAATGCTGCATTTTAACAAAATTGCAGTTTTGTTATCGAAGCTAATAAAATGTAATGGGTTCATTGTTTTATTTTCATTATTATCTTAACTAGACCGCCAACAGTTGTTCAATGCCTTTGTCATATACACAGCACCGCACGGGTTTAAAGTATGTTTACATCAGGGGCGTAGCTACCGCCGTATCAGCCGTATCAATGATACGGGGCCCTCGGGCTACAGAGGCCCCGAAAAAACTTCTAAGGACTGTTATGGGACTGGATGTTGGTTTGAATTGTTTTGATAGCTTAGTTCCTAGCAGTATTAATAGTAAGTAATAACTTATAATCAATAAATAATTATTTTAATTCAATGCGAGAGTTTTTGTTCCTTTTGTGAAAAATCTTTACCCTTCATTTGGGCCCCGCGACAAATTTTGATACAGATCTAAGGCACGCTACTCCACTGGTTCACATTAATTATTTTTTTCGTCAATTATATAATAAACGAATCAAATTATATTATTTTTTAATACATGGTTGTTTTTTTTTAGGAGTAAGAATAGACATATTATGAACTTCGAGCCCACCAAATGTGTTACTGCAGTCTATTGATACGAGTACCTGCACCCAATTTCAAACAAGGAATTCTACAGATGCGTTGTCGCATCTGAGTTCGAAGATAGAATAAATCACAGCCTAAAATTATACTACTTCTCTCTATAACTTTCAGATTGGAACACATCAGAGCAGGCAGCTTCTATTTCGCAGGAGAATTAGGTCAGACCTACCCAGACTGTACTAGACTGCACTAGAAGCATTTTATAAAATGAATGAATATATGCAATAGCTACATTAATTCATTTTATAAAATACTATATCAGGTACGCCGCATGATTATACGTAAAAATTCATCTCGGCATCTGTCTGCCCGACTGTCACTGAGATATTTCCCTGGGAGCGTTCCATGTATGTAGATCATGTTAAGTCTCATAACTTAACGCAACGTAACGTAATAGAATTTTTGGCAATATTACGTTTCGATTAAATGTAAATGTCACGTTTCTTTTTTGTTTTATTAAAAAAGGTGAATTTGAATTAAGTATACAGTCGCCATAGCAGCTCTACATCTTATAAAATTTTTGTTTAAAAACTCTGAAGTATTTATATTCTGGATTGTTAGTGAATTGAAATTTTATTTATAGCTCTTTTTAGGATTTGTAAACGTTTTAGAGAAAACTACAAAATATACATACATACATATATATACACAACGTGTCCCAAATTTCAACGATAAGCCAACACCGGAGGATAGACCTGGCCCGGACTAATCATGGAAAAAAAGAAAAAAAATATATATCCCAATTATATTTTAAATTATATAAAAAAAAAAAATCTTCAGAAATTGAGACCGTTTATGTTATTTTTCACTACCATGACCACAATTTTTTAAACAATTTTTTCTTTTTTTTTATAGGCAACCTGAATAGTATTGCTATCTACCACAATTCTTAAAAACTCCGGAATAACTCTTGTTTTATCACGAAAATTAATGAAACTTATTTTATTCCCTAAATTTTTTGAAGACTTTTACTTTTAACCAATTTTAACTTATCGTGGTGTAAAAAAAAAGTATGAACACTAGCATGGCAAGTTTTTTTAAAAATTGACGCAACTAACCAACATTCCAAAATGGTATAATACTCTAGGAAAACAAGTTATAAAAAAAATATGGGCCTATTATCCCATTCAAATTCAGTTCCCAATTCAACTTACGTGGCGTGGACTGGAATCGACCTGCAAACTTAACTGACCTGGCATTATTTGGGCTGGAAGTGATCTGCAAACTGAACTGACCTGGCATTATCTTGGACTACGATTGTGTGTATTGTGATTTAGAGTTCTGGCGCATTTTGGACTGTTTGGCGTTTAACATGCCGCAACCGTACACACCACAGGAATACGCTAATATGCATTTAATCTATGGAGAATGCCGATGTAATGCTAACGCTGCTAGCAGACTGTATCGAGAAAGATACCCAAATGCTCAAAAATATCCTGATTATCGGGTGTTTATTAATGTGCATCAAGCGTTTTCGGAGGGTCGTATGCCATCCAATAGGAGAAGCGCTGGAAGACCTAGATTGGATCGTGATGAAGAAGTTCTCAATGAGATAGAAAATGACTCGACTACTTCGGTACGTGCCATAGAAGAAGCTACAGGAATCTCGAAAAGTTCTGCACATCGAATATTAAAACGTCACAAGCTTCACCCATATCACTACAGGCGTGTGCAGACGTTATTACCGCGGGACTATCCGCTACGGGTCACATTTTGCCGTGTAATGCTGCAAAGGCACAGTGAAGATCCCCACTTCCTAGACAAAATTGTATGGTCGGATGAAATAACGTGCAAGAAAGATGGGTATTTAAATCTTCACAACCTACATAGTTGGAGTAATGAAAATCCACACTTGATGAGACAAGACAAATCCCAATATCAATTCAAGGTTAACCTATGGACCGGCATATTAAATGGAAAAGTAATTGGGCCTTTTGAGTTACAAGGAAACTTAGATGGCAATAGTTATTTAAACTTTTTACAAAATGACTTGCAAGAATTGTTAAACGACGTGCCCTTAAGTGATCTTCAAAACATGTGGTTCCAAAATGATGGTTGCCCAGCACATTATGCCCGTCCTGTGCGAGAATATTTAAATCAAGAGTATCCAGGGCGTTGGATCGGGCGACTTGGTCCTATCTTATGGCCACCCCGTTCACCCGATTTGAACCCCCTGGACTTCTTCTATTGGGATTGTCTTAAAAACAGGGTCTACTCAAAACCCATTGTGACATTGGACTAACTTCGTCGAAATATCACTCAGGCTGCTGATCACATTAATAGCAGAAGATATGCAAGACAAATAAAACGATCATTTTTAAGGCGATGTCGTGCATGTATTAATGCTGGTGGCAAACAGTTCGAACATTTGCTATAATGTTAATAACTTAATAAATTACACGTGAAACTGTTTGTACCATTTGTTTTGAAATATTAAACATTTTTCAAGAACTAATACTTTTATTACACCCGACCGTCATTTGGCCCCTGTTAAGAAATAATAGGCCCATATTTTTTTATTACTTGTTTTCCTAGAGTATTATACCATTTTGGAATACGTTTTGAAGGGACACCATTTTGGAATGTTGGTTAGTTGCGTCAAATTTTTAAAAAAACTTGCCATACTAGTTTTCATACTTTTTTTTTACACCACGAAAAGTTAAATTTGATTAAAAGTAAAAGTCTTCAAAAAATTTAGGGAATAAAATAAGTTTCATTAATTTTCGTGATAAAACAAGAGTCATTCTGGAGTTTTTAAGAATTGTGGTAGATAGAAGTACTATTCAGGTTGCCTATGAAAAAAAAAAAGAAAAAAATATTTAAAAAATTGTGGTCATGGTAGTGAAAAATATCATAAACGGTCTCAATTTCTAAAGAATTTCATTTTTTTATAGAACTTAAAATATAATTGGGATATATTTTTTTTTCTTTTTTTCCCCGATTAGTCCGGGGCAGGTCTATCCTCCGGTGTTGGCTTATCGTTGAATTTTGGGACACGTTGTATATATATACTTATATATATATATATATATGTTACATATATATATATATATATATATATATATATATATATAAGTATATATAGTATATATATATAGTTCCTTAAAGTTCTATTTCTTAATGTTTTCATACTTAATTGTTTAAAATACTATATTGTAGATTAAAAAAAAGACCTGCTGGGTTTCTTCCCTGTTATTCCTAAGAAAGTGTTTTTTTCCGAACTAGTGGCAAAGATTAAATGACTTTTAATAAGTATTCTTGTCATCTATAAGAAATTTTCTTTTCTATAGAGCAAGTTGCGCGCTACAAGTAGCCATGCAATACCAAATCCAAAACCGCCTTCAAAAGTTATTCAAGGACGTAAAATGCAATTTACACCATCATCATCACATGATGATCATTTTTTACACACTTTTATTAGTTTCGCGTGTATCTATCTATCTATCTATCTATGTAACGGAATCTTTTAATGTAATTTCCACCAACTTGTAGACGGCCGATTGACTTGAAAATTTGCACTCGTATCAAGGACCGCTGACAAAACAATAATTTAACAACTATATCCTAGTATCCTCATCAGGATCACTAGCATAAAACAAAATCACTTTATCTTTAGCGTGTTTCTTTAGTTTTATAAACAATAATTTATTATTTATAAGGTAATTCATAAGCTTCAAAAAGAAAGCAAAAATAACAATCAGCGAAAGCATTAGAAGACAAATCAGACAAGAAAAACAACAACCAGAGAAAACTTATATCTGCTGAAACTTAGCTACCCCAATAACTTAAATTAGGTCTGGCATGCGCAATTTGGCCGTTTCTCGAGAAATTGCACTTTGCAAATTTTAAAGGAATTTAATTAGAGGTTTCTAAATACAGGTGCAATTCAATCTGGGAAACAAGATATAAAAACAACAATTATATACTAGTAAACACAAGCAAGGCATGTTCGAAATCAATTTAGTTCGCCTACGTGTATTATAATATAATATGACGTTTATCGATCGATAAATAAATAAATGTGAACTTTTCTTTAGATGAACTAATTCTTCAAAATTTTCTAAAACTTCCTTTAAAATTATACAATGTTATTTGGTGCAACTACTAATTGCTTCATAGTAAATTCACAAGGTTTTCTTTGCAACAACGTTAATAAATTATACGTGTTCGTAACCGTAACAATACGCCTGTGTGGTCATTTATCACAATAATATTATCTTTATGAATTATACACATCGACTCCTTTACCCAACCAATGAAGCTTAAGCTTAAACCGTCCCTTTCATCTGGTCCCTTCGTTTGAAGATTACCTTTGCAATATTTATCTACCGTATTCATAATGTACTGGGAACTCTATGGGGTTATAAGACATGATTAACTTTTATTAAATGTAATTCATATTCGTTGTTCTTATCTCTACGCCAACGTAATAAGTTAGAAGCAAAAATAAAACTCTAATAATTAAAAACAGTATGGCAAGCGTAGTTTTTTTTTGTCTTTTCAAGAGGAAATGCGAGCCGAGAGACTTTTGAAAATTAGGTACTAGAAGAAACTATCGCTCTCGATGTCCGAGAAAGACAACTGCAGATCCGATTAAATAGCCTAACACGCGTATTTATAAAGAAGTAATTACTCGTTGCTTAGTAATTCCTTCATTAAGTCATTACTTAAGGTTAGAATTCTTAATAACAAAATCTCATTCTATAGGTCAGTAACACACTTTACTTACTCAAGTAATAGTAAATAGTAGTAGTAGTAGTAAATACAAAGCAAATGCCCAAGTACACACAATACTTTACTCCTAGCGGAGACCAAGTAACGCTCGACGCTTAGTGGTTGTTTCTGTGTGGCAATACTTCGTGACTGCGTTTATTTTCATGAAAAAGCAGACGTAAGCTAGATTATTTTTACAAAATCTTGCAATCATATCTTTGATATTATTTTATTTAATATTTATAATAGCAATAATGTTATATAAATTATTTAATGTTATAAAGTTTATAATATCATTATTGTTATTTAATTGTATCAGTACAAAAAAAAGAATGCTTGGAGAAACAAAATTTTTGACATGTTATTATAACCCTTGTAAATTTAAATGTTCACTTTTACACATGGATTATGTGCCGACACGTGAATTATTACTTATAAAGATTATACATACAACGTGTAACAAAAACCCTGTGGTTCCCTTTAAGTGCGTTATCAGTCAGTATTCAAAAGTAAAGAAATAATTTTTTTTCAAAAATACTTGAAAATTAAAAAAATAATTTTCATTCAAAAAAATTATTTGCAAATTGTATGTGGTTTTATTAACTCTAACTGACACGAACATCAGTGAAGGTGGTTCTGTCATAATCCTCTTATTGTCCGGGTAATGCAGAGGTAATAAAACCACATTTACAATTCGCAAATTATTTTTTTTAAATAAAATATTTTTTAATGTTCAAGTTTTTTGAAAAAAAATATTTCCTTATGTTTGAATTTTGTTACATGTTGTATAATCGTTGCTTCAATGCTATCCAAAGTTTCCATTTTTTATGCAAAATAACCTTAAAGTAGTGCTTAAGTAAAGGAAATGGTGACTATTACTTGGCTGAGAATTCTAACTTTTGACAGTTCTAACTTGGAGCAATTACTTAACTATAGAATACAAATCATTACTCAAGTAATTACTTTTACTCAAGTAATTACTTTTACTTGTATATAAATACGGGTGTAAGTAAAAAGGCATAATTTTAGTTTGGCTCTTTACTATTAAATTATTTTCCTCCTCCAATTTTGGACCAATTTAAAAGATATTTCATAAACTGAATAAGAAGGACATACTCTGTGTCCCTATTTCCTTTTTCAGTATTAGTTATGAAATTTGAAGATTAGGCCTCTGTTGACAGCGGTCTAAATAGGTAATTTTGAGCATTTTATTAGGGTTCTAGTGCTTATAAAGATAATGTATCATCAAATAGAAAAACATAGACATAAAAGAGATTGATGTTTATTTTACTGTACAAACTCATTGCTATTAGGTCATAAACAAGAAAGAAAACAGGTGAGAGCGTTTGTATGGAGGAAAGACCACCCGCATTTCTTCTTAAGACCGGTAAAGGACACTGACAAACGAATCCTCTTTACAGCTGGGGATGTTTCTCGTAACTGTTACGCTTGTTGTGGTGATTACCAATCTGTCAGTGATTGGATTTCATGTCCCCTTACACCTAGAACGTTGTTCCCGATCATTGATCTGGATATTTTTACTATCTAATATTTTAAACATTATTTATACCGCCATTCGTTTTTTTTACCTATTAGTAAAAGTGTTTTTAAATTACACGGCACGTTTTTTAAATCATTGCTTCATTTTATTTATTATAATATATCGATGATAAATAATGTACACAAAATAGCCGTGCTTGCTCAGGACATAAGCCCTCGCCGTAAATTATATCCCACCAAAGACATAAATGTGAAAAGGGAGCAACTTCAGTAACAAAAAACTTGAGATCTAAGCGGCTGCCAAGTTTCTTAAATCATAATTAGTTCCAGTTAATCACAGGTCTGTAAATCATAGCTTTATTATTAATGATAAAGAAAATTATGTTACGATCTTTAATATAGATATTGAATTAAGGAATTATTACTAAGGAATTTTTAAATTCAATAACGTTTAACTTGACGATATTTAAAATAACCCTTTAGATTTACCTAAAATTATTTGAAAAAAAAAACAACTTTGGAACACCTTAGAGGTTACGAGAAGAATAAAAAACCATTTAGTATTTTTATTTTAAGGGCCGTCCTTTTTTTTGCATAATTCATTCTATTCTGATATGTCCAGATAAATTATTTCAAGTTGGCAAAGCTATAATGTCATTTGCATAGAATTTCGCTCACAATTTGCATAGAAATGGCTTTTTTTTTTGTATAAAACTGAATTGACAAGCAAACTGTTAGCCCACCTGCTGTGTGTGAATAGCTACTGCAATTCATGGAAACCTGCAGTCAACTTCAAGATATAAATGATAAAGATACCTTGTTACCTCTGAGAACTAAGTTGAAATATAGAAGCTTTATATAGAAAATCTGTATAGTCGTTTGAAAATCATCGGTATTTTTTTTTTGTTTCCAGAGTTTATTTAAATTCTAATTCAAGTTATTGTATAAAATAAGTTAACTAAAAATAAGCAACATACATAGCAGCATAAAACCATTATTCTTTAAAACCTTTTATTCTGTAAAAGCGTGTTCCTTCTCCGGTTAAGCCGCCCCATTCGTGTTATGTTTTTTTTTTATTTATTTTTTATAGAAGAGGGGGCAAACGAGCATGCGGCTCACCTGATGGTAAGTGACTACCGCCGCCCATGAACAACCGTAACACCAGGGGAATTGCAGATGTGTTGCCGGCCTTTTAGAAAGGTGTATGCTCTTTTCTTGAAGGTTCCTAAGTCGTATCGGTCCGGAAAATACGCTGGTGGTAATTGATTCCACAAGGAAGTTGTGCGAGGGAGAAAACTTCTTTTAAATCGCACAGTGGTGGACCGCCAATCATCCACATGGTGGATGGTAACGCGAGTTTTGTCGCGATGTGCGATGGTGAAACTGAGCGGCTGGAATTAGTCCGAACAATTCCTCAGAGCACTCCCCGTGATAGATGCGATAAAATACGCAAAGAAATGCAACATCTCTACGCAGTGCCAGTGTATCGAGCCGATCAGAAAGAACTCGGTCGTCGACGATTCGAACCGCTCTGCGCTGGATGCGGTCAAGTGGAAGGAGCTGGCACTGGGGTGCCCCGGCCCAGAGATGAGAACAGTATTCCATGTGGGGCGGAACTTGCGCTTTGTAAAGTTGCAAGTGATGTGCTGGCATGAAATACTGTCTCGCTCTGCTGAGCACGCCAAGCTTTTTAGAGGCCAATTTGGCCTTCCCTTCCAAGTGACCACGAAACTGCACACTATTCGATATGTCGACACCAAGGATTCCGACACTAGCTGAGGCAGCAAGGGGAGTGCCTTGAAACTGAGGAGATACGACAGAGGTTCCTTTTAGCGGTAAACACGCAAACTTGTGTCTTCTGGGGATTGAACTGGACTAGATTTAGTCGGCCCCAATCCGAGACTTTGTTAAGCAAAGACTCGACTTCAGACACAAGTTTGTTCCGGTACTCGGCGACGTTTTCCTGGAAATATTGGCACGGCCGATATATAAGGCATCACCAGTGCTGTCGTCTGCATAGTAATTAATGCTACCAGTTAGCAACATATCATTGATATGTAGGAGAAACAGCGTTGATGATAGCACGCAGCCTTGTGGAACACCAGCGTTGATAGGCTTGAAATCAGAGCATGCACCGTCTACTACGACCTTGATGCTCGGATCAGCAAGGAAACTAGTGATCCATTTGCACAATTCTCGGGAAGCCCATAGAAAGGAAGCCTCGAAAGAAGCGCTTTGTGCCAGACCCGATCGAAGGCCTTCGCTATGTCCAAGCTAACGGTCAATGCCTCCCCCTTGGACTCTACTGCCTCCGTCCATCTATGAATCAGATAGACTAGAAGATGACCAGCTGATCGACCGCAAAGAAAACCGTACTGGCGGTCACTAATCAGCTGGTGATCCTCAAGGTACCTCATGAGCTGGCAGTTTATAATGGATTCCATTATTTTGGAGAACAAGGAGGTGATGGCGATAGGCCTGTAGTTGGACGGGTCTGAGCGCTCACCTTTTTTAGGGATCGGGTGGACAAAAGCTGTCTTCCATGATTTCGGGACTACGCCTAGGGAGTAGGAGTACCAAAAAAGATGCGTTAGAACCGGTGCCAACTCCTGAGCACACGTCTTCAGCACAGTTGGGAGGATTCCGTCATGCCCACCCGACTTGCTGACGTCCAGGGAGAAGACTGCTTTGCGAACCGAGCGCTGTGTAAACCGTACATCCGGCATAGAGCACTCACATCGCGGGATGGTCGGCGGTGTGTTGCCCCCGTCATCTAGAGTCGAGTTGGCAAAAAGAGGAGAGCTCAACAGATCGGCTTTCTCCTTTGCGGCATGGGCCAGTTAGTTGTCCTGTCTGTGCAGAGATGGAAGAAATGGTTTACAGAAGTTCCCTTGGACAGCCTTGACGAGAGACCAGAATACACGGGTTCCCGAAGGAAGGCGAACTAGCTTCTCGCCAATTCTGCCGATGTGCTCAGACCTTGCCTTGGCAATGACTCTTTTGAAGGACCTGGAGGCGGAATTATACTTCTTTTTAAGTGCGCTGGTTTTTACATCCCGAGACGTTGATGCGTCAGCCCAGGCCCGGTAGCACTCCTGCTTATAGCGTGATGCTATTTTACAGGAGCGACCAAACCATGGCTGGGATCTGCCTCCGATGGGCACCACAGAGAATGGAATAAAAAGTTCCATACCATGAAGTACCACATCAGCAACAGAATCAGCAACAACGCTGGGATCTTCCGGCGAGAAGTAAACCCGCCCCCAAGGCTAGGATGCAAAAAAAGACCGCATCCCGTCCCAATCAGCTGACATATAGTGCCAAACACGGCGACAAGCTGCAGATCGCAACTGCGATTGGAGCGTGAATGGCACCGTACTCCGGATCAGACAATGGTCCGAAGAGCCCAGAGGGGCATCGACGGAGACCTGATATCCGTCCGGATGAGAGGTCAGCAGAAGGTCCATTAGGGAAAGTACATGGTCTTCCACATCTGGGATCCGCGTAGGCGAAGTAACCAGTTGTGTTAGACCATATGCCAAAGCAAAGTCATAGACAGATCTACCCGCATGATCGGTTAAACGAGAACCAAGCCATTCAGCGTGGTGGGCGTTAAAATCACCGAGTATCACGATCTCTGCGGATGGGATCTGTTGTAGCACGGAGTCTGCAGCCATTTCAACGTGGTCGATGAGTCGGTCTGTGTCGGCATTACCGCTATGGGACCTATAGTGGCACCCGTAGACGCGGGGATGGTCGTCGCTGTCTACGCGCAGCCATAGGATGGACAGGTCCGTACTTTCAAGACTGCCGAGGCGTCGAAAACAGATGTCCTCTCTGACGTATACGCAAACTCCAGCCCGGGGCACAAAGGAGTGTTCCAACTTGTACCCCGGGTAGGAGAGATATGAAGTATCAGCCGGAGAGGACACCTGAGTCTCGGTTAAAAAGAGCAAGGCCGGCTTCGCCCCCCCCCCCCCCCCCAGTATACGCGGGGCAGCCTGAGCACCCACGCTCAGGAGTGAAGTAGTTTGTCGTGGTCGTGGATGCTCAGCGAGGGACTCTCCAGGGGTGCTAGTACCCTCCTGGGGTAGTCTTGTATTTAATTCCACTACCATGTTGATGGGGGTGGGGGGTTTTGGCCTCTGGCCACCTGCACTCACCAAGCGCAACGCAGAGATAAACCTCTACTTCACTATGGTATTCTGTGAGGTCGTGGTACCACCCCGGTTCGAGCTGGCCCATCCGTGCGATAGCAAAAGCTACCGCTTGGCTCTACCACTGTTAAAAATAGTCCATAATAAATAGCTGCAATATGAGTCTACCACGTGTAAACTTCTTACAAAACGTACATTAGTTTCGGTCAGCGATATGAATATTATACAAATGCTGCATTTTAACAAAATTGCAGTTTTGTTATCGAAGCTAATAAAATGTAATGGGTTCATTGTTTTATTCTCATTATTATCTTAACTAGACCACCAACAGTTGTTCAATGCCTGTCATATACACGGCACTGCACCGGTTTAAAGTACGTTCACATTAATTGTTTTTCAGTCAATTATATGCCATCAAAAACATAACTTGTAAAAAAGCCAAGTCTCGCAACTCAGTTCTTCTATCGTAAAAAGTTGTGAGATCCACGTAATACCAAGTCAGTTAATTTGTTCAGTCCCTACTTAAGGGTCCTTCTGTCTTAAATTATTACGTAATTAGCTAACCTAACAAAATCTTATAGTGACCATATCAATATCAAAAATCTTTTATGTTTTAAATAAATAGATTGACTTAGCCATCGCATGAAAACACAATGTCTCTCTCAAGTAATTCATATTATATTAAATTAGATTGTTTAGTGCGATCACCAAGTCAATTTATGTATTTATTTATTTATTTATTTAGAAAACCAACAGCGTATATAGTAAATATTAACATTAATTTGAAACAAAAGATTTTTGATATTGATATGGTCACTATAAGATTTTGTTAGGTTAGCTAATTACGTAATAATTTAAGACAGAAGGACCACTAAATAGGAACTGAATAAATTAACCGACTTGGTATTACATGGATCTCACAGCTTTTTACGGTAGAAGAACTGAGTTGCGAGACTTGGCTTTTTTTACAAGTTATGGTTTTGATGGCATCTCATTTCTTTTTGCAGATAGTTATATCTAGGTACCTATCTACACCTATTATTCCATTATATTATACATATATAGGTACACTGATTCATTCACTGCAAATGTACCTTTGTAATCCTATATATTTATATAGGATTACAAAGCTATTTATGCAGTTGGTGCATCTCGAAAACTGGACGGAAATTGCAAAATATTTAAATTTTTCCTTGATTTATATATTAAACAATAATTGTATTCCAAATTTGAAGCTTCTATGTCTGCTAAAAGTGCCTTATAGTTTTGATGATCTGTCAGTCAGTAAGTGACATATTTAAGAAACTTTGACCAGTTATAATTCTTAAACTACTGGTTCCAATTTAATGAAATTTAAAATACATATACCGACTTTATACAATGCCTACTTGGTTAGTGAAAATTCAGGCTTATAGCTTTATCCTCAACGAAGTTATAGGGTTTACCGAAAATGGCCTGAACTGCTTCGAGAAAAGGATGGTACGGCCGTGCCGCTTTTTTCCTCGACTTGGTGCGGGCACTGCAGTGCCCCCAGATACTAAACGAACCAAATTATATATTTTTTTAATATTTTTTCTTTATAAGTAAGTATATACATAATATGAACTTACTGCCCACCTAGTGGGCTACTGCAGTCTATTGATACGAGTATCTGCACCCAATTTCAAACAAGGAATTCTACAGATGCGTTGTCGCATCTGAGATCGAAGATAGAATAAATCACAGCCTAAAATTATACTACTTCTCTCTATAACTTTCAGACTGGAACACAACAGAGCAGGCAGCTTCTATTTCGCAGGAGAATTAGGTCAGACCTACCCAGACTGGCATTAGGCAGGAAAAATACCCACTAGAAGCATTTCATAAGATGAATGAATATATGCAATACCTGCATTAATTCATTTTATAAAATACTTCTATCAGGTACGCCGCGTGCTCCTTTCCCCCGATTATACGTAAAAATTCATCTCGGCATCTGTCTGCCTGACTGTCACTGAGATATTTCCCTGGGAGCGTTCCATGTATGTAGATCATGTTAAGTCTCATAACTCAACGCAACGTAACGTAATAGAATTTTTGGCAATATTCCGTTTCGATTAAATGTACATGTCACGTTTCTTTTTTGTTTTATTAAAAAAGGAGAATTTGAATTAAGTATACAGTCGCGGTAGCAGCTCTACAGCTTATACAATATTAGTTTAAAACCCCTCAAGTATTTATATTCTGGATTGTTGAAGAATTGAAATTTTATTTATAGCTTGCATGTTCCTACTCTTTTTAGGATTTGTAAACGATTAAGAGAACACAAAATGACTTTATTCTTTATTGTACACACTGTAAGTTCATAACAATTATTAAATATTCAAACAAGATATACAAAGGCAAATTATACATATGTCGGAGTTTTATTTTTTCTCTTTAAAAACGTTACCCCCACACTAGGATTTTCTTCTGTATCGCAGAGGCAGTTTACAAACATAAATTGCACAAGGACAAACATCCAAACCCGGAACAATTATTTGTAGACTATACAAATACTTGTTCCGTGCGGGATTCGAACCCGCGGCCCCCAGCGCACTAACTCATTTCTAACCCACTGCGCCACGGAGCCGTCTACACAACAACTGAGGATCGCAATTTTGATCTCGGAAATACAACAGGGTAGTGTTAATTGTTGAAAATAATAAAAGTGTGCGTTTTCTCTCTTGCTTACGCAGTTTAATCATTCTCAGTAATTAGACAACATAACGCACTATACATTCAGTATAGTGAAATTACAGTTCGACCACACCATAACACTTCTCCGCCATAATCACACACCAGTGTAACGTGAGGTACGTAATTACATGATAACACCAAAATATATAAACCAACAGCAACACTACTTATCTCAATGTAACACAGGACAGCCTCTCAGCAACACCAATAATCCTTGCCTGCACTAGAAGAATTACAACAACGAACAGAACCACGACACTATATTAGCACTAATAGAATGACCACACTCGTAGAATCACATAGCGAAGGCTTTCGATCGGGTTTGGCATAAAGCGCTTCTTTCGAAGCTGCCTTCCTATGGGCTTCCCGAGAAATTGTGCAATTGGATCACCAGCTTTCTTGCAGATCGGAGCATCAAGGTCGTAGTAGACGGTGCATGCTCCGATTAGAATCCCATTAACACTAGTGTTCCACAAGGCTGCGTGCTATCACCAACGCTGTTTCTTCTGCATATCAATGATATGTTTCAAACCAGTAACATTCATTGCTATGCAGACGACAGCACTGGTGATGCTTTATACACCGGCCGTGCCAATATTTCTCGGGAAAACGTCGCCGAGTACCGGAACAAACTTGTGTCTGAAGTCGAGACTTTGTTGAACAAAGTCTCAGACTGGGGGCGACTAAATCTAGTCCAGTTCAATCCCCAGAAGACACAAGTTTGCGCGTTTACCGCTAAAAAGATTCCCTTTGTCGTATCTCCTCAGTTTCAAGGCACTGCCCTTGTTGCCTCAGCCAGTATCGGAAACCTCGGTGTCGACATATCGAGTGACGTGCAGTTTCGTGGTCACTTGGAAGAGAAGGCCAAATTGGCCTCTAAAAAGCTTGGCGTGCTCAGCAGAGCGGGACAGTATTTCATGCGGGCACACCGCTTGCAACTTTACAAGGCGCAGGTTCGGCCTCACATGGAATACTGTTCCCATCTCTGGGCAGGGGCCCCCCATCGCCAGCTCCTTCCACTTGACCGCATCCAGCGCAGAGCGGTTCGAATCGTCGACGACCGAGTTCTTTCCGATCGGCTTGAATCACTGGCACTGCGTAGAGAGGTTGCATCTCTTTGCGTATTTTATCGCATTTACCACGGGGAGTGCTCTGAGGAATTGTTCGGACTAATTCCAGCCGCTCAATTTCACCATCGCACATCGCGACAGAACTTGCGATACCATCCATATCATCTAGATGATTGGCGGTCCACCACTGTGCGATTCAGAAGAAGTTTTCTCCCTCGTACAACTTCCTTGTGAAATCGATTACCACCAGCGATTTTCCCGGACCGATACGACTTAGGGACCTTCAAGAAAAGAGCCTACTCCTTTTTAAAAGGCCGGCAACGCATCTGCGATTCCCCTGGTGTTGCAGTTGTTCATGGGCGGCGGTAGTCACTTACCATCAGGTGAGCCGCATGCTCGTTTGCCCCCTCTCCTATAAAAAAAAACACTTAAGCGGTTAACTTGATCTCTCGTGCACGGCACCTACAGTGAACTTTATACTGCACAAACAAGTGGGGGTTTCTCGATATACCCTCATTTTCACCTTGATCCAACCGGGTATTTTATAGACGCGTCGACACATACATAAATTACACACAAATATAGATACATATAAAATATAAATAAATAAAATATATGAATATTTATAATTCTAAGTTGATAGATAATGTTTCTTTAATTTGTTCCGAAATATATCAAGAGAAGAACCAGTACGAATGTTATGTGGAAGAGTGTTCCATAGATTGAGCGCCCTTACAGTAAAGAATCCATCACATCAACTTGTGAAATGAGAAGGAGTTTTGAGAAATAGCTGTTTAGTGGTCTGGCACTGAGTTTCACGAGGTACAAAATAATCAAAACGCTCGCGGAGATATGGAAGTGCAAGAGGATTAAAGCGTAGAAAGTACAGAAACGATAACACATGTAAGTCTCGACGTCTATGGATAGGAAGTGATTTTAATTGAACCCTAAACATGATCAAACTTACGAACACCGAATATAAAAGTATACACAAATTATGAAGACGTTCCAGTTTGTTCAACAGCTCCTCTGAAGCAATTAGCAATTTTATTATACGTGACGGATATGAAATAATATTTATTTTATGTTCCATATCCTGTGATTATGGTTTTAGTTGGAACTGTATTTGTAATCTGTGATCCCCTACTCGTTCTAGCAGCAGTAGCGGTAGCGGTAAAGTACGGCATGGCGACTTGGCCCAATCATTCTACGGGTCGTAATCACTGCGGTGATTATGTCCTCTGTGGTAATTCTTTTGGTAAACTTATAAAAAGTTATGTTGAGCAGACACTGCCCCATGTCATACGTGATAAGAAGTATTGCTTTTGGTTTGTACGGTTCATATAATTTGTTATATCGTATTTATTTCTGTTTACTGCGTGTATAATAACATACATTTGTTTGAGTAATGTTCTTTTGTTTAGATACTTAGGGAGTAATTTCTAACAGGAATGAAATAATAAAAAATACAATCTTCTACTCATTCTGGTGATATAAAGTACTGCACAGGTGATGAACTTGATTACTTTCCCTTTTCCTGAGTCAGATGAAGCTGTAAAAGCCATAAAGACTAACAGACTAACTGAGACTAACTAGCTCAGACTATTATTTCTGAATATAAATAGATAAATAAATTGATCAGTCAATCGGTGTCGTCATTCTGTCATCTTGGTAATCCTTTTGGCTCAAGCAAGAGTAGTGTTGCTTGGGGTGTGTCCTATGTCAGAGATGAGCGGTGTTGTTGCTAGTTTGCATACTTAATATATTTTGGTGTTATCGTGGAACTACTTCCATTATGTTACATTTCTTCAACCAAACGTATTACGGCATCGTAGAATTGTAGCTGCTCTATATAGAATGTACAGTGCGCTGCGCTACTTAATTTCTAATAGTGATTATTTGTGTAAACAAGAGAGTAAGGGGAACATCCGCTCTCAAACTCGTATTTAAAAAAAATAATGTCTAACATTAGAAGTGGAATAATTTCTAATAATATTTGTATACATTTTATTATTAATTTAGATGTGAATTTATCATTATAAAAGTCGACAACACGGCACAGTGCACACGACTTAATTTTATGAAACAAGGGCAACAAACAAGTACATAGTCCACTTCACTGTAAATGGACGCTGTGGCCCAGGTATTTACATATATCGTCGATTGAGAATTAAAATGCAGTTGCTTTGTCACCCTTGACTAATGAGATGAAATGCCTCTTTACCAGTAAAAGGACGCTCTCACAGCATATGGGCGTAAAATAACAAAACAATGCTGATGTGTTTCGTATGGTGAGTGTATAGAACAGGAGACCCTTTTTATTGGGAACGAGGCATTCTGTCTTATACTTCAGGAATGACAATGCATCTGCATTTTGATTTTCAATCGAGGATTGATATAAATATTTGTGGGCCATAGCATCCACTTGCCATCACGTGGACTGTGTGCTTTTTTATCACCTTTATTATACCATACCATACAAAACATAACAGCATTAAGCTGCTGTTGTTGCTGAGAACGTGATCTTTCCCCGGTCATGCCAACTCATTCGTACCTTAATGAAGCTGCAACATGGGTCTATCACGAAAAAGTGTAGGTCAGCTTAGCATTTTTTTATAGAAGAGGGGGCAAACACACATGCGGCTCACCTGATGGTAAGTGACTACCGCCGCCCATGAACAACCGCAACACCAGGGGAATTGCAGATGCGTTGCCGGCCTTTTAGAAAGGTGTAAGCTCTTTTCTCGAAGGTTCCTAAGTCGTATCTGTCCGGAAAAATCACTGGTGGTAATCGACTCCACAAGGAAGTTGTGCGAGGGAGAAAACTTCTTCTAAATCGCACAGTGGTGGACCACTAATCATCCAAATGGTATGGATGGTATCGCGAGTTTTGTCGCGATGTGCGATGGTGAAATTGAGCGGCTGGAACTAGACCGAACAATTCCTCAGAGCACTCCCCGTGATAGATGCGATAAAATACGCAAAGAGATGCAACTTCTCTACGTAGTGCCAGTGCATCGAGCCGATCAGAAAGAACTCGGTCGTCAACGATTCGAACCGCTCTGCGCTGGATACGGTCAAGTGGAAAGAGCTGGCACTAGGTTACCCCGGCCCAGAGATGAGAACAGTAGTCCATGTTAGGCCAAACTTGCGCTTTGTAATGTGTGGACTGTGTGCTCGTTTATCACCCTTATACTATAAAAAAGAAAAAAGCGCTTTGTGCCAGACTCGATCGAAGGCCTTCGCTATGTCCAAACTAACGGCCAATGCCCCCCCCCTCCCTTGGACTCTACTGCCTTCGCCCATCTATGAGTCAGGTAGACCAGAAGATTACTTATTCTATTATTTTGGAGAACAAGGAGGTGATGGCGATAGGCCTGTAGTTGGACGGGTCTGAGCGGTCGCCTTTTTTAGGGATCGGGTGGGCCAAAGCTGTCTTCCATGAATTCGGGACTACGCCTGGGGAGTAGGAGTACCGAAAAAGACGCGTTAAAACCGATGCCAACCCCGGAGCACACGTCTTCAGCACAATGGGAGGGTCTCCATCGGGCCCACTCGACTTGCTGACGCCCAAGGAGAAGAGTGCTTTGCGAACCGAGCGCACACTAAACTAAACTGCAAATCCGGCATGGAGCACTCACATCGCGGGATGGTCGGCGGTGTGTTCCCCGCGTCATCTAGAGTCGAGTTGGACGCAAAGAGAGAACTCAACAGATCCAGCACCTTTGCGGCATTGGCCACTGAGTCGTCTTCTCTGTGCAGAGATGGTAGAGACGGCTGACAGAAGTTCCCGTGGATAGTCTTGGCGAGAGACCAGAATGCACGGTTTCCCGAAGGAATGCTAACTAGCTTCTCGCCAATTCTGCCGATGTGCTCAGACCTTGCCTTGGCAATGACGCTTTTGAAGGACCTCAAGGCGGAATTATAATTCTTTTTTTAGCAGCATTTTAGCATTTTGGTAAACAAAGAAAATAAACGCAACAGTATGATGTCGCTATGTGCTACGTTCAGGTTCGTCAGAAACATGATGACACTCATAGTATACACCGAACTCAAATATTACTACTCTAGGTCTGTGTCCGTGATTGCTACCACAGACATATCTAAATAGATAAGGAAAGTCATCAGCATCAGGAAGTCAAAGATCTCAGTCCCCGTCATGACCATGGGCGCTGTGAAGTGTACAAAACGTCTAAAATTAACAAAGTTACAATTAAACGCGATAAAATCCATAAAATTACTTTTAATCGATGTGTAGTATTCAGGTAAATATAAGAAATCATCATTTCCTCGTATATCGAGCATTTTAAGTCTGGCGTGATGGATTCTAGCACAGAATAAATAATATGGTTCTAGCTACTACGCCACAATCTGCGCCGGACTGTTACCATAGAGGCTTCAGTCGGAAACGCTATAAATGACTAATAGCGCCATTAGAAAATGCAGAAACACCACATCCAGGAGAAGCCTATTAAACATAGACGTTTATTTCCACCGGTAAGTTATTTTGTAATTATAACATGCGTAATTTATTTTAACAACTTTCCTGTCTCGTACATTTTGATTAATTAAGGACGTAGTTACATTTTTGACGTGATCGAATTTAGATATTCAAATTGCAAGCAGACGCACGCAGAAATTTAAACAGTTTTCCGCTATATTTTATATAATATTATATAATTGATCTGGGAAAGTTTCTTCGTATTATGTGTTTGTAATAAATTGAAAAAAGTCTCTTTGGTTTTATTGTTTATATCTGGCTGGTTTTAACATCAATAGATATAGGACATTAAGAAAAAGAAAACAAAAGTAAAATACACTTTCCCGCCATTTTCAATTGTTTTTCTGTACGCCAAAATGAGTGAATCTAACGTAGATATTCGATACATTCTGAAGTTTCATTACAAAAAAAAGGGAAACATGCGACGGAAGCCGCGAAAAAATAAAATGCAGTGTCAGCAAAAGTAGTATATTGGTTATAGTGTTTTAAGTCCGGGAATTTTAATGTCAAAGATGCAGCTCACTCTGGTCGCTCTTTTATGTAAAGTCGATGTCATTTTTAGGGTTCCGTACCTCAAAAGGAAAAAACGGAACCCTTATAGGATCACTTTGTTGTCCGTCTGTCTATCTGTCTGTCTGTCTGTCTGTCTGTCAAGACCCTTTTTCTCAGGAACGCGTGGTGTTATCAAGCTGAAATTCATATCAAATACTCAAGTCTACTGTACCTAAGAGCTGTGAAAAAATCAAACTTCTAAGCCAACGCAATCAAAAGATACAGCCGTTTATGCCGTAAATTTTCGACATTCGCAAGGGAATCAAAACCTACAAGGTACTTCCCGTGAACTCAGAATCTTGAAATTTGGTACGAAGTAACGTTTTCTAGCACAGATAAAGGAAAAATTGCGAAAAGCATAATTTTTTAGTTACATCATATAATAAAAATATTTTTAATAATTTTAAACTTATATACCTACGGATTTGTTCGGAACCCCCGGTGCGCGAGCCCGACTCGCGCTTTTCCGGTTTTTTTTTTAAAGTAGAGCTAGAACAGCTTATTAGTAGTTACGACATACCACGAAACAGTTTTGACCCATTTGAGAAGTCAAGCTATACAAAAAAGTTCGATATTTTACCACACGAGCTCACTGAAAGAAACCTAATGAATCGTGTACTCATTTGCGATTCTCTATTGAAAAGAAATGAAAACGAACCACTTTTGAAACGATTGATCACTGGTGATGAAAAGTGGATCACCTACGACAAGAGCGTGCGAAAAAATCATGGTCAAAGGGTAGTAAAAATAAACAGACTGTAGTGAAACCCGGATTAACAGACAATAAGGTGATGCTGTGTGTATGGTGATCCACCATATAGTCCTGACTTGCATCTTCAGATTTTCACCTGTTTCGGTCTCTCCAGAATTCTTTGGGTAGTGTTAGGTTAAGAGAGGACTGTCAAAACTCCCCCCCGAACGGGTTCCCGCCTTTTCGTGGCGGGGGGGGGGGGCTTAGTAGCCGTGGCTTGGTCACCCACGGTGAACAAAGAGGAACTCCTTGGCAGGTCCGTGGTGTAGGGCTGACCCGAGGTGACCACTCCGAGTGGGCTTGGCGAGTCCACTTCGGATGTGCGTCGGTGGGCTGCGGTGAGAGGGGTGTCCGCTCCCTCTACCGCTGCAGCCGAGGTGGAGTCGCGGAGGAAGAGGAGTGTTGGTCCATACCAGCACTCCTCTTCGCTATCGATGCGCCACTCGCCCTATCCTACGCGACTCTGACGGGGCCGCACCGTCAAACATGCGGTGGTGGTGGGGTTGCGGGGGGAGAGGAGTGTCGGTATTGCGAGGCGCCGCTCTCCCTACCCTCCGCAGCTGAATCTTGGTTCGCGGCGGAGCCATAGACCAAATCCACCGCTGGGGTCAGGAAGCCTGGTGCTTCTGAGTACTAGTTTTTCCTGGCCCCATGGCCTTCGCGCATTGGATACGGGGCGTCCGTTGCGCATGTGAAATTGAAGGCCGAGGAGGAGGGCGCGCCATGTGTTCTGGTGCGCTTTACCTAAGAAGGAGATGGGGGAGGAGTAGTCCTCTCCCGAGGAGAGACCGCAATGGGGCGGCCAGCGCAGGTGCGGCCGCGGATGTGTGCGAAAGCGTTCTCGTGGCCCTGCCAATATGCAACGAAGGTGGAACACCATGGGGTTTTAGGCGGTGCGAGTCCGACATAACCCGTCCTTGACCCCGCGAGGCGGGTATGCGTAGGCATTTCCCCATGTAAAAAAAAGGACTATCCTAAGATTTCTACAGCAACAGGATTATGTTATCGAACTAGATCACTAATAAGTTATCGAACAGATTTTCACCTGTTTCGGACTCTCCAGAATTCTTTGTGTAGTGTTAGGTTAAGAGAGGACTGTCAAAACTACTTGCCGCATTTTTTGATCAAAAATCCCAAAATTTATACACCAACAGGATTATGTTATCGAACTATATTACTAATAAGTTATCGAACTGATTTTCACCTGTTTCGGTCTCTCCAAAATTCTTTGGGTAGTGTTAGGTTAAGAGAGAACTGTCAAAACTACTTGCCGCATTTTTTGATCAAAAATCCCAAGATTTCTACAGCAACAGGATTATGTTATCGAACTATATCACTAATAAGTTATCGAACAAAATGGCACATATATATTAAGTATAATTAAATTAAAAAAAATAATTTAACAAGTATTGAGCAAAGCTAATTGGCGAGAAACTTGGCAATCACGTTTAGTATCTGACATGATAATAATGTTCTTAAGGGTGGATTGAAAAGTACTCGGCCTAACCAAGAAAATAAACACATACTAAATCAGTTATATTTTTATTTTTCTACATAATCACCATCAAGTTCAATACACTTTTGCCACCTCCCCTTCCAAGTATTTAGACCGTTGAAAAAAAATGATTCTTCCTTAGAGTCAAAATATGCGTCTACAGCTGCTTTGACCTCGTCGTTTGTCGAAAATCTTTGACCTCCCAAGTGCTTTTTTAGGTTAGGGAACAGAAAGAAGTCTGATGGTGCCAGATCAGGTGAATACGACGGATGCGGTAACAGTTCAAAGCCACAGTTGTGAATTTCAGCCATTGACTGTACTGACGTGTGAACACGGGCGTTATCTTGATGAAACAGGACTTTTCTTCTGAGCATTCCTCGACGTTTTTCTTTTATTTCCTCTCGTAAACGACGTAGTAAGGTGCAGTAGTAATCAGAGTTTATAGTCTGACCCCTTTCAAGATAATCAATCATAATCACACCTTTCGAGTCCCAGAATACTGAAGCCATCACCTTATTTGCCGACAAAATAGACTTAGCCTTTTTAGGGGGTGGTGAACCAGGTCTTCTCCACTGTTTTGATTGTTGTTTTGTTTCCGGTGTACAGTAATGAACCCATGTTTCGTCTATAGTAACAAAACGATTCAAAAAATCATCTGCATCGGCTTCAAATAACTCCAAACAGTCGCGTGAAATAGTCAATCGCGTCCTTTTTTGTTCAACTGAAAGCAGTCGCGGAACCCACCTCGCAGACACCTTGTGGAAACCCAACTCGTTGACAATGATGTTTTGAGTTCGTTCATAAGAGATGCCTATAATCTCGGCTATCTCTCTAATTTTTCTCCCATTATTAAATCAAGTACTTTTTTAATATTTTCGTCAGTAGTTGACGTCGAAGGCCTTCCAGGGCGGGGTTCATCTTTCACACTCTCTCTACCACGCTTAAATTCTGCTATCCATTTTTTGACGGATGAATATGACAGAGCACAATCGCCTAATGTACTGACCATGTCATCATGGATGGCTTTTGATAATAGCCCCTTCTTATGGAGGTACTTAATGACGGCACGCTGCTCGATTTGCTCCATTCGCGGAAATTATGTCCGATTACTTTGTTAATAAATTTATAAAATCACAACTAATTATCGCACACGTTTCGAACTTCACACAATGAACTAGTCTGAACTGAACTAAATAATGTGGGTAGATTTGATTTTTAGAACTGAATGGATCTGTGTTAGGTCGAGTACTTTTCAATCCACCTCGTATTATTTTTGTGAACTTTAGAGCGGTGTGCAGATTCAGTATTTTTGCAAAAATAATGTTACCAGCACGCGGCAATGTACGCGTGGGCTTGCGCCTGTATTACCGTACCTATATTTGCTGATTGAAACATGCGTGTTTGAGTGAGGATTTTTTTTATAAGTTTATTTAAATTTCACAAAGAATTACCTTGGTAAAGGTTTAGTTGAGAACGACGACGACATACAGGATGACTATGATAATATGATGAAACGAGCGATCGCCCGCGACTTCATCCGCGTACAGTTTCTGATTTCCTATGAGATTATTAAATTTTCCCGCTGCAAAAGACCTACCTATATAGATACCACATAAAGCTTATTCAAGTATTTATTACAAGTTGATGATGCGGTAATTTTATATTATTCCGCCGATTTTTAAATATCTTTAAGGGTTAAAATTATCACCGGATGTGCTCAAGGGGAAGCAGTATTCATACCACGAACAGAATATCCCTTTGAGTTTCACATTCCATGCTAATTCCATGTGGGTTTATAAATCTTTCCAGTCCAGGAAATTGTAATCTCTTGAACTCAAAGGGGTAATCTGATGGTATTAAAAGTATTCGTGGCACGAAAACTGATTCCCCTTGAGCACATTCGGTGATTACTATTGCCTCTAAAACATTTTTATGGAGAGCAGTTGTTTGTAGTTTGGTACCATTGCATAATTTTGGAGGGTTTAAGTTCCTCAGTAACATAACTGGTGCGCCCAGTTTAAGGGTGACAATATGAGCTGGCAGGCCTGCTACTGAATCGACACATTTATAGCTGATTTTTTTTTATAGGATAAGGGTGACAAACGAGCACACAGTCCACCTGATGGTAAGTGGTTGCTGCGACCCATAGACATCTACATCTATCCTCTATTACAATTCAAAATGTAGATGCGTTGTCACCCGTGAGGACTAAGATGGAATGCCTCATTTCCAGTAGAAAGGGCCTCCGGCCACCTGCACTCACCAAGCGAAACGCAGAGGTGAACCTCTACTTCACGCTGGTTTTCTGTGAGGTCGTGGTACCACCCCGGTTCGAGTCGGCCCATCCGTGCGACAGCAAAACCAGCCGCGTGGCTCTACCACTGTTATTTATTCCCCTTCAAATAATTTTAGCAAAAGCAAAGAAAATATACACTACGCGAAGCAAAAGACCACCTATCACCTGCTGTGTCATTTTTAGGCGTCAAAATAGCACGCTTGCATAACCAGTCTACGGGTTTTGTCATAATAATATTAGCGAAGTCAGGGTAAACTTTGGCGGTAAGCTCTGCAAGACTTTTCACTACTATGGCCAGACTCGGTGGTATTACAACTTTACTATCTACTGTAAGATAATCTCCATCCCCTATTTGAATTAAAGTCTGTGCAAACTGGTCAGCGGTAGCATCACCTTTCAAGAGTACTCTCATATCTGTCATAAGAGCGAGTTTCTGAATATGTGGCCACAAATACGAAGACTTTAAACACGACCTTATTTCATCGGCTCGTGTTAACCTCGGTACTACCGGTAAGGTTTGTCGAAAGTCTCCCGCTAAAATAATTGTAACACCACCCTATTTTCTCTTATATCTCTCAATGTTCTGCTGAAAGCCTGCACTGCTCCTTTATGGGCCATAGTGTATTCATCCCATACAATTAGTTGCATTTCTTTCAAAACTTGCGTCATATTACCCTGCAATATGACGCAAGTTTAATGCAATTAATTGCAATTTAGCAATTTAAATGTAGAATGGGTTGTTTTACCACTACCCAGCAACGTCGCTGCTATACCGGAAGAAGCAACTGCCAAAGCTATTCCGTGATTTTTCCTTATATTGGCTAGTAATAAATTTAAAAGAAAGGTTTTGCCTGTGCCTCCAGAAGTATCCAAAAAAATATTTAGCTGGTGCCGTTCTCTATTTTGTCTAAAACTTGTTTATAAATTTGAAATTGTTCTTCGGTTAACGCTTTTTCTCTGTTAGATACTACTTCTGCCAATAAATGTGTGTCATAGATTATTTCTTCTTTTGTATCACATTTCCGTGTCTTCAAGGTTGAGGCAAATCATAGTTATCTAAGCGCTGCCCTCATGAAGATAACACATTGTCTTCTATACAATATGTAACAAAAACTCTGTGGTTCCCGTTAAGTGCGTTATCAGAATCAGTATTTAAACGCATAGAAATAACTTTACTTCAGAAATTTCGACATAAAAATAATTATATTAAAGGACAATGTCCAAAATCGCCCTGTGTAATAAAAGCATCGGACATTCAAGATAATTAATTGTCTTTTTTTATATTTTTTTTATAGGATAAGGGTGACAAACGAGCACACAGTCCACCTGATGGTAAGTGGTTGCTGCGGCCCATAGACATCTACATCTATCCTCGTTTGCGAATCAAAATGCAGATGCGTTGTCACCCGTGAGGACTAAGATGGAATGCCTCATTTCCAGTAAAAAGGGCCTCCGGCCACCTGCACTCACCAAGCAAAACGCAGAGGTAAACAACCTCTACTTCACGCTGGTATTCTGTGAGGTCGTGGTACCACCCCGGTTCGAGCCGGCCCATCCGTACGACAGCAAAAGCTGCCGCGTGGCTCTACCACTGTTAAAATTAAATATTGCAAATACTTTTATAACACAAGCTTTTGCTGTCGCACGGATGGGCCGGCTCGAACCGGGGTGGTACCACGACCTCACAGAAAACCAGCATGAAGAAGAGGTTTACCTCTGCGTTTCGCTTGGTGAGTGCAGGTGGCCGGAGGCCCTTTTTACTGGAAATGAGGCATTCCATCTTAGTCCTCACGGGTGACAACGCATCTACATTTTGATTTGTAATAGAGGATAGATGTAGATGTCTATGGGCCGCAGCAACCACTTACCATCAGGTGGACTGTGTGCTCGTTTGTCACCCTTATTCTATAAAAAAAAAAAAAAAACACGGACTAGCTGCATGAAAAAATGAACATTAAAAAGTATTCTACTCGACTAATAACATTAAGCACCGCCATCTTCGCTAAACGTCATGTGTTGTCGAAAAATGATTAGGGATGCCCAATCGATTTTTGAATTTTTAATGAACTGTTGCATATGTTTTAATTTGAATTACATTTTGAATTTATTTCGAATAAAGTTGCAAGAAGAAGTTACAATAAAACAATAAATTACCATTTCTTTATATTATTTTATATTACTCACTAAAAATATAATTTAAAAAACCTACTATACCTAATCATTGAGGTCATTCTCGATTTTGAATACCTATTCGATAGTAGTTAGAATATAATGCTGAAGAAAAATATTCTTAAAGATAATTATTCAAGATTTTTAATGATCGTTTGGAAAGGAGTATATTTTACTTCTTACTAAACGATAACTTACGAGTTTACGATAATTAATATTTAAAAAAACATTTAGCGTTACTGCATTAATTATAAATGTGTTCTTTAAAAAGAGCAATATTGTAGACTAGATACAGATGTTATTATTAATATTCTTACAAGTATGCAAGAAGTAGAGAAGTACGTGCTATTATAAGTATAATTTAAAATTAAAAATTTTGTACAGCCGACTTCAATATAAGTTATTAAGAATAACTTAAAAACTATTGGTCTGACCTTGATCAAATTATGATTAAGATATGGGAACACACGAGAAGTACCAGCTTTCAAATAAAAAAGAATCATCGAAATCGGTTCACTCAGTAAAAAGTTATGAGGTAACAAACATTTTATAAGTGATAGAATCATGCTGCTCGGCTCGAACGGGGAAGGACCACGCTCTCACAGAATACCAGCGTGAAATAGCAGCTTAACACTGCTGTGTTTCGTATGGTGAGTGTAGAGAACCGGAGACCCTTTTTACTGGAAACGACGCACTCCATCTTAGTCCTCACGGGTGACAACGCATCTTCATTTTGATTCGCAAACGAAGATAGATGTACATGTCTATAGGCCACAGCAACCACTTACCATCAGGTGGTCTGTGTGCTCGTTTGTCACCCTATTTCTATAAAAAAACACATAAAAAACATACAGTCGAATTGAGTACCGTCTCCTTTTTGGAAGTCGGCAGAAAATAGGATATTGTCATATTTTTTATGGTATTAATATTATCGTATGACAAAAGATGATGTATGTAATACTGTTTGTAATGTGTGGCTATAATAAATCGTAGAAAATATCCATAAATCATATCGTATTTGCACTCCTATTTTTTATGTCACTAAATGGTCACTTGTCACTTCTCAGTCTCTCACGAAAAAAACGATCTCCAAATCGATTCCAGTCGAACATACTAGAATCGATTCTCGATTAAATCAAGCATTAACAGATCTATTTCCGATCAATCGCGACATGTTCAAACATGCCTAATACAGACAGAACATTACTGACGATAATTTATTGTTAATACAAGTAATTGTATAGAAACATCGTTAAATTAATAAACATAACATCAAGCCTGTATTTCCCTGAAAGATTAGGCAGAGGTGTGTAGTACTGTTATGTTATACGTTCCATGTAATAGCGGGTGCGCGTATTGCCAAACAACGAGCACAAATCCAGGAACCGTGCTACTACTGTGAACTTCCAGTTATAAAAACCCATTAATAATTTGCCCGACCCTGGGATCGAACCCAGAACAGAACAGAAAAAAGTCTGTCACAAGAAACAGATGTTCCAACAATGCAAAAGTATTTCTTGAATCGTTTGAAATATAGCTAGTTCTTGAATAAGTCCAATTCGGGAGGTTTTTGGATCGATTCATTGAAAGTCGATATCAGGACATCGGACAAGGAATTTTCAGATCTATATCGATCTGGAAAATCGATTATTTTACTATAAATAATCGATTAAACATCGACATGCCTACTTTCTACTTTCATCTCTCACTCTGTCAAAATTACATTGGTTGACGTAGTTTGGTCTTTGTAATTGTATCGGTGTTTTGGCACGGAATAAATAGGTTTTGGTGACTTTTGGGACTATAATATATTGAACATTACGACTTGGCTATTTTAAAGGACTCTGATTGCTTTCAAGAACAAGTACCTTGCTATGATTATCGGAACTGTATACCGCTCAAACGATAACCTAGCATTCATAAACGGACTTACGCATACGCAATGGAAAGTGTATTTTGTGTAATTAATAGAATCAGGCGTTACTTTGCGGAAATCCATTATATAAAAGCTTTTAGAAAACTTTACTTCGCAAATATCCGTGTTATAAAATAAAATGATGTGTCTTACCTAGTATGAAGAGCACCTCCCGCCCTCCCTCAATTGCGTGCACTATTCCCGTCACCACTAATCCCAGTACCGCTACTCCCAACACCACTACACTAGGCAAGACACACCACTGACGACAATACTAATAACGTGTTTCCCCTCTACACGAGGCATCCTCAGGTGATATAGACTCTACGGTGGCTAACCGCTAAGCCCTTAGCGGTAAGCCACCATTACATATTTGCGAAGTAAATTTTTCTAAAAGCTTTTATATAAGTGTATTTTGTGTAAATTGCGGCTCTGCTGGTGGTTCAATGTTGTTGAAAGATGAACAGAGAAGCATTCGTGCAATATTGCTGTAATTGCATCGTTGTACGCAGAACCATCGGTTGCTGTGCCCGTGTTATTACCATTATTTGGATCTTGAACTTTGCGAGACATCAAAATAATATCGACACCCCTGCACAGTTTTTAGGAGATGAACAGTAAACATGAAATTAAATCTGTGTTTTATTTCTAATTCAAACATAACAAGTTAATGTAGGTGTAAAAACAACTTATACTACCAATTAGGTTTAAAGGACGACCAGAGAAAGAAAACCAGCGGAGGTTTTCCTGGTGTTGCAGTTGTTCATGGGCGGCGGTAGTCACTTACCATCAGGTGAGCCGCATGCTCGTTTACCCCCTCTTCTATAAAAAAAACTAACTTGGTAAGGCTGGTTTCATAGTCACGTGTTTGAACAGCATCGTCCAGACGCAAACGCTTGCAAATGCACTAGATAGTCGATAATATTCACACCGTTCAAGCGCGCGCTGTTGAAACTTGGTTGAAACCGTGGTTGATACGCTCACTGAGGGCAGGTCTAGCGGCGTGACTAAAACCACCCTAAATCCTTATACATTTAGGTACTAGGTATCTCACCGTACCGTATGTGCTAATGACAACATCTAAATGCTTACAGCCATTATATACATATATTTTTATTTTGACATTAATACACAAACATTTTCTCTCATTTCAAAACCAATGGTAGGAAAGCAGGTATGTTAACTAAATTCTATGCATTTATACGTTGCACTTACATACACTTAGGCTTTAGAACAAAGCACCAAATTATCTAGATAGGTACTAAAATAGTTAAATGTATTAGGACATCGTTTATCATCATCATCATCATCATCATCATTACAGCCCTTCACAAGTCCACTGCTGAACATAGGCCTCCCCCAAAGAATGCCACAAAGCACGGTCCTGAGCCACCTGCATCCATCGACTTCCTGCATGTCTTACCAGGTCGTCACTCCATCGGGTGGGGGGACGCCCTACACTTCGCCTACCGGTACGAGGCTGTCACTCGAGAACCTTTCTTCCCCATCGGTTGTCGGTTCTTCGAGCTATATGGCCGGCCCACTGCCACTTCAGCTTACTAATCCGTTGGGCTATGTCGGTTACTCTGGTTCTACTGCGGATATCCTCATTCCTAAGTTTATCACGCAGAGAAACTCCGAGCATAGCCCTCTCCATAGCTCGCTGAGCGACCTTGAGCTTCCTCATACGGCCAGCAGTGAAGGACCACGTCTCAGTTCCGTAAGTCATCACTGGCAACACGCACTGGTTGTACAATTTTGTTTTAAGGTTTTGAGGTATTTCTGACAAGAAGATGTGTCGTAGCTTCCCGAACTCTGCCCAGCCGAGTTGAATCCGTCGATTGACCTCTCGGTCGAAGTTGGACTTACCTAGTCGGACTATTTGTCCCAGGTAAACATACTCGTCAACAACTTCGAGCTTAGTGCTCCCAACAACTACCGGCATAGGTGTGACATGGTCATTAAACATAATCTTTGTTTTGTCCATGTTCATCTTAAGACCTATCGTTTATCACTTTTTTAAAAATCACTCGGTGTTATGAAAAAGCGTAATATTCGTGGTTCGATTATGACCTCAAAATCTGATACTTTTTTGAAATATATCTATTATGCAGCTAGTCCGCTATAAAAATAAGATCATATAGGAATTTATTAATGAATGACAATAAAACACATAATTTTCCGATGCTCTTGGTTCCAGGGCGAACAATGTATGGGCGCAGAGCAATGTCCTTTGATTATTTGCCTAATCGTTCGTTCGTGCCACGCTCAAACGTGGAGCAGCCCGTTCCCTCTGGTGTTGGTTTTTTACCGCGTATCAAAGTAGTAAATATGTGGCGCGCGCGCCAGTTGGGACGATTGTTTTCATCATTCGTGTGTTCGTTGCGTTCCGAGCTATGGATAACCAAGTCGTCATAAATTGCTAAAATTATTTGGTTCAAAAGATCTGCTGTGGAATATGAATAGTAATTTTTCAACTGACTTCAAAAAAGGAGGAGGTTCTAAATTCGTCGGAATCTTTTTTATGTATGTTCCCCGATTGCTCGATGACGCCTGAACCGATTTGGAAAATTCTTTTTTGTTTCAAAGGGTATACTTCCCAGGTGGTCCCATTTAAATTTTATCGAAATCGGTCGAGCGGTTTTAAAAAAATTAACAATAAATTATTTATATTGAAGTCGGTTATACAATTTTTTTAAATTTTACTACTTCTAAAAATTTTACTATTATAATTAAGCGCTCAGACAAGATGCATGAAGAGAACTACGAAAACGGCATCTGCTCGTATACGATCGATATCCATGTAGAACGGTCAAACACTGGAACGGCTGCCGCGCGCGCTAGGCGCGCTGTGTTAATGCACTTGGAACATTTGGAACGCGTTCCGCGGAACGCACACTGATCGCCGCGCGCGCAAACAAGCAGCGGCGGCCCGGCGGCGACGTAGAACAAAGACGAGGCGCGCGCACGTGCGCGTCATACCTACACTAACTGCACTAAGGTCGTGACCTCGGCACATCACTCAGCTGTTATCACTTTAGTGGACGATTATCAGAAATTTTAAAATTTTATTTCGACCGTTTGTGGTAATTATGCACAAACATTAATTCATCACTATGTCTACTTGACGACATTTGCGACACCGCCTTATAATGTTTGAACACACGCGTTGCATAACAGATATTTCGGACTTTATTTTTTCAAAGGATGCAACTATTCTCATACGCATTTCCGCCTCGGTATCGCAAGATAAAAATCTAAAAACGTGAGATCAGGTGATCCTGCCAGACAGTTGACCGGTCCACCACGGCCAATCCATCTTTCGTTGAATTCAGTAGGTATTCAAAAAAATTCTTACAGAACGGGAGAAATGCGGTGGTGCGCCATCGTGTTGAAAACACATGAGACGAACGAGGTTAGCTTCATTTCGTCAAATTCATCGCTTAATTCTTCTCGCAAAAAGCGTCCGTAGTTTTCACCGCTCATTGTGTGGTCAAAATAATGCGGACCAATAATTTTGTCGCCTATAATTCCCGCCCATATATTGATTTTCCATCGGTGTTGAAAATGGCATGGTTTATAAGAATGCGGATTTTTCGTTGACCATACGTGTTCATTATGAGCGTTAAATACACCTGTTCTAACAAAAGAGCATTCATCCGTGCAAAGTACGCGGTTCAAAACCTCAGGATCTCCTGCAACCTAATCCAGTAGCCATCTACAGTAATCCACTGTCGATTCGTAGTCGTTGGGAAGAAGACACTGAACTCGACGATAATTGTACGGGTGCTGGCCATCATCTTAGAGGGATCTCCAAACGCGCATATGGTTCACACCTAGTTCACGTGCCACCGAGCGCGTGCTTCGCGTCGCATCTTCCTCAAACATGTCGAGAATGTTTTTTTTTTTAAATGTGCTCCTCGATGTCGTCGTCCTATAAATTTTAAATTTTAGTCAACTCTACCTGAATTTTTTCGTTATTCATCATGGCCATGCACTTTGCCAGTATCGTTGGAACGTCATCGCCGACGGCAATTGTATATTTGGTGGAGTAGGAAAGCGCTCCTCGTAAAGTCTTCGTGTTTCTGCATGATTGCAGTCACATTTCCCGGTCATATCAACATATTAAAATATTTCTCGTTTGAGTAAGTCATCGCACACATGTCACTCACGGCGGATACATAATTTCACAATATAAAAAAGAGATCCGTCCGGAAGTAATTTACGCGCGTGATAACAGCTATCAATATCAGCGCTAGCGCTCTACTGGTGTTTTTGTTTGTTATGCGTGACGTGGAAAAGCGACTGTACTCTACAACATAATTTTGATATTTTCTGAATCGAGGAAATTAATTGTGGTTTTTGATGTAATTTTTTAATAATTATTTTATAGGATAGGGTGACAAAATATCAAAAAAGTAACAAAGGCTGTTTTTTTATTACATTCTTGTAATAAATAATAATATGAATTTATTTAAAACATAATTTCTATTACATATTCTTTATCGAATAAAATTTTATTTGAAAAATACATACTACATTGTACGTGGTAGAGCCATGCTGCAGCTATATTAGTAGTATAGTTGTAGCACGAATAGGTCGGCTCGACCGGGGAAGGACTACGCTCTCACAGAATACCAGCGTAAAATAGCAGCTTATCACTGCTGTGTTAAAAAAGAGGTATTCCATCTTAGTCCTCACGGGTGACAACGCATCTGCGTTTTAATTCTTTATCGAGGATAGATGTAGATGTCTATGAGTCACAGCGACCATTTACCATCAGCTGTACTGTGTGCTCGTTTGTCACCCTTATTCTATAAAAATGGAAATGTAATATTCATAAACTGCCAGCACATTATTAGAAAAAATAAATTTCAAGGATAGAATTTTCAAAAAATGTAAAACACATTTTAGTAAAAACAAAGAAGTATTCTTTGTTTTTACTAAAATACTAGTTTGTATCATTCATAACTTAAAAAATTAAGGATTTTCATACAAACTATCAACCCATATTTTACCCCTTCGGGGGTAGAATTTTCAATAAATGTAAAATACGTACTTCTTTATTTTTAATCAAGGGCCAAAATACCAAGTTTCATAAACATAACTTGAAAAATAACTATAAAAAGGAAGGACTATCATACAAACATTCAACCCCTATTTAACCCCTTTCGGGGTAGAATTTTAAAAAATTATGAAATACGTGTTTCTTTGTTGTTAATTTAAAACCTAAATACCGAGTTTCATGGATATAACTTGAAAAATGACGAACTTTCATACAAACAATATGTTTTACTGGCGTGTATTAGATCCATACATCTCGTGTATTGAGAATCAACTAGCTCTGAAGAAATTTACTAAAGTTTTCCTTCTAGAACTGGACGCCTCATTTAATGAATTCATATTTTATTTTACCGTCGCCTGTCCACATGGGCAAACACACACATCTTTTAAACATGGACGTATAAAAAAAACCAGTTACTCGTAATTGGCACTGAACTTGGTAGTACGATTTGCTTTTTATGTCGACAGTGAAAACGTCAGATTTTGTTTGAATTTCGGGTTCCATATTACAAACGGATGATGAACACTTTGCTTCTACAGTACCAGGTTCATATTTGCCGTCTAGAGTAGCAACCACAAATGAAAAATCGCGATCTATGTGTAATCCACTTCGAACCAACGATTCTTGATCAGCCGCCGCTAGATCACTAACACTAACCACTAGGTCAACGAGGCAGTAAGTTTCTGTAGCTTATAATAAAGATTCGGGTACCGAGTCACTATTGTAATAGAAACCCCTTTATCATTTGTTATGGTTCCGTAGTTAAACAAGGAATTTTATAGTTTCGCCATGTCCGTCCGTCCGTCTACCTATAAATATGTAATTTGGCACAGTTATATATATTAATCACGCCTACAAAACTGGGAAATAAAACCCTGAAAACATTTTTATTTTGGGTGCCTCCCATACAGGTAAATGGAGGATGATTTTTTTACGCGTCCTACTCCATTTTGTGAGGTGTTGTTAGATGGGGTTTTCAAAAATATTGCGGATATGGAAAAGCATTTTTTCCATTCAGGGATACGTTTCCGAAACATTTAGCTTTAAAGTTGTATTTTTTATTAGAGTCCTGTGTCCCTCCAACCATAAGTTGGTTGCTGTTCTTAAAAGTAAATATATAATGAAGTTAAAAGGAAAACTATCACAGCTAAGTAAAAATTTAACAAGCTTACGAGTAACAGTCAACCAATTAATAAAATGCACTCGGATTTGTAAAAATTTCGTTACAATTCCATATAAAATTACCTAGAACTAGCTACATTATAACTTTGTAATGTTATTGTAAACTGTAAGAAATAATTTTTTTGAAGAAAACGACTTATTATGCATTACTGTAGTAGTTCTTTAGCTAGCTAGCTTTTCTTTTTCCTTTGTAGGATAAGCAGAGAGGATCGCTCGCTAAAATTCCGATCCTGACATACCTACCACATTTGCTTAATTTTAGTGGGTAGTTATGTAGGTCTCATTCGCAGTATTCATACATTCAGACAGCCTCATACAGTTTCATTCATGGTAAACTCACTTGGCCAATTCTTTTCATGCTGTATTGTTTTGTAGCTACGAATTACATCATAGATATACATATATACCACCCGCCCCACCCGGAAGAGAATCCATTATCCCATTTCATCCTATGAGTTCAATAAGAGGCGGGGATGGTAAATTATAGAAAATTATCATGGTTTCCGATAGAAAGTTAACTCAGAGTACCTTTGCTTTTTAATTATTACTTTTGAGTCGATCTACTCAGAATGAGCTTACTGTGTCATGAAGTTTTGTAGTGGCATGCTTAGGTTTAGTTTTTATTAGTACCCGGGGTTCCCAAGCAGGTGGTAGTACCAAACTTCCTTTTCTATTGAAATTAGGGTGATTTTTTTAATTTCAATAAATAGTCTTCTAGGAATCCTTGGTAGGAATCGATGTTCTTTCACGAGGATTTGTGGTCTATCAAATCCAATGTAATAGCGGGGCCGTCTAGGATATGATCACAAACTGCAGATTTCCCAGAGCGTTGTCAGTAAAATAGTTTTATTCAATGTGTAGTGTTCGCGTAAATATAAGAAATTATTAGGTAGTGGCATAGATTCGTTTACGCTACACCAAAGACAGGGAACAGTATCAAAGGTGCGAGGGGTCGGTTCAGCAATCGCCAATCCCCTGGCCAAGAACGGCAATTAAGGCGTTTCCCTGGACAAATAACCTTGAGCATGCAGTGCACTGCAGCCCGCACTCTGCGTACGCCCATTTATCATAGAATTCACACAATTTTTGGAATTAATTTTAATTAAAAAAGAAAAGCGAACTTTAAAAATTAAATAAAACGTGTATAACATAGATTTTTTAATTATCTATCCATTAGTGTAATCCTGAAATGATTAGAGCGTTGCCATTAGCAACACATGCGTGTAATCAATAATTTGAGTAATTTTTTGACGTGACAACGTCTTATAAATCGATGAAGCTGGCTGCACGCACGAAAAAACATGACTCATGCGGCGTTACCTAGGCGTTCCATTTAAAGTGCAACCGAGAGCGCGGAACGAGCGACAAAGAGGCACAATCGGCTTCCGCGTTCGGCATGTCCGCATGGACAGCTGCTTTACAATAATACATTTACATGTTTTCGTCAAGTATGACGTGCAGTGAAAAGTGAATGTGGTGTCAATTGTTTATAGCAACGATAATTGCGGCGATAAAGGTAATGATTCTTTCGATATTAAATATTTCTTATGACGTTGTCACGTTCAACTATCGTCAGTAAACCGACTTTACAGACAACCGATTTTTTTAAAAGTAGATTTTCAATGTATATATGTATAATATGTATATACAATGTGTAAGACAAAAACAAATTAAAACGTGGAATGTGATTATAGGACATCGAACATCAATAATGTGCTTTTAGATGTAGTTTATTTTTCATAATGAATGAGATAATAGTGTCTGAATAACAAAGAAAAACGCACTATCGCAAGGTTTTGGTCGGGACCTTATGCCAAATACTCCCTACTGTGGTGGCAAGTCCTGTAAAAGAACTTAATGAGCTGATTATGACGAAGAAAATAATATTATACCCAGCGTAATATGTATTTTACGAAAGCACAATAAATATTTATTCTCTTGAACGATAAAATACCTGCGTGTATAAAAACATTTTATCGTTTCTTTTGTCACATAAAAGTAGGGAAAGATATAAAAATATAGGGAAGTAATACAATAACATATTTCTGTTTTCATATTTTCATACCTATGCATAATTCGTGTTATAAAGCAAGTTCTACTTCTGTATCAAAATTACAATTATTAGTTCTATCCTGTGTAAATGATTACTCGTAATTATAACTTTTCATGCTATTTAAATTTAATGTATAATTTTCTAAAAATTGAAATAAATAATAGCTGTTATAAAATGTTATATATTCTTATTTATGAACAGACGTAAGTTTTGGTTTGGGTTACAAACGAGCTCTCAGTCCACCTGATTGTAAGTAGATGCTGTGGTTTATAGATCAGCCTTTATCCTCGATTGAGAATCGTTGCGAATGCATTTTAACCCCTGAGGACTAAGATGAAATGCCTCGTTTCCAGTATAAAGGGTCTCCGGTTATATACGCTCACCCTTAGAATAATAACACCTAGAAGCCGAGTCCACGTCCGTATTGTGAGGCAACTCAAACTAAGCCAGTATGGCTTAGTTCAATACTCGGCCCGTTAGTGCTCAGAGTCGTGGCGTGTTGACAACAGCTCCCGAAATTTTAATTAAAAATGACGTTTTATGCCGTGAACGTATGTCAATACATCAGAGAAACACAAAAAACATAGTAACATTACATTTCACGAGTAACTACTGCTTTTGAACTTATATTTTTACGTAAAACATTCATGAAAAATAAATATGATTTTTTAAAAACTGACATATTACATTATATGGAAATGTTGCCAAAGTGAAAGAAAAATTCTCCCACCTTCTTTAATTAATACTAAAACACGTCAAAAGGAATGAGGGCATCCACGACTTTTTCTGCCACGAGGGCGGCGCCACTTTACAATGAGGTAAAATATTTGACAGATTTCATAGCGGGGATGATAATTTCTTAAGAAAATGTAATATTTAAGGTTTCTTTCTGTATTATTAGTTATATTTTATATTAATTACATTAGAAATGAATAAACCAAACTATAAAATATAACTAAAAGCCGATTTTTTTAAAAAGAGTTAAAAAGTGCAAAAAATTAAAAAATCAAACCACTGACACATTATGTTGTGTAATAATATAATATTCTAGATAATGATAAACTATCATTTAAAACGAATTTCTCAATAAACTGACACTATGTTACAAAAAACTTTACCTCAGTCACAACTAGCGACATCTGGTGAGTGGAAGATTATTAGCCCTCATTAAATAGAGTGCGTAACGCAACTTGACAACTTATTACTACGAGGGCTGCCAACATTGAAAAAATGCAACGCATTGTTTTTATTTATCGACGGCTCCGTGGCGCAGTGGCTTAGCAATGAGTTGTTGCGCTGGGTGCCGCGGGTTAGAATCCCGCACGGAACAAGTATTTGTATGTCCTACAAATCATTGTTCCGGGTCTGGATGTTTGTCCTCGTGCAGTTTATGTTTGTAAGCTGCCTCCACGATACAGGAGAAAATCCCAGTGTGGGGGAAACGTTTTAAAAAAAAAATTAAAAAATATGTTTGATGAATTTTAAGGAAACTTTTTATATGGTCTGATAATAAATGCATGTTTGGTTTTCGTTTTATGTTTCTTTCTGATCCAATCATTGCGGCTTGTGAGACAGTAAACATCATACACAATTGAAATGAAAGCAGTTGGAAGCCCAATAAAATACAAAAATTTGTTCTTTACATTTTTTATAGGATACGGTGACATACGAACACACGGTCCACCTGATGGTAAGTGGATGCTGTGACCCATATACATGTACAACCATCCTCAATAAAGAGATGCGTTGTCATCCGTGAGGACTGTGTAAAACCTACCAAAATTAAAATTTTCTTGTGTTTTTTTTTTGTATTATAGCTTACATTGTGCATGCAGTGAGGAGCGGTACACCATTACTCGACGATTATTAAAAAAAAATTGTTAAAAACAAACTGAATAATAGATACTGAATACGGTCAATAGTTCGTGGAACAGTCGTGTGTCAGGCATCGGGCGGGTGTGTATCGAACTTGTATTAGTCATATAATTAAACGTCTCTATACAGTTACAAAGAAAAATATGATTCAATCACATTTATATGTTTCATAAAAGTATCTCACTTGGCTAGATAGGCAAATATCCTATTCAAAAATATTTTGAATTTAGCGGGCTACACTTCGATAATAGAATTCAAACAAACTTATTTTCACATTTGTGTGTCATACGTTACGTTGTAACTATTAGTCCAATATAGTTTCAACTTCCCTACTTTTCGGGAAAATGTAATGTATTGGCCACATTATTTCTTCACTTGCGTGTGTTTCGTCTAGCGTAAATACAAGTTGATAAAGCACACATAGATTTTGTTCTTGCCCCACTTTTGAACGTCCGCTTTGTAGGGAACTATCGTTCTAGGTGTTATTATTCTAAGCGCTCACCATACGAAACACAGTCTTAGCCCGGTCGCTCCGACCCATTCGTGCTGCAACTAATATAGCTGCAGCATGGCTCTACCACGTAGTGTTTATAGGCAACAACACGGACACTTTCCACCGGGTAGAATGTGTGCTCGTTTGACACCCATCAGTTTATAAAAAATACTGTCTAATTTAGTAGATATAAAAGCCACCATCATTACAGTCTTTCAAAGTCCACTTCTGACCATATGCATATATTTTAACAGTGGTAGAGCCAGGCGGCAGCTTTTGCTGTCGCACGGATGGGCCGGCTCGAACCGGAAAGGTACCACGACCTCACAGAAAACCAGCGTGAAGTAGAGGTTTACCTCTGCGTTTCGCTTGGTAAGTGCAAGTGGCTGGAGGCCCTTTTTACTGAAAATGAGGCATTTAAATCTTAGTCCTCACGGGTGACAACGCATCTTCATTTTGATTTGTAATAGAGGATAGATGTAGATGTCTATGGGCCGCAGCAACCACTAACCGTCAGATGGACTGTGTGCTCGTTTGTCACCCTTATCCTAAAAAAAATATGCGCCTCCATAGATTTGCTCATACGAGGTATTATTGCAACATTTGGCATTTTTTTCATTTACGAGTTGTTATCAGGAAAACGCTGCTACCCATAACCTAGTTTCTTTCCCGCTGTCACCTCTTATGACACCCACGGGACAATTTACCCTAGAGGGTAATGGATATTATTACACCGTCAGTACAGGGTCATCCTTGATATTTCTGTTTATTGTTTAGTGTATATAGTTATAGGGTAAAATAGTTGTATAAGTTTTAGTGTAAGAATTTATATGTATAATGAACAATTTTGAAAACATAATAATGAAAAACAAGCAAATAATTGACTAATAACATATATATATTTATAATTTTATCACTAGGTTTTTTTTATAAGATAAGGGTGATAAACGAGCACACAGTCCACCTGATGGTAAGTGGTTGCTGTAGCCCATAGATATCTACATCTGTCCTCGATTACGAATCAAAATGCAGATGCGTTGTCACCCGTGAGAACTAAGATGGAATGCCTCGTTTCCAGTAAAAAGGGTATCCGGTTCTCTATACTCACCATACGAAACACAGCATCGTCAAGCTGCTATTTTACGCTGGTGTTCTGTGAGAGCGTGGTCCTTCCCCGGTCGAGTCGATCCATTCGTGCTACAACTATACCAGTAATACAGCTGCAGCATGGCTCTACCATGTTCCTTTCAGATTTAGAGCCTTCCACTCTTGAATTTCATAAACGTTATTTTGATACGGTAAAAATATAACACATTATATTAAAATAAAACAGTTTTAAATGAGATCTCTATAAATAAAAATCAATTTATTAAAAAGAAAAAAAATTGCTGTCCGTTTGTCTCGCTAAAACTGGAAATTAGCTTTTTTAAAAAAAAAAATAAACGTTACCCTCACACTAGGATTTTCCCCTGTATCGTGGAGGCAGTTTACAAACACAAATTGCACAAGGACAAACATCCAGACCCGGAACAAATATTTGTAGGTCAGACAAATACTTGTTCCGTGCGGGGTTAGAGCCCGCGGCCCCCAGCGCAGCAACTCATTGCTAAGCCACTGCGCCAGGGAGCTCGACTGATTTTGATGACATTTTTCGTGTGAGTTTGGTGGAGTCTCTGAATAGTTTAAATTCACAATTGGACCTGGTAGGTGGCGCTGTTGTCAAGATCCAAAAATCTCCCGTGTGAAGCCGGGGCGGCTATCTAGTAAATAATAAAATGGTACTATACGTACTGTATTTTTTACTCTTTGTTGAAAACCCTAGGTAACTACGGAATATCGTCTTTGACACCCGCATGCAGCGATAAAATTTAATTTAGCTTGCGTGCGTGATTTATTTAATTAAAAATAATTATATAGGCCATTACAACTTCAGCAAGTTGTATTATTATTTTATTATCATTTATTCTCTAACTGTGTTTCTAAATGCCCGCTTGGATCGCGCGAGCGAAAGGTGTACATGACATGACCAACATATTATACGAGTACAGCACCTATTCCGTTGACAGTTTCCTGTTGAGATCAGTCACTCCAAGTCAGGTACAGGCACATCTGAGCAACGTGATTTCAAACGCAAGCTATGTCTATACATCTATATTTATATATACTAGCTGGCCAGGCAGACGTTGTTCTGCCCATACCGACGACCCTTTGTCCTATTAAAAAAATCCTTAAATTCGTAATAAAAAAGTATTGAGTGTCACTTATCAGGATAAAAACTATCCTATCTCTCAAGTTGAACGAACCTGCACAGTGTGTGCAAAATTTCATTGAAATCAGTTCAGTAGTTTAGGAGTTCATCGCGGACAAACAACGTGACACGTAATTTTTATGCATAAAGATATATATATATATATATATATATATATATATATATATATATATATATATATATATATATATATGTATATATATATATATAATATAAATGAAAGGACATTGCTCTGCTCCCATACATTGTTCGCCCTGGAACTAAGAGCATCGGAAAATTATGTGTTTAACTGTCGATCATTAGTAAATTGCTATATGACCTTATTTTTATAGCGGACTAGCTGCATAAAAGTTATATTTCAAAAAAAGTATCAGATTTTGAGGTTATAATCGAACCACGAATATTACGGGTTTTCATAGCTCCGAGTGATTTTTAACAAACTGCAAAACGATGTCCTAATACATTTAGCTATTTTAGTACCTATCTAGATAAACAGGTATGCAGTTTTTGTTCTAAAGCCTAAGTGTATGTAAGTGTAAGTGGATTTAGGCTGGTTCCAGTCACGCCGCTAGACATGCCGTCGAACAGCGAGCGTGTCAACACATTGTTTTTACAAATACATTAATTTATTATGTTTGAATTAGAAATAAAACACAGATTAATTTCATGTATATTGTTCATCTTCTAAATTGGAAATTAGAATATTGTCTAAAAACTGTGCAAGGATGTCAATATTATTTTGATGTCTCGTGAAGCCAGCAACCGATGGTTTTGCGTACAACGATGCAATTACAGCAATATTGCACAATTTCTTCACTGTTCATCTTTTAACAACATTTAGCCACCAGCAGAGCCGCAATTTACACAAAATACACTTTCCATTGCGTATGCGTAAGTCTGGCGTAAGTCCGTTTATGAATACTAGGTTATCGTTTGAGTGGTACACAGTTCCGAAAATCACAGCAAGGTAAGTCGTTCTTGACAGCAATCAGAGTCCGTTAAAATAGCCAAATCGTAATGTTCAATATATAGTCCCGAAAGTCACCAAAACACCGATACAATTAGAAAGAGCAAACGACGCCAACCAATGTAATTTTGACAGAGTGAAGGATGACAGTATAAAGTAGGCATGTCGATTTGAAATCTTTTAATCGATTGTTTATAATAAAATAATCAATTTTCCAGATCGATATACATCTGAACAATCCTTACCCGATGTCCTGATGTCGACTTAGAATACTCCATCGATTCAATGAGTAGATCCAAAAACCTCTCGAATTTTTTTTTTATAGGATAAGGGTGACAAACGAGCACACAGTCCACCTGATGGTAAGTGGTTGCTGCGGCCCATAGACATCTACATCTATCCTCAATTACAAGTCAAAATGTAGATGCGTTGTCACCCGTGAGGACTAAGATGGAATGCCCCATTTCCAGTAAAAAGGGCCTCCGGCCACCTGCACTCACCAAGCGAAACGCAGAGGTAAACCTCTACTTCACGCTGGTTTTCTGTGAGGTCGTGGTACCACCCCGGTTCGAGCCGGCCCATCCGTGTGACAGCAAGAGCTGCCGCGTGGCTCTACCACTGTTAATATTTTTTAATTTAATAATAATTGGAATTATTATTAAATTAATTACTTATTCAAGAATATTTCAAACGATTCAAGAAATAATTTTGCATAGTTGGAACATCTGTTCCTTGTGACAGACAGAAAAACTGCTCTGTTCTGGGTTCAATCCCTGGGTCCGACAATTTATTATTGGGTTCTTATAACTTGAAGTTCCTAGTAGTAGCACGGAGTCTGGATTTGTGTCCGGTGTTTGGCAAACGCGCACCCCCTATTACATGGGACGTATAACATAACAGTACTACACACATCCACCTACTCCTTCTGAGAAATACAAGCGTGATGTTATGTTTATTAATTTAATGATGTTTCTATACAATTATTTGTATTTACGGTAAACAATCGTTAATACTGTTCTCTGTTCATGTTAGGCATGTTTGAAAATATCGCGATTGATCAAAAATAGATCTGTTAATGCTTAATTTAATCGAGATTCGTTTCTAGTATGTTTGATTTGAATCGATTTGGAGATCGTATTTTTTTCATGAGAGACTGACAAGTGACCATTTAGTGACATCAAAAATAGGAGCGCCAAATACGATAGGTATTATGAATATTTCCTAAGATTTATTATAGCCATAGGTTACAAACCCACATCACATCATACATCATCTTTTGTAATACGATAATATTAATACCATAGCAAGTATGACAATATCCTACTTTACTTATAATACTCGTACGTCTCTACTTCTTTCATACTTGTAACAATATTAATAATAACATCTGTATCTAGTCTTCAATATTGCTCTTTTTAAAGAACATATTTATAATTAATGCAGTAACGATAAGTGCTTTTTTTTAATATTAATTGTTGTAAACTCGTTAGTTATCGTTTAGTAACGTAGAATACAATCCTTTCTAAATGATCGTTAGAAAATCCAGAATAATTATCTTTATGAATATTTTTCTTCAGCATTATTCTAACTACCTATTCAAAATCGAGTATGACCTCATTCATTAGGTATAGTAGGTTTTTTAAATTATACTTTTAGGGAATAATGTAAAAGAATATAAAAAATGGTGATTTTATATTTTTATTGTAACTTCTTTTTGAAACTTTATTCGAAATAAATTCAAAATGTATTTCATTAAATTCAAAAATCGATTACAATCGATTGGGCATCCCTAATCAGTTTTCGACACCATATGATGTTTGGCGAAGATGGCGGCGATTAATGTTATTAGTCGAGTAGAATACTTTTTAATGTTCATTTTTGCACGCAGCTAGTCCGTGTTATAAAAGTATTTGCAACTAACATAATAAAATAGAAAATTAATTATCGTGTATGTCTGATGCTTTTATTACACAGGGCGATTTTGGGCATTGTCCTTTAAGTGTCTGTCTGTAATATCGAAATGACTGCCTTGTTGAGCTGATGGAGTTATTTGCATGCTATTAAAACATGAATTAAATTTTTGTCTGCCTGTCAGTTTTTGCGTCTGTCTGTCTGTCCGGACTAATATTCGGAATAGCTCAACCGATTATAATGAAATCTCATGAACCGATAGGGAGCAATGCCAGAAGTGACCTAGGCTATATTTTATCCGAAAAGCTTGAAGATTTTTAAAAAGATTTCTAAAAATTTTAAAAAGATTTTTAGAAATTTAAAAATTAATAAAAGATCATTTAATCTAAAATCTAAATTAATAGATTCTATCCAGGCCAAGCCGGGGTGGGTCGCCACTTAGCAAATAAAATATTAATAATGTCCTTCAGACCGAAGTTCGTGTGGAACAGAGCAATCCAACACGAATGGAAGAAAATCAGGCGCAGGACCATCAGCTTTACGTCCTTTTTGAGATCGGGCTGCTACTGAAAATTTCTGGAATGAAAAACTGATTTTGGCCCGACCCAAGATTCGAACCCAGGTCTTCTTAAACAACTATCGCGCTCGAGACCACTAGACCAACAAGGTAATAAAAAATATATAAATATTATTTCAAAGAGCAATGGCAGAAAAATAGTTGAGAAAAATTATAGCGTCTAGAAATAAGTTATATATAAAATAAGTTTTATAATTTTTCTATGATTTTTCAAATAAAAATGTATTTTAATTAAAGCCACAGAAAAAAACAAACATTTTTGGGAATATCAAATGACTTAAATCATTTTACTCTATTCAAATGTTGCCATTTAGTATATTCATACTATTTTCGTATACACTTTGTGACACTACCAATACAACACACAATATATTTTTATATTAAGTTAATATAGATAATAACTGTACTATCAGTACTAATAACAATAAAAGTGATATGGCTGAGAATAAGTCTCTTACGAAGAATTTCCTACAATAATACATTATCTCAATCATTGTACTATGTAACAATTCCATTTAATGTTATGCCAACACTAGCTAAAATAAAAAGTCACTGTATTTTTTACTGGCTTTACGGCTCTGGGTTCTAGCCCTTCTGAGAATGTCACTATGATACAAAAGCCCTGGAGCCATGTCAGAAATATACATTCATGGTATGCAAATATATAATAGAGATATAATAATCTAAAAACTCTCAATTATGTATTATTTATTAAGCTAACATCAAACAACCACAGGAAGCATGATTCTTTCCAAGTGAAATAGGATATAACCTAAAAAGGTTCGAATGTAAATATCTTTTTTTTGAGGCCTTCTCAGTACAAAATTCTTTGACAGAGTTATTAAGGGACTGACGCTTAACATTTTAAGATATTTTTGGTATATAGACGCTACCATTTCTTCTCAACTAATTTTATGTATGAAAGTCTGCCATTGCTCTTTAGTAAATTATTTTTAACTGATGTCATTAATTTCCGTTTGGTATACGTGGTAGAGCCATGCTGCAGCTATATTAGTAGTATAGTTGTAGCACGAATGAGTCGGATCGATTCTGGAAAAACAACGCTCTCACAGAATATGAGCGTAAAGTAGCAGCTTAACACTGCTGTGTTTCGTATGGTAAGTGTAGAAAACCGGAGACTCTTTTTACTATAAAAGAGGAATTCCATCTTTGTCCTCACGGGTGACAATGTATCTACATGTTGATTCGCAAACGAGGATAGATGTAGATGTCTATGGGCCACAGAAACCACTTACCATCAGGTGGACTGTGTGCTCGTTTGTCACCCTATCCTATAAAAAAAGCCGTATTACTCGTTCACCGCTTTTACCTTTACCTGGCTAAGTTTGACATTCTTTAATAGCCTTGACGTTTAACCCTGTCCCTGGTGTCTACACTATACACTATAGCTATAGCATATCAAATTGAAAAGTCCTATGCGGAACCTTCAAGCTTAGCCCGAAATGCTTTGACCAATGTTTTATTTAAAACGCTAAATTTACCACGCACCCTTTTTCAATAACTGTTGACTATGTTACTAGATGATAGATCTCTTCTTCCTGGGAGTATATAATAGAATAGAATAAGATAATTTTTTATTCTATATTGATTACAAGTAATTCTTATTGAAAGTAATTTTTTACTATATCACTGGTTCGAAACAAATCCTCTGTCCGGGGAAGAACTAGCAAAAAACCCAGCGCTACTTTTTTTTAAAATAAATTTTACAATATAAATGATTACAAACTATTATATTTTAGAAACAGCTTAGAAGCGACCACCTCATTCCCAGGGGTTATTATCAACCATGTATTCATTTATATTATAATAACACTTTTGATACAGTTTTTGTTTAATAAAATGTTTAAAGTTGGTAATAGAGAGACCTTGTATATTTTCTGGGAGTTTGTTGAAATAGCGTGTACATTGCCCCAAGAATGAATAACTCTATGGAGACTCTATGGACTCTATCTGACTCTATGGAGTCGAGAGACCCGTATCACTAGCTTGTGTTTGTTCCTAGTGTTTACAGAGTGTACTTTTTATTAAAAATATCTTTGTTTTTGTGAACATACAGTGGGATGGGAGTCCGTCTTGATGGGTAGCGCTGCTTCGTTCCGGTTTGAAAGGTGTGATAGTGATTACGCATATGTAGCCTTCTCTGTTTGAAGCTGGCTCCAGGGCTGCAGGTGTTCATGAACTGGAATAGCCATTTACCATCCGATGGACTGTAAGTAATTTGTCACTACAATTTTGTGAAAAAATTACAGCCTGTAATTTCGCATTACGTTCAGTGGGTGTCATTAGAGACGGCTATGTAAAAATCTAAAAATAATCTTATAGCTTCGGATAGATATACCATGTTATGGGCGGTATACCGTCTTATTTACACCAGACTTAAAACACCCACACTGGCGACGGACACTGTCCGCCTGCTAAGCGTGGTGATTAATGCAAATTTACAGGTGGTAGGCTTTTTTTCTGCTTAAAAGTCCGTCTGGGTAGATACCAACCTCTTACCTATGTTTATTGTATTTCGACACATCTGTAGCTTTGTTTGAAGTTGGTTGCAAGTGTGCAGTAGCCTCTTGCCATGAGGGGGACGGTAAGCTCGTTGGCACTTCAGTTTTATATAAAAAATATTCCATTTCGTTACCTGGAAATTTAAATGTAACTTATGCATTTATTGAGCATTCAATCAAATATGTATCTTCAGGTAAAATTTACATTAAATTTATCTTTTGCGAGGTAATAACGAAAACATTTTGAAAATGTTAAAATTACTGTGGTGGCGCTGTCGTCACGCCAAAAATGAAACGCACCGAAGCCTAACTGTGCTATATATAGAACAGCTCTGTACACACACGGAACGTTGGCCGCTCCCCCGACTGAACACCCTGCGCGGCGGGAGATCTCCCCTTTTCCTTTCTCGTACAACATCTTCCTTCTACACATATGAAAAGGTTGAACTAAACAAAATAATTACCGGTTATGTGCACTATACATTGTATGACTTTATGTTTTTTAAGCCTTTATTTATACTAGACCAGTGGTGGGCAAACTGTCTTAATGGGGGGCCATAAAGTTTAAAAATTTTCATAAGGAGGCCAGAATTACAGGAAAAATACATTTTGTGTTGAAACTTTTAATCATATAAAAACATTACAGCATTACACGCTTGCAAAAATGTTAAAAATTACAATTTAACTTTTATTCGAAGGCCCAGCTATGGGAGGCGTGTGAGACATATGAAATTGCTTTTGATTTGCCATAATATTTTCAAAAGCAGGTTCGAGCTGCGACGAAGTAACTTTCAACAGCGCGAAAAGGTGTTCATGAGTAAGTCGTATTCTGATTGAGTTTTCCGCTATTTCATGGTCGAAAAAGTATATTCGCACACATACGATAACCCAAACATCGCCATAGTTTTCTGGGCGTGAGAAATCATCTTTGGTAATTCAGCTTTAGGCAGTTTTCTATAAAAATCTAGCTTTGTACGCAGTGCCCCGCGACCAGCAACACATGAAATACGCGGCTAGTCTAGCTGGCTCCTTTACCTATGCGTCTATTATTCTACTAAGTAGAATCTACTTTTTATTTCTGGACCTTCAAATATAATTATCGCGGGACATTTTATACTTTTCATGTCGATGAACCATCGGCGGGCCGGATTAAATGCATTCGTGGGCCGGAGGTAGCCCGCGGGCCTTACTTTGCCCATCACTGTACTGGACAGTGGCAAGCGAGCACTCTGTCTGCCTGATGGTAAGTACATAGATGCTGCTCTACATACATCCCAAAAAAAACAGATGCATTGCCTAAATACTAAGATGGAATATTACTTTGTCGCTAAAAAAGGTCTACAGTTCTCGTCACTAACCATACAAAACCCAATTGAAATGTCTTGTTCTTTTTGGCTGTTATAGTCCGTGAGAGCGTGATCCTTTCCCGGAGCGGAAGCATGCTGAGTGGCACTACCACGTACCTGCGATAATATTTAACTACTAGTTCCTTGATTAAGAATCTTCTGGGTCCCTGATTACTCATGAAAGCTAAACCATAGCAATTAAGTAACACGCTGAAATTATTTAATGTACAATAAGCACTTGAATAGACGTTGAAGTAACTTATCTTTATTCTAAGATAGATTATTAATAATATTCAATAATACGTAGAGTGAGGTGGGCGATATCCAGTTTGAAGGACGCTTGTGAATTGGAGGCACTTAGAATTTGAATCTTTGTGTAAGAGCGTCCATTTACAAGTTTATTATTTAGTAGCCTGCCGTTTCATTTTCGTGGGCTTCAATTTAGGAACATCGTTATCAATACTAAAAATATCCACGTAACGTAAGAGGCGACATAAAGCAACTGAACCAGAAAATGGGCAGTAGAATCTTGCTGAATACAAATCAAAATTAAAAACAACGGTTGCCTATAAGTTTGCCAAGCGTAACGACTATGGCACAGGTATCCCCCTCCCCCATCCAGGCAATCTATGAGGGAGGCCCATATTCAGCAGTGGACGTTTACTAGGGTGAAATGGAAATGTTACCTATTATTGTATAATTTATGTTAATTTTAACCCCAGATAAAAAAGAGGGGTGTTATATGTTTAACGTGTGTATCTGTAGACCTGACTATCTGTGTATCTATGCATCTGTGCATCTGTTTTTTTTTATAGGTTAAGGGTGACAAGCGAGCACACAGTCCACCTAATCGTGAGCGATTCCTGTAGCTCTTTTTGTATCGCGCAGGGTCGACTTGTAGAGACTCCTTGCTGCAAGGCATTACCTTTACATCCCTTCATCTAAGGTGGTGAATAATAAAGATTAATTAAATAAATAAATTCAAATTTCGTTGGAACCCATAAAAGATGACCTCTTTACATTTCTTGACATTCATTTTTTTAAACAAAGGGTGACAGCGCGCCCGGTGGCAAGTGAATGTATTATGAGACTCATTATTAGTCTGCTCTACCGCGTAAGAACCATGCTTGCACTGAATACCATCTATATACACAATATACAAATAAATAAAATAAGTCTCTGTTTGTAATGTCAAAATAACTGTTTTTTTTTTTTACTAAATTCATATGAAAGTATTACAGGGTTACAGGTTAAGTCGACCTAGATCCGTTAAGGGATTGTAGTGTGCATCATTTCTGACTGATTTGACTGTCAAACACCTCAACCCAAAACATAACCGATTTTTTAATACATACATACAATTATTTTGTAATTAGTGTCTCTAAATGATTTGATTTTTCAATTTTTGTGTAGTAGATAAGTTGTTATTTTGTTTATAGCATAAGGATGAAAAACGAGCACACAGTCCACCTGATGGTAAGTGGTTGCTGCGGCCCATAGACATCTACATCTATCCTCTGTTACAAATCAAAATTCAGATGCGTTTTCACCCGTGAGGACTAGGATGGAATGCCTTATTTCCAGTAAAACTTGCACTCACCAAGCGAAACGCAGAGGTAAACCTCTACTTCACGCTGGTATTCTGTGAGGCCGTGATACCACCCCGGTTTGAGCCGGCCCATCCGTGCGACAGCAAAAGCTGCCGCCTGGCTCTACCACTGTTAAATGTTTATTATTCTCATCACCAACATTGCAAGTAACTAAACAAATTGGGACCTACTCGTAGATTGATGCGTTTAGAAATGCGTTGATCGGTTAGAAAAAGGAATAAATTCGTAAAAAATATTTTTTCTTTCAGGAATATAAAAAAATGTCTATAGTAGGTATGCTGCAGATGTGCTTATAAATATCTACATTTCTTCAACTATCCCATAAGGTATAAACTTATAGGTATTATTATAATTAATAGAAAAAAACTTATATGAATAGCTCCCAGGTAGTAGTAACAAATAACGATGCTTCGTTATATTCCTTGTTGCGTCAATATCCTTCGTGGAAATACGGTTCGTGCGAGCGGGATATCATACGGTGTGAGCGAGACAAAAAAATCGCCATATACGCCATTTTGTTTTTATGTTGTTTGGTTAGTCTGCTTACCCCAGTAATACATGTTGGCCAAGCCTCAGCCAACTCGAGCGTAGACAAATTAATACAAGGCGAGTGCTATAGTATGCGTAAGCATCATATTAGTCTGTGGCTATAGTCTACACGTTGGTCAAGTCCGAAAGAGACCAATGTCAACTGCCAATGTCCACGAGTTTTTGTGGGGTTATCCACATGTTGGCCTTAATTATTTTTCATTGAAAATTGGAACGATATGGACGACATAGAAGTTATTGCAGCTTCTGCTATTTATTTAATGAGTGCATATGCTCGTAATCATCATGTCAGTGTACTCCACTAAAGTACTGCAGTAAAGTTGTAAAAAATTAGAAGCAGTGACATTGTCGAAATTATTTTGATGTTGCAACTTAATTAAAACATAACATCTCACCAGGCCGGACTACAAGCTGCAACTGACATGTCCGAGGCCGACTAACATCATAACATGTGGACAAGGCTAGCAGAGTGCGGGCGAGCGCTTTTGATTTGTGCAGAGAAACCGACTTATAACAAAAAAAAACAATTTTTAAAATTTTTGCCTGCCCCTCTGTCAGTCTGTTTGTTCCGGCTAATCTCCGAAACGGCACAACTGATTTTGACGGGATATTCACTGGGAGATAGCTAAGCTAGATTAAGTTTCTTCGCAATAAATTAAAAAAACATAAAATCCATCGTAATTAAATCCACGCGGTTGAAGTCGCGGGGAACAGCTAGGCGTAAATATACTCATAGCAGCATAGTGCTGCTGTACTTTGTATGGTGACGAGAACTGAAGGTCTCTTTTCTGCCGACTTCCAAAAAGGAGACGGTACTCAATTCGAGTGTATGTTTTTTTTTATGTGTGTTACCTTATAACTTTGTACTGGGCGAACCGATTTCGATGATTCTTTTTTTATATGAAAGCTAATAGTTCTCGTGTGGTCCCATATGAATTTGATCATGGTCAGACCAATGGTTATTGAGTTATTCTTAAATAACCTATATTGAAGTCGGCTGTACAAATTTTTTAATTTTATATTATCTTGCAATCATTTATCACAGCCTATATACTGCCAAACAGGGGGGCGCAGTATTTTCTGTTATCTTCAATTGTTATCAAGGATATATTGCTGTCCTCTTCCCTTTCAATTATTAAAACACAAGTTTTAGTAACACAAGGAACCTAACTATTTTTTTACCGACTTCAAAAACTTGGAAAGTTATTCAATTCGATTGTATGTTTTTTTTATGTGTGTTACCTCATAACTTTTTTCTCGGTGAACCGATTTCAATTTTTATGTTTCTATTTGAAAGCTAGTGCTTCTCATGTGGTCCCATGTAAATTTGATCAAAGTGTGACCAGTAGCTTCGAGTGTACTAAATATTCAATGTTAAACTTTTCCCCCTTCCACATACCGTCTGCAATGCGTACAACTACAATTAGCTCGCGCCGAAACTACGCCTCGTTGAAGCTTGTTACGTAAAAATGTTTTTCGAACAGCTGTATGGAATGTTTGCGACGGCATTCCTAAATGCATATGCAGATGAACACCAGCACGAGAGACGTAAACGTAACGTAAATGAAAACGGTACTGTATATGCCCTTAATTTTAAACTGGTAATTAAAATCAAGTGGTGTATAGATCATTCACTGTACCTAATGAATATGTCTGGCACAGGGATCTTCGTCATTATTATCATCATTACATTTACAGCAGCTGTAATCATTGCAGCGGAATTTATTAGGCTGTAAATTCGACAACCTATCAAAGTTCACTGCTGAACATAGGCAAATAATATATAACAATAAAGCACGACTCACACAGTCAGTTAAACTGATCAGTAGAACTGGCGTACATCAAAACTGACCGTGAGTTTGAAATCTTAAGTTGAAATTTTTAACTGACGGCAAGCCACGGAACTTTCCGGGTAGACGGTCAGTTGAACAGACGTACATCCAAAAACTGACCGTGAGTGTTAAAATTTGAAGGCAGTGAGTGGGTAAATCGTTTTGGCTTACATCCGTTTTAACTAACCGTGTGTGTTGAGCTTCACATAAGCAAATTATTTTTATTGAGAAAAAAATAGAAAAATAATCAAAAATTGAGGAACGATCTGAATTCAGGCTCCGCTGGCAACGCTGAAATTGTTAGTAGCAATTGTGTACATTCGGATCGGTAGGCTGAAGTGGCAATGAGCCAGCCATATACCTCGAAGATCCGATAACAACTGGGGAAGAAAAGTTCTTGAGCGGTAACCTCGTACTGACAAGCGCAGTGTTTTGCGACCACTCACTAGTAGGATAGACGACCTCATGATACAAGCAGGTAGTAGATGTATGCAGTAGATGGATTCAGAAGGTTTAGGTTGTACTTCGAAATTTATAGGAGAATCCATCAAATGACTTGCGATGAGCTTTAATGATTGAATTGACAATGTGTTTCTCTGCTTTTCTATCATGTTTTTGTAGTTGAATATTTTCAGAACGTGTTAGCTTTGCCGATACACATAATAACAGCTTTAAATCCCTCTCAAGAGACCTGAGCTCAGGAGTGGGACTTTTAAGTATAACTTTCTTGTCTTCTTCTTCATCAGTCCGTAAAATTCCACTACACTTGCCCATGGGCCTCTCCCTCTCGTAGTATTTGCCTCAATTGTTACGATTACACACTGTCTTGTCTTGTCTGTACACTAGATGTCTTGCTCCTATTAGCTGCAACCCGTCATCGGTGAGGGTATTTTACGTCTGGCATCACTGATTTCAGTTAAGCCAGACGTACGTAAGCCGATAGATGGCGCTATAACCATTTGGTTATAGCGCCATCTATCGGAAGTTATAATATTTTTCTGGAATTCATTACAGTCGTCTCTAAAATACCAACTGAACAAAATGGTGTTATTTGATACTCTTACGCCGCCACAACACGGAAAAAAGCGCTCTCTTCTTAAACTTTACTTTTATTTATTTATTGTGACTTATTGTGATCATTACCGTGCCACTAACATTGTGTCTAGAGGAGCTCCTATCTCCTTAAACTGACGTTAAACGCTAAGTATTGAGTATGTTGACGGTACCGTTATACATCTATCGAAAGCCAAGAGTTATTTCCGAAATTTCGTATATTTTTACGTCGTAGAGTCACGCTGCAAATATATTATGGTAACCGCCCGAGTGGGTCGATTTGACTAGGGAAGGACCACGTTCCCACAAAATACCAACGTGAAATTGCAACCTAATGGTGTTATATTTCATATGGTCAGTGTAGAGAACCATAGGCCCATTTTACTGGAAACGAAGCATTCCATCTCAGTCCTCAGGGATGACAATGCATCAGCATTTTGATTCATAATCGAAGATAGATGTAGCCGTCTCCGGTTCACAGCATACAACTACCTTCAAGTAGACGGTGTGCTAAAAATCAAATGGTACCCTCTCCGCGGAACGAAATGGAGCAATGAATTACTTTCATGCTGCTTTTAATCTCTTAATCATTAAATTTTAGAGAGATTTTTGAAGGAATTACGTATTAACGTAATGGTTTAGCAAACAAGGCTGATCACATAAGCGCGATAAGTGCGACCTTCATTGGATGTATGGAAAAAATGGTTTTCCTTTATACTAGGGATGTATCGATATGCACTTCTGCCAATACGATATTTATATTAATATAAAAATATCGGAAAATGAATTTAAAGGGCGAAAGAATTGGGTTCGGTTGTAATGAGACCTGCGGTTTAAATAATCTCCCGGATGAGAAGGAACTTGCTTGGAAACGAAACATTATTGTACATATGCGTCATCATCATCATTACAGCCCTTTACAAATACACTGATGAACATAGACCTCCCCCAAGGAATATCACAAAACGCGGTACTGAGCCACCTGAATCCATATACTTTCTGTATATCTTACCAGGTCGCCAATCCATATAGTGGGGATCCATGCTCTACTGCACTTACATACGGCCACGTGTTTACATATATTTTTAAGTATATGTAAGCACGTGGTCAGTATATCGGCAAATAAATATCGCTCATAGATATATCGACATGTCCCATATATCGATATATCGGTGTTGGTATCGGTTGCACCCCTACTTAATACCTTATCGCAGGAGCCATGTTAGCACGTGCCACTGAACTCCTTAATGAGATCACATGAGGCCTGATTGTGTTGACTCTACGTCAGCGTACCAGTTGTTTGTTATAACGCCAAATCTAACAGGACAATGATGACAGTCTGATCCAAATTGATCACAGTAACGTGTCATTACTTTACATTGTCATCAAAATCATCATAAAGGTATAATATCATCAAGTGCCACCGGAATAATAGAGTTGCAATCGCCCTCCGATCTATACTTTTTTTTAGGACAAGCGTGACAAACGAGGTCATAGTTCAACCTGATGGTAAGTGGTTGCTGTGGCCCATAGACATCTACATCTATCCTCGATTAGGAATCAAAATGCATATGCGCTGTCACCCGTGAGGACTAAGATGGAATGCCTCATTTCGATTCTCAGGTCTCCAGTTCTCTAAACTCAACGCACCATATGAAACACAGCAGCGTTAAGCTGCTATTTTACGCTGGTACTCTGTGAAAGCGTGGTCCTTCCCCGATCGAGCCGACCCATTCGTGCTTTTTTATATTATTCTAAGCCAGCGCTTAACTACTATTCCACCTGATGGTAAGTGGTGATGTAGCCTAAGATGGTGAAGCGCACTGACTTAACAAAAGCCTATTCACTCTTGCCTTGAAGACACCCACATTGTAATCGGATTTTGTCATAGGATCGCGTGACAAACGAGCACACAGTCCACCTGATGGTAAGTGGTTACTGTGGCCCATAGACATTTACATCCGTCCTCTTTTATACCGAATTTAAATGCAGCTGCGTTGTCAACCGTGAGGACTGAGATGGAATTCCTCGTTTCCAGTAAAAAGGGTCTCCGGTTCCCTGCACTCACCATACAAAACACAGCAGCGTTAAGCTGTTATTTTAGGCTGGTATTTTATGAGAGCGTGGTCATTCCCCGGTCGAGCCGACCCATTCCTGCCACAACTATACTGCTAATATAGCTGCAGCATGGCTCTACCACGTATAGGAAACACAGATGCTGGCAATTTATACCACTCCTTTGTTGTACGCATGATGAATGATGTATCAAAGCGTTTAGTTCGAATGCGTGGTAAGGCAACTACGAAAGGGTGGAGACTGGCCGAACGTCTGGTTGTCCGATGGTGGAAGGGAGAGGGTGGACTTCAATTATGCAATTCCTACGCATACTCTCCGAATTGCGCCCTGTAGATAACCGAAAGGCTGGCTACTTTGCGCCTGTGCTCGAATTCGGGTCACCAATATGCCTCTTAACAGTAACACGTCTTTCCATTGAGTCTAATGCTGCTAGGTGGCATTTTACAGCACCAGCCCATATATGGCAGCTACATTCCATGCACGAACGGACTTGCGCTCTATGTAAAGTAGACACAGCAAGGTTTTAAGAACCTCCTTATTTGTGATACGAACCTCCGACATACCAGTGTCGTGCTACAACTATACCAGTAATATATGCAACATAGCTCTACCACGTAAAAAACTATGCTATTGCTTTCTGTAGAAAAAGGGGCAAACGAGCATGCTAATCACCTGATGGTGAGTGTCGCCACCGTCCATGAACACCTGCAACACCAGGAGAATTTCAGGTGAGTTGCCGGCCTTTCTTCATTTGTTTATTTTTACCTTTCTTCTTTCTGGGATAATATCCCAGTGTCGATAATCATGATCATCAATACATTATTTTCAAAGTCCACTGCTGAACACAAACCTCCCCGTGGGATTTACTTGCCATAGTTACTTGGCAGGCTGGTTGGGAAACACAAAACGCTCTTACTACATCTCCTAAGGAGGTACCATCCACATCATTCACTGTACTAACATCTCTGGACTGATACGCTCCAGGGGCTTGAAGAAAAGAGCGTACTTCTTTTTCAAAAACTTAATTCTATATCTCAGGTATTATCTATACTAATCTATAGTAATATAATAAAGCGGAAGAGTTTTTTTGTTTTTTTGTTTGTTTAAACGCGCTAATCTCTGGAACTATTAGTACGATTTGAAAAATTCTTCTTGTATATTATAACCAGATTCATGTGGAATAGTTTAGGCTATTTAGCATTAAGCTATATTACTCAGCTAGCCTTATATATGGATATTTGTTAAGCAAGTCAGAAGAAAAAGCACTCCCGAAATGATTTATCCGCGTACGCTGGTGTTATCGTTAGAGATACGTAAATACAATGTTCTAGAAAAATATAGACCTTTACTCCGTCTAAAGAAAAGTCCGCGATACCATATGTCTATTTCTTATACATAAGCCATAATTTGGTATTTTGTGACAAAAAAATATTGAAAATTTAAAAGTGATTTATGAGCGGTATTATTAGGCATGGCCTATTTATCCTTACGAACGAAAGTTACTTCATCATAAACACAATTTTATGAAGATAAACTTTGTTCTTTATACCATGTTATTTGGATGCATAGTTTAAGAGATAATGCAAAATTAATATAATTCAATACTTGGCTGGGCGCGCGAACGACGCTTAAACCCTAGCCGTTATAAAATGCTTGAACTAGGTCATGTCGCGCACCTCGGACACGTGATGACGCGGGTGAAACCGCGGGGCACAGCTAGTCTATAATTTATACGAGATACATCCTTCTGACATGTGTATTTTACAAACTCGCATATTAATAGAATAAAGTTAATAAGTAATAATTAAAAATTAAAAATTTTGTACAACCAACTACAATATGAATTATTAAGAATGACTCAAAAACTGTTGTTTAAATCTTCATCAAATTTATATGGGACCACACGTGAAGCACCAACTTTCAAATAAAAAATGAATGTCGATTATTCTATTGTATTGTTTAAATTATATCGCATTCTAAGACATATATTTAAAAGAGTGTTAGTAAATACATAAAATTGACACAGACAATTTTTTTATTATCGAATAACGGTAACAAACGAGCACACAGTTCTCCTAATGTCCTTATGGATACCGTGACCCACAGACATAAAAAATCTATCCACGGTTAAGAATCAAATTTCTCTTTTCCAGTAAAAAGGGTCTTTGGTTTTCTACACTAATACGAAATACCGCAGCATTAGGCTGCTATTTTATATAATATAATATTATATTATATATATATATATATATATATATATATATATATATATATATATATATATATATATATATATAGGGGGATGAGTCACTCGCGTCCGTAGGCTTTGACCACCTAATCCTAGGCCCACCCTACACGTGTCCCCCGGGTGGTGCTAAACAAGCGACAAAGCCGAAAGAACTGACTCGGCTCCTCGCCGTGTGGTAGCGGCGTAAAAATACCACACCCTACTTTCGCACCATGAGGCATACAATTAAAGAAATGGCCCCGAGTTCCCGGCGCCCCTTTAATGGGGCAGGGGTGCGAAGAATCTCCGGGAGGAAAACCGGCGACGAGGTTCGCCACCCGTCACGTTCTGTCCCCCGGAGGGGCGAAAAGTGGATTGCGGAAGCCCGTCTGGCTACATTGAATGTATGTGGAGGAATGAATGATAAGATGGATGAAGTATGCGATATGATGCATGATAGAGGAATAGACGTGTTATGTGTAAATGAGACGAAACGGAAGGGAAAGGATGTCACTACACATGGCATGTATACCGCGTACTGGTCTGGTGTAGACGAGACTGAGCGGGCATGCCAGGGAGTCGGTATCATCCTTTCAGAAAGAATGGGTCATTGTGTGAAAGAGTATGAATGTGTAAGCCCGAGACTGCTATGGATAAGAATGAAAGTGGGCTTAAAGAAGTTGTTTGTTTTAGGGGTCTACGCCCCAGACATGTCTAAGCCCACTTATATCCGAGAGCAGTTTTGGGAGTTGGTAAGGATGGTGCTAATGAAATGCAAGGTTAATGAAAATATTGTGATATTAGGCGATTTTAATGGAAGGGTTGGGGTGAGGAGGCTTGGTTATGAAAGGATATTGGGAACGTTTGGTAATAAAAGTATAAATGAGAATGGTGAAAGCCTTCTCGCCGTATGCGTGGAAAAGAATCTTTTTGTGACGAACACTTTCTTTCGTCATAAGAAGATTCACACGTATACATGGGAAAGAGGTGATGATAGAAGTATGATAGATTTCATAATTGTTGATGAAAGAATGAGGAGCGCGGTGGTAGATACAAGGGTTTACCGGGGCTCTAACGTAGGGACGGATCATTACTTGGTCTTATGCCGAATTAATGGTCTTTTCAGACGTCGGAGGCATCGGACATCTGTGTCTACCACTGCGTTACAGCGTATAAGAACAGAGAGGTTACAAGATGAAGGTGTGAGAGAGAAGTTCAAATATAGATTGAGAGAAAATATAAGTGGTATGGCTGAATTGTGTATGAATGATTTAGACTTGGAGACTGTGTGGTATAATGTCAAGAAAGGTTTAGTGGATGCAGCTACCGAAGTATGTGGTGTCAGTAAGAGAACGAATAAAGGAAAATTAACACGTTATGGTGGGATGATGACGTACGGATGGAAGTTGAAGCAAAGAAGAAAGCATGGCTAGATTTACTAGCAACCAAGGCTAGTAATTCTAGCAGTATGAATGATGATATTGAAAGGAAAAAGGCAGTCTTTAGACACCTAAATAAGAGAGTAAAAGAAGTAGTTGAAAGGAAAAAGCAAGAAAGAACGGACAAGAATGATAGAAGAATATCGGATAACTTCCAGGCAAACATTAAAATGTTCTGGAAACTCGTAAGAACTACCAGGGGACATTCAGAACAGCCTAGAATGAATGTTATACGAGACCAGAATGGCTGTATTCTGAATGACGAAGTTTTGAGTTTAAGTAGATGGAAGGAATACTTTGAAAGCGTGTTTATGAGTGATGAGACGTTTGAATTAAATGAAATAGAAATTTCGGAAGAAGAGGAAATAGATAGAGATATAAGTATAGATGAAATAATGAAAGCAATGAAAAGTATGAAAGCAGGTAAGGCAGCCGGTTATGATAGAGTATCTCTCGAAATGCTAAGGGCTGGAGAAGGAGTGGTGGCAGACCTGCTGTACACCTTGTTTAACTTATGTTGGGAACTTAAGCGTGTACCGGGAGACTGGTGCAAAGCCGTGATAGTCCCAATATATAAAGGAAAAGGATCACAGCAGGACTGTAAAAACTACCGTGGTATCAGCCTTCTTAGCATTGTGGGAAAATTGTATGCTAAGGTACTAATTGAAAGAGTTATGAAAGAAACTGATGGAAAAATTTGGGATGTGCAAGCGGGATTTAGAAAGGGAATGGGATGTACGGATCAGGTCTTTTCCATGCGCATGATCGCGGAGAAGTTTTTGGACAAAAACCAAAAAGTTTTTTGTGCATTCATAGACTTAGAGAAGGCTTATGACAGAGTGGACAGGGATGTGTTATGGCAAACACTGAACTCATTTGGGTTGAGCGCTGGCTTGATACAGGCATTGAAGTCGCTATATAGGGACTCTAGTGCTTGTGTCAGGATCAACGGGGCCTACTCGGACTGGTTTGGCATCCATAAAGGTGTCAGACAGGGCTGTGTAGCATCCCCGTGGCTGTTCAACCTATTTATGGACAGTTGTTTGGAAAATTTGAAAGTAGAAGAATGCGGGTTAAGAATGGGTAAGTTAACCGTCAAATGCCTTTTGTACGCCGATGATCAAGTCATACTTGCTTCGTCGGCAGACGAGTTGCAAATGATGGTTACATTACTGAACAGGACATTAAAAGAAAAGGGAATGAAAGTGAACGCAAGTAAGACGAAAGTTATGGTTTTTGAAAGAGAAGAAAGTAAAACGATGTGTGAAATAAGAATAGAAGGGGAGTTGGTAGAGCAAGTAGATGAGTTTGTGTATTTGGGATGTGTGTTTAGCGGGGATGGTAGATATGATAAGGATATAGAACGACGAGTGAATGCAGGAAATAGATTGAATGGGGCTCTACACTCTATTGTGAAAAGTCAGAATGTGTCCAAAAAGGCACGTTTGGCAATTCACAATGCTGTGTTAGTGCCTACTTTAATGTATGGTAGTGAAAGTTGGGTGTGGCAGAAGAAGCACGAGAGTAGAATAAATGCTGTAGAAATGCGGTCATTACGTAGTATGCTAGGGCTGAATCTGAATGACAGGGTGAGAAATAGTGTGATAAGAGAAATATGTGGCTTGCAAGATGATGTTGTGACTAGGATTAAGAAAGGAATGCTTCGGTGGTTTGGTCATGTAGAAAGAATGAATGAGGAAAGAGTGACAAAGCAAATTTATGTTGCAGAGGTGAATGGCAGAGTCGGAAAGGGTCGCCCTAGGCGAAAGTTTATCGACCAAATTGGCGAAATATTGAAAATGGGCCAAATTAAGAGTACCTTTAACCGACGAGCGTGTATGCGTAGGTATATGGATGTGGAGGAAGCGAGAGTGGTGTGTCAGGATCGTGCCAAATGGAATTCCATAGTCTCTGCCTACCCCTCTGGGTGACAGGCGTGAGTGTTTATGTTTTTTTTTTTTATTATAATATACTAATGTTGCCGCTTCCGAAGCTGTAATCTGCCATTGTAGCTGAGGACCGCAATGTTCCTGATTCTCATCTGCGCACTGCCCGCTGCCTACAACCGTCTAAAAGATATATAAAGACCCCCTGTGATTTGTAACCAGCAGCGGCCATATTCGTGCTATACGGACAATTTTTATATTTCTTTCCTTACCAGTTAATAAATTTGAATTACTTTTAATTCTATGCATTTTAATACATCTTAATATATTACTGCATGTAGCCTACTTAATTTGACAAAGTAATACATTACATAGCTACCACGTACCTACTCAAAGTGAAGTCCCCCAACACGCATTGGAGCGCATCGAGATGAACTCCCACTCTCTTGCTCCACTCTAATCCTCTCAGAAACATGGGGGGCCTGGTGCCCAACAGTAGGACGTATACACATTTACTTTAACTTTACGCAAAGGCTATAAATTTACTTATAAGCGATCTCGGTAATTAATAAATAATTTTCGTTAGTCATGGACAACGAAGAAGAACATATTCGAAATATGTGCTACATGTTGTATTATACTTTAGTTTTGATCTTCCTGGCAACTTTCGCAAAATGACTGATGATCATGCTCATCACTCACAGAACACAATTAGCCCCTACCGAGAGGAGAACGCCAACTTCATACAAAGGAATTAATTTGTCATGCCGCGGCCACACACATCGCGCTAACGCGAAGATTCGCGCTATCGCAATGCATGTGTGTGTGACCGGCCCTTCGTGAATACTTCGCCACTTCGTGCGAAGTTTCAAGCACATCGCTTCGCTGTCGGTTAATTCTCGAACTTCAAAGAGTTTTATCGCGATGGAATTCGGGTGTACGTGTGCGGCCACACTTCAGTCTGCCCAGTGCCCACAGACATCGTGCGTAGCGGATGTGTCAAAGTAAATTAGGGTTTGCAACGTATGATTGGTGTAATGAAAACTTTTGGAATTTATAAGTACCTAATTACGAGTCCGAGCCGATATTATTTATATATTTTTCTTATTTTTAAAAAATTGACAATAATAAAAAATAATTATTCACTGCCATATAATACAGAGCGACCGTCACGTCCATTTTGTTTTTGGCGTCTGTTTAGCGTGATCAAATTTACAAAGTGGGGCCAGGCATCTTCGCGCTAGGCCGAAGGCGAAGTTTTATCACGATAATTCTATCGCGATGTGTATGGCCGAGGCATCAACGTTTTTCATAATGTAAATATTTTCTGAAATTTATTCAAATTTATTTCATAGATTTAGATTTTAATATTTATTATTTCTTTTTGCTTAAAATCTGTTATTATCGGTTTAGAATACTTCAATTTCGTTTGTAGGCATTTCCTCCCATTGTGTATGTAAAGATATTTTGTGAGATTTCGACTCTGTATAAGATATTGACTATAAATTAATTCAATATGTACGATATGTGATCAGAATCAAATGTAAGTTATGTGTTGTGCTTAAAAAAACTCTTATCACTCCGCAGGTTTCCTATAATATAAGAACAAAAACTTATGACAATATTGTGGTAAATCTTTAACGGTGGTAGAGCCACGCGGCAGTTTTGCTGTTGCACGCATGGGCCGGCTCGAGCCGGGTTGGTACCAGGACCTCAAGGAATACCGGCGTGAAGTAGAAACTCTGCTTCTGCGTTTCGTCTGGTGAGTGCAGGTGGCCGGAGGCCCAATCCCCCCGCCCCCCATCAACATGGTAGCGGAATTGCACCACAGACTACCCCAGGAGGGTACCAGCATCCCTGGAGAATCCCTCGCTTAGCATCCACAACCATGTTATACCACTCCTGAGCGTGGGTGCTCAGGCTGCCCTACTTATTCTAGGGGGGGGGGGCTAATTTCCGCTCATAAACATTACTGCTCGGGGTAAACTGAGCAACAATACCAAGGCGACCCCTGCCACGCTATCCGTGAATTTCTGCAACATCAGGGGACTTCACTCGAACCTAAACGCCGTCCACTACCATCTCGAGACGGCGAAGCCGGCCTTTCTCTTTCTGACCGAGACGCAGGTGTCCTCTCCGGCTGATACTTCGTATCTCTCCTACCCAGGGTACAAATTGGAGCGAAGGCCTTCGATCGGGCTTGGCACAAAGCGCTTCTTTCGAAGCTCCCTTCCTACGGGCTTCCCGAGAAATTTTGCAATTGGATCACCAGTTTCCTTGTAGATCGGAGCATCAAGGTCGTTGTAGACGGTGCATGCTCTGACTACAAGCCTATTAACGCTGTTCCACAACGCTGCGTGCTATCACCAACGCTGTTTCTTCTGCATATCAATGATATGTTGTTAACTGGTAACATTCATTGCTATGCGGATGACATCACTGGTGATGCTCTATACACCGGCCGTGCCAATATTTCTCGGGAAAAATTCGCCGTGTACCGGAATAAACTTGTTTCTGAAGTCGAGTCTTTGCTGAACAAAGTCTTGGATTGGGGGCGACTAATCTAATCCAGTTTAATCCCCAGAAGACACAAGTTTGCGCGTTTACCGCTAAAAAGAACCCCTTTGCTGTATCTCCTCAGTTTCATGGCACTCCCCTTCTTGCCTCAACCAGTATCCGAATCCTCGGAGTCGACATATCGAGTGACGTGCAGTTTCGGGGTCACTTGGAAGAGAAGGCCAAATTGGCCTCTAAAATGCTTGGCGTGCTCATCAGAGCGGGACAGTATATGATGCCGGCACACCGCCTGCAACTTTACAAGTTGCAGGTTCGGCCTCACATGGAATACTGTTCCCATGTCAGAGCAGGGGCTCCCCAGTGCCAGCTCCTTCCACTTGACCGCATCCAGCGCAGAGCGGCTCGATTCGTCGACGACCGAGTCCTTTCCGATCGGCTCGATTCATTGGCACTGCGAAGAGATGTAGCATCCCTTTGCATTTTCTTCCGCATTTACCACGGGGAGTGCTCTGAGGAATTTTTCGGATTAATCCCAGCCGCCAAATTTCATGAACGCACATCGCGGCAGAACTCCCGATACCATCCTCACCATCCGGATGATTGGCGGTCCACCACTGTGCGATTTAGAAGATGTTTTCTTCCTCGCTCGACTTCCTTGTGGAATCGATTACCGTAAGCGATTTTTCCGGACCGATACGACTTAAGGACCTTCAAGAAAAGAGCCTATTCCTTTTTAAAAGGCCGGCAACGCATCTGCAATTCCCCTGGTTCCCCTGGTGCTGCAGTTGTTCATGGGCGGCGGTAGTCACTTACCATCTTGTGAGCCGCATGCTCTTTTGCCCCCTCCCCTATAAAAAAACCTAATTCAGTGTCAGTAACAGTAGCACAAAATTGTTTCAAGCGTTTCCAATCCGGGAATTTTGATGTCAAATTTACATAATTATACAGCTCGCTCTGGTCGCCCTCATACGTATAAAGTCGATACCATTTTGAAAAAGTGGAGCAAGATCATTGAGTTATAATGTACTACGTTAACTCAATGAGCAAGATCGGCATATTAGTAGAATCACGACATAGCCGAGGAAATGAAGATTGACAACAAAACAGTTTTGACCCATTTGAATAAGTCTGGCTATACAAAAAGCTCGATATTTGTGTACCACACGAGCTGATTGAAAGTAACCTAATGAATCGTGTACTCATTTGTGATTCTCTAATGAAACGTAATGAAACCGATCCATTTTCAAAAAGATTGATCACTGGTGATGAATAGTGGATCACCTACTACAACGATGCGCGGAAAAAATCATGGTCAAAAGGTAGTCAAGCTCCACAGACTAGCGAAATCCAAATTAACACACAATAAGGTGATGCTGTGTGTATGGTGGGATTGGAAGGGCATGGTTTATTACTTATGAGCTTTTACAGCCGCGCAAAACCATCGATTTCATATCTCTGCTGCCAAGAACTAATGAAATTCAAGCAAGAGATTGAGAAAAAACAACCGGAATTGATCAACAGAAAAGTAGTGGTCTTTCATCATGATAACGCCAGACCACACACAACTTTGGCTACTCAGCGAAAATTGAGAGAGCTTGCTTGGTAAGTGTTGATGCATCCACTATATAGTCCTGATCTTGCACCCTCAGATTTTTACCTGTTTTGGTCTCTTCAAAGTTCTTTGGGTAGTGTTGGGTTAATATCAAGAGAAAACTGTCAAAACTACTTGACGTATTTTTTAATCAAAAATCCCAAGATTTCTACAGCAACGGGAATTATGTCACTACCAAAGAGATAAATACCAAATATATATATACTAACTACTTAAATGTCTTTGGTCACTACCTACAAGATGGCAACTAGTTATCGAACAAAATGACATATATTATAATTAAATGTAATTAAATTTTTGAAAAAAAAAATGTCTTGAATTTGTATATACATAAAATACGAAGAAACTTTTTCCCCGACCTATCATGTTGTACTACGTAAGTATTATACGAGTACTTCAATGGTAACTGGCTTGTGTATGTAGTTCGTAGTCTCTAATAAATTTTAAAACTTTCCTATCCAATTTTTGAATGCATCTTATTGGATAAGTTTTACATTTCCAGACTTACACTCAACTCGAACCCGTCTTACAAAGTATTTAAAAGACGTTTATATGCCCATGTCACTACGATATCTTTAAAAAAATTATACATAATGTAATTAAACTTTCAGCAAATTTCAAATGTAAAATAGCGCCATCTTTTATTGGTAAAAAAGTGTTGCTTCATATCATAGGTATTAATTTAAACAATTGTAAATTACCAAAGTACACTTCGTTCTATTTTTCTTATAATACGGTAGATGGCGCTAAAAGTATCACTTCCAAACACGTGATTCTAGTTTATTTGGGTAAAAATTCATAATATGTGATGTTGATATCTCAATCTCAGTTCGTCTGTCGCAAGTGTCTGTGTGTGTATCTTGTGAAATCGGTAAGCCCATTCAAAACTTAACAGCCTATTTAATGCATATTATTCAAGATAAAATTATTTGTTTTGTAAAATCAAAATTGGAACTTGTCTCTTTCGAACATATTATTCTGGTCAGTCATCACGGACGTAAAAATCATACTCTCTTTTTCATTTGTGTGGGTCAATAGATCATGATGATGATAGATTAACATCGAACAATCGAACGGAAATCGAGATGTTCGTTATAAGAAAAATATAAGTAATATAACCTATATAAGTACTTAAGTATTTATTTGCGTTTGCTGTTAATACATACTTACATACATATAATCACGCCTCTTTCCCGTAGGGGTAGGCAGAGACTACTTCTTTCCACTTGCTACGATCCTTACATACTTGTTTCGCTTCGTCCTCTTTCATTATTCCCTTCATACATGCTCTTCGGTTTAGGGTATTCTTGACCTGGCCTTTTTTCAAGACGTCCCTGATTTGATCTAGAAACGTCCACCTTGGTCTACCCCTTCCAACCCTTTCATTCACACTCGCCTTATACACCTTTTTGTCAAACGTTCTTCATTCATTCTCTCGACGTGGCTGTTAATGACCTATTTTTTTAAATCTTTAAACAAAATATAAAAAATTTACAATTATAGGAAATCTTTAACAAAATGAAAGTTACAAAAAAGTTTTTTTTTATAGGATAAGGGTGACTAACGAGCACACAGTCCACCTGATGGTAAGCGGTTGCTGCGGCGCATATACATCTACATCTATCCTCTATTTCAAAACAAAATGCAGATGCGTTGTCACCCGTGAGGACTAAGATGGAATGCCTCATTTCCAGTAAAAAGGGTCTCCGGTTCTTTATACTCACCATACGAAACACAGCAGTGTTAAGCTGCTATTTTACGCTGGTATTCTGTGAGAGCGTGGTCCTTCCCCGGTCGAGCCGACCCATTCGTGCTACAACTATACTACTAATATATCTGCAGCCTAGAGCCATCTACCACGTATTGTTTATGGAACAGGCATATAAAGTCATTTCATCTTAGTAAGTGTTGCCAGATGAGTGAGATTATTCAGGATTCTCCCAATATCGCATATTGTCTTCAGACTCTTGACAAAAAAAGGAACCTCTGTATTTTGTGCACAACTTACAAGTAAAATAGCGCAGAAAAGCAATAGAGAAATTTGTTTAAAAGTCTCTTACCACAAAAACACAAAAACATTAATACTTAGGTATTTATGTAGAAAATTATCTTCAGGACTGGTTGCACGCAAAATATTCTAGCATTAACTGTAGATGTTCGCAGTAGAACCAAGAAGCAGAAGCACATAATAAATAATAGTGCGCAGAAGTGGCAATGGGCCGACCATATAGCTGGAAGACACCGAATGGGGTAGAAAGGTTCTTTATTGGCATCATACCGGAGCGCAGTGTAAGTCGGCCCCCAGCAAGATGCTAGTAAGACATGCTGGAAATCAAAAGATGTAGGTTGCTCAGGTCCGGGTTTAAGGCATTCCTTGGGGGAGGCCTATGATTAGCAGTGATGTAATGATACTGATGATGATTATGATGATTAGCTGTAAAAGTTTCATCGCAGTCATGCTTACCATCGCCTCCGTAGAGTACCTACCTACTCTTGTAATATACTGATAATTGCCTTGTAGAAGCTATAGATGAATTGGCAACAAAATAAGAGCGAATAAAAAAGATAAATAATGTTGTTATTGAAACTCATATTAGCAGTAATCGTGAGTTATCTTTGCCTTGAGAGGTTTATTCTTTTAAAAAAAATTAAGTCATGTAAGGTTATCTAATATAAACAAAGCTTTATTAGTAATATTTGTTAGCAAACATTTAAACTTACTACGAGTATCATCATCTATGACAACAAATTAAATAGGCTATATTAAAAAAAAAATTGTAAAGTAAGATGGCAGAATACCAAGTGCTATCTGAACATACTCGTAATAACAACTAGAGATCCTGCCCGGTCACGGTATTGCATGGATAGGATCTATTAATGTCACTTTTTACGAATAAAATATAGCCTAGATCTCTCTTGTTATTGCTCTCTATTTGTGCATAAAATTTCATCACGTTGAAAATCAGCGTTGTAGTTACCACTATGTAGTTTCTATAACATTTGTGCTGATTAGACGCTATTTTAGTTCCATTCCATTAATTTATTTTGTTATATTTTACATTCATTCACATTCACATTACATTCGGTTTAGCCATTCCGAATGATTAGCCCGGACGGACAGATAGATAGATAAAAAAAATTAAATGGTTATTTATGTCTTATCAGCAAATACGTGGTAGAGCCATGCTACAGCTACATAAGTAGTACAATTGTAGCACGAATGTTTCGGCTCGACCAGGGAAGGACCACGCTCTCACAGAATACCAGCGTAAAATAGCAGCTTAATGCTGTTGTGTTTCGTATGATGAGTGTAGAGAATCGGAGACCCTTTTTACTGGAAACGAGGAAACGCAGGTGCATTTAAATTCATAACTGAGTGTAGATGTAGATGTCTATGGGCCACAGTAACCACTTACCATCAGGTGGACCGTGTGCTCGTTTGTTACCCTTGTCCTATAAAAAAAGAAATAGCCCCCTGAGCTTTATAGAAGCCAGTTTTTTGATATTACAGACACATTGTAATTTTATTTTTAATTTATTTAAGACCTAACCAACAAATACCCCTATGTTCAAAAACGATCATAATCTGAAAGCACTATTGAAGGAAGGGGAATCTCAGTTCAAACACTCCTTCCATGTTAGTTCTTTTTTGTTTAGTTGTTTTTATTGTGAGATTGATTGAATCGGCTTTTGCTCTTACGACACATTCGTCAAATAAAATATTATAACTACATGTAGATAATATTATATTGTAAGAAATTTTAATATAAAGTTCCAGGAAAAGGCTTTAATCCCACTTCTGATGTTAGAAACTCTTCCACTTCTGATGTTAGGAACTATCATCAAAAGTATTTAAATAAAAGAACACTACTCGGATGCGATTCAAGGGATTCAGAAGGAGGTACGAACCTCGACTTGAATCACTATCGCAATTTTGTCAACGGGTCACAAGATTAGAAATGCCCCGTATCACGGGTGTTAAACTTCGTGTACGGGGTGTGTCTGTGACGACGCATTCGCGGTGTGTCCTAGTGTTCTGTACCAGAGTAGTGTCTGAGTGTGTGTGAGTGTTTATAATTATGTACTCAACTAATTTCCTCTCCTGTGGAGGGGGGGGGGGGGGGACGGGATCGACCTATTTATGGAAGTGATCTCGTCGTCGGGATCAATAACAACGTTCTTGGGACGTCTCCTGTGGGGGGCAGCATCCCTCATTGGGGAGTACAAGCCCGGATGCCTTTTAGTCGCCTGTGCGATACTTTATACTGCTAAATCAAGTGGGAGATTACCATTCCACCTTCATTTGTTCATATTTTCTTTTATTTTTTTACCCTCATTCCCAACAATATTATAATTGTTATCTAGCTGCATCTACGGTCTAGTGATGTGACTACAGATAAACTAATGATCTCGGGTTTGAATCCCGAGTTGGCCCAAAATCATTGACTTTTTCTGTCATGAAACTCTCAGTAGCTGTTCGGAGGCAGGAAGTTGACAATGTCTCACCTCCGTGCCTCGAAAAGCACGTAAAGCCGTTGTTTCTGCGCTTATTCTCTTTCCGGTCGTGTCGGTTTGCTGTCCCATCGGACTATTAGGTTGAGGAAATTGCTCCATATTTCTTAGTACTATTATTTATTCTGTGGTAAAGGTCAGGAAGTTGTCTGTGTTTCGCTCCCGTGCTGTTCAAAGCACGTATAGCCGTTGTTTTGCGCCTAATCTTCTTCCGATCGTGTCGGATTGTGCCGCCTCATCGGACTATGAGAGTGAGGGAATAGACAGTATACCTGTGCTTACCCGTGTACTATGATCCTGACCTGCGCAGATAGCTAGTCTACGTTGAGATTTGCCGCCATTTTTTATAGAATAAGGGTAACAAACGAGCCCACAGTCCACCTGATTATAAATGGTTGCTGTGACCTATAGACATCTATATTTATGCTCGATTAAAAATCAAAACGCAGATGCGTTGTCACCCCTGAGGACTGAGATGGAATACCTCGCGTTTATATTTATATTTAGTAATTTTCCAGTAAAAAGGGTCTCCGGTTCTCTACACTCACCATACGAAATACAGCAGCATTAAGCTGCTATTTTACGCTGGTATTCTGTGAGAGCGTGGTCCTACCTCGGACGAGCCGACCTATTCGTGCTGCAACCACAATAACGCTGCAGCATGGAAATTGCCATCATAAAAAATTGACCTTGACCGCAATTTAAGAATATTATTATATTAATAAAAGATAGGAATATAATAATAGAATTTAACTGTCGTATTGTCCCTCTCTATGATTCTATAGTAGTTTAATAACAGTATCTAGTAGTAAAATTAAAGTGAGCATGGCGTCGATGGTCGTAGCTTTCGAATACCATAGACAACTACATCCTTCTTTAATTTAGCATACAAAATAGATTTGTCGCCAAATAGCAGTTCTTGCACTGCTGTATACCGGTTTGGAGGTTATTGAGAGCCAATATAATAGTAGGTACTGTGAGGCATTCCATCTTAGTCCTCAGAGATGACAACGCAGCTATAACATTCTATGATTGAAGTTGACTGCAGGTGTCCCTGGACTGCACGTGCCACTTATCATCAGGTGGACTGTAAATCTATTGGTCACTTGAGTTTTATATAAAAACAAGAAAATTGAAAGATTGCAGCGCGTGAGGTGAAAGATTGAAAGAGAGTACAACAAGATGTTACCCTTTCCTAAACATTAGTTTCTTAATATTAATGTTGCCACTTGCCATACTAATTTGGTTACATACTATATTGGAGCCGTGGTAGCTCAGATGGTTAGCGCTCGCTGTAAGCTTAACAGTACTCGAGCAACCCGGGTTCGATCCCGAAGTTGTTAATTGCAATTTTAAGTGCTGGTTTACCACGTGCTCGGCGGGGAAGGAAAACATCGTGAGGAAACCTGCATGTCTGAGAAATAAGAAAAAAATATATTTCATAAGACATGTGAAGTTCGCCAACACGCATTGGGGCAGCGCGGCGGACATTTCCTTGCCCTGAAACCCTCTCAGAAATGATAGGAAGCCTGTGCCCAGCAATGGGACGTAAATAGGCTGCAACTTTACTTTTTTACTTTTATACTATATTGAACAGTGTGGTTTATTCTCAAAAAAAAAACGCATTAGCACAAATGATTATATTGACCAACAAAATGAGACTTTGTATTAAAAGTTGCAAACCGCATAAAAAGGAAAAACACTTAAATTATTCTTAAATGTTCTGTATGTAAACATGTTTTTATTCCTATTTCTTCGATAATAACATGCCTTGTTATATTTTTAATCTACAAATAACTAACATTTTCAGTTACCACACACCACAATGACTCGTCTCACACCGAATCCAGCCAAGGTCCTGATACGGGAGAAAGTGGCAGCGAGCATCGCAGTTCTGTCTACAGAAGAAAAAAAGAGACAGTCTCAAATTGTTTACAATAAAGTAAGTAAACAATAATTTGTGTTATTGTATTAGATTTTTAATTATTAAGCCTATTATGTAAAATAACTTTGCGTATTTGAAACCTAAGTCCCACGTGACACTAAGATAGTTATATCATATTTATTTATTTATTTATACCTTATTGTGTTAACTTATATAAAAAGATCAAATTATAGGAGTCCTTCGTGCCAAACCGTGAAGTGGTGTCATCTGACCTGACTGTTATGACAATATCGATGTCGATGTCACCGAGTAATTTATTTGTTTTTAATTTATTTTCTAGGTTATAAATCACCCCAGCTACAAAGCAGCGAATAATATTGCAATATTCATGAGCACAGACCAAGAGGTCGACACAGCACCAATGATAGCTCACATAAAAGCTAGGGGAGCGTCCGCATTCATCCCCCAGTATGCCGGGGGAAAGATGAGGATGTTGAAGTTGGAACCAGGAGATGAAAATTCTATGCCGCTCACGAAACACGGGATATTGCAGCATTCCAAGGACCAGATCAGAGAAGACGCTCTGGATGCCGGTTTGAATGTTTTGTTATAACCATTTATGATTTTGCGTAAGACAATCGATCACTTGTTGTCCCGTGGATATCGTAAGAGGCGATAATGAATTATGACGAAATTACTTCATGGCTTCGAAATACGGCAGTCCAGCGACATGCAGTAGAGTCAAAGGTGCGATACGTCTGACGATACGATCGCTCATCAGCCTGCAGAGTGACGATAATGGCAAATGTTCTCTACATCGGATGAGGCCCAGATTGACCTTAACTAGAACCGTGCCGAAAAGTGGAACGTTTGTTTAAAGTTATAATCCAAAGGAAGAATCTTAACGTAATTTGGGACCGGTTTTAAAAAATAACTACAAAATAAACAATTTTTTTATTTAAATATATCTGGATCTGTTTATAAAATCAAAGGAGAATGGGATTTTTGGGCCTGAAGTTAACAAGTTGGTTTATACTTTAAAAAATTGGCCATATTTTTCTTAAGTAAAATACAAAAGAGTAGCTCTTTTTACAATCTATATTTTGAAAAACAATAATATAAGAAATAAGTTAGAAAATCGATTGTAGTGTATTCTTTATTGGCATAAAATCGATTACCATAAAGAATACACTAGTGAAATTCTCGTTTCTGAACCAGACTCAGAAATAGAGGACATCTCATTTTGGAACTTGACAGTTCAAACTTCAAACTATTTACGTAAAAGAAAAAGATGGATTTTCGATTCGATTTCAATCGAGCGCAATATAATCGATTCTCGATTAAATTGAGCATTGTAACATCTGTTTTCGATTATTTTTCTGTGTTAACTAGGGAGATGAAAAAATTGCGTACATATCTACAGAGTAATAATAAAAAATACAAAATATCAAAATTCCAACAAGTAAGAATTACAACAACAATTCAAGTAATCGATCTCAGATCGATGTCCCTAATATTCACTTCACTTAGTTGTTGTTGTTTTAACTTTCGTTAATCGTTTCACCATTTCGTGTCATTATTAACCACAACTTTTTTGGTGATTTTTATTTTGATACTGCTTTTATATCTTTAAGTAATTATAGTGTAAATTGATCTGTTACAGTGTAATAACAGTGAAAAATCACCTGTTACCGTGTAGGTAATAGAGAATCTCACTTTTACTTATTCTACAATAACTCAGCTCACTCACTCAGCTCAGCTTGATAAATCTTGCCAGATTTTTAGCTATGAATTGTTTATATATATACGCTTTCAAATGGTCCTACTTTCATCTTATTAACACTTGGGCCCAAGAATGTATGGATACGTCTCCTTCTCCTTTAGTGTATTTATTACTCATACATTAAGCATTATATTTCGGTAACGTTGTGTAGGTACGCAGTTTAAATATATATACATATATATATATATATATATATATATATATATATATATATATATATATATAGTGACAAATAATGCAATACATCATGTGTATACTTATATATGAGGAGCCGTGGTAACTCGGATGGTTAGCGCTTGCTGTAAGTTACACAGTACGCGAGAAACCCGGTTTCGTTCCCCGCCGGCACCAATGAAGTTGTTAATTGCAATTTGCTGATTTACCACGTGCTTGGCGGTGAAGGAAAACATCGTGAGGAAACCTGCATGTCTGAGAAATAAAAAAAAATAAAATAAATTATCTCGAAGTCATGTGAAGTTCGCCAACACGCATTGGGGCAGCGCGGTGGAAATTTCCTTACCCCAAAACCCTCTCAGAAATGAGAGGAGGCCTGTGGCCAGCAGTGGGACGTAAATAGGCTGCAACTTTTATTGCTACTATTGCGAGATAATAACTACGTAAAGTTAGTATAACTGCTTTACAAATGTAGAAAAACATCAATAAGATCTTGCAATACACTGAATTAGATTTGGATTTGTTTAGTCACACGCTTACTTTTGTCTCCTAGGACTTGACTTGATCATAGCGCCAGGTGTAGCGTTTACGCGCAACGGAGGAAGAGTTGGGCACGGGGGAGGCTATTATGATAAATATATAGCAAATCTACGCAAGAACCCTGACACAGCGCCTAAGGTAACGTAATCAAACCAATCAGAAATTTGTTAGATTAAAGCTTAAAATAAAATTAACGATGTCAGCTACTCAGCAAATCTAAGCCAAGTAGGTGTTTTTTTTATAGGATAGGGTGATAAACGAGCACAGAGTCCACCTTATGGTAAGTGGTAGCTGCGGCCCATAGACATCTACATCTATCCTCTATTACAAATCAAAATGCAGATGCGTTGTCCCTTGTGAGGACTAAGATGGAATGCCTCGTTTCCAGTAAAAAAGGGTCTCCGGTTCTCTACACTTACCACACGAAACATAGCAGTGTTAAGCTGCTATTTTACGCTGGTATTCTGTGAGAGCGTCGTCCTTCCCCGATCGAGCCGACCCATTCGTGCTACAACTGTACTACTAATATAGCTGCAGCATGGCTCTACCACGTAGGTGTGAAATTTATCTTACACAGTCCACCTAGCGGTAAATGGAGGCTATTGTCCATAGGAATCAACATCTACCCTCGATAGGGTTCTCACCCTTGAGGACTAATATGAAATGCCCCGTTACCAGTAAAAAGGATTCGGTTCTCTACACTCGCCATATGAAACACAGCTGCAGTAAACTGATATTTCACGTGATATTCGGGGACCACATGATTCTACTCAAGCCGACCAGTTCAACCAGCACTTAACTCAAGATATTACATGTCCTTAGCAAACCTAAAAAAAGATTAAACTTATCCTCGGCTTTAGCACCACCTAATTTTGAAGTTATACTTCTTTTGGGCGTTTGGGAAAAATTATGACAGTGAATTTGTACGAAGCTCGCGCACATCGACATCTAAAAACGACACCATGAAGTTGTTACGATGCGCGCGCACACTTACCTAAAAGCGACAACTTCAGTTGATAATTGTTAAAGAAGTATAACTTCCTACGTCCATACCTAAGTACACACACACACACACACACACACACACACACATACACTGTTCTAATTGCTACATAAATATGAGTGGTAATAGAGCCATGATAACTCAGGAGAGGAACACGCCTTAAAATTCAACTTTGTTCCCCGTTTGCACTGTGAAATTGTTAATTACATTTAGGTAGTGGTTTTTCTATTGCGAGGAGACGTGCGAGACGTGTATGTTTCAGAAATTGACCGACATTTCGAACATACGAAGCCTGCCAGCACTCATTGAGACAACGCAACGGACTTTTCCTTGTCCTAAAATCCTTTTAGAAACGAGAGAAGGACTATACTCCTAGGTATAACCAGGCTTTTGACTTTTGTCAGCTTACAAAAGTCCGTTGCTAGAAATGGGCCTCTCCTGTTGCCATAATCGCGAAGCTTCGCAGGTGGATTAAAGACTGCAGTTACAGACATCTCGTATCTTTGACTCTAATGCATGCCACTACATCACCGGACTGGCACCGCCGGCCATGAAGTTTTTTAACATAATTCATTATAGCCTTCAAGAAAAGAGCCTACTCCGTTTTAAAAGGCCGGCAACGCACCTGCAACTCCCCTAGTGTTGTAGTTGTTCATGGGCTGCGATAGTAACTTACCATTAGGTGAGCCGCATGCTCGTTTGCCCCCTCACCTATAAAAAAAAGCCTCTTATGACACCCACGGGACGAAATAGTGATCGATTCTCTCACGCAAAATCACACACGGTTATAAAGAAACATGCAAACCGGCATCTAGAGTTCCCCGTCACTGTCACGTTTAAAGTAAAGATAGCGTTTTGTGATAGGTTTTTCCATAGTCTCTTTCGACACTCACGTAATAGAGATATGGGTTCTCTAACTTCGCTACTTCTCTGGTGTTGTTTTATTTACCGATTTAAACGGTACGATGGATTATTTGTGCTTCGCTGGCCATCGCAATAACGTGTAAAGGCATTTTAATAGGATAATGGTGACAAACGAGCACACAGTCCACTTGATGGTAAGTGGTTGCCGTGGTCTATAGACATCTACATCTATCTTCGAATACGTATCAAAATGCAGATACGTTGTTACCCGTGAGGACTTGATTTTGTAAGTCACTTTATTTATTTAGTTTTTTTAATTAAAAACTTTTTTTAATGTTTTTCATAAAATTGACATGGTAGCCGATAGACATCTGTAACCAAATTAAAGTAAAGAAAACTGCAGTTGCATTGTAAACTTTGCCGCACATCCTGTAATTAAAATTTGGGGGAATAGGTAAAATTGGTGTTACCTACCCAAACAAACTCCTGGGAAGAAAAGAATACTGCCACCTTATATAAAAAAAGTATATTATATAACAAGCACATGATATCACTAATTCACTAGTAAAATGAACTACGAATTTTTCTAAATTTAAAAAGGGACCAGCATCAGCAGTGAACTTTTGTAGACTGTAATACTAATGATTGTAATCATGAGAGCACAATGTTTTAATCACAGGACATAAAAAAAAGATGAACAATTTAACTGTTACCGAAACCGTGCTCAACTTCTCGACACACATACGCAGACATCTTTCTTGTTTCTTTTTCATCAGCTGGAGAAGTCCATTGCCGGACGCACACATATGCAACCGAAAACATGGTTTTAGGTGAAAGTGTGAGCGTCCAGCTCGGAATTTTACCTACGAGCTGATAAAAAGAAAGAAGTTAAAAATAGTTACGACGTCACTTGAAACGTAGGTACACATCGCACTGTGTTATAATAAATCTTCCGTTATATAATGTAATATAATTCCACAGGTGATTGCGATAGCCTTTAAATGCCAAGTGTTGGACGAGGTCCCGATGGACGAACAAGACCAGAGAATCGACGAAGTGATTTTTGCTGACTGAATCGTTTTAGCACAATAATATTCCAAGTTTTTAAATATAAGACTCAAAACGTGTTGTCCTTGTTTAATAAACTTTGTAAACTTTTTCACAACTGTCATTTTATTTATTAAACACAAGCTGTTCCCCGCGACTTCTCACGCGTGTTTTTTTGGAGTTTTAATTTTGTGCGCGGTACCCTAATTATTTTTCTTTTTCTAAAATAAAAGTAGCCTAGGTTACTCCTTGTGACATCAGCTATCTGCCAGTGAAAATCCTGTCAAAATCGGTCCAGCCGTTTCGGAGATTAGCACAAATAGGAACAAACAGACAGATAGACGGACAGACAGACAGACAAAAACTTTAAAAATTGTATTTTTGTAATTAGTACCGTATTTACTTTCATATGCATTTAGAAAAAAGCTGTAATTTTGACATTACAAACAGACACTTCAATTTTATTTATTTGTTGTGTAGATTTTAAAATATGAATGATATTACATATTCATAAAAGAAATAAAAATGTTAGTGGAACCTTTACATCGTTCGTCATGCGCACAGGAAAGAATTGGAATAAGTTGCCAGCATCTGTCTTTCCATCCGGTTACAACGTCTTCAAGGTAATAGTGAACAGGCGTTTGTTAAGTCAGTGCACTCCACCATCTCACCGCTTACCATCAGGTGGGATTGTAGTTAAGCGCTGGCTTAGATTGGTAAAAACAGGATAAAGTCACATAGCAATAATGAGTGTGCCTGACCTAACCAGAAGATTGTCCTAGAATCCCGCAACAGCAATCATCCACGACTTTTTCTACCACCAGGGCTCCGCCGTGTAGGATGAGGTTGAATATTTGACAGATTCCAAAGCGGTAGAAATGAATTGGTTGGAAAATTGTAAATATTAATATTTCTTTTTGAAACATTAGTTTCATTTTGATATGAATTAGATTAAGGAATGGGTAAACCAAACAACAGATAATACTAAAAATAGATATAATTATGTCATTGTTTTGTGTATTTACAATGTACATACACTAGAAACCTAAGAACTTGTATTTCAAACGCAACGTTTTAATGTCCGTGACACTGTGGCCATCTGCATCGGCTTATCAAATAAGTCCACCTTAGCCCCAACTAGCGACATCCGATACGTAAGATTAATAAACTCTCATTGTAAGCACGCTTTGTATACTGGTAAGGTATAAAATATTTCCGCAATATTAGCTTTAAGGGTAAAGGTTTTATACGTGGTAGAGCCATGCTGCAGCTATATTATTAGTATAGTTGTAGCACGAATGGGTCGGCTCGACCGGGGAAGGACAACACTCTCACAGAATACCAACGTATAATAGCAGCTTAACACTGCTGTGTTTCGTATGGCGAGTGTCGAGAACCGGAGACCCTTTTTACTGGAAAAGAGGCATTCCATCTTAACCTTCACGGGTGACAACGCATCTGCATTTTGATTCTTTATTGGGGATAGATCTACATCTAGATGTCTATGGGTCACAGCAACTACTTACCATCAGGTGGACTGTGTGCTCGTTTGTCACCTTATCCTATATAAAAAAAAGCCTCAGTTGAATAGCGTAAGTATACTAGGCCTGCCTTTTCTGTCTAGGCCTATTTCTTTGTCTGGGGAGGTACTACCCTCTTACGTATATTTGCCACAAAATAACAGTGCCTGCATTCCTGTTCCGGTCTGTAGGGTATAGAGAGTGAGTCTAATTACAGGCTCTGAGGCATTCCGTCTTAAGCCGCGTATCCACCAAAAATGTTGACAACATTTATGTTTCCAACTGTTTACAACTCAAAAGTTACCAACATTTGTTTCCAATGTTGCCGACAAATGTTTCCAACAAGCGTCTCCACCGAGGGAACAAATGTTTCCAACAAGCGTATTCCTTTGATGTTGCAGCCGAAAATGGAAACACGCTTTCCGACATTGTTTCAGGTTTTGTTGCCAACACTAGGTAATTACAGAAACATTTGTTAGTTACCAACACGTGTTGGCAACACAACAGTTGGTAACAAAACTTTGGTGGAGACGCGGCTTTAGTCTTGAGAGGTGACAAAGCGTCTGTAGCCTGCTTTGTTAGCTGCTGGCTGCAGGTGTTCATAGACTGTAGCCGCTTACCAACACGTGGACTAGTTCGTGGACTCGTTTCGTTTGTCACTTCAGTTTTATAGTAATTAAAAATCTGCTACTATTGAGGTATATTAATTTTCTGCTCAACAGATGTCGCTAGTTGACACTGAGGTAAAGTTTTTTGATATACAATGTCATTTAATGAGGGCTAATAATCTTGCCGTTCACCAGATGTCGCTAGTTGTGACTGAGGTAAAGTTTTTTGTTACACAGTGTCAGTTAATTGAGAAATTAGTTTGAAATAATAGTTTATCATTATCTAGAATATTATATTAATACACAACACAATGCGTCGGTGGTTACATTTTTAATTTTTTGCACTTTATAACTCTTTTAAAATAAAACGGCTTTTAGTTATATTTTATAGTTTGGTTTATTCATTTCTAATGTAATTAATATAAAATATAACTAATAATACAGAAAGAAACCTTACATTTTCCTCAGAAATTATCATCCCCGCTATGAAATCTGTCAAATATTTTACCTCACTGTAAAGTGGCGCCGCCCTGGTGGCAGAAAAAGTCGTGGATGCCCTTATTGAGAACTTAGTTTTGAATAAGACTATTATATTAATACTCAAAACAAAGCTTCTGTGGTAGCTCTTCAATTTTTTGCACATTTTTAATTTTTTTTTAATTTTTCCACTTTTATGAATATCTGTGGTTTGGTTTATTTATTTTTAATATTATTAATATATAATATAGCTAATAGTACAGAAAGAAACATTAAACTTTACATCTTTCGAACAAATTAACTTCCCCGCTATGAAATCTGTCAAATATTATACCTCACTTTCAAGTGGCGCAGCCTTGGTGGCAAAAAGTCGTGGATGCCCTCATTATTAAGACATTAAAAAATGTGCGAAAAATTTGCTTTATCGAAAACATAAAAAGGAATATCAATTAATATAGTTTAGGTGAAAAATTAAACAGTGTTTCACAATATAATACTTTATTTAAAAAGATACGCACTTTGTGCAAAAAAATTTACAAAATAAAACTGTTATTACGCCAAATATTTAAGAATTAAAAGATATATATTTTTTACAATAAATCAAGTAATAAAAATATTTTTACAATACCAATATTATAATAATAAGCTTCATAGATCACAATGTATGAAGATCACATAATTTAAAAATTGAACGTAGATATAAAAATATGAAATTGCCTAAATTATAAAAATTCAAAAAACAATAATGGCTATTAGAAAGCTAAATTTTTAATAAAATTGTCAATGTGAGTCTACTTACCAAATGTTTATATAAATATATAGATACTAAGAAATATTTTTGTTATATTAATTATAAAAAAATATACGAATTTCTACGTAAAACCGAAGTCACTAATAGTGTCAGATCGATAGCTTTTAGCCTTTGAAAAATTTACGAACTTAAGTTATAGGACCCTATGCGTAGGGAATAATAAACCAATGTATAATGTATAATAGATTGCCTTAAACTAAAATTATCTATTAAATTCGCTTTTACATTATAATGTCAACAGAAAAAAAATATTTTTCTCCTCACAGTACCTTCCAAATACACATACCTATTTTTTTCTTATCATTATGCAATTATTAAATACATAGTTTGATTTTTTTTCGTTGTCGGGTGATTTACAATTCTTATATATTATTTCGAAAGGATTTTAGCTGTAATCATCCAAATTGAAATTATGCAAAGAAATAATGGCTTAAAATGAAATTTGTTACGCGAAAGCAATATTGTGTATTAAAAATTTACGACAATAAATATGAAAACAATAAAACAAGTGTTTTGTTTGTGGTAAGAACCTTAAAATATTTAATGCATTTTGACGCCTTAAGATAAAACTGTCTTTTAATCTGCTGAGCTAAGCTTCCATTAAAATCTCCGAGACGCTACAATATGGCGCATGGACATATTGGGTATGAATTATTAATATAATGAATAACATAATGCAGCATTTGATGTGTTTTATTTTGGTTGAAGGCCTTGTAACCAATGCCACGGCATTCAAAATTGACTACAAGGCATATAAATCTTAAAATAGGAATATTGAATAATATACGTACATCATTAATGTTACATTAATAAAAATCACGTTGTTTATTTTGTCCTTATTATTCAGAAATTAAAATAAAAGTACCGCGGTTACGCCCATCCATAGTAACTGGAGCATATTTGTGATAAAATGGCTGTAAACTGAGTGATTTCTACGATGTGCCTTGACAGTTTTTAATGTGTTGATTTTCTCCAGCCACTTTAGAGTTAACTCTGCATTATTTTACCGTCGCGAGGATTATGGTCAAGATACTATAACCTCAATAAAAAAATAGTATGCATACACATTTTATATAAATATGTAAATAATAATTAAATCATATCAAAAATATCTAATTAAGAATAAAATAAGATATAAGATAATTTCTTAGTTGTTATAAAATTTATCTAAGCCACAGCCAGAATAATGACAGATCATGTTTCTTGATAAAGTACATCAAACAAGCTCAATGAATATCAATTTAAAAAAAAGATTCAAGGCAAAGTAAATAAAGTTGGCCATCCTGCATAGTCATGACGGTGCCCGTTCTTTTACTATAATAGAATCGAGAAGCGGTCTGATCTATAAATACCCTTCAGGACTTTTATAGGCCATGACTGTTTCTAAATTATATCTTTAGACTTAGACTACGCATTACTCAGAAAATATTTATATAAATAAATTTAAATAATTTGACAAACTTTGATAATAGTTTAAAACTAAGAAAATGTTTCCAACACATTTAATAATTCACATCTAATTTAGTATGAAACATAAAAGTTATACTTAATACATTATAACTCAATGACTTAATAAGTGAATATTGTTAAGTGTATACAGTAACATTTTTTAATGAAAATTGTAATTTTTAATATCTCTGCCGTGACGGATTCACCATAAGTTGCCTCATCGAACTTTGGGAGCTGCATCCGTTTGTTTTCGTCAAAGTCCCTCGTCGATTTGACATCTAGAAATAATATTTTTTTAAGTGAAAACTTCTTTAGGCACGTTTGACACTTTTAGGATGGGGAAAGCACTGAACTCACGTATACATCATATATTGTGAAGCTAAGAAGTTTCACTTCTGACGTGCAGACTGACACTTTTTTTATACAGATGATGTACTTTGGAATTCACATAAATATCTGTGAAATATAAAATTATTCTAGACCAGGGCGGACTCTTCTATACTTCATAACCTACTTTAATGGGAGCTCTGCCACGTGATGTTATGATTCAATAATGGAAGTTAATAGGTTATCAGTTATCAGTTACGTGTTCTCTCTAATTTTGACCATTCAATGTTGACGTAGGCCGTTGATAAGAAACAATTAAACAACGCTAATAATATTTTGCAATCTACAAAATTCGGGTCTGGGCTCTTCCAATCTTATCGCTTAATGTGAATTGCACTTAACGTAAAACTGATAAAGCTCCTTTTTTCCTAAAGTGTCCATCTCTGCGTACCGTTACCGTGTAATGGTGGTGTATGAATATACTTCTATCTCATATCGTCGCGTGGGTGTCGTAAGAGGCAACAGAGGAAAAAAAAAACCAGGAGATGGACAGTAGCGTCTACCTAACAACAAGTAAAAATAAAATAAAAAACATGCACGAGTGTCGTGGAACACTCGGTTGGAACGAAGTTCCTTTCGTAGTATATTATTACTGATAAACGTATTATATTATTGATTAACAAATACACATAAAAGAATTATTAGCATCTATTAAAATTAAGCGTCATTTAAAATAATATTACTTTCATGGCAAGATAAGAAGTGCGAGGGGGATGGATATTATTCCATCTCGCTCGCACTATAGAAAGAGGGTCGTGACGGAAAATTCTTACACATTTTCTCGCCGAGCCCCTATCCTTCAAATTCATACCGTGCGATAATGAACTTCGTTCCGAAAACCCCGCCCGACAAGCGTGCAACCATGATAAATATTGTCTCTAAGAAGCAATCTATGGCTATTCAGCACTGGACATTTAATAGGTATAATGCCGGTATAGGTCCGTCTCTCTTGTTAACTTTAGTCACCAGCAGCACTGCCACAACCACTATGTTCCATATTAGATGGTACTCGTACCATTCAAACAAAATTACAGACTGTGAGGTTACATCTATGTAAGTCCGTGTCAGGTGTGAAATCGCATCTGTGGACTCCTTTGTTTGAAGTTTATTGCAGGTGCTCATAAGTTATAGTAACCCCTTAATCTTAGGTGGACTATTTTTTTATAAAAGTTATAATAATTAGTAATATAATTTATAATTATTTTTTTTACAACCGACTTCAATATAAATTATTAAGGATAACTCAACAACTATAGGTCAAACCTTGATCAAATTTATATGGGATCACACGAGAAGTATCAGATTTCAAATAAAAAAAGAATCATCGAAATCGGTTCACCCAGAAAAAGTTATAAGGTAACACATAAAAAAAAGAAAAAAGTTTTTTTCTTTCGCGTGGTATAAATTATACCCAGAAACGTAGTAAGCAGTATAGATACGGAAAAAGCGAAAGTGCTTTTGATAAAGTGGAGTGGTACGTTTTAGATACTTAGAACAATTAATTCATTTACAGGTTTACAGGTTTTGACTACCAAGCCTTGGGTCAAAATGGTGTTGTCCAATCAGATATATAATCAATGGGACCGAAATGTTTGAACCGAATGTTGAATATTTCGGTGTTTCGAACACATAAAAAGAATGGATGACGAAAGAGTGACAATGCAAATTTATGCTGCAAAAGTGAATGGTAGAGGGAAGTCTACCATCGCTCTAGATGGAAACCTATCAACCAAATTGGCAATATATTGAACATGGGCCGGAATGAGACCACCTTTTACCGACGAGCATATATACGCATATAGATAAGCGAAAGAGTGAATTGTGTCAGGATCATGCCAAATGGAAGTGCGAGTCTCTGCCTATGCCTCTGGGAGACTGGCGTGATAATTTCATGTAGGGATTTAATGTGATCACTTACAAGTCATCGTATGACCGCTCCAAAGACTCGTTGTCCTCGCGACATCAAAAGTTCCACTGCACAGACAGCAGCAAGCAGCAAAAGGAGGCCGATAATGGCTAGGGCAGCACGACAGCGTCTCCGGCGCTTCTCCCCTCTAGCCAGGCGCCTGGCCAATGCTTCGCCCCTTGCTCCGTCCAACGTGAAAAGAGCACTTGCAGCCTAGAAAAATAAAAGGAATCCATAAATCAGAGGCAAAGTTTGATAGTGGCAGCATTCCAAAAACTGTAAGAAGGTTCCAGTTTATTTATTTATTGTGGACTCAGACGAACCTGAAACCATGCTCAACTTATGGTAAGGACACTCACTCACACACACATGCATATCAAATCATTTAAAATCATCAATATGGTTATAATTGTGTATATTTTTTATAGAATAAGGGTGAATAAAAACTTATGTTGTTAAAAGGTCTTCCTTTTAACAACATAATAAAACTGCGGTTACGAACCCGTTTGTTAAGCCTGACAACAAAATATTCAGGCAGGCGTATGATCAGCAGTCAAAAAAAATCAAAAAATCAAAAATATTTATTTTCATCAAAAAACATATATCCATAATACAATATTCATTGTTGGAGCTGCCTAGTAAGCATATATATACTTGTGGCAGGCAGCTCCGCCCTTTCATGATGCTTACATACTATACATTATATATTTTTTGAGCTTCCTTAAATCTAGAATTTATATTTTTACTAGGTCGCAGTTTACAATACAAAAGAAAAACTGTTATTATAAATCGGAATATTCATGCATTAGGGAACACGAGCTCACGACAATATTTTAATTAAATTTTATAAAATTTAAGTACAGCTGTGAACTATTGATAAGTTGTAAATCTAAATATTAAGAGAAGCCACGCGCTTCTGAATTATTCAAGAGGAAGTAATATGCCACCGTAATTTTGTTAATATTTTTGACATACGATTTTCCTAGCATGTGGTAAATTAGCACATAGAATAGAAATTAACAATTTCTCGGTGGCTGTGTAGATTAAATTGATTTGTTTATGTACTATACATACAAGTTGATATAAGAAAAAAGATAAACATTCTTTAACTATAATACTAACTTTTTTCATAGAACAAGGGTGATAAACGAGCACATAATCTACCTGATGGTCAGTGAATGCTGTGGCCCATAGACATCTTCATCTAGCCCGATTAAAAATCAATATGCAAATGTGTTGCCATCCGTGAGGACTAAAAGATGGAATGCCTCGTTTCCATTAAAAATGGTCTCTGGCCCTCTACATTTATCATACGAAACACAGCTGTATTACACGTGGTAGAGCCATGCTGCAGCTATACTTATCACTGGTATAGTTGAACACGAATGGGTCAGCTCGACCGGGGAAGGACCACGCTCTCAAAGCATACCAGCGTAAAATAGCAGCTGAACGCTGCTGTGTTTCGTATTGTGAGTGTAAAGACCCGGGGACTATTTTTACTGGAAACGAGGCATTCCATCTTGGCCCTCACGGGTGACAACGCATCTGCATTTTGATTCGTAATCGAGGGTAGATAAAGATGTCTATGGGCCGCAGCAACCACTTACCATCAGGTGGACTGTGTGCTCCTTTATCACCCTTATCTTATAAAATAAACTTCCCCGGTCAAGCCGACTCATTTGTGCCACAATCTTAATACAGCTGCAACGTGGCCTTAATTAAAGGATAAGTAACGTCAAATGAGCAATTATTCAAGAAAGAAACACGGCCATGCGAACTTTGGAACACTGTATATTCACACGCGTATAAAGTTTAATTGACAACTGAATGTTACAAAGAACTTTGCACGACATAATTTTGTTTCGTAAAAAGTCGAATTTATTCCTTCACGTCAAAGGAGCGAGAAATTTGGTACCGTTATTGCCAATCTTCCTGCCTAAGCAACAAGGAAAAGTCGCGAAATATTTTCTTCTCACACTTATTAATAATAATAGCCCACAGTTGGACATAAGTACAGTTCCCAACTGGACATAAGTTTTTCCTGTCACAGGAAACTTGTGATATTAAAATGTCAAAATTACAATAGTTAATTTGAGTTTTTTTAGTTATTAATTATGATATTCACATTATTCAAATAAATGTAAAACGTAATCAACTAACTCTGATTTATATCCGATAATACTTCAAACCAATCCTATATTCTTTTTCGTGTACCCCAATCCGATGACGAAGAGCAACAAACAAAAAGCAAGCCAATCTGCCTGGAAACCGTGGCAATCTCTACAAATCTTTCCTATTATACTGAGAAAATTCAAATTATAATATGAACTAGTACTTTTTATAAAAATAATGTTTATTTATTAAGTTATCAAGCCATTTAACCTAGTACAGTTTTAATTTAACACAATGAACCATAGAAGTAGTATATAGACATATAAATAGAAATTACATTCAATTGTGAGTTAAAATCATTATACATAAATTAATTGTATATTAACCTATAGCGTCGGTTTCATCCCCTGCCAGTGTTTCGTTTTGTCCATCCATGAAGTGCTATGCATTATAAAGCATTTTTTTATTACTAACGTATACTAACTATAAACGCTAGACTAGATACTTTTTGCCTAAATGTGGTGGAGCTCGAGCTCGATGACCTTTGGACTCTGCCTCGGGATTTACAAACGTGAGTGTAATTAATTAATCCTCATTTATATATTTTCATTTAAAGAAAAATAAATAAAAGGAGCCGCATTAAAGTTATATATTGCTCACTAATTCTTAACCGTCTTTCTCGTTATGTTCTTAATCATTAGAAGTTAGCACTTCATATAACTACTTTCACTCTACAAAGGATGCCCTCACCTGGAACTGGTAGATAGTTCCAGGTCTATTTTGTAAGTTTGGCTCTACCGGAACTGCGCGGAACCCTAATTATTGTGCTAAAATATAAGTAGCCTAAGTTACTCCTTATAACATCATCCATCTGTCAGCGAAAGTCCCGTCGAAATCGGTCCAACCGTTTCGGAGATAAGCCGGAACAAACAGACAGACAGATAGATTTTTTTTAATAATAGTGTTTTAGTTATAAGTACCGTATATACTTTCATATACACTTAGTAAAAAGTTGTTATTTTGAAATTACAAACAGACACTTCAATTTTATTTATTTGTACAGAAGTATAAAGATATAGAGAGAGAATTGCCAGGTATCTTTTAGGCTAAATTTTATCCGAAAAACGAGAGGTTTTTTTGACAAATTAATATATTAATGGTTTTTGATGATTATCTCATAAACCATAACAGATATGAAAAATGTTTCGAACGAAACTTAAGTATTTGCAATTTTACACAAATACTTATTTTCGATTGTTCGATTTTTATCATGTTTTTACTTTAACACCATTTTAAAACAAAACTGTAAGTGTTAATGGGAAAGGTGCTTATAATTTTTTACGTGAAACTATTATAATTTTGATATAATAGCAATAACTAGTTTAAAAAGATTTTTGTGATAGTTGAACTACCTAAATACTATAGATCTGCAGGTTTTCTAGTTAAGTCCTACGCGGGCATAGTCGAAGGTAAAAGCCAGTCTATACAAATAAATAAACCTAGCAAGCTAACAGCATAGCAAAGTGGCGAAGCAATCAGCTTTGTAGCGGTTTCTAACGAAAAAATTTTTTCAAAATAGGAGGTTCAGATGCCTGGATGATCAGTAATCGGTTGCTGAAAACAGAATTTGAAAATTCGAAACCGTTCTCGAGATAATCGTGGGACAGACGGACAGACGGACAGACGGACGGACAGACGGACAGACGGACAGACATTGTGAAATCAATAAGTGACTTCGCAAGCTTCGCCACTTAATAAAATTGAAGTGTGTGTTTGTAATGTCAAAATTACAGTTTTTTTACTAAATGCATATGAAAGTAAATACGATACTTATAACTAAAATACAATTTTTAAAATTTTTGTCTCACTGTTTGTCTGTCTGTTTGACGCTGTGTGGCAGATAGTTGATTTCATAAGGAGTAACTTAGGGCACTTTTATTTTAGAAAAAGAATTAGGGTTCCGCGCAAACACATAAAATCCCTAACACACGAATGAAATCGCGGGGAACAGCGAGTACTTAATAATTTAAAATATTACCAACGTCAAATAACTTATTTTTATAAGACTTTATACATAGTCGAAGCCCGACATTTTTCAAGGAGAGTTTCATAATACGAGGCTGTTTATAGTTACATTATGTACAATTAAACTTTTTAATTACTATCAAAATAAGTAAAGCCGTAAAAGAGCAACTGACTTAGTTTCGAGGACTTACCATTGAATTGTAAACAATCATACAAAAGTACATAGTAAGTAGGAGGTTTACATTTTGACAGTACGTTTTCTTGTGTAATGACGTTGTGTGACGCAGTATCTTCGTCAGTTGTGAATCGTATTTGATGATTGTTCTTACATTAAATAGATTTTATTTCAGATGTGATTATATAAATTTGGAGAAAAAAGCCCCCCCTCTAAGAATGGCAAAATAGGGGATCAGAAGTTTCTAATATAAATATTCAGACGACAATCATCATCATCATCATCATTACAGCCTTTCACAAGTCCACTGCTGATTATAGGCCTCCCCCAAGTTATGCCACAAAGCACGGTCCTGAGCCAGCTGCATCCATCGGCTTCCTGCATGTCTTACCAGGTCGTCACTCCATCTAGTGCGGGGTCACCCTACACTTCATCTGCCGGTACGAAGCCGTCACGCGAGAACCTTTTTTCCTCATCAGTTGTCGGTTCTTCAAGCTATATGGCCGGCCCATTGCCACTTCAGCATACTAATCCGTTGGGCTATGTCGGTCACTCTGATTCTTCTGCGGATATCCTACCTAAACTTAGTTTGTGATATTCCTGAGTACACTCGAAAGATTAAGAAATAACTTTAAATAAAAACTAAAAGCAGACTTCAATGGGCTAAAAAGAATAAAATAATTTAATTCCGACTTTCTGAATTCTGACAGACATTCTGAAGTCGGAGCTTTAATTCTTTATACATGATTATTTTGCAATAATCGGCCAAATTTGCAGAGAAGATTTAGAATAAGCAATAAAGACAAAAAGTGAAAAAAAATATTAAAAATGTATATTAAAATAATCTCAAACATTCTGTCCTTATTATCTTTTAAACTCAGAATACGTGGTAATGTATTATTTTAACCAAATGTTATTCATAAATATTTAACGCCTACTATTTTACTACGCACGCACACTCCCGTAAGGTTGATCGGTCAACAAAAACATTGTGAATTGAATCGCGCACAGATGAGCGCGCGTACACGTAGTTGTTGCCCATAAATCACATTCAGTTTGGAATAATTTCAAATAAAACTACAAACCTTATTTAGACGTATTTTCACAAACGCAAGAACTGTATATCGTTATTTATATATTTAAACCAAAGTTTAAAATTTGGCTATTCTTTAATAATAACCCTGTATAATAAGTGTTAACACCTTTTACTTTACGGTTATTTGAAATCAGCTTTTACTTTTTATTAAAAAAATGTTTTTAACCGACTTCAAAAAGGAGGAGGAACTCAATTCGACTATATTTTTTTATTTTTTTTGTGTGTTGCTTCATAACTTTTTTCTAGGTGAACCGATTTTGATGATTATTTTTTTATTTGAAAGCTAGTGCTATTGGTATAAATTTGATCAAATTATAAATAGTAGTTTTTGAGTTAACCTCAGTCGGTTGTACAAAATTTGTAATTTTACCACTTGTTTCACATTCAATTGTTCTCAAATTTAGAAACACTTATAATTAAAGAAGTACTAAAACTCTTGTTCTGTATGCTTCTTAAAAATGAATAAAACAATAGAGTACGTGAGGGTAATATGGTCAACCGGTTAATATAGTCACTTTCTTATAACTCAAAAACTACAGCCTAATTTGCATAGATGGCTTTGTGATACGATAGCTCTTCATCAGTCATTCAAATAATAAAGGGTCAAAAGGCCGCCGCTTTATCGACGCCATTTTGACAGTTGATATTATAGTAAGTACGTGAGGGTAATATGGTCACCTTATGCTTTATCGACCTATAAAACCATAATTAGGAGGAGAACAGAGACAAAAACACAAAGTCGTATACTATAACTAATATATTAAAAAAAATAGCAAACAAGCTTTGGAAATAATTAGGAACACTTCGAAAAATCTACTTAAAAAAAACTAACTACACTACACAATACAAAAATCGACTAAAATATTTACAATAATATCAACTATCAAAATGGAGCGCCTTTTTGACCCTTTATTATTTGATAGACTGATCAAGAGCTATCGTATCACAGAGCGTTCTATGCAAACGACGCTGTAGTTTTTGAGTTATAAGGCAGTGACCATATTAAACGGATGACCATATTACCCTCACGTACTATAGTTAGTTTTTTTTAAGTTCATTTTTCGAAGTGTTGCTAATTATTGTCAAGGCTTGTTTGTTATTTTTTTCTATATTAGTTATAGTATACGACATTGTGTATTTGTCTCTGTCCTCCTCCTAGTTTTGGTTTTATAAGGAGGGAAAGCTTAAGGTGACCATATTACCCTCACGTACCTTATAATGTAATTAGAATGTGTATGTGTGCGTGGAGGTTATCACTATTTTCAGAAATTTCACTAATTTTATCCCAGATACACATAGTCAATAATAACTTCGAGCGTAGTGGGAGATGGGCAGCAGCATCTTTGTAATAACAACTGAAAATTATGAAAAAAAAACTCTGGTTTCGCCTCCCAAGCGTGACAACGGATGCAAATAATGACACTAATATTAAGCTGATTTCGGTCACGGCGACCAGTCTCTACTGAGCCTAGCCACTTTTTTTTTGCGCCCAGAACCAATGAAATGGGCTGCGGAAAAAAAAGAGGTGGTAAATTCTCTAAGCATACCACAACAGCCGGCTGCGTGGTTATGTGGGACCCATTGCGAAACCGAAACCTAAGTGTCTACCCAATAAACACCACCTGTGAGACTGGCATTTGCATGTATGACCTTTTTGCCGAATCGGAAGCGACCCCCTTTAGGGAAAAGGGGGCGCAGTCAGCCTAGCCACCTGTGTAGGACAGATTTATAGTGGCCAAGTGTATGCGCAAGCACAGGTGTACTCTCTATTCACTCACTCTCATAGTCCGACGGGACGGCAAACTCGACACTCGACCAGAGAGAGATCAGGCATGAGACCAACAGCTTTACGTGCTTCCTTCCAACTTCCTGACTCGCTGCTACTGAAAATTTTTCATAGAAGTACACAATAACTGTTTTTTTTTTGCTGGTCCGACACGGAATTCGAACCCGTGACCGCGATGACCAGCAGGCGCGTTTACGACTAATAGACACACGTTTGCTACCTTTTTAGGCAATCTATGATGAGACCTCTGTACAGCATTGATTTTTTTTAAGTTGTAACCGTTATATATTCTTAAAAACTAAAAATATAAATGCACCTAAAAAATCGGTAGTCTGTAAAGTCGGTTTACTGACGATAGTTGAACGTAACAACGTCATAAGAAATATTTAATATCGAAAGAATCATTACCTTTACCACCGCAATTATCGTTGCTATAAACAATTCACACCACATTCGCTCGCACAGTCGCTCGTTCCGCGCTCTCGCTTGCACTTTAAATGGAACGCCTAGGTAACGCCGCATGAGTCATGTTTTTTCGTGCCGGCTGCCGGCTTCGTCGATTTATAAGACGTTGTCACGTCAAAAGGAATTCGGACAACTTTTAGGGCACTACTTAAATTAGCAAATTCAAATTGTAATATGAAGTAGTACTTCTTGACAACTAGTGATCCGCCCCGTTTCGTCTGGAAACGATTTATTAATTAATTAATTTTATTTTTAAAATACTAACTACCACACTAAGATTTTCTCCTAGGTATATCGTGGAGGCAGTTTACAAACATAGATTGCACGAGGACAAACATCCAGACCCGGAACAATTATTTGTAGGCCATACAAATACTTGTTCCGTGCGGGATACGAACCCGTGGCCCCCAGCGCAACAACTCATTGCTAAGCCACTGCGCCACGGAGCCGTCTAAATGCCATAGTTCCACATCTATTGTAAATTTATTTTCAAAATGCAGATTCCTTATCACTTCTTAGGACTAAGACGGAATGCCTCGTTATCAGAAAAAGAAACTTCGGTTCTCTACACTCACCACACAAAATACAGCAACATTATGCTGCATTTTGGCATACTGAGATCATGTTGTCCTTCCCCGGACAAGTCGACCCATTCGTGCCGCAGCACAGACTACCAATAATAAAATGTATAAATCGATTCTAGAATACTAGAAAGAATAAATATTTATTTGCAACCATAATACAAACATAGCGTGATTGGCCTAACAGCACGTTGTGTAAGTTATCAAATTAATGATAATGAAATACCATCTATTTTAACAATTTTTCGTTTTTTCAAAAAAATATCATGACGTTTTTCAGATAAATATAACTTCTCTCCCTCCTAGCGTTGCCCTCTATCTATTCGTAACGTTTCATCACAATCGGTTCAGCCATTCAAAAGATTACCCCGGACAGACAGACAAGCAAATTTTTTTATTAATGGTAATTTATGCCTTAATGGCATTCAAATAGCACCCTGTGCTTAATAGAAGCTCGTTATTTCAATATTATAAACATACGCTTCAATTTTATTTACATATATGGATGTCAAATATCCAATTTTAGAAAATCGCATAGAAATCCACGGCAGTAATCAAACAATTTTTAAAGCCAGTTGGAGTTACCACTAAAACATTGAAATATTATCACTACTTTTGTCTACAAGATTACCATATATAGCGTTACATAAGCATTACAATTATAAAGGGTATTGAGTAAATTTTGTCGAATTCAAACATTAAAATTAATAGCCTTTATCGATAAATTCTTACCTTATTAAAAACACATAAACTTTTAACGTTATGATAGTGTTTAAATACTAATTGAACTTACAAAATGTGCAAATATATTCTGATAATTATGCTTTTGGTAATCGGTGACAAATACCAATAATTTTGTGTAGGTATTCAGCCTAAATAATCCTTGTATAAAGCCTGTGGAACCTTGATGATGCCGACATTAGAAAAATTTAATAGTTAATATCAAATAACGAAAATAATAAATATAATAATCTTCAAATTAGTGTTCTCTGCTTACTTACAGGTTGAATAGTATAGGACGCCCTAAGACGCTAAGTCCGTCTTTGTACATATTAGTGCAAAAAAGTTTAAATAAATAAATAAATTTAAAAAAATGCGTGAGTGTCATGGAACACTCGGCTGAAACGAAGTTCCTTGTGTAGTATATTATTATTGATAAACTTAGGTATTATATTATTGATTAACAAATACAAATAAATGTAGCGTCTAAGCGTCATTTGAAATAAAATAAAAAAAATAATATCATGGCAAGATAAGACAAAGTGCGAGGGAGATAGATATTATTCCATCTCACTTCCTTATTTCGCCGCCAAGGCCGTCTACACTATGACACAAGGGATAGTGACGAAAAAATCTTACAATTTTTGTCGCCTAGCTCCCATCCGCCAAACCTGTACCGCCCGATAAGGAACTTCGTTCCAATAATCTTCCGGACCGAATTTCGATCACGGCGGCCAGTCTCAAGGAGAGTCATCTGCACCGATCAGGATTATAGTGCACGAGTGCATGTTGGAACACATGTGCATTCTCTATTTCTTGACTCACATCGTCTGCATCACCTACAACATCATCAATGCATCGATGATATGAGATATCTATAGAGATAACAGTATCTATTGAATTCTCTCCTAGATATTTCAGATCTTCGTATTAGAAGGGCGTATGTAAGAAGTGTTACGATCACCAATCGATATTTATTTTTATCCTTTTATACTATCGATTAAATTGTCTAAACAAACACATAGTTGTGCGTCTAGCGTAAATTATGGCAGTCTCAAAGTCTGTGCACAGAAATTACGTTAATATATTATCACATATAGTGTCATTGCAAAACGCAAAGGTAATACCTCCAAGTGGTAACGTTTAAGTAATAAAATACAATACAAAAATGGGTCAAGAACATTAAATTTTCTGCGAAAATTACTACGCGTGAAAAATGATTAGTAGTCTTTGTTCTTACATAATAGGCAGTTTTAAAATGTATAAAAGCTACTCATATTAACAAATTATCTTATAATTCTTTTTTCGGAGTACTAGATTTTAAGACTTTATGCATATATACAACTTTTTCTCTGCAAACTTTAGCTTTTAAGAGGACTTATATATTCCCAGAAACTCTATCCGAGTTTTACTTTGAATAATCTGTGTACAAACGTTAATTAAACATTTAATATTCTAAAATATATTATTATTATATCTTACCCCCAACATCATTTTTTATTCATCACTAATTCCCATTAATAAATGATAGTACCAGAAATATTTATTGCATAAACATAATATTTCAAAAAAAATTAGCCAGTGAATAAAATTAACTTTCAGACTTTTTCGAGTTTGATTTTAACTTATTTTTATTTTTTAGTTTACGAATCGTCGTGTCGGAACTAAGATAGGTAATAAATCTGTAAAATTAGTTTCATTCTAAGTGCTTTTATTTGAAACCGATTTATTGTTAACAAAATTTATTTAAAAATAAAAGAAATCTGTGTAACCTCGCTTAATTAAAAATTTCATGTAGGCAGGGTAGGGTATCTACTGATAAACCTCCAATAATGATCGGAATGTAGACAACTCAATCTTTGCTACATAACCAATCAATTAGCGGAGTCTAGTCTTGCTTCACAGTGATATTATGTACATTAAGATTACACAAATATACCTTGACTAAATGACGGTATAAAAAATTTAATACTAAAAACGAACGTTCATTTGTTGAATATCTTTTCAACAAACAAACGAGTTTTTTTTTATAGTATAGGGTGACAAACGAGCACACAGTCCACCTGAATGCAAATGAATGCTGTGGCCCACAGACATCTACATTTAATACAGATGCGCTGCCACCCCTGAGGACTAAGATGGAATGCCTCGTTTCCAGTAAAAAGGGTCTCCAGTTCTCTACACTCAACATACGAAACACAGCAGGTTTAAGTTGCTATTTTACGCTGATATACTGTGAGAGCGTGGCTCTACCATGTAAAGTAAGAGACATTTAACAGGTAATCTGGTTTATTGCAAGTAAAAAAAAATGTACGGTAATATATATGCTAAGCCACTGAGTTACGACTAACATTATAATATGCAAGATGTATTAGCATAATGCATCACGAGTTCGCTGTAACATTTGCTTTGTAGTGATGAAGTATTGCGAATGTGTTACGAAGTCGTGAAGTTAATTTTCATCGTAGCGACACGTTTTCAATAAGCGTGAAGCCATCATTCTGTTACGACCAAATGAACAAAGCGAACCTTCTAGGTAAAGAAAGTTTTAATGTGGTACTTCTCAATTTTGACCTAAGAGTGAAGAACAAACTGCCAGTTCTCCTGATATTTAGTTGTACAGCCCAAAGATATTTACAACCATCTTCAAATAAAGAAAGCAATCCCCGAGATGGCATGCCTCATAGCCAGTATGGTTTTTTTTAAAGTCACAATACTTGTAATTACATTATATATGGTAATATATAATATATTATATACACATTTCATATACTCGTATCGAACCGAAGCCCGGAAGGGGCCCGGAAGTACCCGGAAAATTATTGGTCTACAAACCCTAGTTTCGTGCAGAAATACAACCCACGGTCTGCATTATCTCATCTACAGAAAAGAATAGAATAGAAATAGAACACTTATAATAATTTTGACTCTATTTGCACAACAGTGTATTACGTAACCCTTGCTTTAAAATAATAGAAAAAATAGTGATACTCAGACAGAACTGGACAAAGCAAAAAACTTTTGAATACGTAATAATAGTGTCCTAGAGACTAGTTACGCGAGTGTTGACGCAAGCATAAGTGTGCTCCCTATTCGCTTATTCTCAAAGAACGGCATGGAATGGGACGGCAATGTGACACGACCGGAGAGATATCAGGTGCAGAAACAATGGCTTTACATGATTTCTACGCTACGAAGGTGAAACACTGCTAACATTCTTATTGGGGGCTGCCAGCTACCGAGAATTTCTTAACCAAAAAACGCAATAACTGAATTTAGTCCAACCCTGGATTTCAAGATCACGTGATCAGTAGTCGCGCTTGCGGTCACTAGAATAATCGGGCTGTCAGAAGCATCGAAAACCACGTAGTGAATAGAATAGTTGTGGTTCGATTCGTTGTGCCATCACTACCAACTTCCCATATTGTAACTAATTGCTTCTATGTTTAACAAAAAACTACAAAATTGATTTTGACTTTTTAAAAGAAATAAAGGTAACAAACGAGCACACATTCCTACCGTTTCCTTTTAATTATTTTTTTATAGGATTGGGTGACAAACGAGCACACAGTCCACCTGATGGTAAGTGGTTGCTGTGACCTATAGACATCTACATTTATCCTCAATAAAGAATCAAAATGCAGATGCGTCGTCACTCGTGAGGACTAAGATGGAATGCCTCTTTTCCAGTAAAATGGGTCTCCGAATCTCTACACTCACCATACGAAATTGCCATTTTACGCTGGTACTCTATGAGAGCGTGGTCCTTCCCCGGTCGAGTCGATCCATTCGTGCTACAACTATACTACTAATATAGGTGCAGCATGCTCAGCTCTACCACGTACAAAAAAATCTCAACGTTTTGGGTGCTTTACAGCAATAACGTTCACAGGGACTTGAGGTGTTCGACGTCATGTCTTAGTAAATTGCAGAATTAAAAATTAGTTGAATTATTCGTGAATAAGTCCCTAAAATTAGTTTTCTTCAATGTGTAGCTAAGAAAGAAGTATATGTACGGTAGGCAAATAATAAAAATATGACATAGTAAAAAGACAGTCTTGCACCGTGGGCTCCAGATTGACAGCTATTAAGTACGGCCTACGTCAAACGTCACTTTTGCCGCATGTCAAACTTTAAAGAAAATCTTAATTACAGACCCACGCTTACAGCTTGTTCCAATTAAAGAACGCCTTCCAGACATAAACTCGGGGCGTGTTTCATGTAGATTGATTGTAGTTACTTGACAGATGATTTTTAATATCTTGCACTTGTAGTATTAGAAACAGATGTAGGAAAATATAATTTTTTATAACAACTTGGCCGAACTTGTCGCTTATTAGATTTTTTTTCTGAAAGTGTATGCTGTTGGCCCTGCGGCTTTTACAGCTTCACCGAAATAGGCTCGTAAGTGAGGATCTATGAACTATTGACAGCGATACTGCAGGCGGCGAAGCCGCCTCGCCTCCTGTAGTCCCGTGACACCGCGGCCCCTGCTTTCGGAGTAAGGTTCCTCTTGCTAGGGGAACGGGGGGATGTGGGGGGGGGGGGACGAACTTGATGTGAATCAAGGGCCCCTCAGAAGGAGGTATGAACCACGGCTTAAACCACTATCGCAATGTGGGAGAAGTGTCGCATAACTAAAAGCGCTCCGTATCACGAGTACTGAACCTTGTGTACCGGGTGTGTCTATGATCTGGCGTTCGCCGGCGAACGCGGTGTGTCCTAGTGTTCTGTACTAGTGTAGTGTCTGAATGTGTGTGTGTTAGCGTTATAGACGAATTCCCTCTCCTGTGGAGGGGGTGTATCGACCTATTCATAAAAGTGATCTCGTCATCGGGAATTGAAATATCTCAAGGATAATTCCTTAAGATACGATTGAATTGTGGACATGTCGAGATCGCGATAATTACACATAATAAGGAGCTCCTGTGATTCGGCGCAGGAATTTATTCTGAAAAACTTGAAGTTGTCGAAGACGCTTTTTAGGAATGTGGGCAAAGGACACACTCGCATACGTAATAATAGGACGTACGCAGGTTTTGAAGAAATGCAGTTTGTATCTCAAGGACAGCTTACTGTTTAAGGCGAAAAGACGATACACTACGAATTTTGCCTTATTTAACTGCTTTAATGTGCCGGGAAAAGCACGTTGTAATATCTATTATCCTCAAGTATGACACCTTTCGAACCCATGGGATTGGGCTGCCGTAGAGGGATATTTTACCTTTTCTTGTGCCTTTTAAATTTAAGAATTAGTTTGAAACTTTCCTGCTGGAAATTATAGCTTAGTCTTATCGGGATTCAATTCGATTCTCTATTTTCTGCACCAATCGCCTAGTGCCTTTGCTGCAGCTTGGAGCCGAATGCAGATTCTAACAGGGTGCAAGATGAGTATTTGGTAACGAAGGGATATCACTCATGTAAGGAGAGTATAGGGTCGGAGAGAGCATGAATCCCTGAGGAACTCCTGCTCTGATAGGTCTGGAAGAGGAGAGGATCCCCTAGATTCGAAAACGGAAGGATCGCTTGACAAGGAAGTCTTCAATAATTTTGACAAGTCTTTTAACCACACCTATATATGAAGATGTTTAAAAACTAGTCCATTATGCCAGATTTTGTCGAAGGCCTTAGCCATATCGAAGAACAGAGCACCTGTTTAGGTAGTGCGCCTATTGGACTTTGTGGTCTGATCTAGAATGTGCTGCGTGAGGCAATGCACCTGTTGAACACACGAGTGTTTGGCTCGAAAGCCAAACTGCTCGTTTGGAATTAAATTTTTGTCTAGCAAGACATGCTTCAAACGGCTGAGAATGATGTGCTTATAGATTTTACCCATAGCGCTAAGGAGACTGATGGGTCTATAACTAGGTGCCCTATCTCTGGGTTTGTTCTGTTTGGGAATACCGTTGACGTCTGCTTCTTTCCACACTTCTGTGAAAGTGCAGATGGATAATAGAACATTGAAAATAGCCACTAGAAGGCAGGTCGATTTTGAAGGTAGGGCTTTAAGTACGTATTATTAATGCCATCAGCGCCTGGCGCTTTTCGAGGCTTAAGATTTTTGATGATGGTTTTCACCTCACCAATAGTAACGGGAGGTGATGTGGCGGACAGATTAGCCGCTTCCAGGTGGACGGGGTGAACTGGCAGGGTACTAGGAGAGCATTGGTTCTCGATGCTATCCGCCATGCACTCGGCCTTTTCTGAGTCATCGAACGTTAGCTGGCCATCAGATCTAATGGGGGCGTTGAAGCGACATTTTCTGATTTCAGATGTCTCGCCAACCGCCAGAAGGTAGTGTGCGAGGGCGAGATATCTTTAATCAGTCTTTCTCATCGTGTTTCCCTCAGCTGGGCCATGCGCTCCTTGACCTCTCTATAGAGGCATCGCAGGTTGGACCTAGATGTTATTGACAGTTCTATAACGGTCATAGGCCCTAATCGCATCATTTTTCTCTCTCAGTAATCGCCGTACGTCCCCGAGGAGTTCGAAACGACGATCGCTCGCCGTCCTGACCTGCCTCGAAGATTCTCCGGTGACCACCTTTATATGAGAGGTGATATGAGAGATGGCTTTTAAAGCCATCTCTTTAGTTTCAATAATGTCTGGCACTTGATCTAAATATACTGAGTTTTATAGATTCGCGGTTAGCCTTGAACCTATGCCAGTCTGTTACAGTTTTGGTTGGAAGAACCTCACTGCTGGACTGACCTAATGTCATGAGGACCGGGCCATGGTCCGATCTTAACTCATGCACACCTATAGAGCGTAAACTTAAAGTTACGTTCCAGAAGAGTGCTAAGTTGATTCTGGACGAGCTATGAAATGGAATCAGTGGGTATCTAGTGTCCTCAGGAGAAGTTATAATAATAATAATAATAATAATAAATCTTTATTTCAGACCAGGGTCCATATTTGGTTAGTAGAAAAGAAAAAACAAAACAAAACGAAAAAAAAAAAAATGAAAAAATCAATCACTAAAAGGAAAATAAATTAAAAATAAATCAAAATAAATTAAAATTAACTAAAATTAAATATAATTACTAACTACTACTAAGATTAACTAACTAACATTAAATACACACACGCTTGTTAGCATATGTGTGTGCACCATTCCAACTCCTCCAGAGTGGGCTGTCGAGTTTGCACGCCAAAGTGCTGAGAAGGGCATTGGTGCTGTTCACTAAACGGCCCATCATGGATGCAACACGTTTCCGGAAGATCGCGTAGAAGTCGTCTACACGAGCCTCCGCAAACATTGCAGATGCACTGCAGTGACGTGGCTTCCCCAATACCGCTCTCAGCACATTGTTGTACTGCACACGAAGAGTTCTGAAGGTCCGCTGCGTATAGTCCGCCCACAGACTGCACGTGTAAAAGGTTTGGCAGTAGGCTCTAAACAGCGTTAATTTTACCTCTGCATTACAACGCGCAAATCTGCGGGCCAACATATTGCCCCGGACCGACAGCGCCCTTCGCTCCCTCTCTATATCACCGTCGTCCACGAGGCGCTCGTTAACTATATGGCCGAGATATTTGAACTCCGCCACCTGTTTCAGGGGAATACCACACAATCGTATGATTGGCTGAAAATTGGTGGGTTTGTTTTTTCCCCTGAACACAAGGAACTCGCTCTTTTTGGCGTTGTATCTGAGTCCATTTCTCTCAGCATAGTCCTCACAGATTTTAAGTAGCTTCCGGAGGCCACTGACCGAAGGACTAAGCAGAACCATGTCATCCGCATAGCTGATGTTGTTTATAAAGACACCATCAACTGAGCATCCGACACCAGCTCTGCTCAGCCCCTCTATCAGCTGGTTGACAAAAAGGTTGAACAGCCTCGGTGACGTAAGCCCACCCTGCCTTACTCCACAGTTCAGCTTGTAGGGGTCACTCATAGCGTCTCCCCATTTTACTACATTTGACTGGTTACCGTACCAGTACTGCAACAACGATAACAGTTCCGGCCTTAGGCTCGTTTCCGTCCTAAGTTTATGCCATAGTACTTTATACGAGACAAGGTCAAATGCTTTTGACAGGTCCAAGAAGCACGCATACACTTGCGTTTTCCTGTCAGTGTAGTACCGTACAGTCTGCTTGAGACACATTATTGCGCTCTCGGTAGACAATTCGGGCTGAAAGCCGAATTGAGCGTCGTTAATTTTAGTAGCTTTCTTTAAATGTGTATCAAGCAGACTGTCCAGAACTTTAGCCACGATTGTCGCTAGGGATATAGGCCTGTAGTTGGACCTATCCGCTACATTGCCCGTCCTGTTCTTCACTATAGGCACGACCACCGTCATCATCATTGCATCCGGCAGGTGACCATGACTGACACAGAGGTTATAGAGCATGGTAAGGACTCTGGAAAGGTGCACTCCAGCATATCGCAAGTGTTCGACACTCAGGCCATCATGCCCCGGGGATCTCCCCCGCTTCATACTCCTTATTGCGTCATTTACCTCACAAACAGAGAAGCTCAATGAGTCTACCCAAGGGTCTACGGTGTCCCGAGCACCGTCCACTGTTTGACCTACTATACTTAGGGGTTCCACCCTGAAGTGAGTCTTAAACATATTAGCAATGTTTTGACTCCCTGTTATGCCTCCCACTTCCACAGGAAGGCCCGCCCGTGCATTCAGTCTATTTGTTTGTTGCCAGAACCTACTAAACTGCTTAGTCTCGTGTGTAGAGGCTAAAATGTCCATTTTTAATTGATCTTCATGGTCCTGGCACCATTTTAGTTTATTTTTGAAAAGCCTACGAGACTCCCGCATATCGTCGTATGTAACTCCACTACTCGGCCTCCCAGCCATAACCCACGACTGAAAACACAGACGAGCTCTCCCGTGTAGTGGCCTTACATGCCTATTCTAGTTATTATATCGAAATTTAGACTATTTTTTTTTATAGGATAAGGGTGAAAAACGAGCACACAGTCCACCTGATGGTAAGTGGTTGCTGCGGCCCATAGACATCTACATCTATCCTCTGTTACAGATCAAAATGCAGAGTCCATCCGTGAGGACTAGGATGGAATGCCTCATTTCCAGTAAAAAGGGCCTCCGGCCACCTGCACTCACCAAGCGAAACGCAGAGGTAAACTTCTCCTTCACGCTGGTATTCTGTGAGGTCGTGGTTCGAGCCGGCCCATCCATGCGACAGCAAAAGCTGCCGCCTGGCTCTACCACTGTTTAACTATCACTGAGGGCTAATAGATCATAACCACTAGTATTGTTTTTCATATTGTTATTATTATGCCAGACTTGATGCTTGCTATTAAGATCGCCAGCTATGATAACTGAGTTACTGAGGTTAAACATTGCTTCGATATCGCCCTTTAGCACTTTATTCTTAGGAGAGAGATACACAGACGCTACCATGATCGGCGGAAGACCGATTATGGCTACTCTGTAAACGGAGGCCTCTAAATTAGTCATTTGAGGCGTATCAATGATGACGACGTGCCTCTTTGCGATCGTTCCTGACTGATCTACAATTCAGGTGAACTGTTTGACAGCGTTTACCAACTTCTGTAAATAAAACCCGATGGCAAGTTGCGGTTGCCCATAGATATCTTCATCATCATCATCATTACTGCACTTCATAAGTCCACTTCTGAACATAGGCCTAACCCAAGGAATACCACAAAGCAAGGTCTTGAGCCACCTGCATCCATTGACTTCCTGCATGTCTTACCAAGTTGTCACACCATCTATTGCAGGTGCAGGGCCGCCCCACACTTTATCTACTAGACATTTTCATCTTTATAAAATTAAGAATCTTATCCCCGAGAACTAAAACAGAATGCCTCATTTCGAGTGAAAAATGCTCAGGTACACTTAAACTATTTTTTTGCTTGTATTCTGTGGGAGTGTAGTCCTACCCCAGTGAAGTCGGCCCATTCCTGCTTCAACGATAGTAGAGTTGCAGCGTGGGTCTACCACGAGTAAATATACAAATATAACTGATTACATATTGATATTATAAAGTCACCGAATTTCTAAACTTTCACCTTTGGTACGGCTCGTCAAATAAAATTTAAAGCGTATTGTTCATAACTCAAGAACTCAATGATGTAACGGCCATTACAATAACCTGTCGCCGACCGCAAGATGTACGCAACACCAGACACCAGTATGGCAACTGACAATATAATTTTCGGGTTAGTTTCCCAATGTTTTTGACATCTCACACACGGTTGGTTAACTCAAAACAATACAGCAGCTTATGATATTCACAATTAAAAAAAAACAATGCATACTACGTAAGCCTTTAATATACAGCGTTGTGGTAGTTCGGGGGATAAGCGCTGGTTTAAAAATACATACAGTACGCGCGTAAACATATTGTGTAAATAAGCCAGTGTAAGATTAACCACTACCGCATATCGTACCATGATCGTCGTAAGAAGCGACAGAGGGGAAAAAAAAGGAAATAAGTAGCAGCGTCTTCCTAATTACAAAAAATAAATAAAAACATCGGTTGACAGCCCGCCTACCCAGCGTGGCAACTATGGCAAATGAGGCAATCTGTAGGGGAGGCCTGTTCACGAGTGGACTTTTAATAGGCTGTAATGGTAAGGCAAACAGAGTTTGATCACGTGCTAGGCGATGAAAGAAAATTTCTTAAAGCAACAAGTATGTCAAAAATTTTAAAATATGAGGTCATGTGAAGTTTGCCTACGGGCATTGGAACAGCGCGGTGGGCTATTACCTGCCTTAAACTTCATCGGTAATGAGAGTAGGCCTGGCCCACCGGTGAGACGTATATATATATATATATATATATATATATATATATATATATATATATATATATATATATATATATATATATATATATATATATATATATATATATATATATATATATATATATATATATTTATTTATTTATTGAATAAGGGTGACAAACGAGCACACAGCCCACCTGATGGTAAGTGATTGCTGTGGCCCATAGACATCTACATCTATCTTCGTTTGCGAATTAAAATGCAGATGCGTTGTCAGCCGTGAGGACTAAGATAGAATGCCTCTTTTCCAGTATTAAAAGGGTCTCCGGTTCTCTACACTCACCATACGAAACACAGCAGCATTAATCTGCAATTTAACGCTGGTATTCTGTGAGAGCGTGGTCCTTCCCCGGTCGAGCCGACCCATTCGTGCTACAACTATACTATTATAGCTGCAGCATGGCTCTACCACGTAGAAAATATAGATAGACTTTAACCATACTTTTAATTAGTTAATAAATTTCTAAAGCGTGCAAAAACATATTCATCTTCTGAGGTTTTCTTTATGGTTTCTAAGCGATGACTGATATAAGTTCTTTTTCTACCGACTTCAAACAGGAGGAGGTACTCAATTCGACTGTATGTTTTTATTTATCTGTGTTACCTCATTACTTTTTTTCTGAGTGAACCGATTTCGATAATTCTATTCTATTTGAAAGCTGGTGCTTCACATGTAGTCCCGTATAAATTTTATCAAGGTCTGACCAATAGTTTTTGAGTTATTCTTAATAATTTATATTGAAGTCAGTTGTACAATTTTTTTTTATTTTAAATAGAGTAAGATTGAAAAGCGAGCACACAATACACCTGCAGATGAGTTAAGGTTGAGGCCCATAGTATATTTATATATCTAATAATATATCTAAATCTATACTCGATTAAGAATCAAAATGCAGATACATTATCACCCCTGAGCCCTGAGCACTAAGCACTAAGATGGAATACCTCACAATCAAAAATTATAATCATACTGTCTCACTTTACTCCTCAGACCGAAACAGAACAATGCCCGCACTGTTGCTGGGTGGCAGATATAGATAAGTGATTGGTAGTGGTAGAAAAAGAGGTAACATCTAGTATTGCACGGCCTCCACTGTGCGTACTAAGAAAAGCGTCACGCAAGCCAAAAGGTTTAGCCCACCCCCCCTCATCCGCCACGATACACGCTTGTCAATCGGTTTCTACTCTAATGCCCGATGCAAGAAACATTTTATTCCCGGCTACTACTATTGTATTCTTACGAAATGCTGTTAAAAGTTAAAACTGCTTCTATTACAATGCCCGCGTTAGGCATTTTATAGGATAAGGGTGACAAACGAGCACACAGTCCACCTGATGGTAAGTGGTTGCTGCGGCCCATAGACATCTACATCTATCCTCTATTACAAATCAAAATGTAGATGCGTTGTCACCCGTGAGGACTAACCTTGTGGTGGCCTCCGGCCACCTGCATTCACCAAGCGAAACGCAGAGGTAAATCTCTACTTCACGCTGGTTTTCTGTGAGGTCGTGGTACCACCCCGGTTGGAGCCGGCCCATCCGTGCGACAGCAAAAGCTGCCGCGTGGCTCTACCACTGTTAAATTTTAAAATTTTTAAAATGAAAATTTTCAGTCCTTCAGACAAGACAACCCATCTGCAGCCATTTTTACTTGAAATTGTCAGATGTCCTGACCTGACTTGACTGCATTAGCCCCTTTTCAGGGAGGACTGTACGGTTGTCACTTCAATTTGTTTACGTCTATGATAATCGAGCCGCAATGTCAGACCTTTGAAGTCGTTAAAACTAGCGGTGGTAAGTAAACAGACTGCGTAGTGAGTTGCGACACGCGATCTTGACACGGCGTCGTCCGGTCGTTGTCGAGTTTCGCAATCGCTTAATTAATGCCCGGCGCATTCCGGCACGCGACTACGCTTCCACGCACACCCCTCGTTTGCCATTTTGAGAACCCAATCTAATCCAATATTGTAGTAGAGACCTGCAAAGCGTTGATATTAAAAACTGCACGCGGCTCCCATGTCTTTTTGGTAGATTTTATCGTGTCAAATATGGCGAAAATGCTAAAATGTACTAAAACACAATAGAAAGGACGCACAGATCTAGATTTTGTGATTTTTTTTGGAAACGGTAAATGTGACATATATAGCATGTGCTCTTTTAAACTAGACGATCCCTAGATATATATTAAATAAACTTTCATGCCTGTCACCCAGAGAGGTAGGCAGAGACTACGGATATCCTGACACACCTCTCTCTTTTTACGCTTCCATGTTTCTACGCATACGTGTATTGAAGTCTTATAAAGATAGCAACTAAGTTTAGCATTCCGTGAGTATATTATGTGATATATAAAATCGTAATCGTGTATGTATATATATATATATATATATATATATATATATATATATATATTAATATATACACAATTTTGAAACGTAATATATTAAACATATTTCTATTATATTTTAATACGGCTCAATACTAATTACGACTTATTTCATTAATAAGTTTAAATCTTATTGATAAATATATAATATTAATATATAATATATATTAATATTAATATTATTTTATTAATATATATTTTTAAAAGTGTTATTATTAGATTACGAACGATACGATTTTTATGAATGATAAAATAACCCTCGGAAAAGAGGTGATCGCTACAAAGTTATTTCTAATATCTTTTGAGTATTTAATGGTGTCACATAAAACAACAGCAAAATTGATTTTTTAAAAAAAAAGGTACCGCTGGGTTTCTTATCCATTATTTAAAAAAATATTTCTATTACTATTTCATAACCCTCCTTCTGGAACAGTCGGGTAAATAGCAAGTTTTATTCCAGATATTATAAAAGGAAGTGAACTTACACAAGCACAACAACCTCATCCACTAAACATCAAACCAGATATTCATGTACCCAGCGGAGAAAGTCTACGACGAAACGAGCCTGAGAACACTAAAGTGGCGGATAAGTCTCAATCTTATCATTAATCTGTGTCGTGGGATATATATTTTACAACCACGTGACTTAAGTGGGGGCCAATCTATGTGCCTACTAATTTATATATAACTTAGTACTGGTTCGGCAGACGTTGTTCTATCCTTTCCGGTGATGACTTTTACTCCGGGTATTGTGAATAACAAGAGACATTTTCATAAATATGAAATTAATAACTTGACTACGCCTTTTTTAGAGAATAACGGTGACAAATGAGTACACAGTCCACCTGATGGTAAGTGATTGCTGTGGCCCATAGACATCTACATCTATCCTCGATTACGTATCAAAATGCAGATGCGATGTCATCCGTGACAACTAAGACGGAAAGCCATACTAACTACAACAGCGTTAGGCTGCTATTTTACGCTGGTATTCTGTGAGTGCGTGGTTTTTCCCCAGACGAACCGACCCATTCCTGCAATAAAAAAAATTATAATTAATAAAAATAACGTTTGTTTGCTCGTACCAACTGCCATACCGTTCATCAGATTGCGGTGAAACTTTGTCAACATTTTGCATGCATTTACGGGAAGGATATTAGTCGTAAGAATAGTACAATTAACTTGCAGTAGGAGTTATTTTAGTATTTATTTCATTATTTCAATTGATATAATAAAATAAAAAAATCATAAAAAGAGTTTTTAACTACGAGTACGTTTCAATCAGTTTAAAAAGATCACTTGTAGTTCCGAGCTATGTTCATAATTCATATTGTAAATCACGAGTAATTTGTTAGAACTGATCTTAATCACGAAAAAAATTGTAACCACTTAAGGCTCACCTTCATAAGGCATTGAAAACAATAATCGTTTATTTCTGACGTCTAAATAAAAAAACATGACGTGCACAAAGTGGTTGCGGCAGAACCAGTGCAATAAATTTGCTGACCGTACTGCTATCAATTTTGACCTAATTAACCCAAATTGGCATCACTGGTGCCCACGCCAGGGCGACGTAAGCCTTTTGTAAATATCCTACCCACTCTCTTATTTTAAGGTTCCGTAATGTATGTGTTTACGAGAAATAAATATCAATATATTTTCAATAATCATAAGTAATGATATTTATATTTAAAAAAATAAATATACTTGAGTAAAAAGATCAAGGCGTATGTAGTAAAAATATTCATATATTAATGAATGAAGTCGCAATTGCACAGTGATATTAACTTAAAATAGTATTTTTTTATAGAGTAAGGGTGACAAACGAGTACACGATCCATCTGAAGGCAAGTGGATGCTGTGGCCCAAAGACATCCACATTTATCCTTGATTATCAAAATGCAGATGCCTTATGAACCCTGAGGACTAAGATGGAATGCCTCGTTTGCAGTAAAAGAGATCTCCGATTCTCTACAATCACCAAACGAAACACAGCAACGTTAAGCTGCTATTTTACGCTGGTATTCTGTGAGAGCGTGGTCCTTCTTTCACAAGCATGTCTTCGATGGAGCGTGGCACATTCATGTCGGCTCTACCGAAGCCACGGAGTCTTTGGGGCCTGTAACTTTATTAGAATAGAATATAACCATTTTACTCAATATAGATTACATATAATACTAATTGAAAGTCATATTTTAGTTTTAACACTGGTTCGGAAAAAACATCTGTCCTGGGAAGAACCAGCAAGAAACCCAGCGGAACTTTAAAAAAAAAGATAATGTACATTAAAATGTTTTATAAAATTGTTATGAAAACATTTAGAAACATCATGGTAGCGTCACCTCATTCCCAGGGGTTATTATCAATGATGTATTCTTTAGTATAATAACACCTACTATGTTTTGCTAAATAAATATTTTAAACCTTTTGATAGATAAGGTCTACATATTTTCTGGGACTTTGTTGTAAAAGCGCATATACATTGCCCCATGAAGGAATTACTGACTTCTTTGGAGTCGAGTAACTGGTATAATTACCTTATGCTTGTTCCTAGTATTTACAGTATGTACATCACTATTTTTAATAAAATTATTTTTGTTCTTGTTATGTGCACAATTAAATTTTCGTAAATATATCGAAAGGCCAAAGTTAATTATAATTATTTATTTCTTAAATTTTTCTCTAAGGGATTCCTTCGGACCTAGGTTATAAATAGCTCTTATGGCTGTCTAAACAAAGATAGTTTCTAATTTCAAAGTCAGTCACATTACCCCATAGCAATTCCATATAACATTATGCTATGGAAAAAATTTCATCGGTTCAATTTTAAAATAATTTTGTTGACAGACTTGAAACCAAATTCCCTTAGGGCGCGTTCCGATGAAAAAGAAGAAGAAACGAGGGTTGGTTTAATACTATTTTGTGGAGCGATATATCTTCATGTCGTAAAGATCGGTATTTAAACCTGCACAATTTACACAGTTGGCACAGTTTGGACTACTATTAACAGGACAGCCTGTACATTCATAAAATGAAAGCGATAGACACTAAAAAATTACTATTGAATACTAAAAAACTAAAAGAGCGTTGACACCTCTCAGGATTAACACTGAATACTTAAAAATAAAAATTTAAATCTACAACCTTAAATACATAAATAAGATAAAATCTCATTTGTTCTTAAATGGCATACAAAGGCCATATAATTAGACCCTAACATAAATTTTGACTGATATTACTTAAGCTACATGTAATTAGGTACTATAATCGTTCAAGAATTATTGGCCTTTTCATTATAATCGCAGCGATTAATGTCTTATTACAAGAACGGAGTCGTAAAATTGAATAGAGTTACCGACATCAATATTTTTATAGAGTAATAAAAATATTCACTTAAACATTAAAACGATTTGTTTTACATTTTAGTGAATTTATATTCGCGTTGTTAGTACAAAGATGGTACAAACAAAGGAAATGCACGATATTATGATTATTTCATTTGAGCTTGGTATACGTCATAAACGTTTCCCCGTACTCACGTAAATTATACGAGTATATTATGAACGTTATTTTAAAATTATTGCTATCACCATCCCAGCCTATCAAAAGTTTACAGCTAAACATAGACCTCCCCCAACGATTCTCGCATAGCATATTCACCATAGGTGCCATGCTTGGCAAGCGGATTGCTAACCGTAGTTTGTTATTAAATGATTACCAAACATTAAATAAAAAACTTATTTTTTTTATTATAAGATAATGGTGACCAACGAGCACACAGTCCACCTGATGGTAAGTGGTCGCTGTGGCCCATAGACATCTACATCTATCTTCGATTGCGAATCAAAATGCAGCGAATCAAAATTAAAATGCAGACTAAGATGGAATGTCTCGTTTCCAGTAAAAAGGGTCTCCGGTTCTCTACACTCACCATACGAAACACAGGAGCGTTATGCGTGGTCATTCCCCGGTCGAGCTGACCCATTCGTGATACAACTATACCAGTAATACAGCTCTACCACGTTAAAAAACACCTAATACAAAACCTAATCTATATCTATACAAAAAATAAATAAAATTGAAGTGTCTATTTGGGATGTCCAAATTACAGTTTTTTACGAAATGCATATGAAAGTAAATACGGTACTTATAATTAAAATACAATTTTTAAAATTTTTGTCTGTGTGTCTGTTTGTTCTGGCTAATCTCCGAAACGGCTAAACCGATTTTGACGGGGCTTTCACTGGTAGATAGCTGATTTCATAAGGAGCAACTTAAGCTACTTTTATTTTAGAAAAATAATTAGGGTTCCGCGCAAAAACATAAAAACCCTAACACGCGGGCGAAGACGCGGGAACAGCTAGTACAAAATAAGTAATTATTCATTTATAAGTAAATATTTTAAACCTTTAAATAGCCACTTTAGAGTTAAATATTTCGTAAAGTGTAATAAAAACAAATAAGGCCGTTTAATGAACGTAATATCCGCCGGCACCAATAAAATCGTTAATTATATTTTTAGGTGATTATTTACTAAGTGCTCGGCGGTGTAGGAAAACATAGTGAGGAACTTGCATGTCTGAGAATTAAAAATATTTTGAAAACATGCGAACTTTACCAACACGCACTTTAGATCCGCTGCGGATGTTATCGGCTTTATATAAATTATATTTATTTCCCGCCATTTTGAGAGTATACAGTCTTCCATTCTTTTATTTCTTTATTTAACTTTATTTTTCAACCTCTTTCGTCTTCAGTTTGCACCAAATATTTAAGTAATAAAACGTAGCTTTGCTTCATATTGTGTAACGCGGATAATTGGCTGCAGCTTTATACGCACGTTTCCTTTGACAAACATATCAAACAGAGTTGCGTAATAATTAAGACGGATATGTTATTGTATACTAACGAGTGTCTTGATGTATTTATTGACACACTATAAGGTATTAAAGTTATGTAAAAAGAGAAAATACATGTTTATAATGCTGTGCTGTGATTTGCACTGTGATCAGCACACAGTGCAAACACAGTTTTCAACAGTGGTAGAGCCACGCGACAGCTTTTGCTGTCGCACGGATAGGCCGGCCCATCCCACGAACCGGGGAGGTACCACGACCTCACAGAATACCAGCGTGAAGTAGAGGTTTACTTCTGCGTTTCGCTTGGTGAGTGCAGGTGGCCGGAGGTCTTTTTTACTGGAAATGAGGCATTCCATCTTAGTCCTCACGGGTGACAACGCATCTGCATTTTGATTCGCAAACGAGTATAGATGTAGATGTCTATGGGCCGCAGCAACCACTTATCATCAGGTGGACTGTGTGCTCGTTTGTCACCCTCATCCTATAAAAAAAAATGTATAATAGTACAATCATATTAGTTAGCAGGGCACTGTGTGCTGTGAAAATGCACAGCACACAGTGGGCCACAGCATTCACAGCTTACCATGTGTGCTTGTTTGCCAGTCAACCTTTACTTCTATAACAAAAATTAGATGTCACAAAATTAAAAAGGGCTGTCGCCCATTTATAAAGGCCTTGCAACTGTTCAAAAGTAAAAGTATTATCAAATTCATCGCGAATAAGCTTTAATAATGTTCCACACAAAAAATCAGGAATATTTTTTTATGAAAATGATGGAAGTTTTTTCACTATGTTACTTCTAAACTCTTCCAAGCGACGTATAAAATATTCTGTACGTGTATCAATGCTCCGTGGTGCAGTGGCTTAGCAATGAGTTGTTGCGCTGGGGGTCGCAGGTTCGAATCCCGCACGGAACAAGTATTTCTATTGGCTACAAATAATTGTTCCGGGTCTGGATGTTTGTCCTCGTGCAATTTATGTTTGTAAACTGCCTCCATGATACAGGACAAAATCCTAGTGTGGTGGTAACGTTTTAAAAAAAATCTCTCTACGTATTTAATTGGGGCAAGTTGTGCGAACTAGATGTTAGAAAATTAAAAAAAAATATTCTAACAACGTATAAGTTGGGTAAAATGGTAAGAAAAATCTCAAATTGACAGCCTCTTAAGCGCAGTGTTCGGCGACCCCCCCGCCCCCTCACCACTAGATGAAAATGACCAGACGAAACATGCAGCGGTAGATGCTGGTGGCTCTCGCTCGCAATAATTGAAATTTTGGCTGGTGTTTTGTTAATTTAAGGGACAAAAAATAAATAATTATCGTTACAGTCAAACAGCCTGTCAAAAGTTCACTGTTGAACATAGGCCTTCCCCATAGATTGCCTTATAAGGAAGATATTTGTCGTAATTGCCACGCATGGCAGGTGTGTTGGCAACCATATTTTTTTATTATTTTAAGTTGTTATCGAGAAAATTCTGCAGGCCATCTCCTACTTCATTTCCCTCTAGCACCTTTTCGACACCTAAAAATGATTCAGAACTACAGTTCCCCACAAGGTTTCTCCAAATGTATTGATAGAAAAAAAAACCGGCCAAGTACGAGTCGGACTCGCGCACCGAGGGTTCCGAACAAATCTGTAGGTAGGTGTATAAGTTTAAAATTATTAAAAATATTTTTATTATATGATGTAACTAAAGATTTATGCTTTTCGCAATTTTTCCTTTATCTGTGCTATAAAACGTTGCTTCGTACCAAATTTCAAGATACTGAGTTCACGGGAAGTACCCTGTGGTTTTGATTCCCTTGCGAATGTCGAAAATTTGCGGCATAAATGGCTGTATCTTTTGATTGCGTTGGCTTAGAAGTTTGATTTTTACACAGCTTCAAGGGACAGTAGGCTTGAGTATTTGCTATGAATTTCAGCTTGATACCTTTACGTGTTCCTGAGAAAAAGGGTCTTGACAGACAGACAGACAGACAGACGGACAACAAAGTGATCCTATAAGGGTTCCGTTTTTTGCTTTTGAGGTATGGAACCCTAATTATAATAAAAACCATATAAAGTGTTATAATTGTATACAGTACCTAAGCATTCGACCAATTTTTACAGCTCATTTTTCATTATCATCATCATTGTTACCTGCCTTTACAAATTTACTGGTGATTATATGTCTCCCCGGTCCTAAGCCACATAGTCCATACCAGTTTAAAATTTTCGAATATTGAACATAAAATCTTGTTGAGATACTGCTGTACCTAGCAATTAGTATTTCGTAGGTATATCATTTCAATCTAACCAGTCTTCAGAGCTGTGGCCTTCATACAATGTTCATGCACATCCACTCTCGGTGCCTTCATTATCCGCGTAATTTACTGCAGTTAGCGGTTAGCGCACATATTAACTGCTTCCTGACTAAATCTTCATTGAGTTAAACACCGACTAGAATTGCAATACAAATAAATATATGTAATTGTTACTTACATACGTACAAAAATAGTGTAGCTGGATGTCTTATATGCACATGTTTAGTTACTTTAGAAGTTAAAAAGAAAATAGATCAAATTAAACCATTAAAATTATTTGTTCAGTGTCATTTATCCAGGGACAAAACGGAGGAACGGTTTTATTAACTAAACGCTGCCCAAAACGAATGTTGATTACAACCGAATCTTGAATTAGCAATTCAATTAAACTATTTTTCACTGTTACACGCACAAAAAAGAAGGCGAAAAATTTTTTATAGGACGTCATTGTCTTTTGTTTTTTTCTTATCTTCAACAATTAATGAAATAGGGTTGTCAAAGTTATGACTTTTGGACCGTTTTTGCTAAGGGTTAAAGTTAAAGTATACGAATAACTCAAAAACTAAACTTGTTATAAAGAAATTTTAAATTTCTGTTATTACGTTAGTTCCAAAGTTTGTACTCGTATTTAAACAAAAAATAAAAATAAAAACACATTGATTCATGTAGGTTGTGTTGTGCCCAAAAGTAAGGTACATATTTTGGAAAATTAGAGTAGAATACAAGTGGTAATTTTTTTTTTATAAGATAAGGGCGACAAACATAGATATACTTTATTTAATATTTCTATGGCGACAAACGAGCACAGAGTCCACCTGATGGTAAGTGGTTGCTAAGGCCCATAGACATCCACATCTATCTTCGTTTGCGAATTAAAATGCAGATGCGTTGTCACCCGTGAGGACAATGATGGAATGCCTCATTTCCAGTAAAAAGGGTTTCCGGTTCTCTACACTCGAGCCGACCCATTCGTGCTACAATATATGCAGCATGGCTCTACCACGCACTATACAGTGTACAAAACCGACTTCAATATAAATTATTAAAGATAACTGAAAATCTACTGGTCAAACCTTGTTCAAATAAATGGGACCAAATGAGGAGCATTGGGAAAGGACTTAAAGCCGTTGAGTCCTGCGCCTCATCTCTGTCCGGTCGTGTCGGATTTACCGTCCCATCGAACTATGAGATTGAGGGAATAGAGAATACGCCTATTCTTGCGCATACACTTGGACATTATAATTCTGTCTTGCGCAGATGGCTAGTCTCCTTGAAATACCTATATTAATTCTGGAAGACATTATTATCATTTATATGTACTGTCATAAAGTCGCCGTTTACAATGAAACCGATCCTGAGACTTTACAAGAACGTATTTTGTTCCTCAACTAATGACATTGCCGTGATCATGTAATTTCACGCGTTACGACAGTTTTTAGTGAAATGAATTGCTGGTGGACTTAAAATAAATATGCGTAAATTATTAGCAAGTGCCTGCGCCGGTACACTCGCGAAAGAAAGTCATATGTTTTTATCATTGAAATAAAATGTACTTGTGTACTAAAACTTCGATGTTTTTAACACGTTTTTATTAAGTCACTTTCTTTTATTTTTTATTTTAAATATAACTCAAATTCGGATGACTATTTTTTTTAAAAGAAAAGGGTGATAAACGAGCAAACAGTCCACCTGATGGTACGTGGTTGCTGCGGTCCATACACATCCACATCTATCCTCTATTACAAATCAAAATGCAGATGCGTTGTCACCCGATAGGACTAAGATGGAACTACACTCACCATACGAAACACAGCAGCATTAAGCTGCTATTTTACGCTGGTATTATGTGAGAGCGTGGTCCTTCCCCGGTCGAGCCGACCCATTCATGCAACAACTATACTACTAATATATCTAACTGCAGCATGACTCTACCACGTAAAAACTATGCAAGAATATAAAAAATGTGGCAAAAAATAAAAAAAATAATTCACTTGTTATTAACGTGTATTCGTCAAACATCATCATCACCATCATTACAGCCTATCAAAGTCCACTGCCTAACAGGTCCCCTAACTGATTGTCTCACAAGGGAATTACTTAGCATAGTTGTTACACATGGGAGGCGTGTTGGTGGGCAATCGCATTTTTTTATTAATTAACTGCTGTCAAAAAGACGTTGCTGCCCACCTGCTAGTTTGTTTCCCTCTGTCAACTCTCACGACACCCACAAGACAATACGTGGTAGTGGATATTCTTACCGCTACACGGTTGTGATACATTCGTCCAATATGAATATATGTAATTAAGTAAGGTAGACTGGGGCAAGTGTGACAGTGGGGCAAGTGTGACAAATGCAAATTATGCGGCATAAATGCGGTTTTTGGTTAAATGACATCTATTGAACAACGCAGAAACTTTTACGCTATTGACTATACCGACAGCTAAGTATATAACTTAAACTATTTTATCGACAGAGATCATTTTTTTAAAACTATTCAACTAGCGAAAGCCCGCGCAATTTTAAGAGCCGAAGTTTTTAAGTTTTTCGATACGTCTTACAGTTATTTTAAATAAGATACAAGGTTAGTGATAAAGAATAATATTGATACTTATAGTGTAATATGTTTCTGAGAACTGAAATCGACTATTCCTTGAAATACGGATACATTTATACTTGGTCAACTAATACCTCACATTGGGGTAAGTGTGACAGTGTCACGCTTACCCCGGTCATCTTGTATGAGAATATCGTAACTAGTGATGGGACAGCCAATTTTTTTTAACCGACTTTCAAAAAACGAGGGTGCTATTTACCTGTGTTTTTCTATGTATTTATATTTAAGTATTTACTTTTATATTTATACTTAATAAACAAGCGAGCGAAGCGTGTGAGATCTCAGAGTCACATTTTACGAATTTTTGTTTGTATGTTAGTTTGTACTTGTGTTTGTATGTATATATGTTTTTGTACGTAAAAGGGTGAACATATCAGTTCATGGGGTATGCTTTTAGCCTAAAACTAATTATAGAAAAAGCATCATTTAATTTTATTTTGTTTGATTTAGATGGTAAGAAACTATTTAAGAAAAAAATCTGATAAATACTCTCGAGAAATTCTTCTGGAGGCTATCAAAGCTGTACGGGAGCAACATATGACACCGTTTAAGGCAGTCAAGGTTTACGGTGTCTCTAGAACAATCATAACTGCACACGTAAATGGTGATCGAGGTGTGAAATCGAACACTCATGGTAGGTCAACTGCGTTAAACTCAGACTTGGAAAAAATATGGCTGCAGTGTTCCACACCATGGAACATGGTTTTGGTTTGGAGTACGCATTCAGGTTCGTATATAGTAGACATTATCAGTGACAGCGATTCTGGAATTGTTCAAGTAAATCAATTCAGTCGAGAAAGAAACAAAAATTTTAGAAGCAAAAAGGAAAAATCAACGCACATTCTTACGATACAACCTGATATCCATACAGAACCAATATTGAATCCACGATCGACATTTAAAAAATCTTTTAAGTAAATAATATATTTATTAATAATGTTTTTATTCAACAGAAATAGTATAATACAAGTACATACCAAAGATTATATTATTTTATTATTGATTGTTAAGGTTTCTGATTTAAAGTTATTTTTCACTTAGCATTGTTTTTATTACTCTTTCAAAACATTTAGGGCAAGTGATACATAAATCCATTTATAGGCACATCACTATATCGTTCAAAAACTGTCACACTTACCCCAAACGGGGAAAAATCCATTGTTACATAAAAATGGACGTTCAAATCGTTCTAATAGTTCATAAAATATATTAACATTAGTATTATCTCATCAATTTTCTCGAAAATTACAGATAATAATAAAGTAACTACAAAAAGAAGCGTACTGTCACACTTGCCCCATTGATGGGGTAAGTGTGACAGTCTTCCACCTTAATTAGTTTTAACTGCCTCAAATAACGAAATGGTACTTATAGATATTAAAATGTTTGATCAAACAAACAACCACTTAATAATTTATGTTTTGAAACGGAATTATCTATGTTAAACCCTTACAGAGTAGAAGTATTTAAATGTTCATTTTCGTTTTAATTGATTTATGTCACACTTGCCCCGGGTGACTCTACCTAAAAATGAAATGCATTTAAATGATAATGTTATAATAAATGATATATGAAGATGCGCAATTGTAAAAAGTAATACCATTTCTAACTTAAATACTTAATACTAAAATGTAATGCTGTTATAAACCCTAATTTAAGACTGTATTTTGACTATAACTCCACATAACACTTTAAGAACAGCAGGTCCCTAAACAGGTTATAGAAAATGCGTGTTCAAAACAATAAAATATAAATAGAACGTATTTTATTATATAATATTTATTTTAAAATATACATTTATCTAAAATATTATTTAGTATTTAAAAAAAATATTTTTATTTAAAAATATATATTTGAAATATTATTTAGTATTTAAAATATGTATTTTTATTTTAAAATATATATACTGGAAATATTATTTAGTATTTTTTATTTAAGGAAATAATACTAATAATACGACTGTCATTCGAACGGCCGTGTTTGACGTAACCTAACCTAACTCCTAGTTATTTTCACCAGTTTGCCAATTTGAAAAAGTACTTGTGTGGTATAAAATTTGGTTAAGATAATGAGGCCATGGTCGTGGATACCACAAATGCCTCTTTTTATACCCAAGATCTGTTGTGTTGTGTTGACCAAGTGTATAGGAAATTAAGCCACTTTCAGAACGTTATTAAAGATGTAAATACTCGTAGGTTAGAAAGTAAACGTTGACAAATAAATACAATTTTGAAATACTTATTTAAAACGCATTTTTAAACTTATTGAACAACCTAGGATATACTTGCTAATGTTGATACTAAAACAAATATGAATCATGTTGAATATATTAATAAAGGATCGCGAAACATTTTTTCCTCGAGTGTACCTACATTATCAGGTTTGAATACGTATGTCGCAATTTCGCCGCCTACGGCAAGGCAGCTAGCGGTCACTGATCACTGGCAACTTAATCCTCAGGCCAACATTCATTTGCGTATATTTACTCGGAGCCAGCCCGATAACGGTATATCATCTCATAGAATGCCTGCCATTTGGTTTCAGAGTGTAATGCAGCTCTCAATGTCGGACACTCCACAGTTTCTAGTGGCAATAAGAGATGGCCTATCTTACATATTTATTTTAACAGTAAATATTGCCACAATGTTTTTAATAATTAAATTTTGATGTAGCACGCCCCAAGTAGCAACTGTAATGAGAAGGACCGTGCTCTCACAGAATACCAGCATAAAATAGCAACTTTACATCTTTTGTCTTTCGTAAGTAACTACAAAAATGGAGTCCATTCCCGGATCTCACAGACCTCGCATGATGCTCAATACAGCGTTATCGTTAAGTTACTACCGTCACTCACAACAAACTTAACATGCGGGGTAGCAAACACATATTAGGTTAAAACTGGTGTAGAGTAGCCAGCCTTTCGGTATTCTGTAGGATACATTTCGGAAAGTGTGTGCAGGAATTACATCCCTTAATCCCTCCCTCCTCTTTCAACCATCAGGCAACCAGGCGGTCAGCGGATTGTCGTTATTCGTACTCCTTTTTGTCAATATTCCACGCATTCGAAACAAGTGGTTTCCATCGTCTTTCGTAATGTATACAGTGGAATAATTTACCAGCGCGTCATTCCATGATATTACAATCTGTACAGTGGAATAACTTACTACGGTCTTTTCGTTCAATTACCATCTTGTCGTCTTCAAGGCAAGAATGAATCGGCTTTTGTTAAGCTAAGACGAGTGTGAATTACAATCAAGAGTTCATCATTTTACTTATTTTAAGCACTGGCTTAAAATAAGTTAAAAAAAAACCTGAAACCTTTGTTTCAGGTTTTTTTTAACTCGTGGATGCCCTCATTCGTCTTTATGAATGAGGGCATCCACGAATTTTCCGCCACCAGGGCGGCGCCACTAGAAAGTGACGCCGCCTTGACAGATTTCATAGCGGGAAAGTTAATTTCTTTGGAAAATATATAGTTTAATGTTTTTTCTGTACTATTAGCTATATTTTGTATTAATAAGATTAAAAATAAATAAAACGAACCACAGATATTCATAAAAGTAGAAAAATTAAAAAAAGTTAAAAATGTGCAAAAAATTAAAGAGCAAACCACTGACTCATTGTTTTGTGTATTAATATAATACTTTAGGAACTGATAAATTTTTATTATACTCTGACTTCTCAATTAAATGACATTGTGTAACCAAAAACTTTGCCCCAGTGTCGACTAGCGACATCTGGTGAGCAGAAAATTATTAGCCCTCATTAGGAATCTAGTGGTATTGTATTTTAGTTATATCTTAGCGACCCGCCTCGGCTTCACCTGGATAGGATTATATGAGTTTGGCGTTATATAGATTTAAGTTAATCAAAGACCATTTATTTTAGCAATCATTCGTTTTTACCTCATAAAAAAAACTGTCTTCCGGATAAAATATAGCCTAGATCCCTCAGGGCATTGCTTTCCATGTGTTCAGGAAGTTTCATCGAAATCGTTTCATCCATTTTATAGATTAGCCTGAATGTCTGTACCCATAGACAGATCGACAGACTTATGTTAGCATGATAAAAACCCAAATAGATTAGCCACAAAGTAATTTACGCGTCTATGACAAATTTTAGATTTCTTAAATTAATTATTTTTTAAGCATCGCTGGGCATAGATATACGAATAGATACTTTATCATTGAAGACACTTCACACCTTGGCAACTTCCCAGCAGGCGGAATATTAAATGCCTATTAGTGAAACTTAATTGTGTATAACGTTAATGATAGGCATTCATAATATCTTAACATCTTCATGCAAGATGCCTGCGGCAAGTGAGCTTGAGGTCACTGGACAATGGTTTCAACATTAAAAGTTTACACAGTCAGTTCTTTAGCTAGAAATATTTGCGAGCCTACAATCAAATTTGCTTAATTAGCCTTAATGTCCACTTTTATTTTTTGCGTTGCTGAATAAAGAACTTTCTTTTTTTTATTATACATATTTTAATAATACACGTCAATAAAATCATGAAATGTAGCCGCTTCCTGGCATTGTATGATGTAAGAATGGACGAAGCAAGAGTAGTACGTAAGTAGCAGTACGTGATAGAGCCATGCTGTAGCTATATTAGTAGTATAGTTGTAGCACGAATGGGTCGGCTCGACCGGGGAAGGACCACGCTCTCACAGAATACCAGCGTAAAATAGCAGCTTAACGCTGCTGTGTTTCGTATGGTGAGTGTAGAGAACCGGAGACCCTTTTTACTGGAAACGAGGCATTCCATCTTAGTCCTCACGGGTGACAACGCATCTGCATTTTGATTTGTATTCGAGGATAGATGTAGATGTCTATGGGCCGCAGCAACCACTTACCATCACGTGGATTGTTTGCTCGCTTGTCACCCTTATCTTATAAAAAAATCAAAACACTTACTAGAGGATAACTAATCCAGTTACCATCTGCTGCAGAATAGACGAAGGTTATGCCTGGTTGCTGGACTGCATTCAATAAGATGCTAAAACTATTGAAGATTAAAACTGCAGGCTGATCTGTCTTGAGAGATTTACATGACCTAGTGTCCGCTATTATTAGAGTTAGCAGTGCGTGCTAACTTAGTACGCAGTGTAATACCAAATTATTTTCAAATCAAAAAATCATTCGTAAATTTGTTTTGGAGTGGTTATAATTTTGGTATTTTTCTTAAAGTTTACACCGTAACGACAATAATGGAGCATATACGTTTGTACGTGGTAGAGCCATGCTGCAGCTATATTAGTAGTATAATTGTAGCACGAATGGGTCGGCTCGATCGGGGAAGGGCCACGCTCTCACAGAATACCAGCGTAAAAGAACAGTTTAACGCTGCTGTGTTTCGTATGGTGAGTGTAGAGAACCGCAGACCCTTTTTACTGGACAAGAGGCATTCCATGTTAGTCCTCACGGGTGACAACGCATCTGCATTTTGAGTCTTTATTGAGGATAGATGTAGATATCTATGGGTTACAGTAACCACTTACCATCAGGTGGACTGTGTGCTCGTTTGTCACACTAACCTATAAAAAAATATAATAAACATTTTGTCTTAATACCAAAGTAGCGTAGAGCGACTTTAACTTGTATTTAAAAAAATATTGATTAAAATATTTTCAATGCTATGTACATTACTCAGTACCCTAATACAAGTAATTCTAAAGATACATTATTTATTATAACATAATATACAATATTTTATTATATACAATATTAAAAACTATAATTAAAAAACTACAACTACTAACTTAATTATCATACAGTCCTACTCCCCGCGGTATCGTGCCACGAACGCTGGCTGCGTTTCTGTTTTATTATTATTTTATCGTTTTATTTTAAATGCTTGTATTTTGAGTAGTTCGCGACAGTAGTCGAATAGCAGATTCGAACTTACGAGTTTGAAGGTAACCGTACCCTCAACCATTAAGTTAGGCAACTGTCAGGTCCGTACAAAAGGAGGTTTTTGAAAAAATAACTTTTAAAAAGTAAAATTCAAGTCGGAGCTAATACATAGATATATTTTGCCAGTCAGGGGTGGATTTTTTTATCCAAATGTATATGGGACCACTCCTGATTTATAACTGCCTCGTTGGTCTAGTGGTTGTAGTACTGCGACTGCTGATCATGAGGTCGCGTGTTCGAATCCCGAGTCGGGCCGAAAAGTCAATTATTCAGTTTTTCTATCAAGAAATTCTCAGTATCTGCCCGGAGTCAGTAAGTTGACTGTGTCTCACCCCCATGCCTCGGAAAGCACGTAAAGCCGTTGGTCCTGCGCCTGATCTCTCTCCGGTCGTGTTAGTTTACCGTCCCATCGTACTATGAGAGTGAGGGTATAGAGAGTGCACCTGTGCTTGCGCATACACTTGGGCACTATAATCCTGTCCTGCGCCGATGGCCGGTCTCCGTTGAGGCTGGCTGCCGTGACCGAAATTCGGTATGGAGGACATTATTATAACCGCCAATTGAACCGTCAATTGCTGATTTACCACGTCCTCGGTGGTAAACGAGAACATCGTACGAAACCTGGATGTCTGGGAAATCAAAAAAATATTTTTGAAGACATGTGAAGTCATCGGGCATTCGGCATCGTAGTGGACATTTTCTTGCCCTGAGACGATCACAGAAATTTGAGAAGTCATACTGCTGGAGTAGGCCATTAATTGACTGTAACATTTTAGCTAGGAAGTTAAAAAGTTACATACAAACGACGGCCATAGAAAAGGAAATAAAGAAAGAAAAATCATATTTATTTGAAGCTACATAATAAATAATTGCACCACGTGAATATGTTATATTATATTATCATTAATGCAGCAACAAATATGCATTACTGTAATTTGCAGTAACTGTAAGCATTGTGCCGCGGTGTAATAACCACAGCGCTGATATTCTACCTGTGCCCTTTTCAAGAATTCACGAGCAATCGTGAAACATGTTTTGTCTATTATAAGTCATACTAATAAACATACTAGTAAAATATACTCTTACTTTAGGCACCACTTCAGTCAGGTAAGTATAGAATAAGGTTGACAAATGAGCACACAGTTCACATGATGGTACATAGGCTGCACTAAAAGTATCGGGAATGGAATATTTCCACTGTTCCTTTCATATTAAAATCTTTTTAATTGGAAACTCCTTGATTTTAAAAATCGAATACCATTTATTTATTTTAAAAAAGATTCTCGGTCTTGTCACAAGCTTTTGTCGAACTTGTTTAGTCGTTGAGAAAATGTAATTGACTCGAGAAAATTCAAGAGCGATGATTTATTATGACTTTCGAAGTGGTTTAACACAAAAACAGTGTGACCGGATGATTTCTGCATTTGGTGATGAAGCCCCATCCAAAACCACAATTTATCGCTGGTTTACTGAATTTCAACGTGGACGTGTCAAGCTCAGTGATGATCCCCGTCAAGGTCGTCCAAAAACTGCAGTCATCCAAGACAACGTTGATGCTATGCGTAAGCTGATTGAGGAAGATCGACATGTGACATACCGCAAAATTAAGACAACTTTAGACATTGGTATGAGTCAAATACAAATAATCTTGCATGAACAATTAGGTATAAAAAAGTTGTTTTCCCGATGGATACCGCATTCGCTCTGTGAAGAGCAAAAAGCGGCTCGCGTTACTTGGTGCGTCAGAACTCTCGAAAGATTCCACGCAGGATCCTCAAATGCTGTATACAACATCGTATTAGGTGACGAATCCTGTATATATGCGTACGAACCCGAAACAAAAAACCAGTCACGAGTTTGGATGTTCGAAAATGAGTTAAAGCCAACAAAAATTGTTCGTTCACGGAGTGTTGCAAAAAAAATGGTGGCCACGCTTGTCTCCAAAACCGGCCATGTTACGACTATTCCTCTTGAGGGACAAATGCAGAATATAATGCAGAATGGTATGCTAGCATTTGTTTGCTACAGGTCGTTTCTGAACTCCGTAAAAAGAACTGCAATCGCCGCATCATCTTCCACCACAACAATGCGAGTTCTCACACCGCACACAGAACAAAAGAGTTTTTAGAGCAAGAAAACATAGAATTATTAGATCATCCGCCGTACAGCCCCGACCTAAGCCCTAATGATTTCTATACTTTCCCTAAAATAAAGAATAAATTGCGTGGACAGAGATTTTTATCACCTGAAGAAGTTGTGGACGCCTACAAAACGGCCATTTTGGAGACCCCAACTTCCGAATGGAATGGTTGCTTCAATGATTGGTTCCATCGTATGGAAAAATGTGTCAAATTTCGCGGAGAATACTTCGAAAAGCAATAAATACATTTTGTAAAAATTTGTTTTGTTTTTGTTTGAAATGTTCAGTGCCGCCCTCGTAAGTGGTTGCTGTGGCCCGTAGACAACAACATCTATTCTCGTTTGCGAACCTAAATGCAGATATGAGAACGTATCTGCATTTAGGAAGCTTAGCCAGAAGGACTAAGATGGAATGCTTCGTGTCCAGTAAAAAGGGTCTTCGGTTCTATACACTCATCATACAAAACACAGCAGCATTAAGCTGCTATTTTACGCTGGTATTCTGTGAGAGCGTGGTCCTTCCCCGGTCGAGCCGACCCATTCGTGTTACAACTATATAATTAATATAACTGCAGCATGGCATAAAACATTATATTACTCGTAAATAGTAAAGAACATAATAATTATTCGTTGCAGTGACGATCGTGGGTTGCAGTGGTTACGACGCTGTGAGTCTTGGGTTAGAATCGTTGTTGGTTAGCATACTTCCGCTCTTAATATTGCTTAAGCAATAAATACATCCTGCACGGTCAGTCTGTGTGTACACACTTGTGTCACAGTAATAACTTCTGCGTAGTTGGTAACTTTTTATTTTTCGGAAGCTGTCACTATAGACTTTATTTCTTTCTCATGCTATGATATATTTGATTTCAAATTCATAATATGATAAATTAAGCCCGAAAAGAAGTCATTGCAAAATTCAATTCTAAGTTGACCCAGATTTCATTGCAGAATACTGCGTGCATACCGTAAAGTGTGCAAGTGTAAATTAACTTTTACCCTTTTTGCAATTTTATTTCGTCTTTCATTTTAAGTATCTATGTGGTATTTAACATATAGCTGATACAAAAACAAACTAATTTGTCGATATTGATTTATAACAGCTCTAATTCTAACGACCTTAACAATCCAGGCAATCATTTATGCCTTGTATTATAAGCATAAATAATCTATGATACATAAAATTTAAAAAGGCACTTAATATCTTTTTATCACCACTGACATAAGTATTGCGATAAAATATAACATTAAGGTTGTACCGATTAAGACACGCGATTGTATCAGACAATAGATCTTGGCTTTAATTGATCGATGTCGATGAATCGATAGCGATGAACGTCAATATCGATGTTTATCTCAGCCGAAGTATATTTCTAAACGCTTAAAGATTAATAAAACGTTATTTATTAGTATATTTTGCTGTAGGGTTAGTTTAATTGGCGCATTAAATACACGAAGCGCTCAATCTTTAGGCGCCCACCGGCCATATTGTGGCGGGTACTATCAATCTATCGTATTAGTTAGGGATGTAAAAGGCCATAACAGAGGTCGGGCCGACCCTATTTCAAACATTTATTAAGTATTTATAATTATAATATATGATAAGTAAAAAAAATGATTATAATATATTTGGGAATGCGTTGAAGTTACGTAAAGCCAAATTGTAAATAAATCTAAGCATTTAACAGAGCTGTGGTAGCTCAGATGGTTGGCGTTCGCGGTAAATTTCACAGTACTCGAGCAACCCAGGTTCGATCCCCGCCAGACCAATGAAATTGTTAATTGCAATTTTAAGCGCTGATTTACCACGTGCTTAGCTGTGAAGAAAAACATCGTGAGGAAACCTGCATGTCTGAGAAATAAGAAAAAAAAGTATTTCAAAGATATGTGAAGTTCGCCAACACGCATTGGGGCAGCGCGGCGGACACTTCCTTGCCCTAAAACCCTCTCAGAAATGAGAAGAGGACAGGCCTCTTCTCATTTCTGGGCACAGGCCTAGCAGTGGGACGTATATAGGCTGTAACTTTAACTTTTAACTTTATTTAACAGTAAGTTAAGTAAGTTAATAAAGCGCAAGTCCGGTCGTGCATGGGGTACTGCTGTCACATATGGGCTGATGCTGCAAAATGCCATCTGGCAGCATTGGACTCAGTGGAGAGACGTGCTAAGAGGCTCATTGGTGACTTTGATTTGGTTGAAACCAATCTTGTCAGCCTCGAGCACAGGCGCAGAGTAGCCAGTCTCTCGGTATTCTATAGGATGCATTTCGGTGAGTGTGCGCAGGAATTACACGCCATAATTCCTTCCTCTCCTTTCCACCATCGGACAACCAGACGGTCGGCGGGTTTTCATCCCTTTGTTGTCGATATTCCACATATTAGAACCAAAGGGTTTGCTTCGTCTTTTGTAATGCGTACAGCAAAGGAGTGGAATAATTTGCCGGCGTCTATCTTTCCGTCCGAATACAATCTAGGCGTCTTCAAGACAAGAGTGAATAGGCTTTTGTTACGATAAGACAGTGCGATTTACCATCTAAGGCTGCATTACCACTTACCACCAGGTGGGATTGTGGTCAAGCACTGGCTTATAAGAAGTTAAAAAAAATGATTGATGTGATTTAAAAACAGGGACTTTTCTTATATGTAAGATGTTCATGAAAATGCGGGATATTTTCATTATTATATTTAATATCCCTTTCTCTATAACAATTGCACAGTAATAAAGCCATTTGAATGAGAATCAATAGAAAATTCGAGCTATAAAATGGGGGGATAATTTTTATATTTTTTCCGCAACGTTGCAATAGAATCTATAATCTTGTGGTGGATAATATTGTGTTTTGTGACCCTTTTTACTGGAAACGAGGCATTCCATCTTAGTCCTCATGGGTGACAACGAATCTGCATTTAGATTCGTAATCGAAGATAGATGTAGATGTCTATGGGCCACAGCAACCACTTACCATCAGGTGGACTCTGTGCTCGTTTTTCACCCTTATCCTATAAAAAAATACATAACATGACGCCGGATCTGACGTCTAACTCGTATCGTTCGATGTTCTGGGCGGTGAAAACTGCCCAGGGACGCGGGTGTAGGGTGTGTACGCGGTGTGGAGGGGTGTGCGGCGCGCCCGTCAGCGGACTCGCTGCGTCCCATCCGTTGTGTTGTGTTGAAGTACTACAACTACTCCACGTAGTAAAAATACACCCCCGTGCACTTGCTTCAATTACGAAAATTTTTATTTTTTATATTTTCACCTTTGTGTTCGAGGCACTCACTTGCCTTAACTCAGTCTCATCGGAGGTAGGTTTAGATACATTGTGAACGACATGGCGAATATCATACCACATTATACACCCGAAAACTTTTCTTTTTACAATTAAATTTTTTTAACCTCTGTCGCGGTCTTAATCTTTATCGACCAGAGTAGCCTAAAGATCGTAAGTAATGACGTACCAACAACCAATAAAATCGCCAACACTTATATAAACAAATATTTGATGAGATAATTGTGCATTGGCAAATTCAATAAAGTTTAATCGATCAAATTAAAAGTTTTAATACCTGTAATGCTTTTACAAATATTTGGTATTGACTCTTAAAATTTGAACGAACAATGTCTTAGGAATTCTATTTAATTGACCGAACAAACGTCTATTAAATACTTAAAAAAATATAAGGTTTGTATAGTGAGCGTGGAGAACAGTCCTCTGGGACCGTGTGCTTGTTTGTCATCCTAATTCTAAAAAAATCACGAATCATGCTAGAAAACTATTAATTTAAAATAAACCAACTTTTTAGAAAACTATTTTCATATTAGATCAAGGAATGTCATCAAAAGTGTGAAGCGTCAACTAATTATGACAGAGGCCCATGACCAAAATTGGACTGATGATATGAACTGATGAGAAGGAGGAGCCGCCTACTTTTCTTGATCATAAGGATTTACATCAGATGTGAAATACATAGAGCTGTGACGAGGACAAGTGTCAATGGTGCGGATCATCTATTACCTCGGTTGCTAAATCGCTAGCCGTGTGTGGCAATTACTGATTTTAAGAATAAGTAACTTTATATTTAGCAGTAGACTATTCATGGATTGGTGACGAATAAGAATTTAATTTTATAAAACACTAGCTGTTCTATTCTGATTGTATTTCATGTGTTTTAATATTTTGCGCGAAACCCTAATTCTTTTTCTAAAATAAAAGTAGCTTAAGTTACTTCTTATAACATCAGCTATCTGCCAGTGAAAGTCCGGTCAAAATCGGTCCTACCGTTTCGAAGATTAGCCGGAATAAACAGACAGGCAGGCAGACAGACAGAAAGACAGACAGACAAAATTTTAAAAATCGTGTTTTTGTTATAAGTACCGTATATACTTTCATATCGACTTTACAAACAGACACTTCAATTTTATTTATTTGTATAGATTAGGTGCTTTAAAACGTGTGACGAAACATTAGGTAGCAGGTAGGCATTAGTATGAAACAGATAATAACTTACACTTAATTCACAGCAAGTAATTGCCATCCTAAAGGATTGGAAAACATAGTGCCGCGAGTTGCTCAACTATCACCGGCTAAATATTTCCACTACATTTGCAAGTGAATGTAGTTCAAGAGCGGAATGTGGCAACACAGACTTTATTTTGCATATCTCTTTCGCTTACATGTTAATTGAAAACGTCCACCACATTATCCTAATGCAATTAGACTCACTCTTGTTTAATCTATTCCTGAGATAGTAAAAGGTTTTGGGTTCACATCCAGAAGAACAATTTTATATCTATTCAGTACTTTCTGTAGAAAATGCTTTGTTATTAACAATTGTATGGTAAAGCCGTGATAACTCAGAGGTTAGGCGTCTGCCTTAAAAAATTATATTATGCGAGCAAGCCGAGTTTGATCCCCGCCGGCACTATCAAACCTTAATTACTGTTCAAAATACTGATTTACACATATTCGGAGGTGAACGGTTACATCGTGAGGAAACCTGTACAAAATATTTAAAAAAAACATTTTAAGGCCATGTAAAATCTGTCAACACGCGTTGGGGCATTGGGGCTCTTCCTTGCAAAGAAACGTATAAAGGCAATTTATGAGGCAGGCATCGATCACTAATAAAAAACTAGATACACAATCAGTGACAAAAATGTCCTTAGCGAATGAGCGCACACTCGAACATTTGGGTGCGCTTTTAATTTGTACGTAGCTTTGTGAATACAACTGTAAATAATGCGTTTAAGGTTGAATTTACATTAATGTACATTTATTTCCACTATAATTACGTCAAAACAATTGGCAACAGACTTTTGCATGGGATTGTGTATCTAGTTTTTTATTATTTATTTCATTTATTTATTTAACAGTTTATGTACAACAATACTTCGATAGGAAAACGGTAAAAAACATAATTATGTACAAAGGCACTGCTTATTCCATGACGAAATTTCTTCCAGCAGGCCTATTGAAGGATAGGCCTATATATATATATATATATATATATATATATATATATATATATATATATATATATATATATATATATATATATATATATATATATATATATATATATATATATATATATATATATATATATATATATATATATATATTGTAGGAGTGTATAGTGTAGTGGAGTGAATGATAGTGCTCTTTAACAAGTCTTTTAAACATAGACACCGATTCAACATCACGAATCCTAAACGGTACTGCGTTAACAAAAAAGGAATGAGAATAGAGCATGGTATTGAAAGACGGAATTCTTAACAATATTCTAGTATTTGATCTACACGGTACATCTAGAGAATGAACAATATTAAAACATTTTTTTATATATAGCGGAATAGTAGGATTATGTAGAATATTGAAAAGAAGACAGAGGATTCGGGTGTTCCTCGAGGGGGATTGGGAGCCATTTAAGCTGCTTGCGATAAACAGAAACGTGATCGAACTTTTTTATGCCAAAAATGTATCGAATACATAAATTTTGCAAGCGCTCAAGTTTATTCATTTGCTCCTCGCTAGCATCAAGATAACAGACATCAGCGTAATCTAAAATTGGCAAGATAAGAGTCTGGACTATAGATATCTTAGTCGACAAGTGTAGAAAACTTTGAAGAAGTTTTAGAGAACGAAAGGCGTGAAATATTTTCCTACTTACATCTGTAATATGTGCGCCCCAAATCAGATTGCAGTCGAAAATAACACCTAGGTTCTTGGCAGTATCTGAGTAGCGAATAGTGGTTCTATCGGTTCGTAGAGTTTGGAGAGAGGAGAAATTAAGTAAGCCACGCGCATATCTTTTACCTATTAACAAGTCTTGGGATTTATTTGGGTTTATGGTGAAACCAAATGACCTCGACCATTCGCTAATGTTATTTAAGTCATCATTCATAGCTTCAATCGCCAAGTTAGTATCGAATTACACAAAATTACTATGTAACTACAAATCGTCAGCATAAATGTGGTAATTAGGTGATATGATCTTGGTGATACAATTAATAAAAATGGCAAAAAGCAGAGGAGACAGGACTCCACCTTGAGGTACACCTGCAGTTACATTATGACATTGGCAGTATATTTCACCTGAACGAACACACTGAGAACGATCACGAAGATAGGAGTTATCGATGGAAGCAGGTCTATGTTATATGATAGGCTGTAATAAATCATAGAATGAATTAATAAACCTACTTATTACTTATAGGTTTTTTTTTATATAGGAATAGGGTGGCAAACGAGCACACAGTCCACCTGATGGTAAGTGGTTGCTGTGACCCATAGACATCTACATTTATCCTCGTTTGCTTATCAAAATGCAGATGCGTTGTCACCCGTGAGGACTAAGTTGGAATGTCTCCTTTCCAGTAAAAAGGGTCTCCGGTTGTCTACACTCACCATACGAAACACAGCAGTGTTAAACCGCTATTTCACGCTGGTATTCTGTGAGAGCGTGGTCCTTCCCCGGTCGAGCCGACCCATTCGTGCTACAACTATACTACTAATATAGTTGCAGCATGGCTCTACCACGGTTTTCGTATTTTTATAACAGGTTATATGAAATGTAGAATATCGGCCTATATAAGCCATTTCGCAAGAGCCCCAGTGCCCCTATGCGCGTTGACAGATTTTAAATGGCCTTGAAATCCCCTAATGATGTGTTGGATATTAGTGTAGCACGAAATATCAGTAGAAAAGCTAAAGCGATATGTATGTTTTATTTGAACGCTGGTTTTTATGTACGCCTGGACAATTTATTTTTTCTGTCAAACTTTACTATCGATTGGCAATACTGTTCACTATAATCGGAGTTTTTTTATTACATTAAAATCGTTGAATTAAGTATAAAATGAAAATTTCTTACTAGAAAAATCGCTTTTTGATTCTAATTTTTAATTTAATAATTTTCAAGTTTTATCCTTCTGACCTATTCTATGCATGGCGACATTCAATATTCGTAACTAACCTAAACCTTTCGCACAAATAATAACACCGACTTGATTCCCGCTAGGTTTGAATGAACTCCAAATGATTTGGTAAGTAGAGAATCTGACCGTAAGACCATGGATCATCAATCATACCAAGGTAGCGAATATATGCAAGAATGTTTTTACATCAACTCGAAAAGAGTTTTAAAAACTAACTGACAGGTCCTCACTGGAATCCTATATATAATATTCAACAATCATCAATTTTAGAGGTAATTTATTATCATCGAACCGATAATCCATTTACGTTTTCGACTGATTTATGAATATGTGTTCTTACAAGATGATTAAGTATCATGACTATTGACTACTGTTCATAGTGTACATTTTACCCAGGTAGTCATCTGGGTCAGAGGTCAGTTATTTGAAGAAAAGGTCAGCATACCTTTGGAGTCAAAACCTGAGCTTGAACAGCAGCGACATTAATCATTAATAGTAAAACAAATTGCAAAATGATGTTCTAAAGAAACTTATGGTGGCGCCAGCGAAGCCCTCAGTTTATTTCATCCCATAGACTGTACACAAACTAAATGATTTCTTATATTTACGCGAACACTACACATCTAAATAAAACTAATTTTACGGATTTTATCGCGTATATTAACTTATTTTATATTCCCGACGTTTCGAGCACTTTACAACACCCATGGTCAGGGGGAGGACTGAGGTGTTCGACGTCCCTACGTCATAGTTAACCACGGCTACCTCCAGATATTATTTTTAACCAGCTACCAACGGATCAGTAAGCTGAAATGGCAATGACCCGGATATATAGCTCGAAGAACCAAGAAGAAGGTTCTCGAATAGCAGCCTAGTACATGTAAGTTAAATTCAACGCCCCCCTCCCCCCTTCTCTCCCCCCTGTGTGAGTGACGAACTGGTAAGAGATGTAGGAAGTCGAAGAAATCTAGTGGCTCAGGCTTTTTGTGGCGTTTCTTGGTTAATGCCTATTGTTCAACAATGGACATGTGATTGAAGGGGCTGTATTGATGATGATAATGATTAGTTTATGCTAATAATATTTGTACATGAAATCGCGAAGAAGGTGATTCGATATTTTTTTAAGTATTTACCGAACTAACACTTAAGAAAAAGAAGTACTGGTATAAAACGTTACTAAATAGCGTATATCGAACCTACATAAATTTGACATTTGCCATGACCTAAATATGCGAAATTACATCAAATAAATTCAAAACGTATGCGCAAATGATTCCAGCGGAATAAAGAATGGACTTATTTTGTTGAATATCAAATAACTTACTACCTTAAAATGTTTCTCACGTTGGTAGCAATGACCAAGTTGGCAACAATGACGCAATGCAGTCGGAGAGTGCATGATTCAAATATAAAAATTTTACCGTAGATCGATGTCCTGTTTAATTCTAAGAAGTTTAATGGCTGGGATGTGTTGAAAACACAGTCATAATTTTTTTAGCCACTTTTTTCCAGTTTCATTTGAGAAAAATATCACATCTATAAATATATTGATATGGCAAAAGCTAATTTTGAAGACTTCGATCACAAAATTGACTTTGTGTTCAAATTTTTCACATTAATAGAACGTTACAAACGAAGAAGCAATTAAATTTTTAAAGATACTTAATCACGATTCTGCGACAGAAGACCAGTGACCATTAAATATGCATTTAGGTACAAATTAACCTAGACATGCAAAACTACCCATAAATACCACATCTAATTGTCTTGCTTGCAAATAAGGTTTCAATACAAATCGTTATTGCTTGAAGTATCAATGATCATTCATTTGTGCGTCATAAATTATTTAATAATGATGCACATCTGTTCGTAATTAAGAAGCATTTGTTGAAATTTACTTAAAGATGTGTTTTGGTAAATTGAATATTCTTAATTAAATGACAGGGTAACATTCCCGAATCCATACATCAGGGTTTTTGAGACTCTGCTAACGTTTTTCAGATATTCTTAAATCTAAAACTGATATCATTGTTCCGTAGACTGATTATCTACATCTGATATCTTCAAAATTTCTCATACTAACCATTTTCAATTATTCATCCGCTAAATCAATGTGTACCCTGACTTTGACTTTATTTGCGTACACACCAGCGTTTTCATAAATCTTGAATCATTAAATATCCTACTATAAAACAAAAACTAAAAAGATATCCAGAGTTATATTTTCATCTGTAGAATTTTTCTTACTACCATTTTTACCTTATTTCTCATCACCATCAATACTTATATCGCAAGTCTATAGTGAACGTATCATCTTATTACAAAAATAGTTTGTTGATAGTATCGAGCTAAAACTATGGTTTAAAGGAGTATTTCTAATTAAATATAATCCCTAGCCGTGGCGCCACAGTCTTCGTGTAATTTGACCTGTCCTGTCAAACTCCATATAGTCACCCGAGGCAAGTGTGACAGTGGGGCAAGTGTAACAAATGTAAATTATGCGGCATAAACACGTTTTTTGGTTAAATTCCATCTATTGAACAACTCAGGAACTTTTACGCTTTTGACTATACAGACAGTTAAGTACATAACTTCAACTATTTTATCGACAAACGTCATTTTTTAAAACAGTTCAAAAAACTTGCCCCATGTGGGGGAAAAACTCATTGTTACACAAAAATAGTTGTTCCAATCGTATATAGATCTCAAATATTTTGACATTAGTATCATCTCTTGAATTTTGTCTAAAACCACAAATAATAATAAAGTATCTACAAAAAGAAGCGTACTGTCACACTTGCCTCATTGATGGGGCAAGTGTGACAGTCTTCCACCTCAAAAATGCTACTTGTAGATACTGAAATGTTTGATCAAACAAACAAGCACTTAAAAATTGTTGTTGTGAAACTGAATTCTCTATGTTAAATCCTTACAGAGCAGAAGTATTTAATGTCCATTACAGTTATAATTAATTTATGTCACACTTGCCTCGGGTGACCATACTTTACGTTTTAGTTACATTTCCGCGGGAGTTCTTTTGTGAAACGGATTCTAGTATAAGCCTGAGACTAATTATACCTAAACTAGTTGTTGCAATAAGTCTGATTAAGCTTCCCCTACAGGTCGCTACAAAGCTCGATCCTGAGTCAGACGCATCCATGTTTCATCAATAGTGCCTTTGTATTGGTCGTTGACGTTTGGTATAATGGTATTGTGTACATGTGTCAGTAGCGATTATAGGCCGATAACTTTTTCATCATCATCATCATTACAACCTCTCAACAGTCCACTGTCCACTGCTGAACAGAGGCCTCCTCCATAGTTTGCCTCATAGACGGATATTTGCCAAAGTTGCCGCGCTTGGCGGCCAGATCGCCAACCGCAGTTTTTTATTATTTGAGCTGCTATCAGGAAGGTATTGCTGCCTTCCCCTGTTTAAGTTTATCTCTGTTGCCTCTCACGACACCCACGGCATGATATGGTGGTGTGTGATAGATATTTTTTTTTATGAAATCTTATTTTTAATTACAAGATGCTATCATTTTTACGTGGTAGAGCCATGCTGCAGCTATATTAGTAGTATAGTTCTAGCACGAATGGGTCGGCTCGACCGGGGAAGGACCATGCTCTCACAGAATACCAGCGTAAAATACCAGCTTAAGCTCTACTAATCAAAGCTCTACTATGGTGAGTGTAGAGAACCGGATACCCTTTTTACTGGAAAAAAGGCCTACCATCTTAGTCCTCACGGGTGACAACGCATCTGGATTTTGTTCGTAATCGAGGATAGATCTACATCTCTGTCTATGGGTCACAGCAACCACTTACCATCAGGTGGACTGTGTGCTCGTTTGTCACCCTATTCTATATAAAAATAAAAATATCAAAATGAAAATTTGCGTAGTTTCAATGTGATTCCCACAGGCAACAATTTCTACTAAAAGGTAAATGACGAGTGACTACAAGTAGTTACTCGTCATTTTATTAGGGATCGCCCGACACTTGCCAATATGACGCTGCCTCGAGAAGTGTAATTTTGATATCATGTTAATTATTTTTCTATGAAGTGGACTAAACTAAGTATTAACTACACACTATAATGTGTACTACAAGTACATTTTAACACTACACTACATAGCAAGGTTGATCAACATTACTTCAAAGTTACTGACACGAGGAGCTCTCGACACTGGATACAGAAAAGTGTTTTACCAAGCATTTAATTTTGACTAAGTGTTTGTGCAAATGTTGGGTCAAGTGTTTATGCAACTCACAATCATTGCGAATTTGAAATTAACACGCCAAAATTAAACAAGGACGTTTATTTTTAAGTAAATACAACTTAATGGGCGCTTCAAGCTTTTGACATGAACGGCCAAGAGACTGTCATTTAATAAGTTGCGATAATGGTCAAATGTAATTATGATAAGGCAAGAAAGGCTTAAAAATAAGGAAAAACACTAAAATTATACATTTAATTATTATTTAAAGTTATGCTTTTTAAAACAGTTTAATGTAAATCGTGCACTCTTAAAGTTTTTTAATGATGACTAACAGGACAGTGCAGGAATTACAAAATATACATCATTTTTGTTGAGACGCTTATATAATAAAAAATAAATGTTTTTTTAAGAATAGGTAAGAGTGGTAATGAGCACAGAGTCCACCTGATTGTAAGTGGATTTTCTGGCTCATAAATATCTACATGTGTCCTCGACTAAGAATCTAAATGCAGAATGCGTTGTCACCCCTGATGACTAAGATGGAATGCCTCGTTTCCAGTAAGAAGAGTATCCGGTACTCTACACTCACCATACGAAACAAAGTAGCATTAGGCTGCTATTTCACACTGATATTCTGTGAGAGCATGGTCCTTCCCCGTACGAGGCGACCCATGCTTGCTCCAACCATAATATAGCTGCAGCGTGGGTCCACCACATATTAAATAACAATGCATATAATATTAATAATAGGCTAGGTATCCGTAAACAAGGCCTAACGAAATACCTGCTGTTACCGTAACATCTATACTTATAATAAATCTGTAGAGAGGTCAATTCTGTACATGAAATATATTTCCAAAATAACCATCAGGAGGTGATTAGTGATCGATACTGATGCCAAAAATGCAAACAGTAAAATTTTTATCTGTCTGTCTGTATGTTCGTTATGGAAACAAAAACTACTCGACGGATTTTAACGAAACTTGGTACAATCATTTTTCATACTCTTGGGCAGGTTATAGTAGTACTTTTCATCACGCTACGATCAATAGGAGCAGAGCAGTGAAGGTAAATGTTGGGGAAACGGGAGAAATTACTCCATTTTTTAAGCTTCCGTCGCGTGTGCAGCCTTAATAGCTAAAGCTACACAGAAATCATGTATAACGGAAATGTTCTCCTAAAAATTATATAAAAAATATCCTACGACAGCATATGTCTATCTTTTATGGTTGACTCACAATAACACGTGTAACTCCCGATAGCTTAGCAGTTCGGAGCTTTCTGATTATATTTGTCTACTCTTATGTTTATTAACACTCTCACTCATCCCTAATTAAAAAAAAAAGTTAACATTATTATCTATTCAATAAAAAAGAATCATAGAAATCGGTATAGAAACACCAAAGTTATACATGAAATACGCTAATAAGCCATCGCGCGTGAATACTGAATCATGCTATAAGGATTATTTTTGTGTAACGGTCGCCGCGCTCGGTCCGAGTAAACGTAGTGGTTATATTCTCTTTGGGTCCGAGTGCGAGCAAAGAGAATATAACCACTACGTTTAAGTGCGAGCTTCATACAATATTTGGCTGTTGATGCGAATAGACGGTCAGAGTGTTCGACCTTATTGACAGACAATAATTGATTTTAACAAACCGTGCTTATCAGCGCGACTTTTAGTCCACTCTTACGTTTAATAATTTATTTTAGATGTTTTTGTTTGTTATTTTATAAAATAGGTATTACTTATTCTGGTAGTGTTTAAATATTTCTTAGTATTAGCTTAATTATAAATTAACCTTTTTTTATTTAGCTGTAGTTTTAAATAGGTACCTAGGTATCAAATAGGTTATTTCATTCTATTAGACGTAGTTTAGGTACCTACTTATATATTTTTAAGAATTTAATTTTGGATTTAAGGATTTATTTAGGATCCGTTTTATTATTTAAGTAGGCATTTAGATTTTTTTAAGTATATGGTAGCTATAGTTAGAACCTCTAACGTAGATTATTTTGTAGGTAACTGAATGCCGTCGATTAAAAATAAAATACACAATGCCACCTAAAAAATGATTATCTTTATCTCGAAATTCGAGAGAAGCTAAGAGAATGAGAAATGTGCGTTCTCAAGAATCGGCAGAGGAAAGAGCGCATAGGTTAAACTCTATGAGAGTTAGTGCCTCAACTTCTCGAGCCAAAGAAAGCTCTCCAGAAAGAGAGATGCGATTAGCAGCTGACAGAGCGAGACGAGCTACATCACGGGCGTCTCAAAGTTCTTCTCAACGAAAGCTAAGGCTTACCATTGACCGAGAACAACATGTGTCATCCCGAGAAGCTGAAACTCCTTCATAACGAGAATTACGGCTCACAGCTGACCGCGAATGGCATACATTATCTCGCGAGTCCGAAACCTACACTGAGAGGGAATTACGTCTCACAGCTGATCGCGAACGGCATGTACTATCCCGTGAGTCCGAAACCTACACTGAGAGGGAATTACGTCTCACAGCTGACCGCGAACGGCATACATTATCTCGCGAGTCCGAAACCTACACTCAGAGGGAATTACGGCTCACAGCTGATCGCGAACGTCATATTTTATCTCGAGAATCTGAAACTTTACTCAATATGAAGACCGTTTGACAAATGATAGTGTGCAACATAATTATTCGATCTCTTGAAGATGAACATGAGCATGAACAACGACTAGAGTCGGGACGCGAATATTATAATTCTTTGAGACAAGAACGATTAATAAGTTTGCCTAATGAAAGATTAAGAATTGAAAATATTCGGTCTCTTGAAACCAACGAACAGCGAGAGGCCCGTCTTACTGCAGACAGATTTCGACATAGTCTTAATGACTTAGATGTACATATTGAAGATCAATCTACAAATTCGGTGGCGTGGTCCGACAAATATAAAAGTGGGTTTGCTTATAACCTCACAATTGATTACAGATCACCTTCTGTAATAGGCGATATGAACGTAGTATGTTCTTTTTGTAATGCTTCAAAGTGGAGTAAGGTGTCGGCTGGTTTCTGTTGTTCTGGAGGTAAAATAAATTTACCTTCGTTCGAAGATCCACCGGAACCTTTGAAGTCACTACTTTTAGGGGAACATGTGCAATCTAAACAGTTTTTAGACAATATTCGCACTAATAATAGTGTGTTTCAAATGACATCCTTTAGTGCTCAACAAATCTCAGAAATATTGTCGAATATACAGGGGGAAAGCAAAGTTTATAGTTCAATAAATAGAATGGTCGATGAACAAGAAGCCACTAATTATCCGATAGAATTTTTAAATTCTTTAAATATGCCCGGACTTCCTTCTCATTAAATTTGTTTAAAAATTGGCATTCCGATTATTCTGCTCCGAAATTTAAGACCACCACAACTTTGCAATGGAACTCTGCTAAAAGTAACCCAGTTGCAACAAAATATAATCGAGGCTCAAATTTTAACAGCTTGCGGTGCAGGAGAAACCGTCTTTATTCCCAGAATTCTCATAATACCAAATAATTTTCCATTCCAATTTAAAAGAACGCAATTCCCAGTATCATTGTGTTATGCAATGACAATTAATAAGGCTCAAGGGCAGACTTTTCGTGTTGCTGGAGTAGATCTCGGTGTCAGTTGTTTCTCGCATGGTCAGATGTACGTCGCTCTTTCCCGGGTTAGCAGTTCTAGAAATCTTTATGTTCACGTGCCAGACGGGTCAACTTTCAATATGGTTTACCCGGTAGCTTTGCGCTGAAGTATTTTTGTTCTATAAGTACTTAAGCCTCATGTGAACGTGATCTAAACAATATTACCAATATATTAACTTAATAACATACAAGGAGTTACACTCCATTCAAAGCCCAGCGACACTATAACATATATAGGAATGACGTCTTAGCAAAAGTTGTTTAGTCTGATGGGCATTTCCTGTTGACTTACAAAAATGAAAGATCTAGAACGTCTCGAATCGTCTCGCGAATCACATTGATTTCCCGTCCCCGGGCTCTTAGAATTCAACATCAGACGTTTCAGATCTTCGATTTTGACGACCCCGTTGTCGCTGGCATAAGCAACAGGATCCGCGTACGAAGTCGCGAGCAGAAGCAAGTACTATCTAAAGTCCACTACTGAACATAGGCCTCCCCTATATATATGAGCGTAAGAACTATGGTAAATAGTTCCCCTATGAATATTCATGGAAAATGGGGACTCAACAGCCGTTTTGTTTATATTTTAAACTGTTATCAAGAATAATTTAAAATCAAATTTATGTATAACCAACTTCAATATAAACTATTAGTAATAACTCAAAAACTATTAGTCAGACCTTGATCTCATTTATAAGGGACCACACTTGACACCAGCTTTCAACTAAAAATCATCGAAAAAGAATCATAGAAATCGGTTCACCCAGTAAAAACTTATGAAGTAACACGCATAAAAAACATACAGTCGAAATGAGTACAGTCTTCTTTTTGAAGTCGGTAGAAAATACTGCTGCCCATATCATGTTTTCACTTTATCTTATGCCGCCATTAGACAGCAAATCAAAGAAATTGTGGTTTTTCATTTAATGACTTGTTTGACTCAAAATTTGTTAAGCTTAAAGACTATTAATACCAATTTTTTTTAGATAATATAGATATAGAAATGTTTAAAAATATTTGAATGTGAATTGAATCTAGGAACGCTACTTAGCAGGCTGGTACTTAAGCTTCATACTAATTATCAGGCCAAAGATACCTAGTGCTAACCATGCGAATCCGGGGCGGGTAGATAATAAAATACAAAAGTAAGGCACAGAAAATGGAAATAACACAGTTGTACACACATCTACACACACACACACACACACACACACACTACACACGTTGAAACAGGTTTGTTATCTGTTATCTCTGAATGACTGCGTCTTCCGTCCGATCTTGTACTACATTATGCAGTAAGAAGTGTAAGTGATAAAGAATTGTATGGAGAACGATACGTATCATTTTTAGTAAACGCTAACGTATTTAGAGATAATTTTAAATTTAAACTCAAACTTCACACTCTACAATAGGCCGGTATTCAATAAGAGTCTTGAGTACTCCAATTTGTTGACATTGCAACATTTGAATCTAGACCATATTATGCTTGGACAAATTTTCATACTATGTTTCTCCAATTTTGACATTGTGGAATTTTGAGTTTGTCGACATCGTCTCTTATTCAAAATGATTCTCAAAATGGCTTGGACTCAGATTTAAAAATTGTAGTTTGAACTTAAACTTGAGATTATCCTTGAGTTTATACTTTGTCGATTGTGAACATGTGTGTGTGTGTGTGGTTGTCACTCACCAGTAAGGAGAGGTTGTTCTTGGGCAGCATGGTGACGTCACCGGGTCGCACTCCGGGCCCGCAGTAGCGCAGCGCGGGCTCGTGCAGCGCCCGCAGCGCCGCCTGCAAGCGAGCGCGCGCCGCGCCCGCCCCGCCCGCGCCCCGCGCCGCCGCCGCCACCACCGCCTCCACCTCCCGCTCCCATCTACCCACACCGGGGGAACACCGGTATTCACTGCGACGGAGACACTTTATACAATAAAGGTGACAAACGAGCACATAAATAAGTGATGGTGAATTCGAGCCTAATTCGATGAAGCTGTCAAGGCCGCAGGGCCAGCAGCGCACACTTTCAGAAAAAAAATATTACTATTGGCGAGACAACAAATTTTTCAAAGGCATTTTGTGTACTGTCTTGAGCATTGTTTTTTTTTAGCCAAAAGTTATCCTAATTTCGGAATAAGTGGATGTCTGCAGACGTAAGGTCTGGTGAGTGTGGCGGATGACGGAGAGCTTCCAACCCCAGCTCTTGTAACTTTGAGACCATCTGTAGTATGAGGTTGTGAGCGATTGACCAAAGTTAGTTAGAAACGTGTGAACTTCTCCATCATTGTGTTCAGTTCTTCACAATACACATCTGCAGTAAGGTGCATCCCGTTTGGTAAGAGGTGTGACCAGTGAAGAACAGTGACCGTCACTTTTCTAGAGGTAAGTTTTCCTTTAGGGCATTGTTTAGGTTTAGGTGCTGGATCAGTATCCAACCAACATTTTTTTGCAGTTACAGAGCACACAGTCCACCGGACGGTAAGTGGTTGTTGTAGCCCATAGGCATCTACATCTATCTTCGTTTGCAAATCAAAATGCAGATGCGTTGTCAGCCGTGAGAACTAAGTTGGAATACCTCTTTTCCAGTTAAAAGGGCTTACTCTACACATACCATACAAAACACCCTAGCATTAAGCTGCTATTTTACGGTGGTATTCAACTTGCAAAGTGCTTGCGATTATCAAAGAGAATCCATTTTTCGTCGCAAGTATCAATGCGGTTCAAAATTCCTTCGTCTGGGTGCCTGTTGAGCAGTGCAAGGCACGTCTCGACGCGTACTTCGCTCTGGCGATCCTTGAGTTCGTGGAGAACCCATATATCAAGCTTTTTATCTTTGCAATTTGACGCAAATGGACCAATATTTTTTTGATGCTAACGTCAAAAGCTGCTACTAATTCAGCCATAGATTGAGTATCATCAGCTTCCACAATAACCTTTGATTCGTCATTGTCAACCAAAGTTTTCTAACGACCACGGGTTTAATTTTTAGGTTGAAATTTCCAGAACGGAATCGGGCAAACCAATAACAGGTGGTGCGTTCGTTTCTAGTGTTTGCTCCGTAAACGTCGTTGATATTGCGTACCGCTTGTACCGCGTTGCTGTCTCGACGGTACTCATGATCAATATTATGAGTACTACTCATATTCCACAATTACTCGAATTTTTAACGTATCCATGATGACGAAAACAACGCTAATAAATAAAAAAATTATTAACTTTGAAAAAAGAATTCCATATTGTTAAAATAAAATCAATGTGAAATAAGAATTGTTTTGTTTTGAAATGGCCCAATACTGCAGAACGGCAATTTCATAGGTAAAGATAGTGTGCCAATAATGGCAAAATTATGAGGAAATCTATATGGGAGGCCTATGTTTGGCAGTGGACTTTTATAGGTTTTAATGAATGATGGATGGATGAAAGCCATGGATAATTTACTTTTATACTGTCATACATACAGATATTTTAAACTTAAATAAATATAAAAATATAGTTACCTGCACCCTGCTAAACATGATCTAATATCATCCTTCAAGCTCCTAGACAGTGTACAAGTCGGACTTGCGTCAGAGTCGGACGTGGTATGAGATCCTTCGTTCTTTTCGCAGTCGGACAGCCGTCGTGTCGGCTCCGGCTCATACGTTTCGATCTTTGGTAATGTTGGCGATACGCGGCCATGGCTACCGCCGCCGCTGCCGTAGCCTGTTTGATTACATACATTATTATCACAACTTTTTAAAAACTTATAGTTTGAAGAGTTTTTGCATACTCGGATCATCATCGTCGGTATCGCCTAATTACTACTCGAAAATATCTGTATAAGTCATTTTTAAAACATATGACTATTTTTTCAAATATCCACGTATAATAAACCTAGCAAGCTAACAGCATAACAAAGTGGCGAAGCAATCAGCTTTGTAGCGGTTTCTAACGGTTGCCGTTGAGCAATCAGTTTCAAAATAGGAGGTTCAGATGCCTGGGTGATCAGAAATCGATTGCTGAAAACAGAATTTGAAAATTCGAAACCGTTCTCGAGATAATCGTGGGACAGACGGACAGACGGACAGACATCGTGAAATCAATAAGTGTCTTCGCAAGCTTCGCCACTTAATAATATATAGGTTAAATATCATAGATATTAAATTAGCAAAACAAAAATAGTATAAAGCTCACTTAAAAACAATGAACTTACAAATCAGTTTTGATAAAAATTTGCATTTACAAATCATAAGAATTCTATCAGACAGGAAGCGGTCACGCGTTCAAGCATTCCGCGTTCGCGTTCAGCGTTCGAGCGTTCAGTTGCTCACGAATCTCGCTCTTGGACGGTCTACGCAGTGCCACTACAGGCACCATGTTTTTGACTATAGTTCTTCGTCGGAAGACCAAGAATTATTAATATCGTGGACATTAGCAGCGTCAAAACGGAAAAGGAAACATTACCCTATTCTTATTTACTGGGCACGGGTGCGCCCAGTAAATAAGAATAGAGAACAAGATGAATAATTGCATAGACTGTTTTGTAATTGGCTTCATCATCATCATCATCATGTGGCCGGCCCATTGCCACTTCAGCTTACTAATCCGTTGGGCTATGTTGGTTACTCTGGTTCTACTGCAGATATCCTCGTTTTTAAGTCTATCATGTAGAGAAACACCAAGCATAGCCAAGCATAGGAAGCTCAAAGTTGCTCAATGAGCTATGGAGAGCCATAGCTCACTGAGCAACTTTGAGCTTCCTCATACGGCCAGCAGTGAAGGAACACTGAGCACTGGTTTTACAAACTTCTCGTCAGGCGTACCTCAAAACCTCAAAACTAGATTGTAAATTACAATCTAGTTTTGAGGTTCAAAACTAGATTGTAAATTACAATCTAGTTTTGAGGTTTTGAGGTACGCCTGACGAGAAGTTTGTAAAACCAGTGCTCAGTGTTCCTTCACTGCTGGCCGTATGAGGAAGCTCAAAACCTCAAAACTAGATTGTAAATTACAATCTAGTTTTGAGGTTCAAAACTAGATTGTAAATTACAATCTAGTTTTGAGGTTTTGAGGTACGCCTGACGAGAAGATGTGTCGTAATCTCCCGAACGCTTTCCAGCCCAGTTGAATTCGTCGATTGACCTCTAGGTCTTAAGTTAGTGAAGTTGGACTTACCTAGTCAGACTATTTATCCCAGGTAAACATACTCGTCAACAACTTCGAGCTTAGTGCTCTCAACAACTACCGGCATAGGTGTAACATTGACGTTAAACATGATTTTTGTTTTTTCCATGTTCCTCTTAAGACCTATCCGTTGGGAAACACTATTTAGGTCACTGAGCAAAGTTCTTAGGTCCTCCAGCGATTCTGTCATAAGGACTATATCAATATAGACTATATAAGGGCAAATCGAAGGTGAGTGATGTACTCGCCATTGATGTTAATACCGTATCCTTTCCAGTCTAGTACTCGTAAAGTCCAGCTTGAAAACGTCTTTGAATGCAGCGGTGAAGAATTTCGGGGATATTACGTCATCCTGTTTTACACCTCTCTGCAATTGGATAGGTTTCGTACTCTGGTTCTGTACTCGGCTAGCCATCGTAGCCCTACTGTACCAACAATTCAGCACTTCGATATACCGACAGTCAACACTAGCAACACGCACTGCAACTTGGCACCGCCGAAGGGACTGCAGCACCATTCTTTCGACGGAATCAAAGGCTTTCTCATAGTCCACATACGGAAGACAAAGTGTCATATTGTACTCTTAGGTCTTCCGTACAATTTGCCGAAGGGTGTATATGTGGTCTACGGTGCTAAAGCCTTTTAAGAAACCAGCTTGTTCGGGAGGTTGGAGCCGTACAGTCTGCGTGAGAGACGATTCGTAATGACTCTTTAAAACAGCACGGACACGCGCCTCAGAAGGGAAATTGGTCTATAGTTCTTCAAGAGAGCGTTGTCGCCTTTCTTAAAGAATAAAGTCATCACCAAACACTTCTGCTCAATGCCTCCGGAGAAGTGCCACCAAAGAGGATGAATATTAAGAGCTTCTGAAGAACTTCAAGTACCGGTTTTCCATTCACTTTCAGAAGCTCCGCTGTAATTCCATCCTCGCCCGGGGACTTGCCGTTTTTAAGGGCTGGAGATACATTCTAATCTGGCTGACTGACGTCCGGGATATCATCGGAATAGTATCGGATAAGACTTGCTCTTAGATGGTTACTCACACTTGCGTGTGGCTCCAACAATGACCTGTACAACTGCCCCTAGAATCTCTCAATGTCACTCAAAACCTCAGGTGTCCCGGAAGCGATGTTGCCACATTCGGTTTTCAGCTTCGACAGTTGACTTTTTCTGCCAGACAGATCTCTAACAAAGACTTTGGAACCCTGATTCCGCTCGATCACTTCTTTAATATGAGCTGTATTGAAGTAGCGCAGGTCGCGCCGCATGCATTTGGAGATCTGTCTATTCAGTTGCTTGTATGCTATCAAATCTGCTGCATCTTCATCTCGCGTCTAACACCCATGAGATTAAGTGTGATTGGAGAGTTTTTGTGTCCTTCTGCGACGGGTCTTACAGAACTTAGCTCCGACAGCATGGACAGTTTCCACGAGCTTGTGTCTATGTTCATATCGTCCACTTCATTGCAATCTTCTAGGCAATGAAAACTATTTTGAAACTCATTGCAAACTTAATACTATATATATATATATATATATATATATATATATATATATATATATATATATATATATATAATAAAATAATATGTATTAATTGACAGGATGCAAAGAAATTATCTCTAACACGTTTTTGAAATACTAATATGTAACGTTTCAGAATTTCTTATATTAGGCGATAGTGAGTTCCACAACCTAAGCGCTCGTTAATGTAATATTACTTTCTGAAATATTAGTTACATTTTTTATTAATTATTAGATAGGAAATGGCTATACCAAATTGCGGATATTTCTAAAGGTAGAAAAAATAAAAAAAGTATTAAAAATATGCAAAAATTAAAGAGCACCCCACTAAGACATTGTTTTGTGTGATTTACCAAAAAACTTTTATTTAAAACAAAATAACTTCAACTCAGTCCCAACTAGTGACATCTGGTGAGCGGAAGATTACTAGCCCTTATTCATAATACCTGAAGAGGTGGAAGGGGCGCGACGTGGGACGCGAGGAGCATCAGGAACTTCAACCTCCGGCGCCTCTAGCGAATCCACAATTATCACTACCTCTTGCTCCTCTTCCTCCGTGTATATTGGATTAGACCTGCAAACAACGAAAACGCAAATAATCTAACATTAAACTTACTAAACCCTTATTTAAGTGTACTAAAAATGGGTGTATTAACCTGAATTAATAAAAATAAATAAGAGAATTTTTAGAAAACTTAAAAAAACACTATTATTAACATAACATAAAAATAACATAAACACTCACGCCTGTCACCCAGAGGGGTAGGCAGAGACTATGGACTTCCATTTGGCACGATCCTGACAGACCTCTCTCGCTTCCTCCACATCCATATACCTACGCATACACGCTCGTCGGTTAAAGGTACTATTGATTTGGCCCATTTTCAATATATCGCCAATTTGGTCGATAAACTTTCGCCTAGGGCGACCCTTCCCGACTCTGCCATTCACCTCTGCAACATAAATTTGCTTTGTCACTCTTTCCTCATTCATTCTTTCTACATGACCAAACCACCGAAGCATTCCTTTTTTAATCCTGGTCACAACATCATCTTGCAAACCACACTCTTCTCTTATTAAACAATTTCTCACTCTGTCATTCAGATTCATCCCTAACATACTCCTTAATGATCGCATTTCTACAGCATTTATTTTACTCTCGTGCTTCTTCTGCCACACCCAACTTTCACTACCATACATTAAATTGTTAACTATTTATTAATTATTAACACTATTAACATTACTCCCATTAACCATTCTAATAAACTTAACTATAAAAATAAACATAATCAACCTTGTGTAAAGAGTCGTTCACGACAGTAGTCGAATGGCGGTTTCGGTCAGAAAAATAAACTTTTTTGAAAATCACTCTTTTGTTTCATTACCATTAGTTCGAAGAAAAACCTCTGTCCTGGGAAGAACCGGTAAGAAACCCAGCGGAACTTTAAAAAAAATAACAGCTTACATTCATGTATGTTACACAATTAACAACACGAAACAAATTAGAAATAGCTTGGTAGCGATCACCTCATCCCCAGGGGTTATTATCATCCATCAAATACTTAATATCATAATAACCCTCTTTATAGAAAATTATCTTAATAAAGTATTTACGTGGTAGAGCCATGCTGCAGCTATAGTATAGCTGTTGTAGCACGAATGGGTCGGCTCAACCGAGGACCACGCACTCACAGAATACCAGCGTAAAATAGCAGCTTAATGCTGCCGTGTTTCGTATGGTGAATGTAGAGAATCGGAGATCCTTTTTACTGGAAAAGAGGCGTTCTATCTTAGTCATCAGGGCTGACAGCGCATCTGCATTTTAATTCGCAAACGAAGACAGATGTAGATGTCTATGGGCCACAGCAACCACCTATCATCAGGTGGACTGTGTGCTCCTTTGTCACCCTTATTCTATAAAAAAAAATGTTTGAACTTTGAACTTTGATCATCTATTGAAATTAATTATATTTACATACCTTAAAATTACATACTAAAGTAATCTTAAGATTCACTATTGAGTAATAATAAATAAATATCAACTATGCACATCCGCAATTATATAACAGTGGTAATAGTGGTAGAGCCACGCGGCAGCTTTTGCTGTCGCACGGATGGGCCGGCTCGAACCGGGGTGGTACCACGACCTCACAGAAAACCAGCGTGAAGTAGAGGTTTACCTCTGCGTTTCGCTTGGTGAGTGCAGGTGGCCGGAGGCCCTTTTTACTGGAAATCAGGCATTCCATCTTAGTCCTCACGGGTGACAACGCATCTACATTTAGAATTGTAATAGAGGATAGATGTAGATGTCTATGGGCCGCAGCAACCACTTACTGGACTGAGTGCTCGTTTGTCACCCTTATCCTATAAAAAAAAAATATAATGTTTCAATAATATGTTTAAATCTTGTGTTACGTCAAACATAAACAAGTAGTAAATTTTTTTATTTTTTTTTTTTGTACTTTAAGTAGTAATAATTTGTAACCTTTTACAGGCTTTCAACATTGCAAGGAATTATTTTAACGGACGCTCTAGGCCCTAGACGGAAGTTTCTCGACTAAATTGGTGATATACTGAAGATGGGGCAAATAACCGACGAAAATGTATTCGTATGCTTGATGTATGGATATAAACACGTACAGCGTTTACTCCTGCGCCTGATTGTGTCGGATTACCATCCGACTATGAGAGTGAGGAAATAAAACAACACTCGAGCACTGTCCTGTCCTGGGCAGATGACTTGTCTCCATTAAGACTGGCCGCCGTGACCAAATAATGTCATCCAGACCGGATGGTCTGGATTACATTATTATATAGATATGAAAGAAGCGAGAGGAGTGTGTCAGGATCAGTCTCTGCCTAGCCTTCTTGTGTTGAGTGAAGGCCGTGAGAGTTTATATATGTAGAGATATAATGTTATGTATACCGATACGATTTAGAGACCTTCAAGAAAAGAGCCTAGTCTTGTTTAAAAGGCCGGCAACGCATCTACCACCACGGCAAATGCGGTAATCTATAGGGAGGAGGGAGAACCTATAGCAGTGGACATTTAATAGGCTGTAATGAAATAGATTACGGTTGGGAAATCGTCTGTTATCTTCTTCTTGTCCATTTTAAACACAAATTCATACTTAATTCAAGTACAGAATTGCTTGCTCCATAAGAACACCGTTTTTATTCCACATGCAGACACCGTCAATTTGCCATCAAGTTACCCCTTTTCAGAAAGCAACACCCGATTGTTTTCTTTCATGAAAGGTGATAAAGATGCACATAATTCACGAGATGGCGAGAGGACAATGGCCCATAGACACATCTAACTTTTGCGAAAATACAGATGCGATAACCATGTTACCAGTAAAAGGGGCCTTCGATTCTCTACATTCACTATAGAAAACATCAACGTTATGGTGTTCATACTAAAGTATTCAGTGGGAGTGTGGTCCTTCTCTGTTGAGGTCAAGGCCACAACATTTGAGACAATTGCATTAGCTTACGTTGATTTCATTCACTCATGCAATTTTAATAAGTTTGCGTTATAAAAATTGGTCAAGCATCCTCATCGAGAAATGCTTTGAGACGTGTTAAGAATATAAAACTAAATATATTCGGTGATAAAGTCTATATCATACTCGTTGCGCATTCGCAATTATTATAGACCCATTTCTAAGACATTGACACCAAACAACAGGTTCTGCACTTGCAAGTCAAGAAAGTTATTAAAGAAAATAGACACTTATATTAACAGCAAAAGGTTCACAAACTGCACAATGAAACTGATAAATTAAAATCCATTGGCAGGAATTTCTAATAAATCAGCGGAGCGTCTAATGAATCAGGGAGTTTCCTGACCATTCTAACAAATAATTGGCCATTGTTTTCTAAACAATGTATTACTTTATATTGCGTAAGAATTTATTTGCAGCCTTGTTTAAAAGATCCGTGGTAGTTCAGAGGCTAAGCGCTCGCTGTAACTTTCGTGTAACTTCACAGTACGTGAGCAACCCGGGTTTGATTCCCGTTGGCACCAATGAAATTGTTTATTGCAATTTAAAGTACTGATTTACCAAGTGCTCGACGGTGAAGTAAAACATCGTGAGAAAACCTACATGTCTAAAAAATAATTTAAAAAAAGATTTTCGACTACATACGAAGGGCGCCAACACGCATTGGGGCAGCGCGGCGGACATTTCCTTGCCTTAAACCCTCTCAAAATGAGAGGAGGCCTGTGCCCAAAAGTGGGAAGATATAGGTTGTAACTAATTTGTTTAAAATGCAGAATATTAGTTACTTTTTGTAAACAAGGGTACACATATAAGCTTTCATTATATTTTATAGTAAGTACATAAGGACTCTGTGTTTTGCGTTAAAGCGTACAAAATAATACAAAGCTGATTGCTTACAGTTATAAAACTACGTAAATCAATAATAATAATTAGGCGTGTTCATAAAAACTCCTCCAAGGTATAAGAAGCTTATAAATATAATAATTCAAATGAGGGTAGTCTATAGTAAGTGACAGTTAATCTGTTGCTGGGGTTTTATTTGGGTTCAATAACCCTGGTAACGAGGTAACTTTATACAAAACAACAGACAAACATCTATCACACCTATCTTAGTGTCGGTACTTCAAACAAACTGTATTGTACAATGGCATCGAATGCACTGTCACCTTATTGTATAATATCAGATTTCTCTTGTCGGCTATAACATGTGTCATTAAACTTTCAAGAAATTACGGTAAATGTCAACCCTTTGTAGCGTCTTAACAAACTCTGAGATAAACAGTGAAAACATTAATTTGCTTGATTTGTTAAGAGTTCCATTATTTAGAGAGTTAAATTATAGTGATTATACTGACTACAGCCAAAAGTGTATTTTTAAATACATAAGTAAAAGAACATTACAAGGCTCATCAGACACATAAATAAATATATAAAACATTAATAAATGAATAAATATATAAAATCTACTCCTATAATCTCTTATATCCATATATATATATATCGTATGATGACGACAAAGTGATGGAACCCCGCTAAGCGTGTAGTTATTGTATGTCGAAGGAGGAGGGAGAATTTATTTATTTCAACAGTTTTTTGTACTAAAGGTACAAACGGCGGGCTTAATGCCATATGGAATTTTCTACCAGCCAACCGGAAAATTAATGGCAGAAGTGTATATTGCAGTGGGCTAGGGTGTAAAACCTGATTACACCCTAGCCCACTGCAATATACACTTCTGCCATTAATTTTCCGGTTGGCTGGTAGAAAATTCCATATGGCATTAAGCCCGCCGTTTGTACCTTTAGTACAAAAAACTGTTGAAATAAATAAATTCTCCCTCCTCCTTCGACATACAATAACTACACGCTTAGCGGGGTTCCATCACTTTGTCGTCATCATACGATGCATTCAAACCAAACGGCTTACCTTACTGTGTGAAAAAAATTGACTATATAGATCTGTCTTACCATCCGATTATAATACAAAAGTACTTTATAGAATAAGTGCGACACAGGAGCACACAGTTCACCTGACCGTAAGTGGTTGCTGTAGCCTATAGACTTATCTATACTCGATAATCAAAATGTACAGATACTGTCGTCCTTGACACGCCCATGTGCAACCAGTGCATTTTGTCAGTGATGACTTATGGATTTGAGACGTGGTCCTTCACTGGTGGCCGTATGAGGAGCTCAAGGCCGCTCAGCAAGCTATGGAGAGGGCTATGCTCGGGGTTTCTCTTCGTGATAGACTTAAAAATGAGGATATCCGCAACCCTAAGATCCCATAATACAGACTTTATACCGCTTGAGCTGTATAATAAGTCATAAACACCACACATAAGTCATAAATAGCCAAGACATAAACTAGTCTAACAAAGTTCACCCCTAAACAAAGCTTTTTAAGCTATTTCATACGTGCTATAGCCACCCTGTGGCTATATTATGGTTGTAGCCCGAATGGGTTGGCTCAACCTGGATAGGACCACGCTCTCACAGTATACCACTCTAAAATAGCAGCTTATTACAGGCGTGTTTCGTATGGTGGGTGTAGATAACTGGTGCCCCCCCCCCTCCCTCCCGAACGGGTTCCCGTCTTTTCGTGGTGGGTATGACGGGGCCGCACCGTTGATGCTGTGGTGATGGGGCCGCGGGGGGAGAGGAGTGTCGGTATTGTGAGGTGCCGCTCTCCGTACCCTCCGCGGCCGAAACTTGGTTGGCTGCGGAGCCAGAGACCAGATCCGCCGCTGGGGTCGGGAAAGCGGATGCTACTAAAGCCCCATGGCCTCCACGTATCGGACTCGGGGGGGTCCGATACGCAGTTGGAGTTGGAGGCCATGGAGGGGGGCGTGCCTTGTATTTCTGGTGCGCCTTGCCTGAGAAGGAGAATGGGGAGGAGAGATCCTCCCCCGAGAAGGGGCTACCATGCTAAATACCGTGCAAAAGTATTTCCGTGGCCCTGCCAATATGCGGCAAAGGTGGAACCATGGGCTTTTATTCGATGCAAGTTTGACATAACCCGTCCTTGCCCTACGAACGACGAAGTGGGTATGCGTAGGCATTTTCCCATGTAAAAAAAAGATAACTGGTGGCCCCTTTTACTGGAACGAGGCATTCTATCTTATACCTCAGGCGTGACAACACATCTGCATTTTTAAATGTAGATGTCTATGGGCCATTGCATCCACTTACTCGTACTTATTTACTCAGGTGGACTGTGTGCTCGTTTGTCATCCTTAATCTTTAAAAATTTTAAAATGTTACCTCCCCCATAGATTGCATGTATGAGGGTATTTACTTCTTCAAAAATTAGAAATAAATTATTACCTAAGTACTGGCGGCATGTCATCCAGGGCGCGCAACGGGTGGGTGGTTGATGGCGGGTGGGGCACTGGGGGAGCAGGGGGCGCGGGCGGCGGGGGAGCGGATGGAGCGCGCCTGCCGCCGTACGCGCATCCCCCCGCTTCAGCGCCCTCGCGTCGCCCTCCACCCTATAAATAAAAGGATATGCATAAGAAAACAAAATTAGAATATTTTTCAATAGCAGTGGAATACTTTGAATGGTAACGGTGCAGGCGAAATCATCATCCTATTTCGTTATGTGGGACGCAAGTGGCAATTATGGAAAATGCCAAAAATATGAACCACCTTCTACGTATTCGTTTATGCTGACTGCCACTTTGGTCGTCTATTTGGTCCCGGGCTCGAATCCCAAATAATTAGGTTTTTGGGATTTTCTTGTCAAAAACCCCGAAAACCTAAAAATCACTTTTTAGGCTTTCTGACAAGAAATTCTTATCAACAGCGGGAAGTCAGGAAGTTGGAAGTGTTACACCCCCGTGCCTCGGAAAGTACGTAAAACCGTTGGTTCTGTGCCTGATCTCTCTGCAGTCGTGCCGAATTACCGTCCCATCGGAATATTAGAGTGAGGGAATAGAAAGTGCACCTTTGCTTGCAAACACTCGTGTGCTATTATTCTGTCCTGCGTAGATGGCTAGTCTTCCCTGAAACTGACCGCCTAAACTGAAATTCGGTCTGGAGGACATTATTATTCGTATACGGTTCCTAATAAAGACTAAAAATAAAAATAAACTACACAACGCTTAAAAAGCATAGCAATTGTGGCAAATATCCCCCCTATGATGGGGCTATGAGGCAATCTATGCGGGAGGCCTATGTTCAGTAGTAGAATTTAATGAGGGCATCCACGACTTTTTCTGCCACCAGGGTGGCGCCACTAGAGATTGAGGTATAATATTTGACAGATTTCATAGCGGGGAAGTTAATTTGTTCGAAAAATGTAAAGGTTATTGTTTCTTTCTGCACTATTTGTTATATTTTATATTCATAAGATTGAAAATAAATAAACCAAAACCACAGATATTCATAAAAGTAGGAAAATTAAAAAATAGTTAAAAATGTAAAAATTAAAGAGCAAACCACTGAAGCATTGTTTTGTGCATTAATTTAATACTCTAGAAACTGCTAACTTTACTGACTTGACATTGGCAGAATTATTTTAAGAGAAGCCAAAAAGTAAAGAAGAAGAAGAACTGCTAACATTTATTAAAAACCAATTGCTCAATTAAATTACATTGTGTAACAAAAAACTTTACCTCAGTGTCAACTAGCGACATCTAGTGAGCAGAAAATTATTAGCCCTCATCGACTGTAACGGCAACGGTACCAGAAGGATGCTACTACCCATCTCCTGTTTCTATTTCCCTCTTTGCCTCTTACGTTATATTGTAGTGGATATTCTTACACCGTCACAACATGCTTAAGTCATTCGTAATGTATGTTTGTTCTAGCAACTGTCATATCCGTTACTAGAGGCAGTGAGAATGAGTCTCCTTACGCCGTACAACTCACGTCTAAACACGTATAAACTAATCTTTATTGAAGACTTAAAATCCCACAATAAAAATAACAACCGGCTAACTAACCGCCTTATGTACTGGCTTTCGAATGACATAACATAGTTACTAAGCTATTAACGTGTATTGTTCAGTTTGATACCAATTGTAAACCCATTGTAGATACATTAGATAAGTACGTGTAGATTATCGGAGATGCCTTCTAAAGGCATGACACAAAGGTCGGAGAATAGAGTACTGCCAAAATTATCTTTACACAATTCTTAATTGCAAGGTTTTGTTTAAGGCGAGTTTACACTATACAAAAATGCGATATAATCAATATAGACTTCAAAAATAATTCACACAAAAATAATACTTAGGTCAGTTGTTAGGACTTTTATTTAGATAGGGATGATAAACGAGCGTACAGTCTACCTGATGGTAATTAGATATGCTATGGCGCACATGCACTTAGTATCTAACCTTGATTAAGAATTTAAATGAAGATAAGTTTTCACCCCTGAAAACTAAAATGGAGTGTTAAATTAGCATTTAAAAATAATCTAAAAAGATAAAAATATTTTTCTTCTTTGAATGTAACTTTAGTTGACTCGTCACACATGGGAACGATTAACTCCTGACATTATCTTAATACGACTTAATCACAAAACGGCAACATGTCTCTACTATCCTCATCATAAAATATATTTATTACACATACACATAAGTCTTACAACCTTTTTAAACATTATATTTATGTAGTTATCTATTTGTGTATATTACGTAGTTAGTTATAGTTTTTATTTTGTTTTTATTCTAAATTGCTACACCTACGTTAAATTATCACCACTCCATGGGTTGACTGGTAGAGAATGCCTCAAGGCATTAAGTCCGCCCTTTGTATTATTTTGTTTTAAGGAATGCAATAAAGAATAAATAAATAAATATATTTCTCTCATTTTAAACATTAAATTACAATATAAAATGTTGTATAATCAAATATGAAAACATTTTGAGACAACACGGTAGCGATCACCTCACCAATTTTTTAGTTTTTAACTTGATTCCATTTTAAATGTTTTTGATAGTTCTTAAAATTTTGCTCTAAGGGACTCTGTCGCAGGTAATAAATTACTCATATGGCTCTCTCTGCTGCAAAATAAAGATAGTTTCAATGCCAGTCGCATTACCATAATTGTCTTATCGTTCCAACAATGCAATGTAATGCGAAAATCTTGATCATGGAGTCATTGTGCGTTACATAATAGCACAATATTGTGTAGAACAAAGTGTTGTTTCCACCAAACGTCAGCTGATTCCATCTTGGTAGGTATTACTTATTTAACGGAAATCGAAATAAGATTTAGTTCGTAAACCGTTCACAAGAAATTAAAAAAAACCGGCCAAGTGCGAGTCGGACTCGCGCACCGAGAGTTCCGAACAAATCCGTAGGTATATAAGTTTAAAATTATTAAAAATATTTTTATTATATGATGTAACTAAAAATTTTTTCTTTTCGCAATTTGTCCTTTATCTGTACTATAAAACGTTGCTTCGTACCAAATTTTAAGATTCTGAGTTCACGGGAAGTACCCTGTAGGTTTGATTCCCTTGCGAATGCCGAAAATTTGCGGCATAAACGGCTGTATCTTTTGATTGAGTTAGCTTAGAAGTTTGATTTTTTCACAGCTCCAAGGGACAGTAGACGTGAGTATTTAATATGAATTTCAGCCTGATACCTCCACGCTTTCCTGAGAAAAAGGGTCTTGACAGAGAGACAGACAGACAGACGGACAACAAACCCTAAAAATAGGAAAACATACCATAATCGCCACCCTTAGTATTGGTTATTAGCTAGACGAGTAACAAACGCTACACTACTTCAATTCCTTATTCGTTTCGTTATTATAGATTGGGCATTTGTATGGTCACAAATATAATCTCGTAATTTTTTCTATGAAATACATCGTACAAGAGAAATATTTATAAAGGACTTTGTAAATACCTTACGATAAAAACTATATAGAAATAAATGTATCACCTATGTATATTAGAAGAGCAAGTTTTACAATCACGACCACATATTATACACAATATTTTATACGTGGTAGAGCCATGCTGCAGCTATATTAATAGTATAGTTGTACGAACGGGTCGGCTCCACCGGGAAAGACCACGCTCTCACAGAATACCAGCGTAAAATAGCAGTTTAATGCTGCTGTGTTTCGTATGGTGAGTGCAGAGGACCGGAGACCCATTTTACTGGAAAAGAGGCATTTTATCTTAGTCCTCACGGCTGACAACGCATCTGCATTTTAATTCGCAAACGAAGATAGATGTAGATGTCTATGGGTCACAGTAACCACTTACCATCAGGTGGACTGTGTGCTCGTTTGTCACCCTTATACTATGAAAAAAAATTACGTTTATGCAAATAAGCATACAATCCCACTTATAATCGTGTACGTAAACAGTACTCCTCAAATGGTATCAGCCACATCAACATTATTAACAATATGAAAACGTTCGACTTGATACGATCTGTGCTTGTCAACTGTTACAAATTGACCTTTAATTTTGTATGATTTTACTTCTTCCTTGAGTGTTTTTAAAAAGCAGTCAGAGCCGGAATCGATTATGTAAATGTTTTTTTTTAATTTGTACTTCCATTTAATTTCACCTACTTTCTCTCAAACTCCTTGTTACTGATGTAGGCTTTCCTGTAAACCTTTAAATAGATTGCTAATTGCTTTGATCTTTAACACTTTGCTTTTAAATACTATGCTATAGTAATCAGTATTTTTATTACATTTTCTTCGACTGCTATCAGCTGTTTGCTATTCATGAATAAATTGCTTTCGCCCTTTTTAAACTTATTTAATATTTAGCTACATCAATTAAACAGTTACAGTTAAACATTTACTCTTTGCCTTTAAATAAATTTAAAGCCCTGGTGAATGAGTGGCTACTAAGCCTTGATTATGACGAGGTAGAAGCTATAATTGAACAATAGTTCTTAAACACGCGCATAAAAACACACACACGCACGCGCACAACACAACACACACACACACAAACACACATGCACACACACACACATGCTAAATGACTTAGAATATTTTGCTATGTCCTTAGTATAAGTCACTATAAATATTATTATGTACTACTTTTAAATGGAAACGCCTATCTATGTGAGATGGGCGCTAACATCTGCGACACAGTCCTCGACTACTGCGGATGTTAACGTTAACTATGTTCATGTTAAAATGTTTTTGGTTTCAATAAATATTATTATTATTATTATTAATTTTCTTAGAGAAATCTCTACAATATATTTATTTATTTTAAACAATTGATAATATATAATATTTTAGATGTTGCTCAGTTAATTTGGTGTGGTTTCCAACGCCGAATTCGCATCATGTTGAAATGAAAGTTGAGTTGAAAAAAACGGCGAGTAATAAATATTTCAAGAAATATCGTACGAGTACTTTCGGTAAATGAAATATTGTCACTATTTCGTTAAATTATTTATAAAACCAAATGAAAGAGGCTTTTTATAGTTCTTTTATTTATTTTACAAACAAGCTGAAATTAATTTTTAGGCCCTAGCAGAACGTACCTGTGCGCTTTGCGCTTACGGCATGCAATAAGAATTTACCTTTAGTGTACTTGGTCGGATATTAAGTTAACACTCTTCTGTCATAATATACTGCTATATTTTATTTTCATGACATTTTTTTATAAATATAACAAGACAAGTAAGTATGTTCAAAATAGCTTCACGCCTGATGTTTATTCTTTTACATTAGTATGTATTAGTATATTTAATACAATGTATAATAATCTCTAATTAATGGAAATTAAAACTAGATAGCACGAAATTTATATTTTTAAGCAGCTAAAATTTAACGGTTAAAAGCATTAATCGACCATTTTTATCATAAAAAGTAACGACAGAAGCACAATACCCAGCACATAAATTTTCGACCTCTCGTCCCCCCGATGATTTGTCTTTATAAACATTAATTATTTTTCACTTGTCAAAAGTTATATACCGTAACTCGTTGGTTATAGTGGTTTAAAAAACAACTTTTTATTTTACATTAAGTACTTAATTTGGGATCATTTTTCTTCATTCGTTGTTTTCGTAAACCTTTAACTTTAACTACGTTACATTGATGACTCTTTTCTGCCGAGTTCCAAAAAGGCGACGGTACTCAAATCGACTGCATATTTTTTTATGTGTAACTTTTTACTGGGTGAACGGATTTCGATGGTTCTTTTTTTATTTGAAAGCTGGTACTTCTCTTGTGGTCCCATATGAATTTGATCAAGGTCAGACCAATAGTTTTTGAGTTATTCTTAATAAATTATATTGAAGTCGGCTGTACAAATTTTTTTTATTTTTATTTCTAGCAAAGTATTTGATCTTCTAATAGATTAGTACAACGGCACGCGAATAGAAAAGATATATGCGTTGTTTATTTATATTGAATGTTAAAATATATCGACATTACATTTTCAGAACATCCTTAACCTACAGTTGGAACTGATGGAGATATACAATTTCCAATAGTTCTTTTTACCTGTCAAGCTTGTAGGTGTTACTCGATTATCGTAAATCGATTCGTGATCGTATAAAAGCAATTAGTGCGTGACTTTAAGCGAGATACGATCTCATTTTGCAATGTATATCGAATTTAAATAAAAGATGAAATTCTTGGCGCGATGCTAACTAACATTTCAAAAACATCTTTCAAATGAAGACTTACCATCGATGTTTATAAACCTGTTTAAACCTTTAATATTATTATAATATTTTTAAACCTTAATACCTTTATAAACCTTTTTACTAAACAACCATAGAATTTAATAAAAATTGAATTTTTTCTTGGTCTAAGTATTTTAATCGACTTCAAAAAAGGAGGAGGTTCTCAATTCGTCAGAATCATTTTTTAAGTATGTTTACCGATTACTCGAAGACGTCTGAACCCATTTGCAAAATTCTTTTTTTTTGTTTCAAAGGGCTTAAACTTTCCAGGTTGTCCCTTTTAAATTTTATCGAAATAGGTTGAGCGGTTATTATTTTATTTATTTTATTATATTAATTATTTTATTTATATTGAAGTCGGTTGTACAAAATTTTTATTGTTTATAGCAACGAGCGTGCCGCTTACGTGATGATAAGTGTCGACCGCCGCCGATGAGTGGTTTATTAGTGGATATAATGGTTTATTTCAGAAGATTGCTTTCTATCTGCTATGAATTTTCCACCGACTTCAAAAAGGAGACAGTACTCAATTCGACTGTATGTTTTTTTATGTGTGTTACCTCATAACTTTTACTGGGTGAACCGATTTCGATAATTCTTTTTTTATTTGAAAGCTGGTGCTGCACATGTGGTCCCATATAAATTTGATTAAGGTTTGACCAAGAGTTATTCTTAATAATTTATAATGATATAATGATGTCGTTTGTACAAATTTTTTAATTTTAAATTATATTTATAGCATAAGAAATGTATATATTGGTATAGGTAGGTAACACTGTTGTCATGTTATTGTCATAGTGTTTTGGTATGAATTCTTATTACTATAATAAATAATCAGTTTGCTCTCCCTTAAGCACAATGACATGGATTATATTTCACGAAAACCACACAATGGTCTCAAATTAGTGGTGACTGGGGTAAGACCTTGCGGTTTAAAAGATACTGTAGCCCCAATCGTATACAATGCGAGCAATTATTTTTTATGTCGTGAATATGTGATTTTATATAAAAACATTTAGCATCGGTTCTGGAGATCCAAATACATAGAATGGAACGTCAATGAACTCAACATAACACGTGAAAAGTTTATTTATCTATGTTTTGTAAACGATTTGATCTCGATTTCAGAGTGCATAAACACTACAGCGGTTATTAAATTAATACACAAACGCAAAGAAAAACTAGTAAAAGTAACGTCTGTCAATGAACTCGGAAACAAGGGTGACAATCGAGCATATCATGTGGACTGCCACATGACTGTGATTGGGTGTTGTAGCCCATAGACATCTACATACCACCGGTAAATATTATCACAGTACATGTTGAATGAATGGAATACCCAGATCAGCACATTTATTTAGGAGAGTTAATATCTTCAATTAATACTATGCATAAAGAAATTAGTGGAAGAACAGCACACACTTTTTTATTTTGGTCCCTTCACAAAGGGACCAAAACTCCACTGACTTTTATAACTCAAGTCAAGTTAAAATAAAACAAAAATTTTCAACATAGTATATTCTGGCGTGCTTGGTTATGGTTACCAGGCATTAACAGAACAAGTAATTAATAAAATAAACATTTATCAAAGTGGTGTGCTCAGCAGCTAAAAAGGTGCAAAATTACGGCAAATTGAAACCCGTTTGTCATAGCTTTGAATAAAGTACGGAATAATTAATTAATATCCTTCTTTATTTCAACCACACGCACGCACATGCACGACCACTCATGCGCACTCACACACATATATATCCACTTACGCAAAAACACACACACACACACACACACACACACACACACCTCGCGCAGATATGCATGCACGTAAAATATGCATGCACGCAAATATAATTAAATTACTTTATTTACATAAAATAGTTTAGCTGTCATTTATATTAGGGAGATCGCACTGACTCCCGTAACACAGGTTTTTTAACCTAGCTCGGGAGTCAGGGACTTCAAAAAATATTATAACATTTTTTATGTCAATAAAGATCTTTATTATTTATTCATTATTTATTATTTATTTCAACAGCAATTGTCACTGATAGACAACGTGAAGGCAGAGAGTGAGAGATACGAGTATAGAAATTATAGGATGCTAGAAACACAGAAAGATTGCAGATGATAGTCGTGGAATAAAAAGTGATAAGAATACGCACGATGTAATTATAAATGGACCTTGATTACATATTGCACTAGGCGTTAGTAAAAAAATTCGTTGCGAATTCCGAGATGTTAATTGAGTTTCTTAAATCATTAATGATTGTGAAACATTTAATAGAATTGATTTTTGGTGAAGCAATCACAAATCATCTTCAATCGGGCGTTCATTAATGATCAAAATCCAAATTTATCCACACAATATGTCATTATGTATAAAAGCGTGACTGTTTGCGAACATTAGCAAAACAAATCAACAAATAACACAAACGTTGAAACTACGAGTTAAATCGTGACTTAATACCGTATCGACTTATGCGATATTAATTTTCTTTCATTATTGAAGAAATCATATAACTGGATAAATTTTAGGAAAAAATATTAGGCAAGTGTGTTTCGTGCCTCACTCTATTAGGGTTCCATACATTATTTTTTCTTGAAAATGTTTGTTTTAGTGGTTTCAGCTTACAAATTACATTACGAATCGGTATTTTTTAGTATTTAATGTTATAATACAGTTTTTTATGGTTTAACAATAATTTAAAATTTAAAATTTTGTATAACCGACTTCAATATAAATTATTAAGAATAACTCAAAAACTATTGATCAGACCTGGGTCCACATATGAATGGGACCACATGTGAAGGACCAGCTTTAACGCGGTCACCCAGTAAAAAGTGATGAGGTAATACGCATAAAATAAAACATACAGTCGAATTGAGTATCGTCTTCTTTTTGAAGTCGGTAGAAAACGGTCTAAAACTGGCAAGTTAGAAAGAAGACGGAATTCAACCATTGCTTTATTTATGAAGAAAAAATAATAAAAATATTTTATATTTCTACACAATAAGCTATATAAAATAGTTTAATTGAATTTCTAGTTGAATATACGGTTTGAATTTTTAATTGAGCATTCTACACCAAACACCAAACCATCAAGTATGTAACTCATTCCCTCCACGAACTAGAAATCCGTTACACACGGACCATTTTATTTTTTGGGTATTGAACCCTAAAACCTAAAAACGGACAACAAAACGATGACCGCTATGCGATCCGCCTTGACCCGACATTTTAATCAGAATACTGAAATCATTGATATAATAATATACAAGTTCTAAGACAATGCTTATATTCTAAACGAATTTTAGCCAAGGTGAACATTTATTTTCTTAATCTACAAGTACCATCTAAAATCTAAATGTCGATAAATTTTCAACAAAAGACTTAATATATTTGATATTTGAAAATATTTATAACTAGCTGTTCGCCGCGACTTCGCCTGCATGTAATTTAGGGTTTTAAATTTTTTGCACGGAACCCTAATTCTTTTTCTAAAATAAAATTAGCGTAAGTTACTCCTTACAATATCAGATATCTGCCAATGAGAGTCCCGTCAAAATCGGTCCAGCCATTTTGGAGATTAGCCGGAACAAACAGACAGACACAAAAATTTTAAAAATTGTGTTTTTGTTATAAGTACTGTATATACTTCCATATAAACGTAGTAAAAAGCTGTTATTTTAACATTACAAATAGACATTTCATTTTTATTTATTTGTATAGATTTTTAGCGTTCCTTTGTCATACAAATGGAGCCTCATAATTTGCTCTGTCCATCTGTCCTAATCTTTATATATAAAAATTACGTGTCACATTGTTTTGTCCGCGATGAACTCCTAAACTACTGAACTGATTGCAATGAAATTTTGCACACTATGTGCAGTTTGGTCCAACTTAAGAGATAGGATAGTTTTCATCCCTATAAGTGACCCTCAATATTTTTTATTACGAATTTAATAATTTTTATAAGACACAGGGTCGTCGGAGAGGGCAGAACAACATCTGCCTGGTCAGCTAGTGTACTATAACATCGCAACACTTTACTTATTATAAGGCAATGAATGCAACCGTACTTGTTGGTAATTGGTGATGAAGCCCTACATGGTCAATCATTATCTTAGCGTAAAAAAGAAAAAAGCCTGTTCACTCTTGCCTTGAAGATACACATTACCCACATTGTAATTGGATAGAAAGATTTTTTTTTATATAGGATAAGGGTGAAAAACGAGCGCACAGTCCACCTGATGGTAAGTGGTTGCTGCGGCCCATAGACATCTACATCTATCCTCTGTTACAGATCAAAATACAGATGCGTTTTCACCCGTGAGGACTAGGATGGAATGCCTCGTTTCCAGTAAAAACGCTGTCGGGTAAATTGTTACACTTTATACGCTTTGATCTGATTTGAAGCAAATCCTTTAGTTCGATAGGCGCTTGTCGCCAACAAAGGGCAGACCCGCGAAGCGTTTGGTTGTTCAATTATGGGAAGGTGAGAAAAGAATTATACCATGTGATTCCTGCGCTTACTCTCCGGAATTGACGGCTCCGTGGCGCAGTGGCTTAGCAATGAGTTGCTGCGCTGCGGGCCGCGGGTTCGAATCCCGCACGGAACAAGAATTTGTATGGCCTACAAATAATTGTTCCGGGTCGGAATGTTTGTCCTTGTGCAATGTGTGTGTGTGTAAACTGCCTCTACGATACAGGAGAAAATCCTAGTGTGGGGGTAACGTTTTTAAAAAATAAAAAAAATAAAAAATATTTTTTTTTTATAGGATAGGGTGACAAATAGTCCACCTGATGGTAAGTGGTTGCTGTGGCCTATAGACATCTACATTTATCCTGAATAAAGAATCAAAATGCAGATGCATCGTCACCCGTGAGGACTAAGATGGAATGCCTCTTTTCCAGTAAAATGGGTCTCCGGTTCTCTACACTCACCATGCGTAACACAGCAGTGTCAAGCTGACATTTTACGCCGGAATTCTGTGAGAGCGTGGTCCTTCCCCGGTCGAGCCGACCCATACGTGCTACAACTATACTACTAATATAGCTGCAGCATGGCTCTACCACGTATATAATGTATTTATGGCTACTCCACATCTCTGCTCGAGACTGACAAGGTTGGTTTCAACCAAATCTAGGTTAACCAACAAGCCACTTAGCATCTTGCCATGAGTCCTCACTGTGTCCAAGGCTGTTAGGTGACATTTTATAGGAACCAGTGTCGCCAGGTTACATTTTTTACATTTCATGTAACTTTTTGTCAACCCATGTAACTTTTTTTTTATAGGATAAGGGTGACAAACGAGCACACAGTCCACCTGATGGTAAGTGGTTGCTGCGACCCATAGACATCTACATCTATCTTCTATTACAATTCAAAATGTAGATGCGTTGTTACCCGTGAGGACTAAGATGGAATGCCTCATTTCCAGTAAAAAGGGCCTCCGGCACCTGCACTAACCAAGCGAAACGCAGAGGTAAACCTCTACTTCACGCTGGTATTCTGAGGGGTCGTGGTACCACCCCGGTTCGAGCCGGCCCATCCATGCGACTGCAAAAGCTGCCGCGTGGCTCTACCACTGTTAAAAACTTGTATGTAACTTGTATGTAAGAACATCTTTAGGTGCATTTACGTAACTTTGTATAAAATACAAATTAAGGTCAGTTCGATCAAACAAAGTTCAACCAGATTAGAAGTAGTAGATATATTATAAAGAGTGTTAATGGAACGTCGATTTCTCACAAATATACTATGTGGAATTATTCGGAATACAAAGACAATTACTAATTGGTTTAAAAGAAAAACATCCTACCGACTCCAATATCATCGAATACCCATGGTTGTGAACTACATACTGTCGGTAAATAAATAATTTCAACTTGACTATTACTTAAGAGCAACCCTAATACAATTCCAAGAACAAGATTTAAATTGTTAATCGTACATTTTAAGTGTTGATTTAACATACATTTTTATTTTATACCTACAGTAATGCAACACGAGAGCAAACTTGCATGTTTGAGAAATTAAAACATCTTTCGAGAACATACGAAGTTCACTAAGCCGCATTCCTCGTACCCACTGGAGGACCTATGCAAGCTTATATGAACAACGTTAAATATATCTTATTTTTCAAATACCAGCAGACCCACCCTATTTACTGGAAGCGAGGCATTCCATCATAGTCCTCAGGGGTGACAACGCATCTTAATTTTGAATCGTAGTTGAGGATAGTTGATATGTCTATGGGTCACAACAACCACAGATCATCAGGTGGACTGTGTGCTCGTTTGTTACCCTTACCATAGAATAAATAAGTACCCTTACCTTATAAAAAAGGTACTGATACTAACTAACTGGGGCGGCTACGTCGCTGCCACAGAAGACATAATTGCGGAAATATCGTTTTAAATTTGGTAGAGTTATACATATTGTTTAATTAGGAATGATAATGCATTTATTGAAGTTGAATTCTATATAAATTTCAGATAAATTTGTCGGTATGGTACGCGCGTCACCTACTCTTAAGTTAATTGTACTATGCCTATAACCTTCGCACAATAAATTGACAAAGTTTTAGCTGGTTTTAGCGGAATCTGATGAACGGTATGACAGCGCATAAAATACGAACAAACAAACATTAATTTTTATATATTAGATATAGTTTTTGTAAGTAGGTTTTAAAAACGATACATCAACTGTACATACATCAATTACCACGGATGAAGAATTTCACAAGAATGTAACTCGCAATGTCGCTAGTCTATTGCCATTTACGTGGTTGTGTAACTTCATGTTGACAAATTGACCCCCACTTCCGATGATATGACGCTTATTGACGCCCAATTACGAAATATTTATAATTTTCCGAAGGTCCTACGTATTGGGAGGCAACCGAACTTAAATATTTAGTTCACTTTATTTAAATGTACTTCATTAGAAAACCAAATTAGTTCAGAGTGTGCTCTTATTTATAAAAGTTACTTGTCGAAAATATTGACTAACCAGTGAACCACGGTAATTAACGTTAAAATTGTCATATCTGAACTTAATTAGGAATTTGACACTCGTCATCGGAAACACTTCCATTACAGGCCTACACAAGTCCACTGCGGAGCACAGGCGTCCTGCTTTTAGGAGGGATTTTGTCATAGTTCGCACGCTCGGCAGGCTGGCTGGCAAACGCTGTTTTATAACTTTGCTTGTGCTGTATCAGGAAGTGCTGTTGCTTCTCTCCTGTTTCAGTTTTTTCTGTCGCTTCTTACGACACCCACGGGAGGATATGAGGTAGTGGATATTCTCACACCACAACTACACGGTGGGTGTGAAAGCAAGCATTTCTATATAAATTGTATGAGATCATATTAAAATAACGTCATAGTTTTTATATATAAATTATCATCCTATTTGTATATTTTTAAAGTAAAATATTTATTTCAACGTAAATAAAACAATCAATCAAGTTTTAAATCGCTACCGAGAGTAGCAAATTCAAATAGTAATTTGTCAATGACTTTGAGTAATAGTTTTTCAAATAATTTTGGAACGAAGCTCCTTATCGGACGGTATGGGTAGGCTTGCCAACCGTCCCGGATTTTCCGGGACGTCCCGCTTCTGGGTAAATTTTGGACCGTCCCGCCGTAACCCCTTGCGGGACGCCTTTTGTCCCGGAAATCGGTGATTATATGATATCAGTATCTATCTCGTACCAACTTCACCTTAGTCGTATCTTTGATACCATTTTCGAATGCATCAGCAGAGAGAGTATTTTCTCTCTGTGAAAACGCATGGACAGACAGCAAAAATAAACTGTTTGATGACCACGTCAAGGCTGAACTACAAATTAACATTAATTTTCATCAAAAATGTAGTAAATTTTATAACCAATGTGTTTTTTTCTCTAACCAATTTGTATGTGGTGTGTTGTGTCCCGCGTAATATACCCAAGTCCCGGATGTCGAGCTGGGTAGTCCCGGAAATGCCTTTTTTGGAGTTGGCAAGCCTAGGTACGGGTTTGACGGATGGGAGCTAGGCGACAAAAAGTGTAAGATTTTGTCGTCACTACCCCTTGTGCCATAGTGTATTTTATTTTAAATGACGTTTCATTTTAATAGACGCTAGTAATACATTTATTTGTATTTGTTGATCAATTTATAATACGTTTATCAATAATAAGGAACTTTGTTCCAACCGAGTGTTCCACGATATTCACGCATGTTTTTTCTTATACGAGTATCAATGGTACCGTTTTAGCATAAAATATCCTACGTGACATCATCATTCCTCTACTTCGCTAGTCTAGTGATCGTAAACGCGAATGTTGGGTCGGGCCAAAATCAGTTGTTGAGTATTTCTGTCAAGAAACTCCCAGTAGCTGCCCGGAGTCAGGAAATTGGCGGTGTCTCACCCCCGTGCCTCGGAAAGCACGTAAAGCCGTTGGTCCTGCGCCTGATCTCTCTCCGGTCGTGTCGTTTTACCGTCCCATCGTACTATGAGAGTGAGGGAATAGAGAGTGCACCTGTGCTTGCATACACTCGAGCACTATAATCCTTTCCTGCGTAAATGGCTAGTCTCTGTTGAGATATGTAGTCGTCTGTGGAAGAGCCATGCTGCATCTGTATTAGTAGTATAGTTGTAGCAAGAAGGGGTCGGCTCGACCGGGGAAGGACCACGATCTCACAGAATACCAGTTTAAAATAGCAGCTTAACACTGCTGTGTTAGGTATGGTGAGTGTAGAGAACCAGAGACCATTTTTACTGGAAACAAGGCATTCCATCTTAGTCCTCACTTTTGGTTTCACATTTTGATTCGCCAACGAGGATAGCTTTAGATGTCTATGGGTCACAGCAACCACTTACCATCAGGTGGACTGTGTGCTCGCTTGTCACCCTATCCTATATAAAAAAGATGGGCCGCTGTGACCGTAATTCGTTCTGGAGAACATTATTATTATAACACTACAAATCTACTGCTAAATATGAGTCGCCTACGAAGACTGATACAAAACACATTTTGAACTGTCCGCATATATTAACTTTCCGCATTCATACCTCATCAGGTCGTCACTCCATTGGATGTTTTTTTTTTTGTCAAAGTTTTAGTTTTTGTTAAGAATGGTATCAGAAGTGTTTTTATTTGGCCAATATTTTGTGCATAAAAATAAATTTTTCGAGCTGAATATATCTTTGCTTAAAAAGGTAGTAAATGAATTTCGGAAAAAAAATTATGTGCTTTATAATTATGTGCATAAAAATTATGCTACACGCTATGTGAATGTATTACATAGTGTGGAATTAATAACATTTTATATATTTAAATATTAGAAAGTTGTTTGAATATTAGCCTAGGAAACAATTTTTGATAAGGCTTGACAGACTCTAAAAGATAGTTTGTATAAAAACACATGACATAATCTAGGTATGTCTACAATTATGTTAACATGAACTGTGACCCCGATTAAGCCCGTTGTTGACTTCAACGTTCATCATCAAAACCTTGAAAATTTAATTATTCATTGTAATTATATAATTTTGATTCTAATTTGCATCTGTTATATTCACAAAGGTTAATATATTTGAATATTTAACATATTGATTACATTTTGTTGCAAAATATAAAATTTGCTACTAATCCACGATGAGCCAAGGTTGAAACATACAATCATTTAACACTCGACCATACTTATTTATAACTTAATATTAATCTCTACTTAAGATTAAAACAGTGTGTGTTGCCAGTGATGACTTATGGATCTGAAACGTGGTCCTTCACTGCTGGTCGTATGAGGAAACTCAAGATCGCTCAGCGAGCTATGGAGAGGGCTATGCTCGAGGTTTCTCTGCGTGATAGACTCAAAATGAGGACATCCGCAGTAGAACCAGAGTAACTGACATAGCCCAACGGATTAGTAAGCTGAAGTGCCAATGGGCCGGCTATATAGCTCGAAGAACCGACAACCGATGGGGAAAGACGGTTCTCGAGTGGCAGTCTCGTAGCGGTAGGCGAAGTGTAAGGTGACCCTCCACTAGATGGAGTGACAACCTGATAAGACATGCAGGAAGTCGATGGATGCAGGTGGCTCAGGACTGTGCTTCGTCGCATTCCTTGGGGGAGGCCTATTTTCAGCACTAAACTTGTGAAGGGCTGAAATAATAGTAATAAATCGTGAAGTGTGCAGCCTTCGTAACTACTTCCTGACGAAATCGGATGATCCATTCCATAGGGACGTCATTTCATATGATAAAGGGCTAGCCCCTCTATCCTTAGCCAACGAGCAATGGCAAAACCCAGCAGTACAGTACATTTCCGACCGGGAGACCGTATGGAAGGAGAAGGAGCTCCACGAGAGGTTCTACAAGGCTCTTCATGAGCCTTTCATGGACACAGTTGCCTCCCTCCGCTGGCTAAGTTTTGGTGCCCTCTTCAGGAAAACCGAGGGTTTTGTCTGTGCAATACAAGATCAGGTTATATAGACCAACAACTATCGGAGATACATCCTAAAGGATGGCACCGTCGACATCTGTCGAGCTTATCGCCATCCCGGTGAGTCACTTAGACATGTCATCTCCGGTTGTTCGGCGCTTTCTAACTCTGAGTACTGGTAGAGGCACAACCTAGTAGCCAGGTTTCTAAACCAAGAGCTCGCTCTGACATAGGTCTCGTGGTTCTCAAACTGCCTTATTATAAGTACTTCCATCCATCATCAGGCCATTCAGGCTATCATCACAGACGGGACTATTCTTGCGAATAAGCCTAATATTGTACTGATGGACCGGGCACAGTCATAGATATTTTAGTTCAACATTACAATTCCTTATGACGAGAACCTCGTGAAAGCCGAAAGAGATAAACAGACAAAATATCTCGACCTGGTTCACTAGGTAACCGACATGTGGGGTGGTCTGCCGACCGAAATTATTCCTGTGGTCGTTTCTGCGAACGGGCTAATTCCAGTCAGCGCCTCAGGTCATCTGAAGCGACGAAAAGCGACGAGCACGAAAAGGCGATGCTCCTCGATACTCCTTTTTTTTTACGGTTTCTTTCCCTTTCCTAAATCTCGGCCATTTGGTCTCCCCTGCCGAGGGCTTCCATCTGGTTGGGTTTTTATATATTTATGTACTTTTATCTATTTATTATATTTTATTGATATTTATGTATATTTATCGTTTTCATTTACATTTATATATTTATACAACCCAACCAGACGAGAAAACTATATAATAATACGATTCAAAGGAATGCGAAACTAAAAATCGGAAATAGTAGAGAGATTCCGAGTAAGTATAAACCGTAACTCATTCTCATCCATTTGTTATCAGTTTATCTAAAGTTATTAAGCGAAAGAAAGTATAAGGCCGCATATTATGCATATCATGTAACAGTATCTTCCTTATTATAATGACTAGTATGGCCATAAGTTCTGTTACAATTTAAACGGTTATTTTTTTTACTTAATTCTAATTTGGTTTTAATACAAATCATTATAAGAAACATCGATCGATCTCCCGCCATTTCACACATTATTATTTAACGTAATTGTTAAATTAGCGGTATCATCCCAAAAGAAGCGGGGGCGTTAAAGAATACAGATATCTAAGTGGTTACTTGGCACAAAATGGGAATCTATGGAGCCGTCAGTCATTGGTGGTGTGGTTTTGTATAGTAGCACTATCAACTGGCAAACCAACAATTCCTCTGTGAGTGTTGACCATAATAAATTGAGGGTGACCCAGTGTTGGTTAGGACCAAAAATAACAAATTTTAAAGCGACTAATAAAAATAAAGAAATCAGTGTGGTGCGATATTAAGGGACAAGGGAGTTGTTTATTACGAATTTTATCCAGCAGCCAAACTAACAATTTCACTCACAGTTTATAACAGTATCGCTTGGTGATAGTGACAACTCGGACGATGAACAGACTCGGATCAGTCGCTCGACCGATCTGCATATTGTATAAGGGTCAAGCGGCCTGTGTTGGTAAACAAATCCAAAACAACATGACCGGTATTATTGTAATTTTTAAGTTTAAAAAGAAGTAAATTGCAATAATGTGATTAAAAATTACTTATATATGAAAAGTAACGCCATCATTTTGTAAATTTAACGTGTCAGATCTCTTTTTACAGCAAAAAAAAAATTAACAACTCGACATTTTTACAGGACGTCGGTTCAGCCCCGTGACTAGATTTACTCTAGTGAGCAGTGTGGCTGCAACTAGTTTTAGTATACGCATATGACCGCGTGGCCTTTTACATATACTTGTACAGGGGGAACGTACATTATAGAGCCATGCTGCAGCTTTATAGTTGTAGCACGAATGGGTCAGCTCGACCAAGGAGGAACCTTGCTCTCACAGTTTACCAGCGTAAAATAGCAGCTTAATACTTAACGAATAACTTTACGAAACGTATATAACTCAAAGATCCGACACCCGATGAGGAAGAGAGGCCTCGTACCGGTAGACGAAGTACAGGGCGCCCCCCCCCCCCACTAGATGAATGACGACCTGGTAAGGCATGCAGGAAGTCGATGCATGCAAGTGGCTCAGGACCGTGTTTTGTGGCATTCCTTGCGGGAGGCCTAAGTTCAACAGTAGACTAGGCTGTAATGATGATAATGATGATTAAATATGGTATTAGGTGTGTAGTTGTGGTGATATTAGGGATAACAACTTACTTAAAATAACATACATACTCAGAATAATACACAAAGAAAAGAAATAGAAAAGGCCCCCGCCATTGCTTGGTAGAACCATGCTGCAGCTATATTATGGTTGTAGCACGAATGGGTCAGTTCGACCGGGGAAGGACCACGCTCTCACAGAATACCAGCGTAAAATAGCAGCGTAACGCTGCTGTGTTTCGTATGGTGAGTGTAGAGAACCGGAGACCCTTTTTACTGGAAACGAGGCATTCCATCTTAGTCCTCACGGGTGACAACGCATCTACATTGTGATTCGTAATCGAGAATAGATGTAGATGTCTATGGGCCGCAGCAACCACTTACCATCAGGTGGACTGTGTGTTCGTTTGTCACCCTTCTCCTATAAAAAAAAACATTACATTAGATTTGATAAACCACAAATTCTCGCGAAAGAATACCCTTTTTACTCTTAATCGACGGGGTTGTAGATGTCTATGGGCCACAGCATTCACTTACCATAGTAGACTGTGTGCTCGTGTGTCACACTTATTCTATAATAACGAATCCGCCGGTGGTCCTTGTTGCTTTATGGAATAAAGCCTAGAAAAACGCTCGTAACTTACGAATTTAAAAAGGTAGTACTTCATTACGACTTTCCACGACGACTTGAGTCTGAAAGGAATGCTTAAAATCATCCTGCATTACTATTAGATAAATTATTAAACTCTCTCTCTCTCTCTTACACTTTTCTCAGGTATATTATTAAAGTTATTAATATAATAACAATCGCTAGGACAGCGGCCAAATTTAGAAGATTTTAGAGACATTACATAACGCGTATTATTAGCTAAACGCTGCGTGAATGCACCAACCGTTATTGTTCGCGTGACGACAGAACCTATATTTATTACGTAACTGTATTAACATTACACTCTCCTACTTCATACGCGCATACTCATTATGTCCACGCAAATTACGAAGCTTATATAAATGTAAGAATTTTAAAAACAAATAAACCCCATTAATTGTTTGTGTGGTAGCAGCATAAAAGATCACCATCTAATCTTAAGATATCTAAGATAGAGATGTACTAACAGTGTCGCAAAAGTAATGCCAGAAGAAAAGAAAAATATTATGCATTTATTTGACAAACACAAAACATTTAAAGAGGTTAAAAAGAAAATCAGACATCATATTATACGAGTATATAAAATTAAAAAGTGTTTTTAAAAGTATTCAAACAGTGACCCTTGCACTTGAACTATAAAAACCGCCATTTTAGATCACGTGGCTTAGGGAGTACCTAGCAAATGAAGTTCTCGTAAAGGTAAATAGAGTTACAGTTGCAATCTATATACGCCCCACTGCTAAGCATGGGCCTTTTTTATATAAGATAATGGTGACAAACGAGCACACAGTCCACTTGATGGTAAGAGGTTGTTATAGCCCATAGACATCTACATCTATCCTCGTGTGCGAATCATAATTTAAAATTAAAAATTTTGTACAGCCGACTTCAATATAAGTTATTAAGAATAATTCAAAAACTATTGTCTGACCTTGATCATATGGGACCACACGAGAAGTGCCAGCTTTCAAATAAAAAAAGAATCATCGAAATCGGTTCACCCAGTAAAAAGTTATGAGGTAATACACATAAAAAAACATACAGTTGAATTGAGTACCGTCTCCTTTTTGGAAGTCGGCAGAAAATGCAGAAGTTTTGTCAGCCGCGGTAGGATCACGCGGTCTCATGGAATACCAGTGTAAAATAGCAACTTAATGCTGCCGTGTTTCATATGGTGAGTGTGGAGAACCAGAGATCCATTTAACTGAAAGTGAGGCATTCCATCTTAACCCTTATAATTAGATATTCAATTGACGGTTCCGTGGTGCAGTAGCTTATCAATGAGTTGTTGCGCTGGGGGCCGCGGGCGCGGTTTCCAATTCCGCACGGAACAAGTATTTGTGCTCGTGCAATTTATGTTTGTAAACTGTCTCCACAATACAGGAGAAAATCCTAGTGTAGGGGTAACGTTTGAAAAAAATTCTCAATCGAGCATAGATGTATATGGACCACAGCATCCACTTACGATCAGATAGAGTGTGTGCTCGTTTTGTCAGCCTTATTCTATAGCAAAAAATTGTACAGTACCTAACTTACATGCTGCGGTTTAGATAAGTATATTTAGTAAAATTCAAAATTCTTGTGGGTTTCTTCAAGGGGTCATACTGTTGTTTACAATAAATAAAGTGGCGTTATGCGTGCAATGCAAGGATATTTTATTGGCGTTTGAGATTATAATTTGATTATGAATGAATGTCTGCTTTTTGAGATTTTTTAAAGTGCAAAATAACAAATCGTTCACGAAGTTCTGTTTGGCCGAAAAAGAAAAACGCAACAGAAGAATGTGCAGTTCTTCAGATGTTTGGACGAAAAATCAATTGGTCATTAGATCACTCTCAAAAAGCACATTGCGTATTGTATTAAAAATACATTAGACTAATTCATGGCGCCCAAAATATCTACAATAAAAAAAATTTTGTAACCAAATTCCCGATTATTTTTGCCTTCCGTCCCGAAATGTGACCCACTAGACCTGGCAGCACTAGCTGTAAGTTCGTTTGTCACTTTAGTTTTATACAAAATTCTATCAAAAAAGCGGTTGCCAACCCACCTGTCAAACGTGGCAACTATGGCAAATATCCCCCTATGAGGCTATCAATAGGGAAGCATTCAGTTCATCAGTGGACTTTTTATATGCTGGAATGAATGAATGAATGAAGATGTAAGTAACGCGTGGGATAACGTGTACGAGTAGGTATAATTCCGTATTGTGTACAAAGAGGAGAAAGTTATGTACGTTTGCCACGCCGCCCGACCACATGAGTCTCGACCACGTGTTTCGGATGGTGTTATGCTACAGATCAGCAAGAATATATTTTTAAACTAGTGACTTTTACTTAGGAATAAAGTGAAAAAAGAACTATTCTAAAAGCCTTTACTTTTGGAATATAGTTTATTTTTATTCTTAGTCATATTATTTGAAAACACATAAAAAAATTGATTTTACTTTAAAATATTTTTAGCTGGTCGATTAGTAGAGAAATCTATACAATCATTAAGGTTGAAAATTAATAAATAAAAATTAACTTATGCTTCTCAATATTTTACATTGCCTGTTATGTTATATAATATCTGTGCCTAATTATCCACAACAAAAATATAATTTGCTGTACCGATATTTATGTCACCCACATTTCTTGTTTGGAAATTTAGAATAAAACATCATACAAAGGAGACGAAGATTTCTGGGCCTCATTGTATGTATGTATTGTGTCATTATAACATAACATAACATAACATAAACACTCACGCCTGTCACCCAGAGGGGTAGGCAGAGACTACGGACTTCCATTTGGCACAATCCTGACACACCTCTCTCGCCTCCTTTACATCCATATATCTAAGCATACACGCTCGTCGGTTAAGGGTACTTCTAATCTGGCCCACTTTCAATGTATCGCCGATTTGGTCGATAAATCTTCGTCTAGGGCGTCCCTTCCCGACTCTGCCATTCACTTGTGTCATTATAATTGTAATAAACTGAGGTTTAGTTTTAAGATGGTTATATATTTCTTATTTAAAAAATTAAAAATCCATCAGGTGGACTATAGGTTTGTTTGTTACTTCCATTTTACAAAAAAGGATGTCCATGGACTAACATAGTATTTTTAAAATTAGTACTCGTAGTACATGTTATGTCTCTAAAGCCTTTGTGAAATTATTTGTTAAATGTTGAAAAACCTTTAAATATTTTTTAATAATATGTAATATATTGATACATTTTATTATTACAATAATTAAAAATTAAAAATTTTGTACAAACGACTTCAATTTAATCTATTAAGAATAACTCAACAACGATTGGTCAAACCTTGCCCAATTTATATAACACTACACGAGTAGCACCAGCTTTCAAATTAAAAAGAATCATCGAAATCGGTTCACCTACAAAAAAGTTATGAGGTAAAACACATAAAAAAACATAAGTCGAATTGAATACCGTCTTCTTTTTGAAGTCGGTAGAAAATATTGTGAAACGTGTACGGAAAGAATGTCCATTTATTTATGTAATTTTAAAAATGTATCGAGAACTATATTTAACTCATGTGATAAAAACTGTGTCTCTGAGCTGCTACATATAAATAATTAAAATGTTCTACCCACAGTATTAGTTACTTGAGTAAATTCCGGCGGAGATTTCAACATTAAATTCCGTAACATAAGCGAAAATAAGCTTACAAATCCTATATAAAAGCAAAGTAAAGAGATTTAAAGTAAAAAAATTTAAGTAAAAGAAATATTGAATCTTGTTTGCATCCTATACTCCCACATCCGGCCGTGACGCAACGCAGCTTTTCTCTGTTACAGCACGTTATATAAGTGACATTGAAACCGACTAACCGCGTTCCAACGTCGCCCTAAAATTATGCCATCGATCATTAACGGCGGCTGCAAAATGTGGGAGAAACTACTTATTAGGTACTTCGCCTCTTTAAATGAATTGATTAAAAATAAATTTGTTTGTGTTTATGATTTTAGTGTTCATAATTTAGCAAAACGATACACTGTTGGAATCACATCGTTGTGTAAGCCTGTCTATCTGTCTGTCACAAAGGTTTTTCCCTGGTTATAGTTTAAGTACTAGGTACTAAGTTGGAATGCCCATTTCCAGTACAAAAGGAAGGATTGACACCTATCCATACTTACACCTTCTTATACGAAACACATTCAACCATATAAAACATAATTTTTTTATGGTGCTATTTTTCGTGAATCGTTTGTGAGAGTGTGGTACTTATCTGATCGATCCTGGCTTCGGCTTTATTTTAAAACCAGGATTTCAGTCGATAAACATTTTTCCAGACGGTTTCCACTATACAAGACATATTTTAGAGCACAAACACGGAGTTACTTCTGTATTTTATTTAAAAGTTTATATTATATACAGCTAGTATTTATTTAAGATTTAGTTTGTTGCTGAAGTTTTTTCTAATCTATGATCACTGAAATTTGAAAATAACATTGTAATAAAATAAAGTTAAAAAAACTAGAGTCCGTTAAATACATCTGTAACAGTCCACTGCAGTCCAATCTTCGGGCGCCGGCCTTACGTCGTAGGTATTATCGATCCCTTGTGTTATCGATTTAAGTAATATATTAAGAATTTGCCGTTTTAACATATGGATTCAGATCCATTACATCTCAGAGTGTGATCCTTCATCGCTGAGCGTATGTCATCGCTAATAAACTATGTAAAGGCCTATGCTCGAACTTTTTTTTTAAAGGATAGGGTGACAAACGAGCACACAGTCCACCTGATGGTAAGTGGTTGCTGTGACCCATAGACATCCACATCCATCCTCAATAAAGAATCAAAATGCAGATGCGTTGTCACCCGTGAGGACTAAGATGGAATGCCTCTTTTGCAGTAAAAATGGTCTCCGGTTCTCTACACTCACCATACGAAACACAGCAGTGTTAAGCTGCTATTTGACGCTGGTATTTTGTTAGAGCGTGGTTCTTCCGCGGTCGAGGCGACCCATTCGTGCTAAAACTATACTACTAATACAGCTGCTGCATGGCTCTACCACGTTTCGCTGCGTGATAGCATTTGTAGCGATTATATAACCGCTTTAGAGCCGAAATAACCACTGACAAGTAGTCTTGGGTGCCAATATTCACATCGCTCGGCATATAGCTCGAACAACCCACGAAGTAGGATGGCGCCTACTAACTGGAGTAACCTGATCTGACCTGGACATGCAGGAACCGATGGTCTTAGGTGGCTCATGGCCGCATTTTGTGGCGTTCCTTGAAGATTCCTTTATTCAGCCGTGAATTATTGACTCTATTGAAATTAGAATGTTTTTTCATTTCAATAATGCCATACGCTTCTTCCTAAATCCTAGCGGTTTATGGTCTACTAAAATTGATATACGAGTATTAACGTCCTAGAGTCTTTTACGGTTATTTATCGTAAGACTATACTAGGTATTGTAGACTTACGCATAGTATACAATATGGTACAAAAAAATCAACTTCAAAGGAGTATCTCTATCTAAAGTTAATTTACTATTTGACTTGTACACAATTAACTTAAAAATATTTAACAGGACGTGATAACATATTAAGAGTTGAGAACATAAAGGGACATTGAATAATTGAATTGAACAGTCGTTGACTATTGCCAGTACTACGTATGTAAACGTAACGATATGATATGCTAAATTAGTTAGAAAGTAATATGGATCTTAAAGTTGCAGATTATTTACGTCCCACTGCTGGGCACAGGCCTCCTCTCATTTCTGACAGGGTTTTTAGGGCAAGGAAATGTCCGCCGCGCTGCCCCAATGCGTGTTGGCGAACTTCACATGTCTTCGAAAGATTCTTAAACGTAAACAATTACGGTGAAACTTAGTACTTATACTTAGCCTAGCAAATCAAACGTACCTACACGTAAGACATAATAATTGCTATACAAGTTAATATACATCTACTTAAATAATAACAGATACTTAAAACGCTAAGAGGAAGCGGCACGAACACAGTTTATGGTAAAATGGATTTCAAATGTTTTATTATTATAATCAATTGCATTTTAAACACTGGAATATGATGAGTAAACTTTCACTTTGAACAAACTTTTGCCTTGTTTATCGCGCGATACATTATTACGACTTTTCGTGTTCCGTTTCCGCATCTATGAAGAAGTACACATTCTTTAATACGTAACACTATTGTGTACTACGCAGTTAACCCGGTGGCCTTTACAGATCCGTCGGAAGAAATACACTTAATTAGAATCCGTAGTCGTAGCATCGCCTCTACCCTACGTCATCTAATCGGTGTCGCGAACACAAAGTCATCACAAGCTACAGCCTCAGTGACTTCAATCGGTGAATAGATAACATATTTTTTACTATTATCTAGACACAAAGCAGTGTGTCAGCCAAGTTCGGAAAAAAGGTTTACGCACCGGCAGTGTGTATATTTACATAAACTGATTCAAACCTCTTTCGAACCCCCCATTCTCAAAAGATACCTAATAAGGCGAACCTTTAATAAACTCACTGATTCACTCATGAAAAACTAGACCACTTCTAAGTTACTTAGAAACTTGAAATTTCGCATCAAGGTAGATAAAGAATTAGGCATATATAAAAGAAAAGGAAATTAAATGCACGATAGATGTTAACAAAATTATTGATGCGGTTAGAAGTACTGTACCAATAACTTTTTCAACAGCGTGTGTGTTTTTAATTGCTTAATCATAGAATCTATAGGAATGTATAACATTCTTTTAACAGTGGTAGAGCCACGCGGCAGCTTTTGCTGTCGCACGGATGGGCCGGCTCGAACCGGGGTGGTACCACGACCTCACAGAATACCAGCGTGAAGTAGAGGTTTACCTCTGCGTTTCGCTTGGTGAGTGCAGGTGGCCGGAGGCCCTTTTTACTGGAAATGAGGCATTCCATCTTAGTCCTCACGGGTGACAACGCATCTGCATTTTGATTCGCAAACGAGAATAGATGTAGATGAGTATGTTTATGGCCCGCAGCAACCATTTACCATCAGGTGGACTGTGTGCTCGTTTGTCACCCTAATCCTATAAAAAAAAATTCTTAAAGCTACAATGGAGCTTGGCACCCGTTGAACTCTTTTATAGGTAAAGCTGACAACCACGAACGTCGTTTGTACGGAGCTTGACAAGCTATTCACAAATAAGTATTTAGCGACACTATATACAAGGAAACTGCAAAACCAGACTAAAGCGTGGTACACAATGAAAAACAAAAACATACTTTGAAAAAAAAAGTTTTCCTACTTCTCATACTAATCCAACATATCCTTAAATAATCGGTCAAGTCAAGTGCCGTCTTCCTAATTAAATCATTCATTACAATTGTCCACACCAGTAGTTTAGTCAATGAAGATTTGGAATTTGGAATTCTTAGAATTGACTTGGGGTTTGATAGTTTCTTTTTAAAGATCAAGTGAGTACTATATGATATCAAACGTTTATCTTACCACAACACCATTCATGTTTCACACTTTATTATTTATTTTTATACAAAAACTATAATAAAAAAAAACTAAAACTAATAACTTAATTATCATACTGTCCTACTCCCCGCGGTATCGTTCCAAGAACGCTGGCTGCGTTTCCGCGCTGAATATTACTTCCCCGCTATACTTAGCATTTGAGCGAGAAAAGAACCCTCTTATCACCAGTAGCAACGACCAGCCGCGGAATGAGTTCCTTTAGGAACTTCACCGCACGTGGACCCCACGGACCGATAGTCTCTACAGAAAATAGCACATATATGTAGTCATCTCTCAGAAACTCATATTTGCGCCACTTACTCTGTTCAGCTGCCTCCGATGCCGCCCCGGCTCTAAATGAGGTACCCCTGAGATGAGAGGCCGCGTAATGGTTAATGCAACTGTGGCAGCATGCGCGCTATATGCATAATTAGTATAGCTAATTATATTAATGTCATAAAAAAGGAATATACGACATCGTTCTCGCCAACGGAGATGGTGGATGATGACATCTATTCATCGAAATAGAATAGAATGACGCTTCCGTAACGAACGCTCGATTCGGACTGCGTTTGCGTGGCCAGCTACTCCTCGCGGTCATATTGCCAGTCCTTTGACTCGCACCCAAAAAACCTACAAAATAGGGAGCGATGGGCATGACGAGGAGCGTGACGTGCGGCATTACGAGTATTGTGGCCACACTCCTTTCCTCGCTACTTCCCATGCCACTCGCCGAGTGTGTGGCCGGGGGATGATAAATGATGTTGATGTGAAATGGGGAATGGGGTGATAATGATGTGAAAATGTTTTTTTACGTGGTAAAGCCATGCTGCAGCTATATTAGTAGTATAGTTGTAGCACGAATGGGTCGGCTCGACCGAGGAAGGACCACGCTCTCACAGAATACCAGCGTCAAATAACAGCTTCATGCTGCTGTGTTTCGTATGGTGAGTGTAGAGAGCTGGAGGCCCTTTTTACTGGAAAAGAGGCACTTACCATCAGGTGTCATCATCGTAGTCCTCACGGGTGACAACGTATCTGCATTTTGATTCGCAAACGAGGATAAATGTAGATGTCTATGGGCCACAGCAATCACTTACCATCAGGTGGACTGTGTGCTCGCTTGTCACCTTATCCAATAAAACAAAAACAAAAAAACATAAAACAAGTAGTATTAGTCAACGAAAGTAGATAATATTACGCAAAAAATATTCTCCTTGATGCATCGCGTGCGAGACAAAACGAACAGCCTCGTAATTTCTATATATATATAAGGCAAGATTGCCCTATAGTAAGACACAGAAACAGTGCATATAGGTTCCAGGGCTCAGATATTTATTAATAAATGACTAATTAATATCATCTTACTAACACCTTATTATCGTTGAATACTACTTTTTAGAAAAAAAACTTCTGAGACAGAAGGCAGACAAACAGATACCGAAGTGATAAGTAAGAGACACTAAAAACACGTGACAATATAATTACTCAAATCAACACCTTGATTTAAACTGGTTTTTACTTAAGCTAATCAAAGATACGACAACGCGTGAAAGTGATAAGTGAGTACACGACCGCAAACCTCTTTACGTAAATGAGGTCATATGTCGTAACGACAAACACACATATCTTAAGCTATGTGGTTTATGAACATAAAACTCAGACTCCGGTTTTCTTTATTCTTAAAAATATTTCGCACAAAACTATCGCTTTTAGCATCGCTTAAACTTATGTCTTAGGCTTAAACCTGTACTTATATTATTTATTTAATTGTGTAACATAATATATGTATATAACATAATAACTGTTGATTTTAAAAAAAACCCCGCTGTGTTTCAGACTGACGTATTTTCCAAGCCAGTAGTAAATTAAAAATGATTTTCAATAACCATTATTTATTATTTATAATGAATAAAAATACATTAATTAATACTATGTTAACTATATCTGTCAACATGTCCTTTTACACTTTCTGCGCGGAGAACATAGATTAGATTTATATATATATATATATATATATATATATATATATATATATATATATATATATATATATATATATATATATATATACACTAGCTGGCCAGGCAGACGTTGCACTGCCCTTAGCGGTAAACCTCTGTACTATAAAATACTTAAATTTGAAATAAAAAATACTGAGGGACACTTATCGGGACAAAAACTATCCTATCTCTCTTGTCTTGTCTCAGTTGGACCAACCTGCACAGAGTATGCAATATTTCATTGAAATCAGTTCAGTGGTTTAGGAGTTCATCGCGGACAAACAATGTGACACGTAGTTTTTATATATAAAGATATTAGAGAGCGGAGAACTTATACACAGTTAATACAGATGACGTATGATATACTTATTTACAAGGAAAATAATATAAACTTTCACAACCAAACCTAAGGAGTGCTTAAGTTATATACATAAAGAAAGTTAAAAATTAAGTAATAAGTAAGAAAATTTAAAAGTTGCAAAATTGTATAACATGTTACCTAAGAAATAGCAAACTTTATCTTTATTTAAATTATAATTAAAAAAATTCATATTTTAGAAGACGGCCCAAGAAATAAAATAAAATTTACATTCATTTATTTCATTTATTTAAAAAGTCCACTGCTGAACATAGACCTTCCTCATAGATTACCATGTAGGATAGGGTGGATATTTGCCGTAGTTGCCACGCTTGGCAGACAACTGCAGTTTTACATTATTTTGAGATGTTATTCCTTTTTTGACAATCAGCCAATCGAAAAACCTACTAACCACCCTCCAGGAATTGAAAACCTGTTCCAAAATTCGTTACGATTCTTCATTTAAGTTCTAATGAAGGTAATGTCTATAACCGTCCTATGACGGTTCGAGTTTTGTACCAGTTAAGGTATCCGTTATAAAGTACCGGTTCTAAAATACAATTTTTTTTCAAGTTCAAGTTGAAGAGGGAAGCCCTCGCTGTGTTGTAATTTATTAACAGGACAAAGGCATTCATAACTAATTTACAAAAAATATAATTTTGTAACTGTTACTCCAAATTATATTACTTTTTGATATACCCAAAATTACCTTTGCCTAACGGCTCTCATTTAGGTTGTGACGATGTAAGAATATCTACGACCCTATATCATCCCGTCAATATCGAAAAAGGCGACAGAGTGACTTTAAACCAGGAGATGGGCAGCAGCATCTTCCTGATAACAGCTGAATAAACAAAAATTACGGTCCGTTGGACACTACGGCAAATATTCCCCTTGTTAGGCTGTAATGGATACGTTTAGTATCAGAACCGCTAAATAATTATCAATATTTTTAAAATCTTTTCAATTTCTGCCACTCATATCGTACGGCATGATGCATGTGTGCAATGCAAGCATATTTAAACGCCTTCGTTAACATCATTGAGTAATATTTGGTTAAAAATATATGCTTCAATCGACTAATGAGCTCGTCAAGAGTATGTATTCCAATTAACATACCACTCGAATCCCAAGTGCACAAAGCAAACATTATCTGAGTGAAAAACACACCTAAATAAATACTTGCGCTATTACATACACCACACGACCTTGTGATTTTTTCGAATTACATTTTGCATGCCATTGCATTACGTAGTGTTGGTCATAGCATGATATCGATATGATTTGCGATATAGTATAATTATTTTAATTATTATAAGCCAGTGTTTGACTACTATCCCACATGTAAGTGGTGATGAAACCGTAATTGGTAAAGAGCACTGACTTAGCTGAACAAAAGCCCACTCTTGCATTGAAGACACTGAAATTATAATCCGATGGTGAGACAGATGGTGGCAAATATTCCACTCACTTACTGTACACATTATGTACGACGAAACAAACTATTTGGTCCGAATGCGTGGTATGTCGAATACAAAGGGATGGATATTGGATATCAGACGAGCTTCTAGTGACAAAAATGAAGTGCATGAAAAATTCAGAAAAAGATTATTATTATGTTAATTTTATTTACCTACTTGCTTAGTCTTGTAGGAACAATCTTCTTATTTGTATAAAAATAGGTTACAGTTAGTATATACTAGATAAATCACTAATAAGTACTAGTAGCCACTAAATAGTAACTAAGAAGTAATAAAATGATAACCAAATACCTAGCTTATAGGTCGTCGCTAGTTCTAATTGGTCCACTTCCTAGTCGTAAAGGCAATTGTCATAGATTTTGGTTACAAATGTTCAAAGAAGCCATTGAACGTATATAAACGGTCAAACCCGAATTAGCTAGCTGATTAGCTCTAAATCGTCTAGTTTAACCGATTTAGAATCCAGGCCAGACCAGGCGCCTCGAACTTCCGCCCCTGCTTTCTATATAAATACAAGAAGGTTAAACCACCACCTAATAAATACTTGAAGCTAGTTCTTATTTTAGTTTATATTTAAAAACGTTACCCCCACACTAGGATTTTCTCCTCTGTTGTGGAGGCAATTTACAAACATATATTACACGAGGACAAACATCCAGACCCGGAACAATTATTTTTAGGCCATACAAATACTTGTTCCGTACGGGATATGAACCCGTGGCCCCCAGCGCAACAACTCATTGCTAAGCCACTGCGCCACGAAGCCGTCTAAATGCCATAGTTTCACATCTATTGTAAATTTATTTTCAAAATGCAGATGCCTTATCACTTCTTAGGACTAAGACGGAATGCCTCGTTATCAGAAAAAGAAACTTCGGTTCTCTACACTCACCACACAAAATACAGCAACATTATGCTGCATTTTACGCTGGTATACTGAAATCATGTTGTCCTTCCCCGGACAAGTCGACCCATTCGTGCCGCAGCCATATACCACAGCAGCAGCACAGACTACCAATAATAAAATGTATAAATCGATTCTAGAATACTAGAAAGAATAAATATTTATTTGCAACCATAATACAAACATAGCGTGATGGACCTAACAGCACGTTGTGTAAGTTATTACTGTTTTCGATCTCATGTTAAATAATAAATACCTAAGGGATATAATTTTTACCGATATAATCAATAAAGTATATCAGAATGACAGATATTGGTATAATATTTAATTCATATGTTATGAATATTACGCTTTTAACTAGGGTAAATCTCGAAAAACTTCAAAAGCAAGGCGGTGACCACTAATCCCATACATCCATCACAAACAAGCATATCAGGTTACAGATTACTTAACAGCCGTAAACTTTAATCGGATAACAAATCAACATTATTGATTACCAACTGTCAAACGCAAGAGTCGATATCATTATATCGATAAAGCGTCACACACTAAGGCGCCAGTTATTTGCGAAATAGCGAACAGTCTGTCGCAAAACTAAGAATAATCGGATTCTTAATAGCAACACTTGCGCTGAAATTGGCGCGTAATGCGTTAGGTACTTAGAGTAAGAACATATGTACATAATGTATGCTTGTTCTGAGGTTAGATATTTCGCCAGAATCACGTCATTATATTACTTCCACGTCGCACGTAGAAATAATATAACGCGACAGATTTAAAATTTTCATTTTAACATAATCATGTGCTTTATAACAATGTATCAGAGCACCTGGTCAAAGAACTACGTCCGTATATTTAGTAATTGTAAATGGCAAAAGTCTCTAATACATTCCCGCTCTTATCCGCTAATTGTTTTACATTGTGTGGAGGGAATACGTGATTCAACCACAGACTTATAACTATCAGGTAGTCACCATTGTATAATTTAAATTTAATATTTTTAGGTGTCTAGTTAAGCTTCATCTAAAATAAAAACAAAATATATGGTCGATACACTATATTAAGATGATACAATTTCTATTATAATGTTAGTTTATCAACACTTAAAAAGTATTTCAATTGACTAAAGTGACAAATATCCAATTGATTCGGCATCATTCAAAAGTTATCTTGTCGTCGTGGTCAATAGCGACAAGGTAGACATCACGGTAGCCATCATCATGATGGATATCTTGTCGCTATCGACCATCACATCATCTTGCGTTGGTGCCAATAAAGAATATTTTTCAATATTAAATTCCATTGACCTTTTTTTTTATGGAATAGGGGGCAAACGAGCATGCGGCTCACCTGATGGTAAGTGACTACCGCCGCCCATGAACAACCGCAACACCAGGGGAATTGCAGATGCGTTGCCGGCCTTTTAGAAAGGTGTAAGCTCTTTTCTTGAAGGTTCCTAAGTCGTATCGGTCCGGAAAATTCGCTGGTGGTAATTGATTCCACAAGGAAGTCGTGCGAGGGAGAAAACTTCTTGTAAATCGCACAGTGGTGGATCGCCAATCATCCAGATGGTATGGATGGTAACGCGAGTTTTGACGCGATGTGCGATGGTGAAATTGAGCGGCTGGAATTAGTCCGAACAATTCCTCAGAGCACTCCCCGTGATAGATGCGATAAAATACGCAAAGACAAGCAACATCTCTACGCAGTGCCAGTGTATCGAGCCGATCAGAAAGAACTCGGTCGTTGACGATTCGAACCACTCTGCGCTGGATGCGGTCAAGTGGAAGGAGCTGGCACTGGGGTGCCCCGGCCCAGAGATGAGAACAGTATTCCATGTGGGGCCGAACTTGCGCTTTGCAAAGTTGCAAGCGATGTGCCGGCATGAAATACTGTCTCGCTCTGCTGAGCACGCCAAGCTTTTTAGAGGCCAATTTGGCCTTCCCTTCCAAGTGACCACGAAACTGCACACTATTCGATATGTCGACGCCAAGGATTCCGATGCTGGCTGAGGCAGCAAGGGGAGTGCCTTGAAACTGAGGAGATACGACAAAGGGGTTATTTTTACCTTGTTACCTTTATAACTTGTGTCTTCTGGGAATTGAACTGGACTAGATTTAGTCGGCCCCAATACGAGACTTTGTTAAGCAAAGACTCGACTTCAGACACAAGTTGGTTCCGGTACTCGGCGACGTTTTCCCGAGAAATATTGGCACGGCCGGTATATAAGGCATCACCAGTGCTGTCGTCCGCATAGCAATGAATGCTACCAGTTAGCAACATATCATTGATATGCAGGAGAAACAGCGTTGGTGATAGCCCGCAGCCTTGTGGAACACCAGCGTTGATAGGCTTGAGATCAGAGCATGCACCGTCTACTACGACCTTGATGCTCCGATCGGCAAGGAAACTGGTGATCCATTTGCACAATTTCTCGGGAAGCCCATAGGCAGGAAGCTTCGAAAGAAGCGCTTTGTGCCAGACCCGATCAAAGGCCTTCGCTACGTCCAAACTAACGGCTAATGCCTCCCCCTTTGACTCTACTGCCTCCGCCCATCTATGAGTTAAGTAGACTAGAAGATCACCAGCTGATCGACCCCCACGAAAACCGTACTGGCGGTCACTAATCAGCTGGTGATCCTCAAGGTACCTCACGAGCTGGCAGTTTATAACGGCTTCCATTATTTTGGAGAACAAGGAGGTGATGGCGATAGGCCTGTAGTTGGACGGGTCTGAGCGGTCACCTTTTTTAGGGATCGGGTGCACCAAAGCTGTCTTCCATGAGTTGGGGACTACGCCTTGGGAGTAGGAGTACCGGAAAAGACGCGTTAAAACCGGTGCCAACTCCGGAGCACACGTCTTCAGCACAATGGGAGGGACTCCATCGGGCCCACTCGACTTGCTGACGTCCAGGGAGAAGAGTGCTTTGCGGACCGAGCGCTGTGTAAATCGCACATCCGGCATGGAGCACTCACATCGCGGGATGGTCGGCGGTGTGTTCCCCCTGTCATCTAGAGTTGGACGCAAAAGAGAGCTCAACAGATCGGCTTTCTCCTTTGCGGCATGGGCCAGTGAGTCGTCCTCTCTGTGCAGAGATGGAAGAGATGGCTGACAGAAGTTCCCTTGGACAGCCTTGGCGAGAGACCAGAATGCACGGGTTCCCGAAGGAAGGCGAACTAGCTTCTCACCAATTCTGCCGATGTGCTCAGACCTTGCCTTGGCAATGACGCTTTTGAAGGACCTGGAGGCGGAATTATACTTCTTTTTAAGTGCGCTGGTGTTTACATCCCGAGACGTTGATGCGTCAGCCCAGGCCTGGTAGCACTCCTGCTTATAGCGTGATGCTATTTTACAGGAGCGACCAAACCATGGCTGGGATCTGCCTCCGATGGGTACCACAGACGATGGAATAAAAAGTTCCATACCCTGAAGTACCACATCAGCAACAGAATCGGCAACAACGCTGGGATCTTCCGGCGAGAAGCAAACCCGCCCCCAAGGGTAGGATGCAAAAAAAGACCGCATCCCGTCCCAATTAGCTGACCTATAGTGCCAAACACGGCGACAAGCTGTAGATCGCAACTGCGATTGGAGCGTGAGTGGCACCGTACTCCGGATCAGACAATGGTCCGAAGAGCCCAAAGGGGCATCGACGGAGACCTGATATCCGTCCGGATGAGAGGTCAGCAGAAGGTCGAACAGGGAAGGTACATGGTCTTCCACATCTGGGATCCGCGTAGGCGAAGTAACCAGTTGTGTTAGACCATATGCCAAAGCAAAGTCATAGACAGATCTACCCGCATGAACGAGACCCGGTTAAACGAGAACCAAGCCATTCAGCGTGGTGGGCGTTAAAATCACCGAATATCACGATCTCTGCGGATGGGACTTGTTGTAGCACGGAGTCTGCAGCCATTTGGACGTGGTCGATGAGTCGGCCTGTGTCGGCATTACCGCTATGGGACCTATAGAGGCACCCGTAGACGCGCGGATGGTCGTCGCTGCCTACGCGCAGCCATAGGATGGACAGGTCCGTACCTTCAAGACTGCCGAGGCGTCGAAAACAGATGTCCTCTCTGACATACACGCAAACTCCAGCCCGGGGCACAAACGAGTGTTCCAATTTGTACCCCGGGTAGGAGAGATACGAAGTATCAGCCGGAGAGGACACCTGTGTCTCGGTTAGAAAGAGCAAGGCCGGCTTAGCTATCTCCAGATGGTAGTGGACGGCGTTAAGGTTTGAATGAAGTCTCCTGATATTGCAGAAATCCACAGTAAGCGTGGCAGGGGTTGCCTTTGTCTTCTTGCTCCGTTTGCCCCGAGCAGGTTTCGTCTTGAGCGGAATTTCGCCCCCCCCCCCCCCAGAATACGCGGGGCAGCCTGAGCACCCACGCCCAGGAGTGGAGTAGTTTGGTCGTGGATGCTCAGCGAGGGATTCTCCAGGGGTGCTGGTACCCTCCTGGGGTAGTCTTTTATTTAATTCCACTACCATGTTGATGGGGGGGGGGGGGGGGGAATTGGGCCTCCGGCCACCTGCACTCACCAAGCGCAACGCAGAGGTAAACCTCTACTTCACGCTGGTATTCTGTGAGGTCGTGGTACCACCCCGGTTCGAGCTGGCCCATCCGTGCGACAGCAAAAGCTACCGCTTGGCTCTACCACTGTTAAAACAATATTTATTAACTCGTCTCAAATGTAAGCTTTGATGTAAAACAAAATGTTTAAAAACACAGCGTATGATATTGAAATAGGACCTAGATCTCTTCCGTAGATTTCGATCTACGTAAAATCGACCGTTGTTTTGAGACAACATACGAAGTAAAGATAAACTACTCTTATACTTTCCCTAAACATGTCAAATTACATGTAAATGTTATGAAATAATATCTATTACTGCCTGTGCTAGCAGACAATTTGAATTTCCACGCGCGCGCGGTGAAATCTAAAGGAACTGTATCCGGGACTGGTCAAAGAGTGCGAGTTTTTTCTCGCCAAAAGGCATTCAGCGAGGAAACGCATCCAGCAGTCTTGGCACTATATCACGAGGAGAAGGACTGAATGGTCATTTTATTCTTTCATAATAGTCTGTACTAATATAAAAGAGTTTTTTTTTGTTTTGTTTTATTGTTTGTTTCAACACTCTAATCTCTGGAACTACTAGTACTAGTATCTACGAAAATATAGACCTTTACTCCATCTAAAAAAGGTCCTCTATACCATGTGCCTATTTCTTATACATAAGCCACAATAAGGTATTTTAATTATTATATATTAATATATTAATTTCGCTCGCTATAATAATAATCAACTTTATATTTTCTAACAATTTATCATCCTCTTTATGAAATCTAATAATTAATTAACTTCTCTCCAAAGTGGCGCCGTCCTGCTGGCAAAAGAAGTTGTATATGTCCTCATTAACACACTCTCACAACAGGCTCTGCACTGTTAACCAGGTACCCATTAGATAAGTATAAAATTTGTAAAGCACGCAAGAATTTGACAGACATGGAACTCAGGACCATATTTAATTATAAGTCTTTGAGTGAGACTTTTTATTGGATGGTAAGACTCCTTTCCTGCCTAGGATGTCGTAGGACCTCTTATCCATTTCTCCCAAATAGTAGTGCCTGCACTACTGTGGTCCCGTCTGAAGGGTAAAGAATGCCAGTATTTTTTTTCTTTAGGAAAAAGGTAACATATGAGCACACAGTTCACCTGATGGTAAGTGGACGCTGTGGCCTGTGGCGATGTCTACTATTTCACGCTGCTATTCGAGATGACATGAGATTATTAGAGTGTGGTCCTTTCCTGGTTGAGCCGACCCATTCGCTACAACCATTACATAGCTACAGCATGACTCCACTACGTTGAATAATTACAGGCTACAAGACATTCCATCTTAGTCCTTAGAGATACAACGCATCTGTAGTCTCCTTTGTTTTTAGTTGGCTGCAAGTGTCCATGGACTACATGAGCCACCGTGAGATGTAGGATAAGGGTGACAAACGAGCACACAGTCCACCTGATGGTAAGTGGTTGCTGTGACCCATAGACATCTACATCTATCCTCAATAAAGAATCAAGATGCAGATGCGTTGTCACCCGTGAGGACTAAGATGGAATGCCTCATTTCCAGTAAAAAGGGCCTCCGGCCACCTGCACTCACCAATCAAAACGCAGAGGTAAACCTCTACTTCACGCTGATATTCTGTGAGGTCGTGGTACCACCCCGGTTCGAGCCGGCCCATCCGTGCGACAGCAAAAGCTGCCGCGTGGCTCTACCACTGTTAAAAATTATAATTAAAAAATTATAATTATAATTTTCTTCATAACTTCAATGTTAGAAAAAAGAGACAGTAATCTGGCATATTATTAACATTAAATTCTAAGCTATATCCAAACTATTTAATGATATATCTTATATCAATTATAGATTCTGTAATTAAGTAGCTTTGCGGTTAATGCTCAATATTAATGCTCCACCACACAGTACAAATACTAAAGCACCGTTATCATTAGTGAAACAAGCAATAAAATCTACATTTTTACACACCGACCTTCGCATTATTGTATTATGTGAGCTCAGATTTCGCCATCCGCAGAATTAAAGCGGGCTCATAAGCTCGATACTAATCTACCAACCATTTTAAAAACGAACATTCAAGCCACATAACTGCATTAAGCCTTTAATCCTGGTCGTAGGTATAGTTACAAACAAAAGCGCGGGTGGCCGAAAGCCTTATATGCTTGAAGATTATATGTTGCATAAATCCCTATAAGGCTAATCCTATTGAAACAACGTTAGCCTTATGGCGACGCTTCGTTGAACTGGTGGACGTAAATGTGACTGCTGAACATGTTGCTCCGGGTTCGAAATCAGTCGATCAGTTGTTGGATTTTTCTTTCAAGATTTTCACAGTGGCACTAGGAGAAAGTAAGTTGGTAGTATTTTTCACCCATTACCACGGAAAGCATGTAAAGCAGGTCGTGCGCTCGATATCCCTCCAGCCGAGCTAGACTGCCATCCCATCGGACTATGAGAGTGAGGTAATAAAGAATGGACCTGTATACTTTACCCACACACGTGCACTATAATCCCGTCTTGCGCAGATAGTTAGTCTCCTTTGAAACTGGCCGCCGTGACCGAAATTCGGTCTGGAGGACATTTTTATTATTATCATATTGAATATAAATTGTTTTTGTTTTCAATTAATTTCATTTTTTAAATTAAGTGAAAACAGCACTAAACATACACGAAATATTTTTTATTATTTCAGAAAATATGTTCACATACAGTTTTTTTTAATAGAATTATTATATTTGGGTGTTTGGAGGAATGCACTACTTATTTCAGCTTGAAGCTTACTTGTGCCTTACGAAACACAGTTCCAGGTTTGATTTTGGAGTTACCCTTTTCCTAGACAGGTTGCAAACTAATGCTGTTGCGCCTATCTCGCCTAATTACACAAGTCAAAGTTAACCAACCGATGATACAGACTCGAACAATTCGACCTCAATATCATAATCGAGGACTCCAAAAATCCCAGTAAATTTCAGACGGATTGGAGCAACGGAGCTTATGATCACCATCTCTTTTTTTAACGCGCATTTGTGTTCTCAGCAACTCCTTTCATTTGATACCCATATTGTAGGAAAGCATAAAAAACTTAGTGCTCCTAGAACTATCTTTAGAAGTTCGCCATATTATATTTAAAGTGACGTCATTTTATTTTTTGAGTTATTCTCAGCAAGCCCTTTCATTTGATACCCATATTGTAGGAATGCATTAAAAATAACTAGTCCACCATCTTGGGTGCTCCGCCATGTTAGATTTAGAATGACGTCACACAGCTAACCATGTATTATCGGCCAAACTTAACATGTGCTTCAAAATTGGGTTGCAAGATTCCACTCGAACAAACATAGTTACATTGCAAGTTAAATAAAAGCTTGTAAAAAGTGTCTCTGGTCACACACTCACCATACGAAAGGTACTTAAAACTATTGCAATTAACAAATTCATTGGTGCCGGCGGGGTTCGAAACCGTGTATTTCACTTAGCGACTGAGCTACTACGGCTTTCCATCACTTCTGAGAAGTGATTGTTATTTTTTTATAAAAGTAAGGGTGACAAATTAGCACACAGCCAAATCTAGTTTCAAAATGCAGATGCCTTGTCAACCCTTAATACGGAATGCTTCGTTATAGGTAAAAAGCGTCTCCGGTTCTCTACACTATACAAAGCGCGTGGTCGTACCCCGGTCAAGCCGATGCATACGTGCTGCAACCATAATATAGCTGCAGCGTGGTTCTACGATCTTAAAACATCGTCGTCGTCTTCTCGCATCGTCTACTTTCAAATATTAAAACTGGCGTCGCAACGCAACGCTTTAGGTGTGCTCCGGCCTTAGCTAAGCTGAAGCAGTTTTGTTCTCAATCTAAAATTTCACATCATTGTAAACGTTTATGAAAACTATTACATGAATTAGATACATTTGAATTTTTGTTACGAATTCGATTTAATTTTATGTAACGTCCAGAATAAAATAGTGATTTATATTAATAGCTAACTTTCTATTTCTTCGTCGCTTTATTTCATGCAAAAATAACACTAGAGTGACGTGTAATAGTTTTAGTGGCTTCTGCAAAGGATGCTATCAACATCATCCATTAAAATTTAAAAATATGTATTTGAATATAATTGAATGAAAGAAATAGTTTTATTTTACTTCTCGAACTTTATGAATTTTAAAATTTTGTCTTATTACATTTATTTTAAAATAGAGTTTTTCCTGAATACAAATAGGACGATGGCATTTTACATTATTTGTAGGTCCTACAAACACTTGTTCCTTGCGGGATTCAATCCCGCAGCCCTGAAGTGCTATAGCCAAAGGGTTAGCCACTGCATTACTGAGCCGACAATTATAGTCTTTGCGTTATAGCATGGTGCGGGTGGCAGCTCACGCCTATGAAGTTTCGCATTTTTTTAGATAAATTGTCATACAGTTAATGTTGTACTTCATGGATGGGTACATATACCGCCCACTTACGACAGTGCTGTGCCACGCTAAACTATGCCATGCCATAGCGAACAACCACAGACTATCAAAAATCAGTTTTGAAATAAATCGAATATATAATTATCACGTAAATATGTATTGGAATTGGAACTAATCGTTCTACAAATTCTGATTTACGGATACAAAACTCACGTAGACTAATATGCAGTGTTTCCGATGCATGGACGATAAATTATTCGTTGGTCAGCTCAGGCAAAAATAAATAATTATAAAGCAAATTATGTATTGTGTCAAAAAGACTTTATTATAAACTCATGGCACCAAAATGACTACAAATAGCCTATTTTTTATTTTTATTTCATTACATTTATAAACCTAATTCTCGATTATTTTTACCTTCCGTCCCGATATTTGGCCCATTAGACCTGGCAAAAGTAATACACATATAGCAAAAGGCGCTAGCACTCGTACCTTGAAAAGCTGCCGGTGCAGTCTACACCGTACTGAAAATTACAGATGAATGTTGCAATCAACATGAAATAGATGATTTTTATTTTCAAATTAATACATAATGTAATCCATACATTGAAGTGTCTGTTTGTAATATCAAAATAACAGCCTTTTAATAAATACATATGAAAGTATATACGGTATTTACAACAAAAAGACAAAAATAATTTTTAAAATGTTTCTCTTACTGTCTGTTTGTTCCGGCTTATAGCTGGCACTGACAGATAGCTGATGTTATAAAGAGTAACACAGGCTAATTTTATTTTAGAAATACATAAGATATACGCGCAAAAAAATTAAAACTCATGAAATCCAATCGTAATAAATGCCAAGCGGGCGAGGTCCAGGAACAGCTATTAACTATGTAACTATTATGTCATAATTTGTATTAAACTTTTACTTAATTTTACAAGCATCGCAGATTATAAAGATGTTGATATGATATGTTTCGGTTTTAATTTTTATATCGATAGCTTATCGATAATTTTTACTGTGCTTTATGTATCGTTAATCGCCTTTTTTATATTTAATCTCTAGACACGCCAAAAGTGTAAGCTGTTACCCGCACCATGCTATAACGCAAGGACTATAATTGGTTCTGCAAGCGTTTAGGTGAAATATATCCATGTTGGCTATAAATACATGACTAGAAATTCTAGGTTTGCCAGGTTGAGTTACATTGTACGCTGAAGAAACTGCGTGTTTGGAAACCTTGATACACACGGCTTGATCAGCCGCTACTAGATGTTGTTGTAGGTACATAATACGTTGTCAAAATCGTCAGTCAAACATTCCGAATATCATAATATGAAAATGATCAAATATGATTATTTGATCCCAGTGATATGTACTGTGACTGATTTTAGAAATGTTTGGAAGTAATTATAATAAATTTGAATAGAATAGAATGTAATCATTTTTATTCAATATAGATTACAATACATATTTAATACATAATACTTATTGAAAGTCATTTTTTACTTTTACCACTGGTTCGCAAAAAACCTCTGTCCTGGGAAGTACCAGCAAGAAACCCAGCTGGACTTTTTTTTTAAAAGCACAATTTACAATATTATATTTTATACAACAATTGTTTTGAAAGCATTTGGAAACAGCATGGTAGCGATCACCTCATTCCCAGGAGTTATTATCAGTCATGCACTCTTTAGTAGTATAATAAACCCTGTATTATGTTAATGAAGCGTCAGCGACTGTTGTCGACACGTCAGCCTTGAAGATCCGCGGAAGCGGGTTGGTTTTAATTAAAAATTTTAGTACAGAGTACAGACAGAATCTAGTAGCAAAATTGATTAAAAAAAAATCACTACTTGCATATTAACACCGTCGACGCAAAAGAAAAAGAGTAATAAAACCTTTATTTTAAATTGATGGAATAATAATGCGCTATAATTGATTACCGAATATCTATAGTTCGTTTGATGAGTTAACGTCTGCTCTAAACGCCCATGATCAGTTTTTTATTATTTTGTTGCTATAATATTGTACGTACTAATTCTTAATTCAATCATGTTTTCTTAATACAGAAATCAACAAGTCAATGTTAGTATCGCTTCTCCTTATTTTGTAAGTGCGTGCTCATATACTATTGGCAATCAAAGATGGCGACGACTGCAGTTCCTCATTCGTAGTCAAAGCGCCTATGTATCATTATCATGTCATGAGCAATTTGCACTCCACGAAAATAGAATAGAATAGAATAATTTTATTTAATGTAGATTACAGTAATGTTGCGCTATGACTTTCACACCATGATGATGTAGCTTCCTGATTAATTTACCATAGTGAACACACTCGAAAGCCTTGGAAAAATCGTAAAATATACCCCAAGCATCTTCTGAATTTTTCCATGCACATAAAATATGTTTGATTAGCTCAACACCGGCATCAGTTGTCGACCTCTTGTAAATCCAAACTGATTGCTATGGAGTAATTTATTTACATTAAAAAAACTTATCATTTGATCTAGAATAATTTTTTCAAAAAATTTTCTGAGCGTTGGCAGTACAGAAATAAGTCAAAAATTAGTGGGGTCCAATACTCTCTCTTTTTTTTTTTACTCTTTTTTTAAAAAAAACGTTACCCCCACACTAGGATTTTCTCCTGTATCGTGGAGGCAGTTTACAAACACAAATTGCACAAGGACAAACATCCAGACCGGAACAATTATTTGTAGGCCAAACAAATACTTGTTTCGTGCGGGATTCGAACCCGCGCCCCCTGCCCAGCGCAGCAACTCATTGCTAAGCCACTGCGCCACGGAGCCGCCAATGTAGTGGCATATTTAAATAAAGGTATAAACTTACTACGTTTCATTAAATTAGGAAACACACCAGATTCGATACTAGCATTGAAAACAATAGCAAGTTGGGGTACGATTGCATCTATTATAGATGCAAAAACTTTAAAAGAAATCCCCCACTGAAAAACAGAAAAGTATGTACATGTTTCTTGTTATCTTTTGCATTCTTCGATAGGCCAGCTATAAAAAGCCGGTGGGTGATGTGATATTATATTATGATCAATATTTATTTTTATATTTTTTAATCTATTACGAGTGAGCTAGGAAGGAGAACATCTGAGTAAGGTCCAAGACAATTTAGGAAACCATTCAAAAAATTTATAACTCGAAAATAATTTTACGTTATTATCGAAAAATGCTTTAACGGGGTGTCTTTTGCTGCCTTGTGCACGCGCTGAAATAAATAATTGGTTATGCTAATGCCTTTAAAATATTTAACGGACTCGTAAAAATTATAAATTAACTGCATTTACAAAATCTTCTACGAGTATAAATTTTAAAATAAAGCCTCCAAAAACGATTACCCTATAATACCTGAGCTTAACTTTCATTTTAATTCGATTGATGTCCACATTTACAAATACAACAAATGACTCTTGCCATATCCAGCGATAATCCCGCAATGACATATTGAGGTAATTCCATTAATTCATAAATCAGGGATCCTTAACGAAATGGCCTTTACGACGCAAAAGCCATTGTGAAGAAGTTTATAGAAGGAATGTCAAACGTACTATCAGTCCACCTGATAGTAAGTGGCTATTGCAGCCCTTGGGCAGCTTAACTTCAATCAACGAAAGCTATTGAAGATGCGTTGTCGCCACTGAGGACTAAGATCGAATAATTCACAGCCTGGAATTATACTGGATAATACTATCTTGATACCCTTCAGGCCGGCACAGCAGTGCAAACACTGCCATTTTAGAAATAGGTAAGGAACTATCCAGACTAGCCCCATGGCAGAAAAGGTGTTCTACCACCTAGTAATTTAAAAAAACAAGATCTAAACTTCTAAAGATATTTGTAGTTTTCGCACACGCATAATTGAGTAATCGAACTCATATCTTATCATATATTTTTATAGGATAAGGGTAACAAACAAGCACGCAGTCCACCTGATGGTAAGTGGTTGCTGTGGCCCATAGACATCTACATCTCTATTCAATTACGAATCAAAATGCAGATGTGTTTTCACCCGTGAAGACTAAGATGGAATGCCTTTTCCAGTAAAAAGGGTCTCCGGTTCTCTACACTCACCATACGAAACACAGGAACGTTAAACTGCTATTTTACGATGGTATTCTGTAAGAGCGTGGTCCTTCCCCGGTCGAGCCGACCCATTCGTGCTACCACTATACCAGTAATATAGCTGCAGCATGGCTCTACCACCTGTAGATTTAGATTGAATAAAACTTCTTTAATTGATTTTATTGCGTTTAATTGTACTATATTTTAACTCCCATCGTTTCGAGTGCTTTGCAGCACCATTGGTTACAGGGGGAACTGAAGTCTTTGACGTCCCGATGTACCTTCTACCCGGAGTTCTAAACTGAAGGTACTTTTTAATCATAAATTTTGATCCGATCTACGCAGAATGAGCTTACTTGAAGTCTTGCAGTGGTATGTTTGAGATGCTTCTAGTTTTATTAATTAAAGGATCCCAAACAATTGGTAGTGTCCAGCCTATTGAAATTAGGATTTTTATTTTAATCACCTTACGAATCACCTTTGTAATCAACAATGTTATTTTGCAATTATTTGTGATATATCAGGGGAAGTCTAAGATATTATTACAAACTCCAGTCATCGTATCGTCAAAAGATGCTGATTACAATAACGCTACGACTCGTATGCCAACGCTTTTGACAAACAAGCACACAGCATAATGATGATAGTGATCACCCACTCACCATTATGGTATGTGTGCTAATTCCCATGGACACCAACATCTCCGATAGAGGAAGAAAGGTAATATGGGATACCTCGTTACTAATAAAAAGGGTCTTCGGTTCTCATTATTCACTCTACAAAACACAGCAGCATTATGCTGCTATTGAATCAAACTAATTTTACGGACTCGAACTCGTTTAAATTTGACCTTCCATAAATGGGGGACTCTTTTTACTGGATACGATGCATTCCTTCTTAGCCCTCAAGGGTGACAACGCATCTACATCCACTTACCAACAAGTGGACTGTGTGCTCGTGTCACTCTTATTCAATAAAAAAGAGAGGACAGGAGGTGCTCTCGAAACTAGGTAAAAAACACAACATTTTATTTTTCTTGCGGATCTTAAATAATTAATTAAGATATTATTTCTTAGTTCACTCAAAAGGATAGAAAAAATAAACTTCAAACAGACTTCAAAGAAATAAGAGAATGGAATAATTTCCACACAATAGTTTCTAAAGTCGGGATTCAATTCTTCTAATGTAGGAGATTTGTATTAATACAGTCTATGCACAGAATTTATTTATTTTTTAGTACCTACTCTAAAGTCGGCTTAAAGTTTTATTTTTAATAAGAAAGAATTAGTTACAAAGCTTACGTGACATAGCAAAAGAATGTTCTATCTACTTACCCAATAACTTAAGAAGTTTAATATTCGTAGAAAAATTAAATATGGTACTTTTTAGCATGATATTATTTAATAATTTAATTTAATTTTAAATTAATATTATAAAATAGACTTCTTTATCAGCTTCATCAGGTTTCTACCATTGTGAGGAAAGTTTACTCTCAAGTTCAAGATAGATTGGTAACCAGAGGAGAATGTGGTGGTGTAAGATAATTTATTCCCCCATAACTTCAGAGGCGATTATGGGAACACAACTAAATTAAATAACCCCCGAAAGAAGGATGTATAAACATCATAGACATGTAAAATACCGAAACCAACAGCAAGGAACAGCATGAAAGGTGCAAGATTTCTGGAACTGCGTTAGCGAATCATCACTATCCACAGGCCGTAAAATTACCATTACCGGACATGGGCTTCTTTCATCGCAGAGAGTCTTTGCCTGATTCGTCACTGCTGGCAGGCGGATTAATGGTCGCAATACCAGAGGTCTCGCACCTATGACAATGCTGTCCGTCGCCGCGTATTATACGTCTGATGTAAACGAGATGGCAACTTCGCCATCCAACGAAATATACACTAGTCTAGAAATGTCACGGGTCGATAAAGAAGAGTAGATATACAAGATTTTTTTATAGAATATGACTGACAAACGAGCACACATTCCACCTGATGGTAAGTGGTTGCTGTGGCCCATAGACATCTACATCTATCCTCGATTACGTATCAAAATGCAGATGCGTTGTCACCCGTGAGGACTAAGATGGAATGACTCGTTTCGAGTAAAAAGGGTCTCCGGTTCTCTACACTCACCATACGAAACACAGCAGCATTAAACTGCTACTTTACGTTGATATTCTGTGAGAGCGTGGTTCTTCCCCGGTCGAGCCGACCCATTCGTGCTACAACTATACTACTAATATAGCTGCAGCATGGCTCTACCACATACGAATAGGTATATAGATAGGTAGTTCGTTACACCTCCATCTTTACGATGCCATTAAACTTTCTGACATTTTCCATAGTCGTCTCTTACGACACTGTAGCACAGAATAACTAATAGTACACTGTAGATCTAATGCATGTATTTAACTATCAATTATATATTAATTATCCCACGCTCATCTTCAACAAAAGACTTTAAAGCGATTCGCTGCTAAATATTTTCTCGTAAGGTAAATAGACGTATTTTGAAATATACAGAACGTTAAACAGTAAGATAAAATATAAAATAACATGCAAAACTTTAGTAAATAATTAAGTAAAATAAAGTTTCTTAATTATTTATTAATTAAGTAACGTTTTAAGAGTTAATAATTGACAAGCAAGAAATTTATGAACTTGTTATTGAAACTAGACACTACAGATAGTGACTTATAATTTCGAAAATATATTTATTATTTATGATCTGTAAATTGGAAGCCCCAGTTCCCGTGACAGATGTGAATGAAAAGTGGATAGTAATTGTAAAGACCGAAAACATTTTTTTCGTGAGAAGGTTAACAACTCTTTCTATATTATTAGGGTATCCTGCAGCATAATATCTGATGTTGCTTCATTAATAAGTATCTTAATTAATATTTCATATAGCTATAGCTATTAGATATTATTATTTCTATTTCTAATCGATGAAATAAAAAATTTTCCCTTAATTTTACAGTATAATAGACTAGAGTGTAATAGACTGGAGTATTGATCCCTTATCCTTTTCATTTTTTGTTTAATTAAAATTAAAACTTACTTTTCGACAGATGGTGCCTCCAAAAATATTTCCTCACTTAACACACACATCACATTCATTTGCAAAAAGAGTACACTGCGTTCTGCACATCATTTTATTTTACAAAATTCAAATAAGATAATAAAAAAAACTAAAGCTCTTAATTTTAAAAAAATTCAACGTACTTTCGAAATGGCGCGAAAATTTTGCGGTAAATCGACAGTTTTTTCATACACAAATTTGGTTATCTTTGAAATATGATAAATATTTTACTAAATTAAAATTATAATTGTATTAAAAACAATGTAAATTTATATCAAAAATTTGATTTTTAAAAAGTATGTCATGCGAATGCGGGCTGTCAAACCGGGCGCGTTGATTACGCAAGGCGTGTTTGCGGAGCCAACTATCTGTAGAAACTGAAAGTGGTTCCAGTCCAGACGTCTCGTATCATATTCGTACCCCTCTCTGATGCCATCGACGCTAGTTAGGTAATGAAATGGTAAGTGATTACCATTAATCCCATTTTCATAACGACTATACGCGTCCATCACCATCGTTCTAGTTGTTTTGTCGGTGCCTACCTACTTCTCAATAAGTTCCTCGTGCAATAATATCGGAAACAATTCGTTCCGTCGCTATTGCAATTATATTTTGTAATGCCATTCGATGGATATGAGAAATTTAGAACTTGCGTATATACATAAATTTTTATATATATATATATATATATATATATATATATATATATATATATATATACACACACACACAGTCAGGTCATAAGTATTGTCACACAGTAAAATCTTTTCTTTTAGAATGCTGGCCACAAAAAAGTTTATTGAATTCGAATTTCGAATTGTTCATGAAAATAAAACTGTATACTTTTTAGAATTTTACTCATTTTTAAATATGGAGTGGACGCTTAAAGAAGACCGTGTTGCAGTTATTGCGTTGCATCGTTGAGGTTACGCGCCAATTCAAATTTTTGACATACTGAAAAATTTGAATATACAATGAAGACTCTAGTGTAGATGACAGGTCAAGAAGTGGTCGCCCTCGGTCTGTTAGGACTCCAGCAGTGATAAAAGCTGTGAAGGCGCGAATTCAAAGAAATCCCAAACGTAAGCATAAACTGTCGGCCCTTCGGATGGGGTTAAGCAGAACCACGGTGAAAAGGGTGTTAAATGAAGACTTAGGGCTTCGGACATATCGAAGAAAAATAGGACATCGTTTTAATGCTCGTCTAATGGACCTGAGACTGAGGAGATGCCGCGCTTTGATGAAGCGGTACGCGGGAAAAAAATATCGGGAAATTCTTTTTTCGGATGAAAAAAATTTTACTGTAGAAGAGAGCTACAACAAACAAAATGATAAGGTGTACGCACACAGTAGTGAGTAGTATTCCGCGTGTCCAACGAGGTCATTTTCCATCCTCGCTCATGGTATGGTTGGGAGTTTCTTATTGGGGCTTAACAGAGGTACATTTTTGTGAGAAAGGTGAAAAACAAATGCAGTTGTGTATCAAAATACAGTCCTGACGAACCTTGTGGAACCTGTTTCTCATACCATGTTCAATAACAGGCACTGGGTATTCCAACAAGATTCGGCGCCAGCTCATAGAGCGAAGAGCACACAAGACTGACTGGCGGCGCGTGAAATCGACTTCATCCGGCACGAAGACTGGCCCTCCTCCAGTCCAGATTTGAATCCGTTAGATTACAAGATATGGCAACACTTGGAGGAAAAGGCGTGCTCAAAGCCTCATCCCAATTTGGAGTCACTCAAGATATCCTTGATTAAGGCAGCCACCGATATTGACATGGACCTCGTTCGTGCTGCGATAGACCGCCAAGCAGATTGAAAGCCTGTATTCAAAATCACGGAGGTCATTTTGAATAAACTTTAGTGTCATAAGAATCTATGTTTTGTTAAGTTCATTTTGGTATATAAATGGTTACATAATGAATAAACTTGTTTCAATTATTTTATATTAAACATGTGACAGAATTTATGACCTGACTAGGTATATATATATATATATATATATATATATATATATATATATATATATATATATATATGATTTTACGAGTATAAGCAGTCATCATCAGTACAACCCGTCAAAAGTCCACTGCTGAACCTAGGCCTCCCCCAAGGAATGCCAGAAAGCAAGGTACCAAGCCATCTGCATCCATCGACTTACTGCATGTCTTACCAGGTCGTCATTTCGTTTAGTAGGGGGTTGCCCTACACTTCGCCTACCGGTACGAGGCTGTCACTCGAGAACCTTTTTTCTCCAGTTGTCGGTTCTTCGAGCTATATGGCCGGCCCATTGCCACTTCAGCTTACTAATCCGTTGGGCTATGTCATTTACTCTGGTTCTACTGCGGATATCCTCATTTCTAAGTTTATCACGCAGAGAAACCCCGAGCATAGCCCTCTCCGTAGCTCGCTGAGCGCCCTTGAGCGTCCTCATACGGTCAGCAGTGAAGGAACACGTCTAGATCCATAAGTCATCACTGGCAATACGCATTGGTTGTACAATCTCATTTTCAGGTTTTAAGGTATACCTGAAGAGATGTGTCGTAATTTCCCGAACGCTGCTCAGCCGATTTGAATCCGTCGATTGACCTCTCGGTCGAAGTTGGGCTTACCTAGTCGGAAGATTTATCCCAGGTAAACTTACTCGTCAACAACTTCGAGCTTAGTGCTCATCTTGAGCATAGAGCTTAGGTCCTCCAGCGATTCTGCCATAAGGACTATATCTTCGGCAAATCGAAGGTGAGTGATGTACTCGCCGTTGATGTTAATACCGTATCCTTTCCAGTCCAGAAGCTTGAAAACGTCTTCCAATGCAGCGGTGAAGAGTTTCGGGGATATAACGTCACCCTGTCTTACACCTCTCTGCAATTGGATAGGTTTCGTACTCAGGTTCTGTACTCGGATAGTGTCGTAGCCCTACTCTACAAATACTTCAGCACTTCGATATACAGACAGTCAACTTGGCACCGCTGCAGGGACTGTATCAAACTTTTCGATGGAATCAAAGGCTTTTTCATAGTCCACATACGCAAGGCAAAGTGGAAGATTGTACTCTTCGGTTTTCTGTACAATTTGCCGAAGGGTATGTATGTGGTCTATGGTACTAAAGCCCTTTCGGAAATCAGCTTGTTCGGGAGGCTGGAAGTCGTCAAGTCTGCGTGCGAGACAATTCGTAATGACTCTCGAAAACAGCACGTAGACGCGGCTCAGAACGGAAATCGGTCTGTAGTTCTTCAAGAGAGCATTGTCCCCTTTCTTGAAGAACAAGACCACCGCACTTCTGCTCCACGCCTCTTTTTTATAGGATAAGGGTGACAAACGAGCACACAGTCCACCTGACGGTAAGTGGTTGCTGTGACCCATAGACATCAACATATATTCGTTTGCGAATTAAAATGCATATGCGTTGTCAGCCGTGAGGACTAAGATCGAATGCCTCTTTTCCAGTAAAATGGGTCTCCGGTTCTCTACACTCACCATACGAAACACAGCAGCATTAAGCTGCTATTTTACGCTGGTATTCTGTGAGAGCGTTGTCCTTCCCCGGTCGAGCGGACCCATTCGTGTTACAAATACTATTAATATAGCTGCAGCATGGCTCTACCAGGTAAGAAGCCTCTGGAGTAGTCCCACCATAAGTATAATAGTATAAGAAGTATAAGTGGTAAAATTAAAAATTTTGTACAACCGACTTCAATATAAATATAATATATTGTTGATTTTTAAAAACCGCTCGATTGATTTCAATAAAATTTAAATGGGTCCACCTGAGAAATATACCCTGTGAAACAAAAAAGAATTTTCCAAATCGGTTTAGGCGTCTCGAGTAATCGGTAAACATACCTACATAAAAAATATTCCGACGAATTTTATACCTCAGCCTTTTTGAACTCGGTTGAAAACTAAAATAGAGATGTTCTTTCAGTTTGGACTATACGCAACAGCTTCCTAATAGTAAACAAAAAGACAACAAAATATTCAATGATAAAGTATATTTTCCTAACTGTTTGATTCTCAGTTAATTATACCACCTAACACTTAATTCCAACATCATCCAGTTAGTTGGAAAACGTATTGAACCCCCATTTAAAAAAAAAAAAGAAAGCCATTTTACCTATAATCTCTCTGAAATTGCTCACCAAAGATGACTTGAATTTTCTTAGTACTTTAATATTAGTATAGGTAAACTGCCAACCGAACCGTGGTAACTCAGATGGTTAGCGCTCGCAGTTAAATTCACAGTACGCGGGCAACCCGGGTTCGACCCCCCGACGGCACCAATGAAATTGTAAAATGTAATTTTAAGTGCTGATTTACCACATGCTCGGCGGTGAAAGAAACATAGTGAGGAACCTGCATGTCCGAAATATAAGAAAAAAAATATTTCGAAGACATGTGAATTTCGCCAACATGCTCTGGAGCAGACACTTCCTTGCCCTAAAACTCTCTCAGAAATGGGATGAAGCCTGTTCCCAGCAGTAGGACGTATACAGGCTGTAACTTTTAACCGCCAATCATGGACTTCGGTCCTTCTCTTTCTCATGATGAATGTCTGTTCTGTTTCTGCTACTGCACTGAACCCTTCAATGTGATGACAAACTGTCGCTTCCATAGCTTTTATTCAACCACATTTCATTCCAGTCTTTAATTTTTCGCCTATTGCCGAGAGTAAAATTATACCGGCAATTAGAAGTGATCATCTAACATTGGTAGAGCTACACTGCAGCTTCTGCTGTAGCACAGATTGTCCGGCTCGAACCGGGGAAGTACCACGACGTCACAGAATACCAGCATAAAGTAGAAGCTTTGTTTCTGCGTTTCGCTTGGTTAGTGCAAGTGGCCAGACAGACCGAATCATCGAGCACGTCCAAATGCCTACAGATTTCTTGATACAACAGATCCCATCCGTAGACCTTATTAAAACCTTTGACGTAAAACAGTGCCCGGTCAATCAAAATAAACTGTGCTTTTATCATATAAATGTGGAAATCATCGAGTGCTTAAAAGTTAAAAAGTGCCAACATTCCTGCGCAAATTCCATTATCATTAGTCATAATAACGAACTTTTACGATCACTGCTGTCTTATGTACGCCTATTTCGCCCATAGTAGTGCAGAACGAATGGCCTCGGTTATTAAAGTGCAGACCACGCAATTGAGCACCGACTTCAAATCTCATCTTGCCGCTTCTTTTTGTACGATATTTCTTAGAGAAAAATATTTCTAAGATACAAAAATGAATTTTCTGGAGAACATAACATTTCGACGCACTCGTACACAATCTGACTCAAAGGACAAATCTTGCACTGTTTCAACACTAGGTGACACTGTTAGTAGCCTACCGGATTTATCTACAGAAGACGGAGATGACATCTTAAGTAAATATAAAGAACAGATAGTTACACTCACTATACAATTGAACAGTGCACAAACAGAAATCGAATCTCTCACATTAGAAAATAATAAACTAAGAGAATTAAACAATAAACTAACTAACACGAACGACCACCACAACAAAAAGATTGATAGTTCGAACAAAATACATAAATCAAATACGCCTAAGGAACAGACTTCTATTACAAATATATCTATTGATAAAACACAAACAGATGAAGTAACGGAAATATGTAGTATATCTAACGGAAGGAAATACAATAGTAAAATTGAACCTCATAAACAGAATTTGGATATTGACAAGTATTTAAATAATTGCAAACAAATCAACCGACCCAAAAAGATCTCCATACTAAGTACAAATAAAAACAATAAAATACTTAAAATTGCCGAGAATAATCTTCAAGGCTTCCTATTATGCCATTACCTCTACCCAAACTGTGATTTACGCCACCTATTGATCGATATTGAGCAAAAATTGGAGGGATACTCCATGGACGACTACTGTATTATAATGATCGGAGAGGCTGATTTTAAAATAACCAAAAATTATTTTGGATTGATTTACTATATTCGTAATATCCTACAGAAGATTAAGCACACGAATGTCATAATTTGCCTTCCTACTTATAAGTATGGATACCTGCATAACCTGTTCAATTGGAGGGTTGAAACATTCAACAACCTTTTATACCTTGATATAATGACCCATGAACATGCATACTTATTGGACTCTAATAAAAAAATAAATTATGGCTTCGACATGTTTCACAAACATTATGGTTTTGTAAATAATAATGGAATGCATACTATATTTAATAACTTAAAAGAGTTAATTTCTGAAATACAAGACTTCCACTACACGAACGAAGAGCTTACCATTAATGACCAAGAGTATCCTAAAGAAATAGAATCTTTGTTTTTTCGAAACTAAATACTTATATATTTTGCATCAAAACATAGCAAGTTTACTGAGCAAGTCGGATGCCTTGATGGTAAATTTGGAAGAACTACTTGACAGACGTATAAGTGTTGACGTTGTTTGTATTACGGAACATTTTATGAAAGCAGGATTTGAATATTTTTTAAATCTTCCAAATTATGTCCTGGCGGAGTGCTTCAGCAGAGAGAACATCAAAAGAGGTGGTGCTTGCATTTTAGTTAAGAACGGACTCAGATGGAAAGTACTTCTTGAATTTAAAAAGTTATCAATAGCAAATGTATTTGAATGCTGTGCCATTGAATTAACTGACTATAAAATTGCAATTATATGTATTTATCGCGTCCCAAATTGTAGAAACGATTTTGATGTATTCTTTAACAAGTTAGAGAAGCTTTTAGTGTGGGCTTCAAAATTAAAATGTAATAATGTCCTAATTGCTGGTGATTTCAACATTGACATGTTAAAAAATAATAATATAACGTCTAACCTAGAATGTTTACTATCAAACTATAATTTTAAATTAGCTCTTAAACAACCGACTAGACTTACTAGTAAAACTTGTATAGATAACTTTGCACATAACTGTGGAAAGGCATGTAGGACTGAAGTGTTGGAATTTGCCTTGTCTGACCATACTGCACAATTAATAAAACTCCCGGTCAAAAAAATAATTAAACTAAATCACTGGTACAAAACAATACGAGATTATAGTAAAGACAACATACAAAAATTTAAAATGTGCATAGAAAACCTATCCTTTTCTGAAATGTATAATATTAATGACCCTAATTTGGCATATAATTATTTCTTGCAAGAATATAGACTTTTCTATAACTTATGTTTCCCATTAAAACAAATTAAAATTATAGTAACTTATAAACCAAAATGGATATCACATGGATTAAAAAATTGTAGCAAGAAGAAAAGAGCTTTATTGTGGAAATATAGAAAATCACCAACAAGTGCTAATAAACTTAATTACAAAAAGTATACAAAACTGTTTAAAAAAATTATATATCTGACTAAACGAGCACAAAATAATTATAAAATAAAAACAAGTGATAATAAGTCCAAAACTACATGGCAAATAATTAATAAAGCTAGATTAAATATACCCACTCAGTCCATATCACAAATAAGAGTAGGCAATGAGCATATAACTAATCCTGAACAAATTGCAGAGGCATTTAATAACTACTTTATTGACAAAATTAAACCATTGGAAGGTTATGGAAAAAGTGTTGGTAAAAACCTCAGACGCATGCTCGGTTCTATGTTTTTGGCTCCAAGTCTACCGCTACAAATATTTGACATCATCAAAAATATGAGAAACACAAGTAGCGTAGGGCATGACGGTATTGATACAAAAATAATCAAGTCCGTAAATAAAGCAATCTGCCATCACCTAAGCTATATCATCAACCTGAGCATAGAAAAGGGTATTTTTCCTGATGAACTTAAAGTCACCATCGTAAAACCGGTATTTAAAAAAAATGACAAAGAATCTATGGAATGTTATAGACCTATAGCTTTAATACCAATATTCTCTAAAATATTTGAAAAATATCTTTATAATAAACTTAACGATTATTTGGAAAAAAATGACATCTTGTGTAGAGAACAAAAAGGATTTCGCAAAAATAAAACAATAAATATGGCACTGTATGATTTTTATAAAAATGTAATAACACACGTTGACAACAGAATACCGGTGTGTTCACTATACTGTGATATGACTTAGGCTTTTGACTATGTTGATCATAACATTTTAATTCACAAACTCGAGGCATATGGCATTAGAGGCAATGTATTGAGTTTGTTCCAGTCTTACCTAAATAACCGTCATCAAAAAACGGAAATATGTAGGTTAAATCTAAGAACCAAATCTGAGAACATAAGCTCTTCGACAGAGCGTTTGGTAAAATACGGTGTACCACAGGGTAGTGTCTTGGGGCCTCTCTTATTTATAGTATATGTTAATGACCTACCAAATGCCACTAAGCAACCTATGACCTTATTTGCTGACGATAGTACTATAACTATAAACTGTGATGACATCTTTTCTTATAAAAATGACATAAATGAATCATTAATATCAATAATAACATGGCTAAATAATAATAATTTAAAAATTAACCTAAATAAGACACACATTATGCATTTTAGCCAAAGACCAATAACCTCATCTAACATTGAAGTAAATTACAATGACACTGTTATTGCTGAAGTAGATACAACCCGATTTCTCGGCTTACAAATTGACCAAAAACTAAATTGGAAAGCCCATATACTAGAACTAAATAAAAAAATAAGTAGTTCGGCTTATGCACTGTTTAGACTTTCTTCTACAGTTAACATTGACGCACTTCTAACAGCTTATTATGGACTAGTCGAATCTGTCCTTAGATACGGAATCATTTTCTGGGGTAACTCAACTGACAGAGAAGTTGCGTTTAAAAGTCAGAAAAGATGTATCCGCGCTATGTTTGGTCTTCAGACTGCCGATAGTTGTATGCCATATTTTATTAAACATAGAATTCTTACACTTCCGTCCTTATACATATTGAACATGGCTCTCTTTGTCAGAGCCAATCCTAATCTATTTCCGCAGTTGTCTGACAAAGTAAAGCGCAACCGTCGTGATGGAAGTAAATTGTGCTTGCAACAAGCAAGAACGGCTCTGCTAAGAAAGAGTGTAGTATGCATGGCTCCTAAAATCTACAATAAAATTCCTCAGATGTATAAATTACTGAACAGCAATATTTTTAAAAATAAATTCAAAAACCTTTTAATTGAAAAATGCTACTACACTGTAACTGACTTTCTTAATGATAAATTTTGACATTATATAATTGCCTTATACATACATATACTTTTAATTATAATTGTTGTAAGTAATAATTTCACTGACTTTGTATATTAATAGACTGCTAATGTTAAATGAAAACTAACAACCTAACACTTTAAATTTTACACACCGAATATCGGTAAGACATGTTGATACTAATAATACTAACACCAGGAATATATATCTGCCCATGCAATGTATATCTCACACATGTTTTAGTAAATAAAAATATCTTATCTTATCTTATCTTATCTTATCTAGATATACTTGGCGATTTTAACGCCCACAACGCCGAATGGCTAGGTTCACGTTTAACTGATTATGCGGGGAGATCTGTTTATGACTTTGCCTTGACATGCCTTGGTCTGCACTTCACCTACGCGAATTCCAGATGTGGAGGATCATACACCTTCCCTGATGGACCTTCTGCTGACATCTCGGACGGATATCAGGTTTCTGTCGACGGCCCTCTCGGCTCTTCGGACCATTGTCTGATCCGGAGTGTGGTGCCACTCACGCTCCCTTCACAGTTGCGTTCTGCAAGCTGCCGCCGTGTTTGGCACCATAGGTCGGCGGATTGGAATGGTATGCGGTCTTTCTTTGCATCCTACCCATGGGGACGAGTTTACTTCTTGCCGGATGATCCCAGCGCTGTTGCTGACTCAGTCACTGATGTGGAGCTACATGGAATGGAACTATTTATTCCATCATCTGGGGCACCCATTGGAGGCAGATCTGCCTGATATGCCTTGGTTTGGTCGCTTCTGTAAGACTGCATTATGCAGTAAGCAGGAGTATTATCAGGTCTGGGCTGATGCTTCGGCGGCTCGGGATGTAAGCACCAACATGCTTAAAAAAGTATAACTTCGCCTCCATGTCCTTCAAAAGAGTTATTACCAAGGCAAAGTATGAGCACATTGGCACAATTTCCGAGAAATTAGTTCGCCTTCTTTGGAAACCCGTGAATTCTGGTCTCTTACCAAGGCTGTCCAAAGGAATTTCTGTAAGCCATCACTACCATCTCTGCACAGGGAGGACCACTCACTGGCCCACACGGCAAAAGAGAAAGCCGACCTTTTAGGCCTCTTTTTGCGTCCATCTCGATATTCAATGACGGGGGAACACACCGCTGACCATCCCGCAGTATGAGTGATCTATGCCTGATGTGCGATTCACACAGTGCTCAGTATGTAAAGCCTTGGACCTCCACAAGTCGAGTGGGCCTGAAGGAATCCCGTCAATTGTGCGATGAGAGTTGGCACCGGTTCTAACGCGTCTTTTCCAGTACTCCTGCTCCCTAGGCGTTGTACCAAATTCATGGAAGATAGCGTTCGTGCCCCCAAACCCTAAAAAAGGTAACCGCTCTGATCTGTCCAACTACAGGCACAACGCAATCACCTCCTTCTTCTCGAAAATAATGGAGTCCATTATTAACTGCCAGCTCATGTGTTACATTGAGGAGCACCAGCTGATTAGTGACCGCCAGTACGGTTTCTGTCGGGGTCGCCCAGCTGGTGATCTTCTTGTTTACACACAGGTGTGCGCAGGCAATCGAATCCAAAGGGAAGGTTTTGACGGTTAATTTGGACATAGCGAAGGCATTCGATCGGGTTAGGCACAAAGCGCTTTTTTCGAAGCTTCCTTCTTATGGGCTTCCCGAGAAATTGTGCAATTGGGTCACCAGATTTCTGGCTAATCGGAGCATCAAGGTCGTAGTACAAGGTGCATGCTCCAACTAACAAGTCTATTAACGCTAGTGTTCTACAAGTCTGCGTGCTATCACCAACGCTGCTTCTTCTGCATATCAATGATATGTTGCAAACCGATAACGTTCCTTGTTATGCGGACGACAGCATTATACAACGGCCGCGCAAATATTTCTCGGGAAACGTCGCCGAGTACCGGAACAAACTTGTGTCTGAAGTCGAGACTTTGTTGAACAAATTCTCGGATTGAGTTGACTAAATTTAGTCCAGTTCAATCCTCAGAAGACACAAGTTTGCGCGTTTACCGCTATGCTATGCAGGGCACTCCTCTTGTTGCCTCAGTCGGTATCGGAATCCTCGGTGTCGACATATGGAACGACGTGCTTTTCGTGGTCACTTAGAAGAGAAGGCCAAATTGGTTTCTAAAAACTTGGCGTGCTCAGCAGAGCGGGACAGTATTTCATGCCGGCACACCACCTGCAACTTTACAAGGCGCAAGTTCGGCCGCACATGGAATACTGTTCCCATCTCTGGGCCGGGGCTTCGCAGCGCCAGCTCTTTCCATTTGATCGCATTCAAATCCAACGTAAAGCGTTTCGAATCGTCGGTGACCGAGCTTTTTCTGATCGGCTTGACTCACTGGCGTTGCGAAGAGATGTTGCATCTCTTTGCGTATTCTACCGTATCTACCACGGGGAGTGCTCAGAGGAATTAATTGATCGGGCTAATTCCAGCCGCCCAATTTCCCCATCACACATCGCGACTTAACTCAAAATACCATCGGTACCATCTGGATGACTGGCGGTCCATTGCTGTGCGATTTAAAGGAGGTGTTCTTGCTCACAAAACCTCCTAGTGGAATCAAATACCACCAGCAATTTTTCCGAACCGATACGACTTAGGGACCTTCAAGAAAAGGGCCTACTCTTTTTTAAAAGGCCGGCAACGCATCTGCAATTCCCGTGGTGTTGCAGTTGTTTATGGGCGGCGGTAGTCACTTACCATCAGGAGCCGTATGATCGTTTGCCTTCTCTTCCATAAAAAAAATTAAATTCAAGACAGTTGCTTGTAATGCACTTAGTATGTCATGTCATAATAGAATACCTGCAGAGAGATTGCAGTCACGTTATTAACTTATCTGTAGAATCAGAACAATATCTGTCAATTCTAAACAGTTTCATCCCATTTCTATTTAGCACTTTCCATCATTAGATTTAAAAACCAATGCCTATAAGCAAATCTCCAAATTCAGTGTAGTAAGCATATGAGTGTTATAAGTTACAACTTATAAGTTTACTAGCTCGCCAGGCAGACGTTGTTCTGCCTTTTCCAACGACCTTTCCTATAAAAATCCTTAAATTCGCAATAAAAAATTTTGAGGGTCATTTAGCGGGATAAGAACTATCCTATCTCTCAAGTTGGACCAAAATGCACACAGTGTGCGAAATTTCATTGAAATCTGTTCAGTAGTTTAGGAGTCCATCGCGGACAAACAACGTGACACGTACTTTTTATATATAAAGATAACAGCCTGGGTACTTAAAATTACTTTTCTTTTTCTTTTTTATAAAACATTATCCCACCACTAGGATTTTCTCTTGTATCGTGGAAGCTATTTACATACATAAATTACACAAGGACAAATATCCATACTCGGAAGACTCGGAACAATTAATTGTAGGCTATTATTTTTTCTTGCGGGTTTAGATTCCGCAGCCCCTGGCGCCGTAACTCACAGCTAAGTCACTGCGCTATCGGAGCCATTAGTTAAACTAATAATATTAGAATAGGAATGGAAACATGATAATTACAATACTCTTCTTGAAATTCTTTTAATTTTCTACCTCTGTTTTGGAGTTACTTTAAAAAAAGACAAAAAAGAGCATACCTACGGAGTTTCTTCGCCGTTTCCTCTCCAGACAAAGGAAACACATTTTGAAACGGTAGTAGATAATAAAATACGTCGACGTTTGACAAACCATCATCAGGCGATCTGCCTCCAGCAATCGATCCATGTGGAACAAAATTACATAAACGTACCGTTTATATACAGACGAACTGTAATTTATATTTAATACAAGCGATAATTAGGGTATAATGGGGTAATGCCGGTCACTTAAGCAAAAATTAATACACAGCGAATATAAATCAACATATCTTTATAGAACTAATCACAATCTCAAATATAATTATTCTACTATCAATGGCACTTTAATTCAGATCACTAGTAATCATAGTTTTGGTATAATAAACATTTAAAAAAAGCGTGTTTGATTAGTATTACACGCAATGTAAGGTAAAACCAATCAGCTGTTGGTTAATACCAGTCAAGCTTAATGGGAGCATAAATCACATTTATAATATTATGCAGAGTCACGTCCTGAGCATTCCGAGTGGGCCCAACGTCCACACAGTACACATCTGTACCACAACTCGTTATCTCGTCCATAGTCATCTCAGATTATACATCTGTTCCCGACATCATCTAAATCCGTGTCATCGTCTTCGCGTAAATCTGTAATCTCTATTTCAGAGTTTGAAGTACTGTCTTCGTTCATAGACTCATTCTGTAATACTTTCCTCTTCACTCCTTTCAGTTCTATACCTTTCTTCAAATTCTTTTTCATTCTTGTTGGTTTTTTACGAATATTTTCTTTTTTGCTATCCAGATCTTCACTTATATCAGTTTCATCTTCACTATAATTAATCTTCTTCACTTTTTTCACCTTTGCAGTTTTCACTGTTCTCTCTTTTTTTATTATAATATTTTTCTTTATTTCCACTGTTTTATTTTTCTTTTTTTCAACTTTTATTTGAGCTTTTGCTAATTTTGCTAATTTTTTGCTCTTTCTCAAATAAAACTATTTTATTCGGAGTTCCTGTTATTACCGTAGCATGTTGTTTCCGCATCGCTTTTATATTTTTCTGTTCGGATTTTTTTGGCCATGACCGGTATTACCCGATGATTGATATTTCTAAATATTTAAAATTTATTTAAAAATCTGCAGGATAACCAACAAAGATGATTTGACGATTGCGCACAAATAGTTAGGCAACACTTATATTAACTTTACATTTGAAAACTATCGAGTAAAATATACTTACTTCTTATTTTCGGAGCGCAAAATTTTACAACAAAGTGGTGCGAAAACGTGTCTTCTTCCCAAACGCATGCATGGAACTGAACGGGGTTAGGCGCTCTTGCGAGGGAAATAGTCACGCCACCCGTTTTATATGGGTGTGTGCTTATAATCACTGTAACATAATTGGAAGTGTGCTGACCGGTATTACCATCTGACCGCCTTTACCCGATTTTACCCTACTAGGAAGATTGAGCCGTGGTAGCTCAGATGGTTAGCGCTCGCTGTAAGCTTCACAGTACTCGAGCAAACCGGGTTCGATCCCCGCCGGCACCAATGAAATTGTTAATTGCAATTTAAGTGCCGATTTACCACGTGCTCGGCGGCGAATGAAAACATCGTGAGGAAACCTGCATGTCTGAGAAATAAGAAAAAAAAAATTAGGTAGGTAGACCCGGACTCCACAAAAGATGAGACGAGAGGAGAGAGTATTTTATACAATCAATAGAATTTCGTTATGCACACATCTCGTCGTCTCCACTCAGCTTCAGTGGATACCAAGAGCGGAGATGTATAATATTTGTATGGCGCAATCGAAGCGGAGATGTGAGCTGTGCCTAGCAAGCTGGCGATGGTGCGCAGCGGAGACGAGAAGAGATGTGAACGGCGTGCAAGGAGCGGCGCCGCTAGTTCCCCCGTGTCTGTGTTCAAATCATCTCTAGCCAGCACACATCTCCGCTTTCGACTAGCCAGAAGGCATCACCGCACAGCTTCGTTGGATACACCCTAGCTGAAAAATATCTCTTCTCGTGTCCGCTTCGGACAACTTCACACATCTCCGCTTTGGTGGAGTCCGGTCTTTTGCCCTGCGACTTTTATGACATAAGTGCTCTTAACCACCTACAAACCTACGCATTGAGAAGTCTTGAAAGAAGGATTAGATAGATACCTATAAGGGAACAATAACAATACTGGAGGTATTGTTATTTTACATAAACAACATGTTGTAGATTCAAGTAGGTTATTAGTCAGAAAAAAATACTGGCAGCTATTGCCTATGGTTATACATAATTTAAATATATATATATTACTTTTTATTCTGACTTTGATCTATGATGTATTAAAATGAAAAAGTAACGGAAATATGTTTTAAAAAACATGAAGAAAATATTATAATTAGTAACTGTTTTTTAACTTGTTGTCTTGATTATATTGATTAAAGTAATAAATATAGAAAAGTCTTTAATTGCAACTATCACACAACAATTTGTGGTATTCTAACCATTCATTAATCATTAGATCGTCACCATTGAGTTATATGTACTATAACTCAATGATCGTCACGATTTAAATAAAAGGTAGGAAAATGAAAAATGTCCGCCTACACTTTTTCAGTACGATGTATAAATTATGCATCATGATAATTTCTTCAAAGTAGGTATGTAAAAACATTAAATGGGGCTAAAATTAAAATTTTGTTGTAATGGTATCAGAGATCAAAATATTTTTAGCGTTACATACTTTAGAGTATACATAAGCTATCAGTACCGTGTAGCGGTGGTCTAAGACTTCACTACCCCATAAAGCAAAGAAAGCAGCGACACCTCACAAAACTCCAGACTATGATAACTTCCCTATCTCATACGATAAACGGCTACGGAAACAGGACACTGAACAAGCACATGAATTGGAATACTCGAGTTCAACAACTGGCGCTCATCTAAAGCAGTGGTTGCCCAAACTGGAACATATTAAAGCTTTAAGAGAGAAAGCTAATATCACCTTCGAAATAACCCAAATACTCACAGGACACGGATACCATAAAAGCTATTTATATCGTTTCAAAATCACTGAGAACGGTATGTGTCCTTGTGACAACACAAGTGTGCAAACAATAGAACATATATTAAAATTTTGTCCTCAGTTTGGAAAACAACGATGCGACCACGAGATGCTTTGCGCAAATTTACGTATAGAACTTTATAATATCTTAGACCTCATGAAAAAAGAATCCACTTTAACATCTTTCCTAAGACTAATAACATTTATAGTAAATAATTTAAAGAAACTAAATTCGACGTAAATAAAATAAACACAGCATAAGTATTGTAGAAAAGAAAAATGACAAACATAATTTGTAACTAAAAAGCCGAAGCCGCCCGTATCCATCGCGGGGACTCCAGCTTAAAATTTAAGTAATAACAAAAAAAAAACTACCCCATAAAGATGAGATAATCATCATTATTCTGTGGATTTCGTAAAAGGCGTCAGAGAGAAACTGAAACAGGAGATGGGCAACTGCATCTTTCTGATAACAACTTAATATAAAAACTGCGGTTACCAACCCGACTGACAACTACGTCAAATTTACTCCCTATGAGCATATAGAATATGGGTACCAAACGATTGCATTGTCTGCCAAATGACTTCTAATGTATAAGGCAACAAATGCTTTATGGACGTATTCACGTTCCAAGCGCTGATTAGCTCAAAACAGTACTTTTCGTACCTGTTAATATCCATCAACCGCTTATCTCACACATATGGTAATTAGTCATAATTTCAGGAAATTTTATGGTCTAATAAGAGAACTTTTTTATATTAATACAGCGTTTGTGGATGCTATCAAGAAAACTAAACAGATGTTTTCTTATTATATTTCCCTTTTAGCGTCAATTCCAAAGATTAGCGGTTTAGGCTGTGCGTTGATCTGTCAGTCAGTCATTCAGGACAAAGTATTTTATATGTATAGAGTTTTATAGTTTTCTATTAACGATAACGATTATAGAAAGATACTAACGCTGGCCATCGAACGACAAAATCAATACTTTCACAAACGAACTTTTAGTCCACCATTTCTTATACACATAATATTATAAATTTTCAACTTCTCATTTTGTTAATGTAGTATGATTTTTATTGATAGACGTGATTGTAGATTGCTGGTAGTATGGTCACAGGCGCTCCGCAATAATTTGTAAGTACCAAATAAAAAGAAACAAAACATAATAAGGTGTTTATATTAAGTGCTGGATAGTTACAGCATAAAAGAATCTACTACCCCAAGTCAGCCCGTGGCCGTGGGTGTCGTAAGAGGCGACAGAGGTAACCTGAAACAAGAGATTGGCAGCATCATCTTCCTGATAGCAACTTAATAGTAATAAAAAATTGCTTATATTAACCCGTCTGCTACACGTGGCAACTCATAAAGCAAATAATTTGCTTCATGTGGCAACTATCCTCTTACGAGGCGATCTATGGAATAGACCTATGTTTAGCAGAAAACTAAATGTTAAGTACATATATTATATTTGTTACATTAGATATTTATGATAGGCTTTAATTAATTAATTAATAAATAAAGTTGTTCACAATGCAAATTCATGTCGAAAGTAATCGGTTTGGATCAATACCATTAACTCTAAATATCCAAGACTAAAAATTCACTAATAATCACTGTGGGCTCAGAAGCACCATGTCAGCATAGCTAAGGTTATTAGGACATATGTTGTCTAAGTGACAAGCTACATGCATACTGCAGAACTCCTCAATTAAATGGGAAAATGCCTACGCATACCCGTCTCGCGGGGCAATGACGGGCTCTCGGGACTCGCATCGACTAAAACACCACGGTGTTCCACCTTCGTCGCATATTGGCAGAGCCAGGGGAACGCTTTCGCACATATCTGTGGCCCCTCCAGCTCTGGCCACTCCATAGCGGCCCCTCCTCAGGAGAGGAGTACTCCTCCCCCATCTCCTTCTCAGGTAAGGCGCACTCTCTTGGCGTCTCTCGGCGCGCCCTCTATCCAACTTGCGCAAAGGCAAAATCGTAACCAATGAGGTTATACGAAGTGCGATTATTACTAAAGCACGGTCGCGGAGTAGGAATTTTTTATTGCTTTGCATTTTTAAACTTAATTCCCATCATAAAAATTTATTTCTATTGCATCTAATATAGTTTTAGACCTTTTGAACAGTATTTGTGATTCGAAAACAGAGTTTATTCTCCAGTTATTAAAGTGCACATTTGTATGAATTGCAATAATTTTAAATTCTCACTGCTCCGCGATCACGCCATTGTTGAAATATTAAAGAGCCTAGGCGAAATCAAGCCGCCTTGCTTTACTCCACCCTCTAACCTTATAACTAATCGTAATATATGTTTCCTCATCTCACAAACTTTATTATGAATAAAGGAAAGAATATTTACAAGGTCATCAGACACCTGCTTCTCTTAGCTTTGTCCACAGTTTGTCATAACATACTAGGTCAAAAGCTATAGACAGATCTAAAATAAGCATAAACAGTTTTTCTATCAACAAGTTTACAGTATGATTTAACGCTTGTATCACTCTCAGTTGAGTGTCTGCCTCCCTGAGTAATGGCAAGTGTAAAATATTTGTATATATGTGGTACTACAATCGCCAATCTGCCCTCCAAGCGTGACAGTTAAGACGAATACTTCTTTCAATGGAAGAAGCCCTTGTCCAGCAGAACGTTATGGGCTGATAAAAAATTAAGAAAAAAGGAAAATATAAGAAAATGCATAACAAATACAATATAACTCTTTATTTCGATTCAATTTGGACAAAAATATCGCTATACTTAACTGCACAGATAAATATCTTATTTACATCAATAGATCCGATCGGATTCGATAAATCACATCTCTCTTTTGGAGATCCAAAATTTACTACTAACCTATATATGTTATAATATTATAAGCTCTATGTTGGCAACCATAAGCAGTTTCATTTTCTAAGTAAATTCCGGTAAAATATTTCGGTGTTTCTTTGCAAATTCATACATATAAATATTAAGTAGATTTTTACTACAACCATGATTCTTGATCTTTATTTTAAGATATCTAATGTAAGCTGAAAACTAATTACAGTTGCCAAATTTTGTATTCATTTCGTAACTTAATATCTGCATACAATTAAAGACAAAAGCATTACAGATACGTTAGCGCTCATACGCAATATACGGTTACCCGCTATGCGGCTAGCCGTCCGGCTGACCGCAAATGCGGATGGTGAATCTTTCCGATTGGCGGTCATATCGATTCATTCCGAAGATGGACGTGGAAGACGTTGCAGCTATTTATTACATTTACACACGTTACGTAAAGAAGAAAAAGCAAAGAAAGCACTACAATGTGCATACAATTTTCTGTATCCATCATAAACGTACCACGTGGACACAATCTCAATCAATGGCGGGCAGCCACAAACTGAGCCGCACGCAGTGCGAATAGCAACCGTCCGGCTGGCCGTCATTCGGTCCGCAGCCCTCCGAGCGCCCGGAGCAGTTTGCGGGTAGCCACATCGCAGTGCGCATAGAAATAGTTGTTAAGTATATAAATTTGCTTGCGCATTGGGGATAACCACATAGTGCGTTTAAACTCTTATATTAGTAATTAGGAAACAATCTAAATATAGTATATCTCTTTTACATTTGAGCAGAGGACATCGCTAATATTCCGTCTACTATTATATCATTCTCAGTCCATCACTATAAAAAAAGATATGTTATTAGAAACGTAGACTTGAAAAAAGTTATTATCCACTAATAAATGAACACAAAATTGCATTGCACCTGAATAAAAATTATTCAAGACAAAACCATATCTACCTAAACTCTGACAAATGATGTTTTCTGTTGATATGACATTATGTTTTTATAGAAGACAGGTTTAGGATGTATACGGCACAAATGGTAAACGATCATTGCCGCCTATTAAACATTGCAACACTAAAGAAATGATCCACAACTTGTCACCAGGGCGGCCACTTAGGCGTGAGTTGATATATTTGACAGATTTCACGGAGAGGAAGTTTAAACTTTATATTTCCATATAATTTATATTCTTGCTGAAACATTATTTATATTCTATATTAATTAGATTAAAAATGAGACACCAAACTCCGGATATTCATATTCATTCTCCGGATATAGTCATACTATATGTTAAAAATAAGTACTCCTCAATCCCAACTAGCGACATTTGGTGAGCGGCAAATTATTAACCCTCGTTGCAGAGGCGTTCCCGGTGTTTAGAAAGGGTTTTGAAAAACATACATACTATATCAATGTGGTTCAAATAACATCAAACAATAATAGTGGAAAAAATTCTACTTCTAATAATTTGCATTAAAAAGATACATATGTACCTACAAAAAAATTAAAAACACGTAGTTATATGTACTTTTATACTAAATTTAAAGCGTTTTGTGTTGTTTTAAAGCTAAATTTCAAATATTAGTGCTTGGCAATATATGAAGGACATGACATGAATGTAGCTTAGTGGCCGCAACTAGTTATTCATAGGGTCAAATATAACACAAAGAAATTAAAAAATATAGTTCAGTTAATAAAATAATTCAATTATTTTAATTTTATATTAGGCGGGTTATAATTTATTTGATATATTTTACTTGAGGATTGAAAAGTCGAACTTCAGAGGACTAAAACAAGTAATTCAAAGCACAGGATAAAGAACGTAGTTTTTGCTGAAATAAAAAAGAAAACGTTACCAGTGAACGCAAATAAATAAATTGTATTTCGGACCTTTCTAAAAAAGTAGGAAATAATATTTCAAGGAAACTAAACACGCATTTTGACCCAAAATTGCAAACAAACCCACGAACTCTCAGGACTTGAGGACTCAATGGCTAATTAGCAAAAAGTTTATCAGTATGTATAACGACTAGAGTTGAGACGCACTTGTAAGTTGCCTAGGTACAATATTTTTATAACGCCATTGCCTTCGCCACTCGTCAACCAGGATGTTATTTTTTGTAATATGAGAGTGGTAAGGTCACGGTATTAATTATTGAAATTGTTTTTACTTTTTTGAACATATGTAAATCGTCATTTCAAAAGTGAAATAAATTATCATCTTTTATGTTTGGGGCCCATTGATATTGTTATTATTTTTCAACAACTTTCGTCTATTCTATTAAAATCTAATTGCAATCTTAAAAGATCGGTGATAAAAAGAGCATAGGAACTTTATTTTAAGGATCATAAGTAGATAATATTATTTCCTCCATGCTACAATAAATACCTTCATGTAATATTATAACAGTATATTACATGAAAATGTAAATAAAATTATATTTTTTTTAAGTAGAAAAATATTGAATTTTAGTTAGTAGTGCATTTTAGTAGTTTAGTTGGCATAATACCATCTCCATGGACAACGATACATGATTTCCTTTTTATTAGAAATATAATAATGATAAAATTACACGTGCTAACTAATTCCTACATAATTTGAATTTAAAAGCAATTGCTTTTTACGCAAATTTATTGTAAAAGAAGGCATTTTAAATAACGCAAAAAACCCTTTAATACGATCGACCGCTGCCGGAAAATTGTAGTATTGGGCGTATATATATTGGGCGAACTAAACTTCGCAGCTCAATTTTTAAGGAACGCCCACCGCAGCGCAATTTTTTTTTATAGTAACAAAACGAAGACCCTTTTTTACTGAAAATCATGCATGCATCTGCATTTTGATTCTTAATTGAGTATGAATGTCTATGGACCATATTCTGTAAAAAAACCAGCGTTTGATAATTTTCTGGCGTTTGGACATGTTTGCTTGGACTGCCGTGTTTTATTTGCGTTCACTGATGTACACACTTGTCCATGATCGTTATGTATGAATAATATGTTTAAATAGTTTATCCGTAGGTAACGTAACTATTTGCAAGCACTGATTTTGTTATTGTAAGTACACCTATTAATTTTTTTGAAATCATAGTTTTATTCTCGGTGGCACAGTCTAATGATCTATATCTAAGAATCATAAGGTTGTATTGCAGATTATGTAATTTAATCACGCAGAAACTACAGAGTAATAAGTCAATAAAGGCTGACTGTTACGATTTAAGAAAATACAATAGGTTATTTCGTAAAACTGTCTTATTGATAAATGCTAGGTTCTACTGCTATTGAAGAATTTTATTCATTAGTATGTATTAATTATAAGCTATTATACGAAGATATATTTATCAATTTATTGCTTCTTAGTTTGTACATATACAAGAAAACAGGTACATATTATGATAAGTACAGTTTTTCAATATTTTAAAGGGTTACAGGTTTAAATAATTTTACTATGTTGATATTATTATCGTATGTATATTTTTAACATTTAATATTGTTGTATTAGATTGACAAATTAAATAAATTTAATTTTATTTTGTAAGTCTTGTATTTTAGAAGATGATTACGTAAAAAATAATAGCTTTTTAGAATTTAAATTACTTACAGCAACATGCAATAATTGCAGTATATATCTCAAAAGTGAGTTTTTTTTAGTAGCACAAAATTACTATACATATAAAAAAAAATAAGTCAACATTCCACATAAAGGCTATTGGCACTGGCACTATCAAAGTGCACAATTCATTATTTTTGACTAGATTGTAACCTAGCGTTGCGAGACTTGCTACGCTGTTTTACTTACAAAATAATTAAATCACATATAAATTTACATCAAATAGTTAACGGCCGAAAACGTTTTACATGGCAACACTGTACACAACTTAAAACTAAAAAATACATAATACATGAAGGGATCACTATTTTTACAAAAATATATAGGTGCCATGTCATATTGCACGTAAGTGCTACATATCCAGATTACATAAACATAACTAAGTATAATGTATGATACGTAAACGAACGAACGAAAAAAAACTATAGTAAGTATAAACTTGTTAAATAAAATATTTAAATGAGCTTTCTTTAATTAAAATCAGTTTAAAATAGCAGTTATTTTCACATTTAGAAACGCGATCCGATAGTTAGAAACGAGATATTCCCTCAATAGCAAGTTGTAACAAAATAAAAAGACCAGAATCGCGAAGATTCATCGGGAAGTTTTCAAGGTTCAGGGAGACTATAAAAGATGATCGTTTTATATGTAAAATGTTCATGAATAATTGCAAATTTCTGGGATTATTTTAAAAGCGTCATTATTAGTTTTTTCTAACGTTTACCACACGTTTGACATCGAAGGTACTACATGGCGTTAAAGCTTGACATATTTGTAAACTTGAGATATTCTTTCAAATACATAATATAAATTATATTTGAATGCATATTAACACGACAAAATATTTGACAAGCAAAATAAAGGTCAACCTGTTTTAAGTCATGGGTTTTTTTATTTATACACATTTTTGTAAGTGGTACTTAATGGTAGCACTGATCAAATTAATTAGCGTCCACTAGATGAGCCAAATCTACTATCGAGTTATAGCCCTTGGAGTTTATTTAATACTAAGGGTATCGAAAGCTACAGTTTGAAATCAAAACTATACATTTAGAGAGGGTATTCTATTTGAAAAAAAAAACTTTCAATTAGCTACTGATTACCAATTTCTAGTACCTATTATCTAAGATATCGTTATTAGGAATAAGCTATTTATGTATATCGGATGCAAGTTGTAGACGTTGCGTAATGAAGTCACAAGCACGGGCTTAGCAAAATTGTGCATACATATTTCATCAATTCTTGTGCATTTGACGCTTAATTCGTTGATATTATTGAACCTAGTCTATGTACTTACGAGTAAAAGATACTAACTACAACTTGTTAACCGTTAGGAGTTTGAGATTCGTTTCTTTTTACAAATAATTAAAAATTACAAATTTTGTACAACCGACTTCAATATAAATTATTAAGAATAACTCAAAAACTATTGGTCAGACCTTGATCAATATACAGTATAATCTCACTAATCCGGCACTTCGATAGATCGGCACGTCCAATAATCCGGCACCCTCCGCCCACGCCTCCCTCGCCCCTCTATACCTGTGCGCTTCGGTCGCTGCGTCATCGACGAGCAGTCTAACCTCAAAACTTATCACGTGCACGTGCTTACGTATTTGTTTTTTTTTTCCAAGTGAGAATAGTTTATAGTTAAAAATGTCAAATAAACGCAAACACAAGACACTAGATTTGAATAATAAAATGGAGATTTTAAAGAAGTTAGATAGTGGAGAAAACATGTGCAAATTGGCAAAAGAATATGGTGTTGGGCGTGCTACTATACACGATCTTAAGAAAAAAAGGCAAAAGATAGTAGACCACGTCAAGACAATGGAATCGGGGCCAGGAAAGCGTAAAACACTAAAAGTTGGCGATTGTCCAAAGATGGAAAACGCTCTTTACATGTGGTTCTTGCAACGGCGTTCTAAACACACTCCTATATCTGGAGAAATTCTGAAAACCAAAGCAATCGAATTTTATAAAAAAAATACCCACAAAGATGATTTTCGTGCCAGCGATGGATGGCTGGATAAATTTAAAAAGCGATTTGGTATCCGTCTCTTAACAGTATCGGGTGAGAAATTATCAAGCGACGAATCTGCAGTACAGCCATTTATCCAGCATTTCAAAAACAAAGTAGAAGAACTGGGTCTTCTTCCTGATCAAATCTATAACGCAGATGAGAGTGGTCTGTTCTGGAGACTGTTGCCCAATAAAACATTCGTGTCTTCTACAGAAGCAAGTGCACCAGGTCGTAAAGTGAGTAAAGACAGAATCACATTCATGCCGTGTTCAAATGCTACTGGAACGCACAAATTGGATTTATTAGTGATTGGCAAAGCAAAAAATCCCAGAGCTTTCAAGAACATTTGTCTGCCAGTCTGTTACAAGAACCAAAGTAGAAGTTGGGTCACGAGAGAGGTATTTAGCGAATGGTTTCATAAAGACTTTGTCCCAGAAGTAAGAAAATTTATGAAAAGATCTAACTTGCCCATAAAAGCTTTACTCGTACTTGACAATGCTCCAGGCCACCCAAACGAACAAGAACTTAAATCAAGTGATGGGAATATCCAAACCATCTTCTTACCACCAAACTGCACACCTTTACTGCAGCCGATGGATCAAAACGTTATCCAAAAAATAAAGTCTTTGTATAAAAATAAATTGCTGATCCATATTATATCTCAGGATGGTGATATAACGCAGAGCCTTAAAGGAATGAATTTGAAGGATGTTGTATTCTCTCTCGCTCATGCTTGGAAGTCTGTTTCATCTAACTTAATCCAATCTTCATGGAAAAAGTTATGGCCCACAATGAATGATGTATCAGAAACAGAAGAAACAGATGAATGGGATCCTGAAGATAATATGCCTATTGTCGATTGGTTAAAAAATCTATCAGAAAAAGGATTGGAGACAAGTGAGGAAAATTTAAATTCTTGGTTTGAAGGAATCGAAGAAACAGAGCAAATTATGACAGATGAAGAAATAATATCTGAAGCAGTACAAGAAGAAAGCTTTGTAGAAATATTAGAGCCACCAACTACTACAACTGCTATAAGAGTTAAACCAGATAATGCATTGATGTGTTTCAATACGTGCATAACATGGGCAGAAGAAAACGGCATGTCTGCCAAAGATATTATAATTCTTCGCAACATGCGAGAAAAGGTTTTTAAGCAAGGACTACAAGTTGCACAAAAGCAGACCTCAATTAAGGATTACATATTTTAAAACTACATAGTTAATCACATATGTACCTACATGTTAATCGAATACATTACATACATTGACTCCCTCTATGAAATACTTTATTTTATTCTTTACCTATGACTTTTTCACTATAATCCAATAATCCGAACATTCCAATAATCCGGCACCCTCCGGTTTTTAATAGTGCCGGATTAGTGAGATTATACTGTATATATTTGTTAATTTATATGGGACCACGGGACAGGCATAAGCTTTCAAATAAAAAAATAATCATCGAAATCGGTTCACCCAGTAAAAAGTTATGAGGTGTTACATAAAAAAAAGAAAAAACATACAGTCGAATTGAGTACCGTCTCCTTTTTGAAGTCGATAGAAAAGGAAGCTATTGCTTAGCAGAATGCTATCATTAAGGCATCCGTCCTTCAATTATTTTGCATTCGATTATAAACCTCACGCAAATCGAACTTATTTCGTTATTAAGAAACAAGACATTTGCTGTATTTCATAATGAAATTCATCTACGTAAATAATAATTATATTGTTAAGGTTCGTTTTTATGGTGATTATAATCACCGAATACATTTGTACAAGAAACACCTATTCTAACACTATATTTAAATTATCACATACAATCATTGGTAACCTATTAGCAACGACATTTTCGTTTAGTTTGAGCCATAGATCCTTTATAATATAAAGTACATTATTTCATATACTACTGCCGTTATCTGAACACTTAATACCCTGTGTTCGATAACAAAAAAAAATATTTTAAGGCTACGCTAGTGGACAACTCGAACTCGTCGCGAAGCGAGATTAAAATGCGTCCTGTATCATGTGTGAGCTTCAGGTGATAAAAGAATAAAATAAATAGGTATCAATCATTGTTCAGTTTTGGACGCACACCATCAAACGACGAAGTAATCACTCTCCTCGTTAGTATGAAATAAGGAACGACTAGCGCAGCCTTAATATGCATAAACTGTGCACGTCACATGATAAATGCGTTCATGTATTTTCATCTAAAAATCACGGCATAATACGACGAATTGGCGCTTTAAATAAGAATATTTTTACAAACAAAAATTTAAAAAAATAATCTATTTAATACATAAATATGCTTTATTGAGTAATTCTACAGCCGATATCTCCTCGAAGGTCTGTTTCATAAAATTCAAGTTCGTATTAGCCTCATTCTACCGAACACAAAATGGACGCTACGACAAAATGGCGGACGTAATAACGTCATTCTTATGGCGCTATTACAACATTTAAATAAAGTTAGACATTTTAATATAATAATAAAGCCTCGGAGTGCTTTCAGTCACCATAATATTATAATACAATATGTATTTTAAAAGTTATCGTTAAATATACCACACATATAACATAACTCGTACAATCAAGAGGTTATACGTTCTTTGAAGTCTTTAAAAAAAATCAAGTGCAGTTTTAAGACAATAAATATAAATTCATTGATGATATGATGTGAGAATTTAATTTATTACAATATAATTGCAGTTGTCATAATTAATTAGCATATCGTCGTTCGGCATTCAGTACCGCGAATGTGAAAATATTGCAAATTTTTATTATTTTTTTATTCGATAGTATTCAATCAAATACGCGATTCTGTATTTAAAATATGACTAAAAAAACTGTCCAAAATAGAGAAAATACGATGAAAGTATTACCGCGAATATAACTACCTCCCTCTCGCTTTCGAATTACCGCGAATTCGCCAGTGCCGCCATAGTAAATGAAGGAGTAAGTTGCGTGCCACGTTTGAAGATAAGTTTTAAAATGCTAATTAAATACTTTTTGATTGAAACTATATTAACCATGAAGGTTAAAGTATGTACATTGTCATGAAGCAAAGTTTTTCAACTATATTCCAATTATAATTCCATAAACTTTACTTTAATATTTGATGTCACAATCGCGGATTTGATTTGATCGTTTTCTATCCGTAACTGTTACGTTCGCGGTTTTCACATAAATATATTCAGAATTCGAGTATTTATTTTAAGTATATATTTTGTTTAAATTTTGGTAAATTGAAGGCTATAGTTTGCCAGGTTGTTAATCATAAATTTCCTACAAATTTATAAATGCAAAAGTCAATGTGTTACCGCTCGCTAGAGAATAACAAGATGGTTAATAATAACTATTTAACGATTTCTTTCCATACCTATTTCATCGTCGCATTATTATTCAAGTGTTGAATTAAAATGCATTTTTGTTGTAGAATCATGGCAGATACACAGGGATCTTCTTCAGACGAAGAATTAATGAAGGAAATGGGGTTTAGCAAGCCCTTGTTAGATAGGGCTCGTACTAAAAATCCCCGCACCCATAAATTATTATCTTTGTTGAAGCCTGTACCACCTGTTGCTATTTCAAGACCGCCAAAAAAAATGGAACCCTTGGTCAATGAACTTAATAATAATGTACCTGACTATTATTTTGCGTCATGTTCTGAAAAATAAAATTTACCAGATTCATTAAACCTTGAAAACTTCGTCTCGGGCTCTTCAATTCTTCTTAAACCATACCTTGAAAGTAGAGAACCTAATAATATTGATCATAGTACAACAGATCTGCCCGACTCACGATCTGAAAATGTAGAAATCGATTTTGCCGGCTGCGTTCCAGTTACCTTACTATCCGATTCTAAAGACTGCCTAAATCCGCGACAAGGTGGTAGTGATAATAATACCAACAAGATTAATGAAAGATCATTACCGAAACGTACTATTGAAAAGATAAAACGGATGGAAGGAAAAAAATATACTGGATTCAGAAAGGACGGAAATAAATGGTTTCAAGACGTTGCAAGAGAAGAAAGAGTAATGAAAATGCGCTGTTCTTCTAATGTGTGTTTGAAAGGAGGTTTGAAATGCAAAGAAATTTCAGAGGATGATAGAAAAGAGATTTTCAAACAATTTTTTGATATGAATTGGAGTGAAAAGAAGGTGTATGTAAAATCCATGATAGATGTAAAGTTACCTGCTCGTACAAGAAGAAATCATGATGATAGTAATTCAAGGAAAGGCTCAACTAAAATTTATCATTTATTGGTTAGGCACTGTCGAGTTCGTGTTTGTAGAATTTTGTTTCTGAATACATTAGACATCAAAGAGTGGACAGTAAGATATTGGATAGATACACATAACAAACCTACTCAGGAGACCAGAGAGACAAATGTCGCTCTGGCTAGGAAAAGACAGAAAAGCAAGAAGGAGGACTGTATTGTTAATTTTATAAATTCCTTACCGAAAGTTCCGTCACATTACTGTAGAAAGTCTTCTAGCAAGTTGTATCTTGAACCAATCGTATGAAATATTAACCATTTATATACATTATACGGTGATCATCAACGTCAAGGAGAAGATTCAATAGCAAGCAAAAGAACCTTTGAGAGAGCATATAAAAAAAAAAAATATTGGGATTTCTATAAAGGAAGTCTTGAGATATGACTCGATAAGACCATCTCAAAGACAAAGCGCAGTAGTGACGGATGTCAAGGCTTTACTATACGATCCTGATGGAAGAATAAAATTTAAATTGACCCATGATTTAGAAACCCGATGTGAAGACCTACCCCGGAGACCGCGAACCTTAATTTCACCTTTAGCTTATCCACCACTGCACACAAATCCCATACCAATAAAAAAACAAAAATACCAACATTTACAAGAGTTAAAACAGTATTTGCCCCGAGACTGCCATGCTTTTTATGACAACTTACCCCATTTAGAATAAGAATAAGCTTTAACTTCTTTCTGCATTATTTTTGGAAAATACACATTTTTTTATACTTGTTTATAACCGTTGAAAACGTTGCAATTGTTGTTATTTATTAATTTTTATAGAAGAAGAAGAGAACTTAATTTGATCTTAGAGTATTAAACTCTAAGAATTTGATTGTTACTATGACACTTTAGAAAACCATTAATTTAAGAACTGATTTTTTTAACATTGATAATTATTTTATAAGTACACGGTGATAATATGATACGGTGATATAGGACATAGAAATATTTTGTCACTAGTTCAGACTGATTTTTTTACTAAATAAATATTATGTACATTTCACAGTAACTACCTGTTTTTTATATTTACTTTTATTGTAAGTATAATAGCGAATGTCACTATAAAATGACCAAATAGACTTGCAAAAACCGCGAATGTTAAACATTTGACCAAAACTGTTTGGTAAATACCGCTAATGTGCATTATTATAAAATATAATAAATTGAGATATACGGTTATGGGGTTGACAGCAAAAGTAGATAGTATTAATACTTAAAAAACACTTTCCAACAAATAGTAAAGCGTACATTATAAATAAATCAGTTTTTTGTCTCTCCTGTAAAGTTACTAAATTACACATTCGCGGTTCTGAATGCCGAACGACGATATTATAATATATACATAATATATTTTTTACATAGAATATGGCTTATGTGTACTAAACTTTTGAACCAAGTCAATCTGATTATAGCTATATTGTCTATGACAGATCTACGTCTAAGCTCTTATTATTACAGCCAACTAATGTCCACGGCTGAACATAGGCCTTCCCTTAAACTGTCGCATAAGGGAAATATTTGCCACAGTTACTACGTTTTGCAGGTGGGCTGACAACCGCAGTCTTTATTTTCTTTATGTTATTAGGATGACGGTGCTGCCCATCTCCTGGTTTGTTTCCCACTATCGCCTCTTAAAACACCTACGTGGCGATATGTGGTAGTGGTTATTCTTCCACCGCCACTACACGGTGAAACGAACGTCTAATTTCATACAAAATAGAAATATTGAACAGTCATATAAATATATAACAAAAAATAATACATATATAAGCTGTGCATCTTGCTATAGTAATATTGCAATAGTCCATAAAAACCAAATATCACAAAATACTAATAATTATCATTTATCTATTAATTAAAACATAGACAACATATCTCATCTTAATTACCCCTTTGCACATCTGTGCCTTTGCATAATCTTCATCAAAAATCAACATGACAGTTTTTTATAATAGAAATTTACAAAGAAGACATTTTATTAAAACAATTTTGCCTTAGCAACAAATTTAATAAAACTTTTTTAAAATATCTTTATACCGTCAACTTTGATTTAGTTACTGGTTATCGAGTACAAGGCTCAAAATACTTTAAAGTAAAGTCCTATTCACAATGGCGTAAATCAAATGCCTGATTTTAGTTGAAAAAAAAAAAACATTAACAACACACTCATTATGTAATAGTAATAACGCTGTGAATAGGCGCCTAGTGCCCTGATTGAATTGGGGGAATATACGAGTCCTATGTTTATATCTCTCGTAATAAATGTGTATATTAGCATAAATTAAAGTCTATATTTTAAGAGAAATTTTTTCCCTCATTGTCCTGTTTAGGTCAGGTTCTGCAGCATAGAATTCAATGCATGGCAGTGACTCCGTGCATAGTCAAAAACGCGTGCAAGTCTCTGGGAACCTGCGACGGCCGGTACTTCGCCCCGTGTAAAGCCAAAGTGGTAGCTGCCAGGCAGGATAGACGGGGGTTCAATGCGGAACGGACTAGACTTTCAGCTGGCCCTAGGAGTTAACAAATATTATAAATTATATACATTATAATAGCTTGTATTCGGACATGTATATCGATTAAGGTATGACCGAAACATTATTTACAAAATAAAATTATAATATATATTTTGTTCGAATATACAGTTACAAACAGTTGGGAGATTTGTTTTTAGGCTTTTTTTTATATAGAATAGGGGGCAAACGTGCATGCGGCTCACCTGATGGTAAGTGACTACCGCCGCCCATGAACAACCGCAACACCAGGGGAATTGCAGATGCGTTGCCGACCTTTTAGAAAGGTGTAAGCTCTTTTCTTGAAGGTTCCTAAGTCGTATCGGTCCGGAAAAATCGCTGGTGGTAATCGATTCCACAAGGAAGTTGTGCGAGGGAGAAAACTTCTTCTAAATCGCACAGTGGTGGACCGCCAATCATCCAGATGGTATGGATGGTAACGCGAGTTTTGTCGCGATGTGCGATGGTGGAATTGAGCGGCTGGAATTAGTCCGAACAATTCCTCAGAGCACTCCCCGTGATAGATGCGATAAAATACGCAAAGAGATGCAACATCTCTACGCAGTGCCAGTGTATCGAGCCGATCAGGAAAAACTCGGTCGTCGACGATTCGAACCGCTCTGCGCTGGATGCGGTCAAGTGGAAGTAGCTGGCACTGGGGTGCCCCGGCCCAGAGATGAGAACAGTATTCCATGTGGGGCCGAACTTGCGCTTTGTAAAGTTGCAAGCGATGTGCCGGCATGAAATACTGTCTCGCTCTGCTGAGCACGCCAAGCTACTGCACACTATTCGATATGTCGACGCCAAGGATTCCGATACTGGCTGAGGCAGCAAGGGGAGTGCCTTGAAAGTTGGAGATACGACAAAGGGGTTCTTTTTAGCGGTGAACGCGCAAACTTGTGTCTTCTGGGGATTGAACTGGACTAGATTTAGTCGGCCCCAATCCGAGACTTTGTTAAGCAAAGACTCGACTTCAGACACAAGTTTGTCCCGGTACTCGGCGACGTTTTCCCGAGAAATATTGGCACGGCCGGTATATAAGGCAACACCAGTGCTGTCGTCTGCATAGCAATGAATGCTACCAGTTAGCAACATATCATTGATATGCAGGAGAAACAGCGTTGGTGATAGCACGCAGCCTTGTGGAACACCAGCGTTGATAGGCTTGAAATCAGAGCATGCACCGTCTACTACGACCTTGATGCTCCGATCAGCAAGGAAACTGGTGATCCATTTGCAAGCAAGGGAAGCCCATAGGAAGGAAGCTTCGAAAGAAGCGCTTTGTGCCAGACCCGATCAATGGCCTTCGCTACGTCCAAACTAACGGCTAATGCCTCCCCCTTGGACTCTACTGCCTCCGCCCATCTGTGAGTTAAGTAGACTAGAAGATCACCAGCTGATCGACCCCGACGAAAACCGTACTGGCGGTCACTAATCAGCTGATGATCCTCAAGGTACCTCATGAGCTGGCAGTTTATAATGGCTTCCATTATTTTGGAGAACAAGGAGGTGATGGCGATAGGCCTGTAGTTGGACGGGTCTGAGCGGTCGCCTTTTTTAGGGATCGGGTGCACCAAAGCTGTCTTCCATGAGTTCGGGACTACGCCTTGGGAGTAGGAGTACTGGAAAAGACGCGTTAAAACCGGTGCCAACTCCGGAGCACACGTCTTCAGCACAATGGGAGGGACTCCATCGGGCCCACTCGACTTGCTGACGTCCAGGGAGAAGAGTGCTTTGCGGACCAAGCGCTGTGTAAATCGCACATCCGGCATGGAGCACTCACATCGCAGGATGGTCGGCGGTGTGTTCCCCCCGTCATCTAGAGTCGAGTTGGACGCAAAAAGAGAGCTCAACAGAATGGCTTTCTCCTTTGCGGCATGGGCCAGTGAGTCGTCATTTCTGTGCAAAGATGGAAGAGATGGCTGACAGAAGTTCCCTTGGACAGCCTTGGCGAGAGACCAGAATGCACGGGTTCCCGAAGGAAGGCGAACTAGCTTCTCGCCAATTCTGCCGATGTGCTCAGACCTTGCCTTGGCAATGACGCTTTTGAAGGACCTGGAGGCGGAATTATACTTCTTTTTAAGTGCGCTGGTGTTTACATCCCGAGACGTTGATGCGTCAGCCCAGGCCTGGTAGCACTCCTGCTTATAGCGTGATGCTATTTTACAGGAGCGACCAAACCATGGCTGGGATCTGCCTCCGATGGGCACCACAGAGGATGGAATAAAAAGTTCCATACCCTGAAGTACCACATCAGCAACAGAATCGGCAACAACGCTGGGATCTTCCGGCGAGAAGCAAACCCGCCCCCAAGGGTAGGATGCAAAAAAAGACCGCATCCCGTCCCAATCAGCTGACCTATAGTGCCAAACACGGCGGCAAGCTGTAGATCGCAACTGCGATTGGAGCGTGAGTGGCACCGTACTCCGGATCAGACAATGGTCCGAGGAGCCCAGAGGGGCATCGCCGGAGACCTGATATCCGTCCGGATGAGAGGTCAGCAGAAGGTCCAACAGGGAAGGTACATGGTCTTCCACATCTGGGATCCGCGTAGGCGAAGTAACCAGTTGTGTTAGACCATATGCCAAAGCAAAGTCATAGGCAGATCTACCCGCATGATCGGTTAAACGAGAACCAAGCCATTCAGCGTGGTGGGCGTTGAAATCACCGAGTATCACGATCTCTGCGGATGGGACCTGTTGTAGCACGGAGTCTGCAGCCATTTGGACGTGGTCGATGAGTCGGTCTGTGTCGGCATTACCGCTATGGGACCTATAGAGGCACCCGTAGACGCGGGGATGGTCGTCGCTGTCTACGCGCAGCCATAGGATGGACAGCCGTACCTTCAAGACTGCCGAGGCGTCGAAAACAGATGTCCTCTCTGACATACACGCAAACTCCAGCCCGGGGCACAAACGAGTGTTCTAATTTGTACCCCGGGTAGGAGAGATACGAAGTATCAACCGAAGAGGACACCTGTGTCTCGGTTAGAAAACGCAAGGCCGGCTTCGCTATCTCCAGATGATAATGGACGGCGTTAAGGTTTGAATGAAGTCCCCTGATATTGCAGAAATCCACGGTAAGCGTGGCAGGTGTTGCCTTTGTCTTCTTGCTCCGCGTGCCCCGAGTAGGTTTCGTCTTGAGCGAAATTTCGCCCCCCCCCCCCCCCCAGAATACGCGGGGCAGCCTGAGCACCCACGCCCAGGAGTGGAGTAGTTTGGTCGTGGATGCTCAGCGAGGGATTCTCCAGGGGTGCTGGTACCCTCCTGGGGTAGTCTTTTATTTAATTCCACTACCATGTTGATGGGGGGGGGGGGGGAATTGGGCCTCCGGCCACCAAGCGCAACGCAGAGGTAAACCTCTACTTCACGCTGGTATTCTGTGAGGTCTTGGTACCACCGCGGTTCGAGCTGGCCCATCCGTGCGACAGCAAAAGCTATCGCTTGGCTCTACCACTGTTAAAAACAGGCTGTAACATTTAAGAACGTAAATAAACTTTTGTTTGGAATCAGCACTTTTCCATCTTCGCCTACATTACTGTTTACCATATGGTGATGATAATGACAATGACCTGTCCAACATTAGTGTTTTTAACATACATATTATGTGAGTGCGAGTTTATTATTTCTTATAAAACTGAAGTGTAAATAAACTTACAGCCCTGATGATGATGATGGTAAGTGGTTACATCAGTCTATGGACACATGTGTTGTCATGTTTGAGGGTTAAGATGGAATGCCCCGTAGCCTGTAAAGCGTTACAGCGGTTGCGCGCGTAAGTGAACGTGATAGAATAGGACATGTATAAAGGTGAATTTCATATTTTTAAAAGGTAGTGTATTTAATTTTCAAGTATCAAAGCTTGGTTTTCATATTTTTTTTAAAGTTGTAGTATTGACTACGTGCCTCTTGGTTGGCTATAATTATTTTAAAAAAGTATGGTAACTAACCGGGAGTAGGAGTTTGCTTTGACCAAGGAAGAAGTAATCAACTTGCTACTTTGGTTTTGCATATTTGATATAATATTTTAGGGATATTTCGTATTTACTTAACTGTGTTCTGTGATCTTTATAACGTTAAAATCAATATTGCTACATAATCCTTTTATTTCAATAATTTCGGGAGTAATTTGTATGCGTGCGTGTGCGTGCGTGTGCGTGTGCGTTAGCGTGTGTGTGCGTGCGTGTGCGTGTGCGTGCGTGTGCGTGCGTATGCGTGCGTGTGCGTGCGTGTGCGAGTGCGTTTGTGTGCGTGTGCGTGTGCGTGCGTGTGCGTGTGCGTGAGCGTTTGCGTGCGTGTGCGTGCGTGTGCGTGTGCGTGCGTGTGCGTGCGTGTGCACGTGCGTGTGCGTGCGTGTGCGAATGCGTGCGTGTGCGTGTGCGTTTGCGTGTGCGTGTGCGTGCGTGTGTGATTGCGTGCGTGTGCGTGTGTGTGCGTGCGTGTGCGTGTGCGTTTGCGTGCGTGTGCGTGCGTGTGCGTGTGCGTGCGTGTGCGTGCGTGTGCGAGCGATTGCGTGCGTGTGCGTGCTTGTGCGTGCGTGTGCGTGCGTGTGCGTTTGCGTGCGTGTGCGTGTGCGTGTGTGCGTGCGTTTGCGTGCGTGTGCGTGCGTGTGCGTGTGCGTGCGTGTGCGTACGTGCGTGTGCGTGCGTGTGCGTGTGCGTGCGTGTGCGTGCGTGTGCGCGTGCGTGTGCGTGCGCGTGTGCGTGCGTGTGCATATGCGTGCGTGCGTGTGCGTTTGCGTGTGCGTGCGTGCGCTTGTGCGTGCGTGTGTGTGCGTGTGCGTGCGTGCGCGTGTGCGTGCGTGTGTGAGCGTGTGCGTGCGTGTGCGTGCGTGTGCACGTGCGTGTGCGTGCGTGTGCGTGTGCGTGCGTGTGCGTGTGCGTGTGCGTGCGTGTGCGTGCGTGTGCGTGGGTGCGTGTGCGTGCGTGTGCGCGAGCGTGCGTGTGCGTGTGCGTGCGTGTGCGTGTGTGTGCGTGCGTGTACATGTACGTGTGCGTGCGTGTGCGTGCGTGTTCGAGTACGTGTGCGTGCGTGCGTGTGCGTGCGTGCGTGTGCGTGCGTGTGCGTGCGTTTGCGTGTGCGTGCGTGTGCGTGTGCGTGTACGTGTGCGTGCGTGTGCGTGCGTGTGCGTGCGTGTGAGTGCGTGTGAGTGCGTGTGCGTGCGTGTGTGTGTGAGTGTGCGTGCGTGTGCTTGCGTGTGCGTGTGCGTGTGCGTGCGTGTGCGTGCGTATGCGTGTGCGTGCGTGTGCGTGCGTGTGAGTGCATGTGCGTGCGTGTGCTTGCGTGTGCGTACGTGTGCGTGTGCGTGCGTGTGCGTGCGTGCGCGTGCGTGTTCCTGCATGTGCGTGCGTGTGCGTGTGCGTGTGCGTGCGTGTGCGTGTGCGTGTGCGTGCGTGTGCGTGCGTGTGCGTGCGTGTGCCTGCGTGCGTGTGCGTATGCGTGTGCGTGTGCGTGCGCGTGCGCGTGCGTGTACTGGCGTGTGCGTGCGTGTGCGTGCGTGTGCGTGTACGTGTGCGTGTACGTGCGTGTGCGTGCGTGTGAGTGCGTGTGCGTGAGTGTGCGTGCGTGTGCTTGCGTGTGCGTGTGCGTGCGTGTGCGTGCGTGTGCGTGCGTATGCGTGCGTGTGCGTGCGTGTGCGTGTGCGTGCGTGTGAGTGCGTGTGCGTGCGTGTGCGTGCGTGTGCTTGCGTCTGCGTGCGTGCGTGCGTGTGTGTGCGTGTGCGTGCGTAAGCGTGTGCGTGCGCGTGCGCGTGCGTGTGCTGGCGTGTGCGTGCGTGTGCGTGTACGTGTGCGTGAGTGCGTGTGCGTGAGTGTGCGTGCGTGTGCTTGCGTGTGCGTGTGCGTGCGTGTGCGTGCGTGCGTGTGCGTGCGTGCGTGTGCGTGCGTGGGCGTGTGCGTGCGTGTGCTTGCGTGTGCGTGCGTGTGCGTGAGCGTGCGTGTGAGTGCGTGTGCGTGCGTGCGCGTGCGTGTGCCTGCGTGTGCTTGCGTATGCGTGTACGTGTGCGTGCGTGTGCTTGCGTGTGTGTGCGTGTGCGTGAGCGTGCGTGTGCGTGTGCGTGCTTGTGCGTGCTTGTGCGTGCGTGTGCTTGCGTGTGCGTGTGCGTGCGTGTGCGTGTGCGTGTGAGCGTGCGTGTGAGCGTGCGTGTGCGTGTGCGTGCGTGCGTGTGCGTGCGTGTTCGTGTGCGTGCGTTTTCGTGCGTGTGCGTGCGTGTGCTTGCGTGTGCGTGTACGTGCGTGTGCGTGCGTGTGCGTGCGTATTCTAGTGCGTGCGTGTGCGTGCGTGTGCGTGCGAGTGCGTGCGTGTGCGTGTGCGTGCGAGTGCTTGTGCGTGTGCGTGCGTGTGTGTACGTGCGTGTGCGTGTGCGTGTGCGTGCGTGTGCGTGTGCGTGCGTTTTGCGTGCGTGTGCGTGCGTTTTGCGTGCGTGTGCGTGCGTTTTGCGTGCGTGTGCGTGAGTAGTGCGTGCGTGTGCGTGCGAGTGCGTGCGTGTGCGTGCGTTTTGCGTGCGTGTGCGTGCGTGTGCGTGTGCGTGTGCGTGCGTGTGCTTGCGTGCGTGTGCGTGCGTGTGCGTGCGTTTTGCGTGCGTGTGCGTGCGTGTGCGTGCGTTTTGCTTGCGTGTGCGTGCGTGTGCGTGCGTTTTGCGTGCGTGTGCGTGCGTGTGCGTGCGTGTGCGTGTGCGTGCGTGTGCGTGTCCGTGCGTGTGCGTGTGCGTGCGCGTGCGTGTGCGTGTGCGTGCGTGTGCGTGTGCGTGTGCGTGTGTGTGCGTTTTGCGTGCGTGTGCGTGCGTGTGCGTGTGCGTGCGTGTGCTTGCGTGCGTGTACGTGCGTGTGCGTGCGTTTTGCGTGCGTGTGCGTGCGTGTGCGTGCGTTTTGCTTGCGTGTGCGTGCGTGTGCGTGCGTTTTGCGTGCGTGTGCGTGCGTGTGCATGTGCGTGTGCGTGTGCGTGCGTGTGCGTGTGCGTGTGCGTGCGTGTGCGTGCGTGTGCGTGCGTGTGCGTGTGCGTGCGTGTGCGTGTGCGTGTGCGTGCGTGTGCGTGTGCGTGCGTGTGCGTGCGTGTGCCTGCGTGTGCGTGTGCGTGCGTGTGCGTGCGTGTGCGTGTGCGTGTGCGTGCGTGTGCGTGTGCGTGTGCGTGCGTGTGCGTGCGTGTGCGTGCGTGTGCGTGCGTGTGCGTGCGTTTGCGTGCACTCACCGGCGATGGAGGCGAGCAGCGGCGTGATGCCGTCCGCGTCCACGGCGTCCACGTGCGCGCCGCGCGCCAGCAGCTCGCACACCACGCCGCACAGCGCCTCGCTCCACTGCTCGCGCTCCTCTGAACACACACATTCTACTCAAATACTTCCCACCTCATACCAATTACCAACTAACGAACACAGATAAAACGCTACGTACATTTCACGTAACATGTAAACGTGGTAGAGCAACGCTGCAGTTATATTATAGTTGTAGCAAGAATGGGTCGGCTCGATCGGGAAGGGCCACACTCTCACAGAATACCAACGTAAAACAGCAGCATAATGCAACTATCTTTCGTGTGATGAGTGTAGAGAACCGGAGACTATTTTCACTGGAAACGAGGCATTCCATCTTAATCATCAGTAGTGACAACGCATCTGCATTGTGATTCTTAACCAAGGATAAATGTAGATGTCTATAGGCCACAGAATCCACTTACTATCATGTGGACAGTATGCACGTTTGTCACCCCTATTCTAAAAAAAAAGTGACGCCAAAAACATGCTTGACAAATTGTAATATAACGCACTCGCGTGCTAATCAAACATCATCATCTATCATTACAGATTATCAAAAATTCACTACTAAAATATACCATATATATTGCTTCATATACAGCTCGCGATTGCCAAATAATAAAAAAAATTGATTATTTTAGTTTTACTTGTTATTAGGTATTAGATAATGAAGAAATCTGCCGTAGAAACAAGATTACTGACATAAACTTCCGTGTTTGTAAACTGAAGTGGCAAAGGGTTGACCACGTCTGTTGCAGAAATGACAACCAATAGAATAAACGTGTTATGGAGTGGTTTCCACGTCTAAGCAAACGTAATATGGGACACCCCTAACCAGATGAAGCGATGATCTGCGCAAGGTGGCTAATAGGAACTGAATACGTGTAGCCGAAAATAGGGCTAAATGGTGCGCCTTGGGATTATTGTTATTAGGAAGATGCTATTACCATCTCCTATACGTTTGCCTCTGTTACCTTGTACTACACCCACGGGATTATATAGGGTAGTGAATTTTCTTACGCTATCACTGCACGGCCCTACGCCACTCGCCCATACATACATACATACATACATAAACACTCACGCCTGTCACCCAGAAGGGTAGGCAGAAACTACGGACTTCCATTTGGCACGATCCTGACACACCTCTCTCGCCTCTTTTACATCCATATATCTACGTATACACACTCGTCGGTTCAGGGCACTCCTAATCTAGCCCATACATATGCATCTAAAATAATTTGCACCCTACAAAATGCTTCCAGGTGCGCCCAGCTGTAGATTTTACGCGCTGAGCTGACTACGTGAAAAGTATTATCGACTATATCATAAATACACATAATTTATTTACATTATTACATTCTGGATAGTTTAAGTTACAAACGTAAACTATCCAGACCGCCAAATCTTGTCTATAATGTGAGAGCCCCATGACTAGTAGTAGACTTTTACGTACCTGTTCGCGCCAAGCGCTAATGTCAATAATTGACGTCAGAGGGCGCGCGTGCCTCTACGATACCGGTTTTGACGTCCCGTCGTGTCGAGGACACGCAAGGACAAGCCAGTCCAAATTCATCGCTGCGATAGATAGCAAGCGCTCCATTTTGTCGGGAACTCGTAATGGTAGGCGCGTATAGTAAATATACTGACTGGGAATTGTAGCGCGTATTCCTTGCTGAGAGCTTCACCCGGGACTTTTAGGTTTAACGCTGAGTCCGTATAAGTGGATTCGACTGTATTAGTTACTAGTGCGGTATTTGATATTCTAGAACTGTGGCCACGCAAAACGGCAGTGACCGTTGATCCGGTCTCGCGTGTTAAGCTTTATAACAAACGAGAGTTAGTGGCTTCTGTAAGGTAGTTAATCGTACGACAGAGTGAAGGGACTGTCATCGTAGAAACGAAGAAAGTGACTGTGGACGGAGAACAGTGGGAGCGGTGCGGAGGTCCGAACTGCTGCAGATGGTAACGGTCTAATAAGGTCAATAACACTACCAGCCCCAACCAGATACACATCACTGACCCTTACTTTCCTAGCACTATACATCCACATGCGACCTGACCGAATCCTGAGGGACCAGTCGCCTTGGATAGAGGTAAGTAAGCTCCCTTTATTAGAATAGAACGCTCCCCCCTGATTGTTTATTGTAATTAGAAACTTTCCACCCTTGGCGTTAGGACGCCCGATCTGCACCTGCTTGTAGGTTCTTCGTCTATGGACCGCGGTGGACCCTACTCCTGGGATAAGCAGCTGCTGGCCGTAACAGTACCAATAAAGAAGAAATGAGTTATTTTTAACGTGTTTTTATAGTGGGAATTACCGTGAAGGGGCGGTGTAAGAATATCCACTACCCATATCGACCCGTGGTTGTCAAAAGAGGCGACAGAAAGAAATAAATCAGGAGATGGGCAGCAGCGTCTCCCTAATAGACTAAAAATAAAAAACTGCGGTTAACAACCCGCTTGCCAAGCGTGGTAACTATGGCAAATATCTATGAGGCAATTTTTTTAATAGGATAGGGTGACAAACGAGCACAGTCTACCTGATGTTAAGTAGTTGCTTAGACATCTACTGTCTATCTGTCCTCAATAAAGAACCAAAATGCAGATTAGTTTTGTCACCCGTGACGACTAAGATGGAATGCCTCTTTTCCAGTAAATAGCGTCCTCGGTTCTCTACACTCACCATACGAAATACAGCAAGCATTAAGCTGCTATTTTACGCTGGTATTCTGTGAGAGCTTGGTCCTTCCCCGGTCTAGCCGACCCATTCGTGCTACAACTATACTATTAATATAACTGCAGCATGGCTCTACCACATATGAAAATCAATCTATGGGGAAGCCTATGTTCAGTTGACGATGCTGGAACCAGAGTGATCTAAGTGACATTTTTGCCAAAAATGGTTCTTTTACACAATTGCAAAGAAAAATCATAATTCTTTCAGGCCATACTGATCTATGTGCTTCCCAGTATTTTTTTCCTTGAGAAATCACAACATCTCACTATAGAATCGTTGCGATTTGCAAAATGGAGACATGCCAGACTGATCTAAGTAATGAGAGCGCACTTAGATCACTGTGGTCACAAGTTGCTGGCGTTTATGGAAATCCAAACTGATCTAAGTGCAATAAAGAAATAATAAATTAATTGTGTACAAATAATTTACGCAATTTTTTTATTTAATATCTATGTTTATATACTTAAAACAAATAATATGGTTTGATATTTTTACAAATCCACTGAATATTTTTAAACTGGCAACACAAACGCAGTCACGTATACAAAATCATACTCAAGACTTGGCCTAAAGGTCTAGATACCAGGCCATAAAGTCCAAAAAAAAAGTATACAAAATCAAAATCAATTGACGTTACTTGTCATATTGATTTCGGTTTAGTCACATGCGCTTGCGATTATCTTTTGTTTTATTAAATATTTTAATTGAAAGGGTGTTACGTAAACAATGGATAACAGAAACAGAGCTAAAAGAATAGTGAATATGGCATTGCAATCTTCGCCGCCGCCATCTTCATCGACTTCAACAAATGAAGATTTTTCAAGTGATCATTCTTCTTACCATCCACAGCAAAATGTAGAAATTTCCACAGAATTAGAAGACAGTGAAGGTATGTATTGTTGTCGAATATAAAGGGCTGGAGAGATTTTACTTTTATTGTGTGATTTGCAGTTCGATTTCAGAGACATATTTTTTCGAATATTGTTGCTTGACTTACACTTATGTTCTTTTAATCAATTAGCACGAAAATACTTATAAGGCTATACTCTAATAAACTACTTCCTTAATATAACCTACTTTTATAAGCAAATACTCGTCTGTTGCGTTTTTGCTTCATGTTTGAATCTGGCTTGGGCTTGGGTTACAGCTTATGCTGTTCTTTACAGATAATGAAGAAAGAAGAGATCCAGAGGGGCCTATAGGTAACTTGGGGGAAATAAATCATCCAGATTCCGATGAACCTGTCAGAGGAAGAAAAAGAGTTCGGAATTTCGATAGATGGGCAAAGAATATAAGGAAGCGAAAAAGAACTGCAGGCCAAGAATATCGCAACGTACGAGGTAGTATTGTCCCAGCTAAAGTATTTACACCAGTTGTATGCAGCTGTAGGTTCAAATGCAGTGAGCAGGTTTCATCTGAAAATCAAGAAGCAATACACGTAATGTTTTATCAGCTCACCTCATGGGATGCTCAAACAACATGGTTGTGCAGCGCCATTATGACTTTAGAACCAAAACGCCGTAAGCAAAGACAAAATGCTCAAAATCCTAGCCGCATAAATTATGTACGCCAATTCATGCTGTTGGACAAAAGAGTTTGCAAAAGTTTTTTTTTAAAGGTCATACAAATATCTAGCAAAAGATTAGATTATGCATTACGTAATAAAAAATCTGTTTCTGGAATAGCGGAAAGAGATAAGAGGGGACAACATGTACCTGCTAACAAGCTGTCAGATGAAAAGTTGAACTGGATTAAAGACCACATTAATAGTTTTCCGAAATTTGTGAGTCACTATGGAGAAAGACGATCAACACGAAAATATTTGCGCCCGGATCTTTCAATGAACAAAATGTATGAACTTTTTAAAGCAAAATGTGAGTCAGAAGGAAAACCAATATTGAAAAAGAGCGTCTACGTCAAAGTATTTACAACCGAGTTTAATATACACTTCTATATCCCTAAGGCAGATACTTGTAAAACCTGTGATATACTCGAGATAGCAATAAAGGCGGAAGAAGATATAGAAACATGCCTAGCTATAAGGGTACAAAAAGATCAGCATATTAAACTTGCAGGCGAAGTAAGAAACATATTAAATGACTGTAAAAGTAAAGTCAAAACTGACGAATCGTTATTAGTAGCTACTTTTGATCTGGAACGAACCCTGCCTCTTCCTTATTTGAATACTGGTGAGGACTTTTATTTAAGACAACTGCAAATGCTGAACTTTGGTATTCATGCTTATACTAAGGAAGGAGAAAATGTTCTCATGAATATGTGGCCAGAACATTGTGGGGCCAGAGGCTCACAAGAAATTATGTCGTCACTTCACTACTTTTTAGAAGATTCCGTGCCGGACACTGTCAAATCACTGTGTTTTTTTAGCGACTGTTGCTCCGGGCAAAACAGAAACTGGAACGTTTTACACTTTATGATGTTTCTGGTTAATAAATCGCCATATCTAGAATCGATCACCATGCATTATCTCGTCAGTGGCCATACTTACCTGCCTAACGATACCGACTTCTCTTTTATAAGTCGAGAACTAAAAAAGAAGACTGATATCTATACACCAGAAGATTGGATGAAGCTCGTCCGAGACTGCAGAAAACAAAAACCTTTTACTGTGCGAGATATGAAAAATAAGTTTCTAGATTATGAAAGCCTCACAACACTATTCAAAGATTATCAGATTGTATTAAGAGAAGGCGCAAAAATTTCTAAGATGCGGAAGATAAAGTTTTGTAAAGGTTCAAGTATAATCAGTTACAATGATGACTACACTGAAACATATGAAACAGTTGATTTAAAACCAAATAATATGAATTCTGAAACTTTTTTTTGTAACCTAAAGAATTATATACCAGAAAAAGCCCCTGAAACTAGACTAATATCGTATCAAAAAATGCAAGATATTAGAAAAACTCTAAAATTCGTACCTCCTATCCATCATCAGTTTTACTTGACATTGCCACATGTTCCTAGAAGAGGTGGCAATCAGGAAGCACAAGATGATGAAAATTTTTTGCCTGCTGTATTTGGTGATGATTAATGTGATTTTTCTTACGACATCAAAGTGAAAACTTACACTATTAATTCATTTTTTTAAATTTGTGATCTGCCATAGTGATCTAAGTGATTTTTTTTTTGTAAAACTACGATTATTAGTATTAATAAATAACTCATACTGATAAAAATTGATATTTTTTTATTTAAAACTTATTAGAAGTACATATAACAAAAAAATAATAATAAAAAGCCTATAGATTTCCTTTAATAACGCGTAACACATTTCCTTCATTTTCTCAGAAACATACTATTGTGCCCTAGATCACTCTGGTTTCAGCGTCGTCAGTTGTGGACTTTAGTAGGCTGTAACGGTGACGGTAGTGGGGTCTCCAACTCCCAATCCAGAAAACTGACGATAAAAAAAATCGGGGGATACTTTGGTATTGCAGCTACACAACTATCACCTACATCCAAAATTTAATTACACCACTCGATAGCTAAAGAATTAATAAATTCGTTACATATATGAGGACTGTACCGCATCGCGCGCAGGGGAAGGTGGGAGCGCCGCCATTTTGTGGTCGTTTCGTTACATACACACGCCACGATACAGCCACTTCTGTGGTCGAAATTCGAGATGTTCCAATTTTGACTACAGACATCTTTCAGTAAAGCACAGACGATACGAGTCAATATTAAATTCACCTGGTACAAGCTGGAATGATATAAGCGCCACGTGCAAAGCCGTCCGCCTCATGTCGTCAGCCGCATCTACTTCTAGACCGCACTCCAGCAGAAGTCGCGTAGTCCTCATACAAGGAAATCTAGCAAACAAAAATACCTCTTTTACATTATTCCATAGAACAGAATCTTGAGCTATATATAGACAAACAAGGGTTGGGCAGGAGAGGGAGTGGGGGTAAGTCTGATGTACAGTCTTTTTAATTCATGCTGATGATAGTTAAGGAGATAATGAATATGTCATTCAAAATGTCTTAAAAAAGTGATTATTAAGTAGCGAAGCTTGCGAAGACACTTATTAAGTGGCGAAGCTTGCGAAGACACTTATTGATTTCACGATGTCTGTCCGTCTGTCCGTCTGTCCGTCCGTCTGTCCGTCTGTCCCACGATTATCTCGAGAACGGTTTCGAATTTTCAAATTCTGTTTTCAGCAATCGATTACTGATCACCCAAGCATCTGAACCTCCTATTTTGAAACTGATTGCTCAACGGCAACCGTTAGAAACCGCTACATAGCTGATTGCTTCGCCACTTTGCTATGCTGTTAGCTTGCTAGGTTTATTGATTACACGATGTCTGTCCGTCTGTCCGTCTGTCCCACGATTATCTCGAGAACGGTTTCGAATTTTCAAATTCTGTTTTCAGCAATCGATTACTGATCACCCAGGCATCTAAACCTCCTATTTTGAAACTGATTGCTCAACGGCAACCGTTAGAAACCGCTACAAAGCTGATTGCTTCGCCACTTTGCTATGCTGTTAGCTTGCTAGGTTTATTGATTTCACGATGTCTGTCCGTCTGTTTTATTTTATATGATAAGGGTGACAAACGAGCACACAGTCCACCTGATGGTAAGTGGTTGCTGCCGCCCATAGACATCTACATCTATCCTCTATTACAAATCAAAATGTAGATACGTTGTCACCCGTGAGGACTAAGATGGAATGCCTCATTTCCAGTAAAAAGGGCCTCCGGCCACCTGCACTCACCAAGCGAAACGCAGAGGTAAATCTCTACTTCACGCTGGTTTCCTGTGAGGTTGTGGTACCACCCCGGTTCGAGCCGGCCCATCCGTGCGACAGTAAAAGCTGCCGCGTGGCTCTACCACTGTAAAAAAAAAATCTGTTTTCAGCAATCGATTACTGATCACCCAGGCATCTGAAACCTCCTATTTTGAAACTGATTGCTCAACGGCAACCGTTAGAAACCGCTACAAAGCTGATTGCTTCGCCACTTTGCTATGCTGTTAGCTTGCTAGGTTTATTAAATATCAAAAAGTAGTTTCAGTCTATGTAATACTGGTATCAATTTAGTATTTTTAACAGACTTCAAAAACGTGTCAGTGGCGGTGTAAGATTTCTACTACCCTTAATCGCCCCGAGGGTGTCGTAAGAGGCGACAGAACGAAAATGAAACAGGAGATGGACGGCAGCATCTTCCCGATTACAACTCAAAATAAACCTAGCAAACTAACAGCATAGCAAAGTGGCGAAGCAATCAGCTTTGTAGCGGTTTCTTGCCGTTCAGCAATCAGTTTCAAAATAGGAGGTTCAGATGCCTGGGTGATCAGTAATCGATTGCTGAAAACAGAATTTGAAAATTCGAAACCGTTCTCGAGATAATCGTGGGACAGACTGACAGACGGACGGACAGACGGACAGACGGACAGGCGGACAGACGGACAGACGGACAGACGGACAGACATCGTGAAATCAATAAACCTAGCAAGCTAACAGCATAGCAAAGTGGCGAACCAATCAGCTTTGTAGCGGTTTCTAACGGTTGCCGTTGAGCAATCAGTTTCAAAATAGGAGGTTCAGATGCCTGGGTAATCAGTAATCGATTGCTGAAAACAGAATTTGAAAATTCGAAACCGTTCTCGAGATAATCGTGGGACAGACGGACAGACGGACAGACGGAGAGACATCGTGAAATCAATAAGTGACTTCGCAAGCTTTGCCACTTAATAATAAAAAAAAACTACGGTTGCCAACCCGCTTCCCAAGCGTGGCAACTAAGGCAAAATCGCCCCATGGAACAATCTATGAGGGAGGTCTATGTTCAGCAGTGGACTTTTATAGACAGTAATAGAATGGAACCCACTTCAAAAAAGAGACATTTTTTTAATGTGTAACCGATTTTGTCGATCCTTTTTTTATTTCAACGTCTCATGTGGTCTCGTATAAAGGTCAAGATGATCAAGGTCTGACCAGTAATTTTTGAGTTATCCTTAATAATTTATACTGAAGTAGGTTGTACAAAATTTTTAATTTTACCACTTACACAACTTTGATCATAGTTTTATAGGACTTGATCTTGAATGAAATCGATTTAAAAAATAATCGATAATAATCAATAATTATTGATCATTTCTTCGATTAGGAAAGTTCGGAGTTACATACTGGCAGACGTCGCTGGTGTGAAAGTCGTCGACGGGGGTCCTCCTGTCGGCGGCCAAGTGCAACAGCGTCTGTCCTGTGCGAAGCCTGACGTGTCTCAGCCTAAACACTGCCCTTCGCACTGCACTCGTCGTCTCCTGACAAACAAATATACAACAGTATAATATCACTTTACGAGCATTTGAAAGCCACAGATGGACAAAAGTGTTTTTAGGAAATTTGTATTTTTGGGTACACAGACAGCTCCATAGCGCAATGGCTTAGTGTTTGGCTGCAAGGTCTAATCTCGCACAGAGCAAGTATTTGCTTCTCTGTGAAATTCTACAGAATGCGAAATGTCAGTAATGACATATGTATTTGAGATGTGGTCCTTCACTACTGGCCGTATAAGGAAGCTCATGGTCGCGCAGCGAGCTATGGAAAGAGCTATGTTTGGAGTTTCTCTGCGTGATAAACTTCGCAATAAGAATATCCCCATTAGAACCAGAATAATTAACATAGCCCAACGAATTCATAAGCTGAAGTGGCAATGGGTTGGTCATACGTCTATTTGATTGGCAGCCTCATACTGGTAAGCAAAGTGTGAGACGTGCCCAACTAGATCGAGAGATGCCTGGTAAGAAATGCAAGAAGTCGATGTATGTAAGCAGCTCAGGTCAGGACTCAGGACCATGCTTTTTGACGTTCCTTCGGGAAGGGTTATGTGATGGGCTGTAATTATGAATGTTGGTGGGGAAGACAGCGTCTAAATCTCGTGACGTTAGTAGTTTGTTTACTTTGACATAAATATCATATTCTCTCGCTTGGGCTTGGAAGTAAGGTTTCAATACAAATCGGTATTGTTTGGAGTATTAAAGATGATTTATTTGTGCGTTGTAAATAATTCAATATTTAAATACATATGTGATTACTTTAGAAGTCTCTGTTAAAATTTACTTAAAAATAACTGTTTCATTCCGGAGTGGTGTATAGACTTCTCGGTGACGTCACATTGGCAATGAGGAGAAGCAGCAATGGTGTAAGAAGTCAGATACAGATTGGCAATACGCCTACCAAATTTGAGACTACCAATCTATTCGTAACATAACCACATTATTCACTTAGTGATTATCTTATACCGGTATTCAAAGACAATTTCGAGTTTGAACTTCAACTCCACTATGTCGAAATTTGAATCTAGTCTGTACGATGCAACCGCACATATCATCCGATCAGCATTTTTGCCTCATACACTAATTTCATTTTTCATCGAGTCAGTTCAAAAACCATCACCACACAGCGCGTTCGTGTACTCATCATTAGCTAGTAGTAGTTTTTAAACATACTTATTATTTTATCCATCAAGCAGCATATCTTATTTATATTATCAGGAGCAATACATCTTTATGGTCCTTCGAGCAGGATACGAACCAGCGACCTATGGTATCTACGAGCACTATCACAAATATTGACTTAAATTAGAAATTGTCTGTGAATATCAGCCGTGACGTTGGTGTTGACGAGTGCGCACACCTGTTGTGAGCGCACACTACGGGCGTCTGTTGTGATTATGTAAGTGTGAACGGTAGAGCACTGACCTCGCCTGCTTCGGTGGCGGGCACGGCGGGTGCGGCGGGCGAGTCGGGCGCGGCGGGCGCGGGCGGCGCGGCGTCGAGCAGGCGCGCCGCCACCGCCACCAGGTAGAGCGCGGTGCGCACGTTGCTCTCGTACTCCTCCTGCGCGCACACGGCGAGCGCCAAGCTCTGATACTCAACGCTAGCTACAGCCCCGCAGCCGCATTTACATCGAGACATCGCGCAAACAACATCGCCAAAAACATTTTTCCTTTTTGCTGATGTTTCACCAGTGTATATTCAATTCAAAATCAAAGTGAAATATTTTTATTTTTAATTTTGAAATACTTTACTTAAATACACACCTGTGCGTCCGTCTCGTAAATGTAAAAACGGCTTTTGTTCCAATGATATGTTAGTGTATGTACGAGCCTTAGTACTGATACTATTTTTATACTTAGAGCTTACGAATTCTCAAAAATATTTAAACATACAACAACAAAGTCAGTAAAATCCACTTTATTTAAAATTTAAGTTACGAAAGTAATTCAAAACATTTTCAATCATGTTTCTGTTTCTAGATTTTAGTTACCAATTCTACATGCAACTAAGCTAGTAAATAATATTTATAAGGAAATTCTACTGTAAATACAATTAGGGCTACAATCATGCACAAATTCCACCTAATACTAAGTGGATGCTGTAACAGATAGACCAACCATATCCATAAATACAGCTGCAGCGTCATTCTTCTAAGTAAAAGGTAAGCGACCACATAAGGCAAAAGTATACAGCTGTTACTGCCAATGTAAAGTATAATATGAATAATATTTTTTTTTAATTCAGTCTCAAATCAATTAAGCCAATAATTTTTTATTACATTATCTCACTATTCGTTACTAAACTATCAAATGGTAATAAATGAGAAATGGTATAAAAATATCAATGAATAACAAACATACTATTAACGCCTCTGGGTCGTGGTTGATCTGTGGCTTTTCTATCCTCATCTGTCCTCTTTTGAGTTCTTCTGCACATGCTTCCAATACAAAGCAAACCTGAAAAATTCGATAAACCACAGGTAAGAAAATTTAATATTTACTCACTTACCTAAGTTTATTAATTTAATTTATTATATTTACATAAACATGGTATATATTATTATAGACCAAAATCAGTTTTTAATATCACAACATGTTTGGCCACCCGGTAGGGCAATGCAAATGTATGGCAATGCAAATGTATGGCAATGCAAATGTATTTATTAATATACTTGGGATAATTAATTCTCTCACTTTACTATAATTAATTTCATTCAAAATATGAATAGGATATCCAATTACACAAGCCTGATATAATATTTATGATAATATCAACTTTATAGACGATAATGGCATCTCCATCGTACCACGCAAGAAATTCATGTCCATTAGTGGACTTTTCAGGTTGATTAAAACGAAAAGTTTTCAACGTTTTTCTACTAATAGTATGTCATACGAATGCAGTATAGGATATTTTAGGTGATTACAATGTCAATTTAATAAATTTACTTTTTTACTTTCTCATAGTCCACATATGCCAGTCATAGTGGCAAATTGTACTCCTCGGACTTCGGTACAATTTGCCGAAGGGTATGGTATGTGGTCTATGGTGCTAAACTCTTTTCGGAAACCGGTTTGTTAGGGAGGCTGGAACTCGTCGAGTCTGCATACGAGACGATCCGTAATGACTCTAGAAAACAGCACGCAGACGCGGCCCAGAAGGGAAATCGGTCTGTAGTTCTTCAAGAGCGCGTTGTCGCCTTTCTTGAAGAACAAGACCACGGCACTTCTGCTCCACGCCTCCGGAGTGGTGCCACCATGGAGGACGGAATTAAAGAGCTTCTGAATGACTTCAAGTACCGGTATACCACCCGCTTTCAGAAGCTACGCTGTAATTCCATCCTCGCCTGGGTTCTTGCCGTTTGTAAGAAGCTGAAGAGCCATTCTAATCTCGCTTGGACTGACTACCGGAATATCATCGGAATAGCGTCGGACAAGACTTGTTCGTAGATCGTTACTCACACTTGCCTGTGGCTCCAACAATGACGTGTACAGATGCCCATAGAACCTCTCAATCTTACTCAAAATCTCAGGTGTCATGGATACTATGCTGCCACATTCGGTCTTCAGCTTCGAAAGTTGGCTCTTTCTGGCAGACAGATCTCTCGCAAAGACATTGGAGCCCTGGTTCCGCTCGATCGCTTCTTCAGTACGAGCTGTATTGAATTTGCGCAAGTCCCGCCGCATGCATTTGGAGATCTGTCTGTTCAGTTGCCTGTATGCTGTCAAATCTGCTGAAGACTGCAGCTTCATTTCCAGTCTAACAGTCATGAGATTAAGAGTGTGATCGGAGTTTTTGTGTTCTTCTGCAGCGGGTCTTGCAGAACTTAGCTCCGACCGCATGGACAGTTTCCACGAGCTTGTCATTCATATCGTCCACTGCATTGCAATCTTCTAGGCACTGAAAACGGTTTTGTAACTCGGAGACTTCGGATTACAGCACGAGGACGGAGCGTTGACTTCATTAGACGACACCTCTTTAACTTAACCTTTAGTTTCAGTGTGCCTCTAACGCTTCGGTGATCGCTACCAGTTTTCACCCTCGCAATCACTGAGACATCAGTGAACAGTTGCCGTCTGGTCGTCATAATCTCATTTTTTATCGAACCGTCGGGGCTCAACCAGATCCACTTCCTGTGGGGCCGCTTCTGGAAGAAAGAGTTCATCATAAAGAGTCCCTCTTTCTCCATGAAGTCCGCCAGCTACTGGCCCTTTGGGTACCGTTACCCTATTCCAAATTTCCCTACCGTCAGCTCACCATTCTCTCTTGTGCCTAGTTTAGCGTTGAAGTCTCCCATTAACACCGTATAACGTTACCGTTACGTATACCGGTTTTGGAGTAATGCATGGCTGTAGAGATATCCTCATGCATTTCTTCTACCTCCTCATCGGGATGTACCGAGGTTGGTGCGTAAACCTGTATTTTTTTTACAGGATAAGGGTGACAAACGAGCACACAGTCCACCTGATGGTAAGTGGTTGCTGCGGCCCATAGACATCTACATCAATCCTCTATTACAAATCATAATGTAGATGCGTTGTCACCCGTGAATGACCTTCAAATGTGAAATACGAATACCGTTTGGTGATTCTGAGTATAAGGTACGCAACCCTCGTCAACACACTCTCAATCCTTACAGCGTTATTAACGAGACACTTGTGAACGATAAATCCGACACCTCCTTGGGAAAGATGGTCGCCCTCCCGGTGATAGAACAAGTTGCCGGATTCGAGGATTACCATGTCCTCCCCCTCTCTTCGGACCTTGGATAATCCTATTATTACAGCGTGTTTATTTATGTTCCAGTGCAACTTGTCTATTTGTTTATCCAGGATCTTCTCGTCAGTCCTCAGGGTGCGGGCGTTACATGATGCCAGGTCGAGTCGTCTTAGGTGGCAAACGAACCTCCACCGGAGATTCTTAGGACTTAAATTGGTTGGCAACTGCAGTTTTTTATTGTTGTTTTGCTGTTATCAGAAAGATACTGATGCCCATCTTCTGCCACAGGTTCCCTCTGTCGCCTCTTACGAAATCCACGAGATTTGATTAATGGGTTTCTTACCCGCCACTACAGGGGATACATTTACTTAGTACCTATAAATTTCACTATGGACGGAGTATCATAGCTTTAGTAGCAAAGACCTTGGGCGCGACTTGCTGATCATGATTTCGAGTAGTGATTTACCATCGTCTTGGTCGCGAAACGAACAAACACAGAATGTATGAAACGTTGGAAACGTTTCCAGGACACTAGTCTACCAGATAGCACTGGAACAGCACAGTGAACATTCCAACTCTATCTACACGCTAAGAAAAAAAAAATTAAGTTAGTGCTCAACAGAGGGACTAAAGTTTATTAAATATATAAGCTTTTGTTATTCATATTTACCTGAGATAAAGGCAATTCAATACCAATGTGTATCATCTGGGAAAAGACCTGGGCGAATCTGAGCAGATCCTTTACAACAGAAACCTGTTGACAAAATAAAATTGATTACAAAAAAAAGTAAACTACTACTACTTTAGTTCAAATTTTATTGTTTTTATTTAGCATAGAAATACACTCTTCTCTCCACTAATATGTACGAGAGGTTCACCACATATAAAATAAAAGTTATATATTCAACAATAACTCACTTGAGTTAAGATAGAAATAATATGTCGTTCCCATTATTTTGTTTTATTTTAGCATTAGAAATTGTATAAAGTCAAGTTAGCTAAGTCTGCTGCAGTCTAGCTCTTGTGAAAATAGTTTCATGCTTTAGTTTAATGAAAGCCTAACAATCGACTGCTAGTTAGAGTTCTATGTATATTCTACGTTCTAGTAGAACGGCAATTCAGAAGAAAAACTGAGTCACAGCTGTGGATCGCGCGGGGCGAGTAGCTGGCACGGTAAATATGCCACGCACTTGTATTTTCATTTAGGACAGTTACAACACGGCGCCGCGGAACACGACGGGGTGCGGCAGTGCGGCAGTGCGGCGCGGTGTGCTGTACCTTGTTGTGGTGGCGCAGCTGCAGCGCGTGCCTCCACAGCGCGAGGCAGCGGTCGAAGCGCGCCTCGTCCGCGAACACGGCGCCGCGGAACACGACGGGGTGCGGCAGGTCGGGGCAGGCGCGCCCCAGCACGCGCTCGCGCACTGCCAGGCCCTCCATATGCAGCGCGTGCGCGTTGCCGTGCAGCCGTTCCACCTCCTGCACACGTTTACTATAGGCTTAGCACGCACTGCGTTTAAACACAGTCAGTCTGAACAATCACTCAGTTTTGGAATACTTGAAAACGTGCAAACGCTCGCTGCGGATGGCTTCAACTCTATATTTATTTCAGTACCACTATGGATTTCTGGCGAGCGGCGTGTGTTTCGCTTTGTTTTTACCCATTCTCCCTGCACACATTATGATGTACCTCCTACCAAAGCCGGTATATCTCTGTTTTAACGCAATAATTTATACAGGGTTCTCAATAAGTAATGGATAACCCTGTAGGTTCTAGTGGAGAACACCCAGGCACAAAATAAATAACGTACAGAAGTTACACTCTTTTGATGTTGACTGCTTGCCGAAGTTTTATTATTTATTAATCAGATAAATCACGAACGCAAGCTAAATAAAACTTTATCGCTGCGCGTGAGTGTCCGTATTACTTCGTATCTTTTCTCCTTACTACGTCACAACGGACTTTCCGTGGTTGCATAGGGTTGTTAATAAAGAGTAAAAAATACATTGAGAAATCGTAAGTTACTTAGGTAAGGTACCTATGCTGACTATAATCGACCATATTATCTACTATGTGAGTTCTGTGATGCCCAACGTATGCAACTTGCAAGGCCATTCGTCGGGAATCGCGATGCTTGGTTCGTATAGGTAGATAGCGTAAACAACAAATACACCAATTTTTACCAGTGGTAGAGCTAAACGGCAGCTTTTGCTGTCGCACGGATGGGCCGACTCGAACCGGGGTGGTACCACGACCTCACAGAATACCAGCGCAAAGTAGAGGTTTACCTCCGCGTTGCGCTTGGTGAGTGCAGGCCGGAGGATCAATTCCCCCCCCCTCTCCTCCCCTCATCAACATGGTAGCAAAATTAAAGAAAAGACTACCCCAGGAGGGTACCAACACCTTTGGAGAATCCCTTGCTGAGCATCCACGATTTCATTCCAACCTTCACGCTGTCCATTACCATCTAGAGACGGCGAAGCCGGCCTTGCTCTTTTTAACCGAGACTCAGGTGTCCTCTCCGGCTGATACTTCATATCTCTCCTACCCGGGGTACAAATTGGAACACTCCTTTGTGCCCCGGGCTAGAGTTTGCGTATACGTCAGAGAGGACATCTGTTTTCAACGCCTAGGCAGTCTTGAAGGTATGGACCTGTCCATCCTATGGCTGCGCGTAGACAGCGACGACCATCCCCGCGTCTACGGGTGCCTCTATAGGTCCCATAGCGGTAATGCCGACACAGACCGACTCATCGACCACATCCAAATGGCTGCCAACTCCGTGCTACAACAGGTCCCATTCGCAGAGATCGTGATAATCGGTGATTTTAACGCCCACCACGCTGAATGGCTTGGTTTCCGTTTAACCGATCATGCGGGTAGATCTGTCTATGACTTTGCCTTGGCATATGGTCTGACACAACTGGTTACTTCGTCTACGCGGATCCCAGATGTAGAGAATCTTGTACCTTCCCTGTTGGATCTTCTGCTGGCCTCTCATCCGGACGAATATAATGTCCCCGTCGATGCTCCTCTGGGCTCTTCGGACCATTGCCTGATCCGGAATACGGTGCCATGCACGTTCCCATCGCAGTTGCGATCTGCAACTTGCCGCCGTGTTTGGCACTATAGGTCGGCCGATTGGGACGGGATGCGGTCTTATTTTGCATCCTACCCTTGGGGGCGGGTTTGCTTCTTACCGGAGGATCCCAGCGTTGTTGCCGATTCTGTTGCTGATGTGGTACTTCAAGGTATGGGACTTCCATCCTCTGTGGTGCCCATCGGAGGCAGATCCCAGCAATGGTTTGGTCGCTCCTCTAAAATAGCATCACGCTATAAACAGGAGTGCTACCGGGCCTGGGCTGACGCATCAACGTCTCGAGATGTAAACACCAACGCACTTAAAAAGAAGTATCATTCCGCCTCCAGGTCCTTCAAAAGCGTAATTGCCAAGGCAAGGTCTGAGCACATCGGCAGAATTGGCGAGAAGCTAGTTCGCCTTCCTTCGGGAACCCAAGCATACTGGTCTCTCGCCAAGGCTGTCCAAGGGAACTTCTGTCAGCCATCTCTTTCATCTCTGCACAGAGAGGACGACTCACTGGCCCATGCCGCAAAGGAGAAAGCCGATCTTTTAAGCTCTCTCTTTGCGTCCAACTCTATATATATATAGATAGGGATAGGATATATAGATAGATATAGATAGGGTCGTGCAGTGGAGTGCAATTAATAAGTTATATTTTAACACGTCGAAGTGTGAGGTAATAAGTTACGGGCGTAGACAGGCGCCGCTGCAATACCGGTACGAAGTTGACGGAACGGTAATGCCGCGCGTTACTTTCGTACATGACTTAGGTGTGCAGATGGTGGCGGAGTTGACGTTTCGTAAGCACATTGAAGATACCTGCGGTAAGGCATTCCGAAACTTAGGTTTTATCCTAAGGAATTGCACGGATTTTCTTAGTACGGCGATTATTAAAGTTTTATACAATGCACTTGTTCGCAGCCGGCTGGAAACGAGTGCAATTATTTGGAATCCCCATGAAGATAAATATATCAACATGGTGGAAAAAATTCAAAATAAATTCACGCGGTTCGTTTATTTAAAGGAGTACGGCGTCTATCCTTACTACCCGCTGATGTACCCAAGCTTGTTCGTGATCGGCATGGTTGGGTACAGCCAGCTTGGTGTGAGGCGTGACGTCGCACTCTGCAAGTACGTGTGGCGTGTCTTGCGTGGCCAGCTACACCATCATGAGTTACTGGAGGCGTTGCAGCTGTTTGTGCCTGATAAGGCGATGGTTAGGCGTCGCCCACACCCCACCTTTAAGGTGCCGCACGCGAGGACAAATCTGCTCAGGTTTGCACCTATATCACGGGCTTTAAATTTATTGAATATTATTTCCGAAGAAACAGACATTTTTCACTGCAGCCTGGCAAAGTTTACAGAAGCGGCGCACAGGGTCTGTGAGATTTTTTCATAATTTTTTTTTTCTATTTATATTTTTTTTCTTAATTATAATAGTATTAAGCATATATTTTATGTCAGTTATATTTATCATTTATTATTTGGTTTTTGTACAGCATCGTCTTGGTTTTGTGCTGTTATGATGCTGTTACTGTTTTTGTAATAAATAAATAAATAAAAATAAATAAATAAATAAACTCGACTCTAGATGACGGGGGGAACACACCGCCGACCATCCCGCGGTGTGAGTGCTCCATGCCGGATGTGCGATTAACACAGCGCTCGGTTCGTAAAGCACTCTTCTCCCTGGACGTCAGAAAGTGAAGTGGGCCTGATGGAGGGGACTCCATCAGGCCCACTCCACTTTGACACACACACTTTACATTGGCTTCTGGGCTCCATTGTGCTGAAGACGTGTGCTCCGGAGTTGGCACCGGTTATGGCGCATCTTTTCCGGTACTTCTACACCCAAGGCGTAGTCCCGAATTCATAGAAGACAGCTTTGGTCCACCCGATCCGAAGTCCTGATTTATTGGTTCTGATACCGCCGAGCAGCCAGTACTTTCACCTCATGAAAGCCGTTGTTAATCATGCTCCTCCGTAATAAGTGAGCTAGTGTGCTTCATCTATGATAAGACTCGCTAATCTTGAGTGTCTCGGAATAATAGCTGGATGCTTAGTTTCGGGATCGAGGTTAGCATTTTTAAGTCTCCCCCCAACTCGAAGAACTCCATTCTTGTCCAAAATTGGGTTCAAAACATATAGTTTGCTCTTGCTATTCACACTGTTTCTTGCTTGCAAATCTATTATTTCTTTATAAAACTCCCATGAAGCAAATACAAAGAGGAGGTGTTGTAATTAGATTTTACTATGTAACTACGTAACTATTACCGTATAGTGGCGGTTAAGAATATCCACTACCCCATATCTTCCCGTGGATGTCGTAAAAGGTGACAAAGGGAAACAGGCAGGAGATGGGCAGCAGCATCTTCCTGATAACAGCAAAATTACAATAAAAAAACTGCTGTTGCCAACCCGCTCGCCAAGCGTGGCAACTATGGCAAAAACCCCCCTATGAAGGTAACAAATAGACGGCCCCCGGCGGCCCCGCTATTCCTGGCTATTCGCTATTCCTGGCGACCATGGTAACGGCGGGTCAGGGGGTGCTAAGAATCTCCGGTGGAGGTTCGGTTGCCACCTAAGACGACTCGACCTGGCAACATTCAACGCACGCACCCTGAGGACTGAAGAGAAGATCGTGGAGTTGGAAGAAGAGATAGACAAGTTGCGCTGGCATATTATAGGATCATCCGAGGTCCGAAGAGAGGGGGAGGACACGGTAATCCTCGAATCCGGCAACTTGCTCTATCACCGGGAAGGCGACCATCTGTCCCAAGGAGGTGTCGGATTTATCGTCCACAAGTCTCTCGTTAACAACGTTGTAAAGATTGAGATTGTGTCGACGAGGGTTGCGTACCTTATACTCAGAAACACCAAACGGTATTTGCTGAAGGTCATACAGGTTTACGCACCAACCTCGGCACATCCCGATGAGGAGGTGGAGGAAATGTATGAGGATATCTCTAGAGCCATGCATTCCTCCAAAACCCACTATAAGGTGTTAATGGGAGACTTCAATGCAAAACTAGGCACAAGACAGAACAGTGAGCTGAAAGTATGGAAATTTGGAATAGGACAACGGAACCCAAGGGGCCAGCAGCTGGCCGACTTCATGGAGAAAGAGGGACTCTTTATGATGAACTCTTTCTTCCAGAAGCGGCCCCACAGGAAGTGGACTTGGTCTGGCCCCGACGGTTCGACAAAAAATGAGATTGACTTCATTATGACGACCAGACGACAACTGTTCAGTGATGTCTCCGTGATCGCAAGGGTGAAAACTGGTAGCGATCACCGAATGGTTAGAGGCACACTGAACCTAGACTTAAGTTGGAGAGGTCTCGTCTAATGAAATTAACGCTCCGTCCCCCTCGAGCTCTAATCCAAAGTCCCGAAACCTTTCAGCTCCAGTTACAAAACCGTTTTCAGTGCCTAGAAGACTGCAATGAAGTGGACGATATGAATGACAAGCTCGTGGAAACTGTCTATGCGGTCGGAACTAAGTTCTGCAAGACCCGCCGCAGAAAACAACAAAAACTCTCCGATCACACTCTTAATCTCATGGCTGTTAGACGGGAGATGAAGCTACATTCTTCAACAGATATGACAGCATACAGGCATCTGAACAGACAGATCTCCAAATGCATGCGGCGGGAATACAGCTTGTATTGAAGAAGCGATCGAGCGGAAACAAGGCTCCAAAGTCTTTGCCAGAGATCTGTCTGCCAGAAAAAGCCAACTGTCGAAGCTGAAGACCGAGTGTGGCGGCATCGTTTCCGGGGCAACTGAGATTTTGAGTGAGATTGAGAGGTTCTATGTGCAGCTATACTCGTCATCGTTGGAGCCACACGCAAGTGTGAGTAACGATCCAAGAGAGAGTCTTATCCGACACTATTACGAAGATATCCCGGACGTCAGTCTGAGCGAGATTAGCATGGCTCTCCAGCACCTTAATAACGGCAAGTCCCCGGGCGAGGATGGAATTACAGCGGAGCTTATGAAAGCGGGTGGAAAACTAGTACTTGAAGTCCTTCAGAAGCTCTTTAATTCCGTCCTCCATGGTGGCACTACTCCGGAGGCGTGGAGCAGAAGTGCGGTGGTCTTGTTCTTCAAGAAAGGCGACAACGTTCTCTTGAAGAACTACAGACCGATTTCCCTTCTGAGCCGCGTCTACGTGCTGTTTTCGAGAGTCATTACGAATCGTCTCGCACGCAGACTTGACGACTTCCAGCCTCCCGAACAAGCCGGTTTCCGAAAAGGCTTTAGTACCATAGACCACATACATACCCTGCGGCAGATTGTACAAAAGACAGAGGAGTATAATCTGCCACTTTGCCTTGCGTATGTGGACTATGAGAAAGCCTTTGATTCCCTCGAAATTTGGGCAGTGCTGCCCTTCAGCGGTGCCAAGTTGACTGTCGGTATATCGTGTCCTATAAGTGCTGAAGTGTTTGTACAGTAGAGCTACGATGGCTATCCGAGTACAGAATCAGAATACGAAACCTATCCAACTGCAGAGAGGTGTAAGACAGGGTAGCGTTATATCCCCGAAACTCTTCACCGCTGCATTGGAAGACGTTTTCAAGCTACTGGACTGGAAAGGATGCGGTATTAACATCAATGGCGGGTACATCACTCACCTTCGATTTGCCGACGATATATATATAGTCCTTATGGCAGAATCGCTGGAGGATCTAAGCACTATGCTCAATGACCTCAATAGTGTCTCCCAACGGATAGGTCTTAAGATGAACATGGACAAAACAAAGATCATGTTTAACGTCCATATCACACCTATGCCGGTAGTTGTTGGGAGCACTAAGCGCGAAGTTGTTGACGAGTATGTTTACCTGGGACAAATAGTCCGACTAGGTAAGTCCAACTTCGACCGAGAGGTCAATCGACGGATTCAACACGGCTGGGCAGCATTCGGGAAACTACGACACATCTTCTCGTTAGACATACCACAAAATCTGAAAACGAAATTCTACAACCAGTGCGTGTTGCCAGTGATGACTTACTGATCTGAGACGTGGTCCTTCACTGCTGGCCGTATGAGGAAGCCCAAGGTCGCTCAGCGAGCTATGGAGAGGGCTATGCTCGGGGTTTCTCTTGAAATTATGACTTGACAATTGTACATAGCATTACATGCTCGTACAGGGCATTAGAAGTGTTTGTGCAAGTGTTAGCTTAGTCTTGATTGGAAGAAAGTTATTCAGAGGATCGTAGGGTGGCAAAGACTTTGCGCCTAATTTCAGTAACATGTGTACACCAGTTCATTGTGTAGTCCATATACAGGCCAAGATTTTTTACAAAGTAAGAGAACGGTATCAGTATATCACTGTAATAGAACGCAGGTATGCTTACCACATCAATTTTGGACAACATTCTCAAGCTACCTACGATTATAGCTTGACACTTCGTTGGATTAACTGATATTCCAAAGCGCCTAGACCATTCTTTTACAGTTTCCAAGTTCAGATTTTACATTCTAATAGCTTCATGGAGCTCTTCAATAGTTGAGTGCAAGTAAATTTGGAGGTCGTCAGCATACAAACGGTACGAACAGTTAAGAATAGATGTGATCAACAAGTTTATAAAAACTGAAAAAATTAATGGAGAAAGTAGCCAGCATCAAGACTAGCCTACTGGAAACTCTTCTGTTGCTAGTAGTTCTGTTACTAGTGTAGTTTACTGACGTTGTTTCTAAATCGGACGACTTTTAATGAATTGAAAACCGGAATTTGGTTAATCGCTATGCGTGCGCTATCATACTATTACAAATTTAGCAAACTACGTTTTTTAAAATCAGTAATTGACAAAAATCACTAGTGCATGTGTGACGGTGCATCTGAATGCATCGGTAAACCCTGTAAACCGTAAATATCGGTAAACCTGTAAACCATATCGACAAATCGGTAAATCGGTAATATCGATATCAAGTCAACATTTTGTGTATCTGTACAATCCGAAAAAAAAACACTTTATCACCTCACCTGTCTACGTCCGGACTTAATTATATAGAATGACAGACTAATTTCTCTAAACATCAACCTGATAGTCAAGGTCATGACGGCTACCTGATGGTGGGATGACGTGACATGATGATTATGTGACTATTGATTCTTTAATCAATGTATCAGCAAATATAAAATATATTTTTATTAAATATATGATACCAGCGGATACGCGGCGTGTGCTACTACGCTAAAAAAGGAAATACATTTTGTTTATTTGTAGGGAAACAAAAGGAAATTTTGTTTATTTATTAACTTTTTTATATAGTGCCTATTAATTTTTATATAATGCTATGTTTTAGTGATCTTAAACCAACTGCGCATTATTGCCTTTCTAATGAAACTGGTTTGGGGCACATCGGTTCGATGGTTTCAAAATCTATAATTTATTTATTTAGTCATTTTTGTACAAAGTTTGTATAATGGACAAAATTACAAATAATTTTTGTGTTTTATATAGATAGATAAGTTAAAAATTTAAAATAAAGTTAATTTTTAAACAGAAAAAATAGCTTCAAATTTTAATGTAAATGTAAATAAATATAAAAATGCAAATAATTGTTCCGAGTTTAGATATTTGTCCTTGAAAATCTATGTATGTAAACTGCCCCCGCGATACAGGGGAACATCCTAGGTTGGAGGTAACGTTTTTTAAAAAGAGAGGAAGAGAGACAAGTAATGCAATAAAAAAAATTGTACAACCGAATTCAATATTAATATGCATTATAAAGGATAACTCCAAAACTACTGGTCAGATGTTGATCAAATGTATATGGGATATATAAATTATAAGCACCCACTTTCAAATAAAAAAAAGAATCATCAAAATCGGTTCACCTAGAAAAAACTTCTGAGGTAACACATAAAAAAATACAGTTGAATTGAGTATCTCCTCCAGTTTTTGAAGTCGGTAAAAATGGTAAGTAGGTAAATTATCTGAGTTTCAAAGACGTTCACATTGTTATAATCTCACTTTTCTCTATGTTGCATATTAACCGTCCACACATTGAACAATAATGTTCTTATCATCAGCAAATTACTAATAAATTGCCTAACACCTCGGTATACTCTACTACCTTTAGAGTATTTATAAGCAAGCTATGCTTATAAATACTCTAAGCTACTACCAACTAATATCAATAGATTCAATTTGTTTTCACACAACACCTAACCCTACAGTAGGAGCAGCACAAAGGCGGCGTAACGGGCTAAGTGATACACTCTCACACGCGGACGTAAGATGCATTTTGATTTAATGCGCACGCCGCGTAATTTTTTTTCCACGATTTAATCGGTAAGCTAATTTAACGAAGGTCGCTTCCGAGGCGTGCAATATAGGTATTATGAACATTAGCGACGTTGTAACTAAATATAAAATCTCAAGTTTGCTATCAGAGAGTGATTATCTGTTCTTGTACTATTATTTATTCTGTGTTTAAACTAAAGCTAAAGATGTCAAAGTAACAGCATAAAACAGCAATTTAATGAAAAATAGAAGAACATACCTCTATCGTTGTGCTCTCCCTCCAATTATCATAAGCAGGAATTGGATCAGCCGGTTTCTTTAATAATAATCCATAACGGGTGTCGTAGCGCATCGTCATTGCTCTGTGTAGGTACTGATAGGCCATCTTTGAAACAAATACAAAATATTATACAAAAACCTATTTCCTGATAAAATAGATTCCTAGACCCACAATTTAGTATAGCCTCGCCACTAAAAAAAGAACCTAGTTTTTACATAACTGGTATTCCTGAGAATTATTCTTACTATAGCTATAGTTGGTTTAACCCACAGCACTTTAGTTTCAATGTGATAGTTCTTACTTTAAGCAATATAAGTTGTATGGATTTGTATATCTTTATATACAACCTTGATTGTGAATGGGTGCTAAAAAGCGACCAAAACTTCGGGAATTAAAAAGTTGAAATGAAACGCGATAAAACCCGTAAAATTAGTTTCATTTAAGATGAGGATATAGCTGTATTGTTTATGCCATACATAAAATACCCAGACTGGCGAGAACAGCAACGTAAAGTACTGAGATGTCTGGTAATGCATTGCGAAGGCAAATCATCCTGTGCAGCAGTGGCCTTTTAGAGGCTAAAGAAGTAGTTGTAGCTTATAAAAAGTAGTTGTAGCTTATAAGTCAATAAACTCACCCTAAGACAGTAATACTCCTTGTCGTTGGCGAAGGACGCTCCCAGCAGTTCATAGGCCTCAACTGCCTGAGCACGACTCACCTCCGGCCTGGCCGCTAGGATTTCCACCACCGATGCACGAGCTCTCTCTGCTGCGCATTGTAGTGGCGTCATACCTACATCAAGTAAAGTTACAACATATATACAATGTGGAATGTACTAAGCCAACTGCCTAAAATTACTTTATAAATCATTATTCTTCATCATCATTACAATCCATCAAGTCCAAGTCCCTCAATAAATGTGACAAAGCATGGTATTAAGCCACGGGCATCTATCAATTTAATGTATATTTTTACCAGGTCGTCGCTCCATATATTAGGGTCACGCCCCACACTTCGCTAACCGGTACGAGGTTGCCACTTGTAACTTTTCTTCCCCATCGATTTTTTGTTGTTCAAACTATATTGGCCGGCCATTTACCACTTCAGTTTAATGGTCCGTTTGGCTAGGTCGGGTACCCTCGTTGTAGTGAGGATACCTTCAATACGAAGTCTATTACACAGAAAAACTCCGTGCATAGCCCTCTCCATAGCTCGCTGAGCAACCATGAATTTCCTGGTTCAATAAATGGATCGATAGGTAGCAGTGTCTTCCTAATAACAACTAAGAAAAAACTGTTGTTAAGAGTCCACATACATGCCAAGCGTAGCAACTATGATGAAAATGAGCAACGACATAAAGAAACGGCTCTTAGTCCGCCTCCTAAGCGTGGAGATTATAGCAAATCCTCCCAACAACAAGAAAGGCGTGTCTAAACTTGGCTGTTACCTAACCATTTTGTCCATGTTACCTAACTGATCCGTGGTAGAGCCATGATTCAGCTATATTATGGTTGTAATCCAAACAGGTAGGCTTGCCTGAAGAAGGACCACGCTACACCAACGTAAAATAGTAGCTTAATGCTGCTGTGTTTCGTCACAGTCTATAAATCCATACAGTCGTCCGACGAAGACGTTTAGAAAGGGCAATCGTGCGGGGTGTGAGGGGTGAGACGCGGGAAGGACGAGCCCGAGCTGCTCATACCAATCGTATTAGTAGCTCAGGACACGACTTCCATGGTTAACGTGCGTTTGCTTTTATAATTTTTAAATTTATTGTTGATATTTGTAATTAAAATGGTTTATTCGACGTGTGTTGTGAGAGATTGCAAGTCGTCATCTCGCATAAATAAAAATCTGCGATTTTACCAAATCCCGCACACGGAAGAAACGTAAATGAATATTGTTATTATTTTTACATTATGTATATTTTGTCATGTCATGCCAAATTGCCAACGTAAAAAAATGGGGGACGTAAAAAATAGGTACTAGTCGCTGGGCTTTACTGTTTCGAAGTTTAATTTTTTTTCTTCATCTAAATCGTGTGGTTGGACAGGCTAAGGCTGGCTGTTCACTATGGGATATAATATATATTATATCCCGAAATATATATTATATCCCGCAATTGGAGTTCACACTGTGAGATATATCTTTTAACCAGTGTGCGTTCGTCATTGGTCATTGGATTACCCTCCTTTACCCCGTACACCGTTCTGCGGGGGCGCGGAACGGTGTGCGGGGTACAGGGGGCAAAATATAATATGAAAATATCGCTCGGTCGATCGAAAAAATATTTATAGCTAGAGATGTAATATATATTATAGCTCAGTGTAAACGGTTCCATATGAAATGTATGGTGAGCGATATTAATTTATATCTCGAGATGTAATATATATTATATTATATCCCGTAGTGAAAAGTGGGCCTAAGGTTTTAGACCATACTATAGTGCCTCGTCTTCGGTTTTTCGAGTTTTTTATAAAATATTAAGATTTAGGGGTCAATTTTTAGGTTTGTCGGGGTGCTAATTACGAAAATAGCATTTATTCAGAAATCCAAGATGGCGGTCATTTTTTAATATATGTATGATATGGATGTCAATTTAAAGGTTTATTGGGGTGATGATTACAAAAATGGCATCCATTTTTATATCCAAGATGGCGGATTTTTTTTTAGTAATATGATATGGGTATCAATTTCGAGGTTTCTTGGGGTGCTGATTACGAAAATGGTATTCATTTTTTAATTCAAGATGGTGGATATTATTTTTTTTGGATATATTTTTTTTGGATGGATGTCAATTTCGAGGTTTCTTGGGGTGCCAATTACGAAAACGGCATCAATTTTCATACCCAAGATGGTGGATTTTTTTAATAATACAATATGGATGTCAATTTTAAGGTTTCTGGGGGTGATAATTATGAAAATTTATTAATAAGTATTGTATTTAAAAATTTCAGATGCCAATTACGGATGGAAGTTATTGGAAGACCTGATTTAGTTTTTTTTTTATATAGGATAAGGGTGAAAAACGAGCACACAGTCCACCTGATGGTAAGTGGTTGCTACGGCCCATAGACATCTACATCTATCCTCTGTTACAGATCAAAATGCAGATGCGTTTTCACCCGTGAGGAGTAGGATGGAATGCCTCATTTCCAGTAAAAAGGGCCTCCGGCCACCTGCACTCACCAAGCGAAACGCAGAGGTAAACCTCTACTTCACGCTGGTATTCTGTGAGGTCGTGGTACCACCCCGGTTCGTGCCGGCTCATCCATGCGACAGCAAAAGCTGCCGCCTGGCTCTACCACTGTTAGTTAGAAGAACTTTCGAAAGCCTAAAGAATCAATTATAAAATAAACTAATAATTCAATGTCTGTAGTCATTGTAACGTTAATAGTAATATGGATTTGATGTCTAGCTAAGAGTATAAGAACGATTTTATGTAGCGAAATTGAGGTATGGCCACATATCGAGAGTAGAGCACTCACTCACGATGTGAGGCGTGCAATTAACGTTTTAAGTACTTTCAGGAAAAATCTAAGAACAAATTTTTACTTATCTTTTATATTAGTAATCATACTGTTGATGACGATGTAGATTTAAAATAAATAATTAAATTAGTAAAAGTTGTTAATTTGTGACAACCCTAACCTCCATACGCTGTCTAGATGTTGTCGGCATTTACCACGAGATCAAAGGCATCGTCCTACTGTATGTTTATTATACTGTGGTTTCGTTTAGTGAGTGTAAAGAACAGGAGACCATTCTTACTGGATACGAGACATAGCATCTATGCCTCAGGGATGACAACTATAAAATAAATGTAGATGTCTATGGGCCATAACAACCACCAACCATAAGGTAGACTGTGCTTCTCTGTCACCCTTATTTTATTAAAAAACGTATGTGTGTGTGTGTGTGTGTGTACTTATGTACCCACGTAGGAAGTTATACTTCTTTAGTGTAAGAAAACAAAAATACCTAAAATAAAATACGTTTTATAGATTCATACATATTTGAATAACTAACTTGAATATTGTTATCAGTTCTCACGAAAACTTGACTGTTGACAGACAATTACCAACTGAAGATGTCGCTTTTAGGTTCCGGTGCGCATCGTAACAACTCCATGGTGTCGTTTTTAGGTGTCGGTGTGAGGGCGCATCGTAAAAAATTCACTCTCATCATTTTAACAAGAAGTATAACTTCAAAAATATCCATCGTTTTAAGCGGTGTATCTAATCATAATATAACCAAAGACTTCTAAGTATACTACTAGACCAGATATTCTGGACAAAAACTGTAGCTGCCACGTTAAATATGTCGCGCAATCGTACTTTCATTTTGGACAGTTACTGTTGTTTAGGCAAATACGAAAAAGTTCATACTTATCGAAAATAAACTTCAAATCACGTTCGACAAAGTGCGCACATAAATAATGACGGCATTTTCTTAGTCACATTAAACAAAAACCATGTTAGATTGTCAAAAAGAACGTTCGTGATTTATAAAACAAAGGACTTATCTTCTCATCCGCTCGTAGTCGACTATATAAATTACGGAGAATTGACCATAAATCTGCGCGCAATGTATTAGAACCGTAGTGCCCGGTAGTATGCATATCGCCCCTCTACACAACGCAAAGTAGATCGAAATTGGGCGAGGAAAATAGTGTAGAGAGGTACTTCGATTCGCTTCGTACAACTTCGTTTCGCCTCGGGCGACTTCCGATCGCAGTCGGTTTTTTGCACCAGAGTCAAAGCATTTCGCGAAGTACCCCGAAGTTACACGAAGCGTCTTACTACACTACTCGGCGTACGCCAGTTATGAATATTTTTTTTATACATAATGATTAATGTTAACGCATTGACGTCGTACTGTTCACACAATTAGGCACTTATAGCAGCTGCCTCTTGAACGTTATACACATTAAGGGTGCGGAGACTGAGAAGACGACTGAGCTCTTCGCGAAGTAGCACGAGTGTGTAGTCACGTTCCTCGGACTGCGATCGACTTCGACAAGCACTTCGTCGAAGTTACTTCGCGAGTAGTGTAGAGGAAGCAATAGAAGTTTTTGAAAGAAACCGTCACCAACTCACCATTCTCGTTGGTGAGTATCTTAGCGTTGTGGTCGATGAGCGCGCACACGACGGCCGCGTGCCCGCACTCGGCCGCGAAGTGCAGCGCCGTCGCGCCGCACAGTGCGCGCTCGTCCACACGGGCTCCGCTATCCAACAGGAACTGTACCTGGAATACAATTTACCAACTTAGTATTATATTATATTAACTGCCCGGTTGCTCTAGTGGTCGTAAACGCTACGCTTGTGACATTTTCTGTCGAGAAATTCTCAGTAGCAGCTCCTAGTCTAAGTTGGCGGTGATTCACTCCCATGCCTCGAAAAGCATGTAAAGCCGTTGGTTCTATGTCTTATCTATCACTAGTCGTGTCCGAATACCGTTCATCGGACTATGATAGTGAACAGTGACAGCAGCAATATTCTCAGCAGAGCACACAGGAAGAACACGAGGATAAGTTATGTTATCAACTAACATGCCAATCTCGCGAATATTCTTCACAAACTTGCGTAGGACAGGCCCGGTTGTTGCATTATTTCGACCGAATTTTGTTTTCAAAATGCACACTGCTTCGACGACGACATAGCACTAACTTTGGAAACGTTTTAAATATTTCCCGACGTTGTTCAAGCGTAGATCAATTCATTTTAAACTGCGGAGATATGATAGTATTTTTCTGTCAATTTGTTGAGCGCAAATGAACTGTCTGTGTCAAAATACAGAAGTAATTTAAAAGGAAACCAGCAGATGGCCCAGCCTGTATAAAGCAATCGCCTACTTTTGCGAGTATTAAAGGTAAAGATGCTTAGCGATTTTGAACGTAATTGTACACTTCTTGTACGACACGCACCCAAACATACACCGTAACAATTAGATTAGCATAATTATGATCATTTTATGCTTTTCTTATTGTTACGGATTTTTCAATGATCTATTCAAGATATTGTTGCCTGGGCCATTAACATGATAAAATTGTAATAAAGTTTCTTAGGCAATTAATGGCACTTTGTTTTATTTTCATGTTTTGTTAGTGGCGGCGTAAGAATATCCACTACCCCATCGTCATTGAGTGTCGTAAAAAAAACAAACCAGGAGATAGGCAGTAAAAGGCAAAAATCCCCTCTATAAGGCAATCTGTGGGAAGGGCTATGTTTAACAGTGGATTTTTGTAATGAATAAAAACAAAATGTCAGGATTAATGTAGGAAACACTAAACTTACCACATCCAAATGTCCTTTATAAGAGGCGATCATCAAACACGTGTTATTGTATTTGTTGGCTTTATGAACATCGGCTCCATGGCGTACGAGGTATTTCACTATGTCCAAGCGACCATCAAAGCAGGCCGCTCTTAGAGGTGTGCTTAATGTCTTTGTAGCATGGTTTACATTCGCCTTTGCGCGTACTAGTCTCTTGACTATGCCTAAATGCCCCGCTCCAGCCGCACACCACAGTGCTGTTGCGCCTGAAGTATAAAATATAAATTGCTTATAGTAATGTACACGCGAAAAATATGTTTTGTAAATAAAATGTATTCAGTCGTAGCCGTAGCCACGCTTCGCTGGTAGATTGGCGATTGCAGTGCATCATGCACTCAAGTAAATAAAAATAAAACTGAAAACAAGGAAATATAAAAATAAGCCTGTATTGTTTCAAACCAAATATTATAAAAAAATATATAATTAAAAAATACCTACGAGGCATTATATTATATCGTTGATTCAAGTAGCAATTGGACAATAAACCAAGACGAAATTTTTGATATGAAAAGTTAAAAAAAAACGCGGAAACAAAGGTTCTAAATCCAAATTATTCCCGCGCAAATTCTACAAAAATAAATGTAAATATACGTCATCAAATCACATGTACTTTCGATTTCAGAGAAGCACGAGACGCGATGTCGACTGCGACTCGCGTTTTCAACATAATACAGTGCCAAACAAATTTATAACACCTTACCGCGAATTAATTGCTATAACTCATACAAAGGAAACAAAGACGTTTTTGGGCTGATGCCAGAAATGAAAAGTAGTGACTAGGGTAACCAGACTTAAATTTTTGGTGATAAATAAATTTTCACAAACAAAGACAGGACAACAACAGTATTTATGAGATATTACAATAAAGATATTTTTTTATTAGAAATAATATGTATTTATATGTTCGCGCCATCACGTCAATGAAGTAAAATATAACATAATTGAATATAATATTATCATCAAATATCAGTCCCACATTTAATGTGTGGTTAACTCACTAACACATTCGCGACCATCCCAACTCCTTTGTACGAGAAAGGTGCGTCACTAAATATATCACAACACGCAACAACGATTAAAGTCAACGTTCTTTCCGTAAAGAATCACTGATCGGAGTTGTCTTATTCTGAAAACACTTTTGTCCTTATTTAAAGGCTACTGGCAATATCGCAAGGAAGCACTTTAGCTTTATGCAAATGAGACCAAACTAAGTAATTTAACATTATATATTTTTTTATTTATAAACAACATGACGCATTAAAAATACCATCAAAAAACATCACACCAAGATCTAATTTATATTTTTTTCGATATATATTCGTGTTTATGAAGGAAATGTGTAAATCAGAACCGGCGCAGACCTTTTCTTATTTTCCCACAGCGATTTCAATATGTCCTTAATTTTTTTTTTCATAGTAATAAAAAATAGAACCTGTTAGCAAATTTGAGAGGTATGTGCACCACAGTGCTTCTTTTTAGTTCGGCGGATAATACGACTTTATTTTTCTGCCGACTTCCAAAAAGGAGACGGTACTCAATTCGAGTGTATGTTTTTTTTTTATGTGTGTGTTACCTCATAACTTTGTACTGGGCGAACCGATTTCGATGATTCTTTTTTTATATGAAAGCTGATAGTTCTCGTGTGGTCCCATATGAATTTGATCAAGGTCAGACCAATGGTTATTGAGTTATTCTTAAATAACATATATTGAAGTCGCTTATATTGAAGTCGGCTGTACAAAATTTTAAATTATTTATTTCCACCAACAATATACATTCAGAAATTTGTGAACAAATTTTACATATTTTAGGACCCTTTCTATATAACAAGCTCAACAAGTCACTAAAGGTCTATTATAGTCTAAGTTATAAGAACTGTAATATAAGTGTAAGGGAATTTCTAAATAAATTAAATTACGAAGACACAGAGAAGTTGTTAGAAATTCTAAAATAGTTTGTATTAATTGTAGGTAACAATAATTGTTAATAGTTGTTATTTAGTTATTTTATTTATTATATAATATAGTTTAATTATTTAAATATCTAGTGTCCTACATTATTAAACCCATTTTGTAAGTGATGTCTGAAACACAGGTACTCAACCTAGTTCAGGCAGGTAGCTAATATTATAAACTTGACTTTTTTATTTTTCTTTTGTAGATTCTATATTATTAAGCTACACATAGTTTTAATTTTATCATAGCATGTTATTTTTGTTAGACTTATTGTTACTTTATTTAATTTTAATCATATTTGTTCCTGTATGTAAACATGTGTAATTGGAAATGAAATAAATATTTATTATTATTATTAATGTGAATTAGTATTGTTTTTTTTATTTGCATTTAAAAATTAATTTGTTCAGAATACTTCTAAACTTTTTAATTGTGCAATAGTTGCTACTGTAATATTATTCAGATATAAAATTAAATTGATAGCAAATTGATAGAAAACAACAAAAAATATGTGCTTACATCTGAAGCAATACTATGGTTAAATGAAAAACTGGTGCCTAAACTAGGTAAAACCTGTATCTTAGGTCACCAGGTCCCCACCTGTAGAAATCCGATAGATGAAGCTACAATGAATGATTTCCCTCTCAATTAAACAATAAAACGAGATTCAAGTAAAGTATTTGTAAAGTGCTCGAATCGTCGGAAATATAAAATAAGTTAATATACGCGATAAAATCCGTAAAATTATTTTATTTAAATGTGTAGTGTTCGCGTAAATATAAGAAATCAAAACAAGATTCATTTATATTCCAGTTAAAAAATTTAAAAAAATCAAAAATAATAAGAAAGAAAAAAAGGAATGTCAAATAAATAGCAAACAGAGACAACAGTTAAATATTTTACAACGATAGATACTACATTTTACTTTTTAATGTTCGCATTTAGGATGCACATAATTGAGTAGAATAATGAAAATTGTGTGTATCTGTTTGTGAGTAATAAGTAATTACATAAATAAATAAATATAGTTAATATATATATATATATATATATATATAGATATTTAATATTTTATTTTACTTTTTCTGCCTATCACTTAAATAAATCTACTTAAAATTGGAAATACTAATTTCAGTTATTGCCAACAGAAATAAAATCTAAGTGCACAGTCTTGAAACTTTGCTACAAATCTTAATATAGTGTCAATAACTCCGAATTCACAATAAGCATTTGATGCATCAAATAATGGAGGAGGGTACCTAAAATTCAACTGTGTATTTTCTGCCGACTTCCAAAAAGGAGACGGTACTCAATTCGATGCGCATGTTTTTTTATGTGTGTTACCTCATAACTTTTTACTGGGTGGACCGATTTCGATGATTCTTTTTTTATATGAAAGCTGATACTTCTCGTGTGGTCCCATATGAATTTGATCAAGGTCAGACCAATAGTTTTTGAGTTATTCTTAATAACTTATATTGAAGTCGGCTGTACAAAATTTTTAATTTTAAATTATTAGGTATGATTTTCATTAATCCTTTTTTTTAAATAGGTTAAATAGGTCCCCGTTCCATTAATGCCGGGAGGCAATAACATTTTTTTAAATAGCCCCAAAATTCCCAAAATAATTTTGAGCATCTAATACCAGTCAAACTGTTGAAATACATACTTAGGGTCTAATACTGGTCAAACTATATTAGTAGTTATTAGAGATAAGATAAGATATGCCATTTATTCCAAACTTTGGGATTACATGGTTATGACAATAAATAGTTGCAGTTTACGTAATGTACAAATTAAAGGATGTCCCGCAGTTCGGTGTGCCTCTTGGCATAGGCCTCCTCCAACATTTTCCACTGGGTTCTGTCGTGCGCTACCCTTCTCCAGTGATGACCAGCTGTGAGTTTGAGATCGTCTTCCCATCTCGTCTGTTGATGCCCTCTATTGCGCTTGCCATCTCTGGGGTACCAATCAGTGACGCTCTTAGACCATTTGTCCTGGGGATCTCGGATCATGTGGCCTGCCCACCTCCACTTATGTTGGTCTATTTGGGTAATTATATCAACTACTTTTGTTTTTTCCCTTATTGTGCTACTTCTTACTTTGTCTAACTTCCTTATTCCTGTTAAACTTCTTTCCATGGCTCTCTGACAGCGTTTCAACTTTTCTCTGTGAAATTTGGTGAGTGCCAAGTTTCGCATCCATAGGTGATGACTGGAAGTATACACGTGTTAAATACTCTACTTTTTAATTGCATGCTTAACTCTTTGGATTTCACGATTTCTTTTAAGGACCAGTACCTCTTCCACCCATTCACTGTTCTTCTCTCAATTTCTTTGGTGGTTTGTTCTTTGTGAGAGATTATCTGTCCTAGATATATATATTCTGTCACATATTCTAGTGGCTGGTTGTCAATATCAATGGTTATTTGTTCAGCGTTTGTGAGTAATTTTGTCTTTTCTTTGTTCATGTATAGACCTACTTTCAAACTTTCTTCCTGCAGTGATTTTAACATGTTCTTTAGATTTATGGGGTTTTCTTCAAACAGGACTATGTCATCCGCAAATCTCAGGTGGTTCAGTTTGACACCTTGCACGTTGAGGCCGAAGTTGTTCCTTTCTAGTTTGCGGAAAATACCCTCCAAAGCGGCTGAAAACAATTTCGGTGATAGAAGGTCCCCTTGTCTCACTCCCTTCTCTATCCTGAACTTTTTTCCTAAGGTTTCTAATTGGACCCTCGCTTCACTATTCGAGTAGATGTTCTTGATAATATTAATGTAAATGTACTGCTTGTTGTTCCAGGCTCTCCCATAATGCAGTTTGGCTTATACTGTCGAAGGCTTTTGAGTAGTCGATGAATGCCATGTAGAGTTTCTTGTTATACTCATTATATTTTTCCATTATTTGTTTTACGGTATGTATGTGATCCAGGGTGGAGTATTTTTGCCTAAATCCAGCTTGCTCTCGTGGTTGGTTTTCATCTAGTTGTTTACTTATTCTTTCCAGGATAACTTTGGAGAACACCTTGTAGATATTTGACGTCAAGCTAATAGGTCTATAGTTTCCTATGACTTCCTTTTGTCCTTTCTTAAATATAAGAATAATGTGTGATGTTTTCCATTGTGTGGGAATCAAGCCAGTCGCAAGAATTTCATTAAATATTGGAGTAAGTATGGGTAGTAGATCTTCCAAAAGGCCTTTGAGAAGTTCGTTCATAACTTTATCAGGCCCTGGGGCTTTTTCCATCTTCTGACTACATATTGCTTTTTCTATTTCAATAGGGAGTATTTCTGGCTCAATTTCGACGTATTCTTTGGTGTTTCCTGATTCGTGTTTTTGTTTTTTGTCCGGATCAGAGTAGAGGTTCTGGAAGAATTTGGTTGCTATTTCATTTATATCTTTACGATTTGAAGAAATTTTCTCCTTTTTGTGAAGCTTTGGTATCCATTCTTTATTTGTTTCACGAAGTTCTTTAAGCGCTTTTTTTACGCCACCCGAACTCTTTATGTGGTTTTCTAATGTTTGCAGTCTCTTGGTTTTCCTGTTTTTCCTGATGTTACCCGTGATTTCTTTGCTTAATTCCGTTATAGCTCTGATATTTTCTTTTTATAGTGCTTTGAAAGCAAGTTTTTCCTCCTCTCTATGAGTAGTAGTGTTTTGTCACTTAAATTGTACTTATTCGCTTTCCCGTGCTCACATTTAACTTGAGTTAGTATTTTTTCCAGCTTCCATATTTTGTGAGAGCATCAGAGTCGCCTTTCGTTATTTCTGCAGCTGATTCGATAAGGCATTGAGCAATTTTCTTTAGGGTTTGTTTATTGTAGTGTTCAGTTTTGTTTGGAGCTATATGTTTCCTAGACATTTTCAGTGGTTCTATTCGTAGGGTACTTCTTACCATGCGATGGTTTGTGTTGAAATTAAATTTGGCTAGAACTGACGTGTGCGTGAAGGCTTTTGGATAGTTTGCTGTTATGTAGTCAATCTCATTTTTGACCTTGCCGTCGAGAGAGACCCAGGTCCATTTGTTCTTTTTGTTCTTCATATACAAGCTATTAAGAAGCGTTAAGTTATGTTCTAATAAAAATTCCACTAGTTTTTCTCCGTTTGGGCTTCTTTTCCCTTGTCCAAAGTTTCCCATTACAAATTCTTCCTTCCTTTGTTTTACTCCGATTTGAGCGTTGAAGTCACCCATTACTATAATATTGTGGTTAAGTGAATGCCTTGATAAGGTTTGTGATAGCTCTTAGTAGAAGAGTTTAATTTCTGTTGTTGTTGCTTGCTCTGTTGGAGAATAAATCTGTACAATTGACCATAGTTTTTTGTGTCCCGGTATCTTAATGTTAAGAACAGCTATCCGATCCGAAATGCCAATAAACTCTTGTATGTATCGTTTCAGTGATTGTTTGACTAGAAATCCTACTCCTCTGTGACCAGCTATTTCTCCTTTATGGAATAGTATATATTCAGAACGTTCCTCAATTATTTCACCTAGTCTTCTTAACTCGCTGATACCCAGGATATCACAATTGATGTCTTCTAGGGATTTTTCTAGCTTATTAGTAGTTATTATACATTCCTTGTAATAAAATATACAATATTTATTACCATAATGAAAAAAGATACTACAACCAAAAATTTAAATTATCATAATGTTCAACTCCCCGTGATGTAGCGTCAAGAACACTGGCTGTGTTTCCTAGCTGAATGGCTCTACTTGGCCTTTGAGCAAGTAAAGATCCAGCCCTCTTTATCACTAGCGGCGACGAAAAGTCCCAGATACAGTTCCTTTAGGAACTTCACTGCATGTGGACCACATGGACTGACAGTCTCCAAAGTAAATGCCACAAATATATAGTCATCTTTCCGAGACTGTTACTTGCGCCACTACCTCAGTCCTGCTGCCTAGGAACTCGCCCCAGTTTTAAATGTTTACTTCTTAGATGAGAGGCTGCCAAATTTATTTTTAATGTTTAAGTCCTTCCTTGTATTCCTCTCTTTATACATAAAAATTATGTGTCACATTGTTTGTCCGCGATGAACTCCTAAACTATTGAACTGATTTCAATGAAATTTTGTACACTGTTTGCAGTTTGGTCCAACTTGACAGATAGGATACTTTTTATCCCGATAAGTGACCTTCACTGTTTTTTTATTGTGAATTTAAGAATTTTTTCATAGGAAGGGTCGTCGGAAAGGGCAGAACAACATCTGCCTGGCCAGCTAGTAGCAGTATAAAAGCATAAAAAACACTACCAAAGATGGAAATTACAATCTGTATTAGAATATGGAATAAATAAACATACAATATATCACTTAAGGGTCCGTACCCGAACGATACGTAACAAGACTAATTTATTATTATTTCTAAGCCTGCGCTGCCAGTCCGTCCTTCTGTCTGTCAGCAGGCTGTATCTCATAATCCGTTATAGGTAGGCAGTTGAAATTTTTACAGAATGTGTCCCCTACTAGAAACATGTTTTTTGGTCTTTTTTTTGCCCAATCTTAATAATGGCAACAAGAAGACGCTTGAAATACTCACAGAGTTTGTATTGCTATATTCGTTAAAAAAATTATAATAAAATAAAATTATATTAAAAAGTACTTACAGTACGTACGGATTAAGAATGGGATTAGAAATGGCGGCTCATCGAGTCCGTACCGTCAACATGCACAGAACCAATAGCAAAAACCCAGTAATAACAGTATATCGTTATAACATTATATTATTTGATTAATTCAAACTTTTTATTAATGGATATTTCAATAGAATTGTATACGCAAGTAGGTACATTAATTTTAAAATAACATTCATAACTAGTGACCCGCTAGAACAAACGAAAATCTCAGTAGCATGCAAATATTTTATAGAAAAATATTAACAAACAAACTCAACAATAATTATAAAGAAAACTGTGAAAACGCGTCCTAGCTCACAAATTAACGAAACCGGGCTGAATAACTTTTTTTTTAGTTTGTGGCTTTTTGTTATCATAGATTCCATGATGACTTATTGCATTGAAGTTATAGAATTTATGAAAAACACATATAGCAACATAGGTTTTTTGCAGTCTTTACCGACAGGTGTATCGATAGTGACAGTGTGCAAGTGAGATGAATAGAGGTGATGCTATTTTTAATCCCATTCTTTAACTACATAGGTAGTACATATTATTAAATCTCTCACATGGCCGGTTTTATTAAGGTTTTTGTTAAATAATGTACAATTCTGGTATACAGTGAACAGTGGTAGAGCCAGGCGGCAGCTTTTGCTGTCGCACGGATGGGCCGGCTCGAACCGGGGTGGTACCACGACCTCACAGAAAACCAGAGTGAAGTAGAGGTTTACCTCTGCGTTTCGCTTGGTGAGTGCAGGTGGCCGGAGGCCCTTTTTACTGGTAATGAGGCATTCCATCTTAGTCCTCACGGGTGACAACGCATCTACATTTTGATTTGTAATAGAGGATAGATGGAAATGTCTATGGGCCGCAGCAACCACTTACCATCAGATGGACTGTATGCTCATTTGTCACCCTTATCGTATAAAAAAATACATATTTTGTGAATTATAGATTCTGCTGTATATAATATATGATAATATTTATAAAAAAACACAAAAAAATTTAGACTGTTAAATTTAAAAATATCCTACTACTAACCTTCAATAACATACTCATCAAACTTGACTGTGCCTTCTGTCTCTAATCTAACTGGAGGCCTGAACTTTTCAAGAAGTATTCTGACTGCTGCCTCTCTACCATGACGTGCAGCTGCTATTAGAGGAGTACATTTTACACCATCGCTGCACACATCCTGTAATTAAAATGTACATTTACACAATATTCTTTTGTTACAGCAAAATATTTTTTTTTAAATTTAGATAATAAATAATAAAATTAAACATACACAATGTTTATCACTCAATATGATCATTGTGAATTTCATTAGAACCAAAACTTAGAGGAAGATGCAAATTCAAGAAAAACAGGTTATATAGAAGTACATCCACTTAATTCACAAAATGATTTTGTGTGTTCCTTTGTTTAATATGCTTAATATACTTGCTTTAAAAGCAAAAGTATAAAACAAAACACAAGAAAAAGGAAATATGTTACATGTTGGTAAGCAATCTAAAAATAACAATATGCAATGTCAATGACATGCCTACATGAGAGATGTGTTATAATGAAGGGGTGATATAAATAAAAACAGGATTTAAGAAAATATTATATAATTAATTATGTAGTTTTGTCTATAAATATTTAAAAAAAAAATCATAATGTTCTCTAATAAAGACACCATGTGCATATGGATATCCATTTCTGTTCTTAGTCAATACACTTATGTTATCTATAATGTAGCTTGTACAGTAAAAATGTAAAAATAAAATTTTATATAAAATTCTTAATCCATTTCATTATGTAAATAAAATTACTTATAAATAAATATTTTCTCGGTCACTTAGCCAGAAGAACAGATGGGAAAGAAAGTTTCTTAAGTGTCTTTTACTAGTAAGTGAAGTATAAAAAGTGAAAGCAAAAACTAAGTGCAGTGAGGTCTGAATTATTACTGACTTTTGTTAACCTTGTCAAAAACATAAAAGAACTAATATCACCGACATTGGCTTAAGAGGAAGCTGGGGTGATCCTTGGGCCATCCTAAAATTGCAAACATTTTTACCCATCAGAGAAAGGTACCCATTCTGTTTCTGATGTTTTCACACAGCAGGATACCTACTGGGAAATACTAACCAATGTGTAATAGATAAAAAATATTATATATTTCTCAATAACTGAGGTTACATGTCCCCGTCATAGGGTGGTTTACATCAAGACTCTCTCCCTGCTTTCCCCTTCCATCTCAAAATCTATTATAGGTTTTGTAATCCTTTATAATTTAAATTGCAAATTCAATATTAACTGAATTACAAAATAATTTAGATCAAGGCCTTACATTTACAAAATTTAATATTCAAGGGCATCATGATAACAAACAAATATCAAGAATTCTAATAATTAACCTTCTATATATCCTACGCACATAATTTTAAATAACGCAACCGCGTTTGCATGACACGCAAAAGGTAAGAATTATGTATGTGTATGTCGATATAAATAGAAAATTCAAGACATGTAACTGCGTCAAAAAAATAAATAGAATATTTATGTATTTTCACTTTTTTTTTTTATTTAGAGTTGAAATACAAATATGTACTTACGCTATTTAGCAAATCATCGATTTCGTCAGTATTTTTTTCGTATAACAATGCATATAAAGTTAACGACATTCCATCTCTTGCTGCGAAAAACACCCTCTCTCTTAAAGAACTAGACACATCATCTAGCATTATTTTTTCCTCCATTTTCTTGAAAAATTGTTACAAAATAAACACAATTTAATTCAACATTTAACACACCACCTCAAGAACAGTGCAATTTGGTGCAATTACTTCAATTAAAATTACTTCAAAGTAGGGATGTTCGATGACTATCGATGTTAAAAATGAAAACATCGGTATTTTAACATCGCTGTTGACACATGTCAAACATCAAAATATCGATGTCAATGAACACAATCGATAATTGGGAACTTGCGAACAATGCGAACGCGCGAAATCAATATCAAATAAATCTTGCATCTCCTCTGAAGATTTTAAATTATTCAGAATTCCTGAACGCATCGCTATTCTAAAAAAATATCATTATGGCGTGTAAAACTTAACGGTCTAGTGTCACCTGTAATGTCACAGTAGTCACTGCTTACGCTTTATTTTGTAGTGTCGTTGTCTTTTACCGCTGTTATTTTTTTGTTGTCGCATAATAACTATTCTACGTAAATTGATAACTATGTAAGTAGCACAAATATGAGTCTCTGAGAGATAACTACATATTTGTGCCATTTGCTGAAGATACTATCGGTCTGTGGGGTCCACGTGCGGTGAAGTTCTTAAAGGAACTCTATACGCGGCTGGTCGTTGCTGCTGTTGATAAGAGGGCTAGTTCTTTTCTCGCTCAAAGGTTAAGTATAGCCATTTAGCGGGGAAACGCAGCCAGCGTTCTTGGCACGATACCGCGGGGAGTAGGACTGTATAGCAAACATATATTAAGCTACTAGTATTAGTTATTTTTTATTATAGCTTTTAATATTGTATATATTAAAATATTGTATATTATGTTATTGATATTCAAGTTAATTGTTACTTTTTCCCTTGCTGTGTATACTCACATAATTTTGAAACAATATGACACAAAAAACATCGATAATGGTCAACATCGATGTTTTGAGTAGGCCAAATATCGAACATCGATGTTAAGCTGTCGATGCCAACATCCATATCTTCATCGATGTTTCTGCAACATCGATCATCCCTACTTCAAAGGTACTCTGCGGTACTGTCACTTATTAACACAGAGTAATGATGGGTCAATTCGAGTTACGAACTCGAGTTAACTCGAGTTCGATCTCCTAAATTCGAGTTTGGGCTGTACATGAACGGATCAAGTGAGCCAGCAAAAGATAAAGAGCGCGATTCTTTCGTTATATGCGCGCTTTGCGTTTCAAAGAGTATTTAGCTACAACAAAAACAATTTGCTAAGCTAAGTCATTTAATTTCTTTTATAATTTTGATTAATGAGGGCTAATAATCTTCCATTCACCAGATGTCGCTAGTTGTGACTGCGGTAAAGTTTCTTGTTACACAGTGTCAGGTAGTGGAGGAATTAGTTTTAAATAATAGTTTATCATTATCTTGAATATTATATTAATACACAACACAATGCGTCAGTGGTTTGATTTTTAATTTTTTGCACTTTATAACTCTTTTTTTAATATACCGGCCTTTAGTTATATTTTATAGTTCGGTTTATTCATTTCTAATGTAATTAATATAAAATATAACTAGTAATACAAAAATAATCTTTAAAGATTACATTTTCCTAAGAAATTATCAATCTGGGTATGAAATCTGTCAAATATTTTACCTCACTGTAAAGTGGCGCCGCCCTGGTGGCAGAAAAAGTCGTGGATTATGGTGGTACGTGGATCATTATTATCAATATAGTAATGTAAGTCAAAGGCCTATTATTGTAATACCCGCAAAGGGTGGCTAAGTTGTAAGATACATCATACTTTAAATTAATGCCAAATGTAACACTTGTTACAATAAATATTTTGAATTTGAAAATTTTCTATTTATTTAAGAATATTTTGACTGTCATAATTAAACTATTAATAGATTATGTCTTAAAGCTAGACCAATATTGTTTTGTGAAGACTGATATAATATAGCTAGTTTTGTTGTTAAATGCAGATTTTTACTATAACTAAGATTAAAACCAAAAATCATCTATTCATTCATTTCAATGCTTCATAATAAGTTTGGTAATTATAGTTATCGCAATCCACCAAAGAGCTAGATAGAAAAACAAATTTACAAAAAAGTAATTTGTAACGTGAATTTTTAACTCGAGTTAACTCGAGTTGTAATTTTTCCGAGTTGACACATCTATAGCACAGAGTATATTATATATATCTGGTTATAGCAAAGTCTATGGGTTATAGCCTGTAGGCTTAGAGTATTCAATGGGTGGTTTTTTTTATAAAGAATTTTTGCTTGGATGCTTGCTCTTTAAGATATGTTTTCATTTCATTCGGCATCGTCTTTTTTTATTATATTTTCAGTATCAAGTGATAATAATCCTTTATAGTACACTGTTTCACAATGTGTTAGTGCGTCACATTGCGTAAGTTTTGAGAGATTTTGTTGGCAACTTGAGCCAGCAAACGATTGGCGATAGTATCTCAAGACACCTAAGCAGACAGATACCTTATCTTGAGATTCACATAGAGGTGAATTAAATGTCGACAGCGCACTAGGCTAGCATCCCATCGGCGCCCCTCTGGTGACCATATATTATAACTACTTACTTTGCAAATAAACTATATGCGTAAGCATCATATTAGTCTTTGTAAACTATATATAATTTATAACATAGTTTAGTTGCAAAATAATTACGACACGTAATGCGTAAAAGAAAAGCCTGATGACAGTGTGAGGACTTTAGAGTACACATTAGCAAGTAAAGTAAGGCTGATGTAGAAGTAATCAAGAAGACGGGGCGCGCATTGAGAGTTCTAATTCTCTATTAAAAGTTTATTTTTTATTTTATGTACGTAAAAAACCGCCCCACTTTTACATAACAAAATTAGTGTCCGACCGAAACAAGATTTTCAACTGAAACCGAAACCGAAAACGAACCTTCGGTCTGGGTGTCAGTTTCGGCCGAAACCGAAAGCGAAACCGAACCTTATTTAGACATGTTCATTTTTTTGATTGTATAATGGAATCTGGTACATTTTTATACATATACAGATAGGTAATGCATGTTAATCAAAAACAGTAACTGAAATAGTCATGCAGCAATATATTTATTTATTTTCAAGTAAAAACCAACAATTTAACGTTAAGAAATACTTTTTTAAGTCAATTTTGTAAAAAACATCAACATTTACACCCATAAAAAGTTGCTCGCTAATTGAGAACATATTTTATTGTGTTCACAATATTGTTAATATTATTCAATACAATACAATACAATAACTTTATTTCAGGCATCAAAGACTTAAAAATTAAGTACATTGGCCCATAGCAATATATACCTTAACCTAAAATATATAGACTATTACTATTTAGGGAACTTTTTTCTTTGGCGCGTCCCTGTATCGGCGAAACATTACCCCAGAGGGCCAGAAATCGGGAGCGAGGAATGTCTCTCCGTGTTTTGCAGGATCCTGGAGTACGTAGGATTTGAAGTTCGTTGACCTATTAGACTCCAGACGCTGCAAATGTAAAGAGATCGGATCCTCAATGCGGCATCGGCTTAGTTCTTCCACGAAACGCAGGACATCTTCTCCCGACGTACTTTTGTCCATACGGAAGATGTAGAGCTGTATAGTTGGCTCCACAGCACGCAGAGTTGTACTCGCGTTTATTTTGGCCGCCCCACGCTGGTTACAGACGGGTCTCGACCGACGTCTCTTCTCAACAAGAGTAAACCCGTCCTTATCAATTTTGGCTTGGGTCACCACTGGAACTGATTTTATTTCCACGTTCTTTCACTTTCGACCACAAGAGGGTGCCGGTTGTAAAGATTTTCGGGCAACATCTGCAAACGTCTTCCCTTGTTTTGAGATTGGCTTCGGCGGAGGAGTACTAATGGGTTCAGTCAAGGGTTGAGGTGGTGATGCAATGACAACCGAGGTCGCCCTAGTTTCACGATTATCAACCCGCTGACAGGCGGTATCGCATGACGGAGTCGCAATCATCGATGAAATATGACTACTATTACGGTTACCGCGTGTCGTATTAACATTCTGCGACGGCGGTGAATTCGCAGATGTTGCAATTATGTTGCGCAACATATTGACTTCGTTCCTCAGCTCTGTTGCGGCTCGTTTCGATTCTTCAAATTTGGAACGGATGTTGGTAACATCGGCTTTCAACGTGGTGATGTCTGGTGTGGTTCAACAATCTGGTCACGTCTACGTGATCGAACGTCAACGAAGGCAGCTTGTTGAGATCACACGCGACGAAAGTTGGGATGTCATCAGCGTCGGTCTCATTGAACAGCCTGAAGATGTCTTGCAAGTTTTTCTTACCGCGTCCATCCATGTGACGTGTGATGAGACGGATTTGACTCACGGCTGAATCTGCTAACACCTTCTTCGCTTGGATGATCTCGTCCTCGGTGAAGCTTGTCATCAGTATCTGCTCCAGAGACACCTGGTCCATGACGTCCAATTTTTGTTGAACAAAGGCCAGGAGAACTCGGGAACTACGACGGTTTCGGAGCATTTAAGTTGACACGCCATTTCGAATTATTTTCGCGCAGTAGGTACGCTTACGCTACGAAAATATTGTAGGTTCGGCATTAGAGCCGTCACGTCATTACGAAGCGACTGCACTGACCGGTAGTAAAATTGCGACTGATTCAATGAGAGCATTAACTTAAAATATCACACTCACACACAATATACATACACATACCTTAACAAAATCTCAGAAAATATACATAACCTGCTCAAAGTTCAAAAACTTTAATAAACTAAGTTTGTATAAAAAGGGTTATTATAATAATAAAGAATTTATGGTTGATAATAACCCTACTATGGTGATCACAACCAAGCTATTTCTAATTTCTTTTTTGTTGTTAATTGTGTTACATACATGATTGTAAGAGTGGCGTAGCTACGTGTGGCGATGTGGACCCTCGCCCACGGCCTCGCACTTAAAAGGGCCTCGCAAGGACAGAGGTTTTTTTTCGAACCAGTGGTAATTAAACAAAAGAGTGACTTTCAATAAGTATTATTTACAATCTATATTGAATAAAGAAGATTCTGTTTCTGTATAATTATGAATAATATTCGAATCACGAACTAATCCGAACGACGCACGATAATCCACGAACACTGAGCTTCGGCGCCGCCGAAGGTTCGGCAGATATTTTGCCGAAACCGAAACTATTACCGAAACTAGATTTTTTGCCGAAACTTTGCCAAAATCGAAACCGAAACCGAATCTTCGGTCGGTCACTAATCAAAATCCACTTTCAACTATTTTTAAAACAATAATAAAGGAGCAGCAATCCGCCGCCGATCAAGTTCCCGCCAAAACTCAGTATGTGGGCACCACAAACTAACAAGAAGTGCTAGTGGTGGATACAATGAAGTACCGGAACCTAGCCCCACTTGAATTTTTTATTTTATATTTTTAATTCTTATTTAGTTTTAATTAAAATTATTTGTCGTTTGTTCGTTATTATTCGAACACAAAAAATTTTTGTTCGTCTTTTAGTTATTTATAATCATCCTTAAGTTGGCCCCCCTTATTATAAATTTTAACTTTTATCCTTAAATTAATTATTTTTTACTAAACGTAACCAAATCTAAGAAATACGTTTAGACGGCTGTCAGACTCGATTCTTTAGAAAAATCGATATCAATTCTTTAGAGTTGGTAATGATTTATAGTTTTGTTTCGATTAATACCAGAATAAATTAGAAACGGATAATTTAAGACGAAACATACAGTCTGCTCTCGGCCATATTCCCGCGAGATGGCGCTGAAGTTATCATTTTTTAATTTATTTGGGAGTTTGTGTAATTGGAACATTATTAAGTTGTAGAAGTAGTAATATATTATGTACGATTCATCATCTGTCTAGCCTTTTTTTTTAAATATATTGGGGTTGGCTCCCAGTTAAACTGGATTCACCTGAATACCAGTATTTTACGATTATGTTATAAAAATAAATGTTATTTTTGTAGGCGTAAACTATTTAATTCAATAATAATTTTGGGAAATAAAAGAAACTCAAAACTAATAACACAGAAGATTAGTATTATAGTATTATATTTTATTTATTAATAAAATATTTATTGATAAATATTTTATTAATAAATAAATAATTATTAATCTAATAATCATAATAAAACAAAATTAAATAAATACGTAATCATTATTTACATCTGTTCCAATCCAGATCCACTAAACCAACTAAAAAAATGATTGATGAGATTTTTTTTTATAGGAAAGGGGGCAAACGAGCATGCGGCTCACCTGATGGTAAGTGACTACCGCCGCCCATGAACAGCTGCAACACCAGGGAGGGAATCGCAGATGCGTTGCCGGCCTTTTAAAAAGGAATTACGTAGTGTTTTTTTCAGCGCGACTTTGCATATGAATTTCTTTGCCTACACAAATTTACACTGACAAAGTAGGGAGTTATAAAATAAATAAACTTGTTTAATTCATGATTCATATAATTCAAGCAATTCTAAAAATAAAATTTAATAAAACAAATAAGAAAATGAAATCATTACAAGAATCGATTTATTTAAATTTTTTACTGATTATTTGCATATTTTTAAAAAATGAGGCATTCCATCCTAGTCCTCACGGGTGAAAACGCATCTGCATTTTGATTCGTAATAGACGATAGAGGTGGACTGTGTGCTCGTTTTTCACCCTTATCCTATAAAAAAAAATATTTTGCTTTTTCTGATAGATTCGAACTTGAATTAGTGATAAAGAACTATATATGATGTAATAAAATGTAGATAACTTCATAATTCTTTATATTTGCGTAAAAGGTTATTTTAAATCTTGTGAGTACGCTTGTACAAAGTTATTGCGGAATGATTAATGTGAAACGTCAAAACCTATTTCTTAGATTTGGTTGAGTATAAATATCACTTGTTTGATCGCTATTGATGATAAATACAACTTATTCGATCATAAATACAACCTAATTGTTAATTATTCAATATTATGCCATCAGGTGGTCTTGGAGTTAAGCACTGGCTTAGCCTTAGTATAAATATATTTAAAAAAAATGTCATTGATTGCCCATTATGCGAAGTGTCAGCATATGTTCCATAGAATATATTGGCAATGCAAAAGAGAAAGAGCATAGCTTACGCGTATGTTAGAGTGAGAAAGATAGGCTAGACCATTCACGTATATATTAGTGGCCTGTATTGTTTAACCGTAGAATTTTTTTAATAGAATTAGGGTAACAACGAGCACACAGTTCACATAGTTCACGAGATGGTAAGTGGATGCTGTAGTAGATTTTCACAAAATTTTGATATCCGACAAAATGTTTTTATTTTTATAGGATAAGGGTGACAAACGAGGACACAGTCCACCTGATTGTAAGTGGTTGCTGCGGTCCATAGACATCTACATCTATCCTCTATTACAAATCAAAATGTAGATGGGTTGTCACCCGTGAGGACTAAGATGGAATGCCTCATTTCCAGTAAAAAGGGCCTCGGGCCACCTGCACTCACCAAGCGAAACACAGAGGTAAACCTCTACTTCACGTTGGTATTCTGTGAGGTCGTGGTCCATAGACATCTACATCTATCCTCTATTACAAATCAAAATGTAGATGGGTTGTCACCCGTGAGGACTAAGATGGAATGCCTCATTTCCAGTAAAAAGGGCCTCGGGCCACCTGCACTCACCAAGCGAAACACAGAGGTAAACCTCTACTTCACGTTGGTATTCTGTGAGGTCGTGGTACCACCCCGGTTCGAGCCGGCCCATAATAAATAGAGAAAAATAATAAATAGAGAAAAAATGGTTCATAATAGAAAATATTACAATAAATGCAGCAAGTACTTTGAAGAAAAATGTTTTTCTCATAGAGATGCCCACTGTGTAGTGGTGATGTGAGAATATGCACTACCCCATATCATCCCGTGGATATCTTAAGAGGTGACAAAGGGAAACAAATCAGGAGATTTAGGGAACTTTTTTCTTTGGCGCGTCCCTGTATCGGCGAAACATTACCCCAGAGGGCCAGAAATCGGGAGCGAGGAATGTCTCTCCGTGTTTTGCAGGATCCTGGAGTACGTAGGATTTGAAGTTCGTTGACCTATTAGACTCCAGACGCTGCAAATGTAAAGAGATCGGATCCTCAATGCGGCATCGGCTTAGTTCTTCCACGAAACGCAGGACATCTTCTCCCGACGTACTTTTGTCCATACGGAAGATGTAGAGCTGTATAGTTGGCTCCACAGCACGCAGAGTTGTACTCGCGTTTATTTTGGCCGCCCCACGCTGGTTACAGACGGGTCTCGACCGACGTCTCTTCTCAACAAGAGTAAACCCGTCCTTATCAATTTTGGCTTGGGTCACCACTGGAACTGATTTTATTTCCACGTTCTTTCACTTTCGACCACAAGAGGGTGCCGGTTGTAAAGATTTTCGGGCAACATCTGCAAACGTCTTCCCTTGTTTTGAGATTGGCTTCGGCGGAGGAGTACTAATGGGTTCAGTCAAGGGTTGAGGTGGTGATGCAATGACAACCGAGGTCGCCCTAGTTTCACGATTATCAACCCGCTGACAGGCGGTATCGCATGACGGAGTCGCAATCATCGATGAAATATGACTACTATTACGGTTACCGCGTGTCGTATTAACATTCTGCGACGGCGGTGAATTCGAATTATTTTCGCGCAGTAGGTACGCTTACGCTACGAAAATATTGTAGGTTCGGCATTAGAGCCGTCACGTCATTACGAAGCGACTGCACTGACCGGTAGTAAAATTGCGACTGATTCAATGAGAGCATTAACTTAAAATATCACACTCACACACAATATACATACACATACCTTAACAAAATCTCAGAAAATATACATAACCTGCTCAAAGTTCAAAAACTTTAATAAACTAAGTTTGTATAAAAAGGGTTATTATAATAATAAAGAATTTATGGTTGATAATAACCCTACTATGGTGATCACAACCAAGCTATTTCTAATTTCTTTTTTGTTGTTAATTGTGTTACATACATGATTGTAAGAGTGGCGTAGCTACGTGTGGCGATGTGGACCCTCGCCCACGGCCTCGCACTTAAAAGGGCCTCGCAAGGACAGAGGTTTTTTTTCGAACCAGTGGTAATTAAACAAAAGAGTGACTTTCAATAAGTATTATTTACAATCTATATTGAATAAAGAAGATTCTGTTTCTGTATAATTATGAATAATATTCGAATCACGAACTAATCCGAACGACGCACGATAATCCACGAACACTGAGCTTCGGCGCCGCCGAAGGTTCGGCAGATATTTTGCCGAAACCGAAACTATTACCGAAACTAGATTTTTTGCCGAAACTTTGCCAAAATCGAAACCGAAACCGAATCTTCGGTCGGTCACTAATCAAAATCCACTTTCAACTATTTTTAAAACAATAATAAAGGAGCAGCAATCCGCCGCCGATCAAGTTCCCGCCAAAACTCAGTATGTGGGCACCACAAACTAACAAGAAGTGCTAGTGGTGGATACAATGAAGTACCGGAACCTAGCCCCACTTGAATTTTTTATTTTATATTTTTAATTCTTATTTAGTTTTAATTAAAATTATTTGTCGTTTGTTCGTTATTATTCGAACACAAAAAATTTTTGTTCGTCTTTTAGTTATTTATAATCATCCTTAAGTTGGCCCCCCTTATTATAAATTTTAACTTTTATCCTTAAATTAATTATTTTTTACTAAACGTAACCAAATCTAAGAAATACGTTTAGACGGCTGTCAGACTCGATTCTTTAGAAAAATCGATATCAATTCTTTAGAGTTGGTAATGATTTATAGTTTTGTTTCGATTAATACCAGAATAAATTAGAAACGGATAATTTAAGACGAAACATACAGTCTGCTCTCGGCCATATTCCCGCGAGATGGCGCTGAAGTTATCATTTTTTAATTTATTTGGGAGTTTGTGTAATTGGAACATTATTAAGTTGTAGAAGTAGTAATATATTATGTACGATTCATCATCTGTCTAGCCTTTTTTTTTAAATATATTGGGGTTGGCTCCCAGTTAAACTGGATTCACCTGAATACCAGTATTTTACGATTATGTTATAAAAATAAATGTTATTTTTGTAGGCGTAAACTATTTAATTCAATAATAATTTTGGGAAATAAAAGAAACTCAAAACTAATAACACAGAAGATTAGTATTATAGTATTATATTTTATTTATTAATAAAATATTTATTGATAAATATTTTATTAATAAATAAATAATTATTAATCTAATAATCATAATAAAACAAAATTAAATAAATACGTAATCATTATTTACATCTGTTCCAATCCAGATCCACTAAACCAACTAAAAAAATGATTGATGAGATTTTTTTTTATAGGAAAGGGGGCAAACGAGCATGCGGCTCACCTGATGGTAAGTGACTACCGCCGCCCATGAACAGCTGCAACACCAGGGAGGGAATCGCAGATGCGTTGCCGGCCTTTTAAAAAGGAATTACGTAGTGTTTTTTTCAGCGCGACTTTGCATATGAATTTCTTTGCCTACACAAATTTACACTGACAAAGTAGGGAGTTATAAAATAAATAAACTTGTTTAATTCATGATTCATATAATTCAAGCAATTCTAAAAATAAAATTTAATAAAACAAATAAGAAAATGAAATCATTACAAGAATCGATTTATTTAAATTTTTTACTGATTATTTGAATATTTTTACCGATTATTTGCATAATAATGAATTTTAATCATTCAAACATTCAAACACTACGGTAAGATACATAGCGATATATCATTGAAACAACGTCAGGCAAAAAAAGTGGACTCTGGTTAATTTATAATAATTTTAACAGTGGTAGAGCCAGGCGGTAGCTTTTGCTGCCGCACGTATGGGCCAGCTCGAACTGGGGTGGTACCACGACCTCGCAGAATACCAGCGTGAAGTAGAGGTTTACCTCTGCGTTTCGCTTGGTGAGTGCAGGTGGCCGGAGGCCCTTTTTACTGGAAATGAGGCATTCCATCCTAGTCCTCACGGGTGAAAACGCATCTGCATTTTGATTCGTAATAGACGATAGAGGTGGACTGTGTGCTCGTTTTTCACCCTTATCCTATAAAAAAAAATATTTTGCTTTTTCTGATAGATTCGAACTTGAATTAGTGATAAAGAACTATATATGATGTAATAAAATGTAGATAACTTCATAATTCTTTATATTTGCGTAAAAGGTTATTTTAAATCTTGTGAGTACGCTTGTACAAAGTTATTGCGGAATGATTAATGTGAAACGTCAAAACCTATTTCTTAGATTTGGTTGAGTATAAATATCACTTGTTTGATCGCTATTGATGATAAATACAACTTATTCGATCATAAATACAACCTAATTGTTAATTATTCAATATTATGCCATCAGGTGGTCTTGGAGTTAAGCACTGGCTTAGCCTTAGTATAAATATATTTAAAAAAAATGTCATTGATTGCCCATTATGCGAAGTGTCAGCATATGTTCCATAGAATATATTGGCAATGCAAAAGAGAAAGAGCATAGCTTACGCGTATGTTAGAGTGAGAAAGATAGGCTAGACCATTCACGTATATATTAGTGGCCTGTATTGTTTAACCGTAGAATTTTTTTAATAGAATTAGGGTAACAACGAGCACACAGTTCACATAGTTCACGAGATGGTAAGTGGATGCTGTAGTAGATTTTCACAAAATTTTGATATCCGACAAAATGTTTTTATTTTTATAGGATAAGGGTGACAAACGAGGACACAGTCCACCTGATTGTAAGTGGTTGCTGCGGTCCATAGACATCTACATCTATCCTCTATTACAAATCAAAATGTAGATGGGTTGTCACCCGTGAGGACTAAGATGGAATGCCTCATTTCCAGTAAAAAGGGCCTCGGGCCACCTGCACTCACCAAGCGAAACACAGAGGTAAACCTCTACTTCACGTTGGTATTCTGTGAGGTCGTGGTCCATAGACATCTACATCTATCCTCTATTACAAATCAAAATGTAGATGGGTTGTCACCCGTGAGGACTAAGATGGAATGCCTCATTTCCAGTAAAAAGGGCCTCGGGCCACCTGCACTCACCAAGCGAAACACAGAGGTAAACCTCTACTTCACGTTGGTATTCTGTGAGGTCGTGGTACCACCCCGGTTCGAGCCGGCCCATAATAAATAGAGAAAAATAATAAATAGAGAAAAAATGGTTCATAATAGAAAATATTACAATAAATGCAGCAAGTACTTTGAAGAAAAATGTTTTTCTCATAGAGATGCCCACTGTGTAGTGGTGATGTGAGAATATGCACTACCCCATATCATCCCGTGGATATCTTAAGAGGTGACAAAGGGAAACAAATCAGGAGATGGGCAGCAGCGGTTTCCTAATAACGACTAAAAATAAAAAACAAACCGCGGTTACCAACCCGCTTGCCAAACGTTGCAACTATGGTAAATATTCCCCAATGAGGCAATCTATGGGGGTGGTATCGTATGATACCTTCCCTTAGATTGGGAAGTATATAGCATATATCAAAAAAATTGGCATCGTTATCTTGTTCAATACCTTTTTAGTATACATACTTTTTAGTATATCCTAGTTTGGTTTTAGTTACTAACTTTTAATTTATATACACAGCGTTTCTTTCAGCGAATTTATATTAACAATTTTCGAAGTTTATGTATGAACTAAGTGGTAGGAACTTATTTCTATCTTTGAGATGGTCTGGGCAGATATTACCCTCTTACCTAGTACCGGTATAAATACAGGCTGTAAAGCATTCCATCTCAGCCCGTAGAGGTGACAACGACCTTCTTAGTTTGAAGTTAGCTGCAAGTTTCCATCGGCTGCAGTAGTCACTTACCATCATCAGGTGGACTGTAAGTTCGTTGGATAATTCACTTTTATAAAAACAAACTTTAAGTAATAAATCTTAATAAAGTGTTAACTTTGTTAGGATAAAAAATAGGATGTAAAAATGTTAATTTTTTATAACATTTATTTTCGGAATGTCGGGAATATTAGGAATTATACCTTTTACCGGGTTGCAGACACGATATTTTAATATCTATTTAATTGTGTCAAGTTAGCGTTCTTGGCACGATACCACAGAGAATAGGACTGTATGATAATTTAAGTTTTCAGTTTTAGTTTATCTTATATTTAGTTTTTTTAAATATTAAATAAATACATACAATTGTATATATTTTAAAGTATTATTATGTCCACAATAAGCTGGCATGTTAATTTTTATGTGACTTCACGAAGCTTAAAACTACAATGTGACACAATGCTTTTGAAGATATCTAATTTGTCAATTATACGATGAGTAGTTTAGAATATCTAAGGGAACAGATGAATATACATACATACATACATAGCCTTCTAAAATTGTAACCAACCTTTTGGCTTCGCCGTAGTTGGGTAAAAATATTCACTTACATCATCTGCATCAAATCAGAGGACACGAATATACTGTAATCTGTATTGATAATTATAGTTGAGGCAGGCAACGCATGGTGCAGCACTATTTGTCACCCACACCTGCACATTACACGCACACTGATGTATTTTGATTTTGAAACTATCGTTTTAAAATATCGATATGGTAGCATGAAGTAACGCAATTAATTTGTCGGTCTTACAATCATAACTTTTTCCAAGGTCGGCCACATACACACAGAATTCCGCTTCGGGATTCCATTTCGGAATTTCGAATAAATCGGCCACACACACGCAAAATTTGGAACGGAAAATTACCGTACGTGTGTGATGGGTCGTTGATTTTATATGAACTTGCTGCGTTCGCAATACCGGATCGGAATTCCGAAACGGAATCCCAAAACCGAATTCCATTTGTATGTGGCGCTAAATGTGCGTAAAATGTAACAGTGTGGGAGATTTAGTCCCGCTACATACATACGAAATTCTGTTTCGATATTCCGATTCAAAATTCCGAACGGGATTTCGAATGTTTTCGAAACGGAATTCCGCATGTATGGCGCCGGCCTAATTGGTTCCCGATCGTCAACAACGACCCAACAAATACTACATACATAATATTACACACTTCAAGGGACACACGTAATATATAGAATATTTAAAAATGTCTATGTAAAAAAGGGCTCTTGGTTCGAATATTTTTAACTCAGATTTTTATTAATTTTTTTTTTTAATCTCCAATCGCAATTACAGCCCTTGGCGTAGTATTCATTAGCACAGACACAGATTACTATTACTTAGCAATAAAGAAAAAATATTTTATTTGTTTTAGACTATTTTCATTTTTTTGTTATTTAAAAAAGATTTGATGATTTCATCAGATTTTATTTTGTTTCATTTCATTACAACGGTATAAAACACATAACACTAATACCCTAAGGCGTATAAAATAAGTTGGCTCTGCTGACAGCCCTACTTTTTATGCCACGTTTTGTCCGAGTGGAATTTCTTGACCAATGAAAAGCTGCCTTCTTTCGGTTTGACATTTTTGTGGTTTTTGGTGTCATTTGATTTGTTTTTGACGTGTACCGTGTAGCCTTTCGCTTTCCCTTTATTTACAATATATCTTGAATATAATCGGAATTTGTATCAAATTATTATTATGTCGACCGGTCAATGGGAAATTGTTGGAAAAAGCAAAAAATCTCAAAATGGTAAGGTAAAAAATGTGAAAGAAGATGAGAAGAAATCGCAAAAAAATCTTCCTAAACTAGAAGATATTGGTAAGTTCGATTAAGAATAATGTAATAATTTTATTGAACTAAAATTTGTAATTAATCTGTTTTAATCTCTGATTTTAGTACCTCATTCTCAAATAAAATCATTTTACGCGGGCATGGAAATAGATGATACCCGAAAACCGCCAAAAGAGAAAAAGAAGGAGGGAGACAAAAAGGCTAAGAAGCAGCAGGATAAGAAAGCTGAACCCCCTAAACCTAAGCCACCTAAAACCATTGAGGGAGCTTTGGAAGCAGTAAGTTGAATGATTTCTTATATTTACATGAATACTACACATTGAATAAAACTAATTTTATGGATTATATCGAACTATGTATTTGAGGTGTAAGAATATCCACTGCCTGGTGTTGTAAGAGGCGACAAAGAGAAACTGAAACAGGAGATGGACAGCTATATCTTTCCGATAACAACTTAAAATAATAAAAACTGCCATTCCATCTGCCGAAAGTGGCAAAATTACCCCTATGAGGCATTTTACGGGGGAAGCCTATTTTCAGCAGTAAGCTTTATAGACTGTAATGGATGGATGTATGAAATGGGTTTAAAACAAGTAAAGTAAAAAAATTATTAATTAATTTTTAAATTCAATTTTAAATTTTAGATGCTAAAAAAAAAACAATTTGAGAAACATAACATTCTTGAAAAATAAAAAATCTGTTCTATTGCAGTCTTGTTTTTTATGTCTTAAACAATTACATTACAAATATCTTAAAAAGTGAAGGGTAGATCCGAGAGTTGTATCCATTACCAAACAAGATTATTCTTACTTAATATTTTTATAACAATTACATAAGAGGTTGGTGGAAGTCTATTTCAATTTAAAAAAAATACTTTTAATAAAAAGTATAAGCCAACTTCTGAAAACTATAATTAATAAAATTACTTCTAGCTTCAGAAGTTGGTGTTAAGACGGTGTATAGAAATAATACAGACCTTACTTCAGAAGCTAATAAATGAAAATTATTTTATTCTTTTTAGTTTTTTTAAGTTTACCTTTACTTTTTGTTAAAGCTCTATTTTTCTAAACCTTTTGAGTGGTCTAAGGAATATGACAAGTTCAAGTGTCATCTAAATAGTTACAAATTTCATATTCTATCTTTTCACACTTTGGAGTTGAACCTCTTCTTCGAATATATATGGGACCTCCCTAAAGTATAGCCTATTTAATAAAAAAAAGAGTTATTAAAATTGGTTCTCAATTGACAAAACTTTTGCGTAACATCCATATAACAAGAACATACATTCAAATTGAGAACTTTCTCGTTTTTTTTTTGTAGTCGGCCAAAAGGTAGTTTAAATATTAAAAATGATTTTAATATAATAGAAATAGAATTTATTGTTGACTAAATGTTGTTATTTACAGATTGACCCAGCGGAACTTGCAAATATAATAACAACTAATAAAATACGATTTTCTAATGCTCCGTTAGTTTGGCTGAAAGAAGTGGCCAACTATCTCAATTCAAAAACACAAATAGATGTTGATGATCCTACTTTCTTTAACTATCCACCAACATATCCACTTTGTGCTATTCCTGCAGAAATTAAGAGCAGCTTGGAAAATGTTTTAAAAGATGCTGGGAAAGCCAACAATCAATTATTTTTTGATGTTACTCTCACTGCATTAGCGAATGATATGAGTAGAGGTATGTTTTTGCAATTTATAATTAATAATTTATGATATTAGTGTCAGAATATCCACTAACCTATATCATTGTGGGTGTGGTAAGAGGGGACAGAGTAAAAAATGGAACCGGGAGTCTGGCAGCAGCATCTTCCTTACAACAACTCAAAATAATAATTAAAAATGTGATTGTCAATCTGTCTGAACATGGCAATTATGGCAAAATCAACCCTATGAGACAATCTATGGGGGAGGCCCATGTTCAGCAGTTGACTTCTATAAGCAGTAATGTAATTGAAAAGGAATATTTTTTTATAGGATAAAGGTGACAAACAAGCACACAGTCCACCTGATGGTAAGTGGTTGCTGTCACCCATAGACATCATACATCTATCTTTGATTACGAATGAAAATGCAGATGCGATGTCCCGTGAGGACAAAGATGGAATGCCTCATTTTCAGTAAAAAGAGTGTCTGGTTCTCTACACTCACCATACGAAACACAGCAGCGTTAAGATGATATATTACACTGGAATGATGTGAGAGCGTGGTTCTTTCCCTGTCAAGCCGACCCATTCGTGCTATAACAATAACATAGTTGCAGCATGGCTCTACCACGTAAAAAATATTGTACATTTTGTAAAACTGCTCTAATTTTTATTTGCATGCCCTGTAATTTAATAATTTGATTGCATATTATATATTATATTATAAGCATAACATTAAAAATGATATTTATTTATTTATTTATTTTACCACTTACAACTATCATCACAGGTTATTACCTAATACAATAGTTCAGTTTCAAATTAAGAAACTAGAACAAACATAATATAGGTATATTATACACAACTTAAAGATATTTTACAGAAACAGAAACTTTTTTTATTCAATATAGATTATAAATAATGCTTATTGAAAGTCACTCTTTTGTATAATTACCACTGGTTCGAAAAAAAAACCTCTGTCCTGGGAAGAACCAGCAAGAAACCCAGCGGGACATTTTTTTTTAAATAACAGCTTACAATCATGTATGTTACACAAATTAACAACACAACAAATTAGAAATAGCTTGGTAGCGATCACCTCATTTCCAGGGGTTATTATCATCTATAAATTCTTTAATACTATAATAACCCTTTTTATACAAACTTAGTTTAATAAAGTTTTTGAACTTTGAGCAGGTCAAATTTTGTATATTTTCTGGAATTTTGTTGTAAAAGCGTATACATCGCCCCAAGAATGAATTACTGACTCGATGGAGTCGAGTAACCGGTACTACTAGCTTGTGTCTGTTCCTAGTATTTACAGAATGAATATCACTTATTTTTGTAAAACTACTTTTATTTTTGTGTATGTACATTACATTTTCATAAATGTATTGAGAGGCCAAAGTTAATACATTAATTTCCTTAAATTTTTGTCGCAGAGACTCTTTAGGCTTTAAATCATAAATTGCTCTTATGGCCCTCTTCTGTAAAACAAATATAATTTCAGTGTCAGCTGCGTGTCCCCATAGCAAAATACCATACGACATTATGCTATGGAAATAGCTAAAGTAAACTAGTCTAGCTGTTTCAATAATGTTATGTTTCAATAAGCGGCCTTTGTGAATTCGTTTAGAGTACAGCTGAACAAATCAGTCTGTTGTGAGACCACGTTAAGTGCACGCAGCGCGCGCGTCAAAGGCGCGTGCTGTAGCAAGTTGGTGCGCGCTTGCGGTACTAACAAGAGCGGCGGCCGCCGCCGTCTTCCTACGTACTCATTAGGGACACACAGCTCAGCTATCTGTAAAATACCTGGGTTATGTCTTTTACCACGAATCACTTTTACACTAATATAATAGGCACTACAGAAAAATGTTATGACTTGATATTTATAATATATTTAATTTTGTAGGTCAGTTAGTAAATGGGCACAGGCTTCTCTTGCAAATGCTTGCTCTAGAGTTTCCTGACTTCTGCACAGCATCAATTCCAAAAAGTGTCAGCTTAAGAAACTCTTACCAAAACCGACCTCCTATTGGTCTTTCGTTATTATGGGCATATGGACAAGGTGGACACAACGATTTTGCCGTTGGAATGAAAGGTAGGTTACGGTACAGTTTAATCAACACCCCTCCCAACTTACCACATGCATATACACACATTTGTGGAATAAACTCGTGTAGTTTTTTTTCGCTTGTAGTTGTATCTTTGTTTTAAAAACTATATTTTGGATGTCTTGTAAGGTTGTTAAGTTCACTTACATGTTATAAACACAAGCATAAGATAAAACTATCATCATTATCTTTTCAACATTACTCAAGGTAATTGATAAACCTAAATTTACCTTTACACATAGTCACCTCTTATACCTTTATACATACTACAGTTTAAAGAGTGTAGAGCAGTTGTGAAACGAATGTACTTGTGCAAAGCAAGGCCCCCTTGCGGGACTGTGAGCGGCGCGACCGTGTGCCAGCACGTTCCACTAAGTCTGCTGTAAATACATGCGATCGACGCGAGCTTATTTAACTAATTTGAAGTGTCATTTTCGTAAAATATAATATATATATATATATATATATATATATATTGGTGAATTTATATGCGTAAATAGTAAATACCTACACGGGTGGCGGCATTGGCTGACATCAAAAACTTTTCTAAACTATTATATACTTTTTTCAACTGTGATACATATATAGTCACCTCTTCTGGCACCTTTTAGACGCGTAATAACGTGACGGATCACCCGCGTATATTGACACAAATAAGTAAGTATAATACAGGGTTGTTTTTAAAAGAGTAATAGACAAATTTTAAATTTAAGTTCAAATATATTAATAACTACCTTTGTACCCGCGACTTCGCTCGCGTGTTTCGCTTCGGCTTCAATTTAGGAACGTCATTAAATGTTGTTCCGTGCCAAATTTAGCAAAATTCGATCACTTTATAGTCGTGTCTGTTTGTCAAAGAATTGTTTTGAATTCTTAAAGACTATCAGACGTAGATGGCATATTTGGCATATATATATATATATATATATATATATATATATATATATATATATATATATTAATATGCTATAGGAACACATGAATAAATAGGTAAGTTTTTCAGAATTGCATTAAATATTATATGTCTAGGAACATTTAATGAACATTTCCTTGTGGAATCGATTACCACCAGCGATTTTTCCGGACCGATACGACTTAGGGACCTTCAAGAAAAGAGCCTACTCCTTTTTAAAAGGCCGGCAACGCATCTGCGATTCCCCTAGTGTTGCAGTTGTTCATGGGCGGCGGTAGTCACTTACCATCAGGTGAGCCGCATGCTCGTTTGCCCCCTCTCCTATAAAAAAAAAATACTATTTTTTATATCGGACGTGACTTCCGGGGTTGGATTTAGAATCGTTTGGCTAGAATTTGGGGGTGTAAGTTGTTTTATTTGATAGAGATTTGGTCCCCGATTATAATAATACCACTCACATTAAAAGGTAATGCACCGTTATCGAAAAAATAAATAAAAACTATTATAACCTAAAATGCATAAAACATGGAAAAATTACTGTGAAAGATGGCATACAGAATTTTGTGTAAGTGCGACAAGGACGTAAGACTAGTGTCACATTATTCTCCTGTCTATACTCTCTGTCAAGAGATATTTCGCTAAAGACAACTATAGTAATGGAAAAAAAAAATACCGACTTGGTATATAAATATTTATCATTGTCATCATCATCATCATCATTACAGCCTTTCATAAGTCTACTGCTGAACATAGGGCTCACCCAAGGAATGCCATATTACACGGTCCTGAGCCACCTGCATCCATCGACTTCCTGCATGTCTTACCAGGTCGTCACTCCATCTAGTGGGGGGTCGCCCTACACTTCGCCTACCGGTACGAGGCTGCCACTCAAGAACCTTTCTTCCCCATCGGTTGTCGGTTCTTCGAGCTATATGGCCGGCCCACTGCCACTTCAGCTTACTAATCCGTTGGGCTATGTCGGTTACTCTGGTTCAACTGCGGATATCCCCATTTCTAAGTTTATCACGCAGAGAAACCCCGAGTATAGCCCTCTCCATAGCTCGCTGAGCGACCTTGAGCTTCTTCATACGGCCAGCAGTGAAGAACCACGTCTCAGATCCGTAAGTCATCACTGGCAACACGCACTGGTTGTACAATTTCTTTTTCAGGTTTTGAGGTATGTCTGAGGAGAAGATGTGTCGTAGTTTCTCAAACGCTGACCAGCCGAGTTGAATCCGTCGATTGACCTCTCGGTCGAAGTTGGGCTTACCTAGTCGGACTATTTGTACCAGGTAAACATATTCGCCAACAACTTCTTAGTGCTTCCAACAACTACCGGCATAGGTGTGACATGGACGTTAAACATGATTTTTGTTTTGTCCATGTTCATCTTAAGACCTATCCGTTGGGAGACATTATTGAGGTCATTGAGCATAGTGCTTAGGTCCTCCAGCGATTCTGCCATAAGGACTATATCGTCGGCACATCGAAGGTGAGTGATGTACTCGCCATTGATGTTAATACCGCATCCTTTTCAGTCCAGTAGCTTGAAAACATCTTCGAATGCAGCGGTGAAGAGTTTCGGGGATATAACGTCACCCTGTCTTACACCTCTCTGCAGTTGGAGAGGTTTCGAACTCTGATTCTGTACTCGGATAGCCATGGTAGCTCTACTGTACAAACACTTCAGCACTTCGATATACCGACCGTCAAGTTGGCAACGCTGAAGGGACTGCAGCACCGCCCAAATTTCGACGGAATCAAAGGCTTTCTCATAGTCCACATACGCAAGGCAAAGTGGCAGATTATACTCCTCTCTCTTCTGTACAATCTGCTGCAGGGTGTGTATGTGGTCGATGGTACTAAAGCCTTTTCGAAAACCGGCTTGTTCGGGAAGCTGGAAGTCGTCAAGTCTGCGTGCGAGACGATTCGTAATGACTCGAAAACAGCACGTAGACGCGGCTCAGAAGGGAAATCGGTCTGTAGTTCTTGAAGAGAGCGTTGTCGCCTTTCTTGAAGAACAAGACCACCGCACTTCTGCTCCACGCCTCCGAAGTAGTGCCACCATGGAGGACAGAATTAAAGAGCTTCTGAAGGACTTCAAGTGCCGGTTTTCCACCTGCTTTCAAAAGCTCCGCTATAATTCCATCCTCGCCCGGGGACTTGCCGATTTTAAGGTGCTGGAGAGCCATTCTAATCTCGCTCAGACTGACGTCCGGGATATCTTCGGAATAGTGTCGGATGAGACTCGCTCTTGGATCGTTACTCACACTTGCGTGTGGCTCCAACGATGACGTGTACAGCTGCCCATAGAACTTCTCAATCTCACTCAGAATCTCAGGTGCCCCGGAAACGATGCTGCCACACTCGGTCTTCAGCTTTGACAGTTGGCTCTTTCTGGCAGACGTCTCTGGCAAAGACTTTGGAGCCTTGGTTCCGCTCGATCCCTTCTTCAATACAAGCTGTATTGAAGTTGCATAAGTCCTGCAGCATGCATTTGGAGATCCTTCTGTTCAGTTGCCTGTATGCTGTCAAATCTGTTGAAGAATGTAGCTTCATCTCATGTCTAACAGCCATGAGATTAAGAGTGTGATCGGAGAGTTTTTGTGTTCTTCTGTGGCGGGTTTTGCAACATACAACGCACGCAGCCTAATGACTGACGAGAAGATCGTGGAGCTGGAAGAAGAGATAGACAAATTACGCTGGCATATTATTGGATTATCCGAGGTACGAAGAGAGGGGGAGGACACGGTAATCCTCGAATCCGGCAATTTGCTCTATCACCGGGAAGGCGACCATCTGTCCCAAGGAGGTGTCGGATTTATTGTCCACAAGTCTCTCGTTAACAACGTTGTAAAGATTGAGAGTGTGTCGACGTGGGTTGCGTACCTTATACTCAGAATCACCAAACGGTATTCGCTGAAGGTCATACAGGTTTACGCACCAACCTCTGCACACCCCGATGAGGAGGTGGAGGAAATGTACGAGGATATCTCTAGAGCCATGCATTCCTCCAAAACCCACTATACGGTGTTAATGGGAGACTTCAATGCAAAACTAGGCACAAGAGAGAATGGTGAGATGAAAGTAGGGAAATTTGGAATAGGGCAACGGAACCCAAGAGGCCCAGTTTTGGCCGACTTCGTGGAGAAAGAGGGACTCTTTATGATGAACTCTTTCTTCTGGAAGCGGCCCCACAGGAAGTGGACCTGGTCGAGCCACGACGGTTCGACAAAAAATGAGTAAAAATAATGCATTATCGCGCATTTTGAATTTATAAGATAAAAAGGCCAGAATATTTGATATCTTTTATTTGAAATTTTTCTTCACCATTTGCCTGTATTACTTATTCTGAATCTTCTCTACAAATTTGGCCGGTTATTGCAATAGATATATTATATGGGTAAAAACAGATGCAATCTTTCACTACTCTATAATATACGGTCTTTATATAATATTTGAATAACTTAAACCAGTTTGGTTCCAGTAATTAAAATGTTATTTTTTGTTTCAGCCTGGCAGGAATTGTTCCTTCCTATTATTGAGTTGAAAAATTATTCTAAGTATGTTGTAGCATATTTATCTAAGCTCTTGGATAGACATGGGAACATGGACAGCTCTAAAATTAGCCAGGAGCAACTTTTAACAATGTTCGATTTGATTAATAATAAGAAAAATAGTCTATCTAAAGAGTTGTCAAGTGACCTTATCAAACAATTAAGTAAATATAAGGTACGAATTTATAAAATACTTAAATATTTAAAAATCATCTATTATCACATTTATCTTGGTGGCAATAACAATGTCGTAATAAATGATAACTTGAGTATTACTTGTTCAATTAAGTATTTTGAAATAATTGATGTGCTGTTAAAATAGCAAATGCTTATTTTGGAATCAAAGTAATTATCTTATTATTCTGAATTAAAACAACATCCATTATAACATCAAACGAGGGATTGGCAACATTGCGACTATTCTCAGCTGCATCCTGGTGGGCAATTTGCTTTAAGGCAATGCCATTTTATTGTAGGCTTACTTTATTGACCGTATCCATCTCTTCCGAGTGTCAAGTGATGCATTTAGATTATTTGTCAAATTAATTACTAAAATTAAGTAAAACCCGTAACTAGTTTATTGAATGTTTTGATCGCCTTTTGGTCATAACATTATTTTTGGTCCATTATTCATTACAGCCTTAAGTCCACTGCTGAGCATAGGCTTCCCCCATAAATTACCTCATACGTTCGTAGGTCTCGTAGGCTCCTCAGAATTTGCCATAGTTGCCACTCTTTGCAGGTATTGGTAACCACATTTTTTTATTATTTTGAGTTGTCGGGTGTGGTTGGGGGAAATTAACCACCCACCATACAGCCGAGATCTAGCCCCTAGTAACTACTTTTAAAAAAAAGACCTTCGGGGAAAGCAATTTATAGACGGCTAAATGAGCATACGTAAGAATATTTTTTCTAGGTAATAGAAAAGCCTTTTCACAGACAAGTAAATATATTGATGTCATTGGCTCATTAGAGACTAAATGAAAAATAAAAAATATTTCATAATTTTATCTTTTTTCTAACATACCCACACCGAGAATACATTGAACGCCCCTCATATTTTTATTCTATTTAATACTGCGATGCGATACGATACATGATACGTCGCTTCCCATTTCTTGCCGGTTTTTACCCGATCACCAAAGGTGATATTACACGCCGCTACACGATGTTGAAAAGATTAGATGTGGAAAAGATACGAAGATGTAGGAAAATTTCTAGAATCCTCATATAAAGAATGTTATGCCGTTACGCTCTCTTGATACGATATAGTTAAATGTGGACGCGTTTTTGGCACGAAAAGACTATATACTACTAATAGTACTCAGTACAAAAACAAAATTTATACAATATGCGTGATAAAGATATGTCAAAATGGTCAAAATGTGGACCCAGCATTATTATTGAATTTTCTCAAAGTTACGTCTGTTTCTATTAATTTATTGTGACATTGTCATCGCCTCTTATTTACAGAGTTAATTAATTTTGATTTATGAACCAAACAGAGAAGAAAATTCATTCAGATAGCATTTAAAATTAATAATGTATTTTGTATTACAAAATTTTAACACATTTAATAAAATTACCTCATCTGTGGTTATTTTTTACATAATGGTATAAATTGTTCTTATATAAGCTGTCATTTACAGGATATATTTTTCAATAAAAGCGGCAATAAGTTACAAGTGACCTTTAACCAACTAATGAAGAAGTTACCAAATCAATATTTAAGTGGTACTAGTTTGGATCCATACAACAGGGTTCTAGTTGAAACTTTAGTAGATTGTTTGGGACATGATGATTCTTGCAATGCAACTTGGAGACAATTATTCCATAAATGTACTAAGCAATCGGCTACTCTGCTTGATTTTATTGGTAAGTATATTTAAATAAGATAATCTATACAAATAATTATTGTTATAATTGAAGTGTCTGTTTGTAATGTCAAAATTACGACTTTTTACTAAATGCATATGAAAGTATATACGATACTTATAACAAAAACACAATTATTAAAATTTTTGTCTGTCTGTCGGTCTGTCTGTCTGTCTGTTTGTTCCGGCTAATCTCTGAAACGGCTGGACCGATTTTGACGGGACTTTCACTAGCAGATAGCTGATGTCATAAGGAGTAACTTAGGCTACTTTTATTTTAGAAAAAGAATTAGGGTTCCGCGCAAAAAAAAAATACACTAACACGCGAGCAAAGTCGCGGGGAACAGCTAGTTAACTAATAAAAATACATTTTACACATGGTAAACCCACGCTACAGCTATATTATAGTTGTAGCACAAAAAGGTCAGCTACAGCTCACAGAACTGGAGATTATTTTTACTGAAAACTAGGCATTTCATCTTAGTCCTCAGGGGTGATGAAAACACATTAGAATTTTGATTCCTAATCAAAGATAGATATAGATGTCTATGGGCCACAGCATTCATTTACTATCAGATGGACTGTGTGTTCGTTTATTACCCTTATGCAATAATTTTTTTATTAATCAATTAAAATTTTCATTTGTTATGCTGGCGCAGATCGAACTCTTTTTGTTTGCGTGTTGTAAAATTTTATGGCGAGTGCTTATCTCCCGAGTAACTACGGCTCAATTATTTTGAATTTTTTATTAATATTTAGTTGTTATAGTATATTTTATTGGAAAGCATAATGGTCTAGCAATTATCACTGTTAAATTGATAATGAACTGTAACAGTTTCATCATCATTCAATAGTCCTCTTAATGAAGCATAAATGTAAATGTTCATACGCCACAGGATCTGCAGGACTGTGTGCTCGTTTGACCCCTTATTCTATAAAAATTCAAAGTTTAAAATAGCAAGATATAATTATTCCGTATGTTTGTCTATTCTTGCGGTGAAACGGGTTGTCGTGGACATCTTCAAAAATGCTCTACATGAATACACATCTATCATTGCTTGCAGTCATTCGCTGTCGCACTGTGTGATTTGCAATTAAAAGCGAAATAGCTGGTATCTCATGTCTTCACTCCCTAAAATTGAAATACACTGACTATTCTCTAAGTGATGATAGCGCATAATATGGGCATTCGCGAAACTGTTCAAATAGTAGGACCTATGCTCAATCTCAGGCCGTCGTGTTTACGCGGCGAATTTTACTCCCAGTGTTATGTGATAGAGCCATGCTGCAGCTATGTTATAGTTCTAGCACGAATTGGTCGGCTCAACGCGACGAATCAAGCTCTCACAGAATACCAGTCTAAAATAGCAGCTTAATGCTGTTGTGTTTGGTGTGGTGAGTATATAGATCCGGAGACCCTCTTTACTGGAATTAAAGCATTCCATCTTAGTCCTCAGGGTTGACAACGCATCTGCATTTTGATTTTTAATCGAGTATAGATTTAGATATCTTTGTGGCATTAATTGAATCAGTTGGACTACCTTCTCGTTTGTCACCCTTATTATAAAAAAAACTATCCACTATCCTTGACTACAAAGAACATGCTCGAGCATTTTAACATTCAATGTGTGTTGATACTTATCATTATGGCACAATCGCTAGAGGATCTTGGCACTATGCTCAATGACCTCACTAGTATTACCCGAAGGACAGGTTTCAAGATGAACATGAATAACCAAGCACATGTTGGTAGTTGTTTACCTAGGACAAATTATCAGACTTAAATGTTTCGTTCTGTACGTGTTTCAATCCCTCAATTGACCAGTTCTATGATGATTCATCCATCTCATTGTGGGAATATTTGTAATGGTTGCCTTGTGTTTGGCAGACGGATTGGCAACCGAAATTTTTTATTTTGTGAATTACTCTTATGACACCCAGCGGGGCTAGCATGGGCAGGAGATAATTTTATCCCCGGGGAAAGGAGAAAATGTTTATCCCCTCGTTTAGTTTTATCCATCCTTTGAGCACAGGCACTTCGGTGAATATAATATCCACAGTAGATAAAATAGTAGATAGACTTAGATAGATTTTTGTATCAATCTAAACTTAAACCCACGTTCAATCAACTAGGATAACATTGTCCCTTTCAAATGTCAAAAAACATAATTTTTTATCTTACATTTGGCTCCATGCTACGGACGGGGGATATATGTCTACTTCTTATGTCAAACTGGGATATACTTCTCCCCATTGCCGTGCTTTGGCATAAGGACAAGATAATTTTATCTCTTGTCAGTGGATATAATTGGGTGATAAATTTTTGTCCCCAGCCCATGCTAGCCGTGCAGGGGATAATATGGGGTAGTTTAATTTGTTACTATTATATATAAAAATTCGTAATTTCTCTTATTGTCTTCAAAAAACGCCTTGTGTTCGGGTGATTGATTTCTCTTTTAGTTCTTTGATATTATATTTTCTTTTGCCGATATTTAGATAGCAATTGGACAGAAGTAAAACCGAAGTTGAAGCTAAAATCTTTAAAAACTACAGTGATCGAGTATAAAGAAATCAGCAAAGATGCATTAAAAGGAAAGAAAAAAGATGAGACAGTTGTTAAGGCAAATAAAATATGCCAGGTAAGTCTTTTTTTATTATTACACTACATGGTACAGCTACGCTGCAGAACGAAAGGATCGACTTACTAACTGAGGAAGAACCACGCTCGCACAGTATAGCTGCGTAAAATACCAAAGTGCGTAAAAAAAAAAGCATATTTCGTTTGGTGATTGAGAAGAAGTCGTAAGGGATGACAACGCATTTGCATTTTGATTCTTAATTGAGGATTGTTGTAGATGTTGGGCCATATTATGAACTTTCTGGTGGATTGTGCTTCTATGTCCCTCACGATTTTCCTGTGTTGAAAATGTGGTATATTGGCACTTAAAACTGTACTAACAAAGATTAGTGATATGTGTCATACAATGTCCAATAGATGTTGAATAAATAAGTAATGGGAAATAACCAATGACCTCTATTATACAAATACGCTGGAATGGCTATACAGCGTGACATAATGAGGCGATTTGATATCCGCCATTTTGGCGCTGATAGCAGAAGTGAGCGTCCACGAAACTTAATAAAAAAGATAGGACAGTATGACAAAATGTATCGATCATTTTTGTATACCCAACGCTGCCATTCTATTTATGCATCATTTTAATATAATGCCATACAATAAATAAATGTATTTTATGTCTTAGACACAAGTTTTATACCACATATAAAATTATATAATTTTTTGTTATAATAGAATGGGTTTTGTCCCGGGTTTCACCATTACCATCATATTCATCATTACCAACATATGGTTCATTCGAAAGGTTTAAAACGGTCTAATGTAAATGAGTAGGTAACTAACTACAAGATAAAAATAAAATATAGCATTTTGTATAGAATTTATTGTTAACTATTCATTTAGTTATCGTAATAGAGAAAATCAATAAGCTGCCAAAATATTATGCTTATTTCAAAAATATCTATAGGTACAACAACAACACAAATTTTACAATAATAAAATTTTACAAATTTTAAATTACATTAAAGAATACCATACCACAAATCGTTGACGTCATAATATAATCAATTTGCAATTCACAAGTTTTATGCTTTCGAGTCACAGTTTTAGTATACGAGTCCGTTGAAAACCTGTAAATTAATAAATATTTTGATAATTATCTGTTGTCAGCGACTTTCATTGTTGTAAACAGATATATGAAGAAAAAAACATCGATAAGTATTATCTACACTCGACCACGACACGACCCTGAATCTCTGAATTTTACTGTTTATCAAAAATAGGTAATTTAAAAATAAGTGACAGATTTTGAACAGCCTATTAGTTTACATTTTTTAATATAAATTGGAAATCCCCTTAACTGTGGAATGTTACCACACTTCTTTTCTGGTAACGAATTTTACATTATCATTGTTACCACCACCTCACTACACAACAAACACTATTTTCTACTGACTTCAAAAAGGAGGAGATACTCAATTCGACTGTATGTTTTTTTTATTTGAAAGCTGGTGCTTCTCCTGTAGTCCCATATAAATTAAATCAACGTTTGACTTGACGTTTTTGAGTGATTCTTAATAATTTATATTGAAGTCGGTTATACAAAATTTTAAATGATTCTCGCTTAAAGCTTTAAAATACATTTAGAAATTTTGAGCAAAACAACAGCTATCTGAAAATTATGTCTAATTTAGTTCCCGATACACACAATTACCAAGCTGCACGGCCGGCGCATTGCCTCTTCAGCTTACTAATCCGTTGGGCTATGTCGGTCAAATTGATTCTACTGCGGATATCCTGATGCCTAAGTTTATCACGCAAAGAAATCCCGAACATAGCCCTGTTCATAGCTCGCTGAGCGACCTTGAGCTTCCTCATACGGCCAGCAGTGAAGAACCACGTTTCAGTTCCATAAGTCATCACTGGCAACACGCACTGGTTGTATGTTTCGTTTTCAGATTTTGAGGTATGTCTAACGAGAAGATTTGTCGTAGTTTCCCGAACGCTGCCCAGCCGAGTTGAATCCGTCGATTGACCTCTCGGTCGAAGTTGGACTTACCTAGTCGGACTATTTGTCCCAGGTAAACATACTCGTCAACAACTTCGAGCTTAGTGCTCCCAACAACTACCGGCATAGGTGTGACATGGACGTTATACATGATCTTTGTTTTGTCCATAAGACCTTCATTTTAAGATCTATGCATTGATCTAGACACTATTGAGGTCATTGAGCATAGTGCTTAAGTTCTCCAGCGATTCTGGTGAGGGATTTACTCGCCATTGACGTTAATACCGTATCCTTTCCAGTCCAGTAGCTTTAAAAGATCTTCCGATGCAGCGGTGAAGAGTTTCGGGAATATAACGTCAACCTGTCTTACACCTCTCTGCAGTTGGATAGGTTTCGTGCTCTGGTTCTGTACTCGGATAGCCATCTTAGCCCTATTGTACAAACACTTCAGCACTTCGATATACCGACAGTCCACTTGGCACCGCTGAAGGGACCGCAGCACCGCCCAAATTTCGAATCAAAGGCAATACGAAAAACATAGTCCACATACGCAAGACCCTTGTCTTCTGTACAATTTGCCGAAGGGTATGTATGTGGTCTATAGTGCTAAAGCCTTTTTGTAGAGTTTGCATGCGAGATGATTCGTAGTGACTCTCGATAACAGCACGTAGACGCGGCTCAGTAGGGAAGTTGGTCTGTAGTTCTTCAAAAGAGCATTGTCACCTTCCTTGAAGAACAAAGCCGTGCGGTGGCACGGCACCACACCACACCTCCAGAGTAGTCCCACCACGGCTGATGGGATAAAAGAGCTTCTGAAGGACTTCAAATACCGGTTTTCCACCCGCTTTCAGAAGCTCCGCTGTAAATCCATCCTCGCTCCTTAAAAACGTTTTTAAGGTGCTGGAGAGTCATTCTAATCTCGGTCAGACTGACGTCCGGGATATCACCGGAATGGTGTCTGATAAGACTTGCTCTTGGCTCGTTACTTACACTTGCGTGTGGCTCCAACAATGAATAGCTGCCAGCTGCCAATAGAAGCTCTCAGTCTCACTCAAAATCTCAGGTGTCCCGGAAACGTTGCTGCCACATTCGGTCTTCAGCTTCGAAGGCTCCTTCTGGCAGACAGATCTCTGGCAAAGACTTTGGAGCCCTGGTTCCGCTCGATCGCTTTTTCAATATGAGCAGTACTAAGCAAGACCCGCCGCTTGCATTTGGAGACCTGTATGTTCAGTTGCCTGTATGCTGTCAAATCTACTGAAGACTGCAGCTCCATTTCCCGTCTAACAGCCATGAGATTAAGAGTGTGATCGGAGAGATTTTGTGTTCTTCTGCGGCAGGTCTTGCAAAATTTAGCTCCGACCGCATGGACAGTTTCCACGAGCTTGTCATTCATATTGTCCACTGCATTGCATGCAATCTTCTAGGCACCAAAAACGGTTTTGTAACTCGAGCTGAAAGGTTTCGGGACTTTGGACAGAACACGAGGGGGACGGAGCGTTGACTTCATTAGATGAGACCTCTCCAACTTATTATTTAGGTTCAGTGTGCCTCTAACCATTCTGTGATCGCTACCAGTTTTCACCCTCGCGATCACTAAGATATCACTGAACAGTTGCCGTCTAGTTGTCATAATGAAGTAAATTTCATTTTTGTCGAACCGTCAAGGCTCAACCAGGTCCATTTCCTGTGAGGCCGCTTCTGGGAGAAAGAGTTCATCATAAAGAGTCCCTCTTTCTCCATGAAATCGGCCAGCTGCTGGCCCCTTGGGTTCCGTTGCCCTATTCCAAATTTCCCTACCGTGGGTTTTGGAGCCATGGCTTTAGAGATATCCTCATACATTTCCTCCACCTTCTCATCGGTATGTGCCGAGGTTGGTGCGTAAATCTGTATGACCTTCAACGAATACTGTTTGGTGATTCTGAGTATAAGGTGCCTCGTCGACACACTCACAACTTTTATTACGTTGCTAACGAGAGACTTACTTACTTATCTTCACGCACAATCCCTGACGGGGTAGCCAGAGAGAACAGATCGCCAAGTGTCACGATCCTTACATACCTCTTTCGCTTCTTTCAGATTCTCTTCGAGCAATTTGCTCACATGGTCTTCGAAAGTTAGTCTCGGTCTACTTCGACACCTTTTAATATTAACTGTCGCGCTATATATTTTCTTCACCATTCGGTCTTCACTCATTCGCTCAACGTGCCCAAACCATCGAAGCACGCCCTTATCAATTTTTGTGATAAGGTCATCTTTCAAACCTGCCATATTGCGAATCTCTTCGTTTCGGTTTCGGTCGGCCATGCTAATGCCGCACATTTTACGAAGAGATCGCATCTCCACTGCATTCAACTTGCTTTTATGCTTCTTCTGGCATACCCAGGTGTCGCTGCCATATAACAAAGTCGGTACCAACACTGCGTTATGTATTGCAAGGCGTGCACTCTTCACTACGCCTTGCCTTTTGACTAACGCAGTCAGGGCACCATTGACTTTGTTCCCGGCAGCGACACGCCTGTCCACATCTAAATCACATCTTCCATCCCGGCTAAAAGCACTCCCCATGTATACAATTTCATTTACCTGTTCTAGACATTCCTGATTTACCCATATTTCACACTTTGTTCTCTCTTCGTCCCTTTCAAATACCAGAACCTTAGTTTTATTAGCATTCAAACGGAGACCTTTAATTATTTTTTTTATATGATAAGTGTGACAAACGAGCACACAGTCCACCTGATGGTAAGTGGTTGCTGCGGCCCATAGACATCTACATCTATCCTCTATTACAAATCAAGATGCAGATTTGTCACCCGTGAGGACTAAGATGGAATGCCTCATTCCCAGTAAAAAGGGCCAGTAAAATTTCACATTCCTCTTTCATACACGTGACTAATGCCTGCAGTTCTGCCTTTGATGGTGCAATAAGCACTGCATCATCAGCATACAGCAGACAATTTACTTTTATGTCACCCAATTTCACACCCAAACAGGTATCTTTCAGCTTCTGTAAACAGCTGTCGAGATACAGTATGAACAGCCAGGAAGACATGACACAACCCTGTTTTACGCCCGTTTGGACGCTAAACATGGATGACAGGTCATGCCCTACCCGCACACAGGCTTTACAGTCACAGTAAAGTGACTGCACAGCCCTTAGCAATCGACCATCCACACCATACCCCGGCAACAGTTCCCACATTTTCTTCCTTACAACCTTATCAAATGCTTTCTCAAGATCTACAAAAGCACAAAAAATCTTCTGGTTAGCAGCCAGAAGCTTTTCCGTGATCATGCGGAGTGAAAACATTTGATCCGTGCATCCTCTTCCAGGTCTAAATCCGCATTGTGCCTCCCATAGAAATCTTTCCGATTTCTCTTGCATCCTACGTGTCAAAACCTTCGAGTAAACTTTACTTGCTAAACTGGTCAAGCTGATCGCCCGATACCCGCAGTCAAAATGTGAACCTTTACCTTTATATAAAATCACAATGACTGCGGATCGCCAATCATCCGGGACATCCCCCGTCCGCCAGCACAAATTGCACAGCAGATGAAAGCTGTCCCAGACGCGAGGCCCACCATACTTGACCATTTCAGCAGTAACTCTGTCTAGTCCCGCAGCCTTACCACATTTCAAACTTCGAATCGCACGTTCAGTCTCTTTCATACTGATGACCTCAGTGTCATCGAGGTCCGGGTCTGGCGTACCAGTCACGACGTCATCCCCGGATCCCTCACTAAGATCATCAAACGCATACATTTCTCTATAAAATTCGCTCCATCGCTGCATGACGTCCGATTTTTCTGTGAGGACGTCATTAGTTCTCGAAAGCACTTTATTCATTCTTAAGGCCGTCGCACCACTTCGGGTCCTTCCAACATCTTTCCAGAAGAGTTTGGAGTTCTCCTTAAAGTTGTGCGACAACCTTTCGTCCGCTTCCATTCTACACCTTTCACGCACTTCATCAATCAATGCTTTCGTGTGAACTTTCGGCAGCTTATATCTTTCTTTCGTCTTCTCTCTAATATCCTTATCATTACTAGAGGCCAAGTAGTCTAACCATGCCTTCTTCTTCTTGTTTACAGCTTCTTTAACTTCATCATTCCACCATGCATCTCTTCTTTTGCTACTGCCTCTTTTATTCTTCCACACACTTCTTCCGCTGCACTTACCATTCCATCCCTAAGATTCTGCCATGTTCTTTCCACACATTCTTTTCTGCCATCGATGGTGTCAAGCTTTTCGGCTACCCTCGCATGATCTTTGTCCCTTGTATCCGCTTCCTGAAGCTTTCAGCTTCGGATGCGACAGACCGACTGTGGTTCTGTTACTGCCGTCCGGTAGCGCCAACCTGCGAACAGACCCCTAAATCTAGTAATCACTAGATAGTGATCCATTCCCAGGTCAGAACCCTGAACACTCGCGTATCCATCACCTGTTTTCGTTGTTTCTGTTGTTCGCAGTCGGTCATCCACCAGAAACAAATCGATCATACTTCTCTCATTCTTTCTTTCTCTAGTATACATATGGATTTTCTTGTGATTAAACATAGTGTTTGTCACAAGAAGACCCTTTTCCTTGCATACCGCCAGTATAAGCTTGCCAGCATCATTAACCCTTTTATCGCCAAACTTTCCAAGCACCGACTCGTACCCTGGTCGAGCGGTACCAACCCATCCATTCAAATCACCACATAGAACAATTCTTTCGTTTCCCTTAGCCAAATTTAGAACTTCTCTTACATTCTCCCAAAATTCCTCCAGGTCAGCCTTGGACGACGAAGCTACCGGCGCATAAACAGCCAAAAGGAATAACTTCGTCAGTCCCAATTTAAAGCGAATCCAGAGAAGTCTTGAGTTCACAACCTTATATTCAGTCATAACATCGACCAACCGAGACGATAGCAGCACCCCCACTCCCTGGCAAGCGTTCTCGCTCTCCGGGACTCCGGACCATAGAGCTAACGCCCCGCCAGGGAGCTCTTCAGTACCACTGCCCTTCCGTTTGGTCTCCGACATACACACGACATCTAATTCTCTTTCTTTCATTATTTCGATTAACTCATTCGTCTTATCTCTCATGCCTCCTCTAACATTCCACGTGCCAACTCTGCACTCTGTCCTCCACCTTCCGCCGTGTCGGACTGTGCGTGACGGGTGACGGTCCCCATCGCCGCTTTGCGCGCTGCATTCCACACCAACGGGGACGAGCTGGTGTGCGTCGCCTTGGGGGGACGCCCTAACCCTCGTTTGCATGGGTGCGCAGCTATGTAGAATTGCAGCCCTGAAAAGTGCTGGCAGGGGTCGCGACGAGCACGCTTCTACAATGACCCCCAACGAGAGACGTGGACGATAAATACGACACCTTCTTAGGATCGATGGTCATCCTCCCGGTGATAGAACAAGTTGCCGCATTCGAGGATTACCGTGTCCTCCCCATCTTCAGACCTCATATTATCCTATAATATCCCAGCGCAAGTTGTCTATTTCATCTTCCAGCTCTAGCATCTTCACGTCAGTCACCAGGGTGCGTGCGTTATATGTTGTCAGGTGGAGTGGTCTTAGGTGGCAACCGAACCTCCACCGGGCATTCTCAGCACCCTCTGCCCCGCCGTTACCATGGTCGCCACTGTAGCCAGGAATAGCAGGGTCGCCGGGGACTTGGGGGCCGTCTTTTTGTAACTTTTGTCATGGGGGTTATATTGCCTGGCGAGCGGGCTGGCAACAACTGCTTTTTTATTGTAATTTGCTGTTATCATAAAGATACTGCTGCCCATCTTCTGTCTCAGTTTCCCTCTTTCGCCTTTTACGACATCCACGGGAAGATTTGGGGTGGTGGGTTTTCTTATCCGCTACTACACGGGAAACATAAAAAAATATATGTAACTGTCACTTTTCATTTTTTTATTACGGCTTTCTAGATGCATTTTATTGAGGAATTTTCTTAAAGATTGATATTTTTAAATAATTTGATCAAAATTTTGAATATAAGATTGTTTTTTGTCAACTTATGCCGTTAATATTTCGGAAATAATAATTTTTACGATGACCACACTGTAAACGTCATTTAACCACATCCATAGACGAACACGTTGCACGAAATACATTCATAAATTTACGATTCATTCATTCCTTTGTTCGTTTTCGATTACATTTTCATTGCAATTTCATTCAGTTAGTATTATCATCACTATTCACTACCACTATCTATCAGTAAATCAGAATTGGTAAGAATATGTGTGAATATGAAACAGTTAATGTTGTGAATACGTGAGTTAACAGTTAGTGAGTGAAGACGACATATTTGTTTGGGAATTTCGAACAAATACTAATTCATAAAAGTTTGAATTTAAATAGATAATTTTATAACTTAATAAAAAAAGTGTATTCAGGTTTGTTAAATCTGCTTTTACTTTAGCTGTATGTAAGTATGTCTTTCTATAGTCGCAAATTAATTGACATCATCAAAAACTAGAAATTACACCTTTTCCATCGAACACGCCCATCAGTCGTTACTGTTAAATGTTGATTTATTACTTCCGTTACACGGCAGGAGGCCGCGTCGTTATATTTGGAATTCATGAGAAGAAGCCGTACCTATATTAAATATGAATTCTTACACTTCATCGAAAATAACTCTTTTTATGACTAAAAATTTCTTCAGCAATTCATAATTTCTACTTAAAATACAAATAAATGTATTACCAAACATTTTCATAATAACAACAATGGAATCTTTTATATTATTTCTACAGTATCAGCTTAAAGAAAAAACTGAATCTTGTTTTTTATTAGATTCTCTGATATTGTAACCTTTGATAGATAACCTTAAGTTTTATGATAAACCTTGAAATCAAAATAAATTTATGAATTATTTGCGGTTTGTTGTACAAATAAAACTAATTTGACACTATGCAACTATGTAGGTTTCATTCTGTTATTTTACTTTTTAAATCAAGTACTAAAATAACCCTTTATTGCACAATAGACAGCAAATTATTGCCCTATTTTTCTTATGTGAAGGCTCAGAATTTGACCAAAAGCTAAAAGAAAAATATTTTATTATAAGGCAGATTAACCTATAGAATTTACAGTGAATGCATAGTCGCTGAGCTACCATGGTTGTAAATTTCACAATATAAAAGCAACATGGGTTCGGTGTTCACTTTAATAATAATAATAATAATTTATTTTATTTTCTCACCACAATACAGAATTATTGTACATAATATTATAGTATAGCCTCAATAATATACTGTGGGAGACTGGTGCCTAAGCTAGGCTTTTCGCCTGTATTTCAGGACGCCAGGTCTCCGCCCTATGGTTGTAGTTACAATACTTTTATTATGCACTCGTACATGTACCATATTATAATTTACATAATATCTCCTTTCTTTTTATTAGGATTCTAGATATATTAAAAAGTGTGTGTGTGTGTGTGCGCGTGCGTGTGTGTGTGCGTGTGTGTGTGTGTGTGTGTGTGCGTTCTTTTGTTTGTTAGTTTGTACTGGGTTAGTGGTACGACTTTCCATTACCTTCCATCGAGTTTGGTGTTGATACGTATTTTTACAGAAAGGTTACATTTTTATAAGCACACACACAAAGTTTCAATATGCGGAAACACGTACTTTTTGAGAAATAAATTAATAAAAATCACTTATTTTAACAATATTTTGTTGCTTTTTTTTGTTAATTGGCTTTACGGCTCTGGGTTCTAGCCCTTTTGAGCCTACTTTATTACGAATTTCCATTGACATTCGTCGCATTGAGGGGGTGGGGGGAGAAGAGGTGTAGGAGGACTAATTCAGAGGGATTTCTGTATCTATTTTGAGACTGCAACGTCTCCGGCGCTGCGGGAAAAGCAGCCTCTACGCCTTTGCGTAACAAATCGTAGGCATCCCTCCTCGCCTCCGCAGCTTCGGCTTGTTGGTCGCCTTCGGCGACCAGCCTCAGCCGCTCCGGCTCGTCCGATGCCTACGATTTGTTACAGCAGGCGGAGGCTGCTCCCCCTACGCGCCTCCGGTTCTATATAACCACTCTAGGGGTAGGACAGACTCGTACCACGTGGAGTCGGGGTCAATAAATTTGGTTCTTTGACATAAGTAGAACCTAACCTATTTTATTTATTATCTGCCCTAATACGAGGGTGGATTGAAAAGTACTCGGCCTAACCAAGAAAATAAACACATACTAAATCAGTTATATTTTTATATTTCTACATAATCACCATCAAGTTCAATACACTTTTGCCACCTCCTCTTCCAAGCATTTAGACCGTTGAAAAAAAATGATTCTTCCTTAGAGTCAAAATATGCGTCTACAGCTGCTTTGACCTCGTCTTTTGTCGAAAATCTTTGACCTCCCAAGTGCTTTTTTAGGTTAGGGAACAGAAAGAAGTCTGATGGTGCCAGATCAGGTGAATACGGCGGATGCGGTAACAGTTCAAAGCCACAGTTGTGAATTTCAGCCATTGACTGTACTGACGTGTGAACACGGGCGTTATCTTGATGAAACAGGACTTTTCTTCTGAGTGTTCCTCGACGTTTTTCTTTTATTTCCTCTCGTAAACGACGTAGTAAGATGCAGTAGTAATCAGAGTTTATAGTCTGACCCCTTTCAAGATAATCAATCATAATCACACCTTTCGAGTCCCAGAATACTGAAGCCATCACCTTATTTGCCGACAAAATCGACTTAGCCTTTTTAGGGGGTGGTGAACCAGGTCTTCTCCACTGCTTTGATTGTTGTTTTGTTTCCGGTGTACAGTAATGAACCCATGTTTTGTCTATAGTAACAAAACGATTCAAAAAATCATCTGCATCGGCTTCAAATAACTCCAAACAGTCGCGTGAAATAGTCAATCGCGTCCTTTTTTGTTCAACTGAAAGCAGTCGCGGAACCCACCTCGCAGACACCTTGTGGAAACCCAACTCGTTGACAATGATGTTTTGAGTTCGTTCATAAGAGATGCCTATAATCTCGGCTATCTCTCTAATTTTTAATCTGCGGTCTCCCATTATTAAATCAAGTACTTTTTTAATATTTTTGTCAGTAGTTGACGTCGAAGGCCTTCCAGAGCGGGGTTCATCTTTCACACTCTCTCTACCACGCTTAAATTCTGCTATCCATTTTTTGACGGATGAATATGACAGAGCACAATCGCCTAATGTACTGACCATGTCATCATGGATGGCTTTTGATGATAGCTCCTTCTTATGGAGGTACTTAATGACGGCACGCTGCTCGATTTGCTCCATTCGCGGAAATTATGTCCGATTACTTTGTTAATAAATTTATAAAATCACAACTAATTATCGCACACGTTTCGAACTTCACACAAGGAACTAGTCTAAACTGAACTAAATAATGTGTGTAGATTTGATTTTTAGAATTGAATGGATCTGTGTTAGGCCGAGTACTTTTCAATCCACCCTCGTAGGTACTGTTAAAATAAAACAAATCAAATATAATCAATAATTTATTAATCAATTTTATACACATATTGTATCGCTTTAATTAATTCTTCAAAGACATCTTTATGTTCTATTTTTATTTTTCTTCGCCAAGAATATTCAATGAGCCACTCTGTGAAATTTCCTTTATAACCGTCCCTACTGAACATCACTTTTAAATTTCGCCAGTGACTTTCTATTCTTTGTGTGTGTGTCCCGTCTGGTGCCACAAATTTATTTATAGGATCGCTGTGGTTTACTTTCTTATGTATGTATCCATATTGAGGTAGGCAATCATAGGCTTTCCAAAAATCAATATGTCAATCAATCTCCAAAAATCAGTATGGGTTCAATAAATTTGGTTCTTTGACATAAGAGCTTAGCTTTCTATAGAAATCCCTCTGAATTAGTCCTCTACACCTCCTCCCCCCCTCCCCCCATTCAACGAATGTCTGGAAATTCGTAATAAAATAGGCTCAGAAGAGCTAGAACCCAGAGCCGTAAAGCCAATTAAAAAAAACAACAAAATATTGAAATAAGTGATTTTTATTAATTTATTTCTCAAAAATTACGTGTTTCCGCATATTTAAACATTGTGTGTGTGTTTATAAAAATGTAACCCATTTTTTGTGATATCACGACAGCTTACGATACGAATTGATTTAAAAATTTATCTTTTTCGGAAAGAAACGACATCCGTACTGACGACGACAATGACATTACAAAATGGCGCCAGTTTTACGCTAGGAATGTAACATAAACATTGCAAAAATAATTAATTTACAAATAATGTTTTTTCTCAAAAAGTATGCATTTCCGCATATTGAAACTTTATGTGTGTGCTTATAATAGTGTAACTTTTCTGTAAAAATACGTATCAACCCCTACTCGATGGAAGTCAACTAGTAATGTAACATAAACATTGCAAAAATAATTAATTTACAAATAATGTTTTTCTCAAAAAGTACGCGTTTCCGCGTATTGAAACTTTGTGTGTGTGCTTATAAAAATGTAACCTTTCTGTAAAAATACGTATCTACACCAAACTCGATGGAAGGTAATGGAAAGCTAAGCCGGGTTAGTAATTAACTTTGATTCGATGAGTAATTAGATAGAATTAGTAAGTAGTTGTTCGGTGTCATAATAATTTAGTTCTTGGAGCCAGATAGTTATTTTCTTTTTGCATATAGTTTTGTTAACGTTAAATATAGGGATAATTTTATTGACTTTATTGTATAAGAAACCTCCAAGGTGACAAAAGAAACGTTTAGATAATTTGGTGGATAGAGTTATATGACAGCGGTCCACGGGGTTAAAACGCCTTTTATCTCGGGAGAGTGAAGAGTTGTATTTTAATAAAGCATGCTGTTTTAGTAAGGTACTTTGTATAAACAGTTGCCGCACAGTTAAAATTTTCAATTCTTTATATAGGAGCTCTGTAGGATAGCGATACGGCAATGAAAAAGAGACCTTTAAGATGGCTCTCTGCGTTCTCTCCAATTGAAGCATTTTAGATTTTGGAGCACCGCCCCAGGAGGTAATACCATATGTTAACAGAGAATGGGCCAAGGCGAAGTAGACGGATTTTTTTAGTTTCTCATCAGCCACATCTCTCAGAGTTTTAAAAACATATATAAGTTTACGCAACCTGCTATTAAGGGTATTAATGTGTTCATGAAAACGTAGAGTGCTATCAATTATAACTCCTAGATATTTAACTTACTTATTATGTAATTTATGCCACAAGATTTGACTGAAATAATAAATAATGTGTACCCTTGAAATGGGCCCATCAATTTCTTACATCACTGCAATACAGTATTTATTCATCTGCTTCATCAGTCCATGAAAGTAGAGTACTAGACATTGGCCTCTCCTAGGGAGGATTTACCTTAATTGTCACATTAGGCAGGAGTATTGATGGCAGTAAGGGAAATCTCTCATTTCTAATACTACAAATGTTTTCTAGTTTGGATCAGAAGCCATAATTTTTTTGCATTTACCATAATTACCTCTCACGAGACCCATGTGAAAAAATGAGGTGATGGATTCTCTTATACTGCTACCACATGGCAAATACTAAAATTTTCATCATCATCATTACAGCCCTACAAAAGTCCCCTGCTGAGGCATGCCACAACGCATAATCCTGATTCATATATGTCTTACCAGGTTGTCACTCCATTTAGTGGGGATCTGCCCTACACTTTGTGTACGGTACGGCATACTACATGTGGTACAGCTGCCATTTGAGAACCTTGCTTTAACGTCGGTTGTCACTTCTTCGAACTATATGGCTGGCCCCTTCAGCTTATAAAATTATTAATTAGCTTATTTAATTAATATTAATTCACTTCTAAATTTCCAGGATATTCTAGGCAGGATGACGAGTACTAGAAGGTTCCCTTGGCTGTGGGCCATTTTCATACTGTTGGTTACCATTGCTGGATTAGTCACATATGATGTCTCTACAGTTGGTGGCAATTTTCCCAGTAAGTTAAGAGAATCACATTTAATGTTAGATTTATATTTTTTAAAGTTTATATACTTATTTCATTTTAAATGAAATCAGAAAGAATGTTAACAACACAAAAAATCACTATTTATAATTAATTGCGTGAAGATCTAATCTTCTAACTTACATTTTCTCATAATACGCTACATTGTTATCCATTTCTTACACATTTTCAATCAAATCTTATTATTTTATAGGAGCAGTGTCATTTGTGTTATAAAAACAGCCATTTTGTATAATTTAATCTGTGGAAAACCTTACTACAAGTGTACTTACTGCTTCAATAATTGATCAATTTTTTCCTTGAACAAATTGTTTAATGGAATCTACTATAGTTAATCGAAACCAATGCCAGGCTGGATGATAAAGGCAAATCTCCCCTTCAATGTTGGAGACCACTGTTGCTTGTGAAAGTTATTAGAAAAACATTTATTCTGTTTAGTTTTGAATCCCTGCTTTGACTTTTGACTAATGGTTATTTTATTCTGCATTTGAGATCCATGTGATGCATGATTCAACCAGACATAGTGTAAGTCTCCTCTAATTTTCATTGTTTCTAACTACCTATTATTTTTTCTATTGGTGCTCATTTCTTTATCATTTGGCTGGTGATTTTCCTGGAATTAACAACAAACTCTTCCTCAACTAGAATTTTTGTTATTATTATTGTATATTATTATTATAATAATATACTAATTTCTAGTTCTTATGACAATTAGTTTCTATTTAAACTTCAAAATCCTGGTCTCGTGTAACTCAGTCAACATCTCCAAAATGATGTGTCTGAACATTATCATTCTAAAAGGGAAATCCTCTCCCTTAATAAACCTGGTTGGGTTGTGCACTCGAAATTAAGACATCTGTTAGGCACCTGTGTTTATTTAGTGTTCCTTTTTCACTAAAGAACGATTCTTGTATGATCTTTACAGCAAAAGGCTGACTAAAACATTACAGAGGCCCTACCATAAGCATAAAACATGCCTCTGCATAGTATTTGCCTACTTTTCGAAGCACTCGGCGATGGTGATTTTCACCAAATCACCGTCACAAGCATTCTATTATCAGGTGAAGCCTGAATCATCTAGAATGCTTCTCCATTTTACTTGAGCCCTTGACGCCGACAAAAAGTTTAAAGTGAAACCAACTGGCAATGGTGCTCATGGTCAAATTTAGGGTCCGGGCAAGTTGATGACTATATTTTAGCCAGCGTGTAGCAATCCTAATTACAGCATGTAGTATTCTAGTTGAAATTCTAATATAGATAACCTTGGTACACCCCTTACCTTTTCAAGGGTCGTTTTCTAGACTAACCTAAACAACCTTAATGTTTTTTGTTCTAAGCTTACTAAGAAACAGTCGCCCAATAGTTCAGTGCAACTTTTTCTTTCAGAACTTTTCCACTTCTCAATAGACTCTTCTCCTGTAATCGCTTCCAGATCCTCTGAACAGTAGAATGAATAATATTTTTTGTTCATCATCATCATCATTACAGCCCTTCACAAGTCCTCTGCTGAACATAGGCCTCCCCCAAAGAATGCCACAAAGCACGGTCCTGAGCCACCTGCATCCATCGACTTCCTGCATGTCTTACCAGGTCGTCACTCCATCTCGTGGGGGGACGCCCTACACTTCGCCTACCGGTACGAGGCTGCCACTCGAGAACCTTTCTTCCCCATCGGTTGTCGGTTCTTCGAGCTATATGGCCGGCCCACTGCCACTTCAGCTTACTAATCCGTTGGGCTACGTTGGTTACTCTGGTTCTACTGCGGATATCCTCATTCCTAAGTTTATCACGTAGAGAAACTCCGAGCATAGCCCTCTCCATAGCTCGCTGAGCGACCTTGAGCTTCCTCATACAGCCAGCAGTGAAGGACCACGTCTCAGTTCCGTAAGTCATCACTGGCAACACGCACTGGTTGTACAATTTCGTTTTAAAGTTTTGAGGTATGTCTGACGAGAAGATGTGTCGTAGCTTCCCGAACGCTGCCCAGCCGAGTTGAATCCGTCGATTGACCTCTCGGTCGAAGTTGGACTTACCTAGTCGGACTATTTGTCCCAGGTAAACATACTCGTCAACAACTTCGAGCTTAGTGCTCCCAACAACTACCGGCATAGGTGTGACATGGACATTAAACATAATCTTTGTTTTGTCCATGTTCATCTTAAGACCTATCCGTTGGGAGACACTATTGAGGTCATTGAGCATAGTGCTTAGGTCCTCCAGCGATTCTGCCATAAGGACTATATCCTCGGCAAATCGAAGGTGAGTGATGTACTCGCCATTGATGTTAATACCGTATCCTTTCCAGTCCAGAAGCTTGAAAACGTCTTCCAATGCAGCGGTGAAGAGTTTCGGGGATATAACATCACCCTATCTTACACCTCTCTGCAATTGGATAGGTTTCGTACTCTGGTTCTGTACTCGGATAGCCATCGTAGCTCTACTGTACAAACACTTCAGCACTTCGATATACCGACAGTCAACTTGGCACTGCTGAAGGGACTGCAGCACCGCCCAAATTTCGACGGAATCAAAGGCTTTCTCAAAGTCCACATACGCCAGACATAGTGGCAAATTGTACTCTTCGGACTTCTGTACAATTTGCCGTAGGGTATGTATGTGGTCTATGGTGCTAAAGCCCTTTCGGAAACCGGCTTGTTCGGGAGGCTGGAAGTCGTCAAGTCTGCTCGCGAGACGTTTCGTAATGACTCTCGAAAACAGCACGTAGACGCGGCTCAGAAGGGAAATCGGTCTGTAGTTCTTCAAGAGAGCGTTGTCACCTTTCTTGAAGAACAAGACCACCGCACTTCTGCTCCACGCCTCCGGTGTAATGCCACGATGGAGGACGGAATTAAAGAGCTTCTGAAGGACTTCAAGTACCGGTCTTCCACCCGCTATCAGAAGCTCCGCTGTAGTTCCATCCTCGCCTGGGGCCTTGCCGTTTTTAAGATGCTGGAGAGCCATTCTAATCTCGCTCAGACTGACGTCCGGGATATCTTCGGAATAGTGTCGGATAAGACTCGCTCTTGGATCGTTACTCACACTTGCGTGTGGCTCCAACGATGACGTGTACAGCTGCCCATAGAACTTCTCAATCTCACTCAAAATCTCAGGTGTCCCGGAAACGATGCTGCCACATTCGGTCTTCAGCTTTGACAGTTGGCTCTTTCTGGCAGACAGATCTCTGGCAAAGACTTTGGAGCCTTGGTTCCGCTCGATCGCTTCTTCAATACGAGCTGTATTGAAGTTGCGTAAGTCCCGCCGCATGCATTTGGAGATCTGTCTGTTCAGTTGCCTGTATGCTGTCAAATCTCTTGAAGAATGTAGCTTCATCTCCCGTCTAACAGCCATGAGATTAAGAGTGTGATCGGAGAGTTTTTGTGTTCTTCTGCGGCGGGTCTTGCAGAACTTAGCTCCGACCGCATGGACAGTTTCCACGAGCTTGTCATTCATATCGTCCACTTCATTGCAGTCTTCTAGGCACTGAAAACGGTTTTGTAACTCGAGCTGAAAGGTTTCGGGACTTTGGATTAGAGCACGAAGGGGACGGAGCGTTGACTTCATCAGACGAGACCTCTCCAACTTAACATTTAGGTTCAGTGTGCCTCTCACCATTCGGTGATCGCTGCCGGTTTTCACCCTCGCGATCACTGAGACATCACTGAACAGTTGTCGTCTGGTCGTCATAATGAAGTCAATCTCATTTTTTGTCGAACCGTCGGGGCTCGACCAGGTCCACTTCCTGTGGGGCCGCTTCTTGAAGAAAGAGTTCATCATAAAGAGTCCCTTTTTCTCCATGAAGTCGACCAGCTGCTGGCCCTTTGGGTTCCGTTGCCCTATTCCAAATTTCCCTACTTTCAGCTCACCGTTCTCTATTGTGCCTAGTTTTGCATTGAAGTCTCCCATTAACACCGTATATTGGGTTTTCGAGGAATGCATGGCTCTAGAGATATCCTCATACATTTCCTCCACCTCCTCATCGGGGTGTGCCGAGGTTGGTGCGTAAACCTGTATGACCTTCAGCGAATACCGTTTGGTGATTCTGAGTATTAGGTACGCAACCCTCGTCGACACACTCCCGATCTTTACAACGTTGTTAACGAGAGACTTGTGGACGATAAATCCGACACCTCCTTGGGACAGATGGTCGCCCTCCCGGTGATAGAGCAAGTTGCCGGATTCGAGGATTACCGTGTCCTCCCCCTCTCTTCGGACTTCGGATAATCCTATAATATGCCAGCGCAACTTGTCTATCTCTTCTTCCAGCTCCACGATCTTCTCGTCAGTCCTCAGGGTGCGTGCGTTGTACGTTGCCAGGTCGAGTCGTCTAAGGTGGCAACCGAACCTCCACCGGAGATTCTTAGCACCCCCTGCCCCACCGTTACCATGGTCGCCACCGTAGCCAGGAATAGCGGGGCCGCCGGGGACTGGGGGCCGTCTCTTCGTAACTCTCATCATGGGGGGTATATTGCCATAGTTGCCACGCTTGGCGAGCGGGTTGGCAACCGCAGTTTTTTTATTGTATTTTTGCCGTTACCAGGAAGATGCTGCTGCCCATCTCCTGCCTGTTTCCCTTTGTCGCCTTTTACGACACCCACGAGAGGATATGGGGTAGTGGATATTCGTGACAGCCACTACACGGCATATAGTTAGTTTAGTAGAAATAATTATTCTGCTGAGACACAACATTGCCTATTGCTTATCTCTTGTTGAGCTATAATTTTATAGCAGTTATTTTAGAACTGTTATCGTCCATTTTAGAACACAAATATTAACAATATTGAACTTATAATGTGAACACTTCAATTGATGTTATTGTAATGATTTGCAGTTGAACCATTAATTTCTCTTAGAGAATATGTAGTTTGTATTTGGAATACACCTTATAACTAGGGATGTCAGTCAAATTGAGTACCGTCTTCTTTTTGAAGTCGGTAGAAAAACGGGTTATTTCGACTTTTCCGTAGAAAAAAAAGTTAATATAAGTGTAATATGAAACACTTATATTAATTTATCTTTTTTTTTCTACGGAAAAGTCGAAATAACCCGTTTTTCTACCAACTTCAAAAAGATGACGGTACTCAATTTGACTATGTTTTATTTAATGTGTGTTACCTCGCTAACTTTTTACTGGATGAACCGATTTCGATGATTCTTTTTTTCTTTGAAAGCTGGTGCTTCACATGTGGTCCCATATAAATTTGATCAAGGTCTGACCAATAGTTTTTGAGTTATTCTTAATAATTTATATTGAAATCAGTTGTACAAGTTTTAATTTTAAATAATTTTTTGTGCAAATTGATTTATATTTTCTTGCACTGCCAGTTACTTTTAATTAAAACATGTTTTGTTATATTTTTCACAGAAAGTAAGACTGGACGATTGATGAAAGATCTAGGCGTCCTAGAGCATAGTCAGAAAGCGTGGCAAAAGACATTGTCGACTTCAGCACGTGGCTATATTTGGCTTGAAACCAATACTCCGATCTATTATGCTCAAACTGTTGAAATTTGTAAACCATATTCACAGCTCTCCAAAGATGTGTTCATATTGACTATGAAGAAAGTTGGAATACTTTATGACAATGTTAGAGAGTATGTGGTAGAGAAGACACCTGTAGTTGTTGCTACTATTGAACAATATGCCCCAGGAATGATAGAAAACATTCAATTTTATACATCATCTGCATTTGCTACATTGAAAAAGTATGTAACAGACTATTATATTTGGATGGCAGAATATTTGAAGACTAAAGTTTTTGTGTAAGTATCTTTATGAACATATGAACAGTAACAATACTCTTGTTACTCTAAGTAAGATAGAAAATGCGTGTGTTAAGAGTGGCTCAACACAGTAGTCAAATGGCGAACTTGAACCCACAACTCTTGGGTTTTCAGTACCCATTAAAATCCAGCTGGGTTCCTTGCCGGTTCTTCCCAGGACAGAAGTCTTTACAAACCAATTTAAATCAAAAAATACTTTAAATAACAAATTTTAAGTATTGTAATCTATATTGAATAAAAAATACTGACGATTTATCACGAAGAATCTCTTTTTTTTAAATGTAATTTGCATTTTACAAATAGTATAAATAATAAATAAAAGAAATAAAGCTGTTTTATTCAATTTGATTATAAATATATGAATTATAAAATATTCGATATTTTATAACACTTGTATTAAGTATTGTTTATTAAAATAATGGTGGTAAAATACAGAAAAACATCTTCATAAATATGTAAAAACTATTGTAAGTTGTTATTTTTAAATCTTGCATAAAAATCAAACTATTTCAACATTCAAAATTATCATGAAACTTCAACTAACTCTTGCTATGGGAGGCCTTGTGAGAAAAAGCAGGCTAAGAACTCACAAGTCAGCTATTTTCCCCAACAGATTAATTCAAGGGAATAAAATATATTAGATACACAACCCAAGAAAGCCTAAGAATGTTTTAAGCATGGTGGTAGAGATTTGAGCTGGAAGTTATATCAATATAATAGCAGATTATATTGTTCAATACTTACGTTCCATGCAATATTTCGTTATATTATTTACAACAAATAGCTTGTAATAATGAAAAAAAAATTATCACACAACTGTAATATTATTTATGATGTTACTTTCTAATCAAGCAATGTATATTTTCAGAGGTGAATGGGCACCTGAGATTCTGCAAAATAAAACACAGGTAGCATTGAATGCAACAAAGTTCCACATGTCGTCATATTTCCACTGGTTCAGAGAACAAGTCCATGTGTACTCGGAGATACCCTGAAGAGAGATGAGGACTAGATAAAGTGTGATATTAAAAAACTCATCTTCTATCACAAGTGCGAACATAGAAAATAATGTATTTTATTTAAACAAAATCTCAACTGTAAGCTGGTGAAGTTATTAATGATATATTTAAGATGTTACAAATTATATTAACTAGCTGTATTTGTTTAGAATTCGATAAGCAGTTTAGATTTTCTAAGATTTAAATCCATTTAATTACAAAATTCAGAAATGTATTATTTTAACTATAAATTACAATAATTCATTGTAAATAATTATCATAAATATTTAAATAAATAACTTCACCACTTCCAGCAGTCACGACCTTGTAATTTTAAGACTTCTTTATTATTTAATGTTCTTCAATTCAAATAATCACTTCCGATTGTAATTGTGTCGTCGGCTAGGTAAAATTTTTGTGCAATTAGAATAGCAACTGTCATAAATTATTTTAAAACTTCTTCAAAATTATAAGTTTGGCCTTAGAAACAGCAACTAAATATCTGTAACTTGCCAACATTTTAAACGAATATTTCTAACACTTCACACATATAAAGGAAATTATGTACATTATATTAAAACAGGCTACATTTTAACTTAGGTTCAAAAATTGTTATTGAAGATACAAGGAGCAAGCACAAAAACATCACAATTTTATTATTACATTATTAATTTATCATAATTCATATTTTCTCATTGAATAAAGTCATTTCATTATATAGACAACGAAACATGTCGATCTCCTAAAAATAAGTAAACAATGCAATATTTTAAATCATATCATGAGTTTGTATTTCAATTATTATCATGACAACTTTTTTTTAAATATTTTAATGGTTTTATTAACCAGTATTGTGAAATTATTGACATTCCTGATTAATGCATTTTATACCAGTTCCACAATTTACAAGATTATTTAAAATAATAAAAAATTTGCGTCAAAATGCGAATACAATGTGGTTTCCTTTATTTAAATTTATGTTAGTTGTTGTATACAAAATGAACTTTTGAAATTTTAAACAATACCAATTTAACATTTGTTTTATATAGTTACCTCACTGTTATCGCAACAGTAAAGACAGATAGAATGTTTTAATAAAGAGGAGTTCTTTGTAGAGTTATTTATTTGCGTTGATGAAAGATTGTGCGTTTTAATATTGTAACGAAATAAACTGTTGAGGAACAATGTTTGTTTTATTAATTTGATCAAATAGAAGACGTAAACACATTAATGTTAGTTACATTATGTAATTTTCGAATATTAAACACATACACATAAATACATAAACTCACGTGTCACTACACAGCGACTACATACTTTCATTTGGCACGATCCTGACACATTTCATTTCTCTCGCCTCTCATATCCATATATCTACACATACACGCTCGTTCTTTTAATATTCATTATGCCAATTTGGTTGATTAACCGATTCGTCGCGGCACCGATTTTCGGCAACTTTTAGCTGTGGCGGCAAACAAATATACTTTTATGACACGCCTTTTGTGCCATCAGCCATGTGTAAACGTAATGTTCTTTTTTATGCTTTTTTAACTTGTTTAGACCTAAGTAAGTTTAGTTGTAGTTATCAGTTACAAAAGAAAGACTTCTTTTTAGTGGGTAACTACGTGTTTTCTTTGAAATTGAGAGTGACTTTTTTTATGCAGAGACTACAAACATTTTGTACTATTTTTTGTTTTATAAAAAAATCATTCATATAAGTAGGTACAGCTAAATCACCCCGGAAAACCTTGTTTTTATTAAATTAAATTTTCACCTAATAATACTATTTGTAAATATCAAACAATCAAGAACCTTCATTTGGAAAAAATAAGGTTTATGATTCATTAATATTTACAAATGTTAAATATAATTTAATGTTATATGTAAAGTCGATTTGAAAACGTCTAATTAGTAAGAATAGCAATAAAAGTGTTGTCAAAAGGAAACAAACACCGGCGCTATACGGCGGCGGATTGACGAAAGACTATTTATTAGCGAACTTTTTTTATGCATGAACGTTTTCAAACTGTTTCAAGCAAAAATAAACCTTATACCATATCACAAGAGCACACGGTACTTCCTAGGTCTATTCGGCCATATGATAGTAATAAGAAAGCAGTTCAACCATTTTAAGCAAAATTAAACAAGACAAACGCATTGTTTTTTTTTAACAGGAGACTTATTTTCCAGAAATTTATTTACAACTTGAGTTTGTGAGCGATCGCAATGAGTGCTATTATTTGTTACTTATTAGATTATTTTTCCACAGCATGATTGAAAACCCACAAAGTAAAAAGAGTACCATGTACAAGTTAAAAAAAAGGTTGGCAACACCTAAAAATTTCAAATTTTTAAAATATCCAGAAACGAAGCCGCAGGCATGAACTACTTGCAAAATAATGAATATTTTGTTCTGGATAAATTTTTCAAAAACGCAATTTGAAAAACAGATTGAAACCGTTCATGCATAAAAAAAAGTTCGCTAAATAGTCTTTTGTCAATCCGCCACCGTTTGTTTCCTTTTGAAAACACTTGTTTTGCTATTCCTACTAATTAGACGTTTTCAAATCAACTTTACTTTTACATTTGTAAAACTGATGTTAGATGTCAACTAAACTTAATTAGGTCTAAACAAGTGAAAAAAGCATAAAAAAGATAATTATTTTTACACATGGCTGATGGCACAAAAGGCGTGTCATCAACGTCTGTGGCGCTTGACACGCCAGGCGTGGCATGAAATATTTGTTCGCCGCCACAGCTAAAAGTTGTCGAAAATTGGTGCCGCAACGAATCGGTTGAATCATATTTTCCTTTTACCACTGGTTCTGAAAAACCTGGTCTGGATACATACGACCAGCAAGAAACCCAGCAGGACCTTTTTTATTATTACATCACCTGCTAAATCATTTAGTGACGTTTTTTTTAAGGTTTAGACTCTTTTCTTTCGGATGAATCATTATGTAAAATTTTATTCATGGCAAAAATTGAAATAAAACAATGGAATTTATTACAATAATGTTTAATAATTTGTCTTCGGTTCCCCAGATTGTTATTGGCTGTCTACATAGATCACATAGCGGGGCACAATCCTCATCTCACTGCAGAGAATGTGGGAGGTGCAGGGAAGATACCGTCGTGCTCACTCAATGCACTACTTTCCACTATTTACCATTAAAAAATAATTTACTAGTATTATTATAAATAGCTTCAGCTAAATCGTCAATATTTTCCTTGCGTACCGCTGCTAAAATTTCTAGTACTTGCCTGAAAAAAAAATTGATTTTAAGAAAATTAAGGTGCATATTTTCTTATTAAAATGTCAACCATCTGCTTGCCTTTTTTTTTCATGGGCATATGAATATGACGCATATGCACCCTTTGGAGGCAATAATGTGTAGCTGTACTTTGGTGGCTCATCATTGAAAGAGGACTACTTCCCAGGCCTCCTCCACATGAATAACGGTGCCCCCCCACCCCTATGCGGTCTCCATAGGCAGTGAAAAACAAGCATGAGAAAGTATCAGCCTTTCTCACTTGTTATTCCACAAAGGACGGTCCTGGCCCACTTACATCATCATTACAGCCCTTCACAAGTCCACTGCTGAACATAGGCCTCCCCCAAAGAATGCCACAAAGCACGGTCCTGAGCCACCTGCATCCATCGACTTCCTGCATGTCTTACCAGGTCGTCACTCCATCTTGTGGGGGGACGCCCTACACTTCGCCTACCGGTACCGGTAACCTTTCTTCCCCATCGGTTGTCGGTTCTTCGAGCTATATGGCCGGCCCACTGCCACTTCAGCTTACTAATCCGTTGGGCTATGTCGGTTACTCTGGTTCTACTGCGGATATCCTCATTCCTAAGTTTATCACGCAGAGAAACTCCGAGCATAGCCCTCTCCATAGCTCGCTGAGCGACCTTGAGCTTCCTCATACGGCCAGCAGTGAAGGACCACGTCTCAGTTCCGTAAGTCATCACTGGCAACACGCACTGTTTGTACAATTTTGTTTTAAGGTTTTGAGGTATTTCTGACGAGAAGATGTGTCGTAGCTTCCCGAACGCTGCCCAGCCGAGTTGAATCCGTCGATTGACCTCTCGGTCGAAGTTGGACTTACCTAGTCGGACTATTTGTCCCAGGTAAACATACTCGTCAACAACTTCGAGCTTAGTGCTCCCAACAACTACCGGCATAGGTGTGACATGGACATTAAACATAATCTTTGTTTTGTCCATGTTCATCTTAAGACCTATCCGTTGGGAGACACTATTGAGGTCATTGAGCATAGTGCTTAGTTCCTCCAGCGATTCTGCCATAAGGACTATATCGTCGGCAAATCGAAGGTGAGTGATGTACTCGCCATTGATGTTAATACCGTATCCTTTCCAGTCCAGAAGCTTGAAAACGTCTTCCAATGCAGCGGTGAAGAGTTTCGGGGATATAACGTCACCCTGTCTTACACCTCTCTGCAATTGGATAGGTTTCGTACTCTGGTTCTGTACTCGGATAGCCATCGTAGCTCTACTGTACAAACACTTCAGCACTTCGATATACCGACAGTCAACTTGGCACCGCTGAAGGGACTGCAGCACCGCCCAAATTTCGACGGAATCAAAGGCTTTCTCATAGTCCACATACGCCAGACATAGTGGCAAATTGTACTCTTCGGACTTCTGTACAATTTGCCGTATGGTATGTATGTGGTCTATGGTGCTAAAGCCCTTTCGGAAACCGGCTTGTTCGGGAGGCTGGAAGTCGTCAAGTCTGCGCGCGAGACGATTTGTAATGACTCTCGAAAACAGCACGTAGACGCGGCTCAGAAGTGAAATCGGTCTGTAGTTCTTCAAGAGAGCGTTGTCACCTTTCTTGAAGAACAAGACAACCGCACTTCTGCTCCACGCCTCCGGTGTAATGCCACCATGGAGGACGGAATTAAAGAGCTTCTGAAGGACTTCAAGTACCGGTCTTCCACCCGCTTTCAGAAGCTCCGTTGTAATTCCATCCTCGCCTGGGGTCTTGCCGTTTTTAAGGTGCTGGAGAGCCATTCTAATCTCGCTCAGACTGACGTCCGGGATATCTTCGGAATAGTGTCGAATAAGACTCGCTCTTGGATCGTTACTCACACTTGCATGTGGCTCCAACGATGACGTGTACAGCTGCCCATCAGCCACCTCTCAATCTCACTCAAAATCTCAGGTGCCCCGGAAACGATGCTGCCCCATTCGGTCTTCAGCTTTGACAGTTGGCTCTTTCTGGCAGACAGATCTCTGGCAAAGACTTTGGAGCCTTGGTTCCGCTCGATCGCTTCTTCAATACGAGCTGTATTGAAGTTGCGTAAGTCTCGCCGCATGCATTTGGAGATCTGTCTGTTCAGTTGCCTGTATGCTGTCAAATCTGTTGAAGAATGTAGCCTCATCTCCCGTCTAACAGCCATGAGATTAAGAGTGTGATCGGAGAGTTTTTGTGTTCTTCTGTGGCGGGTCTTGCAGAACTTAGCTCCGACCGCATGGACAGTTTCCACGAGCTTTTCATTCATATCGTCCACTTTATTGCAGTCTTCTAGGCACTGAAAACGGTTTTGTAACTCGAGCTGAAAGTTTTCGGGACTTTGGATTAGAGCACGAGGGGGACGGAGCGTTGACTTCATCAGACGAGACCTCTCCAACTTAACATTTAGGTTCAGTGTGCCTCTAACCATTCGGTGATCGCTGCCGGTTTTCACCCTCGCGATCACTGAACAGTTGTCGTCTTGTCGTCATAATGAAGTCAATCTCATTTTTTGTCGAACCGTCGGGGCTCGACCAGGTCCACTTCCTGTGGGGCTGCTTCTTGAAGAAAGAGTTCATCATAAAGAGTCCCTCTTTTTCCATGAAGTCGGCCAGCTGCTGGCCCCTTGGGTTCCGTTGCCCTATTCCAAATTTCCCTACTTTCAGCTCACCGTTCTCTCTTGTGCCTAGTTTTGCATTGAAGTCTCCCATTAACACCGTATATTGGGTTTTGGAGGAATGCATGGCTCTAGAGATATCCTCATACATTTCCTCCACCTCCTCATCGGGGTGTGCCAAGGTTGGTGCGTAAACCTGTATGACCTTCAGCGAATACCGTTTGGTGATTCTGAGTATAAGGTACGCAACCCTCGACGACACACTCCCGATCTTTACAACGTTGTTAACGAGAGACTTGTGGACGATAAATCCGACACCTCCTTGGGACAGATGGTCGCCCTCCTGGTGATAGAGCAAGTTGCCGGATTCGAGGATTACCGCGTCCTCCCCCTCTCTTCGGACTTCGGATAATCCTATAATATGCCAGCGTAACTTGTCTATCTCTTCTTCCAGCTCCACGATCTTCTCGTCAGTCCTCAGGGTGCGTGCGTTGTACGTTGCTAGGTCGAGTCGTCGTAGGTGGCAACCGAACCTCCACCGGAGATTCTTAGCACCCCCTGCCCCGCCGTTACCATGGTCGCCACCGTAGCCAGGAATAGTGGGGCCCCCGGGGACTGGGGGCCGTCTGTTTGTTTTGATCATTGGGGGGTATTTGCCTTAGTTGCCACGCTTGGCGAACGGGTTGGCAACCGCAGTTTTTTTATTGTAATTTTGGCTATTATCAGGAAGATGCTGCTGCCCATCTCCCGCCTTTTTCCCTTTGTCGCCTTTTACGACACCCACGGGAGGATATGGGGTAGTGGATATTATTGACCGCCACTACACAGCATTACTTACATACATCGAAGGTATTCCTTGGGGGAGGCCTATGTTCAGCAGTGGACTTGTGAAGGGCTGTGATGATGATGACAATAGGGTTCAAAAGTTCGATTAGATACACATTTGAAGAAGAAATCGCATCTCCATCTTACATTTCACACCACTGTATAAATACTTACACAATATTAGCTGGTTCATTCCTCCCTTTCACTTGATTACCAGAATTAATTGAATATTTCTCTTTCTTCACCGAAGGGTACTTTGTTATAACATGCACATATCCTGGGTGAGTTGGCTTCACCTCACACCAAGGGCAATCTGTTTCTATCATGAGCCTATTCTGTGGTATTTTTGTTACCACTTCCAAATTCTCCTTTGTACGCAATGAACTGAAATATAAGGTAATATTAATCAGGCAGTCTCTTGGCGTTTAGTGGCGACGTAAGGGATTCAATTTCTATAATATGGTATCGTAAGAGATGAAAGAGGGAAACTGAACAGGAGATGGGCAGCAGCACCTTCTTGTTAAGAGTTTAAATTATAAAAGAGTTGTCGTTTTGTCTTACCTTTTCGTAACACAAAATTCTGTCATTGTGACATAGTATGATGTAGTCATGGAGACAACATATGCATATCCAAAATTTGATGTGTTTTATTGCATAAATATTGGTTTCAGTTACAATTCAAACCTTGGTTCCACTGTTGCGCTAACAAAAAAATCACACTGTCATAAATATAAATTGACAGAAAAGGACGACTAAATATAGTTTGAAACAAGAAAACTTCTATATAGTGTTAGAACTGCTTTTCTGCGAAGGAGTTCGTCTAGCTGGGTAGGGTAGGTTGGTGCCATCCACTCACCTATTTCTGCAGCCAACAGCAGTGTATATCTGTGCCTCGGTCTGAACGGTTTAGGGAGCCAGTATTTTTTTTAAGCGGCTCACCTAATGGTAAGTGACTACCGCCGCCCATGAACAACCGCAACACCAGGGGAATTGCAGATGCGTTGTCGGCCTTTTAAAAAGGTGTAAGCTCTTTTCTTGAAAGTTCCTAAGTCGTATCGGTCCGGAATAATCGCTGGTGGTAATCGTTTCCACAAGGAAGTTGTGCGAGGGAGAAAACTTCTTCTAAATCGCACAGTGGTGGACCGCCAATCATCCAGATGGTATGGATGGTATCGCGAGTTTTGTCACGATGTGCGTTCGTGAAATTTGGCGGCTGGAATTAATCCGAACAATTCCTCAGAGCACTTCCCGTGATAGATGCGATAAAATACGCAAAGAGATGCAACATCTTTACGCAGTGCCAGTGTATCGAGCCGATCAGAAAGAACTCGGTCGTCGACGATTCGAACCGCTCTGCGCTCGATGCGGTCAAATGGAAGTAGATAGCACTGGGGATGGGGTGCCCCGGCCCAGAGATGAGAACAGTATTCCATGTGTGCCGGCATGAAATACTGTCTCGCTCTGCTGAGCACGCCAAGCTTTTTAGAGGCCAATTTGGCCTTCCCTTCTAAGTGACCACGAAACTGCACACTTTTCAATATGTCGACGTCGAGGATTCCGATGCTAGTAGTGACAATGCAACTGTAGCTTTTGTTGTATGAAGTTAGTTGCAGGTGTCCAAGGGCCGTTCACCACCAGCGTATGCTGCAGATTACTTTCAATATTAGTAAAAAAAAACTAACCATCCATTGATACCAATATACATTCCCAGGCTTAATATTTTCTCCAGTGCCTCAAGAGGTCCATCAAATGAGTGAACAACTCCACCCCTCACATTATCTTTGTTTCTGTTAAGTATGTCCACTAGATCATCAGCGGCCGCTCGACAGTGGAGGAACAACGGTAGATTAAATTCGCGACTTAGTTTTATTTGATAATCAAAATATCTGAAATAAAATACAACTTCAAAATTTTAATAAGTACGTAACCCATTACACAATCTAATAAAATGCCAAATTAACTGGCGCCATACCGTAATAATAATACTTGTGTGCCGCCACTGCAGGTTTAACAAATTGCGCCGATCCTAAATTTTCTATAATAGAAAACTGGAAACGAGGCATTCTATTTTAGTTCTCAGGGGTGACAATGCATCTGCATTCTGATTCTTAATCAAAAATAGGTGTTGAATAAAACTACTTTTACGGATTTTATCGCGTTTAATTAACTTATTTAATATTCCCGACGTTTCGGTTGCTTTCTAACAACAGTGGTCACGGGGGACTTGCTGTAAAGCAACCGAAACGGCGGGAATATTAAAGAAGTTAATTAAACGCGATAAAATCCGTAAAAGTAGTTTTATTCAATGTGTAGTGTTCGCGTAAATATAAGAAATCATTACAAAAATAGATAAATCAGTCAAGATATCTATGTCAGTTACCATCAAGTGGACTGTGTGCTCGTTTGTCCCCCTTATTATATTAGAAAAAAAGTGACAAGCAAGCATGCAGTCAATCCACCTGATGGAAGGTGGATGCTGATGCCCACAGACCTCTAAAAATAAAATTATATTTTCCATAATAAAATAAATTATAAAAAAAAAATTATTAATCTAAAAAAAAATAAAAAAAATCCTACATCTATTGTTAAGGATCAAAATGAAGGTACATTGCCACTCCTGAGGACTAACATGAAATGCCCCATTTACATTAAAAAGGGTCTTCAGTTTTCAACACTCACCATATGAAAGACAGCAGCTTTTAGCTATTCTGTGAGTGTGGTCCTCCTCTGGGTTGGTGACACAACCGTTTGTGCTATAACCCTAATATACCTGCAGTGTGACTCTACCATGTGTAAATACATATGTGCAACAATTGCTGCATGGAATAAAAGGTACTAGTCTAATTAATTAAAAATATAATGATAATTTCAAAATGATAATGATAGCTAAAATTAATATAATCCTAAATGTTTGATTAATTCATAACTACGTGAAATAATTACCTACAATCGCGAGGCGCCCCCGGAGCAGAGCGCAGTCGGGACTAGCGCATTCTAGGCCATTGAAATTCGATCAAGAATACCAATTGGTATTTTACCATTGGTATTGTTGATCGAAGCAATTGAATGTTAAATTTTTTTAACTCTGATTACGTAAATAGTTTTATGTAAATACTTGTTGAAATACTCATCGAAATAGTTTTTGTTTCGCGTTATTTAATTGCAGGATAAATTAGTTGAAAAAGTTTTAATGTAATTAAGAATAATATACATATGTAATATTATTTAGGGTTGCCAACCGTCCTGTTTTCCCAGGGCATGTCCTAGTTTTTGTTGTGCCCTGGCATGTCCTCGAACTAATACTTGCATACGTAGTACTTACATTAGCTACGTTTTCGGTTCGGTTCGGTTCGCAGTTATGTTTGACAAGGCCTTTACTGTGTCCTGTTTTTATACTGAATTGTCCTGGTTTTCACAACTTTAAATCCTAGATTTTTAAATTTGACGTTGGGAACCCTAATATTACCTATCTATTTTATAAATTATAATGGCAAAACATTCCTATTATAATTATTGCGTGCTTAGTGAGCAAGCAAAAGGATTCAGATATATAATATTTTAAGTTACCGAAGGATAATGAAAGGTGAATTTATTTAATTTTTTTGTTAGATAGGTACTTACAGCGAAAAAATAAGTAATAATTTAACTACAGAAGTAATACCCAAGTACCTACTTACATAACTATACTTTTGTAATTAAAATATTTTAAGTTATAATAACACAAAATACTAAAATTAAAACTATGTTTACAAGATTTTTAACTAAGTAAAATACAATGACATTTACGTTAGGAGATTTGACGTTAGGAGTCGTATTTCGGGTTTATTTGTTGTTTAGACTGTCTTATAAGTTACGAGCCAAGCATCAGGATCCCCAACGAATGGCCATGCAAGTTGCATGCGTTGGGTATCACAGAACTCACATAGTAGCGGAAAGATGGTTGATCATAGTCAGAATAGGTACTTTACTTAAGTAACTTACAATTTCACAATGTACATTTTTACTCTTTATTAACAGCCCTTGGCAACCAATGAAAATCCAATGTGATGTAGAAAGGAGAACAGATGGAAAGTAATACGGAGAATCGTGCGCAGGCATAAAATTTAATTTAGGCTGGGTGCGGGATTTATCTGATTAATAATAACTATGTAGGCTATTAAAACGTCGGCAAGCTGTCAACATCAAAGGAGTGCAACTTCTGCGCATAGTACTATTATTTATTCGGTGGCACAAATTTGTAGTAACAAATAAAATATGTATATGACAATACTAATCATATTGAAAAGTTTAACACTATTTGTAACAGGAATCCATCTAATATATTAACATTTCTATCATTGTAGCTCACCATGAATTCACTTAAACATCGTCCTTCTCAAGTGCTACAAAACATGATTCTGGACATAATTAATAGACCTTTATGTTACTCAATCTGTTAGGCAGTCATCCCAAATTGCGTATTCCAGTACAAGTCTGCCACTCAAGAACCTCTGTTACCAGACCTAAGACAGCAAAATGAAAGGTTATTTTTTTAATTTTTTTATAGAAGAGGGGACAAACGAGCATGTGGCTCACCTGATGGTAAGTGACTACCGCCACCCATTAACAACTGCAACACCAGGGGAATTGCAGGTGCGTTCCAATTTAGTAAAGAGCAAGTCTAAAAAAGCAAATGAACATTGAACAAGCTGGCCAACTTTTGGGAGAATATATTTTTCCCTTTAATAATTTGAATTAATAATCACAGACACCCAGCCTGTTTCTGGTCTGGGAATATATTTATATCTGCTGTAAATGAGATAGTTATACTCCATTTGTCCATAGAACATAAGATATTTCAGGCATTACCCATACCTGCCTCTTATTGCACTCATGGGACAAAATGGATTTTCTAATGGCAACACCACATAACAAAAATACTTACTTAAGTTGAATGTCTTTTTCACAGAAATGAAGCCTTTCATAGTCTAAGCCACACTCCCCAACAGCTACAACTTTATTTCTGTTGTTTGCAATAAGATCTCTTAGACCATTTAAATATGTTTCAGGGTTTTCAACAAACTCATTACATCTTGTGGGATGACATCCTACAGTAGAAAATAACCGAGCTGAAAAATATACAGTTAATTCATATTTCATTGCTACATGTACTATACTACACCTACACTTACACTAGCCCTATAATATGTCTACGGATGACATAACAACAAAAATTATCCAAAAAATAAAGAGATAGCATAAAAATTTATTAAAATTATGCATATTGGTAATAAAAGATGCAAACCGTATTGATGGTACTGAGTACTGAGGTGACTGGTATAAACAAGGGGTAGAGAAACGGAGAGTTCTCGTATTGCAGTGATGCAAACTTAGCTCAGCCAAGTTGTATATATATAAGCTAAGGCTAAAGAAAATAAATTTTAACTGTGGTCACTACCATTGGTTATTTCATACCTGAAAAATCTGACAAGTTTTTTTTGGTGATAATCAGTGCTACTAAGTAGGTATTAAAAATATTCTTTATTGTATTATTTCAACTAGCAACTAAAATAGCAAAAATTTTGTGACATACTAAGTTTTTAATTTCACTTGACTTGTTAAAACAGAAACTAGTTTTTATTTTATTGAAAGTTTAATTTTCTGCTTATTGGCTCTTCTTACAGGAGCAACAACAAAATGCAAAATAGTCACAGTAAAAATAAACCATATATTAAAAAATATACAAGGGAAGTTTGCAAATGCTAGTACTATTGCTATATTCTAATGAAATGACTACAGTAAATAATACTCACAATCCGATTGTGCCATGCAAATTGCTTTTTTACTATCAGTTAAACTCCCTCCGGTTATAATCATTTTACACAATCCAGATGACCAGCTACGTTCTAAAACCATATCCAGATCAGGCTCATGCTTTTTTGACGTATGGTATATACCTTGATACATTTCATCTGTAAGATTTGCTCCTATATCTGTAATGAAATGTTTATTTAGGGTGGAATATAGGTATTTGGAAATATTAATAAGAAAAAACCTAACATTTAGTATTATCTACTAATAAATTTTGCTGTGAGCAGTTTCAGTACGTAAGAATATTATTTACTTTCTTCTTCTTTAACATAAAGATAAATTCCACTGCAACAAATGTGTCCCTAACATTGTAGGGAAAATGTTCTATAATCGCCATGCTTGGCAAATGAATACCAGACCAGACGTTTTGTACTTTTCACTCTGCTCCTCGACTCCTCGTCATCGGACTCATAATTTTAGACCAGGCCTAAAATAAGCGGGAAAAGTGTGTTTTGTTTTCTTTCGCCGCCACCACACGACCACACGACAAATTCTAAACGCTTATAATCACAAAACATATATACCCGTAATTATAATTATCTACCTATGTATTTTCTAAAAGCCGTCATTCTTCTCATAACATCTGGTTACAAGTTACAATACAACAACTGGTTAGTGGTTATGTCAACTGGTCAACTGCAGACCACAGAGACAGAGAGTACATTGTATATACATTTTTTTTGGAGTTTATGGCCTGGTATCTAGACCTTTCATTGTATATACATGAAACTGCAGACCACAGAACACTAATACCCTAAGGCGGGTGCTGCAGACATAGACCTAGTATCTTATAGACTAAACATTCAGCGACGTCATCTGCGTGTGAAAGGAATGCAAAGAAAACTTTTACTTCCTCGAATATAAACATACTAATTCTTATTACTTACGCGACGTGTCCAGCCACGGTGTCAAAGTTTGAAAATACTTGCATAGGAATTCGACCCGTTTTCCATGTTATCTTACTATGAATAAGGAGCAAAGTCGTATAAATAAAAAAAAATACTTAAGTTCAAAAGTATTTTTCACTCACAAATACAATTGAGTTTCTTATTGCTATTGGGATATGGATCATTTTCCTATGCAAGTAACTCGTAAAAGGGCGCCGTACTTTGGAAGTGAAAACCTGGTAGCGTAAATACGTCTCAATGCGACGCGAGCGACGTGTCCAGCGGTGGTGCCAAAATTTGAAAATACTTGCATAGGAATTCGATCTGTATTCCATGTTATCTTACTATGAATAAGGAGCAAAGTCGTATAAATAAAAAAATACTTTAAAGTTAAAAGTATTTTTCATTCACAAATACAATTGAGTTTCTTATTCCTATTGTTATATGGATCATTTTTCTATGCAAGCATTTTCATGTGTATTGTTCAAGTTCTACGAGCAACTAACAAGACATACTTTCATACTTGCAAGTATTTTTTGCTTGTACCAGGCCGCCGTACTGTGAAGTGAATACCTGGTTTTAAAACATGGTAGCGTAAATACGTCTCACTCTCATCTTTAGTTTCATGACTCGTGGCGTGAGTTTTACATACTGCACGGTGGGTGAATGCGGGAGGGGCGGAAGAACGGTCTTATGCCTCCTCTACACTACTCGCGAAGTAGATCGAAGTTGGACGAGGCGAATAGTGTAGAGAGGTACTCCAATTCACTTTGTGCAACCTCGCCCAGTCTCGGGCGACTTCCGATCGCTGTCGGTTTTTTGCGCCAGAGTCAAAAGACTTCGCGAAGTACCCCGAAGCGTCTCACTACACTACTCGGCGTACGCTAGTTATATAGGTATTAATATACCGTCGTACTGTTCACACAATTAGGTACCTGCAGCAGCTGTCTCTTGATCGTCATTCATGTTAACGGTGCGGGATACTCAAGACGACTGAGCTCTTCGCGATTCGCGAAGTAGCACCAGTGTGTAGTGACGTCCTTCGAACTGCGATCGACTTCGACGAGCACTTCGTCAAAGTTACTTCGCGACTTAGATTATTTCTAAGCTTCGCGAGTAGTGTAGAGGAGGCACTAGTCTACAGTTTCAAAAGTCAGTGTCCAATAGTGATTCTATATAGTTTGTGCCTATATAGTATATTATCTATGTGACAGTGGATGGCAGCAATTCCTATTTCGACAAGTTATAGTTTTAATTAAGAGTTCCGAAATTATTAAATAAAATATTTTGTTAATGTTGTTAGTAACGTATTGAAGAGGTCTGAGGTATAACAGGTAAGAAAAACAAATATATTTTACGACAAGGATAAATAATTTATTCATTTAATTGTAATTTTTAAACATTTTTTTTTTGTTGTAGATAGGATATATTTCTCATACTTTTTTATTTTGTTGCTGTCATTAGGAGGTATTGTTTTACTAATATTTCAGTATATTGTCATGAATGGCAAAGTGTTGTCAGAGAGTCCGAGCTGGACAAATATTAAACACACTTAGGGGACTTACCGAGAACACAATTTGCTCTTTAATTATTTGCACAGTTTTAACTCTACCACTTAAATAACTGATTTGTTTTATTTGTTTTATTTATTTTAAATCTATTTAATATAAAATATAACGAATAGTACAGAAAGAAGCATTAATTTTTACATTTTTAGAATAAATTATTTTCCCCGCTTCAAATCTGTCAAATATTACACCGTATTTTTGAGTGCTGCCGCATTGATGGCAGAAAAAGGCGCGGCCCTCATTAAAACAACATTGTGATTGTGATATTTCTTAGTCATTTCATAATGTTGAAAATAAAATCTTCAGAATGTGAAATTACTTTTTTTTTAAATTATATACGTGCTATAATCCGTAAAAATTAGATACATTTAAATGTGTAGTGTTCACGTAAACTTTACTTAACTAACATTATTTTATTCTTAATGTTCTATGTCACTTTTTTTTTATAGAATAAAGGTGACAAACTAGCACACAGTCCACCTGATGGTAAATGGTTGCTGTGGTCCATAGATAGGTATCTACATCTATCCTCGATTACGAATCAAAATGCAGATACGTTGTCACCCGTGAGGACAAAGATGGAATGCCTCCTTTCCAGTAAAAAGGATCTCCGGTTCTCTACACTCACCAAACGAAACACAGCAGCATTAAGCTGCTATTTTACGCTGGTATTCTGTGAGAGCGTGGTCCTTCCCCGGTCGAGCAGACCCATTCGTGCTACAACTATACAACTAAGATAGCTGCAGCATGCCTCTACCACGTGCAAAACGACTCGTTTTTACTATAAGTTAATTTTTACTCTTCTTTCTTCTTCTTTTTTTAATAACTCTTAATAACAAAAAAAGCTCGGCGGTGATGAAAAACATCGTGAGAAAACCTACATGCAGTGGCGTAGCTACCCAGGGGTAGGCGGGGCAGTGCCCCGGGGCACTAAAGCTAAAGGGGCCCCTCGGCCTCCAAGGACGACGTCCGAAACATTATGCATTATCCTAGTTGTATAAATAATTTTCGAGTTTTAACTTTTTGGCTCCTGGCCGCGAATGGTTCAAACAGAAATCACAAAAATTACTCCCACTTCCAGAACATAAATATAACATTGTCAAAGATAATTGTCTACTTCGTTTTATTGTCTTTTATAGAAGATGCGGACAAACGAGCATGCGGCTCACCTGATGGCAAGTGTCGACTACCACCTATTAACAAATACTACACCAGGGGAATTGTGGGAGAACTTGGGTTTTCAAAAAGTAAAAAGTAGTAAAAAAACGGTCCGGAAAAGTCACCGGTGGTAAACGATCAATGGTTAAAGAAGTCGTGCGAGGAAGAAAACTCCTAGTAAATCGGACAGTAGTGGACCGCCAAACATCCCGATAATATTGATTCGTGAAATGAGTTGGTGATATATTGTGGCTGGAATTAATCCGAACAATTCCTCTGAACACTCGCTGTGGTAAAAACTTAGAGTATTAAACTAACAGGAGACGACATTGGAGAGCGTTCCCCTCTGTCAAAAGTACGAGAGCGCGGATCATTCCCGTTATATAAAACTAGTTGCGCCGCGTACGGCATCAGTTAACATGTAGTCGTAAGCGTGAGTTGACCTCCAGAAAAATGCCGAGTTGCAGTGTGTTTTCTTGTAAAAAAAGATCACAGACCTCAAATTTACAAAAAGACGACGTTACCTTTCATCTTTAAGTATTTATTTTGATTTCAATAATTAATATAAGCATTAAATACCAGATGGAAGTTAGCGTAGAACATTCTTTTTTTTAACTAAACTGTATGCCAATTAGTTGCTCCATAAATGCTCCAGCAGAATCCGAAATTGCTCCAGCTCTATTGTTATTAGTTAATTTATAATTAATTTAAAAAAAAATTAAGTATCAAAAATTTAATTTTGCAATAAAGTATAAAATATCTACTTTTTTAAATTAAACTGTATGCCAATTAGTTGCTCCAAAAATGCTCCAGCAGAATCCGAAATTGCTCCAGCTCTATTGTTATTAGTTAATTTATAATTAATTTAAAAAAAATTTAAGTATCGGCAATTCAATGTTTTTAAAAAACATAAAATATCTACGTTTTAAAATTAAACTGTATGCCAGTTATTTGCTCCTTAAATTCTCCAGCAGAATCCGAATTTGCTCCACCTCTATTGCTATTAGTTAATTTATAAATAATTTTTAAAAAATGTAAGTATTGAAAATTTAATTTTGCTATAAAACAGAAAATATATAGTTTTTAAAATTAAACTGTATGCCAATTATTTGCTCATTAAATGCTCCAGCTGAATCAGAAATTACTATACCTCTATTGCTTTTAGTTAATTTATAATTAATTTTAAAAAAATTAACCAGAAGGAAGTTAGCGTAGAACATAATTTTTTTAAATTAAATTGTATGCCAATTAATTGCTCCTTAAATGCTCCAGCAGAATCCGAAATTGCTCCACCTCTATTGTTATTAGTTAATTTATAATTAATTTTTAAGAAAAAATAAGTATCGAAAATTTAATTTTGCTATAAAACAAAAAATATCTACTTATTAAAATTAAACTGTACGCCAATTATTTGCCACTTAAATGCTCCAGCTGAATCCGAAATTGCTATATCTCCATTGCTATTAGTTAATTTATAATTAATTTAAAAAAAGTTAAGTATCGAAAATTTAATTTTGCACTAAAGTATAAAATATCTACTTTTTTTAATTAACCTGTACGCCAATTAATTGCTCCTTAAATGCTCCAGCAGAATCCGGAATTTCTATACCTCTATTGCTATTAGTTGATTTATAATTAATTAAAAAAAATAAGTATCGAAAATTTAACTTTGCTATAAAACATAAAATATCTCCTTTTTAAAATTAAACTAAATGGCAATTAATTGCTCCTTAAATTCTCCAGCTGAATCCGAAATTGCTCCATCTCTTTTGCTATTAGTTGATTTATAATTAATTTAAGAAAAAAAAGGATCGAAAATTTAATTTTGCTATAAAACATAAAATATCTGTTTTTTAAAATTAAACTAAATGCCAATTAATTGCTCCTTAAATGCTCCAGTAGAATCCAAAATTGCTCCACCTCTATTGCTATTCGTTAATTTGTAATTAGTTTTGAGAAAGAGTGATCCCATTTGAGTAATAGTGCCATCATCAATAGAATGTAGTAACATTCTATAGTAAAAGTCATTTCATTGAATAAAAATTGATTGACTCTCAAAAGTGGTGCGTATAATAGATGCTAAATGGTATAAAGCCAAAAAAATAATATTGATGGGTGAGTTTTGAAATTATGGATTCTTATGAATGGATTAGACAACCATCTTAATAATTTTTTTGTGTTTGTGCCATCTAACATCTTTTCTACGTACCACCATGAGAGTTAATCAATTTTGATTTGATAAAATGACTACTTATAGAAAGAAAGAAATAGATGGTGCTATCAAATAAAATTACGTATATAATAGATAGTAATTACCTAATTAACAAACAAAACAGATATGTCTCTTCTTAAGATCAAAGAAGATGATGCACTGTGACACATATGTATATAATTTTATGTAAATAAATGAATGATACACATCATCCATGTTATTCAAAAATCATTGATGAATAATTGAAATGTTTCCCTGTAATACAAAAGTTTCACTTCTGTCGTGTGTCTTCACGACACACACTGTTTTTGTAACACTTTTGTAATATATTTATATAAGTTATACAAATAAATAACTTACATAATATATATAAGTATAAATATAATTTATACTTTTTTAAATTTAACACTGAGAAAATTAATAAAAATATATAAATATAAAGCTAAGGTGGAAATTCAAATAAACGAATAGGCAACATGACAGCTAAGTAAGTGTACAAGACTATTTCTTAACACTGTAGTTGTCGCGCCTTATAAAAACAAGAAGTGGTCACATGGATTTCATATGTAGTCCAATCTAAAATAAGAAGAAAGCCGTAAAATATCAATTTTACCTAATACATACTCTATTTTAAATAAAACAAGGTAACATTTAGTCAACGGTTAATTATATTAAATAAACAAAAACATTTATACCTCCTTTTTATTCAAATAATAATAATGAAAGAACTTTTACATATTAATATATGAAAATGACACATTAATTTCAAAGTGAGATCACAAATTATTATTTGCTGTGTATAATAATGTGACCGCTAGTGTTTCCTCTATTCGTTGATATAGTCTTCGACCAGCAAGTTATTATTTAAAAATAAATCATAAATAAATGCACATGCACGTGCTGCACTGAGCACGTCCTCCTACTTTTCAACTTTTAATACTTGACATGTCAAAAGATTCATTTTTAAGTGACTTTTCTGAAAATTTAAATATTATAATCCACCCGACCACTGTAGCTTTTAGGTGTAACTTTTAGGTTTTTCCAAAATTGATTTGTAATGTGATTGCGGATCGATATCGATATTTTTTTTATTACTCATTGAAAAAGCATCAAAATTTAAGCACTCAACTAAAGATGAACATTATTGAGTAGATTCTGTTACCTAGTCTAAACATAATTGACAATGACAGCTGAGTAGCTGAGATGCGGCTTTTGGACTTTGGACTTTTTGCTTATTATTTTATATCAATCTAAAGGTCTTTGACCAGTGATTTTAAAGATAACATGTCCTGAGTGGGCTAAGCCCACGTAACTGTCCTTTTACTTGTATTAAAATAAAAATGTACATAAACAATTTCTATCTTTAGATAAAATAAATTCATAAAATATTTTATCTCTTAACTAAATGATGCCCGCGACTTCGTCCACGTGGACTAAGGTTTTTTTTAATTCCCGCGGGATTTATTTAATTTTCTGGGATAAAATGTAGGTTATGTGTTAATTCAGAGTACCCAAATATATATATACAAGAATTGCTCGTTTAAAGGTAGTAATAAAAGTAGTAGTAGAGCAATTCTTTAAACAAAAAATAACAATTATAAATTAATTAATTAATAGCGAGCAATTATATAAGGTGGTACGCAAAAAAGACGCTAGATGGCTTAAACACAAAAAAACTATTAACATGTTTGTCCAATTCATTCATAAGAATCCATAATTTCAAAACTCACCGGTTAATATTATTTTTTTGGGTTTATGCCATTTAGTATCTATTCTACGTACCACCTTGAGAGTCAATCAATTTTTGTTCGATAAAATGACTTTAACCATAGAATGTTACTACATTCTATTTATGATGGCGCTATTACTCAAATGGGATCACTATCTCAAAATTAATTATAAATTAACTAATAGCAATAGAGGTGGAGCAATTTTGGATTCTGCTGGAGCATTTAAGGAGCAATTAATTGGCATACAGTTTAATTTTGAAAAGTAGATATTTTCTGTTTTACAGCAAAATTAAGTTTTCGATACTTTTAAAAAAAAAAATTAATTATAAATTAACTAATAACAATAGAGGTGGAGCAATTTCAAATTCTGCTGGAGCATTTAAGGAGCAATTAATTAGCATACAATTTAATTTAAAAAAATAATGTTCTACGCTAACTTCCTTCTGGTTAATTTTTAAAAAATTAATTATGAATTAACTAATAACAATACAGGTGGAGCAATTTCGGATTCAGCTGGAGCATTTAAGGAGCAATTAATTGGCATACAATTTAATTTAAAAAAATAATGTTCTACGCTAACTTCCTTCTGGTTATTTTTTTTTTTAATTAATTATAAATTAACTAATAGCCATAGAGGTATAGCAATTTTGGATTCAGCTGGAGCATTTAATGAGCAAATAATTGGCATACAGTTTAATTTTAAAAACTATATATTTTCTGTTTTATAGCAAAATTAAATTTTCGATACTTACATTTTTTAAAAATTATTTATAAATTAACTAATAGCAATAGAGGTAGAGCAAATTCGGATTCTGCTGGAGCATTTATGGAGCAAATAATTGGCATACAGTTTAATTTTAAAACGTAGATATTTTATGTTTTTAAAAAAAATTGAATTGCCGATACTTAAATTTTTTAAAAATTAATTTCAAATTAACTAATAACAATAGAGCTGGAGCAATTTCGGATTCTGCTGGAGCATTTAAGGAGCAATTAATTGGCATACAGTTTAATTTAAAAAAGTAGATATTTTATACTTTATTGCAAAATTAAATTTTTGATACTTAATTTTTTTTAAATGAATTATAAATTAACTAATAACAATAGAGCTGGAGCAATTTCGGATTCTGCTGGAGCATTTATGGAGCAATTAATTGGCATACAGTTTAGTTAAAAAAAAGAATGTTCTACGCTAACTTCCATCTGGTGCATTAAATCACGAAAATTCTGATTAATATAGCTGAGCAGGGTGTGTTGCCAACTTAAAGTATTGATACTATAGTAGGGACTTTTGCACTACTAGGACATAATTAAATTTTGCTTAATTGTAGACAAATGTCGTTTCTCTTTGTTCTTATTACACAAGACAAAATCGTCTTATTGAATAGTCTTAAATTCATTAATATTATTGTGATCTATTTGCAAAACTATATTATTTCAAACAACATTAATAATCTTTAATTGTTTTTAACGAAATGAAATCATCAATTTAAATTGTTTTATTGTATATAAAACATTTTAAATAGATATTTTCATTTAATTATGTTACGTTATGAAACGAAAAGAAGGGTAATTTCGAGTATATAAAATGGTATCATCGAGGCAATAATAGTGATGTTCACTGTAATCTTTAGTGTCGATGTTTTTATTTGACTATAATTAATACCTTGATATATAATACCAAGGTGTTATTTAAAATTCTTTTTTGTACAATGTTTAAAAAAGATCTTTGTTTTTACAGTTTTCCAAAAGATCCTTACAGGCGCCAAGTTTGGATAAAAGCATGTGGCAATCATATAACCTGGGTACCTAAACGAACAAGCACTATTTGTTCCGAGCATTTTGACCAATCGGTTTTCGTAATCCAATCAAATAATAAAAGGAAACTAAATGAAACTGCTGTACCGACTTTGAAATTATTGGAAGTAAGTTTATTATTTTGCTACAGGTTTATTGTACATTATGAAGGATAAAATTTAAAACATGTAACAAATCAAAATGGAAGGTTTAGTGAACGATATTTATTCATTTTAAAATGTTATTTACAAGTTTATCGTCTTAGATGGTGTCAACCAAATAGTTGTTTTCAGATGAGACACGAATTATTAGCGCTTAAATAAATAAATAAGGACAAACAAATAATCTCAGTGTCATATTTATAATCTATTATTATTAAATATATACAGAGTACTACACTTTTGTACTGTAGAACACAAAATATTACCGCTTTTTACGACGACATTAATTATTTTCAATCCTAAGTAAAATGACGAAAAAAGTATGTTTGGTTAAGCGTAAACTTCGGTCAAGAGATAGCAAATGTTTAATTTTTTTAATTGCTCCATTCCGTTGCTGCTTAAACGAAGGACAAAAACAAATAAACAAAAAGTCACACTTTCACATTTATAATATTATATTAGTATGGTTTTTTTTATATGACAAGGGTGACAAACGAACACACAGTCCACCTGATGGTAAGTGGTTGCTGCGGCCCATAGACATCTACATCTATCCTCGTTTGCGAATCAAAATGCAGATGCGTTGTCACCCGTGAGGACTAAGATAGAATGCCTCATTTCCAGTAAAAAGGGCCTCCGGCCACCTGCACTCACCAAGCGAAACGCAGAGGTAAACCACTACTTCACGCTGGTATTCTGTGAGGTCGTGGTACCACCTCGGTTCGAGCCGGCCCATACGTACGACAGCAAAAGCTGCCGCGTGGCTCTACCACTGTTATATTGTCAAAAATGATAGATAAACTTTTGAAACCGGTTTACAATCGGCTATTTGAGGGTGAAACTATACACTCCCGCTCTCTTTCTTGCTCTAGTAAATAACGTTTCTGAGTGACCAAAAAGGATAGAAGCACAGGAAAGTGCGATTCCGTGCTGCCAGATGTAGTTCAACCCTTTTTTTTTGCGGATGGAAAATCATCAAATGACGCCTTTCGCTCTGGGTGGAGCGGAAGGGAGTGTCAGACTTTTACTGACTAAAAACCATCCGTGTTTCTTCAGTGCCCTTACGTTCCGGAGCCGCGGTATCTCTTTCGAACAGCCCGCAGCCCCGGCAAGCGTCAGCCCTTGCGGGCCCCTTCACGCTGCTGACAGCTCTCTGAGGCGCGCGTGGAACAAAACGCGCCGTCAACACGGCCTGTCGTCGTTAGACGGACGGACGGCAAGCTACCCATTGCTCGCCGTCCACAGGCCCGCGCCTACGGTGGCCGGGGGCCACGACGTAGCCCCCGACGCCCGGGGCGTCTCCCGCGGCGGCCGGGAAGGAAAGCTGCTGCTCTCTCCAGATGTAGTTCAACTCTAAGCCTTAAAACGGTTTAACTCTATAGGTTGGGTAAAATCTGTAAAATTAGACCGTTTAAAACTCCTATACAGATAACCTTTCCGGTTGATCATGACATTAAAAAATGGTAAAAATATTTCATAGACTAGGCATATTATATTTTTTTAATCATACAGGAACATTATTTCGACAATGATTACGTTCCACATAACATTGAACTGGCAAACTTGGTGATGGAAAATATGCAAGCACTAGAATTAGCTACCTCGCAAAAAAAGAGTGATCCCAAAAAGTGTATTCGTCACATATATACCAAACTTATTCACTTTGAAAACCTACTACCTACTTTTTCAATTTGTTTTAATTTTGGTTATTTTGTATTATTATTTTGTACCTTATGTATTTTATTAAACTTACTTTGAAAGTAATATTACACATTAAACATTTGTTCATTTTTATTTTATTTTATTTGCTAATGTAACTTGCATAAAATTTCATCGACATATCCATATCGACAAGGCCCTCGCACTAGTTGTTTATGGCTTATGCACTGTAACGATGAGACATTTATGAGAGATTTTCAAGGTTGTGTGCGTTTTGCTTAATCGTGTGCTCATATTATGCTGTGTGCGTGCGTAACGACGTGGCCCAATGTTTACGATTTGCTTAGTGTGCGTTACCTCGCCTCCCGCTAGAATTGACAGACTTTTTTGTTTGGAACTTTATGCGCATGGCGTCTCCTGTTAGTTGAATACTCTAAGGGTAAAAACGATAGAAAATGCAAAGGGGTGCGACATCTCTTCGTCTCGTATTTCGTCTTTCTCATTCGTCGATGATTCGAGCCGCTCTGCGTTGAATGCGATCTTGGTAGGAGCTGGTACTACGAAGCCCAGGCCCAGGGATGAGAACAGTATTCCATGTTAGGCCGAACCTGCCCCTTGTAAAGTTGCAAGCAGTGTGCCGGCATAAAATACTGTCCCGCTCTGCTAAGCACGCCAAGCTTTTTAAAGGTCAATTCAGCCTTCCCTTCAAAGTGACCACGAAACTGCACGTTATTCGATATGTCACCGCCGAAGATTCCGATACTGGCTGAGGTAACAAGAGGAGTGCCCTAAAATTGAAGAGTTACGACAAAGGGGTTCTTTTTAGTGGTAAACGTGCAAACTTGTGTCTTCTGGGCATAGAACTTAATTAGATTTAGTCACCCCAATCCGAGACCTTACCCGGCAAAGACTCGACTTATGGAGCATGCACCTTCTACTACGACTTTGTTGCTCCAATCTGCAAGAAAACTGCTGATCCAGTTGCACAAATTCTCGGGAATCCCATAGGAAGGGAGCTCAGCTTCATTACAGCTCCTCATTTCATGTCTTACCAGGCACCTTTAAAGTATTTGGTTTAGTTTAAATAGGGCCCCAATTTCATTTTTGTCCCGGGGCCCTTGGTAACATATAGTCAGACATAAGAGTAAGGGAGAAGCAAAACAACATTTCTTGTCTTTTTCTAGGTATGCGTTTTTGATTGTTTTCCCTCCTTTATTTGACATAAACGATGTCAAGCGTTTGTGAATAACATTGATATTATAAGCAAACAGGTAATTGAATTTAGTGTGAATTTGTGGGTTTTAGTTATTAGGTAAGGTGAAAAAGATGGTAAGTTGTAGCATTTTAGGATGCAACAGCATTAGTCAACGAAAAATTGATAATATAACCTTTCATCGGTAAGTTTGTTTTGTGCTTACATTTGCTACTTATACTGATTAATATCTATTGTTTTGAATATAAAGTGTAGCATTTCATGTTTTTAATGAACTTTGTGATGTTTCAATAATAATTGTTATTGTGATTAGTAGTTATGTCCATAAATATGAATCACATAATGTTATACTATGGAAACTCCTTATTGCCCTACAATTCTTCAATAATTTTCCGTATTACATAGACGTCACAAATAATATGTAAATATTAACCTGAAAACATGTTTGGATTCAAGTATGTACATAAATATTGGGCAAATTATATTTAATTACACAAAATATGTATTGCCTGAATCGGATGCACAAAACTTTATTGCATTCCATTAATTCTATTATACCTTAGCAACAATTACATTACAATATTTATTAAAAAATAAATAAATATGTCATACTTATGTAAAAATAAATATAAATACAGATAAAATAATAAATAAGTCTTAATCTTAAGGTATATAATAACACAACAAAATAAGATAATATTCTCAATTAATGATGTAGAAAAATTTGATGATAATATACTTATCGTTACAATTAGTCATTATGAAAAGTCAAAAATTTTAGGTTTTGTGATAGTTGCCTAGCTTGGCAGGAGGATTGGCAACTGCAGTTATTTTGCAGACAAACTAAGAGGGAGGTCTATGTTCAGCTGTGGAGGACATTTGTTAGGCTGTAAATGTATTAATTAACAATATCTAAAGCTTAATATGTACATCATTTTTTTTAACCATTTGGTATGAATAATTTTATCATTACATTTACATATACCTGCTATGTAATTAAATCAATTGATATTGTATTAATTGTTATAGGAATTGTATTTATGCACAGATACTCATACTTGATTTTTTGTAAATACCTTGATATAAAAGTGTACTATATATTTAATATGTTAATTTCTTTTAAATATATTTTTTTACAGCTTTAAAATAATCAGCTATCCGTAATTGTTGGATAATCGCTACTGGTTGTGATTATAGATAACCAACAAAACTTTAGCAGTGTATGCTGAAAACATTTTGAGCCTCATTGTTTTAGGCGGACTAAATATGCTTAATTTATGTAATTTATAATATACTTAAGATAAAATTTTTAAAATGTTATAATTTCTTGTTGTTTCTTGTTGTTTCTTCATAAGTGATATAAGTTTGACCTTGTTGGAAGTTATGATTTTTGAAATTGTTCTGTATGTATTTTTATGCAAGTAAAGATTGAAATGAAATAAATAAATAAATAATTTTAAGTCCTGACCTAAATATACAAATGAATAATTTATTATGCAATAATAATTGTAAAACTGACTCTGGGAATGCCTACCAATGAGACATTTAGTCCACCCTTAATGCCTTTTATAAAGGTGTTATGGAACGACTTTCCATTGACGTCAGTGGAGTTTGGTGTTGATACGTATTTTTACAGAAAGATTACACTATTATAAGCACACACACAAAGTCTCAATATACGGAAACGCGTAATTTTTGAGAAAAGAATAATTGAAAATCAATTATTCTTGCAATGTTTATGTCTAATCTGCTAATAAACTGGCGCCATTTTGTAATGTCATTGTCGACGTCAATAGGGATGTCGATTCTTTCCGAAAAAGGTCGTTTTTTAAATCGATTCAAATCGTAAGCTGATGTATCGATTCCTAAAAAATCGATTTCTAAAATATCTATATTTTTTTCATGTTTGCATTTATAATGTAAATATATATCCATTTTATGAGAAAAAAATCCCCTTCATCATAAAATATAGGGGGACTGATTCAGAAGGATTTCTGTATCTATTTTGAGACTGCTACCTCTCCGGCGCTGCGGGAAGAGCAGCCTCTACGCCTTAGCGTAACAAATCGTAGGCATCGGACGAGCCGGAGCGGCTGAGGCTGGTCGCCGAAGGCGACCAACAAGCCGAAGCTGCGGAGGCGAGGATTATAAATAGAAACATTAAAAAAATATAGACATTTTAGAAATCGATTTTTTGTGAACCGATACATCAGCTTACGATTTGAATCGATTTAAAAATCGACCTTTTTCGGAAAGAATCGACATCCCTATTGACGTCGACAATGACATTACAAAATGGCGCCAGTTTATTAGCAAATTAGACGTAAACATTGCAAGAATAATTGATTTTCAATTATTCTTTTCTCAAAAATTACGCGTTTCCGTATATTGAGACATTGTGTGTGTGCTTATAATAGTGTAATCTTTCTGTAAAAATACGTATCAACACCAAACTCCACTGACGTCAATGGAAAGCTAAGCCGGTGTTATAAATAATAATGTGGAAATAAATGTAATAATAATGATAATTTTCATTTAATTGACATAAATAATGTAATAAAGATATTTTTGACAAGAGATAAATATTACCTATCTAAGTATAGTTTAGGAGTTGTACACCTTATTATTTATACCACTAAAATATATTATATACAAGGCATATAATATATATATATATATATATATATATATATATATATATATATATATATACTCCATTTTAATCCGATTCTAACAACCAGCACCCAAGAATTTCTGCCATGCAAAAGTACAAATCAAGTTTGTAAATGCATATTTTTGAGAAATTCTAAAGCTACTCAAACCAAGAATTACAACGAATGCAATTACAATGAAAGAAGACAAAAATTTTGTTATTTTTGTTGTTTATTAATGTGATGAAAAATTAATAAATAATTGTTTATTTTAATTTTATTGAATTATATTTAATATATAATTGTGTTTTCATTTGTTTTACTTAATGTTACGTTGTTAATATTTCTAAATGTTGTGTAAGTACACAAAATTTAGTTCTTTTTCCTTTTTAAATTTCAATATATTTTCATTTAAACAGAATATATTATATCTTTTCAGTCTATCAAAAGACCACTGCTGAACGTAAACATGAACATAGTTATTTGCCATAGTTGCAACGCTTGGCAAAGGTTGGCAACCACTGTTTTTTTATATTTAGCTGTTATCAGGAAAATGTTGCTGTTTATCTTCTTTGTTGTTTCCTTATGTCGCCTCATACACCACCCATGGAATGATATGAGGTAGCAGATAATCTTACACTGCATTGTATTCTTTTTATTTATTTATTTAATACCAACCTTTTTTAATTAAAATAGAATATTATAAGCCATTCGTTTTTATTTTATATACCAACATATTACAAAACCAATCCATTTGTTGATGCTTTACAACGTATATTAAAAACATTTTACCACCTTAACCATTAGGTAACATGATTAAGTCACCTAACCAAAAGTCACCTGAAAAGGCCTTCCCTAGATATTCTCATAGAATGTATTTTGCCATAGTTACCACGCCTGCGTGAAAATATGCGTTATATTAGTTGGCCAACACAGTTTTTTATTATTTTATGTTTTCCTGTGGAAAGTGCTGCTACCACATCTCCATCCTGTATTTCTTAAATTCTCTTGTACGCACAACTCGCTGCATACAAGCCACTAACTTAGTAAGACATGCAGGAAATCGCAGGAGTTGGCTCAGAACCGTGTTTCGTACTACAAAACCTAAGTGGAAATCTTTTCCTTTCGGAGGTCTGTGTTCAGCACTGAGCTTGTCATGGACTGGTATGTTAAAAAGTTATTGAATTTTTTTTTGTAAAAACCACAAAGCTCGCGGAATTTTTTTATTATTAATTAATATTTAAGTACATATTTATCATATTGCTACTTATTAGCGATATCACACTTTGTGCTAGTAGCGTTTTCACTTAGTGCCGTCGAAATCCAAAGAGTTTATTGAATGTCCAGTAAAATCGTCGATGCGCCGTTGAATTCGAAATGATGATTCTGTTTCTACGCCGTTTCCACCCGTAGTTTTTAGTCACAGAATGTATTTTCAAGAGAAATGAATTAATCATCTGAATTATAAAAGAACATTTTTTTATGTTAACAAATAAGTTTTCTATATGAATTTAAGTGCTGTGAATATAAACAAACCCATAACGGGGGAAATGGAACAATATCTGGTAACCCAGGCAAAAGTACCTCCCGCCTATTTTTATCTCAAAAGCATACGCGAATGCTTTATCTAGTCAATTCTCTATCTACGGCTGCAGACTGCAGTGTTGGGAAATAGTTGAGTGCGAAATTATGGTGCTGCCGAGCTAGAAAATATAGTATTTTGGGTAGAATTATTGTATTTTTTGCTAAAGATTTTTTATTTATTTAAGCTGTCTAAATCCAAATTTAATAGGTTTTTGCTATTTATTTATTTTGCATAAATTAAAAACATGTTATTAATTGTTTTTTTTATTAAAGTAATAAAACTTAGGGCACGGAATTAAACAAAATGAACTAAACAGAAATTTTGTCAATCGTGAAATTCTGCTGAATTTGTTCAGTTGTTTGAATAAAATCACGTAAATTATTTCCCCCGCTTACTTGTCTCATGCTTGCTTCATGCGTCTTACTGTTTGCGTGAAGCTTAAGAACATTTTTATCAGCTGTTATAACTGAGTTGCAAACCCTGCACATAGCCTTTGTAGTGTCAATAGCGGGCACAATCCATTTTTTAAACAAGGGTTCTTTTTCCTACTCGGGTCTGTATTTTTGCGGTTTAAGCTTTTTTATTTTTATGCGGTTGACTTGATGACGATACCTCTGTAGAACTTCGCTTAAGATTTCCTGGTGGCGTCCTATCTGGATCGGACGAACTCATTGTGCTTGCTCAACTGCAATATTAATAACAAACAACATCATCACCACCACAACAGCCTACAACAGTCCACAGCTGGACTAAGACCTTCCCTCTGAAAACCATCACCGTTAGATTTAAATATAAAATGCCAAAAACTAGCTATTTCCATTGTGATCGAGTAAAACAGTTGTGCCTTGGTTATATTAAATATACAAATTTATTGTTCTTTTCCTACCACAAAACCAACACAAATGCAGAATAAATATTAAAAAAGAATACAAATATGACTAAATTAAAATAAATTTCTGGCAATGGTAGCACTGAACGGAAATAAAATGGAGCCGGCCGAATTAATGAAATCGAATCGATACAAATATAGCATACCATTAAATTCAATTCATTCATTAAAACCATACTATTTCAAATTATTAAGAAAATCACTTACATTTATATGTAGGTACCTGTTGTTGGGTGAGTGCTCCACAGAACTTAAAAGTTACTATGCCATAGAATATAAATAAACCCTGGGGGCACTCTATCCGTAGATAGAAGATACTAAGTCTATGACTCTATCCAAGGAGGTTATTGGCTCTATCAGACTTGTTTCTTTTTTTAATGTTTCACAATGGGAATTTTGGTACAAATACGTAATACGTTCTTTCACACATTTTAGTGTTGTGTGCTCTAGTATTAAACTTATATTGTGTAAAATAGAAAAATATTGTATAAAAGCGTACAATAATGAGAAAGCTATGTTTTATGGTACAATTTAGTTTCGTTTAACAAATTATTGTAAGAATCCAATAATTATTGTACATTTCCCAACACTGGTCAACTGCCTGCTGGCTCAAGTTGCCGTCAAAATCTCCCAAGGGCTGCATAATGTGACGCATTAACATATTGTGAAGCAGTGAACTATGAAGAATAATTATACATAAAGACAAGGCTGTATAACATAGTTCCTTTGCCTGCTCTCTCGAGCGAATAATAAAAACAACGACTGATTTTTGACATTAAGGGGGATCCTCCGGTCCTCCGCTAGCCGCGCCATACATTTTTCTTAAGCCCCCTTTTCACTACGGGATATAATATAATATATATTACATCTCGAGATATAAATTAATATCGCTCACCATACATTTCATATGGAACCGTTTACACTTAGCTATAATATATATTACATCTCTAGCTATAAATATTTTTTCGATCGACTGAGCGATATTTTCATATTATAGTTTGCCCCCTGTACCCCGCACACCGTTCCGCGCCCACGCAGAACGGTGTACGGGGTAAAGGGGGGTAATCCAATGACCAATGACGAACGCACACTGGTTAAAAGATATATCTCACAGTGTGAACGCCAATTGCGGGATATAATTTATATTTCGGGATATAATATATATTATATCCCATAGTGAAAAGCCAGCCTTATCCTATATACGTTAAATTCAGACACTATTTGTTTAAAACCAAAGACATTTAAGTAGTAGTAGTAATAGACCGGACATCAGCAGCAAAATTGTCGTATGTAACTTATGTCCTGTAGGATATATCTCCGTTAGTCTTAATGACATCGTCATAAAGTCAAGACGCATTCTTTTCATATCTTTAAAAAATATTTTTATAGAAAATATGCCCGGTTGTGCATTAAGATATTGTAAGTCACGATATGGACCAAAAAATGAACGTGATTTTGGTTTGTTATCGTAAATATAACGTATATTTACCGAATAATCTTTAAAATTTATTATTTCTCGTAGATTGTTCTAGAAAATTTATTTTTATTGTACTAAGCGCCTTCTGTTATCCTGTAGTGTCCATTGAGTTATATGTACTACGTACTAGAGAAGCCCTTCCAAACAAAAATTGTGTCCTACTCTATGTCGTCGCGCATGCGCGGGAGTAGCAGTCGCGAATGCGTGAAGACTTTAATTTGTTATAAAATAAGATATTAATATAAAATAAATATAAGAATTTAATATAAAATATCTTATTATAATCTAAACAAACATATTTCTAAATAAAATGTAATAATAATTATTTTATGGAATTCACAAATCTTCAATTTACACAATATTTAGTTTGTATGGACTGCAGGGACTGCACTACAGTTCAGTTGAACATAATCAATGTTCGGAAGGGCTTCTCTAGTACGTAGTACATATAACTCAATGGTAGTGTCACTATTTATTTAAAGTTAGTGATTGACGACGTTTATCGATTGGGGTTATCGATAAAAATAATATACATGATGCCGATTTAATCATTTACAATATTTAAGGAGGTAAAACAGTCAAAGATACTGTACCCATACCAACAAAAATGAGTAGCAAATACCAACTATGCCAAGTAGCCTACTTTATGTGGAGGGGGGGAAAATTTTTTTTAGGCATGATGATGAGATTTTCTGTGTTGCTTATGAACATGCTGAGGATACTTGCTGTGTTGATGTTTAGCAATACAACAAGTCTTTTCTTTTACATACCGGGCTTCATTGTCTGGTGGTATTCAAGGACAAAACCATTATAGATCCTGGCTTACAGTGATAGGAGAGTACTATAGGCTTGTGACATTAAAAAATTGTACTGTTAAAGATATTAGATTCAAGAAGTTGTAGGTCTGAGTTAGGAAATAAGGTAAAAACTAGGTAAGGTAATATAACAATTTTTATTGATGTGGGTTGTGTCTTTTAAGTAGTGCAGCTGATGAAATTGACAAAACAATATAAAAGGAGAAGAAGACGTCTCCATACATTCTTGGGCCCAAGTGTTAACAAGATGAAAATACCATTTGAAAGCGTATATATAAACAATTAATAGCTGAAAAGATTTGTCAATCTAGAAGCTGAGTTATTGTAGAATAAGTAAAATAGAGATTATCTATTAGCTACACTGTAACAGGTGATTCTTCACTGTTATTACATTGTAACAGGTTTTTTTTTCACTATAATTACTTAAAGATATAAAAGCAGGATCAGTATAAAATAGAGGCATAAAAAGTTAAAGTGATTTTTTTCGTGTGATGGAAGTCATGATAAATATATTTATACAATGAAACAATCATTTTACTCCCTATTATTATATTTTAAAGCATTTCAAGCTTAGTAACCTTCAACAACATTATCGATACTTTGGTATCGAAATGGTAACATTCCTAAAACGATCTTATATTTTAAGCGTCACCTACTGGGGAATAGCTAAAATGTTGTCTTAATAAATGATAGCGTAGTTTTGCTATTTTTAGCTAGAGGGCGTCACACACGCACGAGCTTAAAGTTTTTGTATATAAATTTTCCCAATGCCCGCTCTATAGTATATATATATATTTTAAATCTTTTTGTTTAAAACTAATCATTTTATCACTTTACTACACTGAAATGTGCTCGCGATTGACCTTCTTAGAAAATAACTTACAGTATATATTAAGAAAAACAATAGTGAAATCTAGGAAAATTTTGACACTTCTTTAGTAGTGTGAGTCTGTGAGTGAATTTTGATAACTTGACAAGTAAAAGCGCCAAAACATCGTTTAAACATTGGCACGCTAGATGGCGTGCAGACGATATTGTCGTGCAACAAATACCATCATTCGTAAGTAGATATTAGCAGCGATGCCATACTTCTTAACCTTGAACTAGATGCACTACGTTGAAAGAAGAGCAGCATTGCCAAACTTCTGTCGCTCGTTTGACTGTAATGGCGGCTGTACACGCTAATCGAGACGCCACGAGACAGGCCGAGTACGAGTGTGTACATGGTGCTCTCGTCGCGTCGCGTTGCGTCTCGCGACTCTCGTTCGCTCTCGGCAGCGTGTCGGTTTATTTTTATAGTATAAGGGTGACAAACGAGCACACAGTCCACCTGATGGTAAGTGGTTGCCCATAGACATCTACATCTATCCTCGTTTGCGAATCAAAATGCAGATGCGTTGTCACCCGTGAGGACTAAGATGGAATGCCTCATTTCCAGTAAAAAGGGCCTCCGGCCACCTACACTCACCAAGCGAAACGCAGAGGTAAACCTCTACTTCACGCTGGTATTCTGTGAGGTCGTGGTACCACCCCGGTTCGAGCTGGCCTATCCGGACGACAGCAAAAGCTGCCGCGTGGCTCTACCACTGTTAAAGGTTTCGGTTTCTTGCGCTCGAGTCAAAGGGTCTCGCGAGTATTGTGAAGAAAACCAGAGCGCGCCTGTACACATGTAGGGTGCAATATTGTTAAATAAATAAAAATATAGGTAGTTATATCAACCATCCACTATCTTTTTCTTAGTCATGGCTTATTGATTTTCTTTTAATGATAAATGTGTAAAAAAAATATAATAACTAATAGCATAAAGGCAAAATGCAGCAACAGTTTCATCACGTCGCAGGTCTATCGCAGCGGGCATCCGGAGTTCAAGTGATACAACGAGTGTGTACATGGTGTGTTCTCGTGACGAGCCTCTACGCGACGAGAGGCACGAGAGGCGACGAGACGAGCGTGTACAGCCGACATAATATTGTTGCGCGCCACTATTAATGTCGTGTACATGGCAACACTAGTTACACTAGCGCCCTCTAGTGTCGAGTAGCAGAACTAGGAGAGTCAAGATCCTTCCAGAAATTTCGGGACCGTGTCATGAAGCGACAATTAAAAAAAAAAGAACCTAACCTAAGAACAACAAAACAACAAAAGTAGAACAAGAAAATAATATATTTAAATTTTTAAAAGGGTATTTACAATTTTATATAAAAAAATGAAATATGATGATGGTGATGGATGACGTGAAATTACAATTAGATAAAAAAAATAAAGATATGAGAATATTGTAGTGGAGCCTAAAGGTCGAAGTGACACACGCTGCGCTTGGAGTAGGAGTAGGCACACGCTGAGCTTGTAGTTTCTTGGCGGTGATGGCACGCAGCGCCTGGTCTAGGCACACGCAGCGTCCGGAGCCGGCGCACGTAGCGCCTGGAGTAGGTGCACTCAGCGCCTGGAGCAAGCAGTCGCAGCGCCCAAAGGTAGCACGGGCACTAGCAGGTGGAGGCGCAGGTGACGACTCCAGAAGAAAGTATAGGCTTGTAGGATCCCGGAGTAGTGCGGCCCCGCGCTTGAAGTAGACTACGCCGACGACTTCAGATGTAGATAGAGGCCTGCAGGATCCCGAAGCAGTGCGACCCCGCGCTTGAAGTAGACTAGGCCGACGACTTCAGATGTAGATGGAGGCTTGCAGGATCCCGGGGCATTGCGGCCCCGGGATAAGGCCTTTAGTAGATGCTTCTCGTTTGAAAACTGAAGCGAGACTCTCGTATTCACCGATAATTCGGCTTTTATACCTTTTTAGAGAGAACGGGAAATTATTTAAAATGACCCAAAGCAAAAGAGTATTTATGTGGAAATATCGAGATAAAACATCAGACCAGTAACGAATTTGAATAAAAATTGCCATGACAACAAAATAAATAACAATTGTCAAATATGTAAATTTTTGGTTTTAGGCTTGTTATTAAGAATTGGCAAGTTTTATGTAAGAAATGAGATATTATTAAAAATATAGCGCAACAGTGCGCACGAAACCCGAAATTGCAGAGTTACGGAGAACTAAATAAAATATCGAAAAAGGTAAGACTCCATTGACAGCGATTTAGAAAGTGCTGATAACGTGAAAATACGAAGTAAAAATTATTTGTTATTGTGTAAAAACTTTACAGGATCCTATGGAAATAAAGGTGATGCAAAATATAAATGCAGAAAATCAAAAACAGAATGGAAAAATAGTGTAAAATGATATGTAAGTAGCATAACTGATAGCGTGAAAAGTGATGCAAAATATGAATGCAGAAAATCAAAAACAGAATGGAAAAATAGTGTAAAATGATATGTAAGTAGCATAACACTACAACCGATATGTACTCGAACATTCTAGATGTCGCTACAGTAGAATGTTCTGGAAACTATCTGAGGCCCTATATAAGGCTGGTATAGACCACGACTGAGTCAGTATTGCATTGGCGATACAAGAGAATACTTCGAAGCGAAATCATTAGTGTGGTTTTAGATTGTAATTAGTGTTGTGTGATTAAAGTGTCAATTTTGGTAATTTAAACGGCAGTTTTGGGATTTAGAAGTGGGATCAAATCATGCCGATTTTACCAAAGGATGACATGGAGGGTATCCGTACCCGAAGTTAACGCCAGCTGGAGATGGACCAGAGACGATTTGGTGGTGCAACGCCGCAAACGTCGGAGGGCCAGATGCTGACCACGGAGGCCGGCCCGTCAGTAGCTCCTGCATCTGCAGCACCTGACTTAGGTGCTCTGATGATGATGTTGCAGGATCAGGCTCGCCGACACGAGGAACAGGTCCGCCGACAGGAGGAACAGAGTCGTCAGTTGGAAGAGCAGCTGCAGCGCGGACAGGAGGAACAGGCCCGCCAACAGGAGGAACAGCGCCGTCGGTTGGAAGAGCAGCTTCTTCTCATGAAGGACCTTCACGTTACCTTCGGGAAAGAGATAAGGGAGGTGAAGGATAGGGTTGCTCAACATGACAACCGCCTGTCGGAAGCTGAAACCCGAATCGACCAAGTGAACAATCGGGTTGACAACGTGATGGTTGACATGAAGAAAACGCTGAACGACCTCAAAATTGGGGATGGAGTTACAGCTCCCGTGGTAGCTACAACAACTTCGCTACGTGGATTCAAAGTGCCACCGTTCGACGGGACATCTTCCTGGTCGGCCTACAAAATCCAGTTCGAAGCTGTCATGAAAGCGAACGGCTGGAATAAAAGTCAGGACATGACTGCTCTCACCTTAACTGTTCTGGAAGCTCTCGGTAAGGAAGTGACTTACGAGCAGCTCCTTGAGGCATTGGAGGCGAGATATGGCGACGCTCACCTGGAACACGTCTTTCGAGCGCAGCTCAAAGATCGCGTGCAACGCAGTAACGAAAACCTGCAGCAGTGGGCCCTTGAGGTGGAGAATCTGGTTCGAAAAGCGTACCAGTCTGTACCTGCGCTCATTGTAGGGAACCTGGTGCAGACATTCATCGACGGCATCCGCGACCTTGAAGTCAGAGCTGCTGTGAGGCTCGGGCACCACGACACGCTTAAGGACGCCTTGACCCATGCACTGGAGGTGGAAGCCGTGCGGCAGGATCATCGTTCCAACCGCGTCAGGGAGGTTGCAGCTGCTACAGTTCAGGACCGCAATAAAAGCTACAGCCCTAGGTGCTACGGCTGTGGAGAAAGGGGCCATCTTCGATCCAGCTGCCCTAAGCGAACTGTAGAAAGGGAAGGTGATCGATCTCGAGAGGGTGGTGCGGCTAATAACACCGCCCAGTAGCAGCAGGGAAACGAGTAAAAGCCAGGACTGCGGGGCGGGTGCTGGCTGATGTTAAAGAGCCCCATGGATTTCGATCTCACAAACCCATGATGGGAACAACCTAATCATCAAGGGCGAAGTCAACGTAACGCCGTGTAAACTGACCATAGACACGGTTGTCAGTTCTCAACTTATAAGTCGGTTCCTTGGGGACTCCGCATACAACCGAGAACGCATTAATTTGGTGACAGCCACCGGTCAGCGCATACCCGTCCGTGGAGAGAAGGAGATGGAGTTGAAGCTAGGCAACATGATCTATCATATCATGATCTGTCATCGTGGCTGATATAATGGACGGTTGCATCCTGGGCCTAGACTTTATGAGGAAGAATTGTTGTGAGATCGACGTTAAGCAAGGTGTTTTGAAATGTGGATAAGAGGAACTTTTCGCGGAAGGGGCGTTACTAGCGAATGTGTACAGCCTTAAGAAGATTGGTCTTCCGCCGAGATCGGAAACGATTGTGCCGGTTAGACTTCCTCGGGATCCTGGGCAAACTCTTTGTTGTGTACTCGTGGAAAGGGTAGACAATGATCTTCCATGGATAGTGGCTCGAACCTTGGTCAGAACCGCCGACATCTCAGGAGTACGTGGGCTGAACCTTTGTGATCAGGAACAGATTATAGAAAAAGGCACATTGGTTGGTACTAGTGAGGAAGTGGATTGGTTGCGTCGGTGCCAATATCTAACGACTGGGACCCTCAGCAAGGATGTACAAACGAGAGTGACCACACTTTTAGAAGACTGTCGCAGCGTTCTCTCCCCGAATGAAATGGTCATGGCGAAGAAGTTGTTACTCAAGTACAACAATGTTTTCTCGTCAAACGAAGCTGACATAGGAAAGACTGACTTAGTTCAACACAAAATAAACACAGGACAAGAATTGCCTATTCGTCAGCGGCCAAGAAGATTGCCTGTAGCACGTGAAAAGGAAGTGGAAACCATGATTGAGGGAATGGTGAAGGATGGTGTTATTGAACCTTCATCTAGTCCATGGTGTTCACCTGTGGTGCTGGTAAAGAAGAAGGACGGCAGCATGCGGTTTTGTGTTGACTACCGCCGCCTGAACGACGTTACGAAGAAGGACAGCTATCCCTTGCCTAGAATTGATGACACGCTGGACATGCTCACAGGCGTAAAGTGGTTTAGTACGCTGGACCTGAAAAGTGGCTACTGGCAGGTTGAAATTGAAAAGGAGAAAACTGCATTCTCCACAGGAAAGGGTCTGTGGCAATTTAAAGTCATGCCGTTTGGATTGTGCAATGCTCCAGCAACGTTGGAAAGGTTGATGGAGCTTGTACTTACCGGGCTAGTTGCAGATGCCTGTCTGGTCTACTTGGATGACATCATCAACGTAGGCCGTACGTTTGAGGAATACCTTCAAAATCTGTAACGCGTGCTCATGAAGATCCAGAGTGCCAACCTCAAGTTGAGTCCGAAGAAGTGCTCACTATTCAAACGGCAAGTTAGCTTTTTGGGGTATGTAGTGTCGGAAGAAGGTATCCGCACGGATCCAGAGAAAATTGCCGCTTTCAAGGAGTGGCTGGTTCCAAAAGACAAGACACAGGTTAGAGCATTTTTGGGTTTGTGCTCTTATTATCGCCGATTTGTGAAGAACTTTGCAGATATAGCCAAACCTCTGCACAATCTAACCGAGGAGAAGCGACATTTCTGCTGGGATGAAAGTTGCGATATTGCGTTCCAGGAGCTCAAGAACCGTCTATGTAAAACACCTATTTTGGGGTACCCTGATGCGGGCAAGGAATTCATAGTTGACGCAGACGCAAGTGATATAGGACTTGGCGGTGTGTTGTCTCAACGGAATGGTGATCAAGAGATTGTGATAGCGTACATCAGCAAGTCGTTGTCAAAGCCGGAAAGGAACTACTGTGTCACAAGACGGGAATTGTTTGCTGTGGTAAAGTCCTTGCAGCATTTTAGCAAATATCTTCTGGGGCGGAAATTCCACTTACGAACAGACCATGCTGCACTGAAATGGCTATTGTAGTTCAAAAATCCGCAAGGAGAAGTTGCAAGATGGATTGAACTACTGCAGGAATACGACTTTGTAATCGAACATCGCAGCGGGAAATCTCATGGCAATGCAGATGCATTGTCAAGAAGACCTTGCCCTGAAGATTGCAAGCATTTATTTATTTATTTATTTATTTACTCTTTATTGTACACCAGAAAATAAAACAAAAACGAATACAATTAAATCTAAATTAGAAAAATGTACAAAAGGCGGTCTTATCACTCTGAAAGTGATTTCTTCCAGACAACCTTAAGCATTGTACTAGACAAGAGGGTAAGGAAGTGGTATCTGTGAGGATGCTCAGGACAGACCAGCTCAGCAACGAGTGGAAGGACAGCTTACAACATGCACAGCACGAAGATTTGGACATTAAGCCGATTCTGGAATGGATGAAGGCCAGTGCTCCTAAGCCCAAGTGGAGCGACGTCTCAGCGATGAGTTCGACCATGAAAAGCTATTGGGCCCAATGGGACAGCTTGCTGATTCAGGATGGAGTCCTGTGCCGTAAATGGAAAAATGGTCGGAGAGACAGTTGTCATTTGCAAATGGTTGTCCCTAAGGCTAAAGTACCGGATGTTCTACAGCTGTACCATAGTGGTTGTTCAGGAGGCCACCTGGGAGTTAAACGAACTCTACTGAAGATCCGAGAACGGTTTTACTGGGTCCACTGCCGGGACGATGTCGAGGACTGGCGCCGCAAATGTACAAGTTGTGCGGCTGTAAATGGACCTCAAATTCGTAGTAGGGGCACATTGAAATTGTACAATGTTGGTGCACCATGGGAGAGGATAGCCATTGACGTTGTGGGGCCGTTTCCGGAAAGTGAAAGTGGTAACAAGTATTTCATGGTTGTTATGGATTACTTCACTAAGTGGCCAGAAGTCTTCGCCATTCCAAATCAAGAAGCTTCAACAGTTGCAGATAAACTGGTTCATGAAATCTTCTGTCGTTTTGGAGTACCTTTAGAGATTCACAGCGATCAAGGAAGAAATTTTGAGTCTCAAATATTTCAGGAAACTTGCCGAGTTATGGGTACTCATAAAACACGAACAACTTCTTACCACCCACAATCTGATGGAATGGTAGAACGATTTAATCAGACATTGGAGAGGTACCTAGCAAAAGTTGTGGAAAAACGGCAACGAGACTGGGACAGGCACATACAACCGTTTTGTTGTCATATCGAAGCGCTGTTCACGAAAGTACATCAGTGACACCAGCTTTCGCAAACTTTGGGAGAGAATTACGGCTGCCTGCAGACTTGATCACCGGAATACCACCTGATGCCCCACGCAGTATAACCGATTATGCAAATGACTTGTGGAACAAAATGAATGACATTTATGAGCACGTCAGACAGACGGGCCAGCAAGCCTCTGAGAAGATGAAAACACGGTATGACCGCAAAATGAACAACAAGGGGTTTGACGAAGGTTCACTAGCGTGGTTACACATCCAGTTCGCAGCAAAGGGAAATCTCCTAAGCTGCAAGCTAAATGGGACGGACCGTACCGGATTGTGACAAGGATCAATGACGTAACCTACTGGATACAGAAAGGTGCCAGAGGTACTCCTAAGATCGTCCATGTGGATCGACAGGCGCGTTATTATGGGGCCAATAATGCTCGGGACGAGCATGTCTTAGGAGGGGGCAGTGTTGCGCGCCACTATTAATGTCTTGTACATGGCAACACTAGTTACACTAGCGCCCTCTAGTGTCGAGTAGCAGAACTAGGAGAGTCAAGATCCTTCCAGAAATTTCGGGACCGATATGTACTCGAACATTTTAGATGTCGCTACAGTAGAATGTTCTGGAAACTATCTGAGGCCCTATATAAGGCTAGTATAGACCACGACCGAGTCAGTATTGAATTGGCGATACAATAGAATACTTCGAAGCGAAATTATTAGTGTGTTTTTAGATTGTAATAAGTGTTGTGTGATTAAAGTGTCAATTTTGGTAATTTAATCGGCAGTTTTTAATTGTCTCGAACCCGAAGCTCGTAACAATATAATAAAATACAAATACATTTTGAATTCGAGATTGTCATGCGATAGGATTTGCGCCCGGAATTTCTTGCGTGTTATATATTTTTGCTTCATCATCATCATCATCATTACAGCCTTTCACAAGTCCACTGCTGAATATAGGCCTCCCCCAAAGAATGCCACAAAGCACGGTCCTGAGCCACCTGCATCCATCGACTTCCTGCATGTCTTACCAGGTCGTCACTCCATCTCGTGGAGGGTCGCCCTACACTTCGCCTACCGGTACGAGGCTGCCACTCGAGAACCTTTCTTCCCCATCGGTTGTCGGTTCTTCGCGCTATATGACCGGCCCACTGCCACTTCAGCTTACTCATCCGTTGGGCTATGTTGGTTACTCTAGTTCAACTGCGGATATCCTCATTCCTTAGTTTATCACGCAGACAAACTCCGAGCATAGCCCTCTCCATAGCTCGCTGAGCGACCTTGAGCTTCCTCATACGGCCAGCTGTGAAGGACCACGTCTCAGTTCCGTAAGTCATCACTGGCAACACGCACTGGTTGTACAATTTCGTTTTAAGGTTCTGAGGTATGTCTGACTAGAAGATGTGTCGTAGCTTCCCGAACGCTGCCCAGCCGAGTTGAATTCGTCGATTGACCTCTCGGTCGAAGTTGGACTTACCTAGTCGGACTATTTGTCCCAGGTAAACATACTCGTCAGCAACTTCGAGCTTAGTGCTCCCAACAACTACCGGCATAGGTGTGACATGGACATTAAACATAATCTTTGTTTTCATCTTAAGACCTTTCCGTTGGGAGACACTATTGAGGTCATTGAGCATAGTGCTTAGGTCCTCCAGCGATTCTGCCATAAGTACTATATCGTCGGCAAATCGAAGGTGAGTGATGTACTCGCCATTGATGTTGATACCGTATCCTTTCCAGTCCAGAAGCTTGAAAACGTCTTCCAATGCAGCGGTGAAGAGTTTCGGGGATATGACGTCACCCTGTCTTACACTTCTCTGCAGTTGGATAGGTTTCGTACTCTGGTTCTGTACTCGGATAGCCATCGTAGCTCTACTGTACAAACACTTCAGCACTTCGATATACCGACAGTCAACTTAGCACCGCTGAATGGACTGCAGCACCGCCCAAATTTCGACGGAATCAAAGGCTTTCTCATAGTCCACATACGCCAGACATAGTGGCAAATTGTACTCTTCGGACTTCTGTACAATTTGCCGAAGGATATGTATGTGGTCTATGGTGCTAAAGCCCTTTCGGAAACCGGCTTGTTCGGGAGGCTGGAAGTCGTCAAGTCTGCGCGCGAGACGATTCGTAATGACTCTCGAAAACAGCACGTAGTCGCGGCTCAGAAGGGAAATCGGTCTGTAGTTCTTCAAGAGAGCATTGTCACCTTTCTTGAAGAACAAGACCACCGCACTTCTGCTCCACGCCTCCGGTGTAATGCCACCATGGAGGACGGAATTAAAGAGCTTCTGAAGGACTTCAAGTACCGGTCTTCCACCCGCTTTCAGAAGCTCCGCTGTAATTCCATTTGCCTGGGGCCTTACCGTTTTTAAGGTGCTGGAGAGCCATTCTAATCTCGCTCAGACTGACGTCCGGGATATCTTCGGAATAGTGTCGGATGAGACTCGCTCTTGGATCGTTACTCACACTTGCGTGTGGCTCCAACGATGACATGTACAGCTGCCCATAGAACCTCTCAATCTCACTCAAAATCTCAGGTGTCCCGGAAACGATGCTGCCACACTCTGTCTTCAGCATTGACAGTTGGCTCTTTCTGGCAGACAGATCTCTGGCAAAGACTTTGGAGCCTTGGTTCCGCTCGATCGCTTCTTCAATACGAGCTGTATTGAAGTTGCGTAAGTCCCGCCGCATGCATTTGGAGATCTGTCTGTTCAGTTGCCTGTATGCTGTCAAGTCTGTTGAAGAATGTAGCTTCATCTCCTGTCTAACAGCCATGAGACTAAGAGTGTGATCGGAGAGTTTTTGTGTTCTTCTGCGGCGGGTCTTGCAGAACTTAGCTCCGACCACATGGACAGTTTCCACGAGCTTGTCATTCATATCGTCCACTTCATTGCAGTCTTCTAGGCACTGAAAACCGTTTTGTAACTCGAGCTGAAAGGTTTCGGGACTTTGGAACAGAGCACGAGGGGGACTGAGCGTTGACTTCATTAGACGAGACCTCTCCAACTTAACGTTTAGGTTCAGTGTGCCTCTAACCGTTCGGTGATCGCTACCAGTTTTCACCCTCGCGATCACGGAGACATCACTGAACAGTTGTCGTCTGGTCGTCATAATGAAGTCAATCTCATTTTTTGTCGAACCGTCGGGGCTTGACCATGTCCACTTCCTGTGGGACCGCTTCTGGAAGAAAGAGTTCATCATAAAGAGTCCCTCTTTCTCCATGAAGTCGGCCAGCTGCTGGCCCCTTGGGTTCCGTTGCTCTATTCCAAATTTCCCTACTTTCAGCTCACCGTTCTCTCTTGTGCCTAGTTTTGCTTTGAAGTCTCCCATTAACACCGTATATTGGGTTTTGGAGGAATGCATGGCTCTAGAGATATCCTCATACATTTCTTCCACCTCCTCAGCGGGGTGTGCCGAGGTTCGTGCGTAAACCTGTATGACCTTCAGCGAATACCGTTTGGTTATTCTGAGTATAAGGTACGCAACCCTCGTCGACACACTCCCGATCTTTACAAAGTTGTTAACGAGAGACTTGTGGACGATAAATCCGACACCTCCTTGGGACAGATGGTCGCCCTCCCGGTGATAGAGCAAGTTGCCGGATTCGAGGATTACCGTGTCCTCCCCCTCTCTTCGGACTTCGGATAATCCTATAATATGCCAGCGCAACTTGTCTATCTCTTCTTCCAGCTCCACGATCTTCTCGTCAGTCCTCAGGGTGCGTGCGTTGTACGTTGCCAGGTCGAGTCGTCTAAGATGGCAACCGAACCTCCACCGGAGATTCTTAGCACCCCCTGCCCCGCCGTTACCATGGTCGCCACCGTAGCCAGGAATAGCGGGGCCGCCGAGGACTGGGGGCCGTCTGTTTGTTGCTTTAGTCATTGGGGGGTATTTGCCATAGTTGCCACGCTTGGCGAGCGGTTTGGCAACCAAAGTTTTTTTATTGAAATTTTGGCTATTATCAGGAAGATGCTGCTGCCCATCTCCTGCCTGTTTCCCTTTGTCGCCTTTTACGACACCCACGGGAAGATATGGGGTAGTGAATATTCTTGACTACACGGCTATATTTTTGTTTTACTTTAATTAATTCAATTTGCATTATTTCTATTACGTATTTGATTCCAATATAATAGAATATATTTTAATTTATTGTAGGTATCGTAATTAATTATTCAAAAGAGGCAATTTTATTTTCGGTGATATTAAAAACAGTAAGTTTGCATTTGATTTCAAATCTCGTCTCAATACTAATTAATTACCTACGTCATATGTGTCGGTGTTGAGTACAAAACTACAAAGGCATTGTTTCGTATTTTAATTTATTTAAACATGTTTTTGGTCAAGAATAAATAAAATTATAAATTGGTAAGCCACCAAAGTAGTCACAAAATTAATTTTACAAACATTTCCAAAATATAGATAAAAAAAATACCTATTGCGCATTTTTCAAACAGTTTCAGACAGACACACATTATTATTAGTTTGTTTTATTTTGTTGTAGTACCAAGCTCAATATCGCGTCATATCCTTTGTTTGTTGTTGTTGGTCTTGGACTTTTTTACTCGATTTGTCCTTGGATAACAGATGAAAATAATGGTTATGTATTATTAGTTTTGTTTTATTATGGTTATTAGATTAATAATTATTTATTTATTAATAAAATGTTTATCAATAAAATAATTATAAATATTAAACTTTATAAAAATAGAATAGAAATAAATGTCCGAGTGCCCGAGTTCGAGTCCAGCCGGCACCGAAGAATTTGTTAATTGCACCGCGGCGGACATTTTCTTTTCTTGCCCTAAAACTAATATACCTAATAAACAAATAATCAACAAGTCAAATGATTTTTGTTTTACTAAAAGCTTTTGTAGTTGTGTGTGCTTTGAAATTAGGAAATATTTTTTCACCTTCCTGGTAATTATTGCATACTGTTGGCGACGCGTCTATAAATAATATCTCAATTTATTAGTTTACAAATTACGAAAAGCTTCTAAAGATAAATTATCATGCAATTATTATTATACTATACGAAAACGCTTAGTAAAATTTTAAAGAAATTTCGAATCCTAAGATCCAGGGTTCGATTCCCCGGTCGAACTACTTTGTGTTGTTTTATTAGCAATATTTTTCTTAGTAAATTCATAAAGGGAATTTTTAAGACAATAATCTATGATTCCGGGTTCGATCCACCGGTTGAATTAAGTACTTTATTTATTTTCGAAAAATTTTAAGATAATATAGATAATCTAGAAACCAAGGTTCAGTCCCCGGTCGCAACGATCACTTTTGTCTTTTTGAGATTAATTTAAAGTTGTGTAATACATAATAATTATCTGTGTAAAATAAATGCAAATTTTGTATAAAAATAAATGCTTCAAATACTTATTTTGATCATTAATTTCAATAGTGTAAGGTTATAAAATAAAACTGCGTTTTATTGTTCTTAGTGTTGACATAGTTTATTTTCCAAGATTATTATTGAATTAAATAGTTTATTTACGCCTACAAATATAAGTTAAAAAATTTACAGCGTAAATACACGTCCCACTGCTGGGCACAGGCCTCCTCTCATTTCTGAGAGGGTTTTAGGGCAAGGAAAGTTCCATCGCGCTGCACCAATGCGTGTTGGCGAACTTCACATCTCTACGAAATATGCTTTTTTCTTATTTGTTAGACATGCAGGTTTCCTCACTATGTTTTCCTTCTCCGCCGAGCATGTGGTAAATCAGCACTTAAAATTGCAATTAACAATTTCATTGGTGCCATGAAATTGTTCTTCCGTCCCGGGTTTCTTGCGTACTGTGAAACTTACAGCAAGTGCTAACTATCTGAGTTACCACGGCTCATTTTACAAATATAACTTTTATTTTTATTACATAATTGTAAAATACTGGTATTCAGTTGACTCCGGTTTGACTGGGAGCCGACCCCAATATAGTTGGGAAAAAAGCTAGGCAGATGATGAATCGTACATAATATATAATTATTATATTATGTACGATTCATCATATTTTACCATCAGACAAAGTAACTGCATTTTTAGAACATCTTAATTTCCATAAACTCTAAAATTCAATTTACTATGGAGTTAGAGGCAAATAATTCTTTAGCTTTCCTAGATGTGTTAGTCATTCGAAATCCTAATAACACCATAGGTCGCACTGTGTATAGAAAAAAGACCCATACAAACCGATATTTAAACGGTGAATCCCACCATCACCCTTCAAAGTTAACTACCGTGGGCAAATCTTTGTTACAGAGAGCACGAGGGATCTGTGACAGCAAACACCTGGCCGCCGAGCTTCATCACTTCTAGCAGGTTCTGCACGACAACAAGCTTCGTGTTCCGCGCCTACGTCACAGTGACCGAGTGTAGCCGGCCATAGTCGAGCGTGTGCCTGCTGTACTACCATATGTCAGAGGTGTCACACACAAGATTGGCTACATCTTGAAGCGAGCTTCTATTAGAACATTCTTCAAGCCGCCGAAGAAGATTAGTCAGTTGAGTTCAGTGCTGCAGTACCTTTAGCGGTGCCAAGTTGACTGTCGCTATATCGAAGTGCTGAAGTGCTTGTACAGTAGGGCTGCGATGGCTATCCGAGTACAGAACCGCAGTATGAAACCTATCCAATTGCAGAGAGGTGTAAGACAGGGTGACGTTATATCCCCGAAACTCTTCAAGCTCTGCATTGGAAGACGTTTTCAAGCTCCTGGACTGGAAAGGATACGGTATTTAACATCAATGGCGACTACATCACTCACCTTCGATTTGCCGACGATATAGTCCTTATGGCAGAATCGCCGGAGGACCTGAGCACTATGCTCAATGACCTCAATAGTGTTTCCCAACGGATAGGTCTTAAGATGACAAAACAAAGATCATGTTTTATGTCCATGTCACACCTATGCGTAGTTGTTGGGAGCACTAACCTCGAAGTTGTTGACGAGTATGTTTACCTAGGACAAATAGTCCCACTAGGTAAGTCCAACTTCGACCGAGAGGTCAATCAACGGATTCAACTCGGCTAGGCAGCGTTCGGGAAACTACGACACATCTTCTCGTCAGACATACCTCAAACCCTTAAAACGAAATTGTACAACCAGTGCGTGTTGCCAGTAATGACCCATGGAACTGAGACGTGGTCCTTCACTGCTGGCCGGGTGAGGAAGTTCAAGGTCGCTCATCGAGCTATGGAGAGGGGCTTGCAGTTTCATGAAAACAAGACTACTGTACTTCTGCTCCACGCCTCCGGAGTATTGCCACCATGGAGGACGGAATTGGAACTTCTGAATAACTACGTACCTACTGGTTTGCCACCCGCTTTCAAAAGCTCTGCTGTAATTCCATACCCACCCGAAGACTTTCCATTATTAAGGTGCTGGAGAGCTATTCTAATCTCGCTCAGACTGACGTCCGGGATATCATCGGAATAGTGTCGGATAAGAATTGCTCTTGGATCGTTACTCACACTAGCGTGTGACTCTAACGATGATGTGTACAACTGCCCATAGAACCTCTCAATCTCACTCAAAATCTCGGGTGTCCCGGAAACGATGCTGCCACACTCGGTCTTCAGCTTCGACAATTGGCTCTTTCTGGCAGATAGATCTATGGCAAAGACTTTAGAGCCATGGTTCCGCTCGATCGCTTCTTCAAAACGAGCAGTATTAAAGTTGCGCAAGTGCTGCCGCAGGCATTTGGTGATCTGTCTATGTTTGTGATCTTTGGATTAGAGCACGAGGTGGATAAAGCGTAGTCTTCATTAGACGTGACCTCTCTAATTTAAGTTTAGGTTCAGTGTGCCTCTCAACATTCGGTGATCGCTGCCGGTTTTCACCCTCGCGATCACTGAGATATCACTGAACAGTTGTCGTCTGGTCGTCATAATGAAGTCAATCTCAATTTTTGTAGAACCGTCGGTGCTCGACCAAGTCCATTTTCTGTGGGGCCGCTTTTAAAAGAAAGAGTTCATCATAAAGCGGCCCTCTTTCTCCATGAATTCAGCCAGCTGCTGGCCCTTTGGGTTCCGTTGCCTTATTCTAAATTTTCCTATCTTCAGGTCACCGTTCTTTCTTATGCCTAGTTTTGCGTTGTAGTCTCCCATTAATACCATATACATAGTGGGTTTTGGAGGAATGTATGGCTCTAGATATATCCTCATACTTTTCCTCCACCTCCTCATCGGGATGTGCCGAGGTTGGTGCATAAACCTGTATGACCTTCAACGCAACCCTCGTCGACACACAATATTTATAACGTTGTTAACGAGAGACTTGTGGACGATAAATCCGACACCTCCTTGGGACAGATGGTCGCCCTCCCCGTGATAGAACAAGTTGCCACATTCGAGAATTATTGTGTCCTCCCCTTTCTTTGGAACTCGGATAATCCTATAATATCCCAGCGCAACTTGTCTATCTCTTCTTCCAGCTCCAGGATCTTCTCGTTAATCCTCAGGGTGCGTGCGTTGTATGTAGTCAGGTCGAGTCGTCTTAGGTGGCAACCGAACCTCCACCGGAGATTCTTAGCACCCTCTGCCCCGCCGTTACCATGTCGCCACTGTAGCCAGGAATAGTGAGGCCGCTAGGGACTGGGGGCCGTCTTTTTGTAACTCTCGTTATGGGGAATATATTGCCATAGTTGCCACGCTTGGCGAGCGGGTTGTCAACCGCAGTTTTATTATAGTAATTTATTGTTATCAGAAAGATGCTGCTGCCCATCTTCTGTCTCAGTTTTCCTCTGTCGCCTCTTACGACACACACGGGAAGATATGGGGTAGTGGGTATTCTTACCCACCTCCTCAAGGGGCCATGTATGTATGTACACAAAAATAAATAAAAATAGAAGTAATTTAAAATAATGTGATATTCACTCTGTAAATACTAAGAACAGACACAAGATTAGTAGTAGTACTAGTACCAGTGCAGTTACTCGACTTAACAGTAACATTAAATTCTTTGGTAATAACATTTAAAATTTTTAAAGTTTACCTTCCGGTATATATTATTCTACTCCAGTGTTGCCAGATGTACGATTTAAATCCTATTCATACGATTTTTAAGAGTTATATGCATGTACGATCAAAACATAAAAATCGTACGCAATTCATACGACTTTTCACATTTTCAACCAATGTTTTCGCGGAATCATATAGAAACAAAGCAAATACTTTGTTTCCTCTAATGAAAATTGTGCCTCGGATTGTAACTGAAGAAATAATGCAAAATGTGGACGATGAGTGGAGAAGATTACCCATGCTCTTTATTAAGTTGATATGACTCTCCCGCCAGACGAATTTTGGGCAGAAATATGTGCGCTAGATGATTTTCAGAATATAGCAAATTTTTTCTCGATTAGCTATGCCTTCCTCACTCTAATGCAGATTGTGAACGGTGCTTTAGTTCAGTAAATCTCATCAAAACGAAAATCCAAAATAGGCTCAGTATTGAGATTTGAGACAGTGAACGGCTTACTATTAGCCAAACAACATATAAAACGCTTTGGTTGTTGTGTTGATTTTTCTCTATCAAGAGAAATGTTAAATAATATGAACAGTAAGATTTTATATGGAGATAAAGACTAATAATTTTGTATTTTTAATTCTCAATTTTTGTATAATTTCATAAAACAAAGTTAAAAAAAAAACGTACTATTTTTATTTAATGACCTTCTTAAGGAATACGACCTTTTTATTTACTCATCGTACGATCGTTCATTCAAAATGTCTGGCGACACCGCTCTACTCTATGAGTTTACCACTTGGCCTAAAGGTCTAGATACCAGGCCATAAACTCCAAAAAAAAATGAGTTTACCATTTCAAAAACACGCGCGGTACTTTTATTAAATAAGTTTTTGACATTAACTTCGTAAGACAGCTTTTTTTTTCCAGAGAGTTCGTTTACTAAGTTTGTTAAGTACACGAATTGTATAAATTTAATGTTATGCACTAAATGGTGTGCTCGTAAAAAATCAAAAAGGATTTTGCGATTTGACTGTCAAAATTGCCCCGATTGGCGGTATATTTTGACTCAAAATATAACGTTACCCTGAGGCATTGAGTTATATGTACTACGTACTAGAGAAGCCATTCCGAACATTGACTATGTTCAACTGAACTGTAGTGCAGTCCCTACAGTCCATACAAACTAAATATTGTGTAAATTGAAGATTTGTTTATTCCATAAAATAATTATTATTACATTTTATTTAGAAATATGTTTGTTTAGATTAAATGAAGATATTTTATAATAAATTCTTATATTTATTTTATATCAATATCTTATTTTATATCAAATTAAAGTCTTCGCTCATGCGCGACTACTACTACCGCGCATGCGCGAAGACATGAGTAGGACACAATTTTTGTTTGGAATGGCTTCTCTAGTACGTAGTACATATAACTCAATGCCCTGAGGGTACAAGCTAATAATCTTTGGACCATAACACTAAATTGGCAATTATCTTCAGAAACGAAAATCCATAAGAAGTAAAAAATTTTCAGTTCCTTCCTTCCACTTGCAGGTAAGTTTAGTGGTTATCAATATCAATTATTAAATGTTTTGGGTTGGCTATAGATATCCGGTACTTGATTTTAGTTATGTTTTCAACTTAGGAGGCTTGTCAGGGTTAAGCATGAACATTTTAAACTGTTTTTGAATGTCGGAAATGCGTTTTTAATTAATTATGACAAAAATAAATTTCAATAAAAATTCCGTATAACGAAACGCAAATATGACAATTTTGTATAGTGTTATGAGATTAGATGTCAAAAACAGATGCAAAAAGTGTGAATCGGAACGGTTGTTGACGGCCATGTTGTCGGCAACCGTAAATGTCAAATATAATATATTATCTATGATGTCAAATGTAAATTGTCATTCCGTTTCTCTAGTAGTCACGCGAATGTTCTTTTTTGTGCTTAGTGCTGTGTTTTCCCTGTTTTTTACGACGACTTCTGCTCTGTTTTTGGACTTCTTTGATTGCCCTTACGTTTGACCTTGGCTTTGTTTCTGGTTTTGATTGGATTGCATTACTTTGGACTTTGGCTTGCTTACCGGACCTGAGAATGAGCGATTACGAACCCGTAGCGGGGCCTTCTTCGGCATCTGACGCTTTACTCGAGGAACCATCACACATCGACGAAGACTTTTCTGACGACGGCGACTATGTGAAGCGTCGACTATACGTGTCTGAGATTATGTTCATGTGGAATCTGTCGGATATTGTGCGTGAACTTGGAACGAACGAGCAATGTGTTCGATATAGTGAGGATGAAGGGCTGGTCCTAAAGGAACGAAAGTGCGGCAAACATAAAACTAATATGAAAATTTCATACTCAAGTGGCTGCAAATCGCTTGGTACTTTCATATGTGCTAAAGCATCCTGTAAGGGGAAAGCTGGAGGCAGTGGAGTTAAAATCTCACGACGACAAGGGACTTTTTTTGAAAATGTAACTCTTGATATGCCCCACATATATTACCTCATATATGCATATTCACAAGGATGGTCTTATAATCAAACAATCCATGAAGACCCATATAAACGACAGAGACAACAATGTTTAAGCCCAAATACAATATGTGATTGGTACAATTACTGCAGAGAGGTAGTTGTTATTTACTACCTCGAGAAACAGAATCAGTTTACTGGAAAGATTGGTGGCCCTGGTAAAATTGTACAAATTGATGAGAGCAAATTTGGAAAACGAAAATACAATAAAGGTAAATATAAGTATGATTATGTTTACACCTTTTTTTGTCATACTAAATGTCTAATATTAATTTTATTTGTTATAGGACGTCACATCGAAGGCCACTGGGTGCTCGGTATGATAGAAGATGGGTCTGAGGATCTCAGACTAGAGGTGTGCCCGGACAATATTAGGTCTGCTGAGGTACTGGTGCCGCTTATACAGAGACATGTGGCGGCGGGTACCACAATTCATACTGATTGTTGGCGGGCATATGATTGTTTGGCAGAACACGGGTACACACATAAAAAAGTTAACCACTCAGACCCAGACAATCCATTTGTGGCTGAAGATGGGACTCATACACAACGAATTGAGTTGCAGTGGAGAGCAGTGAAGAGGTTTTTTAGAAAACAAAATTATAATAATTCTCAAAGTTTTACAGACGTGATAGTAGAGTATTTGTGGAGACGAAATGTGGAAAAGTTTAAAAAGGATCCATTTAAAGACATTATGCGAGCAATAAAGCATGTGTATAAAATAAATTAAATAATTAAAATTACATTGTTTCATTTACCACTATCATAGCAGAGTTTAGGGAAACCTGATTTTAGATAAGATAGATCGAATTTGTACTAAAACTGACTCAGAACACCCCGACTCCACGTAGTCTTGTCTGCCCTACCCCTAGAGTGTTTTTTAAAGCCGTAGGCGCGGAGGGAAAGCAGCCCCCGCCCGCTGTAGCAAATCGCAGGCCCCTGTGTGAGCCGTAGCGGCTGAGGCTGGTCGCCGAAGGCGACCAATAAGCCGAAGCTGCGGAGGTGAGCATGGGTGCCTGTGATTTGCTACGCAAGGGCGAAGGGGCTGCACTTCCCGCAGCGCCGAAGCCGTTGCAGAAGTAATTTTGTGTCAATATTCCTGTGTAAAAAGTGAGGTTATGATTTTACAAAAAAGAATATTACTCATAAACTATACATTTCCGCAACGGGGGAAGGGTAGGGGGGGCTTCCCCTGACCCCCCCCCTCCCCCTCCCAACCTCGTAGGCGAGTACCGGATGTCTATAGTTTAACCAATGTTTTCCTGGATAATTTTGACACATCTGGACACAACAATATATGGAGTTTTAAACAAATGTAAGTTATTTGTTCGATAAATGGTTAAAATTAGTTTTTAGGGGGCGTTCGAGAATTACGTAACGCAATTTGGGGGGGGGGGGGTCTTGTAAACATAGACCTATCCTCTACCTACGCTTGTAAAACGTTATGATGCGTTACAGGGGCGGGAGGGGGCGTTCGAAAAACGCGTTGCGTAACATTGTTTTTGATTATTTACATATGTAATTTATCCCTAAATTAACCCTTTATTTATATATATAAATAAAGTTCATCATCATCATCATCATATATATATACCCTTTTCGTGTATGTTTTGTGGGGAACCCCTCGACTGTATGATTAACATTAACAGAGGTATTTTTGCGGCTTTCCAGTACTTTGCGCGACATAATTGTGAATTTTAGTTAAAATGATCGATCATTTGGATGTTACGTAACGTTGGGGGGGGGGGGGTACATATAAACGTTACGGCGCGTGACATGGGGGGAGGGAGGGTCAAAAATCTTCAAAAATTGCGTTACGTAATACTTGAACGACCCCTTAGTCTTTAATCTAAGTAAATGTATGTTTGTATTTGTATACGTAACAAGTGGAATTAGTACTTTTGCAGTTGTAATAAATATAATAATTTATGTATAAAATAATTTATGTGAACTTAGGGAACGGGGGACCTTAGCTTGCCGGCCACTGTAATGTTTCGTTACGTCGTCACAGTTTGGCCTGCAATAAGATGCGTTAGTAACATGAAACAGCAAGGCAGTTCAGATTACGGTCTTAAACTGACCTGCAATAAAAGTTGCATGTAGCCCCTAATAAAAGATGCCTAATGAAACTTGTGTAGTGTAGATATTAGTTAACCAAAAAATATGTCCAGGACATGTAAAATCAGCACGCGATGGGGCAGCGCGGTGGGCTCCTCCCCGCCCCAAAATCCTTTTTCTTCGAAGAAAAGAGAAACCCTTTTCACTAATAAAATGGATGAAGTCAAGTAACAATTTACCTATAAAGGTGAATTAATAATAACTTAATTTATTTTCTTTCCAGAATGGAAACAAGTAATTTAGTACAACGAGGTAACACCCTACAAGTCACTTGCTATAAAAGAAGCAGTTATGAGGTTAGCCGCGAATTTTTGATTAGCGGGTGCACTACTTTCCAAGTGAACGTATTGGAAGTTAAAATGCAAAGCAACCAAACACCTAAGTGTCATATTCTTGTCAGGTTTTTTAAAAACTGCCCAAAAGACAACAACACCTACTCTATAACTTTATCCAGTAGCAAACTAAGCATTGCAGAAAAAAGCTTTTTGTCTGACGACGGTACTTGGCATTTAATTAAGGAGACTGATCAAGTTTTAGCGTTCGACATCTCGGTTGTCATGGATACAGTACACATTAGCTCATTCGAAGCGCTATACGATGATACTGAACTAACCGACTTTGAGCTCCGCGGTGAGGATGGATCAGTGAAAGTACATAAAGCTGTTCTTGCAGCTTCTAGCCACGTATTGAAGCGAATGCTCAGCGGCAGCTGGCGAGAGACTACAGAAGGTCACGTCGATGTCCCAGGCACTTCGGCACAGACATTGCAGCATTTTAAAGATTACATATATTTGCGCAAGCTGCCCAATACTGGCCTGGAGCAGATCCTGCTTCTGGCTTCGTATTACATGATACCAAAATTAGAACAAAAATGTGTGAATAAACTGGTGAATAGCTTGACAGCGCAGAAAACTTGCGACCTGCTAGAGTTCGCGATGAAACACAAAGTGAACAGGCTTATTCTGGCTATTCTTGAATGGGTTCAGAATAGGGGTGTGGAAGTCAAGGATATGCTTCCATTCTTTTCGAGTTGTAAAGATAATAATTGTGAAGAATTATCATAATCTACGTAATTTCCGTATTATATTATAGTATAGAGCAAAATACACACGTGTAGTTAATCAATATTTTGAAGCCGTCTATTAAATCTGGATGAAAATAATAATTCAGTTCATTGTTTTTCACAATAGATTACTCATTATCAACAAATTATAATTGTCTAATAAATTTTTAAATATACATAGCAGTACTTGTATTGTGATGTTAGAAACACTTACTTGATTTACTTAAATCTTAATCCAATTAGAAATGATAAGACTGACAGACTGATTGAGGCTAATTGATTAAAAATATTGAAAAATTGAAACATTTAAACAGACTAAAACGGTACACGGAAGATTAAAATACTTTTCTTTTGAGTTAACATTCCAGGGTGAGCATCCCATGTATAATAATTTATCAAACAGTTCATAACTAGATAGATGGCTGATGGTACATCAACCTGCGTATTCAATCTATCAGTACCAATATGAACACATTTAATTAATAATTTAGTTAATGATTTCTTGTATTAACGCAAATACTACACAGATAACAGAATAAAACTAATTTGATGGATTTTATTGTATTTAGAATTAAACCTATGGTATCAGTTATATCTACTCATGACACAAGACAATGAACCTCTCATTCATCCCGAGTGGCAATTAAATAGATAAAATCTGTGAAATAAGTTTTATTCAAAATAACTTAGTTGTTGTTTTGTGTTTTGTGAATATGGTTATTTTGCTCTATTTGAACTTATTAGTTTGTGTAGACGTCCTTTATTAGTTTGTGTAGACGTCCTTTATTATTACATTTATTATTTTGTTATTTAAGTTTATATTTTATCTCTATCTATTGGCGGCGTAGTCTTCCTAGAGGGGGGGGGGGGGGGGGAGAGACCGATTAAGCAACAAAATTACTTGATCCCTAATCTGCGGTCTAGTAAGTTGTCACTAGATTTTGTGGTAGAGTTGAGAAATTTTAGAAGTAGCGAAACGAAATAATGAGATAAATAAGAGCTGTCTCGTATTAATTAATATAGGTTATTCAATATCTTCAGTTATTTTCTAGGGTAGGCAGTGCGAGTGGCCCCTGCTCTCCCCTAACTACGCACATCTATAATACGGCCGACGTATCTTGGCGAGTCCGACCTTCGCGCAGAAGGTTGCGCAATAGCTTTTTTAAGGAACAAAATGGTGGCATGAGGCGACGTACGGGGGGCGGTGGTCTAGGCTAGAGATTGACCATAAGTAAACACAATCGACCCTTTAGTCATAAAATATCGCAATCGATTAGTTTTATTTAGAAGTTATTGATTTTTGTTTATATAAGATATTAAACGAAATAGATTTACAAATATAGTGAATTTTGTTGATAATAAACAAGATTTCGACTTAAATAAAAAAAAAAAACTAAAAACATATTATTTTCTCAGCTGAAAGACATAATGTACTTAAATATCAATTATCTATTAACGTCTTCTTGAGTAACGACTATTTGAGAAAATTTAGAACCTCCTTATAAATTGCAAATAAATATATTTTTATGTCTTAATTTTAATCGATTTGAATAAAAATCGATTAAACAACACGCTCAGGCACGCGTGTTGGACATCCCTTTCTGGTTACTTCGTAAAGCTTCGTGCTTATTCGGCAATGCTCGGTACACGGTAATATTTCTCAGTCACACGTTAGCATTGGTGTCGTGTTCGTGTCGCTATCTCTGTCTTGAGCACAGTCGGTTACAAAAGTTTTCGTTGTTATTGTTGTTTGTTTTTATTAATAGTGTTAAGTTTGTTTTGTTTGTTTTATTTGTTTTATTTGCAAGTGTCAGTTAGCACTTATATTATTCGCCAAACATGCCACCAAAACATAACAGTGTGTTAAATCGCCAGGCGAGAAAAATTATTTACGATTTAACGCAATATATGAAAAAAAGAAAAAGAAGAAGGCGTAAAAGATGTCGATAAAGTTTATTTAAGAGTTGCTAACGCAACTGGTGTGTCCCAACGCACAGTACAGCGGATCGCAACTGAAGGCAATATTTCGGGCTTACTTTCAGTATTCCGCACGCCTGGTAAAAAAAGGTCTAGATCAAAACCTATTACTGATATGGATAATTTTGACCAGGGAGTAGTAAAAAGATGCATACACAACTTCCACAAAACTGAAAAAGAAATGCCGACGATAAACAAATTACTAGCGAAACTCAAACGGGATATAAATTTTCAAGGTGGTAAAACGAGCTTAAAAACAATTATCAAAAACTTGGGTTTCAAGTGGCGAAAGACCGAAACCAATAGAATGGTTCTTATAGAGAAGACCGACATTCGCCTGAAAAGGATCTTGTACTTGAAGGCAATGAAAAAATACAGGGACGAAGGGCGACCAATTGTATTCACTGACGAGTCGTATGCCCACTCATCACATACAAAAGGTAAGGCGTGGTCAGATGGTTCCGCTCAAGGACTAAAGCGCCCGATATCAAAAGGTCAGCGGATAGTGATGGTACATGCTGTGTCAGAAGCAGGGTTTGTTCCGAACGCGCTACTAATGTTCAAATCTGGCAGCAAAACCGGAGACTATCATGATGACATGAATTTCAAAAATTATGAGAAATGGTTACGGACCCAACTGATTCCAAATTTGAGCCCTAACTCGGTGGTGGTTATCGATAATGCTCCGTACCACAACAAATTAATGGATCCTGCCCCTACATCTAATGACAAGAAGGCAAAAATGGAATCGTGGTTATTAGAAAAGGGTATACCATATGAAAAGGACATGCGTAAACCACAACTTTACGATCTAATAAAAAAAAACAAAGACGTGAATAAAAAATACGTAATAGATGAAATGTTTAAACAAAACAACCACGATGTCCTTCGTTTACCCCCATATCATCCCGATTTAAACCCCATCGAGATGGTGTGGGCTGCCATTAAAGGGCACGTAGCCGCTAAAAACGTCGACTGGAACGTAACCCGGACAATGGAGCTCATACAAGAAAAAGTAAATTTAATGGGTCAGAATGAATGGAGTGCTTTATGCAGAAAAGTGCAAGAGGTCGAACATGACTATAGGAAGAGCGACCATATTATTGACGAAATGACGGATCAATTATTCATCATTAATACAGCTTCAGATTCAGAAAGTGAGTCTGAAAGTGAGAGCGACGATTACGAAGATGAACCTATGCCAAGTACCTCACATGGTACACAAGGGGCCGACGACTTTATGTTAGGAATTTCCCCCCTCAGCGACAGTGATTAAATAATAATAAGTGTAAATAAATAAAAAGTATTGGTACGACTTTCCATTGACGTCAGTGGAGTTTGGTGTTGATACGTATTTTTACAGAAAGATTACACTATTATAAGCACACACACAAAGTCTCAATATACGGAAACGCGTAATTTTTGAGAAAAGAATAATTGAAAATCAATTATTCTTGCAATGTTTATGTCTAATCTGCTAATAAACTGGCGCCATTTTGTAATGTCATTGTCGACGTCAATAGGGATGTCGATTCTTTCCGAAAAAGGTCGTTTTTTAAATCGATTCAAATCGTAAGCTGATGTATCGATTCCTAAAAAATCGATTTCTAAAATATCTATATTTTTTTCATGTTTGCATTTATAATGTAAATATATATCCATTTTATGAGAAAAAAATCCCCTTCATCATAAAATATAGGGGGACTGATTCAGAAGGATTTCTGTATCTATTTTGAGACTGCTACCTCTCCGGCGCTGCGGGAAGAGCAGCCTCTACGCCTTAGCGTAACAAATCGCAGGCATCCCTCCTCGCCTCCGCAGCTTCGGCTTGTTGGTCGCCTTCGGCGACCAGCCTCAGCCGCTCCGGCTCGTCCGATGCCTACGATTTGTTACGGCAGGTGGAGGCTGCTCCCCCTACGCGCCTCCGGCTCTATAAAACCACTCTAGGGGTAGGACAGACTCGTACCAGGTGGAGTCGGGGTCAATCAATTCGGTTCTTTGACATAAGTTGAACCTAACCTATTTTATTTATCTGCCCTAATAGGTACTGTTAAATAAAACAAATTTCAATAAGAGATCATTTATCATGGTATCTTTCTTGTTTTTCATAAAATGGGTTTATATTTACATTATAAATAGAAACATTAAAAAAATATAGACATTTTAGAAATCGATTTTTTGTGAACCGATACATCAGCTTACGATTTGAATCGATTTAAAAATCGACCTTTTTCGGAAAGAATCGACATCCCTATTGACGTCGACAATGACATTACAAAATGGCGCCAGTTTATTAGCAAATTAGACGTAAACATTGCAAGAATAATTGATTTTCAATTATTCTTTTCTCAAAAATTACGCGTTTCCGTATATTGAGACATTGTGTGTGTGCTTATAATAGTGTAATCTTTCTGTAAAAATACGTATCAACACCAAACTCCACTGACGTCAATGGAAAGCTAAGCCAAAGTATTAAATGTAAATAATATTATAGTATGTGTTTGTGATAAAATCTGCCCCTATCGAAAGGTGAGGTATCAAAATTGAATCTTTAATTTATAATGTCTCCAAAGTGTTTTGATATTTTTGGTCACTGTATTAGGGAAATTTTATTTGTACATTGGTATATTTAAAAAAATGACAATAACAGTTTTCTTCACGAGTGTTCATGCGCTAAACTTCGCAGAGCCTATATTCAGACTCGCCAAGATACGTCGGCCGTATTGTATCTTGAAGTCTTACCTGGTTGAAAGGGAAGAATTATTTTTATTTTAAGATGCAAAGATAAATAAGTTTAGCTTGCTTATTAGCGAGGATTGCCTCGAGTTAGAAGTGTGTTGAGAAGCTGTGAATTTGGACTTTGGTTTGCTTATTTACTTTTTACCATGTACTTAGCGAGTTCCTTACTCTTAAACTACTCAGCTCTTGAAGAATATATATACTGAGAAATAAAAGTATTGCATACCTTAAGCGAAAGCGCAAGGTAATGTTCTACTATCGCCTAAAAATTAAAATACCAACATTTTATCGAATAAAATCGTATCTAGCAATCATATTATACATATAAATGATATAAAAAGCACATTGTTAGAAAGATAAATGATTGTTTAACTTATTAATAATTTTTTTAAATCGATTAATTGCTATTTTTAAATAAAAAAAGGGTTTTAGTGGCTTATGGTGTGGATTTATCATGTCCCTGTGGCTTGTAAACACTATAACTTTTGAAAATATCAATTGTTTAACTCAATCTATTTTTTAATCTCTTCATCTATCATGTGGGAAGCCACTGAATGTAAATGACAGTGTAATTTTGTTTTGTTTAGCTATAATTAATTTTTTTCGGCTCCAAAATGGCGAAATTTTCGTTGATTTGCTTGCCTCGTATATAAATTGTTTCTGTAAATGGGGATCTACAGCCACAGAGTAGTTTAGTTCACAGAGTACCTTTGTATTAAGTTTAGTTCGGCTCAGGCTCACAGATCACAGAACACATTCGGCTTCAGTCGCCGTCGTGAGTGGACATTTTTTCGGTTGTTTTCAGCGGCTCAAAAAGATCGCTGTACAAATACACAATATTCGAATAACCAAATTTCTTAAATACTTGATTATAATAATAATAAGAGATTTTTTTATTACAATATTTAAAAGCACAGAATAAATAATAGTAGTACGTACTAAAAGTAAGTAGTATAATTTTTTTTGTCATGGGTGACATTTTAATGCTTTTCGAGGGTGTCGAAACCGATAGGGTTGTCGAAATGTAAATCCAAGATGGCGGCCGCAATAGGTATCAATTTTTTCATCATGGATGTCATTTTCATGGTTTTCGAGGGTGCTGAAGCCGATAGTGCTGTCGAAATGTAAATCCAAGGTGGAGGCTGCAATAGGTATAAAATTTTTCATCATAGGTGTCATTTTCATGGTTTTCGAGGGTGTTGAACCTGATAGTGCTGTCGAAATGTAAATCCAAGATGGCGGCCGAATAAGGTACCAATTTATTCATCATGGGTGTCATTTTCATGGTTTTCGAGGGTGTTGAAGCCGATAGTGCTGTCAAAATGTAAATCCAAGATGGCGGCTGCAAAATATATCAATTTTTTCATCTTGGGTGTCATTTTCATGGTTTTCGAGGGTGTTGAAACCGATAGTGCTGTCGAAATGTAAATCCAAGATGGCGGCTGCAATAGGTATCAATTTTTTCATCATGGGTGTCATTTTCATGGTTTTCGAGAGAGTTGAAGCCGATAGGGTTGTCGAAATGTAAATCCAAGGTGGCGGCTGCAATGGGTATCAATTTTTTCATCATGGGTGTCATTTTCATGAGTTTCGAGATTGTTGAAGCCGATAGTGCTGTCAAAATGTAAATCCAAGATGGCGGCTGAAGTAGGTACCAATTTTTTCATCATGGGTGTCATTTTCATGGTTTTTGAGGGTGTTGAAGCCGATAGTGCTATCGAAATGTAAATCCAAGATGGCGGCTGCAATAGATATAAATTTTTTCATCATTGGTGTCATTTTCATGGTTTTCGGGGGTGCTGATGCCGATAGTGCTGTCGAAATGTAAATCCAAGGTGGCGGCTGCAATAGATATCAAGTTTTTCATCTTGGGTGTCATTTTCATGGTTTTCGAGGGTGTTGAATCCGATAGTGCAGTCGAAATGTAAATCCAAGATGGCGGCTGAAGTTGGTACCAACTTTTTCATCTCGGGTGTCATTTTCATGGTTTTCAAGAGTGTTGAAGCCGATAGTGTTGTCGAAATGTAAATCCAAGATGGCGGCTGCAATAGGCATCAATTTTTTCATCATGGGTGTCATTTTCATGGTTTTCGAGGGTGTTGAAGCCGATAGTGCTGTCGAAATGTATTTAAACTACTTTAATAATTCCGTATAATCATGTTATACGTATTTTTTTTAATGCGCTTAAGGTATGCCCAATTGGATTTACCAATATTATTTTATTTTGCTACTACGTATTTACCGATTCTTAAATGAGGGTAGAAGTGATGATGTTTTACCATCAGGTACACTGTTGCTCGTTTGTCACCCTCTTACATCTCTCTGCAGTTGAATCGGATTCGTAATTTCCGATAGCCGTCGTAGCCCTACTGTACAAACAATTCAGCAATTCGATATACCGACAGTCAACTAGGCACCGCTGAAGGGACTGTAAATACATAATAATACATAATACAGTATATTTAAGAACAGAGTACATATAGTTACCAACAAAAACCAGTGCCTTTAATTTTGTGTTTACGCTTTTAGAATTTATACACCAATAACATTTTTAATTATTCTTCAAATAGTTGTTAAAACAAGATTTAAATACTGTGGGTTAAAGCTCTGGTTATAAGAAAAAAATGCAGCCAGTCACAGTTTTAAGACCTTATTATAATAGTCTTCATAATATAGCAAATACAAATATTTTAGCATAGACGATCGACGTTTTAGCTTTGATTTTGTACGAAGATACAACGGTACGTAGATGTCAATTTAGAATATGTAATTTCATTTCCTAATAAACGTTAAACTAATATAGTGTTTTATTTTCGTATTCTAACTTGCTGCAGTAGGTACTAATGGGTCGGTTCGACCGGTGAAAAAACGGCACTAAGTATATTTATACAACAATGGTTGTGCTATTTTGTATGGTGAGGTGCTTGAATCGGAGACCCCTTTTTCCTCATGGGCGTGGACACATGGTTCTTATTCGATAATAGATGTATCTTTGGGTCGCAGCAGTCACTTACTACTCTCAGGTGGATTGTCATAGCTTATCACGTTCACTCTCAACGCACCACGAGTCCACTAACTGTACACAGATTGCGATTTGCGATGGGAATATGTCAACTTCACCTATGCGGTACATCGGCGACCTTAGGGCGCCCAGTTTGTAGGCTTTATAGAAAGAAACTTTGATGATGTGATTTCCGAATTAGCAGCTGTTAGAGCTAGAAAAACTAGATTTCAAATATTTGTACATAATATGAAGGTATATGAGAAAATACTACTCTGTTTACGCAAAAGCGTTGGTGTCAGGCATCGACGTTAGATGGCTCTCGGCTCGGCTGATACGGGATGACGTTCGCGCGTGTTGAACGTCCGAGCTTACTGAACGGTGGGAGTCGAGAGCGAAAGATTAGAAGTCTTCTTCGCGTCGAAGGAGAAGGCAGTCCGTTTGGTTGGGAGCTCTTAGATCTAATTTTATGTTAGGCGCGTATGGTAAATATACCACTGGGAATGGTAGCGCGTTTTGAGAGTTTACCCGGGACTTTAGGTTTAACGCAGAATCTGTATAAGTGGATTCGACTGTATTAGTTACTAGTGCGGTAGTTAATATTCTAGAAATAACGGTGACCTTTGACCCGTACGTTCTGTGTTCATTTTCGCGAGTCAATCGTAACAAAGGAAGAAAGTGACTGCGGAAGGCGACCTTAGCTTGGAGAGGAGCTGAGGGCCGAACTGCTGCAGGGGGAACGGTCAAATAAGGTCAATAACACTACCAGCCACACCCAAATACACATCACTGACCTTTACCTCCTAGCACAATACACCCACACGAGACCTGACCGAATCCTGAGGGACCAGTCGCCTTGAATAGAGGTAAGTAAGCTCTGTTCAATAATTGTAACGCTCCCCCCGGATTATTTGGTGTAATTAGACTTTTAACCCGTGGCGTGAGGACGCCCGACCAGCATCTGCCTGTAGCTTCTTCGTCTATGGGCCGCGAAGGATTCTACTCCTGGGATAGGCAGCTGCCGGCCGTAACATTTGGTAGCAGAACGCGGTGCTGGGATCGATTCCCGGTCGATCCACCGACCATAGTATTTGATAAAAATTAAATAATTTTGGTGGCAGGGAGCGTTGGGTTGATTGGTTTAATTTTGTGTCTACAATCACGCCCGTCCGTAATACGTAAAAATATTTTTTTTTATTATATACGTAATAATAAAATTCCTTTCTTTGTTAGCTTGCTTTGTTGTTTGCGGGTAAATTTGAAAAACCACGCCCGGTTCGCGCGCAAGCGGGAGATTGCGTCATGTAGGTAGATGGTTATTTTTACGTAATCGGTTAATTATCGTTGTCGATTGGTTGTAGTGTATTACTTATCGAAGGGTCGATTTCCGAGCAAGGTATTTTTTGTTGATGTGTATCTTCGTTATGTATCTTTCGTATTGTAATTTGTATTTGAACTAAAGAGTGGTAATTTGTATTTACGTAATTTGAATTTAACTTGATTTGATCGCACTAGTATTTGTTATTGTTAATTTGATTTGCCTTTTCTTTTGTACTAACTTGTGTTTGATTTAATAAATAGCGGTTCTTATTTGTGTAATTTCTATTCAACTCGATTTGATAGGAACTGCATTGGTTAGCTGTTAATTTTTTTGTATTTTTTATTTGTTATTTTTGTAATTGTGCTCGAGCGGCGTCGTAATTTGTATTTAGTAGTGATGTCCTCGCCCAAGATGCTAATCCGTTGCCTGCGGACTGAGTTACGCTGGGCCACCAGCGCCCATGCTTTGATAGGTCGACCGGATAGGGTCCATAATTTGATGAAGCGGTTCGAGCAGGTCGATGCTCGAAGGGCTGCAGTGGAGGAGGCTTACGCTGAGCTCGAGGATTCGGATGTGGAAAAGGGAGTCCTGGACTCCTGCTTCGCAGACTACGAGCAGTTCTTGTGGCTCACGGACGAGTTGATCGAGGCTGAAGGCAGGTATGCCGAAGAGGCGCGTGAAGCTCGGACGAGTGGCCTGCCCGAGTCCGTTCGGAAGCAGCCTCAGCCGGAGCTGTTGGGACGACTCCCAACTCTGGACTTGCCAAAGTTCTCCGGGGTCCTTTCCGAGTGGCTGACCTTCGTTGGTCTTTTCGACGGCCTAGTGGACGCCCGGAGTGACTTGACTCCGAGCCAGAAGATGGCGTACCTCTTGGCCTCACTGGAGGGGGAGGCCCTGGGCGTTGTCAGCCATTTGAGCTTGTCGGACGACGCCTACCAGACTGCTCGGGACCTCCTAGCCAGAAGATACGCCAACGTCCGGCGAATTGCGGACGAACATGTTAAGCAGCTTCTGAGCCTCCCGCTGCTGAGTGACCGGGCCAGACTACGTCCGGACCTGTTGGATCCAGTCTTGGTGGCCTGTAATATGTTGAGGCGGCTGGATTTACCAGTGGGCGAATGGGCCTTCTTGTTGCTCCGCATCGTGCTGTCCCGTCTACCTCTCGACCTTCAAATGCATTTTGAGGAGAGGTACGGCGGGGACGAGGCCTCCTATATTCCGCCCTTCTATGACCTGCTGCGGTTTTTGGAGGAGCAGTGCCGACAGATCGAGCACGCGGCGGGCACCGTCGACGACTTACGAGCCGTGCCCAGTGAGAGGCGAAATCCGCCGGGCAAGTCGTCGTCAACCCCCCCCCTGCTCCTATTGTCGAGCATCTGATCACCGGGTAACGTCTTGCCCAAAATTATTAAGTAAGCCGGTTCCGGCGAGGCGAACTATCGTCAAGGAGCGCCGCTGGTGCTACTCCGGTTTGGAAGGGCACCTTCAGCGAGACTGTCCGCACCAGCGGCTCTGTCTGCATTGCCAGGGCAATCACCATGCCGTACTGTGCCTGGGTGCAAACGGCGTCTCCTCTCGGGGCACTGCCAGGCCCTCGACCCCCACGGGCGGGGGCGCTCCGCCACTCCCTCTGACGGGCGACGCTCGGCGCCCGCCGGCTAGCCACCAGGCCCCTAGGTTTGAAAGGGGTCCCTCCCCCGACCAGTCGGGGGGTAATTCCCCCAGGGGCGGGGGTGTCATCACCCCCCCTCAGCGTGCGAAGAGGAACTTCACGGCCACTCATCGGTCCGCTGGACCCTTCCCACTCCCGTTAGCTGAGTGTCCGCGACTGGTGTACCACTGTACCCCATTTGATGGAGGCGGCCCTAGCTAGCTGCCGCCTTAGCTCCCACCATGGCTGCCTCTACTGAGCCTTAAGCCGTCAACAGTCCACTTGTCAAGCTGTTCTGTTGCCGACGGCCTCAGTGAGGGCGTACAACCCGAGTGGCGACCGTTAGCGGTTGCGCTCTGTCAGTATCGGGTTCACGCGGTGTGGCCTCCACTTGGTGGTGGGAAGATTAGGGCCCCCTGGAGCGTTGAATCACGCTCTCAAGGGGTATTAGATTTGGTTTGGTCGAGCACTTAGCTAAAAATTCTTTAAATTTAAATTAAAATGCTTTGAGTTTTCCGCGAAATTCATATTGTAGCGGTTGTGATTAAAAGAATTGAATTTAAAATACTCCTTTAAATGCTGCTGCATATGTTTTGTAAATACATTTGATCACTGCGTTTGCTGTTGCACGGAAAATGGAGATTAAATTGTGTGCCCTTTTTGAGTGCTTGTGCGTATGCTTGTAATTGTATTTGATTGTCGCGCCTGTGCTGAAGGGAAGTTTGAATTCATTTGAAATTTGAATGGCGCTCTATTTTGAAAATTATGTATATGTTTGTGATAGTGTTTAATCATTTTGCTTTGTGATAAGGAAGGTTGAAATTAGATAACCCTGTGGTTGCCGAAGGAAATAGGAGTCAATTCTCTTTTGGTTTAGATTTTGTTGGCACTGTCTAAGATATTTATTTGAAATAAGAAATAGGGCTGTCCCTTACGTTTATTGTTTTGTTTACTTTGCCAAGTTGACCTATGTGCATCGGTGATTACTTGGTTTAATTAATTCTGTAATTGAACATTGATGCTTTTGAAAAATTAGTTGAAATATGAGCATAGGATCACCTGCTAGGGACCATCTGTGCGTTTCGTTCAGCTCTCCACAGACGACGTTCATGGGGAATTTGGGGGTGCTCTCTGCACTGAAGCTTGAAGGTCCCTCTGGGCCGCTTCGTGTCGCGTCGCTGTTTGCAGACCTGATCCGGTTGAGTTGCGGAACTAATCATAGGAGCGCAGATAGGTGTTTGAAGGAGGTCGTCTGACTTCTGTCTAGAAATAGGACTTATTTATGTGCTGCGATGACCAGGAAGGGCATCCAGTTCAACTTTCCGGCTAGCCCACGTTGGGGCTGTAATTTTGAGGCGTTGGTCAGGGTTGCAAGATCTGATTGGGTGCGTAGGGTGGCCTAGTTTGGTTGTAGATTCGATCTTGCAACTTGCCGTCGCGACCCTGTCCCGCTGACCGGTTTGCTCGCGGACCTAAATCCTTATGTCCGGGACGGGGGTTTGTTTACGCAAAAGCGTTGGTGTCAGGCATCGACGTTAGATGGCTCTCGGCTCGGCTGATACGGGATGACGTTCGCGCGTGTTGAACGTCCGAGCTTACTGAACGGTGGGAGTCGAGAGCGAAAGATTAGAAGTCTTCTTCGCGTCGAAGGAGAAGGCAGTCCGTTTGGTTGGGAGCTCTTAGATCTAATTTTATGTTAGGCGCGTATGGTAAATATACCACTGGGAATGGTAGCGCGTTTTGAGAGTTTACCCGGGACTTTAGGTTTAACGCAGAATCTGTATAAGTGGATTCGACTGTATTAGTTACTAGTGCGGTAGTTAATATTCTAGAAATAACGGTGACCTTTGACCCGTACGTTCTGTGTTCATTTTCGCGAGTCAATCGTAACAAAGGAAGAAAGTGACTGCGGAAGGCGACCTTAGCTTGGAGAGGAGCTGAGGGCCGAACTGCTGCAGGGGGAACGGTCAAATAAGGTCAATAACACTACCAGCCACACCCAAATACACATCACTGACCTTTACCTCCTAGCACAATACACCCACACGAGACCTGACCGAATCCTGAGGGACCAGTCGCCTTGAATAGAGGTAAGTAAGCTCTGTTCAATAATTGTAACGCTCCCCCCGGATTATTTGGTGTAATTAGACTTTTAACTCGTGGCGTGAGGACGCCCGACCAGCATCTGCCTGTAGCTTCTTCGTCTATGGGCCGCGAAGGATTCTACTCCTGGGATAGGCAGCTGCCGGCCGTAACATACTCTCATTCTTCTTTTGCCATAACCAACTTACTTTCAAACATGAAAGAATGTAAAATAAAACAATACCTACTGTATTGTTATTTTAATAATGGTAAAACCAAGAACAACATAATCATTCTTCTCGCTCACAAAACTTCAAACATTCCGACAATATCACCACCGTGCATTCATCCGCAAACAGGTCGCACTCAGGATTTGTGTCCGGAGATGGTTAAGTGCGGCGAGGACACGGAGAGTTGCTGAGCAGGCACTTGCGATTACGATAGTAGATATTTGGTACAAAAAATCGACACAGTTATTATACTCTTTGACTCACACTATGCTGCTGCAGGTATGCCTACTATACTTGTAACACGAATGCCATCAAAGACAATAGACGTCTAGTTTCAAAGCCCGCTATAAAATTTTAGCTTACTATTGGATGCCATACACGATCAAGTTTACCATCAAGTTTGCAGCGCGCTTGAAGCGGCGTCCAGTTTGCAGTGCATCCATATTCCATATAGACCACTCACGTTCAATTTCGCCGTTTTAGCGGTGTTCTATAGGCCAAAAGATAGATGTAAAAAAAGAACACAACGCCACAAAAGAATAGAACAAACGTTTTATTGTCCAAAATTGACACAGTTAAAGGAAAACGTTACAAATAGGTTCTATTATATTTAACTATCTAGGCTTAAAGTAATTATGAGAAAATTATGGTTGCTTGCAAGTTCAGACATTTTGTATATTCTTAAGTGAACAACTACGCAGAATAATAACTATGGGAGTTAACAACCTGCGAATTACTGTCTCCACCTACAGCACCCTCTAGAGTCTAGAGAGTACTTTATATGACGTTATCGATATATCTACTCGGCACACGAATGGACCTACCAGTCAGCCAGAGTAATAATAGATCGAGAAGATATGCGTGCTACGTTGTCAAGTTTGCATGATGCCGTTGATGCCGCATCAGCATCAGTTGAAACCATGGCGTCATTAGTGACGGACGACGATGCGTTAGCCATCCTAGGCTTATTGCTCGCAATTAAGAAAACAAAAAGGAAAGATCGTTCGGTGTTGTGCAAAAGCTGGTAAATGAAACGAAAAAAATTATCCCAATAGTAAATAGCAAAAAAATGTGAAACAGACAAGTAACGGCTTCGTGGCGCAGTGGCTTAGTAATGAGTTGCAGCGCTAAGGGCCACGGGTTCGAATCCCGCACGGAACAAGTATTTGTATGGCCTACGAATAATTGTTCTGCTGTCTGTTCTATGTATGTAAACTGTCCCTGCGATACAGAAGAAAATCCTAGTGTGGAGGTAACGTTTTTTAAAAAGAGAGGAAGAGACACAACTAATAAAATAAAAAATTTTGTACAACCGACTTCAATACGAATACCTATTATTAAGGATAATTCCAAAACTACTAGTCAGATCTTGATCAAATTTATATGGGATGTTTAAATTATAAGCACCAGCTTTCAAATAAAATAGAATCATCAAAATCGATTCACTTAGAAAAAAGTTCTGAGGTAACACACATTAAAAAAAACAGTCGAATTGAGTACCTCCTCCTTTTTTGAAGTCGGTTAATGGTAAGTAGGTAAATTATCTGAGTTTCAAACGCGTTCACGTTGTTATAATATTAATTTTCCTCGATGTTGCATATTAACCTTCCTCACATTGAACAATAAAGTTTTGGCTTAGCAATGAGTTGCAACGCTGGGAACGCGGTTTCGAATCCCGCACGGAACAAGTATTTGTATGGCCTACAAATAATTGTTCCGGGGCTAGATGTTGGTCCTTGTGCAATTTATGTTTGTTAACTGCCTCCACGACACAAGAGAAAATCCTAGTGTGGAGGTAACGTTTTTTTTAACAAAATAAAAAATAATATATAAATACATTGCATAACACCTCTGTGTATTCTACTATAATATACCGCATGCGCGCGTCTTCGCTTGCCGAAGCCGACTAACGGCATGCATACTTGACATCTCATACACACGTTCAATTTTACATGACGCTGCAAGCTAGATCAAGTCGGCAGAATCGAAATTCAATTTTTGCTTCAAGTAGACTTCTCATGCACACTGTTAGCCATACACCGTCAATTTTACCGGACGCCGCTTCAAGTGCGCTGCAAACTTGACGGTAAACTTGATCGTGTAGGGCGTTAGAGTAGTACAAATTCGTTAATTAATTTCCTATCAAATTCCGCCATAAGCGGGTGTGAAATACATTTTAATAATAGTGTTCGGTGGAGAGAATTGTGTACATGTGTGTACAGTTGCCCATAGAACCTCTCAATCTCACTCAAAATCTCAGGTGTCTCGGAAACGATGCTGCCACATTCGGTCTTTAGCTTCGACAGTTGACACTTTCTGGCAAAGGTTATGGAGCTCTGGTTCCGCTCGATCGCTTTTTCAATACGAGCAGTATTAAAGTTGCGTAATTTCCACCGCATGCATTTAGAGATCTGTCTGTTGATTTGCCTATATGCTATCAAATCTACTGAAAACTGCAGCTTCATTCCCCGTCTAACAGCCTTGAGATTAAGAGTGTGATTGGAGAGTTTGTGTGTTCTTCTGCGGCGGGTCTTGCAAAACTTAGCTCCGACCGTAAGGACAGCTTCCACGAGCTTGTCATTTCATCGTATTTATATCGTCCACTGCATTGCAATCTTCTAGGCACTGTAAACGATTTTGTAACTCGAGCTGAAAGGTTTCGGGACTTAGGATTGTGCTCTAATCCTAAGTCCCGAAATAAGAGGGGGATGGAGCGTTGACTTCATTAGACGACACCTCTCCAACTTAACGTTTAGGTTCAGTGTGCCTCTCACCATTCGGTGATCGCTACCAGTTTTCACCCTCGCGATCACTGAGACATCGCTGAACAGTTGTCGTCTGGTCGTCCTAATGAAGTCAATCTCATTTTTTGTCGAACCGTCGGGGCTCGACCAGGTCCACTTCCTGTGGGGCCACTTCTGGAAGAATGAGTCCATCATAAAGAGTCCCTATTTCTTCATGAAGTCGGCCAGCTGCTGGCCCCTTGGGTTCCGTTGCCCTATTCCAAATTTCCCTACTTTCAGCTCACCGTTCTCTTTTGTGCCTAGTTTTGCGTTAAAGTCTCCCATTAACACCGTATAGTGGGTTTTGGATGAATGCATGGCTCTAGAGATATCCTCATACATTTTCTCCACCTCCTCATCGGGGTGTGCAGAGGATGGTGCGTAAACATGTATGACCTTCAGCGAATACCGTTTGGTGATTCTGAGTATAAGCTACGCAACCCTCGTTTACACACTCCCAATCTTTACAACGTTGTTAACGAGAGACTTGTGGACGATAAATCCGACACCTCCTTGGGACAGATGGTCGCCCTCCTGGTGATAGAACAATTTGCCGAATTCGGGGATTACCGTGTCCTCCCCCTCTCTTCGGACTTCTAATATTCTAGCGCAACTTGTCTATCTCTTCTTCCAGCTCCAAGATTTTCTCGTCAGTCCTCAGGGTGCGTAAATTATAAGTTGCCAGGTCGAGTCGTCGTAGGTGGCAACCGAACCTCCACCGGCGATTCTTAGCACCCCCTGCCCCGCCGTTACCATGGTCGACACCGTAACCAGGATTAGGGGGACCGCCGGGGACTGGGGGCCATTTATTATTGTCATTGCTCATGGGGGGTATATTGCCATAGTTGCCACGCTAGGTGAGCGGGTTGGCAACCGCAGTTTTTTATTGCTTTTTGCTATTATCTGAAAAATGCTGCTGTCCATCTTCTGCCTCAGTTTCCCTCTGTCGCCTCTTACGACACCTACGGGAAGATATGGGGTAGTGTGTATTCTTACCCGCCACTACACGGGGGGGCATTATATTAATAAACACAAAAAAAGTAAAACTGACCTTAAAAACTAAAAAAAAGGATCTTTACAGTGGTAGAGCCACGCGGCAGCTTTTGCTGTCGCACGGATGGGCCGGCTCGAACCGGGGTGGTACCACGACCTCATAGAAAACCAGCGTGAAGTAGAGGTTTACCTCTGCGTTATGCTTGGCGAGTGCAGGTGGCCGGAGGCCCTTTTTACTGGAAATGAGGCATTCCATCTTAGTCCTCACGGGTGAGAACGCATCTACATTTTGATTTGTAATAGAGGATAGATGTAGATGTCTATGGGCCGCAGCAACCACTTACCATCAGGTGGACTATGTGCTCGTTTGTCACCCTTATCCTATAAAAAAAAAGAATACAACAAATTCCGCCTCTGAAGACGGTGCCAAGGCATAGTTTATCGAAAAAAATTTTTTTTAAATTTTTTGAAGTCGGTTTTACTTTTTTTTTAAAGTAGAATTATTTTACCCTTTTGCAGGGACTAAGGAATATCACAAGTTTTATGTAACGAATGTCGTCTAAATAGTTTTGTATATTAAAATTGTCATCCCTAACATTTCCACCCTTAGGGGTCAAATTTTTCTTAAAAATGATATGGGATCACCCCCGAAGTATAAACTATTTAATTCAAGAAGAATAATTAAAATCGGTTTAGCTATTATAGATATATTAGAGGTAGCGGTGAAATCACCTTAAAAACGTGATGTAATATGAGAAGGCTTAAGGTCTCTCAGTGAGTTACGGAGACGGCTATGCTCGAGTCTCTCTGCGTGCATAATTTTATTTCATTACCCATATAGCCAACGGATCACTAAGCTGAAGTGCAATAGGCCGACCATACTCGTATAGCTCGAAGAACCGACAACCGATGGCGAAGAAAGGTTCTCGAGTGGCAGCCTTGTACCGGTAGGCGAAGTGTAGGGCGTCCTTTCACTAGATGGAATTACGACCTGGTAAGACATGCAGGAAGTCGATGGATGCAGGTGACTCGGAACCAGGGCCGGCCCTACCATAGGGCGAACGGAGCGGCCGCTCCAGGTGCCAAGTCCCAGGAGGCGCCTTAGACAATTTTTTTATTAGCATAGCTACCTACATAATAGAAAAATACAATCTTTTAGCTTATTTAGATAACAATTTTGCACGCTCTTTAGAAGCTTAGTCTCTGTTCCGTTTCTTTGCTCATGTGCCTGAGTTTATTGATGGAAATTTCCTCGTTTTTCAATATTTTGGTTTCCAACGTGTGGCTAGTTGTAGTTGGTATATGTGCGTATGACCTTATTTGTTGAGGCGAGCGCGGCATTCTTCAGCGCTTATTTGTATTTTTTACAAACTCAACTAAAAGATGGGAAGTTATTTCAAAACATGTGAAGAGCTTAACTTTAAAGAAGGTGTGTCAAACAAGATGCGAAAGTAGAGTCAACAGCTTGCAAGCGGTCCGGTATCAGTACGCCGAAGTAAAAAGTGCCTTGGAAGAACAGTATCGACACAACTGATCCCGTGGCAACTTTGGAAGCTAAATGACTTGCAGCCAATTTTAAGAAGTTCGAGTTTTTGCTGTCTTTAGTCATTTGGTACGACGTTTTATTCCACGTTAATCTTGTCAACACATGCATGCAAGCAGAGCGCATAAATTTATCAGATGCTACAAAACTGATGCACAAAAAAGAATATACCTAGAGACGAAGGATTAACAAAGGCTCTCATTGCAGCTAAAGATACAGCTGGAAAAGCTGAAATAAACTCAGAATTAGAAAGAATCCGTGAACGGAAAACAAAGAAAATGTTCTTATAGTCCAGGAGGAATCGTCGCTTGAGTACCAAAACTATGCCACCTCAATTTTTTCATGCGATTTTCTTCAAGTTGTCCTGCTGATGATATAAATGCATGTTGCCATGAGGCAACTCGGTGCCATATTGTTTAAACCGATTTTTTTTCAATTGTAAGGAATCGTTATTATCAAACTGGACAATTTTTTTGTATTCTTTGATAAAATACAAATAAAAAAGTCCCATTACTTTTATTAAAAAACGCATGATCCTAATCGCGATATTTCGTGAATGGAGCTTTCAAGAGAAATGATGTGTTGGAAAAAGTTTTTACATATCAATAAAGGTTACCCGAAAGTAGTCCTTTCAGGTCTTAACATTAAATAATTGGCAAGATACGTCACCTAATGTCAAATATTTACCTATGAAATTGCCGTTTTTTATGGAATAAGTTAACGTAAATATTTTTCTATATTATTCGCTTCCAGTCCAGCTCTTGTAACTTAGAGTACGTCTGTTGTATAGTATGGAGTTGCGTGTTGCCGTACAGGAGCAGCGGGGACGAGCGATTGACCAAAGCTGGTTGGAGATGTATGAGCTTCTCCATCATCGTGTTCATTTATTCACAGTACACATCTGCAGCTCATCCTGTTTGGTAAGAAGCTGTGATAAATCGCACCTGCGCTATACCAACAAACAGCGACCATCAACTTTCTAGGAGTAAGTTTTCGCTTAGGGCATTATTTAGGCGCTGAATCAGGGTTCAACCAACTTGCTGAGTAATTACAATTGTCAAACAGAATCCATTTTTCGTTGCCTATAACAATGCGGTTCAAAATTCCTTCGTTTGTGTGCCTGTTAAGCAGTGCAAAGCACGTCTCGATGCGTACTTCGCGCTGGCGATCATTAAGTCCGTGGGGCGCCCATATGTTAAGCTTTTTTACCTTGCCAATTTGACGTAAATGGACGAATATTGTTTTGATGCTAACGTGAAAAGTTGCTGCTAATTCAACCGTACATTGAGTAAGATCAGCTTCCAGAATCGCCTTTAATTCGTCATTGTCCTTTAACTCCACCAAAGTTTTCGGACGATCACAGAGTTCATTTTTCAGGTCGAAATTTCAAGAACGGAAACGGGCAAACCAATAACAGGCGGTGCGTTTGTTTGTAGTGTTTGCTCCGTAAACGTCGTTGATGTTGCGTGCCGCTTGTGCCGCGTTGCTGCCACGACGGTACTCATTTTCCATAATTACTCGAATTTTTAACATATCCATGATGACGAAAAAGATAAAAACATAGCGGTTATCAATAAACAAATAACCAATTTTGAAAAAACGATTCCACGTTTTTAAAATAAAAGTAATTTGAAATTAGAATTCTTAGACAAACAACAATTATTTTGATTTGAAGGCCTATTATTTGGACAGCTCTCCGGATTTTCGTAACTATCCGATTACGGTGGCCAAACATGAACGCAGTTTTAGCAAGCTTAAGCTAAGTAAAACAGCTGAGGTCTACTCTCGCAGAAGATAAGCTTTCTTATCTAGCCTTGCTGTCAATTGAAAATGATATAGCTCAGATATTATCGTATGAGGAGGTCATATAAAATATTGTAAATGCAAAAGTGCGTACGCGGCAATTTAATTAAAATTTCTTTTTCCATTTAAATCTTTTATTATTAATCCATTGAGTGTAGTTAAGGACATACAGGTGTCCTGTCCTAATTGCTATTGTTATGCTATTCTTTTAATTTTTCCGACATCAATGGGTTCATTATATTATTATTAGGAGCCAGTAGGCTAAACCTGAAGAGTTTGCTTTTGATAAGCACTGTTACATTAATTAGTAAACATATAACATTAACGTATATGTACCTGTTCAAAAAGTTGATTATGATTATTGATCTCATTAATGACTGTTGACTTAATTTTGTATTATTGTCCATTGTTGTTATGATTTATTTAAATGAATGTACCTTAATTCCTTTTTAATTTTGTTTTTTCATTCTAAGTCAACGGTTTCTATAGATACCGTATATTATATAAGTTGTAGAAATAATTATACACAATATGCGCAGTATACTAAACATTAGTTTTGTTTTCCCTTCCATTTTTATGACATGGGCAAGAGAGAAAATCGTGCGGTAGAGCGATGTTCCCGGAGAATGTTAACTGGTTCCTGTTACCGTGGTTAGACAGCTGTGAAATAAATTCATTGTCATTTTCTCCTTTTAGAGGTTTCATCTTATGTTTTTCAGCAGAAGCTTCGTGTTTATTATTTTCATGTGTATTTTGGTCATATTCGGATGATTCGTCGATAGCATTCAACTCGTCATAGCCGATAATTAACGGCGGCAGTACCACTAGGCTGGCTGTTCTATCCTTGCACTTGACCTAAAATCGTACAAGAAAAAGAATTTTGGTTTTTAACGAAACATAGTGGCAAAAATGGTTGTAAGTGATTTGATGATGAATGAATTGATATTATTTCTACTTTGCTGTATAAGTTTAATTTTTATTAAATTTTATTCTTTGTAAAATGTTGGTGATCAGGTATTTATTATGCAATTAGGCGTCAAATGTAATTGCTTTCATGACCAACCCGTAAAAGTCGAAAATTGCTGATCATGATGATTTCTTATATATTTACGCGAGCACTGCAACATTAAAATTTTATTCTAGAGGTAGCCATGGTTAACTATGACATTGCGACGTCGAACACCTCAGTCCCCCCCGTGACCATGGATGCTGTAAAGTGCTCGAAACGTCGGGTATATAAAATAAGTTAATATACGCGATAAAATCCGTAAACACTAATTCTTTTTAATTCAAGCTTAGCAGGTGGATTGACGACCCCAGTACCAGACGTCTCGCATTTTGGACGCTATTTTAGGCCTAGCGTAAACGAGATTTGAGTTGGTTATACCGCCACCACCTAGCCGAAAGATCTTTTTGGCGTATTACGTAGGCGTCACTTACTACACCAGTGCGCTTTCCTGTTCATCTTGCGTCTTCCTCTAATGCATGCCTGAGCAACCATAGATCATGCTATAGCGCATGTGCTAAAACTAGTTCGACAACAGCGCATGCCTCTAGCGAACGCTGATTAGTCACCGGTGGGTTTGCATCCAACATTTCGTGCATTTTAGTAAACAAAATTGCGGAAGACAAAGTTAAAACATTAGAGAATGAATGTTATGTTTCGTAATTTTTGGCTCCACTATTTTCAAAAGCTTATAGAAAGTGGTTTTAGTCATTCGCGTGAAATTTTTAAAAATAATGTCATTGTTTAACTCTAAATATTTCAATATTGTATTGTTCCGTTTCTTCAAACAATCTTTCATCCAGATTCTCCTTTTCTTGCGTTTCCCTGCACTTAACGCAAAATATGCCGCACTGATAGCTACTAGTGCCGCGTCCATCTCTAACCAAACCTAACCGAGGTGCGTGAGGTATAGCCGAGTTGCATTGAACAAACGCACGGGTATAGACGATAAGCTGCATGCGTCGTATGGCACAGCGCTTGACGCAAGACGAAATGAAAGTTGAAAACGCAAAATGAACATGAAAAGGAAACTGAAAGCGCACTGGTGTAGACATAGCTAGTTAGATAATGGATTCTCTTAGGCCCGCAACACACGGCAGACCATTTATACGAGGCTAATTATTGACACAATATACTAAACAGGACACTAAGCCAGTCAAATGAAAAATTATTTATTAATTACAGCATTGATATAAACACAAAAGAGAAGATTACGGCGAAAATTGATTGTACAAGCATTAGGTACGAGTATATAATCGAAAACAGGACGTGCACTACTAAACACTAGGTAATTAAAACATTAGGCGCTAAAACACATCCAGAAATAGATAGGCTATAGAATAATTAGCTTTGAGAGCTAATTTAAAAAACGCTACTATTTAAAAAAAGGTGCAAAGATACTCGACATAATAAAGAAAGATATAATCTTTAATACGAGATAGTGAATTCTACCTTGGATATCACGGCGTTAAATCTCGGAATTACGCTCGTAATGGGGAAGCTATGGGTGCTGATAATTTTGAAAACGTTTTTTGAATTGAATCAAGTGAAATTGAACTATTGAAAACTACAATCCATCAAGATTTCAAGATTGCCTCATTCACACAACGCACGTTCTCTCCGCAACTCTCTTCCTGCTGCATATAAATGATCTGCTCATTCCCGGTGTCTATGGGTATGCAGACGACAGCACAGTTGTGGAGAGATACCAACCAAGCGCCCGGGCCAGTCGGGATCAAATCCAGTCAGAAAGAGAGGCTATGGTTGAGCGTGTGAGTCTTACTACACTACTACAGGCAGTCTCCGAATGGGGCGATGCCAATCTCGTGAGATTTAACGCCTCCAAAACACAAGCGTGTATTTTTACCGCTAAAAGGAGCCCGCTCACCTTGGCTCCTACTTTCCGGAATGTATCCTTGGAGTACACTGACCGCCTTCAGTTGTTAGGGGTTGAATTTTCTCCGAACCTAAAAAAAGAAGCCCATAGGGGCGGTTCATTGAGTCCAGAGCCAAAGCAGCCGCAAGGAAACTTGGTGTCCTTGCAAGGATGTGGCGGTACTTCACGCCGGGGCAGCTTTTTACCTTATATAAAGCGCAAGTCCGGCCGTGCATGGAGTACTGCTGTCACATATGGGCTGGTGCTGCAAAATGCCACCCGGCAGCATCGGACTCAGTGGAGAAACGCCCTAAGAGGCTCATTGATGACCTTGATTTGGTTGAAACCAATCTTGTCAGCCTCGAGCACAGGCGCAGAGTAGCCAGTCTCTCGGTATTCTATAGGATGCATTTCGGTGAGTGTGCGCAGGAATTACACGCCTTAATTCCTCCCTCTCCTTTCCACCATCGGACAACCAGACGGTCGGTGGGTCTTCATCCCTTTGTTGTCGATATTCCACGCATTAGAACCAAACGGTTTGCTTCGTCTTTTGTAATGCGTACAGCAAAGGAGTGGAATAATTTGCAGGAGTCTATCTTTCCGTCCGAATACAATCTAGGCCTCTTCAAAGCAAGAGTGAATAGGCTTTTGTTACGATAAGACAGTGCGATTTACCATCTAAGGCTGCATCACCACTTACCACCAGGTGGGATTGTGGTCAAGCACTAGCTTATAAGAAGTAAAAAAAATACTAGTAATGAATTGTCCCAATAATTTTGACCTCGCGTAAATGCTCCATTATGCTAACGCGATGCTATCGAATTAGTATGAGCCATTAATAACCCATCCTGAATACAATATATAATTCACCCGAAAACTAATAAACTGTATTTTTAACCAACTTCAAAAAAGAGGAGGTCGACTGTTTGTTTTATGTGTGTTACCTCATAACTTTTTTCTAGGTGAACCGATTTTAATGGTTCTTTTTTTATTTGAAAGCTGGTGCTTCTCATGTGGTCTCATAGGAATTTGGTATTTTTTGAGTTATCCTTAATAATTTATATTGAAGTCGGTTGTACAATTTTTCTTATTTTGGCACTTGTTTCCACAAATATTGTCTCTTCATGATAAAACACAGGGCTCAAATTCCTTGTAAGGAACTTACACCGCTAACCATTACAGCTAGAATTGTGCTTAAAATTATTTGTTGATAATTTTTCAATAAAAGTTAAGATGACAGGTAACATTTACAGAATAAAAACTTACCTCATTTATGTAAAAAATAAATACAAGCTGCAACAATAGCATTTGTAATCCACACCGACAAAATTATGACGCACATAAATATACGAGAAGTACATATTTTATTGTTTCATTTAATATTTTATCGAGTAGTTGCTACTGTGTTACAATCCATTTCGATATTTCGAAATATGAAATGTTTATAGGCGGAATTCAAAAATTGTAATTTATCACATCAAATTGTGTAGAACTATCTACAAAATTGAAAATACGATTCACTACAAACATATTTTCACGGAGCTTTTAACGGGAATCAGCCAAGTGCCTCGGAAAGCACGTTAAGCCGTTGATCCTGCGCCTGATCTCTCTCCGGCTGCGTTAAATTGCCGTCCCATCGGAAAAAAGTGTGAGGGAATAGAGCGAGTACCCGTGCTTACGTACACACTCTTATCTTGCTTACGTACACACTCGTATCTTGCTTACGTACACACTCGTGCACTATAATTTTTTTATTTTTTTACCAACATTTACAAAAACATTACGTAATTTTATAACTTCGCCAAACTGTAAAGACAGTTTGTTGGCGAAGTCTTGTTCTACGCAGATGACTAGTCTTCATTGAGACTGACCGCCGTGATTGAAAAGCCTGGAGGGCATTATGAGATAGCATTGTGCTGCTATTCCACTCAAGTATTTGAATGCGCGGTCCTTCTCCAGTCGAGATATTTCTCTATTTATGATGCAGCGTTGTCTTACAGAAATATCCCGAAAATGCTGTTTGATTGCTAAATAAGCGATTGACGTGTTAGTCGTGGTGTTGAGGACAGCTAGAGACCCGCCGCCCCGTCGCCCCTTCATACCCCGTTGCGCACCGCACACCCCGCACACCGGAGCCGAGCGACGACCAATGGGCGAGCAGCATCGTCGCACGGCACTACTCACGGACTGAGACGCCTTCTTGCGAGATATAAGAAGGGCGTTTTGGTCTGTGAGTCGTTCATTTCTATAGCGGCACTTGAAGACAACACTAGGAGAAGAAACCTCAAGAAAATCAGGAAGAATCAAGACTCCATAAGCAAGATCTCTCTGTATATATTAGCATAGATAATAATAGTGCCCAACCATTGTAAATAGTTGAATATAGTATAGTCAAGAGTACCATTTTTTCTTCACGCAGTCCCCTAGCATAGTTAACCCAACGATCAGTCAGTAATCAAGTAATAAAATACAGTCCACACTTACATCCATTATATTCTTGGTGCTTCGAGCCGGATTCAAGCCAGAAGAAAGAAGTAAGAAGAAACAAGAAAGAAGGCAATTATAGAAGAAAGAACATAATTATAGAAGAAAGAACATAATTATAGAAGGGAGAAGATCATTATAGAAGATCTTCAAGGAAGAAAGAAGTTCGTCGACGAAGAGAGAAGATTGTCGGTACTTATTTCTTCCCTGTTTCTTATTAAGCCTACGTCATATACGTCATATTGTCTGTTTCCAGACAATTTCTTGTTTCTTTAACCGCGTTTACGCGGCCAGGTGGTTGCTCCCTAACGGTGCCAAACTGTGACCATCTGGTAACGCCCTTGTGGCGGGAACGACATCCAATACGTGCGTCTTTTTGAAGACGATACGTACGTCTTTTTGAAGACGATCGGAAGTCGCAACGAGGGACGTCATGAGGAAAACACGAAGCCAGAAGACACGGAAAGATAACGAAACGCCGGTAGGAATGCGGATATTCGAAGAAGCACCCGCGTCCCCGTCCGATTATCTCGCGATGGCACAAGCGCCCTCCGCCGCGCCCCAGGCCCCGCTCGCGCCCGCATCTACGCCCGCGCCCGCGCCCCCGCCGCCGCGCGCCGCTATGTCCGTGTCTACAACCGATCGTTTGGGAGAGGTTAGCACATCCGCGCCGCGCACAGAGACACTCGCCGCGATTATTGAAGATCTTCCGTCTACAGAAGCTAGTTCGATAGTGCGTACCGTCGCGCCTGTAGCAGACGTTGTACATAGGCCCGCGCCCCGCGCCCCGTCGGTCCGCTCAGTTCGTTCAGCCCGGTCGACAGCTAGCGCGATAGCTAAGTTAAAACAAATCGAATATAACGCCGCGGAGGAACTAGCTGCAATTAGGAGGAAGCAATTGCAACTCGAAGAAGATCTTATTAAGACCTCACAGAATACCAGCGTGAAGTAGAGGTTGACCTCTGCGTTTCGCTTGGTGAGTGCAGGTGGCCGGAGGCCCTTTTTACTGGAAATGAGGCATTCCATCCTAGTCCTCACGGGTGAAAACGCATCTGCATTTTGATCTGTAACAGAGGATAGATGTAGATGTCTATGGGCCGCAGCAACCACTTACCATCAGGTGGACTGTGTGCTCGTTTTTCATCCTTATCCTATAAAAAAAAATCTTATTAAGAAGAAATACGCTAGGGACGTCGCGCTACTGCAAGAAGAAACAGATAGGGAAAGCATTAACGAAGACAAGTTAGTTGAAAATAGGGTACGCGTTGACAGGTGGTTAGAGAACGTAGAGACTGTGCGGGGGGAGTCGCCTTACCGCCCGTCTCAGCCCGCGCCCCGCATCGAGATAGAGCAGGCCCTACCGAATAGGGAAACCGGTTACGACCACGCTGGAGATGCCCAGGGGAGGACGGTAGCGAATGATGTTCAACCACGTCGCGTAGAAACGATACAGAGGGATAGTGGAGTCGCCGTAGAAATGAACCAGGTGGATCGTCGTGTACGGGTTACGTCGCCGTCGCGCGTCCAACGCCGCACTCTATCGCCTACACATAGATCGCCACATCGCCACGCGGATCGTAGATCACCGTCGCCGTATAGGGATGTAGGTGTACATAGATCGCCATCGCCACATCGCCACGCGGATCGTAGATTATCGTCGCCGTGTCATAGGGATGTAGGTGTACATAGGACGCCAGCGCCACAGCGTAGGCTAGAGGGAGATAGGGATAGAGATAGGTCGCTTACTCCGCGAGGGAAAGAGAGGGGTATAGAGCGACTAGCGGAAGCTCTAGAGAACATAATTAGAGTTAGGCCCGCCGCTGCGATGCAGACGCAGGACTTGCCTATTTTTAACGGTTCGGCCGCGGAATGGTTAGCCTTCAAAGCCGCGATGAAAGAATCCACGCGTTTATATGGATTCACAAATAGGGAAAATATGGCAAGGTTAAGAAACTGTCTACGTGGTGAGGCTAGGGAAGTAGTATCGGCACTGCTGTTTACCGCGAAGGATCCAGCAGATATTATGCGAATATTGGAGCAGTGTTTTGGCCGCCCGGAAGTAATTATCGATCGAGCGTTAGAGGAACTGAAACGCCTTCCGCGCCCGGGTCAAACCGCTCAGGAATTGAGGTCGTTCGCAATTAAGTTACAAAATATAGTGTGTATTTTGCAGAACGTCGACGGCAAAGGATATTTGCAAAATCCAATGCTGACTAGGGAAGTCACTAGTAAACTTAGCCCTCACTTACGGTCACGTTGGTGCGATTCTGCGGAGCACTACGGAAGTGCAGACGAACCGGATATCGTCACACTATCTCGGTTCATGATGAGAGAGGCTGACCGTGCGTTGAGTCATGCCTATACGTCCGTAGCGCCGACTAAGGAATCGCCCGTAAGACGAGAGGCGCCGTCGTCGAAAAGGATAGTGACACGCCGCGTAGAGGATAGGGCCCGCGACGTAAAGACGTTCACCGCCCAGGAGGACACCAGTAGTGCCTCATGTATGTGTTGTGGGGGTGAACACGTAATCGCCAAATGTAGGAAGTTAGCGCAAATGGGTGTGGACGACCGGTGGAATTGGGTAAAGGAAGATGGGGTGTGTTTTCTGTGTTTAAATACTAAACACCGACGATTTAGATGTAAAGCTAAGAAATGCGGCGTCGACGGCTGCAACGCCCCCCACCATGCCCTCCTTCACACCCGCAAGACCTGCGCACCTGAGACATCGGCAAAACCGGATGAGACCGTGCTCGTCGCGTCTAACGTTGGTAGTAATGCGTCCGTATTGTTGAAAGTGTGTACGTTACGCGGACCGCATGGTAGGGAAATAGATACGTATGCGTTGCTTGACGAAGGCTCGACTATTTCGTTAATCGACGACGACTTAGCGCGCGAGTTAGGAGCGGAAGGACCGGTAAAGCCACTGAATTTTAGAGGCGTAAACAATAGTCAGCGCGAGGCCGATAGTAGGCTAGTTAACATAGGCATACGTGGCAAGACGCGCACTGAGGTGTATAAAATAAATGCTCGGACAGTAACAAATTTAAAGATAGGTTCGCAATCCGTAAGTAAGGAGTGTTTACGTTTAAAACACTTACACGACCTACCGAGTTCGGTTTGTTACGACGACGCAAAACCGAGATTATTATTAGGCGCCGACAACTGGCATTTAATAATCACCCGTAATTTAAGGATAGGACGTCGAAGGCAGCCTATAGCTGGACGTACGTTATTGGGGTGGGTAATACAGGGAACCGTGCCGCGATTCACGTGTAGGGAAGACGGTGAGACCGTATTACACGTCGTAAGCGTTAGCGGACGGTCAGATGAGGACATCCAGGCGCTCGCCAGTCCAGATAGGAAGGATTCACGACTGCCGAGACGCTACGCTCCCACGGGGGGAGTAATAGGGAACCAACCGCGCGATGATAAGGCATACACGCACCGCGACGGTAGGGACAGGCCTACGATCATAACGGCCAAGGCAAAAGTCGCCCCGATAAAGGCACAAAGCATACCGCGTTTAGAGTTGCAGGCGAATTTGATAGGCGCGCGACTCGCGGAATTCGTGCAAGGCGAGCACAGAGTGGTAGCCGATAAGGTAGTGTATTGGACAGACTCCACTACGGCGCTCCACTGGATACAGAACGATACGGCGCGTTACACCCCATACGTGGCTCATAGATTAGGGGAAATAGCAGAGAAGACGTCACCCGAGCAATGGAGGTGGATACCGACCGCTGAAAACATCGCGGATCAGGCAACGCGTGTGAATTATATAAACAAAGAAGAGAGCGACAGATGGTTTACGGGACCACCATTCCTGTACGAGGATGAAGACAGATGGTCTCACCGACAGGAAGAGAAGGCAGGGAATGAAGATGAGGAACTGGAGAAAGTCGTGGCGCACCAGAGCGACACCAAGGACGCTCCACACCTGCCGGACATAGAGAGATTCTCTTCCTACGAGAGATTAATAAGGGCCACTGCACGGATACTACAGTTCGTCGATGCCATAAGAGGAAGGGCGCACGGACTGACATTGCAGCACATCCAGAGAGCAAAGCGGATGTGGATAGAACGCAATCAACAAGAAAGCTTCGCTGAAGACATCAGTCTACTGCAGCGAGGAAAGAACCTGGCAACCGGCAGCGCGTTAAGGAAGCTCGACTCCATATTGGAGGATGGCATATTACGGGCTAGACGACGAATCGACGCAGCCGACGTGGACAGCCAGATAAAGAGGCCCATCATATTGAACGGACGCCACCATTTTGTAAAGCTGCTAGTGGAAAAGGCGCATCAGGAGGCAAGCCACGCCAACAGGGAGAGGGTGGTAAACGACCTACGCACCAGATATCATATCCTTCGATTACGACCAACAGTAAGAGAAGCGGAGCAGAGATGTCTGCGATGCAGGGTACGCAAGGCGACACCACGGCCAGCGGTTATCGGGGATCTACCACCTGAATGATTAGGGGCATTCGCGCGACCATTCACCTACACCGGAGTCGATTATTTCGGGCCTATAACAGTCACTTGTTTAACGACGCGCGCGGTGCATTTAGAATTAGTTTACTCCCTTACGACGGACTCGGCGATATCGGCATTGCGGCACATGGCGGCTAGGCGTGGTTGGCCACGGGTCATCTACTCTGACAACGGAACGAATTTCCATGGGGCGGATACCGAACTACGACGGGCAATGGAAGAGTGGGCACCCCAGCTGAAGGACTACGCGTTGACTCGGCGGACAGATTGGAAGTTCATCGCGCCGGGCGTGCCGAACCAGGGAGGCGCATGGGAGCGTCTCGTGCGCTCAGTGAAGACCGCGCCCGAAGCCACTCTACACCAGAAGAGCCCGCGGGAGGAGACGTTGGCGACGGCTCCTCACAGAAGCAGAGAACACGGTGAATTCTCGACCGTTGACGCACGTACCGGTCGATATCGACGAGGAAGAGGCGCTGACACTCAACCACTTCCTGCTGCTGGGACCATCGAGCCTACCAGTAACCGCGCCGTGCACGCCCAGTGATCGTCGGGCGTGTAGGGCGGCGCAAGGACTCGCCGACGAGTACTGGAAGCGCTGGATGAAGGAGTACCTGCCGACGCTGGTTGCGCGCGGGGACTCGCGGGATGTGCAGCAGCGACAGATACAAGAAGAGGACCTCGTCGTGGTGGCAGACAGTAACATTCCAAGGAACGTGTGGCCGCGGGGAGTTGTGACCAGGACCTTTCCCGGACCAGACGGCGTGGTGCGCAATGTGGAAGTGCGGACCAGGGGCGGATTGCTGCGGCGGTCGGTCAGGAAGATCGCCGTCCTCCCGAGTGAAGATTAGGCTCGCGAGCTACGCCGGGGGGAGGATGTTGAGGACAGCTAGAGACCCGCCGCCCCGTCGCCCCTTCATACCCCGTTGCGCCCCGCACACCCCGCACACCGGAGCCGAGCGACGACCAATGGGCGAGCAGCATCGTCGCACGGCACTACTCACGGACTGAGACGCCTTCTTGCGAGATATAAGAAGGGCGTTTTGGTCTGTGAGTCGTTCATTTCTGAAGCGGCACTTGAAGACAACACTAGGAGAAGAAACCTCAAGAAAATCAGGAAGAATCAAGACTCCATAAGCAAGATCTCTCTGTATATATTAGCATAGATAATAATAGTGCCCAACCGTTGTAAATAGTTGAATATAGTATAGTCAAGAGTACCATCTTTTCTTCACGCAGTCCCCTAGCATAGTTAACCCAACGATCAGTCAGTAATCAAGTAATAAAATACAGTCCACACTTACATCCATTATACGTGGACTAGAAAATATTACAATTTGGGACACAATAACTCAGATTTTCTACGTGTATTCTTAGATCTTACCTTCTGTGTACTAAATATCGGGAATTTGTCAATAAAACAAAAACTACAAATTATTCATCTAAATTTATTTTATCGCCTTCAAAGTAGGCCCCATCGCTTGCAATACAACATCTCCAACGCTTCACCCAGTCTTCCATACATTTTTCATAGGCTATTTGCGGTATGGCCTTTAGCTCATTCAGCGAATTTTTTGTTATGGCTTCTATCGACTCAAAACGTTTTCCTCGAAGTGGTAATTTTAACTTGGGAAATAAAAAAAAGTCAGACGGAGCCATATCAGGTGAATACGGTGCTTGGTCGAGAACTTTTGTTGAATTTTTCGCTAAAAACTCTTTCACTATAATGGCTGTGTGTGATGGTGCATTATCATGGTTCAGCATCCATGAGTTGTGTTGCCACAAATCTGGACGTTTTCGGCGGATACTCTCACGCAAACGCTTCATGACGCCTAAATAATATTCTTTATTCACTGTTTCTCCCTTTGGAAGGAATTCGGAGTGAACCACACCACGGTAGTCAAAAAAAACTGTCAGCATCACCTTGATTTTGGAGCGATTTTGCCGCGGGTTTTTGGGTTTCGGCTCGTTTTCGAGACGCCATTCTGAAGACTGTTGGCTTGTTTGCATGTCGTACTCATAAACCTATGTCTCGTCGCCAGTTATTATACGTTTCATAAAAGTCGGATCCGTAGAAGCTCGGGAAACCATGTCTTCAGCGACATGCTTTCGCTGCGCTCTTTGAACAAAATTGAGCTCTTTTGGAACTAGTCGAGCGGCGACGCGTTTCATGCCTAAAATGTCAATGAGAATGTTGTGGACGGACTTAAAAGATATGTTCACCTCACTAGCCAACTCTCTCAGACTCATACGTTGATTTTCGAGCACTAGCTTCTTGATTTTGTCGATGTTTTCTTTGGTCGTAGCGGTTGAAGGTCTACCAGAACGAGGCAAGTCTACTACTACTTCTCGGCCTTCTTTAAAAGCCTTATACCATTCATAAGCCCTTGCTTTCGATATACATGATTCGCCGTAGGTATTTCGCAACATTTTTAGTGATTCACCACATGAAATATCATTCGAAACACAAAATTTAAGGCACACTCTTTGTTCAACAATATTTTCCATTGTAAAAATCGCCGAGAACTCAAAACTATGACCAACAAAAAGTGTAGTTTAAAACAAATTAAATGACAGATCCCGCTCAAACTTTGCGCGCTAAATCAGTACAGTGCTACCAACATGCAGTAAAAAAATTAGAACGACCTCTTTTACGCGGGTCTTTATTGACATATTCCCGATACTTTTTACACAGAGTAGTATAATTATTTGTTAATTCCCGAGTTAAAAAGACACGACTGTAGATAACAAAATTGAGAAAGAATACTGGAGGAAAGTATTGAAACCTTTTTCAAGAAAACACTAAAACTGACAGCAGTTTGTCACTGTGCTAGCAAAACAGTATCCGTTTTTGTGCAAGCACCACAGTGACAGTCAAACTGCTGTCACCACTCACATAGGCGTGTAACTAAAACACTGTAAACACACACTTAAGTTTATAAAATACGGAGACAGGGTGCTGTTGCAACTACTATTTGTACGTCTGCCATTGTCTGATATTAAATTCGAAAGAAACCTGAAGCGGCAATGTAAAGACTCGTCTCTTTGATGTTCAAATTATTTAGGGTAACATTTACCAACGACAGCGAGGAGCACACTGGAACATAATACATTATTAAAATAAAAAGAGCATCTTATCTCCCGCTGTGTGGTGTTTAGTTCAGCGACTAACGCTCCATGTAGCAGGTTGGCAGGACGAAGCTTGTTCTAATTTCCACCTGATGGTAAATGGCTTCAGCGGTCCTTCTATGGCAGTCGATCTCCAACAAAAAAGGCTACAGATTCGTTGTCGCCTCTAAGGACAAAGAGGGAATGCCTTAGAGCCTGTAATCATATTGTAGAAGCTAGAGCTCCAAACTAGGGCAAGCCCAAGACATGGTTTTGTTGTTTTTAGCAGTTTTATAAAAATACACCAATCTTGATCTGTCTTCCCTCTTCAGTTTCATAGTCAGTGCTGTCGAGGACGTGTTTAACAAAGCACACAGAAGGCATACTACTGCTCGATAGATTGTATGGCATATCAGCAATGAGGGCATCCGCGACTTTTCTGTCACCAGGGCGGCGCCACTCTAGAGTGAGGTAAAATATTTGACAGATTTTATAGCGGGGACGATAATTTCTTAGGAAAATGTAATCTTTAAGGTTTCTTTCTGTATTATTAGTTATATTTTATATTAATGACATTAGAAATGAATAAACCAAACTATAAATATAACTAAAAGATTGTTTTTAATAAGGTGTTATAAGGTGCAAAAAACTAAAAATCAAACCACTGACGCATTGTGTTGTGTATTAATATAATACTCTAGATAATATATAATAAACTATTATTTCTGACACTGTAACAAAACACTTTACCTCAGTCACAATTAGCAGCATCTGGTGAGTGGAAGATTATTAGCCCTCATTGCATACGTTCTTCAGTGGCTTTGAAAAAAGTCATTTGGTTTTGCTTGAGCGAAAGAAAAAAATATTTACATACAATACAATACATGTACAAAAGAAAAGCATGATCAAAGTACAAACAAAGTACAAAATTAAAAAAAAAACAAATTATTTATATTCTAAATCGAATCGTCTCTCTTTCTTAAGGAAATATTTGATTACGTCGTTGGTGAAAACATATATATATTTTTCAACAAAGTTTAAAGATTTTAGCTTTTCCTCGCTGATTAGCACTTTAACACACTTCAATCCATCACAAGGAACGCTATTGTCATATATTTTCACTAAAAATCTTTAGAAAAACAAACATTTTCAACTCGCAATATTCGTTCGCTCAAGTAAACACACAGATTAAACATTGAAATGTGAAGTGAATTTGCAAACGTATCGCCCAAGCGCCACTAACTTCAGACCAAAAGCCCGGCTTAATAGCTCCATACTAATTGCTATATAAACAATCCTAGTTATATTTCATTATAGAACATTTTTCCACAGGTTAGAACGGCAGCGATCGTCTTCCCGAAAGCCCGGTAAAAAGCCCACGCGTGCGAGCGAGACGACTAATCGCTCAACTCAACTCCTTTTTATGACGGCAGTATCGCGCAGTTTTGCCGCGACAATTAATGAACTGTGTAGAACAGAGTAGCGCGCGGGAAATTTGAAATACATAGTTTGAAACAGTTTACGAGTTATTTTATTAGTTGATATTATTGCTTCAGCAGTTCGATAGGGCAAGCCCGGCTTCTCGGCTTCTATGGAGGCTTCGCTACCGAATACAGCAGTACAGGCATTGCTACTTGGCGGCAGAAATAGGTAAGAGAGTGGTAGCTACCCAGACGAACTCCGAGGCAAAAAAGGAGACCTAGCACTTACATGACCAAGACTATATGGAAAACCTTTCGCTAATTTCTTAGGGTTTCAGATTTAGGCTTCAGCTGTAGTTCGGTCCGTTTAACATTATTGTAGTGCTATAGAGTAGGTAATTAGACTAATAATTCTATGTGTAGCGCGATAACAGCTTCGCCAAACAGGTGTAAATAGATAAAATACTTATTCTGCAAGCATAATAAACACTGATTTTTTTTAAAGGATCGGGAGACAAACGAGCACACAGTCCACCTGATGGTAAGTGGTTGCTGTGGCCCATAGACATCTACATTTATCCTTGTATGCGAATCAAAATGCAGATGCGTTGTCAGCCGTGAGGACTAAGATAGAAAACCTCTTATCCAGTAAAAAGGATCTCCGGTTCTCTACACACACCATACGAAACACAGCAGCATTCAGCTGCTATTTTACGCTGGTATTCTGTGAGAGCGTGGTCCTTCCCCAGTTGAGCCGATTGTAAAGTAAATCGATTTTTAATTTCCTGGGACCGAATTAGTACATTTTTATATTAATACTTCTTTTATAAATCTGTTACTACGACTTCGCGTTAAATAAAATGTATTAAAATTTGGCGCATTAAAATGTGGTACCTATTAAAAAACAAAAATAAAATAGAAAAAAATTGAAACAACACATATGACATTTCTTTTCAGTATTTATCAATCATATTACAATCTAAATAAATATAATTAGCTTTTTATTAAGTATTAAGTAGGTACTCTACAAATAAAAAAATATACGTACTGAAGCAAAGTTTAAGTATAATTTATGTTATTTAAAATAATTTTAATGACGTGTTTCCAATCACTATTCTCACTGGTGCTACAATGAACATCAAAATTCTAAACTTCGTCTGATGCTAGTTGTTCATCGTTAGGTGTGTTAGGTTGTTCCGGAAGTGAGTTCAATTCCGGCTCACTGGGCGGCACTTCCGACAGTTGTACACTAGCGTCGCGAAGCAGGTTCATGAGCACCGCTAAGGAGCTCGCAAGCTGATCGAATAAAATTAATCATAAATATGGTACATAATAAAGCAACAAAAATCTTATAATCCCTCAATTTAGAACTTTTTTTTTTTATAGGATAAGGGTGACAAACGAGCACACAGTCCACCTGATGGTAAGTGGTTGCTGCGGCCCATAGATATCTACATCTATCCTCGTTTGCGAATCAAAATGCAGATGCGTTGTCACCCGTGAGGACTAAGATGGAATGCCTCATTTCCAGTAAAAAGGGCCTCCGGCCACCTGCACTCACCGAGCGAAACGCAGAGGTAAACCTCTACTTCACGCTGGTATTCTGTGAGGTCGTGGTACTACCCCGGTTCGAGCCGGCCCATCCGTGCGACAGCAAAAGCTGCCGTATGGCTCTACCACTGTTAAGAAGAACTAATCAAGCATAATACATTTTAACCTACAATAGGATTTCTTTTAGAAGAGTAAGGGTCACAAATTAGCACACAGTAACCCACTGATGATGCTCTATACACCGGCCGTGCCAATATTTCTCGGGAAAACGTCGACGAGTACCGGAACAAATTTTTGTCTGAAGTCGAGTCTTTGCTGAACAAAGTATCGGATTTGGGGCAACTAAATCTGGTTCAGTTTAATTCTCAGAAGACACAAGTTTGTGCCTTTACCGCTAAAAAGAACCCCTTTGTCGTATCTCCTCAGTTTCAAAGCACTCCCCTTGTTGCCTCAGCCACCATCGGGATCCTTGGCGTCGACATATAGAGTGACGTGCAGTTTCGTGGTCACTTGGAAGAGAAAGCCAAATTGACCTCTAAAAAGCTTGGCGTGCTCAGCAGAGCGGAACAGTATTTCATGTCGGCACACCGCGACAGTATTTCATGTCGGCACACCGCCTTTAACTTTACAAGATGCAGGTTTGATCTCACATGGAATACTGTTCCCATCTCTGGGCAGGGGCTTTCCAGTGCCAGCTCCTTCTACTTGACCGCATCCAACGCAGAGCGGCTCGAATCGTCGACGACCGAATCCTTACCGATCGGCTAGATTCACTGGCGCTGCAAAGAGATGTTGCATCCCTTTGCATTTTCTTTCGCATTTACCATGGGGAGTGCTCTTAGGAATTATTCGGATTAACTCCAGCCGCCAAATTTCACGAACGCACATCGCGGCAGAACTCCCGATACCATCCACACCATCTGGATGATTGGCGGTCCACCACTGTGCAATTTAGAAGATGTTTTCTTCCTCGCACGACTTCCTTGTGGAATCGATTACCATCAGCGATTTTTCCGGACCGATACGACTTAGGGACCTTCAAGAAAAGAGCCTACTCTTTTTTAAAAGGCCGGCAACGCATCTGCAATTCCCCCTGTTTCCCCTGGCGTTGCAGTTGTTCATGGGCGGCGGTAGTCACTTACCATCAGGTGAGCCACAAGCTCGTTTGCCCCCTCTCCTATAAAAAAAAATATGCGTTATAAGATGAGATGCCTCGTACCAGTAAAAAGGGCTGCCGGTTCTCATACGAAGCAGTAGTTTTATGTTGCTTTTTTAGCTAGTTTTTTTGGTCAACAGAGCTTCCTTATTATTGTATTAATTCTAATTATAGTTTACAGTGTAGATATCCGCCCCATCTAATATCAAAAATGAATATGTATTTGTTTGATCGTCGTCTATGCATACCTATAGCAGTTATCCGATGACGATGAATTGAAAAAGAGGTAGTCTCTGATTTCGAGATGTTGGCGCTGTTAGCCTATGCGGCCCTTACAGCTTCATCTGACACAGGGCTCGCGGCCTGAAAGGCCGGAGGCATTACACGCATGCTGGGCAGAGCTACGGGGCAGGAAATTTTTGTAATAAACGAAATCAAATTACACTTTTTAACAGACTTCAAAAAGGAGGAGGTTTTCAATTCGAGTGTATGTTTTTTGTATGTAGCAATTTGAAATCGGTTTTTACTTTTTGTTAAAAATTATAACAACATTTGAAATGGTACGGAAGGCATTTTGTTAAGTCGATTCAGTCGGCAAAACCTTCTTCTGCACAATAGGCTTACGTTAGTTCTATTAAGTTCTATAATGAACTCATTACGAGCGTAGACGTAACTATTAAAGTATTCGACCATACCTGAGCGTCAGTGTTGCCGTCTGTTTGCAAAATAAGCGCGGTATTCCTAGCCTCTTCCACGGCCTCCGTCATTCTTCCAGACCGGGCGTGCCTACCAGCTAGGTTGAGCCTCAGCAGGGCATCATGTGGTGCCAGTGCCACGGCCCTGGTATACGCCGCGTCTGCTCTGTTATCGCCCAGGGATTCTAGCGCTATACCCAGCAGTAGCACCTGTTGTTACGAAGATACGAGGTTTTATGTTATAATAGACACACATATAATCAGGGGTAGAAATACCATAAAATACGACCATGGAAAATTTAGGAAACAATTTATGGCTTCCGAAAGTAAGTAGGCAATAAAACCATTTCGTTTATGCCGGACATAAATTACTCACACCGGTGGTGGGGAGCAGCGTAAAAGGTGTAAGACGTGTCAAACTGCAATCGCTAATCCGGCTTCCAAGCCTTGCAATAATAGCAAATCCTTCCTAAAGCGTCTTCCACACACAAGCGGCTGGCTGACCGCGAGCCACGGTTCCAGCCACCGCAACAACACACTAAAGGTACTCTGTGAACACACCACTGCGGTCGCAGTGGTGGCGGTTTGAAGCGCCATTCGCTGTGATGTCTATGCTACAATCGGACGTCAGTCAACAAGGCTAGCCGTGAAGAAGTCTTATTACTCTTATTATGTTCAGCACAAAGATGTTTTATAGGTCCAGATACCGTGTACGCGCGTCTAAAACGCTTCCATTTCAAAGGCGCCAATATTGGCGTATTAGTTCGATCGTTCCGCCATTACGCCAGCGACGATCACTGTGAACATATATCACGCACCGGTGTTTTTAATTTCGCAAAATGACTGTTTGTGCTGTGAAATCATTTAAAAATTACTCTTGGAAAAAAGATAAGGATAAGAACATCACTTTTCATAAGTAACTATACAATTTTATGGTGTATTTCTTTGTAAAACAATACGAAAGCTAAATGTCAATACGAGTAATAATACTGCGCAATAATATTCGAGTGTTGCCTAGTCTATGAAATGTTTTTAACATTTTTTAATGTCATGATCAACCGCAAAGGTTATCTGTATAGGGGTTTTAAACAGTCTAATTTTACATATTTTACCCAACCTATAGAGTTAAACCGTTTTAAGGGTTAGGGTTGAACTACATCTGGCAGCACGGAATTGCACTTTCCTGTGCTTCTAGCCTTTTTGGTCATTCAGAACCGTTATTTATTAGACCGAGAAAGAGAGCGCGAGTGTATAGTTTCACCCTCAAAAAGCCGATTATAAACCGGTTTTAAATGTTTATCTATCATTCTTGACAATCCATACTAATATAATATTATAAACGTGAAAGTGTGATTTTTTGTTTATTTGTTTTTGTCCTTCCTTCAGGCAGCAACGGAACGGAGCTATTTCAAAAAATCAAACATTTTGCTATCTCTTGGCCGAAGTTTACGCTTAACCAAACTTACTTTTTTTCGTCATTTTACTTAGGATTGTAAAATAATTTAATGTCTTCGTAAAAAGCGGCAATATTTTGTGTTCTACAGTACAAAAGTGTAGTACTCTGTATATATTTAGTAATAATAGATTATAAATATATGTTACATACATAAATATCTACTGTGCATTTTTATTTATTTTAACTGTTACATTAATTATAGGTTTTATTACATATCTTCAATATTTTAGTGCGATGTTCGTACCTACATAAAACACACGTAAGCAACCATATCCCCATACTCACACGCACACAAATGCACACGCCACGCACATACATTTTATACTCTTAGAATCAATAGGTACGTCAATATGAATGAAATATAAAATCTCCCACATTTTTTGGGTAATCGATTCGCACTGTTATTACCGAAGCCACGCACATTAATGCATCCATGGTGCGTAAGATATGCGCGTCACGTGCTACTCACGCACACATGAATCAAAGACTGTCTTCACTATGAACGTTGCGGTGTGTTAGCAACACGGTATCTGGACCTATAAAACATCTTTGGTTCAGCAATATTATCCCATATTTTGTTTTTAATTATAATACTTTTGTAATCATGGTGTTAAGTATCATAAAGTACTGGATAATTTTACATTGTTTCTATTAAAATGTCTGCATTTAGCGTCATTTTTACGCGATACGCCACGCGGCGGAGTATTACGATGTCCGTGAATAATTATAATTAATTATTTGCTGGACACCATGAACCCATTTTGCATCCAGCGAGACAGTGATTCGCCTACATTTATCCTCGTCCTCGATTACGAATTAAAATCTGAGAACTGTTTCAATGATGGCTCGTAGATAAAAGTCCTCATTTCCAGTAAAAATGGTAGCATTAAGCAGCTATTTCATGCTGGTAAGAACTCTGTGAGAGCGTGGTCCTTCCCGATCGAACCAATCCATTCTTAAAAAAATTTCGTATTGTGCTAATGGATAGTGAAAGCCCAGACGTACGTCAGAGTTGTCGTGCATCAAGCATGCTAGATCGTATGGAATACTTGCTGTATGTTCAAACGATCCGTCACATTCTTACTTCGTGCTGGACATATATTTAGCAGCGGAGAATGGAGCGTTAAAAGCATTTTGGCGTAGGATATCTTCGCCTTAAGATAGCTTACTGTGTAAGGCTGCGCAGGCTGTAAGGCGGCGGCGCTGGCGAGGCGACAGAAGGCGGAGGCCGGCCGCTTGCAGGTGAGCATCGCCAGCGCTAGGTTGTGAGCTGCGCGCGCACTCAGCGGCGCCGCGCTCACGGAGCGCTGCAGGCACGTCAGCGCCTGCCACAGCCGAACTGCTGGTTACTAAGTTGTATTTCTACAATCGTAAACGCTAATAGATAACTAACCTATAAATGAAACAACCATCAGTCACGTGACAGTCATATGACTTAGAAGTCACAAAGACGGACCCGCCCACAGACCCTTCTTTTCTAAATCCCTGGTCCTAATCCTGTATCTATTATATCATTACTATGACAAAATTCGTTATTTTTTTTAAATACTAGTAATGCTATTAAACATTACTAATATTCCCTTTAACCACTTCTGGTAAGCTTAAAATGCTTGTGTTAGAAGTGGTTCACGACAGTAGTCGAATGGCGGATTCGAACCCACGACCTTTCGAGTTCGCGGTCCGCGCCCTGCCATTAGACTACTGACGCTTTCAATTATTTATTACTTTCATGCTTTCCGAGGCACGAAGTTGAAACACCGCCAACTTCGTGACTTGGGGCTGCTACTTAATAAGTGATTTTGACCCGAAACGGGATTAGAACCCCCCACTAGACCAACGGAACATGAATAGAAGATCATTAATTATGTACTACTATTTTGAAGCTTACAGCAACATATTTCTTCTTAGCTAATAAAGCTAGTCCTAGGTTCGAATGTGCAGCCACACAAGTCGGGTGTGCTGACAATGCCGCCTTCAGCCTTGATAATGCTGCATCTACATCCTTGTGTTGGAGCATCATGGCGGCTAGTGCCAAGGCAGCGGCGTGCTGTGTCGGTTGTTGGGCAAGAGCTGCTCCGAGAAGCTGGAAAGCTCCTCGTGGGTCTCCAGCGCGGAGACGAAGTGCTCCGGCCGCAGCAAGAGTGTCCGCTCCGCAGACATTCGTGCTAAGATACAAATATAAAAATGATTGATCAACCGTAAAAAGGAAAATGGGTTTTTATAATAATACACAAACATATATCTTCACGCGTACCAAAAAGTAACGTCCAAACGAAAAGAAGCTATAAACCATGGTCTGACTGGCCAGTTTACTGTCAAAAAACAAAATAATAAAAATTCCAGTGGTTGTCACAAGTTTTATAAAAAAAGATATATCTCTAAAATCCTAGCACATTCATACACAGCATTTTTTGTTATTTAGCCAGTAAAACCCTGTGGTCTATACAGCATTTTTTGTTATTTAGCCAGTAAAACCCTGTGGTCTATATAATATGATTTATATCGTTTTCGGTACGACATTGCTTTCTAAGACAATTCAGGTTTTGCAAGACCAGTATCATTAAGACCATTATTACTTATGTAATAAATTAAAAAACTTTTTTAAAAACAAGCATTTATTCAAATGCGCTAAAAAGAATAAAATATGTAAACTTTTCCTTAAAAATTTTACTATCAACTTATAACGTCATTACACAATTTTCATGATATAAAAACTTGTCGCGAGATTTAAGTTCTCCTATACTTCTTATAGCTCGCGTTTTATTTAATCCGAAAATTAAAAATTAAAATCAACCAAACCGTGTTTATCTAATAGTAATAGGTAAATTTTGCACAAGTTAGGGGCTTTTTAGGTGCTAATTGGGTACCTAATTTTGGGTTTTTCTAAATGCAAATTCCTGACTTTGCGTTGCTGGCGAGATACAGCTGATCTTTTGTTATCTTGTTGACTTGCATTTTAATTTATATATAGGTAATCATGATAGGCCGTTACATTTTGATGTTTGTAATTAATGTCATCATAATGTCAATTAGTAAATTTTTTTTTTATAGTATAAGGGTAATAAACGAGCTCAGAGTCTACCTGATGGTAAGTGGATGACTAAGATGGAATGCCTCGTTTCCAGTAAAAACGGTCTCCGGTCTTCTCTACACTCACCATACGAAACACAGCAGCATTGGCTACTATTTTACGCTGGTACTTTGTGAGATCGTGGTTCTTCCCCGGTCGAGCTGACCCATTCCCACTACTACAACTAGTAATAGCTGTAACGTGGAGTAATGTATAGGTCACTGAAATAAAAGCTGCTAGTTTTCTCGTATTTCTATTAATAGTAATTAATTAATTAATAATGTCCTCCAGACCGAATTTCGGCCACGGCGGCCAGTCTTACCAGCCATCGGCGCAGGACAGGATTATAGTGCCCAAGTGTATGCGCAAGCACAGGTGCACTCTCTGTTCACTCTCATAGCCCGATGGGACGGTAAACCGACACGACCGGAGAGAGATCAGGCGCAGGACCAACGGCTTTACGTGCTTTCCGAGGCACGGGGGTGAAACACCGCCAACTTCCCGACTCCGGGCAGCTACTGAGAATTTCCTGATGGAAAAACTCAATAACTGATTTTTTGGCCCGACCCGGGATTCGAACCCGGGACCTCATGATCAGCAGTCGCACTACTACAACCACTAGACCAACGAGGCAGTTAATTTAATAGTAATAGCTGTGTAAACCTAATTAATGAAAAAGAAACTGTGAGTAGATAAATCGGTTCACAAAAACGTTCAATCGAATTCGGAAATATTAAACAAAATCAATAATAAGATACTTTTTTCATGTTATCTATAACTATGTCAACTTAAAAACAATATGTTAGATATTTCAATCATTTGAATACTTAACTAGTAATAGGGTACATGATAAATAGTTTAATAATTATTTATACGTTACATTGTACTATTCAGTTTTCTTGGGCACAGAAGTAGTATTTAACTGCTCTGTGTAAGTAAGTATTCATCTGCTTTTTTATGGTAACAAATTTGAATTTACTTTAATTTATATCTATTGTTGTACTATATTATATAAAACAAATTGAACATTAATATATAGCCCGGATAGCTCAGTCGGTAGAGCATTGGACTTTTAATCCAAGGGTCCAGGGTTCAAGTCCCTGTTCGGGCGACGCTATTTTAATTAAAAAAAGGTTTTTTTTAAATTTATAAATATGTATATTATGTTCCCCAAGGGCGTACAATTTGCGACCTTTACCCAAAATGAACTATTAGTTTACATACCATTTTCTGATTATTTTAATCACTAAACGCTGATTGTATCCAACGGAAAATATCGTTTACCCTTGATGGAGAAACAAGATAAAGGAGTTGTTGACTCCACAAATCCATTATTGAGGCAATATACTGTGTCTGGTCACGGTCTAGTGATATTCTAGGTACTTATATTACAACTATTCTAATACACAAATATGCTACTCCCTGAGGCTATAGATTATTGTATATACCATAGATATAGTATATACCATATCTATGGTATATACCATGAGCCTAATCCTCTTACCCTCTATGTTGCAGCCTTTTTTTTTTCTTGTGATATTCTCGACGTCTGTACAAAAAATCATATCTCTCAAAGTTTTGGTATTACTGAGTTAAAAACAGGCTCATTCGGAGTACAACAATATTGTCTATTGTTTACATTACAAAAAAATGGCTTCACATACTTCATCACACATTGTAACTTTAAAAAAAATTAAGGCCAAAAAAATATCAAAATATTATGCAAATTGGCAAATTATTGTAATTTACAGCAAAAACAATTCCGATTACCCTTTTTATTTTGTACTAGATCGACAGATTTTGAACTAAGCTACAATAAAACTACAGTTACGTAGTACTATTATTTATTCTATGTAACATATCTACAGTTAATGTTACAGCTGTAGATATGCCATTACTTTGAGAATTATTGTTGTTTGAACATAGCGTATGCGCAAGCACAAAGGGCCTTTGTCGAAACCAGTCGAAACCCGAAGTCGAAAACATTAAAAACGCTTAAGAGCCCTCTTACATTTCGGCGTTTCGCAAATTTAGGTATTATACGCACCGAGCGGGCGGTGAACTACGCGACCGATACTTTCTTTCATATCTATTCACTCGCTCGCACTATAATACTGTGAGTATGGCGATTAAACGATCTTGATCTTCCATAATACAAAGTTTTCTTAGGATGGACTTCAGTGGATGGAATATTTTTTGGTGTGTCATTTTAATGTTATCTTATTAATTTATTATTATATAATTTATTATTTATTATTATATACCATTTTGATATATTATTCATTATTTATGAAATTTAGTGTCAAAATAAGTACACATAAATATTTTAATTGTTACGCTGTAATCGAATGTTAATAATCGATTATGTCTACTACCGGTAGAATAGTGGTATAAATAAATAAACGGTTGCAACCTGTTTTAATAAATATAACAACCAAATGTAACTAATATTTTTTTAATCGGTACTTACAGTCAATTACTATAAACAGTGGTAGAGCCACGCGGCAGGTTTTGCTGTCGCACGGATGGGCCGGCTCGAACCGGGGTGGTACCACGACCTCACAGAAAACCAGCGTGAAGTAGAGGTTCACCTCTGCGTTTCGCTTGGTGAGTACAGGTGGCCGGAGGCCCTTTTTACTTCCATGTGAGGCAAAGGCCAAATGAGGCATTCCATCTTAGTCCTCACGGGTGACAACGCATCTGCATTTTGAATTGTAATAGAGGATAGATGTAGATGTCTATGGGCCGCAGCAACCACTTACCATCAGGTGGACTGTGTGCCCGTTTGTCACCCTTATCCTATAAAAAAAATATATATATATTTTATAAGAAAAATATTTGCTGCGATGGCATTGACCGAACTTTTCTCGATTCGATAATTTCAGGCAGTACACACTTTTCATAAAAAGCTTGTAACTTGGGTAACATATTGAAAATCTAAAATTGGTGGTATTTGTAAATTTTTAGTACTTTTACTGCATTAATCTGGGCCAATACATATTATGGCAAGTATTCAGACATTTTTATTTGCTAAATGAAGCTGGCCTCGGATTTGGTAAAACCAGTCATTATTTTGATTTAATGTTACACTTGAATCACTGAATTTATAACCTTTAACTTTTTTTTGTCGAAAGGCCGTATCAAAATCTATTCCGAAAGCTGAAATAGGATATTTAACTTCAATAAGACCGTTGCTGTATAAACCATTAGGTGAAGCCCTCAAATAACAATGATCTAGGTCAATGAATAGACCACATTTTTCTATAATAATATTTTTTTGTTTGCTCAATTGTGCACATGCTGCAGACTCGTTGTCCCTACCATGTTTAATGGAAGAGACGTGATCTAAATTATAACTATATAAAATAGTTTTAAACCGATCGATCAAAAATTGCGGTCGTAGTTGACAATGTTCTAGTATGCAGGCAATCGACGCACACTACGATAGCAATCGACGCACACTACGGTAGTATCGAAACCATGCAGCGCCCGAAATAAACTGACGCAGGTCCACCCTCGGCAAGCGCTCGCGCGTTAATGATCTCAGATGGCTGGCGCAGTTAAATATATAGTACTTTTATTTAATTAATTATAATATAATAGTAACGATTTTAAAAGTAAAAATAATAGCATAGTTTAAGCAAATGTTGATGATTATTTTGGTATAAATTTTACGTCTAAGTGATGTAGAACTTCGGAAATATAGAGGCTTGCATCGAAGCTTTTTTGGTCGTTTTTTGAATTATGTCGAATTTTTTTTCCTAGTGTGAAAAGCATATAACGAAAATGTATTCCATTATTATTAAAGTGTAGGATATTTGTGAGATAAAAATATTTTTTTTGATGGTCGATATTCAATAGAATCTACAAATTAGAGCTCCCAAATCATGTCTTCGAGAGTTTTTGCCTAAACATGCATCGGGAGAATGATTATTACTGATTAAATAAATAAGTTATCTAAAATCCATTCCGAGCTTATTTGAGGAGAGAAAACGAACTATTTTTACCAAGTAATTGTTATTTCAAGAAATGAACGATAAACATAAAATTTCAACGAGGAAACCTTGTAATTTCGCGTTTTTTTGTAATACGCCTCTTAAGGTGAAAGCTCCAGGGTGGCCCGCGAAATTATAATTTTTTTACATTTTTTGCAATTTTTAGGTCAGTGTCAGGTTGTATGTTTAATAAAATATGATTCGCGACCGTGACGAGTATGTATTTACAGAATTATAATCATTATAATTATCAATACAACCCTCTAAGTTCGTATAATCCTATTGTATGGCTATTTCCATATAAACTCATTTAAAGAAACTATATGAACTTGGAGGGTTGTATTGGTGATTTTAATGATAATAATTCTGTAAACACATACTCGTTACGGTCGTGAATCATATTTTGTTAAACATTCAACCTGACCCTGACCTGCAAAGTCCGAAAATCGTAAGAAAATTTGAACATCGCGGGCCACCCTGGAGCTTTCACCTTAAGCTTCTTATTAGTTTTTATTTAATTGTTTCACCAAACTGAACTACAATTAAAATATCTAAAGCAGTTGCTCAAAGTGGTTGTTTTTGCAGTTCTTTACAATAATTTGCCGATTTGCATAATTTTTAGATATTTCATTTGGACTTAATTTTTTTAAAAGTTCCGATGCGTGATGAAGTATGTGAAGCCATTTTTTCTGTAATGTAATATTATTTTTTCTATTTACATGTTTTCATTTACATTTCGTAATGTAATGCAATATTGTTGCCCTATGAATGAACCTATTTTTATCTCAGTATTGGTGGCCACACACGGTCAGTTAAACTGACGTACATCCAAAAACTGACCGTGAATATGAATTCTTAAGTTGAAATTTTTAACTGAAGGCAACACACGTATTTTATTCGGGCGTGCTGTCAGTTAAACGTTGTTTTTTCAGTTCTTTACAATAATTTGCCGATTTGCATAATTTGTAGATGTTATATTTGGACTTATTTTTTTTTAAGTTACGAGTAGGTATGAGAAGCCATTTTTCGTAATTTAATATGTATTATTTTTTCTATTTACATTTTTTAATTTACATTTCGTAATGTAATGCAATATTGTTGCCCTACGAATGAGTCTATTTTTATCTCAGTAAGACGAAAACTGAGAGATATGATTTTTTTGTACACATGTAGAGAATATCTCAAGAAAAAAACAAAATAGCTGCCGTATAGAGAAGAAATAGAATAGAATAGAATAGAAAATGTATTTATTTAACCAAAAAACATTACATAATTAAGCAATACACTGGTTTCTGCACTAAGCTCTAGGCTTGTATCGCCGATAAATACATAGAACTCCGATAAAATTAAAATAAAGCGAAAAATAAATCATTTTTTTTTGTATAAATTAATGCATGAAAGAAAGAAAAATATAGCTAATTTACTCTAGGAGTGCTTGCGTGTGTGCGTACGTGTGTGTGTGCGTGCGTGTGTGTGTGTGTGGTGTGTGTGTCTGTGTGAGTGTGTTTGTGTGTGGGGGGGGGGGGGTTTCGTGCTTGCGGGTGTGTGTGAATGAGTGTAAGTCTACGCATGTGCAAGTATAGGGTCAACTATGAAAGGAAAGTAAGTTTTCCGTTTCCTGATAAGAAGCATGTAAGCAACCAGGTTGTTATTTTGTGTTTGACTTTACTTGTGGACAAAGACCTCAAATCTGGGAAGAGACAGCAGAATTTGTTGTAAATGCTAGGCAGAAGAAATGGTGAGTGGCGTTTGATAAAGCTACTGTGTGAATTGGGAATCGGTACTCGAAAGATCCGACGTTGGCACAGACTAAGATAATCCGGGGAATTTATTATTTTTCTGTGGGTTAGTATTACTGCCTTTAAAATGTAGATTTGGCGAACCCGTAGCACCTTACATTCCTTGTACAGTTCGTCAGTAGGAAATCTAAAGTTTTTAAACAGCATTACTTTTAGTACTGCTCGCTGGGCCCTCTCGACTTCAAGCATTTTTGTTTTGATAGCTCCACCCCAGCCAGCCAGCCAGCGTGCAGTAGTATAGTAGGGATTGGGTTAGTGCTTTGTAAACCATTTTCATTGTTTATTTAGTAGCACAGCGTCGCAAAATTTTCATTATGTAAATGGTTTTCCTAACACTACCCGACAAGCGGCTTAGATGGTTTTTAAATGATAGCTTATCATCAATGATCACTCCTAGATACCTGATGTTATCTGTGTTGCTGATTATATTACATCCGCAAGAGGGTACTTCAGATTCGCAAGTGTGAATTACTAAGTTTACCAGCGAAAATGGTTTTGATGGGAGAGTTTTGTGAAAGGCTATGAACTTAGTTTTTTTATAGTTTCGAGTTAGTAAATTAGAACTTAACCATTTATTCGACACTACCATGCCTTTTTGAGCCGTCTCGAGTACGCTGTCCCAAGTTAAATCATTAAATATATTGGCTGTATCATCCGCATAGCATATGACGTCTGCTCTTTGTATGGGTAATTCTAGGATGTCATTAATGTAAATGCAGAATAGGATTGGACCAAGAATACTTCCTTGAGGAGCTCCAATACTGATTTTAATTGCTTACTTGTATGTGAGCCCACTCTTATGCATTGACGGCGATTTAAGAGATAGCTACGAAACCAAGCCAACGCCACTCCTCTAATTCCTTTTGTTTCAAGCTTCCGCAGCAGTATAGGGAACGAGACGGTGTCGAAGGCCCTAGCAAGATCTAGGAAGATACCTAAACAGCTGCGTTTATTGTCCAAATGTCTAGACACAGCATCTGTCAGTAGAACTACCGCATCCTCCGTGGACTTACCCCTCCTGAAGCCAAATTGATTTACAGAGCGCAGATTATTATTTTCTATAAAGTTGGTGAGGCGCTTGCTTACAATTTTTTCCAATAACTTGGAAAATATACTTAGCAAAGATATGGGCCTGTAATTACTAGGACAGTTTTATCCCCATCTTTGTGTATTGGAGTAACAACTGCTAATTTCCAACAATTAGGAAAAACGCCACATAACAAGCTAAGATTAAATATGTGGGTAAGTGGTTGCAGAACTATGTGTTTTATCTGTTTAATCAACCTTGGGGTGCAGCTGTCGATACCCGGTGCAGTATCGTTTTTTAGCTGGTCAATAAGGGTACCAACTTCATAAGGATCCGTTGGCTGCAGAAAGAGGGAGTCCTTGCAAAGCACTCTTGGTTTGTATTCTGCAGCTAACAGGTCTTCTTGGGTGTTTAATCTACTGAGCGTGTCATCAGCCAGTTCTCTGCCAACTCTAGTAAAGTACTCGTTACAAGCGTTTAAAGAAGAATCTGGGTCTTTGTCTACGGACAACAATTCAGTAGCCTCGGTAGTTTTACGTGTGAGATTACATATATTTTTGAGCATTTTCCACAACTTTTTTGGGTTATCTTTATTTTGCTGAATTTGGTTATTTTCGTATTCGGTCTTTAATTTTCGTTGTAGCGCGTAAAGGAAGTTTCTGTATCGTTTATAAGTGATTTGGATAAATGTATTATAAGGGTTCCTCCTGGCTTCGAGATGCAGACTGTCACGGTGTTTTTGGCATGTCATTAAGCCTGGAGTTATCCATGGCTTTATAACTCGTTTTGACCGTTTGGGCACCACATGACTTGTGTTTTCGTTTATTGCCATTTCTAAGATTGAGTTAAAATTATCAGCTGCCTCGTTAGCGTCTTCCATATTCATTATCAATGACCAATCAGTCGACTCAAGCTTGTCAACAATCCGATTAAAATCCATTTTGACCTTACCGTGGTTTCGAGATGGGTGATTCGCCTGGTTGATGGTAGTACCAAGTAAACAAATGTCATGATCAGTAAGATCTGCATGGCACACTATACCAACAGCAGAATCTGTACCCCTAACGAAGATGTGGTCCAGGCAGGCCGAGCCCCTGGTAGGCTCCGAGATAGCAGAGAGCAGTTGATGACTTGCTAACAAGCATAGATACTCGGAGCACTGATCATCAAGTGTGTCTCCGTTTATGTTTATATTTAAGTCACCTGTCAACACCACGGCATGCTTGTTGTTAATTTCCGATAATGATTTATTGAGAAAGGCTAGAAAGTTATTCACATTATTAATAGAGGGAGACCTATATATCCCTAGAATAGTAATTTTATTATTTAAATTTAAGTTTAGGCAATCGCACTGGTCACTTAACGGTTCTGAAGATATTACACTCCATGAATCTTTAACATATGCGGTGACACCTCCACTTTTATTAAGGTTATTTTTTGTGTAAAAGGAAATATATCCTGGAATTTGTGGAATCGTGGGGTTTACACCAAGCCAACACTCCGTTAGTATAACCACATCTGGATCAACATTAAGTCGGGCTAACGAAATCAAAAAACTGTCCAAATTGCGTTGGAGGCTCCTAATATTGACATTTAAAACTTTAAAGTCGACACCTACGGGTAATAAATTACGACATTGCTCTAGGCTCTCAATGGAATGACACTTTACTGTCAAAGTTTCGTCTATATCAACATGAAAGTCACACATTTTTTCGCTTAATAATAACAAATAATTCTACTAACTGCTAGAGTGATTTTGGACAGTAGTCATTAATTGAGAGCCAGAACAATCGGGACTGATGATTGTGTAGTGTGATGTTGGTGCGGTGCGTTTTGTGTGTGAAAGTCATTGAGTTATATGTGCTACGTACTAGTACATATAACTCAATGGTGAAAGTGTGTATGCATGTTCTAGTAATAGAAATTTTAATAAGTCTATTGTGTTTGATTACGATAAATTTAACAAAAAATAAAATATCACTTTTAGGAGAGTTCGCTTGCTTTTTCGGGGCCAATTTTGGTATCCAGGTCTTCGTAGGAAAGAATACGGATAGCTGGTTTGTTCTCTGCTTGTTTGAAATAGATCCCTCCGTTGCGTACCCAACAGAATTGGAAGCCCAGGTTCTTTGCTCGCAGTATTGAGTTTCGAAATAAATAGCGATTAGACTTGGTGAGCCGTTCGTTAATATACCTAAATATTCTGTGGTGAGCTATTTACAATGTTCTCAGATGACAAGCCTCGCCTGGCCCTGGCTGCCGTTATAAGCTCATCCCTCTTTTTACGTCGCAGTAGTTTGACTATGATTGGGCGCGGGTGTTTGAAGTTGGGCATATATGATTTTGAGCCTGAGGAACGTTTAGGGCCTACACGTACCACTTCATCCAGTTCATTTTCGGATACTTGTACTCCGAGCTTTTGACAAGTAGCGAGAACGATATGCGTGAGATTTTCATTGTTTTCTTCAGGCATACCAATAATCTCCAGTTCATTTCGCATCGAGTGTTGGTCTTGGACGGCGATTTGTTGCTGTAACTGATTAACTAATGATTTTAATAAAAATAAATAAAATAAAATAAAATATCTTTATTTCAGGCAACACAGGACCCATACAAGAATGTTAGTAACAGTGAATGAAAGATAACTTAAATTATAGTGTTAGTAATAAAATAATTTACATAAATAATGATGATAAAATGTAAATGCAAATGGAGATGTTTGAGACCAGCCGCCACGAGGGTACCGGTGACTTATACCGTGGCATGTAGCCGTATCCAGCGCTCAAGCAGCGGCGAGTCCCACCTATTTGCCATTGTGTTGAGAATGCTATTGGAGCTGCCACGCAAACGTTTCAGCATTGATGCAGCAAGCTTTCTAATAATGGCGTGGAAACCATCAGTGTGCATTTCAGAAAACATTACTGACGCGCTGCAAAAGCGCGGCAGCCCCATCAGCATCCTAAACCCATTATTATACTGGACACGCAACGCGCAGTACACCCGCTGCGTATAGTTAACCCATAGGTTGCCCGTGTAAAAAGACTGGCAGAGTAGGCTTTGAAAATAGTAATCTTTACCTGCCTACTGCAACGAGCAAACCTACGGGCCACCATGTTACACCTGATGGACAGCGCCCTACGTTCCCGCTCGATATCCATATTATCACGCAGATCCTCGGTGACCCAGTAACCCAAATACTTAAAATGTGAGACACGCTTTAGAGGTGAGTGGTCGAGTGTGAAGGTAGTCGCACATGGTCGGGATTTCACTCCCGCCTTGAACATCATAAACTCGCTCTTTTTCACATTGTATCTGAGTCCATGGGACACTGCATATGCTTCACATATCTTTAATAATTTCTGCATGGCACCAATCGAAGGGCTGAGTAGCACCATATCGTCTGCGTAACTTATGTTGTTAACACAAACACCATCAATATGACAGCCTACATTTGTGCCACTCAACTCCTCGATCAGGCCATTGATATACATATTGAAAAGCCTAGGAGATGTAAGACCACCTTGCCTCACCCCACATTCAAGTCTATACACATCGGAGTATGAGCTCACCCATCTAACACAGTTGGTCTGCCGTTCATACCACGATCGTAGCACCGCGACTAACTCGGCACGGCACATCAGTCTCACTTTGAAGTTTTTTCCATAATAAGTCATATGACACCAAATCGAAGGCCTTCGACAAGTCAAGAAAACAGGCAAAGACTGGAGTGCTCCTATCAGTGTAGTATTTGACAGCTTGCTTGAGACACAAAATAGCGCTTTCGGTGGACAGACCTGGTTGAAAACCAAATTGTGCATCATTAAATTTTATATGACTACTTAAATGTTTATCAAGCAAACTGTCCAGCACCTTTGCCACCACAGTAGCCAGTGAAATTGGTCTGTAATTTGTCAAGTCCGACGGATCCCCCGACTTGTTCTTAATAACTGGCACAATTATGGTTCGCATAAGGTCATCAGGCAGGTAAAAGTGGCTGAGACAGAGATTATACAACAAAGATAGGACCCTAGGTAGATGGATTCCCGCACACTGCAGATGCTCTATGCTGAGGTGGTCATGACCAGGGGATTTACCCCGTACCATGCCCTTAATTACGCGGTCCACATCCTTCGCCGAGAATCTAACATTAAGTTTGTCAGTACGATACTCATCATCACACATCGCAGCTGCAGGCCCAAGAGGCGAGTCCACACTGAAGTGAGCTTGGAAGGCCTTGGCTATCTCACTGTGCTCATGAAGGCCAGCGACGCTCACCGGAAGGCTCAATGTTGGGTTTAATTTATTTGTAGCCTTCCAAAAGCGCTTAAAGTCCTTACTAGCACGGTGTTGTGCAATCATATCCATTTTAATTTGTTGCTGATTATTTTGGCACCATTTCAGCTTAGACTTAAATACCCTCCTAGATTCCACCATATTCACGTATACTGGACCAGCACTCGGCTTACCGTAGAGCTGCCACTTCTGTAGACAATCCCGAGCATGCCGGTGAGCGTCCCTGACATGTTTATTCCACCCAATGACATGTTTGTTCTTTTTATTATTATTTTTACTTACACGATTACTACAAATTTTTGCACCTTCTGTGAGGATACTAATAATATTTTTGTACAATTTATCTAAAGTTTGTCTATGACTACTATCATAACACATTTTATCTGCACAACTCGTGAGTTCCAAAGGAAAATTTACATTTCTAAGTTTAGAATGACAGTATTCTCTATATTTCTCTGTTTGGGAGGAATCCCAAAAAATTTAAAATTAATGAACTGATTTCCAAGTCTTTGGACTGCCAAGTGCCTTCGATAATTCGCCTAGCCTCTCTTCAAAGCATTTGGTAATGGCTGATGTTTGCAATTTCAGTTCTTGGCATACTATGTCTTTAACTTCGTCCCTGCAGTCGCGTATTTCCGAAATTAATGTAGTTAAGTCGACGTCTTCGTTTGAAAGCAGCTCAGAGCTTTTCAATTTTTGTTTATTCTCTCTTGTGGTGTTGACATTGAGGCTCATTGTATATTCGTCATTCAGGGAAGCCGCTGGGGAACGCACTGGCGTTAACAGGTTACTTTTTTTTGGTAGGGAGCAAACACATGACGGACAAATCCATTCATCTCTGTACTTTTGCGAAAGAGTGTTAAAGTGTTCCTCCGTTATATTAAGACACATTAAATCATATAGTTTATTACACTTGGAACATTTCATGAAGCCAAGATTGCGAATTTTGTTGTTACAACCGCTGCAAGTCGTAGACATTTTAAACGCAGGCCGCCAGTCAAGAGACAAAATAAATTTTAGATACGTACGGTAGACTTAGATAGTTTGAGCGAGTCGAAGTGCGTTAAACAGTAAGGGCGTAATGACTCACCTCACGGCCGATGCAGTCGGTGTACGGGTAGTCCTAGGTCAGTGCCGTTCTAGCCGATATAAATACTTAGAAATATTTTTGCTGTTAACCAGATGGACCGAAAAAATTTCGGGTTCTAATTTTCACTACAATCTTTGTTCGTTTGTCTTCTTCAAAGTAAGTTTGACGTAAAATAAGCACTTTGATTATGAGTATTCACTAAAAATTACGGAGCAAAGTATTACAGGTGTGTTCTCAAACGAGTACGTTGACGCAATCAAAAAATGGATTATATTATGAAGATTATGGAAATGGATTATACCTCAAAATATTATACAATTTATAAATTTAATGTAATGTTCTGTCTATGATTCACGTTTACTATTGGTTTTATATTTAGTCTATTAACTTATTTTTAACTCTAAGTAGATTAAACTTTAATTACTTTTAAATTTGCATGACAGTTATAAGTCAAACATGAGGACATATCACTATATTAAGATCTTTGTACTACCATGTTTTAAGCAAATAAACATTTCTGATTTCTGATTTCTGATTTCAGTGTGTAGTGTATTTGTGTATTAAAATAGTTGTAATATAAGCACCTACAATATGGCTAGTCCGTGACCGGGCTCACTGTATACTCGTATACGCTTTTACCACAAAATCCCAGAAAATATACAATAAGTGTTTATCCAACACTAAGTTCAAAAACTTTAATCAGTTTGTCTATAAGCGGTTAAGCATTATATTATACTTTATAATATTAAGGAATTTATGGATGAATAAGCCCTGGGAATGTGGTGATCGCTACCAAGCTATTTCTAATAATATTATTTGTGTAGTTAATTGTGTAAGAATAATAAATGATTATAAACAGACATTTTTCAAAAAAATGTCCCGCTTGTTTTTTTTTACTAGCTCTTCCCAGGACAGAATTAGGTATTCTTCTTCTTCTTCTTATCTTATCTTCACGCACAATCCCTGACGAGGTAGCCAGAGAGAACAGATCGCCAAGTGTCACGATCCTTACATACCTCTTTCGCTTCTTTCACATTCATTATCTTCTTCATACATGCACGTCTAGATATCCGAGTACTCTTGACCCTCCCCTCTTCGAGCAATTTGCTCACATGGTCTTCGAAAGTTAGTCTCGGTCTACCTCGACACCTGTTAATATTAACTTTCGCGCTATATATTTTCTTCACCCTTCGGTCTTTACTCATTCGCTCAACGTGCCCAAACCATCGAAGCACGCCCTTATCAATTTTTGTGATAAGGTCATCTTTCAAACCTGCCATATTGCGAATCTCTTCGTTTTGCTTTCGGTCGGGTATGGTAACGCCGCACATTTTACGAAGAGATGGCATCTCCACTGCATTCAACTTGCTTTTATGCTTCTTCTGGCACACCCAGGTTTTTGCTGCCATATAACAAAGTCGTCCATACCAACACTGCGTTATGTATTGCAAAGCGTGCACTCTTCACTACGCCTTGCCTTTTGACTAACGCAGTCAGGGCACCATTGACTTTGTTCCCGGCAGTGACAAGCCTGTCCACATCTAAATCACATCTTCCATCCCGGCTAAAAGCACTCCCCAAGTATACAATTTCATTTACATATTCTAGACATTCCTGATTTACCCATATTTCACACTTCGTTCTCTCTTCGTCCCTTTCAAATACCAGAACCTTAGTTTTATTAGCATTCAAACGGAGACCTTTAATTTCACATTCTTCTTTCATACACGTGACTAATGCCTCCAGTTCTGCCTCTGATGGTGCAATAAGCACTGCATCATCAGCATACAGCAGACAATAAAGTGACTGCGCAGCCCTTAGCAATCGACCATCCACACCATACCCCGGCAACAGTTCCCACATTTTCTTCCTTACAACCTTATCAAATGCTTTCTCAAGATCCACAAAAGCACAGAAAATCTTCTGGTTAGCAGCCAGAACAAATTGCACAGCAGATGAAAGCTGTCCCAGACGCGAGGCCCACCATACTTGACCATTTCAGCAGTAACTCTGTCTAGCCCCGCAGTCTTACCACATTTCAAACTTCGAATCGCACGTTCAATGTCTTTCATACTGATGACCTCAGTGTCATCGAGGTCTGGGTCTAGCGTACCAGTCACGGCGTCACCCCCGGATCCCTCACTAAAATCATCACACGCATACATTACATGCATGACGTCCGATTTTTCTGAGGGGACGTCATTGGTTCTCGAAAGCACTTTGTTCATTCTTAAGGCCGACGCACCACTTCGGGTCCTTCCAACCTCTTTCCAGAAGAGTTTGGAGTTCTCCTTATAGTTGTGCGACAACCTTTCGTCCGCTTCCATTCTACACCTTTCACGCACTTCCTCAATCAATGCTTTCGTGTGAACTTTCTGCAGCTTATATCTTTCTTTCATTTTCTCTCTCATATCATTATCGTTACTAGAGGTCAAGTAGTCTAACCATGCTTTCTTCTTCTTCTTTACAGCTTATTTCACTTCATCATTCCACCATGCATCTCTTCTTTTACTATTACCTCTTTTTATCGTTCCACACGCTTCTTCCGCTGCACTTACCATTCCATCCCTAAGGTTCTGCCATGTTCTTTCCACACATTATTTTCTGCCATCGATGGTGTCAAGCTTTTCGGCTACCCTCGCATGATATTTGTCCCTAGTATCCGCTTCCTGAAGCTTTCAGCTTCGGATGCGACAGACCGACTGTGGTTCTGTTACTGCCGACCGGTAGCGCCAACCCGCGAACAGACCCCTAAATCTAGTAATCACTAGATAGTGATCCGTTCCCAGGTCAGCACCCCTAAACACTCGCGTATCCATCACCTGTTTTCGCAGTCGGTCATCCACCAGGAACAAATCGATCATACTTCTCTCATTCTTTCTTTCTCTAGTATACATATGGATTTTCTTGTGATTAAACATAGTGTTTGTCACAAGAAGACCCTTTTCCTTGCATACAGCCAGTATAAGCTTGCCAGCATCATTAACCCTTCTATCGCCAAACTTTCCAAGCACCGACTCGTACCCTGGTCGAGCGGTACCAACCCATCCATTCAAATCACCACATACAACAATTCTTTCGTTTCCCCTAACCAAATCTAGAACTTCACTTACATTTTCCCAAAACTCCTCCAGCTCAGCCCTGGACGACGAAGCTACCGGCGCATAAACAGCCAAAAGGAATAACTTCGTCAGTCCCAATTTAAAGCGAACCCAGAGAAGTCTTGAGTTCACAACCTTATATTCAGTCATAACATCGAGCAACCGAGACGACAGCAGCACCCCCACTCCCTGGCAGGCGCTCTCGCTCTCCGCTACTCCGGACCATAGAGCTAACGCCCCGCCAGGGAGCTCTTCAGTACCACTGCCCTTCCGTTTGGTCTCTGACATACACACGACATCTAATTCTCTTTCTTTCATTATTTCGATCAACTCATTCGTCTTATCTCTCATGCCTCCTCTAACATTCCACGTGCCAACTCTGCACTCTGTCCTCCACCTTCCGCCGTGTCGGACTTTGCGTGACGGGTGACGGTCCCCATCGCCGCTTTGCGCGCTGCATTCCACACCAACGGGGACGAGCTGATGTGCGTCGCCTTGAGGGGACGCCCTAACCCTCGTTGGCATGGGTGCGCAGCTGTGTAGAATTGCAGCCCTGAAAAGGGCTGGCAGGGGTCGCGACGAGAATTAGGTACCTACCTATTTTCCCGAACCAATGATAAATTAAACATATGAATTACTTTTAGTAGGTAAGTATTATTGCTAACCTATATTGAATATGAAAAATATATTTCTAATTATGTTTCATTTAGGACTAAGATGGAATATTATTGGCGACGCGCCTATAAATAATATTTCAATTTATTAGTTTACCAATTACGAATAGCTTCTAAAGATAAATTATCAAGCAATAATTATCTTATAAGAAAACGCTTGGTAAAATTTTAAAGAAATATCGAATTAATAATTTAAAAGTCCCGGGTTCGATTCCCAGGTCGAACTACCTTTGTCGTTTTCTTAGCAATATTTTTATTAATAAATTCATAGAGGGAATTTTTAAGATATAATTCATGATTCCGGGTTCGATTCCCCGGTTGAATTACTTTTCGTTGTTTTCTTAACAAATTTAGAGAAATATTAAGATAATGTTTTTAGAAACCAGAGTTCATTCCCCCGTCGCAACGATCACCCTTTGTCTTTTGAGATTAATGTAAAGTTGTGTTCGCGGAAAAGAGCTAATGTCAAGCATCGACGTTAGATGGCACTCGGCTCGGCGCGATACGGGATGAAGTTCGTCCGAGCGTGTTGAACCGTGGGTGTCGAAAACGCGCTAGAAAAATTGTGAGTCCAAATTCATCGCTGCGAGAGATAGCACGCGGTCCGTTTTGTCGGGAGCTCGTAATGATAGGCGCGTATAGTAAATATACTGACTGGGAATTGTAGCGCGTATCCCTTGCTGACAGTTTCACCGGGGACTTTTAGGTTTAACGCTGAGTTCGTATAAGTGGATTCGACTGTATTAGTTACTAGTGCGGTATTTGATATTCTAGAAATAACTGTGACAACGCGAAACGGTAGTGACCTTTGATCCGTACGTTCTGTGTTCGTTTCGCGGGTCGGTAGTTAATCGTACGACAGAGTTAATGGACTGTCATAGCACAAACGAAGAAAGTGACTGCGGAAGGATACCGCGGTTTGGAGAGGTGCGGAGGTCCGAACTGCTGCAGAGGGTAACGGTCTAATAAGGTCAATAACACTACCAGCCACACCCAGATACACATCACTGACCCTTACTTTCCTAGCATTATACATCCACATGCGACCTGACCGAATCCTGAGGGACCAGTCGCCTTGGATAGAGGTAAGTAAGCTCCCCTTATTAGAATACAACGCTCCCCCCTGATTGTTCATTGTAATTAGAAACTTTTCACCTTTGGCCTGTAGCAGGCCCGACCAACATCTGCTTGTAGGTTGTCCGTCTATGGTTACTGTTGGATAAGCAGCTGCTGGCCGTAATATTTGGTAGCAGAGCGCGATTCTGGGATCGATTCCCGGTCTATCCACCGACCATAGTGTTTGATAAAAATTAAACAATTTTGGTGGCAGGGAGCGTTGGGTTGAGTGGTTTAATTTTGTGTCTACAATCACGCCCGTCCGTAATACGTAAAAATATATTTTTTAATTATATACGTAATAATAAAATTCCTTTCTTTGTTGGCTTGCTTTTTTGTTGTTAGCGGGTAAATTTGAAAAGCCGCGCTCGTAGTAATTTGTATTTACGTAATTTGAATTTAACTTGATTTGATCGCACTAGTATTTGTTATTTGTTAATTTGATTTGGGTCTTTTCTTTTGTACTAACTTGTATTTGGTTTGATAAGTAGCGGTTCTTATTTGTGTAATTTCTATTCAACTCGATTTCATAGGAACAGCATTTGTTAGCTGTTAATTTTTTTTGTATTTGTTATTTGTTATTTTTGTAATTGTGCTCGAGCCGCGTCGTAATTTGTATTTAGTAGTGATGTCCTCGCCCAAGATGCTACTACGTTGCCTGCGGACTGAGTTACGCTGGGCCACCAGCGCCCATGCTTTGATAGGTCGACCGGATAGGGTCCATAACTTGATGAAGCGGTTCGAGCAGGTCGATGCTCGAAGGGCTGCAGTGGAGGAGGCTTACGCTGAGCTCGAGGAATCGGATGTGGAAAAGGGAGTCCTGGACTCCTGCTTCGCAGACTACGAGCAGTTCTTTTCGCTCACGGACGAGTTGATCGAGGCTGAAGGCAGGTATGCCGAGGAGGCGCGTGAAGCTCGGACGAGTGGCCTGCCCGAGTCCTTTCGGAAGCAGCCTCAGCCGGAGCTGTTGGGACGACTCCCAACTCTGGACTTGCCAAGGTTCTCCGGGGCACTTTCCGAATGGCTGACCTTCGTTGGTCTTTTCGACGGCCTAGTGGACGCCCGGAGTGACTTGACCCCGAGCCAGAAGATGGCGTACCTCCTGGCTTCACTGGAGGGGGAGGCCCTGGGCGTTGTCAGCTATTTGAGATTGTCGGACGACGCCTACCAGACTGCTCGGGACCTCCTAGCCAGAAGATACGCCAACGTCCGGCGAATTGCGGACGAACATGTTAAGCAGCTTCTAAGCCTCCCGCTGGTCCGGACGTAGTCTGGTCCGGTCACTAAGACCGGGCCAGACTACGTCCGGACCTGTTGGATCCAGTCTTGGTGGCCTGTAATACGTTGAGGCGGCTGGATTTACCAGTGGGCGAATGGGCCTTCTTGTTGCTCCGCATCGTGCTGTCCCGTCTACCTCTCGACCTTCGAATGCATTTTGAGGAGTGGTACGGCGGGGACGAGGCCTCCTATATTCCGCCCTTATATGACCTGCTGCGGTTTTTGGAGGAGCAGTGCCGACAGATCGAGCACGCGGCGGGCACCGTCGACGACTTACGAGCCGTGCCCAGTGAGAGGCGGAATCCGCCGCGCAAGTCGTCGTCAACCCCCCCCCCCTGCTCTTATTGTCGAGCATTTGATCACCTGGTAACGTCTTGCCCGAAATTATTAGGTAAGCCGGTTCCGGCGAGGCGAACTATCGCCAAGGAGCGCCGCTGGTGCTACTCATGTTTGAAAGGGCACTTCCAGCGAGACTGTCCGCACCGGCGGCCCCGTCTGCATTGCCAAGGCAATCACCATGCCGTTCTGTGCCTGGGTGCGAACGGCGTCTCCACTCGGGGCTCTGCCAGGCCCTCGACCCCCACGGGCGGGGGCGCTCCGCCATGCCCTCTGACGGGCGACGCTCGGCGCAAGCCGGCTAGCCACCAGGCCCCTAGGTTTGAAAGGGGTCCCTCCCCCGACCAGTCGGGGGGTAATTCCCCCAGGGGCGGGGGTGTCATCACCCCCCCTCAGCGTGCGGAGAGGAACTTCACGGCCACTCATCAGTCCGCTAGACCCTTCTCACTCCCGTTAGCCGAGTGGCCGTGACACGTGTACCACTGTTTCCCATTTGATGGAGGCGGCCCTAGCTAGCTGCCGCCTTAGCTCCCACCACGGCCGCCTCCACTGAGCCTTAAGCCGTCAACAGTCCACTTGTCAAGCTGTTCTGTTGCCGACGGCCTCAGTGAGGACATACAACCCGAGTGGCGACTGTTAGCGGTTGCGCTCTATTAGTCTCGGGTTCACGCGGTGTGGCCTCCACTTGGTGGTGGGAAGATTAGGGCCCCCTGGAGCGTTGAATCACGCTCTCAAGGGGTATTAGATTTAGAGTGGACGAGCACTTAGTTAAAATTCTTTAAATTAAAATTAAAAATGCTTTTGGGTTTTCCGCGAAATTCATATTGTAGCGGTTGTGATTAAAATAATTGAATTTAAAATACTCCTTTAAATGCTGCTGCATATGTTTTGTGATGTGCTACAGCCCAACAACAGGGCATACACGTCATCTTGCTGGGGGAGACTAAGTTGAGGCCATCTACGAACATCAAGATGCCCAACTACCATATATACAGGAGGGACGAAGTCAATGCTCTAGGAGCCGCCTATAGAGGCACGGCGGTTCTAGTGAGAAAGGACATCGTCCACCTAGAGCTCGAATTACCGTCATACCATACGACGCGCTCCATCGGCATAAAAATGGAGGCGGCGGGCGAGGAACTGAGGATCTTCGCAGCATACCGTCCGCCAGGGACTCCATTTCACTCCTCAGACATCCGGACGATCATGGAAGGCTCAGCACCAACCATCATCGCGGGGGACCTAAACGCAAAACACCCGGCGTGGGGATCCAGAATGATCAACCCGCCGGGTCGTGAGCTCTATGATGACGCAGAGAATAATAACTACGACGTTTTAGGTCCCGAAGAACCAACGCACATTCCTACCGACCACAGGAAGAGTCCGGATGTATTGGACGTTGTGCTCGCTAGGAACGTCAACTACCCGGTAGTGGTAGAGGTGCTGTATGACCTGACGTCTCAGCACCTCCCGATTCTGATAACCCTTGGCCTCAAGGCAGTGACTACGTTGCCCAGAGCGTTTACTACCAAGATCAACTGGAGGCTCTACCAGCAATATCTGCAAGAGAGGCCTCCAGTATGCAACCATATTACCTCGGCGGACGACGTAGAGACCGCTGCTGCTAGAATAAAACTTAACATCCAGGAAGCCCTCAACGCGGCCTCTACGATCGTCCCTCTAACACAACGTAGAGAAGAGCTGCCACAAGAGATACGTGTGCAGCTAAATCACAAGCGAGCGTTGAGAAAGCTCTGGGCACGCACTCGCTGCCCACGTATCAAAAGCAAACTGAATGCACTGACGGATGAGCTGTCGGTTGCAATACAGGCCCACAGAGGAAGGGCCTGGGAGCGGCACATATGGATGGCTGAAGATCAGGAAGCGTCGCTCTACCAATTGAACCGACAGCTAACCAAGACCAGACCCCCCGTCTGCCCGCTGACCAACAGCGCGGGCGGGCGTTGTTACGAGGCCAAAGGTAGAGCGGATATCCTAGTCGAGCATTTCGAGGAGCAATTTATGCGGAACCCAGCAAGTGCGGAGTACATGGAGCTTCATGCCCAAAAGGAGAGCCGCGTACGGGAGTTTCTGTCGTCGCCCGCGCCACCGCTTGCAGGAGAGTGGTTCATCTCCCCCGCTGAGATGCGGAGGACGATTGCCCGCCTGCAACCGAGGAAGGCGCCGGGACACGACCGGATTACGAACGCTGCACTCCGACAGCTGCCCCATAGAGCCATTGTAGAGCTAGGACGACTCTACAATGGCATGCTGCGGACTTCACACTTCCCGGAGGACTGGAAGAAAGGCAAGGTCATAGTTCTGCCGAAACCCGGGAAGGACGGGCGTAGAGCAGCTAGTTACAGACCGATAACGCTGCTACCGCACATAGCCAAATTATTCGAAAGGATTATCTTAAGAAGAGTCCGCCCTTGTATCAAACTGAGGGCGGATTAACATGGATTTAGGAGTGGACACTCCGCAGCAACACAGCTGACCAGAGTGCTGCACCACTTGGCGGCGGATCATAACCGAGAACGCACATCGTTGGGCGTCTTCCTCGATATCGAGAAGGCGTTCGACAGGGTGTGGCACTCTGGTTTACTCTATAAGATGATACAACAGACGAGTGTCCCTCCGGCTATGCTGCGGCTAGTGGCGTCGTTTCTAGCCGACCGGACCTTCTACGTCTGTGTCGAAGATGCCGAATCCGCAGTAAAACCCATAAGAGCTGGCGTACCACAGGGCAGCTGTCTTTCGCCGACCCTTACGCGGCTTATACAAATGACATCCCTACACTGGAAGGACATCTACGCGAATGGGAGGACGACGTAGAGCTGGCGCTATAAGCGGACGATAGCGCCTACTTCACCTCGTCCAGAAGCCCCCGTCTCGCCGTCGCAAAGATGCAGCGACTGCTGGACCTGCTGCCACCGTGGCTGGATGAGTGGAGGATGGCTGTGAATGTTGGGAAAACGGTCGCCCTCCTCACCCGCCGCTACCGGAAATTCCCGCCCCCGTTGACGCTTAGAGGCCAGGAGATTGCGTACGAGAAGGCCGTGACTTACCTTGGGTGCCGGATTGACAGGATGTTGCGCATGACCGCGCACGTCGACATCGTCGTCCGCAATGCCAGATGTGCGCGGGCGATGCTCCGTCCAGTCCTGGCATCCAAACTACCGCTGAAAACCAAGCTGAAAATCTACAAACTCTACATAAGGACGAAGATCACCTACGCCGCGCCGGCCTGGTACGCACTCCTGAGCGAACGGCAGAGACAACGGCTGCAGGTTCAGCAAAACCTATCCCTACGGACCATCGTCGGTGCAGGTCGCTACGTCCGGAATGACGTCATCGCGGCCAACTTAAAGGTGGAGACTATCAAAGAATTCGTGGCCCGATTAGCGCGCGGAATGTTTGACCGCGCCGATAATGGGCCACACGAGCACCTGCAACTATGACGTCTTAGGTCCCGAGGAACCATCACACGTCCCTACAGACACACGTAGGAGTCCGGACGTACTGGACATCGTGCTCTCTAAGAACGTCAACTACCCGATAGTGGTAGAGGTGCTGTATAACATGTACACACAGCACCTCCCGATACTTATTACCCTTGGTCTCAAGGCAGTGACTACGCCACCCGGAGCCTTCAAGACCAGAATAGACTGGGGGCTCTACCATCAACACCTGAAGGAGGGACCTCCAGTCTTTACACCAATCAGTACAGCCGACGACGTAGAGACCGCTGCAACCAAGATCACAAAATCCATTCAAGAAGTCCTCAATGCGGTCTCTACGGTCGTCCCACTAACAGCTAGAAAGTACATCCTGCCGCGCAACATATGCGTTCAGATTAAGCGCAAGAGGACGCTGAGGAAGCTCTGGCCGAGCACTCGCTGCCCCAGACTGAAGACTCAATTAAACCAGTTATCGGACGAAATATCGGTTGCAATCCAGGCCCACAGAGGAGAGGCCTGGGAGAGACGTATCGTGAAGGTGGAAGAGCAAGATACGTCGCTCTACAAATTGAACCGATAGTTGACCAAAACAAGGCCTGCCGTATGCCCGCTGACCAACAACGCGGGCGGACGTAGTTATGAAGCCAGGGGTAGAGCGGATATCCTAGGAGAGCACTTCGAGGAGCAATTTATGCCGAACCCAGCAAGTGCGGAGTTCATGGACCTTCATGCCCGGAAGTAGAGCCGCGTACAGGAGGAGTTCCTGTCATCGCCCGCGCCACCGCTTGCAGGATAGTGGTACATCTCCCCCGCTGAATTGCGGAGGATAGTGACCCGCCTGCATCCCAGGAAGGCGCTGGGGCGCGACGGTATTACCAACGCTGCGCTTCGGCAGCTGCCCAATAGGACATTATATAGGGCTCTACAATGGAATATTGCGGACATCCCACTTCCCGGAGGAATGGAAGATTGGCAAGGTAATTGTGCTGCCGAAACCCGGCAAGGACAGGCGTAGAGCTGCCAGCTACAGGCCGATTACGCTACTGCCGCACATAGCTAGACTGCTTGAAAGAATACTGCTAAGACGCCTCCGCCCGTGCATACAACTTCGGGCGGAGCAGCATGGATTCATGAGGGATCACTCAACAGCAACACAGCTGACCAGAGTGCTGTACTACCTTGCGGCCGAGCACAACTTCGGCCGCACATCGTTGGACGTCCTTCTCGACATAGAGAAGGTATTCGACAAGGTGTGGCACTCTGGATTACTCTACAAATTAGAAGAACAGACCAGTATCCTTCCTGCTATGTTGCGGCTAGTGGCGTCGTTCAGGAATGACGCCACTAGCCGCAATATAGACATAGCCAGGGCTGACAGGAAGTTCGACGTCTGTGTAGAGGACGCCATGTCCTCAACAAAACCTATCAGAGCCGGCGTACCACAGGGCAGCTGTCTGTCTCCAGTCCTGTACGCGGCTTACACCAACGATATCCCAACACTGGCAGGACATCTGCGCGAGTGGGAGGAAGACGTAGAGCTGGCGCTATACGCGGACGATAGCGCCTACTTCACATCGTCCAGAAGAGCCAACATCGCCATCGCCAGGATGCAAAGGCTGTTGAACCTGCTGCCACCATGGTTGGATGAGTGGAGGACGGCCGTCAACGTTGGTAAGACAACCACTCTGCTCACTCGCCGCTTCAGAAACCTACCACCGCCACTGACGCTCAGAGACCAGGACATCAGATGTGAAAAGACCGTGACATATCTTGGATGCCGGATCAACAGGATGCTGCGCATAACCACGCACGTCGATCTCGTCGTCCGCAACGCAAGAAATACGCGGGCGGCGCTCCGTCCCGTCCTGGCATCCAAGGTACCAATCAAAACGAAGATCAAGCTGTACAAAATGTATATAAGACCCGTACTCACTTATACTGCTCCGGCCTGGTACGCGCTTCTGAGCAATCGGCAGAAGCGGCGACTGCAGTCCCAACAGAACCTAGCACTAAGGACCATTGTCGTTGCAGGTCGCTACGTCCGGAATGACGTCATAGCGGCCAACCTGAAGATTGAATCCATTGAAGAGTTTGTGGTTCGGCTGTCGCACGGTATGTTTAACCGCGCTGACAACGGGCCACACCCCCATCTGAACAACTTTGCGCCGCTACACAACCGCCCCCCGGACGGGCGACCTCTGCCACTCCTCTCTATAGCGATTAGAGAGTCGAGTAAAACCGTCAATGCCACAGATTGACCAACTAAGACGTTTATATCACATAACATTTTTATACCATTTATGCAGCGACCCGGGAATCGAACCCGCGACCACTGCATTATTAATGATTAATGCCAAGAAGGCACCTAGGACCGGCCTATAGTAGTGGGCCGTGAGGAAAGTCCAGGTAATGGGGAGTGCCCTCAGGCCTGATACCTGCAGTGCTTCCAGCACTTGCAGAAGAAAACAACGTAGTGATGCGCTCAAGACCAAGGCCGTCGGACATCAACCAAAATATTGGTCACAAAACCGATGTCTACACTGTCCATTTTTACATCAAATCGACCAAGGGCACGACGGTTGATAGTTGGTCCCGACCGTGTAGAAGGCCTTTAAGTAAAAGCTTTCTGTATATGTCGCAGCCTAATTGTATGCTTCACCGTATTACATTATAGGTAGCCGTTTTACAAAACAGAGCCGTTTTTATTTCGGCTGGCCAAATTATATTACGGCTGAATGAATTCCCGTGTAGTGGCGGTCAAGGATATCCACTACCCCATATCCTCCCGTGGATGTCGTAAAAGGCGACAAAGGGAAACAGGCAGGAGATGGGCAGCAGCATCTTCCTGATAATAGCCAAAATTATAATAAAAAAACTGCGGTTGCCAACCCGCTCGCCAAGCGTGGCAACTATGGCAAATACCCCCCAAATGACGAGAGTAACAAAGAGACGGCCCCCAGTCCCCGGCGGCCCCGCTATTCCTGGCTACGGTGGTGACCATGGTAACGGCGGGGCAGGGGGTGCTAAGAATCTCCGGTGGAGGTTCGGTTGCCACCTACGACGACTCGACCTGGCAACATACAACGCACGCGCCCTGAGGACTGACGAGAAGATCGTGGAGCTGGAAGAAGAGATAGACAAGTTGCGCTGGCATATTATAGGATTATCCGAAGTCCGAAGTGAGGGGGAGGACACGGTAATCCTCGATTCCGGCAACTTGCTCTATCACCGGGAGGGCGACCATCTGTCCCAAGGAGGTGTCGGATTTATCGTCCACAAGTCTCTCGTTAACAACGTTGTAAAGATCGGGAGTGTGTCGACGAGGGTTGCGTACCTTATACTCAGAATCACCAAACGGTATTCGCTGAAGGTCATACAGGTTTACGCACCAACCTCGGCACACCCCGATGAGGAGGTGGAGGAAATGTATGAGGATATCTCTAGAGCCATGCATTCCTCCAAAACCCAATATACGGTGTTAATGGGAGACTTCAATTCAAAACTAGGCACGAGAGAGAACGGTGAGCTGAAAGTAGGGAAATTTGGAATAGGGCAACGGAACCCAAGGGGCCAGCAGCTGGCCGACTTCATGGAGAAAGAGGGACTCTTTATGATGAACTCTTTCTTCAAGAAGCGGCCCCACAGGAAGTGGACCTGGTCGAGCCCCGACGGTTCGACAAAAAATGAGATTGACTTCATTATGACGACCAGACGACAACTGTTCAGTGATGTCTCAGTGATCGCGAGGGTGAAAACCGGCAGCGATCACCGAATGGTTAGAGGCACACTGAACCTAAATGTTAAGTTGGTGAGGTCTCGTCTGATGAAGTCAACGCTCCGTCCCCCTCGTGCTCTAATCCAAAGTCCCGAAACCTTTCAGCTCGAGTTACGAAACCGTTTTCAGTGCCTAGAAGACTGCAATGAAGTGGACGATATGAATGACAAGCTCGTGGAAACTGTCCATGCGGTCGGAGCTAAGTTCTGCAAGACCCGCCGCAGAAGAACACAAAAACTCTCCGATCACACTCTTAATCTCATGGCTGTTAGACGGGAGATGAGGCTACATTCTTCAACAGATTTTACAGCATACAGGCAACTGAACAGACAGATCTCCAAATGCATGCGGCAGGACTTACGCAACTTCAATACAGCTCGTATTGAAGAAGCGATCGAACGGGACCAAGGCTCCAAAGTCTTTGCCAGAGACCTGTCTGCCAGAAAGAGCCAACTGTCAAAGCTGAAGACCGAATGTGGCAGCATCGTTTCCGGGGCACCTGAGATTTTGAGTGAGATTGAGAGGTTCTATGGGCAGCTGTACACGTCATCGTTGGAGCCACACGCAAGTGTGAGTAACGATCCAAGAGCGAGTCTTATCCGACACTATTCCGAAGATATCCCGGACGTCAGTCTGAGCGAGATTAGAATGGCTCTCCAGCACCTTAAAACGGCAAGGCCCCAGGCGAGGATGGAATTACAGCGGAGCTTCTGAAAGCGGGTGGAAAACCGGTACTTGAAGTCCTTCAGAAGCTCTTTAATTCCGTCCTTTATGGTGGCATTACACCGGAGGCGTGGAGCAGAAGTGCGGTGGTCTTGTTCTTCAAGAAAGGTGACAACGCTCTCTTGAAGAACTACAGACCGATTTCCCTTCTGAGCCGCGTCTACGTGCTGTTTTCGAGAGTCATTACGAATCGTCTCGCGCGCAGACTTGACGACTTCGGTTTCAAAGCCGGTTTCCGAAAGGGCTTTAGCACCATAGACCACATACATACCCTACGGCAAATTGTACAGAAGTCCGAGGAGTACAATTTGCCACTATGTCTGGCGTATGTGGACTATGAGAAAGCCTTTGATACCGTCGAAATTTGGGCGGTGCTGCAGTCCCTTCAGCGGTGCCAAGTTGACTGTCGGTATATCGAAGTGCTGAAGTGTTTGTACAGTAGGGCTACGATGGCTATCCGAGTACAGAACCAGAGTACGAAACCCATCCAATTGCAGAGAGGTGTAAGACAGGGTGATGTTATATCCCCGAAACTCTTCACCGCTGCATTGGAAGACGTTTTCAAGCTTCTGGACTGGAAAGGATGCGGTATTAAGATCAATGGCGAGTACATCACTCACCTTCGATTTGCCGACGATATAGTCCTTATGGCAGAATCGCTGGAGGACCTAAGCACTATGCTCAATGACCTCAATAGTGTCTCCCAACGGATAGGTCTTAAGATGAACATGGACAAAACAAAGATCATGTTTAATGTCCATGTCACACCTATGCCGGTAGTTGTTGGGAGCACTAAGCTCGAAGTTGTTGACGAGTATGTTTACCTGGGACAAATAGTCCGACTAGGTAAGTCCAACTTCGACTTGATCGAATTTCAACTCGGCTGGGCAGCGTTCGGGAAGCTACGACACATCTTCTAGTCAGACATACCTCAAAACCTTAAAACGAAATTGTACAACCAGTGCGTGTTGCCAGTGATGACTTACGGAACTGAGACGTGGTCCTTCACTGCTGGCCGTATGAGGAAGCTCAAGGTCGCTCAGCGAGCTATGGAGAGGGCTATGCCTGGGAGTTTCTCTGCGTGATAAACTTAGGAATGAGTATATCCGCAGTAGAACCAGAGTGACCGACATAGCCCAACGGATTAGTAAGCTGAAGTGGCAGTGGGCCGGCCATATAGCTCGAAGAACCGACAACCGATGAGGAAGAAAGGTTCTCGAGTGGCAGCCTCGTACCGGTAGGCGAAGTGTAGGGCGTCCCCCCACGAGATGGAGTGACGACCTGGTAAGACATGCAGGAAGTCGATGGATGCAGGTGGCTCAGGACCGTGCTTTGTGGCATTCTTTGGGGGAGGCCTATGTTCAGCAGTGGACTTGTGAAGGGCTGTAATGATGATGATGATGATGATGAATGAATTCCCGTCGCTTTGGGTTCGACGTTTCGCGTCCTCCGACACGGCTAGCCGTAATGTATTCAGACGCGTCACTATCCGCCGCTTTGACAGTTTTAGTACCAATTTTTAACGCTCATTGCACTATCTACCACAACAACAACAACAGCTGAGTGAAAAGCAGAATTTACGTGGTGAACATTTAATACTCTTACTAATAAAATAAGTGAAATATGTGTGAAACAAGTGATTTTAAGGACAGGTTTAATGAAGAATGAAATAATTTTTACTCAAATCAGTGTGGTAACGTGAAAAAGCCGTGGACAAAAGACCGTGTTTTAGAAGTTCTAATGCACATTAAAACCAGTAATGTGGCCATCGAGTCTGGTGTTCGACGGAATCCTACACAATATTATTGCCCCAAAAAAAAAAAGAAACGGGTCAACCATAAAAAAGTTAACTAGACCCAGATAATCCATTTGTGGACTGAAGATGGGACTCATGTACAACGAATTGAGTCGCAGTGGAGAGCAGTCAAAGAGGTTTTTCAGAAAACAAAATTATAACAATTCACATTACATTGTTTCATTTACCACTATCATAACAGAGTTTAGGGCAACCTGAGTTTGTAGATAAGATAGGTCGAATCTGTACTAAATCTGCGCTACCCCTAGAGTGTTTTTGTAAAGTCGTAGGTGCGGAGGGAGAGCAGCTCCCGCCCGCTGAAGCAAATCGCAGACACCTGTGTGACCCGTAGCGGCCGGGGCTGGTCGCCGATGGCGACCAATAAGCCAAAGCTGCGGAGGTAAGCATGGATGCCTGTGATTTGCTACGCTAGGGCGAAGGGGTTTCACTTCTCGCAATGCCGAAGTCGTTGCAGAAGTAACTTTGAGTCAATATTCCAGTGTAAAAAAGTAAGATTATGATTTTACAAAAAACGGGAGAAGGGTTCCCAGGGCTTCCCCTGAACCCTAAAATGCAATTTTCGGTCGAGCATATTTTAAAAACAAGGAAATGTTTATCATGTGTATGTTCTGTGAAGTTTTAAGTCCTTTTTTCATATTAAATTCTATTGAACTAAAATTAGTTTTTATTTTTGGTTTGCATGGTCAGCCTACAATGCAAATTGAGCTGAATATCGGTCGGCCACCGTATTACAATACGTCAATTAGGCTTATCGTTCGCCAGCTGTAATACGAAACAGTGTTTTGTAAAACGGCTGGCCATAATGTAATACGGCGAATTATACAATAAGTCTGCGACATATATACCTAATAAACTCTTTGGTAAAAGCAGAAAATATTACACGATTACACGTAGTGGTACTATCGTCGCACAGTACAGGCTAATATTCTTTAATTTAAACCGTAACACTAAATTAGCAATTATCTTCAAAAACGAAAATCCAAATCAAGAAAAGGTTTTCTTTTTTAGTTCCTTCTTCCTTGCAGGTAAGTTTAGTAGTTATCAATATCATTATTTCCTGGATAATTTGACACAATGGATTTTTGAACAAATGTAAATTCTATGGTTCATTGCTTGTTATATACGGTTAAATTAGTATTTAGTCTTTAAAGTTTAAGCTAAGTACTCGTAAATGTATGTTTGTATTTGTAATTTTGTATAAATAACTAGTGCAATTAGTACTTTAGCCGTTGTCGTGATAAATGACGATAATTTATGTGTACATAGAGAACTGGAGACCATTTTTACTGTATATGAGGCATTCCATCTTAGTTCTCAGGGGTAATTACACATCTGCATATTAATTCTTAATCGGTGATAAATGTATAGATGTCTATGGGACACAGCAACCATTTACCATCAGCTTGTGGCGGGTGGGAGGAAAAGGGGAGATCTCCCGCCGGGCAAGGTGTTCTGCCCGGGGAGCCGCCAACGCTTCGATTGGTAGTTTGGAGCTATTCTATATATGCTGCTTTAACTTCAGAACTTTGTTAGTGCGATTTAGACTTCGATGTGTTTCGCTTGTGGCGCCACGACAGCGCCGCCACATCACCCCCCTGCTCAGATAGTGCAGTCTAGATGTCGACGAATTTGCAAGTGCCAGGGAATTGCCTTGTAGTCTGCGGTGAGTCGAGAAGAAGGCAAGTAATCTGCGAGAGTGCCGTGAAGCAGAGGCGAGCAGTAAGGCTCAGAGCCGTGCCGAACACTGTATCGCAGAGAGTAGCTTGAAGGAACAGGAAGCATTATTATTCCAGTGCTGCGATGAACCTTTGTAAAGCTAGATGGCTTGCAGAATGTGAAGACTGCAGACAATATCAGCTCGGGAGCGAATGAATGGGGTACTTGAAGATGATGAAGGTTTGAAGATGTAGTTTCCGAAAGTTTGTTGGTTGCGTGTTCATATCACGTCGGTTGGTCACCACTGTGGCGGGTGGAAAGAAAAGGGGAGATCTCCCGCCGGGCAAGGTGTTCTGCCCGGGGAGCCGCCAACGCTCCGATTGGTAGTTTGGAGCTATTCTATATATGCTGCTTTAACTTAAGAACATTTTGTTAGTGCGATTTAGACTTCGATGTGTTTCGCTTGTGGCGCGACGACAGCGCCGCCACATCATGATGTGGCGACATGCAATTTTGTCATTCTTTTGCATGTTAGGTAACGGCGTATGCGCCGACGCGAGGTTCGTTTCGGTTGGGGTCGGAAATGCTCGGCTCCGTTAGCGCTGCCTTCGTGACAGTCCGGGCGCCTTCGGTTTTTACCGGCAGTCAGCATTTAAACGGCCTCAACGCTAGACCTCACGCTCGCGCCGCCGGAATAACAGTTATTTTAAATCACGACTAACTTATTCTCGGCTCCCTATCTCAAGCACTCCTTACTTCTAATTAATAATTGTATTTTCATTATTCATTGTTTTTTTTTGCTACGTACTTATAAATTTAAATTGCCTGTGTAATAGCAGAATATATCTACATTTTTGAAGAGTGAAGACGCTTTTATTTGCCTAGCACAACCCTACAAGTGGTGACCCCGAGAAGAACATAGCGTACAAAGTACATCAAAATGTGGCAAGATGCTAGCGCAGATGCAACGAAAAGCAGCACTAGTGACAAGGAAGCGGTACTTTGCCGAGTAGGCATTAAGATGCCGCCATTTTGGCCCGAGAAGCCGACGCTTTGGTTTGCACAGTTGGACTGCCAATTCGCATTAGCGAATATTACATCGGATATCGCAAAATATTATCATGTTATATCAGTGTTGGATCCAAAAATTGCTGCGGAAGTCGAAGATCTAATAATTAGACCACCGGCGTACGAGAAATACGACACAGTAAATGAAATGAAATGAAATTAAATTAAAAATCCATTTATTTCTTTCTCAAGGCATACTAAATAATAAAGTAATTGGAGCCTCCTAGTAAGTATAAAAGAATACCTGTGTCAGGAGGCACCGCTCTTCCTAATAATATTAAATATTGAGATGAGATAAGCCGAGCAAGATTACCTATGATTTAGAGTAGGTGTGTGTTTGTGTGTGAGTGTGTGTTTGTATGAGTATGAGTGCATGTGTGTGTGTGTGTGTGTGTGTGTGTGTGTGTGTGTGTGTGTGTGTGTGTGTGTGTGTGTGTGTGTGTGTGTGTGTGTGTGTGTGTGTGTGTGTGTGTGTTTGTGTGTGAATTGATGTGTCTACGTGTGATTGTAGGTGCTTAAAAGTGTAAGCATTATTATTATTATTATTTTATGTAATTTTATTTAATTCTATTTTATTCTGATAAACAAATATATTATTTAATTCCGTGACGTAGAATGTTTTCTGTAGTGTGATAAGATAATTTTTTAAGATGATCGGTAAGTATGGTTCCCCCGTGTAGATGTTTTTTTTGGATCATATGGCGAGTTAGTATGTGTTTTTAAAATTGACTGTAAGATATATAGTTGCCTAACCGTAAGAACATCACTGATATTATACAGTTGTTCGGTATTAAATCTAATAGGCTTAAAATACATACCTTTAAGAAGGTATCGTTGTCCTCTTTCTATGTTCAGTAAGTTAGTCTTTGCCGCTCCTCCCCATACCGTAATACAATATCCTAGAACTGACTGAGCTAAAGATATGTAAATTTGATTTATCAATTTAGTCGTTGTAATGTAACGCAGTTTTTTAAATATCCATATAAGCTTACTAATTCTGGCGTTTACGTATTCTATTTGATTAATCCACGAAAGATGTTGGTCAAAAATTATGCCAAGGTATTTTGTGTTATGTACTCGCTCAAGTTTTTCACAATTACAATTAAAAAAATCCGTATCATCACATCGATGAATTTTTATTGAAGTTTCACTAAGGGGCTGTGTTCGTTTATCTATACTGAAACACATATAGTTGGTTTTATTAACATTTAGTGTTAGTAGATTATGTCTAAGCCATCTAGACTCCTTACAAAGACCTTTTTTAGCCTTCTCAAATACACCTTTCCAAGTACTATCAGTAAACACAATAGCAGTGTCATCTGCATACGAAAAGACTTGGCCACCTTCAATATTTAATTCTGTGAGCTGATTAATATATATCAAGAATAGAGTAGGGCGCAAGACACTCCCCTGTGGTACACCGTAAGTAATGTCGAAGTCTTGGCTTTGGTAGTCTCCAATTTTCACCCTCTGGGTACGTCCCTGTAAATGGTCCCTCATCAATTCAAGTGCTTTTTCTCGAATGCCGATATGTTCTAGTTTAGCAACTAGAGTGGGAAGAGAGACGGTGTCAAATGCCTTTTTTAAATCAAGAAAAACTGTAATACATTTTTTCCGTGATCAACATTTTCAATTATTAAAGAAGTAAGTGCTAAAACCGCGTCTTCAGTAGAAATTTTTTGTCTAAATCCAAATTGATTTTTTGATAATTTGTTATATTTAGTTAAGTACTTAATTATTCGAATGTTAATTATTTTTTCTAAAATTTTTGAAATAGATGTAAGGAAATCGGATGTAAGGATGCAAGAGAAATCGGAAAGATTTCTATGGGAGGCACAATGCGGATTTAGACCTGGAAGAGGATGCACGGATCAAATGTTTTCTCTACGCATGATCACGGAAAAGCTTCTGGCTGCTAACCAGAAGATTTTCTGTGCTTTTGTGGATCTTGAGAAAGCATTTGGTAAGGTTGTAAGGAAGAAAATGTGGGAACTGTTGCCGGGGTACGGTGTGGATGGTCGATTGCTAAGGGCTGTGCAGTCACTTTACTGTGACTGTAAAGCCTGTGTGCGGGTAGGGCATGACCTGTCACCCATGTTTAGCGTCCAAACGGGCGTAAAACAGGGTTGTGTCATGTCTTCCTGGCTGTTCATACTGTATCTCGACAGCTGTTTACAGAAGCTGAAAGATGTGATGCTGTTTGGGTGTGAAATTGGGTGACATAAAAGTAAATTGTCTGCTGTATGCTGATGATGCAGTCCTTATTGCAACATCAGAGGCAGAACTGCAGGCATTAGTCACGTGTATGAAAGAGGAATGTGAAATTAAAGGTCTCCGTTTGAATGCTAATAAAACAAAGGTTCTGGTATTTGAAAGGGACGAAGAGAGAACGAAGTGTGAAATATGGGTAAATCAGGAATGTCTAGAACAGGTAAATGAAATTGTATACTTGGGGAGTGCTTTTAGCCGGGATGGAAGATGCGATTTAGATGTGGACAGGCGTGTCGCTGCCGGTAACAAAGTCAATGGTGCCCTGACTGCGTTAGTCAAAAGGCAAGGCGTAGTGAAGAGTGCACGCCTTGCAATACATAACGCAGTGTTGGTACCGACTTTGTTATATGGCAGCGAAACCTGGGTATGCCAGAAGAAGCATAAAAACAAGTTGAATGCAGTGGAGATGCGATCTCTTCGTAAAATGTGCGGCGTTACCATGGCCGACCGAAAGCGGAACGAAGAGATTCGTAATATGGCAGGTTTGAAAGATGACCTTATCACAAAAATTGATAAGGGCGTGCTTCGATGGTTTGGGCACGTTGAGAGAATGAGTGAAGACCGAATGGTGAAGAAAATATATAGCGCGAAAGTTAATATTAAAAGGTGTCGAGGTAGACCGAGACTAACTTTCGAAGACCATGTGAGCAAATTGCTCGAAGAGGAGAGGGTCAAGAGTACTCGGATACCTAGACGTGAATGTATGAAGAAGTTAATGAATCTGAAAGAAGCGAAAGAGGTATGTAAGGATCGTGACACTTGGCGATTTGTTCTCTCTGGCTACCCCGTCAGGGATTGTGCGTGAAGATAAGTAAGTAAGTAAGTAAGTAAGATGTAAGGACTGAGATAGGCCTATAGTTGTTGACATCGTCTCTCTTACCACTTTTATAAACCGGAGTAAATAAAGATTTTTTAAGTGAGAGCGGGAATAATCCTGTACGAAAACAAAGATTAGCCAAATGACTAATTACAGGGGCGATGAGAAACTTACACCATTTCAGAAATTTTGTAGGAATATTGTCACATTAAAACGTGAGTTGATTGCTAGACTATCTGCTTTAAGAAGTGAGCAAATCAAACAGTTGCTCATGAATGAGGAATTGGGAGATCGCAAGCCAAGCCAGTTTTTGCGGCATATTCGCAGTTTAGCTGGATCAGGGTTCCCAGATGAGGTCCTGCGCACCTTATGGTCGAGTCGGCTACCCAGTTTGCTACAAACTATAGTGGCTATGCAAGATAACCTTCCACTCGACCAACTTACCCAATTAGCCGATAAAGTAGCTGAGGTTACGCCACATACGTCAGCACTTCAATATCCACTTCAGACTCATCGCCAGCATTCGAAGACCTAAATCGGAAGATTGATGCGCTGACCAAGAGGCTCGATGAAATGTCGACAGAAAGAGGACGTTGCGACTTCCCGAAAAGGAGGTCGAAATCCAGCAGCCGGAGCCGCAGTCAGTCGAGAAGTCGTTCTCGTGCTGACGGCCAGCGATACTGCTGGTATCACTTCAACTACGGCGAGAAAGCAGCTAAGTGTATAAAGCCTTGTGATTATCCAAAAAACTAGTTGGGCGGTCGATAGCTGCGACCGCTGATGAGTGTAAGTCGAATGCTAAGCGTTTGTTCGTCACTGACGCTAAAACTAAAGTGCAGTTTTTAGTCGACACTGGATCTGACTTGTGTGTTTACCCATTAAGCTTAGTGCGCATGCAGCGACGCAATAAAACTAATTATGAGCTTTTCGCTGCAAATAATACTGTAATTGCTACATATGGTTGGTTAAGTTTATGTTTAGATTTAGGTTTAAGGCGCGCATTTTCTTGGCGCTTTGTAATAGCTAATGTGAGCAAGCCGATAATAGGTGTAGACTTTCTATCCTTCTATAACTTACTCGTGGACGTACGTAATTCGCGATTAATTGATAATTGCACTTCGCTTACATCAGTCGCCTCGATTGCATTTGCTTGCCCGTGCCCGCACATAAAGGTCATTTCAGGTGATTCGTCGTTCCATGGGATACTCCAAGAATATCCTGATATAATGCGGCCGGTCGGAGCTCCTTTGGAGCCAAAAATCAAGCACCATACGCAGCATTATATCAGAACGACCCCAGGCCCACCTGTGTGTTCGCGACCAAGGCGACTAGCACCTGATCGCTTAAAAATCGCGAAGCAGGAGTTTGAAGAAATGGTTCGTACGGGTATAGCGCGTAGGTCGGAGAGCTCATGGTCGTCAACCTTCCATTTAGTGCCTAAAAAAGGCGAAGGTTGGCGACCCTGTGGGGATTACCGTGCACTAAATGCTCGCACGATACCAGATCGATACCCAGTACGCCACATTGCTGACTTTTCACACAATCTCTTTAATCGTAAAATTTTTAGTAGACTAGACTTAGTGCGAGCGTACCATCAGATACCGGTTGCGATAGAGGATGTAGAGAAGACAGCTATTACGACACCCTTCGGACTTTTTGAGTTCGCACCAATAAACTTTGGCCTGAGAAATGCTGCGCAAACCTTCCAGCGCTTCATGGACGAGGTCCTCAGGGATCTCGATTTCTGCTTTGCATACATCGATGACGTATTAGTTGCTTCTGCTAATGAGATGCAGCACCAGGAACATCTACGTGCGGTATTTTCGCGTTTCAGCGAATACGGTATTTTATTAAATACAAATAAGTGTGTATTCGCCGTGCCGCAGGTGGAGTTTCTGTGCTACCTGGTTTCTTCGAAAGGCACTAAACCTGTTGGTGACAAGGTGAAGGCTATTCTTGACTTTAAACTACCTAAAACTATCAGGGATCTTAGGCGGTTTTTAGGAGCATTAAACTTTTATAGACGCTTTATACAGGATGCTGCCAAGATTCAGGCTCCTCTCCATGCACTACTTAGTGGTCCATCGGTGAAGAGCAAGAGCAACATTAACTGGACGCTAACCTAGAAAGCGCTTTTAATGCTTGCAAGGCAAGCATTGCTAATGCCGCTCTTCTGGCTCATCCAGATATGTCTGCTACGTTGGCCATAGTAACTGACGCACCCAACTCCGCCATTGGTTCAGTATTGCGGCAGAAGGTCATTGGCAGCCGTTAGGATTCTTTTCGCGTAAGCTTTCACCAAGGCAAGTTAAATACAGTGCACATGATCGTGAACTCTTAGCTATTTACGAGTCAGTAAAATATTTTTGACATATGGTAGAATTAAAACCCTTCTTTATAATGACTGATCATAAACCAATTATTTCAGCCTTTAAGAAGTCCCGCGACGCTTGCTCCCCGCGACAATTTAGGTATTTAGATTTTATATCCCAATTTATTTTCAAGAACGGATGCAATAACATGTTCGCTAGACCCTATTGCCTTAGCAGCTTCTCAGGACACGGACTCAGAACTCAAAAATATTTTGTGAACCGGTTCGTCTCTCAAGTTACAGAAGGTCTGTATTGGTGGTACGAAAATCTTCTGTGACATATCTGGGCCCAGACATAGACCATTCATAACACCTGCATTCCGTAAAATGGTTTTTGATAATATTCATGGACTTAGTCATCCAAGTGCTAGGGCCACTATCAAATTGGTGACTGAGAAGTGTGTATGGCCGGGCATTAGGAAGGATTGCCGGAATTGGGCGCGCTCGTGTATCTCATGCCAGAGATCGAAAGTATCGGGACACATACACGCCCCTATCCAGGATTTTAAACTTCCTACGGCCCGTTTCTCTCACGTTCACGTAGACTTGATAGGTCCACTTCCCGTCTCTGATGATTACCGATACTGCTTCACAGCTATAGATAGGCTTACCAGGCTGCCGGAGGCAGTGCCGTTAAAGGACATCAGAGCGGAGAGTGTAGCAAAAGCTTTTATATCATCGTGGATATCACGTTTTGGTTGCCCAGAAAAGGTAACCACAGATAGGGGGAAACAGTTTGAATCCCATCTTTTCAGTCAGATATCAGCGCTTATAGGTTCACGACATATACAAATTACTGCGTATCACCCTGCTGCCAATGGTCTAGTGGAACGCTTCCATCGACAACTTAAGGCAGCTATTATGTGTCACGCAGACGAGAACTGGACTGAGAAACTTCCACTTGTACTTCTGGGTATTCGTAGTGCACGGAAGGACGATTTGTCTGCTTCTACTGCTGAACTAGTTTACGGAGAACCGCTTAAGTTACCCGGTGACTTGTTTGAACCGACGGCTGACAGACTGACTGACTACACCGACTTTCTGGACAGGTTGCGTTTACATATGAAAAGGTTACAACCTACACCAGTTACTGGACATGGTACACGTGAAATCTTCGTTTTTAAAGATTTAGCGACTGTTTCACATGTATTTTTACGACAGGACTTTGTACGGAGATCTTTACAACCACCTTATGCCGGTCCGTATAAGGTAATAGAGCGCGGTAAAAAAAATTTAAATTTGATGTTGCTGGTAGAATAGTCAACGTTTCTATCGACAGGTTGAAACCGGCCTATGTCCTGACGGATGAACCAGGTAGTTCTGGTGCGACGTCGACTATACCAAGGACGCATGGGACTAACGCTGCGAGTGATGGTACAAGAGCACTTTCAACTCCTCCGCAATTCAGGACGTCTCGCTACGGTCGCCGAGTACGATTCCCTGATTTCTATCGACGCTAAAGGTCTCCGGGGGGGCTGATGTGGCGACATGCAATTTTGTCATTCTTTTGCATGTTAAGTAACGGCGTGTGCGCCGACGCGAGGTTCGTTTCGGTTGGGGTCGGAAATGCTCGGCTCCGTTAGCGCTGCCTTCGTGACAGTCCGGGCGCCTTCGGTTTTTACCGGCAGTCAGCATTTAAACGGCCTCAACGCTAGACCTCACGCTCGCGTCGCCGGAATAACGGTTATTTTAAATCACGACTAACTTATTCTCGGCTCCCTATCTCAAGCACTCCTTACTTCTAATTAATAATTGTATTTTCATTATTCATTGTTTTTTTTTTGCTACGTACTTATAAATTTAAATTGCCTGTGTAATAGCAGAATATATCTACATTTTTGAAGAGTGAAGACGCTTTTATTTGTCTAGCACAACCCTACAAGCTAGCTTGCCGGCCACTGAAATGTTTCGTTACGTGATCACAGGTTGGCCTACAATAAGACGCGTTCGTAGTACTAAAAAGCAAGGCAGTTCAGTTTACGGTCTTAAACTGACCTGCAATAAGAGTTGCGCATAGCCCCTGGTGGATTAGGTATAATATGGTCGTTGGCTATGGGGCTATAACGTATTCCAGAATTTGCTCTTGAATTTCTCAAGTCAAAAATTGCTTCCCATACATAAGAGCAATTGCTCTAAATAAGCAAACCCCATAACCAATTATTGATATTGTGGTATGAAGCACCATATTGACATTTATATTAAAAGTTTCTATAATGGCTTTGAGTAATAGGAATGTATTTTTAAATGTAATTTGGGAACCTCTGGTCTAAACTTTAAGCATGTATTATACGCCCCCGTGTAATGGCGGGTAAGAATACTCACTACCCCATATCTTCCCGTAGGTGTCGTAAGAGGCGACAGAGGGAAACTGAAACAGAAGATGGGCAGCAGTATCTTTCTGATAACAGCAAAACAACAATAAAAAACTGCGGTTGCTAACTCGCTCGCCTAGCGTGGCAACTATGGCAATATACCCCCCATGATAGTAACGAAGAGACAGCCCCCAGTCCCCGGCGGCCCTGCTATTCCTGGCTACGGTGCGACTATGGTAACGGCGGGGTAGGGGGTGCTAAGAATCTCCGGTGGAGGTTCGGTTGCCACCTACGATGACTCGCCCTGGCAACTTACAACGCACGCACCCTGAGGACTGACGAGAAGATCCTGGAGCTGGAAGCAGAGATAGACAAGTTGCGCTGGAATATCATAGGATTATCTGAGGTCCGAAGAGAAGGGGATGACACGGTAATCCTCGAATCCTGCAACTTGTTCTATCACCGGTAGGGCGATCATCTGTCCCAAAGAGGTGTAAAATTTATCGTCCACAGGTCTCTCGTTAACAACAATGTAAAGATTGGGAGTGTGTCGACGAGGGTTGCGTACCTTATACTCATCTATATCATATATATATATATCACCAAACGGTATTCGCTGAAGGTCATACAGGTTTACGCACCAACCTTGGCACACCCCGATGAGGAGGTGGAGGAAATGTATGAGGATATCTCTAGAGCCATGCATTCCTCCAAAACTCACTATACGGTGTTAATGGGAGACTTCAACGCAAAACTAGGCACAAGAGAGAACGGTGAGCTGAAAGTAGGAAAATTCGGAATAGGGCAACGGAACCCAAGGGGGCGACAGCTGTTCAGTGATGTATCAGTGATAGCGAGGGTGAAAACCGGCAGCGATCACCGAATGGTTAGAGGCACACTGAATCTAAACGTTAAGTTGGAGAGGACACGTCTGATGAAAACAACGCTCCGTCCCCCGCGTGCTCTAATTCAAAGTCCCGAAACATTTCAGCTCGAGCAACGAAACCGTTTTCAGTGCCTAGAAGATTGCAATGGAGTGGACGATATGAATGACAAGCTCGTGGAAACTGTCCATGCGGTCGGAGCTAAGTTTTGCACGACCCGCCGTAGAAGAACATAAAAACTCTTAAATCACACTCTTAATCTTATGCCTGTTAGACGGAATATGAATCTGCAGTCTTCAGTAAATTTGACAGCATACAGGCAACTGAACAGACAGATCTCCAAATGCATGTGGCGGGACTTACGCAACTTTAATACCGCTCGTATTGAAGAAGCGATCGAGCGGAACCAGGGCTTTGGTCTTTGCTAGAGATCTGTCTGCCAAAAAGAGCCAACTTTCGAAGCTGCAGACCGAGTGTGGCAGCGTCGTTTCCGGGACACCTGAGATTTTGAGTGAAATTGAGAGGTTCTATGGGCAGCTGTACACATAATCGTCAGAGCCACACGCAAGTGTGAGTAACGATCCAAGAGCGAATCTTATTCGACACTATTCCGATGATATCCCGGACGTCAGTCTAAGCGAGATTAGAATAGCCAGCACCTTAATAATGGAAAGTCTTCGGGTGGGGATGGAATTACAGCAGAGCTTTTGAAAGCGGGTGGCAAACCGGTACTTAGTTATTCAGAAGTTCTAATTCCGTCCTCCATGGTGGCACTACTCCGGAGGCGTGGAGCAGAAGTATAGTAGTCTTGTTTTCATGAAACTCCGAGCCCCTCTCCATAGCTCGATGAGCGACCTTGAACTTCCTCACCCGGCCAGCAGTGAAGGACCACGTCTCAGTTCCATGGGTCATTACTGGCAACACGCATTGGTTGTACAATTTCGTTTTAAGGTATTGAGGTATGTCTGACGAGAAGATGTGTCGTAGTTTCCCGAACGCTGCCTAGCCGAGTTAAATCCGTCGATTGACCTCTCGGTCGAAGTTGGACTTACCTAGTGGGACTATTTGTCCTAGGTAAACATACTCGTCAACAACTTCGAGGTTAGTGCTTCCAACAACTACGCATAGGTGTGACATGGACATAAAACATGATCTTTGTTTTGTCATCTTAAGACCTATTCGTTGGGAAACACTATTGAGGTCATTGAGCTTAGTGCTCAGGTCCTCAGGTCTTCAGCTTCGACAATTGGCTCTTTCTGGCAGATAGATCTATGGCAAAGACTTTAGAGCCATGGTTCCGCTCGATCGCTTCTTCAAAACGGGCAAAATTAAAGTTGCGCAAGTGCTGCCGCATGCATTTGGAGATCTGTCTGTGTTTGTGATCTTTGGATTAGAGCACGAAGTGGACAAAGCGTAGTCCTCATTAGACGTGACCTCTCCAACTTAAGTTTAGGTTCAGTGTGCCTCTCAACATTCGGTGATCGCTGCCGGTTTTCACCCTCGCGATCACTGAGATATTTGTCAGAACAGTTGTCGTCTGGTCGTCATAATGAAGTCAATCTCAATTTTTGTAGAACCGTCGGTGCTCGACCAAGTCCATTTTCTGTGGGGCCGCTTTTAAAAGAAAGAGTTCATCATAAAGCGGCCCTCTTTCTCCATGAATTCAGCCAGCTGCTGGCCCTTTGGGTTCCGTTGCCTTATTCTAAATTTTCCTATCTTCAGGTCACCGTTCTTTCTTATGCCTAGTTTTGCGTTGAAGTCTCCCATTAATACCATATACATAGTGGGTTTTGGGGGAATGTATGGCTCTAGATATATCCTCATACTTTTCCTCCACCTCCTCATCGGGATGTGCCGAGGTTGGTGCATAAACCTGTATGACCTTCAACGCAACCCTCGTCGACACACAATATTTATAACGTTGTTAACGAGAGAATTGTGGACGATAAATCCGACACCTCCTTGGGACAAATGGTCGTCCTCCCCGTGATAGAACAAGTTGCCACATTCGAGAATTACTGTGTCCTCCCCCTCTCTTTGGAACTCAGATAATCCTATAATATCCCAGCGCAACTTGTCTATCTCTTCTTCCAGCTCCAGGATCTTCTCGTTAATCCTCAGGGTGCGTGCGTTGTATGTAGTCAGGTCGAGTCGTCTTAGGTGGCAACCGAACCTCCACCGGAGATTCTTAGCACCCCCTGCCCCGCCGTTACCATGTCGCCACCGTAGCCAGGAATAGTGAGGCCGCTAGGGACTGGGGGCCGTCTTTTTGTAACTCTCGTTATGGGGAGTATATTGCCATTGTTGTCACGCTTGGCGAGCGGGTTGGCAACCGCAGTTCTATTATAGTAATTTATTGTTATCAGAAAGATGCTGCTGCCCATCTTCTGTCTCAGTTTTCCTCTGTCGCCACTTACGACACACACGGGAAGATATGGGGTAGTGAGTATTCTTACCCACCTCCTCAAGGGGCAATGTATGTATGTTCACAAAAATAAACAAAAATAGAAGTAATTTAAAATAATGTGATATTCACTCTGTAAATAATAAGAACAAACACAAGCTAGTAGTAGTACTAGTACCAGTGTAGTTACTCGACTTCACAGTAACATTAAATTCTTTGGTAATCACATTTAAAAAATTTAAAGTTTACCTTCCGGTATATATTATTCTACTCCAGTGTTGCCAGATGTACGATTTAAATCCTACTCATACGATTTTTAAGAGTTATATGCATGTACGATCAAAACATAAAAATCGTACGCAATTCATACGACTTTTCACATTTTGCATACCTTAAGCGAAAGCGCAAGGTAATGTTCTACTATCGCCTAAAAATTAAAATTCCAACATTTTATCGAATAAAATCGTATCTAGCAATCATATTATACATATAAATGATATAAAAAGCACATTGTTAGAAAGATAAATGATTGTTGAACTTATTAATAATTTTTTTTAATCGATTAATTGCTCTTTTTAAATAAAAAAAAGGTTTTAGTGTCTTATGGTGTGGATTTATCATGTCCCTGTGGCTTGTAAACACTATAACTTTTCAAAATATCAATTGTTTAACTCAATCTATTTTTTAATCTCTTCATCTATCACGTGGGAAGCCACTGAATGTAAATGGCAGTGTAATTTTGTTTCGTTTAGCTATAATTAATTTTTTTCGGCTCCAAAATGGCGAAATTTTCGTTGATTTGGTTACCTCGTATACAAATTGTTTCTGTAAATGGGGATCTCAAGCCACAGAGTAGTTTAGTTCACAGAGTACCTTTGTACCTTTGTATTAAGTTTAGTTCGGCTTCAGTCGCCGTCGTGAGTGGATATTGTTTCGGTTGTTTTCAGCGGCTCAAAAAGATCGCTGTACAAATACACAATATTCGAATAAACAAATTTCTTAAATACTTGAATATAATAATAATAAGAGATTTTTTTATTACAATATTTAAAAGCACAGAATAAATAATAGTAGTACGTACTAAAAGTAAGTAGTATAATTTTTGTGTCATGGGTGACATTTTCATGCTTTTCGAGGGTGTTGAAACCGATAGTGCTGTCGAAATGTAAATCCAAGATGGCGGCTGCAATAGGTATCAATTTTTTCATCATGGGTGTCATTTTCATGGTTTCGAGAGAGTTGAAGCCGATAGGGTTGTCGAAATGTAAATCCAAGGTGGCGGCTGCAATGGGTATCAATTTTTTCATCATGGGTGTCATTTTCATGGGTTTCGAGGGTGTTGAAGCCGATAGTGCTGTCGAAATGTAAATCCAAGATGGCGGCTGAATTAGGTACCAATTTTTTCATCATGGGTGTCATTTTCATGGTTTTCGAGGGTGTTGAAGCCGATAGTGCTATCGAAATGTAAATCCAAGATGGCGGCTGCAATAGATATAAATTTTTTCATCATTGGTGTCATTTTCATGGTTTTCGGGGGTGCTGATGCCGATAGTGCTGTCGAAATGTAAATCCAAGATGGCGGCTGAAGTTGGTACCAATTTTTGCATCTCGGGTGTCATTTTCATGGGTTTCAAGAGTGTTGAAGCCGATAGTGGTGTCGAAATGTAAATCCAAGATGGCGGCTGCAATATATATCAAGTTTTTCATCTTGGGTGTCATTTTCATGGTTTTCGAGGGTGTTGAAGCCGAAAGTGCTGTCGAAATGTATTTAAACTACTTTAATAATTCCGTATAATCATGTTATACGTAATTTTTTTAATGCGCTTAAGGTATGCCCAATTGGATTTACCAATATATTCTACCAATGTTTTAGCGGAATCATATAGAAACAAAGCAAATACTTTGTTTCCTCTAATGAAAATTGTGCCTCGGATTGTAACTGAAGAAATAATGCAAAATGTGGACGATGAGTGGAGAAGATTACCCATGCTCTTTGTTAAGTTGATATGACTCTCCAGCCAGACGAATTTTGGGCAGAAATATGTGCGCTAGATGATTTTCAGAATATAGCAAAATTTTTTCTCGATTAGCTATGCCTTCCTCACTCTAATGCAGATTGTGAACGGTGCTTTAGTTCAGTAAATCTCATCAAAACGAAAATCCAAAATAGGCTCTTGAGCTCTTATTGAGATTTGAGACAGTGAACGGCTTACTATTAGCCAAACAACATATAAAACGCTTTGGTTGTTGTGTTGATTTTTCTCTATCAAGAGAAATGTTAAATAATATGAACAGTAAGATTTTATATGGAGATAAAGACTAATAATTTTGTATTTTTAATTCTCAATTTTTGTATAATTTAATAAAACAAAGTTTAAAAAAAAACGTACTATTTTTATTTAATGACCTTCTTAAGGAATACGACCTTTTTATTTACTCATCGTACGATCGTTCATTCAAAATGTCTGGCGACACTGCTGAGTTTACCACTTGGCCTAAAGGTCTAGATACCAGGCCATAAACTCCAAAAAAATGAGTTTACCACTTCAAAAAGACGCGCGGTACTTTTAAACTTAGATAGAGCATTTTAAATAAGTTTTTGACATTAACTTCGTAAGACAGCTTCTTGTTTTTCCAGAGAGTTCGTTTACGAAGTTTGTTAAGTACACGAATTGTATTTGTATAAATTTAATGTTATGCACTAAATGTTGTGCTCGTAAAAAATCAAAAAGGATTTTGCGATTTGACTGTCAAAGTTACCCCGATTGGCGGTATATTTTGACTCAAAATATAACGTTACCCTGAGGGTACAAGCTAATAATCTTTGGACCATAACACTAAATTGGCAATTATCTTCAGAAACGAAAATCCATAACAATAACAAGTAAAAAATTTTTAGTTCCTTCCTTCCACTTGCAGGTAAGTTTAGTGGTTATCAATATCAATTATTAAATGTTTTCCTGGATAATTTTGACACATCCATTGAGTTATATGTACTACGTACTAGAGAAGCCATTCCGAACATTGACTATGTTCAACTGAACTGTAGTACAATCCCTACACTAAACTAAATATTGCGTAAATTGAACATTTGTGAATTCAATTAAATTATTATTATTAAGTACAATTTATTTAGAAATATGTTTGTTTAGATTAAATTAAGATATTTTATATTAAATTCTTTTATTTATTTTATATTAATATCTTATTTTATATCAAATTAAAGTCTTCGCGACTACTACTCCCGCGCATGCGCGAAGACATAGAGTAGGACACAATGTTTGTTTGGAATGGCTTCTCTAGTACGTAGTACATATAACTCAATGGACACATCACAATATATGGAGTTTTAAACAAATGTAAGTTATTTGTTCGATAAATGGTTAAAATTAGTTTTTAGGAGGCGTTCAAGAATTACGTAACGCAATTTGGGGGGAGGGGGAGGGGGGGGGGTCTTGTGAAACGTTACGATGCGTTACAGGGGCGGGAGGGGGCGTTCGAAAAACGCGTTGCGTAACATTGTTTTTAATTATTTACATATTATGTAATTTATCCCTAAATTAACCCTTTATATATATATATATATATATATATATATATATATATATATATATATATATATATATATAAGTAAAGTTCATCATCATCATTATCATAGATATATATATAACCTTTTCGTGTATGTTTTGTGGGAACCCCTCGACTGTATGATTAACATTAACAGAGGTATTTTTGCGGCTTTCCAGTACTTTGCGCGATATAATTGTGAATTTTAGTTAAAAATGATCGATCATTTGGATATTACGTAACGTTGGGGGGGGGGGGGGGGGTTACATATAAACGTTACGGCGCGTGACATGGGGGGAGGGAGGGTCAAAATCTTCTAAAATTGCGTTACGTAATACTTGAACGACCCCTTAGTCTTTAATCTAAGTAAATGTATGTTTGTATTTGTATACGTAACAAGTGGAATTAGTACTTTTGTAGTTGTAATAAATATAATAATTTATGTATAAAATAATTTATGTGAACTTAGGGAACGGGGGACCTTAGCTTGCCGGACACTGTAATGTTTCGTTACGTCGTCACAGTTTGGCCTGCAATAAGATGCGTTAGTAACACGAAACAGCAAGGCAGTTCAGAGTACGGTCTTAAACTGACCTGCAATAAAAGTTGCGTGTAGCCCGTGTAAATAAAAGATTAATTAACAAAAAAATATGTCCAGGACATGTAAAATCCGCACGCGATGGGGCAGCGCGGTGGGCTCCTCCCCGCCCCAAAATCCTTTTTCTTCGAAGAAACGAGAAACCCTTTTCACTAATAAAATGGATGAAGTCAAGTAACAATTTACCTATAAAGGTGAATTAATAATAACTTAATTTATTTTCTTTCCAGAATGGAAACAAGTAATTTAGTACAACGAGGTAACACCCTACAAGTCACTTGCTATAAAAGAAGCAGTTATGAGGTTAGCCCCGAGTTTTTGATTAGCGGGTGCACTACTTTCCAAGTGAAAATATTGGAAGTTAAAATGCAAAGCAGCCAAACAGCTAAGTGTCATATTCTTGTCAGGTTTTTTAAAAGCTGCCCAAAAGACAACAACACCTACTCTATAACTTTATCCAGTAGCAAACTAAGCATTGCAGAAAAAAGCTTTTTGTCTGACGACGGTACTTGGCATTTAATTAAGGCGAGTGATCAAGTTTTAGCGTTCGACATCTCGGTTGTCATGGATACAGTACACATTAGCTCATTCGAAGCGCTATACGATGATACTGAATTAACCGATTTTGAGCTCCGCGGTGAGGATGGATTAGTTAAAGTACATAAAGCTGTTCTTGCAGCTTCTAGCCACGTATTGAAGCGAATGCTCAGCGGCAGCTGGCGAGAGACTACAGAAGGTCACGTCGATGTCCCAGGCACTTCGGGACAGACATTGCAGCATTTTAAAGATTACATATATTTGCGCAAGCTGCCCAATACTGGCTTGGAGCAAATCCTGCTTCTGGCTTCGTATTACATGATACCAAAATTAGAACAAAAATGTGTGAATAAACTGGTGAATAGCTTGACAGCGCAGAAAACTTGCGACCTGCTAGAGTTCGCGATGAAACACAAAGTGAACAGGCTTATTCTGGCTATTCTTGAATGGGTTCAGACTAGGGGTGTGGAAGTCAAGGATATGCTTCCATTCTTTTCGAGTTGTAAAGATAAAAATTGTGAAGAATTATCATAATCTACGTAATTTCCGTATTATATTATAGTATAGAGCAAAATACACATGTATAGTTAATCAATATTTTGAAGCCGTCTATTAAATCTGGATGAAAATAATAATTTAGTTCATTGTTTTGCACAATAGATTACTCATAATTAATCAACAAAACCTAATTGTCTTATATATTTTTAATTATGCATAGCAGTACTTGTATTGTGATGTTAGAAACACATGATATACTTAAATCTTAATCCAATTAGAAATGATAAGACTGACAGACTGATTGAGGCTAATTGAATAAAAATATTGAAAAATTGAAACATTCAAACGGACTAAAACGGTACACGGAAGATTTAAAGACTTTTGTTTTGAGTTAACATTCCAGGGTGAGCATCCCATGTATAATAATTTATCAAACAGTTCACAACTAGATAGATGGCTGATGGTACATCAACCTGCGTATTTAATCTATCAGTACCAATATGAACACATTTAATTAATAATTTAGTTAATGATTTCTTGTATTAACGCAAATACTACACAGATAACAGAATAAAACTAATTTGATGGATTTTATTGTATTTAGAATTAAACCTATGGTATCAGTTATATCTACTCATGACACAAGACAATGAACCTCTCATTCATCCCGAGTGGCAATTAAATAGATAAAATCTGTGAAATAAGTTTTATTCAAAATAACTTAGTTGTCGTTTTGTGTTTAAATATTTAGTTAAATATTACTGAATATGGTTATTTTGCTCTATTTGAACTTATTAGTTTGTGTAGACGTCCTTTATTATTACATTTATTATTTTGTTATTTAAGTTTATATTTTATCTCTATCTATTGGCGGCGTAGTCTTCCTAGAGGGGGGGGGGGGGGGGGGAGAGACCGATTAAGCAACAAAATTACTTGATCCCTAATCTGCGGTCTAGTAAGTTGTCACTAGATTTTGTGGTAGAGTTGAGAAATTTTAGAAGTAGCGAAACGAAATAATGAGATAAATAAGAGCTGTCTCGTATTAATTAATATAGGTTATTCAATATCTTCAGTTATTTTCTAGGGTAGGCAGTGCGAGTGGCCCCTGCTCTCCCCTAACTACGCACATCTTTCTTGAAGTCTTACCTGGTTGAAAGGGAAGAATTATTTTTGTTTTAAGATACAAAGATAAATAAGTTTAGCTTGCTTATTAGCGAGGATTGCCTCGAGTTAGAAGTGTGTTGAGAAGCTGTGAATTTGGACTTTGGTTTGCTTATTTACTTTTTACCATGTACGTAGCGAGTTCCTTACTCTTAAACTACTCAGCTCTTGAAGAATATATATACTGAGAAATAAAAGTATTTTATTTTGCTATTACGTATTTACAACATAATACAGTATATTTAAGAACAGAGTACATATAGTTACCAACAAAAACCAGTGCCTTTAATTTTGTGCTTACGCTTTTAGAATTTATACACCAATAACATTTTTTAATTATTCTTCAAATAGTTGTTAAAACAAGATTTAAATACTGTGGGTTAAAGCTCTGGTTATAAGAAAAAAATGCAGCCAGTCACAGTTTTAAGACTTTATTATAATAGTCTTCATATTATAGCAAATACAAATATTTTAGCATAGACGATCGACGTTTTAGCTTTGATTTTGTACGAAGATACAACGGTACGTAGATGTCAATTTAGAATATGTAATTTCATTTCGTAATAAACGTTAAACTAACATAGTGTTTTATTTTCGTATTCTAACTTGCTGCAGTAGGTACTAATGGGTCGGTTCGACCGGTGAAAAAACGGCACTAAGTATATTTATACAACAATGGTTGTGCTATTTTGTATGGTGAGGTGCTTGAATCGGAGACCCCTTTTTCCTCATGGGCGTGGACACATGGTTCTTATTCGATAATAGATGTATCTTTGGGTCGCAGCAGTCACTTACTACTCTCAGGTGGATTGTCATAGCTTATCACGTTCACTCTCAACGCACCACGAGTCCACTAACTGTACACAGATTGCGATTTGCGATGGGAATATGTCAACTTCACCTATGCGGTACATCGGCGACCTTAGGGCGCCCAGTTTGTAGGCTTTATAGAAAGAAACTTTGATGATGTGATTTCCGAATTAGCAGCTGTTAGAGCTTAAAAAAATAGATTTCAAATATTTGTACATAATATGAAGGTATATGAGAAAATACTACTCTCATTCTTCTTTTGCCATAACCAACTTACTTTCAAACATGAAAGAATGTAAAATAAAACAATACCTACTGTATTGTTATTTTAATAATGGTAAAACCAAGAACAACATAATCATTCTTCTCGCTCACAAAACTTCAAGCATTCCGACAATATCACCACCGTGCATTCATCCGCAAACAGGTCGCACTCAGGATTTGTGTCCGGAGATGGTTAAGTGCGGCGAGGACACGGAGAGTTGCTGAGTAGGCACTTGCGATTACGATAGTAGATATTTGGTACAAAAAATCGACACAGTTATTATACTCTTTGACTCACACTATGCTGCTGCAGGTATGCCTACTATACTTGTAACACGAATGCCATCAAAGACAATAGACGTCTAGTTTCAAAGCCCGCTATAAAATTTTAGCTTACTATTGGATGCCATACACGATCAAGTTTACCATCAAGTTTGCAGCGCGCTTGAAGCGGCGTCCAGTTTGCAGTGCATCCATATTCCATATAGACCACTCACGTTCAATTTCGCCGTTTTAGCGGTGTTCTATAGGCCAAAAGATAGATGTAAAAAAAGAACACAACGCCACAAAAGAATAGAACAAACGTTTTATTGTCCAAAATTGACACAGTTAAAGGAAAACGTTACAAATAGGTTCTATTATATTTAACTATCTAGGCTTAAAGTAATTATGAGAAAATTATGGTTGCTTGCAAGTTCAGACATTTTGTATATTCTTAAGTGAACAACTACGCAGAATAATAACTATGGGAGTTAACAACCTGCGAATTACTGTCTCCACCTACAGCACCCTCTAGAGTCTAGAGAGTACTTTATATGACGTTATCGATATATCTACTCGGCACACGAATGGACCTACCAGTCAGCCAGAGTAATAATAGATCGAGAAGATATGCGCGCTACGTTGTCAAGTTTGCATGATGCCGTTGATGCCGCATCAGCATCAGTTGAAACCATGGCGTCATTAGTAACGGACGACGATGCGTTAGCCATCCTAGGCTTATTGCTCGCAATTAAGAAAACAAAAAGGAAAGATCGTTCGGTGTTGTGCAAAAGCTGGTAAATGAAACGAAAAAAATTATCCCAATAGTAAATAGCAAAAAAATGTGAAACAGACAAGGAACGGCTTCGTGGCGCAGTGGCTTAGTAATGAGTTGTAGCGCTAAGGGTCACGGGTTCGAATCCCGCACGGAACAAGTATTTGTATGGCCTACGTATACCTAGTCAGGTCATAAATTCTGTCACATGTTTAATATAAAATAATTGAAACAAGTTTATTCATTATGTAACCATTTATATACCAAAATGAACTTAACAAAACATAGATTCTTATGACACTAAAGTTTATTCAAAATGACCTCCGTGATTTTGAATACAGGCCTTCAATCTGCGCGGCCAGTCTTCTATCGCAGCACGAACGAGGTCCATGTCAATATCAGCGGCTGCCTTAATCAAGGATGTCTTGAGTGACTCCAAATTGGGATGAGGCTTTGAGCACGCCTTTTCCTCTAAGTGTTGCCATATCTTGTAATCTAACGGATTCAAATCTGGACTGGAGGAGGGCCAGTCTTCGTGCCGGATGAAGTCGACTACACGTGCCGCCAGCCAGTCTCGTGTGCTCTTCGCACTATGAGCTGGCGCCGAATCTTGTTGGAATACCTAGTGCCTGTTATTGAACATGGTATGAGAAACAGGTTCCACAAGGTTCGTCAGGACTGTATTTTGATACACAACTGCATTCGTTTTTACACCTTTCTCACAAAAATGTACCTCTGTTAAGCCCCAATAAGAAACTCCCAACCATACCATGAGCAAAGATGGAAAATGACCTCGTTGACACGCGGAATACGGTTGCTCGCTTCTTCACTACTGTGTGCGTACACCTTATCATTTTGTTTGTTGTAGCTCTCTTCTACGGTAAAAACTTTTTCATCCGAAAAAAGAATTTCCCGATATTTTTTCCCGCGTACCGCTTCAACAAAGCGCGGCATCTCTTCAGTCTCAGGTCCATTAGACGAGCATTCAAACGATGTCCTGTTTTTATTCGATATGCCCGAAGCCCTAAGTCTTCATTTAACACCCTTTTCACCGTGTTTCTGCTTAACCTCATCTGAAAGGCCAACAGTTTCTGCTTACGTTTGGGATTTCTTTGAATTCGCGCCTTCACAGCTTTTATCACTGCTGGAGTCCTAACAGACCCAGGGCGACCACTTCTTGACCTGTCATCTACACTAGAGTCTTCAATGTATCGTTCGATGGTACGATAAACGAATCTTTTGGTTATATTAAAAATTTTCAGTATGTCAAAAATTTGAATTGGCGCGTAACCGCAACGATGCAACGCAATAACTGCAACACGGTCTTCTTTAAGCGTCCACTCCATATTTAAAAATGAGTAAAATTCTAAAAAGTATACAGTTTTATTTTCGTGAACAATTCGAAATACGAATTCAATAAACTTTTTTGTGGCCAGCATTATAAAAGAAAAGTTTTTACCGTGTGACAATACTTATGACCTGACTAGGTAATTGTTCTGGGGTCTGTTCTATGTATGTAAACTGTCCCTGCGATTCAGAAGAAAATCCTAGTGTGGAGATAACGTTTTTTAAAAAGAGAGGAAGAGTGACAAGTAATAAAATAAAAAATTTTGTACAACCGACTTCAATACGAATTCGCATTATTAAGGATAATTCCAAAACTACTAGTCAGATCTTGATCAAATTTATATGGGATGTTTAAATTATAAGCACCAGCTTTCAAATAAAATCGAATCATCGAAATCGATTCACCTAGAAAAAAGTTCTGAGGTAACACACATTAAAAAAGAACAGTCGAATTGAGTACCTCCTCCTTTTTTGAAGTCGGTTAATGGTAAGTAGGTAAATTATCTGAGTTTCAAACGCGTTCACGTTGTTATAATATTAATTTTCCTCGATGTTGCATATTAACATTCCTCACATTGAACAATAAAGTTTTGGCTTAGCAATGAGTTGCAACTCTGGGGACGCGGTTTCGAATCCCGCACGGAACAAGTATTTGTATGGCCTACAAATAATTGTTCCGGGGCTATATGTTTGTCCTTGTGCAATTTATGTTTGTTAACTGCCTCCACGATACAAGAGAAAATCCTAGTGTGGAGGTAACGTTTTTTTTAACAAAATAAAAAATATATTGATACATTGCACAACACCTCTGTGTATCTATACTAATATAATAAAGCGGAAGAGTTTTTTTTGTTTTTTTGTTTGTTTAAACGCGCTAATCTCTGGAACTACCTGTCCGATTTAAAAAATTATTTTTGTATATTATAGCCAGGTTCATGTGGAATAGTATAGGCTATCTAGCATTAAGTTATATTACTCAGCTAGCCTTAAATATGGATATTTGTTAAGCAAGTCAGATGAAAAAGCACTCCCGAAATGATTTATCCGCGTACGCTGGTGTTATTATTAGGGATACATAAATACAATGTTCTAGAAAAATATAGACCTTTACTCCGTCTAAAAGAAAGTCATATGTCTATTTCTTCTACATAAGCCATAATTTGGTATTTTGTGACAAAAAAATATTGAAAATTTAAAAGTGAGTTATGAGCGTTATTATTAGGCATGGCCTATTTCACCTTACGAACAAAAGTTACTTCATCATTAAGACAATTTTATGAAGATAAACTTTGTTCTTTATACCATGTTATTTGGACGCATAGTTTAGAAGATAATGTAAAATTAAAATAATTCAATACTTGGCTGGGCACGCGAACGAATCTTAAACCCTAGCCGTTATAAAATGCTTGAACTAGGTCATGTCGCGCATCTTGGACACGCGATGACGCGGGTGAAAACGCTGGGCACAGCTAGTTCTACTATATACCGCATGCGCGCGTCTTCGCTTGCCGAATCCGACTAACGTCATGCATACTTGACCTCTCATACACACGTTCAAGTTTACATGACGCTGCAAGCTAGATCAAGTCGGCAGAATCGAAATTCAATTTTTGCTTCAAGTAGACTTGTCATGCACACTGCTAGCCATACACCGTCAAATTTACCGGACGCCGCTTCAAATGCGCTGCAAACTTGACGGTAAACTTGATCGTGTAGGGCGTAGAGTAGTACAAATTCGTAAATTAATTTCCTATCAAACTCTGCCATAAAGGGGTGTGAAATACATTTTAATAATAGTGTTCGGTGGAAAGGATTGTGTACATGTGTGTACAGTTGCCCATAGAACCTCTCAATCTCACTCAAAATCTCAGGTGTCTCGGAAACGATGCTGCCACATTCGGTCTTTAGCTTCGACAGTTGACACTTTCTGGCAGACAGATCTCTGGCAAAGGCTATGGAGCCCTGGTTCCGCTCGATCGCTTTTTCAATACGAGCAGTATTAAAGTTGCGTAATTTCCGCCACATGCATTTGGAGATCTGTCTGTTCAGTTGCATATATGCTATCAAATGTACTGAAAACTGCAGCTTCATTCCCCGTCTAACAGCCTTGAGATTAAGAGTGTGATCTGAGAGTTTGTGTGTTCTTCTGCGGCGGGTCTTGCAAAATTTAGCTCCGACCGTATGGACACGAGCTTGTCATTTCATCGTCTTTATATCGTCCACTGCATTGCAATCTTCTAGGCACTGTAAACGATTTTGTAACTCGAGCTGAAAGGTTTCGGGACTTAGCATTAGAGTAAATTGGAGCGTTGACTTCATTAGAAGACACCTCTCCAACTTAACGTTTAGGTTCAGTGTGCCTCTCACCATTCGGTGATCGCTACCAGTTTTCATCCTCGCGATCACTGAGACATCACTGAACAGTTGTCGTCTGGTCATCCTAATGAAGTCAATCTCATTTTTTGTCGAACCGTCGGGGCTCGACCAGGTCCACTTCCTGTGGTGCCACTTCTGGAAGAATGAGTCCATCATAAAGAGTCCCTATTTCTCCATGAAGTCGGCCAGCTGCTGGCCCTTTGGGTTCCGTTGCCCTATTCCCTACTTTCAGCTCACCGTTCTCTTTTGTGCCTAGTTTTGCGTTAAAGTCTCCCATTAACACCCTATAGTGGGTTTTGGATAAATGCATGGCCTCCACCTTCTCATCGGGGTGTGCGGAGGATGGTGTGTAAACCTGTATGACCTTCAGCGAATACCGTTTGGTGATTCTGAGTATAAGCTACGCAACCCTCGTTGACACACTCCCAATCTTTACAACGTTGTTAACGGGATACTTGTGGACGATAAATCCGACACCTCCTTGGGACAGATGGTCGCCCTCCCGGTGATAGAACAATTTGCCGAATTCGGGGATTACCGTGTCCTCCCCTTCTCTTCGGACTTCTAATATTCTAGCGCAACTTGTCTATCTCTTTCTCCAGCTCCAAGATCTTCTCGTCAGTCCTCAGGGTGCGTAAATTATAAGTTGCCAGGTCGAGTCGTCTTAGGTGACAACCGAACCTCCATCGGCGATTCTTAGCACCCCCTGCCCCGCGGTTACCATGGTCGCAACCGTAACCAGGAATAACGGGGCCGCCGGGGACTGGGGGCCATTTATTATTGTCATTGCTCATGGGGGGTATATTGCCACAGTTGCCACGCTAGGTGAGCGGGTTGGCAAGCGCAGTTTTTTATTGCTTTTTGCTATTATCAGAAAAATGCTGCTGTCCATCTTCTGCCTCAGTTTCCCTCTGTCGCCTCTTACGACACCCACGGGAAGATATGGGGTAGTGTGTATTCTTACCCGCCACTACGCGGGGGGTATTATATTAATAAACACAAAAAAAGTAAAACCGACCTTAAAAACCTAAAAAAAAGGAATCTTAACAGTGGTAGAGCCACGCGGCAGCTTTTGCTGTCGCACGGATGGGCCGGCTCGAACCGGGGTGGCCACGACCTCATAGAAAACCAGCGTGAAGTAGAGGTTTACCTCTGCATTTCGCTTGGTTAGTGCAGGTAGCCGGAGGCCCTTTTTACTGGAAATGAGGCATTCCATCTTAGTCCTCACGGGTGACAACGCATCTACATTTTGATTTGTAATAGAGGATAGATGTAGATGTCTATGGGCCGCAGCAACCACTTACCATCAGGTGGACTATGTGCTCGTTTGTCACCCTTATCCTATAAAAAAAAAGAATACAACAAAGTCCGCCTCTGAAGACGGTGCCAAGGCATAGATTATCGAAAAATTAAAGCTACTACTATTTTTTTTTCTTTTTGAAGTCGGTTTTACTTTTTTTTAAATTAAATTATTTTACCCTTTTGCAGGGACCAAGGAATATCACAAGTTTTATGTAACAGCTCGTATGTCGTCTAAATAGTTATGTACATTAAAATTGTCAAGCCTTACTTTTCCACCCAAAAAAACTTAACTCGAAATTTTTCTTAAAAATTATTTGGGATCACCTCCTAAGTATAAAGTATTTAATTCAAGAAGAATAATTAAATTCGGTTTAGCTATTATAGAGATATTAGAGGTAGCGGTGAAATCACCTTAAAACGTGATGTAATATGAGAAGGCTCAAGGTCTCTCAGTGAGTTACGGAGACGGCTATGCTCGATCTCGAGTCTCTTTGCGTGATAGACTTAGAAATGACGATATCCGTAGCAGAAATAAAATTACCCATATAGCCAACGGATCACTAAGCTGAAGTGCAATAGGCCGACCATATAGCTCGAAGAACCGACTACCGATGGGGAAGAAAGGTTCTCGAGTGGCAGTCTTGTACCGGTAGGCGAAGTGTAGGGCGGCCTTCCACTAGATGGAATTACGATCTGGTAAGACATGCAGGAAGTCGATGGATGCAGGTGGCTCGGAACCGTGCTTTGTGGCATTCCTTGGGGGAGGCATGTCCACCAATGGGTAAAGCGTCGAATATGGAACCTTTTTATAGTGCCGCGTCCATCTCTAACCAAACCTAACCGAGGTGCGTGAGGTATAGCCGAGTTGCATTGAACAAACGCACGGGTATAGACGATAAGCTGCATGCGTCGTATGGCACAGCGCTTGACGCAAGACGAAATGAAAGTTGAAAACGCAAAATGAACATGAAAAGGAAACTGAAAGCGCACTGGTGTAGACATAGCTAGTTAGATAATGGATTCTCTTAGGCCCGCAACACACGGCAGACCATTTATACGAGGCTAATTATTGACACAATATACTAAACAGGACACTAAGCCAGTCAAATGAAAAATTATTTATTAATTACAGCATTGATATAAACACAAAAGAGAAGATTACGGCGAAAATTGATTGTACAAGCATTAGGTACGAGTATATAATCGAAAACAGGACGTGCACTACTAAACACTAGGTAATTAAAACATTAGGCGCTAAAACACATCCAGAAATAGATAGGCTATAGAATAATTAGCTTTGAGAGCTAATTTAAAAAACGCTACTATTTAAAAAAAGGTGCAAAGATACTCGACATAATAAAGAAAGATATAATCTTTAATACGAGATAGTGAATTCTACCTTGGATATCACGGCGTTAAATCTCGGAATTACGCTCGTAATGGGGAAGCTATGGGTGCTGATAATTTTGAAAACGTTTTTTGAATTGAATCAAGTGAAATTGAACTATTGAAAACTACAATCCATCAAGATTTCAAGATTGCCTCATTCACACAACGCACGTTCTCTCCGCAACTCTCTTCCTGCTGCATATAAATGATCTGCTCATTCCCGGTGTCTATGGGTATGCAGACGACAGCACAGTTGTGGAGAGATACCAACCAAGCGCCCGGGCCAGTCGGGATCAAATCCAGTCAGAAAGAGAGGCTATGGTTGAGCGTGTGAGTCTTACTACACTACTACAGGCAGTCTCCGAATGGGGCGATGCCAATCTCGTGAGATTTAACGCCTCCAAAACACAAGCGTGTATTTTTACCGCTAAAAGGAGCCCGCTCACCTTGGCTCCTACTTTCCGGAATGTATCCTTGGAGTACACTGACCGCCTTCAGTTGTTAGGGGTTGAATTTTCTCCGAACCTAAAAAAAGAAGCCCATAGGGGCGGTTCATTGAGTCCAGAGCCAAAGCAGCCGCAAGGAAACTTGGTGTCCTTGCAAGGATGTGGCGGTACTTCACGCCGGGGCAGCTTTTTACCTTATATAAAGCGCAAGTCCGGCCGTGCATGGAGTACTGCTGTCACATATGGGCTGGTGCTGCAAAATGCCACCCGGCAGCATCGGACTCAGTGGAGAAACGCCCTAAGAGGCTCATTGATGACCTTGATTTGGTTGAAACCAATCTTGTCAGCCTCGAGCACAGGCGCAGAGTAGCCAGTCTCTCGGTATTCTATAGGATGCATTTCGGTGAGTATGCGCAGGAATTACACGCCTTAATTCCTCCCTCTCCTTTCCACCATCGGACAACCAGACGGTCGGTGGGTCTTCATCCCTTTGTTGTCGATATTCCACGCATTAGAACCAAACGGTTTGCTTCGTCTTTTGTAATGCGTACAGCAAAGGAGTGGAATAATTTGCAGGAGTCTATCTTTCCGTCCGAATACAATCTAGGCCTCTTCAAAGCAAGAGTGAATAGGCTTTTGTTACGATAAGACAGTGCGATTTACCATCTAAGGCTGCATCACCACTTACCACCAGGTGGGATTGTGGTCAAGCACTAGCTTATAAGAAGTAAAAAAAATACTAGTAATGAATTGTCCCAATAATTTTGACCTCGCGTAAATGCTCCATTATGCTAACGCGATGCTATCGAATTAGTATGAGCCATTAATAACCCATCCTGAATACAATATATAATTCACCCGAAAACTAATAAACTGTATTTTTAACCAACTTCAAAAAAGAGGAGGTCGACTGTTTGTTTTATGTGTGTTACCTCATAACTTTTTTCTAGGTGAACCGATTTTAATGGTTCTTTTTTTATTTGAAAGCTGGTGCTTCTCATGTGGTCTCATAGGAATTTGGTATTTTTTGAGTTATCCTTAATAATTTATATTGAAGTCGGTTGTACAATTTTTCTTATTTTGGCACTTGTTTCCACAAATATTGTCTCTTCATGATAAAACACAGGGCTCAAATTCCTTGTAAGGAACTTACACCGCTAACCATTACAGCTAGAATTGTGCTTAAAATTATTTGTTGATAATTTTTCAATAAAAGTTAAGATGACAGGTAACATTTACAGAATAAAAACTTACCTCATTTATGTAAAAAATAAATACAAGCTGCAACAATAGCATTTGTAATCCACACCGACAAAATTATGACGCACATAAATATACGAGAAGTACATATTTTATTGTTTCATTTAATATTTTATCGAGTAGTTGCTACTGTGTTACAATCCATTTCGATATTTCGAAATATGAAATGTTTCTAGGCGGAATTCAAAAATTGTAATGTATCACATCAAATTGTGTAGAACTATCTACAAAATTGAAAATACGATTCACTACAAACATATTTTCACGGAGCTTTTAACGGGAATCAGCCAAATGCCTCGGAAAGCATGTTAAGCCGTTGAATCTGCGCCTGATCTCTCTGGCTGCTTTAAATTGCCGTCCCATCGGAAAAAAGAGTGAGGGAATAGAGCGCGTACCCGTGCTTACGTACACACTCGTATCTTGCTTACGTACACACTCGTGCACTATAATTTTTTTATTTTTTTACCAACATTTACAAAAACATTACGTAATTTTATAACTTCGCCAAACTGTAAAGACAGTTTGTTGGCGAAGTCTTGTTCTACGCAGATGACTAGTCTTCATTGAGACTGACCGCCGTGATTGAAAAGCCTGGAGGGCATTATGAGAGCATTATGCTGCTATTCCACTCAAGTATTTGAATGCGCGGTCCTTCTCCAGTCGAGATATTTCTCTATTTATGATGCAGCGTTGTCTTACAGAAATATCCCGAAAATGCTGTTTGATTGCTAAATAATCGATTGACGTGTTAGTCGTGGACTAGAAAATATTACAATTTGGGACACAATAACTCAGATTTTCTACGTGTATTCTTAGATCATATAATTATTTGTTAATTCCCGAGTTAAAAAGATACGACTGTAGATAACAAAATTGAGGAAGAATACTGGAGGAAAGTATTGGAACCTTTTTCAAGAAAACACTAAAACTGACAGCAGTTTGTCACTGTGCTAGCAAAACAGTATCCGTTTTTGTGCAAGCACCACTGTGACAGTCAAACTGCTGTCACCCCTCACATAGGCGTGTAACTAAAACACTGTAAACACACACTTAAGTTTATAAAATACGGAGACAGGGCGCTGTTGCAACTACTATTTGTACGTCTGCCATTGTCGGATGTTAAATTCGAAAGAAACCTGAAGCGGCAATGCAAAGACTCGTCTCTTCGATGTTCAAATTATTTAGGGTAACATTTACCAAAGACAGCGAGGAGCACACTGGAACATAATACATTAACATTATTAAAATAAAAAGAGGATATTATCTCCCGCTGTGTGGTGTTCAGTTCAGCGAATAACGCTCCATGTAGCAGGTTGTTATAATTTTTTTTTAATAACACTGAAGTGACTAACGAATTTACAGTTCAACGGTAAATGGCTTCTGCGGTCCTTCTATGGCAGTCAACCTCAAACAAAAAAGGCTACGAATTCGTTGTCGCCTCTAAGGACAAAGAGGGAATGCCTCAGAGCCTGTAATCATATCGGCCTTCAGATAATACAGCCAGTGGCAAAGCTAGAGCTCCAAACTAGGGCAAGCCCAAGACATGGTTTTGTTGTTTTTAGCAGTTTTATAAAAATACACCAATCTTGATCTGTCTCCCCTCTTCAGTTTAATATTCAGTGCTGTCGAGGACGTATTTAACAAAGCACACAGAAGGCATACTAGTGCTAGATAGATTGTATGACATATCAGCAATGATCATCTGCGACTTTTTCTGCCACCAGGGCGGCGCCACTCTAGAATGAGGTAAAATATTTGACAGATTTTATAGCGGGGACGATAATTTCTTAGGAAAATGGAATCTTTAAGGTTTCTTTCTGTATTATTAGTTAATTTTATATTAATGACATTTGAAATGAACAAACCAAACTATAAATATAACTAAAAGACGTTTTTTTAGTAAAGAGTTATAATGTGTAAAAAATTAAAAATCAAACCACTGACGCATTGTGTTGTGTATTAATATAATATACAACACAATGCGTCATAACAATATTATATAATACTCTAGATAATATATAACAAACTATTATTTAAAACTAATTTCTCAATTTTCTGACACTGTAACAAAACACTTTACCTTAGTCACAATTAGCAACATCTGGTGAGTGGAAGATTATTAACCCTCATTGCATACGTTCTTCGGTGGCTTTGAAAAAAGTCGTTTGGTTTTGCTTGAGCGAAAGAAAAAGATATTTACATACAATACAATACATGAACAAAAGAAAAGCATGAACAAAGTATAAATAAACTATGTACAAAATTAAAAAAAAAAACAAATTATTTATATACTAAATCGAATCGTCTCTCTTTCTTTTCGATTAGCACTTTAACATAGGTACTTCAATTCATCACAAGGAACAATATTATCCTCCATTTTCACTAAAATTAAAAAGAAACATAAATTTTCAACTCGTAATATTCGGTCGATCAAGTAAACACACAGATTAAACATTGAAATGTGAAGTGAACTTGCAAACGTATCGCCCAAGCGCCCTTAATTTCAGACTAAAAGCTCGGCTACTAATTGCTATATAAACAATCGTAGTTATATTTCATTATGGAACATTTTGCCACAGGTTAGAAAGGGAGTGATCGTCTTCTCGAAAGCCCGGTAAAAAGCCCACGCGTGTGAGAGAGACGACTAATCGCTCAACTTAACTCCTTTTTATGACGGCAGTATCGCGCAGTTTTGCCGATTCATGAACTGAGTAGAACATAGGAGCGCGCGGGAAATTTTAAATAGTTTGAAATAGTTTACGAGTTATTTTATTAGTTGATATTATTGATTGAGTAGTTTGATAGGGCAAGCCCTACTTCTCGGCTTCTATGGAGGCTTCGTTACCGAATACAGCAATACAGGCATTGCTACTTGGCGGCAGAAATAGGTAAAAGGGTGATAGCTAGCCAGACGGACTCCGAGGCAAAAAAGGAGACCTAACACTTACATGACCAAAACTATATGGAAAACCTTTCGCTAATTTCTTAGGGTTTCAGATTTAGGCTTCGGCTGTATGTAGTTCGGTCCGTTTAACATGATTGTAGCGCCTAGAGTAGGTAATTAGACTAATAATTATATGTGTAGCGCGATAACAGCTTCGTCAAACAGGTCTAAATAGATAAAATACTTATTGTGCAAGTATAATAAGCACTGATTGTAAAGTAAATCGATTTTTAATTTCCTGGGACCGAATAAGAACATTTTTGTATAAACGCTTCTTTTATAAATCTGTTACTACGACTTCGCGTTAAATAAAATGTATTAAAATTTGGCGCATTAAAATGTGGCACCTATTAAAAAACAAAGAAAAAATAGAAAAAGAATTAAACAACACATATGACATTTCATTTCAGTATTTATTTGTACAATCTAAATAAATATAATTATATTACTATACTAATAATACACTATACTATATATATATATATATATATATATATATATATATATATATATATATATATATATATATATATATATATATATATATATTAACTAATACTATTAAATACAAATAAAAAAATATACGTACAGAAGCAAAGTTTAAGTATTTATGTTATTTAAAATAATTTTAATGACGTGTTTCCAATCACTATTCTCACTGGCGCTACAATGAACATCAAAATTCTAAACTTCGTCTAATGCAAGTTGTTCATCGTTAGGTGTGTTAGGCTGTTCCGGAAGTGAGTTCAGTTCCGGCTCACTGGGCGGCACTTCCGACAGTTGGACACTAGCGTCGCGAAGCAGGTTCATGAGCACCGCTAAGGAGCTCGCAAGCTGATCGAATAAAATTAATCATTAATATGGGACATAATAAAGCAACAAAAATCTTGTAATCCCTCAATTTAGAACAAAGTCTTGGATTGGGGGCGACTAAATATCCAGTCCAGTTTAATCCACAGAAGACACAAGTTTGTGCATTTATCGCTAAAAAGAAACCCTTTGTCGTATTTCCTCAATTTCAAGGAACTCCCCTTGTTGCCTCAGCCAGATCGGAATCCTCGGCGTTGACATATCGAGTGACGTGCAGTTTCGTGGTCACATGGAAGTGAAGATCAAATTGGCCTCTAAAAAGTTTGGCGTGCTCAGCAGAGCGGGACAGTATTTAATGCCGGCACACCGCCTGCAACTTTACAAGGCGCAGGTTCGGCGTTACATGGAATACTGTTCCCATCTTTGGGCTGGGGCTCCCCAGTGCCAGCTCCTTCCACTTGACCGCATCCAGCGCAGAGCGGCTCGAATCGTCGACGACCGAGTCCTTACCGATCGGCTCGATTCATTGTCACTGCGAAAAGATGTAGCATCCCTTTGCATTTTCTTTCGCATTTACCACGGGGAGTGCTCTGAGGAATTTTTCAGATTAATCCCAGCCGCCAAATTTCAAGAACGCAAATCGCGGCAAAACTCCCGATACCATTCACACCATCTGGATGCTTGGCGGTCCACCACTGTACATTTCACTAGTTTTCTTGCGCGTACGACCTTTCTGTGGAATAATTTACCACCGGCGATTTTACTGGACCGATACGACTTAGGGTCCTTCAAGAAAAGAGCTTACTCATTTTTAAAAGGCTGGCCTTGCACCTGAAATTCCCTTGGTGTTGCTGTTGCTCATGGGCGGCGATAGTCACTTACCATCAGGTGAGCAGAATGCTCGCTTGCCTCGCCTATAAAAAAATTACGTCTAATTTAGTTTCTTTAGGTTATTTACTATATATTTATAAGTTTTAGGAAATATTATGTTCAAGCGGATCCCTTTTTCATGAAGTCTAATATATTATAAGGTTCTATACGTAAGTTTTCGAAAAGCATCTCATGGTCTCATGGTTGTTTTCCAAACTGAGGACAAAATTTTAATACACTTGTATGTTCTATTGTTTGAACACCTGTGTTGTCACAAGGACAAAGTCGTTCTAAGTGATTTTGAAACGATATAAATAGCTCTTATGGTACCCGTGTCCTGTGAGTTTTGGGGGTAGGTGGATGCTGTGGCTCCGTTACCGTTACATCCTACTAAAGTCCACTGCTGAACATACGCTGCGCATACAGATTGCCTTGCCACGCTTGGCAAGCGGGCTGGCAACCGCAGTTTTTATTTTTAGTCGTTATTAGGAAGACGCTGCTGCCCATCTCCTGATTTGTTTCCCTCTGTCGCCTCTTACGATACCTACGGCATGATATACGGTAGTTGATATTCTTACACCATCATTCCACGATAATGGCTCCACTTGTATTTGTTATCCCTAATTAAGAATCCGGTGAAAAGGGCTGCCGGTTCTCATATGAAACAGCAGTTTTATGCTGCTTTTTAAGCTAGGTTTCTTGTCCTTGCTTATTACTGTATTAAATCTAATTATAGTTTACAATGTCTCCTTTAAAAATTAATATGTATTTGTTTGTTCGTCGTCTATGCGTACCTATAGCAGTTATCCGATTACGATGAATTGAAAAAGAGGCATTCTCTATTTTCGAGATGCTGGGCAGACCTACGGGGCAGGACATTTACGTAACAAACGAAATCAAATTACACTTTTTAACCAACTTTAAAAAGGAGGAGGTTCTCAATTCAAGTGTATGTTTTTTTGTAAGTATGTTAAGCGATATCTTCGCTAATTGTGAACCAATTTTGATAATTCTTTTTTTATTAAATAGGTTATACTTCAAGGGTAGTCCCATATAAATTTGCAGAAAAAATTCCACACACAATTCCACAAGGGTAGCAAATAAATAACTTCTTTTTCAGCAATTTGAAATCGGTTTTCACTTTAGTTATTAAATAGTATTTGAAATGGTTCGGAAGTTATTTTGTTGAGTCGATTCAGTCGACAACACTTTCAATTCTATACAATAGGCTTAAGTTAGTTCTATAATCTTCTATAATGAACTCATTACGAGCGTAGACGTAACTATTAAAGTATTCGACCATACCTGAGCGTCAGTGTTGCCGTCTGTTTGCAAAATAAGCGCGGTATTCCTAGCCTCTTCCACGGCCTCCGTCATTCTTCCAGCCCGGGCGTGCCTACCAGCTAGGTTGAGCCTCAGCAGGGCATCATGTGGTGCCAGTGCCACGGCCCTGGTATACGCCGCGTCTGCTCTGTTATCGCCCAGGGATTCTAGCGCTATACCCAGCAGTAGCACCTGTTGTTACGAAGATACGAGGTTTTATGTTATAATAGACACACATATAATCAGGGGTAGAAATACCATAAAATACGACCATGGAAAATTTAGGAAACAATTTATGGCTTCCGAAAGTAAGTAGGCAGTAAAACCATTTCGTTTATGCCGGACATAAATTACTCATACCGGTGGTGGGGAGCAGCGTAAAAGGTGTAAGACGTCTCAAACTGCAATCGCTAATCCGGCTTCCAAGCCTTGCAATAATAGCAAATCCTTCCTAAAGCGTCTTCCACACACAAGCGGCTGGCTGACCGCGAGCCACGGTTCCAGCCACCGCAACAACACACTAAAGGTACTCTGTGAACACACCACTGCGGTCGCAGTGGTGGCGGTTTGAAGCGCCATTCGCTGTGATGTCTGTGCTACAATCGGACGTCAGTCAACAAGGCTAGCCGTGAAGGAGTCTTATTACTCTTATTATATTCAGCAATATTATCCCATATTTTGTTTTTCATTCTAATGCTTTTGTAATCATGGTGTTAAGTATCATAAAGTACTGGATAATTTTGTATTGTTTCTATTAAAATGTCTGCATTTAGCGTCATTTTTAACGCGATACGCCACGCGGCGGAGTATTACGATGTCCGTGAATAATTATAATTAATTATTTGCTGGACACCATGAAACCATTTTGCATCCAGCGAGACAGTGATTCGCCTACATTTATCCTCGTCCTCGATTACGAATCATTATCTGAGAACTGTCTCGATGATGCCCCGTAGATAAAAGTCCTCATTTCCAGTAAAAAATGGTAGCATTAAGCAGCTATTTCATGCTGGTAAGAATTCTGTGAGAGCGTGGTCCTTCCCGATCGAGCCAATCAATTCTTAAAAAAATTTCGTATCGTGCTAATGGATAGTGAAAGCCCAGACGTACGTGAGAATTATCGTGCATCAAGCATGCTAGATCGTATGGAATACTTGCTGAATGTACAAACGATCCGTCACATTCTTACTTCGTGCTGGACATATATTTAGCAGCGGAGAATGGAGCGTTAAAAGCATTTTGGCGTAGGATATCTTCGCCTTAAGATAGCTTACTGTGTAAGGCTGCGCAGGCTGTAAGGCGGCGGCGCTGGCGAGGCGACAGAAGGCGGAGGCCGGCCGCTTGCAGGTGAGCAGCGCCAGCGCTAGGTTGTGAGCTGCGCGCGCACTCAGCGGCGCCGCGCTCACGGAGCGCTGCAGGCACGTCAGCGCCTGCCACAGCCGAACTGCTGCTTACTAAGTTGTATTTCTACAATCGTAAACGCTAATAGATAACTAACCTATAAATGAACTGACTTAGAAGTCACAAACACGGGCCCGCCCACAGACCCTTCTTTTCTAACACTACAGTGCACGCGCCCCTTTTCTTTACATGGATGCTCGCATGCTCTACCCTGGTAGAAAACAATATTGTAAATATTTAAAAAGCGAGTGGTTTTAAAATGATAAATCTGCATAATATTGGTTCTTTATTTATAATTACACACAGTTATTGCAAAAAATCTGAGTTTTAATAGAATATACTTAACTTAGGAACAATTTAAGAGATCAACAAAATAATCAACATTTTTCGCATGTTTGAGATCAGCTCATAAAAAAAAACTTCTAATAATAGGTGACTCTAGGTGGTATTGGTCACCATCCTCGCATTCGATACAGACCACAACTTGGTGATCAGGACAAATCCACCTGACACATCGTTTACACCACTTTTTCGTGGACCGATTTCGGGCTCGAGAACACAGGCAACATTTGCCTACTCTTCCCATTCTTTGAGGTTCATTGCGAGGCTCCTCATCTGTATGCCCCAGAAGCCATTTTGTTTTATTTTTTAATTCTCTGGGGAGGTTTTCAAATGTCAATCTTCTTGCCATGAGGGGTTTTACCAGCTCGTACGAAAGATCGTAGAAGAAATTGCGTCTCACAATCTTTTCCTGGCCTTTATTTAGTTGATGGATAATCAAGGCATTTATTCTAGCTATATTCAAATAATTGAAAAAAAGTGTTAGCGGCCATCGTCGGGAGTGTCGCAAAACGCTGTACTGTTTACACATTTTGTCGAGAATATCCACGCCACACTTAGTACGGTTATAACAAGTGATTATTTCCGGTTTACGGTCATCATTGGTTTCTGGATCTATAGCATCGTCGTAGTGCATTGTAGAAAGTAATGCGACAGATTTGTTTTGCTTAGGCACATATGAGACCAATGTGCAGTTTGGCTTAAACCCAAAAACACTGCTCTTTGAGGCCCTGTTCCTCGATTTTTTGAACTCATTGGGTAACTCCGGCCTGTTAGCTTTCAGTGTGCCCACGACTGTAATCCTTTTTTTTAGTAACTCCAAGCTTGTAGGCAGACTCGTAAAATAGTTGTCCATAGTCACGTTGCACCCCAGATTGAAAAGTGGCTCGAGAACACGGAGAACAACATCGTTTACTTTGTTGGATTGATGGAACGGCCCTTCTGGCTGAGCCCCGGCGTAAACCTCGAAGTTGTACACATAAGGGTACTTTGTGTCAACCACCATGTATATTTTTATACCGAATTTGTCTGGTTTGTTTGGGATATACATGATAAATCCACATCGTCCCCTAAATCCCACTAGTTGTTCATCCAATGTAAGATAATCGCTGGGGGTAAAATTATCGAGGCAGTTCTTTACCATCTTTTGTGTAATTGCTCGAATGGGTGCCAATTTATCAAAGCAACGTCGTTCTTCTCTGTCATTTACATCATCAAATCGAAGGGCACGTAAAAGAAACCTGAATCGGTTTATAGACATAGTGCAGTATACGAGCTGCAGCCCTGTACCTTTGGAATTGTCCCAGAAGTCATTGAGATTACGACGACCTGAATGCGAGACTCCTATGCCTAGTAACAATCCAATTAGCGCTTTCATTTCAACCAAATCAGTTCTCTTTGCATCTCTCTCTCTCTGGTAACGATTCTGTATTTTATCGATGTAAATATTCGTGCAAGTAACAAGGATATCGAAAATACTCGCATCAAAAAATTGATCGAAACAAGATAATGGCGTTTCAGCGTTTCTTGCAGCACCCTTTGGACCTGGAGATCTAAACCGGATGTTTTGAGATTTTACCCGTGTTGCAGCAATACATGTTTTACTCCACCGTGTTCCATTTCTAGATACATAAACATCGTCTCGTGTATTGTTCTGAGCGAGTTCAGAAAGAGGCATGTCATCTTCAGACGATGACGCATGGTTTTCGTTAACGGCTTCCTGTGCCAGGTCTTCCTGTTCCATTGGTTGTACTCCTTCTTCCCCATCATCAGATTCACTTTGAATCACTTCTTCATCATCTTGTTCTTCATGCAACCACCGGCTCAAACGAGATTCTAAGTGTGGATCCATTTATTTCACTGAAACAAAGTAATAATAATTATTAAATACACACTAACATGCTGAACTGCAAACAGTATAGTTATTGTTCCATTGTCAAAAAATAAACCTTCAAATTTAATACATTGTAAAGTAGAAAAGTCACAAAATAATAAATTTACTTACATTCTGTTTTATTACGTCAATACTCGCACGTACTACAATGGTAGAAGATGAACTTTGACACCTAATTACAGAAACATGCGCTTACGCTGCAGGTGTGCGCCTTACTAATCCTTTCCGTGATTTTGTCACAAGGAGCGTGGGGGCTCTGGAGTAAAAATGAATGAATGGCGCCAAAATGAGTGAGTGTGTTCTACTATAGTAGAGCGCGCGTGCACTCTAGTGCTAAATCCCTGGTCCTAATCCTGTAGCTGTTATATCGTTACTATGACAAAATTCGTTATTTTTTTTAAATACTAGTAATGATATTAAACATTACTAATATTCCCTTTAACCACTTCTGGTAAGCTTAAAAAGCTTCTGTTAGAAGTGGTTCACGACAGTAGTGGAATGGTGGATTCGAACCCACGACCTTTCGAGTTTGCGGTCCGCGCCCTGCCATTAGACTACTGACGCTTTCAATTATTTATTACTTTCATGCTTTCCGAGGCACAAGCACAAGCACAAGTTGAAACACCGCCAACTTCGTGACTTGGGGCTGCTACTTAATAAGTGATTTTGACCCGAAACGGGATTAGAACCCCCCACTAGACCAACGGAACATGAATAGAAGATCATTAATTATGTAGTACTATTTTGAAGCTTACAGCAACATATTTCTTCTTAGCTAATAAAGCTAGTCCTAGGTTCGAATGTGCAGCCACACAAGTCGGGTGTGCTGCCAATGCCGCCTTCAGCCTTGATAATGCTGCATCTACATCCTTGTGTTGGAGCATCATGGCGGCTAGTGCCAAGGCAGCGGCGTGCTGTGTCGGTTGCTGGGCAAGAGCTGCTCCGAGAAGCTGGAAAGCTCCTCGTGGGTCTCCAGCGCGGAGACGAAGTGCTCCGGCCGCAGCAAGAGTGTCCGCTCCGCAGACATTCGTGCTAAGATACAAAAATAAAAATGATTGATCAACCGTAAAAAGGAAAATGGGTTTTTATAATAATACAAAAACATACAACCTCACAGAAAACCAGCATGAAGTAGAGGTTCACCTCTGCGTTTCGCTTGGTGAGTGCAGGTGGCCGGAGGCCCTTTTTACTGGAAATGAGGCATTCTATCTTAGTCCTCACGGGTGACAACGCATCTACATTTTGAATTGTAATAGAGGATAGATGTAGATGTCTATGGGCCGCAGCAACCACTTACCATCAGGTGTACTGTGTGCTCGTTTGTCACCCTTATCCTATAAAATACATAAATCTTCACGCGTACCAAAAAGTAACGTCCAAACTAGAAGAAGCTATAGACCATGGTCTGACTGGCCAGTTTACTGTCAAGTTAACTGTCAAAAAACAAAATAATTAAAATCACTAAACCACACACTTTTCCTTGAGTGTGTCTAGTGATTGTCACAAGTTTTATAAAAAACATATATCTCTAAAATCCTAGCACATTCATACACAGCTTTTTTTGTTATTTAGCCAGTAAAACCCTGTGGGATATATAATATGGTTTATCGTTTTCTGTGCGACATTGCTTTCTAAGGCCCGGCGCCCACCTACGTAACGTAACACGTGATCTGACGCGTGATTTGACGCGTAACTTGTCACTCGCCTCAACATTCAAAGGGAATGTATGTAGTAACGCCCATTTGCGTGGCGTGACGCCGCATGATCTGACGTGCCATTCAGCTTGCTACTAGTGACGCATTGAAGTGGCACGTAACACGAAACTTGTAGTTTTAATATTCAATTCATTGATTTAGTTCATGAAAAACCATGTTTATATGATTATCCTAGACACGATTACAATAACAGGAACTCGCAAGATGCTTCTTGCAACTTGTAGGGCAAATCTATGAGAAATGTAATTCTAATTCCTTCATAAAATTGAAAGTACCACCACTTTTCAAATTTTTTCCCTTAGGGATGTACTCAAAATCTTCAGCTGGCACTTTGAATGTTTGAAATCTGTAGCAAAACAAGGGCATGTTTATCCTCTTCAGGCGAGATTTTGGCCCAAAATGAACTTTGCGACATGCTATTGTTGCACAGGTTGGTGCAAGCAGTGTCACTCGTGGTCACGTCAGAGCATCGTCAGAATCATGCTACAAGCCATGTCGAAATCATGTAGCTTAGGTGGGCGCCGTGGCTTAGACAATTCAGGTTTTGCAAGACCAGTATCATTAAGACCATTATTACTTATATAATAAATTAAAAAAACTTTTTCAAAAACAAGCTTTTATTCAAATGCGCTAAAAAGAATAAAATAAACTTTTCCTTAAAAATTTTACTATCAACTTATAACGTCATTACACAATTTTCATGATAAAAAAACTTGTCGCGAGATTTAAGTTCTCCTATACTTCTTATATCTCGCGTTTTATTTAATCCGAAAATTAAAAATTAAAATCAACCAGACCGTGTTTATCTAATAGTAATAGGTAAATTTAGCACAAGTTAGGGGCTTTTTAGGTGCTAATTGGGTACCTAATTTTGGGTTTTTCTAAATGCAAATTCCTGACTTTGCGTTGCTGGCGAGATACAGCTGATCTTTTGTTTTCTTGTTGACTTGCATTTTAACTTATATATAGGTAATCATGATAGGCCGTTACATTTTGATGTTAGTAATTAATGTCATCATAATGTCAATTAGTAAATATATTTTTTTTATAGTATAAGGGTAATAAACGAGCACAGAGTCTACCTGATGGTAAGTGGATGACTAAGATGGAATGCCTCGTTTCCAGTAAAAACGGTATCCGGTCTTCTCTACACTCACCATACGAAATACAGCAGCATTGGCTACTATTTTACGCTGGTACTTTGTGAGATCGTGGTTCTTCCCCGGCCGAGCTGACCCATTCGCACTACTACAACTAGTAATAGCTGTAACGTGGAGTAATGTAAAAGTCACTGAAATAAAAGCTGCTAGTTTTCTCGTATTTCTATTAATAGTAATAGCTGTGTAAACCTAATTAATGAAAAATAAACTATAAGTAGATAAATCGGTTCACAAAAGCGTTCAATCGAATTCGGAAATATTAAACAAAATCAATAATAAGATAATTTTTTCATGTTATCTATAACTATGTCAATTTAAAAACAATATGTTAGATATTATCAATCATTTGAATACTTAACTAGTAATAGGGTACATGATAAATAGCTTAATAATTATTTATACGTTACATTGTACTATTCAGTTTTCTTAGGTACAGAAGTAGTATTTAACTGCTCTATGTAAGTAAGTATTCATCTGCTTTTTTTATGGTAACAAAATAGAACGGTCATCTGTGACCCAGACCCGACAGAAACGAGACATATCTTAGTTTTTCTGTTATTTTTTATACAGTTAAGTTATATATTTTTTATATTCGAAATCATTGGCTAACACCAAAATATTGCCTTATGTTTTTGTTCAGGCGTTACTCAAAAAAAATACAAAATGCCTATTTATCTACAAAATTCGTAAATGTTTGTAACTAAATGACGATACAATAGTTGTGGGATGTATCTAGATGACCTGGAGATGCAGCTGGATTATGTAATTTTTAAACTTCTAGTACAAGAATCTACTTGGATTCATTAAAATATGTCGTATAAATATGTAATGATATGTCTCGTTTCTGTCGGGTCTGGGTTTTTTTTCTATGGGGCGTGACCGTTCTCCTTTGAATTTACTTTAATTTATACATTGAGTTATATGTACTACGTACTGGAGAAGCCATTTCAAACAAAAACTGTGTCCTACTCTATGTTTTCGCGCATGCGCGGGAGTAGTAGTCGCGCAAGCGCGAAGTCTTTAATTTGATATAAAATAAGATATTAATATAAAATAAAAATATATTGGTAAATCCAATTGGGCATACCTTAAGCGCATTAAAAAAATTACGTATAACATGATTATACGGAATTATTAAAGTACCTAGTTTAAATACATTTCGACAGCACTATCGGCTTCAACACCCTCGAAAACCATGAAAATGACACCCATGATGAAAAAATTGATACCTATTGCAGCCGCCATCTTGGATTTACATTTCGACAGCACTATCGGCTTCAACACTCTTGAAAACCATGAAAATGACACCCGAGATGAAAAAATTGGTACCAACTTCAGCCGCCACCTTGGATTTACATTTCGACAGCACTATCGGCATCAGCACCCCCGAAAACCATGAAAATGACACCAATGATGAAAAAATGTATATCTATTGCAGCCGCCATCTTGGATTTGCATTTCGATAGCAATATCGGCTTCAACACCCTCGAAAACCATGAAAATGACACCCATGATGAAAAAATTGGTACCTACTTCAGCCGCCATCTTGGATTTACATTTCAACAGCACTATCGGCTTCAACACCCTCGAAACCCATGAAAATGACACCCATGATGAAAAAATTGATACCCATTGCAGCCGCCACCTTGGATTTACATTTCGACAACCCTATCGGCTTCAACTCTCTCGAAAACCATGAAAATGACACTTATTATGAAAAAATTGATACCTATTGCAGCCGCCATCTTGGATTTACATTTCGACAGCACTATCGGTTTCAACACCCTCGAAAACCATGAAAATGACACCCAAGATGAAAAAATTGATATAGTTTGCAGCCGCCATCTTGGGTTTACATTTTGACAACACTATCGGCTTCAACACCCTCGAAAACCATGAAAATGACACCCAAGATGAAAAAATTTATATCTATTGCAGCCGCCATTTTCGATTTACATTTCGACAGCACTATCAGCTTCAACACCCTCGAAAACCATGAAAATGACACCTATGATGAAAAATTTTATACCTATTGCAGCCTCCACCTTGGATTTACATTTCGACAGCACTATCGGCTTCAGCACCCTCGAAAACCATGAAAATGTCACCCATGACAAAAAAAATTATACTACTTACTTTTAGTACGTACTACTATTATTTATTCTGTGCTTTTAAATATTGTAATAAAAAAATCTCTCATTATTATTATAATCAAGTATTTAAGAAATTTGGTAATTCGAATATTGTGTATTTGTACAGCGATCTTTTTGAGCCGCTAAAAGCAACCGAAACAATGTCCACTCACGACGGCGACTGAAGCCGAACCACGGCTGGTAATCTTTGAACAAAAATCTTTGACCGTATGAAATGCAGTGAGCAATCCAGAACATGACGTTTCCCTCGTCCCTCCCACCTCTTGCCCCTTCCCGCTGCCGCCATTTTGTTTGTCATGTCATGTTATTGTCGCGTAGCTGTAGCTGTCAAGTTAGAACTTGGAAGTTTTCTTGGAAATTTTTACTTTGTTTTTCTATGAAGTATGAACTAACTATAAATTATAAATAAAGTTTTATTGGTATTTTACTGCTATTTTACGAAAGGGTATTTATTGTTTAATAGGTTATATATTTCGACGGGACGTTTTCTTTATAGCTTTAGTGTATTTTGTATATAATTTTTAGTTTTAAAATGTATTTTTAAGTGTTTCATTCCCAATTGTGCAAGTAACAGAAAAGAGTCTGACGAAGGCCAAAGAAACGAGGGGTTGGACTTAATAAACTGTGACAAACTTAAAAGTTTGCTGCATTCTAGTAACCTTTTCAAGAAACTTGCTTAGTAACAAAATTGTTGAATAAAGGGTTTCATACTGCTAAATCTGACATTAATAAGGCTAAAAAAGGTTGGATAAACTCAACACTATTCGTTGGAGTAAGTTGAGTTAGGTTTATCATCAAAGATGACAAAGGTATGTACATTTAATTATTCCTTAAACATAACTGCTCAGTATATTCAGTATTCATATAAAATTTAAAAAATTGTAATAAAGATGTACGGGAGTATTATACATTGAATAAAACTACTTAATTCCTGGCATTTCAAGTGATCTCTTTCTGGTTACCAACTTGTCTGCCAAGTGTTACAACTATGGAAAATGTACACTTTATACGATAACCTATAAAGGCCTATGGGGTTGGCTATAGATATCCGGTACTTGATTTTTATTATGTTTTCAGTTTAGGAGGCTTGTCTGGGCTAAGCATGAACCTTTTACACAGTTTTTGAATGTCGGAAATGAGTTTTGAATTAATTACGATAAAAATAAATTTCACTAAAAATTCTGTATAACGAATAGCAAATATGACATTTTGTATAGTGTTATGAGATAGATGTCAATAATCGATGTAAAAAAGTGTGAAATGGGACGGTGTTGACGGCCATAATTTGAGCAACCGTAAATGTCAAATATAATACATTATCTATGATGTCAAATGTCAATTGTCATTCCGTTTCTCTAGTGGGTGGTCACACAAACATTCTCTTGTGCTTAGTGCTGTGTTTTCCCTGTTTTTTCGACGACTTCTGCTCTGTTTTTGAACTTATTTGATTTAAAATTACATTGTTTCATTTACCACTAGCAGAGTTTAGGGAAACCTGACTTTATAGATAAGATAGATCGAATTTGTACTAAAACTGAATCAGAACACCCCGACTCTACGTAGTCTTGTTTGCCCTACCCCTAGAGTGTTTTTGTAAGTCGTAGGCGCGGAGGGAGAGCAGCCCCCGCCCGCTGTAGCAAATCGCAGGCCCCTGTGTGAGCCGTAGCGGATGAGGCTGGTCGCCGAAGGCGACCAATAAGCCGAAGCTGCGGAGGTGAGCATGGGTGCCTGTGATTTGCTACGCAAGGGCGAAGGGGCTACACTTCCTGCAGCGCCGAAGCCGTTGCAGAAGTAATTTTGTGTCAATATTCCTGTGTAAAAAGTGAAGTTATGATTTTACAAAAAAAATTATTACTCATAAACTATACATTTCCGCAACGGGGGAAGGGTGTCGGAGGCTTTCCCCTGAACCCTCCCCCTCCCCCCTCCACCTCCCACCCTTGTACGCGAGTACCGGATGTCTATAGTTTAACCGGCCTATGTTTACCAGTAGCTTTATGATAGTCTGCAATGAATTAATGATGAATGAAACATAATAATAAACTCTTTTAATAATAATTTATTAAAATTTTAAGTTAATGGCTGAAGTATTTTTATAGAATTCTATTATTTTAAATAATTAATTGTCAACATTATTTTAACCACAATAGCACACCACTAGTCTTAATAATTACAAAATCAAGGTTGTCTGAATGACAATGACAAACAATCTTTTATGGTTTTATTTCAGATGATACAGTTCAAATAAACTTAGTGTGATATTTGATCAGCCATCATAAAGATATGAGGAATAATTTTGCTGTCAAAACACATAATAACTGATGGAAACGTATCAAAATGGCAAGATGACGTGTACTAAACAGACTGCAAGCATACTCAATTGAGCTTGTTACATAAACTAAATGATGAACATGTGATGCCCAATGAAGTAAGAAAATTAAGGTAATAATCATGTAAAATTTAAATTGCAAAACAATTGCCATTCTAAAACTTTAGTTCAGATAATATTTTTATTAGGATTAGTAATATGTTTATATTTTTGAGCAAATGTGATCTCTGTCTACACCACTGAAATGAATGAATTAATGTTAATTCCAATTTTAAGTGCTAATTGCATGTCTTAAGCGAAAGCGCAAGATATGTTCTACTATGGCCTAAAAATAAAGATTCCAACGTTTTATCGAATGAAATTGTATCTAGCAATCATATTATACATATAAATGATATAAAAAGCACATTGTTAGAAAGATAAATGATTGTTGAACTTTAATATTTTTTTAAATCGATTAATTGCTATTTTTAAATAAAAAAAGGGGTTTTAGTGGCTCATGGTGTGGATTTATTAAGTCCGCGAGGCTTGTAAACAATGTAAATGGCGGTGTAATTTTGTTTTGTTTAGCCATAATTAATTTTTATCAGCTCCAAAATGGTGAAATTTTCGTTGATTTGGTAGCCTTGTACTTTTCTAAATAGGCGGAAGCCGCACTCCGAGCTACAGCCACAGAGTACTTTACTCACTCACTCAGTTCGGCATCAGTCGCCGTCGTGAGTGGACATTGTTTCGGTTGTTTGTTTGCAGCGGCTCAAAAAGATCACTGTACAAATACACAATATTCGTATAACCAAATTTTTTAAAAACTGTTGGTAAATCCAATTGAGCATGCCTTCACATTAAAAAAATATGTATAGCATGATTATAAGGATTTTTTTAAAGTAGTTTAAATACACACATGTTTTCACTAATAACCTTATTATACTTTAAATTTTCCGATAATTTTATGTCAAATTTCAATTTGAAACAGTTTGGAAAATCCAAAGTGCACGACTCATAATGCTTATAGAATAGAATAGAATAATTTTTTATTCAATATAGATCACATGTGTAATTCTTATTGAAAGTCATTTTTTACTTTACCACTGGTTCGAAAAAAAAACCTCTGTCCTGGGAAGAACCAGCAAGAAACCCAGCGGGACTTTTTTTTTAAAGCAAATTTTACAATAGTGGTTGTACTAACTATATAAGTACAAAATTTATTTTAGAAACAGCTTGGAAGCGATCACCTCATTCCCAGGGGTTATTATCAACCATGTATTCATTTTACTATAATAACCCTTTTTATACAGTTTCAACTTAACAAAACATTTAAACTTGCTAATGGAGAGAGCCTGTACACTTTCTGGGACCTTGTTGTAATAGCGTATACATTGCCCCAAGAATGAATTACTGACTCTGTGGAGTCGAGAAACTGGTATCACTAGCTTGTGTTTGTTCCTAGTGTTTACAGAATGCACATCACTTTTTTTACTAAAACTACCTTTGTTTTTGTGAACATACATTAAATTTTCGTAAATATACTGAGAGGCCAAAGTTAATATATTTATTTCTTTAAATTTATCTCTAAGAGACTCTCTCAGTTTTAGGTTGTAAATAGCTCTAATGGCCCTCTTATGTAAAACAAAAATAGTTTCTGCATCAGCCGCATGTCCCCATAGCAAAATCCCATAAGACATTATGCTATGGAAATAACTGAAATAAACTAATCTAGCTGTCTCGACACTAGTGAGACCTCTAATCTTTTTTACAGCATAGGCTGCAGAACTTAGTCTGCTTGCTAGTTTGGATATATGGGGGGACATATGATCATCATATCATCATTCATGTCACTCCAAAGAGTCCAAGACGTATTCAAGTATAAATATTACATCCTACTTACTTTTAGTACGTACTCCTATTATTTATTCTGTGCTTTTAAAATATTGATTATTATAATAATCAAGTATGTATGAAATTTGTTTTTCGAATATTTTGTATTTATTTGTACAGTGATCTTTTTGAGCCGCTGCCAACAACCGATACAGTATCCACTCACAACGGTGGTTGACGCCGAACTAAGCGAGGAGGCACAAGCAGTCTCTATTTACTGAATTAATTCTAACACAAGGCTACCAAATCAACGAAAATTTCGCCATTTTGGAGCCGAAAAAAATTAATTATAGCTAAACAAAACAAAATTACACTGCCATTTACATTCAGTGGCTTCCCACATGATAGATGAAGATATTAAAAGATAGATTGAGTTAAACAATTGATATTTTCAAAAGTTAGTGTTTACAAGCCTTGCGGACTTGATAAATCCACACCATAAGCCACTAAAACCCCTTTTTTAATGTGAAAATAGTAATTAATCGATTTAAAAAAATATTAATAAGTTCAACAATCATTTATCTTTCTGACAATGTGCTTTTTATATCATTTATGTATAATATGATTGCTATATACGATTTCATGCGACAAAACATTGGAATATTGATTTTTAGGCGCTAGTAGAACATACCTATGTGCTTTGCGTTCGGCATGAAATACTTGATTATAATAATAAAAAGAGATTTTTTTTATTACAATATTTTAAAAGTACAGAATTCATAATTCATAATTATTTATTTGCTTAGAATGTAGGTAGATGTTACAAAAGTATTATTAAAGCATAAAGTTCCGATACATTCTGCCTTATCAAGGTGTGCAAATTTTAACTGAATACTTATAAGTTGCAATACGTTTTCTTTACAATAATTATTGATGAATTTTAATCTAATATAATTATGTCCTAATAGTACTAATAAAAAATGTCCAATGAATAATAAAATAAATGTCAAAAAAATAATTACGAAGTACAATATCACACAATCATTTACAAAAATGTCAAAATACAAATGTTAACATGTAAAAACAGTAAAATCAACCAACCAATAATTATTCTATCGAAGTCTTATTTTATTAAATCACAGCAAAAAATTCAATCAATTTAGATACGAATATTAAATAATAATAATTGTAATTAATATTAATAATAATAATAATAATTTAATAATATGCTTTGATTTTTATGATCAAGATACTCATTAACGGTATAAAAACAATTAAGTAAGAGCCATTCGTGAAGTTTGTTTTTTAACTTTGTCCTTGAGAAATTTTTAAACTCGTCGGGTAAAGAATTGAAGGTTTTAATCGCCATTATGTACGAATTTTTTTGAAAAAACATCAATTTACATTTCGGAAGGTATATTCTGTTATTAGATTTTACTCTTAAACTTCTATCTCTTAAAAAAATATTACTTGGGAAGTATTCAGGGAATTGCTTGACAAAAGTCGCAGCTTGTTTTATATACATGCATGCGAGTGGTAACACTTTTATTTCTTTAAATAATGGCTTGCACGATGCCATGGAATGTGCTCCACAGATTGCTCGAATGCATTTTTTTTGGATTCTAAATACGCGTTCTATTTCAGAACAGTTGCCCCATATCAGAAGTCCGTACTGCAATATCGATGAGACATAACCATGATAGGCGTTTAACGCTGCTTTGGCAGATGCTATCTCTCGAAGTCGGCGAAGCGCAAATACAAATCTGTTTAATTTGTCACATATTGATTGAACATGCATTTTCCAATTACAATTATTATCAATAGTAATACCAAGAAACTTATAATAACCAACTTCTTGTACCACTTTTTCATTATACTTTATATTTAAATTAGTTTGCTTACTTCTAATCGTGTGAAATTGCATTATTTTAGTTTTATTTATATTTACAGTCATATTGTGAGAATTCAACCAATCAATTATATCTTTTAATGTACTATTAATATCAAATTCAAAACGCCTTTTGTTCGTACATTTAAGAATAATTGTTTTTATGAATTATGAATAAATGATAGTAGTACATACTAAAAGTAAGTAGTATAAATTTTTTTGTCATGGGTGACATTTTCATGGTTTTAGAGGGTGTTGAAACCAATAGTGCTGTCGAAATGTACATCCAAGATGGCGGCTGAATTAGGTACCAATTTTTTCATCATGAGTGTCATTTTCATGGTTTTCGAGGGTGTTGAAGCCGATAGGGCTGTCGAAATGTAAATCCAAGATGGCGGCTGCAATAGGTATCAATTTTTTCATCATGAGTGTCATTTTCATGGTTTTCGAGAGAGTTGAAGCCGATAGGATTGTCGAAATGTAAATCCAAGGTGGCAGCTGTAATAGGTATCAATATTTTCATCATGGGTGTCATTTTCATGGGTTTCGAGGGTGTTGAAGCCGATAGTGCTGTCGAAATGTAAATCCAAGATGGCGGCTGAAGTAGATATCAATTTTTTCATCATGGGTGTCATTTTCATGGTTTTCGAGGGTGTTGAAGCCGATGGTGCTGTCGAAATGTAAATCCAAGGTGGCGGCTGCAATAGGTATCAATTTTTTCATCATGGGTGTCATTTTCATGGGTTTCGAGGGTGTTGAAGCCGATAATGCTGTCGAAATGTATTTAAACTACTTTTAAAAAATCCGTATAATCATGTTATACGTAATTTTTTTAAGGCGCTTAAGGCATGCCGAATTGGATTTACCAATTTTTTTATCGTGTTCAAGGAATAAAAATATTTTAAAGATGTAGTCTACCAATAAGCACCTTGCCCAACTCATTATTTCATACCCTTATGAGAAATGAGACAGAGTCTTTGCCCAGCAGTAGAACATGAATGGAGATTCGAATAGATAATTGGCTACTTTACAAATACTTTTATCCTCCCAACCTTCTATCAAAAATTGCTACAGTATACTTAATTATCTTAGGTATGAATGATAATTATGTTCAAAACTTATTGGAAATTTGTGTATAATTGTGAAAGCTTCTTAGATTTATGTGAAAGTAACTTTGTCTGATTACAATGGCCTCTTCTTGTCTTGACATTTTCTATGCAAACATTTATAAACGACAACAATTACAATTTGCGCACATATTCAAACTTGTAATTTATATATTTAAATATTCCTTTTTCCAGCTCAATACACTGGATATCGAATGTATTGAAGAGAACCTTTCCACTGAAAATATTCAAGTGCAAGCAGCAAGAGAGCAATTAAATGTTTACTTTATAGCACATACCACAGATGGGATTCTGAAAGGCACGGACATCACTAGAATCGAAAAGCGTACATTGCCACCAATGCAAAAAAAGCCTTAAACTATTATAAAAAAGGTTAAAGAAATAAATCATATAATAAATAATATATACAATGCATTTTATTTCTACAAATCCTCCTTCTTCATAATAAAATAATAATAAAAATAGTAATTAAAATTATATATATAAAAATATTATATAGGTGTGTATATATATATATATATATATATATATATATATATATATATATATATATATATACTAGGCTGAAATAAAATTATTCCTTTGCCTATATCCAATTCATATTAAAAAAAAACGAAATGTCATGTTCTGATTTGCTCTACGGTCCAAATTAAATGTACCAGAGACGTCCGTCTGAACGCGTAGCGTTTCTATAGTATGTGCCATATCGATTGAGAAAAACGGACAATGACCTCAGATATGAGCCGAGTGTCAAAAGGCGTAACTTACAAAATCTCAATTTAGATGTGATAACAATATTTAAATATTGATATTATTCCCACTTCTAGGTCAGCACATATGTTTTGTTTTTTTGTTTCTTAAATAATATTGTCTGTGGTTCCTATAAACATAGTAAAATCTTACGGTACATCGCGAAAAATGTGTTATATTTTATATTTCAATTTATGGTAAGTAACGCAGCAATTCATTTAATAACAGTTTCATATTAAAAAAATATTTGAAGCAATATAATCACCATATTGAGCTTTTGCAAATTCATCCCTTTAAAATAAACAAAACGCGCGTTACGTCAGTTCGTTCTAAAAGAAACGTGACAATGGCAGCCAGAGATGCGTCACCTTTTTTGGGCCGGTCCGCCATTTTGTTTTCATTCGTGTTCGGATAGCGCTTGCGTGTGTACGTCTCGGGTAATTCATAGCATTCATTGCATTGTTTTAGTTGAGTTTTTACTGTTAAATTTGTTATATCGTTAAGTTTTTGTTTTTTGAATCTGTTATATTAGTTTTACTGTGACGGTCGTTACTAAATCGACATGAGTTCAGGAGAATTTGGTGAAGGACCCGGTCCTTCAACATCAAGTGGAAAGAGACGTCGCCGACCCATAATAAACGTAGCAGGTACGTACAAATAGGTACAAATGCGACGACGTAGCCTTTCTATTTCTTAAAGCGCTCTTTTTATGTGACCATGTGGTATTTATTTTCTAAAACAATATGTATTTATGTGATGTAGTACTATGGTAGTATATTTTTGTCATTTATTTACAGGCCCATCTTCTGGAGCACCTTTAACGTCACCAGTAAAAAAGAGAAAACCTACCACTTTGTCGGTCGGGGAACAAGAGATTATCATTAATGTATACAAATATGTCAAAAACACCTGGCCCGAAGACGTGTATCCTTCAAACGTTAATATGGTAGAAAAGGTTTCGGAGATCTCAGGAGTCAGCAAGAGCACTATATATCGCGTATTAAGCGTGTATAGAGATTCCCATAAAATACCAGAAAAGGGAATAATTAATAAAAGAAAAAAGTCTGTAATTGACAAGTTGGACGATTTTGATAAATCGGCTATAAGAGCGAAAGTGCATCAGTTCTTTCTTGCAGGAGAATTACCGACTTTAGACAAAATTTTGCTCAGTATAAATCAAGATGACCAGTTGCCAAACTTGAGCAAAACTTCCCTGCGACGTGTGTTGCGCCATTTAAAATTCAAATATATAAAGAGAAACAGAAAAAGTGGTCTAATAGATCGCCCAGAGATAGTTCTGTGGCGTACCAGATATTTGAGAGAAATACAAATATTAAGAAACGAGGGACGTAACATTTTTTACCTTGACGAAACATGGATTAACGCAGGTCATACTATGGGAAAGGTATGGGAAGACACCACAATTGAATCTTCTCGTCAATCACGGTTAGAAGGCTACTCTACTGGCGCGAAAGCCCCTTCGGGTAAAGGAAAGCGATTAATAGTTGTACACGTTGGCAATGAAAATGGCTTTTTGGAGGGATGTGATTGGGTATTTGAATCATCATCTACTGGTGACTACCATGAGAGTATGGACGCTCTCCATTTCGAGGACTGGTTTAGAAAAGTAATAGAAAAACTGCAAAGCGGCGATGTCATAGTTATGGATAACGCTAGTTACCACTCCAGACGTTTAGAAAAAACCCCAACAATGTCTTGGCGGAAACAAAATATGCAGGAATGGCTAGAATCTAAACAGATCGCATACGTGCCCTCGGACACAAAGACCCACTTAATGGAAAAAATAAAGGCAGTTAAAGATAACTATCGAAGTTACGTCACCGACGAGATGGCAAAAGAAAAAAGCATCACAGTGGTAAGGTTACCTCCTTATCACTGTGAGCTTAACCCCATTGAACTTGTGTGGGCAGATGTGAAAGGGTACGTTGCACGAAAAAATACAACTTTCAAGTTAAAAGATGTTAAAAATTTACTTAAAGATGGTTTAACTCAAATCACGCCAGATAAATGGAAAAACTGTGTTCAGCATGTCCTTAAGGTTGAACAAAAAATGCGTGGCATGGATGATAGAATTGACCAAACTGCAGATCGCTTTATAATTAATGTTACAGATAGTTCATCAAGTGAAGATACGAGTGATGATTGCACCGAATAAAAATAAAGTTCTTATATAATATTAAAAATAAAGTTTTATCTTTTGCATAAGTACGTACTTATTCGGTGTCGTTATCACTCGAATCTTTATATGTGTTATAAATTAATGTTTTTTGTTGTTAAATGAATAAAGTACTTTATAACAATAGATGATTTTTCTTCTACAGCGATCTTTCACATAACTTTTTAATAATAGTTAATAAATATATATTATATCAATCATTATAAAAAAATCATTATAAATAAAGAAAGTACTACATATAAAATGTGCCTATATATTGAAGGTTTGTAACCCCTGGTTAAACGACCGAAAGGTCATTGTCCGTTTTTCTCAATCGATTTGGCACATACTATATATAGTTTGTGAGCCGAACTAAACTTAATACAAAGGTACTCTGTGAACTAAACTACTCTGTGGCTGTAGATCCCCATTTACAGAAACAATTTATATACGAGGCAACCAAATCAACGAAAATTTCGCCATTTTGGAGCCGAAAAAAAATAATTATAGCTAAACAAAACAAAATTACACCGCCATTTACATTCAGTGGCTTCCCACATGATAGATGAAGAGATTAAAAAATAGATTGAGTTAAACAATTGATATTTTCAAAAGTTATAGTGTTTACAAGCCACAGGGACATGATAAATCCACACCATAAGCCACTAAAACCCTTTTTTTATTTAAAAATAGCAATTAATCGATTTAAAAAAAATATTAATAAGTTCAACAATCATTTATCTTTCTAACAATGTGCTTTTTATATCATTTATATGTATAATATGATTGCTAGATACGATTTTATTCGATAAAATGTTGGAATTTTAATTTTTAGGCGGTAGTAGAACATTACCTTGCGCTTTCGCAATATAAGAATTTAATATAAAATATCTTAATTTCATCTAAACAAACATATTATATTTCTAAATAAAATGTAATAATAATTATTTTATGGAATTCACAAATCTTCAATTTACGCAATATTTAGTTTGTACGGATTGCACTACGAGTACAGTTCAGTTGAACATAGTCAATGTTCGGAATGGCTTCTCCAGTACGTAGTACATATAACTCAATGAATTTATGTCTATTGTTGTACTATATTATATAAAACAAATTGAACATTGCTGTCATAGCCCGGATAGCTCAGTCGGTAGAGCATTGGACTTTTAATCCAAGGGTCCAGGGTTCAAGTCCCTGTTCGGGCGACGCTTTTTTAATTAAAGAAAGGTTTTTTAATTTATAAATATGTATATTATGTTCCCCAAGGGCGTACAATTTGCGACCTTTACCCAAAATTAACTATTAGTTTACATACCATTTTCTGATTATTTTAATCACTAAACGCTGATTGTATCCAATGGACAATATCGTTTACCCTTGACGGAGAAACAAGATAAAGGCGTTGTTGACTGCTCCATTATTGAGGCAATATACTGTGTCTGGTCACGGTCTAGTGATATTCTATATTTATAACTATGTCAAATTATAGACTTGTATCACTTAGGGTCTCTAAATAAAACCGCGGACGGACAGACGGACATAGCGAAACTATAGGTACTTATATTACAACTATTCTAATACACAAATATGCTACACCCTGAGGCTATAGATTATTGTATATACCATGAGTCTAATCCTCTTCCCCTCTATGTTGCAGCCATTTTTTTTTCTTGTGATATTCTCTACGTGTGTACAAAAAATCATATCTCTCAAAGTTTTAGTCTTACTGAGTTAAAAACAGGCTCATTCGAAGTACAATAATATTGTCTATTGTTTATATTACAAAAAAATGGCTTCACATACTTCATCAACAATCAATTTTTTTTAAAGTTACGATGTGTGATGAATCATCACACATCGTAACTTTAAAAAAAATTAAGTTAAAAAATATCAAAATATTATGCAAATTGGCAAATTATTGTAATTTACAGCAAAAACAATTACGATTACCCTTTTTATTTTGTACTAGATCGACAGATTTTGAGCTAAGCTACAATAAAACTACAGTTACGTAGTACTATTATTTATTCTATGTAACATATCTACAGTAAATGTTACAGCTGTAGGTATGCCAATTACTTTGAGAATAATTGTTGTTTGAACATAGGGTATGCGCAAGCCCAAAGGGCCTTTGTCGAAACCAGTCGAAACCCTACAGGAAAACATTAAAAACGCTTAAGGTGAAAGCTCCAGGGTGGACCTCGAAATTAAAATTTTCTTAAATTTTTTGCAATTTTTAGGTCAGTGTCAGGTTGTATGTTTAATAAAATATGATTCGCGACCGTGACGAGTATGTATTTACAGAATTATAATCATTATAATTATCAATACCCCCTAAGTTCGTATGATCCTATTGTATGGGTTGTATTGGTGATTTTAATTATAATAATTCTGTAAACACATACTCGTTACGGTCGCGAATCATATTTTGTTAAACATTCAACCTGACCCTGATCTGCAAAGTCCGAAAATCGTAAGAAAATTTGAACTTCGCGGGCCAGCCTGGAGCTTTCACCTTAAGCTTCTTATTACTTTTTATTTAATTGTTTCACCAAACTGAACTACAATTAAAATATCTAAAGCAGTTGCTCAAAGTGGTTGTTTTTGCAGTTCTTTACAATAATTTGCCGATTTGCATAATTTTTAGATATTTCATTTGGACTTAATTTTTTTTTAAAGTTCCGATGCGTGATGAAGTATGTGAAGTCATTTTTTTCTGTAATGTAATATTGTTTTTTCTATTTACATGTTTTCATTTACATTTCGTAATGTAATGCAATATTGTTGCCCTATGAATGAACCTATTTTTATCTCAGTAATGGTGGCCACACACGGTCAGTTGAACTGATCATTTAAACTGACGTACATCCAAAAACTGACCGTGAATGTGAAATCATAAGTTGAAATTTTTAACTGAAGGCAACACACGGATTTTATTCGGGCGTTCTGTCAGTTAAACTGCTCCGTTGAACTGACATACATCCAAAAACTGATCTGAATGTGAATGTTAAAATTTTTAACTGACGACAACCCACGTATTTTTCCGGGCGCACCGTAATCCGCTGGTTTCAGTTCGTTTCCATGATTGGTAAGTACATACTTTCTTAGTAGCTTTAATATATATTTTATAATTTTTTTTAACATTTTTTAAGATTTTATATTATTTTATATATTTTTTTTATTAAAAAAACGTTAGCCCCACACTAGGATTTTCTCCTGTATCGTGGAGGCAGTTTACAAACACAAATTGCACAAGGACAAACATCCAGACCCGGAACAATCATTTGTAGGCCATACAAATACTTGTTCCGTGCGGGATTCGAACCCGCGCCGCATATCATTGCTAAGCCACTGCGCCACGAAGCCGTCATATATATTTAGAGAAGTTGGTTTGACAGAAGATGGAGACCAAGGCGATGGTAATGATATCAGCTTCCTTATGGTGGACTCAGAAGGTGGGTAAAGGATCTCAGTGATGCTACTGCGTAGAATCATCGTGTTTGGACTCATTTTAAAATAGGTAAATGGAGACCTAGATGACTGTGATGATATCACCTTTATGTTGGTGCAATCCGAAGGTGGGTATAGGATCTTAGTGACGGCACTAGATAGAAGGATCGTATTTGAACTCATTTGAATGGGCTCATAAAGTATCTAGGTGACTGTTATGATCTCACCTTTCTGATGGTGCAATCCGAAGGTGGGTATAGGATCTTAGTGACGGCACTAGATAGAAGGATCGTATTTGAACTCATTTGAATGGGCTCATAAAGTATCTAGGTGACTGTTATGATCTCACCTTTCTGATGGTGCAATCCGAAGGTGGTTATAGGATCTCAGTAACAGCACTAGATAGAAGGATCGTGTTGGAACTCATTTGAAAGGGCTCATAAAGACCTAGGTGACTGTTATGACCTCACCTTTCTGTTGGTGCAATGCGAAGGTGGGTATAGGATCTCAGTGGCGGCGCTAGGTAGAACGATCGTGTTTGAACTCATTTGAAAAGGTTTATAAAGAGCTAGTTTAATGTGATTATATTACCTGCATGATGGTGATCAAAGAAGGTGGGGTAAAAGATCTCAGTTATGCCACTACGAAACACCATCGTGTTTGGGCTCATTTGGAAGGGCTCAAGAAGAAACTACACAAATAATATAAATATAATAAATAGTACAAACAGTATTATTACTCACTTTATAATGTTTTCAGGCAATTAAAAAGCAGCAAAACTCCTAAGTAGGTACAAAATTAGAAATCGACCATATATTTTACAGGCAATAGAAAAGGCAGTACGGAAAAAGCATAACCAACTACAACCAGAAGACGAAAATATCTGCGTACTTCAAGAAAACCTACAAGCATCATTAACACCAATTCCTATAAATGACCAAGTTACCTGTACGCAGTATTTAGAATTCAATGATGTTTGACTTATTTATTACACGAATACTACACATTTAATAAAACAAACTTTACTGATTTTATTTTGTTTAACTTATTTTCATTCGTGACGTTTGGGTGCTTCAACTTTATTTTAGTATGTAACACGTCGAGAGCTCAATTAGATAAACACAGAAAACTAGGCCATCCTAACTATTTCCGTTACTGAAAACAGATAAGCATTATCTGGTCAACATAAGACCTTTAGAATGCGCCTATGCCCACGGATTTTTTGGGTTCACCGTAACCGGAGTGCAAGTTAGGATCCGTGGGGTGTCGCCCGCTCTACAGATAGGTAATTTAATAAACAGATAAAAATAAATAACACATTTATTAAATAAATAAAATGTACCATAATGAGTAAAATTATCATAATATCTGACCCATTTCTTAAAAGTGTCTTAATACTGACCTTATCATAAATAAAAATATCTTTTGAAGTGTTAATATATAGGAAACGTTATTTATGTACATATATACATATATACGGAACGGATTTCATTCCTCGATCGATGAAGCCGCAGCCGTGGGCGTTTAGTTGGCGTGACTCCTATAAATTAAAAATGACATTTCCTATCTATTAACTAGCTGTTCCCCACGACTTTGCCAGCGTGTAATTTATTACGATTAGATTTCATGGGTTTTAATTGTTTTGCACGGAACCCGAATTCTTTTTCTAAATTAAAATTAGCCTAAGTTCCTCCATATAATATCAGTCATCTGCCACTGAAAGTCTCGTCAAAATCGGTTAAGCCGATTCGGAGATTAGCCGGAACAAACAGACAGACAGACAGAAAGAAAGATAGACACAGATTTTAAAAATTGTGTTTTTGTGATAAGTACCGTATGTACTTTCATATGCATTTAGTAAAAAACTGTTATTTTGACATTACATATAGACACTTCAATTTTATTTATTTGTATAGATATACAGGGTATTTTTGGAACGCTCCCGAAAACTAAGACAGGCGACAGCACCAAGTATACCTTTGATCATGGGTCACAAATAAATTCGATCCTGATGAAAAAAAATCATCTTTTTACAACATTTTATTAGCTTTATTCACGCGCCATCATGTTAGTACAGCTAAATGAAACGATAATTTCATAAAAAAAATCATGAAAATACTGAAACCTAAAACCAGCAGTGGAATAACTGAATTCATATCAGCTGATTAAAGGTCAATGTACGCGCGAACGCAAATTCGCGCGGTCCGCAACTAGCGGGCCATACCACAATACCTAATAATTTACAACACTTGTCTAAATACCTAACTTATCTACTTAACCTACTATTTTGCCACTGTACTTGTCTCCACGTAGCCATTTTAATCCGAATTTACAGGTTAAATAACCCAAATAACTGGTTCGATTTCCCGCTAATGAAAAAATACATAAATGAAATGTAACCAAGGTTAGAGTCATGCGTTTTTATTCATCGTGTAGGTATGTTTATTATTCTCATGTATTCAGTTATGTATGTATTCAGATTAGTTCAGTACTAAGTTATTTAAAAAAATAGTTATGAAACAGCTTACCGCTCTAAATCCTCCGTGGTCTTATGAGATGCGGCTCAAATTGTGCTCCATTCATTTCAAGGCAGATTTGGGCTCGGTTTTGCGTCTCCTCATGGAGGCGGGGCATCATCGTGTGGTCTTCGACACAGTCCGTACGTAGTTTGTCGAAAACATCCACGATCCTTTTGTAGTTTCGTCAGCACTATCACACTCACGATTAAAAACCCTTTCTTTCACATACCCCACAGAAAGAAGTCTAACGGGGTCAGATCTGGTGCGCGAGGTGGCCAAGCGTGTGGTCCTAGTCCGCCAAATCCAGCGCTCATCAAATAGCTCATTGAGGCGCTCACGGACGAACCTCACGACATGTGGAGGGGCACTATCATACTGGAACCATATGCGGCGATATTCAGCCAACGATAGGTCGTCTAAAATGTCTGTCAACTGTTCATTTATAAAGTTTAGGTATCGCTGTCCGTTCAGTCGCTGTGGCAGAAACACTGGTCCCAGTATGCGATCCTTAAATAAACCTGCCCATACGTTAACCGACCATCGGGTTTGGTGCCCGGTTTGTCGAACAGCGTGCGGGTTAAACTCTGAATACACGTGTGTATTTCTTCGGTTCCACAGGCCGTTTCTGGTAAATGTCGACTCATCCGTCCAGATAATGTGATTAATGGAACCAGCCACACGTTGTTGCTGGTATAATAACCAACGGCAGAAAACTCGTCGGCGGTCGTGATCGCCGGGAACTAAAGCTTGCACTTTGTGCAATTTGTATGGGCGCATTCGGTTACGCTTCAACACTTTGTGCACTGCACAGTATGACACACTTGTTCCATTCCGACGTCTTAACAATTTATTTAGCGATACTTCGTGTACCTAGGTTCGGATACATAACATGTCGTATTCACAATCACTATAAACGTACGCGTTAAGCATTATTAAAACAAAAAACGAACAAGAATAATACCAACACGTTATCACAATTTAATAAACAAATCGACAAAATTGAAACCTACTGCGTCACAGCGTGATGCGACACGAGCCGGGCGGGTTACATTGTTTCGCACCGAGCTAGATACAGGTCGAGTGGAGGGAGGTTACAGTCGCGTTCTAAAGTACTACATGGTATTGGGATATTGTTTTATAATATTATAGTAAGTAATTAATTGTTTTATTGTAGAATCATAATAGGTGCCTTACTTGGAATTAAAAAAAGGATAATGTTTACTTGAGCAATAAAATTGAGCAGTAAAATATAAAGTAGTTTGTAACAAGAAAACTTAAGGTAAGGGTGGCACGCCGTCCATTATGTCGTCTTGGGTCACATGGAAGCCAGATGTTGAAGGTGTGTTGGTGTTACTGGATGCTACTTCATCATCACTTTCATCTTCGCTTGAGCTTCCGTCATCAGGTCGATCACATGGTAATCTTTTCGGTATTCTTCCTCAACACTTTTAAATTTACTGCACAATTTTCCCCATTCACCTTCTCCTATCATATTTACCTTTTCGTTCACTAGTTTAGTCATAAAACAGATATAAATAATTTTTCTTTCCTTCCTTTTTAAAACATCGTCGCGAGTCGCAAAGTAAGCTGTGTATGCGACTGTATTTTTGGAGCGAACAAAGCGCGGGAACCAATAGCATGCAGGCACAGTAATACTGGCCGATTGTTCCCCCGTCGCGCCCCCTTCGTACCAATATGTGATAAATCGCTCAGTGCCCAAGTTCAAGGCCAGCGTTCTTTTTCAACCGTTCGCGCGTACATTAACCTCCATTAGTTAGGTGATATCAATTCAGTTTTCACTGCTGGTTTTAAAAAGCTTACGCCACTTACGCTAAGGTATGGTCGTACGCTTCTAAAGCTGCTTCTGTTTGATCGCATGCCAGTAGAACTCTGGCCAACAAAGCCCCGGCTCTTTCGCCTCCATCTGCCTGTACAGCCGCTTTAGCCCACTCCACACCGCGCTCTATCTCGCCTAGGTTCCAAGAGCACTCGGCTGTGAAGAAAGCAAATAAGTACATATATCTATAACTATTTTGAAAAAACAACATAATAACAAGAACATTTAATGCAAACAGGACTCACAGTTAAAAATAGCGGGAACGTGGAATAAAAAAAATGAAACGTGTGTTTAAGATCTGAATGGTATATAAAACCGACTTCGGATTTGAGGGCTCTGGAGTGTACAAGCAGCAATTTTGTTGTGTTTTTTTGTTTCGAAATGACATTAAAGAAACCACTGTAAGGGAGGGAGGGATTATTTGCCATATTTGACATATAGGAAGATACCGTTGCATATCTTTTGTTTCATTTTCCGCTGTCGCCTCTTACGACACTCGCGAGATGATGGTAGTGGACATTTTACAACGCCACTACACGATTTTGGCTAGGTAGAATATGTGTCACCTTTTTCCACCAACACCAACTGCATACAATGTTGCCTGATGTACAAGTCTCTGACAAAAACAATGTGTGATAATATATTAGTTATATATAACTTGCGACTCTGACTGTTTCTCTTTCGCCGCCACTACTTGTTCAAGTACTACTTGAACACATACTAATTAGCAGATGAAAAAAGAAGTTGTCTTACCCAATCCACAGTAAATATCAGCATCAGGATATTTTGTTAATTTGTCAGCTTCCAAGTAAGTGTCGCGAGATAATAAGAAACGACCTTGACGATATCTGAAATTGCCCAAATCATATAATTATGAATGGTACCTATGTGACAAATGTTGTCTCAAATCAGCATGGTGTGTCACGCGAACAAAGTCAGGAACTGGACACCTTACTCGCACTACGACATGTGAAAACGACGTCAAAAAATGCTGCAGCTATATTAATAGTAAAGTTGTAACACGAATGGGTCGGCTCGACCGGGGAAGGACCACGCTCTCACAGAATACCAGCATAAAATAGCAACTTAAAGCTGCTGTATTTCGTATGGTGAGTGTAGAAAACCGGAGACCCTTTTTACTGGAAACGAGGCATTCCATCTTAGTCCTCACGGGTGACAACTTATCTGCATTTTGATTGGTAAACGTGGATAGATGCAGATGTCTATGGGCCACAGCAACCACTTACCATCAGGTGGACTGTGTGCTCGTTTGACACCCTTATACTATAAAAAAAGAGCCACTATATTTGCCTCACCTTAGCACCTTGTGATTATTACCTGTTTCCAATAACAATCAAAGAAAAAAAAAAGACAAGAGGTTTGAAGCAAAGTAAACTCAGTCTGTAGTGTATAAAGAAGATTGTTTAGAGGTATTTTGCTAGTTATTTAGACGTGGACGTAGCTACAATTTTTGGTTATCTTTTAAAATAACATATTATTCGTTGGTGCATCTGTTAGTGATCGTGTAACTGTATTTTTCGAAACGATGACTATGACGATAACGATGACTGTTGACTGCTATGCTAGGATTCGATAGGTGGCGTTGTAGACAAGTTTTTAACAAATTCTAGATTTGTGGATCACGACATTTATATATACCAAAACATAAAATTAACACACTTAAATACTAAAAATATAATTACTTACAAACACTTCGCAACCTGTTTTAGGGGCTCGGGATCTTGAGAGTGTAGTTTGATGCACGTGTGAAAACGGTCTAAAGCTTCTTGCAAACGTCCAGCATCCGCCAGTACCAGGCCCTAATTTTTATTTTTGCATTAAATTAATTTATAGTTATTAATTTAGTAATGTATTCAAATTTAATTCTCATTTTATACTTAATGTTTATTTGATAACGTAATACAAATTACAAGGAAATAAAAAAAATATCAAGTGAATGTAGGATTCTACTGACACAGATTATGATGTCAGTGCCTAGAACAAAAATGTTTTTCTGAGATTTTGGCGAACCAGTAACGAAAGTAAAAATGACTTTCCATATGTAACTATTATGTGATAATTTCAAAAGCAAAGTTAAAGCCTATATTCATCCCACAGTTGAGCACAGGCATCCTATCATTTCAGAGGGATTTAAGATAACGCGCCACGCTACCCATGTGTGTTGGCGGATTCCACATGCCTTCGAAATATTTCTTTTAACAGATTTATTCATTAAAATTGCAATTAACAATTCGTCGTTGACGCCGCAAAGGGGCGCAACTCAATTTTTCAAAAAAGTACAGGGATCAAGAAAACATTTATTATTCCCCGATTACTAGTTTTTTTCCATCAGAAAATTAATATTATTTGTAGTTTTCCATTAAGTCTAATATATTTAATTTTCTGATGAAAAACGCTAGTAATCGAGGAATAATAAATGTTTTCTTGCTCTCTTGTAATTTTTTGAGAATTATTGAGGTTCGCCACTTTGCCGCGTCAACGACGAATTTTATAGGTGCCGGTGGAGATCGAACCCGGTATGCTCGCGTGCTGTGAAATTTAGAGCGAGCGTTTAGCTCCTGAGCTACCACGGCTTACCAATAATGTATGTACTATTATAATGTATGTTAAATAAAATATATTTTATTCTATTTACGTATGTACATTAGAAAAATAAATTTGTTACCTGTTTAGTTTTTATTTTGTCGTCGAAAATTATGTCTGATTGGTGAAACGAACCTTTACGAAGTGGGCATATGTGTGCTTGTTATAAGTCTGCTGCTGAAGAGTTTCTGATAACTCTAAACACATTGCATGTTCCCCTCTAACATATCGGGTATGCAGCAACCAGTTACGGGAAACGTTAAATTCTGTAAAAGATTTTTTTTTCTAATATAATTAGTTTTTAAAATAATGTTAAAAACGAAAAATTATATCACAGCCTCGTTAATATTTTAGTACCATTTGTTTTCTTAAATGGAGAAGTAGCGCTCTGCATTTTGTTTTAAATATTTGTTTACCTACCATCTGATGCTATGGTAACGGTCAAAGAATATAAAATTACGCATGGTTGCAGTCTAGAGGTCAGAGACTACCAGTGTACCTAAATATTTCATCACAAGATCGAAAGAATATAGGAAGAAGATAGGTTTTCGGCTTCTGATATGTTGGGATTCTTTGGTCCGTATCATCTCCGTGTCTCTGAAACTAGAATAGCATACCACTGCAACACAAAAACGACTTAAGAAAATATTTGAATTCCTACCAACTATTTTTACCTACTACTTGATCGATGCTACTACTTCATAATTTAATGTTTTGGCCGTACATCGTCATCATCATTACAGCCCTTCACAAGTCCACTGCTGAACATAGGCCTCCCCCACGGAATGCCACAAAGCACGGTCCTGAACCATCTGCATCTGCATCCATCGACTTCCTGCGTGTCTTACCAGGTCATAACTCCATCTAATGAGGGGTCGCACAATATGGAAGAATTTACAGTATATTACATTGATTACCTATTGAATTAAAGGAGTGATAGACAAAGTATAAATTAATTTATTGATATAAAGTACTTTATGAATAAGTTGCATCTAATAAGGGCCGGGTTTTTGGAAACCTTATAAATAAATTTTGGGAAGTCTTAATTTGTAAAACATCATGATCAAATAAACTGTTTATATTTGAAGAGAAAATATTATACATAAACAAGGTACCAAGGTCGAGGTACTTACAAAATAAGTTTTTTAAAAGCTTGTCTATGGTCTCTATACGGCACTAGGGCTCTAAATAAGGTCCATAATTGAACTGCAAGATTTTAGGCGTTATATACCAGAAAAATTACACCTATATAAAGCAATGGCTTTATACTACTATTAAATTCGTGGCTTTCGCATAATGAAACGGAAATTCATATGAATTAGTGTCGCGGCCCTTATAAAGTATTAGGAAATTAATATAAGTTATAACTAATTTATTTTATAGTTATAAATGAAACAAATTTTAGTTGTGTGCAGATTTTTATTAACTCTAGTAAAGAAAATCACAAAATTTTTTCAATCTTAGTACTTGGACCATATTAGGTATTATACTTCTGTAATCATAGTAGATTTTTTGTCACTAATAGGATTTTTTATGTTGTTTTTTCCACAAAATAAGTAAATTTGTTTACGTTTTACTTTGATGTTAAAGGTATCAGGCAAAGGTAATATTTGAAAACTTCTTAATTCTCTCTACCAATTCCTTTTCCTGTGTGTCGGTAAAAAATGCTTTCCTTCTCATCCTCTTCACCACGCTTCCAGATGTCATGTGATTTTTCAACGTTCGCCGTAGTATATGGTATTTTAAAGCTGCTGCACGCTTAGACATTTGGTTGTTTTTTCATATCATCTAGAGTATCCTGAAGATCAGTTAGAGACCATCCTGAGCATCGTTTTCTTTTTGCGAAGGTTCCTTTTTTGTCTTTACTGGAAACAATATATATACTTATATTATGTATGAACAATACTTATGTCAAAAACTACTGTTGAATTGCGTAAATAAAATCTTATAAAACTACGTAAAAAGAATGGGTAAATGTGTTGCCAAGTATAAAACTCGAAAGCGCCTGGATTATTTTTTTCAATATTAGTTGAAGTGCAACGAAGGAAAGGTGTCTAGACATGTGGCATTTTTGTGCGATAGTTATGGCCTAGCGTGGTGATCTGTCGTTATCACCGCACAAAAGTTCTACTTGCCAGGCCAGCTGCTTATTTACACTTATATAATTCATTTAAGCAACTGATCACGCCTATTTTAAAGCTTCTTGCCCCTAATAAGGTCCGGGTCTTATTTTGAGACAAAAAGTAGGCCTTGTTAAGCACTTTCATATGTCCTGAGAAAACCTAACAAAACCGTGATAAAAAAGCAATAATTTTGGTAACTTACCTCGTCAATCCACCTTCTGAAAGTATTTTAACATAACTATTGCAGAATTATTACATAACGACCGGGTTTTATTACTAAAACAACACAAAATTGAATCAGAATATTTTATAGATTGAGTCACGTCGACCGCCCCTGAAGTTATACCCAGAGCCACTGAAAAATGGCCACTGCGAAAGAAATGAACGCCGGTGCACTTTTGTAATTGGTTACTGAGGAGTGGCAGCGCGATATCCATTTTGGTTTAAGTATTAATTCCGAAAAGTTTGAAGAGATGGACCTTATTTGTAACCGGCCCTTTTTAGGCGGAACTACCTTATTAATTTTTACAACGTATCATATTATTACAAAGTATTAGCCAGATTGATTATCTGTGGGTCTATAGACATGAGATATTATGCTGTTTTATGTTTGAAACATAGAATATACTGGTGTATAGACCGACATAGTGTGCAAGGGAGAAGAAAATTCCTTATGGCAAAAATACAAGATAGAAAAGGATAGCAAATCTCATGAATCTGTAACCGATTTTGAATAACAAGTCGGCACGCAAGAAATAAGCTCCTAGATATTTTGTAATTTTTTAGAGTATAATAGTGGTTATTTTCAGTTAGTAACTTTTTCCAAAATGGTTACTTGTTCTGTGAGTGACTGTGGTGTAAATAATAGAAATAATCCTGGTAATTGCACATTTTACAGGTAAATGCTCAAGACGTTGTCAATGTTATGACGCGTTTATTTTTGGTTAAAATATATGTTATATAATGTTTAAAATATAGAATGTTTTCAATTATTTTGTTCACATCTTTATCATCAACATCATTAGTACAAGCTCCTAGGCAGTCATTATAGATAAGACTACACTTAATACCCGCTTTTCGGCAACTGCATTTTCCAAAAAACCACTTTTACATCGGCAAAAAATTGAACTTGACAACGCGTCAGGAGCAGGGGGGTCCAAGGTCGTGATTGGGTCTAAGTTTGCATCGACTCCTCGCTTCCAACCCCATATTACAGGAGACAGTTGGTTCCCAAGCCACCCCTATACTTGATGGAATACTATGTAAGAGTGAAATTTCGCTGACCCCGTGGTAGGGGGGATAGAAGAAAGATCCGGTTTGGGCTTGGTACAAGATTTCACAAAAACTGTAAATCTATATCTGTTAATGTCAGACTGAGTACAGGGCGCTCGATATACTTCGAGAAATATTTTTTTCACCGACTTCTGCTATAATATCCGGAGTTGATGTTAGTTACTATTTCCTTTAGTAATTGCTTTTGATCAAAAAACTTGATAATTGATGTTTTGCCCTTCCTGTAAATAGCTGTGGTTGTATCACACCCACAGAAACTATGCAGAAAGAGAATGGAACAACAAAATAAATGTTTTTGAAGTTCTTGGGAGGAAAATTTTTTGGTTTCCACTTTCCCTCTTCTCGGTTTGACAAAAAATATTTCTTTTTCTGGAGGAGTAAGAGTCATTAGAAGGACTATAAGATCAATATCTTCTCCAATAACAGTGACTACAAAATTGTCTACAGCTTTATCAATTGCAGTGCGAATAATTGTGCGGTCAGGATATTCGTGTTTCTATGATTGCAGCATGCATTTTTTCTGTCAGAAGTTTAATTACTTGTATAATTTATAGGAAATTTAATGTAGAAGTCAATAAAGAGATATTCATAAATAGTTTTCGAGTCACAAGCAAAAAAACTTGAAAAAGAGACCGTCCCCCCCTCCCCCCAATCGCCGGCTTTTGTCTCTCCCTCGGTGGCTTTTAGTATATACACCTGGGGATTAATTATCAACAACAGTCTGTTAAATTACACATTTAAAGCCATGCTGTTATCTTTAAAAAATATTTCAAATGTTTAATTCACTGTTTGTTGATAATTAATCTTAGTACATAAAGCGTAATGAATCACCATGAACAGTAGTGTATATGTAGAGGTGCATGTATTATACGCACGCAAGCATTCTCACTATACTGTGCCGAAACAGCACCAGACGGCGCTAAAACTCCTCGGTTGACAGATTTCCCACGAGTGGTTTATTTTTTTATATAACTGGCTTTACGGCTCTGGGTTCCAGCACATCTGAGTCTGAAGTTACAATGTGTAATTATCCTTCATAGTACACTGCTTCACAATATGTTGATGCGTCACATTGTGCAGCCTGGTATCTCAAGGCGCCTAAGCAGACTGACACTTTATCTTGAGAATCACATCACCATCAGAGAACTTGTTTCACCGTTTCCACTAATAGTTCACATGCGCATATCATATCAAAATCCACTCCAAACCATTATTTAAACAATAATACAAAATCAGCAAACGGCCGCCGGTCAAGTTCCCGCCAAAATTCCCGCACGAATAGGCTCTCTTTTCTTATATAGGACAGTTACTATACTATTTGGTCGAGCCTATTAATTGTCGTTTTGCATCGTGCGTCATGTGGATGACCTTAGTCGAACGTACAGCAATATGGACCGTGTTTATGACGTTTTTGAATATACTGGGTTTGAAATGTATCAATGCGCGCATAATTACGATTACGATGTTATTTTTCGAACGAAAACGTATATAGACTAAAGAACAATAAATTATATTATGTCAATTGTCAAAGATAAACAAAATTTGGAGTTTTGGCGGGAACTTGATCGGCGGCGGTTTGCTGCTCCTGTATTATAGTTTAAATAATAGTTTGAAGTGGAATTTGATACGTGAAAGTGGTGCGATTTTATGTATTAACTGTCTACGCATGTGAATTATTAGTGGAAACGGTGAACAAGTGCTCTGATGGTGATGGATTCTCAAGATAAGCTGTTTGTTTGCATAGGCGCCTTTAGATACCATCGCCAACTGTCAACTGTCTGCTGGCTCAAGTTGCCGTCAAAATCTTTCAAGGGCTGCACAATGTGACGCATCAACATTTTGTGAAGCAGTGAAATTCTATATATACAAAATAAAAAAGATAAGACTGTATGGCTTAGTTCGTTTGTCTGCTCTCGAGCGAATAATAAAAACAACAACAACAACCAACTTTGACATGGTGACATCAAAATTTGACAAGTGACTGAGATGATAAACAATGATAAAGTAAAATTATTAGACCTTATATGTAGTATTAGAAAAAGTCCGAAGAAAAATTAGCTCGGTAAAATGGAAGACGTTGCACGTTTAGCTGTAATTGAACAACATCTAAGCGATATTAATAAATTCAATAGAGTGTTGCATGATCTTTTGCAGCACATCAACCATATATTAGAAAACCCTCATGATTTGGAAGAGCGTACTCTAAAAAGTCTTTATCTTAAAGAAGCTATGGAAGATGAAGCTGTTAGTGATTACCTTAAATACATTGGATTCCAACTGGTGAGTCGTGAAACAAATTTTAGATGGTAAGGTTCATAATATGCTTGTAATTAAATAACTATTATGATCTTTATATATAAAAATTACGTGTCACATTGTTTGTTCGCGATGAACTCCTAAACTATTGAACTGATTTTAATGAAAGTTTGCACACTGTGTGCAGTTTGGTCCAACTTGAGAGATAGGATAGGAGATAGGACTTTTTATCCCGATAAGTGACCTTCAATATATTTTTATTGTGAATTTAAGGATTTTTTCATAGGAAAGGTCGTCGAATAGGGCAGAACAACGTCTGCCTGGTCAGCCAGTATTATTATAAAATTATGTTCTTGTTTTGGGTTGGCTATAGATATCCGGTACTTGATTTTAATTATGTTTTCAGTTTAGGAGGCTTGTCTGGGCTAAGCATGAACCTTTTACACTGTTTTTGAATGTCGGAAATGAGTTACAAGGGGTCGCTCAACAACTGACGCTGGAGTTGAGCTTATTAAACATATTTTTTGTGCATGGGAGAATTCAGAAGATGCTTTGGGTATATTTTGTGACCTTTCCAAGGCCTTCGACTGCGTTCACCATGAGACATTAATCAGGAAGCTACAGTACTATGGTGTCAAGAACACAGCGCTTAAACTTATAATTTCATATTTAAGTAATAGAATGCAGAAAGTTATTATTAATGGTAAAAGTTCTTCCGGCTCACCTGTACTAATGGGTGTCCCTCAGGGCTCAATTCTCGGCCCATTCTTGTTTCTAGTGTATATTAATGACTTACCTTCTATTGTACAGGATAATCATGATATAGTATTATTTGCTGATGATACTTCTTTGATTTTTAAACTTAAACGTAAATCATTTAAATGTGACGAAGTGAATAATGCTATATCAAAATTAGTGCATTGGTTTAACGTTAATAATTTACATTTAAACGGAAATAAAACTAAATGTATTAAATTTACAACAACGAATGATAGAAATCTGAGTACCAATGTGTTTTTAAATGGGGAAGAACTGAGCCCTGTTGAATCCACTGTTTTTCTTGGCATCACTCTCGACGCAAAGCTTCAGTGGGGCCCCCATATATCCAAACTAGCAAGCAGACTAAGTTCTGCAGCCTATGCTGTAAAAAAGATTAGAGGTCTCACTAGTGTCGAGACAGCTAGATTAGTTTATTTCAGTTATTTCCATAGCATAATGTCTTATGGGATTTTGTTATGGGGACATGCGGCTGATTCAGAAACTATTTTTGTTTTACAGAAGAGGGCCATTAGAGCTATTTACAACCTAAAACTGAGAGAGTCTCTTAGAGATAAATTTAAAGAAATAAATATATTAACTTTGGCGTCTCAGTATATTTACGAAAATTTAATGTATGTTCACAAAAACAAAGGTAGTTTTAGTAAAAAAAGTGATGTGCATTCTGTAAACACTAGGAACAAACACAAGCTAGTGATACCAGTTTCTCGACTCCACAGAGTCAGTAATTCATTCTTGGGGCAATGTATACGCTATTACAACAAGGTCCCGGAAAGTGTACAGGCTCTCTCCATTAGCAAGTTTAAATGTTTTGTTAAGTTGAAACTGTATAAAAAGGGTTATTATAGTATAAATGAATACATGGTTGATAATAACCCCTGGGAATGAGGTGATCGCTTCCAAGCTGTTTCTAAAATAAATTTTGTACTTATATAGTTAGTACAACCATTATTGTAAAATTTGCTTAAAAAAAAAAAGTCCCGCTGGGTTTCTTGCTGGTTCTTCCCAGGACAGAGGTTTTATTTTTCGAACCAGTGGTAAAGTAAAAAATGACTTTCAATAAGTATTACACATGTGATCTATATTGAATAAAAAATTATTCTATTCTATTCTATTCTATTCTAAGTTTTGAATTAATTACGATAAAAATAAATTTCACTAAAAATTCTATATAACGAAACGCAAATATGACATTTTGTATAGTGTTATGAGATTAGATGTCAATAATCGATGTAAAAAGTGTGAAACGAAACGGTGTTGACGGCCATAAATTGGGCAACCGTAAATGTCAAATATAAATCTAATAATAAAATAAGAAATATGTGATGTCAAATGTCAATTGTCATTCCGTTTCTTTAGTGGTCACACGAATGTTCTTTCTTGTGCTTAGTGCTGTATTTCCTGTTTTTTTGACGACTTCTGCTCTGTTTTTGAACTTATTTGATTTAAAATTACATTGTTTCATTTACCACTATCATAGCAAAGTTTAGGGAAACCTGACTTATAGATAAGATAGATCGAATTTGTACTAAAACTGAATAAGAACACCCCGACTCCACGTAGTCTTGTTTGCCCTACCCCTAGAGTGTTTTTGTAAGCCGTAGGCGCGGAGGGAGAGCAGCCCCCGCCCGCTGTAGCAAATCGCAGGCCCCTGTGTGAGCCGTAGCGGCTGAGGCTGGTCGCCGAAGGCGACCAAAAAGCCGAAGCTGCGGAGGTGAGCATGGGTGCCTGTGATTTGCTACGCAAGGGCGAAGGGGCTGCACTTCCCGCAGCGCCGAAGCCGTTGCAGAAGTAATTTTGTGTCAATATTCCTGTGTAAAAAGTGAGGTTATGATTTTCCAAAAAATAATATTACTCATAAACTATACATTTCCGCAACGGGGGAAGGGTAGGGGAGGCTTCCCCTGATCCCTCTCCCTCCCCCCTCCCCCTCCCACCCCTGTACGCGAGTACCGGATGTCTATAGTTTAACCCTTGTTTTTATAAAACTCCTTTTTGAAAACCATTTTGTGCAAAAATATGACATTCCACTTTAACTTTTTAATTTACTTATAACATCTTGAATTAGTCAAGTAATCTTAACAAATATTACCAAAGTATATGTATTGCACTTCTCTCTGGACACCAACTTACAGTTTCTGTGCGTCTAATTAACATTACCGATCATCATCCCATCAAAGTTCATTTCTGAACGTAGGCCTCCCCTATAGAGAACATTACTATTACAGTAATTTATATCAATCATCATTCATTATCATTACAGCCCATCACAAGTCGTATTAAATATAGGCATCCCCCAAGAAATGCCACAACATAGGCATCCCCCAAGAAATGCCACAAAGCACGGTCCTGAGCCCTACATCCATTGACTTCCTACATGTCTTACCAGGTCATCACTCCATCTTGTGGGGGGACTTTGTGCCTGTAAGAGATTGTCACTCGAGAACCTTTCTTCCCCATCAGTTGTTGGTTCTTTGAGCTATATGGCCGGCCCATTGCCACTTCAGCTTACTAATCCATTGGGCTATGTCAGTTACTCTGGTCCTACTGTGGATATTCTCGTTTTTAAGTCTATCATGCAGAGAATAGACCTCTCCATAGCTTGCTGAGTGACCTTTAGCTTCCTCATACGGTCAGCAGTGAAGGACCACTCCTCAGATTCATAGGTTATCACTGGCAACATGCACTGGTTGAAAAATCTTGTTTTGAGGTGTACCTAACAAAAATTTGTGTCTTAATCTCCTTAACTCTACCCAGTTGAGTTGAATCCGCTGATTAGCCTCTCGGTCAAAGTTGGACTTACATAGTTGGACTATTTGTCCCAGGTAAACATACTCATCAACAACTTCAAGCTTAGTGCTCACAACAACTACCGGCATAGGTGTGACATTGATGTTACACATTACTTTTGTTTTGTCCCTGTTCCTTCAGAAGTATCCATTGGGAGACACTACTATGATTCATTTATATCAATAGTCAAGTAGATTTCATAACTTATTGTAAAGTATTAATTTTCAAGTCCTCTACTTCTTACTAATAACTTAACTCATTGTTAGTGTAATAGGCTATGGACAATTTAAAAAAAAATACTACAAATTGTGGTCATCCTCAGATAATGGCTTAAATAATATATTTCACTTTATTTTAAATTATTATTAAATTATTATTAATGTGTGATGGAGCATGAATGTGTAAGCCCAAGACTCCTCTGGATTAGGTTAAAAGTTGGACTCACTCGCTTATTTATCCTTGGGGTCTATGCACCGACGGATCTGCGTGGAGGTGGGTCACTAAAATCACAACAAGAGAGAGAGGAATTTTGGGATAGCATGAGAGAGGTCTTGAATAAATGCGGAGAAAATGAACGGATCGTGATGTTAGGGGACTTTAATGGATGGGTTGGAGTAAAGCGTGATGGGTATGAAGGAGTTCTGGGTATGTTTGGGGACGAGAGAGTGAATGACAATGGGAGAAGCCTGCTTGAAGTATGCTTGGAATGGAATCTGTGCGTGGCCAACACATTGTTTGACCACAAAAAGATCCATTTGTATACAAGAGATGAGGGTGAGTCTAGAAGTATGATTGATTTTGTAATTGTGGATGAAAGACTGAGGAAGAAAGTGCTAGACACTCGGGCATACCGCGGTGTAGGCCTCGACACAGACCACTTCCTGGTCATAGCCCGAATGCGTGGCCTCTTTAAACGATGGCGACACCGAGGGGCCGAGCCTACGAGTGTTTTGGACAGAGTAAAAGTGGAAAATCTACAAGAAAAAGAAAAGAAAGACGAGTATGTAGAGAAACTAAAAGAAAGTTTTAAAGGGATAGAAGAGATAGGAGTGATTGAAGATTTGTGGGAGACATTTAAGAAAGGGGTTGTAAATGTTGCAATTGAGGTATGCGGGGTAGCTAAAAGAAGGAAAGGGAGAAAGAATGATAACGCGTGGATGGATAAAGATGTACAAAGGGTTGTGCAAGAAAAGAAGAAAGCGTGGTTGGATTGGTTAGCAACAAAAGCTAACTAAAAAGTTCAAAAGGCAACAGATGACGAGATAAAGGAAGCAAGAACGAAGTATAAAAGATTGAAAACAGCAGTGAAAGAAATTGTGTCTAGAAAGAAAGAAGAACGAAAAGATGATTTCGATAGGAGGCTCACTGAAGATTTCCAGTCAAACATTAAGTTTTTCTGGAAAACCATCAAAACAGCCAGAGGAAAAACTTCTAACTCGGAGCTGAGTACAATCAGGAGTCAAGATGGGAGCATTATAAAAGGAGAAGAATGTGTGTTAAAGAGATGGAAAGAGTATTTTGAAAGTTTGTTTGAAAGAGAGGAAGTGCAGGTACAGCATCTGCCATCTTCCACGGAAACTAATATAAATGTTGATGAAAATGAGATAAGCATGGATGAAATAGTGAAAGCGTTGAAAAGTATGAGATTAGGTAAGGCTGCAGGGTATGACAGGATTACCGTCGAGATGCTAAGGGCTGGACAGGGCCTGGTGGCTAGTCAGCTGTACCGCCTTTTCAATCTGTGCTGGCGAAATGGGCAAGTACCGGGAGACTGGTGCAAAGCCGTAATCGTGCCATTGTATAAGGGAAAAGGGTCACGGCAGGACTGCATAAATTACCGTGGTATAAACCTTCTTAGCGTTGTCGGTAAATTGTATGCGAAAGTGTTGATTGAAAGGGTTGTGAATGAAACAGACGAGAAAGTATGGGATGCACAAGCGGGATTTAGAAAGGGAATGGGATGTCCGGATCAGGTCTTTTCCTTGCGGTGCATAGTCGAAAAGTGTTTGGCTAAAAACAAGAAAGTCTACTGCGCCTTCGTAGATCTAGAAAAGGCCTATGATAGAGTGGTGAGGAATGAATTGTGGTCAGCACTGTCCATGAACGGTGTGAGCAGTGTCCTCATACGAGCATTGCAATCTCTTTATAGGGATTCTAGTGCTTGTGTAAGGATAAACGGGGCATACACTGAATGGTTTAATATCGAAAAAGGTGTTAGACAGGGATGTGTAGCGTCACCGTGGCTGTTTAATCTGTTCATGGACAATTGTTTGACATATTTAAAAGAGAATGAAAGTGGGTTGAGAATGAATGAGTTACTCGTCAAATGTTTTCTCTATGCTGATGACCAAGTATTACTTGCGTCTTCGGCCGAAGAGTTGCAGGAGATGGTAACTGCTATGAGTGGAGCTTTTGTTAGAAAGGGAATGAAGATGAATGTAAGGAAGACGAAAGTGATGGTGTTTGAAAAAGATGAGGCAGTGACAGACTGCAATATCGTGATTGAAGATGAACAAATTGAACAGGTGAAAGAGTTTGTGTATCTGGGGTCAAAGTTTACAAGAGATGGAAAGTGTGAGAGTGATATCGAAAGAAGAGTGAATGCAGGAAACATGGTGAATGGAGCTTTGCACTCCTTTATGAGCAGTCGGAAAGTGTCTAACAAGGCTCGATTGGCTGTGCATGAGGGGGTGTTGGTTCCGACACTCATGTACGGAAGTGAAAGTTGGGTATGGCAGAAGAAACATGAAAGCAGAATAAATGCAGTTGAGATGAGAGCATTAAGAAGTATTATAGGAGTTAAACTGAGTGACAGGATAAGAAATAGTGAGATAAGGAAACGTTGTGGTCTGAAAGAAGATGTAGTGACAAAAATTGAGAAAGGTATGCTGAGATGGTTGGCCACGTCGAGAGAATGAATGAAGAACGATTGACGAAAAAAGTGTATAAGGCGAGTGTGAATGAAAGTGTTGGAAGGGGTAGACCTAGGCGGACATTTCTAGACCAAATTAGGGACGTTTTGAAAAAAGGCCAGGTTAAGAGTACCCTAAACCGTAGAGCATGTATGAAGGGAATAATGAAAGTGGACGAAGCGAAACAAGTATGTAAGGATCGTAGCAAGTGGAAAGAAGTGGTCTCTGCCTACCCCTACGGGAAAGAGGCGTGATTATATGTATGTATGTATGTATGTATGTATTTTAAAGTAAAATATGTATATTTTAATTATTAAATTATTATCTGTGGTGGGAACGCCCTGTCATTGGTTGCATGTCTGGTGACGTCACACACAAATAAACAGCTGCCTTGACTGATTGTAGTTCACGTTCTATGTTTTTGGGTGCTATATTCGATATTAGAGCTATTTCTGAAATAGTTTTTTGATAAATCTTATAACTAGCGGCATAAATATTCGTTTTGAATATCAAAATGAAGTCAAATACCAGCCTGTCTCGCTCTAATTCACATGAAATTGCGTCATTACCTGTTTCATTCAAAAACATTTCTCTTTCATTTACTTTTGTTGAAATATTTAATAGATGAAATGTATTGTGGTGTAGGTGTGGAATTGTTTTGATTTTAGGTCTTATTTCAGAAAATAAAATTTATTTTATTTTTTAAGGATTAAAAGTAATATGTATTATACAATTTTGATATCTAGGATAAATGGGACATCTTTTAAAATAACTTGCTTACTACCTGTACACTATGTTTTTTTAATGAGGAGTAAAACTTATCTGTCTTATTTTACAATTACGACTAAAAGAAACAATGTTACCATATTAGCGAAATAATCACTGTAAAATTAAAAATTTGTGGTCGCTCTACCTAATGATATTTTTTTTAATTTTTTCTTTTTATTATATTTCCCTTTTTCATAAATTTGACAGATATAACTGAACTAACTGACTTTTTATTATTCCCAAGGTTGGTATTACATTCTTCCCCCCCCCCCACCTATTGACGTCTAATTATAAGAGGTGATAACTGAAACGGGAGATGATATAACAATTCAAAATAATCAGATACTGCAGTTGTCGACCCGCCTACCTAGCATGGCAATTATGACTATTCAAAATATAAGGCAATCTTTGGGGGAGACCTATATTCAGGAGTGAACTTTTATTGTAATGGATTTCTACCTTATATCCAACAATTATTGCCTAATGTTTTTGAGTCTTTTAGGTAAAAGGTGAATACATATATCCAAAGGAACAATCTCTTAGCAAATTAAGACTGGCACAGGTTGCTATCCAAAGGAAGATATCCATTTGTTATGGATCCAAATCCGAGCTTATGTTCTCAAAACCAGCCTCCACCCTTGCCCAAGCCAATAAGCCTAAGCTAAAACCAGTGTATGTGGTAAGTTTTTTATGAAATTAATTATAACACTTATTTTCCTTTATCTAAAATATTCATAAGTTTACATTTTATCTTAGTATTTATAAAGATAACTAACACAGGTATTAGAACTTTATTAGTATGTCTAAAGTGTCAACAATTGATAGTATATATATATACATACATACATACATATATATATATATATATATATATATATATGTATATATATATATATATATATATATATATATATATAGTCATATTACCTGTTTTATATACAATATGTAACAAAAACCCTGTGGTTCCCGTTAAGTACGTTGTCAGGATCATTATTCAAACGTATAGAAATAAGTTTTTTTTAAAAACTGGAACAATATTTTTTTAATTTTATTTAAAAAGAATAATTGTATGCAAATTGTATGTGGTTTTATTACCTCTGCATTGTCTGGGGAGTAAGAGGATTATCAAAGACCCCGCTTTACTTAGCTTTAGCATCGGCGAGGTAATAAAACCACAAAATAAAAAAAATATGGTCAAGTTTTTTAAAAAAAGTTATTTACTATAGATTTGAATACTGATCCTGATAACGTACTTAACGGGAAACCACAGGGTTTTTGTTACATGTTGTATATATTTTATAAATTAGGTAATTGTGTATGTTAAAACAGAATGAAAATTTATAGATCGAGTGATTGGAGGAGGAAGGTGATTGACATACTGTATTCTCCATTCTCATGAAATTTCGAAAGGCTTGTTTTAACAGTTTATAAAAATTTCAATTGGTATGACTGTTTAATAATCAATTGCAATTTATCATTCGTTACAGACAAAACAGAATGAGTTTTTACAAAAAGTACAAATGCTTTTTAATGATATTCTAAAATATGAAAATGAAGAGATACAAGCATTAGCTCGGGAACACATTCCTCTAGTAACACTCCAACTGAACGCAATAGAAAGGGTGAGAGAACATCAAAGACAATTAAAAAATGGTAAGACTATTAATACACATTTTGTATACGGAATGCACGAAACATAGACTTGCATCTTGCATAGCAATTTCAGTGTGTCATGTTTAATACAGTGGGTGTTGCCATCAAAATACTACTTCCATAACATTGGGGTCTTTTCATTAATTTATTTATATAACAGCCTATCAGAATCCACTGCTAAACAGGCTTCCCTGTAGATTGCCTCATAAGGAGGATATTTTCCATAGTTGCCATGCTTGGTAGCCTTTGTTTTTTATTTTGTAGTGATTATTAAGAAGATACGGCTACTCATTTGGTTTGTGTCCCTCTTTCGACTCTTACGACACCATTGAAAAAAGGAAAAGTCTCAGAATATTCAAAGAGTAAAAAAATACGCAAATGTTTACTTACGTCTGAAATTATATTTCAAAGAATCCTTTCTCCTCAAGAATCAAAATGCAGATGTGTTGTCACCGCTGAGGACTAAGATGGAATGCCACGTTTCCAGTAAAAGGGTCTCTGGTTCTCAATACTCACTATACGAAATACAGCAGCAAGTATATTACGCCGGCATTTACGCTTTTGTGCACACTGACTGTTTTTATACGATCATTAGAAAGCGGTGCGCTTCCCAACTATACTACTTTCGCTCCAGCACAAACAGCATCCTGAGCGTATTTACCAGCAGGTGGGACTTGCTGAAATTTGTCTCCTGACGTTTCAGGATGATCAGGTATTGGTCAGGATTCCGGGGGTTTTTTGAAAACATCAGGATTTGGGCGAGTCAATGAATTACTAAATAGGTTTCTGTACCTATTTTTTATCTGTAGAAACAATAAAATTAAATCAAATCAACACAACATAAAAATTAAATAATTAATTGCAATTTAAGTTTATTATTATGTTAGATAAAAATTCTTTTCATCTACCTACATATAAATGAACTTAAACTGCACTGTGCAACTATGTGCAAAACTGAATCGAATATTAATCAAACATTGTATAAGTTGCACATATTCGAATCAATCTCTTTAACTACGTATATATTTATATATATGATACCAGCGTAAAATACGTGTTTCTTCGTATGTTGAGTGTAGGGAACCGGAGACCCTTTTTGCTGAAAATGAGACATTCTTAGTCCTCAGGAGTGACAACGCATCTGCATTTTGTTTCTTAATCGGAGATAAATGTAGATATCTACGGGCCACAGCATCCACTTACCATCAGGTAGATTGTGCTCGTTTATCACCATCATTCTATAAATAAAAATTATACAAGTCTTTTATAATAGATATTTATTCTATCAAATTTTATAATAGATAGTTAGACTAAAAATATTATAAATTCTTTGTTATCTCGTTTGGAATCACGAAAACAATTAACACGAAATCGTTACATAATCTACATACATTGTGTAAAAAAAACATACTCAAAAACCCCTAACCGTAAGCCGATTTTGTTCGTTTAACCACAGCTCCCATTACAGAGAACACTTTTTCAACATTCGCGTTCTAGGCTGTAATAGCAAAAACCGTCATACAAAACTAACCTTAAACTTATTATTACACTATTTTCGGCCTGTGGTGTTACCCGCGTCCAGGTTGTAACCTCCTCCAGAGAGCCAAGTAGTAGATCGATATATCTACCACATTATATACATCTCGCGCGCTCGCGACCCTAATATCAGGACATTTTTTTAGAAATTAGGCTTTTGGCAGGATTTTCCGCGAGACACCCGGTAACCCTACTCAGGGGTGACAACGCATCCGCATTTTTATTCCAATCGATATCTATGGGCCATACCATCCGCTTATCATCATGTGAACTATGTGTTCGTTTGTCACTCTTATATGCAATAAGAAAATGACCCCCTCAGACAGTGGTACACAATATGTAGTAACTTAAAAGTAACTTAACTTTTCTTGACATGCAATTTTTGGTAGGCGAAGAGACTGGCAATGACTTATCATTTGAGATTGCTCTTCTGATGGAGCTGTTGGGTTGGTTCAAGAATAACTTCTTCTCGTGGGTAGACAAACCCGACTGTGAACAATGTGAAGCACCTACAGTCCACGAAAGAAATGAAAATATGAAAATAGGAACTGAGACCTGCAGAGTAGAGGTAATTTTTTTTCACATATCTTTATTCGATGGTCAAATTAAATTTAATATTATAATAAGAGATTTAGAGAAAGTATTTGTGAAACTATTCCGTGTTACGTGTTTGTTGCGCTACATGGTCAGTAAAGTTGAATTTCTACAATCTTTAGCACATAATATAGAAACTATAAAAATGAATCAAGTGAGCGTTAATTCGCACAACTGTCACATGGCTTAATATTGAGATGTCTCATTCATATCAATTATATTTTTTATAGATACATTATATGCCCACAAAACCACCGAAAAAAATGTTCGAACTCGGCCGACCCAATGGCAGCATGTTACACATTTTTATGTTTTACTTACATTTCCCTCACCTTTCATGTACTTATCGCACCAGCTCTGGAACATCTTTTTTTTATAGGATAAGGGTGACAAACGAGCACACAGTCCACCTGATGGTAAGTGCGGCCCATAGACATCTACATCTATCCTCTATTACAAATCAAAATGTAGATGCGTTGTCTGTCACCCGTGAGGACTAAGATGGAATGCCTCAGTTCCAGTAAAAAGGCCCTCCGTCCACCTGCACTCACCAAGCGAAATGCAGAGGTAAACCTCTACTTTACGCTGGTTTTCTGTGAGGTCGTGGTACCACCCCGGTTCGAGCCGGCCCATCCGTGCGACAGCAAAAGCTGCCGCGTGGCTCTACCACTGTTCAATCTCATTATTGTTCAATCAACATCTATTATTGTTCTTTCCTTGAAGCTTATGAAATCATGGCGTCATATTTCTTTCCCATAATCATGTTCAATATGATCATAGGGTATAAATGGCTAATTGACCACTTTTCGACGCTTCAGTTTTGACGTGCTAGTAACGTATCTACCTTTTTATATTTAAATATCATTAATTCATATTGTTTTTATAGTTTTCCGCTACAGTGGTACAAAGTGAATTCTGTTTATCCGGCAGTACCGTTAGCAACACTCCTGACAATCGACTATAACTACTATTGACTATCGATGCGTGACGTAATCATACATCATCATCCGAATATCGGTCACGGCGGCCAGTTTCAAGGGAGACTAGCCGTCTGCCCAGGACATGATTATAGTGCCCAAGTGTATGCGCAAGCACAGGTGCACTATCTATTCCCTCACTCTCACAGTTTGATGGGACGGTAATCTGACACGACCGGAGATAGATCAAGCGCAACAAAGCAAACTAGACCAGCAAAATAGACTAGGCAGTCAAAGACGTGATCATCATAACGCTTTCGGCAAACCTGTGCTGCGGGTTGTAACAATGTAAATATAGTGTTAACATTATTCTGCATCCCCCAAAAATTATCAAATAACATTCTTTAAGAATTACTGTTCTTAGCTAATTCTGGAAACGCACTCTGGAAAATTGTCTTGAATTGAATTAGGCTAAGAAACATGGGGGAAGGTGCTGAATCCTGACATACAGGTTCTTACCTAGTTTAGGATTCAGAGCCTTCATAAGCTATTTGTAACCTCATATTATCTCAATAAAGATTATTATTATTATTAACGCCAGATATACAAGTGCACGCAATGCAGCGGCGAGGTGCACTTTCCGCGCCACAATGATGTAGCAATGTTGCTGCGAACGCGTCGCGGACGTTGCGGCGAGTGGGCCAGCTGCTTCACGCTGTTCTGTCGCGCGCTGGGGTACGACACTCGCTACGTATACGATGCCACGGACCACGTTTGGTGCGAGGTACTTCTGAAATACTATAGAGTATTAGAAACTATTGGCAACATTTTATACGTGGTAGAGCCATACTGCAATAATATCATGGTTGTATCAGGTTGTGGAAAGTCGAAAGTGGAAAGTGTGAGAGTGATATCGAAAGAAGAGTGAATGCAGGAAACATGGTGAATGGAGCTTTGCACTCCTTTATGAGCAGTCGGAAGGTGTCTAACAAGGCTCGTTTGGCTGTGCATGAGGGGGTGTTGGTTCCGACACTCATGTATGGAAGTGAAAGTTGGGTATGGCAGAAGAAACATGAAAGCAGAATAAATGCAGTTGAGATGAGAGCATTAAGAAGTATGATAGGAGTTAACCTGAGTGACGGGATAAGAAATAGTGAGATAAGGAAATGTTGTGGTCTGAAAGAAGATGTAGTGACAAAAATTAAGAAAGGTATGCTGAGATGGTTTGGCCATGTCGAGAGAATGAATGAAGAACGATTGACGAAAAAAGTGTATAAGGCGAGTGTGAATGAAAGTGTTGGAAGGGGTAGACCTAGGCGGACATTTCTACACCAAATCAGGGACGTCTTGAAAAAAGGCCAGGTCAAGAGTACCCTAAACCGTAGAGCATGTATGAAGGGAATAATGAAAGTGGACGAAGCGAAACAAGTATGTAAGGATCGTAGCAAGTGGAAAGAAGTGGTCTCTGCCTACCCCTAAGGGAAAGAGGCGTGATCATATGTAATGTAATGTAATGTAATGTATGTAGCACGAATGGGTCGGCTTGACCGGGGGCGACCATGCTTTCACAGAATACCAATGTAAAATAGTACCTTAATACTACTGTGTTTCGTATGGTGAGTGTAGAAAACCAGAGACCTGTTATACTGGAAATGTGGCATTCCATCTTAGTCCTCAGGGGTGACAATGTATCTGCAATTTGATCTTAATCGAGGGTAAATGAAGATGTCTATGGGTCAGTATCCACTTACCATTAGATAGAATGTGTGTTCGTATGGCCACGGGGGTGACTGAGGTGTTTGATGTCCCGATATCATAGTTAGCCCGGCTACCTTCAGTTTTCTACCGACTTGAAACAGGAGGAGGTACTCTATTCGACTGCGTGGCTCTACCAAGTATAAAATGTGTAATACAGTATCAGTGATTAATATATTTAATTGATGTTCATTACTGTAAAGAAAGCAAAAATTTATTGTTTGTTAATTGTCATGTAAGATAATACGCAAAATTATTAAGTAGCTAGTTAGGTATTAATTATTTTTCGGTTGTGACAAATTTATTGGTGGAATATCTGTGTCATTGGACTCTGGTAATGATTTTCATATAAATGTTTTTTTGTATGTTGGTATGGTGTATCTATTCTTGACCAAGTGAACACGACCTTGTTACGGGTGGCGAGACCCACCACCAGAACAGATGTCCGCATCAGCAGAATATTCTGACTGCAGACTACACGCATGTGTTAAGTGGACAAACGGATACTGTCGGGTTCCTGTGTGGGCTCTCATGCATTTTTGTTTAAGCATATACTTTAAGTTAGTCTTAAACGGGTTCTGTTAGCGATTACACTTTTTTAATGAATTAATTAGTATTTTTAAAACACCCTCCGGCCCCTGCATGACTTGATCTGTCAACTGTTTGTTTACAATAGTTGGGTGATTCAATACATCATTATTTTGCCTCATATTTCGGGTTGTGACTAGCGAACAGAATTTCGTCAGTCGTCGTCGCTTAAACGAAATCTTAGAGAAATTTTAACATTTCTATATTTTCATATCTCTTCAGATCTTCGATTATGACACGAACACTTGGCTACACGCAGATCCGTGCGAATATTTGCTGGATGCTCCGTTAACATACAGCTGCGGTTGGAAGAAAAAGCTTACATACGTGATAGCTGTTTCGAGAGACGATTTGCAGGACGTCACTTGGCGTTATACAACGGATCATAAGGAGGTACGAGAATAGAGCTAGTTTTTTTTTCGGTCATGGACGGTTGTACTTTTGCCAGTATCAAGGTAAGTTATTGAATTATCGTTTATTATAATTTGTTTTAAAACCTTATTCACAATATGTTGGTGCGTCACATTGTTAAGTTTTTGGGAGATTTTAACGGCAGCTCGAATCAGCAGACAGTCGATGACGAGAGTATCTCAAGGGGCTTAAGCAGACACCTTATCTTGAGATTCACATTAACATCGTAGCACTTGTTTCATCCACTAATAGTTCACATTTAATACACAAAATCGCACCACTATTACGTATCAAATTCTACTTCAAACACTATTTAACTAATAATACAGTAGCGCATTCTCCCGCAAATAAGTTCCCGTTAAAACCGTAGTGCTTCTTAATTTGTACACAAATAAATAAAATTTAAGTAATTGCCTTTTATTGATCTGAGGGCTTTATTTGCATGTCATTAAGACACGAGTAAATGTTTTTAAGTTTTTTTATCTGTTTGTCTGTATGTCTCTCCGGACTAATTTTCGGAATAGCTGAACCGATTGCAATGAAATTTCACAAACATATACAAATCAATTCCAGGAGTAATTTACAGTCTAGGCTATGTTTTATTTGAAAAACTTGGAGATATATTTTCTAAAATGAAAAATTATTAAAATATTTTTTTTGATGATTATCTTAAATCGTGAGAATGACATGTCAAAGCGAAGCCGGGTGCGGGTTGCAAGTTTCCTTTGTAAAATTAAAGTGAGAAACAGTCAATCTGGATGGTAAGTGGCAAGTGAAGTTCCTGGACAACTGCTACCAATTTCAAATAAAGAAGGTTACAGATGCGTTGTCACCTCTGAGGATTAAAATGGAATGCTTCCTACTCTGTCATTATGCTGGTTTTCTATATCCTTCAGATTGAACTACAGCAGTGTATACGCACGGCCGCTTTGCAGCTGAAATTATTATGTGGTAGAGTCATGCTGCAGCGATATTATTAGTATAGTTGTGGCACGAATGGGTCGGCTCGACCTGGGAAGGACCACGCTCTCACAGAATACCAGCGTAAAATAGCAGCTTAACACTGCTGTGTTTCGTATGGTGAATGTAGAGAACCGGAGACACTTTTTACTGGAAATGAGGCATTCCATCTTAGTCCTCACGGGTAACGACGCATCTGCATTTTGATTTGTAATCGAGGATAGATGTAGATGTTTATGGGCTGCAGCAACCATTTACCATCAGGTGGACTGTGTGCTCGTTTGTCACCCTATCTTATAAAAAAATAGGGAAGAGGGTGGTATCTAGACAGACTCGTAGGCAGAAAAGGAGTCTCCTCACCTAGACCAGGTAAGAGCTCTTAATTCAATATTTTTTTCAAATTATATATATATATATATATATATATATATATATATATATATATATATATTATATATATATATATGTCATGACTCACGGTGATATGTCACAGTGTTATTCCCAATTTTGAATTAACACTCATTAACTACATGAATTATAAATAATTCCGAAGATATCCCGGACGTCAGTCTGAGCGAGATTAGAATGGCTCTCCAGCACCTTAAAAACGGCAAGGCCCCAGGCGAGGATGGAATTACAGCGGAGCTTCTGAAAGCGGGTGGAAGACCGGTACTTGAAGTCCTTCAGAAGCTCTTTAATTCCGTCCTCCATGGTGGCATAACACCGGAGGCGTGGAGCAGAAGTGCGGTGGTCTTGTTCTTCAAGAAAGGTGACAACGCTCTCTTGAAGAACTACAGACCGATTTCCCTTCTGAGCCGCGTCTACATGCTGTTTTCGAGAGTCATTACGAATCGTCTTGCGCGCAGACTTGACGACTTCCAGCCTCCCGAACAAGCCGGTTTCCGAAAGGGCTTTAGCACCATAGACCACATACATACCCTACGGCAAATTGTACAGAAGTCCGAAGAGTACAATTTGCCACTATGTCTGGCGTATGTGGACTATGAGAAAGCCTTTGATTCCGTCGAAATTTGGGCGGTGCTGCAGTCCCTTCAGCGGTGCCAAGTTGACTGTCGGTATATCGAAGTGCTGAAGTGTTTGTACAGTAGGGCTACGATGGCTATCCGAGTACAGAACCAGAGTACGAAACCCATCCAATTGCAGAGAGGTGTAAGACAGGGTGATGTTATATCCCCGAAACTCTTCACCGCTGCATTGGAAGACGTTTTCAAGCTTCTGGACTGGAAAGGATGCGGTATTAACATCAATGGCGAATACATCACTCACCTTCGATTTGCCGACGATATAGTCCTTATGGCAGAATCGCTGGAGGACCTAAGCACTATGCTCAATGACCTCAATAGTGTCTCCCAACGGATAGGTCTTAAGATGAACATGGACAAAACAAAGATCATGTTTAATGTCCATGTCACACCTATGCCGGTAGTTGTTGGGAGCACTAAGCTCGAAGTTGTTGACGAGTATGTTTACCTGGGACAAATAGTCCGACTAGGTAAGTCCAACTTCGACCGAGAGGTCAATCGACGGATTGAACTCGGCTGGGCAGCGTTCGGGAAGCTACGACACATCTTCTCGTCAGACATACCTCAAAACCTTAAAACGAAATTGTACAACCAGTGCGTGTTGCCAGTGATGACTTACGGAACTGAGACGTGGTCCTTCACTGCTGGCCGTATGAGGAAGCTCAAGGTCGCTCAGCGAGCTATGGAGAGGGCTATGCTCGGAGTTTCTCTGCGTGATAAACTTAGGAATAAGGATATCCGCAGTAGAACCAGAGTAACCGACATAGCCCAACGGATTAGTAAGCTGAAGTGGCAGTGGGCCGGCCATATAGCTCGAAGAACCGACAACCGATGGGGAAGAAAGGTTCTCGAGTGGCAGCCTCGTACCGGTAGGCGAAGTGTAGGGCGTCCCCCCACGAGATGGAGTGACGACCTGGTAAGACATGCAGGAAGTCGATGGATGCAGGTGGCTCAGGACCGTGCTTTGTGGCATTCTTTGGGGGAGGCCTATGTTCAGCAGTGGACTTGTGAAGGGCTGTAATGATGATGATGATGAACTACATGAACCGATAACTGACCAAGCAATAGCGGGCAGATAGACAGACGAACAAAAATTAAAAAAAGGTTTGTTCATGTCTTAATTGCATGGAAATTATCCCTCAGCACAATATAAAGCAGTTATCTCATTATTACAGACAGACACTTCAATTTTATTTATATGTATAGATTAAGTTTTATTGTAATTCATATTGGCAGGTGTGAAAACTTATGACATAAATAAACACTATGTGTGGTATTTAGTATTATGACTTTTCTTCTCTTTATTGAGATTTTACAGTATATATTATACTTACAAGTAATTAATCTGTTTCTGAGCGTCGCCAAAATAATATCGCAGTCACCTAGTTGAGAAATCAAATGAGTAGTGTATTTTGGTTTTAGCGTCAATAGGACGACTACATCGCAAAAGGACCACGCTGTCAGAATACCGGCGTGAAATAGTGCTGCTCTATATCATTTGATGGGAGTAAAGAACCGGAGACCCCTTTTTACTGGTAATAAGACATTCCATCTTAGCTCTCAGGTGTGACAACGCGTCTGCATTTTGATTTTTAATCAATCATAGATGTTAATTGGATTGGAATATGTATACGAGTACACTGTGCCATAGATACTTTTCAATCGATGACGAGAAACGTATTTCACATCAAAACGATGCACACTCTATTTTATATATTAAATTGTTTAAACCTGGATCCTTTTTACTGGAAACGAGGCATTCCATCGTAGTCCTCAGGGGTGACAAAGTATCTGCATTGTTATTCTAAAGTGAGGATAAATGTAGATGTCTATGGGCCACAGCGTCCAGTTACCGTCAGATCGACTGTGTGCTCGTTTGTCTCCATTATTCTATAAAAAAAGCACTAGTAGACAAAACCCATTTTCTGTGTTAGGTACTTAAAAGAAGGAAGTTATGCGAGGAGAATGAACTGTTGACCACTATAATGGCACTTCGAAGTGCGAGACAGGCGCAGGTCTCGGAAGCCAGGAGGCGGTACCTCGTCAAACGTTGCTTGAAGGAGTTGGTGCAGTTAATGGTGGAGAGGTGCGTATAATGCGTTTGTTTTCATTACATACATATATCTAGATAGGGCTAATATACAACCAAATTTAAGAAATACCTTTTGACAGCTGTTAGACTTATTGAACTAGGCATTTTGACCAAAAAATCTGTAGGTACAATATTCGATTCTAAAAAAAATCGATATCGATTCTTTAGAGTTGGTAATAATTTACAGCTTTGTTTATAATTTAATGAATACAAGAATAAATTAGAAATGGATAACTTAAAACACAAGATATATCAGTTTCTTCGTATTTATTGCTTATTTCAAGGGGCAGTTATATAAATTAAAGATTGAAACTAGATTAAAAATAAATTGATTCAATCACTTTCACTACAACTAGTTGAGCTGTCGTTGTTTAAATTAATTATTATTGGATTTTCAATAATGTAGTCAAAATCAATGTCTCTTTCAAAGTCATCCATAATAATTTTCTTTGTTTTTTCCAACACTTTTGCCGAATCATCCTTTGAGACATGGGCACATCGTTTTAATATGGGCCTCAATCAATCTACACTATCATTTTACAAGCCGGCATCTACTAAACTTTCTTGCAACTTCGCCGCAGTAGGATATTTGCCGTTTATGAAATAGCCGTAGACACGTTTTCAAATAGCATCTGCGTCGAATTGATCGATACCTGTTTCTGGTTTGTTCTTTTCTTTGTTTTTTCGGCGTATGAAGTAAATTGTTGTCACTGCCTGAAGGCCCGTACTTTTCAGTGACGATCTTGGTAACGGTACATTTGCCAATTTCGAGTACTTCACCGATACGATCCAGCATTTGTGTTATTGGTAAAAGGAGCCCAACGTTTTGTGACTCACATTCAAAATAATCGTCTAATTTCACCACCAATGCACGAGCCTGACTGTTTAAAGTGCGACTACCACAACTACGTCTTCTTTTCGACATTATAATCACTTGCTTAGTCAGACTTCAGTATATAATTATAACTTGCGAAGGTCAACGGATATAGAAGAAACAGTCTAAAAAGGTATAGCTGAGTCACAAAATAAGAAGACAAACACAAATTCACAAAAGTACGCACAGTAAGATCCCGAAATGGTGGGAGATTGGAATTACATACTGGTTTTTTTTTTCAACGCGGACTTGGATATGAGTTTTTTTGCCGACACAAATTTACGGTGAATAAGCAGGACATTATAAAAAAATAAACTTGTATTATTCATGTAAAGTTAAGGAAACAAATAATAAATTAAAAAATTAGAGATTCGATTCTTTGAATATTTTTACCGATTATTTGAATATTTTTGCCGATCGTTCTCATAACAATGACTTTTAATCATCCAAACACTACGGTAAGATACATCGCGACATATCATTGAAACAACGTCAGGCAAAAAAGTTGACTCTGGTAATTTGTATATTTTGCTTTTATGAAAATAGATTCGAACTTAATTAGTTATAAAAAATTATACATGAAATGTAATGAAATTTATATTACTTCATAATTATTGGAATTTATGGAAAGGATTATTTTAAATCGTGTGCATACGCTTGTACAAAGTTATTGCGGAATAATTAATATTAAACGTCAAAATGTATTTCTTAGATTTGGTTGAGTATATCTGCTGCTACGCTTCGATCCCGCCCGAATATTATCGGCGCTAGAAGTCAAACAAAAAGGCGAAACCTGCCGAATGACCGCCATTAAAAACTGCAAAAACAGCTAAGCTGGAAATGGTAAGTGGAAATGGAGTAAACGGAGACGTTTCCTCCTATCGGTAAATCATAATTGTTTATTTGCATAGAAAGTAAGTGTTACAAAAATAGTATTATAACATTTAAGACTAGTTCTATACATTCTGCCTAATCAAAGCGGGCAAATTTCAAATAAATATCTACTTCACAATTTTTTATTATTTTTTTTTCAAAATTATTGCAGTGCTTGGTAAGCGGGTTGACAAGAGCATTTTCTATTATTTTAAGTTGTTATCAAGACAATAGTGCTATATTTATATGTAGCGTTGCGTACTGCTACTCTAGTCACTTTTCTCTTGCTCAAACAGTTCTTTTGCAGCCTCCACGACGTAAAATTATGCGTCACTGCGTCTCTCTCGTTCTTGCGGCAAACTGCTTACACTTACATCCACATCAGAGCATTTAGACTTAGGAGATTCAACTATTTTTTTATATGTCTGGCCTTGATCGGATTACCAAAAAATTAACATAAGATGGATTGCGTGTTGGTTTATCTAAAGAAAAAAGAAAAAGAAAAGAAAAAAACATTTATTCACGGTCTAATCACAATAGATACAAAACAATGCAAAAAAAATTGGAATTAAACAGAAAATAAAACAATATTTCCCTAAATTAACAAAAATTTAAAAATATCTCCGTGTATTATGTAAAAATAAAAATATCTTCGAGTATAGTTAACCAATTTTGTTGATATCTTTATCGAAAGACCTGGCACTGTCAACAAAATTTCAATTAGATCCGATGATAACCTTCAGTCAGATTATATCTTTTAAATAATCTATTTATTACATCAAATATTAAGTAAGTTTTTATATTTTTTTTTGTTTTTTACTAGGTAAGTTTTTAGTAAATTGTGGTGTATAACTTTAATTGATTATACAATTAATATATAAGTGGATGTGTGTTTACTATTTCTGCATTATTGTAACAATCGTTGGTGTACTTAAATAAATTTAATAAATAAGTAAAACATGTCAATTAGGAAACCGGAAGACTACGAAACACGCGGCCGGATATCCGGATCGAAGGAATGGCGTAGGCAACGCGGCGAGATCGGCAAAGAGAATACAAGTTACGTTTTCGAATTCGCACAACCGGGAGATTACACGGTGAAATACTACGCCAGCTTGAATAAATACCAGATTAGCCGTGACGGGTCGGATATAGAATCGATCAATTCATTCGAAAATGGTACCTATTCCTGCGAAAGCATTTTTCGTAAAGTGGAGAAGGATTGGCGTCAGGTGTACTTGGCTAGAGAAGGTGAGTTATAGTTAATATAAGCGTTTTTAATGTTGTTGGTTTGATTAATTTAAACGATTTGTAAAGAAGTGTGGGTGACAAACGAGCATTCAGCGCACTTGGTTAAGTGGATGCTGTAACCTATATACACTTACATTTATTCTCGATTTGGAATTAAAATGTAAATGTTTTGCCACCACTCAGGACTAAGATGGAATGCCTTGTTCCCAAGGTTTTCGTTACTAACCATACGAAACACAACAGCATTGTGCTGCTATTTCCTCGGTTGCCTCGTTAGTCTCGTCGTAACCGCGATTGGTAGGGATGTTCCGATACTATCAAAGTATCGATACCTACTCATATCAGTAGTACTCAAATCATTTTTCAAATACTCATATAAATACTCCTAATGTATCAATACTTACTGATATCGATACTTTTAGATTTTTTTAATGAAATTAACGTAGCAAATGTTTCAAGCCCCACAACGATCTATTCTGTCCTGCCACTTTAGATAACATCGCATAGTTCCAACCAATGAACTAACGAACTAATATGAACCTAACCTAACGAAATTAATTAGTGAAAAGTTGAAGACCCTACCTTTCGTTTGTCCCTTTATCTGCTTTTTTTCTGTAGTTTGCCTTTATTCACAGTAATTCCATGAGTTTTGGAATGCTTGAATAAATTAGACCTATTGCCACGATATTTTACCGACTTAAAACATTGTTTACATTTTACAGTTGTTTCGTTTGTTTTGGTAAAATATGTCCATATTAATGATTTTGGCAGTGTCATGATAACATTGGAACAATAAACCGATGACTACAATTACTTAAATTACTCGTAACGTAATCGTAAACAATCACTTGTGGAATGCTGAACACTGCTAGTGCTGACGACCAGTGACGATTTTAGGGTAAGATTCGATACCAAGTACTTTTGTTTCGATACCGAGTAAGTATTGCAAGATTGATTCGATGCTATTAGTACTTGGTATCGAATCAAAAGTATCGAGTACCTACTCGTATTTATTAGTACCGGAATGTCCCTAGCGATTGGTGGTCATGAGATCCCTTGTTCGAGGGTCAGGTCAAAATCAATTTTTGGGTTTTTCATTCAAGTAATTCTCAATAGCAGCCCGCAGTCAGAAAGTTGGCAGTGTTTTACCCTTGTGCCTGGGAAAGCACTTAAAGCCGTTGGTTCTGCGCCTGATTAGGCCCTTATGTCTCCCGTCGTGTCAAATTACTGTACCATCAGACTGTGAGAGTGAGGTTTCACACCGGAACACCACTTTAGAATTTCATACAATGTTGAATAACTAATTTAGTTTATATCTTTAAAAATTGTAATACAAACTAAAATTATTTAATTTAAAAACAATTTGTTTAAATATTTTTTCTAGTGGACGAAACAATTGGGTCGATATCATGGAAAATGGCGGTGAAAGACGACAGCTTAATCTTTGAACAACTTGCCATACAAATGACAACAGCGCTATACGAAACAGGGAACATAGAGTGTACGGTTCAATTCGATGAAGAGACCCCGCAGCAAATGAAACTTGGTAATATTTTTATATTCTTCTTTACATACTTAGTACTCACGGTAAAATTGATTCGTTTTTACTGGCAACTTCGCTCTTCAACCGTTATTTGTGACGACCGACCATAATAATCTAGTCAGTGTTGTCATTCGACAGGTGAGACGTGGCATTTCAAACGGGAGTTCAAGAAAGTGGTGCTGGCTTGTCGTCTATCCGGTGGGATTGGGGACGTGGCCTGGCAACATGCACAGCTGTTCCGTCAACCGATCGACAGCGAAAAATACGTCTTTCAACTGGCAACACGTGTCATTCAAAAGTGTACAGACGGTAGCAATAACTAAAGTTGAACTTGTGAAAATGTTTCAATCCGTTTTTATGGCATATATATATATATAGTTACAAAATGAAAAATGTTTGTTGGTGCTATTTTGGTCTGTCATTAAAAATAGTTGAATCTGACTCTATACTCTAAAGAAAACTACTAAACCTCACTCTTAAAGAAATGTAAACATTTGGATTTCTATTGTTTACAGCTGGCAGATATGGTAACATAACATAACATAACATAAACACTCACGCCTGTCACCCAGAGGGGTAGACAGAGACTACGGACTAACATTTGGCACGATCTTGACATACGTGTCTCGCCTCCTTTACATCTATATATACTTACGCATACATGCTCGTCGGTTAAGAGTACTCTTAATCGGGCCCACTTACAATATATCGCCAATTTGGTCGATACACTTTCGTCTAGGCTCTAGGGCGTCCCTTGCCGTTCACTTCTGCAATATAATGCTTTGTCACTCTTTATATAGCAGATATAGTACTAAATTAAAGAATGTGGTCGACGGTAAAAAATTGTATATAATAGCATGGTTAGTATTTCTTTTTTGGTTTTGATCTTTTTATTTTTAACTTTAGCGCTACATTGTGATAAATATAAGGATATTTCCAACAGTGTTATCTTATTCATAGTTTTTTGTCTAACCAAAGTAGACTGAAGCTAAAACTTAGTGTGGTATGTGGGTGCGAGCGTGCGAGCATGCGTGCGTATGCGTGTGACTTCCAGCTGATTACATTTTCAAGTCGATCGGTCGATCCAAAAAAATAACAAAAATTAGTCTCTGACTTGAACAAAGATACTATATAGTGGCGGTATCATACGCATACTGTTTAGTGACGGTGTAAAAATACGTATCCACTACCGCATATCGTCCCGTGGGTATCGTAACAGGCGACAAAGGGAAACCAAACGGGAAATGGACAGTAGTATTTTCCTGATAACAATTTAAAATAAAAAATGCGATAGCCAGCCCGCCTGGCAAGCGTGGTAACTATGGCAAAATCCTACCTATGAGGCAATCTATGGGGACGCCTATGTCATGAAAATAGATTTCCATCTTTCTTCCACAAAAATAGACGGAGTGCTGCGTGAATTTTTAGCGACGCAAAAACCATGTTCAACTTCTTGACACGGACTTGCAAAACGCACACATATGCACCAAAAACCATGTTGTTGGTTTTAAATTATTTTAAATGCATATGTGTTTGAATGTGTGTTCTTACAATAAGTTGAGCTTGGTTTTTGTGTCACTTGAAACGAATGCAGCGCCGCACTATGGGAAAGCCCCATTCAAAGCCGTCTCATAACTGTTTTTAACGAAAGTCTTTGTTACGTGATGAAAATTATAAATTAATATACTTTACAAATAAAATTTCTGTTTAGGTATTTTTATTTTATTTTGTATGTTTAACATAAGTATAGAAGAGCATTAAATCTTATTCGTCATGTTCGATTAGATGATTTTTACCAAATACGTTATTACGATTCAATGCCACATTATTTGAAAGTATTCCATATAAGTATAAAAGTATCATACATTTTTGGAATGCTTATATGCTTCTCCATTTTTTAAAATAATATTATATTAGTTAATTAAACAAAAATAGCCAATATAGTTTAAGATTACAATATTTTTAACAAGCGATTTACCTCTTACCGATGCTTGCTGATGTCGACCTATATTTATTGCATTAAGATATTCACACATTACTCTGTTTAAGAATAACAAAAAAATACATTTAATTGTACCTTTTTTGATACGGAGCCAAAACACATATAGCGAGATAAAAATCAGTTTTTTCAAAAACTTTTATTTCTTTATAAAATGCATGGATGACGGTGTACTCGTATTTATAAATTTATTGAAATGATATATTATGTCAAACAGTACTCAAGACCTAATTTACCTGCGGTCAAAAAAAATTATGTCTTGAATTTGATATATATTGTGGTCAAACTTTTATTTTGAGTTAAAAATAATATTTTTAATTCAAACAAAATTCAATTAAGACCCTATATAATATCCAAACCAATATGTAAAATTACATCTTAATTCATTTTGAAACAACTGAAATATGAAGTTGTGAGACGAAACACTGCCGGTTTTCCCAAAATACGCGGTCCGTCTTTCTTTCTTTGTTGGCCTGAGATATATATGTGTCATTCATTTATTTCTAGTGACTCGATCATTCAAGTATTGATCAGTCTTACGAACCGGGTCACTCGGACCAATTTTTCAAACGGATCATTTCGAGTTTCAGTACTCTGTGGTCTATGAGACCCCCTCCGTAATGTCGTCGGACATTTTATACTCTTTGGTAGATCCTGTCAATCCTTTGATCCGGAACGTTCAAAAAACGTAATTCCAAATATCAATACTTTGATGCGACCCAGGTAAAATAAACGAATCATTTACGATTGACAACATGTCTAGAGTGAGACTTGTAATATATCTTTCTGTAGAAATAATGAAAATAAAAAAATCTATTAATTAATCAATAGCACAATCAGCACGTCTAAAAGGCCACATATCGCATACCAATTTGTGAGGGGAACGCAATTCAAGAGATTTTAGTTTCCTCAGGGTAGTGTCGAGACCGACGGACATTAGTAATATGGGCTAATAAAATCTATTTTCGCATAATATAAGGATTTCGAACGTTTACAAACTTTTGGAACGTTACTGTTATATTGTATACTTAAAACATTCCTTAGTATTTAAAAAAGTAACTATTCACATAAAATCTTTAAAACCTTATTTAACAGTGGTAGAGCCACGCGGCAGCTTTTGCGGTCGCACGGATGGGCCGGCTCGAACCGGGGTGGTATCACGACCTCACAGAAAACCAGCGTGAAGTAGAGGTTTACCTCTGCGTTTCGCTTGGTGAGTGCAGGTGGCCGGAGGCCCTTTTTACTGGAAATGAGGCATTCCATCTTAGTCCTCACGGGTGACAACGCATCTGCATTTTGATTCGCAAACGAGGATAGATGCAGATGTCTATGGGTCGCAGCAACCACTTACCATCAGGTGGACTGTGAGCTCGTTTGTCACCCTTATCATATAAAAAAAAAACCAAAAAAGGTTATTAACATTACATTTTTAAATTATTGTTGTAATATTTTAAAATGTTTAGTTGTATCCTGTGTGTTTACCTAATTATTTGTACATATATGTCGCAGGTTTATGGTAAAATCAGGTTTTTGATCAAAAACCTAAGCTTTTGATCAAGAACCGGAAGAACGTAAAGTTATTACTTATTCTTATCATTAACCTGAAAAAGTCCTGTTGTTTGATCAAAAACCTGAACTTGTTCAGATCTATGATAAAATTTAAGTTAGGTTAGGTTGATTTTATCATAAAATTAAATCAGTCTAGGTTTTTGGTAAAAACTACATTTTCTCAGGTTTATGATAACATAAAGTAGTAAGTTTCTCTTCTTCCGGTTCTTGATCAAAGCCTAGGTTTTATTCTAAACTGGCGACTTATGCCCAAATACTCTAACTTAAAAATTTCAGATGCAAATTATGGATGGAAGTTATTGGAAGACCTGATTTAGTCGGTAGAACTTTCGAAAGCATAAAGAACCAATTATAAAATAAACTAATAAATTCAATATCTATAGTCATTGTAATGTTAATAATAATATGGATTTAATGTCTAGCTAAGAGTATAAGAACAATTTTATGTAGCGAAATTGAGGTATGGCCACATATCGAGAGTAGAGCACTCCCTCATGCTGTGAGGCGTGCAATTAACGTTTTGAGTACTTTTAGGAGAAATGTAAGAACAAATTGTTACTTATTTTTTAGATATTAATAATCATACTGTTAATGACAATGGAGATCTAATATAAATAATTAAATTAGTAAAAGTTGTTACTTTGTGACAACCCTAACCTCCATACGCTGTCTAGACGTTGTTGGCATTTACCACGAGATCAAAGGCGGCGTCCTACTGTATGTTTATTATACTGTGCTACTGACCGTCGTATGGAGTTTTAAGAATATTAACTGTGCTATACCGCCCCGTGGGTTTAGTAAGTTGTAAGAGACGACAGACGGAATCAATTCAATTCAAGCGTGGTAACTATGGCAAAAATTCCCTTTTGTGGCAACCTATGGGGGATTACTATGTTCAGCAGTGGACTTTGACAGGCTATAACGGTACGTACTACTCGTGCATAGTAACATGCGAGTCGAATGACGTCATAGGGGCGTACTTGTACAGTGTACAAAAGTTTCAAGTGCGAAAAGCGGAGCGCGTCGTGAGCTAATCTTTTTTTTTTATAGAATAGGGTGACTAACGTACACATAGTCCACCTGATGGTAAGTGGTCGCTGTGGCCCATTGACATCTACATCTAGATATCCTTGTTTGCGAATCAAAATGCAGATGCGTTGTCACCAGTGAGGACTAAGATGGAATCCCTCTTTTTCAGTAAAAAGGGTCTCCGGTTCTCTACGCTCACCATACGAAACACAGCAGTGTAAAGCTGCTATTTTATTCTGTGAGAGCGTGGTCCTTCCCCGGTGGAGTCGACCCCTTCGCGCTGTAACTATACTACTAAAATAGCTGCAGCATGGCTCTACCATGTATAAAACCACTACCCGTCTAACCAGACTAACGAACAATCTTCATCGCTCGCTGTGCAAAGAAGTCTCAAGCGAATCTCACGCTAGATAATGTAATAAATAGCATATAATAATAGTCTCAGATTCTTGCTAATCACCACACAAAACATAGCACAAGCATCGTTGTATTAATGAAGGTATCCACGACGTTTTTTGCCACCAGGGCGGCGCCATTTAAACATGAGGTCTAGTATTTGACAGATTTCATTGCAGGCAAGAAGACTTAAAAACGAGGATATCCTCAGTAGAACTAGAGTAACCGACATAGCCCAAAGAATTAGTAACCTGAAGTGGCAATGTGCCGGCTATATAGCTCGAAGAACCGACAACCGATGGGGAAGAAAGGTTCTCGAGTGGCAGCCTGGTACCGCCAGGCGAAGTGTATGTGCATATGCGTAAGTGTATATGCGAAAATAAATAAACTAAACCATTGATATTCATTAAAGTAGGAAAATTTAAAAAAAAAAGTTAAAATGTGCAAAAAAAGTAAAGAGCATTTCACTGAAGCATTGTTTTGTTTATTAATATAATACTCTAGAAACTCAAACTTTTGTTTAAAACTTACTTCTCAATGAAATGGCATTTGTGTGACGAAAAACTTTACTTCAGTGTAAACCAGCGATATCTGGTGAGTGGAAAATTATTAGCCCTCATTAATATACTAGTACTCGTACATATTACTTCAACTAGCACATGTTATTCTTTCGCGAACTGACCCATTACAGCAATACTCATCACAACTCCATAGCGGACTTGTCTATTAGTGATGCTGGTAATGACACAAAACAAATTAGAATACGAAAATAAAACACTATTTAAGTTTTATCTTTATTAGAAAATGAAATTAGAAATTCTTAATTGACAACTAAAAACATTATATCTTCGTATAAAATCAAAACGTCGATCGTCTATGCTAAAATATTCGTAAGGCACGGGTTTTGGTTGGTAACCATTCTATTCCTAAATATACTGTTGTTTAATGTTGTAAGTACCTACTTAATAAAAAATAAAATACTTTTACTTATATATATCCTCCGAGAACTGAGTAATTTAAGAACAAAGCAATCGCCGCCGTACCTACATGGTAAAAAGTAAATGAGCAAACAAAAGCCAAATTAACAGCTTCTGAACAAACTTCTAACTCGAGTCAATCCTCGCTATTAAGCTAGTTAAACTTATTTATCTTTGCATCTTAAAATAAAAATATTTATTCCCTTTAAACCAGGTAAGGATAAAAATGGACGTAGATAGGGGAGAGCAAGGGCCACTCGCACTGCCTACCCTAGAAAATAATTGAGGAGATTGAATAATCTATATTAACATGAGCTACTTCTAAAATTTCACGATTCTACCGCGAGATCAAGTAACAAAAGTTACTAAACCGAAGATTAGAGATTAATTTGTGTTACTGAACAGTTTGGCTCTCCCCCTCTAGGAAAATTGCCCCAATGGATAGAAATAAACATATATGTGAATTACTAGACAATAAATGTATTAATAAAGGATCTATTCAAACGAAGTTTAAACAGAGCAAAATAATCATATTCAGTAATATTTAGCTAAGTAGTTAAGCACAAAATGATAACTAAAGACGTTATTTTGAATAAAGCTTATTTTACGGATTTTATCTCTTTTAATTTTAACCCGGACGTTTAGAGCAACACTCGGGACGCCTGAGGTGTTCAACGTCTTCAACTTTAAAATAAATCAGGTTGGAGTAACATTAACAAAACATTAAGTTATTTGGGTTATTTAACCTATGAATTCGAATTAAAGTGGCTACGTGGAGACAAGCACAGTGGCAAAATAGTAGGTTAAGTAGATAAGTTAGGTATTTAGACAGGTGTTGTAAATTATTAGGTATATTGATATGGTCCATTAGGCTAGTGCCACTAGTTGCGGGCCGCGCGAATTCTGCGTTCGCCGTACATTGACCCCTAATCAGCTGATTGTAATTCAGTAATTCCACTGATGGTTTTATGTTTAAGTATTTTCATGATTTTTTTTATGAAATTATCGTTTCATTTAGCTGTACTAACATGATAGAGAATGAATAAAGTTAATAAAACGTTTTGAAAAGATGTTTTTTTTTCATCAGGATCGATTTTATATTTCACCCATCATCAAAGGTGTAGTTGGTACTGTCATCTGTCTTCATTTTCGGGAGCGTTTCAAAAATACCCTGTATTATATATACAGGGTATTTTTCGAACGCTCCCGAAAACTAAGACAGGCGACAGCACCAAGTATACCTTTGATCATGGGTCACAAATAAATTCGATCCTGATGAAAAAAAAATCATATTTTTACAACGTTTTATTAGCTTTATTCACACGCCATCATGTTAGTACAGCTAAATGAAACGATAATTTCATAAAAAAATTATGAAAATACTGAAACATAAAACCAGCAGTGGAATTACTGAATTGATATCACCTGACTAGAGGTCAATGTACGCGCGAACGAAAATTCGCGCGGCCCGCAACTAGCGCCATACTACAATACCTAATAATTTACAACACTTGTCTAAATACTTAACTTATCTACTTAACCTACTATTTTGCCACTGTGTTTGGTCTCCACGTAGCCACTTTAATCCGAATTTACAGGTTAAATAACCCAAATAATTGGTTCGATTTCCCGCTAATGAAAAAAATACTTAAATGAAATGTAACCAAGATTAGAGTCATGCGTTTTTATTCATCGTGTAGGTATGTTTATTATTCTCATGTTTTCAGTTATGTATCTATTCAGATTAATTCAGTACTAACTTATTTCAAAAAATTAGTTATGAAACAGCTTATCGCTCTAAATCCTCCGTAGTCTTATGAGATGCGGCTCAAATTGTGCTCCATTTATTTCAAGGCAGATTTGGGTGCAGGCGGGGCATCATCGTGTGGGCTTCGACACAGTCCTTACGTAGTTTGTCGAAAACATCCACGATCCTTTGGCGCATTTCGTTAGCACTATCACACTCACGATTAAAAACCCTTTCTTTCAGATACCTCACAGAAAGAAGTCTAACGGGGTCAGATCTGGTGAGCGAAGTGGCCAAGCGTGTGGTCCTAGTTCGCCAAATCCAGCAATAATCAAATAATTCGGTGAGGCGCTCACGGACAAACCTCACGACATGTGGAGGTGCACCATCATGCTGGAACCATGTGCGGCGATATTCAGCCAACGATAGGTCGTCTAAAATGTCAACCAACTGTTCATTTATAAAGTTTAGGTATCGCTGTCCGTTCAGTCGCTGTGGCAGAAACACTGGTCCCAGTATGCGATCCTTAAATAAACCTGCCCATACGTTAACCGACCAACCGGGTTTGGTGCCCGGTTTGTCGAACAGCGTGCGGGCTAACCTCTGAATACACGTGTGTATTTCTTCGGTTCCACAGGGCGTTTCTGGTAAATGTCGACTCATCCGTCCAGATAATGTGCTCAATGGAACCAGGCACACGTTGTTAATGATATAATAACCAACGGCAGAAAACTCGTCGGCGGTCGTGATCGCCGGGAACTAAAGCTTGCACTTTGTGCAATTTGTATGGGCGCATTCGGTTACGCTTCAACACTTTGTGCACTGCACAGTATGACACACTTGTTCCATCCCGACGTCTTAACAATTTATTTAGTGATACTTCGTGTACCTAGGTTCAGATACCTAACATGTTGCCGTATTCACGATTACAATTTAATTTAATAAACAAAATGATTTAATAAACAAAACGATTGAACTGTCGCTCGCGCACGCGTGTACAAAATTAACACGGAACTGTTTCAAAAACTACAATTAATAACGAACCCCGACAAAACTGAAACCTACTGCGTCTCTGAGGTGACACCAGTCGGCCGGGTTACATTCTGCCGTCATAATAAAGAAGGACGCAACTAACAAAAACCTTAGAATAATAACACCTAGAACGATAGTTCCCTACAAAGCGGACTTTCAAAATTGGGGCAAGAACAAAATCTAAGTGTGCGTTATCCACTTGCGTTTACGCTAGACGAAACACACACAAGTGAACAAATAATGTGGCCAATACATTAAATTTTCCCGAAAAGTAGGGAAGTTGAAACTATATTGGACTAATAGTTACAACGTAACGTATGACTCACACAAATGTGAAAATAAGTTTGTTTGAATTTTATTATCGAAGTGTAGCCCGCTAAATTCAAAATATTTTTGAATAGGATATTTGCCTATCTAGCCAAGTGAGATACTTTTATGAACCATATAAATGTGATTGCATCATATTTTTCTTTGTAACTGTATAGAGACGTTATAATTATATGACTAATGCAAGTTCGATATACACCCGCCCGATGCCTGACACACGACTGTTCGACGTACGATTGAACGTATTCAGTATCTATTATTCAGTTTGTTTTTAACAATTTTTTTTAATAATCGTCGAGTAATGGTGTACCGCACCGCACTGCATGCATAATGTAAGCTACAATACGGAAAACACAAGAAAATTTTAATTTTGGTAGGTTTTACACAGTCCTCACGGATGACAACGCATCTCTTTATTGAGGATAGTTGTAAATGTATATGGGTCACAGCATCCACTTACCATCAGGTGGACCGCGTGTTCGTATGTCACCGTATCCTATAAAAAAATGTAAAGAACAAATTTTTGTATTTTTGTGGGCTTCCAACTGCTTTCATTTCTATTGTGTTTGATGTTTTCTTTCTCACAAGCCACAATGATCGGATCAGAAAAAAACATAAAACGAAAACCAAACATGCATTTATTATCAGACCATATAAAAAGTTTCCTTAAAGTTCATCATTCATATTTTTTAATTTTTTTACTACCCCCACACTAGGATTTTCTCCTGTATCGTGGAGGCAGCTTACAAACATAAATTGCACGAGGACAAACATCCAGACCCGGAACAATGATTTGTAAGGCATACAAATACTTGTTCGGTGCGGAATTTGAACCCGCGGCACCCAGCGCAACAACTCATTGCTAAGCCACTGCGCCACGGAGCCGTCGATAATTAAAAACAATGCGTTGCATTTTTTCAATGTTGGCAGCCCTCGTAGTAATAAGTTGTCAAGTTGCGTTACGCACTCTATTTAATGAGGGCTAATAATCTTCCACTCACCAGATGTCGCTAGTTGTGACTGAGGTAAAGTTTTTTGTAACATAGTGTCAGTTAATTGAGAAATTAGTTTTAAATAATAGTTTATCATTATCTAAAATATTATATTATTACACAACACAATACGTCAGAGGTTTGATTTTATTAATTTTTTGCACTTTATAACTATTTTTAAAAAAATCGGCTTTTAGTTATATTTTATAGTTTGGTTTCATTCATCATTACAGCCCTTCACAAGTCCACTGCTGAACATTTTGATGTTTTCTTTCTCACAAGCCACAATGATCGGATCAGAAAAAAACATAAAACGAAAACCAAACATGCATTTATTATCAGACCATATAAAAAGTTTCCTGAAAGTTCATCATTCATATTTTTTAATTTTTTTACTACCCCCACACTAGGATTTTCTCCTGTATCGTGGAGGCAGCTTACAAACATAAATTGCACGAGGACAAACATCCAGACCCGGAACAATGATTTGTAAGGCATACAAATACTTGTTCGGTGCGGAATTTGAACCCGCGGCACCCAGCGCAACAACTCATTGCTAAGCCACTGCGCCACGGAGCCGTCGATAAATAAAAACAATGCGTTGCATTTTTTCAATGTTGGCAGCCCTCGTAGTAATAAGTTGTCAAGTTGCGTTACGCACTCTATTTAATGAGGGCTAATAATCTTCCACTCACCAGATGTCGCTAGTTGTGACTGAGGTAAAGTTTTTTGTAACATAGTGTCAGTTAATTGAGAAATTAGTTTTAAATAATAGTTTATCATTATCTAAAATATTATATTATTACACAACACAATACGTCAGAGGTTTGATTTTATTAATTTTTTGCACTTTATAACTCTTTTTAAAAAAATCGGCTTTTAGTTATATTTTATAGTTTGGTTTCATTCATCATTACAGCCCTTCACAAGTCCACTGCTGAACATAGGCCTCCCCCAAAGAATGCCACAAAGCACGGTCCTGAGCCACCTGCATCCATCGACTTCCTGCATGTCTTACCAGGTCGTCACTCCATCTCGTGGGGGGACGCCCTTCACTTCGCCTACCGGTACGAGGCTGCCACTCGAGAACCTTTCTTCCCCATCGGTTGTCGGTTCTTCGAGCTATATGGCCGGCCCACTGCTATGTCGGTTAATCTGGTTCTACTGCGTACTATCCTCATTCCTAACTTTATCACGCAGAGAAACTCCGAGCATAGCCCTCTCCATAGCTCGCTGAGCGATCTTGAGCTTCCTCATACGGCGAGCAGTGAAGGACCATGTCTCAGTTCCGTAGGTCATCACTGGCAACACGCACTGGTTGTACAATTTCGTTTTAAGGTTTTGAGGTATGTCTGACGAGAAGATGTGTCGTAGCTTCCCGAACGCTGCCCAGCCGAGTTGAATCCGTCGATTGACCTCTCGGTCGAAGTTGGACTTACCTAGTCGGGTTTTGGAGGAATGCATGGCTCTAGAGATATCCTTATACATTTCCTCCACCTCCTCATCGGGGTGTGCCGAGGTTGGTGCGTAAACCTGTATGACCTTCAGCGAATACCGTTTGGTGATTCCGAGTATAAGGTACGCAACCCTCGTCGACACACTCCCGATCTTTACAACGTTGTTAACGAGAGACTTGTGGACGATAAATCCGACACCTCCTTGGGACAGATGGTGGCCCTCCCGGTGATAGAACAAGTTGCCGGATTCGAGGATTACCGTGTCCTCCCCCTCTCTTCGGACTTCGGATAATCCTATAATATGCCAGCGCAACTTGTCTATCTCTTCTTCCAGCTCCACGATCTTCTCGTCAGTCCTCAGGGTGCGTGCGTTGTACGTTGCCAGGTCGAGTCGTCTAAGGTGGCAACCAAACCTCCACCGGAGATTCTTAGCACCTCCTGCCCCGCCGTTACCATGGTCGCCACCGTAGCCAGGAATAGCGGGGCCACCGAGGACTGGGGGCCGTCTCTTCGTAACTCTCATCATGGGGGGTATATTGTCATAGTTGCCACACTTAGCGAGCGGGTTGACAACCGCAGTTTTTTTATTGTATTTTTGCCGTTACCAGGAAGATGCTGCTGTCCATCTCCTGCCTGTTTCCCTTTGTCGCCTTTTACGACACCCACGGGAGGATATGGGGTAGTGGATATTCTTGACCGCCACTACACGGCAAGTTTTAGTTTTAGTTTAAGTTTTAGTAGTTTGGTTTATTCATTTCTAATGTTATTAATATAAAATATAACTAATAATACAGAAAGAAACCTTAAATATTACATTTTCTTAAGAAATTATTATCCCCGCTATGAAATCTGTCAAATATTTTACCTCACTGTAAAGTGGCGCCGCCCTGGTAGCCGAAAAAGTCTTGTATGCCTTCATTCCTATTGACGTGTTTAAGTTTTAATTAAAAAAAGGTGGGAGAATTTTTCTTTCGCTTTGGCAACATTTCCAAATAATGGAATGTCAGTTTTTAAAAATTCATATTTATTTTTGATGAATGTTTTACGTAAAAATATAAGTTCAAAAGCATTAGTTACTCGTGAAATGTAATGTAACTATGTTTCTTGTGTTTCTCTGATGTACTGACATCTGTTCACTGCATAAAACGTCATTTTTAATTAATATTTCGGGAGCTGTTCTCAACACGACACGACTTTGAGCACTAACGGGCCAAGTATTGAACTGAGCCATACTGGCTTAGTTTGAGTTGCCTCATATTACGGACGCGGATTCGGCTTCTAGGTGTTATTATTCTAAGACAAAAACTAATAAAATGTAAATAAAAAATAAATAGATGAATTTTTCTTTCAGACCCTGTGTTTAAAGTATATTAAAAGGTATCTATATGTTAAAGACATGAAGATAGTTTGAAGGAAATATGTAAATAAAATTGTAGATTTATTTTATGTATTATTTATTAATTTCGTCTGTTCTTGTGAGCAAAGTTTTGTTAAATAATTATTTCTGGTTTGTTCTTTTTCTAACATTTATATCTTTCACTAGATGGTGTCACTTGTAATATTACATCACGGTATGGTTTGCCTCATAGAACATTATATAGCTTACAATTTTCAAAATACAGACAATCGTTATACGCCATACAAGAAGTTTTATTTATCAATCACGGGATTACGGTGTTGGGAAAGTTCTGGGCAGTGAACATTGGTCCTTCGAGTTCGGATACTTAAGGCTGAGGTTGATCTGTGCTACATCATTTTTGCGACTACAAGACACGGCGTCGGGATGTCGTAGAGGGATACATCTTCCATTTACAAAATTGGAAGACAACGCTGTTAGCGACGGAACACGAACATCCACGAGGCGATCTTCGGAGTGTGAAAAGAAACCAACTGCGACGTCACACCTTGCAGCAGGCGTAAGAAAAGGACAACAAAAGAGTAGTATATGGTGTCTTTTAGGTACATTGAAGAAATAATTGTAAGTACATTGCTGCGTTATTAACATAGTGCAATTATTGGATAAATTCGGACTTAGAAAAATTTCGTGTTAAATTGCTAGAATTTTCTAAGTGTAGTGGACTTAGAATAGATTAAGAAAAATTGAACACACGGGGAACCTATGCCAAATTTTCAAAAAAGGTAAAAAATAAAATACAAACACAAATACAAAAAATTATAACCTATAAAAATTGATTTGAAAACATGGAATTCATAAAGCTTCAGACAGAAATTATAAATCAATTGAATAAAGCTAAAATAAATTATAAGAAAAGTCCTAAAGAACGATTAACAGCTCGTAATATTGAAACCAGAATAAAATTAGTGGAAGAAAAATGGACTGAATTTTCAAGCAATCATTCTGCAATTATTAAAAGCAACCAAGACGTATCAGCGTCGGACTACATTAAAAATGATCACTTTCAAGAAACAGAAATGTTTTATATTGATTTTATTGCGGAAATGAAAGAAAAATTAGACCAACTTTTGGAACAACCTGGAATTGTATATGATAAGCCTATAATGTCATCTTCTAATGTAAAATTGCCTAAGATTTCGATTCCAACCTTTTCAGGACAATATTCCGAATGGATGAGTTTCAGGGATTTATTTGTATCACTCATTCATAAGAGTTCTATGGAAGATGTACAGAAGCTTCATTACTTGAAAGGATATTTGACAGGTGAAGCTGAAAAGTTATTGCGTCACATTCCTATTACAAATGAAAATTACGAACAGTGTTGGAAAACTTTACAAGATAGATATGACAATAAACAGTTTTTGGCAAATTGTATTTTGAAAAAGTTTTTTAGTCAAAGGAACGTTACAACAGAGTCTGCAACTGCTATAAAAGAATTACTTGATAATACGACTGATACTTTAAACGGGCTTAAAAGCATTGGTATTAATACGGATTCTTGGGACTTAATTATAATTTATATTGTTTGTTCTAAGCTGGATCAAGAAACTCACAAACAATGGGAGTCGAGAGTAAGTGAAACTGTCTCTAGGTCAAAGGAACTACCATCTTTTTCTCAATTTAAAGAGTTTTTGGAAAATAAATACCATTCTTTGGAGTTTCTAGATTCAAAAGGTACAATAAAAAAGTTATCTAATCACAGCAATGTATGTAACATAAAAAATTCTAATGCACTTGTAAACCTTCATATCAATCCATCACCTTGTGTATATTGTAATGGTGATCATAGGATCAGTAATTGTAAAAGATTTTCAGGTTTACAATGTTTTGATAAACGTAACTTTGTCCAACAAAACAGGTTATGCTTCAATTGTTTAGGTAATAATCATTCAGTAAAACAGTGCCGTATAACCACCTCATGCCAAATATGTCGTAGACGACATCATTCACTTTTGCATCCCAAAAATGTAATCCCAATAAATGGCAATAATGATTCGGATGTATCTAGAGGGAAGGAATCGGTAAAAATAGGGCATCCCACAGCCTTACAACCAGAAACCTTAGAGGAATCTCATCAAAATATAGCAAGTCATTTCTTAAAGGAGCCTATTCATCATGTTTTACTAGCTACAGCTTTAGTGAACGTGAAATATAGAAATGACTATCAAACAATGCGAGCATTGATAGATCAAGGCTCGCAGGCCAGCTTTATCACAGAGTCGGCGGTACAGTTACTCGGGTTAAAAAAGACTAAGACAAATGTTATGGTTTCAGGTTTAGGAGCAGAAAAGAGTTTGGTCTCAAAATCTACAGTAGATTTGACAATTCATTCAAGGTACGATACAAATTCATGTCTACATGTGACAGCATATGTTTTAGAAAAGTTGACATCGTACTTACCTTCTACTAATGTTGATCTCTTGCATTGGCCAGAGCTGAAACAACTCAACTTGGCAGACCCAAGTTTCCACAAACCTAATAAAATTGACATTTTATTAGGGGCAGAAGTTTATGCACTTATCATTATGGAAGGACTAGTTAAATATCCCTCAGGATCTACAGTAGCTCAAAATACATCTTTGGGGTGGATATTAAGTGGAAAGTTGCATTCTAATACACCTTACTGTAACGTAGTGAGTTTACATGGTGAAGTTCATCTCGATAGTTTAATTCGCTCATTTTGGGAATTGGAAGCCGAACCAAATTTATCTAAGACAATTTTAACGGAAGAGGAACAAAATTGTGAACGATTATATGAATCGACTACGATAAGGGATAATGATGGCAGATATATAGTTCGACTTCCGTTTCGAAATGAACATCCATTATGTTTACAAGGAAAATCAAAACAAATTGCGCTTCGTAGGTTTGCTTCTCTAGAAAAAAGGTTACAGAAGAATTCTGATATGAATGTAGAGTTTAAGAAAATTTTTGACGAATATTTGCACTTAAATCACATGGAGATAGTACCAAAAGAAGAATTAGATTTACCAGCTATTTACTTACCATATCATGCTGTTATAAAAGAAGATAGGGAGACAACTAAAGTGCGTATAGTTTTTGATGCCTCATGTAAAGGTGTAAATGGAAAATCTTTAAATGATGATTTGATGGTTGGCCCTAAACTTCAATCTAATTTACGCCATATTATCATGAGATGGAGAACTCATCCAGTTTGTTTTATTGCAGATGTTGTCAAAATGTATCGACAGGTTAAGGTAAATCAAAAGGATACTGATTTTCAACGCATTTTGTGGCGTGAGAATAGCGAACAAGAGTTAAAAGAATACAGATTACTAAGATTGACATTTGGTACCTCTTCAGCTCCATACTTAGCAATCAAAAGTTTGATTCAGTTGGCTATTGATGAAGGACAAAATATACCTTTAGCAGCTGAAATAGTCAAAAGAGATTTTTATGTAGATGACTTAATGTCTGGATGTCAAAACGAGAAGGAAGCTACAAAATTATATTATCAGATTAATAAATTACTCAACAAAGGTGGATTTGAATTGCAGAAATGGTCAAGCAATAACGATACATTTTTGAATACTATACGGAATGAGAAGAAGGAAAATAGTGATCAGAAAATTTTGGAACTAAAAGAAGAGCCTGTAAATAAAATTTTGGGACTTACCTGGAATCGAAAAAACGATGAGTTTGAATATGCAGTCAGACTTCCACCGTTATCATTCCCAGTTACTAAAAGAAAAGTCATATCTGATATTTCACGTTTGTATGATCCATTAGGATGGATACAACCAAGTATAGTCAGCGCAAAGGTTTTTATTCAAAAGATGTGGTTAGAAAAATTAGATTGGGATGAAGAATTACCTCCACATTTTTTGAATTATTGGCTTACATATAGAGATGAATTATCCAAACTTACCGAGTTCAGGTTACCTCGTTGGATGAAATGTGAAAACAACAATGAGCTTGTTGAGCTACATGGATTTTCAGATGCGTCTTCATTAGCATACAGTGCAGTTGTCTACATGCGAGTTATTGATAGTGATGTACAAGTCCATGTAAATCTGGTAACTGGCAAGTCTAAGGTAGCTCCTAATAGTCAATTATCTATACCTAGACTTGAATTATGTGGAGCTCTTTTACTAACTAAATTACTTATAGAAGTTTCTGAAGTTCTGGGAATTTCTAAAAATCACTTGAAGGCATGGACTGATTCAGAAATAGTATTGGCGTGGTTAAGCTCTCATCCAAGTAGGTGGAAAACATATATCGGTAACAGAGTGGCGGAAATATTACAATATTTAGATCGTACTCACTGGTTTCATGTGCAGTCAGAAGACAATTCCGCTGATTGCGCATCTCGTGGCATTGCTCCATCTGAAATCGCTAATCATCGACTTTGGTTAGAAGGTCCATCCTGGTTACGTAATAAGAAAATTGATTATCCTTTTTCTAAATTTGTGAATACAAACATAGAAGAAAGGATTGTAAAAATACACAATGCAGCAGTAAATACTGTCGATGATCAAGATGCCATGTGGTATAAATTTTCTTCTTTGATGAAACTGCTAAGAGTGGTTGCCTATTGCCGAAGATTCCTGAAAAAGAGAAAGGATATTAGTGCATATTTGAAAACAGAAGAAATAAAAGAAGCATTACATATAATGATAAAGAAAGCACAAATAAAAGAATTTAATGAGGAAATAGAAACATTAAAAAAGGGTAATTTTATACAAAAGAAAAGTAAACTTATCTCATTTAATCCATTCTTAGACGACAAGGGCATACTTCGAATTGGTGGACGGATTTATCATGCTACAGTCGACAGAGATACAAAACATCCAGCATTGATTCCTCACGATTCTTATTTAGCTGGGTTGCTCGTCCGTGAGGCTCATATTAGAACACTACACGGTGGACCTCAAGTAATGATCAATTACCTGAGATCTAAATATTGGATACTTAGAGATAAATCGCTTGTAAAAAATCATTTTCGAAAATGCGTTACTTGTATACGTTTTTCCGCTCAAAACCAAACTCAGCTGATGGGCCAGTTACCTCCTTCAAGAGTAAGGCCAAGCAGAGCCTTCTCATGTAGTGGTGTGGATTATGCGGGGCCGATCAACATAAGGGTTTCAAAAGGCCGAAGCAATCGATCATATAAAGGCTATATATGTTTATTCATTTGTATGGCTACTCGAGCAATTCATCTAGAGGTTGTAAGCGACATGAGCTCTGAAAGTTTTCTAGCAGCATTTAGGCGATTCACTGCACGACGAGGTCACTGCATGGAATTATTTAGTGACAATGGCACTAATTTCGTTGGTGCAGCTCGGGAACTCAAGCAACTTTTTAATGAAGAAAAGTCAAGAAACAGTAAAATTGGAGAATGGTTGGAATCACACGATACAAAGTGGCATTTTAACCCACCACAAGCTCCTAACTTCGGAGGTTTATGGGAAGCTGGCATAAAATCAACCAAATATCATTTAAAAAGAGTGATTGGAAACTCTACATTAACTTATGAGGAGATGTCAACAATCTTAACGCAAATTGAGGCTTGCCTAAATTCTAGGCCTATGACATCTATAACAGACGATAAAGGTGAATATTTTGCTTTAACTCCAAGTCATTTCCTTGTAGGCGAACCATTAATTCCGGCACCAGATCATCAATATGACACTTCTATTAATCTGTTACGACGATGGCACCTTTGCCAGCGCATGATACAAGATTTTTGGAAACAGTGGTCTCAAGAATACTTGACCCATTTTATGCACAGGTACAAATGGGCGCATTCAAATCCTGAACCAAAAATTGGAGATGTTGTTTTAGTAAGGGAAACAGACTTGCCTCCCGCTAGGTGGTTATTAGGGCGTATTGTGGAAAAACATCCAGGTGTGGACAAAGTTACGCGTGTTGTAAGTTTACGTTTTAAAAACTCGATCATAAAACGGCCTGTGTCAAAATTAATTGTATTACCAATTTGTGAAGATAAGTGATATTTTATTTAGTTCATATTTTATCTTCATTTGCTAATTTTACACATTATTATTCAGTGTGAAATTATCGTTTTTTATAATTTTAATTAATTGAATATTGTTATTTACCTTGCTTTACACTTCAAACTAAAAGGATTAAGGACAGTTGTCCTTGGTGGGCGGAATGTTAAAGACATGAAGATAGTTTGAAGGAAATATGTAAATAAAATTGTAGATTTATTTTATGTATTATTTATTAATTTCGTCTGTTCTTGTGAGCAAAGTTTTGTTAAATAATTATTTCTGGTTTGTTCTTTTTCTAACATTTATATCTTTCACTAGATGGTGTCACTTGTAATATTACATCACGGTATGGTTTGCCTCATAGAACATTATATAGCTTACAATTTTCAAAATACAGACAATCGTTATACGCCATACAAGAAGTTTTATTTATCAATCACGGGATTACGGTGTTGGGAAAGTTCTGGGCAGTGAACAGTGAAAATTGAAATATATACGTAGAGACATGAAGATTTTAAGGATGAACTTATTTTTTTGATAATTTGTTTATTTATTTAAATAAAACGAATTTTCCTTTTCACCTTAGCTTAAAATACACCTGGCAACACAAAAACATTGAAGGAAAGACGCATGTAACCACTTGCGTCTTTCCAACCTAATAAATAAAAAAACTGCCATTCATTTAACATTTTTACATATTTTGGAAAGGTCATTTGAAGTTGAAAGGACGCTAATAGTAATTTACTACTTTTTTCTTAGTAAATAGTAGAAAAGCATTGGTAGTGAGACACAAAAAATAACAACCCGCAACTATTGAGTAATGATTTTAAAGTGGATATCATATAAGACTTACTACAATAATAATTAAAAATTTTGTACAACCTACTTCAATATAAATAATTAAGGATAACTCAAAAACTATTGGTCTGACCTCGATCAAATTTATGGGGCACAACCTGTGAAACACCAGCTCTTAATAATAAGATATAAGCTCTTAATAATAAGATATATAGAATAATAAGACAAGAATAATTGAAATTTAAGTAATCGATGCAAATATTGTTAAAGATGACGTAGCAACTGGTTAAATAAGTATTTTCTTTTATGTTGAATTTGTATAAGTCTTTTCTACTAAACAAACGTCATCTGTGATCACTGTTGATCACAAATGACGTTTGTTTAAAATTCTTACGATAATTTCTAAAATATTGATATTTGTGAATATTAAAAAAATTTAGTAGATGCGTCTTCTTATCATGAGTCGAATGGATATACCATAAGTCTTTTCTTTTATGTTGAATTTGTATACGGTTTTTCTACTAAAAAAAGTCATGTGTGATCAACAGTTACGTCTAAAACTCTTAAACTTTATCAAAATATTGATACTTTTTAATATTAAAAAAAATTTAGTAGATGCGCCTTTTTATCATGTGTCGAATGGTACACTTAACTCATTTATTCAAAAATTGTTAGATGCGCCCTTTTTTCTTATGACCGCAGCATTGTTTCGTACCGAGCTAGATACAGGTCGACAGCGGAGGGAGTGTGGGTACAGTCGCGTTCTAAAGTACTACATGGTATTGGGCTATTGTTTTATAAAATTATAGTAATTAATTGTTTTATTGTAGAATCATAATAGGTGCTTTACTAGCTACTTAGAACTTTGGAAGAGGTGGGAATTAAAAATGGATAATGTTTACTTGATCATTATTTGTTATTTCTATCGTAAAATATAAAGTAGTTTGTAACAAGAAAACTTAAGCTAAGGGTGACACGCCGTCCATTATGACGTCTTGGGTCACATGGAAGCCAGATGTTGATGGTGTGTTGGTGTTACTGGATGCTACTTCATCATCACTTTCATCTTCGTTTGAGCTTCCGTCATCAGGTCAATCACATGGTATTTTTTTCGGTATTCTTCCTCAACACTTTTAAGTTTACTGCACAATTTTCCCCATTCACCTTCTCCTATCGTATTTACCTTTTCGTTCACTAGTTTAGTAATAAAAAAAAGATATAAGTAATTTTTCTTTCCTTCCTTTTTAAAACATCGTCGCGAGTCGCAAAGTAAGCTGTGTATGCGACTGTATTTTCGGAGCGAACAAAGCGCGGGAACCAATAGCATGCAGGCACAGTAATACTGGCGGATTGTTCCGCCGTCGCGCCCCCTTCGTACCAATATGTGATAAATCGCTCAGTGCCCAAGTTCAAGGCCAGCGTTCTTTTTTCACCGTTCGCGCGTACATTGACCTCTAGTCAGGTGATATCAATTCAGTAATTCCACTGCTGGTTTTATGTTTCTGTATTTTCATGATTTTTTTATGAAATTGTCGTTTCATTTACCTGTACCAACATGATGGCGCATGAATAAAGTTAATAAAACGTTGTAAAAATATGATTTTTTTTTCATCAGGATCGAATTTATTTGTGACCCATGATCAAAGGTATACTTGGTGCTGTCGCCTATCTTAGTTTTCGGGAACGTTCCAAAACTACCCTGTATATATATATTACGTAGTTAGAGATGAGTGGAAACGGTTGTGTAACCGATATATGAGTATATATCCCGCCGATGAAAATATTCTCTCGGACTCAACGCTGGTTAGTGGAATAGCACTAAGGTATTGAAGGCCAGTTAAAAGTGTTTTCACAGGAGCCGCCATTTGAGAATAATGTCATTTCTATTTTGAGGTATCATGAAGAGGTCGCGGTCAGTTTCACTGTCACATCGTGGGCTTTATATAGTCGTAGCCATAGAATAATTGCGTAATAATTCTATGGTCGTAGCTTTTTGAAGCTCGTAATTTAATTCATCTGCTTAGGTTAGAAACCTTCATCCATATCAATAATCTGAACTTCCTTCTCTTTGATGATTTTTTTATAGGATAGGGTGACAAACCAGCACACAGGTCACCTGATGGTAAGTGGATGCTGTTGCCTATACATCTTAGATGTAGGTATATATGATAGATGTAGGTAGATGTACATGTCTATACATCTACCTACATCTATCAATAAGAATCAAAATGCAGGAAACTTGAGGAATAAATTGAAATGCCTCGTTACCTGTAAAAGGGTATCCGGTTCTCTGCATTCACCATATGAAACACAGCAGCATTAAGCTATTTTATGCTGGTATTCTGTGAGCTTCTCCGATCGAGCCGACTCATTCGTGCTACACTCATAATGTAGCTGCAGCATGGCTTTACTACGTATAAATTGCATGAAAAGTTAATAATGATTTAGTTCAGTTCATCACAGACTGGATCCAAACTGCAAGACTAGACTGAGACCCATAGACATCTACATCTATCTTCAATAAAGAATCAAAATGCAGATGCGTTGTCACCCGTGAGGACATACCAAACATACACTCACCATACGAAACACAGCAGGGTTAAGCTGCTATTTTACGTTGGTATTCGATGAGAGCTTGGTCATTTGCCGGTCGAGCCGACCCATTCGTCCTACAATTACTATATTACTAATATAACTGCGGTCTGTACCTAAAACATCCTTCATTGAAACCTGTTGTACCAGTTTCACAATACCCCTGCATATATGCAGGGGTATTGTGAAACGGGAAACGGGTATTGTAAAAGGTTTGCCAGATCGGAAGATCAAAATATCTGGACAAATTTTGAAAAAGTCGGGATTTTGGGGATATTGGGAGAAATAAATATTAAAGATAATAAGTTTATTTTTTAAATTAGGAATTTGTAGAATGTAAGTACACTTAATTTTTATGTTGTTACCCACATGTATTTGGCATTGGACTTTTAGAGTCTATCTATTTGAATCATTTGATAGTATTGAGAAAAATTTAAAATCAAACAATTTACTGCAAAGAGCTTCATAGTACACGTACAAATTGTTAATTGCTATTTTAAGTGCTGATTTAGCACGTGCTCGGCGGTGAAGGAAAACATCGTGAGGAAACCTGCATTTATTTTATAGGAGAGGGGGCAAACGAGCATGCGGCTCACCTTCACCTGATGGTAAGTGACTACCGCCGCCCATGAACAACTGCAACACCAGGGAGGGTATTGCAGATGCGTTGCCGGCCTTTTAAAAAGGAGTACGCTCTTTTCTTGAAGGTCCCTAAGTCGTATCGGTCCGGAAAAATCGCTGATGGTAATCGATTCAACAAGGAAGTCGTGCGAGGAAGAAAACATCTTCTAAATCGCACAGTGGTGGACCGCCAATTATCCAGATGGTGTGGATAGTATCGGGAATTCTGCCACGATGTGCGTTCGTAAAATTTGGCGGCTGGGATTAATCCGAACAATTCCTCAGAGCAGTCCCCATGGTAGATGCGAAAGAAAATGCAAAGGGATGCAACATCTCTTCGCAGTGTCATTGAATCGAGCCGATCGGAAAGGGCTCGGTCGTCGACGATTCGAGCCGCTCTGCGCTGGATGCAGTCAAGTGGAAGGAGCTGGCACTGGGGAGCCCCTGCCCAGAGATGGGAACAGTATTCCATGTGAGGCCGAACCTGCGCCTTGTAAAGTTGCAGGCGGTGTGCCGGCATTAAATACTGGCCCGCTCTGCTGAGCACGCCAAGCTTTTTAGAGGCCAATTTGGCCTTCTCTTCCAAGTGACCACGAAACTGCACGTCACTCGATATGTCGACACCGAGGATTCCGATACTGGCTGAGGCAACGAGGGGAGTGCCTTGAAACTGAGGAGATACGACAAAGGGGTTCTTTTTAGCGGTAAACGCGCAAACTTTTGTCTTCTGAGAATTAAACTGGACTAGATTTAGTCGCCCCCAGTCCGAGACTTTGTCCAGCAATGACTCGACTTCAGACACAAGTTTGTTCCGGTACTCGGAGACGTTTTCCCGAGAAATATTAGCACGGCCGGTGTATAGAGCATCACCAGTGCTGTCATCCGCATAGCAATGAATGTTACCAGTTAGCAACATATCATTGATATGCAGAAGAAACAGCGTTGGTGATAGCACACAGCCTTGTGGAACACCAGCGTAAATAGGCTTGTGGTCAGAACATGCACCGTCTACAACGACCTTGATGCTCCGATCTGCAAGGAAGCTGGTGATCCAATTGCACAATTTCTCGGGAAGCCCATAGGAAGGGAGCTTCGAAAGAAGCGCTTTGTGCCAAACCCGACCGAAGACCTTCGCAATGTCCAGACTAACGGCCAACACCTCCCCCTTGGGCTCTACTGCCTCCGCCCATCTATGGGTTAGGTAGACCAGAAGATCACCAGCTGATCGACCCCGACGAGAACCGTATTGGCGGTCACTAATCAGCTGGTGATCCTCAAGGCACCGGATAAGCTGGCAGTTAATAATGGATTCCATTATTTTGGAGAACAAGGAGGTGATCGCGATAGGCTTATATTTGGACGGGTCTGAGCGGTCGCCTTTTTTAGGGATCGGGTGGACAAAAGCTGTCTTCCATGAATTCGGGACTACGCCTTGGAGTAGGAGTACCGGAAAAGACGTGTTAGGACCGGTGCCAACTCCGGAGCACACGTCCTCAGCACAATTGGGGGGATTCCGTCAGGCCCACTCGACTTCTGGAGGTCCAGGGAGAGAAGTGCTTTGCGAACCGAGCGCTGTGATAACAGCACATCCGGCATGGAGCACTCACACCGCGGGATGGTCGGCGGTGTTTTCCCCCCGTCATCAAGAGTCGAGTTGGACGCAAAAAGGGAGCCTAAAAGGTCGGCTTTGTCTTTTGCGTCATGGGCCAGTGAGTCGTCCTCCCTGTGCAGAGATGGTAGTGATGGCTTACAGAAATTCCCTTGGCACGGGTTCCCGAAGGAAGGCGAACTAGTTTCTCGCCAATTCTGCCTATGTGCTCTGACTTTGCTTTGGCAAAAACTCCTTTGAAGGACCTGGAGGCGAAGTTATACTTCTTTTTAAGTATGCTGGTGTTTACATCCCGAGTCGCCGAAGCCGCAGCCCAGGCTTGATAACACTCCTGCTTACTACGTAATGCAGTTTTACAGGAGCGACCAAACCAAGGCTGAGATCTGCCTCCGATGGGTACCACAGATGATGGAATAAATAGTTCCATTCCCTGTAGCACCACATCAGTGACAGAGTCAGCAACAGCGCTGGGATCATCTTGCGAGAAGCAAACCCCCCATGGGTAGGATGCAAAGAAAGACCGCATTCCGTCCCAATCCGCCGACCTGTAATGCCAAACACGGCGGCAACCTGCAGAACGCAACCGCGAAGGGAGCGTGAGTGGCACCATACTCCGGATCAGACAGTGGTCCGAAGAGCCGAGAGGGGCATCGACGGAAACCTGATATCCGTCCGGATAAGAGGTCAGCAGAAGGTCCAACAGGGAAGGTGTATGATCCTCCACATCTGGAATCCGCGTAGGCGAAGTAACCAGTTGTGTCAGACCATATGCCAAGGCAAAGTCATAAACAGATCTCCCCGCATGATCGGTTAAACGTGAACCGAGCCATTCGGCATGGTGGGCGTTAAAATCGCCAAGGATCACGATCTCTGCGGATGGGACCTGTTGTAGCAAGGAATCTGTAGCCATTTGGACGTGGTCGATGAGTCGGTCTGTTTCGGCATTACCGCTATGGGACCTATAGGGGCACCCGTAGACGCGCGGATGGTCGTCGCTGTCTACGCGTAGCCAAAGGATGGACAGGTCCAAACCTTCAAGACTGCCGAGGCGTCGAGAACAGATGTCCTCTCTGATATACACGTGAACTCCAGCCCGAGGCACAAAGGAGTGCTCCAATTTGTACCCCGGGTAGGAGGGATACGAAATATCAGCCGGAGAGAAAACCTGCGTCTCGGTCAGGAAGAGCAAGGATGGCTTCATCGTCTCGAGATGGTAGTGGACGGCGTTTAGGTTAGAGTGAAGTCCCCTGATATTGCAGAAATTCACAGATAGCGTGGCAGGGGTCGCCTTGGTATTGTTGCTCAGTTTGTGCCCCGAGTAGTTATGTTTTTGAGCGGAATTTTGGGATTGGGGATTCTGGGATTGCAATAACATGGTCGTGGATGCTCAGCGAGGGATTCTCCAGGGGTACTGGTACCCTCCTGGGGTAGTCTATTGTGTAATTCCGCTACCATGTTGATGGGGGGGGGGGGACGTTAATTGGGCCTCCGGCCACCTGCACTCACCAGACAAAACGCAGAAGCAGAGCTTCTGCTTCACGCCGGTATTCTGTGAGGTCGTGGTACCAACCCGGCTCGAGCCGGCTCATACGTGCAACAGCAAAAACTGCTGCGTGGCTCTACCACCGTTAAAAGCATGTCTGAGAAATAAGAAAAAAAATTTTTCAAACACATGTGAAGTTCGCCAACACGCATTGGGGCAGCGCGGCGGACATTTCCTTGCCCTAAAACCCTCTCAGAAATGAGAGGAGGACTGTGCCCAGCAGTGGGACGTAAATAGGCTGTAACTTTACTTTACTTTACTACTGCAAAGATCAGTCTAATTACTAGCTCAGCTTTTAATAAATCAAAGGCCATACGTCAACTTTCCGAGAAGCTGTTGTCTGGAGATTTTTAGTTTTGTCGGGAGTGTGGAGATCATTTAAAATGTCGGGAGAATCCAGACGTATACAGTGCCTGGACATCTCGTTTGGGCCATGAAGTGACGGTTAATAATATCCATTACCCTATATCATCCCGTGGGTGTCTTAAGAGGCGACAGAGTGAAACTGAGGCAGGAGGTAGGCAGCAGCATCTTTCTGATAATAGCAAAATAATTTTATAAACACTGCAGTTGCCAATCCGCTCGCCAAGCGTGGCAACTATGTCAATATGGCGAAAGTTACAAAAAGACGGCACATAGTCCCCGGTGGCCGCGCTATTCCTGGCTGCGATGGTGACCATGGTAAAGGCGGGGCAGGAGGTGCTAAGAATATCAGCTGGAGACTCGGTTGCCATCTAAGACGACTCGACCTGGCAACATACACGCACACACCCTGGGACTGACTAGAAGATCCTGGAGCTGGAAGAAGAGATAGACAAGTTGCGCTGCGATATTATAAGATTATCTCAGATCCCAAAAGTGGGGGAGAAGATGGTAACCCTTGAATCCGGCAACTTGTTGTATCATCGGGAGGGCGACCATCTATCACAAGGAGGTGTCTGATTTATAGTCCACAAGTCTCTCGTTAACAGCGTTGTAAAGATTGGGAGTATGTCGACAAAGGTTACGTACCTTTTACTCGGAATCACCAAACGGTATTGGCTAAAGATCTACAGGTTTACGCACCAACCTTGGCACATCCCGATGAAGAGGTAATTTCCTCCAAAAATGGGAGACTTCAATGCAAAACTATGCGCAAAAGAGAAGGGTGAACTGAAGGTAGACAAATTCGGGAAGGGGCAACAGAAGCCATGGGGCCAGCGGCTCGCCGACTTCATAGAGAAAGAGGGACTCTTTATGATGAACTCTTTCTTCTGGAAGCGGCCCCACAGAAAGTGAACCTGGTCGAGACCCGACTGTTCGACAAAAAATGAGATAGACTTCATGACGACTAGGCGGCAACTAATCTGTGATGTCACAGAGATCGCGAGGGTGCAAACTAACAGCGGTCACCGAATGGTGAGAAGCGCACTGAACCTAAACGAAGATGGATAGGTTAAGTCTAATGAAGTCAACACTCCGTCTCTTTTTCACAGCCGCAGAGAGATGAAGTGAGACGAGGCGAGGCGATAATTGAAAACTGTATAGCAAAAATTCAATTTACTCCTAGCGTATCTTCAGTAGAAATGCTCAAGATTGACAAGGATATGGAAAACGACAACGAGAATTGAAATATTAATTTTTATTAACGTTGCAAAAGAAACACAACTCTCGCGATGGCCACAATCTGGGCAACGTGAATAACATTGCTAGGGGCCAGAATATAAGTCAAGTTAAGACAAATCGCATTAAAATCTTAGATCCAAGGTTTCTAAACGATAGAAATCGCAAGCATTAGTGTGTGTAGCGAAACTATTATAATCTCAAAATGAGGTAAATTACACGGGCTACAGGCGCATTGGAGGGGAGTAGCCATACGTAGGCGTTCCCCTCTGTCAAAGTATAAGTCCAAGTAAAAAAACTATTTGCAGCCGCACTGCTCACTAGAGTAATTCTAGTTGCGCGGCTGGATCGACATCCAAAAAAAAAGTTCTTTACATTAAAACATTTAGCCGACATAGCCCAACGGATTAGGAAGCTAAAGTGGCAATGGGCTGGCCATATAGCTGGAAGAACCGACAACCGATGGGGAAGAAAGTTCTCGAGTGGCAGCCTAGTACCGTCAGGAGAAGTGTATGGGTCCCCCCACTAGGTGGAGTGACGACCTGGTAGGTGGCTCGGGACCGTACTTTGTGGCATTCCTTGGGGAAAGCCTATGTTTAGCAGTGGACTTGTGAAGGGCTGTAATGATGATGATAATTGCTGCAAAAAGAAATCTGTCACGTCAAATTTATAAAAAGATGGCGTTACCTTTCCTATATAAGTAATTTTAATCACATTATTTAATTACATGCTCATACAATATGCAGATCGTTCGAACGACTGATCAGTCTGTATCAGAGTCCTATGTCTGTATGGGTGCTGCCATCTGCTTGGGATCCTATTTAATAAAAATTAAATCCAAACCCAAGTATACCACTGCAAGACTTCAAGATACTGTAAGATCATTCGGCGTAGATTGGACCAAAAATTAAAATTCAAGAACTGAAGGTAGCCGGGCTAACTATGACATCGGGATGTCAAACACCTCCCCGTGACCATGGGTGCTGTAAAGCACCCGAAACGTCGGGAAGTAATAAGTTAAATTAAACGCGATAGAATCCGTAAAAATTAGTTTCATTTAGTGTAAGATTTTTCCGTCACAACCCCTTCTGACGTTGTGTAGACGGCTTGGTGGTTATAAGGAAGGAGACGGCTCCGTGGCACAGTGGCTTAGCAATGAGTTGCTGCGCTGGGGGGGCGCGGGTTCCAATCCCGCACGGAGCAAGTATTTGTATGACCTACAAATAATTGTTTCGGGTCTGGATGTTTGTCCTTGTGCAATTTGTGTTTATAAACTGCCTCCACGATACAGGAGAAAATCCTAGGGTAGGGCTAACGTTTTTTTTTAAAAAAAATAAAAGATGGAATAATATCCAACTCCCTCGCACTTTTTATTATCTTGCCATGAAAGAAACATTGTTTTATTTTAAATAACGCTTCATTTTGATAGACGCTAGTAATTCATATATTTGTATTTGTTAATCAATAATATAATACGTTTATCAATAATAATTTACGACGAAAGGAACTTCGTTCCAACAGTGTTCCACGACATTCACACATGTTTTTTTGTTGTGTGTATCGTAGTGACACGACATTTGTTTTTGTGTGCGCTGATTTCCCCCTGGAAAAATGACAGACAGTTTTGTATCGGAGAAAAACGCTGTGGCTACTCCCTTTCGGTTCGCCGGTGGCCCGTGTTGTTTACGGGTAGCAGACACTTGTATCAATTAAAGGCGATAGAGAGAAAATATGCAATAATCGGCTCATAGTCGACATAGGGACGAAATAAGAGTAATGGATCCTGTTATATGCCATAACATGGCATAAACCAAATATGCTTTAAAATTATAATTATTAACATTTCTACCTGACTACCTCAAAAGGAGACTAATGTTTTTTGAATTTATGGATGTTTATTTTTCTTTGGCATACTCTGTAGCCTAAACGGCTGAATGGAATTTAATATGTAGGATGTCGTTAGATTCATCTTTGTTGTGAAAGGGACAAAGGGTACATAATTTTACTATTTTCTGTAAACTTTTTATAACAAACACACGCCAGTCCCCCAGAAGGGTAGGCAGAGACTACGGACTTTAGACCATTTTACACGATCCTGACACACCTCTCGCCTGCTCCACATTCATATACCTACGCATAATTTCTCGTCGGTTAAGGGTACTCTTAATTAGGCCCATTTTCAATATATTGCCAATTTGATCGATAAACTTTCGTATAAGGCAGCCCTTCCCGACTCTACCGTTCACCGCTGCAACATAAATTTGCTTTGACACTTTTATTTTTACGCAGTCTTTTTTATTACTGTTTGAACTTTTGTTTTATCAAGTTTAAAATTATGTTTGTATCAAGAGTTAACTTTTACATGTTTACAACAAAATTTAAAATTCTGTAGGACAGACAAACATATTGTTTTTATTAAATATATTATATTAAGTATATATTATAGCAGAAAAACGGCAAAGAAAATGCGTTGAATCTGAAAATGAGCCCTGTGTGATTTCATACAATGAAATAGCGTACCAGCGTAAAATAGCTTAATGCTGCTGTGTTTCGTATGGGGAATGCAAAGAACCGGATACCCTTTTTACAGGTAACGAGGCATTTCAATTTATTCCTCAAGTTTCCTGCATTTTGATTCTTGTTGACAGATGTAGATGTCTATAGGCAACAGCATCCACTTATCATCAGGTGGACTGTGTGCTCGTTTGTATCACTTATTCTATAAAAAAATGCAGTATGGCAAACGACGATAGATGCGCTTGGTAGCAATACATTTTTTTAACTTCAACAATTATGTAAATTCAAATAAAATGGCATTGTTCTATGTTTCGAAATAACAAAGACTTTTGTACATTTACGTTTAGGATATTTTTGATTGTTTGCTAACACACACTAATTTGTCATATTAAGTAACGAGTTTTTGATGCAACTATTCCAAATAATAGGAGAGCAAGGAGTAATTTTCGACGCGATGACATTTTTAATAGGGCTGCATTATTTATAAAAATAAATTCAAATATAGAAATAGCTACTTCCTTTTGACATAAGTACTATGTGTGATTCATTTAAAGCCAAACATTTAAAACCAATTCTTATGCAAACGAAAACCAATGTTTGATCCATTTTTATAATAAAGCAATTGTGTCCATATAAAACAGAACTCGTCTGGGGCCCGTTTTATACCCGAGATGCATCAGTAGAACTCATTACACAAGGTTGAGAGCATAAATTTACAGAATCGAAAATTTCAGATAACTCGATTTTAAATGGCAATAGCAATTAAGATAACGAGGTGAAAATAAACGACTGGTCCGTTTTAAACACATTAAAAAAAGGTTATTTAAGAAGAAGGGGACGTAGTGTTTAGCCATTGCGTCAACAACTAAGCAAGATGAGGCGTCTTATTCTCCTTTTAGTGGGTAAGTAAGTACTTTTTTTTGTTGTCCAAGATGATAAATTAGGCCTTATTTGTAATGTAAACTCACAGATACGAAATAATGTATTAATATAGTATGTGTTGAATAAAATGAACTTTACGGATTCTATTGTGTTTAATTTAACTTATTTTTAATTCGTGACCATAAAGCAGGAGAACAGAGGTGTTTGACATTATAATGTCATTGTAAGCCCGGGAAACCTTCACCCCGAAACGTCGAAAATTCAAAATAAGAAAAAGGAAGCGCGTAAACGCGTAAATTACATAACTTGTGCGTAAATTGCGTAAAATTTGTTTTATTCTTGTATATGTGTAAATATAAAAATCATTAGTATTAGTGTGTTAGCAATTTTATTATTGAATTTATAATATAACAACTATCGTGTAAGGATTAGCGATAGGTGTTGGAGCTGTTCGTCCGTGAATTTCATACTTTTTTTCTTAAAACTCAAGTGACAAACGAACTTACATTCACCTTATGGTAAGCGGGCAATGTAGCCCATAGACACTTGCAGCCAACCTCGCTTGAAGAATACCTCTGAGAACTAAGGTAGAATGTTTTACATCCTCTAATTGTACTGGGACTATCCATCCTTTAGACTGAAACGCAGCAGCGCAAGCACTGCTGTTTGGCGATAGATATAAATAAAAATAATTGATTTATAAATATAATGTTTAAATACAACAAGACCCTCGAGACAGGTAAAGCATATTTCATATTTAAATAAATAGACGCACTATGAGATGGATGAACTTTGCTGGCAAAACTAGTTTTTAAAGTTGGTATAGTTGAGTAATATTATATGCTTTATTTAACTATATGTATCCTTAGCAACCAAAATAGATACATAGCCGGTTGTAATTTTTGATCAACGTACTTATGACTGTTTTTTAAATTTTTAGAACGTTTGAATTTAAATTTTTTTTAATTAAAATTAAAAATTTTATTAGAAAATCAGCACTTTCATGAAAAGGAGAATGCCAGATTCTCTATAGAACTTCGCCCCACCCAAAAGTATGGTGTACACGAATGCCGTATGCAACATTTTTTTCTACTTTATTACTTCATCTTAATTACATAGTTTGAAGTCTCTAGAACGTGCGATTTTTTTTAAACTGGACTTTAATAATTACATTTACCTTATGTTTTAGAACAGCATTCGTTGCAGTTCATTGTAATGTCAGAATATAAATTGTCAGATGCTAATGATATATACATGTAAATAAGAATTTAAGGAGCATAATAATACAATGATCAGTAACATTGGAAAACGGAATCTCTTATATAGGGATCTAAAAGGTCCTTACACAATATAAGACTAGCACCACCTGTTTTTCATAAAATCTAAGTCCTAGTCATGTAAACGAGTTATATTATTTAAAAATTATTTTTCGAGATACATATTATTATGACATGTGTGTGAAGAAGGTATAAATATTTACAGATTAGTAACCAATTTTACGACAGCGACAGGACCATAAATGATCAACTATATAAAAAAGCTATAAAACTAAATATATCTATTGCAAAGATATCCATGTTGAAAGAAGAGTTAGGATTGTAAATCGAAATGAGGACACAAAATGCCCCTGCATCCTATCGACGCAAGGATGACAATCAGTGCACCTCAATATCGTGGATGCAATTATCAGAATGTCTGTAGTAATTAGCATACATATACATAAACACTCACGCCTGTCACCCAGAGGGGTAGGCAGAGACTATGGACTTCCATTTGGCACGATCCTGACAGACCTCTCTCGCTTCCTCCACATCCATATACCTACGCATACACGCTCGTCGGTTAAAGGTACTCTTGATTTGGCCCATTTTCAATATATCGCCAATTTGGTCGATAAACTTTCGCCTAGGGCGACCCTTCCCGACTCTGCCGTTCACATCTGCAAAATAAATTTTCTTTGTCACTCTTTCCTCATTCATTCTTTCTGCATGACCAAACCACCGAAGCATTCCTTTCTTAATTCTGGTCACAACATCATCTTGCAAACCACACTCTTCTCTTATTAAACAATTTCTCACTCTGTCATTCAGATTAGCAGTAAGTCAATAAGTAGGCGTGATCGAGTCCGTATATTAATAAAAGCATAAGTGGTCAGCAAAAGCAGGAAAAAAGTGCAACGGTAAAGAAAAAATGTAATATAATCATAATATATTTCACAAGCAAAAATTAGTCAATGTGTGAAAATATTCGACATTAATTTGAAATACGTACTTACGATATTGACACAATGACGCGTGTGTATCATTTCACAAAATGCACGGAAATCAATGATTGTTATTCAGTAATTATCTAATGCAATTCATGATTAGTATCGACTTATAATAATAATTGAGAATAAAAATTGATAAGTAACATTTTTTCATGACAGACTTATAATATATTTTAATAAAAATATGTATTGTTTTATACTTTATGCGTACGTATGTACTTATTCGTACAAAGAAACGCAGATGTTATTAGAAGACTGGAAATGTAAATATTAATCGTTGAAATCTTTGTTTTTAATAATATTTTACGGCAAGTTGTACAAAATAACGATTTATCGCAAAAAACTTCAAAATTCTTAAAATTATTTTTCATATTTTTACCTTTTTTGTACAAGGTGGGGCACGATCTGGCATTCTCCTTTAATACATTTTATTTTGTTTTTCTATATGAAACTGAAGTGACAAATGAACTTAGTCTAGTTTACACTGACTCTCTATACCCTTAAGACCCTCCGATAAAAGTAAAAGTATTCTGTGCTTCAGACCTTAGCTAATATCATGAAAAGCATTTTTATCAAACATTGTTCCAAAAAAGTAAATCTTTAAAGAAAATGTAACACCTATAAGAAGTTTGTTGTGACTTTTTACAATTAATTAAGGAAGTTTTTACAATTATAAATTATTCCAAATAATCATCATATTTAAATTTTTGTTTTGAGGGTCATTGTAGAAGCGTGCTCGTCGCGACCCCTGCCAGCCCTTTTCAGGGCTGCAATTCTACACAGCTGCGCACCCATGCCAACGAGGGTTAGGGCGTCCCCCCAAGGCGACGCACACCAGCTAGTCCCCGTTAGTGTGGAATGCAGCGCGCAAAGCGGCGATGGGGACCGCCACCCGTCACGCACAGCCCGAAACAGCGGAAGGTGGAGGACAGAGTGCAGAGTTGGCACGTGGAATGTTAGAGGAGGCATGAAAGATAAGACGAATGAGTTGATTGAAATAATGAAAGAAAGAGAATTAGATGTCGTGTGTATGTCGGAGACCAAACGGAAGGGCAGTGGTACTGAAGAGCTCCCTGGCGAGGCGTTAGCTCTATGGTCCGGAGTCCCGGAGAGCGAGAGCGCCCGCCAGGGAGTGGGGGTGCTGCTGTCGTCTCGGTTGGTCGATGTTATGACTGAATATAAGGTTGTGAACTCAAGACTTCTCTGGGTTCGCTTTAAATTGGGACTGACGAAGTTATTCCTTTTGGCTGTTTATGCGCCGGTAGCTTCGTCGTCCAGGGCTGAGCTGGAGGAGTTTTGGGAGAATGTAAGAGAAGTTCTAGATTTGGATGGGGGAAACGAAAGAATTGTTGTGTGTGGTGATTTGAATGGATGGGTTGGTGCCGCTCGACCAGGGTACGAGTCGGTGCTTGGAAAGTTTGGCGATAAAAGGGTTAATGATGCTGGCAAGCTTATACTGGCGGTATGCAAGGAAAAGGGTCTTCTTGTGACAAACACTATGTTTAATCACAAGAAAATCCATATGTATACTAGAGAAAGAAAGAATGAGAGAAGTATGATCGATTTGTTTCTGGTGGATGATCGACTGCGAAAACAGGTGATGGATACGCGAGTGTTCAGGGGTGCTGACCTGGGAACGGATCACTATCTAGTGATTACTAGATTTAGGGGTCTGTTCGCGGGTTGGCGCTACCGGACGGCAGTAACAGAACCACAGTCGGTCTGTCGCATCCGAAGCTGGAAGCTTCAGGAAGCGGATACTAGGGACAAATATCATGCGAGGGTAGCCGAAAAGCTTGACACCATCGATGGCAGAAATGAATGTGTGGAAAGAACATGGCAGAACCTTAGGGATGGAATGGTAAGTGCAGCGGAAGAAGTGTGTGGAACAATAAAAAGAGGCAGTAGTAATAGAAGAGATGTATGGTGGAATGATGAAGTGAAAGAAGCTGTAGAGAAGAAGAAGAAAGCATGGTTAGACTACTTGGCCTCTAGTAATGATAAGGATATGAGAGAGAAGATGAAATAAAGATATAAGCTGCAGAAAGTTCACACGAAAGCATTGATTGAGGAAGTGCGTGAAAGGTGTAGAATGGAAGCGGACGAAAGGTTGTCGCACAACTTTAAGGAGAACTCCAAACTCTTCTGGAAAGAGGTTGGAAGGACCCGAAGTGATGCGACGGCCTTAAGAATGAACAAAGTGCTTTCGAGAACTAATGACGTCCTCACAGAAAAATCGGACGTCATGCAGCGATGGAGCGAATTTTATAGAGAAATGTATGCGTGTGATGATCTTAGTGAGGGATCCGGGGATGATGCCGTGACTGGTACGCCAGACCTGGACCTCGATGACACTGAGGTCATCAGTATGAAAGAGATTGAACGTGTGATTCGAAGTTTGAAATGTGGTAAGGCTGCGGGGCTAGACAGAGTTACTGCTGAAATGGTCAAGTATGGTGGGCCTCGCGTCTGGGACAGCTTTTATCTGCTGTGCAATTTGTGCTGGCGGACGGGGGATGTCCCGGATGATTGGCGATCCGCAGTCATTGTGCCTTTATATAAAGGTAAAGGTTCACATTTTGACTGCGGGTGCTATCGGGCGATCAGCTTGACCAGTTTAGCAAGTAAAGTTTACTCGAAGGTTTTGACACGTAGGATGCAAGAGAAATCGGAAAGATTTCTATGGGAGGCACAATGCGGATTTAGACCTGAAAGAGGATGCACGGATCAAATGTTTTCTCTCCGCATGATCACGGAAAAGCTTCTGGCTGCTAACCAGAGGATTTTCTGTGCTTTTGTGGATCTTGAGAAAGCATTTGATAAGGTTGTAAGGAAGAAAATGTGGGAACTGTTGCCGGGGTATGGTGTGGATGGTCGATTGCTAAGGGCTGTGCAGTCACTTCACTGTGACTGTAAAGCCTGTGTGCGGGTAGGGCATGACTTGTCACCCATGTTTAGCGTCCAAACGGGCGTAAAACAGGGTTGTGTCATGTCTTCCTGGCTGTTCATACTGTATCTCGACAGCTGTTTACAGAAGCTGAAAGATAGCTGTTTGGGTGTGAAATTGGGTGACATAAAAGTAAATTGTCTGCTGTATGCTGATAATGCAGTGCTTATTGCACCATCAGAGGCAGGACTGCAGGCATTAGTCACCTGTATGAAAGAGGAATGTGAAATTAAAGGTCTCCGTTTGAATGCTAATAAAACTAAGGTTCTGGTATTTGAAAGGGACGAAGAGAGAACGAAGTGTGAAATATGGGTAAATCAGGAATGTCTAGAACAGGTAAATGAAATTGTATACTTGGGGAGTGCTTTTAGCCGGGATGGAAGATGTGATTTAGATGTGGACAGGCGTGTCGCTGCCGGGAACAAAGTCAATGGTGCTCTGACTGCGTTAGTTAAAAGGCAAGGTGTAGTGAAGAGTGCACGCCTTGCAATACATGACGCAGTGTTGGTACCGACTTTGTTATATGGCAGCGAAATCTGGGTATGCCAGAAGAAGCATAAAAGCAAGTTGAATGCAGTGGAGATGCGATCTCTTCGTAAAATGTGCGGCGTTACCATGGCCGACCGAAAGCGAAACGAAGAGATTCGCAATATGGCAGGTTTGAAAGATGACCTTATCACAAAAATTGATAAGGGCGTGCTTCGATAGTTTGGGCACGTTGAGCGAATGAGTAAAGACCGAATGGTGAAGAAAATATATAGCGCGAAAGTTAATATTAAAAGGTGTCGAGGTAGACCGAGACTAACTTTCGAAGACCATGTGAGCAAACTGCTCGAAGAGGGGAGGGTCAAGAGTACTCGGATACCTAGACGTGCATGTATGAAGAAGATAATGAATCTGAAAGAAGCGAAAGAGGTATGTAAGGATCGTGACACTTGGCAATCTGTTCTCTCTGGCTACCCCGTCAGGGATTGTGTTAAGTTAAGTTAAGTAAAATTTTTGTTAGCCATGAACATAAATAGACATGACATTCATTAGACAATCCATCCCCGGTATATTTTTGTTTACATATTGTTTTATAAAAACAATTTACATCCAATAAGTGAAAATTGATGTTGATTCTCAGATCCGAAGAGCATGCAATCACCGTTCGGATCTTGTACTATATTATTATTTTAAACAACGACAAATGTTACTGGAAGATACGCTTAAAGCGCCCTCCACATTCGCGCCGTGAACACCTGTGAAAGCCGCGAACCGCGAATGTGAATGGCGTTCGCGCCCGTTCACGGGCTTCGCGCTTTTTCACGCTTTGTTCCCCGTTCAGTGTCGGTATTTTGCGCCCGCGACAAAGGGTTTACGAGGCGTGAACTTTTTGTGAACGCAAGCGCATCCACACTCGCGCGTGAAATCAGTAATGCACGAGCGAGACTCGGTGCCGTGAGGTTGTGCTTATTTGTATTTGTTTACGGAGAACGGTGCGTCAAAATGAGCGTCAGTTGGACGAACGAGCAAGAACTCATGTTGATCGAGAGCTATCATGCCCAAGCCATTTTATGGGATGCTAAACACAAAGAGCATAAAAATAAAATGAAAGTACATGACGCATGGATGCGAATAAAGGAAATAATGAATATTGACGTGACTGATTTAAAAAAGAAAAAGAAAATCTAATGTCCAGTATTAGGAGTTATAGGGAAAAGGTGAAGGATTCTGTAAAGAAATCTGGAGCAAGCAGTGACGAAATTTACAAACCCATTTGGTTTTTTGCCTTTGACGCGATTGATGCTTTTCTAAGAGAAAGCGATAATTGTAAAAAAAAACTACAAATACGGTTAGTATGTTTTATTTGCAATTTATTATTGAAGTCAACATGTAAAGATTAAGAGGAAACACTGCGGGCGAGAGAAATGAAAAATAGGTATTTATAAAATGTATCGCTGTCGCGTAGTGCCCGAAAACCGCGCGCAAAGCGCAAAAGAGACGACTGCAGCTTGAACCGAAAATACCAATTAAAAGTACACAAAATCAACGTTTCGTTAGTTCTCTGATTACTTATCCCCAAACTTGACCGAAGAAAGGTTTTGGCCGCGTTTTTCTTTTTTTTTATATAATCTAATCGAATTTTTCTGGATGTTTGAACATAGCCAAAAATCTGACCTATTTTTTAGGTTTTTGAAGGTTCATTTCTATTTTAATAATTAATTTATGATTTTTTGTAAAATATTTTGCTCTGCTGGTATTAATCCAGGTAGGATAATGCCAGCAGAGCAAAAAAAAAGAAGGGAGGCCGTTTGTACGGAAAACGGCCGTGGTGTTTCCTCTTAAGGCAAGTTTTGTTGTTGGCTTAGTGCAAAAAAATAATTTGTGAATTTTTCTCTTATTTCTCTCACATTTGAAGCCGGTCGACGAGGTGTGGCAAATCACGAACAGCAGAATTGCTTTCCAATTCTTGTCTCCACGTACCGGGGTGTATGAGTATGTCATTGTTATCATACATGTCGATGGTCCCGGGCGGTGTATATATGGGTTACGAAGTATTGCTTCTTCTGAGATAATTGTGCAGCAATATACAAGTCATTGTAATAAGAGAAACCTTTTCTGGGCATAGCTAAAACGGTTTTTTAAACACACGAAATTTCGACACAAAGTATTCCGAATGTATTCTCTACAACAACACGTGCTCGTGACAATGTCTGGTTAAATATACGCTTTGGAGAACCATATTCTTGGATGCCTGGATAAGGTTTAACATCACATGATCTCTAAGTGGAAAAGCACCGTCTCCCAAAAATACGTACGGTACATCGACATTCAAGCCTGGGAGAGGGCTTGGTTCAGGAATATTTAAAGCATTTGCAAATTTTTTGCCATAGCAAGCTATTCCGAAATACTCCGCCATCACTTATCCTGCCTTGAGAACCAATATCTGCAAAAATAAAATTGTAACTGCTGTCTACCAATGCTAGCAACACAATGCTGAATGTTTTTTTGTAGTTATAATACTCTGATCCTGAATTACTTGGACATTCTAAAGTGATGTGTTTTCCGTCTATGAATCCAATAACGCGAGGATATTTACGAGCCAAACCATTTTCGATATCTAGTCATTCTTCTGCAGACGATGGAATCTGTAAAATAAATAACAAATAAATGTTAAAATTGTTTTCTTACTTTTTTTTTCAGGAGGAAGAATCAGTTGTTGACAATAAAGAGATTAAAGGGCAACAAGATGTACAAAGCCCGAATGACCAAAAAAGTTACCACACACAATCCGTCAGCGCAACAATCCACCTGAACTTCAAGATGCTGGCAAAGTTGTGCAAGATGCTCTTGCTACATTAAAGTCAACCATAAATAGGAAAGAATCCCAGTCCGACCAAGATGATGTTTATGACCTATATGGTAAAATGTTATCCAAAAAAATAAAGATATTACCTGAAGATTACCTTTCATGTATGAAATAGACGGCATATTCCTACGCCACCAACAAAATAGTCGAAATCGATATAACAGATCCTCAAATAGCCCAGCTTAGTCTACATCGACTGCGTATGGGATACCTAGCACATCACGCTCAACATATTCCGAACACCAATCTCCGCCTCCATCTACTCCATACACTGGTTCGAGAGTTATGGTAACATCGAATTGAGTTGTAGAACCTCCAGTCATCCACATTCCTGATTATAGCAGAAACACTGGTTCTAGAGTTACGATAACATCCAATAAAGTAATAAAATCTACGAGGCATTCACATTCCTGACTATAGCACTAACACTGAATCGAGAGCTATGGTAACATCGGATGAAGTTATAGAATCTCAAGTCATTCACATTCCTGAAAATAGCAGAAATACTGCTTCTAGATTTATGGTAAAATCCAATGACGTAGAATATCCAGCCACTCATTATATAGCAAACACAGATACTCCATATGAAGTGACAGAAGATTTACAAAGTGAATTTGGAAATGTCATTAACAAAGCATTTGATCTTGCCTAACTGGAAGTTAAAACGTTGCTACTTTTCTGGTATTCTGATTTTATTTTATTAGGATTGATCTCAGAATAAGTACAGACAAGTGCATGTCAAGCTTTACTCTTTCAGTTCTATTCTAAGTATTATTACGCAGGGCATAAGAAAACGGTACAAAATTTCAAAGTGTAAAGCTTGCCGTGCTCTTAACATAATCAAGATAAAAATGATTCTCTTTTGATATTTAGTTATCGGCGGTGCTACTTTTAAGTTAATTCAGTTATAATAATAAGTGATTATTTCAATTTTGAATAAATAAACACGATATTAAGTAAAATTTTATTTTATTACCTTAATTTCCTCCTTCAAGACTGGATTCAAAGCCAGGCATACTTCAGGTATGATCTCCGAAACTATCTGAGGTGAAATTTTGAATAAGAAATGCAAGCTTTCGTACCTAATTATCTGCAGAAGCCAAGAATCTTAATGTGACAGCGAGACGCACTCGAGCTGGAATTGCTTTTCGCAGTTGAGTATCTTGTTTCATAATCACTGGTGAAACCTCATTTAGTAAGTACTCGAAATCTTCTAAAGACATTCGAGTAAACTTTTTAAATTCAACCAGAAGCTTCGGCAACTAATTCCACCAATTGGTTTTCCATAGGCGAGCTGCAACAAATAAAATGACCCTATAAAACTCATTTTGTATGCAATAAAATAGAACTGTCAAGTGCATGTCAAGCTTAACACTTGCTGTATACTTGTGGTCCCGTTGTGTAAAAGGTTGATAAGCTTTTTGACAATGGTGTCGAATCGGATAGCGAATGCTTTAACTGAATCTCTTTAACTTTGAAAGTAGTTTAGTCCTGCAATTAAAACCACGTACAGTTTTTTTATGACTGACAGGACTAAACTAATTTAACAGTTCTTTCACGCCATATGAATGGACTCTGTTATCATACGTAGGTACCACATACCTTGTTCTGTTGTGATGTATCTTTGTCATCCACCATCTTCGTCTTCTCCATTTCTTTTTTCTTTTTTTTATCTTTTATATACACGTAATTGTAGTAAGCCAAAACGCATAGCGTAACGGCGATAGCAGTGCATATTTCGGCGTCCATTCTTGACGAGCGTGCGAACTAAACCGTGAACGATAGCGAATGTGGAGGACATGTTTTTCGCGACGATTCTGCGGCAAAATTACGGCGTGAATTCACGCCGTGAATCACACGTGAGTCTCGAGCCCGCGAGCCGCGCTTTCTTAATTGAAAAATATTATAAATATTTGTGTCAGGATCGTGCCAAATGGAAGTCCGTAGTCTCTGCCTACCCCTCTGGGTGACAGGCGTGAGTGTTTATGTAATATATGTATGAAAAATATTAGTAATTTAGACGTGGTACGTTCGTAAACAAACAAACGGACAGAAAATTCTCAAAATGAATAATATTCTCTTATAAAATGTAATGTACGTGGTAGAGCCATGCTGTAGTAGTTGTAGCACGAATGGGTTGACTCGACCGGGGTAGAACCGCGCTCTCATAATTCTATGAGACTCACCATACGAAACACTGGTATTCACCAGTGTTTCGTATGGTGAGTGTAGAGAACTGGTGGCCTTTTTTACTGGAAATGAGGCATTCTATCTTAGTCCTCAAGGGTGTATCTGCATTTTGATTCGTAATCGAGGATAGACGTAGATGTCTATGGGCCACAGCATCCACTTACCATCAGGTGGACTGTGTGCTCGTTTGTCACCCTTATTCTATAAAAAAATGCTTTCAATATTTAAAACGGCACCGCCAACTAGTGTCGAAGCTGAACGCGTTTTTTCAGCAGTTTCGTACATGTGCAATCGTGTAAGTAGTTGTCTAAAGGACGACAGCTTATATGCACTGACATTCTTGAAATTTCACTACCTACACAAAAGTCCTAGATTATCATCTAGGACTTTTGTTGGTAGTAAAATAATTTTTATTTTTGGTAAACTTATTTTAATTAAAGTTCTTAATAGTTATTTCAATGGTTTATTTTTTTAACTCAAAATACTAGCCCTATATTTAAAATAATCAATAAATATTATGCATTTTAACGAAAATGGTGTACATTTTCGTTATGTTGTCATCGCATGTAAATCTTTTTCGTCATCATGGATACGTTAAAAATCAACGACGTTTACGGAGCGAATACAAACGAACGCACCACCTGTCATTGGTTTGGCCGCTTCCGTTCTGGATATTTCTACCTGAAAAATTAACCTCGTAGTCGTCCGAAAACTGCTCGGCAATTTGTAGAAGTTGATGATACTCAATCTACGACAGAATTAGAAACAGCTTTTGACGTTAGCATCAAAAAGATATTGGTCTATTTTTGGGAAGGTACTCGTAAAAAAGCTTGACAAATGGGTGCATCATGATCTCAATGATCGCCAGCGCGGAGTACTCATCGAGACGTGCCCAGCACTGATCAACAGGCACACAAACGAAGGAGTTTTGAACCGCATTGTTACTTGCGATGAAAAATATATTGTTTGACAATTGCAAGCGCTCAGCTAGTTAGTTGGATCCTGGTTCAGCGCTTAAACAATACCGTAAGCGAAAATTTACCCCTAGAAAAGTGATGATCAGCGTTTGATGATCTAACGCCGGTTTGATTCATCATAGCTTCTAAACATACGGGATGAGCATTTCTGCAGATGTGTACCAACAGTGTTTAACAGTGGTAGAGCCACGCGGCAGCTCTTGCTGTCACACGGATGGGCCGGCTCGAACCGGGGTGGTACCACGACCTCACAGAAAACCAGCGTGAAGTAGAGGTTTACCTCTGCGTTTCGCTTGGTGAGTGCAGGTGGCCGGAGGCCCTTTTTACTGGAAATGAGGCATTCCATCTTAGTCCTCACGGGTGACAACGCATCTACATTTTGACTTGTAATTGAGGATAGATGTAGATGTCTATGGGCCGCAGCAACCACTTACCATCAGGTGGACTGTGTGCTCGTTTGTCACCCTTATCCTAAAAAAAAAAAAAAAAAAACTATGAAGAACTGAATACAAGGGTGGAGAAGCTCGCACGTCTCCAACCAGATTTGGTCAATCGCTAGTCACAGCTGCTCCTGCACGACAACGTACGACTTCATACTGCACAACAGACGGTCTCTAAGTTACAAGAGCTGGGGTTGGAAACTCTCCGTCATCCGCCGTACTCACCAGACCTTGCACCTACAGACTTCTACTTTTTCCAGAATTTGGATAACTTAATTTCATTCCCGAGGGGCTGTACAAAATGCCTTTGAAGAATTTCTTGCCTCCCGCCCAGCTGATTTCTTCAAAAAGGGTATTAATGTTGCATGGGTGATTACTTTGATTAAGGTTTAGGACGTGATAAGTCCTACAATAACGTAATGTTTTTTTAGCATTTTTAACCCCCTCCCCCTTGGTGATGCGTGGTGAGGTTTAAGACTAACCCCAAAAAATTTATTTCAGTAAGCGTTCTTGTAATCTATATTGGATTAAAAAATCGGTTGTCTGTAAAGTCGGTTTACTGACGATACATGAACGTGACAACGTCATAAGAAATATTTAATATCGAAAGAATCATTACGTTTATCGCCGCAATTATCGTTGCTATAAACAATTGACACCACATTCGCTCGCACAGTCGCTCGTTCCGTGCTCTCGCTTGCACTTTAAATGGAACGCCTAAGTAACGCCGCATGAGTCATGTTTTTTCGTGCCGGCAGCCAGATTCATCGATTTATAAGACGTTGTCACGTCAATAATTTAAAAAATATTCTAAGTACAACCAACACATATATTTTTTTGCAGTCGCAATGGCGAGTTCTGAAGAATTCGTCCCTGGCCATAAATTTTGTAGAACTCCGCTGGGCGATCGCATGGACAAAGCGTCTGTAAAATTGCTCCAGGTAAGTAATCAGGTACTGCTTTTGTTAGTGTCAGTTTTTCGTCAGGGTGAGAATAGGCACCATTTGCTTGGGTTCTGAAGCCTATAGTCACCTACAAGTAACATCAAACAAAAAGACGGCCGAGGCGTTGCTCTGAACAAAGATATGTATTACCTGCACTGTGAAGGCATTATGTCTTAGTACCGACTTCAGAAGCTATTATGCTTTTTTTGAATATAAGAAGTTCAAGGTAAACTGCTCGAATATTGTCTAAACAGTTACCGAGTCAATTAAATACGCATTATTAAGGATAACTCATAAACTACTGGTCAGATCTTGATCAAATTTATATGGAACCACATGAGAAGCACCAGCTTTCAAATAAAAAGAATCATCAATATCGGTTTATCTAGAAAAAAGTTATGAGGTAACACACAAAAAATACAGTTGAATTGAGTAGGTACTCCTTTTTCGTTTAAAAATAATCATTAAAATCAGTTCAGTCGTTTCCGAAAACTCGGTGAGCGTAAATAAATATAAAAAGATATTTTTATGTAAATTATACTACATAAAAATTCCTAGGCTTTCTCAGTTTAGGCCTACATCCGTCGCTGGCGGTGAAAGAAAGTACATAGTGAAGAAATACTTAAAAATGCCGGAAATTTAAAACTAGTTTAAAGCAAGTGATAAGATCCATCAAATTCCTTTGTAAAAAAAAAGTATCCAAAGCAGGTCTCTGTACGTCCCAACGATGGGTGGAAGTCTCCTCTAACTTATTTTGAGACATTTCTTCAAATTAGCTATATTCGACGGTATTCTCGTGCAGTGACTGTGATTCAATTCTTACAGGAGACCTATCTATCAAACACGGACTCTAACGTAGTCACGTCGCCACTGGGAGCATTACTGCTTCTGTCGCTGTATTCTGCTGGTGCCCAGGGCAAGAGCAGAGAGGAAATCATGCAGTTTCTTGGTTCAACAGAATACAAAGAGGCAAGTCCTATTTCCGTATTTTGTAATTATATTTATGAATACTCCGAATACGCATACATATAAATTATATTCTTCTTTTCATCTTTTAGTGTAATAGGCTTATAGGTGTACCCACCGTGTAATGGCGATGTAAGAATAGCCATTACTCCATAACGTCTCGTGGGTATCGTAAAAGTATCTTGTGGTAGAGCCATGTTACAGCTATATTATGGTTGTAGCACGAATGGGTCGGCTCGACCGGGGAAGGACCACGCTCTCACAGAATACAAGCGTCAAATAGCAGCTTAACGCTGCTGTGTTTCGTATGGTGAGTGTAGAGAACCGGAGACCCTTTTTACTGGAAACAAGGCATTCTATGTTAGCCCTCACCGGTGACAACGCATCTGCATTTTGATTCGTAATAGAAGATAGATGTAGATGTCTATGGGCCACAGCAACCAGTTACCATCAGGTGGACTGTGTGCTCGTACGTCACCCTTATCCTATAAAAAAAACATTTTATTAAATTTAAGCTTGGGCCAAACTGAGGCGAATCCCGCACAGGACGCGGGACGCGATTCGCTCGCGCCGATTGCGTCAACTAACTTGTATGGAGGTGTTCACATTGGCGAGAATAGTCGCACGTTCTGCAGCGAAATATATGCGGGATAGAGCCTGACTTTTCGAAATGCCGTTAAACCTTGAATTATTTTTACAAAAAGTAGAAGAAAACAAGATTCTATACGATATCGGCCACGAAGACTATAAAAATAATAGGTAAAAAGAAAAAGGGTATGGGAAGTTTTATCAAGAATCGAACACAATATGCTTCCGTATATTTTGTTCGATTCTTAATAAAACTTCGTTACAGCATTCTTCCGGCATACGAAAATATTATATACAGGCTGTCCCAGTAATGGTGGATAATCTGGTACGTGCGTGTTCGGGCGAAGGGGAGGGGACCTCGGTTCCCTAAAAAAAATTCTATCCCGAACGGTTCGCGGTCTACGCCATGTTTTATAAAATTCCGAAAATTCATACTTCTGGTCATATTTGTGGTTATCACGTCCTTAGTTTAATGCCTAGATCGTATTTTTTTCTTTCAATGTGTTCCCTAATAATGATGTTTCTAAATTACCCATGAAAGTTTTCAACCACTATGAGTAGTATTTTACAAGACGGCACTAAACATAAGTTTAAATTTTTTACTTTATTTAACTGCTAAGTTTAAGCACCTGTGGTGAAAAAAAAAAGTATAGGATCTGTGTGGCCAACCATTTAAAAAGTTTGCTTATATCATAAGGATTCTAAAACATTACATATCATGTACTTAATGTCATTACTTACTGAGCTATAGCCGTTAATGTGTAAAAAAAGGCATTTCATTACAATATTACAAAATTATTGGCAGATAGTTTTTTTAACATTGCATGTCTTTATTAGGTAAGCACATTTGTCGCCCTTGAAAATGTTACTTTAGTACCTGCTCGCCTTGTTAAATATGGTTAGTGCGTATCTCGACCTTCTCGACATCGCATGTGCTCTATTATTTCTGACTTTTGGCTACAAAATACTATTTCGCATTCTACTGGACTCTTGACTTGTCCATTTTGATTGGATTTTGATTGTTTGGTGATAATTGTGACAACTCGGTATTTTACTGAACTCATGATTTGTGCATAACAACAGGACTGTGTCATGTCACGAGAAATGTACACACCCCAAGAGTATGCTATCATGCATTTTATCTATGGTAAATGTAGCGTGTTTATTAGAGTGCACGGCATTTATTCAGAGGGTCCCCTCCTGCCTGCCTGGTGCTGGTATTGTTGGTGCGAGTTGCAGAGGACGATATCTGCCATTGACTTTGAAGAAATTGTCCATGATATGGTTGAAAAAGATCCGTCTATTTCGATGCGAGATATCGAACGATGCACTGGAGTATCGCACTCTACAGCACATCGGATTCTCAATAAAATGGAGACTTCACCCTTATTATGTTACACGTATGCAAACGCCCCTAGTATTGCCGGGTAATCTGAATGGGGCCAATTATTTAGAATTTCTGCAAAATGAGCTGCCCCATTTATTAGAAGATGAGCCACTAGCCATCCGGCAAAGAATGTGGCTCTAAAATGATGGTTGTACGGCACATTATGCCGTCCAAGTAAGGAGTTATTTGAACGAAGCCAACCGTGACCGGTGGATCGGCCGAACGGGACCGATATTGTGGCCACCAAGATCACCCGATATTAACCCATTAGATTTTTTGTTGTCTCGCTCACACAGCTTAGAATTCGTCTAAAAAAGGCGAGCACGTAGTAAAATAAAGTTTTTAAGGGCGACAAATGTACTTACCTAATAAAGACATGCAATGTTAAAAAAAAAACTATCTGCCAATAATTTTGTAATTTTGTAATGAAATGCCTACTTTTACACATTAACGGCTATAGCTCAGTAAGTAATGACATTAAGTACATGGCATGCTAATGTTTTAGAATCCTAACGATATAAGCAAACTTTTTAAATGGTTGGCCACACAGATCCTATACGTTTTTTTTTCACCACAGGTGCACAAACTTAGCAGTTAAACAAAGTAAAAAATTTAAACGTATGTATAGTGCCGTCTTGTAAAATACTTCCCATAGTAGTTGAAAGCTTTTAAGGATAATTTAGAAACATCATTATTAGGGAACACATTGAAAGAAAAAAATACGATCTAGGCATTAAACTGCGGACGTGATGATCACAAATGTGAGCAGAAGTACGAATTTTCGGAATTTTATAAAACTTGGCGTAGACCGCGAACCCTTCGGGATAGCATTTTTTTATAGGGAACCGAGGCCCTCTCCCCTTCGCCCGAACACGCACGTACACGATTACCCACCATTACTGGGACAACCTGTATAAAATCTTTTTTTATCTTTTCGTAAAGTGTGTATCAAAGAGTGAAACTCTCCAAATTCTATGCGTTGAGTAATCAGCTCATGAACCCATTTTCTTCTTTTGTTCCTCACATATTGCGATTCTTCTTCAGTTAATGATAATAAAAAAAAACCTCACTTCAATACGAGTATCAAAAGACATGTTTTCCCATTGAGAAACCAAAACCAATGACGTGCAGGATTCGCCCCAGTTTGGGAGGCTAAGCGAGCGAGCGAAACACGCAGATTGGCGTTACGCGTCCCGCGCGGTATTCGCCTTAGTTTGGCCGAAGCTTAAACCATTAAGAAATACCACTTATTTGAAGTAAACTTTTATCTTATTGGCGGTTTAAGGTCAAGAGCGTAACAAATTCAGCGATACCTGCTACGCGTAAAGTAGGGTGTGCACATGATTTCAATTTAGTTGTTTTAAATCGCTTTTGTATAATTTCATAATAATTTAAAATTAAAAAAATTGTACAGCCGACTTCAATATAAGTTGTTAAGAATAACTCAAAAACTATTGGTCTTACCTTGATCAAATTCATATGGGACCACACGAGAACTATCAGCTTTTATATAAAAAAAGAATCATCGAAATCGGTTCGCCCAGTACAAAGTTATGAGGTAACACACATAAAAAAAAACATACAGTCGAATTGAGTACCGTCTCCTTTTTGGAAGTCGGCAGAAAATTAAATGTTTCTTTCTATAATATTTGAAAAATATTTATGTATGCCATAGCCTTACGGTAAAAAGTCAGCCGGTATAAAAGTCTCTCACATCTTCTTCATCGTATGGTAGAAAAGGTATGCCATACTCAACCCGCTGCGCAACCGAATTGTCGATCGCGAATCGCGATCTACCAGATGTCTCGCACCTTGGACGCCGCACCCAATCGCTTGTCTTGGTATTTTACACAGGTTGCATTGGAGGCCATCAGATCTTTCTGGCATTTCGAATAGTCGCCTCTCATGACATCCACGAGACGAAATGAGGTGGCCAATGGGAGTCGCTGATACAAGCGTAATTATGTAGTACGTGAGCGAACGAGCTCTGCTAGACCTTAAAAGAATATATGTATGAAACGTTTGTAGATAAACTGGGAAAGTAAAACATTACCTAAATGCAAAATTTCATCTAACGTTAAGGCCGTTTTCGTGAAATGAATTACATATCTTTGTTTTGTCGAAGTAAGGGTGTCAAACCAGCACACAGTCCATCTGATGGTAAGTAGATGCTGTGCCCGCAGTCACCTACATTTATTATCTATTTTTATATTTCAGAATCAAAATGCAGATTAAAGTATAGGATTAACAAAAATAATTACTTATGTGTTGTTAAAACAGCCCTTAAAATACATCAAACGAAATGAATAAATGCTTGATTTTGAAAATGATTTACAAGAATTTACTTCAAGTATATAATTTTTTAGGTATTCGAATCGTATAAACACCTAAGCAACAGATTTGAATCAATGGATCAGAATTTTATCACTGTCGCCAACAAAGTGTACGTGGCTAAAGGGTATACGCTGGCCGACGAGTTCAATAACACAGCCTGTTCTTACAACAGCGAAGTAGATACATTCGTTTTTCAAGATCCGATGATAGCCACACAAATCAATAATCAATGGGTAAGACTATCATAATTTAATAAAATATTATTCAATTATAATATATATAATGTTTTTCCTTAACCAAAAGCATTATTGTACACGATTTAAAAATGTTTATCAATTTTAAATAATATTTTATTACAAGAATTTATTGGTAACTGCTTGACTTAGATGTTATCATAATATACGCTTGAACGACTGAACAGATTCTAATGAAATTTGGATTTTTTATTGGATACTTTATATAATAATCATTACTAAAGTCGTTTTTTGCAAAACGCAGCATGCAGGTAACAGCAGTTTATATTCTATCTACGTCCTACGCCTAATCGCTCTCCTCTCCAGTCGTGTCAGATTGCCGTCACATCGGGATTTGATTTGGGATTGTATGAGAGTTAGAAAATTGAGAGTGCACCTGTGCTTGCAAACACACTCGTGCTCTGTAATTCAGTGTTGCGCAGACGGCTAGTCTCTGTTGAGACTAGCTGCCATGATCGAAATATTTGGTCTGAAGGACACTTACTAAAATGTTAATGTACGTTTGCTCTATCATCGATTGCTTTTAAATTTTACACAACATTGCTTTTGCCGGCGTGCGCCGTTGCATATCATGGTGCAATAGGATGCGATTTCTTAGTCATTTTTCATAAACTTTTTCAAAGACACTGGGCGAATAAATGCTAGTGTACCATTAAGCATTACTGTCTTGTGCTGTTCAAGCGGGATTGTACAGACAAGACTCGTGTGGGAGAAAAAACGCAATAATTTTTTTGCTTACGCTTCTTGACTGCCTTAATTTTATTGTTTTCTAAAATGTAACAATGTATCCATGTTTCCTATCATACACAAAACTTGAAAGTCCGTGATCACACTTTAAGATCATTTTTTAGTTTTTACCACCAATCAAATAGAGCCCGTTTTTGTTCTGAGATGAGTTCATAAGAAATCGAGCGGCAAAAACATTTTCTAACGTTGAAATGATGATGATTATTTTTTATTTGTTTCATACTAATACCCAAATATTCTCGTCATAAGTGATGCGCCTATTTTCTTCACTTAGTCGCCTGGTAGTAGCCACATTTTCCTCAGTGATCGCAGTTAAGGGCCGACCTTCACGAACTTCATCATGGAGAGAAACACGGCCACGATCAAATTCAGATCAAAGTCAAATGAGGTGCTTCCTTCCCAAAAACATTTTGAAGACGAGCAATGCAATCTTGCGGAGCGAGTAAATATTTAAATTATAAAAAATCATAGCCCTAAAATATTTTTGCGTTAATTTCATTATTGACGAACTTCCTCGACTTCTTTATGACGACTTCTCGCCATACAATTATATACATAAAAATTATTTGTATTTAAGAGTTTCATAAGTTCAAGCGTTTATGTAGTAATAATAATAATTTAAAATTAAACATTTCGTACAACCGACTTCAATATAAATTATTAAGGATAACTCAAAACTATTGGTCAGACCTTGATTAAATTTATGTGGGACCACACGATTTTTTCAAATAAATAAAGTATCATCGAAATCGGCTCACCTAGAAGTTTTGAGATAACACATTAAAAAAGAACACACAGCCGAATTGAGTACCTCTTCCTTTTTGAAGTCGGTAGAAAAATAGAAACTGCTATCCCTAATCCCTAAAAATTCTGAACTGTAATTTATGACTAATTTTTAAGTTTGAGAACTTTGTAGGCACAATGAAATTATCTTTATTTTTTTGCCACGGGCCGATAAAAAGTCAAAGGGCCATATTAAGGACCCCGTATTAGAAAATCTTTTGGACAAATCAGCAGCGGCCGCGCTTTTCAACGTCATATTCTTTCAGGTACCAAATCAATCGCGACGCGCGCTTGATTTGTTTGTTGAATCAATCAATTTATTGAATCTAAAAACCTGTAAAAGAAGAACTACTTAATAAATTTACATGCAGTTTTCACTGCAATGATCTACAAGGATCGAGGACGATGTGTGTATTAAAAATTGTCCTAGCTCTTAGAGTTTAACATTAACAGTATCACTAGTCAATAGAGTCGGGAAAAAGTTTACTTAAGTAGGTAAGTGCTCCTGCATCTAAAATAATGGGCAACCAACAACAAGGGTTTAGTTGCATTTTTACGTGGTAGAGCCATACTGCAGCTATATTAATAGTATAGTTGTAGCACGAATGGGTCGGCTCGACCGGGGAAGGACCATGCTCTCACAGAACACCAGCGTAAAATAGCAGCTTAATGCTGTTATGTTTCGTATGGTGAGCGTAGAGAACCGGAGACCCTTTTTACTGGAAATGAGGCATCCTATCTTAGTACTCACGGCTGACAACGCATCTGCATTTTAATTCGCAAACGAAGATAGATGTAGATGTCTATGGGCCACAGCAACCACTTACCAACAGGTGGACTGTGTGCTCGTCTGTCACCCTAATTCTATAAAAAAAATGTGTGCGTCCAGCAGTGAACTTTCACGGGCTGTTAAAGAAAGAAAGAACTATTTATTTGATACACACTCATAAAAATATTATACAAACGCAAGAAACAAAAATATGCACGCATTTGTCTTAGACTGCTTAGGGTTATTACCTAATAAGGAGCAGCACATGTATGCATAATTAATTAATAATAAAAACAAAATAATTAAAATGTGACATCAAATAGTTCCATAACTAAACAAAATACTGCAAAGGCAGCGCAGAACCCGGGTTGTTTGAGTACTGTGAAATTTACAGCGAGCGCTTAGAATCTGAGCTACTACGGTTGAATTGATTAATATGTAATTCAGCTTCTTCTACATTCCATCTAATATTTTAAATGTTTCATAGGGTCACTGGCATGTTCCTTTCCAAGCGGCAGAAACTGAGGAGAAAGACTTCCACGTGAACAAGTCACTGATCGTGAAGAAACCTATGATGAACTTACAGGATTCCCTCTTCTACAATGAGGACAACGAAATTGGTGCTAAGGTAAGTGTTAAAACTGTCCAGTAATACACAAAATATCTTCTATATAAATAACATGATAGAGGTTTGCAGTTGCACGCGCATCACGGAAAAAACTACTGGATAGATTTCAATTAGGTTTTCTAAGTTTTTTTTTCTTAGACACTTGACCCTTATCTAAAAAAAATATTGCGATATCTTCAGCAACAACTTTATAAGCACTACTTGTTCAGGTACAAAGACGCAACGAAATGTTATTTATCGACTAAACTTTGGTACCTCAACATAACATTCTGAATGAACAACAAGTTATGTCATAATGTTATTAGTCCACGGGCTCACATATAAGGGATTTCAGTGATTAATAACAGGCTGAAAGTTTATACACAGCTTCGTTTTGACGAGACACCCAACTTTTATCATTGGACCTAATTCTGATAGTGGGAGGAAAAAGCGCGATAGGGAGCGAAACATTTCGATTTGATGAGTGTCTCAAATTAAATAATAACAATTTCTAAAAATCAATACTTCGAGAAAATACGATGGAAAACTGAGAAAAACTTGTGGCATACAAAATGAATGGTACCTTCCGAGTGAACCTCAGTTCTAACATGTCAGAATGGTGATTTGAAAAAATGTATTAATAACAGGCTGATTTTTGTTTTGGGGCTTGCAAAATATATATTTTTTATAAAAATGCATCGGCATACAAATTTGTTAGTAATTTTTTTGAGACCTACACTCGAAAGTTGTCAAGATTATGTTAATCTTTTTTTGATTAATAACAACTTCTTTATTAATTTTTTCTGTTAAGAATCAAACGTATAACACCATGAAACTGTGGGCACACAAAAAAAAAATGGAAGTGATTAATTACAAATGAACTTTTCGAAATTTTAAAACAAATTAAATCTTGAAAACATAACATGTTGAAGTGTTGTACATAATTTTCGCCAGCTTTTGTTTAAAATTGCTTAAATGGAAAATTCGTATACAATATTACAGCTTATTTAATGAAAATGAATATTATTTTTTAAATTACTTAATTACATAAACAATTACAGCAATAAAAACAAGGGAATTGCATGAAAATTTGTTGAAATTTCTTGTTACGAGTGATTGAGCTATTGAACTACTTATTTATTATATTATTCAGTTAACAACAATTTTTAAGTGATAGTCAAGTAAGGAAAAAATCATTGTTTTATAAAACAAATTGTAAAATCAGTTATCGTCTATAAAAAAATTAGTTCTAAGTTCGAAAAGTGCATATTTATAACTCGTGTAGGTACTTAAAATTAATATAAATTACATTTTTTAAATTTATTTATAATTTGAATTAAGAGTAATATCTTTATTTTATTATATTAACAAATTAAAAATATTTACCTAAAATACATATAATACATGTTTGTAGCAACAGTTTTTTCAGTATAATTTTTTTGCAGTGCCTTATAAAAAAACATTTATTACATTTGAATTTAGTTCAATATCGCGCCAAAAAATAATATTATGCTGAACTGTGTGATTTTGCCTTAGGTATAAAATCGTAATGGTCCCCACTCACGGTCAGTTGAACTGATGTCAGTTTAACTGACCGTGAGTGGGGACCATTAAACTGACCATTAAACTGACTGACCAGTTAAACTGACATTAGTTCAATTGATCATTTCAAACGGATTTAATCCAAAGAAAATTCGACACACACGATCAGTTCAACTGATCATTCCAACTGATCAGTTCAAACTAGGCCTGTTGATATTTTTAAAATATCGGATTTTCAATATATCGATAATTATAAATATAACAATATCGGAGTTTTATATATCGAAAACATAAGCGATATATCGATGCTTATTGCTTAAAAATGATTTACACAATTTATAATTTAGTATATTTATTAAACAAATTAAATTATAAACGTATGAAAATGTTAGGTTACAGTTCTTAGTAACCATGGTAGCTCAGATGGTTAGCGTTCGCTGTAAATTTCACAGTACGCGAGCAACCCGGGTTCGATCCCCGCCGGCACCAGTGAAATTGTTAATTGCAATTTTAAGTGCTGATTTACCACGTGCGAGACGATGAAAGAAAAAATCGTGAGGAAACCTGCATGTCTGAGAAATAAAATAAAAATTTCAAAAAACGTGAAGTTCGCCAACATGCATTGGGGCAGCGCGGCGGACGTTGCCCTAAAACCCTCTCAGAAATTAGGAGAGGCCTGCCCAGCTGAGGAGTGCCCAGCATTGGGACGTATAAGACTGTAACTTTAACTTTAATTATTGTTTAATTTAAATACGACAATTATGTTTACCAATATTTTTCAGTAAGAGTTTTCAAAAATACTTGTTGTTTTATATGTTCAGCTGTTTCAATACTGCGATTATTGGGCACTAGAAGATTGATTGTAGAAGTAATTCGTTCAGATGCTACGGATGCAGCTGAAGAAATCAAGTATTTAACAGCTATTTCTGATAGCACGGAAGTAAATCATAAGACACCTAATCAATTAAAATAACTTAAGGCTTATACCAACATTGAAGCACTTATTCCGTCGTTTTCTCTAATAGCTCACATGCGCAGACACTTAATACACATAATCGCATCACTTTGATAAAAATCCACTTCAAACGATTATTTAAACGGTAAAACAGGAGCAACCATCCGTTGATGGTCAAGCTCCTGCCAAAACGCACAGTAAGTAAAGTAGTACTAAGTTTCATTGATTCTAGTGATTTTATTAACACAGAGATATACTATACAAAATTACATTTCATTTTAAGATAATAAGCAAATAAATAAACTGGGGAAAAATGAACAACATAATATAGTGTACATAAAGTATAGTAGATTGGGTCCATCAAGGATTAGGGCTTAAATTTACGATGGTGTTGTAGATTAAATGATTTACGTGAAAAAATAAAAAAAAAATATTTTAAAAAACATATCGACTGTCGTATATCTATATTTCAATATCAAACTTATATTTCACTATATGTCGTCCAAAAATATTAAAAATAAATATACTTACTTACTTACTTACTTATCTTCACGCACAATCCCTGACGGGGTAGCCAGAGAGAACAGAACGCCAAGTGTCACGATCCTTACATACCTCTTTCGCTTCTTTCAGATTCATTATCTTCTTCATACATGCACGTCTAGGTATCCGAGTACTCTTGACCCTCCCCTCTTCGAGCAGTTTGCCCACATGGTCTTCGAAAGTAAGTCTCGGTCTACCTCGACACCTTTTAATATTAACTTTCGCGCTATATATTTTCTTCACCATTCGGTCTTCACTCATTCGCTCAACGTGCCCAAATCATCGAAGCACGCCCTTATCAATTTTTGTGATAAGGTCATCTTTCAAACCTGCCATATTGCGAATCTCTTCGTTTCGCTTTCGATCGGCCATGGTAACGCCGCACATTTTACGAAGAGATCGCATCTCCACTGCATTCAACTTGCTGTTATGCTTCTTCTGGCACACCCAGGTTTCGCTGCCATATAACAAAGTCGGTACTAACACTGCGTTATGTATTGCAAGGCGTGCACTCTTCACTACGCCTTGCCTTTTGACTAACGCAGTCAGGGCACCATTGACTTTGTTCCCGGCAGCGACACGCCTGTCCACATCTAAATCACATCTTCCATCCCGGCTAAAAGCACTCCCCAAGTATACAATTTCATTTACCTGTTCTAGACATTCCTGATTTACCCATATTTCACACTTCGTTCTCTCTTCGTCCCTTTCAAATACCAGAACCTTAGTTTTATTAGCATTCAAACGGAGACCTTTAATTTCACATTCCTCTTTCATACACGTGACTAATGCCTGCAGTTCTGCCTCTGATGGTGCAATAAGCACTGCATCATCAGCATACAGCAGACAATTTGCTTTTATGTCACTCAATTTCACACCCAAACAGCTATCTTTCAGCTTCTGTAAACAGCTGTCGAGATACAGTATGAACAGCCAGGAAGACATGACACAACCCTGTTTTACGCCCGTTTGGACGCTAAACATGGGTGACAGGTCATGACCTACCCGCACACAGGCTTTACAGTTACAGTAAAGTGACTGCACAGCCCTTAGCAATCGACCATCCACACCGTACCCCGGCAACAGTTCCCACATTTTCTTCCTTACAACCTTATCAAATGCTTTCTCAAGATCCACAAAAGCACAGAAAATCTTCTGGTTAGCAGCCAGAAGCTTTTCCGTGATCATGCGTAGAGAAAACATTTGATCCGTGCATCCTCTTCCAGGTCTAAATCCGCATTGTGCCTCCCATAGAAATCTTTCCGATTTCTCTTGCATCCTACGTGTCAAAACCTTCGAGTAAACTTTACTTGCTAAACTGGTCAAGCTGATCGCCCGATAGCACCCGCAGTTAAAATGTGAACCTTTACCTTTATATAAAGGCACAATGACTGCGGATCGCCAATCATCCGGGACATCCCCCGTCCGCCAGCACAAATTGCACAGCAGATAAAAGCTGTCCCAGACGCGAGGCCCACCATACTTGACCATTTCAGCAGTAACTCTGTCTAGTCCCGCAGCCTTACCACATTTCAAACTTCGAATCGCACGTTCAATTTCTTTCATACTGATGACCTCAGTGTCATCGAGGTCCAGGTCTGGCGTACCAGTCACGGCGTCATCCCCGGATCCCTCACTAAGATCATCACACGCATACATTTCTCTATAAAATTCGCTCCATCGCTGCATGACATCCGATTTTTCAGTGAGGACGTCATTAGTTCTCGAAAGCACTTTGTTCATTCTTAAGGCCGTCGCACCACTTCGGGTCCTTCCAACCTCTTTCCAGAAGAGTTTGGAGTTCTCCTTAAAGTTGTGCGACAACCTTTCGTCAGCTTCCATTCTACACCTTTCACGCATTTCCTCAATCAATGCTTTCGTGTGAACTTTCTGCAGCTTATATCTTTCTTTCATCTTCTCTCTCATATCCTTATCATTACTAGAGGCCAAGTAGTCTAACCATGCTTTCTTCTTCTTCTCTACAGCTTCTTTCACTTCATCATTCCACCATGCATCTCTTCTTTTACTACTGCCTCTTTTTATTGTTCCACACACTTCTTCCGCTGCACTTACCATTCCATCCCTAAGGTTCTGCCATGTTCTTTCCACACATTCATTTCTGCCATCGATGGTGTCAAGCTTTTCGGCTACCCTCGCATGATATTTATCCCTAGTATCCGCTTCCTGAAGCTTCCAGCTTCGGACGCGACAGACCGACTGTGGTTCTGTTACCGCCGTCCGGTAGCGCCAACCCGCGAACAGACCCCTAAATCTAGTAATCACTAGATAGTGATCCGTTCCCAGGTCAGCACCCCTGAACACTCGCGTATCCATCACCTGTTTTCGCAGTCGGTCATCCACCAGAAACAAATCGATCATACTTCTCTCATTCTTTCTTTCTCTAGTATACATATGGATCATTAACCCTTTTATCGCCAAACTTTCCAAGCACCGACTCGTACCCTGGTCGAGCGGTACCAACCCATCCATTCAAATCACCACACACAACAATTCTTTCGTTTCCCCTAGCCAAATCTAGAACTTCTCTTACATTCTCCCAAAACTCCTCCAGCTCAGCCCTGGACGACGCAGCTACCGGCGCATAAACAGCCAAAAGGAATAACTTCGTCAGTCCCAATTTAAAGCGAACCCAGAGAAGTCTTGAGTTCACCACCTTATATTCAGTCATAACATCGACCAACCGAGACGACAGCAGCACCCCCACTCCCTGGCGGGCGCTCTCGCTCTCCGGGACTCCGGACCATAGAGCTATCGCCCCGCCAGGGAGCTCTTCAGTACCACTGCCCTTCCGTTTGGTCTCCGACATACACACGACATCTAATTCTCTTTCTTTCATTATTTCGATCAACTCATTCGTCTTATCTCTCATGCCTCCTCTAACATTCCACGTGCCAACTCTGCACTCTGTCCTCCACCTTCCGCCGTGTCGGGCTGTGCGTGACGGGTGGCGGTCCCCATCGCCGCTTTGCGCGCTTGCAAATAAATATCGATATTTCTAAATAATAAATCTTATTTAGTGCCGTGTAGTGGCGATTAAGAATATCCACTACCCCATATCTTCCCGTGGGTGTCGTAAAAGGCGACAAAGGGAAACAGGCAGGAGATGGGCAGCAGCATCTTCCTGGTAACGGCAAAAATACAATAAAAAACTGCGGTTGCCAACCCGCTCGCCAAGCGTGGCAACTATGGCAATATACCCCCATGATGAAAGTAACGAAGAGACGGCCCCCAGTCCCCGGCGGCCCCACTATTCCTGGCTACGGTGGCGACCATGGTAACGGCAGGGCAGGGGGTGCTAAGAATCTCCGGTGGAGGTTCGGTTGCCACCTACGACGACTCGACCTGGCAACATACAACGCACGCACACTTAGGACTGACGAGAAGATCGTGGAGCTGGAAGAAGAGATAGACAAGTTACGCTGGCATATTATAGGATTATCCGAGATATTGACTCGCAGAAGCAGGTGGATACCATATATACGGATTTTAGAAAAGCATTTGACAAAGTTCCACACGGATGACTTATTGAAAAATTGCCCGGTGCTAAATTGGCGTTCATCATACTTACACGACCGTTCTTTTTACGTAGTTGTTAATGGGTTTAGCTCTTCAACAAATCTGGTATCGTCAGGTATACCTCAGGGGTCGCATCTTGGCCCAATTTTGTTTAATATATTTGTAAACGACATTGTTTCTTGCTTTGAAAACTCCACACCATACTTATATGCGGATGATTTGCAAATAACGAGAACAATTTGTTCACCAATTGATTCGATTTTATTACAGAGCGATCTAGATAAACTAACCAATTGGTGTAAATCTAATGGTATGCAACTCTACTGCAGTAAATGTCTTCATATTAAATTTACTAGAAGAAATAATATTACCCCAACGACATAGATACGTGTACAACGATATACGTGTAGTGGCGGTCAAGAATATCCACTACCCCATATCCTCCCATGGGTGTCGTAAAAGGCGGCAAAGGGAAACAGGCGGGAGATGGGCAGCAGCATCTTCCTGATAATAGCCAAAATTACAATAAAAAAAAAAACTGCGGTTGCCAACCCGCTCGCCAAGCGTGGCAACTATGGCAAATACCCCCCAATGACGAGAGTAACAAAGAGACGGCCCCCAGTCCCCGGCGGCCCCGCTATTCCTGGCTACGGTGGCGACCATGGTAACGGCGGGGCAGGGGGTGCTAAGAATCTCCGGTGGAGGTTCGGTTGCCACCTACGACGACTCGACCTGGCAACGTACAACGCACGCACCCTGAGGACTGACGAGAAGACCGTGGAGCTGGAAGAAGAGATAGACAAGTTGCGCTGGCATATTATAGGATTATCCGAAGTCCGAAGAGAGGGGAGGACACGGTAATCCTCGAATCCGGCAACTTGCCCTATCACACACTCGGCACACCCCGACGAGGAGGTGAAGGAAATGTATGAGGATATCTCTAAAGCCATGGATTCCTCCAAAACCCACTATACGGTGTTAATGAGAGACTTCAATGCAAAACTAGGCACAAGACAGAACGGTGAGCTGAAAGTGGGGAAATTTGGAATAGGGCAACGGAACTCAAGGGGCCAGCAGCTGGCCGACTTCATGGAGAAAGAGGGACTCTTTATGATGAACTCTTTCTTCCAGAAGCGGCCTCACAGGAAGTGGACCTGGTCGAGCCCCGACGGTTCGACAAAAAATGAGATTGACTTCATTATGACGACCAGACGACAACTATTCAGTGATGTCAGTGATCGCGAGGGTGAAAACCGGCAGCGATCACCGAATGATAAGAGGCACACTGAACCTAAATGTTAAGTTGGAGAGGTCTCGTCTAATGAAGTTAACGCTCCGTCCCCCTCGTGCTCTAATTCAAAGTCCCGAAACCTTTCAGCCCGAGTTACAAAACCGTTTTCAGTGCCTAGAAGACTGCAATGAAGTGGACGATTTGAATGACAAGCTCGTGGAAACTGTCCATGCGGTCGGAGCTAAGTTCTGCAAGACCCGCCGCAGAAGAACACAAAAACTTTTCGATCACACTCTTAATCTCATGGCTGTTAGACGGTAGATGAAGCTGCATTCTTCAACAGATTTGACAGCATACAGGCAAATGAACAGACAGATCTCCAAATGCATGCGGCGGGACTTACGAAACTTCAATACAGCTCGTATTGAAGAAGCGATCGAGCGGAACCAAGGCTCCAAAGTCTTTGCCAGAGATCTGTCTGCCAGAAAGAGCCAACTGTCAAGGCTGAAGACCGAATGTGGCAGCATCGTTTCCGGGGCACCTGAGATTTTGAGTGAGATTGAGAGGTTCTATGGGCAGCTGTACACGTTATCATTGGAGCCGCACGCAAGTGTGAGTAACGATCCAAGAGCGAGTCTTATCCGACATTATTCCGATGATATCCCGGACGTCAGTCTGAGCGAGATTAGAATGGCTCTCCAGCACCTTAAAAACGGCAAGGCCCCAGGCGAGGATGGAATTACAGCGGAGCTTCTGAAAGCGGGTGGAAAACTGGTACTTGAAGTCCTTCAGAAGCTCTTTAATTCCATCCTCCATGGTGGCATTACACCGGAGACGTGGAGCACAAGTGCGGTGGTCTTGTTCTTCAAGAAAGGTGACAACGCTCTCTTGAAGAACTACAGACCGATTTCCCTTCTGAGCCGCTTCTACGTGCAGTTTTCGAGAGTCATTACGAATCATCTCGCGCGCAGACTTGACGACTTCCAGCCTTCCGAACAAGCCGGTTTCCGAAAAGGCTTTAGCACCATAGACCACATACATACCATTCGGCAAATTGTACAGAAGTCCGAGGAGTACTTTTTGCCACCATGTCTGGCGTATGTGGACTATGAGAAAGCCTTTGATTCCGTCGAAATTTGGGCGGTGCTGCAGTCCCTTCAGCGGTGCCAAGTTGACTGTCGGTAAATCGAAGTGCTAAAGTGCTTGTACAGTAGGGCTACGATGCTTATCCGAGTACAGAACCAGAATACGAAACCTATCCAATTGCAGAGAGGTGTAAGACAGGGTGACGTCATATCCCCCAAACTCTTCACCGCTGCATTGGAAGACGTTTTCAAGCTTCTGGACTGGAAAGGATACGGTATTAACATCAATGGCGAGTACATCACTCACCTTTGATTTGCCGACGATATAGTCCTTATGGCAGAATCGCTGGAGGACCTAAGCACTATGCTCAATGACCTCAATAGTGTCTCCCAACGGATAGGTCTTAAGATGAACATGGAAAAAACAAAGATCATGTTTAATGTCCATGTCACACCTATGCCGGTAGTTGTTGGGAATACTAAGCTTGAAGTTGTTGACGAGTATGTTTACCTGGGACAAATAGTCTGACTAGGTAAGTCCAACTTCGACCGAGAGGTCAATCGACGGATTCAACTCGGTTGGGCAGCGTTCGGGAAATTACGGCACATTTTCTCGTCAGGTATACCTCAAAACTTGAAAACGAGACTGTACACCCATTGCGTGTTGCCAGTGATGACATACGGAACTGAGACGTGGTCCTTCACTGCTGGCCGGATGAGGAAGCTCAAGGTCGCTCAGCGAGCTATGGAGAGGGCTATATGCTCGGAGTTTCTCTGCGTGATAAACTCAGAAATGAGGATATCCGCAGTAGAACCAGAGTGACCGACATAGCCCAACGGATTAGTAAGCTGAAATGGCAATGGGCCGGCCATATAGCTCGAAGAACCGACAACCGATGGGGAAGAAAGTTTCTCGAGTGGCAGCCTCGTACCAGCAGGCGAAGCGTAGGGCGTCCCCCCACTAGATGGAGTGACGACCTGGTAAGATATGCAGGAAGTCGATGGATGCATGTGGCTCAGGACCGTGCTTTGTGGCATTCTTTGGGGGAGGCCTATGTTCAGCAGTGGACTTGTGAAGGGCTGTAATGATGATGATGAAATCTTATTTAATATCACTTCCTGCCTGTTAATATATATATATCTATACAAATAAATAAAATTGAAGTGTCTATTTGTAATGTCAAAGTAACAGTTTTTTACTAATTGCGTATTTGAAAATACATACGGTACTTATAACAAAAACACAATTTTTAAAATCTTTGTCTATCTTTCTGTCTGTCTGTCTGTCTGTTTGTTCCGGCTAATCTTCGAATCGGCTGAACCGATTTTGACGAGATATTCAGTGGCAGATAACTGATATTATATGGAGGATACTTTTAATTTAGAAATAGAATTAGGGTTCCGTGCAAAAAAATTAAAACCCATGAAATCCAATTGTAATAAATTACACGCGGGCGAAGTCGCGGTGAACAGTTAGTTAATAGATAGGAAATGATATTTATAATTTATAGGAGTCACGCCAACTAATGGCGCACGGCTGCGGCTCCATCGATCTAGAAATTATATATATATATATATATATATATATATATATATATATATATATATATATATATATATTATATATAAATAACGTTTCCTATATATTAACACTTCAAAAGATATTTTTATTCATGATAAGGTCAGTATTAAGTAAGACAGGTAACAGGTTTAACAGTGGTAGAGCCACGCGGCAGCTTTTGCTGTCGCACGGATTGGCCGCCTCGAACCAGGGTGGTACCACGACCTCACAGAAAACCAGCGTGAAGTAGAGGTTTACCTCTGCGTTTCGCTTGGTGAGTGCAGGTGGCCGGAGGCCCTTTTTACTGGAAATGAGGCATTCCATCTTAGTCCTCACGGGTGACAACGCATCTGCATTTTGATTCGCAAACGAGGATAAATGTAGATGTCTATGGGCCGCAGCAACCACTTACCATCAGGTGGACTGTGTGCTCGTTTGTCACCCTTATCCTATAAAAAAATCTGTTTATTAAATTACCGAATAGCGACACCCCACTGATACTAACTTGTACTCCTGTTACGGTGAGCCCAAACAATCCGAGGGCATTGGCACATTCTGAAGGTCTTATGATGACCAGATAATGCTTATCGGTTTTCAGTAACGGAAATAGTTAGGCCGGCCTAGCTTTTTATGTTTATCTAATTGAGCTCTCGACGTGTTACTTACTAAAATAAAGTTGAAGGACCCAAACGTTACGAATGAAAATAATTTAAACAAAACAAAATCCGTAAAGTTTGTTTTATTAAATGTGTAGTATGTGTATAATAAATCACCCAAAAATCATCGAATTCTAAATACTGAGTACAGGTAACTTGGTCATTTATAGGAATTGGTGTTAATGGTGCTTGTAGGTTTCCTTGAAGTACGCAGATAGTTTCGGTTTCTGGTTGTAGTTGGTTATGCTTTTTCCGTTCTGCCTTGTTTTTTATTGCCTGTAAAATATATGGAGCCCTTTCAAATGAGCCTAAACACGATGGTGTTTCGTAGTGGCATAACTGAGATCTTTTACCCCACCTTCTTTGTCCACCATCATGAAGGTAATATAATCACATTGAACTAGGTCTTTATAAAACCTTTCAAATGAGTTCAAACACGAACGTTCTACCTAGTGCCGCCACTGAGATCCTATACCCACCTTCGGATTCCACCATCAGAAAGGTGAGGTCATAACAGCCACCTAGGTCTTTATAAGCCTTTTCAAATGAGCTCAAACACGATCGTTCTATTTAGTGCCGCCACTGAGATCCTATGTCCACCTTCGTATTACACCATGAGAAAGGTGAGGTCATAACAGTCATCTAGGTCTTTATGAGCCCTTTCAAATGAGTTCTAACACGATCCTTCTATCTAGTGCCGTCACTGAGATCCTATACCCACCTTCGAATTGCACCATCAAAAAGGTGAGGTCATAACAGTCACCTAGGTCTTTATGAACCCATTCAAATGAGATCAATCGCGGTCATTCTATCTAGCGTCGTCACTGAGATCCTATACCCACCTTCGGATTGCACCAACATAAAGGTGATATCATCACAGTCATCTAGGTCTCCATTTACCTATTTGAAAATGAGTCCAAACACGATGGTTCTACGTGGGGAATGCAATCTCGTTCTCGCAAGATCTCGTCCATATTTTCCGAGACTGAGTCTCGTTTAATTTTTGTACGAGATCTCGCGAGATTGCGAGATTGAGCGGCGCAGCAAAATCGGTGTATATATCGTAGCGCGGTTGCGCGCGAACTGTTCTGCGCATGCTGTAGGCACTACTCGCGTGGGACTTGCGGGGGACGAGGCCCGGCTCACTCACTGTCATCACTTTGCCGGCATGCGTGCGGTTGTTTACGTAATTATCTAGTTTTTGTTGAATTTAAGGGATTTTTGTGATTAACTGGTTAGTTTAGTGTAACATTTAATGTAATTTGGCATTGAACTATGTCTACAAACTCAAAAACAGTGTACAGTGAATACGGAAGTTCATTAGAAGTTTGGAAATATTGCTTAAGAGCCAATGATGAACTCAGTGCAAAGTGCAAGGTGTGTGGGAAGATTTTGTAAGCTAAAGACCGTTCTCCAGAAGGCTTACACACACACAAACTTGAAGTCTATACATAACATTGATTCGAAAAAAAAAGGTTGAGGATGTTCAGATTGAGGAAAATGTAGAAACTTCAATGAGGACTGCGGTTGCCGGGCCAGCGGCAACAGAGCCAGCAGCTTCCGGACCAGCTTCTTCTTCAGATAGTACTCTTCAGCAATCATAATCATCAACTGTACCTAAAAAGCGAAAAATTACGGACCATTTCCACGACGAAGATACTTCGAAGGAAATTATGGTTTCAAGAATGGTGGCTAAAAACGGTTTACCTTTTCGTGTATTTTGCACCTCAAAAGACCTGAGAGACCTTTTTTGTTCTAAGGGACACAAATTACCGTCATCTTCTAATTCAATTAAACTTATGGTAATTAATTACGGAATGACCTTAAAAATAAAACTTAAACAAGTTTCTCAGCTAAAGCTAAAAAACTACAGATACAGATTTACATTAACCTTCGATGAGTGGACTTCCTCTAGAAATAGACGTTACATGAACGTGAATGTCCACACATGCAAAAAAAATGAAGCCATATTTTGGAATTTAGGCTTGATCAGAATATACGGCAGTATGCCTGCCGAAACTGCAGTGGATCTTTTGAAGAACAGACTTTCAGAATTTGAATTGTCTCTTGACGATGATGTAGTCAACATTACAACAGATGGGGCTAAGGTCATTACCTCTACTATCAAATTAGGACGTTTAATTAATCCTCGACATCAGCTCTGCTATGCCCACGGCATTCAGTTGTCTATCATGGACATTTGTACAAAAAACAAGATTTATCTTTGTCTGAGGACAATGACATTGATGAGATATTTGACGTATCAGGAGAAGAAACCGAAATAAACTCCAATGAGGAAGATGACGTTTTTTACTCTTTTTTTCAACAAGAGAGGTAGATCTGGATACAGAGTACGCGAGTATCATAGAAAAGGTCAGAAAACTGGTCAGGCTTTTTAAGAAATCGCCAACAAAAAACGATCTCCTCCAAGTTTACATTAATCAAGAATTTGGCAAAAACTTACAGATACAATTAGATTGCAAAACATGCTGGTCAAGCCTTGCTGATTTGATATCGACATTTAATAAAGTTAAACTGTGTGTCGGCAAAGCATTGATCGATTTAGGTCTTGACACTAATTCGGATTACTCTTTGAGTGCAGAAGAGTATACAGTTTTGACAAACTTAGACAGAGTATTTCAGCCTGTCACACTCGCTGTGGAGGTCTTATGCCGTCGAGATTCTGACCTGGTTACTGCCGAAACGACTTTAAGATTTATGATACGCAAACTAGAAGAACTGACGACAACATTGGCAAGAAAACTAGCAGAGTCATAGAGAAACCGCATAGCTGAGTGCCGAACTTGCTTGACTTCAGTATTGATATATTTAAGAGATTATGTCAAATATGAGGAAGATTTGGAAGAGTATGCGCGAGACGAAACGTTCAAAATGTCTCAGAAAGTCAGTATCCGAAAAGAAATTAAAAAACTTATAGAGATTGCATGCAAGACGCAATACTACTATCATACACAAGAAACCTCAACCCTTCCGTCAACATCAGCAGCTGCTTGTAATGATGTTCTACTTGGCGAAAGCGAAGACGCTAATGATGATGTGCCCCTTTCTGTTCGGTCCACGGCTGGAAAAAGTATTTCCCTTCAAGAGGAGCTACTAGAATCGTTGACAGCATTGAAAAAACCCAATCGTTCAACAAATTCTGCAAATTCATTGGAGATACTCATTAAAAAAGAGATGAATTTGTATGAAGCTGGAGGGGTTAAAGGTGAACCCCTTCAGTTTGTACACAACTGTTTGTCGACTGTGGTTCCGACTAGTGTAGAGGCAGAAAGAGCATTTTCGGCCGCGGGGTACTTGGCCTGTAAAATCAGGAGTCGTATATCAGATGAAACCCTTGATATGCTGTGTTTTTTGAGAAGCCACTTTCAAAAATAACTTATCCTTTTAATAACACTGTCTAATAATACTTACATATCCTTAAAAATTACAAATGCTGCAGAAGGCTGAATAAGTGTTACATTTCGTATTATTTCGAAGTGTTTTTTTTTTGTTTTATTTTAAGTTTTTCGTTCATAATACTGCAGAAGGCTGATTTAGTGTTATATTTCGAATTTTTTTTATTTTTATTTTAAGTCTTTTGATCTTAATACTGCAGAAGGCTGATTTAGTGTTATATTTCGAAGTTTTTTTTTATTTTTATTTTAAGTTTTTTGTTCATAATACTGCAGAAGACTGATTTAGTGTTATATTTCAATTTTTTTTTATTTTTATTTTAAGTTTTTTTGATCTTAATACTGCAGGAGGCTGATTTAGTGTTATATTTCGAAGTTTATTTTTTATTTTTATTTTAAGTTTTTGTTCTCAATACTGCAGATGCAGAAGGCTGATTTTCAGTTTATATAATAAGAATAAGACTGACAAATATTATATTATAACGTAATATTGTGTTTTATTTTAAAATAAATGATTATAATATGCCAATTACATGTATGTTTTATTTTTATCTTATATATTGAAAATCAATAAACGGAATTAATAGTATTAGCGAATGTTTTTAGTAAAAATACCCAATTGGGCGAGATCTCAGAAAACTCGTAATCTCGCGAGACTGGCTTTACGGTCTCGCGAGATCTCGGCTAGGTCTAACATCTCGCGAGATTGCATTCCCTATTCTACGTAGTAGCATCACTGAGATCCTTTACCCACCTTCTGAGTCCACCATAAGGAAGGTGACATCATTACAATCACCTTGGTCTCTATCCTCTGTCAAACCAACTTCTCTAAATATATATGACGGCTCCGTGGTGAAGTGGTTTAGCAATGAGTTGCTGCGCTGGGGGGCGCAGGTTCGAATCCCGCACGGAACAAGTATTACTAGTATTACAAAGTACTAAGTACTACAAATAATTGTTCCGGGTCTGGATGTTTGTCCTTGTGCAATTTGTGTTTGAAAACTGCCTCCACGATACAGGAGAAAATCCTAGTGTTGGGGGTAACGTTTTTTTTAATAAAAAAATGTATAAAATAATATAAAATCTAAACAGCATATGTACAAATAATGTTATAAAAAATTATAAAATATATGTGAAAGCTACTAAGAAAGTATGTACTTACCAATAATGGAAACTAACTGAAGCCAGCGGATTACGGTGCGCCCGGAAATACACGTGGGTTGCCGTCAGTTAAAAATTTTAACTTAAGATTTCACATTCACGATCACTTTTTGGATGTACGTCAGTTCAACGGAGCGTTTAAGCGACAGCTCGCTCGAATAAAATCCGTGTGTTGTCGTCAACTTAAGATTTCACAATCACGGTCAGTTTTTGAATGTACGTCTAACTGACTGATCAGTTTAACTGACCGTGTGTGGCCACCATAAGGCCCACTATCCCCTCCTGTTCGTTAGCGTTCCATATGGGTTTTGCTTTAGTCTGGCGATGGGTCGTTGACGGTTTTTCGGTTAACGAAACGTTAACGTTGATTTATGTTTGTCAACTAGTTAATCAACTAGATAAGTTCGTCAACGAGTAACTTACTACTAATGTCAACTTGCAACGTAACGTAACTTGAACGGTTTTAATTTAACGTTATGACGTTCAATTTTAGAAACAATTTGATTCAATGTACATGTATGTATTGGAAAATGTTTGTTTAATGGTTCTACTTAGATGACGTTCCCTCCATACTTTTTTTTAGGCTTAGGACTGATTGAATACAATTAGCTATAAACCATATTCTACTCAGGCGTATTTAAAAGATCATCTGATTCTATGTGCGCAAATCAATTATTATTTTTTGCAATATGTTTTTTTTATAGTTTTGTTTTTTTTTTAAATATATTTTGTTTTTTTTTTCATTTTTTAGAAATGCAGCCACGATTCAATGTTACCCCAGTATGTCCCGACATTTTCAATTTTGTACCTCAAGTAGTCATATTTTATGCAATTGCAATTGATTGATTTTTTAAGTATTTATCATTAAATTATTTATAAGTTTAATTTTTTTCATGCACTGTTACATTGAATTATTATTAAAGTTCTGATAATACACTCAAAATACAAGCTTTTATTTTTATAACATTAGTTTAATACAAATGAAACCAGTGGTTACAAGACATAAGTACGGAGCACATAATTTTTGTAGGTTAACTAAAAAAATACCATTTTTTTTTGTAGGTCACTATTATATTTTGATTCAGAATTAAGTAAATAATCATAAATACATAATCTTGACAACTTTGGAGTGTAGGTCTCAAAAAAATTACCAACAAATTTGTATGCCGATGCATTTTTATAGAAATATATATTTAGCAAGCCCCAAAACAAAAATCAGCAAATTATTAATAAATTTTTTCAAGTCACCATTCTGACATGTTAGAGCTGAGGGTCACTCGGAAGATACCATTCATTTTGTACGCCACAAGTTTTTCTCAGTTTTCCATCGTATTTTCTTGAAGTATTGATTTTTAGAAACTGTTATTATTTAATTTGGGACACTCATCAAATCGACGTGTTTCGCTCCCTATCGCGCTTTTTCCTCCCACTATCAGAATTTGGTCCAATGATAAAAGTTGGGTGTCTCGTCAAAACGAAGCTGTGTATAAACTTTCAGCCTGTTATTAATCACTGAAATCCCTTGTATGTGGGCCCGTGGACTATATCGTTTAAAACGGATGTTATTGTTTAAGAGCAAATTTAGGTATTTTACGCACCGAGCGGGCGGCGAGCTACGCGAACGATACTTTCTTTCATATCTATTCACTCGCTCGCACTATATTACTGTGAGTATGGCGATTAAACGATCTTGATCTTCCATAATACAAAGTTTTCTTAGGATGGACTTCAGTGGATGGAATATTTTTTGGTGTGTCATTTTAATGTTATCTTATTAATTTATTATTATATAATTTATTATTTATTACTATATACCATTTTGATATATCATTCATTATTTATGAAATTTAGTGTCAAAATAAGTACACATAAATATTTTAATTGTTACGCCGTAATCGAATGTTAACCGATTCGTTGTGGCACCGATTTTCGAAAACTTTTAGCTGTGACGGCGAACAAATGGAAGGATACTTGTTTTTAGTGGGTAACTACATGTTTTTTACGTGTTTTCTTTGAAATTGAGAGTAAGCGACTTTTTTATGAAGAGATTACAAACCTTTTGTACAATTTTTTGTTTTATAAAAAATCATTTATATAACATTTATATTGGAAACCTTGGTTTTTATTAAATTAAATTTTCAATATATATAATAACATTTCTAAATATCAAACAATAAAGAACCTTAATTTGAAGAAAGATAAGGTTTATGATTCATTGATATTTACAGATGTTAAATATTATTTAATGTTATACAAATGTTAAAGTAAAGTCGATATGAAAACGTCTAATTAGTAGGAATAGTAAAATAAGTGTTTTCAAAAGGAAAAAAACGCCGGCGCTATACGGCGGTGGATTGACAAAAGACTATTTATTAGCGAACTTGCGGTTTCGAACTATTTCAAGCAAAAATAAACCTTATACCATATCACAAGAGCACATGGTACTTCGTAGGTCTATTCGGCCATATGATGGTAATAAGATAACAGTTCAACCATTTTACGCATAATTAAACAATAAGAAAAACGCATTGTTTTCTTTTAACAGGAGACTTGTTTTCCAGAAATTTATTTACAACTTGAGTTTGTGAGCTATCGCAATGAGTGCTATTATTTGTTACTTATTAGACTATTTTTCCACAACATGATTTAAAACCCACAAAGTAAAAATAGTACCATGTACACGTTAAAAAAGGTTGTCAACCCCTAAAAATATCAAATTTTCAAAATATCCAGAACGAAGCTGCAGGCATGAACTACTTGCAAAATAATGAATTTTTGTTCTGGATAAATCTTCCAAAAAAGCAATTTGAGCGAGTTATAACGATTTTTAAAAAGGCACGGCTCGCGTGTCATACGCCACACACAAAAGTAATCGATGGCACGCCTGGCGTGCCACCCGCACTGAACCGGTTAATAATCGATTATGTCTACTACCGATAGAATCGTGGTATAAATAAATAAACGGTTGCAACCTGTTTTACTAAATATAACAACCAAACGTAACTAATAATTTTTTTAATCGGTACTTATAGTCAATTACCATATTTTTTATTAGAAAAATGCGCGATGGCATTGACTGAACTTTTCTCGAGTCGATAATTTCTGGCAGTACACACTTTTCATAAAAAGCTTGTATAACATAATAACTTGGGTAACATATTGAAAATCTAAAATTGGTCGTTTTTATAAATTTTTAGTACTTTTACTGCATAATCTGGGTCAATAGATATTATGGCAAGTATTCAGACATTTTTATTTGCTAAATGAAGCTGGCCTTGGATTTGGTAAAATCAGTCATTATTTTGATTTAATGTTACACTTGAATCACTGAATTTATAACCTTTAACTTTTTTTTTGTCGAAAGGCCGTATCAAAATCTATTCCGAAAGCTGAAATAGGACATTTATATAAACCATTAGGTGAAGCCCTCAAATAACAATGATCTAGGTCAATGAATAGACCACATTTTTCTATAATAATATTTTCTTGTTTGCTCAATTGTGCCAATGCTACAGACTCGTTGTCCCTACCATGTTTAATGGAAGAGACGTGATCTAAATTATAACTATATAAAATAGTTTAAAACCGATCAATCAAAAACTGCGATCGTAGTTGACGATGCTCTAGCATGCAGGCTATTGACGCACATTACTGTAGTATCGAAACGATGCATCGTCCGAAATCAACTGACGCAGGTCCACCCTCGGCAAGCGCTCGCGCGTTAATGATCTCAGATGGCCGGCGCAGTGAAATATATAATACTTTTATTTAATTAATTAAAATATAATAGTAACGATTTAAAAAGTAAAAATAATTGTATGGTTTAAGCAAATGTGGATGATTATTTTGGTATAAATTTTACGTCTAAATAATGTAGAACTTCGGAAATATAGAGGCGTGTATCGAAGCTTTTTTGGTCGTTTTTTGAATTATATCGATTTTTTTTTCCTAGCGTGAAAAGCATATAACGAAAATGTATTCTACTATTATTAAAGTGTAGGATATCTGGGACATAAAAATATTTTTTTTGATGGTCGATATTCAATAGAATCTACAAATTAGAGCTCTTAAATCATGTCTTCGAGAGTTTTTGGCTAAATACGCATCGGGAGAATGATTATTACTGATTAAATAAATTAGTTATCTAAAATTCGCTCAGGGCTTATTTGAGGAGAGAAAACGAACTATTTTTACCAAGTAATTGTTATTTCAAGCAACGAACGATAAACATACAATTTCAACGAGGAAACCTTGTAATTTCGTGTTTCGTGTTCGTGTTTTGTAATACGCCTCTTAAACTTTACGTAATGATTAGGTACAGAAAAACGCGCTTTAATATATTTCAGATGTTTACTTTTGCAATGTACCTACTACAGAATATATAGGTACGTACATAATATAAATTACATATATACAATTTGAAGCGTTTATCATGCACAGACCTGTCGTTTATTCTGCCGACTTCCAAAACGGAGACGATACTCAATTCGACTGTATGTTTTTTTATGTGTGGTATCTCATAAATTTTTACTGGGTGAACCGATTTCGATGATTGATGCAATTTTTAATTATTTACATACATGTACAGACCTGTCGATTTTTACATAAATGAGAGAGACTTCTTTTCAAAATGAACATTTGTTAGTAATTTTACAAATTTTTAAAATAATAAATCATTAATTTTGATCAAACTCTTGTTTACTTGATACCACTCTCCCTCTCTTGGTTATCGAAACTCTTGTTATTTTGAACTTTTGGTCATTTGAAATTTCGCTCTGGTCTCTTGAGTTTCAAATTATCGAGAGTTGACTGTAGATATCACATATATACAGCTTTTAAGTCGATAGCTTGACACGTTGTATTCGGAACAATAATTTGTAAACAATACAAACAATTATTGTTTTGTGCGGGATTCCAAGTTCCAGCGCAATCATATTTTGTTTACTGCGCAATCGAACCATCAATTTTACCGAACTATTTCAACACTAATTTTACAGATGATCGAATTGCCGTACCGAGAATTAGGTTTCCGTATGGTCGTGATACTGCCTAACGAAGTGGACGGTTTGTCGTCAGTTCTGGAAAAGGTGGCTGAGAAGGGTATTTTAGACGACGTGTTCGCTTTGAGCCCAGCGGGAAGGGAAATCAACTTGTACTTGCCTAAATTCGAAGTTAAGAGTAAACTGGACTTCACTCAGATATTTCCTAAGGTTCGTAATGCTCTTATATTAACATCATCCTTTCAACTTGTTAGCTTATTACGGACCAAAGAAATTTCAAACAGTTTTTTTAATGACAAACGAGCACACAGTTCACTTGATAGGAAGTGGACTTTGTTGAAGTGGCTGTAGCCTATAGACACAATATCACTTACATCTATCCTCAATAAGGATCAGAATGCAGATGCGTTGAGGTGCGGACTATGATGGAATGTCCATTCAGTCGATAGGGTCTCCTATTCTCCTCGCTCAACATATGAAACACAGCAGCACTATACTGCTGTTTTATGCTGGTGTCCTGCAACGACGTGGTCCTTCGCCGATCGAGTCGACCCTTTTGTGCTATACAGCTATAATATACTGAGGCTGGTGACATATGATAGGTGGTAAAACAATCTACTTTTGGTGGGTGATGGTTATTACTTTCACATATTGAGATTTTAGCCTGTCCTTTATTTTGCCTTTACTTTCTGGCTTGTACTCATATATCACATATTTAGAATTAACTTCAAGAGGAATTAAAAATCATTACAACTTTGACATGTAAATTGTAATATTATTTTAAAGTTATATCGATTATCGTGGTACTAAATTCCTTGTATTACAGGCAACTATTTTTTTAATGTACTTGCAGCTATGCAGCTCTAGAGAGACCAGTATCACTGCGGCTTAAAAGATCTATTGTGATCGCTGCTATGTCTATAGTTCACTGCTAAGCCCTACATCCTCAATGAATAGAAAGAGTTGCTTATCTGTGAGTAATTTCACTTCTTCTGGGTGAAGTACATAGTTTCCCCAGATGAGTGCTGCGTTTGCGCATCAAGGATCCGCAATTTGTCAGGATATGTAAAGGCAACTAAAGTGACTGTCATTGATTTGGATTTTAATGAACTGACGATTTTAGAGATTTTTTTTTATCTCTTAATCCACATTCACTATAACTGTGGGATAATAGGAAAATGGAATTCGCTAAGTGGTGCATTGCTTTTTTTTCTTTAAAAAAATTGGATTATTATTTACATAAAGGTGATAAGACTTCTTTTCTGCCCAAGAGGCCTTATGTGTGGTTACCACTCTCTTACCTACTTCTGCCGCGAAATAGAGAGCCAGAATATGATTAATTACAGACTGTGAGACATTCAAGAGGTAACAACACATCTGTAGCTTTCTTTGTTTGAAGTTGGTTGCGTCCATGGGCGGTAGAGTCCACTCACAATCAGATGGGCAGTTAGTTCATTTGTCACTTCAGGTATAACATAGGTTACTAAAAAAATAAAATAAGATTAGGGATTAGAAAAAAATGTAGGATAAAAACGTTCCCCGCTTTTACAGCTGGGAGTGAGCAGAATATTCAGTGATGGAGCCCTGGGAATAGTGAAGGAGCGCGAAGTTGCCGTCTCGAAATTTTTCCAAGAGGCCACCGTGAAGGTCGACGAAGTAGGTCCTATGGCGGCAGCATTTACTGGTAAGCTGCTTCGAGTTGAAGAATTAGTTTGTAACTAAAAATTACATTTTTAGGATTCCGTGGTTACACAATAAGGAGCGCTTATAGTTTCGCCATGTCCGACCGTCCGCGATTTTGCTCAGAGACCCTAGGTGCTACAAATCTAATTTGGCATAGTTATAGATATTAATCACACCTAGAAAACTGAAATAAAATCTTCTCGATTCAGGGGTCCGTTTGCGAAATATTTAACTTTAAATTATTTATTTAAGTGTATTTTTCATTAGTCATGTGTGTGTGTGCCCCCCCCCCCTCTACAAACTAAACCGCTGTTTTAGGAAATATGAAAAGTAAACACAATAGTAGTATATAATATAATGAAGTTAAAAGGAAAACTATGACAGCTAAGTAGAATAAAGAAGTTAACGAGTAATGGTCGACCAACTTAAACGCACTTGGATTAGTAAAAATTTCGTTACAACTCCATAGAAAATGACCTAAATCTAGCTGCATTAATAACTTGGTAATGTTATTGTATACTGTTAAAATAAACATTTTAAGAAGATAACGCCGTGTAGAGGCGGTTAAGAATATCCACTACCCCATATCTTCCCGTGGGTGTCGTAAAAGGCGACAAAGGGAAACAGACAGGAGATGGGCAGCAGCTTCTTTCTGATAACAACAAAAGTACAATAAAAAACCTGTGGTTGCCAATCCGCTCGCCAAGCGTGGCAACTATGGAAAATACCCCCCAATGAAGAGAGCAACAAAGAGACGGCCCCCGGTCCCCAGCGGCCCCGCTATTCCTGGCTACGGTGGCGACCATGGTAACGGCGGGGCAGGGGGCGCTAAGAATCTTCGGTGGAGTTTCGGTTGCCACCTAAAACGACTCGACCTGGCAACATACAACGCACGCACCCTGAGGACTGACGAGAAGATCGTGGAGCTGGAAGAAGAGATAGACAAGTTACGCTGGCATATTATAGGATTATCCGAGGTCCGAATAGAGGGGGAGGATACTGTAATCCTCGAATCCGGCAACTTGTTCTATCACCGGGAGGGCGTCCCAAGGAGGTGTCCGACTTATCGTCAACAAGTCACTCGTTAACAACGTTGTAAAGGTTGAGGGTGTCGACGAGGGTTGCGTACCTTATACTCAGAATCACCAAACGGTATTCGCTGAAGATCATACAGGTTTACGCACCAACCTCGGCACATCCCAATCAGGAGGTGGAGGAAATGTATAAGGATATCTCTAGAGCCATGCATTCCTCCAAAACCCACTATACGGTGTTAATGGGAGACTTCAATGCGGCATAAGAGAAAACGGTGAGCTGAAAGTAGGGAAATTTGGAATAGGGCAACGGAACCCAAGGGCTAGCAGCTGGCCGACTTCATGGAGAAAGAGGGACTCTTTATGATGAACTCTTTCTTCCAGAAGCGGCCCCGCAGGAAGTGGACCTAGTCGAGCCCCGACGGTTCGACAAAAAATGAGATTGACTTTATTATGACGACCAGACGACAACTGTAATTCAGTGATGTCTCAGTGATCGCGAGGATGATAACTGGTAGCGATCACCGAATGGTTAGAGGCACACTGAACCTAACTGTTAAGTTGAAGAGGTCTCGCCTAATGAAGTCAATGCTCCTTCCCCCTCGTGCTCTAATAGCAAAGTCCCGAAACATTTCAGCTGGAGCTACAAAACCGTTTTCAATGCCTAGAAGAATGCAATGCAGTGGACGATATGAATGACAAGCTCGTGGAAACTGTCCATGCGGTCGGAGCTAAGTTTTGCAAGACCCGCCGCAGAAGAACACAAAAACTCTCCGATCACACTCTTAATCTCATGGCTGTTAGACGGGAGATGAAACTACACTCTTCAACAGATTTAACAGCATACAGACAACTGAACAGACAGATCTTCAAATGCATGCGGCGGGACTTACGCAACTTCAATACAGCTTATATTGAAGAAGCGATCGAGCGGAACCAAGGCTCCAAAGTCTTTGCCAGAGATCTGTCTGCCAGAAAAAGCCAACTGTCAAGGCTAAAGACCGAGTGTGGCAACATCGTTTCCGGGACACCTGAGATTTTGAGTGAGATTGAGAGGTTCTATGGACAGCTGTACACGTTATCGTTGGAACCACACGCAAGTGTGAGTAACGATCCAAGAGCGAGTCTTATCCGACACTATTCCGAAGATATCCCGGACGTCAGTCTGAACGAGATTAGAATGGCTTAAAAACGTCCCCGGGTGAGGATGAAATTACAGCGGAGCTTCTGAAAGCGGGTGGAAAACCAGTACTTGAAGTCCTTCAGAAGCTCTTTAACCGGTTCAGTGCGGGTGGCACGCCAGGCATGCCATCTTTTACTTTTGTGTGTGGCGTATGACACGCAAGTCGTGTCTTTTTAAAAATCGTTATAACTCGCTCAAATTGCTTTTTTGGAAGATTTATCCAGAACAAAATATTCATTATTTTGCAAGTAGTTCATGCCTGCAGCTTCGTTTCTGGATATTTTGAAAATTTGAAATTTTTAGGGGTGGACAACCTTTCTTTAACGGTCATCATCATCATCATTACAGCCCTTCACAAGTCCACTGCTGAACATAGGCCTCCCCCAAAGAATGCCACAAAGCACGATCCTGAGCCACCTGCATCCATCGACTTCCTGCATATCTTTCCAGGTCGTCACTCCATCTAGTGGGGGGACGCCCTACACTTCGCTTGCCGGTACGAGGCTGCCACTCGAGAACCTTTCTTCCCCATCGGTTGTCGGTTCTTCGAGCTATATGGCCGGCCCATTGCCACTTCAGCTTACTAATCCGTTGGGCTATGTCGGTCACTCTGGTTCTACTGCGGATATCCTCATTTCTGAGTTTATCACGCAGAGAAACTCCGAGCATAGCCCTCTCCATAGCTCGCTGAGCGACCTTGAGCTTCCTCATACGGCCAGCAGTGAAGGACCACGTCTCAGTTCCGTAAGTCATCACTGGCAACACGCACTGGTTGTACAATTTCGTTTTAAGGTTTTGAGGTATGTCTGACGAGAAGATGTGTCGTAGCTTCCCGAACGCTGCCCAGCCGAGTTGAATCCGTCGATTGACCTCTCGGTCGAAGTTGGACTTACCTAGTCGGACTATTTGTCCCAGGTAAACATACTCGTCAACAACTTCGAGCTTAGTGTTCCCAACAACTACCGGCATAGGTGTGACATGGACATTAAACATGATCTTTGTTTTGTCCATGTTCATCTTAAGACCTATCCGTTGGGAAACACTATTGAGGTCATTGAGCATAGTGCTTAGGTCCTCCAGCGATTCTGCCATAAGGACTATATCGTCGGCAAATCGAAGGTGAGTGATGTACTCGCCATTGATGTTAATACCGTATCCTTTCCAGTCCAGAAGCTTGAAAACGTCTTCCAATGCAGCGGTGAAGAGTTTCGGGGATATGAAGTCACCCTGTCTTACACCTCTCTGCAATTGGATAGGTTTCGTACTCTGGTTCTGTATTCGGATAGCCATCGTAGCCCTACTGTACAAGCACTTCAACACTTCGATATACCGACAGTCAACTTGGCACCGCTGAAGGGACTGCAGCACCGCCCAAATTTCGACGGAATCAAAGGCTTTCTCATAGTCCACATACGCCAGACATAGTGGCAAATTGTACTCCTCGGACTTCTGTACAATTTGCCGTAGGGTATGTATGTGGTCTATGGTGCTAAAGCCCTTTCGGAAACCGGCTTGTTCGGGAGGCTGGAAGTCGTCAAGTCTGCGCGCGAGACGATTCGTAATGACTCTCGAAAACAGCACGTAGACGCGGCTCAGAAGTGAAATCGGTCTGTAGTTCTTCAAGAGAGCGTTGTCGCCTTTCTTGAAGAACAAGACCACCGCACTCCTGCTCCACGCCTCCGGTGTAATGACACCATGGAGGACGGAATTAAAGAGCTTCTGAAGGACTTCAAGTACCGGTTTTCCACCCGCTTTCAGAAGCTCCGCTGTAATTCCATCCTCGCCTGGGGCCTTGCCGTTTTTAAGGTGCTGGAGAGCCATTCTAATCTCGCTCAGACTGACGTCCGGGATATCATCGGAATAATGTCGGATAAGACTCGCTCTTGGATCGTTACTCACACTTGCGTGTGGCTCCAACGATGACGTGTACAGCTGCCCATAGAACCTCTCAATCTCACTCAAAATCTCAGGTGCCCCGGAAACGATGCTGCCACATTCGGTCTTCAGCTTTGACAGTTGGCTCTTTCTGGCAGACAGATCTCTGGCAAAGACTTTGGAGCCTTGGTTCCGCTCGATCGCTTCTTCAATACGAGCTGTATTGAAGTTGCGTAAGTCCCGCCTCATGCATTTGGAGATCTGTCTGTTCAGTTGCCTGTATGCTGTCAAATCTGTTGAAGAATGTAGCTTCATCTCCCGTCTAACAGCCATGAGATTAAGAGTGTGATCGGAGAGTTTTTGTGTTCTTCTGCGGCGGGTCTTGCAGAACTTAGCTCCGACCGCATGGACAGTTTCCACGAGCTTGTCATTCAAATCGTCCACTTCATTGCAGTCTTCTAGGCACTGAAAACGGTTTTGTAACTCAAGCTGAAAGGTTTCGGGACTTTGGATTAGAGCACGAGGGGGACGGAGCGTTGACTTCATTAGACGAGACCTCTCCAACTTAACGTTTAGGTTCAGTGTGCCTCTAACCATTCGGTGATCGCTGCCGGTTTTCACCCTCGCGATCACTGAGACATCACTGAACAGTTGTCGTTTGGTCGTCATAATGAAGTCAATCTCATTTTTTGTCGAACCGTCGGGGCTCGACCAGGTCCACTTCCTGTGGGACCACTTCTGGAAGAAAGAGTTCATCATAAAGAGTCCCTCTTTCTCCATGAAGTCAGCCAGCTGCTGGCCCCTTGGGTTCCGTTGCCCTATTCCAAATTTCCCCACTTTCAGCTCACCGTTGTCTCTTGTGCCTAGTTTTGCATTGAAGTCTCCCATTAACACCGTATATTGGGTTTTGGAGGAATGCATGGCTCTAGAGATATCCTCATACATTTCCTCCACCTCCTCATCGGGGTGTGCCGAGGTTGGTGCGTAAACCTGTATGACCTTCAGCGAATACCGTTTGGTGATTCTGAGTATAAGGTACGCAACCCTTGTCGACACACTCCCGATCTTTACAACGTTGTTAACGAGAGACTTGTGGATGATAAATCCGACACCTCCTTGGGACAGATGGTCGCCCTCCCGGTGATAGAACAAGTTGCCGGATTCGAGGATTACCGTGTCCTCCCCCTCTCTTCGGACTTCGGATAATCCTATAATATGCCAGCGTAACTTGTCTATCTCTTCTTCCAGCTCCACAATCTTCTCGTCAGTCCTCAGGGTCCGTGCGTTGTATGTTGCCAGGTCAAGTCGTTGTAGGTGGCAACCGAACCTTCACCGGAGATTCTTAGCACCCCCTGCCCCGCCGTTACCATGGTCGCCACCGTAGCCAGGAATAGCGGGGCCGCCGGGGACTGGGGGCCGTCTCTTCGTAACTTTCATTATGGGGGGTATATTGCCATAGTTGCCACGCTTGGCGAGCGGGTTGGCAACCGCAGTTTTTTATTGTATTTTGCCGTTACCAGGAAGATGCTGCTGCCCATCTCCTGCCTGTGTCCCTTTGTCGCCTTTTACGACACCCACGGGAAGATATGGGGTAGTGGATATTCTTAACCGCCACTACACGGTATTCTTTAACGGTATATGGTACTATTTTTACTTTGTGGGTTTTAAATCATAATGTGGAAAAATAGTCTAATAAGTAACAAATAATAGCACTCATTGCGATCGCTCACAAACTCAAGTTGTAAATAAATTTCTTGGAAAAAAAGTCTCTTGTTAAAAAAAAAACAATGCGCTTGTCTTATTGTTTAATTTTGTTTAAAATGGTTGAACTTCCGTCTTATTACTATCATATGGCCGAATAGACTTACGAAGTACCATGTGCTATTGTGATATGGTATAAGGTTTATTTATGCTTGAAACAGTTCGAAACACTTCATGCATGAAAAAAGTTCGCTAATAAATAGTATTTTGTCAATCTGCCGCCGTATAGCGCCGGCGTTCTTTCTTTTTGAAAACTCTTGTTTTGCTATCCTTACTAATTAGACGTTTTCAGATCGACTTTACTTTTACATTTGTATAACAATAAATAATATATAATAACCCTTATTTTTTTCCATATTATGGTTCTTCATTGTTTGATATTTACGAGTACAAATGTTATTATTAGGTAAAAATTTAATTTAATAAAAACCAAGGTTTTCCAGGGTGATTTAGCTGTACCTACTTATATAAATGTTTTTTTTATAAAACAAAAAATAGTACAAAAGGTTTGTAATCTCTGCATAAAAAAAGTCACTTACTCCCAATTTCAAAGAAAACACGTAGTTACCCACTAAAAACAAGTATCCTGCCGTTTGTAACTTATGTTTGATGTGAACTACATTTAATTAGGTCTAAACAAGTGAAAAAAGCATAAAATGAACATTACTTTTACACATAGCTGATGGCACAAAAGGCGTGTCATCAACTTCTGTGGCGAAATATTTGTTCGCCGCCACAGCTAAAAGTTGTCTATAATCGGTGCCGCAACGAATCGGTTAATTCCGTCCTCCATGTTGGCATTACACCGGAGGCGTGGAGTAGAAGTGTGGTGGTCTTGTACTTCAAGAAAGGTGACAACGCTCTCTTGAAGAACTACAGACCGATTTTCCTTCTGAGCCGCGTTTACGTGCTGTTTTCGAGAGTCATTACGAATCGTCTCGTGCGCATACTTGACGACTTCCAGCCTCCCGAACAAGCCGGTTTCCGAAAGGGCTTTAGCACCGTAGACCACATACATACCCTTCGGCAAATTGTACAGAAGTCCGAAGAGTACAATTTGCCGCTATGTCTGGCGTATGTGGACTATGAGAAAGCCTTTGATTCCGTCGAAATTTGGGCGGTGCTGCAGTCCCTTCAGCGGTGCCAAGTTGACTGTCGGTATATCGAAGTGCTGAAGTGTTTGTACAGTAGAGCTACAATGGCTATCCGAGTACAGACTGAGAGTACGAAACCAATCCAACTGCAGAGAGGTGTAAGACAGGGTGACGTTATATTCCCGAAACTCTTCACCGCTGCATTGGAAGACGTTTTCAAGCTTCTGGAGTGGAAAGGATGCGGTATTAACATCAATGGCGGGTACATCATTCACCTTCGATTTGCCGAGTCCTTATGGCAGAATCGCTGGAGGACCTAAGTATTATGCTCAATGACCTCAATAGTGTCTCCCAACGGATAGGTCTTAAGATGAACATGGACAAAACAAAAATCATGTTTAACGTCCATATCACACCTATGCCGGTGGTTGTTGGGAGCACTAAGCTCGAAGTTGTTGACGAGTATGTTTACCTGGGACAAATAGTCCGACTAGGTAAGTCCAACTTCGACCGAGAGGTCAATCGACGGATTCAACTCTGCTGGGCAATGTTCAGGATGCTCAGGACCGTGCTTTGTGGCATTCCTTGGGGGCGGCCTATGTTCAGCAGTGGACTTGTGAAGGGCTGTAATGATGATGATGATGAAGAAGATAACGACTTATATGCAGTGCTACTATTAGCTTTAATTTTTCATTTGCGGGATAGATGGGGTATTATTATCAAAATCTAAAAGCTTTTTTTTTTGTATACCACTCCCTATTAGACTGATTTGAAATTAAGTCCTTCACCTACGATTTTCCTATTTGGGCCCATTTGTAGACGTTATAGCGGTTAAACCGCGCACTCACTTATTACGCTCATTATCAAGGAAGCCCAAGTATTGTGACGGGCAATTACGGTACCCTACCTCTACATTGTGCGACACCCGACACGCACTTAGCCAGTTTTTATAATATTATGGCAGTCACTTGCTTTAAATTCCACTATACAAGAGAAAACGAAATTCCTACTATGATATATAACATGCAATTTTAAATGAAAATTAGCATATTTTAACCGATATAAATTATTATTTCGAAGATTAGCGGGCTCTGCAGCGCAAAGGCTAAGCGTTGGGCCTGGCGCTGTGGGTTGCGGGGGCGAATCGAATCCCGTACGGAACAATTTTTTTCTATTGCCAACAAATAATTACTCCGAGTCTTGGATGTTTGTTCATGGTGTGCAATTTAGTCATATATCATGTTACACAAATAACTACACAAAAATTGGAAATAGCTTGATAGCAACACAGCATTCCCAGGGGTTATTATCATTCATAATTCTAATATTGTAATAACCCTTTTTATACCCTATGTATTTTAATTATGTATATCCTATTATATATATATATATATATATATATATACAAGCTTGGTTTAAAAAATGTTTTGAACTTAACAAAGGCCTTTAAATTACTTAAATTTTTGTGTACATACATACATTGCCCCGTGTACAGGCCGGTAAGAAAACCCACTACCCTATATCTTCCCGTGGGTGTCGTAAGAGGCGACAGAGGCAAACTGACACAGAAGATGGGCAGCAGCATCTACTTGATCATAACAACAGCAAATTACAATAAAAACTGTGGTTGCCAACCCGCTCGCTAAGCGTGACAACTATGGCAAAATACCCCCCCCCCCCCCATGATTAAAGTTACGAAAGGAGGGCCCCCAGTCCCCAGCAGCGCCGCTATTCCTGTCTACGGTGGCGACCATGGTAACGGCGGGGCAGGGGGTGCTAAGCTTCGGTTGCCACCCAAGACGACTCGATCTGGTCACATACAACGCAAGCATCCTGAGGATTAACGAGAGGATCCTGGAGCTGGAAGAAGAGATAGACAAGTTACGCTGGCATATTATAGGATTATCTGAGTTCCGAAGAGAGGGGGAGGACACGGTAATCCTCGAATCCGGCAACTTGTTCTATTACGTCCACAAATCTCTCGTTAACAACGTAGTAAAGATTGTGAGTGTGTCGACGAGGCTAGCGTTGAATGTCATACAGGTTTACGCACTAACCTCGGCACATCCCGATGGGGAGGTGGAGGAAATGTATGAAGATATCTCTTAAGTCATGCATTCCTCCAAAAACCACTACACGGTGTTAATGGGAAAATTCAACGCAAAACTAGGCACAAGAGAAAACAGTGAGCTGAATGTAGGGATATTTGGAATAGGGCAACGGAACCCAAGAGGCCAGTAGCTGGCCGACTTCATGGAGAAAGAGGGACTCTTTATGGTGAACTCTTTCTTCCAAAAGCGGTCCCACAGGAAATGGACCTGGTCGAGCCCCGACAAAAAAATGAGATTACTTCATTATGACGACTAGACGCCAACTGTTCAGTGATGACTCAGTGATCACGAGGGTGAAAACTGGTAGCGATCACCTAATGGTAATAGGGAAATTGAACCTAAACGTTAAGTTGGAGCGGTCTCGTCTAATGAAGTCAACGCTCCGTCCGCCTCGTGCACTAATCCAAAGTCCCGAAACCTTTCATCTTGAGTTACAAAACCGTTTCCAGTGCCTAGAAGATGGCAATGCATTGGACAATATGAATAACGAGCTCGTGGAAACTATCCATGCGGTCGGAGCTAAGTTCTGTAAGACCCACCGCAGAACAACACAAAAACTCTCCGATCACACTCTTAATCTCATGGCTGTTAGAAGAGAAATGGAGCTGCAGTCTTCAGCAGATTTGACAGCATTAGGCAACTGCACAGGCAGATCTTCAAATGCTTGCGGCGGCACTTACGTAACTTTAATACAGCTCGTATTGAAGAAGCGATCGAGCGGAATCAGAGATCCAGTCTTTGCCAGAGATATATCTGCCAGAAAGAGCCAACTGTCAAAGCTGAAGACCGAGTGAGGCAGCATCGTTTCCGGGACACCCGAAATTTTGAGTGAGATTGAGAGGTTCTATGGGCAGCTGTACACATCATCGTTGGAGTCATACGCAAGTGTGAGTAACGATCCAAGAGCAAGTCTTATCCGACACTATTTCGATGATATTCCGGACGTCAGTCTGATCGAGATTAGAATGGCTCTCCAGCACCTTAAAAACGGCAAGGCCCCAGGCGAGGATGAAATTACAGCGGAGCTTTTGGAAGCGGGTTGCAAACCGGTACTTAAAGTCATTCAGAAGCTCTAATTCCGTCCTGCATGGTGGCACTAATCCGTACGCATGGAGCAGAAGTACAGTGGTCTTGTTTTTCCAGAAAGGCGGCAATGTTCTCTTGAATAACTATATACCGATTTTCCTCTTGAGCCGCTTGTACATGTTGTTTTCGAGAGTCATAACGAATCGTCTCGCACGCAGACTCGACGGCTTCCAGAACTTCCGAAAAAGCTGCTTTCCGAAAGGGCTTTAGCACCAAAGACCATATACATACCCTTCGGCAAACTGTACAGAAGACCGAAAAGTACAATCTGCCACTTTGTCTTGGGTATGTGGACTATGAGAAAGCCTTTGATTCCGTCGAAATTTGGGCGGTGCTGCAATCCCTTCAGCGATGCCAAGTTGACTGCCGGTATATCGAAGTGCTGAAGTGCTTGTACAGTAGGGCTACGATGGCTATCCGAGTATAGAACCAGAGTACGAAACCTATCCAATTGCAGAGAGGTTTAAAACAGGGTGATATTATGCTGCAACCATAATATAGTTGAGGCGTGGCTATCTTGAAATTCGAGAGTGACGCTACGGCGCAATATTAGAATATCAAAAAGAAATAATTTGTTTTATTTCTGCAGGACTCATTGCAGTACCAATGTCTTCCTACTCTAAGCCACCGGAACCTATGGACTTTATAGTTGATTATCCTTTCTTGTTTGTTATTCTACATGAAGACGTGGTACTCTTTACTGGTATCTATACTCAATAAGTGATTACTGCGAAACAAATTTGAAGAATAAAAAATAAAAATTCAGTTGTGTTTTAATACCTTTTAAACATATAACATTAGTATCAACTTGTAATATAAGTTATTCCAAACAGTCAGTATATATATTATTTAAGTTAACATAACTTGGGCTCATCTTTATATGAAAGTGATAACAATATATTGATGATGTCTATGTAGATATACATACATGGATATATTTATATTATAACCTAAGAGTATACATATGCCAGCTATGCTTATGCATACTGAGATTGCAACAGGTGTGTGTGTGTGTGTGTGTGTGTGTGTGTGTGTGTGTGTGTGTGCGTGCGTGCGTGCGTGCGTGCGTGCGTGCGTGCGTGCGTGCGTGCGTGCGTGCGTGCGTGCGTGTGTGCGTGCGTGCGTGCGTGCGTGAGTGCATGCGTGCGTGCTTGCGTGTTTGTGTGTGTGTGTGTGTGTCGCCGGGAGTCCTTATAATTTTCGCTTGCATACGTTCGGGGCCTCTGTAGCCCGGGAGCCCCGTATCATTGATACGGCTGATACGGCGGTAGCTACGCCCCTGTTATAGCCCCATATCTAACGAGCATATTATACCTAATCCACCAGGGGACTACATGCAACTCTTATTGCAGGTCAGTTTAAGAGCGTAAACTGAACTGCCTTGCTTTTCGTCCCACGAACGCGTCTTATTGCAGGGCAACCTGTGATCACGTAACGAAACATTTCAGTGGCCGGTGAGCTAGCTGATGGTAAATAGTTGCTGTGTCCCATAGACATCTATACATTGATCCCCGAATAAGAGTTATATGCAGATGAGTAATTACAAGCAAATTATCCAAGAAAAGAAATGATATTGATAACTACTAAACTTACCTGAAAGTGGAAGGAAGAAGGAACTAGGTACAAAAGAAAACTTTTTCTTGATTTCGATTTTCGGTTTTGAAGATAATTTCCAATTTATGGTTATTAAAGAATATTACCTCTACTGTGCGACGATAGTACCACTACGAGTAATCGTGTAATATTTTCTGCTTTTACCAAAGACTATTAGGTAGGTATATGCACGAAGCGTATAAAATCACAGTGTTCCCAGTTCCCACAAATCACAGCATTTGAGCCGGGACTTCCAGATATATACCGTACTCTGTGTTTCCACTTTAATGGTTTCAGTTCCCCACGCTTTAATTGAGTTTTCCCCTTTTGGGCCATTTTTCCCCTCGTTAACTATATATATATATATATATATATATATATATATATATATATATATAAATTTTTCTATATTTTTTGTTTCTATTGGTCAAAGTAATCACCCATGCCATCAATGCATTTTTGCCATCGCAGTGGCAGTTTATTAATGCCCTTCTTGAAGAAATCAGCTGGACGGAAGGCAACAAATTCTTCACAGCCATTTTGTACTGCCTCTCGGTTATTACATTTTTTCCCACCCAAAAGATTTCCAAAATCTGGAAAAGTCTGTAGGCGCAAGATCTGGTTAGTGCGCATGACGGCAAGCTTCCAACCCCAGCTCCTGTAACTTGGACACGGCGGCAACAAGCCATTGACAAAAGCTGGTTGAAGACGTTCGAGCTGAGCTGAGTTGTATTTCATAAAAACGACAATTTCACAGGTACTAATATATTTATTTTGTCGATACAATAGTTCATAACTATGATAGGGGATAGAGCTGTAGTCAAGTTAACAAACTCAAATTCACACTAAGTAATATCTCAATTTAGTGTCAAAACAGAAAATCACAAAATCTGGAACCGGTAGGTGGCACTGTGGGCTGTATACATATTTGATTACGCTGAATAAGATTCCTTATTATTAGTCTGTTGTTGATTCACCAATAAACTCTTATTTTGCTCGCCGCTACTTGGTGAGTGAGGTGAGGGTGTTATTGGTTTATTATATTACGATTTTTTATTGATTATTATTGATGTTAAGTTTTACGAGTACTTTGCTGATACTGTAACTTGTGTCCATAAAATGCCTCTAGCTACAATGTCATTCATATAAAAATAGGAACGTCAACGACCACGAACGACCGTCAAATGTCACTTGAAAAGTACGGTTAGCAAAGAAAATAAATATTCCATTTTTATATTTATTTAATTGATCCTTAAAGTTACAGCGCGTATATGCCCACTGCTGGGCAAAGGCTTTCCCCCATTTCTGAGGGTTTTTAAGGCAAGTATGTATCCACCGCGCTGCCCCAAAGCGTGTTGGCGAACTTCACATGCTCTCAAAAATGTTTTTATCTTATTTCTCAGACATGCAGGTTTCCTCACGATGTTTTCCTTCACCGCCGAACACGTGGTAAATCAGCACTTATTATTTATGAGTGTTATGTATAAGTTCGTCTGGATATAAGGTCTTTTGCAATTGTACAACAAGAAAAAATTATCTTTATTAGTTTTTTTATAGATTTCTCCTCTCTAGGTTTTTCTCCATTTTTCCCTATCAGTTTCTAAATTTCCCTTAAAAGGGAAATTGTCCCTAATTGCGAAAACACTTGCTATATTATCTATGGACGGGACTTCCATTTTCTCTCCGATCCCGACTTTTTAGTTAGCTTGCTACCATAAACTTAGAATATACTGGTATAGGCGCGCATAGTGTAGTGTGCAAGGGAGAAGAAAATTCCTTATGTTGAGGCCAAAGTAACGAGAAATGCCGTTGATTATCGCGTTGATGGACGTTAAATGTACGTGTAGCCATGACATAACGCTTTAATTTGACAACGGCATCAACAATGTGGTTTGCCGTTTGGCGATAACTCGAGTGGCGGTACATCAAAGACATTAACGCACAAAATAACGCGTTGAAGTGGCCACACTACGATTGTCCCATTGTCCACGGTGAGCGCAACGGGATCGCACGTATGGCTATGATGGAGTGGAATAATGAAAAAGTTAATACGTTTCTTGAGATTCTGCAAACAGAACCATGTTTATGGGATGATAAAATAATTAATATAACAAAAATTTACACTCATCAAATATAGAGTAGCAGCGTCAAAGCCCATCTTCCTTAAAATTCAAGGAGCATTAACGCCAACTTTAACGCTATTCAGTGGCATTGACATTGAAATGATGTTGACCGTTCAAGTGCAACCACTCACTTTATCGCGTTAAAATTAAAGCAATAATTGTTGCGTTTATAGGCATTAACGTTTCCTGTTACTGTGGCCTAAGCATTGTGGCAAAAAATGCAAGATAGAAAAGGATACAAATCTCATGACTCTGTAACCGATTTTGATTGACAGATCGGCATAAGTCGACACGAAAGAAATTAGCTCCTAGATATTTTGTAATTTTTTAGATTATAATAGTGTTAATATTTATAATTCATAGATTTTAAAATGGTTACATGTTCCATGAGTGACTATGGTGTCAATAGCAGAAATAATCATGAGGGCTGCACATTTGACAGGTAAATTCGCAAGAGGTCGTTACTGCTATGACCCGTCTAATTTTGGTTAAAATTTTTGTTATTTATACTGTTTAAAATGTAGAATGCATAGAATTATTACGTATAGAATACCAGTACGCGCATCAGAAGTGAAGCAAGTAAAACTCTTAGAATAATAACACCTAGAACGATAGTTCCCTACAAAACGGACGTTCAAAAGTGGGGCAAGAACCAGCAAGAACAAAATCTATGTGTGCGTTATCAACTTGTGTTTACGCTAGACGAAACACATAAATGAAAAAATAATATGGTCAATACATTAAATTTTCCCGAAAAGTAGGGAAGTTGAAACTATATTGGACTAATAGTTACAACCATAGATTTAGTATATACTTAGATTGGCAATGTAAAAGAGAAAGGGCATAGCTTATGCTTACGTTAGAACGAGATAGAATGGCTAGACCATACACGTACACGCTATCAGCCTGTATCAGCCTGACGTCAATGGGTAACGAAACAAATCCCGCTTATTTACGCGATATTTTTGATTTTGAAGTATTAATAAATATTTAAAATGTGTGATTAAATATGGTGACGTGTGACATACCTGAATTCAGTTCATCGAGAAAAGAAAATCCATAAAATTACACATTTTACATCTAAGTAGAATGAAATTATTTAGCACTCTAAATTCAATATTTCAGAACTAGTACAAATGTTTTATACACAAATGGATAGAGAAAAATATCGCATTTTATTACGATAATGCTCTAAATGCGTGAGAATTATATTAAAAATTATAACAAATACGTGAATTCCCACTATTTCTGACCAAATTTTTGTAGGGATTGACACTATCAATATCATCTTATCGATAATATATTTATAACAGGCAAAGGCATATCGTTGGATGCAGCCTCTTGTAACTTCGTTTTTTTTAATTTTCTATTTTTACGTTTTAGTGTTTCGTAATAGTAAATACTAACGCATTATTGTAAATACTTTAATGAGATGACTTAAACTCTTATATTGTTTCAGATTTCCATAAAATATTCAGGTTAAACAAAAATGTAATTTAAATGTAATAAATAGAAAGGATGGGTTCCCAAAAAAAAAAATTCAACTACATGTAGCAAGCACTTTGAACAAAAATGTTTTTATCATAGAAGTGCACAAAGAGTAAAGCTGCATTTTGCATAAATACCCACATTATTTATACCCTTGCTTATTTTCTTAATTATGTATTTTACTGTATATACGTTCATTTCGTTGGCGCATGTTCAAATGTGTACAACTTGTTGTTGTCATCCACGTGGCACGTGGTGTATATTTTTTATAAAACAAAAGTAACAAAGGAACTTACAGTATCACTTGATAATTAACGGCTACTGAAGTACTTGGTCACCTACAGTCATCTTCAAACAAAGAAAGTTACCAAATATTTTACGTGGTAGAGCCATGCTGCAGCTATATTAAAAGTATAGTTGTAGCAGAAATGGGTCAGGTGGACCGGGGAAGGACCACGCTCTCACAGAATATCAGGGTAAAATAGCAGCTTAATGCTGCTTTGTTTCGTATAATGAGTGTAGAGAATAGGAGACCCTTTTTACTGGAAAAGAGGCATTCTATCTTAGTCTTAACTGCTGACAATGCATCTGCATTTTAATTCGCAAACGAAGATGGATGCAGATGTCTATGGACCACAGTAAAAATATGTTTTGAAAATTAGTAAACGAATGCCTTGTGTCCTGCAAATTTTTTAACACACTTAACATACATGTGTACGATTCGCCAGCACTATCAAACGCTAAACACTTAATTATGAAATTAATAATCAAAACTTATTTGATAATTAGATTGAAGTATGAAGCAAAATTGCAAAATACCTCTAAAGGAGAGCTTACGAAATTTTTACAATAAATTAGTTATTTTTGGTGGAAAATAAAAATCACAAACTTTTTGTTTGTAGTTTTATTTTTATGCCCTCAAACATAATTAATATTCATTTTATGACACAGAAACAGCGTTCTGTATCGATAATTGAAGTGGATACATAGCGCAGCACTATTGTTGACGCAAACATGCACATTTTACTCACACGGGTGCATTTCGTTTTTGGTCTCACCCTAATCACGCCATCGCCAATCTAATGTATACTATATCTATGGTTACAACGTAACGTATGACTCACACAAATATGAAAATAAGTTTGTTTGAATTCTATTATAGAAGTGTAGCCCGCTAAATTCAAAATATTTTTGAATAGGATCTAGCCAAGTGAGAAACTTTTATGAACCATATAAATGTGATTGCATCATATTTTTCTTTGTAACTTTATAGAGACGTTATAAGTATATGACTAATGCAAGTTCGATAAACACCCGCCCGATGCCCGACACACGACTGTTCGACGAACCGTTGACCGTATTCAGTATCTATTATTCAGTTTGTTTTTAGCATTTTTTTTTAATAATCGTCGAGTAATGGTGTACCGCACCTTACTGCATGCATAATGTAAGCTACAATACGAAAAACACAAGAAAATTTTAATTTTGGTAGGTTTTACACAGTCCTCACGGATGACAATGCATCTCTTTATTGAGGATAATTGTAGATGTATATGGGTCACATCATCCACTTACCATCAGTTGGACCGTGTGTTCGTATGTTATCGCATCCTATAAAAAAATGTAAAGAACAAATTTTTGTATTTTAGTGGGTTTCCAACTGCTTTTATTTCGATTGTGTCTGATGTATTCTGTCTCACAAGCCGCAATGATCGGATCAGAAAGAAACATAAAACGTAAACCAAACATGCATTTATTATCAGACCATATAAAAAGTTTCCTTAAAATTCCATATTTTTTATTTTTTTTTTAAAACGTTAACCCCATACTAGGATTTTCTCCTGTATCGTGGAGGCAGCTTACAAACATAAATTGCACGAGGACAAACATCCAGACCCGGAACAATGATTTGTAAGGCATACAAATACTTGTTCCGTGCGGGATTTGAACCCGCGGCACCCAGCGCAACAACTCATTGCTAAGCCACTGCGCCACGGAGCCATCGATAAATAAAAACAATGCGTTGCATTTTTTCAATGTTGGCAGCCCTCGTAGTAATAAGTTGTCAAGTTGCGTTACGCACTCTATTTAATGAGGGCTAATAATCTTCCACTCACCAGATGTCGCTAGTTGTGACTGAGGTAATGTTTTCTTGTAACATAGTGTCAGTTAATTGGGAAATTAGTTTTAAATTATAGTTTATCATTATCTAAAATATTATATTATTACACAACATAATGCGTCAGAGGTTTGATTTTTTTAATTTTTTTCACTTTATAACTCTTTTTAAAAAAAATCGACTTTTAGTAACATTTTAGAGTTTAGTTTATTCATTTCTAATGTAATTAATATAAAATATAAGTAATAATACAGAAGGAAACCTTAAATATTAAATTTTCTTAAGAAATTATTATCCCCGCTATGAAATCTGTCAAATATTTTACCTCACTGTAAAGTGGCGCCGCCCTGGTAGCAGAAAAAGTCGTGGATGCCCTCATTCCTATTGACGTGTTTTAGTTTTAATTAAAAAGAGGTGGGAGAATTTTTCTTTCACTTTGGCAACATTTCCATATAATGTTATATGTCAGTTTTAAAAATTTCATATTTATTTTTGATGAATGTTTTACGTAAAAATATAAGTTCAAAAGCATTAGTTACTCGTGATATGTAATGTTATTATGTTTCTTGTGTTTCTCTGATGTACTGACATCCGTTCACTGCATAAAACGTAATTTTTGATAAAAATTTCGGGAGTTGTTGTCAACACGACACGACTTTGAGCACTAACGGGCCGAGTATTGAACTAAGCCATACTGGCTTAGTTTGAGTTGCCTCACATTACGGACGCGGACTCGGCTTCTAGGTGTTATTCTAAGGTAAAACTAACGTCAAACCGCGTAAGTTTTTAACAGTGGTAGAGCCACGCGGCAGCTTTTGCTGTCACACGGATGGGCCGGCTCGAACCGGGGTGGTACCACGACTTCACAGAAAACCAGCGTGAAGTAGAGGTTTACCTCTGCGTTTCGCTTGGTGAGTGCAGGTGGCCGGAGGCCCTTTTTACTGGAAATGAAGCATTCCATCTTAGTCCTTACGGGTGACAACGCATCTACATTTTGATTTGTAATAGAGGATAGATGTAGATGTCTATGGGCCGCAGCAACCACTTACCATCAGGTGGACTGTGTGCTCGTTTGTCACCCTTATCATATAAAAAAAAAAGTTCACTCCATTGAGTTATACAAGACTAGAGGAGCAAACCACATTACCGCGCGTCGAAAAAAGTGAAGCCACTATCTAACCGTGTAAGCAATAAAAAGGAGTTTTTTTTTTTTTTAAGTTGCAGTTATTTGTTTTTATTTTAAATTATGTATCTTTGCTTATCCGAGGAATAGAAGTATAAATAATGAAATTAAAGACATTTTTTTTCGAAGCATCTTTTATTGTACTGATAAATCAAACAAAAAAAATCAAGTAAATTAATTAATTTTGGGTTTCTTAACCAAGAAGATCTGAGTTTGAAATATGCATCAATTGTGAAAACATCGGCAAGTCTTTGTCTTCTAAATTTGGTCTTATGACATTAGCTACAAAAACTGTGGTTATTAATAAATTTTAAGATAATACTAAATGGTGTTAATCTGTCGTACTAATCCGCTTAAATGAACACGGTCGACATCGCTTTTTGGTCCTAGTTTGTCTTGATCCCGGAAGTGCTTAGAACTAATTAAAGTAGATTTCGTAGGCACCCAGTGAGTCTCCTTTCTCAGCAATCGTATTATTTCCACCCACTTCTTACTGTGTCCTGTATCTTTAGGTACCCTGCAAAATTATTAATATAAAATAGGTAATAAAATATATTTAATAGATCTAAGTATAGATCTCTAGAATATTCTAAAATAAGAATAATTAATTCCTTTGTACAAAGGTTGAAACATAGTTTTTATTACAATTTCCAAAATATTTCAAATCAGGGCTAACAAGTTAACTTATTCCATAAATTATATAGTAGTATAATGTGGGAAAATCGCAAAGGCAGAAAAGTGGCAACATTGAACCTAAATTGCAATATTCGATATTTTATTTCATTTTTTGTGTTTTTTACGTTAATATGAAAACATAAACTAAAACTTACGTGTGGAAAGGGATTCCGCTTGATTAATTATGTTTTTTCTGAACATGAATGGCATTCTTTCACTATGCATTTACCCATTTTTTGTCGTGAATCGTTCGGCTCAACTCGGGCGATGTTCAGTAACCAACGTTAGCTGGGCATATGGCTGTATATATAAATATAAATGTAAAATAAATAAATTACACCAAAAATTTAATTACAAATTTGTTTTGTAACAATATAGTAAGTTAGCAAGGTTCGATTGTATTTTGAACTATTCATTAATTTGTTTGATTCTTAATAAGCCTAGCATGGCTAAATTTAAAAAAGCGACATCTACTGCAACATGGACAAACTGTCATGACATATTAGTACCTCTAAGAAAAATTATAGTATGGACTGTTATGCCACTGGCGCAACGTCATGTCTTACGGAGAAGAGCTCGTGAAAAATTCTAAAAAATGACCGTTTGTGTTGTAAAATATTGTCACAACAGCAACACAAAAAGTTATGATATTACATCTTACATATAAGTTCATATATATAATTCATTATAAGTACGTAAAACTAAAAAAATACTTACCTAAGGTATCATAATACAAATGTTGCTAGTTGTGGGGAAAAAATCACAATTTTTAAAAAAAATATTGCATGCCTTGAGCGAAAGCGCAAGGTATGTTCTACTATCGCCTAAAAATTAAGATTCCAACGTTTTATCGAATAAAATCGTATCTAGCAATCATATTATACATATAAATGATATAAAAAGCACATTGTTAGAAAGACAAATGATTGATGGACTATTAATATTTTTTTTTTAAATCGATTAATTGCTATTTTTAAATAAAAAAAGGGTTTTAGTGGCTTATGGTGTGGATTTATCATGTCCCCAAGGCTTGTAAATACGATAACTTTTGAAAATATCAATTGTTTAACTCAATCTATTTTTAATCTCTTCATCTATCATGTGGGAAGCCACTGAATGTAAATGACAGTGTAATTTTGTTTTGTTTAGCTATAATTAATTTTTTTCGGCTCCAAAATGGCGAAATTATCTTTGATTTGGTAGCCTTGTATGTAAATTATTCCTGTAAATGGGAATCTACAGCCACAGAGTAGTTTACTCACTCACTCAGTTTGGCTTCGGCGTCAGTCGCCGTCGTGAGTGGACATTGTTTCGGTTGTTTGCAGCGGCTCAAAAAGATCGCTGTAATAATTTCGTCATATTTCGATTAAATATTCGAATAATCAAATTATTTAAATACTTGATTATAATAAAAATACGGGATTTTTTATTACAATATTTTAAAAGCACAGAATAAATAATAGTAGTACGTACTAAAAGTAAGTAGTATAATTTTTTTGTCATGGGTGACATTTTCATGGTTTTAGAGGGTGTTGAAACCGATAGGGTTGTTGAAATGTAAATCCAAGATGGCGGCCGCATTAGGTATCAATTTTTTCATCATGGGTGTCATTTTCATGGTTTTCGAGGGTGCTGAAGCCGATAATACTGTCGAAATGTAAATCCAAGGTGGCGGCTGCAGTAGGTATAAATTTTTTCATCACGGGTGTCATTTTCATGGTTTTCGAGGGTGTTGAAGCCGATAGTGCTGTCAAAATGTAAATCTAAGATGGCGGCTGCAATAGGTATCAATTTTTTCATCATGGGTGTCATTTTCATGGTTTTCGAGGGTGCTGAAGCCGATAGTGCTGTCGAAATGTAAATCCAAGATGGCGGCTGAAGTACGTACCAATTTTTTCATCATAGGTGTCATTCTCATGGTTTTTGAGGGTGTTGAAGCCGATAGTGCTGTCGAAATGTAAATCCAAGGTGGCGGCTGCAATAGGTATCAATTTTTTCATAATGGGTGTCATTTATTTATTTATTTATTTATTGGGTCTACCAGCGATTTTACAATAGAATAGAGAATAGAATAGAATAGAATGATTTTTATTCAATATGGATTATTACATAATACTTATTGAAAGTCATTATTTTATTTACCACTGGTTCGGAAAATACCTCTGTCCTGGGAAGAACCAGATAGAAACCCAGCGGGACTTTTTTTTAGACATAATTTCACTTAACAATAATCTTGTTTATACAATTTTAAATAAATTTTCATAGAACCAGCATGGTGCGATCACCTTATTCCCAGGGGTTATTTTCATTCATGTATTCCTTGATATTATAATAACCCTTTTTGTACAGTTTTTCTTTAATAAAACTTTTAAACTTGTTTATTGACAAACTTTGAACATGTTCTAGGATTTTGTTGTAAAAGTGTATACATTGCCCCATAAATGAATTACTAACTCTGTGGAGTCTAGTAACTGGCATTACAAGCTTATGTTTGTTCCTAGTGTTTAAGGTATGAACATCCTTATTCTTATTAAAGCTATTAATGTTTTTATGTACATACATTACATTTTCATAAATATATTGCGATGCCAAAGTTAATATGTTTATTTCTTTAAATTTTTTTCTGAGGGACTTTTTACAATTTAGATTATAAATCGCCCGTACGGCTCTCTTTTGCAAAACAAATATAGCTTCAATATCAGTCGCATTACCCCATAGCAAAATTCCATAAGACATTACGCTATGAAAGTAACTAAAATACACTAACCTAGCTGTCTCAACATCTGTGAGACTTCTAATCTTTCTTACAGCATACGCTGCAGAACTAAGTCTGCTTGCTAATTTAGATATATGGGGGCCCCATTGATGTTTCGCGTTAATAGTAATACCACGAAAAACAGTGGTATCCACAAGACTCAACTCCTCTCCATTTAAGAGCACATTGGTTTTCGAATGTTTTACATTAGGTATTGTAAATTTAATACAATTTGTCTTATTGCCGTTTAAGAGCAAATTGTTGGCGTTAAACCAATGTACTAGTTTCGATAGAGCATTATTTACATCGTCATATTTAATTGACTGCCTTTTCAGTTTAAAAATTAAAGAGGTATCGTCAGCAAATAATACTATATCGTGATTGTCCCCTACAAGATAAGGTAAGTCATTAATATAGATTATGAACAGAAATGGGCCAAGAAAGGAGCCCTGAGGAACGCCCATTGATACTACCGATCCGGAGGAACATTTATCATTGATGATGACTTTTTGAGTTCTGTTACTTAAATATGAAGTAATAAGTCTAAGCGCCAAATTTTTTACACCGTAATGTTGTAGTTTCCTGATTAATGTATCATGATGAACACAATCGAAAGCCTTGGAAAGGTCACAGAAAATACCTAAGGCATCTTGTGAATTCTCCCAGGCATTAAAAATATATTTCATAAGCTCAACACCGGCGTCAGATGTCGAGCGACCCCTTGTAAAACCAAATTGATTTTTATGAAGTAATTTATTTGTATTAAAAAAAATTAACAATTGATCCAAAATAATTTTTTCAAAAATTTTACTGAGAGTTGGTAGTACAGAAATAGGTTTAAAATTAGCGGAGTCCAAATCAAAACCCGGAAAAAATCAGGAAACACCAGAATCGATACAAGTATTAAAAATAATAGCAAGATGAGGTGGAATTAAATCTATTATGGACGCAATCACTGTAACGGAAATCCCCCACAAATCTGCGGTTTTCTTTACATCAATGGTTTTGAAGTATTTTACAATATTATGCGGTAATACTTTTTCAAATCTAAATTCTTTTAAACAAGTATTAATATTCTGTTTAAGTAATGACTCGGCGACAACTGGAGAAGTATTGAATAACTCTGTTGTCAAGATAGGAACATCAGTGAAATATTTCTAAAACACCGCTGCATTTTCTTGATTTGATTTAGACAATTCATTATTAATTTTTAATTGATAGTTTAAGTTACGAGGTTTCTCTTTACCGGTTTCGCTGTTAATTATACTCCACGTCATTTTAATTTTATTCTTAGCCGTCTTAATTTTGTTACTAATATGTAATGATTTGGCTGTGGAGCAAACTCTTTTAAACACTTAAGAATAATTTTTTACATATTCTTTAAAAGCATCGGAAAGATTATACGATCTTTCATGGTAAAGGTCATATAACCTTCGTCTGCTTTTATGAATTCCTACTGTCGCCCACTCATTAAATGCCTTGCGACTGTTTCTAGAGAATGTTTTGAAAGTGAATGTTTTATTAAATTCATTGTTTATAAAGGTAAATAATTCGCTATATAAAAAGTCTGCATTGTTCTTATAAGAAAGGGATGGAAGGTTTTTTACCATATTACTTCTAAATCTCTGCAGGCGTTTTGCATTAATAGGAACAAACACAATTTTCTCAATTACCTGTTTTTTTGTGCATATAAGGTAACGATACCAGTTGTCCACAGTGATCTGAACTAAGTTTTTGAATTATTGATTTGTTGATTGGTACAACATCCCATAATACATGTTCGCGCAAAAGCGCTAATGTCAAGCATCGACGTTAGATGGCACTCGGCTCGGCGCGAGACGGAATGAAGTTAGTCCGAGCTTGTTGAACGGTGGGTGTCGAAACCGCGCTAGAAAAATTAAGAGTCCAAATTCAGCGGCGATAGGCGGCACGCTGTTTTTTTGTCGGGAAGTCGGAAGCAGAATACGACACGCGCGTCTAGGAAATATACGGTTTACCATACGTAACGCGCATTCCTGTTTTGTTAGCTTCACCCGGAACTTATTGTGTCTAATTCAGAATCTGTATAAGTGGATTCGACTGTATTAGTTACTAGTGCGGTATTTGATATTCTAGAAATAACTGTGATCTTTGATCCGTACGTTCTGGGTTCATTTCGCGAGTTAGGCGTTATAAAAAACGAGAGTTAGTGGCTTCTGTAGGGTAGTTAATCGTACGACAGAGTTACTGGACCTTCATCGTGACTAACGAAGAAAGTGACGTGAGGTGGAGAGGTGCTGAGGTCCGAACTGCTGCAGATGGTAACGGTCTAATAAGGTCAATAACACTACCAGCCACACCCAGATACACATCACTGACCCTTACTTTCCTAGCACTATACATCCACACGCGACCTGACCGAATCTTGAGGGACCAGTCGCCTAGGATAGATGTAAGTAAGCTCTGTTTAATAGAATGTAACACTCCCCCCTAATTGTTTATTGTAATTAGAAACTTTTCACCCTTGGCGTTAGGACGCCCGACCTGTACCTGCTTGTAGGTTCTTCCGAAATGGGCCGCGGAAGATCCTACTCCTGGGATAGGTAGTTGCAGGCCGTAAGAATACATACAACCAATAATACATACGTTACATACATTTTTTAAAGTATAATTACTATATTACTTGCACAGAGTATGTAAAATCATTTAAAGGTAAACACTACATGCTATTTTTACTAGTATTAGTGTATAAATCTGAAATAAGTTAATAACAGAAAAAAAAACAAAATCAGAAACAAACAAAAAAACACAATAGTAATTTTGGTAAAAGCCTGTAAAACCTTATCAATTTAAACAACAAAAGAGATTTAATCAAACTAATAATTAGTCTTTCAATTAAAATTACAACTTAATTTAACAACTATCATAATCTAACCCAACCAAATATATTATATTATAAGAAATTAAAAGAAAATATACGTAATAATTAATATGAGAAAAAAAATCACACTCACGATGACTGACTGACTAGGTTGCTGATAATTAATTTACGAAAGGTGTTAGGCGAATTAACGTTGATGTCAATTAACTGACTGAATTTATTATATATTTAACATAAACGAGGGAGTGTGGAGTTGGCGCCAAAGACCGTCCTGGTGCGTGGAGGTTGACTGGAGTAATAGCAGTACGCGGATATCTGCGTGGTACTCGAAAATTAATTTTACTTAGTAAACTGGGGCAGTCTAACTTATTACTTAGCAACTTGTATAAAAACATTAAATCTAACAATTCTCTTCTTTGGTCAAGAGTCATGATGTTAAAGTATTTTAGCCTTTTTCTATAGGACACCACCGTTTTGTTAATCTTCGCTGGGTATGACAGATGTCACATGAATCTTTTCTGTACACGCTCCAGTCTTAAGTGGTGTGTAGAATAATGTGGACGCCATACAACGCTACAGTACTCTAAGTGACTGCGGACAAGGCTGTTGTAAAGACAGATTTTCGTTTTAGCTTCTTTAAAAGTTCGACCTTGTCGCATAATAAAACCTAACAATTTAGAAGCTTTGTTTATAACACTTTCTATGTGGTAAAGATAAGTCAATTTTTTATCAAGTATAACACCCAAGTCTTTCACGAGCTCAACTTCCTTAAGACTATTACCGTACAATTTATATGTCATCATCATCATCATTACAGCCCTTCACAAGTCCACTGCTGAACATAGGCCTCCCCCAAAGAATGCCACAAAGCACGGTCCTGAGCCACCTGCATCCATCGACTTCCTGCATGTCTTACCAGGTCGTCACTCCATCTCGTGGGGGGACGCCCTACACTTCGCCTACCGGTACGAGGCTGCCACTCGAGAACCTTTCTTCCCCATCGGTTGTCGGTTCTTCGAGCTATATGGCCGGCCCACTGCCACTTCAGCTTACTAATCAGTTAGGCTATGTCGGTTACTCTGGTTCTACTGCAGATATCCTTATTCCTAAGTTTATCACGCAGAAACTCCGAGCATAGCCCGCTGAGCGACCTTGAGCTTCCTCATACGGCCAGCAGTGAAGGACCACGTCTCAGTTCCGTAAGTCATCACTGGCAACACGCACTGGTTGTACAATTTCGTTTTAAGCTTTTGAGGTATGTCTGACGAGAAGATGTGTCGTAGCTTCCCGAACGCTGCCCAGCCGAGTTGAATCCGTCGATTGACCTCTCGGTCGAAGTTGGACTTACCTAGTCGGACTATTTGTCCCAGCTAAACATACTCGTCAACAACTTCGAGCTTAGTGCTCCCAACAACTACCGGCATAGGTGTGACATGGACATTAAACATAATCTTTGTTTTTTCCGTGTTCATCTTAAGACCTATCCGTTGGGAGACACTATTGAGGTCATTGAGCATAGTGCTTAGGTCCTCCAGCGATTCGGCCATAAGGACTATATCGTCGGCAAATCAAAGGTGAGTGATGTACTCGCCATTGATGTTAATACCGTATCCTTTCCAGTCCAGAAGCTTGAAAACGGCTTCCAATGCAGCGGTGAAGAGTTTCGGGGATATGACGTCACCCTGTCTTACACCTCTCTGCAATTGGATAGGTTTCGTACTCTGGTTCTGTACTCGGATAGCCATCGTAGCTCTACTGTACAAACACTTCAGCACTTCGATATACCGACAGTCAACTTGGCACCGCTGAAGGGACTGCAGCACCGCCCAAATTTCGACGGAATCAAAGGCTTTCTCATAGTCCACATACGCCAGACATAGTGGCAAATTGTACTCTTTGGACTTCTGTACAATTTGCCGTAGGGTATGTATGTGGTCTATGGTGCTAAAGCCCTTTCGAAAACCGGCTTGTTCGGGAGGCTGGAAGTCGTTAAGTCTGCGCGCGAGACGATTCGTAATGACTCTCGAAAACAGCACGTAGACGCGGCTCAGAAGGGAAATCGGTCTGTAGTTCTTCAAGAGAGCATTGTCACCTTTCTTGAAGAACAAGACCACCGCACTTCTGCTCCATGCCTCCGGTGTAATGACACCATGGAGGACGGAATTAAAGAGCTTCTGAAGGACTTCAAGTACCGGTTTTCCACCCGCTTTCAGAAGCTCCGCTGTAATTCCATCCTCGCCTGGGGCCTTGCCGTTTTTAAGGTGCTGGAGAGCCATTCTAATCTCGCTCAGACTGACGTCCGGGATATCATCGGAATAATGTCGGATAAGACTCGCTCTTGGATCGTTACTCACACTTGCGTGTGGCTCCAACGATGACGTGTACAGCTGCCCATAGAACCTCTCAATCTCACTCAAAATCTCAGGTGCCCCGGAAACGATGCTGCCACATTCGGTCTTCAGCTTTGACAGTTGGCTCTTTCTGGCAGACAGATCTCTGGCAAAGACTTTGGAGCCTTGGTTCCGCTCGATCGCTTCTTCAATACGAGCTGTATTGAAGTTGCGTAAGTCCCGCCTCATGCATTTGGAGATCTGTCTGTTCAGTTGCCTGTATGCTGTCAAATCTGTTGAAGAATGTAGCTTCATCTCCCGTCTAACAGCCATGAGATTAAGAGTGTGATCGGAGAGTTTTTGTGTTCTTCTGCGGCGGGTCTTGCAGAACTTAGCTCCGACCGCATGGACAGTTTCCACGAGCTTGTCATTCAAATCGTCCACTTCATTGCAGTCTTCTAGGCACTGAAAACGGTTTTGTAACTCAAGCTGAAAGGTTTCGGGACTTTGGATTAGAGCACGAGGGGGACGGAGCGTTGACTTCATTAGACGAGACCTCTCCAACTTAACGTTTAGGTTCAGTGTGCCTCTAACCATTCGGTGATCGCTGCCGGTTTTCACCCTCGCGATCACTGAGACATCACTGAACAGTTGTCGTTTGGTCGTCATAATGAAGTCAATCTCATTTTTTGTCGAACCGTCGGGGCTCGACCAGGTCCACTTCCTGTGGGACCACTTCTGGAAGAAAGAGTTCATCATAAAGAGTCCCTCTTTCTCCATGAAGTCAGCCAGCTGCTGGCCCCTTGGGTTCCGTTGCCCTATTCCAAATTTCCCCACTTTCAGCTCACCGTTGTCTCTTGTGCCTAGTTTTGCATTGAAGTCTCCCATTAACACCGTATATTGGGTTTTGGAGGAATGCATGGCTCTAGAGATATCCTCATACATTTCCTCCACCTCCTCATCGGGGTGTGCCGAGGTTGGTGCGTAAACCTGTATGACCTTCAGCGAATACCGTTTGGTGATTCTGAGTATAAGGTACGCAACCCTTGTCGACACACTCCCGATCTTTACAACGTTGTTAACGAGAGACTTGTGGATGATAAATCCGACACCTCCTTGGGACAGATGGTCGCCCTCCCGGTGATAGAACAAGTTGCCGGATTCGAGGATTACCGTGTCCTCCCCCTCTCTTCGGACTTCGGATAATCCTATAATATGCCAGCGTAACTTGTCTATCTCTTCTTCCAGCTCCACAATCTTCTCGTCAGTCCTCAGGGTCCGTGCGTTGTATGTTGCCAGGTCAAGTCGTTGTAGGTGGCAACCGAACCTTCACCGGAGATTCTTAGCACCCCCTGCCCCGCCGTTACCATGGTCGCCACCGTAGCCAGGAATAGCGGGGCCGCCGGGGACTGGGGGCCGTCTCTTCGTAACTTTCATTATGGGGGGTATATTGCCATAGTTGCCACGCTTGGCGAGCGGGTTGGCAACCGCAGTTTTTTATTGTATTTTGCCGTTACCAGGAAGATGCTGCTGCCCATCTCCTGCCTGTGTCCCTTTGTCGCCTTTTACGACACCCACGGGAAGATATGGGGTAGTGGATATTCTTAACCGCCACTACACGGTATTCTTTAACGGTATATGGTACTATTTTTACTTTGTGGGTTTTAAATCATAATGTGGAAAAATAGTCTAATAAGTAACAAATAATAGCACTCATTGCGATCGCTCACAAACTCAAGTTGTAAATAAATTTCTTGGAAAAAAAGTCTCTTGTTAAAAAAAAAACAATGCGCTTGTCTTATTGTTTAATTTTGTTTAAAATGGTTGAACTTCCGTCTTATTACTATCATATGGCCGAATAGACTTACGAAGTACCATGTGCTATTGTGATATGGTATAAGGTTTATTTATGCTTGAAACAGTTCGAAACACTTCATGCATGAAAAAAGTTCGCTAATAAATAGTATTTTGTCAATCTGCCGCCGTATAGCGCCGGCGTTCTTTCTTTTTGAAAACTCTTGTTTTGCTATCCTTACTAATTAGACGTTTTCAGATCGACTTTACTTTTACATTTGTATAACAATAAATAATATATAATAACCCTTATTTTTTTCCATATTATGGTTCTTCATTGTTTGATATTTACGAGTACAAATGTTATTATTAGGTAAAAATTTAATTTAATAAAAACCAAGGTTTTCCAGGGTGATTTAGCTGTACCTACTTATATAAATGTTTTTTTTATAAAACAAAAAATAGTACAAAAGGTTTGTAATCTCTGCATAAAAAAAGTCACTTACTCCCAATTTCAAAGAAAACACGTAGTTACCCACTAAAAACAAGTATCCTGCCGTTTGTAACTTATGTTTGATGTGAACTACATTTAATTAGGTCTAAACAAGTGAAAAAAGCATAAAATGAACATTACTTTTACACATAGCTGATGGCACAAAAGGCGTGTCATCAACTTCTGTGGCGAAATATTTGTTCGCCGCCACAGCTAAAAGTTGTCTATAATCGGTGCCGCAACGAATCGGTTAATTCCGTCCTCCATGTTGGCATTACACCGGAGGCGTGGAGTAGAAGTGTGGTGGTCTTGTACTTCAAGAAAGGTGACAACGCTCTCTTGAAGAACTACAGACCGATTTTCCTTCTGAGCCGCGTTTACGTGCTGTTTTCGAGAGTCATTACGAATCGTCTCGTGCGCATACTTGACGACTTCCAGCCTCCCGAACAAGCCGGTTTCCGAAAGGGCTTTAGCACCGTAGACCACATACATACCCTTCGGCAAATTGTACAGAAGTCCGAAGAGTACAATTTGCCGCTATGTCTGGCGTATGTGGACTATGAGAAAGCCTTTGATTCCGTCGAAATTTGGGCGGTGCTGCAGTCCCTTCAGCGGTGCCAAGTTGACTGTCGGTATATCGAAGTGCTGAAGTGTTTGTACAGTAGAGCTACAATGGCTATCCGAGTACAGACTGAGAGTACGAAACCAATCCAACTGCAGAGAGGTGTAAGACAGGGTGACGTTATATTCCCGAAACTCTTCACCGCTGCATTGGAAGACGTTTTCAAGCTTCTGGAGTGGAAAGGATGCGGTATTAACATCAATGGCGGGTACATCATTCACCTTCGATTTGCCGAGTCCTTATGGCAGAATCGCTGGAGGACCTAAGTATTATGCTCAATGACCTCAATAGTGTCTCCCAACGGATAGGTCTTAAGATGAACATGGACAAAACAAAAATCATGTTTAACGTCCATATCACACCTATGCCGGTGGTTGTTGGGAGCACTAAGCTCGAAGTTGTTGACGAGTATGTTTACCTGGGACAAATAGTCCGACTAGGTAAGTCCAACTTCGACCGAGAGGTCAATCGACGGATTCAACTCTGCTGGGCAATGTTCAGGATGCTCAGGACCGTGCTTTGTGGCATTCCTTGGGGGCGGCCTATGTTCAGCAGTGGACTTGTGAAGGGCTGTAATGATGATGATGATGAAGAAGATAACGACTTATATGCAGTGCTACTATTAGCTTTAATTTTTCATTTGCGGGATAGATGGGGTATTATTATCAAAATCTAAAAGCTTTTTTTTTTGTATACCACTCCCTATTAGACTGATTTGAAATTAAGTCCTTCACCTACGATTTTCCTATTTGGGCCCATTTGTAGACGTTATAGCGGTTAAACCGCGCACTCACTTATTACGCTCATTATCAAGGAAGCCCAAGTATTGTGACGGGCAATTACGGTACCCTACCTCTACATTGTGCGACACCCGACACGCACTTAGCCAGTTTTTATAATATTATGGCAGTCACTTGCTTTAAATTCCACTATACAAGAGAAAACGAAATTCCTACTATGATATATAACATGCAATTTTAAATGAAAATTAGCATATTTTAACCGATATAAATTATTATTTCGAAGATTAGCGGGCTCTGCAGCGCAAAGGCTAAGCGTTGGGCCTGGCGCTGTGGGTTGCGGGGGCGAATCGAATCCCGTACGGAACAATTTTTTTCTATTGCCAACAAATAATTACTCCGAGTCTTGGATGTTTGTTCATGGTGTGCAATTTAGTCATATATCATGTTACACAAATAACTACACAAAAATTGGAAATAGCTTGATAGCAACACAGCATTCCCAGGGGTTATTATCATTCATAATTCTAATATTGTAATAACCCTTTTTATACCCTATGTATTTTAATTATGTATATCCTATTATATATATATATATATATATATATATATATATATATATATATATATATACAAGCTTGGTTTAAAAAATGTTTTGAACTTAACAAAGGCCTTTAAATTACTTAAATTTTTGTGTACATACATACATTGCCCCGTGTACAGGCCGGTAAGAAAACCCACTACCCTATATCTTCCCGTGGGTGTCGTAAGAGGCGACAGAGGCAAACTGACACAGAAGATGGGCAGCAGCATCTACTTGATCATAACAACAGCAAATTACAATAAAAACTGTGGTTGCCAACCCGCTCGCTAAGCGTGACAACTATGGCAAAATACCCCCCCCCCCCCATGATTAAAGTTACGAAAGGAGGGCCCCCAGTCCCCAGCAGCGCCGCTATTCCTGTCTACGGTGGCGACCATGGTAACGGCGGGGCAGGGGGTGCTAAGCTTCGGTTGCCACCCAAGACGACTCGATCTGGTCACATACAACGCAAGCATCCTGAGGATTAACGAGAGGATCCTGGAGCTGGAAGAAGAGATAGACAAGTTACGCTGGCATATTATAGGATTATCTGAGTTCCGAAGAGAGGGGGAGGACACGGTAATCCTCGAATCCGGCAACTTGTTCTATTACGTCCACAAATCTCTCGTTAACAACGTAGTAAAGATTGTGAGTGTGTCGACGAGGCTAGCGTTGAATGTCATACAGGTTTACGCACTAACCTCGGCACATCCCGATGGGGAGGTGGAGGAAATGTATGAAGATATCTCTTAAGTCATGCATTCCTCCAAAAACCACTACACGGTGTTAATGGGAAAATTCAACGCAAAACTAGGCACAAGAGAAAACAGTGAGCTGAATGTAGGGATATTTGGAATAGGGCAACGGAACCCAAGAGGCCAGTAGCTGGCCGACTTCATGGAGAAAGAGGGACTCTTTATGGTGAACTCTTTCTTCCAAAAGCGGTCCCACAGGAAATGGACCTGGTCGAGCCCCGACAAAAAAATGAGATTACTTCATTATGACGACTAGACGCCAACTGTTCAGTGATGACTCAGTGATCACGAGGGTGAAAACTGGTAGCGATCACCTAATGGTAATAGGGAAATTGAACCTAAACGTTAAGTTGGAGCGGTCTCGTCTAATGAAGTCAACGCTCCGTCCGCCTCGTGCACTAATCCAAAGTCCCGAAACCTTTCATCTTGAGTTACAAAACCGTTTCCAGTGCCTAGAAGATGGCAATGCATTGGACAATATGAATAACGAGCTCGTGGAAACTATCCATGCGGTCGGAGCTAAGTTCTGTAAGACCCACCGCAGAACAACACAAAAACTCTCCGATCACACTCTTAATCTCATGGCTGTTAGAAGAGAAATGGAGCTGCAGTCTTCAGCAGATTTGACAGCATTAGGCAACTGCACAGGCAGATCTTCAAATGCTTGCGGCGGCACTTACGTAACTTTAATACAGCTCGTATTGAAGAAGCGATCGAGCGGAATCAGAGATCCAGTCTTTGCCAGAGATATATCTGCCAGAAAGAGCCAACTGTCAAAGCTGAAGACCGAGTGAGGCAGCATCGTTTCCGGGACACCCGAAATTTTGAGTGAGATTGAGAGGTTCTATGGGCAGCTGTACACATCATCGTTGGAGTCATACGCAAGTGTGAGTAACGATCCAAGAGCAAGTCTTATCCGACACTATTTCGATGATATTCCGGACGTCAGTCTGATCGAGATTAGAATGGCTCTCCAGCACCTTAAAAACGGCAAGGCCCCAGGCGAGGATGAAATTACAGCGGAGCTTTTGGAAGCGGGTTGCAAACCGGTACTTAAAGTCATTCAGAAGCTCTAATTCCGTCCTGCATGGTGGCACTAATCCGTACGCATGGAGCAGAAGTACAGTGGTCTTGTTTTTCCAGAAAGGCGGCAATGTTCTCTTGAATAACTATATACCGATTTTCCTCTTGAGCCGCTTGTACATGTTGTTTTCGAGAGTCATAACGAATCGTCTCGCACGCAGACTCGACGGCTTCCAGAACTTCCGAAAAAGCTGCTTTCCGAAAGGGCTTTAGCACCAAAGACCATATACATACCCTTCGGCAAACTGTACAGAAGACCGAAAAGTACAATCTGCCACTTTGTCTTGGGTATGTGGACTATGAGAAAGCCTTTGATTCCGTCGAAATTTGGGCGGTGCTGCAATCCCTTCAGCGATGCCAAGTTGACTGCCGGTATATCGAAGTGCTGAAGTGCTTGTACAGTAGGGCTACGATGGCTATCCGAGTATAGAACCAGAGTACGAAACCTATCCAATTGCAGAGAGGTTTAAAACAGGGTGATATTATGCTGCAACCATAATATAGTTGAGGCGTGGCTATCTTGAAATTCGAGAGTGACGCTACGGCGCAATATTAGAATATCAAAAAGAAATAATTTGTTTTATTTCTGCAGGACTCATTGCAGTACCAATGTCTTCCTACTCTAAGCCACCGGAACCTATGGACTTTATAGTTGATTATCCTTTCTTGTTTGTTATTCTACATGAAGACGTGGTACTCTTTACTGGTATCTATACTCAATAAGTGATTACTGCGAAACAAATTTGAAGAATAAAAAATAAAAATTCAGTTGTGTTTTAATACCTTTTAAACATATAACATTAGTATCAACTTGTAATATAAGTTATTCCAAACAGTCAGTATATATATTATTTAAGTTAACATAACTTGGGCTCATCTTTATATGAAAGTGATAACAATATATTGATGATGTCTATGTAGATATACATACATGGATATATTTATATTATAACCTAAGAGTATACATATGCCAGCTATGCTTATGCATACTGAGATTGCAACAGGTGTGTGTGTGTGTGTGTGTGTGTGTGTGTGTGTGTGTGTGCGTGCGTGCGTGCGTGCGTGCGTGCGTGCGTGCGTGCGTGCGTGCGTGCGTGCGTGCGTGTGTGTGTGCGTGCGTGCGTGCGTGCGTGAGTGCATGCGTGCGTGCTTGCGTGTTTGTGTGTGTGTGTGTGTGTCGCCGGGAGTCCTTATAATTTTCGCTTGCATACGTTCGGGGCCTCTGTAGCCCGGGAGCCCCGTATCATTGATACGGCTGATACGGCGGTAGCTACGCCCCTGTTATAGCCCCATATCTAACGAGCATATTATACCTAATCCACCAGGGGACTACATGCAACTCTTATTGCAGGTCAGTTTAAGAGCGTAAACTGAACTGCCTTGCTTTTCGTCCCACGAACGCGTCTTATTGCAGGGCAACCTGTGATCACGTAACGAAACATTTCAGTGGCCGGTGAGCTAGCTGATGGTAAATAGTTGCTGTGTCCCATAGACATCTATACATTGATCCCCGAATAAAAGTTATATGCAGATGAGTAATTACAAGCAAATTATCCAAGAAAAGAAATGATATTGATAACTACTAAACTTACCTGAAAGTGGAAGGAAGAAGGAACTAGGTACAAAAGAAAACTTTTTCTTGATTTCGATTTTCGGTTTTGAAGATAATTTCCAATTTATGGTTATTAAAGAATATTACCTCTACTGTGCGACGATAGTACCACTACGAGTAATCGTGTAATATTTTCTGCTTTTACCAAAGACTATTAGGTAGGTATATGCACGAAGCGTATAAAATCACAGTGTTCCCAGTTCCCACAAATCACAGCATTTGAGCCGGGACTTCCAGATATATACCGTACTCTGTGTTTCCACTTTAATGGTTTCAGTTCCCCACGCTTTAATTGAGTTTTCCCCTTTTGGGCCATTTTTCCCCTCGTTAACTATATATATATATATATATATATATATATATATATATATATATATATATATATATATATATAAATTTTTCTATATTTTTTGTTTCTATTGGTCAAAGTAATCACCCATGCCATCAATGCATTTTTGCCATCGCAGTGGCAGTTTATTAATGCCCTTCTTGAAGAAATCAGCTGGACGGAAGGCAACAAATTCTTCACAGCCATTTTGTACTGCCTCTCGGTTATTACATTTTTTCCCACCCAAAAGATTTCCAAAATCTGGAAAAGTCTGTAGGCGCAAGATCTGGTTAGTGCGCATGACGGCAAGCTTCCAACCCCAGCTCCTGTAACTTGGACACGGCGGCAACAAGCCATTGACAAAAGCTGGTTGAAGACGTTCGAGCTGAGCTGAGTTGTATTTCATAAAAACGACAATTTCACAGGTACTAATATATTTATTTTGTCGATACAATAGTTCATAACTATGATAGGGGATAGAGCTGTAGTCAAGTTAACAAACTCAAATTCACACTAAGTAATATCTCAATTTAGTGTCAAAACAGAAAATCACAAAATCTGGAACCGGTAGGTGGCACTGTGGGCTGTATACATATTTGATTACGCTGAATAAGATTCCTTATTATTAGTCTGTTGTTGATTCACCAATAAACTCTTATTTTGCTCGCCGCTACTTGGTGAGTGAGGTGAGGGTGTTATTGGTTTATTATATTACGATTTTTTATTGATTATTATTGATGTTAAGTTTTACGAGTACTTTGCTGATACTGTAACTTGTGTCCATAAAATGCCTCTAGCTACAATGTCATTCATATAAAAATAGGAACGTCAACGACCACGAACGACCGTCAAATGTCACTTGAAAAGTACGGTTAGCAAAGAAAATAAATATTCCATTTTTATATTTATTTAATTGATCCTTAAAGTTACAGCGCGTATATGCCCACTGCTGGGCAAAGGCTTTCCCCCATTTCTGAGGGTTTTTAAGGCAAGTATGTATCCACCGCGCTGCCCCAAAGCGTGTTGGCGAACTTCACATGCTCTCAAAAATGTTTTTATCTTATTTCTCAGACATGCAGGTTTCCTCACGATGTTTTCCTTCACCGCCGAACACGTGGTAAATCAGCACTTATTATTTATGAGTGTTATGTATAAGTTCGTCTGGATATAAGGTCTTTTGCAATTGTACAACAAGAAAAAATTATCTTTATTAGTTTTTTTATAGATTTCTCCTCTCTAGGTTTTTCTCCATTTTTCCCTATCAGTTTCTAAATTTCCCTTAAAAGGGAAATTGTCCCTAATTGCGAAAACACTTGCTATATTATCTATGGACGGGACTTCCATTTTCTCTCCGATCCCGACTTTTTAGTTAGCTTGCTACCATAAACTTAGAATATACTGGTATAGGCGCGCATAGTGTAGTGTGCAAGGGAGAAGAAAATTCCTTATGTTGAGGCCAAAGTAACGAGAAATGCCGTTGATTATCGCGTTGATGGACGTTAAATGTACGTGTAGCCATGACATAACGCTTTAATTTGACAACGGCATCAACAATGTGGTTTGCCGTTTGGCGATAACTCGAGTGGCGGTACATCAAAGACATTAACGCACAAAATAACGCGTTGAAGTGGCCACACTACGATTGTCCCATTGTCCACGGTGAGCGCAACGGGATCGCACGTATGGCTATGATGGAGTGGAATAATGAAAAAGTTAATACGTTTCTTGAGATTCTGCAAACAGAACCATGTTTATGGGATGATAAAATAATTAATATAACAAAAATTTACACTCATCAAATATAGAGTAGCAGCGTCAAAGCCCATCTTCCTTAAAATTCAAGGAGCATTAACGCCAACTTTAACGCTATTCAGTGGCATTGACATTGAAATGATGTTGACCGTTCAAGTGCAACCACTCACTTTATCGCGTTAAAATTAAAGCAATAATTGTTGCGTTTATAGGCATTAACGTTTCCTGTTACTGTAGCCTAAGCATTGTGGCAAAAAATGCAAGATAGAAAAGGATACAAATCTCATGACTCTGTAACCGATTTTGATTGACAGATCGGCATAAGTCGACACGAAAGAAATTAGCTCCTAGATATTTTGTAATTTTTTAGATTATAATAGTGTTAATATTTATAATTCATAGATTTTAAAATGGTTACATGTTCCATGAGTGACTATGGTGTCAATAGCAGAAATAATCATGAGGGCTGCACATTTGACAGGTAAATTCGCAAGAGGTCGTTACTGCTATGACCCGTCTAATTTTGGTTAAAATTTTTGTTATTTATACTGTTTAAAATGTAGAATGCATAGAATTATTACGTATAGAATACCAGTACGCGCATCAGAAGTGAAGCAAGTAAAACTCTTAGAATAATAACACCTAGAACGATAGTTCCCTACAAAACGGACGTTCAAAAGTGGGGCAAGAACCAGCAAGAACAAAATCTATGTGTGCGTTATCAACTTGTGTTTACGCTAGACGAAACACATAAATGAAAAAATAATATGGTCAATACATTAAATTTTCCCGAAAAGTAGGGAAGTTGAAACTATATTGGACTAATAGTTACAACCATAGATTTAGTATATACTTAGATTGGCAATGTAAAAGAGAAAGGGCATAGCTTATGCTTACGTTAGAACGAGATAGAATGGCTAGACCATACACGTACACGCTATCAGCCTGTATCAGCCTGACGTCAATGGGTAACGAAACAAATCCCGCTTATTTACGCGATATTTTTGATTTTGAAGTATTAATAAATATTTAAAATGTGTGATTAAATATGGTGACGTGTGACATACCTGAATTCAGTTCATCGAGAAAAGAAAATCCATAAAATTACACATTTTACATCTAAGTAGAATGAAATTATTTAGCACTCTAAATTCAATATTTCAGAACTAGTACAAATGTTTTATACACAAATGGATAGAGAAAAATATCGCATTTTATTACGATAATGCTCTAAATGCGTGAGAATTATATTAAAAATTATAACAAATACGTGAATTCCCACTATTTCTGACCAAATTTTTGTAGGGATTGACACTATCAATATCATCTTATCGATAATATATTTATAACAGGCAAAGGCATATCGTTGGATGCAGCCTCTTGTAACTTCGTTTTTTTTAATTTTCTATTTTTACGTTTTAGTGTTTCGTAATAGTAAATACTAACGCATTATTGTAAATACTTTAATGAGATGACTTAAACTCTTATATTGTTTCAGATTTCCATAAAATATTCAGGTTAAACAAAAATGTAATTTAAATGTAATAAATAGAAAGGATGGGTTCCCAAAAAAAAAAATTCAACTACATGTAGCAAGCACTTTGAACAAAAATGTTTTTATCATAGAAGTGCACAAAGAGTAAAGCTGCATTTTGCATAAATACCCACATTATTTATACCCTTGCTTATTTTCTTAATTATGTATTTTACTGTATATACGTTCATTTCGTTGGCGCATGTTCAAATGTGTACAACTTGTTGTTGTCATCCACGTGGCACGTGGTGTATATTTTTTATAAAACAAAAGTAACAAAGGAACTTACAGTATCACTTGATAATTAACGGCTACTGAAGTACTTGGTCACCTACAGTCATCTTCAAACAAAGAAAGTTACCAAATATTTTACGTGGTAGAGCCATGCTGCAGCTATATTAAAAGTATAGTTGTAGCAGAAATGGGTCAGGTGGACCGGGGAAGGACCACGCTCTCACAGAATATCAGGGTAAAATAGCAGCTTAATGCTGCTTTGTTTCGTATAATGAGTGTAGAGAATAGGAGACCCTTTTTACTGGAAAAGAGGCATTCTATCTTAGTCTTAACTGCTGACAATGCATCTGCATTTTAATTCGCAAACGAAGATGGATGCAGATGTCTATGGACCACAGTAAAAATATGTTTTGAAAATTAGTAAACGAATGCCTTGTGTCCTGCAAATTTTTTAACACACTTAACATACATGTGTACGATTCGCCAGCACTATCAAACGCTAAACACTTAATTATGAAATTAATAATCAAAACTTATTTGATAATTAGATTGAAGTATGAAGCAAAATTGCAAAATACCTCTAAAGGAGAGCTTACGAAATTTTTACAATAAATTAGTTATTTTTGGTGGAAAATAAAAATCACAAACTTTTTGTTTGTAGTTTTATTTTTATGCCCTCAAACATAATTAATATTCATTTTATGACACAGAAACAGCGTTCTGTATCGATAATTGAAGTGGATACATAGCGCAGCACTATTGTTGACGCAAACATGCACATTTTACTCACACGGGTGCATTTCGTTTTTGGTCTCACCCTAATCACGCCATCGCCAATCTAATGTATACTATATCTATGGTTACAACGTAACGTATGACTCACACAAATATGAAAATAAGTTTGTTTGAATTCTATTATAGAAGTGTAGCCCGCTAAATTCAAAATATTTTTGAATAGGATCTAGCCAAGTGAGAAACTTTTATGAACCATATAAATGTGATTGCATCATATTTTTCTTTGTAACTTTATAGAGACGTTATAAGTATATGACTAATGCAAGTTCGATAAACACCCGCCCGATGCCCGACACACGACTGTTCGACGAACCGTTGACCGTATTCAGTATCTATTATTCAGTTTGTTTTTAGCATTTTTTTTTAATAATCGTCGAGTAATGGTGTACCGCACCTTACTGCATGCATAATGTAAGCTACAATACGAAAAACACAAGAAAATTTTAATTTTGGTAGGTTTTACACAGTCCTCACGGATGACAATGCATCTCTTTATTGAGGATAATTGTAGATGTATATGGGTCACATCATCCACTTACCATCAGTTGGACCGTGTGTTCGTATGTTATCGCATCCTATAAAAAAATGTAAAGAACAAATTTTTGTATTTTAGTGGGTTTCCAACTGCTTTTATTTCGATTGTGTCTGATGTATTCTGTCTCACAAGCCGCAATGATCGGATCAGAAAGAAACATAAAACGTAAACCAAACATGCATTTATTATCAGACCATATAAAAAGTTTCCTTAAAATTCCATATTTTTTATTTTTTTTTTAAAACGTTAACCCCATACTAGGATTTTCTCCTGTATCGTGGAGGCAGCTTACAAACATAAATTGCACGAGGACAAACATCCAGACCCGGAACAATGATTTGTAAGGCATACAAATACTTGTTCCGTGCGGGATTTGAACCCGCGGCACCCAGCGCAACAACTCATTGCTAAGCCACTGCGCCACGGAGCCATCGATAAATAAAAACAATGCGTTGCATTTTTTCAATGTTGGCAGCCCTCGTAGTAATAAGTTGTCAAGTTGCGTTACGCACTCTATTTAATGAGGGCTAATAATCTTCCACTCACCAGATGTCGCTAGTTGTGACTGAGGTAATGTTTTCTTGTAACATAGTGTCAGTTAATTGGGAAATTAGTTTTAAATTATAGTTTATCATTATCTAAAATATTATATTATTACACAACATAATGCGTCAGAGGTTTGATTTTTTTAATTTTTTTCACTTTATAACTCTTTTTAAAAAAAATCGACTTTTAGTAACATTTTAGAGTTTAGTTTATTCATTTCTAATGTAATTAATATAAAATATAAGTAATAATACAGAAGGAAACCTTAAATATTAAATTTTCTTAAGAAATTATTATCCCCGCTATGAAATCTGTCAAATATTTTACCTCACTGTAAAGTGGCGCCGCCCTGGTAGCAGAAAAAGTCGTGGATGCCCTCATTCCTATTGACGTGTTTTAGTTTTAATTAAAAAGAGGTGGGAGAATTTTTCTTTCACTTTGGCAACATTTCCATATAATGTTATATGTCAGTTTTAAAAATTTCATATTTATTTTTGATGAATGTTTTACGTAAAAATATAAGTTCAAAAGCATTAGTTACTCGTGATATGTAATGTTATTATGTTTCTTGTGTTTCTCTGATGTACTGACATCCGTTCACTGCATAAAACGTAATTTTTGATAAAAATTTCGGGAGTTGTTGTCAACACGACACGACTTTGAGCACTAACGGGCCGAGTATTGAACTAAGCCATACTGGCTTAGTTTGAGTTGCCTCACATTACGGACGCGGACTCGGCTTCTAGGTGTTATTCTAAGGTAAAACTAACGTCAAACCGCGTAAGTTTTTAACAGTGGTAGAGCCACGCGGCAGCTTTTGCTGTCACACGGATGGGCCGGCTCGAACCGGGGTGGTACCACGACTTCACAGAAAACCAGCGTGAAGTAGAGGTTTACCTCTGCGTTTCGCTTGGTGAGTGCAGGTGGCCGGAGGCCCTTTTTACTGGAAATGAAGCATTCCATCTTAGTCCTTACGGGTGACAACGCATCTACATTTTGATTTGTAATAGAGGATAGATGTAGATGTCTATGGGCCGCAGCAACCACTTACCATCAGGTGGACTGTGTGCTCGTTTGTCACCCTTATCATATAAAAAAAAAAGTTCACTCCATTGAGTTATACAAGACTAGAGGAGCAAACCACATTACCGCGCGTCGAAAAAAGTGAAGCCACTATCTAACCGTGTAAGCAATAAAAAGGAGTTGTTTTTTTTTTAAGTTGCAGTTATTTGTTTTTATTTTAAATTATGTATCTTTGCTTATCCGAGGAATAGAAGTATAAATAATGAAATTAAAGACATTTTTTTTCGAAGCATCTTTTATTGTACTGATAAATCAAACAAAAAAAATCAAGTAAATTAATTAATTTTGGGTTTCTTAACCAAGAAGATCTGAGTTTGAAATATGCATCAATTGTGAAAACATCGGCAAGTCTTTGTCTTCTAAATTTGGTCTTATGACATTAGCTACAAAAACTGTGGTTATTAATAAATTTTAAGATAATACTAAATGGTGTTAATCTGTCGTACTAATCCGCTTAAATGAACACGGTCGACATCGCTTTTTGGTCCTAGTTTGTCTTGATCCCGGAAGTGCTTAGAACTAATTAAAGTAGATTTCGTAGGCACCCAGTGAGTCTCCTTTCTCAGCAATCGTATTATTTCCACCCACTTCTTACTGTGTCCTGTATCTTTAGGTACCCTGCAAAATTATTAATATAAAATAGGTAATAAAATATATTTAATAGATCTAAGTATAGATCTCTAGAATATTCTAAAATAAGAATAATTAATTCCTTTGTACAAAGGTTGAAACATAGTTTTTATTACAATTTCCAAAATATTTCAAATCAGGGCTAACAAGTTAACTTATTCCATAAATTATATAGTAGTATAATGTGGGAAAATCGCAAAGGCAGAAAAGTGGCAACATTGAACCTAAATTGCAATATTCGATATTTTATTTCATTTTTTGTGTTTTTTACGTTAATATGAAAACATAAACTAAAACTTACGTGTGGAAAGGGATTCCGCTTGATTAATTATGTTTTTTCTGAACATGAATGGCATTCTTTCACTATGCATTTACCCATTTTTTGTCGTGAATCGTTCGGCTCAACTCGGGCGATGTTCAGTAACCAACGTTAGCTGGGCATATGGCTGTATATATAAATATAAATGTAAAATAAATAAATTACACCAAAAATTTAATTACAAATTTGTTTTGTAACAATATAGTAAGTTAGCAAGGTTCGATTGTATTTTGAACTATTCATTAATTTGTTTGATTCTTAATAAGCCTAGCATGGCTAAATTTAAAAAAGCGACATCTACTGCAACATGGACAAACTGTCATGACATATTAGTACCTCTAAGAAAAATTATAGTATGGACTGTTATGCCACTGGCGCAACGTCATGTCTTACGGAGAAGAGCTCGTGAAAAATTCTAAAAAATGACCGTTTGTGTTGTAAAATATTGTCACAACAGCAACACAAAAAGTTATGATATTACATCTTACATATAAGTTCATATATATAATTCATTATAAGTACGTAAAACTAAAAAAATACTTACCTAAGGTATCATAATACAAATGTTGCTAGTTGTGGGGAAAAAATCACAATTTTTAAAAAAAATATTGCATGCCTTGAGCGAAAGCGCAAGGTATGTTCTACTATCGCCTAAAAATTAAGATTCCAACGTTTTATCGAATAAAATCGTATCTAGCAATCATATTATACATATAAATGATATAAAAAGCACATTGTTAGAAAGACAAATGATTGATGGACTATTAATATTTTTTTTTTAAATCGATTAATTGCTATTTTTAAATAAAAAAAAGGGTTTTAGTGGCTTATGGTGTGGATTTATCATGTCCCCAAGGCTTGTAAATACGATAACTTTTGAAAATATCAATTGTTTAACTCAATCTATTTTTTAATCTCTTCATCTATCATGTGGGAAGCCACTGAATGTAAATGACAGTGTAATTTTGTTTTGTTTAGCTATAATTAATTTTTTTCGGCTCCAAAATGGCGAAATTATCTTTGATTTGGTAGCCTTGTATGTAAATTATTCCTGTAAATGGGAATCTACAGCCACAGAGTAGTTTACTCACTCACTCAGTTTGGCTTCGGCGTCAGTCGCCGTCGTGAGTGGACATTGTTTCGGTTGTTTGCAGCGGCTCAAAAAGATCGCTGTAATAATTTCGTCATATTTCGATTAAATATTCGAATAATCAAATTATTTAAATACTTGATTATAATAAAAATACGGGATTTTTTATTACAATATTTTAAAAGCACAGAATAAATAATAGTAGTACGTACTAAAAGTAAGTAGTATAATTTTTTTGTCATGGGTGACATTTTCATGGTTTTAGAGGGTGTTGAAACCGATAGGGTTGTTGAAATGTAAATCCAAGATGGCGGCCGCATTAGGTATCAATTTTTTCATCATGGGTGTCATTTTCATGGTTTTCGAGGGTGCTGAAGCCGATAATACTGTCGAAATGTAAATCCAAGGTGGCGGCTGCAGTAGGTATAAATTTTTTCATCACGGGTGTCATTTTCATGGTTTTCGAGGGTGTTGAAGCCGATAGTGCTGTCAAAATGTAAATCTAAGATGGCGGCTGCAATAGGTATCAATTTTTTCATCATGGGTGTCATTTTCATGGTTTTCGAGGGTGCTGAAGCCGATAGTGCTGTCGAAATGTAAATCCAAGATGGCGGCTGAAGTACGTACCAATTTTTTCATCATAGGTGTCATTCTCATGGTTTTTGAGGGTGTTAAAGCCGATAGTGCTGTCGAAATGTAAATCCAAGGTGGCGGCTGCAATAGGTATCAATTTTTTCATAATGGGTGTCATTTATTTATTTATTTATTTATTGGGTCTACCAGCGATTTTACAATAGAATAGAGAATAGAATAGAATAGAATGATTTTTATTCAATATGGATTATTACATAATACTTATTGAAAGTCATTATTTTATTTACCACTGGTTCGGAAAATACCTCTGTCCTGGGAAGAACCAGATAGAAACCCAGCGGGACTTTTTTTTAGACATAATTTCACTTAACAATAATCTTGTTTATACAATTTTAAATAAATTTTCATAGAACCAGCATGGTGCGATCACCTTATTCCCAGGGGTTATTTTCATTCATGTATTCCTTGATATTATAATAACCCTTTTTGTACAGTTTTTCTTTAATAAAACTTTTAAACTTGTTTATTGACAAACTTTGAACATGTTCTAGGATTTTGTTGTAAAAGTGTATACATTGCCCCATAAATGAATTACTAACTCTGTGGAGTCTAGTAACTGGCATTACAAGCTTATGTTTGTTCCTAGTGTTTAAGGTATGAACATCCTTATTCTTATTAAAGCTATTAATGTTTTTATGTACATACATTACATTTTCATAAATATATTGCGATGCCAAAGTTAATATGTTTATTTCTTTAAATTTTTTTCTGAGGGACTTTTTACAATTTAGATTATAAATCGCCCGTACGGCTCTCTTTTGCAAAACAAATATAGCTTCAATATCAGTCGCATTACCCCATAGCAAAATTCCATAAGACATTACGCTATGAAAGTAACTAAAATACACTAACCTAGCTGTCTCAACATCTGTGAGACTTCTAATCTTTCTTACAGCATACGCTGCAGAACTAAGTCTGCTTGCTAATTTAGATATATGGGGGCCCCATTGATGTTTCGCGTTAATAGTAATACCACGAAAAACAGTGGTATCCACAAGACTCAACTCCTCTCCATTTAAGAGCACATTGGTTTTCGAATGTTTTACATTAGGTATTGTAAATTTAATACAATTTGTCTTATTGCCGTTTAAGAGCAAATTGTTGGCGTTAAACCAATGTACTAGTTTCGATAGAGCATTATTTACATCGTCATATTTAATTGACTGCCTTTTCAGTTTAAAAATTAAAGAGGTATCGTCAGCAAATAATACTATATCGTGATTGTCCCCTACAAGATAAGGTAAGTCATTAATATAGATTATGAACAGAAATGGGCCAAGAAAGGAGCCCTGAGGAACGCCCATTGATACTACCGATCCGGAGGAACATTTATCATTGATGATGACTTTTTGAGTTCTGTTACTTAAATATGAAGTAATAAGTCTAAGCGCCAAATTTTTTACACCGTAATGTTGTAGTTTCCTGATTAATGTATCATGATGAACACAATCGAAAGCCTTGGAAAGGTCACAGAAAATACCTAAGGCATCTTGTGAATTCTCCCAGGCATTAAAAATATATTTCATAAGCTCAACACCGGCGTCAGATGTCAAGCGACCCCTTGTAAAACCAAATTGATTTTTATGAAGTAATTTATTTGTATTAAAAAAAATTAACAATTGATCCAAAATAATTTTTTCAAAAATTTTACTGAGAGTTGGTAGTACAGAAATAGGTTTAAAATTAGCGGAGTCCAAATCAAAACCCGGAAAAAATCAGGAAACACCAGAATCGATACAAGTATTAAAAATAATAGCAAGATGAGGTGGAATTAAATCTATTATGGACGCAATCACTGTAACGGAAATCCCCCACAAATCTGCGGTTTTCTTTACATCAATGGTTTTGAAGTATTTTACAATATTATGCGGTAATACTTTTTCAAATCTAAATTCTTTTAAACAAGTATTAATATTCTGTTTAAGTAATGACTCGGCGACAACTGGAGAAGTATTGAATAACTCTGTTGTCAAGATAGGAACATCAGTGAAATATTTCTAAAACACCGCTGCATTTTCTTGATTTGATTTAAACAATTCATTATTAATTTTTAATTGATAGTTTAAGTTACGAGGTTTCTCTTTACCGGTTTCGCTGTTAATTATACTCCACGTCATTTTAATTTTATTCTTAGCCGTCTTAATTTTGTTACTAATATGTAATGATTTGGCTGTGGAGCAAACTCTTTTAAACACTTAAGAATAATTTTTTACATATTCTTTAAAAGCATCGGAAAGATTATACGATCTTTCATGGTAAAGGTCATATAACCTTCGTCTGCTTTTATGAATTCCTACTGTCGCCCACTCATTAAATGCCTTGCGACTGTTTCTAGAGAATGTTTTGAAAGTGAATGTTTTATTAAATTCATTGTTTATAAAGGTAAATAATTCGCTTTATTAATAATTAATAATTTCTTGATTGGTTCTTGTTTCTAATTTGTTGATTGGTACAACATCCCATAATACATGTTCGCGCAAAAGCGCTAATGTCAAGCATCGACGTTAGATGGCACTCGGCTCGGCGCGAGACGGAATGAAGTTAGTCCGAGCTTGTTGAACGGTGGGTGTCGAAACCGCGCTAGAAAAATTAAGAGTCCAAATTCAGCGGCGATAGGCGGCACGCTGTTTTTTTGTCGGGAAGTCGGAAGCAGAATACGACACGCGCGTCTAGGAAATATACGGTTTACCATACGTAACGCGCATTCCTGTTTTGTTAGCTTCACCCGGAACTTATTGTGTCTAATTCAGAATCTGTATAAGTGGATTCGACTGTATTAGTTACTAGTGCGGTATTTGATATTCTAGAAATAACTGTGATCTTTGATCCGTACGTTCTGGGTTCATTTCGCGAGTTAGGCGTTATAAAAAACGAGAGTTAGTGGCTTCTGTAGGGTAGTTAATCGTACGACAGAGTTACTGGACCTTCATCGTGACTAACGAAGAAAGTGACGTGAGGTGGAGAGGTGCTGAGGTCCGAACTGCTGCAGATGGTAACGGTCTAATAAGGTCAATAACACTACCAGCCACACCCAGATACACATCACTGACCCTTACTTTCCTAGCACTATACATCCACACGCGACCTGACCGAATCTTGAGGGACCAGTCGCCTTGGATAGATGTAAGTAAGCTCTGTTTAATAGAATGTAACACTCCCCCCTAATTGTTTATTGTAATTAGAAACTTTTCACCCTTGGCGTTAGGACGCCCGACCTGTACCTGCTTGTAGGTTCTTCCGAAATGGGCCGCGGAAGATCCTACTCCTGGGATAGGTAGTTGCAGGCCGTAAGAATACATACAACCAATAATACATACGTTACATACATTTTTTAAAGTATAATTACTATATTACTTGCACAGAGTATGTAAAATCATTTAAAGGTAAACACTACATGCTATTTTTACTAGTATTAGTGTATAAATCTGAAATAAGTTAATAACAGAAAAAAAAAACAAAATCAGAAACAAACAAAAAAACACAATAGTAATTTTGGTAAAAGCCTGTAAAACCTTATCAATTTAAACAACAAAAGAGATTTAATCAAACTAATAATTAGTCTTTCAATTAAAATTACAACTTAATTTAACAACTATCATAATCTAACCCAACCAAATATATTATATTATAAGAAATTAAAAGAAAATATACGTAATAATTAATATGAGAAAAAAAATCACACTCACGATGACTGACTGACTAGGTTGCTGATAATTAATTTACGAAAGGTGTTAGGCGAATTAACGTTGATGTCAATTAACTGACTGAATTTATTATATATTTAACATAAACGAGGGAGTGTGGAGTTGGCGCCAAAGACCGTCCTGGTGCGTGGAGGTTGACTGGAGTAATAGCAGTACGCGGATATCTGCGTGGTACTCGAAAATTAATTTTACTTAGTAAACTGGGGCAGTCTAACTTATTACTTAGCAACTTGTATAAAAACATTAAATCTAACAATTCTCTTCTTTGGTCAAGAGTCATGATGTTAAAGTATTTTAGCCTTTTTCTATAGGACACCACCGTTTTGTTAATCTTCGCTGGGTATGACAGATGTCACATGAATCTTTTCTGTACACGCTCCAGTCTTAAGTGGTGTGTAGAATAATGTGGACGCCATACAACGCTACAGTACTCTAAGTGACTGCGGACAAGGCTGTTGTAAAGACAGATTTTCGTTTTAGCTTCTTTAAAAGTTCGACCTTGTCGCATAATAAAACCTAACAATTTAGAAGCTTTGTTTATAACACTTTCTATGTGGTAAAGATAAGTCAATTTTTTATCAAGTATAACACCCAAGTCTTTCACGAGCTCAACTTCCTTAAGACTATTACCGTACAATTTATATGTCATCATCATCATCATTACAGCCCTTCACAAGTCCACTGCTGAACATAGGCCTCCCCCAAAGAATGCCACAAAGCACGGTCCTGAGCCACCTGCATCCATCGACTTCCTGCATGTCTTACCAGGTCGTCACTCCATCTCGTGGGGGGACGCCCTACACTTCGCCTACCGGTACGAGGCTGCCACTCGAGAACCTTTCTTCCCCATCGGTTGTCGGTTCTTCGAGCTATATGGCCGGCCCACTGCCACTTCAGCTTACTAATCAGTTAGGCTATGTCGGTTACTCTGGTTCTACTGCAGATATCCTTATTCCTAAGTTTATCACGCAGAAACTCCGAGCATAGCCCGCTGAGCGACCTTGAGCTTCCTCATACGGCCAGCAGTGAAGGACCACGTCTCAGTTCCGTAAGTCATCACTGGCAACACGCACTGGTTGTACAATTTCGTTTTAAGCTTTTGAGGTATGTCTGACGAGAAGATGTGTCGTAGCTTCCCGAACGCTGCCCAGCCGAGTTGAATCCGTCGATTGACCTCTCGGTCGAAGTTGGACTTACCTAGTCGGACTATTTGTCCCAGCTAAACATACTCGTCAACAACTTCGAGCTTAGTGCTCCCAACAACTACCGGCATAGGTGTGACATGGACATTAAACATAATCTTTGTTTTTTCCGTGTTCATCTTAAGACCTATCCGTTGGGAGACACTATTGAGGTCATTGAGCATAGTGCTTAGGTCCTCCAGCGATTCGGCCATAAGGACTATATCGTCGGCAAATCAAAGGTGAGTGATGTACTCGCCATTGATGTTAATACCGTATCCTTTCCAGTCCAGAAGCTTGAAAACGGCTTCCAATGCAGCGGTGAAGAGTTTCGGGGATATGACGTCACCCTGTCTTACACCTCTCTGCAATTGGATAGGTTTCGTACTCTGGTTCTGTACTCGGATAGCCATCGTAGCTCTACTGTACAAACACTTCAGCACTTCGATATACCGACAGTCAACTTGGCACCGCTGAAGGGACTGCAGCACCGCCCAAATTTCGACGGAATCAAAGGCTTTCTCATAGTCCACATACGCCAGACATAGTGGCAAATTGTACTCTTTGGACTTCTGTACAATTTGCCGTAGGGTATGTATGTGGTCTATGGTGCTAAAGCCCTTTCGAAAACCGGCTTGTTCGGGAGGCTGGAAGTCGTTAAGTCTGCGCGCGAGACGATTCGTAATGACTCTCGAAAACAGCACGTAGACGCGGCTCAGAAGGGAAATCGGTCTGTAGTTCTTCAAGAGAGCATTGTCACCTTTCTTGAAGAACAAGACCACCGCACTTCTGCTCCATGCCTCCGGTGTAATGCCACCATGGAGGACGGAATTAAAGAGCTTCTGAAGGACTTCAAGTACCGGTCTTCCACCCGCTTTCAGAAGCTCCGCTGTAATTCCATCCTCGCCTGGGGCCTTGCCATTTTTAAAGGTGCTGGAGAGCCATTCTAATCTTGCTCAGACTGACGTCCGGGATATCTTCGGAATAGTGTCGGATAAGACTCGCTCTTGGATCGTTACTCACACTTGCGTGCGGCTCCAATGATGACGTGTACAGCTGCCCATAGAACCTCTCAATCTCACTCAAAATCTCAGGTGCCCCGGAAACGATGCTGCCACATTCGGTCTTCAGCCTTGACAGTTGGCTCTTTCTGGCAGACAGATGTCTGGCAAAGACTTTGGAGCCTTGGTTCCGCTCGATCGCTTCTTCAATACGAGCTGTATTGAAGTTTCGTAAGTCCCGCCGCATGCATTTGGAGATCTGTCTGTTCAGTTGCCTGGATGCTGTCAAATCTGTTGAAGAATGTAGTTTCATCTCCCGTCTAACAGTCATGAGATTAAGAGTGTGGTCGGAGAGTTTTTGTGTTCTTCTGCGGCGGGTCTTGCAGAACTTAACTCCGACCGCATGGACAGTTTCCACGAGCTTGTCATTCATATCGTCCACTTCATTGCAGTCTTCTAGGCACTGAAAACGGTTTTGTAACTCGAGCTGAAAGGTTTCGGGACTTTGGATTAGAGCACGAGGGGGACGGAGCGTTGACTTCATCAGACGAGACCTCTCCAACTTAACATTTAGGTTCAGTGTGCCTCTAATCATTCGGTGATCGCTGCCGGTTTTCACCCTCGCGATCACTGAGACATCACTGAACAGTTGTCGTCTGGTCGTCATAATGAAGTCAATCTCATTTTTTATGGCTCGACCAGGTCCACTTCCTGTGGGGCCGCTTCTGGAAGAGAAAGTTCATCATAAAGAGTCCCTCTTTCTCCATGAAGTCGGCCAGCTGCTGGCCCCTTGGGTTCCGTTGCCCTATTCCAAATTTCCCTACTTTCAGCTCACCGTTCTCTCTTGTGCCTAGTTTTGCATTGAAGTCTCCCATTAACACCGTATATTGGGTTTTGGAGGAATGCATGGCTCTAGAGATATCCTCATACATTTCCTCTACCTCCTCATCGGGGTGTGCCGAGGTTGGTGCGTAAACCTGTATGACCTTCAGCGAATACCGTTTGGTAATTCTGAGTATAAGGTACGCAACCCTCGTCGACACACTCCCGATCTTTACAACGTTGTTAACTAGAGACTTGTGGATGAAAATCGACGAATAAATCCGACACCTCCTTGGGACAGATGGTCGCCCTCCCGGTGATAGAGCAAGTTGCTAGATTCGAGGATTACCGTGTCCTCCCCCTCTCTTCGGACTTCGGATAATCCTATAATATGCCAGCGCAACTTGTGTATCTCTTCTTTCAGCTCCACGGTCTTCTCGTCAGTCCTCACGGTGCGTGCGTTATACGTTGCCAGGTCGAGTCGTCGTAGGTGGCAACCGAACCTCCACCGGAGATTCTTAGCACCCATTACCATGGTCGCCATCGTAGCCAGGAATAGCGGGGCCGCCGGGGACTGGGGGCCGTCTCTTTGTTACTCTCGTCATTGGGGGGTATTTGCCATAGTTGCCACGCTTGGCGAGCGGGTTGGCAACCGCAGTTTTTTTTATTGTAATTTTGGCTATTATCAGGAAGATGCTGCTGCCCATCTCCCGCCTGTTCCCCTTTGTCGCCTTTCACGACACCCACGGGAGGATATGGGGTAGTGGATATTCTTGACCGCCACTACACGTATATCGTTGTACACGTATCTATGTCGTTGGGGTAATATTATTTCTTCTAGTAAATTTAATATGAAGACATTTACTGCAGTTGAGTTGCATACCATTAGATTTACACCAATTGGTTAGTTTATCTAGATCGCTCTGTAATAAAATCGAATCAATTGGTGAACAATTTGTTCTCGTTATTTTCAAATCATCGGCATATAAGTATGGTGTGGAGTTTTCAAAGCAAGAAACAATGTCGTTTACAAATATATTAAATAAAATTGGGCCAAGTTGCGACCCCTGAGGTATACCTGACGATACCAGATTGGTTAAAGAGCTAAACCCATTAACAACTACGTAAAAAAACGGTCATGTAAGTATGATGAAAGCCATTTTAGCACCGGGCCTGAAAACCCATAATATGATAATTTTTCAATAAGTATTCCGTGTGGAACTTTGTCCAATGCCTTTCTAAAATCCGTATATATGGTATCCACCTGCTTCTGCGAGTCAATAGCTTCTGATAATGAGGAAGTGAAACTAACTAAATTAGTGGTGGTAGACCTACCTGGCAAAAATCTATGTTGATGCTCAGAAACGAAACTTTTGAAATGCATTTGAATTATTGGACAAACTAAAGATTCGAACACCTTTGCAAAAACCGAGAGAATTGATATGGGTCTATAGTTGCGTATATCTTTCTCATCATCACTCTTAAATATTGGAACTACTTTTGCTTTTTTCCATAAATCTGGAAAAGTACCTGAACACAGCGAGGCTTTAAAGATAAGATATAAAGGCAAAGTTAGGCTAGTTGCGTATTTTTATAAATGCCGGTGGTAAATTATCTGGTCCTGCACCATTGCTAATATCGAGACCCTTCAGGTTTTTGAAGATTTCATTCTGATTTATTTCTATACCTGCTAGATTTTCACTGAAGCCTAAATAGAGGATTTTTCGTAAATGAGATGACGGATCTAAGCGACAGGAACTATTTGAATCATCATATACCGAAGCAAAATAACTAGAGAACATATTGCATATTTCAACTCGGCTACTAGAAGTTTTAACTCCATTATTCATAGCAGCTGGATACGAGTTAGAATTATTGCGTTTACTCTTTAGGAACGTCCAAAATGCTTTCGGATTCTTCTGAATTTACTTTTCCAAGTTTTCGTTATAATTGTTGTAGGCATCACGCGTAATTCTATTACAACGATCACTAAGCACTCTTAGTTCTTTATTCATCCATTGGATTATTATATTTTTTAAATCGTTTTAGCATTTTGTGCTTTTCTTTAATTCTTTTTGCAACATTGTGATTAATCCATGAAGGGTACCTATTACTCTTAGCTTTTTTTAAGGGAACATAATCTGTGATTGCAATTTGTATACTCTCGTAGAATACTCTAACCATTTCATCTATATCATCCAGGTCCAATAATGTATGCCAGTCGATTCCCTTCAAGTACTCATTTATTGAATTATAATCAGCTTTATAAAAATTGTATCGTTCGTGTGAAGTATTAACCATAAGTATATTTTGTCTTACATTAGGTATGTTTATTTCAAGGGGAGGATGCATTGGGTCAATATTACAGATTGGATTTTAACAGTAACTAACGGAACATACAGGTAAATCTACGAGTACAAGATCTAGTATCTTTTGCCTATTATTAAGAGTAGAGTTACATTGACGCAAGCCATTTTCCGTTATAGAATAGAATAGAATAGAATAGAATAATTTTTTATTCAATATAGATCACATGTGTAATACTTATTGAAAGTCATTTTTTACTTTACCACTGGTTCGAAAAAAAAACCTCTGTCCTGGGAAGAACCAGCAAGAAACCCAGCGGGACTTTTTTTTAAAGCAAATTTTACAATAATGGTTGTACTAACTATATAAGTACAAAATTTATTTTAGAAACAGCTTGGAAGCGATCACCTCATTCCCGGGGGTTATTATCAACCATGTATTCATTAATACTATAATAACCCTTTTTATACAGTTTCAACTTAACAAAACATTTAAACTTGCTAATGGAGAGAGCCTGTACACTTTCCGGGACCTTGTTGTAATAGCGTATACATTGCCCCAAGAATGAATTACTGACTCTGTGGAGTCGAGAAACTGGTATCACTAGCTTGTGTTTGTTCCTAGTGTTTACAGAATGCACATCACTTTTTTTACTAAAACTACCATTGTTTTTGTGAACATACATTAAATTTTCGTAAATATACTGAGAGGCCAAAGTTAATATATTTATTTCTTTAAATTTATCTCTAAGAGACTCTCTCAGTTTTAGGTTGTAAATAGCTCTAATGGCCCTCTTCTGTAAAACAAAAATAGTTTCTGAATCAGCCGCATGTCCCCATAGCAAAATCCCATAAGACATTATGCTATGGAAATAACTGAAATAAACTAATCTAGCTGTCTCGACACTAGTGAGACCTCTAATCTTTTTTACAGCATAGGCTGCAGAACTTAGTCTGCTTGCTAGTTTGGATAAATGGGGGCCCCACTGAAGCTTTGCGTCGAGAGTGATGCCAAGAAAAACAGTGGATTAAACAGGGCTCAGTTCTTCCCCATTTAAAAACACATTGGTACTCAGATTTCTAACATTCGTTGTTGTAAATTTAATACATTTAGTTTTATTTCCGTTTAAATGTAAATTATTAACGTTTAACCAATGCACTAATTTTGATATAGCATTATTCAATTCGTCACATTTAAATGATTTACGTTTAAGTTTAAGAATCAAAGAAGTATCATCAGCAAATAATACTATATCATGATTATCCTCTACAATAGAAGGTAAGTCATTAATATACACTAGAAACAGGAATGGGCCGAAAATTGAGCCCTGAGGGACACCCATAAGTACAGGTGAGCCGGAAGAAATTTTACCATTAATAATAACTTTCTGCATTCTATTACTTAAATATGAAATTATAAGTTTAAGCGCTGTGTTCTTGACACCATAGTACTGTAGCTTCCTGATTAATGTCTCATGGTGAACGCAGTCGAAGGCCTTGGAAAGGTCACAAAATATACCCAAAGCATCCTCTGAATTCTCCCATGCACAAAAAATATGTTTAATAAGCTGAACTCCAGCGTCAGTTGTTGAGCGACCCCTTGTAAAACCGAATTGATTTCTATGTAGCAATTTATTAATATTAAATAAACTTAACATTTGATCTAAAATTATTTTTTCAAAAATTTTACTAAATGTTGGTAGTACAGAAATTGGTCTAAAATTGGCGGGGTCTAATGTACTACCAGATTTATATAAAGGTATGACTTTACTAAGTTTCATTAAATCAGGAAACACACCAGATTCGACGCTTGTATTAAATATAGTGGCTAGATAAGGTGCTATTATATCTATTATAGATAAAATAACTTTAACGGAAATCCCCCATAAATCTGCCGTTTTCTTAATATCAATAGTTTTAAAATATTTTACGATATCTTTTGGCAGTACTCTATGGAATTTAAAAGTATTTGAACAAGCCTTTACATTTTGTTTAAGCAATGATTCGGCGACAGTAGGAGAAGAGTTTAATGATTTAGTTGTCAAAAAAGGAACATCAGTAAAATGTTTCTCAAAAGCCATAGCAACTTTTTGATCAGATCGGGTTAAATTATTGTTAATATTCAATTGAAAATCCGAGTTGCGCGGTTTGACCTTGCCCGTTTCACTATTTATTATTCTCCAGGTCATTTTAATTTTGTTTGATGCAGTTTTAATTTTGTTACTTAAATGTAAAGCCTTAGCTGTGGCGCACACTTTTTTAAATATTTTAGAATATGTTTTTACATAATCTCTAAATATAACACTACTATTAAATGATCTTTCATTATAAAGCTCGTATAACCTTCGCCTACTCTTATAAATTCCTACTGTCGCCCATTCATTAAATGATTTGCGACTGTTAAAAGAGAAAGTTTTAGAAGTAAATATCCTACTAAATTCACAAGTTATAATTTTAAATAACGTACCATACAAATAATTAGCACTGTTTTTAAATGAAAGTGATTGAAGTCTTTTTATTATATTACTTCTAAACCTCCCCAAGCGATGTTCATTTATTGGAACAAACACAACTTTCTTATTTTTCTGTTTCTTGTGTATGTAAGGTAATGATACCAACTGTCCACAGTGATCTGAACTTAAATTTTGAATAATTGATTTATGCAAGGGCTTAACATCTGTAAAAATATTATCTATACAGGTCGCACTAGGCCCAGCAATACGTGTTGGTTCTAAGAATAAATTAACAAGATTATACGATTTAAACAATGAGCTAAACTTAATACTAATGGAAGAAGTTTCAAGGAGATTGATGTTAAAGTCTCCACATATTACAACAGACTTGTTCTGTTTACTAAGTTTGAGCAAAACTTCTTCCACAATCCTTTCAAAATAGTCATAAGTAGCACATGGGGGTCTGTAAACACTCACAACAATGAGGTGCTCGAGCTCGACACAAGCCATTTCTACAGTTCGCTCAACAGAGAGGCTCACTATATCCTTACGTTCTTTATATAATAATGATTTATCTGCTAGTATTAAGGAGCCACCACGTAAACTTTTTTCTCTATTGAAGGAACTGACCACCTGGTGATTTCTGAAATTAAACATGAAATTATAATCTTTTAGCCAATGTTCAGTAATACAGAGGATATGTATGTTGTTACTATTTAAAAACAATTCAACTTCTAATTCTTTGCCCATCATGCCTTGTATATTTTGATGCACCAGGTGTAAACAATTTTATTACTTATTTGTGGGCTACATTCAAAGTTAATTAAACTCTCATTATTGCTAGAGATTGCCTCTATTGTAGCATTTACTAATTTAAATTAGTTGGAACTGATTCCAAATTAATTGTCAAATAATTATCCTGCCCAATAAAAGCAGTCTTGGTAGCCAAAAACTTGGCTGAGTTAAAAAGTAAATAATAAGATGAGAGCACATTTGCTATCAGTCTTAAATTATATTTGGATAGGTAATACCTATCCTTTGTCCAAAACTTTTTTATTAAATTATTTATGTCAATTACATGAAATTTGTCATTATTATCATTACAATTATATGTCAAATATAATTATTATTACATATTAAATTATGCATTTGTATATTTAAATTATGTCCTAAATTATTTTCCTGTGGCAATCCCTGTATATAAGGCAGTGTGAACAAGACAATTTTGAGTACATTTAAGTTATTAAGTTGTTCAAGTAATATGTATATATTACTTGAATAATAAATAATAAGTATGAAATCCAATAAGCTAAAGAGCTTTGCTGCTGGGGGAAAATTACAGTTAGCAGGATTTGAGGATACATTCCAGGTAATACAGCTAAGATTAAAGTCGCCAATTATGCATGTTAACATATTGTGTTGCTCCGAAACTCTATTACAATTATTTAAAAAAATATCTAATATGTTATTATTTATTGGAGATGGAATATATATACCACAAAAAGCTATATGTTGTATGTTGTTAAAGTGGGACACATCTACAACCACCCACAAGTCTTCACAATCGCTTTCCCATAGACTAATTCTATTTGAAATTAGTTTCAACAGTGGTAGAGCCACGCGGCAGCTTTTGCTGTCACACGGATGGGCCGGCTCGAACCGGGGTGGTACCACGACCTCACAGAAAACCAGCGTGAAGTAGAGATTTACCTCTGCGTTTCGCTTGGTGAGTGCAGGTGGCCGGAGGCCCTTTTTACTGGAAATGAGGCATTCCATCTTAGTCCTCACGGGTGACAACGCACCTACATTTTGAATTGTAATAGAGGATAGATGTAGATGTCTATGGGCCGCAGGAACCACTTACCATCAGGTGGACTGTGTGCTCGTTTGTCACCCTTATCCTATAAAAAAAAATGATGTTTTTCTTAACAGCAATTAGAACGCCCCCACCGTCAGACTTAGTACTAAGTTTTGCAGTCTCTCTATCTCTTCGATACACGTTATAACGTATATCAAATAGTTCGCCACTTGAGATTGAGCTATTTAACCAGGTTTCAGTCAAAATAATAATGTCATAATCATTAATTATTATGTTACGGTAACATCTTGGGTTTTGGTTCTAAGTCCGCGTTTATATTTAAAGTGCTATGATGGACTGCACATTCAAATAAAAAACTTAAAAAAAAAACTTTATCAATCTGAGGCTCGAACCAACGACTTTCGCCTTCGTAGTCAAGGAGTTGCCTGTTGAGCTATTTAGCTATGTTTTACAGATGCGAAAATGTTAATCGTAATATCACACTATTTACATATCTTTGTAAGTGGGTACTCACATGTAATCTCTTTATAGTTTAATAGACGAGCACAAAATTTTCAATAATAGAATAACATAATCATATAACTTATGTCACAAAAATTATCGATTAACTGTTGTCTGACTTGTTTATAAACTTTACGAAATGGTCTTTCATTTTTACATTGATAAATTTTATAGTTTTCAATTTCACTTTATAATAATAATTATATTAAGTTAAAAAAAGAGTTATTATGTTAAGGCGCGGGTTGAGCAAAATGTCGCGCTAGTCGTTATTTGTGCGGTTTTTAGGAGCTATCTACTTTTTATTTAAAAGATATATCAACAAATAAAAAACACATTATATTTCTACATAATCTTGATTTCATAAGAGCTGTATCCAATTTTTTTTTAAAGGAATAAATATTAATATAATCTCCTTACAACGAAACCACATAAATGTGAAATTATTATTGATAACATGCATCTCCTCGTAAAGTAAGTATTATTTTATTTTGCGATTTACACCAATGGATAGGCAATTTATTAATGAACATTTCTATAGTAAAATTTTTTTCAAAAGACCAAAATTTGATTTTATTAAGAAATTATTTTAAAATCTGGGCGTATTCACTGCCCACGGGCTTGCTGGATCATTGAGCGTTGAGCTCTCGAACGTGGAGCCTGTGTCGTTCGTTAGAGCACACGCTCACGATCTTATCAGTCGATAATATTATTACTTATTAGGTTATTTTATAGGTAGTATTATTTGTTTGTTTTGGGTATAATTTTTCGTATTAGTTATACATATATTTGTTGTGTTTTTTACTGCGCGATGAAGCTTTTTGCGTGTATTTTCTTTGAAGTAAATGCAAATAAAAAAATGAAGCACCATTAGCATGTAAGGTTCGAATCCATAATTAACATTTCGACAAATATTATAATTTACACTATAAAAGGCTAATTCAATATTATCAGTATAGTATACAGTTAAAAATAATCGTAGTAACCAACTACAATATTTTCTCAGGTGTAGTATTGCCTCGTTGGTCTAGTGGTTGTAGTAGTGCGACTGCTGATCATGAGGTCCCGGGTTCGAATCCTGTGTCGGTTATGAGTTTTTTTTTCATTTATGTTCTAAGTTATAATTATTTTCTTTATAACTTAGTATTACTAAGTTATAGTTTTTTGCTAAAATATAGTATATTATTCATTGCTTGTTTTTTCTTGTTTTTCAAAAAATAATTGAGTAAATAAGGTGTTCTATACTTATAATTCGGTAAAAAGTATGTAAGTAGGTACTAATATACCTACTTTTTACTATAAACTAAAAATTTTTAAAACTAAATTTAACTAAAAAGACTAAGCTGACCATTTATTTTTTAACTAAAACAGGACATGGGTTTATTTATACTCTAAAAAGTATAACTTTATACAATAAATTAAAAAATAATGTTGCATTTAAAAATAGGTAATTATTAAATGCAACATTTTTTAAAATTATGAATTACATTTGTCAGAGGATTAAATTTGCTTTAATAAAGTTGGTGATGATTTTAAATAAGAATAAAATTCTGCTCAATTTTTTTTTTTATTGTTATCTTTCAACATCGCCTTTAGAACTGGAACCGTAAGTGTTTCTTTCAGACGTCCACAATTTATTCAAAATAAAAAAAATACTCTTTCTATCGGAGCATTTGTACCAGGTAGACATAAAATATATTCGATTAAAAAAATTATGTTGAAGATTGTTGGCTTTGAATACTTCCATCCAAAGAGTTACGGGACAATTTTGTGTCCCGGAGCTTTATTTGGGGACAACGGGACGTATGGTCACTTTACCTATAACCCGGCGACGGCTCCGTGGCGCAGTGGCTTAGCAATCAGTTGTTGCGCTGGGGGCCGCGGGTTCTCGAATCCCGCACGGAACAAATATTTGTAAGGCCTACAAATAATCGTTCCGGGTCTGGATGTTTGTCCTTGTGCAATTTATGTTTGTAAACTGCCTCCACGACTCTCATTATATATTACTCTCACTCTGCGAAACATCCTATTTATTTGTTTATTCTTTATTGCACTAAATATTTGTACAAAAGGCGAGCTATCTATCTATTTACCTATAGTGAGTAGGTATCTTTTAAACTCACAATTTTCAATGCTTCATTTTTAATATATAATTAATTATAAAATTTCATAATTAGATAATATATGAGAATACATAATTCTAATATAATGCAACTAATATACCGAATAAAAAAATTAAAATACATTTATCGTTGTACGCTGTGTGTATTTCCATAAAATAGTTTATTGATGTTGAAAAATACGTCCGTACAGTAGGTGGCATTGAGTTATACAAAACTATGGTAGGTGGCGTCTTACATATTATTTTTTACGCGATCCTATATTGTAGGGAGTTGGCGCGGCCGGCACACAAACGCTCAAGGTCGTTCGCATGGAGTAGCCCCTTAATAAATTGATAGATTTAAATGTTCAATAACTACCAAAATAAGAGTTAGCTTATCACACACCCTCAAATGAATGTATAATTGTGTCTTTTATTGTTTTGTACTAGGTTTTACATTTCACTTTGAAATATATGTTATTTTTGCTTAATTTAGGTTCTTCCTTAACAGATATCAGTATAAAGTTTATATTAACACCAACTATGCACTACTATTGCACGTATTAGGCTATTATTAGTTCAAAACTTTTTTTTCACTATTTATACACTAGCTCGATGTTTATCGTGTCGAGCAACCGTAATGGTGGCACTTCACATGGCTATTTGTATTTGCGTATTTGGGGTATTTGACAAATAACTACCATGTGTGGAGAGTATATTTGCCATAATTATTGCCGTATTTGCCTATTTGGCAAATATAGCCAATAACAAATACGGCTTACCGATCGTCTGTCGGTTTTTCAAGGCTCATCAAAGGAGACAAATAGGCAAATACGCAAATATACTGGCCACACATGGTCGGGCTCATAAGTGCGCGAACTGTCAACCAGTACGGACGGACCTGTTTATATCATTTTATAAGTATTTAGGTATCTACGGAAAATGAATTGGAGCAAAGAAACCGTTGTAAGGTTTCTAGAACTTTACCAAATGAACCCATGCATTTGGGACCCTGGAAACGAGGGGCAGGTCAAAAAAGAGTAATTTATGTCTATAGAATAGAATAGAATAATTTGTTATTCAATATAGATCACATGTGTAATTCTTATTGAAAGTCATTTTTTACTTTACCACTGGTTCGAAAAAAAACTGTCCTGGGAAGAACCAGCAAGAAACCCAGCGGGACTTTTTTTTAAAAGCAAATTTTACATTAATGGTTGTACAAACTATATAAGTACAAAATTTATTTTTGAAACAGCTTGGAAGCGACCACTTCATTCCCAGGGGTTATTATTAACCATGTATTCATTTATACTATAATAACCCTTTTTATACAGTTTCAAATTAACATCTGCGTATCGAGGTAACAAAACCAAAATAAAGAAAAGCGAACGATCCGGATCAGGTGCAGCTGATGTGTACCAACCAAGTTGGTTTGCATTTTCATTTACGGATAGTTAGATTTTTATGCAGTCAGCATCCACCAACGCCTTGCTATTGGTCGTTTTTTCATCACTGTATTTTTTTTTACGCATAACATATAATAGTAACATGTGTGCAAATAATAAAATCGAGCTGCAAGTGCAACGTCCATTTGGTAGGTACAACTACTTTCTGCTAGCAAACATGTTTAATTTTTTGGTATTTGGCTCCATGTGTGGACGGTTGTGTTGTTTATTTGCCCGTACGTCAAATTTTTTGCCAAATACGGCACCATGCAATCACAAATACAAATAGCCATGTGAAGTGCCACCATAAGAAAAAAAAGTTTCATGGTTTTCGAGAGAGTTGAAGCCGATAGGGTTGTCGAAATGTAAATCCAAGATGGCGACTGCAATAGATATAAATTTTTTCATCATGGGTGTCATTTTCATGGCTTTCGAGGGTGTTAAAGCCGATAGTGCTGTCGAAATGTAAATCCAAGATGGTGGCTGAAGTACGTACCAATTTTTTCATTATGGGTGTCATTTTCATGGTTCTCGAGGGTGTTGAAGCCGATAGTGCTGTCGAAATCTATTTAAACTACTTTAAAAAATTCCGTATAATCATGTTATACGTAATTATTTTAATGCTCTTAAGGCATGCCCAATTGGATTTACCAATATTTATTTTCTATTTGTGTTTAAAACGTTTAATCGCAACGCTCTGTATAAAACTCAAATGTTTATATATAGATATCAACTTCTCTAAGTATTAACATAATATTAACAATGCGTGCCTATTTAAAACTAATATACGGAGTATCAGCTCTGTGGATCAGCTGATTGCAATCCGTCGACGCCATTTTAACGCAACTATTATATATATTAATTGCTTTGTTTATTGACTAAGTCGACATATTAGAGTATAGAATTAAAACTTTTTTATTTACAACATCAAGAGATTATCAATAAGAACGCCTTTACTAACCACATGTCACTGTACACCCAAACGTTAACCAGATGTCACTTTACACACAAACATAGTCTACTTTTAACCGACTCCTAAAAAGGAGAGGTTATCAATTACGTATGTACACTGATTTCTAAGACGATTCTAGATCAATTCGTATATACATGCTGAAAGTTTGGTGGTTGTTTTCTCGCGGCCAAATTATACTGTCTCTATAGTAGAGTCAATTTATTAAAATAAAAAATATATCAATTAAAAAAAGGGCAGATTTACAATAGTAATACCTCACGAGCTAGTCGGGAGTCCAGACTAGTTTATGTCGTATAACGGTATAACTACGCTTGAAACTTTTGTTGCTTGGAACTTTTGTTGTGTGCAGCGCGGTAGCGCGTGCGAAAGACGTAACACTGCGTTACGTCCAGCGAATTTTTTTTTTCAGACTTTATTATAAGTAATACGGTATAAGCACACCCGACCTACTTGCGAGATATTGTTATTGGCTTGAGATTGCATTCGAGTTTTGTTTTTCTCGATTGTAAATCTACTATTTTTGCAACCTAATAATTTTCATTTTAATAAATCTATTGTACTACCAAGACAAAATCATTTCACTTCGGGAAAACAACCATTAAAATTTCAGCGTGTATATTGGATCAATCTGTGTGTATATCCTTTCAAATAAAAAAATCTAAATCGGTTTAGAAATTATATATAATTATATATTAATATTATAGAATTCTGCGCAATTTTTTTTAAAAGGTACACCGAACTGATAACCTCCTCCTTTTTTGAAGTTGGTTAAAATTAAACATTACGCGATGTGCTTATTGTATTCGAGCAAATTAATTGTGTTTAATAATATTCTTAAGTTTCATTACGTATGCATTTTTGTACTATTAAAATATGTACGATAAAGTTACTCGTATATTAGTAACATCATTATCGTGTTTTTTTAATATTCTACTAAGTCAGCGCTTATCTACGATCCCACCTGATGGTAAGTGGTGATGTAGCTTAAAATGGTGAAGCGGACTTAACAAAAGCCTATTCACTCTTGCCTTGAAGACACCCACACTGTAATCGGATGGAAAGACAGATGCTTTAAAGACAGGTGTTTATTTCATTCCATTTTATATTCTCATAAAATACTTTTTCGTACGTAATACGTAATCTTTAATATATCGGTTATTTTAAATTAATTATTAAAATAGTGATTTACACAATTTGATTGCAAACACCAGAAACGGGTATCACTGAATGGCATGTATGTGTGCATGTGACGAGCGTAGGTACATTCGACTCGCGTCCACTAATATAATGACCTTACGTCACTTAAACGCTCGTATTTTGTACTAGACTGCGTTTCTACTAGGTAATAATTCTATGATGTCGGTATTTATTTTGAATGTTTATAAGGACTCGATAGATTTGCCCACACAACAAGGAGAGGAATGAAAATAAGTGCCCAATTTGCGTTCTAAAAATGTAACTTTATTTTGCCGTTTGTCGAACAGACAGATGTAATAAAAAAATGGATAAGGTTAATCGGGCAGGTTGTGTTTAGGCCAAATCTTAACATTTAACACTTACATTCAAAACGCTCGTCTCGGCGCGTTCATCCGATGGTATTTAGGTCACCGCCTAGCCCCCTTTCCCGCACCCGTCTCTCCGCTCACCCTCGGTCGCCTGACGTGTAGGAGATCAACCGGTTTGACGGCTTGGGCCGGCGGGCACTCGCTTTGTCCGCGGCGGCCGTGTCCTTACGAGTCTTCAAGTTACGCTCGAATCGTTAGGTCGCGTGAAGACCGCCTCTTATTACGTTGTCTTTTTCGTACGTTTACGTGACAACGAGGCTTTTCTTGAGTTTTGAGTGGTTAACTTAACTTCGATTGCCATTAATTTCAGTCGACGAATTGCTTGTGTGGCATTTTAATATCGTACGAAGACATTTTTCCTTTGTCGGTTAGAACGCTAAAAATTTGTGACCTGAGAGGAGATCGCGTTCGTCTTCGATTTTAATTTTGTGTTAAGTGACGTTAGACTTCATCATCATCATCATCTGAGGCATTACAGCCGCGGGTGGGCCTTAGCCTGGTCCAGCAAAGCTCTCCAGTCCGATCTGTTAGAGGCTTTCCTTCTCCAACTTTTTACTCCCAAGATTTTTTTTTTATAGGATTAGGGTGACAAACGAGCACACAGTCCACCTGATGGTAAGTGGTTGCTGCGGCCCATAGACATCTACATCTATCCTCGTTTGCGAATCAAAATGCAGATGCGTTGTCACCCGTGAGGACTAAAATGGAATGCCTCATTTCCAGTAAAAAGGGCCTCCGGCCACCTGCACTCACCAAGCGAAACGCAGAGGTAAACCTCTACTTCACGCTGGTTTTCTGTGAGGTCGTGGTACCACCCCGGTTCGAGCCGGCCCATCCGTGCTACAGCAAAAGCTGCCACGTGGCTCTACCACTGTTAAATCATCTTGATATCTTGTTCGACGCCGTCCAACCATCTGAGCTTGGGCCTGCCTACACTTCTGCGGCCCTCCGGTCGGCCTTCTAAAAGGCGTTTGGGTACTCTGGCCTCGTCCATTCGCGACACGTGCCCTGCCCAACGCAGGCGCCCGATCTTTATGGTCTTAATTACGTTTGGCTCATCGTACATTTGGTATAGCTCGTGGTTATAGCGCGTTCGCCATCTCTCATTTTCCATCACAGCTCCGAAAATGCGTCTTAGTATTTTCCGCTCAAATACCAACAAGGAGTTTTCGTCTTTTTTGCTCAGCACCCAATATTCGGAACCGTAGGTGAGTATAGGTCTTAGTAAGGTTTTGTACAAGAGAAGTTTTATGCTTCTTGAAAGAAGTTTCGAACGTAAGTATCTTAGTAGTCCGAAGTAGCACTTGTTAGCCGCCATTATTCTCCTACTTATTTCTGAAGAGACATCGTTATTATCGGTTACTAAGGATCCCAGGTATACGAAATCATTGACGCTAGCGAAGGTGTTGTTGCCAATATTAACTCCTTGTAGTAGAGTTTGCTGGTCTTTTGACGCTTTCAGGTACTTAGTCTTAGCCATGTTAACTTGAAGACCAGCCTCCGCAGCTGATTTTTCAAGAGCAAGGTATGCACTCTCCATTGCAGGTAGAGATCTTCCTATCACATCGAGGTCATCCGCATACCCTAGAATTTGAACAGATTTGTGATAGATAGTGCCTTTGGTCTCAATCTTTCGCGAATACACTTGTCGAGAGCGATGTTGAACAGTAGGCACGAGAGCGCATCCCCTTGTCTTAAGCCGTCATTGGTTCTGAAGGGCTCTGATACATTTGTTTGAACTCTAACAACGCTCTGAGAGTTTCTAAGAGTCATCTCCGTCAGGCGCACGAGCTTTGTTGGGATGCCAATCTCCATCATAGCCTGGTACAGGAAACTTCTGTGCACATTGTCATAGGCAGCCTTAAAGTCTACGAAAAGGTGGCGAGTGTTCACGTTGTACTCAAACGTTTTTTCAAGGATCTGCCTAAGCGAGAAGATTTGGTCTACTGTGGACCTGTTTGGACGGAACCCACACTGATACTCTCCCAAGCTGGATTCTACATATGGCTTTAGTTTATTAAAAAGCAAATTGGCAAAAACTTTATAACCGGTGTTCAAGAGAGATATGCCTCGGTAATTATTGCAATCCAATATGTCGCCTTTCTTATGTAGGGGACAGATAACAGATGTATTCCAATCATCAGGCATTTTTTCTTCGTTCCAAATTTGGAGCAGCAGGTGGTGAAACTCTTTCTCGAAACCAGTTCCGGCATATTTTATAAGCTCGCCTTGGATATCGTCCATTCCCGGAGATTTGTTATTTTTCATGGATTGAATGGCTCGTATAGTATCTTCTATAGTGGGGTACAAAGATTCATCAGTCTCTTGATTGTTTAGTAGAGCTTCAGGTACTGGTACAGGTACAGAAAGTGGACGAGTCTGCACTGAACTGTTAAGGAGTTCACGAAAGTATTCAGCCCATCTTTGAACGATCTCATCTTTATCATTAAGTAGCTGTCCATTCTTACCTCTACACGCCGTGGTTCTGGGTTTGAATTCTTTCCGTCCCCTATTCACTTAGCTGTAGAAGTTTCTAATTTCCTTTTGTGTGTAACTAGATGCAATCTCACGTAGTTGTTGTTCTTCGTACGATCTTTTCTTTCTCTTATGTAGGTGTTTTTCTTGTCTTCGTCGCTTCTTGTACTCTTCTCCACGCCCGCGAGTGTATTTCTGTTGCATTAATCTGTACGCATCATTTTTCTCATTAGTGATCTTCTGACATTCATCATCAAACCAGTCGTTACGCTTCGGTTTTTCCTCAAATCCCAAAATCTCACTAGCAACCGTAGATAAAACCCCTTTAAGATTCTGCCAGGTGCTATCAGGATCGCCAATGTTGTTGCTATTTCTTTCGCCCACTTTCATAAGTTCTCTGTGAACTGTGTCCATATATTTGTATTTGACATCCTGCTCTCTTTTCAGCCTTGTTGTGTCAACCTTTTTTGGTCTTACTGTTTTGGTGTACTTGTACCGTGATATTCGTGCTCTTATTTTGCATACAACAAGATGGTGATCGGAGTCGATGTTTGCTCCTCTACGGATTCTGACATCCAAAAGATTAGAGCAGTGTCTCCCGTCTATTAAAATATGGTCTATTTGGTTTCGGGTGACGTTACCCGCGGAGACCCACGTTATCTTATGGATATTCTTGTGCGGAAAGCGTGTGCTGCCGACGACCTTTCCTAGGGAAGTTGCCAAATCAATGAGACATGTGCCATTGTCGTTAGATGTTTCGTGTAGGCTGTGGGAGCCTATTGTTGGTTGGTATATACTTTCTCTTCCTACCTTTGCATTCATATCCCCAATTATAATTTTGATGTCACCTTTGGGCGATTTAGAATACACGTTTTCCACATCAGAATACCATCTTTCCTTCTCTTCTAGGTCAGTATCTTCCGTCGGAGCGTGTACATTAATGATTGTGTAATTTTTAAATTTACCTTTAAGTCTGATTTTACACATACGTTCATTAATTGGTTGGAAATCAATTAAAAGATGTTTTAGGCGTTTGCTCACGACGAAACCTGTTCCAAAGGTATGATGCTTTTCATTACAACTATAATATATGGCGAAATCTGGTTTTTCAATAATGCCATGTCCTAACCATCTAAGTTCCTGAACCGCTGGTATATCAGCTCTGTGATTTGCAAGTTGTTGACATAAAAGTTGAAGGCCCGCTGGTCTGTACAGTGTTCTTAAGTTCCATGTACATAAGGTAAATTCGTTAGCCATTATTGAGTAGCCAGGTCGTTGGTTTAAAATCCGGTCCGTAAGTTTTGCTTTTCCTTTCACAATCGTTTGTGTTCAGACGAGTGGGTGATTGACCCCCTGCGTCCTAGGCCTTTAGTGGGGCTGCCACTTTTGAGCTCAAGACCTAGCTCCGTTTATTTTCAGGTATCGTCCCTTCCGAGTTGAAACCAGTTTTAAGGCGCCGGTTGCTCGCCTTCGCCCTTTGTCCTTGGCATCTGCGCTCTGAGAAAGGGATGGTGATCGTACTTAGAGTACGGATGCAGAAGGTCCCAGTGGGTACGACGGGGACGTGGACAGATCGGACTGGTTGGTACCTGCATACTTGTGCTCCACCATCAGAGCACTGCAGTCAGAAGACGGGCTTTTTATAGGAGTCACTAAGCTCGGGTCTTAGCGACCCCACCCATACCCAATACCAACTTCACCCCCCAGTACCAAAAGACGTAAGACTTGAGTTCACATAAAGGTGAACGCCTACTGGAGTGATCGCACATTGTGGAGCAGAGTAGCGCATGTGGGTCTGCTGCCCGATTACATCGGTGACGTCAGGTTACATTTACACACTTTCTCGCACCACTTACACCCACCTACTTACCCCTGACGATTCCTTGTGGTCGACCCTACCTCCGGAACTCGGTAAGTTTGTGTTTGTTTATCCAGCCATTAGATAATAATTATCCATAGGCCATTTGGGCCCGTACCCTCTGGTTGCCCGTCGAGTGGGCTACTCATAGGCCCTAGTCCAGTTGACTTCTGTCGGGGCAACTGAGGCTGTTGGAACATATCTGGTAGCAGAGCATGGTTGATTGTTTCTCCAATCATGCCCGGCCGTAATATAAAAAAAATATTTTTTTCCTTTTTGTTTTTTTTTTTGTTTTGTTAGCGGATCGGTGGTTAGGTTAGCCCGAAGGGCCGTAGTGGAGGAGGCTTACACTGAGCTCGTGGCCTCGGATGCGGAACAGGGAGTCCTAGACTCCTGCCTCGCGGACTACGAGCAGTTCTTTTCGCTCACGGAGGAGTTGATCGAGGCGGGGGCCAAGTATGCTAATGAAGCGCGTGAAGCTCGGCTGAGTGGCCTGCTCGAGTCCCCTTGGAAGCAGCCTACTCAGCCGGAGCTGTTGGGACGACTCCCAACTCTGCCTGCCAAGGTTCTCCAGGATCCTCTCCGACTGGCTGACCTTTGTTGATCTTTTTGATAGCCTAGTGGACGCCCGGAGGGATTTGACACTAAGCCAGAAGATGGCGTACCTCCTGGCCTCACTAGAGGGGCAGGCCCTGGGCGTCGTCAGCCATTTGAAATTGTCGGACGACGCCTACCAGACTGCCCGGGACCTCCTCGCCGGAAGGTACGCCAACGTCCAGCGAATTGCGGGCGAATACGTTAGGCAGCTTCTAAACCTCCCGCTGCTTAGGGACCGGGCCAGACTACGTCCGGACATCGTAAATCCAGTCGTAGTGGCCTGTAATTAGTTGAGGCGGCTGGATTTACCGGTGGATGAATGGTCATTCTTGTTGCTCCTCATCGTGCTGTCCCGCCTGCCTCTCGATCTTCGGATCCATTTAGAGGAGAGGTACGGCGGGGACGGCGCCTCCCATATTTCGACCTTCAGAACTTCAGAACGCAGTGGGCACCGTCGACGACCTACGGGTTACCAACCGAGCCGTGCCCAGGGAGAGGCGGAATCCGCCGGGCAAGTCGTCGCCGACCCCCTAACGGCGAGCGGAGCTCCCGCGGGAGGGCACCGCCCCCTACAATCTTATAGCGGCTTAGCGGCCAGGGAGGCGCCCCCATGCTCCTATTGTCGAGCATCCGATCACCGGGTGCCGTCGTGCCCGAAGTTATTGGATAAGCCGGTCCCGGCGAGGCGAACCATCGCCAAGGAGCGCCGCTGGTGCCACTCGTGCTTGGAAAGGCACCTACAACCAGACTGCCTGCACCAGCGGCCCTGTCCGCACTGCCAGGGCATCCACCATGCCGTTTTGTGCCTGTGTGCGAACGGCGCTTCCTTTCGGGGCTCTGCCGGGCCCTCAACACCCACGGGCGGGGGCGATTAGCCACGCCCTCTGTCGGGCAACGCTCGGCGCTCGCCTGCCGGCCACCGTGCCCCTGGTTTTGAAGGGGGCCCCTCCCTCGACCAGTCGGGGGTTTATTCGTCGAGAAATATTGGCACGGCCGGTGTATAGAGCATCACCAGGACTGTCATCCGCATAGCAATGAATGTTACCAGTTAGCAACATATAATTGATATGCAGAAGAAACAGCGTTCGTGATAGCACACAGCCTTGTGGAATATTAGTGTTAATAGGCTTGTAGTCGGAGCATGCACCGTCTACAACGACCTTGATGCTCCGATCTGCAAGGAAGCTGGTGATCCAATTGCACAATTTCTCGGGAAGCGCATAGGAAGGGAGCTTCTAAAGAAGCGCTCTGTGCCATACCCGATCGAAAGCCTTCGCAATGTCTAAACTAACGGCCAACGCCTCCCCCTTGGACTCTACTGCCTCCGCCCATCTATGGGTCAGGTAGACCAGAAGATCACCAGCTGATCAACCGCAACGAAAACCGTAATGGCGGTCACTAATCAGCTGGTGATCCTCAAGGTACCGCATGAGCTGGCAGTTAATAATGGATTCCATTATTTTGAAGAACAAGGAGGTGATCGCGATAGGGCTATAGTTGGACGGGTCTGAGCGGTCGCCTTTTTTAGGGATCGGGTGGACAAAAGCTGTCTTCCATGAATTCGGGACTACGCCTTGGGAGTAGAAGTACCGGAAAAGACGCGTTAGGACCGGTGCCAACTCCGGAGCACACGTCCTCAGCACAATTGAGGGGATTCCGTCAGGCCCACTCGACTTCTGGATATCCAGGGAGAGGAGTGCTTTGCGAACCGAGCGCTGTAAGAACACCACATCCGGCATGGAGTACTTACACCGCGGGATGGTCGGCGGTGTTTTCCCCCCGTCATCAAGAGTCGAGTTAGACGCAAAAAGGGAGCCTAAAAGGTCGGCTTTGTCTTTTGCGGCATGGGCCAGTGTGTCGTCCTCCCTGTGCAGAGATGGTAGTGATGGCTTACAGAAATTCCCTTGGACAGCATTGGCGAGACAGCAGAATGCACGGGTTCCCGAAGGAACACGAACTACTTTATCGCCAATTCTGCCTATGTGCTCTGACTTTGCCTTGGCAATAACTCTTTTGAAGGACCTGGAGGCGAAGTTATACTTCTTTTTAAGTGTGCTGGTGTTTACATCCCGAGTCACCGAAGCCGCAGCCCAGGCTTGATAACACTCCTGCTTACTGCGTAATGCAGTCTTACAGGAGCGACCAAACCAAGGCTGAGATCTGCCTCCGATGGGTACCACAGATGATGGATTAAATTGTTCCATTCCCTGTAGCACCACATCAGTGACAGAGTCAGCAACAGCGCTGGGATCATACGGCGAGAAGCAAACCCGCCCCCATGGGTAGGATGCAAAGAAAGACCGCTTCCGTCCCAATCCGCCGACCTGTAATGCCAAACACGGCGGTAACCTGCAGAACGCAACCGCGAGGGGATCGTGAGTGGCACCATACTCCGAATCAGACAATGGTCCGAAGAGCCGAGAGGGGCATCGACGAAAACCTGATATCCGTCCGGATAAGAGGTCAGCAGAAGGTCCAACAGGGAAGGTGTATGATCCTCCACATCTGGAATCCACGTAGGCGAAGTAACCAGTTGTGTCAGACCATACGCCAAGGCAAAGTCATAAATAGATCTTCCCGCATGATCGGTTAAACGTGAACCGAGCCATTCGGCGTGGTGGGCGTTAAAATCGCCAAGGATCACGATCGCTGCAGATGTGACGATGGACGTGGTCGATGAGTCGGTCTGTTTTGGCATTACCGCTATGGGACCTATAAAGGCACCCGTAGACGCGCGGATGGTCGTCGCTGTCCACGCGTAGCCAAAGGTTGAACAGGTCCGAACCTTCACGACTGCCGAGGCGTCGAGAACAGATGTCCTCTCTGACATACACGCAAACTCCAGCCCGAGGCACAAAAGAGTGCTCCAATTTGTACTCCGGGTAGGAGAGATACGAAATATCAGCCGGAGAGAAAACCTGCGCCTCGGTCAGAAAGAGCAAGGCTGGCTTCGCCGTCTAGATATGGTAGTGGATGGCGTTTAGGTTAGAATGAAGTCCCCTGATGTCAGGATTGGAATAACATGGTCGTGGATGCTCAGCGAGGGATTCTCCAGTGATACTGGTACCCTCCTAGGATAGTCTATCGTGTAATTCCGCTACCATATGGATGGGGGGGGGGGGGGGAATTGGGCCTCCGGCCACCTGCACTCACCAGACGAAACGCAGAAGCAGAGCTTCTACTTCACGCCGGTATTCTGTGAGGTCGTGGTACCAACCCGGCTCGAGCCGGCCCATACGTGCAACAGCAAAAAGCAAAAACTGCTGCGTGGCTCTACCACCGTTTGACACTTTTAGTTACATTAGGTACTCTCGCTGTAATTGTAAGCGATGAGGTGGTACCTCGGGTAATTATATACTTTAGCTGGCAACATAGGTTTGAGGTTTTAATATCGCTAATAATGATAATATCATTATAATTTATAAAAAAATGACCGTGAACATCGCTTTAATTAATACTTCCATGTAAATCGTAATTCAGAAAGTTATTTAAATACATAATCACGAAATAAGTTTATTTACGCGGGAAATGTAATGCTTTCAATTTCTCGTTCACTGCGTCTTTTACAGCACATAACACTGTACGACACCATGATAAAGTAAAAAATCAAATAATTTTTTAACTTAAAACTTACAATTATCGAGTTTTATTTGCATATGATTTTTTATACAAAATAATGAACATTGAAAGTTTCAATGTTCATTATTTAAGAAACACTCCATGACAGTTGCAGTGTCTGCCACTAAATTTTATGCTTAACGGGTACGGGAATAAGGACAACAATATAGTAGCTAAATCTCTTTCTTACAAGTGCTAATATGATATATGCGACCTTTGTTTTGAAAATAAAACAAAACACATCACGCTGTCTATTGGATTCTCTGTCTACGTAGTACCACAGAACACTAGTACCCTAAGGCGTAGTACTAGATAATTAAAACGTACATTGTCATAGACAAAAGAGTATTAACTAGTGATGTACCACTACAAATAATTAATGCCGATATCGGTACTGGTATTTTGTCTATGGTAAAACCATGAAAGCGTGGAATCATATCCTCAGATTTATGATATGGTGTGTCTGTGATTTTCAGAGTTTAGTATCTCTACATGACTATTATCATCATACTTAGGCGGCGCGGCGCTGGAGGGGAATCTTGGCACCGCAACCTTAATAAAAACCACAAAGTACTTTTTATTTAAATTTGAAATTGTGAGATTAATCAATACAACAATAAAATTAAAAAATATATATTATTTTGTATATTATTTCTCACAAATTCTATGTACAACACATTATAATACGAAATAAATAAATAAATTATTGTCCTTTAAAAATTATTGTTTTATTTAAAAATTTCCTAATTTTTTCTTTAGGAGCAGAAAACTTTTTGGTAAGGAATAGGTAAGTAAGTAAGGGTAGCTAATTTGGTAGGAAATCCTAATTTTTTAAAAATCTTTGCTGATCAACTTTATTAAAAAGTTTTTATGATCGTCTAGTAAATCATTGTCAAGCGAACACTCGTCTAAATCACTGAATATATGTGTATATGTTGGCAATATTATTTGCTATATTTTATTAATGATTGTTAAAAATATTTAGGCTGTCCTAAGAATTTGCAGCCTATTCTAATTTCGAACTCGTGCAGTATTTTTTCTACGGTTTTTTTACACACCTTTTTTACACCTTCCGGTGGTTTAGTCAGGTCTCCTCTCATTTTAATAGTAGTGAAAGAAAACGGATTCTCATTGTTAAACTGTTATTTTCCAAACTATGGAGGAATTTTTCACATACGACTTCCTTTTTTATTTTTCTGAATACATAATCAGCTATATAATCTACTACGTGTTGTACGTATTCTGTTAAATGTTAGGCACGTAAAATATAATCATGGTCAGAATAAGTCTCGGAATTAATGTTCACATCAGGCAAGTCAATTAGTCCACCATTTCCAGCAGATGAATTTAATAATTGTTTATATTTTTGATTATTGTAATTTAACATTGTTAGAGGAAGACAATTCCCTGTTGAACCATCTTTTAGCTCTGCATGTACCAGCAACCGTTTATAAGTAGCCCTGTACATTTTGCCGATGGGTTATTATTAAAACCACATTTAGACCTTATGACTCCGAAAAACAGTTCAATATGGTCTTGGCTAAACTTATCGGTACATAGATATTTTAAAACACTGTTTACTGGGAGGACATATTTTTGGTACAAACCAACTAATGAGTCCATGCAGATTATAAATCATCGAAAACCTGTCGATCTATTAGAATTGATAACGAACGAAACATTTGTAAATTTTAAATTTTTTGTATATTAAAGAATATACCCTCAAAAAAATACGAACTCAAAAAATATTTTGGTTTCGTCAAAGTTAAATATTGCTTACGCAGTACGCACGTTTCCATCCTTTTACCCGCATATTTCGGCTATTAATTATATTAAAGACGTTATTAAATATTCTAACAAATTGTAAAATTCCAGAGCGTCTGCTACTGATGCGTTGAGAAGTTGGGTAGCTAAACGCACCTTCATTTTCTGCTTTAAATAGTTGATATGTTCATTTTTTATTTTAGTACCCAAATGAAGCCCTTGACTGCTTTGAATTTTGTCTAACAATTCTAATAACAGCCGAGAAATTGTTTTCCTGTGTATGTCAACTAGAATTTTTTCCCCAAATGTGTTACGTAATAATTTGATATTATGGCAACGATCTGGTCACAAATATACTACATCATCATCATTAGCTTTAAAAGAATAGTTGAATGCATCGACATTGCACTCCAAAATATTGCACATAGCTTTATTGGTTGAAGCACCGTCAAAAGTGAGCGACACAATTTCAGCTCCAGAATTTTTTAGTAGTTGATATACATTACTCTACCAATAAAGATTTTTGCTGTGCGGTGATTGAGTCAACAAGAAAGTAGCCAACAGGTTTTTTCCAGGTGTCATTTACGACAGTTAAATCATAAAAGTTAATGTTTCTTTAGCAAGTAGCAACCGTTTATGCATGGTAGAGCCATGCTGCAGCTATATTTCTGGTATAGTTGTAACACGAATGGGTCGGCTTGACCGGAGAAGGACCACGCTCTCACAGAATACCAGCGTACAATAGCAGCTTAATGCTGCTGTGTTTCGTATGGTGAGTGTAGAGAACTGGAGACCGTTTTTACTGGAAACGAGGCATTCCATCTTAGTCCTCACGGGTGACAACGCATCTGTATTTTGATTCGTAATCGAGGATTAATGTAGATATCTATGGGTCACAGTAACCACTTACCATCAGGTGGACTGTGTACTCGTTTGTTACCCTTATCCTATATAAAAAAAAAAACAAAAAAACGTGGTTGATCTTGTGAATCCAAGTCACATCCGATATTGACGTACCCAAAATATTTTTTTCCGTCCTATTCGACCAACTTGCGAATAGCCATTTCATCGAATAATAACGTTACATATAAAGATTTATTATATTTTTTTTCTTTAATAGCTTCAAAGGCCTCTGTAGTGAATCCTGGATCACATTGGATACATTGGTACAACTTGCATATTGTTTTTGGGTGTGGCAAAATATCATTTAATTCATTGCTCACATACTCATATGCTCGCGGTGATAAATAGTTTAAAGTGACTGCGAATTTTTCCAATTCCAAAGAGTATTTACGCTTATCTTCTCCTATTGCTTTCTGTTAATATTTTTCAATTATTGGATTATTTGTCATTGAATGTAATATGAGTAAATTTCCTTTTTCTATTTTTTATTCATTCAAAATAATTTCTAATCTTATCTTTAAATCCAGATTTTTTTAAACGTGTTGTCTTTTGACGCAAACAATTTATTTTCAACAGTCGTCGTTTAGCAATTTTTTGCCGTTTTACTAAATCCTCTTCTAATTTAGACACACGACTAATTAATTATTGCTGACTTGGTGTCGAACAAAATGTAACTGTAGTAGTTAACTACTACAGTTACATTTCGTTTCGCACATCTGATTCTAGTGCAAAATTAATTTTGCACTAGAATCAGATGTGCTGGTTGATGTTGCACTGAATGGTGTAGGTGCAATTGTCGGTGTTGCACTGGATGTTGATGCAGTCTCCAGTGTAGATGCAGGGCTGCTATAGTTCTAGAATAATTTAGTTATTTTATGTTATTTTTGCATTATAGGAAATGTATGAATTAAACGAAATACACAATGATGGAAATAATAATAAACATTTAGTGTATTTAATGTCAACAGTCAAAATATCAACATAAAAATATCAACACAGCGTAATCAGCAATTTAATTTTTACACAAATCAAAACAATAAACAGATTTATTGTAAAAAGGATCTTACTGTACCTATAATGTTTGTTATCCCGCAGATGTAGTAAAGGCAGCATAGCATTTAATTTCAACTTGCGCCATTTGTGTTCAAAATTTATAAAGCAGTAATCTTTAAAATGTCTGGAACAAATACGGTGGTGCTTTTTCCACTCCCAATTGCGACGTGCAATAGCGTCGATCCGTTATTGTGTTAAATTGATGTCCGTAGGAAAACTGTAATTTAATCGTAAACTATCGATAATTTATACTAGAGATATATTTTTCCAAGCCTGTTGCCAAAATTTAAACTCTATATTTTAAACAAGAAATATTCAATTTTATTACTTAAAAATAGGCAAAAACTTTAATTTATTAAAAGATTATTCGATTTTAAAGTAATAATGACAAAAAAGGTGAATTTCTATCAATACCAGCGTAAAATAGCAGCTTAACACTGCTGTGTTTCTTATGGTGAGTGTGGAGAACCGGAGACCCTTTTTAATGGAAACGAGGCATTCCATTTTTGTCCTCACGGGTGAGAACGCATCTGCATTTTGATTCTTAATCGAAGATAGATGTAGATGTCTATGGGCCACAGCAATCACTTACCATCAGGTGGACTGTGTGCTCGTCTGTCACCCTTATCCTATAAAAAAAATTGAAAATGCTCGTAAATTGTGTTTCAAAACACAATGACTTACTGGTGAAAGCTAATGTTTTCAGAGACGTTTTCTTTCCTAGACGAATGGGATTTACATCCCACTATAATGCAGGACATTGTCCTTTTTATTAATTTTACGATTCACACTTTCACACTGCGAAAAAATTATAATTTATAAGCGAAAACTCAATTTTAACACAGTCAGATAACTTGAAGACAAGCCAGCGTATTATACGAACAATTTAAGATAAACATAGTCATAGACAAAAAACCTTTTTAAATCTTTGTTTTAAAATTAGTAGCACAAAGGTACCTAACCAAAGTATCCAAACTGACGTTTGCCAAATGTACATTGGTTTTTTATTTAACTCTTTCTAACATACTTTGAAGAAAAAAAAGAGATGTGTATATATATATATATATATAGCTATATATATATATATATATATATATATATATATATATATATATATATAGCTGTTAGACAGGCTCCTTCTATGCTTTAGTTATTGTTCTGAGTTGGTTACACATTTTCGGGCTGTCAGGTCGTCTAATACGCCAGTATATTCTAAGTCTATGCTTGCTACGTTATTTATCTATGCTTTGTATTTTAAAAACTCTGTAAGGGAGTTTTGGCGGGAACTTAACCGTCGATGGGTTGTTGCTTGAAGTGGATTTTGTTACGTAAAAGTGATGCAGTTTTGTGTATTATGTGTCTGTTCATGTGACCTATTAGAGACAACGACGATATAAGTGCTTCGATGTTGATATAAACCTCAAGTTATTTTGATCGCTTAGGCGCCTTATGAACTTGGGTGACTGTCGTCATCGAGTGTCCGCTGGGTTGAGCTGTCGTCAAAATCTCCAAAAACCTTCGTAATATGACGCATTACATTATTGGGTAGAAAAAATATATAAAAACGAAGATCCCGTATGAAATGAAGAAGTAGCTTAAAAGACAAGCATCCAAGCCAAAAAAATCTTGATTAATAAAATAACATACCGTCAGTCCGTCAGTTCAACCTATGGAGTGTAGAGTAGAAGGAGGACCATCTCTATATATGAAAAGTGTCCCTAAAAACGTGTCCAATAAGGGTGGCGCTGCAGTAGCATAGGATAAATTAAAAAAAAAGCGCCAAAAGTAATTAGAATAAGATGGAGAAATAAATAAGGACCGACCAATCCGCTTGGTTTTATACTACGTAAATAGTTGAGATTTTGTATACTGGCATTTTACTAACTACTCTAGTCATGAAATTTTTTAAATATTTGAATTCAGATGACTTCACTCCCTTCACAACAGCTATATACATGTCGTAGTTTTTCAGACGCCAGCGCTATTGTGGTAGATTTTGGAACCTCTATTTTCAGTAAATAGTGGAACACTTTTTCAACTTTCGCCCCTTATAAGATGGTTCTCCTTGTACTCTACACTCCATAGTTCAACCCTAAGTCTATGGCCAACCCAAGAAGGTTGGTCCAACCAAGATCGCAAGATCAATAACCAAAGAGTATAGTAATATATAAGTAATATATAAGGAAGAAGAGAGCCCTCTTGCGAGTAAAACTGGTGCTTCTTGGAAAAAGCGCCACCTGTTGATTCTTACGCTATCTATAATATTCACATATGTGTGTATACATACCAATTCACTCACATTAGAGCACTCTGTGATTGTGTGCGTGTGTATATGTATAATGCTCTTTGCCTACCCTTACATTCAATATTCTATATATTTTAAACTTATATTACTATTTCTATTCCAATTTTCTACGAATGTAAAAATTACATTCTACATTCGTAAAAAATTGAAATGGAAATAGTAATAAATGAATATAATAGGTACATATTGGATTTTTTAAAAATTTTCTAACACACAAACCTTTATAGAAATAAAACAATTATTTTCATAGAGATTTAAATATTAATATATAATATTAATAACACGTTTTTTTACTTGTTTAGACCTAATTAAGTTTATTTGACATCAAACATAAGTTACAAATGCAAGGATACTTGTTTTTAGTGGGTAACTACGTGTTTTTTTACGCGTTTTCTTTGAAATTGAGAGAAAGTGACTTTTTTATGAAGAGATTACAAACCTTTTGTACTAGTTTTTGTTGTTATAAAAAATCATTTATATAAGTAGGTACAGCTAAATCACCCTGGAAACCATGGTTTTTATTAAATTAAATTTTCACCTAATAATAACATTTGTAAATATCAAACAATGAAGAACCTTAATTTGAAAAAAAATAATAAGGTATATCATTCATTAATATTTACAAATGTTAAATATTATTTAATGTTATACAAATGTAAAAGTAAAGTCGATCTGAAAACGTCTAATTCGTAAGAATAGCAAAACAAGTGTTTTCAAAGGGAAAAAAACGGCGGCGCTATACGGCGGCGGATTGACAAAAGACTATTAGCGAACTTTTTTTATGCATGAACGGTTTCGAACTGTTTCAAGTAAAAATAAACCTTATACCATATCACAAGAGCACATGGTACTTCGTAGGTCCATTCGGCCAAATTATAGTAATAAGTCGGCACCTCAACCATTTTTAGCAAAAGAGATAAAGGCATTGTTTTTTTTTTTAACAGGACAGTTGTTTTCTAGAAACTTGTTTACAACTTGAGTTTGTGAGCGATCGCAATGAGAGCTATTATTTCTTCATTTGTTTCTTATTAAAGTATTTTTCCACAACATGTTTTAAAAAACTATAAAGTAAAAATGGTACCATGTACAAGTTAAAAAAATTTCAATTTTTCAAAATATCGATTTTTAAAAAAAGACACGCCTCGCGTGTCATACGCCACACACACACACAAAAGTATTCCATGGCACGCCTGGCGTGTCTCCCGCACTGAACCGGTTAAAAAGACAACATTCTTCTAGTAGATCAATGACCATAATTAAGCGGAGGAAGTGAAAGAGGTTAGAGAGACAAATAGTATTCCTTAATCTGTTTCTGGAACACATTTAAGGATTGAGCACTTCTAATTGACTGGGGTAAGGAGTTCCAAAGTCTTACTCTAAGAACAGAGAATGATTTATCAAAATAAGTCGAGGAGTGCACAGGACATTGGAGGGAACGATTTTCTTTGGATCGTAAGGAAAAATTATGACAGGAGCTGAGAAATTTAAAACGTTCTTTTAGATAGGAAGGACTTGATATATTAAATAAGACGCAGTAAAGAGCAGAAATTATATCAGTATTCCGACGAAAACGGATCGGAGCCACTTGAGCTTAGTGCGGTATTCTGAGACATGGTCATATTTGCGAAGCCCAAATATGAACCGTAGACATAGATTTTGGAGTCGCTCAAGCTTGTTAAGTTGCTCCTTGGTGATATCAAGGTAACAAATGTCAGCATAGTCGAGGATAGGGAGTAGTATAGATTGCGCAAGCATAATTCGCAATTTTACTACCGGTTAGTGCAGTCGCTTCATAATGACGTGACGGCTCTAATGCCGAACCTACAGTATTTTTGTAGCGTAAGCATACCTACTGCGCAAAAATAAATCGAAATGGCGTGTCAAACTAAACGCTCCGAAACCGTCGTAATCCACGAGTTCCTGGCCTTTGTTCAACAAAAATTGGACGTCATGGACCAGGTGTCTCTGGAACAGGTACTGATGACAAGCTTCACCGAGGACGAGATCATCCAAGCGAAGAAGGTGTTAGCAGATTCAGCCGTGACCCAAATCCGTCTTATCACACGTCACAGGGATGGACGCGGTAAGAAAGACCTGCAAGACATCTTCAGGCTATTCAATGAGACCGACCCTGATGACATCCCAACTTTCGTCGCGCGTGATCTCAACAAGCTGCCTCCCGTGACGTTCGATCACGTAGACGTCACCAGATTGTTGAAAGACATCACCACGTTGAGAGCCGATGTTACCGACATCCGTTCCAAATTTGAGGAATCGGAACGAGCCGCAACAGAGCTGAGGAACCAAGTCAATATGTTGCACAACATAATTGCAACATCTGCAAATTCACCGCCGTCACAGAATGTAAATACGACACGCGGTAACCGGAACAGTAGTCATATTTCACCGATGATTGCGACTCCGTCACGCGATACCGTCTGTCAGCGGGTTGATGACCGAGAAACTAGGGCGACCTCGGTCGTCATTGCATCACCACCTCAACCCTTGACTGAACCCATTGGTACTCCTCCGCCGAAGCCAACCTCAAAACAAGGAAAGATGTTTGCTGATGTTGCCCGAAAACAACCGGCACCCTCTTGTGGTCGAAAGCGGAAGAATGTGGAAATAAAATCAGTTCCAGTGGTGACCCAAGACAAGATTGATAAGGACGGGTTTACTCTTGTTGAGAAGAGAAGTCGGTCGCGACCCGTCTGTAACCAGCGTGGGACCGCCAAGATAAACGCGAGTACAACTCTGCGTGCTGTGGAGCCAACTATACAACTCTACATCTCCCGTTTGGACAAAAGTACGTCGGGAGAAGACGTCTTGCGTTTCGTGGAAGAACGAAGCCGATGCCGCATTGAGGATCCGATCTCTTTACATTTGCAGCGTCTGGAGTCTAATAGGTCAACGAACTTCAATTCCTACGTACTCCAGGTTCCTGCAAAACATAAAGAGACATTCCTCGCTCCCGATTTCTGGCCCTCTGGGGTAGTGTTTCGCCGATACAGGGACGCGCCAAAGAAAAAAGTTCCCTAAATAGTGTTAAGTTATGTCTATATTTTATATATATTTTTAGGTTAAGGTATATATTGCTATGGGCCAATGTTCTTAATTTTTAAGTCCTTGATGCCTGAAATAAAGTTATTGTATTGTATAATTTTGGTGGCAATGGGTAAAAGTAATTAAGCCTCCGGAGTGAAGCATAAGCTGCAAATATTTTACGGTTCACTGCATTAATTTGGGGAGACCAAGAAAGACTGGAATCCAAAAGGATACCTAAATTTTTGACAACGTCATTATAAGGAATAGGAACTCCATTATATACAACAGGTTGTAGTTGACATTTTTTTATTTTGCAAAAAACTTTACTACAAGTACTATCGAATAATGATTGTTAAGGAAGCGGTAAAAAGATTTAAAAATATTGTTTAATGCACGAAATTGAATAACTTCAAAAATTAACTGAACTTTTACCATGATAGTCCTAAAATATTAAAAAAATATTTATATAACGTAATCCTGGGAATAAGCTGAACCTACCTGCCTTTTGTTGGATTTTAATTCAAATGTATAAAACCTCACGTGAATACCGATAAACTTAAAAAAACTCCCCAAGAATCAGATCGCAAAGTTGTATTTTCGAGCTATCTTTGGAGAAAAATATTTACTGTCATGGACAGTTCCCCCAAAATTTTTTGGGAACATATATAATACATATTTTAAACCTAATTTAAAACGCAACAAAAATAAAATTTGTAAAATGACTTCTCATAGAACTGCTCTAGCCCGGCGACAATATTACGTCATTAGCAGTCATTTATATAATGTAGCAAATAAAATAAACCATATTTACCCTATGTCCCTTTATAAATGCAAGGACAAAATTCTATATTGGTTGCTAAATCTTAATTACATGGAAACAGAGAGGTTAATCAAATTTTAAATACTAACGCGCGCACACACACACACACACACACACACACACACACACACACACACACACACACACACACACACACACACACACACACACACACACACACACACACACACACACACACACACACACACACACACACACACACACACACACACACACACACACACACACACACACACACACACACACACACACACACACACACACACACACACACACACACACACACACACACACACAAACACACACACACACACACACACACACACACACACACACATACACACACACACACACACACACACACACACAAACACACACACATACACACACACACACACACACACACACACACACACACACACACACACACTGGTTTGTGGTAATTAGAAAAAAAATCTCTTTATTTTCTATATTTGTTTTAACATGTTTGGGTATTGTATAGCGAAATGAAATGATTTTTGTACTACTTAGGGTGGAAGACGCTGACGGCTGTAACACAGTTTATACTAGTATGGCCGACAACGCTAACTTCATTGAAATGTTTTTGTTTGTAACTTAAAATAGATATAATACATAAGTGTAATTTGTCAAACTGAGAGTCTAATAAATTATTATTATTATTATTATTTATTATTATTATTTATAAATAGGTAGATTCTAAACTGAGTATATACCTATTTATATTTTATAACATGTTTTGATGGGGATATAAAAAACGGGGACACGGAGTACATAATGACTGCTTTATTTTTCATACTTTTTTATTTAATAATTAAATACATTATAGAAGTTTATTTTAACATTCGACTTAAATATGAATGTAAACTTAATAATTTATGTAAGGTTGTAGGAATCAGTTAAATAAGATTACTCTGTTTAAAGGTATTTAGGCCTTATCGGGACTTTAGAAATAAAATGTGTGGACTGTTTTAACAATAGGTTTAATGCCGTAAAACCTCTAAACAAACATATTATTATAAATTGAAAAATGAAGTGCCCGTCTCCAAAAGCCCGTCATTGTCACAAGTTTTCGTAATCTATTATTAGTTGCTTCTATATGCGAATGCCATGTAAGTGTTTGGTCTATTATAACACCCAAATATTTAGTACTAGCTACTTTTTCTATAGTAGGACACGTGCAATTGTTACGCAAACCACAGTTGTGTATTTTGTCGTGTTAAGGGTAAGCAAGTTTATTTCGAGCCTGTTCGCAACTTTGGACAGTCCAAATTCGGCTGTATCGTAGACTTCATCCCACGATTTACCAGTGAAAACGATAGCAGTATCGTCCGCATATGAATAAATCTTACCATTGTCAAGTTTTAATCTACAGAGGTCATTAATATAAATGAGAAATAAGGTAGGGCCTAGTACACTGCCTTCAGGCACCCTAAAGGTTATTTGAAGGTCATTACTGACATAATTGCCTATTCTAATGCTTTGCGTTCTGTTTCTTAAATAATCTCTTACTAATTCTAGTTGGGCTCCCTTATACCGATCTTTTCCAACTTCCTAACAAGCATGGGAACAGAGACGGTGTCAAATGCTTTTTTTAAGTCCAGAAATATAGCAAGACATTTTTTATTTTGGTCAAGGTGATCAACAATATATTATGTAGTTAGATCTATGACAGCGTTCTGTGTGTTTTTTCCTCTTCTGAATCCATATTGTGTTTGCGATAAAATATTATATTTAGCTAAATACCGTATTAATCTGTAATACTTAAATGAAATGTAACCAAGTATGTTTATTATTCTCATGTATTCAGTTATGTACCTATTCATATTAGTTCAGTACTAAGTTATTTAAAAAAATTAGTTATGAAATAGCTTACCGCTGTAAATCCTCCGTGGTCTTACGAGATGCGGCTCAAATTGTGATCCATTCATTTCAAGGCAGATTTGGGCTCGGTGTTGCGTCTCCTCATGCAGGCGGGGCACCATCGTGTGGTCTTCAACACACACACACAGTCCGTACGTAGTTTGTCGAAAACATCCACGATCCTTTGGCGCATTTAGTCAGCACTATAACACTCACGATTAAAAACCCTTTCTTTCACATACCCCACAGAAAAAAGTCTAACGGGGCAGATCTGGTGAGCGAGGTGGCCAAGCGTGTGGTCCTAGTCCGCCAAATCCAGCGATCATCAAATAATTCGGTGAGGCGCTCACGGACGAACCTCACGACATGTGGAGGTGCACCATCATGCTGGAACCATGTGCGGCGATATTCAGCCGTCGATAGGTCGTCTAAAATGTCAACCAACTGTTCATTTATAAAGTTTAGGTATCGCTGTCCGTTAAGTCGCTGTGGCAGAAACACTGGTCCCAGTATGCGATCCTTAAATAAACCTGCCCATACGTTAACCGACCATCGGCTTTGGTGCCTGGTTTGTCGAACAGCGTGCGGGCTAACCTCTGAATACACGTGTGTATTTCTTCGGTTCCACAAGCCGTTTCTGGTAAATGTCGACTCATCCGTCCAGATAATGTGCTCAATGGAACCAGGCACACGCTGTTGCTGGTCTAATAAACAACGGCAGAAAACTCGTCGGCGGTCGTGATCGCCGGGAACTGAAGCTTGCACTTTGTGCAACTTGTATGGGCGCTTTCCGTTACGCTTCAACACTTTGTGCACTGCACACACTTGTTAAATCCCGACGTCTTAAGAATTTAGCGATACTTCGCGTACCTAGGTTCGGATACCTAACATGTTGCCGTATTCACGAGCACTATAAACGTACGCGTTAGGCATTATTAAAACAAAAAACGTAACAACAAGAATAATACCAACACGTAATCACAAGTAATAACAATAAGAATTTAATAAACAAAACGATTGAACTGTCGCTCGCGCACGCGTGTACAAAATAAACACGGAACTGTCTCAAAAACTAAAATTAATAATGAACCCCGCCAAAACTGAAACCTACTGCGTCACAGCGTGAGGCAACACCAGCCGGCCGGGTTAGGCATTCTGCCGTCATAATAAAGAAGGATGCAACTAACAAAAACGTAAAATGGAAATAACAAATAAATAGATGAATTATTCTTTCAGACCCCACTGTGTCTAAAGTATATTAAAAGGTATCAAGATGAAAATTGAAATATATACGTAGAGACATGAAGATTTTAAAGATGAACTTATTTTTTTGATAATTTGTTTATTTATTTAAATAAAACGAATTTTTCTTTTCATCTTAGCTTAAAAATTACACCTGGCATCACAAAAACATCGAAGGAAAGACGCATATAACCATTTGTGTCTTCCCAACCTAATAAATAAAAAAACTGCCATTAATTTAACATTTTTACATATTTTGGAAAGGTCATTTAAAGTTGAAAGGACGCTAATAGTAATTTACTACTTTTTTCTGAGTAAATATTAAATATTAAAAGCATTTGTAGTGAGACACAAAAAATAACAACCCGCAACTCTTGAGTAATGATTTTAAAGGGGATATACAAGACTTACTACGATAATAATTAAAAAATTTGTACAACCGACTTCAATATAAATAATTCAGGATAACTCAAAAACTATTGGTCTGACCTAGATCAAATTTATATGGAACCACATGTGAAACACCAGCTCTTAATAATAAGATATAAGCTCTTAATAATAAGATATAGAATAATAAGATAAGAATAATCGAAATCGGTTCACCTAGAAAAAAGTTATGAGGTAACACATAAAATACATACAGTCGAATTGAGTACCTCCTTCTGTTTGAAGTCGGTAGAAAAGCGGCTAAATATTTACGAATAGTTTCACATGAGGGTATGACTAATAATTACAAAACCAAAAACTAAAAGGAACACAAATTATTTTCAAAACATCGAAAGAAATTAAATACCTCTAAAATTTAATTATTTACTTATTAATTATTTTTGTACCACACTTTTATTGTTATTGCAACCAGTAAATCGTAATTAAATAGTTTCCCTTCAGTGGTTTTCTAACTTATCATAAGTTTTGAGTAACAATTGCATGACTAAAATATACCTAAAAACTATAATAGTCCAAAATTTGCAAAATTATGCCTATAAAACTCAACTGTCACTTATTCGTACATTTTTAAATGTGCAATCAGTGAATTCAAATTATAAAATTATTCACAAATTGCTTTTTTCTTTAAATCAGGGTTTAACTAAATTATCATAATTAATATTTGAGCACCAATCACTTTTAGGGGGTCATTGTAGAAGCGTGCTCGTCGCGACCCCTGCCAGCCCTTTTCAGGGCTGCAATTCTACACAGCTGCGCACCCATGCCAACGAGGGTTAGGGCGTCCCCCAAAGCGACGCACACCAGCTAGTCCCCGTTGGTGTGGAATGCAGCGCGCAAAGCGGCGATGGGGACCGCCACCCGTCACGCACAGCCCGACACGGCGGAAGGTGGAGGACAGAGTGCAGAGTTGGCACGTGGAATGTTAGAGGAGGCATGAAAGATAAGACGAATGAGTTGATTGAAATAATGAAAGAAAGACAATTAGATGTCGTGTGTATGTCGGAGACCAAACGGAAGGGCAGTGGTACTGAAGAGCTCCCTGGCGGGGCGTTAGCTCTATGGTCCGGAGTCCCGGAGAGCGAGAGCGCCCACCAGGGAGTGGGGGTGCTGCTGTCGTCTCGGTTGGTCGATGTTATGACTGAATATAAGGTTGTGAACTCAAGACTTCTCTGGGTTCGCTTTAAATTGGGACTGACGAAGTTATTCCTTTTGGCTGTTTATGCGCCGGTAGCTTCGTCGTCCAGGGCTGAGCTGGAGGAGTTTTGGGAGAATGTAAGAGAAGTTCTAGATTTGGATGGGGGAAACGAAAGAATTGTTGTGTGTGGTGATTTGAATGGATGGGTTGGTACCGCTCGACCAGGGTACGAGTCGGTGCTTGGAAAGTTTGGCGATAAAAGGGTTAATGATGCTGGCAAGATTATACTGGCGGTATGCAAGGAAAAGGGTCTTCTTGTGACAAACACTATGTTTAATCACAAGAAAATCCATATGTATACTAGAGAAAGAAAGAATGAGAGAAGTATGATCGATTTGTTTCTGGTGGATGACCGACTGCGAAAACAGGTGATGGATACGCGAGTGTTCAGGGGTGATGACCTGGGAACGGATCACTATCTAGTGATTACTAGATTTAGGGGTCTGTTTGCGGGTTGGCGCTACCGGACAGCGGTAACAGAACCACAGTCGGTCTGTCGCATCCGAAGCTGGAAGTTTCAGGAAGCGGATACTAGGGACAAATATCATGCGAGGGTAGCCAAAAAGCTTGACACCATCGATGGCAGAAATGAATGTGTGGAAAGAACATGGCAGAACCTTAGGGATGGAATGGTAAGTGCAGCGGAAGAAGTGTGTGGAACAATAAAAAGAGGCAGTAGTAAAAGAAGAGATGCATGGTGGAATGATGAAGTGAAAGAAGCTGTAGAGAAGAAGAAGAAAGCATGGTTAGACTACTTGGCCTCTAGTAATGATAAGGATATGAGAGAGAAGATGAAAGAAAGATATAAGCTGCAGAAAGTTCACACGAAAGCATTGATTGAGGAAATGCGGACGAAAGGTTGTCGCACAACTTTAAGGAGAACTCCAAACTCTTCTGGAAAGAGGTTGGAAGGTCCCGAAGTGGTGTGACGGCCTTAAGAATGAACAAAGTGCTTTCGACAACTAATGGCGTCCTCACAGAAAAATTGGACGTCATGCAGCGATGGAGCGAATTTTATAGAGAAATGTATACGTGTGATGATCTTAGTGAGGGATCCGGGGATGACGCCGTGACTGGTACGCCAGACCTGGACCTCGATGACACTGAGGTCATCAGTATGAAAGAGATTGAACGTGCGATTCGAAGTTTGAAATGTGGTAAGGCGCGGGACTAGACAGAGTTACTGCTGAAATGGTCAAGTATGGTGGGCCTCGCGTCTGGGACAGCTTTTATCTGCTATGCAATTTGTGCTGGCGGACGGGGGATGTCCCGGATGATTGGCGATCCGCAGTCATTGTGCCTTCATATAAAGGTAAAGGTTCACATTTTGACTGCGGGTGCTATCGGGCGATCAGCTTGACCAGTTTAGCAAGTAAAGTTTACTCGAAGGTTTTGACATGTAGGATGCAAGAGAAATCGGAAAGATTTCTATGGGAGGCACAATGCAGATTTAGACCTGGAAGAGGATGCACGGATCAAATGTTTTCTCTACGCATGATCACGGAAAATCTTCTGGCTGCTAACCAGAAGATTTTCTGTGCTTTTGTGGATCTTGAGAAAGCATTTGATAAGGTTGTAAGGAAGAAAATGTGGGAACTGTTGCCGGGGTACGATGTGGATGGTCGATTGCTAAGGGCTGTGCAGTCACTTTACTGTGACTGTAAAGCCTGTGTGCGGGTAGGGCATGACCTGTCACCCATGTTTAGCGTCCAGACGGGCGTAAAACAGGGTTGTGTCATGTCTTCCTGGCTGTTCATACTGTATCTCGACAGCTGTTTACAGAAGCTGAAAGATAGCCGTTTGGGTGTGAAATTGGGTGACATAAAAGTAAATTGTCTGTTGTATGCTGATGATGCAGTGCTTATCGTATTGCACCATCAGAGGCAGAACTGCAGGCATTAGTCACGTGTATGAAAGAGGAATGTGAAATTAAAGGTCGAGGCTCGATTCTTGGCCCATTCCTGTTTTTAATCTATATTAATGACTTACCTTATCTTGTAGGGGACAATCACGATATAGTATTATTTGCTGACGATACCTCTTTAATATTCAAACTCAAACGGCAGTTAATTAATTATGACGATGTAAATAATGCTCTATCGAAATTAGTACATTGGTTTAACGCCAACAATATGCTCTTAAACGGCAATAAGACAAAGTGTATTAAATTTACAATACCTAATGTAAAACATTCGAATACCAATGTGCTATTAAATGGGGAGGAGTTGCGTCTTGTGGATACCACTGTTTTTCTCGGTATTACTATTGACGCGAAACTTCAATGGGGCCCCCATATATCTAAATTAGCAAGCAGACTTAGTTCTGCAGCATATGCTGTAAGAAAGATTAGAAGTCTCACAGATGTTGAGATAGCTATGTTAGTGTATTTTAGTTACTTTCATAGCGTAATGTCTTATGGAATTTTGCTATGGGGTAATGCGACTGATATTGAAGCTATATTTGTTTTGCAAAAGAGAGCCGTTTGGGCGATTTCTAACCTAAATTGTAAAGAGTCCCTTAGACAAAAATTTAAAGAAATAAACATATTAACTTTGGCATCGCAATATATTTATGAAAGTCTAATGTATGTACATAAAACATAAATAGCTTTAATAAGAATAAGGATGTGCATTCTTTAAACACTAGGAACAAACATAAGCTTGTAATACCAGTTACTAGACTCCACAGAATCAGTAATTAATTTATGGGGCAATGTATACGCTTTTACAACAAAATCCCAGAACATATTCAAAGTTTATCAATAAACAAGTTTAAAAGTTTTATTAAAGAAAAACTGTACAAAAAGGGTTATTATAATATCAAGGAATACATGAATGAAAATAACCCCTGGGAATAAGGTAATCGCCACCATGCTGGTTCTATTAAAAATCATTTAAAAATTGTATAAATGAAATTATTGTTAAGTGAAATATGTTTGAAAAAAAAGTCCCGCTGGGTTTCTTGCTGGTTCTTCCCAGGACAGAGGTATTTTCCGAACCAGTGGTAAATAAAAAATGACTTTCAATAAGAATTATGTAATAATCAATATTGAATAAAAAATTATTCTATTCTATTCTACACATATATGCAGAAAAAATTAAACAAAAAATCAAGTATTAATGAAAAGAGGAAATACATATAATTTATTATTATGACGGGCAATTCAAATAAAACTCCTTAAGTTGTTTTTTATAAATCTGTAAAGATTGCGCTTGCTGAACGTTAGGTGGTAAAGAATTCCAAAGTCGGGTTGCTTGTGAATAAATGACTTATTATAAAATGGAAGTTCTAAAAGGAGTAGCCCCTATTCTATAAAAAAAATTGCGAGGCACATTTACTGGATAAAAAAATTCAATTAGTCAGTCAATCAGACAAACTAACCAACGAAACCACAGACAGGCATAAACAAACTAACAAACAGACCTACAAACAACCTAAGAAATGATGATTTCTTATATTTACGCAAAGACTACACATTAAATTAAAGTAATTTTTACAGCTTTTTTCGCGTTTAATTTAACTTTTTAATTCCCGACGTTTCGGGTGCTTTACAGCAGGTTGCAGGTCACGGGGGGGACTGAGGTCTTTGACGTCCCGATGTCATAGTTAGCCCAGCTACCTTCAGTTTTTGAATATAAATTTTTGGTCCGATTTACGCAGAATGAGTTTACAGTATCTTGAAGTCTTGCAGTGGTATGCTTGGGTTTGGATTTAATTATGTTAATTATAGGATCCCAAGCAGATAGCAGCACCCATCCATCTTCTCTATTGAAATTAGGGTGTTTCTTAATTTCATTAGCCTCGCAAATCATCCTGGTTTTAATGGAAGTTCACTTCGAGCTTCCATTAAAACAATTTTGGGATTTTTACCTTAATAGTTCTAAAATAATTAAAAAATATACAAATACCATGTTCCAGGGATAAGTTGCACCTAACTGCCTTTTGTTGGATTTTAATTCAAAATGTACAAAGTCCCAATAATCTCTGAAGATACCGATAAACTTAAACAATTTCCCCCAAGAAACAGATCGAAAATTTGTATTTTCGAAGTATGAGTGATGACCTTTGGAGAAAACTTTACCGCCACGGACAGTTTCCCCGAAATTTCTTTTTTTAACATAACGTTAATCAACTATAAACTTGTAGATACTTCAAAGTAGTTTTACACTTTATATGTATTATTTTACATGTAAAATGTTTTGCTGTTTAAATAAAAATCGGAGTACACGGAATTTTTCATATATAACTATTACTTTTCATAAAAACAAACATTTAATAATTAAATACAATAGAAATTAATTTTAAGATTCGACTTGAATACGAATTTAAATTTAATAATTTAAGTAAAGAAACTTGTATATATAGGAATCAGTTAAACAAGATTGCTCTGTTTAAAGGCCAATATATTTATGAGGCCACTCTCTCTGTCATCTGTTTCTGAAAAAATAATAAACTTATTATAATTTTAGCTGATTTTAAAGTGTACAAGGTATCTGAGGATAAAGATGCACTGTCTATTCTCTCAATCTCGGTATGTTAGGAAAACGGTCACCCATCCATGGACTGACTGTGACAAGTGCAGCTTAACTTCGCAGATCTATTGATCTGCGTAGTTGTTAATTAACCACGAGTTCCTCTTCTCTACGCTATAGGCGATGAACCACGCTATCAAGGCCTCGGCACACTGTCGTCGGGCATCAAGCATAAATCAGACTCGCACGTGGTGAGTATCAAATACTATGGAATTTATACTATTCTGGCACACTGAACCGTGCGTATAATGCTCGGGCATCTAGCGAAGCTTCAAGAGCATTACTAATTATCTATATCCAACTACACTAAAAATTTTATCATTGTGACTTGGGAATATATTGTACTAGTGTGACCGTGAGGGTAGTTAAATAAGGTAATACATTTTTTTGGTTGATAAATAGATACTCAGTTGGGTTCATAATTACTTAGATAGGATAAACTCACGATTTTTTTATATTTAAGATATTACAGTTTTATAATGTATAAAAATCTATGTCTATTTTTACCTAAAGTTTTTGTAGTTAAATTTTGAAGTCTTACTGTAGCAATATTATACTTACTAGTTTTACACAAATAATGTAGGAAAAGGAATGTAATCCTTCTTTGGATTCCAACCAACCCGTCCAATTAACTTTATCCATTTTTTTATTATATCTGTATTTTTTTATAGAATAAGGGTGACAAATGAGCACACAGTCCACCTGATGGTAAGTGGTTGCCGCGGCCCATAGACATCTACATCTATCCTCTATTACAAATCAAAATGTAAATGCGTTGTCACCCGTGAGGACTAAAATGGAATGCCCCATTTCCAGTAAAAAGGGCCTCCGGCCACCTGCACTAACCAAGCGAAACGCAGAGATAAACCTCTACCTCACGCTGGTATTCTGTGTGGTCGTGGTACCACCCCGGTTCGAGCCGGCCCATCCGTGCGACAGCAAATGCTGCCGCGTGGCTCTACCACTGTTAATTGTCTGTTTGACAAACGTCAAAATAAAGTTATATTTTTAGAACACAAATTGGGCATTTATTTTCAATCTTCTCCTTGTTGTATGGGCAAATCTATCGATTTATTATAAACAACAAATTCTATATAATTATCGACATTAATTTTGATATAGTTGAGTCAATCCCTAGCGTACGTGTAAAATTGTTTAAAAATTAATTCACCAAAATTATACATGTTATCAACAGCGTAACTTTTTTCTTTGCAAAATATCAAAACTAATAAAATAATTGAAAATATTCTATATTTTAAACAATATAAATAACAAAAATAGACTCGTCATAGCAGTAACGACCTCTTGCTAATTTACCTGTGAAATGTGCAACCCTCAGGATTATTTATACAATTGACAACATAGTCACTCACGGAACATGTAACCATTTTGGAAAACTATGAATCATAAACATGAACACTACTATAATCTAAAAAATTACAAAATATCTAGGAGCTTATATCTTTTAATCAAAATCGATTACAGAGTCATGAGATTTAGTATCCTATTCTATCTTGCATTATGAATATATTTATCATCCCACAAACATGGCTCTGTCTGCAGAATCTCAAAAAACGTAATAACTTTTTCATTATTCCACTCCATCATAGCCATACGTGCAACCCCGTTGCGTTCACCGTGCACAATGAGACAAACGTAGTGTGTGTGACCGCTTCAACGCGTTATTTCGTGCGTTAATGTCTTTGATGTACCGCCACTCGAGTTATCGCCAAACGGCAAACGACATTGTTAATGTCGTTGTCAAATTAAAGCGTTATGTCGTGGCCACACCTACATTTAACGTCCATCAACGCGATAATTAACGGAATTTCTCGTTAGTTTGGCCTCAGTATAAGGAATTTACTTTTTCCTTGCACACATGTCCGTCTATACCAGTATATGCTAAATCTATGGTTGCAAGCTAACTATAAAGTCAGGATCGGAGAGAATAATGGAAGTCCCGCCCATAGATAATATAGCCAGTGTTTTCACAATTAGAGACAATTTCCTTTCAAAGGAAATTTAGAAACTGATAGGGAAAAAAGGGGTAAGACCTAGAGAGGAGAAATCTATAAAAATCTAATAAAGAAATTTTTTTCTTGTTGTACAATTGCAAAAGACCTCATATCCAGACGAACTTATACATGACACTCATAAATATAAGTAAATGCTAGGTTATACTATGCGATTCATATTCAAATTAGAATAAACCTGATTGGAGCTGTCAATTCAAAACAGTTAAGTAGGGTGAGCAAAACAGATAATTCTGAAATAATATTTATTTACAAATAAATACAAAACAACTATGAAATAAAAAGTTTTAATTGCAATCTCGCAATTAAATTCCGTTCATCTCTGCATCACTGTCTGTGTAGTCATCACTGTCATAATCATCATCTCGTGACGAAGCACACTGACATCGACAAGATGGCGTCCTCTTTGCTTGGCGAAATGGTGCCACTAATTATGCCTTCAATAGATTTGGTAATATTAAGAATCAAGTGGTATTAAGAAACAATCAAGAGCCGTGGTAGCTCAGATGTTTAACGCTCGCTGCAAATTTCACAGTTCACAGCACGCGAACACGGGTTCGATCCTCGCCAGCACCAATGAAATTGTTAATTGCAATTTTAAGTGATGATTTACCAGGTTGTCTGCGGTGAAGGAAAACATCGTGAAGAAACCTGCATGTCTGAGAAATAAGATAAAAAAAATTCGAGAGCATGTGAAGTTCTCCAACACGCATTGGGGCAGCGCGGCGGATACATAATTGCCTTAAAAAAACCCTATCATAAATGGGGGAAGGCCTGTGCTCAGCAGTGGGACGTATATGAGCTGTAACTTTAAGGATCAATTAAATAAATATAAAAATTTAAAATTTATTTTCTTTGCAAATCGTACTTTTAAAGTGACAGTTGACGGTCGTTCGAGGTCGATGACTTCCTATTCTTATATGAATCGCATTGTAGCTAGAGGCATTTTATGGACACAAGCTTACAGTATTAGCAAAGTTGTTGTAAACGTTAACATCAGTAATAATCAATAAACAATCGTAATATAATAAACACCCTCACCTCACTCACCAAGTAGCGGCGAGCAAAATAAGAGTTTATGGATGAATTACCAACAGACTAATAACAAGGAATCCTTTTCAGCGTAATCAAATATGTATACTGCCCATAGTGCCACCTACCGGGTCCAGATTTTGTGATTTTCTGTTTTGACACTAAATTGACATATTAGTTGGTGTGAATTTGAGTTTGTTAACTTGACTACAGCTCTATCATCTATCATAGCTATGAACTATTGTCTCGACAAAATAAATATATTAGTACTTATGAAATTGCCATTTTTTTTAAATAAGTTAACGGAATTTTTTATCTTTATTTTTTGTTTTTATTGGTCAAAGTAGTCACCCATGCAATCAATGCATTTTTGCCAACGCAGTGGCAGTTTATTAATACCATTCTTGAAAAAATCAGCTGGACGGAAGGCAACAAATAATTCTTCACAGCCATTTTGTACTGCTTCTCGGTTATCAATTTTTTTTTCCCGCCCAAAAGTTATCCAAATTCTGGAAAAGTAGTAGTTTGTAGGCGCAAGTTCTGTTTAATGCACATGACGGCGAGCTTCCAACCCCAGCTCTTGTAACTTGGATACGGCGGCAACAAGTCAATGACCAAAGCTGGTTGGAGACGTTTATTTTATTTTTTATTTTTATTTTTATTCGTATGGTTTACTAACAGTCAACTAACACAATACAATCTTAAATAATAGAAAAGTTTCTTAAGCTAAGTGTAGTGACTACTTACTAGTAAACACAGCATGCAATATAACAATAACTTAAGTGGATTTTGATTTTACTAAATAAAGTTAACAATTTTAAAAGGAAAAAAAAACATTGTTTATCCGTATGGTAAAAGAGAACACAAGCTGGTTGCATGAAATTAAATACTAGTCATACTGTCGACAATCTTTTTACGGAAATTATAAGCGGAATCAAAGTTTACGTAAACTCTGTGTTTGTAGCTATTTAGCAGCTTACACAGTCTTGGTAATGGAGAGTTGGAGCCGAGAACGGTTCTGCGGGTTGGTGGTCTCAGTGGTGCTATCGGATGACGCGGATATCTTGAAGGCGCGCTAAAATCAAATGAGTTCAGTAACTGAGGGCAACTAATTCTATTGTTGAAAATTTTATACAAAAACAATAAGTCTGTTAGCTCCCTACGTTTATCTAAGGATAACATTTTGAAAAATTTTAATCTATCCGCATATGAGAAATCTCTCTTTGCTTTACCAACTAATCGTGCCAAATGCCACAGAAACCGCTTCTGAATACGCTCAATGCGTAGATTGTGAACCGCAAAATGTGGACGCCAGACAACAGAACAGTACTCGAGTGTGCTACGAACGAGAGTATTATACAGCATTTTCTTAGTATTAATGCTGAATCCTTTGCTATTTCGTATGACGAACCCAAGCAGCCTTGAGGCTTTTTTAACGATGTTTTCGTAATGAGGTCTAAATGTCAGCTTCCTGTCAAAAGTAACCCCTAAATCTTTTATAACCTCGACCTCTTGAATAATATACTCATCTATTTTATAACTAAATGAAATGAGGTTTACTTTTCTGGTAAATTTGACATGTTGACATTTTTTCGGATTTAGTGCCATTCGGTTGTCTCTGCACCAATCAATAAGATTTTTCAGATCCCTTTGTAATAATATTGAGTCTTTTATTGAATTTATATGTCTTAAAAATTTCAGGTCATCGGCATACATAAAAACATAAGAGTTAGTTAAGTAGTCTGGGATGTCGTTAATAAAAAAGTTAAAAAGGATAGGGCCAAGATGTGATCCTTGTGGCACACCTGAGGTTATACTAATATTATCAGATCGAAAGCCATTGACCACAACGTAAAAAGTTCGATCCTCTAGATATGATGACAACCATGTTAAAAAAGAACCAGCAAACCCATAACATGCTAGTTTATTGAGCAGAATGTCATGAGGCACTTTGTCAAAAGCTTTGCTAAAGTCAGTATACAGGACATCGATCTGTTGTTTACGGTCGAAGGCTTGGGCCAGATTCTCGACAAAGCTTGTTAGATTTGTGCGTGTTGATCTGGATTCAACAAATCCATGCTGGTTGTCTTTAATGTAAAGCTTAAGGTGATTTTGAATTGAGGGACATACTACAGCTTCAAAGATCTTTGCGAATGTAGACAAGATCGAGATAGGTCTATAATTGCTAACTAAAAATTCATCATCAGATTTGTATATCGGTACCACTTTAGCTTCTTTCCATTGCTTAGGAAATATACCAGTCCGTAATGATATATTATATATGTTACACAGCGGGCTGACTAACATGGGGGCACACAACGCTATGAAAAACGGTGGAATGCCGTCTGGCCCAGCCCCTTTAGAACGATCCAACCGTTGTAGTAGTTTACTTAGGAGCATTTTCTCTGTAATCACCGGTACAACAACAGTCTGACAGTATTTATTAATAGCATTTAACGAGGAGTGATGATAACGTTCACACACGTAGTTACTGCGACAGTTATTATCATTATACGCTAATGAAAAGTTCTTGGCAAACATACCACATATAGTAGGACCATCAGATGTAGTAACGATCTCGTCACTCATTGTTGCAGGGTAGGACCCTTTTCCCCCACGTTTACTTTTAACGAATGTCCAGAAGAGTTTTGGGTTAGAAATAAGATCCTTTTCCAATTTCTTAATGTAAAAGTTATACCTGTCAATCGCCAAAGCTTCACAACGTTTACTTACAATTTTAAGTTCCAATTTGTCGCGCGGGTTTCCGTATAACTTATAACGCCATCGAAGATTATTCTTTTCCTTTAGCCTACGAATTAAATTACGGTCAAACCATGGTGGGTAACTTCCTTTCTTTCCAAAACATTTATAAGGCACAAATTTACGTATAGCTTCCCATAAAACATCGTAGAAGACCTTAACCATTTCATTTACATCTGTTAGATGTCTAAAAGTTTCAGACCAGTGTAGCTTTGATAAGTGATCTTTGATTGAGTCATAGTCAGCTTTGTAGAAGTTAAATTTTTTTGTGTTAATATTATACGGAAGCTTGTTATCTACAGTTAGAGAAAGCACTATATCCAAAGGGGGGTGCTGATTGTCAATTTTGCTGAGAACATTAGTTGATTTAGAAACTGTGCACATCTGAATATTCGTTAAAATTAAATCCAAAATAACATCCTTATTGTTAGTGATGTTGTTTAATTGGGAAAATTTATGCAAATTTACAAAGTCAACCAGATTTCTAGCCAAGCCAGGTGCCACATAACTATTGCAATTATTGTGAACCATTTGCCAATTAATGTTTCTTAGATTAAAGTCACCTACAATAATCATCGAGAGGTTATTTTCAGAAATTGAATTGCAGTTGTCTAGAAAATGTTCAAGTACACTGCGACTAACCGGAGGGGGCAAATAAACGGCACACAATGCTATATGATGCACTGACCTAGAAGATGATACCTCCAAATTTAGCCACAAGTCCTCACATTTACTCTCCCAGGACATTCTTTTCGCTTTTAGTTTATTATTTACGGCGACTATTATGCCTCCACCCTCCTTTTTGTTGTTATGAAATCCAGAACTCTCCCTATCCCTTCTGTAAACCGTATATCTATTATCAAAAAGTTCTTCTGAAAAAATATTTGAGTTCAACCATGATTCCACTATAACTATTAAATCGTAATTGTTGCAACAAACTTGTCTATAAAAATTATGAGTTTTCGTTTTTAAACCACGGGCATTTTGATAATACAATTTCAAAGTATTGAATTTTATATTTAAAGATTAATAACATGCTCAATTAATTTAAAAAAAACAGGCTTAAACAGCTTAGACAATTTTACTTAAAGAATTAGTATCCTTAATCCATATGAAGTCGGAATCAGTTGATTTACGCACAAAGATGCGTCCATTTCTTACCCAGACGAAGGCATAGCCCATTTTCTTCGCCTTCGTCCTAGCTGCGAAGTGAAGATCTTTGAGGGCCGGTGTTAAGTGTTCTGAGACGTAAATCGCGTTATCCTCATTTAGTCCAGCATGCGTTGCATTTAATTTAGCATTGGAGTTGGATTTGTTAAATACTGTAACTTTTGCCAAAAAATTATCACGTAACCTCGGTGCAGCAAACTGAGCAACAATGGCCCTAGGACGTGTGCTATTCGGATTAATTTTGGTCACACGAGTGCAGTGTTGAATATCAGCATCCGCAATATCACAGCCTATCGTTTTACCTAGGGTTGTTATAATTTTCATAAAATTTTCGTGGTTTTTTTTCCGGCACGCATTGTATCTCCACATTTTTTGAACGAGCGTGCTGTTCTAGGTGAGCAACTCGGGTGGTGAGGTCCAAGACGGTGGTTTTGAGGTCTTCGTTTTCCCTTTGCATATCCTTAATTTGTTTTTTGTTTTCCTCCTGCTCCTTTAACATTTTCTCATAAGAGTCATTCATGAATGACATTGATGTTTTTATCTCCGCTATTTCTTTTTCAATAGGCGCCAGTTTGGAGTTTAATGCAGACACCAGCATGATATTGAATTTAGTTACCAAGCTGTCAAAGTTGGTTTCCATAGCCTCCTGTATTATTTCGCATACATCGTCACGCGAGACATTTGATTCCAACTCAATTTTAGGGGGGGAGTTAGGTGCGATTCTTTTATTCCGTCTTTTTATCGTGACATTCCGTGCTGGCGTATTGTCATTTTTGTTCTCCCTCGGGACATTACTTACACAACTTGGGCAAAGCCATGAAGAAACAATTTCCGGGGTGACTGATTTTTCATCAAGCATTAAGCAAGCATAATGGAAGGCATTCATACATTGGGTGCAGTCTATAAAGCTAGTATCATCACTTTTTGTGTCGCAGCAGCCCCAATGGCTCGAGTTATTGCTGGCCATTATTTAATATTTTATAATTTTTAGTATAATTTACCACTCCAATAACTCTAACAAAAGCAAAAAAATAAATAAAAATTTCAGAAATCGATGGGATTCGAACGCACAATTATCTGAACGGCGAAGTTAATATTTTTGCGTTGAGCTGACCGTTGCTTGTATAAGTAAACGAAAACTCGACCCTGTTTTCGTACGAGCTGCTTTGTCTCGACGTAGTATGACGTTAAGTATAATGCACTCACACGCGTTTGGTCACTAAGTAAACAAATATTTTTCTTTTCGAGCCACCCTCGGATTCACTTGCACAACGTTCGAGTTGATATATGTTTTAGTTAATAGTGATAAACAAACAACACTTCAGTTCGCGTAAATTGTCACAATATGTAGTTTTAACACAAGTAAATGTTTTAATGTGCAACATTCGGTACAATTATAACTTTTAAACGAATAAAACTTAAATATTTGATGAGCGATCAAAACTACGTCCACTCGCGTAGGTTTTTTTCTATTATCATAGACGTTCGAGCTTCTCCATCATTGTGTCCAGTTCTTCACAGTACACATCTGCAGTAATGCTCATCCCGTTTGTTAAGAAGCTGTGATGAATCACACCGGCGCGGGACCACCAAATAGTGACCATCACTTTTCCAAAGTTAAGTTTTCATTTAGGGCATTGTTTAGGTGCTGAACTAGGATCCAACCAACTCGCTGAGCGCTTGCGATTGTCAAACAGAATCAATTTTTCGTCGCAGGTAGCAATTCGGTTCAAAATTCCTTCGTTTGTGTGCCTATTGAACGCGATACATGCCTTGCACTGTTCAATAGGCACAATTAAACAGTGCAAGGCTTGTATCGCCGCGCACTTCGCGCTGGCGATCATTGAGTTCGTCGATTAGTCAAGCTTTTTTACTTGGCCAATTTGACGCGAATGGACCAATATTGTTTAATGCTAACGTCAAAAGCTGGTGCTATTTCAGACGTAGATTGAGTATCAACAGCTTCCACAATAGTAATTAATTTTGCATTGACAACCAAAGTTTCGGACGACCACGGGGTTCATTTTTCAGGTCGAAATTTCCAGAACGGAAGTAGGAAAATTAATAACAGGTGGTGCGTTCGTTTGTAGTATTCGCTCCGTTTCCATAAGCGTCGTTGGTGTTTCGTGCCAATAGTGCCGCATTGCTGTCACGACGGTATTCATTTTCCATAATTACTCTAATTTTTAATGTATCCATGATGACGAAAGAGATTCAAACGCGATGAAAATATAACGCTTGACAATAAACAAATGACCAGTTTTGAAAAAAACAATTCTATGTTTTTAAAATAAAATTAATTTGAAATTAGAATTCTTAGCCAAACAAACATTATTTTGATTTGAAAACTGCAGAACGACAATTTCATTGGTATGTTTTTGTTGTTATTAAATAAATAATGCAATATATGTATATATATATATATATATATATATATATATATATATATATATATATATATATATATATATATATATATATATATATATATATATATATATTATGTGAGTGACTATGCTGTCAATTGTATAAATAATCATGAGGGTTGCACATTTCACAGGTAAATTAGCAAGAGGTCGTTACTGCTATGACCTATGACGCGTCTATTTAAAAAGCAAAGAAATAAGTTACGCTGTTGATAATATGTATAGTTTTGGTGAATTAATTTATAAACAAAATATTTTACATGTACGCTAGGGATTGACTCAACTATATCAAAATTAATGTCGATAATTATATTGAATTTGTTGTTTATAATGAATAGATAGACTTGCCCACACAACAAGGAGAGGAATGAAAATAAATGCCCAATTTGTGTTCTAAAAATATAACTTTATTTTGACGTTTGTCAAACAGACAGATATACAGATATAATAAAAAAATGGATAAGGTTAATTGGGCGGGTTGGTTGAAATCCAAAGAAGGACTGTACAATATGCAGCAAGCATTTTCTTGAGAAATATAAATGAAAAAAAACCGAATAAAAACAATTTTATTAAAAGGTTTCCAAAGGTTTCCATTCCTACATATTTTGTGTAAAATCAATTATTTGTGTAAAACCAGTAAGTATAATATTGTTATAGTAAGACTTCAAAATTTAACTACAAAAACTTTAGGTAAAAATAGAGATAGATTTTTATACATTATAAAACTGTAATATCTTAAAAATAAAGAAAATCGTGATTTTATCCTATTTATGCAATTATGAACCCAACTGAGTATCTATTTATCAACCAAAAAAAAATGTATTACCTTACTTAACCACCCTCACGGTCACACTAGTACAATCATAGAATTATTACGCATAGAATACTAGTACGCGCACCGAAATTGAAGCAAGTCAAACTAACGCGAAACCGCGTAAGTTGTCTCAGCGACGCGTCAGTGCGAAACGTCACGTCTTACGGAGAAGAGCTCGCGAAAAATTGTAAAAATTACCGTTTGTGTTGTAAAATATTGTCACAACGGTGATGATAAACATAAAAGAAGTGATAGTATTACATTTCACATATAATTTTATATATTTAATTCATTATAAGTACGTAAAACTAAAAAAATACTTACCTAAGCTCTCATAATACAAATGTTGCTAGTTGTGGGGAAAAAATCACAATTTTTAACAGTGGTAGAGCCACGCGGCAGCTTTTGCTGTCGCACGGATGGGCCGGCTCGAACCGGGGTGGTACCACGACCTCACAGAATACCAGCGTAAAGTAGAGATTTACCTCTGCGTTTCGCTTGGTGAGTGCAGGTGGCCGGAGGCCCTTTTTACTGGAAATGAGGCATTCCATCTTAGTCCTCACGGGTGACAACGCATCTGCATTTTGATTCGCAAACGAGGATAGATGTAGATATATTAACAATGGGTGCCTATTTAAAACTAATACGGAGTGATCAGCTAATCGCGATTCGTCGACGCCATTTTAACGCAACTATTTTATTTTAATTGCTTTTTTTATTGACTAAGGTTACGTTTTAGAGTATAGAATAATTTATTTTTTATTTACAACATCATGAGATTATTAATAAGAACGCCTTTATTAACCAGATGTCACTTTACACCCAAACATTAACCAGATGTTACGTTAGACCCAAACATAGCCTATTTTAACCGACTACCAAAAATAAAGGTTATCAATATGTATGTACACTGATTTGTAAGCTTGATCAATTCGTATATACATGCTGAAATTTTAGTGATTGTTATCCAGCAGCCAAATTATACTGTCTCGATAGTAGAGTCAATTTATTAAATTAAAAAAGGGCACATTTACAATAGTAATACCTCACAAGCTATTCCGGCGTCCAAACTAATTTATGTCGTATCACTACGCTTGAGAGTTCATGTTATGAACATTTATTAGTGGCCCTTCACTGTGTAGGAAGCGCGCGGTAGCACGTGCGATAGACGTAACACTACATTACGTCCAGCGAAATTTTTTTCAGACTTTATTATAGTAATTCAGTATAAGCTAGCCTGTACGCCCGACCTACTTGCGAGATATTACTATTGGTTTGAGATCGCATTCGAGTTTTGTTTTTCTCGATTGTAAATCTGCCATTTTTACATCCTAATAATTTTATTTTAATAAATCTATTGTACTACTAAGGCAAAATCATTTTACTTCGGGAAAACAACCATCAAAATTTCAGCGTGTGTATTAAATCAATCTGTGTGCATATCCTTTCAAATAAAAAAATCTAAATCGGTTTAGAACTTGTAGAAATCTGAGGTAAAAAACATTAAATAATACACCGAATTGATAACCTCCTCCCTTTTTGAAGTCGGTTAAAATTAAACATTACACAATGTGCTTATTGTATTCGAGCAAATTAATTGTGTTTAGTAATATTCTCAAATTTTATTACGTCTTCATTTTTTACCATTAATATATGTATAATAAAGTTATATTAGTAACATCATTATCGTGTTTATTTTATTCCATTTTATATTCTCATAAAATACTTCTACTAAATAATCTTCGTACGTAATACGTAATCTTTATTATATCGATTTATTTAAAATTAATCAAAAATAGTGATTTGAACAATTTGATTGCAAACGCCAGAAACTGGTATCATTGAATGGCGTGTATGTGTGCGTGGGACGAGCGTAGGCACATTCGACTCGCGCCCACTAACATAATGACTTTGCATCATTTTAACGCTCGTGTTTTGTACTGGACTGCGTTTCTATGCGTAATAATTCTATGAGTACAATATATATAGCATCACGCTATTTTCCCCAAGGGATTGCGCGGAGCTTCGAATTATATTCGCAAGGCACAATGATAAAATTTTTAGTGGTGTTGGGTATAGATATTTAGTAATGCTCTTGAAGCTTCGCTGGATGCCCGAGCATTATACGCACGGTTCAGTGTGCCAGAATAGTACAAATTCCATAGTATTTGATACTCACAACGCGCGATGTCTGATTTATGCTTGATGCCCGACGATAGCGTGCCAAGGGCTTGATAGCGTGGTTCATCTCTTATAGCGTTAGTCGTAGAGAAGAGGAACTCGTGGTTAATTAATAACTACGCAGGTCAATAGATCTGCGAAATTAAGCTGCACTTGTCACAGTCAGTCCATGGATGGGTGACCGATTTCTTAACACACCGAGATTGAGAGAATAGACAGTGCATCTATCTGTATCCTCAGATACTTTGTACACTTTAAAATCAGCCAAAATTATAATAAGTTTATTATTTTTCAGGGACAGATTAAAGAGAGAGTTTTATTACGTGGTAGAGCCATGCTGCTGCTATATTAGTAGTAAAGTTGCGGCACAAATGGGTCGGCTCGACCGGAGAAGGACCACGCTCTCACAGAATACCAGCGTCAAATAGCAGCTTAACACTGCTGTGTTTCGTATGGTGAGTGTAGAGAACCGGAGACCCTTTTTACTGGAAAAGAGGCATTCTATCTTAGTCCTCACGAGTGACAACGCATCTGCATTTTGATTCGCAAACGAGGATAAATGTAGATGTATATAACAGCTATGCTGGAAATGGTCGAGTAAACAGAGTCGTTTCCTCCTATCGGTAAATCATAATTCTTTATTTGCATAGAATGTAAGTGTTACAAAATGAGTATTATAACATCTAAGACTAGTTTTATACATTCTGCCTAATGCAAGACGGCAAATTTCAAATAAATATTTACTTCACAATTTTTAATTTTTTTTTTCAAAATTTATTGCAATGCCTTGGTAAGCGGGTTGACAAGCGCAGTATTTATTATTTTAAGTTGAAATCAAGAAAATATTGTTATATTCATATGTAGCGTTGCGTACGGATACTAGAGTCACTTTTCTCTTGCTCAAACAGTTCTTTTGCAGTCTCCACGACGCAAAATGATGCGTCACTGCGTCTCTTTCGTTCTTGCGGCAAACTACTTGCATACACATCAGAGCATTTAGACTTAGGAATTTTAACTATTTTTTTATATGTCTGGCCTTGATCGGATTACTAAAAAATTTACATAAGGTGGATTGGGTGCTGGTTTATCTCCGTGTATTATGTAAAAATAAAAATATATCAGAGTACAGTTAACCAATTTTGCTGATATCTTTATCGAAAGACTGGCAATGTCTACAAAATTTAATTAGATCCGATGATAACTTCAGTTAGATTATATCTTTATCTATTTATTACATCAAGTAAAAAAATGTCAATTAGGAAACCGGAAGACTACGAAACACGCGGCCGGATATCCGGATCGAAGGAATGGCGTAAGCAACGCGGCGAGTTCGGCAAAGAGAATACAAGATACGTTTTCGAATTTGCACAACCGGGAGATTACACGGTGAAATTACTACAACATATAACGTAATTAACGCACATGCTCAGACACCCCAATTAGTATATTATGTTATAATCATAATACATACACTGACTTTTTAGTTTATGCATTGGTTATTTATTAAATTAGTTAATTTCAGAAGAATGTTGTCACAGTACAAATCCACGAACGCAGAAAGTCGCACACGTAGGTATAGGTCATATTATGAGGGTCTTGCTAGCCTAGCAGGTATTCGCTCGTGTTCGAAAGAAGTTAACGCAGCGCCGCCGCCGCTTGACACAACTGTAGGTGTGTCAAGCGGCGGCGGCGCTGCGTGCAGAAAAAAGCCGACAATACAAGATTGTTTACGTCAAAGAAATACCTACCTATGAACATTAAGCGATGTCAGAACTCCGAGCATCGAGTTATTTATTTAAGTCTAGTAAACATTTGATTGCATCTTTCCATCACACTCTTTAGACTTTGGACTGTCGGCTCTGAATATTTTTGTTTATTGATTATGAAACAATGTCAATAGGCAATATTTTTATACGTGGTAGAGCCATGCTGCAGTTATTTTAGTAGTATAGTTGTAGCACGAATGGGTCGGCTCGACCGGGGAAGGACCACGCTCTCACAGAATACCAGCGTAAAATAGCAGTTTAAAACTGCTGTGTTTCGTATGGTGAGTGAAGAGAACCGGAGACCCTTTTTACTGGAAAAGAGGCATTCCATCTTAGTCCTCAAGGGTGACAACGCATCTGCATTTTGATTCGTAAACGAGGATAAAGGTATATGTCTATGGGTCACAGCAACCACTTACCATCAGGTGGACTGTGTGCTCGTTTGTCAACCTATCCTATAAAAAAAATATTCGTCACAAAATGTTATGCATTTGCATAACATTTTAAGCGTAATTGTAAATAATAATGAACTACTAAAAATAAGAGACGATACATCATAATTCAAAGACTGCGTATTTAAAAGATGTCAATCAAGAGTACAATAATTTAAAAAATAAAATAGGTATTTAACTTACTGATAGCCTAAACTCTCATGCAACGTTATATTTTTAATATACTTTCAAAATATCCACCACCTTGGTCAATACATTTTAATGACCGTATTCTTAATTAATATTTTAGTTTAGAAAGCACTTCAGTGTCATTTTTCAGTATTCGAAAAGCGTTCACTATCCTATTTTTTAGGTCCTTGGCACTTATTGTCTCATTAAAATAATGATTTAATACGTCCCCACAAAAAAACGTCCAAATGCGTCAAATTAGCTGGTCTGGGAGGTCAATAGGCTGCCGCAACCGAGCGCTCTCCGAACTCTGTATTTGTAGACTTTAACGTGCTTGAAATAAGGTTCATTTTTCTTTATTTTGTATTAATTTACGGAATTTGTATTAATACAAAAATAAAACTGCAGTTTTAAAGAGTACTGCCTTGTGTTATCGTCTATTTCAGTTTGTTTTGACTGTACAGGTTTAGTGTGACTGTAATTTATGTAGTTTTAATTATTTTTGGGATAAGGAATTACCTATATTAAAAATAATAGAAATCGATTCAGTACACGATTCTGAACAAACTACTTTCAGGATATGTGTTAATTATGTTACGTGTTGTATACTCTTTGGTCGTAGATTCTGTCAATCGTTTGATCCGGAAGTTCTTTTTTTATATATATAGGAGAGGGGGCAAACGAGCATGCGGCTCACCTGATGGCAAGTGACTACCGCCGCCCATGAACAACTGCAACACCAGTTGCACATGCGTTGCCGGCCTTTTAAAAAGGAGTACGCTCTTTTCTTGAAGGTCCCTAAGTCGTATCGGTCCGGAAAAATCGCTGATGGTAATCGATTCCACAAGAAAGTCGTGCGAGGAAGAAAACATCTTCTAAATCGCACAGTGGTGGACCGCCAATTATCCAGATGGTGTGGATGGTATCGGGAGTTCTGCCGCGATGTGCGTTCGTGAAATTTGGCGGCTGGGATTAATCCGAACAATTCCTCAGAGCACTCCCCATAGTAAATGCGAAAGAAAATGCAAAGAGATGCAACATCTCTTCGCAGCGCCAATGAGTCGAGCCGATCGGAAAGGACTCGGTCGTCGACGATTCGAGCCGCTCTGCGCTGGATGCGGTCAAGTGGAAGGAGCTGGCACTGGGGAGCTCCTGCCCAGAGATGGGAACAGTATTCCATGTGAGGCCGAACCTGCGCCTTGTAAAGTTGCAGGCGGTGTGCCGGCATGAAATACTGTCCCGCTCTACTGAGCACGCCAAACTTTTTAGAGGCCAATTTGGCCTTCTCTTCCAAGTGACCACGAAACTGCACGTCACTCGATATGTCGATGCCGAGGATTCCGATACTGGCTGAGGCAACCAGGGGAGTGCCTTGAAACTGAGGAGATACGACAAAGGGGTTCTTTTAAGCGGTAAATGCGCAAACTTGTGTCTTTCGAGGATTAAACTGGACTAGATTTAGTCGCCCCCAGTTCGAGACTTTGTCCAGCAAAGACTCGACTTCAGACACAAGTTTGTTCCGGTACTCGGAGACGTTTTCCCGAGAAATATTAGCACGGCCGGTGTATAGAGCATCACCAGTGCTGTTATCCGCATAGCAATGAATGTTACCAGTTAGCAACATATCATTGATATGCAGAAGAAACAGCGTTGGTGATAGCACACAGCCTTGTGGAACACCAGCGTTAATAGGCTTGTAGTCAGAACATGCACCGTCTATAACGACTTTGATGCTCCGATCTGCAAGGAAGCTGGTGATCCAATTGCACAATTTCTCGGGAAGCCCATAGGAAGGGAGCTTCGAAAGAAGCGCTTTGTGCCAAACCCGATCGAAGGCCTTCGCAATGTCCAGACTAACGGCCAACGCCTCCCCCTTGGACTCTACTGCCTCCGCCCATCTATGGGTCAGGTAGACCAGAAGATCACCAGCTGATCGACCCCGACTAAAACCGTATTGGCGGTCATTAATCAGCTGGTGATCCTCAAGGTACCGGATGAGCTGGCAGTTGATAATGGATTCCATTATTTTGGAGAACAAGGAGGTAATCGCGATAGGCCTATAGTTGGACGAGTCTGAGCAGTCACCTTTTTTAGGGATCGGGTGGACAAAAGCTGTCTTCCATGAATTTGGGACTACGCCTTGGGTATTGGAGTACCGGAAAAGACGCGTTAGGACCGGTACCAACTCCGGAGCACACGTCCTCAGCACAATTGGTGGGATTCCGTCAGGCCCACTCGACTTCTGGATGTCCAGGGAGAGAAGTGCCTTGCGAACCGAGCGCTGTGAGAACAGCACATCCGGCATGGAGCACTCACACCGCGGGATGGTCGGCGGTGTTACCCCCGTCATCAAGAGTGGAGTTGGACGCAAAAAGGGAGCCTAAAAGGTCGGCTTTGTCTTTTGCGTCATGGGCCAGTGAGTCGTCCTCCCTGTGCAGGATGGTAGTGATGGCTTACAGAAATTCCCTTGGACAGCCTTGGCAAGAGACCAGAATGCACGGGTTCCCGAAGGAAGGCGAACTAGTTTCTCGCCAATTCTGCCTATGTGCTCTGACTTTGCCTTGGCAATAACTCCTTTGAAGGACCTGGAGGCGAAGTTATACTTCTTTTTAAGTATGCTGGTGTTTACATCCCGAGTCACCGAAGCCGCAGCCCAGGCTTGATAACACTCCTGCTTACTGCGTAATGCAGTTTTACAAGAGCGACCAAACCAAGGCTGAGATCTGCCTCCGATGGGTACCACAGATGATGGAATAAATAGTTCCATTCCCTGTAGCACCACATCAGTGACAGAGTCAGCAACAGCGCTGGGATCATCCGGCGAGAAGCAAACCCGCCCCCATGGGTAGGATGCAAAGAAAGACCGCATTCCGTCCCAATCCGCCGACCTGTAATGCCAAACACGGCGGCAACCTGCATAACGCAACCGCAAAGGGAGCGTGAGTGGCACCATACTCCGGATCAGACAGTGGTCCGAAGAGCCGAGAGGGGCATCGACGGAAATCTGATATCCGTCCGGATGAGAGGTCAGCAGAAGGTCCAACAGGGAAGGTGTATGATCCTCCACATCTGGAATCCGCGTAGGCGAAGTAACCAGTTGTGTCAGACCATATGCCAAGGCAAAGTCATAAACAGATCTCCCCGCATGATCGGTTAAACGTGAACCGAGCCATTCGGCATGGTGGGCGTTAAAATCGCCAAGTATCACGATCTCTGCGGATGCGACCTGTTGTAACAAGGAGTCTGTAGCCATTTGGACGTGGTCGATGAGTCGGTCTGTTTCGGCATTACCGCTATGGGACCTATAGAGGCACCCGTAGACGCGCGGATGGTCGTCGCTGTCTACGCGTAGCCAAAGGATGGACAGGTCCGAACCTTCAAGACTGCCGAGGCGTCGAGAACAGATGTCCTCTCTGACATACACGCAAACTCCAGCCCGAGGCACAAAGGAGTGCTCCAATTTGTACCCCGGGCAGGAGAGATACGAAATATCAGCCGGAGAGGAAACCTGCGTCTCGGTCAGGAAGAGCAAGGCCGGCTTCGCCGTCTCGAGATGGTAGTGGACGGCGTTTAGGTTAGAGTGAAGTCCCCTGATGTTGCAGAAATTCACGGATAGCGTGGCAGGGGTCGCCTTGGTATTGTTGCTCAGTTTGCCCCGAGCAGTTATGTTTTTGAGCGGAATTTTGTCCCCCCCCCCCCCCCCCCAGTGTACGCGGGGCAGCCTGAGCACCCACGCTCAGGATTGGAATAACATGGTCGTGGATGCTCAGCGAGGGATTCTCCAGGGTTACAGGTACCCTCCTGGGGTAGTCTAATGTGTAATTCCGCTACCATGTTGATGGGGGGGGGGGGGATTGGGCCTCCGGCCACCTGCACTCAACCGACGAAACGCAGAAGCAGTGCTTCTACTTCACGCCGGTATTCTGTGAGGTCGTGGTACCAACCCGGCTCGAGCCGGCCCATACGTGCAACAGCAAAAACTGCTGCGTGGCTCTACCAACGTTAAAGTTCAAAAAAGTAATTGCAATCATCAATACTTTGATGCGACCCGGGTTAAATAAACGAATCATTCACCATTGACACATGTCTAGCGTGAGACTGTTGTAATATCTTTCCGTAAAAACAATGAAAAATAAAAATCCATTAATTAATCAATAGCGCAACTAGTACAGTCTTTAAGACGTGCTTCCGCTCAGAAATTGGTATGCGATATGTGATATCGCATACCAATTTCTGATGGGAACGCAGCTGCTTCAAAAGTTTGTATTTTAGTTTCCTCAGGGTAGTGTCGAGGCCGACGGACATTAGTAATCATAGATAAATATATATGTAGCAAGCTATTAGTAATATGGGCTAATAAAATCTATTTTCGCATAATAGGTATAAAGGATTTGGAACGTTTACGAACTTTTGGCACGTTACTGTTGTATTATCGACTTAAAACATTCCTTAGTATTTAAAAAAGTAACTATTCACATAAAATCCTTAAAATTAAAAAGGTTATTAATATAACATTTTTAAATTATTGTTGTAATATTTTAATATATTTAGTTGTATCCTGTGTGTATACCTAATTATTTGTAGTTACATATATGTCGCAGGTTTATAGTAAAATCAGGTTTTTGATCAAAAACCTAAGATTTTGATCAAGAACCGGAAGAACATAAAGTTATTACTTATTCTTATCATTAAGCTGAGAACAATAAGCTGAGAACAAATTATCGGACGCGTCCGTCAGCCACGGCTGACAGACGCGGCTTATTTGAATCTAGCCAGTACATTTAATACTACACTGCAAACTATCGGTCGTAAGACGCGGACATGCCCTTGGGTCGTCCTTGAGCGTTCGGACGTCCGAACAGAATCTAGCCGGCTGGATATTTGTGCGTCCTCGAACGGTGTGCACAGGGCACGGGACGCGTCCGCGGACGTTTCGAGTGTCACAAACGAACCGACCGCGCTCGCGACATGTCAGACAAAGAAAATTTAATTGAATGTGTTCTTGGACACATAAATGCTACTTTAAAACCAGAAGTGTGGGAGCAAATTGCTGCTTAATTAAACATCATTTTCAATCAGACTAAGCAGAAAATTAAATGGGTTTTCATTCATTCTTAAGTACATTTTGTAACGCTTATCATCTTTTTGTAAGCCTGGATACAATGTATGAAATTCACCATACTCGAGTCGTTTTACATTAATATCATGGACCCAAACACTCCTTTTCACTTTTTTTTGGAGGACAACATAAGGCAGCTGCCGCTAACTCTATAAATTCGTCCTCGCTGTCGCTGCTTGTCATGTTTCTCGATTGAAACACCTTTATAGAATGACTGAAGTGAGGCGTCCGAAGACGCCGTCTTAACTACCGTGCACACCGCTAAGCCGCGACTGTCAGCCGCGGCTGACTGACGCGGCTTATTTGAATCTAGTCAGTACATTTAATACTACACTGTGCAAACTATCGGTCGTAAGACGCGGACGTGCCCTTGGGTCATCCTTGAGCGTTCGGACGTCCGAACAGAATCTAGCCGGCTGGATATTTGTGCGTCCGCGGACGGTGTGCACAGGGCACGGGACGCGTCCGCGGACGTTACGAGTGTCATAAACGAACCGACCGCGCTCGCGACATGTCAGACGAAGAAAATTTAATAAAACAGGAAGTGTGGGAGCAAATTGCTGATGAATTAAACATCATTTTCAATCAGACTAAGCAGAAAATTAAATTGGTTTTCATTCATTCTTAAGTACATTTTGTAACGTTTATCATCTTTTTGTCATAAAAATTTATTTTTATGACAAAATTATGTTAAATATTAATTTTTATCATAAAATGGTTTATTTACTGAAACATTCTTTATAATCAAAAGTTAATTTTGTAAATTGAATTTGAACTTTTTTTATTTGAAATTAACACTGATAACATGACATTTAGTAAAGGAAACAATATTGCATGAATCATAATAATATTGTAAATTTTAAATTATTTCTCTAATATGGACTGTGTATGAAAATTGGGAAATAAATGGCTATTATTATTATTTATATTATCATCTTTTTGTAAGTCTGGATACAATGTATGAAATTCACCATATTCGAGTCGTTTTACATTTTTTTTATATAGGAGAGGGGGCAAACGAGCATGCGGCTCACCTGATGGTAAGTGACTACCGCCGCCCATGAACAACTGCAACACCAGGGACGGAATTGCAGATGCGTTGCCGGCCTTTTAAAAAGGAGTACGCTCTTTTCTTGAAGGTCCCTAAGTCGTATCGGCCCGGAAAAATCGCTGATGGTAATCGATTCCACAAGGAAGTCGTGCGAGGAAGAAAACATCTTCTAAATCGCACAGTGGTGGACCGCCAATCATCCAGATGGTGTGGATGATATCGGGAGTTTTGCCGCGATGTGCTTTCGTGAAATTTGGCGGCTAGGATTAATCCGAACAATTCCTCAGAGCACTCCCCATGGTAGATGCAAAAGAAAATGCAAAGGGATGCAACATCTCTTCGCAGTGCCAATGAATCGAGCCGATCGGAAAGGGCTCGGTCGTCGACGATTCGAGCCGCTCTGCGCTGGATGCGGTCAAGTGGAAGGAGCTGGCACTGGGGAGCCCCTGCCCAGAGATGGGAACAGTATTCCATGTGAGGCCGAACCTGCGCCTTATATAGTTGCAGGCGGTGTGCCGGCATGAAATACTGTCCCGCTCTGCTGAGCACGCCAAGCTTTTTAGAGGCCAATTTGGCCTTCTCTTCCAAGTGACCACGAAACTGCACGTCACTCGATATGTCGATGCCGAGGATTCCGATACTGGCTGAGGCAACTAGTCCGAGACTTTGTCCAGCAAAGACTCGACTTCAGACACAAGTTTGTTCCGGTACTCGGAGACGTTTTCCCGAGAAATATTAGCACGGCCGGTGTATAGAGCATCACCAGTGCTGTCATCCGCATAGCAATGAATGTTACCAGTTAGCAACATATCATTGATATGCAGAAGAAACAGCGTTGGTGATAGCACACAGCCTTGTGGAACACCAGCGTTAATAGGCTTGTAGTCAGAACATGCACCGTCTACAACGACCTTGATGCTCCGATCTGCAAGGAAGCTGGTGATCCAATTGCACAATTTCTCGGGAAGCCCATAGGAAGGGAGCTTCGAAAGAAGCGTTTTGTGCCAAACCCGATGGAAGGCCTTTGTAATGTCCAGACTAACGGCCAACGCCTCCCACTTGAACTCTACTGCCTCCGCCCATCTATGGGTCAGGTAGACCAGAAGATCACCAGCTGATCGACCCCGACGAAAACCGTATTGGCGGTCACTAATCAGCTGGTGATCCTCAAGGTACCGGATGAGCTGACAGTTAATAATGGATTCCATTATTTTGGAAAACAAGGAGGTGATCGCGATAGGACTATAGTTGGACGGGTCTGAGCGGTCGCCTTTTTTAGGGATCGAGTGGACAAAAGCTGTCTTCCATGAAATAATATCTTACATTAATATCATGGACCCAAACACTCCTTTTCACTTTTTTTTTTTTTGGATGACGACATAAGGCAGCTGCTGCTAACTCTATAAATTCGTCCTTGGTGTCACTGCTTGTCATGTTTCTCGATTGAAACACTTTTATAGCACGGCATCCACACGCTCGGCGAACGTGCTAGTATATTCCGGATAGACAAACATGACGGACGACGAGCTTGTGGCAGCGAATACTTTCGGGTTGACCTATTTTTATTTAAAAATAAGGCAATATGAATTGCGCTCAAGGTTATTGTATTGAAGATTTTACACACCACAGAATCTCAAATGAATTCTCAATTATCTCTGCTATAAATTGTCTTCAGGTTCAAATAAGTTTGGTTTGAACGCTTTTATTCGTATTGCATTGCTGATTATTATGTAATACGTGACTCTAAATTAATCTAAAAACAAACTTTTATGAAATTAATGCTTGACCGGGGAATCGAACCCTGAACTTTCGTTCGACATTATATTGAATCTATTTACTTTTAACATATATTATCTTTTTATTCGAAGCGCCTTATACAATCTAATAGCAATATTTTCAAAACGCACAATTGTTATTTTTTTAAAGAAGGAAAATGATATACTGATTTTTTAAGCGCTTCGCCAAAACTAATAGTAGTAATGCATATGAGCCGTTTTATTTATAAAATGTTTAATTTTAACAGCTTACAATAACATTTCAAAGTTATTAATGTAGCTAGTCTTAGGTCTTTTCTATGAAAATGTAACGAAATTTTTACTAATCCAAGTGTATTTTATAAGTTGGTCAACTATAACTCGTTAACTTCTTGATTCTAATTAGCTGTGATAGTTTTCCTTTTAACTGCATTATATAAACTCATATTAGGTATACTTTTCACATTTCGATAAACATCGGTTAAGTTGGTAGGGAGGGGGGGGGGGGGGGGGGGGGCACATGACTCCAATGAAAAATACCACTTTAAAGCTAAATATTTCACAAACGGACTCCTAAATCGAAAAGATGTTGTTCAACACCCGCAATGTTTTTGAAAGACCTATCCAACAATACCCCACATAATAGAATAGACACGTAAAAAAAAATGTGCCAAATTACAGATTTGTAATTTGTACTTAGGGTCTGAGCAAAACCGCGGACGGACGGACGGACGGACGGACATGGCGAAACTATAAGGGTTCCTTGTTGTGTAACTACGAAAGTCTAAAAACGATTAAATCAGGATATACTAAACTTATCGATTTATAGGTTATACTAATCTTATATAATTTTTTCAGATTTTATTTTGGGAATTGATGGTCAATGATCCTGCTTTCACACGGGGCTCCTTATAAAAAGAGGTGAAATATTTGTTACCCAATAGAAACATTAAGAGTCAATTACTTTATTATTAGGTTTCTAGAAAACTTAAAAAAATATAGGTGGTAGATCTACTAACTTTTCGAAGTAGAATTGGTAGTAAACTCAACTTCTGAAATATTATTTACCTCCGAGACAAATTTCGGATTGGTAACATTGGCGTAGAGTATAATAATAATAGCCACTAGCAACTCCTTCCGCCGCCCGCAAGCCGCAAGCTCGCGCGTACTACTGACTGATTGCCAAACGTGTGGATACATAGCAAACACGTTTGTCGAACATCCTTTGATCGGTGAACAAAAACCGACACCAACGCCGATCACTGGCATTCACATACAAACAAACAAACAAACAGGCGAACAGCCATCCACACGTTCGTGATTGCTGTTTGGTGTATGCTGTTCGCCGTGGTTTGCCAAGCGTGTGGATGGGGCATCAGCCGCGGCTGACGGACGCGTCCGATAATTTGTTCTCAGCTTTAACCTGAAAAAGTTCTGATTTTTGATCAAAAACCTGAACTTGTTCAGATTTATGATAAAATTTAAGCTTAAGTTAGGTTAGGTTGATTTTATCATAAAATTAAATCAGTCTAGGTTTTTGGTAAAAACTACATTCTCTCAGGTTTATGATAACATAAAGTAGTAAGTTTCTCTTCTTCCGGTTCTTGATCAAAGCCTAGTTTTTATTCTAAACCGGCGACTTATGCCCAAATACTCGAACGTAACTTAATTTTAAGATGCCGTTGTCTCGTGCTGTCTCTATCACTTTAAGTGAAAGTGACTGTGACAGCACTAGACTTAACGACATCTAAATAGAGCAGCGTTTGATTCTTTAGGCAATATACATACATATAAGTGCCTGTATAAATGGAAAGCTATTGTCGTTCTCTTGCTATATGTAAGTCTGTTAGTCTTTGTTAAAACCAAAATATCACAGACCATAGTTGAAATAGCGTGTAACACAAGTAACTTGTAATAGTTTTTAAAACTGTAAAATATTTATCCATAGAAATAAGGGAATAGCAGTAAATGCCATCACAGTCCCTTATAATGAAATTAACATTTTGTTTGTATATTCATAAATATTTAATATTAATTCATAATTGCTGAAGCTGAAAACTGATTACTAGGCAGGTTTAAAGATATAATAAATTAATAATTTATAAATGTTATATAGTGTCTACTACCGAATTGAAAGTATTCATGCTTTTCTTAAGTAGCTAAAATAAATAATAGATCATTACTTTTTTGACTTTGTAGGCGCTAAAGAATTTTGTTTTACAGATCCGATCCGATCGGCTTAAAACGGGTGGCGATATCATTTTTCTGTAACAAAAGAAATTTAGTGGGGGGCCAAATCTGGTGAATACGGTCTTTTAAGTATGATGAACTTCGCAAAAGCTACAATTGAATCATCGGAAAATACAATCTTTGATTTCTTTATGACAGGGCTAAATATATTATGTAATCTAATTATTATTGATCTTGTTCCTTATTATAAAGTATTACTGATTGTATTGTTTTATTTTGGTCCTATCTTTATCAAAGGAATGCCGTTGTTTTGTCTTTTTCTTGTTTATAATTCCGCCATGGTAAAAATTTATCTAGCAGCAGTGTAAAATATAGGTATTAGAATTTATAGGATATTGTATTTTTTTTGTACGTACGTACAGACCGATTAGTGATGACTACTGACCGTCGAATGGAGTTTTAATAATATTAACTGTGCTATACCGCCCCGTGCGTTTTGTAAGTTGTAAGAGACGACAGACGGAAACAATTCAAGAGATGGGCAGCAGCATCTTCCTAAAAACTAACCCGCCTGCCAAGCGTGGCAACTATGGCAAAATTCCCTTTTGTGGCAACCTATGGGGGATAACTACGTTCAGCAGTGGGCTTCGATAGGCTATAACGGTACGTACTACGCGTGCAGTAACATGCGAGTCGAATGACGTCATAGGGGCGTACTTGTACAGTATACAAAAGTTTTAAGTGCGAAAAGCGGAGCGCGTCGTGAGCTAATCTTTTTTTTATAGAATAGGGTGACAAACGAGCACACAGTCCACCTGATGGTAAGTGGTTGCTAAGGCCCATAGACATCTACATCTAGATATCCTCGTTTGCGAATCAAAATGCAATGCGTTGTCACCCGTGAGGACTAAGATGGAATGCCTCTTTTCCAGTAAAAAGGGTCTCCGGTTCTCTACACTTACCATACGAAACACAGCAGGGTTAAGCTGCTATTTTACGCTGGTATTCTGTGAGAGCGTGGTCCTTCCCCGGTCGACCCGACCCATTCGTGCTACAACTATACTACTAATATAGCTGCAGCATGGCTCTACCACGTATAAAACCACTATCCGTCTAACCTCACCTTTTTTTTTTACATGGGGAAATGCCTACGCATACCCGCCTCGCGGGGGCCAGGACGGGTTATGTCGGACTCGCACCGACTAAAACCCCATGGTGTTCCACCCTCATCGCATACTGGCAGGGCCACGGGAACGCTTACGCACACTTCCGCGGCCCCACTTGCGCTAGCCGCCCCATGGCGGCCCCTCCTCGGGGGAGGACCACTCCTCCCCCATCTCCCTCTCAGGTAAGGCGCACCAGAACACATGGCGCGCCCTCCTCCTTGGCCTCCAATTTCACATGCGCAACGGACGCCCCCGCGTCCGATGCGCGAAGGCCATGGGGCCAGGAAAAACTAGCACTCAGAAGCACCAGCCTTCCTGACCCCAGCGGCGGATCTGGTCTATGGCTCCGCCGCCAACCAAGATTCGGCTGCGGAGGGTAGGGAGAGCTGCGCCTCACAATTCCGGCACTCTTCTCCCCCCGCAGCCCCACCACCACTGCATTAATTAACGGTGCGGCCCCGTCTGAGTCGCGGAGGATAGGGCGAGTGGCGCATCGCCATACCAGCACTCCTCTTCCTCCGCGACTCCACCTCGGCTGCAGCGGTAGAGGGAGCGGACACCCCTCTCACCGCAGCCCACCGACACACATCCGAAGTGGGCTCGCCAAGCCCACTCGGAGTGGCCACCTCGGACCGGCCCTACACCACGGGCCAGCCAAGGGGTTCCTCTTTGTTCACCGTGGGTGACCAAGCCACGGCTACTAAGTCCCCCCGCCACGACAAGGCGGGAACCCGTTCGGGGGGGGGGGGGGGGGGGTCACCTAGTCTAACCAGACTAACGAACAATCATCATTGCTCGCTGTGCAAACAAGTACGTACGCGCTCACCACACAAAACATAGCACAAGGGTTTTTGTATAAATGAGGGCATCCACGTTTTTTGCCACCAGGGCGGCGCCATTTAAAATGAGGTCTAATATTTGACAGATTTCATTGCGGGCAAGAAGACTTAAGAACAAGGATATCCGCAGTAGAAGCAGAGTAACCGACATAGCCCAAAGAATTAGTAATCTGAAGTGGCAATATGCCGGCCATATAGCTCGAAGAACCGACAACCGATGGGGGAAGAAAGGTTCTCGTGTGGCAGCCTCGTACCGGCAGGTGAAGTGTAGGGCGTCCCCCCACTAGATGCAGTGCCCACCTGGTAAGACACGCAGGAAGTCAATGGATGCAGGTGGCTCGTGCCCGTGCTTTGTAGCATTGCTTGGGGGGAGGCCTATGTTCAACAATGGACTTGTGAGGGCCTGTAATGAAATGAAATATCGGGGAAGTTAATTTGTTCGAAAAATGTAAAGATTAATGCTTTCTTCTCTACTATTTCTTATATTTTATATTAATTACATTAAAAATAAATAAACTAAACCATTGATATTCATAAAAGTAGAAAAAAAAGTTAAAATGTGCAAAAAAATAAAGAGCATTTCACTGAAGCATTGTTTTGTGTATTAATATAATACTCTAGAAATTCAAACTTTTATTTAAAACTTACTTCTCAATTAAATGGCATTTGTGTGACGAAAAACTTTACTTTAGTGTCAACCAGCGACATCTGGTGAGTGGAAAATTATTAGCCCTCATTAATATACTAGTACATATTACTTCAATTAGCACATCTTATTTTTTTCACGAACTGACCCATTACAGCAATACTCATCACAGCTCCATAGCGGACTTGTCCATTAGTGATGCTGATAATAACACAAACGAGTTAGAATACGAAAATAAAACACTATTTAAGTTTTATCTTTATTAGAAAATGAAATTACAAATTCTTAATTGACAACTAAGAAACATTATATCTTCGTATAAAATAAAAACGTCGATCGTCTATGCCAGGGATCGGCAACCTGCGGCTCGCGAGCCACATGCGGCTCTTTGGATGTGAAGCTACGGCTCCTTAGTTTCATACGCAAATATTATTTATTTAAAAAAAAACCATTTAAAAATCGATCCACACTGATCTATTTGGACTTGATACTGAATCTCTAGAAATGCTATTGATCGATTTAAAAAGTAAAGCTTTGTGGAGTTGACAATTTACAGAGTTGAAAAGCAAGTTGAAAGAGTTGGAGGTCTAGAAATGTATGTACGTAACGCAACAAAAATGAACAGCATGAAAAGAAATGCCGCGAGTTGAGGCACTTATCTAAACCATGCAAAGCCAACGCTCCCATTGAATTTGTTTGCTTAAATGTATGTTATTGAAGTAAAAGTTAGTGTTAATAATTTTAGTGTTGTTAATACTATATATATATATATATATATATATATATATATATATATATATATATATATAATCTAATAATTAGATAATAATAGAAATTACATTTTAACTTATTTTTCTTATGAATAAATAGATTAGTTTTTATCAAAAAACTTTATTTATGCAAGTACTATTTATGGTTAGCAAGAAAAAATATTTGTGGCTCTTTAAAAACTTTGAAATTTTGTAATTCGTAATTTTTGACACTTCTGACTCAAAAGGTCGCCGTCAAAAGGTTGCCGACCTCTGGTCTATGCTAAAATATTCGTAAGGCACGGGTTTTGGTTGGTAACCATACTCTATTCCTAAATATAGTGTTGTTTAATGTTGTAAGTACCTAATTAATAACAAAACAAAATACTTTTACTTCTCAATATATACACAGTCAGGTCATAAGTATTGTCACACAGTAAAAACTTTTCTTTTGGAATGCTGGCCACAAAAAACTTCATTTAATTCGAATTTCGAATTGTTCATGAAAATAAAACTGTATACTTTTTAGAATTTTACTCATATTTAAATATGGAGTGGACGCTTAAAGAAGACCGTGTTGCAGTTATTGCGTTGCATCGTTGCGGTTACGCACACAAGATTGACTGGCGGCGCGTGAAATCGACTTCATCCGGCACGAAGACTGGCCATCCTCCAGTCCAGATTTGAATCCGTTAGATTACAAGATATGGCAACACTTGGAGGAAAAGGCGTGCTCAAAGCCTCATACCAATTTGGAGTCACTCAAGACATCCTTGATTAAGGCAGCCGCCGATATTGACATGGACCTCGTTCGTGCTGCGATAGACGACTGGCCGCGCAGATTGAAGGCCTGTATTCAAAATCACGGAGGTCATTTTGAATAAACTTTAGTGTCATAAGAATCTATGTTTTGTTAAGTTCATTTTGGTATATAAATGGTTACATAATGAATAAACTTGTTTCAATTATTTTATATTAAACATGTGACAGAATTTATGACCTGAGTATGAGTAATTTAAGAACAAAGCAATCGCCTACGTACATGGTAAAAGTACAGGGGCAAGCAAAAGAAAAATTAAGAGCTTCTGAACAAACTTCTAATTCGAGGCAATCCTCGCTAGTAAGCTAAACTTTTTTCTTTAAACATTTATCTTTGCATCTTAAAATAAAAATATTTATTCCCTTTAAATCAGGTAAGTATAAAAATGGGTGTAGATAGGGGAGAGCAAGGGCCACTCGCACTGTCTACCCTAGAAAATAATTGAGAAGATTGAATAATCTATATTAACATGAGCTACTTCTAAAATTTCACGACTCTACCTCGAGATCAAGTAACAAAACTTACTAAACCGAAGATTAGAGATTAATTTGTGTTACTTGATCAGTTTGGCTCTCCCCCTCCTCTAGGAAAACTGCGCCATACTGCAACTGCGGATAGAAATAAATATAAATGTGAATTACAAGACAATAAATATATTAATAAAGGATCTATTCAAACGAAGTTTAAACAGAGCAAAATAACCATATTCAGTAATATTTAGCTAAGTAGTTAAACACAAAATGATAGCTAAAGACGTTATTTTAAATGAAACTTATTTTACGGATTTTATCTCTTTTAATTTTGACCCGGACGTTTCGAGCGCCCCTCGGGACGCCTGAGATGTTCAAAGTCTTTAACTTTAAAATAAATCAGGTTGGAGTAACATCAACCGTCTAGTAGTGAACTGTTTGGAATGTTAACTCAAAATAATTGGGTACTTATAACAATTCAAAAAGCATTCACGCATATGATTTACATTCACGTGCCCACTATGGCCGCTGTGAACAATGGCCAGAACAAGCCTGGTCACTTTGTGTTTCGCCGCAAACTCTAGCATGTCGCATGCATCCTCCGATGTCAAGCTATTCATCAATTTATTCACACATTTCTGTTCTAAATTTGGTATCATGTAATACGAAGCAAGAAGCAGGATCTGCTTCAAGCCAGTATTGGGCAGTGTGTGCAAACATATGCAATCTTTAAAATCCTGCAACGTCTGTGCCGAAGTGCCTGGAACGGAGACGTGACCTTCTGTAGTCTCTCGCCAGCTGCCGCTGAGCATTTGCTTGAATATGTCGCTAGAAGCTGCAAGAACTGCTTTATGTACTTTCACTGATCCATCTTCTCCTCGGAGCTCAAAATCGGTTAGTTCAGTATCATCGTATAGCGCTTCGAATGAGCTGATGTGTACTGTATCCATGACGACCGACATATCGAATTCACCCTTTTTACAATTTTCCATAATCAAATGCCAAGTACCGTCGTCAGACAGAAAGCTTTTTTTTTTAACGCATAGTTCATTGCTAGATAAAGTGATGGAGTAGGTAAAGTCGTCTCCATGGCAGTTATTAAAAAACCTGACAAAGATCTGTTTCACATCGCAGCCATATAATTGCTTCACATGCACTTGGAAAGTAGCACACCCGCAAATCGAAAACTTTGGGCTACATCCATTTACTACTTTGCAAGTGAATTGTAGCGTGTTACCTCGTTGTACTAAATTCTTTGTTTGCATTCTGGGGAAGAAAATAAAACGGACAGTTAATAAATGTAAATTGTTACGTGACTTAATTCCTTTTATTAGTAATTTTCGAGACAAAAGATTTTGTGGCGGGGAGAAGTCTACCGCGCTGCCCCATCGCGTGCGGAGATCACATGTCCTTGAAATATTTTTCTGTTAAGGGGCTACTCCATGCGAACGACCTTGAGCATTTTGTGTGCCTGGCCGCGCCGACGCGCTACAATATAGGATCGCGTAAGAAGTAATAATATGTAAAACGCCACCTACTGTACGGACGTAGTATTTTTTCTACATCAATAAACTATTTTATAGGAATACACACAGCGTACAACGATAAATGTATTTTAATTTTTTTATTCGGTATATTAGTTGCATTATATTAGAATTATGTATACTCATATATTATCTAATTATGAAATTTTATAATTAATTATATATTAAAAATGAAGCATTGAAAATTGTGAGTTTAAAAGATACCTACTCACTATAGGTAAATAGATAGATAGATAGCTCGCCTTTTGTACAAATATTTGGTGCAATAAAGAATAAACAAATAAATAGGATGTTTCGCAGAGTGAGAGTAATATAGAATGAGAGTCGTGGAGGCAGTTTACAAACATAAATTGCACAAGGACAAACATCCAGACCTGGAACAATCATTTGTATTTTGCCTTACAAATATTTGTTCCGTGCGGGATTCGAACCCGCGGCCCCCAGCGCGACAACTGATTGCTAAGCCACTGCGCCACGGAGCCGTCGGCGGGTTATAGGTAAAGTGACCATACGTCCCGTTTTGAACGGGACTGTCCCTTTTCTCGGTCACCTGTCCCATTGTCCCCAAATAAAGCTCCGGGACACAAAATTCTCCCGTAACTCGTTGGATGGAAGTATTCAAAGCCAACAATCTTCAACATAATTTTTTTAATCGAATGTATTTTATGTCTACCTGGTACAAATGCTCCGGTAGAAAGATTATTTTTTTATTTTGAATAAATTGTGGACGTCTGAAAGAAACACTTACGGTTCCAGATCTAAAGGCGATGTTGTTGACAAAGATAACAATAAAAAAACTTGAGCAGAATTTTATTCTTATTTAAAATCATCACCAACTTTATTAAAGCAAATTTAATCCACTGACAAATGTAATTAATAATTTTAAAAAAAATTTGCATTTAATAATTACCGTCTATACCGAATATAATTTTTTAGTGAACACTAATTGTATAAAGTTATAGTTTTCAGAGTATAAATAAACCCATGTCCTGTTTTGAGTTAAAAAATAAATGGTCAGTTTAGTATTTTTAGTTAAATTTAGTTTTAACAATTTTTAGTTTATAGTAAAAAGTAGGTATATTAGTACCTACTTAGATACTTTTTACCGAATTATAAGTATAGAACACCTTATGTACTCAATTATTTTTTGAAAAAGAAGAAAAAACAAGCAATAAACAATATACTATATTTTAGCAAAAAACTATAATTTAGTAATACTAATTATAACTTAGAACATAAATGAAACACTCATAACTGACTTTTGGGCCCGACCTAGGATTCGAACCCGGCACCTCATGATCATCAGTCGCACTACTACAACCACTAGACTAACGAGGCAGTACTATAACTGATAAGATATTATAGTTGGTTATTACGATTATTTTTAACTGTATACTATACTGATAATATTAAATTAGCCTTTTATAGTGTAAATTATAATATTTGTCGAAATGTTAATTATGGATTCGAACCTTACATGCTAATGGTGCTTCATTTTTTTATTTGCATTTACTTCAAAGAAAATAAATAAAATTTCTAGAGTATAAATAAACCCATATCCTGTTTTGAGTTAAAAAATAAATGGTCAGTTTAGTCTTTTTAGTAAAATTTAGTTTTAAAAATTTTTAGTTTATAGTAAAAAGTAGATAGTAAAAAGTAAGTAGGTAGGTAATATTAATACCTACTTAGATACTTTTTACCGAATTATAAGTATAGAACACCTTATGTACTCAATTATTTTTTGAAAAAGAAGAAAAAACAAGCAATAAGCAATATACTATATTTTAGCAAAAAACTATAACTTAGAACATAAATGAAAAACTCATAACTGACTTTTTGGCCCGACCTAGGATTCGAACCCGGGACCTCATGATCATCAGTCGCACTACTACAACCACTAGACCAACGAGGCAGTACTATACCTGATAAGATATTGTAGTTGGTTATTACGATTATTTTTAACTGTATACTATATTGATAATATTAAATTAGCCTTTTATAGTGTAAATTATAATATTTGTCGAAATGTTAATTATGGATTCGAACCTTACATGCTAATGGTGCTTCATTTTTTTATTTGCATTTACTTCAAAGAAAATACACGCAAAAAGCTTCATCGCGCAGTAAAAACACAACAAATATATGTATAACTAATACGAAAAATTATACCCAAAACAAACAAATAATACTACCTATAAATAATCTAATCAGTAATAATATTATCGACTGATAAGACGTGAGCGTGTGCGCAGGCCGATGCTCTGACGAACGACACGAGCTCCACGTTCGAGAGCTCAACGCTCAATGATCCAGCAAGCCCGTGGGAAGTGAATACGCCCAGATTTTAAAATAATTTCTTAATAAAATCAAATTTTGGTCTATTGAAAAAATTTTACAATAGAAATGTTCATTAATAAATTGCCTATCCATTGGTGTAAATCGCAAAATAAAATAATACTTACTTTACGAGGAGATGCATGTTATCAATAATAATTTCACATTTATGTGGTTTCGTTGTAAGAAGATTATATTAATATTTATTCCTTTAAAAAAAAAATTGGGTATAGCTCTTATGAAATCAAGATTATGTAGAATTATAATGTGTTTTTTATTTGTTGATATATCTTGTAAATAAAAAGTAGATAGCTCCTAAAAACCGCACAAATAACGACTAGCGCGACATTTTGCTCAACCCGCGCCTTAATATCTAAAACATATATTCCATCCCGAAAATTTTAAAGAATAAGAGAACAAAAATTGCATTAAAAATGGCAATTAACAATTTCATTGGTGTTGCCAGGGGCGGATTCATTTTTTTGGCATGCTTCTTCATCTTCAACCCTAACCCCTAAAAAATAACTTGTTCGGTGCGGGAATCGAAACTGCAGCTGCAGGGGGAGAAAGGGGTACCCCCCCCCCCCCCAACGGTTTAACAATTAACTGGAGATTAATACGATAACGCCTAAATAACATTTATTTTATAAACGTACGTATATATATATATATATATATATATATATATATATATATATATATATATATATATATATATATAGAATAGAATAGAATGATTTTTATTCAATATGGATTATTACATAATACTTATTAAAAGTCATTTTTTTATTTACCACTGGTTCGGAAAATACCTCTGTCATGGGAAGAACCAGCAAGAAACCCAGCGGGACTTTTTTTTGAAACATAATTTCACTTAACAATAATCTTGTTTATACAATTTTAAATGAATTTTCATAGAACCAGCATGGTGGCGATCACCTTATTCCCAGGGGTTATTTTCATTCATGTATTCCTTGCTATTATAATAACCCTTTTTTTACAGTTTTTCTTTAAAAAAAACTTTTAAACTTGTTTATTGACAAACTTTGAACATGTTCTGGGATTTTGTTGTAAAAGCGTATACATTGCCCCATAAATGAATTACTAACTCTGTGGAGTCTAGTAACTGGCATTACAAGCTTATGTTTGTTCCTAGTGTTTAAGGTATGAATATCCTTATTCTTATTAAAGCTATTAATGTTTTTATGTACATACATTACATTTTAATAAATATATTGCGATGCCAAAGCTAATATGTTTATTTCTTTAAATTTTTCTCTGAGGGACTCTTTACAATTTAGATTATAAATCGCCCGTACGGCTCTCTTTTGCAAAACAAATATAGCTTCAATATCAGTCGCATTACCCCATAGCAAAATTCTATAAGACATTACGCTATGAAAGTAGCTAAAATACACTAACCTAGCTGTCTCAACATCTGTGAGACTTCTAATCTTTCTTACAGCATACGCTGCAGAACTAAGTCTGCTTGCTAATTTAGATATATGGGGGCCCCATTGAAGTTTCGCGTCAATAGTAATACCAAGAAAAACAGTGGTATCCACAAGACTCAACTCCTCCCCATTTAAGAGCACATTGGTTTTCGAATGTTTTACATTACGTATTGTAAATTTAATACATTTTGTCTTATTGCCGTTTAAGAGCAAATTGTTGCCGTAAAACCAATGTACTAGTTTCAATAGAGCATTATTTACATCGTCATATTTAATTGACTGCCTTTTAAGTTTGAAAATTAAAGAGGTATCGTCAGCAAATAATACTATATCGTGATTGTCCCCTACAAGATAAGGTAAGTCATTAATATAGATTAAGAACAGAAATGGGCCAAGAATCGAGCCCTGAGGAACGCCCATTGATACTACCGATCTGGAGGAACATTTATCAGTCATCGCATAACAGATCAGTTGCAATTTTACTACCGGTTAGTGCAGTCGCTTCATAATGACGTGACGGCTCTAATGCCGAACCTACAGTATTTTTGTAGCGTAAGCATACCTACTGCGCAAAAATAAATCGAAATGGCGTGTCAAAGTAAACGCTCCGAAACCGTCGTAATCCACGAGTTCCTGGCCTTTGTTCAACAAAAATTGGACGTCATGGACCAGGTGTCTCTGGAACAGGTACTGATGACAAGCTTCACCGAGGACGAGATCATCCAAGCGAAGAAGGTGTTAGCAGATTCAGCCGTGTCCCAAATCCGTCTTATCACACGTCACAGGGATGGACGCGGTAAGAAAGACCTGCAAGACATCTTCAGGCTATTCAATGAGACCGACCCTGATGACATCCCAACTTTCGTCGCGCGTGATCTCAACAAGCTGCCTCCCGTGACGTTCGATCACGTAGACGTCACCAGATTGTTGAAAGACATCACCACGTTGAGAGCCGATGTTACCGACATCCATTCCAAATCTGAGGAATCGGAACGAGCCGCAACAGAGCTGAGGAACCAAGTCAATATGTTGCATAACATAATTGCAACATCTGCAAATTCACCGCCGTCGCAGAATGTAAATACGACACGCGGTAACCGGATTAGTAGTCATATTTCACCGATGATTGCGACTCCGTCACGCGATACCGTCTGTCAGCGGGTTGATGACCGAGAAACTAGGGTGACCTCGGTCGTCATTGCATCACCACCTCAACCCTTGACTGAACCCATTGGTACTCCTCCGCCGAAGCCAACCTCAAAACAAGGGAAGACGTTTGCGGATGTTGCCCGAAAATCTTTACAACCGGCAACCTCTTGTGGTCGAAAGCGGAAGAATGTGGAAATAAAACCAGTTCCAGTGGTGACCCAAAACAAGATTGATAAGGACGGGTTTACTCTTGTTGAGAAGAGACGTCGGTCGCGACCCGTCTGTAACCAGCGTGGGACCGCCAAGATAAACGCGAGTACAACTCTGCGTGCTGTGGAGCCAACTATACAACTCTACATCTCCCGTTTGGACAAAAGTACGTCGGGAGAAGACGTCCTGCGTTTCGTGGAAGAACGAAGCCGATGCCGCATTGAGGATCCGAGCTCTTTACATTTGCAGCGTCTGGAGTCGAATAGGTCAACGAACTTCAAATCCTACGTACTCCAGGTTCCTGCAAAACATAAAGAGACATTCCTCGCTCCCGATTTCTAGCCCTCTGGGGTAGTGTTTCGCCGATACAGGGACGCGCGAAAGAAAAAAGTTCCCTAAATAGTGTTAAGTTGTGTATATTCTATATATATTTTTAGGTTAAGGTATATATTGCTATGGGCCAATGTTCTTAATTTTTAAGTCCTTGATGCCTGAAATAAAGTTATTGTATTGTATTATCATTGATGATTACTTTTTAAGTTCTGTTACTTAAATATGAAGTAATAAGTCTAAGCGCCAAATTTTTTACACCGTAATGTTGTAGTTTCCTGATTAATGTATCATGATGAACACAATCGAAAGCCTTGGAAAGATCACAGAAAATACCTAAGGCATCTTGTGAATTCTCCCAGGCATTAAAAATATATTTCATAAGTTCAACACCGGCGTCAGATGTCGAGCGACCCCTTGTAAAACCAAATTGATTTTTATGAAGTAATTTATTTGTATTAAAAAAAAATTAACAATTGATCCAAAATTATTTTTTCAAAAATTTTACTGAGAGTTGGTAGTACAGAAATAGGTCTATAATTAGCGGGGTCCAATGTACTACCAGACTTAAATAAAGGTATTACTTTACTATACTTCATTAAATCAGGAAACACACCAGAATCGATACAAGTATTAAAAATAATAGCAAGATGAGGTGCAATTAAATCTATTATGAACGCAATCACTTTAACGGAAATCCCCCACAAATCTGCGGTTTTCTTTACATCAATGGTTTTGAAGTATTTTACAATATTATGCGGTAATACTTTTTCAAATATAAATTCTTTTAAACAAGTATTAACATTCTGTTTAAGTAATGACTCGGCGACAGTTGGAGAAGTATTCAATGACTCTGTTGTCAAGATAGGAATATCAGTGAAATATTTCTCAAACACCGCTGCAACTTCTTGATTTGATTTAGTCAATTCATTATTAATTTTTAATTGATAGTTTGAATTACGAGGTTTCTCTTTAACTTTATATATTTATAACGTATATTAATACTTACCGTTTACGTTAATAATATATTATTAACGTAAACGGTTGTGTAACCGATATATGTGTATATATCCTGCCGATGAAAATATTCTCTCGGAATCAACGCTGCTTGGGTGGAATAGCACTAAGGTATTTGAAGGCCAGTTAGAAGTTTTTCACAGGAGCTGAAATTTTTGAGAATAATGTTATATCTATTTTTACTGTCATGAAGAGGTCACGGTCAGTTTCACTTTAACATCGTGGGCTTTATATAGTCGTAGCTTTTTGAAACTCATAATTTAATTCATCTGCTTAGGTTTGGAACCTTCATCTATATCAATAATCTGAACTTCCTTCTCTTTGATGTTTTTTTTTATAGAATAGGGTGATAAAGGAGCACACAGTCCACCTGATGGTAAGAGGTTGCTGTGACCTATAAACATCTGCATCTATCTTCAATAAACAATCAAAATGCAGATGCGTTGTCACTCGTGAGGACATACGAAACATACACTCACCATACGAAACACAGCAGTGTTAAGCTGCTATTTTTTTTTGTTGATATTCGATGAGAGCTTGGTCATTTCCCGGTCGAGCCGACCCATTCGTGCTACAATTACTATATTACTAATAAAGCTGCAGTCTGTACCTAAAACATCCTTCATTGAAACCTGTTGTACCAGTTTCACAATGCCCCTGCACATAGGTTTGCCAGATCGGAAGACCAACATATCTGGACGAATTTTGAAAAAATCGGGATTTTGGGGATATTGGGAGAAATAAATATAAAAGATAATAAGTTTATTTTTTTAAATTAGGAGTTTGTAGAATTTAAGTACACTTAATTTTTATGTTGTTACCCACGTGTATTTGGCATTGGACTTTTGGAATCCATCAATTTGAATCCTTTGGTACTATTGAGAAATTTTTTAAATTCAAACAATTTACTGCAAAGATAGAGCCGTGGTAGCTCAGATTAGCGCTCGCTGTAAGCTTCATAGTACACGAGCAACCCGGGTGCGATCCCCGCCGGCACCAATGAAATTGTTAATTGCAATTTTAAGTGCTGATTTACCGCGTGCTCGGCGGTGAAGGAAAACATCGTGAGGAAACCTGCATGTCTGAGAAATAAGAAAAAAAAATATTTCGAAGACATGTGAAGTTCGCCAATACGTTTTGGGGCAGCGCGGCGTACATTTCCTTGCCCTAAAACACTCTCAGAAATGAGAGGAGGCCTGTGCCCAGCAGTGGGACGTAAATAGGCTGTAACTTTACTACTGCAAACATCAGTCTAATTATTAGCTCAGCTTTTAATAAATCAAAGGCCATACGTCAACTTTCCGAGAAGCTATTGTCTGGAGATTTTTAGTTTTGTCGGGAGTGTGGAGATCATTTAAAATGTCGGGAGAATCCAGACGTATACAGTGCCTGGACATCTCGTTTGGGCCGTGAAGTGGCGGTTAAAAATATCCATTACCCCATATCATCCCGTGGGTGTCTTAAGAGGCGACAGAGGGAAACTGAGGCAGGAGATAGGCAGCAGCATCTTTCTGTTAATAGCAAAATAGTTTCATAAGATGCTAAGAATATCCGGTGGAGGCTCGGTTGCCATCTAAGACGACTCGCCTGGCAACATACACGCACGCACCGTGGGACTGACTAAAAGATCCTGGAGCTGGAAGAAGGGATAGACAAGTTGCGCAGGGATATTATAGGATTATCTGAAGTCCGAAGAGAGGGGGAGGGTACGGTAATTCTTGAATCCGGCAACTTGTTGTATCAACGAGAGGGCGACCATCTGTCACAAGGAGGTGTCTGATTTATCGTCCACAAGTATCTCGTTAACAACGTTCTAAAGATTGGGAGTGTGTCGACGAAGGTTACGTACCTTTTATTCAGAATCATCAAACGGTATTCGCTGAAGATATACAGGTTTACGCACCAACCACGCCACATTCCGATGAGAAAGTGAATTCCTCCAAAAATGGGAAACTTCAATGCAAAACTATGCGCAAAAGAGAACAGTGAACTGAAGGTAGAGAATTCGGGATGGGGCAACGGAAGCCATGGGGCCAGCGGCTCGCCGACTTCATAGAGAAAGAGGGACTCTTTATGATGAACTCTTTCCTCTAGAAGCGGCCCCACAGAAAGTGAACCTGGTCGAGACCCGACTGTTCGACAAAAAATGAGATAGACTTCATGACAACTAGGCGGTAACTAATCTGTGATGTCACAGAGATCGCGAGGGTGCTAACTAACAGCGGTCACCGAATGGTGAGAAGCGCACTGAACCTAAACGACGTTAAGATGGATAGGTCACGTCTAATGAAGTCAACACTCAGTCTCTTTTTCACAGCCGCAGAGAGATGGAGTGAGCCGAGGCGATTTTCTCCTAGCGTATTTTCAGTAGAAATGCTAAAGATTTTTCTTTTTATAGGATAAGGGTGACAAACGAGCACACAGTCCACCTGATGGTAAGTGGTTGCTGCGGCCCATAGACATCTACATCTATCCTCGTTTGAGAATCAAAATGCAGATGCGTTGTCACCCGTGAGGACTAAGATGGAATGCCTCATTTCCAGTAAAATGGGCCTCCGGCCACCTGCATTCACCAAGCGAAGCGCAGAGGTAAATCTCTACTTCACGCTGGTATTCTGTGAGGTCGTGGTACCACCCCGGTTCGAGCCGGCCCATCTGTGTGACAGCAAAAGCTGCCGCGTGGCTCTACCACTGTTAATTTGTTTGATTGACAAGGATATGGAAAACGAGAACGAGAATTGAAATATTAATTTTTATTAACGTTGCAAAAGAAACACAATTCTCGCGATGGCCACAATCTGGGCAACATCACATAACAACATAACATTGCCAGGGGCCAGAACATAAGTCAAGTCAAGAGAAATCGCATTAAAATCTTAGATCCAATGTTTCTAAACGATAGAAATTAGAAGCAAGCATTAGTGTGTGTAGCGAAACTATTATAATCTCAAAATGAGATAAAGAGCAATGGCAGAAAAATAGTTGACAAAAATTATAGCGTCTAGAAATAAGTTATATATAAAATGAGTTTTATTATTTTTCTATGATTTTTCAAATAAAAATGTATTTTAATTAAAGCCACAGAAAAAAGCAAACATTTTTGGGAATATCAAATGACTTAAATCATTTTACTTTATTCAAATATTGCCATTTAGTACATTCATACTATTTTCGTATACACTTTGTAAGACTACCAACACAACATACAAAATATTTTTATATTAAGTTATTATTAGTAATAACTGTACTATCAGTAATAATAAAAATAAAAGTGATATGGCTGAGAATAAGTCTCTTACAAAGAATTTCCTACAATAATACATTATCTCAATCATAGTACTATGTAACAATTCCATTTAATGTTATGCCAACACTAGCTAAAACAAAATGTCACTGTTTTTTTTACTGGCTTTACGGCTCTGGGTTCTAGCCCTTCTGAGAATGTCACTATGATACAAAAGGCCTGGAGCCATGCCAGAAATATACATTTATAGTATGCAAATATATAATAGAGATACAATAATATAAAAACTCTCAATTATGTATTATGTATTAAGCTAACAACAAAACCACAGGAAGTATGAGTTTTTCCAAGTGACATAGGACATAATCTAAAGGGAGGTTCAAATGTAAATATCTTTTTTTTGACGCCTTCTCAGTACAAAATTCTTTGACAGAGTTATTATGGGGCTGACGCTTAACATTTTAAGATATTTTTGGTATATAGACGCTACCATTTCTTCTCAACTAATTTCATGTATGAAAGTCTGCCATTGTTCTTTAATGAACAGCTTCTGAATTGATTCTTAACTTATTACATAGTTTGAATGTAGGTAGCAGCATAGAGCAACACAAGCTACAGGCGCATCGGAGGGGAGTAGCCATACGCAGGCGTTCCCCTCTGCCAAAGTATAAATCCAAGTAAAAGAACTAGTTGCAGCCGCACTGCTCACTAGACTAATTCTAGTTGCGCGGCTGAATCGACATCCTAAAACATGCCGAATTATTCAGTAAACTTTTTTATAACACGGACTAACATTTGGCACGATCCTGACACACCTCTCTAGCCTGCTCCACATCTATATAAATACGCATACTTGCTCGTCGGTTAAGGGTACTCTTGATTAGTCCATCTATACAAATAAATAAAATTGAAGTGTCTGTTTGTAATGTTAAAATTACAGATTTTTACTAAATCTATATGAAAGTACGAGTATACACGGTGCTTATAACAAAAATACGAATTTTAAAATTTTTGTCTGTCTGTCTCTGTCTGTCTGTCTGTTTGTTCCGAAACGGCTGGGCCAATTTTGGCGGTTTTAGGACTTTCACTGGCAGATAGCTGATGTCATAAGTATTAACTTAGGCTACTTTTATTTTAGAAACAGAATTAGGGTAGCGCGCAAAAAAATTAAAACTCCAAATAACACGCGGGCGAAGTAAAAGCTAATTTTTAACATATCGCCAATCTGGTCGATAAACTTTCGACTAATAGGCTCCGACTCTACCGTTCACCTCTGCAACATAAATTTGCTTTGCCACTTTTATTTTTACGCAGTCTTTTTTCGTACTGTTTGAACTTTTGTTTTATTAAATTTAAAATTATGTTTGTATCAATCAACAGTTAACTTTTACATGTTGTACAACATAATTTAAAATTCTGTAGGACACACAAACAGATTCTTTTATTCAATATGTTATATTATTCATATATTATAGCAGAAAAAAGGCAAAGAAAATGCGTTATATGATGCATGAAATGACATAAGTACTATGTGTAATTCATTTAAAGCCAAACATTTAAAACCAATTCTTATTAAGCAAACGAAAACAAATGTTTGATCCACCTGAAGCACATTTTGATTTTGCTCTGAACCAAGATCCTTTATAATAAAGCAATTGCGTCCATATAAAACAGAACTCGTCTGGGGCCCGTTTTATACCTGGGATGCACCAGTAGAAGTCATTACTCAAGGTTGAGAGCACAATATTTACAAAATCATAGTTTATTTTAACTTTCAGATAACTCTATTTTAAATGTCAATAGCAATTAAGATAACGAGGTGAAAATAAACGACTAGGCTGATTTAAACACATTAAAAAAAGGTTATTTAAGAAGAAGCGGGCGTGTTGTTTAGCCATTGCGTCAACAACTGAGCAAGATGAGGCGTCTTATTCTCCTTTTAGTGGGTAAGTAAGTGATTTTTTTAGTTGTTCAAGATGGTAAATTAGACCTAATGTGTAATGTAAATTAATATTTTGAATAAAATGAACTTTATGGACTTTATCGTCTTTAATTTAACTTATTTTTGATTCGCGAGAGAGACGGGAACTGAGGTGTTTGACATTATAATGTCATTGTAAACCCGGGATACCTTCACCCAAAACGTCTAAAATTCAAAATAAGAAAAAGGAAGCGCGTAAACGCGTAAATTACATAACTTCTGTGTAAATTGCGTAAAATTAGTTTATTCAATGACTTGTGTAAATATAAAAAATCATTAGTATTAGTGTGTTAGCAATTTTATTACTGAATTTATAATATAACAACTATCGTGTAAGAGATTAGCGATGAGTGTTGGAGCTGTTCGTCCGTGAATTTCATACTTTTTTTTCTTAAAATACAAGTGACAAACGAACTTACATTCACCTTGTGGTAAGCGGGCACTGTAGGCCATAGCCAACCTCGTTTGAAGAATACAGATGCGTCGTCACCACTGAGGACTAAGGTAGAATGTCTTACATCCTCTAATTGTACTGGCACTATACACCCTTTAGACTGAAACGCAGCAGTGCAAGCCCTGCTGTTTGGCGATAGATATAAGTAAAAATACTTAATTGTTTTATAAATATAATGTTTAAATACAACAAAATCCTCGAGACAGGTAAAGCATATTACATATTTAAATAAATAGTCGCACTTTGAGATGGATGAACTTTGCTGGCAAAACTAGTTTCTAAAGTTGGTATAGTTAGTAATATTATATGCTTTATTTAGCTATATGTATCCTTGCCAACCAAAATAGATATATAACCGGTTGTAATTTTTGATCAACGTACTTATGACTGTTTTTTATAAATATTTATAACTTTTGAACTTAACCATTTTTAAAATTAAAATTATAAATTTTATTAGAAAATCAGCACGTTCATGAAGATTTAATACATATTATTTTATTTTTTTATATGAAACTGAAGTGACAAATGAACTTAGTCTATAGTCTATTCTGACGTTCTATACCCTTAAGACTCTCCGCTAGGAGTAAAAGTATTCTGTGCTTCAGGCCACAGAGTACATTATATATTACAGACACTTCAGACCAGAGCTCATCTCATGAAAAGCATTTTTATCAAACATTGTTCCAAAAAAGTCAATCTTATAAAGAAAATGTGTACACCTATAAGAAGTTTGTTGTAACTTTTTACAGTTGATAAAGTAAGTTTATACAATTAATTTATAATGTACCTACATTATAAATTATTCAAAATAATCATCATATTTAAATTTTTGTTAGCCATGAACATAAATAGACATGACACATTCATTAGAAAATCCATCCCCGGTATATATTTGTTTACATATTGTTTTATAAAAAATCTAATAAGCGAAAATCGATGTTAATTCTCAGATCCGAAGAGCATGCAATCACCGTTCGGATCTTGTATATACTATATTATTATTTTAAACAAAAACAAATTTTACTCGAAGATACGCTTAACAATTTTCTTAACGATTAATTTGAAAAATATTAGTAAGACGTGGTACGTTCATAAATAAACAAACGGACAGACGATTCTCAAAATGAATATTCTCTGTAATATTCTCTTATAAAATATAATGTACGTGGTAGAGCCATGCTGTAGTAGTTGTAGCACGAATGGGTTGACTCGACCGGGGTAGAACCGCGTTCTCACAGAATACCAGTGTTTCGTATGGTGAGTGTAGAGAACTGGAGGCCTTTTTTACTGGAAATAAGGCATTCTACCTTAGTCCTCAGGGGTGACAATGAATTTGCATTTTGATTCCTAATCGAGAATAGATGTAGATGACTATGGGCCACAGCATCCACTTACAATCAGGTGGACTGTGTGCTCGTTTGTCACCCTTATACTGTAAAAAAATACTTTCAATATTTAAAAAGGCACAGCCAACTAGTGTCGAAGCTGAACGCGCTTTTTCAGCAGTTTCGTACATGTGCAATCGTGTAAGAAGTTGTCTAAAGGACGACAGCTTGAAATATCACTAATAAATAATTTCACTACCAACACAAAAGTCCTAGGACTGTTGTTTGTAATAATTTCTTTTATTTTTGGTATACTTATTTTAATTAAAGTTCTTAATAATTATTTCAATGGTTTATTTTTTCCGTACTCAAAATACTAACCCTATATTTCCATAATATAAAATAATCAATAAATATTATGCATTTTGTACACCATTTTAAAGAGGCTTCGAATTCCGGAACTGTATTGCTTAATATTGTAACACAATTCCGGAATTGAAAAATGGTCCGATATTAAAGAAAATACGCGAACAAGCCCTAGTACTGGCCATTTAAAATTAATTTTATTTGAAAAACATGCAACTCTTTTTTTTAAATTAGTCATTTGTTTATAGATTAACGTTATGTTTTCATCGCATGTGAATGTTTTTCGTCATCGTGGATACGTTAAAAATCGAGTACCTACCTAATTATCAACAGCAACGCGGCACAAGCGACACGCAACATCAACGACGTTTACGGAGCAAATACAAACGAACGCACCGCCAGTTATTGGTTTGGCCGCTTCCGTTCTGGATATATCGACCTGAAAAATCAACCTCGTGGTCGCCCGAAAACTGGTCGGCAATTTGCAGTGATGATACTCAATCTACGACTGAATTAGAAAAACAGCTTTCGACGTTAGCATCAAAACAATATTGGTCTATTTTTGGCAAGGTAAAATAGCTTAACAAATGGGTGCCCCGCGAACTCAATGATCGTCAGCGAGGAATACACGTCGGGACGTGGCCCGCACTGCTCAACAGGCACACAAACGAAGGAATTTTAAACCGCATTTTACCTGCGATGAACAATAAATTCTGTTTGACAATTGCAAGCGCTCAGCAAGTTAGTTGGATCCTGGTTCAGCACTTAAAAAATACCCTAAGCAAAAACTTACCCCTAGTTTGGTGGTTGGTATAACGCCGGTGTCATCATAGCTTCTAAACCTACGGGATGAGCATTTCTGCAGATGTGTACTATGAAGAACTGAACACAAGGATGGAGAAGCTCGCACGTCTCCAACCACATTTGGTCAATCGCTCGTCCCCGCTGCTCCTGCACGACAACGCACGACCTCATACTGCACAACAGACGGTCTCCAAGTTACAAGAGCTGGGGTTGGAAGCTCTCAGTCATCCGCCGTGCTCCCCAGACCTTGCGCTTACAGACTTCTACTTTTTCCAGAATTAGGATAACTTCATTTCATTCCAGAGGGGTTGTACAAAATGCCTTTGAAGAATTTCTTACCTCCCGCCCAGCTGATTTTTTCAAAAAGGGTATTAATATTGCATGGGTCATTACTTTGATTAAGGTTTAGGACATGATAAGTCCATTAATAACGTGATGTTTTTTTAGCATATTTAACCCTCCTCCCCCTTGGTGATACGTGGTGAGGTTTAAGACTAACCCCCAAAAAATGTATTTCAATAAGCGTTCTTGTAATCTATATGGAATTAAAATAATTTAAAAAATATTCTAAGTACAACCAACACATATATTTTTTGCAGTCGCAATGGCGAGTTCGGAAGAATTCTTCTTCCTTGGCCATGAATTCTCCAGAACTCCACTGGGCGATCGGATAGACAAAGCGTCTGTAAAAATGCTCAAGGTAAGTAATCAGGTACTGCTTTTGTTAGTGTTAGTTTTTCGTCAGTATGAGAATGGGCACCACTTGCTTGGGTTCTGAATTCTGAAGCCCATGGTCACCTACAAGTAACATAAAACAAAAAAACGGCCGAGGCGTTGCTGTGAAGAAAGATATGTATTACCTGCACTGTGAAGGCATTATGTCTTAGTAACGACTTCAGAAGCCATTATGCTCTTTATAGAAAGTATTTTTATTACTATTTTGAGTAAGGAATTTAAGAAGTTCAAGGTAAACTGCTCGAATATTGTCTAAACAGTTACGAACTTAATTAAATAAGCATTATTAAGGATAACTCAAAAACTACTAGTCAGATCTTGATCAAATTTATATGGGAATACATGAGAAACACTAGCTTTCAAATAAAAAGAATCATCAAAATCGGTTTACCTAGAAAAAAGTTCTGAGGTAACACAAAAAAATACAGTTGAATTGAGTACCTATTTTTTTTTGAGGTCATTTAAAAATAATCATTAAAATGGGTTCAGTCGTTTCCGAAAAATCGGTAAGCATACATAAATAAACATAAAAAAAAGAAAATTTTATGTAAATTATAGTAGACAAAAATCCCTAGGCTTTCTCAGTTTAGGCCAACATCCGTCGCTGGCGGTGAACGAAAGTACATGGTGAAGAGATACTTAAAAATGCCGGATTTTAAAACAAGTTTAAAGCAAGTGATAAAATCCATCAAATGCGTTTGTAAAAAAAAGTACCTAAAGCAAGTCTGTACGTCCCAACGATGGGCGCAAGTTTCCTCTAATTAATTTTGAGACATTTCTTCAAATTAGCTATATTCGACGGTATTCTCCTGCAGTGACTGTGATTCAATCCTTACAGGAGGCCTATCTATCAGCCACGGACTCTAACGTAATCACGTCGCCACTGGGAGCATTACTGCTTCTGTCGCTGTATTCTGCTGGTGCCCAAGGCAAGAGCAGAGAGGAAATCATGCAGTTTCTTGGTTCAACAGAATACAAGGAGGCAAGTTCTATTTCCGTATTTTGTAATTATATTTATGAATACTCCGAATACGCGTACATATAAATCTGGGGGCACGGTAGTGCCCCCGCCAAGTCGAGCAAAAAAGCGGCACGGCCGTACCATCCTTTTCTCGAAGCAGTTCAGGCCATTTCCGAAACGCTATACCTTCGTAATGGATAAAACTAGAAGCCTGAATTTTTACTAACCAAGTAGGCATTATATGAACTCGGTATATTTTAAATTTCATTAAATTGGAACCAGTAGTTTAAGAATTATAACTAGTCAAAGTTTCTTAATTTTGTCACTCACTGACTGACCGATCATCAAAACTCTAAGGCACTTCTAGCAGACATAGAAACTTCAAATTTGAAATTTAATTATTGTTTAGTATATAAATCAAGGAAAAATTAAAATATTTTAAAATTTCGGTCCAGTTTACGAAATACACCAACTGCATAAATAACTTTGTAATCCCATATAAACATATAGTATTACAAAGTTACATTTACAGTGAATGAATCAGTGTACCTATATATGTACATATAATGGAATAATAGGTGTAAATAGCTACTTAGATATAACTATCTACAAAAATATATGAAATGCCATCAAAAACATAACTTGTAAAAAAGCCAAGTCTCGCAACTCAGTTCTTCTACCGTAAAAAGTTATGAGATCCATGTAATAGCAAGTCGGTTAATTTATTCAGTCCATAGACTGATACATAGATTGACTTGGCAATCGCACTAAACAATGTAATTTAATATAATATGTATTACTTGTGAGATATATTGTGTTTTCATGCGATTGCCAAGTCAATCTATGTATCAATCTATGGACTGAATAAAATAACCGACTTGGTATTACATGGATCTCATAACTTTTTACGGTAGAAGAACTGAGTTGCGAGACTTGGCTTTTTTACAAGTTATGTTTTTGATGGCATTATATTCTTCTCTTTATCTTTTAGTGTAATAGACTTATATGTCGGTGTATCCACCGTGTAATGGCGGTGTGAGAATAGCCACTACTCCACATCGTCTCGTGGCTGTCGCAAAAGGCTGCAAAACGAAAATGAAACAGGAAATATGCAGCAGCATTTTTTAATAACAATTCAAAATAATAAAAACATTGCGGTTGCCAACCTGCCTGCCTAACCTGATAATCATGGTCAAATCTCCCCTGTGAGACAATCTATGGGGGTGGCCTATGTTCAGCTGAGGACTTAGGTTGCGGTCTTTAGGTGGCTAATAGGAGAACGAAATAGAAGCTTTTATTAAAGAATTTATTGTTTTACGTTGACATTTTATTAAATTAAACCATTAAGAAATAAATACCACTAATTTAAACTTTTACCTTCTTGGCGGTTCAAGGTCAAGGGCGTAACAAATTCAGCGATACCTGCCATGTCTAAAGTATGGTGTGCACGTGATTTCAATTTAGCTGTTTTAAATCGCTTTTTTATAATTTCAAAATTAAAAGTTTCTTTCAATAATGTTTGTAAAATATCTATGTATGCCATAGCCTTGCAGTTATAAGTCAGCCGGTATAAAAGTCTTTCAATTCTTCTTCTTCATCATCATCAGCTCTTAAAAGTCCACAACTGGTACTGGGCCTCTCGTATGGTAGAAAAGGTATGCCATACTCAACACGCTGGGCAAACGAATAGTCGACCGCTATCTACCAGATGTCTCGCACCTTGGACGCCGCACCCGATCGTTTTCGTGGTATTTTATACATAGGTTGTTGGAGGCGATAAGATCTTTGTGGCATTCCGAATAGTCGCCTCTCATGACATCCACGAGACGAAATGAGGTGGCCAATAGGAGTCACTGATACAAACGTAATTATGTAGTACATGAGCGATCGAGCTCTGCTAGACCTTAAAAAATATATATGTATGAAACGTTTGTAGATAAACTTGGAAAGTTAACCATTACCTATAACGTACCATATATACGTAGTAGCCATGATGCAGCTTTTTTTTAAAACGTTACCCCCACAGTAGGATTTTCTCCTGTGTCGTGGAGACAGTTTACAAACATAAATTGCACAAGGACAAACATCCAGACCCGGGACAATTATTTGTAGGCCATAGAAATACTTGTACCGTGCGGGATTCGAACCCGCGGCCCCCAGCGCAACAATTGATTGCTAAGCCACTGCGCCACGGAGCCGTCTAAGCTGCAGCTATATTAGTAGTATAGTTGTAGCACGAATGGGTCGACTCGACCGGGGAAGGACCACGCTCTCACAGAATACCAGCGTAAAATAGCAGTTTAACGCTGCTGTTTCATATGGTGAGTGTAGAGAACCGGACCGGATACCCTTTTTACTGGAAAGGAGGCATTCTATCTTAGTCCTCACGGGTGACAACGCATTTATATTTTGATTCGTAATCGAGGATAGATGTAGATGTCTATGGGCCACAGCAACCACTTACCATCCATCAGGTGGACTGAGTGCTCGTTTGTCACCCTTATCCTATAAAAAAAAACTAAATACAAAATTTCATCTAAATCGTTAAGGCCGTTTTCGAGAAATTAATTACATATCTATGTTTTGTAGAAGGGTGTCAAACCAGCACACACTCCATCTGATGGCAAGTAGACGCTGTGTCTGCCGCAGTCACTTACATTTATTATCTATTTTTATATTTCACAATCAAAATGCAGATTAAAGTATAGGTTACCAAAAATAATTACTTATGTGTTGTTAAAACACGCTTAATATAAATACATCAAACGCAATGAATAAATGCTTGATTTTGGAAATAATTCACAAGAATTTACTTCAAGTACTTATATTATATTTTTTTAGCTATTCGATTCGTATAGCCACCTAAGCAACAGATTTGCTTCAATGGATCCGAGTTTTCTCACTCTCGCCAACAAAGTGTACGTGGCTAAAGGATATACGCTGGCCGACGAGTTCACTAACACAGCCCGTTCTTACAACAGCGAAGTAGATGCAATCGACTTTCAAGATCCGAAAACAGCCGAACAAATTATTAATCAATGGGTAACTAACATTATTCTAATTTAATAAAATAATAATATTAAAATATAATAGGTAGGTATATGTTTTTCCTTACCCAAAAGTATAAGTAATTGTACACGATTTAAAAATATTTATCTATTTTTAAATAATATTTTATTATAAGATTTTATTGGGTAATTGCTTGACTAAGATGTTAGTCCTTTATAATATACGGTTGAAAGACTGAACAGATTCTAATGATTTCTTATATTTACGCGAACACTACACATTTAAATAAAACTAATTTTACGGATTTTATCGCGTATATAAACTTATTTTATATTCCCAACCAAAGATGTTAAACATCTTTGTTCCCGACGTTTCGAGCACTTTCCAGCACCCATGGTCACGGGGGGACTGAGGTGTATGACGTCCCAATGTCAAGGTTAACCACGGCTACCTCCAGATTAATTTTTTTTATTTAAATAGATTCTAATGAAATTTGGCATGGAAGTCGATGTCCTTAAAAAGGTTATTGGATACTTTATACAATGATCATTACTAAAGTTGTTTTTTGCAAAGCGCAGCAGGCAGGTAACAGCAGGTTGTAATCTGTCTACGTCATACGCCTGATCGCTCTCCAGTCGTGTCAGATTGCCGTCACATCAGGCCTATGAGAGTTAGGACATTGAGAGTACACCTGTGCATGCGGACACACTCGTGCTCTATAATCCTGTCTTGAGCAGATGGCTTGTCTCCGATGAGACTAGCTGCCATGATCAAAAATGTGGTCTGGAGGACACTTACTAAAATGTTAATGTACGTTTGTTCTATCACAGATTGCTTTGAAATTTTACACAACATTCTATACGTGCGATTTTTTATATATCTTTTGACACATATATAGGTATAGTTTTGCGTAACTCAGCGTAGTAAAACAATTTATAGATGTAAACTAATGTATTCACTTCTTTTCAAAGCTGCTATCCTCTATTGTATTTTAAGCACTTATTCATTCGTTCAAACCATTTTTCATAACGCGCTGATTGAAGCTATTTCGGCCTCTTTTGGCTCCGTAATTGTCAAACTTCTCATCAATTTTTTAATTTATGTGAAAATGAAAAAAATTGCATGGTGCAAGGTCTGGACTGCATGCGGGATGGGTCTGGAGCACCATCTTTTCAGAAGCCATAAATGATTGTGTCTTGTCTGCGGTGTGCGCCGATGCATATCATGGTGCAATAGGATGCAATTTCTTGGTCATTTTTCTCTAACTTTTTCAAAGACACTGAGCGAATAAATGCTAGTGTACCATTCAGCATTACTGTAAACCCGTGTGGGAAAAAACGCAATAATTTTTTTGCTGACGCTTCTTGACAGCCTAAATTGGGTTGTTTTCTGAAATGTAACAATATATCCATGTTTCCTAAAGTCCGTGATTACTTTAAGAACATTTTTTAGTTTTTACCACCAATCAACTTGAGCCCGTTTTTGTACAACCGACTTCAATATAAATTATTAAGTATAACTCAAAAACTATTGGTCAGACCGTGATTAAATTTATGTGGGACCACACGATTTTTTCAAATAAATAAAGTATCATCGAAATCGGCTCACCTAGAAGAAAATTTTGAGATAAGACATAAAAAAAGAACATACAGTTGAATTGAGTACCTCCTCCTTTTTGAAGTCGATAGAAAAAAGAAACTGCTATCCCTAATCCCTAAAAATTCTGAACTGGAATTACTAACTTTTAAGTTTGAGAACTTTCTAGGCACAATGAAATTATCTTTATTTTTTTCCACAGGCCGATGAAAAGTCAAAGGGCCATATTAAGGATCCCGTATCAGAAGATCTTTTGGACAAATCAGCAGCGGCCGCGCTTTTCAACGTCATATTCTTTCAGGTACCAAATCTATCGCGACGCGCGCAATTTATTGAATCTAAAAACCTGTAAAAGGACAACTACTTAATAAATTTACATGCAGTTTTCACTGCAATGATCTACAAGGATCCAGGACGATGTGTGTATTAAAAATTGTCCTAGCTCTTAGAGTTGAACATTAACGGTATTACTAGTCAATAGAGTCGGGAAAAAGTTTACTTAAGTAGGTAAGTGCTCTTGCATCTAAAATAATATGCAACCAACAAAAAGGGTTTAGCTGCATTTTTACGTGGTAGAGCCATGCTGCAGCTATATTAATAGTATAGTTGTAGCACGAATGGCTCGGCTCGACCGGGGAAGGACCACGCTCTCACAGAACATCGGCGTAAAATAGCAGCTTTACACTGCTGTGTTTCGTATGGTGAGCGTAGAGAACCGGAGACCCTTTTTACTGGAAATGAGGCATTCTATCTTAGTACTCACGGGTGACAACGCATCTGCATTTTGATTCGCAAATGAGGATAGATGTAGATGTCTATGGGCCGCAGCACCCACTTACCATCAGGTGGACTGTGTGCTAGTTTGTCACCCTATCCTATAAAAAAAATGTGTGCGTCCAGCAGTGAACTTTTACGGGATGTTAAAGAAAGAAAGAACTATTCATTTGATACACACTCATAAAAATATTATACAAACGCAAGAAACAAAAATATGCACGCATCTGTCTTAGACTGCTTACGCTTATTAGGTACCAAATAAGGAGCAGCACATACATGCGTAATTAATTAGTAATAAAACAAAAAAAAAATATTTAAATTTGACATCAAATAGGTCTCCAACTCAGCAAAATACTGCAAAGGCAGCGCTGTTGGTTTCGGCACTAACTGCAGCCTATATATATCGAACTCGGGTTGTTTGAGTACTGTGAATTTACAGCGAGCGCTTAGAATCTGAGCTACTTTGGCTACTACGGTTGAATTTGTTAATATGTAATTAATCTTCTTTTACATTCGATCTAATATTTTAAATGTTTCATAGGGTCACTGGCATGTTCCTTTCCAAGCGGCAGAAACTGAGGAGAAAGACTTCCACGTGAACAAGTCACTGGTCGTAAAGAAACCTATGATGCACTTACAGGATTCCCTCTTCTACAATGAGGACAACGAAATTGGTGCTAAGGTACGTGTTAAAACTGTTCATAACACAAAATATTTTCTTTTTCCATATAAATAAAATGAGAGGTTTGCAGTTGTGCGCGCATCACGGAAAAAACTACTGGATAGATTTCAATAAGATTTGCTAAGTTTTATTTCTTAGACACTTGACCCTTATCTAAAAAAAATATTGCGATATCTTCAACAACAACTTTATAAGCACTACTTGTTCAGGTACAAAGACGCAACGAAATGTTATTTATCGACTAAACTTTAGTACCTCAACATTACATTCTGAATGAACAACAAGTTATGTCATAATGTTATCGTTTAAAACGGATGTCATTGTTTAACCTTTTGACCGCTTGTGTTGCCTTTATGCGACACATATTTCCGTGTCCCTACCGCTCGTGTCATATTTCTGCGACAGAGAACATGCATGATTTTTCTGCCGACTTCCAAAAAGGAGACGGTACTCAATTCGAGTGTGTTATATGAAAGCTGATAGTTCTCGTGTGGTCCCATATGAATTTGATCAAGGTCAGACCAATGGTTATTGAGTTATTCTTAAATAACCTATATTGAAGTCGCTTATATTGAAGTCGGCTGTACAAAATTTTTAATTTTTAATTATTATTCGTTCTATTTTCATCCTATTAACTGCGTGGTACAACTAAAACCGTTATTAAATAGAGATATTATTCACTTTATGTAATGATTACGGAAAAACGCGCTTTAATATATTTCAGATGTTTACTTTTGCAATGTACCTACTACAGAATATATAGGTACATACATAATATAAATAAAATTTGAAGCGTTTATCATGCAAAAACCTGTCGTTTATTCTGCCGACTTCCAAAAAGGAGACGGTACTCAATTCGACTGTATGTTTTTTTAATGTGTGTTACCTCATAACTTTTTACTGGGTGAACCGATTTCGATGATTCTTTTTTTATATGAAAGCTGAAAGTTCTCGTGTGGTCCCATATGAATTTGATCAAGGTCAGACCAGTAGTTATTGAGTTATTCTTAATAGCTTATATTGAAGTCGGCTGTACAAAATTTTTAATTTTAATTTATTTACAAACATGTAGCATGCACAGACCTGTCGATTTTTACATAAATGAGAGAGACTTCTTTTCAAATTGAACATTTGTTAGTAATTGTGCAAATGTTTAAAATAATAAATCATTAATTTTAATCAAACTCTTGTTTACTTGATACCCCTTTCCCTCTCTTGGTTATCGAAACTCCTGTTATTTTGAACTTTTGGTAATTTGAAATTTTGCTCTGGTCTCTTGAGTTTCAAATTATCGAGAGTCGACTGTAGATATCACATACATACAGATTTTAAGTCGATAGCTTGACACGTTGCATTCGGAACAATAATTTGTAAACAATACAAACAATTATTATTTTGTGCGGGATTCCAACTTGCAGCGCAATCAAACTTTTTGTTTACTGCGCAACCGAACCATCTATTTTACCGAACTGTTTCAACACTAATTTCACAGATGATCGAATTGCCGTACCAAGAATTAGGTTTCCGTATGGTCGTGATACTGCCTAACGAAGTGGACGGTTTGTCGTCAGTTCTGGAAAAGGTGGCCGAGAAGGGTCTTTTAGATGACGTGTTCGCTTTGAGCCCAGCGGGAAGGGAAATCAACTTGTACTTGCCTAAATTCGAAGTTAAGAGTAAACTGGACTTCACTCAGATATTGCCCAAGGTTCGTAATGCTCTTATATTAACATCACCCTTTCAACTCGTTAGCTTATTACGGAGAAAATTCAAAAGCAATCGGAAATTTCAAACAGTTTTTTAGTGACACCAAACGAGCACACAGTTCACTTGATAGTAAGTGGACTTGGTTGAAGTGGCTGTAGCCTATATACACCCTATCACCTACATCTATCATCAATAAGGATCAGAATGCAGATGCGTTGAGGTGAGGACTATGATGGAATGTCCGTTCAGTCGATAGGGTCTCCTATCCTCCTCACTCAACATATGAAATACAACAGCACTATACTGCTATTTACTGCTATTTTACGCTGGTGTCCTGCAACGACGTGGTCATTCCCCGATCGAGTCGACCCTTTTGTGCTATACAGCTATAATATACCGAGGCTGGTGACATATAATAGGTGGTAAAACAATCTACTTCTGGTGGGTCATTGTTATTACTTTAACATATTAAGATTTTAGCCTGTCCTTTATTTTGCCTTTACTTTGTGGCTTGTACTCATATATCACATATTTAGGATTAACTTCGAGAGGAATTAAAAATCATTACAACTTTGACATGTAAATTGTAATATTATTTTAAAATTAGATCGATTATCGTGGTACTAGATTCCTTGCATTACAGTCAACTATTTTTTTAATGTACTTGCACCTATGCAGGTCTAAAGAGATCAGTATCACTGCGGCTTAAAAGATCTATTGTGATCACTACACATGTCTACAGTTCACTGCTAAGCCCTACATCCTTAATGAATAGAAGGAGTTGTTTAGCTGTGAATAATTTCACTTCTTCTGGGTGAAGTACATACTTTCCCAGATGAGCGCTGCGTTTGCGCATTAAGGGTCCGCAATTTGTCAGGATGTGTAAAGGCAACTAAAGTGACTGTCATTGATTTGGATTTTAATGAACTGACGATTTTAGAGGATTTTTTTATCTCTTAATGCACATTCACCATTTTTTTTATAGGATAAGGGTGACAAACGATATGAATGACAAGCTCGTGGAAACTGTCCATGCGGTCGGAGCTAAGTTCTGCAAGACCCACCGCAGAAGAACACAAAAACTCTCCGATCACACTCTTAATCTCATGGCTGTTAGACGGGAGATGAGGCTACATTCTTCAACAGATTTGACAGCATACAGGCAACTGAACAGACAGATCTCCAAATTCATGCGGCGAGACTTACGCAACTTCAATACAGCTCGTATTGAAGAAGCGATCGAGCGGAACCAAGGCTCCAAAGTCTTTGCCAGAGATCTGTCTGCCAGAAAGAGCCAACTGTCAAAGCTGAAGACCGAATGTGGCAGCATCGTTTCCGGGGCACCTGAGATTTTGAGTGAGATTGAGAGGTTCTATGGGCAGCTGTACACGTCATCGTTGGAGCCACACGCAAGTGTGAGTAACGATCCAAGAGCGAGTCTTATTCGACACTATTCCGAAGATATCCCGGACGTCAGTCTGAGCGAGATTAGAATGGCTCTCCAGCACCTTAAAAACGGCAAGGCCCCAGGCGAGGATGGAATTACAGCGGAGCTTCTGAAAGCGGGTGGAAGACCGGTACTTGAAGTCCTTCAGAAGCTCTTTAATTCCGTCCTCCATGGTGGCATTACACCGGAGGCGTGAAGCAGAAGTGCGGTGGTCTTGTTCTTCAAGAAAGGTGACAACGCTCTCTTGAAGAACTACAGACCGATTTCCCTTCTGAGCCGCGTCTACGTGCTGTTTTCGAGAGTCATTACGAATCGTCTCGCGCGCAGACTTGACGACTTCCAGCCTCCCGAACAAGCCGGTTTCCGAAAGGGCTTTAGCACCATAGACCACATACATACCCTACGGCAAATTGTACAGAAGTCCGAAGAGTACAATTTGCCACTATGTCTGGCGTATGTGGACTATGAGAAAGCCTTTGATTCCGTCGAAATTTGGGCGGTGCTGCAGTCCCTTCAGCGGTGCCAAGTTGACTGTCGGTATATCGAAGTGCTGAAGTGTTTGTACAGTAGAGCTACGATGGCTATCCGAGTACAGAACCAGAGTACGAAACCTATCCAATTGCAGAGAGGTGTAAGACAGGGTGACGTTATATCCCCGAAACTCTTCACCGCTGCATTGGAAGACGTTTTCAAGCTTCTGGACTGGAAAGGATACGGAATTAACATCAATGGCGAGTACATCACTCACCTTCGATTTGCCGACGATATAGTCCTCATGGCAGAATCGCTGGAGGAGCTAAGCACTATGCTCAATGACCTCAATAGTGTCTCCCAACGGATAGGTCTTAAGATGAACATGGACAAAACAAAGATTATGTTTAATGTCCATGTCACACCTATGCCGGTAGTTGTTGGGAGCACTAAGCTCGAAGTTGTTGACGAGTATGTTTACCTGGGACAAATAGTCCGACTAGGTAAGTCCAACTTCGACCGAGAGGTCAATCGACGGATTCAACTCGGCTGGGCAGCGTTCGGGAAGCTACGACACATCTTCTCGTCAGAAATACCTCAAAACCTTAAAACAAAATTGTACAACCAGTGCGTGTTGCCAGTGATGACTTACGGAACTGAGACGTGGTCCTTCACTGCTGGCCGTATGAGGAAGCTCAAGGTCGCTCAGCGAGCTATGGAGAGGGCTATGCTCGGAGTTTCTCTGCGTGATAAACTTAGGAATAAGGATATCCGCAGTAGAACCAGAGTAACCGACATAGCCCAACGGATTAGTAAGCTGAAGTGGCAGTGGGCCGGCCATATAGCTCGAAGAACCGACAACCGATGGGGAAGAAAGGTTCTCGAGTGGCAGCCTCGTACCGATAGGCGAAGTGTAGGGCGTCCCCCCACAAGATGGAGTGACGACCTGGTAAGACATGCAGGAAGTCGATGGATGCAGGTGGCTCACGACCGTGCTTTGTGGCATTCCTTGGGGGAGGCCTATGTTCAGCAGTGGACTTGTTAAGGGCTGTAATGATGATGATGATAATGATGACAAACGAGCACACAGTCCACCTGATGGTAAGTGATTGCTGTGGCCCATAGACATCTACATCTATCTTCGATTAAGAATTAAAATTCAGATGCGTTGTCACCCGTGAGGACTAAGATGGAATGCCTCGTTTCCAGTAAAAAGGGTCTCCGGTTCTCTACAGTCACCATACGAAACACAGCAGCGTTAAGCTGCTATTTTACGCTGGTATTCTGTGAGAGCGTGGTCCTTCCCCGGTCGAGCCGACCCGTTTGTGCTACAACCATAATATAGCTGCAGCATGGCTCTACCACGTAAAAAATACATACCAGCATAACCGTGGGATAATTGTAAAATGGAATTCTGGAATTTTTCTTTCAAAAAATTGGATTATTATTTACATATAGGTGATAGGACTTCTTTTCTGCCCAAGAGGCCTTCTGGGTGGTTACCACTCTCTTACCTAATTCTGCCGCCAAATAGAGAGCCAGAGTATGATTAATTACAGGCTGTGACACATTCAAGAGGTAACAACACATCTGTAGCTTTCCTTGTTTGAAGTAGGTTGCGTCCATGGGTGGTAGAGTCCACTTACCATCAGATGGGCAGTTAGTTCATTTGTTACTTCAGGTATAACATAGGTTACTAAAAAAATAAAATAAGATTAAGGATTAGAAAAAAAAATATGTAGGATAAAAACACTCCCCGCTTTTACAGTTGGGAGTGAGCAGAATATTCAGTGATGGAGCCCCGGGAATAGTGAAGGAGCGCGAAGTTGCCGTCTCGAAATTTTTCCAAGAGGCCATTGTGAAGGTCGACGAAGAAGGTGCTACTGCGGGAGCATTTACTGGTAAGCTGTTTCGAGTTAAAGAATGGATTCTAATTAAAAATCACATTTTTAAGTTTCCGTAGTTACACAACAAGGAACCCTTATAGTTTCGCCATGTCCGTCCGTCCGCGGTTTTGCTCAGAGACCCTAGGTGCTACAAATCTAATTTGGCAGTTATATATATTAATCACGCCTAGAAAACTGAAATAAAATTTCGATTCATGGGTCCGTTTGCGAAATATTTAGCTTTAAAGTTGTACTTTTCATTAGTCATGTGTCCCCCCCCCCCGCCCCCCGCCCCCTCTACAAACCAAACCACTGTTTTTGGAAATGTGAAAAGTAAACACAATAGTAGTATATATAATGAAGTTAAAAGGAAAACTATGACAGCTAAGTAGAATAAAGAAGTTAACGAGTAATGGTCGACCAAACTATAAAAAGCGCTTGGATTAGTAAAAATTTCGTTACAACTCCATAGAAAATTACCTAAATCTAGCTGCATTAATAACTTTGTAATGTTATTGTAAACTGTTAAAATAAACGTTTTAAGAAGATTACGACTTATATGCATTACTACTAACTACTATTAGCTTTACTTTTTCATTTGCGGGATAGATGGGGTATTATTATCAAAATCTAAGTATTTTTTTTTATTTTTTTTAAATACCACTCCCTATAATACTGATTTGAAATGAAGTCCTTCGGCTACGATCTTCCTATTTGGGCCCATTTGTAGACGTTATAGCGGTCAAACCGTGAACTCACTTATTATGCTCATTATCAAATAAGCCCAAATATTGTGACGGGCAATTACGGTACCCTACCTCTACATTGTGCGAGGCCCGACACGCACTTGGCCAGTTTTTATAATATTATGGCAGTCACTTGCTTTAAATTCCAGTATACAAGAGAAAACGGAATTCCTACTATGATATATAATATGCAATTTTAAATGAAAATTAGCATATTTTAAGCGAAATAAATTATTACTTCAAAGATTAGTGGGTTCTGCAGCGCAGTAGCTAAGCGTTGGGCCTGGCGCTGTGGGTTGCGGGGTCGAATCGAATCCCGTACGGAACGATTGTTTGTATTGCCTACAAATAATTGCTCCTAGTCTTGGATGTTTGTTCATGGTGTGCAATTTAGTCATATATTATGTTACACTATAATTGGAAATAGCTTGGTAGCAAATGTTACGTGGTAAAGCCATGCTGCAACTATATTAGTAGTATAGTTGTAGCACGAATGGGTCGGCTCGATCGGGGAAGGACCACGCTCTCACAGAATACCAGCGTAAAATAGCAGCATAACGCTGCTGTGTTTCGTATGGTGAGTGTAGAGAACCGGAGACCCTTTTTACTGGAAAAGAGGCATTCCGTCTTAGTCCTCACGGGTGACAACGCATCTGCATTTCGAGTCTTTATTGAGGATAGATGTAGATGTCTACGGGTCACAGTAACCACTTATCATCGGGTGGACTGTGTGCTCGTTTTTCACCCTATCCTATAAAAAAGCAATTACCTCATTCCCAGGGTTTATTGTTACTGTGAAGTCAAGTAACTGCACTGGTACTAGTACTACTACTAGCTTGAGTCTGTTCTTAGTATTTACAGAGTGAATATCAGATTATTCTAAATGACTTCTATTTTTGTTTATTTTTGTATACATACAATACATTTCCCCTTTTGGAGGTGGGTTAGAATACCCACAACTCTATATCTTCCCGTGTGTGTCGTAAGAGGCGACAGAGGAAAACTGAGACAGAAGATGGGCAGCAGCATCTTTCTGATAACAGTAAATTACAATAATAAAACTGCGGTTGCCAACCCGCTCGCCAAGTGTGACAACTGTGGCAATATACTCCCCATAACGAGAGTTACAAAAAGACGACCCCCAGTCCCTAGCGGCCTCGCTATTCCTGGCTACGGTGGCGACATGGTAACGGCGGGGGGGTGCTAAGAATCTCCGGTGGAGGTTCGATGTATGAGGATATATCTAGAGCCATACATTGCTCCAAAACCCACTACATGGTATTAATGGGAGACTTCAACGCAAAACTAGGCATAAGAAAGAACGGTAACCTGAAGATAGGGAAATTCGGAATAGGGAACATAAATACCCTCGGCAAATTGTACAGAAGGCCGAAGAGTACAATCTGCCACTTAGTCTTGCGTATGTGGACTATGAGAAAGCCTTTGATTTCGTCGAAACTTGGGCGGTGCTGCAATCCCTTCAGCGATGCCAAATTGACTGTCGGTATATCGAAGTGTTGAAGTGTTTGTACAGTAGGGCTACGATAGCTATCCGAGTACAGAACCAGAGTACCTACGAAAACTATCCAAAAGCAGAGAGTTGTAAAACAGGGTGATGTTATATTACCGAAACTCATCACCGCTGCATTAGAAGACGCTTTCAACCTACTGGACTGGAAAGGATACGGTATTAATGTCAATAGCGAGTACTTCACTCACCTTCAATTTGCCGACGATGTAGTAGTCCTTAAGGCGGAATCACTGGAGGACCTAAGCACTACGCTCAATGACCTCAATAGTGTCTCCCAACAGATAGGTCTTAAGATGAACATAGACAAAACAAAAGTCATGTGTAACGTCCACGTCACACCTATGCTGGTAGTTGTTGAGAGTACTACGCTAAAAGTTGTTGATGAGTATGTTTACCTGGGAGATATAGACCGACTAGGTAAGTCCAACTTCGACCGAGAGGTAAATTATTTAGGTACATTAAGAAAATTATTGTGAGACCGCGACTCTGTCCCGGTCCAGCCAACCAATATATATATATATATATATATATATATATATATATATATATATATATATATATATATATATATATATATATATATATATATATATAATATATATATAAGTGTATTCGTATAATATAGCTGAAGCGTGGCTATCTTGAAATTCGAGACTTAGCGTCAGTCTCGAATCTCAAGATAGCCACAGCGCAATTTTAGAATATTAAAAATAAATAATTTGTTTTATTTCAACAGGAGCCATTGCAGTACCAATGTCTTCCAACTCTAAGCCACCAGAACCTATGGATTTTATAGTAGACCATCCTTTCTTATTTGCTATTCTACATGAAGACGTGGTACTCTTTACTGGTATCTATACCCACTAAGTGGTTACTGCGAAACACATTCGTGGAATAAAAAATAAAAATATTTAGTTGTGTTTTTATACCTTTTAAACTAAACTTCACATATTAGTATCAACCTATCATGTAAGTTATTCCAAACAGTCAGTAGGTATATAATATATTACTTAAGTTAACATAACTTGGTCTAATCTTTATACGAAAGTGCTAACAATGGTTAAAAGAATATTAATTATATGTTTACGATATATATAAAGTCTATGTAGTTATTAGTACATGGATATATTGTAACCTTAGAGTATACATATGCAAGCTATGCTTCTGTATACTGAGATTGCAACATTTACATATATGTATATGTGTCAATATGTATGTCTATTAAATTTAATTTTAATACTTATGTCCACTGACCCTATAGAAAAATGTGGATAAAATGTGTTGACTGTATGATTGTTAAGCATAATATATTATATAGTATTATATTTAGTGATCAGATATAAAAGCCTTATATAAGGAATGTGACAGTGAGTTACAGCAGGCTAATAATGCTGAGCCAAAATAAACTAAGAAAATGTGGCAAAAATAAAAATTTTGTACAACGGACTTCAATATAAATTATTAAGGATAACTCAAAAACTACCAAATTTACATGAGACCACATGAGAAGCACCAGCTTTCAAATAAAAAAAGAACCATCAAAATCGGTTCACCTAGAAAAAAGTATTGAGGTAACACACATAAAAACATACAGTCGACCTCCTCTTTTTTGAAGTAGGTTAAAAATAAAGTTTATTAGTTTTCGGATGAATTATATATTGTATTGAGAATGGGTTATATGGCTCATACCAATTCGATAGCATCGCGTTAGCATAATGGAGCATTTACGCGAGGTCAATTATTGTGACAATTCATTACTAGCATTGTGTGAATGAGGCAATCCTGAAATCTAAATGGATTGCAGTTTTCATTAGTTCAATTTCACTTGATTCAATTCAAAAAACGTTTTCAAAATTATCAGCGCCCATAGCATCCCCCATTACGAGCGTAATAATTACGAATAATGGTTAACGCCGTGATATCCAAGGTAGAATTCACTATCTCGTATTAAAGATTATATCTTTCTTTATTATGTCGAGTATCTTTGCACCTTTTTTTTAAATAACAGCGTTTTTTAAAATAGCTCTCAAAGCTAATTATTCTATAGCCTATTTATTTAAGGATGTGTTTTAGCGCCTAATGTTATATTATTGTTTAGTAGTGCACGTCCTGTTTTTGATTATATAATGCTGTAATTAATAAATAATTTTTCATTTGATCGGCTTAGTGTCCTATTTAGTAAATTGTGTCAATAATTAGCCTCGTGTAAAAGGTCTGCCGTGTGTTGTGGGCCTAAGAGAATCCATTACCTAATTAGCTATGTCTACACCAGTGCGCTTTAAATTTCGCTTTCATGTTTATTCAAGCGCTGTGCCACACAACGCATGCAGCTTATAGTCTATGCCCGTGCGCTTGTTCCATACAACTCGTCTATACCTCACGCACCTCGGTTATGTTTGGTTAGAGATGGACGCGGCACTAGTAGCTATCAGTGCGGCATATTTTGCGTTAAGTGCAGGGAAACGCAAGAAAAAGAGAATCTGGATGAAAGATAATTTGAAGAAACTGAACAATACAATATTAAAATATTTAGAGCTAAACAATGACATTCTTTTTCAAAATTTCACACGAATGATTATAACCACTTTCTATAAGCTTTTGAAAATAGTGGAGCCAAAAATTACGAAACATAACACTCATTATCTAATGTGTTAACTTTGTCTTCCGCCATTTTGTTTACTATAATTTAAAATTAAAAATTTTGTACAGCCGACTTCAATATAACCGACTTCAATATAGGTTATTTAAGAATAACTCAATAACCATTGGTCTGACCTTGACCACACGAGAACTATCAGCTTTCATATAAAAAAAGAATCATCGAAATCGGTTGGCCCAGTACAAAGTTATGAGGTAACACACATAAAAAAAACCATACAGTCGAATTGAGTACCGTCTCCTTTTCGGAAGTCGGCAGAAAATGAAAACCATCAAAGAAAGTCGATGCCAAAAATAATTAAAGCCTAGACTTCAGAAGCTATGAGGTGCAAATGATTTTACTATTTTTAGTTTTTGAAGTACTTAGGTGTTTAATTTTTTTTACTCCTTTAAGTGAACTAAGAAATGTCACAAGTTCGAGGCAATAAGGGCATCCATGGCTATTTCTGCCACCAGGGCAGCGCCACTTAAAAGTGAGGTAGGGTCGTTGCGCCGGTAAGCCGACCGGGTCTAGTTTTCGGCCTTTGGCACCAGGTGATGCAGTAAATTTGATTTAATAACGATTTTAATAAATATAATCGTGCAAAATTAAGTTTAATGCATTTGTAAATAGTTGCATTATATATTGCAACATTACTTCATCGGGTAAACACAATACGCGATTTATAATAAATAGTTCAGTTTGACACCGGCACAGGAGCTGTCAAAGAGTGTAAGATCGTGCAAAAAAAAAATATTGGCGCGCGTTTCACTAAAAAGTAAATTTTGCGCTGTATTTACAATGATTATTTAATATTGTGCTTATATTTCACTGTATAAATAACTTAATTTTAAATTTTCACTTAGATTACTATAATATTTTATTGTAAAAGTTAATAAATTAGGTGGCCGGAAAGTGACACATAAAATTTTCCTATTATTTGGTTATCGGCCATGTGGCCGGAAAGTAGCCCGAGTTTGGTCTAAATACTTTGTCTCTTTCATTTATTTGGTTACCTACTATTAGTCTTCTTTCTTATTTATAATGAATTGTATCCTTGCGAAGACATTAGCTTTCAGTTTTCGGCCACCAAATACTGCAATTTGAATGGTTATTGATGAAACTAAAATACCCATTTTAGTTGTGGCCGAAAACTAGATTGAGTCTAAAATTATTATTTAGTTTTCGGCCAACTTAAAATTGTATGAAAGAATAGGAAATTATTTCATACAATACCAATATCATCATACAAAAAAAAACCGAAAATTGAAAACTGCTTTGGTTGACGGACATTTCATGAAATATTTCATTCGCGTTGCGTCTTAGGAAGAAGAATCTTCTTCGTAAGACACAACTAATAAGACATTATTTTCTTCAGATGGCTCCTCCAAAGAAATATAATTAGTAAATGGTTTCAGAAAATGTGGTCTTAATGAATTTGTTCACCATGTAGTGGAGATTATTCAAAATGTGTTCGGAATACCCCGGAAAGACTAATTAGTGAAAATTCAGATACCAGGAAAAATATATTTCTATATTATATATATAAATAACTAACGCAGACCTAGTGTCCACAAAAGAAGTTTTGAAACATTTAAAATCAAATCTGGCAGAAAAAAACATGTTTGGCGATGTTCTCGTAACTATGAATTCATCTACCGATGCATTAGAATCGTTTATCGATAACAACATTTCAACATTGCATTTGTCAGGAAGTTATTTGGATATCAGTTTCTTAGTATCGTTAGATGATGTTCTTGTAATCGCAACTCAAATAAGCATACCAATGACAACAGTACTGACAATGCCGGAAATGGTGATAGATTCCAGTAATGCAATAATAACGATGATACCACCACCACTAACACCGATGATAACAAACAACGCCTTTGAAACTTTAGAAAATGTGCTGGTTGATATTCCAATGAAACAGACTAGTACACCTCTACAAACTAGTGAAACATTGGCTTCAGTACTATTAAATAAAGAATACAGAGATGCGATAGAAAAAACATTTATTTAAACCGGAACTCGTAAAAAAATCAACCATTAACAGTACACGTACACCTTCTTCTGTAGCAATTTGATATGCAGAGTGGCGAAAACTTTATAAAGATAAAGAGAAAGTTAAAATAGAGAAGTTAGTACTAAGTTAAAAAAGATAAAATATTTTGAAAAAGAAAAGAATATAAAAGGAAAAGTTAAAAAGCGCTATAGTTCAAAAACGAAAAATCGCAAAATCCAAGAATTCCATGAAGGAAAATGAAAGAGTAAAAGTAAATTGCACCTGGTGTTACATTTTAATTTTAATAAGCGATACAGAAGAAGATATGGAAAAAAATTCGATGTGACTTTTGCACCAAACGGAATTGAGATGTATAGATTTTGTTGGACTAAAATATGAGGCAGCTTTCGGGAAATTACAGCACATCTTCTCGTCAGGTATACCTCAAAACGAGACTGTACAACCAGTGCGTGTTGCCAGTGATAACCTATGGAACTGAGACGTGGTCCTTCACTACTGGCCAGATGAGGAAGCTCAAGGTTGCTCAGCGAGCTATGGAGAGGGCTATGCTCGGAGTTTCTCTGTGTGATAAACTTAGAAATGAGGATATCCGCAGTAGAACCAGAGTGACCGACATAGCCCAACGGGTTAGTAAGCTGAAGTGGCAATGGGCCGGCTATGTAGCTCGAAGAACCGACAACCAATGTGGAAAAAGATTCTTGAATGGCGGCCTCGTATTGGCAGACGAAGTGTAGCCCCCCCCCCCCCCTCCCCCCACTAGATGGAGTGACGACCTGGTAAGACATGTAGGAAGTCGATGGATGCAGGTGGCTCAGGACTGTGTTTTGTGGCACTCCTTGGGGGAGGCCTACGTTCTGCAGTGGATTTGTGAAGGAATGTAATGGAAAGGCTGATGATGATGAAAATATGAGTAAGTACAAAAAAATGAGAAGATTTGATTGCCATATTTAACGACACGAAATTTTATTATAATTTTACAAAAATTACTATTACTATTTAATAAGTTTAAGGCACCTTTTCTATCGTATCTAATACAGTGGCCGAAAACTAAAAATCTTGTGGCCGAAATTAAAAATTTGGGGCCGAAAACTAGCGTTTTACATATTTTTCACATCAAAAATTATTATAAAAAAGAGATTTTTCTTGTAGTATCAATGAGTTACAAAAATGAAAACTACATTATGTAAGCTATAAATTAACATTAACAGCACTAGGCTAGCATAATGGCAATTATTTTTTCTAGTACCTTAAAGTTAACAACTCCACTAAAAGGCCGAAAACCGGCGCAACGACCCTATAATATTTGACAGATTTCATAGTGGTTAGTTAATTTGTTCGAAAAAATATAAAGGTTAATGTTTCTTTCTGTACTATTTACTATATTTTATATTAATAAAATTAAAAATTAATAAACCAAACCACCAATATTCATAAAAGTAGAAAAATTAAATAAAGTTAAAAATGTACAAAAAATTAAACAGCAAACAACTGAAACATTGTTTTGTGTAATAATATATTGCTCTAGAAACTGATAAACTTTTATTCAAAACTAATTTCTCAATTAAATGACATTGTGTAACAAAAAATGTTACCTCAGAGTCAACTAGCGACATCTGGTGTGAAGAAAATTATTAGCCCTCATTACAATGTCATTTAAATAATTACTTTAATAATTTTTCCATGCTTTTTAGAAAATGCAATTTTAAGAAAATAATTTATCCCTAAATTATTTTCTTAAAATTTATGTGACAAGTCCTGAAGTATTGACCTTTTTAATAAAAGGCTCATTAAAATCTTCCATAAACAAAGAAGTTATGACAGAGTATACATAAAAATAATAATATAAAATAGACAAAGAAGAAAACATTCCTCCTTTTTTTTCAAGTCAGTTAAAAAAGGAAAAAAATGCAAAATAAGTATTTTTTTAAATTTTTAGTTATTATTCATTCTAGGCCATTCAACAATAGAAAAAGTCTAAATTGAACAAACACAAAACATTTATTTAAATATATAAAGAATATTAATATCCTCTATTTTCTTTTGTATAATAAGGGTGACAAACGAGCACACAGTCCACCCGATGGTAAGTGGATGCTGTGGCCCATAAACTGCTACATTTATCTGCGATTAAGAATCAAAATGCAGATGTGTTGTGACCCCTGAGGAATAACATGTAATGCCTCGTTTCCAGTAAAAAGGGTCTACAGTTCTCTAAACTCACCATATGAATTGCTGCTATTTTATGCTTATATTTATATTTTATTCTGTGAGAATGTAGTCCTACCCCAGTCGAGCAGACCCATTTGTGCTACAACCATTATGAAGCATGGCTATAAAATATGGCACATAAATAGAATATAGCACTGAAACAAACTTTATTATTCAACATAGATTATAAATAATACCTATTTATGAAACTCATTTTTTTGTTTAATTTACCACTGGTTTGTAAAAAACCTCTGCCCTGGGAAGATCCAGCAAAAAACCTAGTGGGACATTTTTTGAAAACAAAAAAAAGAATAATAGTGTACTACAATATATTATGTTATAAAATTAACAACACAAAACAAATTAGAAATAGCTTAGTAGCATTCACCTTCTTCCACATCTACCAGATGTCTTATATAAATATGTTGTCAAAAATGTTAGAAAAAAAGGTGATATCTTTATCTATGTTCTATTTATTTATTTATTTAACAGTTTATGTACACACAAAATAATGTTACAATGAAGAAAAAAAAAGATATTTTGTACAAAGGCACTGCTTATTTCATATTGAAATCTCTTCCAGCAGGCCTGATACTGGACAAATTAAAAGAGAAGCTGAACTAGTGTGCACTCTTATAATAAAATTTTATAATATTAATATACTTAACATAAAGTAAAGCTAATAAAAACAAATATCCATGTAAACATACATATAACTAAATACCACTATAAATACATATACACATACACACACATATATATATATATATATATATATATATATATATATAAATATATATTACATATATAAATATAATAATATATTATTTAAAAGAATTAATATGCAGATGTGTGATTAACCCTGAGGACTAAAATGGAATGCCTCGTATACAGTAAAAATGATCTCCAGTTCTCTATGTACACATAAATTATCGTCATTTATCACGACAATGGCTAAAGTACCTACTAATTCCACTAGTTATTTACCTATACAAAATTACAAATACAAACATACATTTACTTAGTTTAAACTTTAAAGACTAAATACTAATTTAACTGTATAACAAGCAAAGAACCATAGAAATTACATTTGTTCAAAAATCCATTTTGTCGAAATTATCCAGGAAAAAAATTATATTGATAACTATTAAACTTACCTGCAAGTGGAAGGAAGAAGGATCTACAAAAGAAAACTTTTTCTTGATTTGGATTTTCGTTTTTGAAGATAATTGCCAATTTAATGTTATGGTTTAAATTAAAGATTATTAGCTTGTACTGTGCGACGATAGTACCACTACGAGTAAAAGTAATCGTGTAATATTTTCTGTTTTTACCAATGAGTTTATTAAGTACAGGCAGCTTTTACTTATGATGCGAAATCACAAACAAGAAACATTTGGGACACAGCATCAGCATTTGAGCGTTGGCCGGGACTTCCGGATATATACCGTATTCAGTGTTTCCACTTTAATGGTTTCAGTTCCCCACGCTTTAATTGAGCTTTCCCCTTTTGGGCCGTTTCCCTTCGTTATAAATTGCCGTTCTGCAGTATTGGCCGTTTCAAATCAAAATAATTTTTGTTTGGCTAAGAATTCTAATTTCAAATTAATTTTATTTAAAAACATGTAATTGTTTTTTCAAAATTAGTCATTTGTTTATTGTTAAGCGTTATATTTTCATCGCATTTGAATCTCTTTCGTCATCATGGATACATTAAAAATTAGAGTAATTATGGGATATGAATACCGTCGTGGCAGCAACGCGGCACTAGTGGCACGTAACATCAATGACGCTTACGGAGCGAATACTACGAGTACAAACGAACGCACCGCCTGTTATTAATTTTCCCACTTCCGTTCTGACTTTCGACCTGAAAAATGAACCCCGTGGTCATCCGAAAACTTTGATTGTCAATGCCAAATTAAAGACTGTTGTGGAAGCTATTGATACTCAATCTACGTCTGAAATAGCACTAGCTTTTGACGTAAGTATAAAAATAATATTGGTCCATCAAACTGGCAAGGTAAAAAATCTTGACAAATCGACGAACTCAATGGTCGCCAGCGCGAAGTGCGCGTCGATACATGCCTTGCACTACTCAATAGGCACACAAACGAAGGAATTTTGAACCGTATTGTTACCTGCGATGAAAAATTGATTCTACTGACAATCGCAAGCGCTCAGCGAGTTGGTTGGATCCTAGTTCAGCACCTCAATAATGCCCTAAATGAAATATTACCCATAGAAAAGTGATGGTCGCTGTTTGGTCACTGTTGGGTTGTCTAGTGCCGGTGTGATTCATCACAGCTTCTTACCAAATGGGATGAGCATGACTGCAAATGTGTAGTGTGAAGAACTGGACACAATGATGGAGAAGCTCGAACGTCTCCAACCAGCTTTGGCCTGGCTTGGTGGTATGGTTTGGTATGGCTTGTCGCCGCCGTATCCAAGTTACAGGAGCTGGGGTTGGAAGCACGCCGTCATGCGCACTAACTAGATCTTGCGCCTACAGACTTCTACTTTTACAGAATATGGATAACTTTTGGGCGGGAAAAGTATTTTATAACCGAGAGGCTGTGAAGAATTTGTAGTCTTCCGTCCAGCTGATTTCTTCAAGAAGGGCATCAATAAACTGCCACTGCGTTGGCAAAAATGCATTAATTGCATGGGTGATTACTTTGACCAATAGAAACAAAAAATATAGAAAAAGAATTACGTTACCTTATATCATAAAAAACGGCATTTTCACAGGTACTAATATATTTATTTTGTCGAGACAATAGTTCATAGCTATGATAGGGGATAGAGCTGTAGTCAAGTTAACAAACTCAAATTCACACCAAGTAATATGTCAATTTAGTGTCAAAACAGAAAATCACAAAATCTGAAACCGGTAAGTAGCACTGTGGGCTGTCTACATATTTGATTACACTGAATAAGGTTCCTTATCATTAGTCTGTTGTTAATTCATCCGTAAAGTCTTATTTTGCTCGCCACTACTTGGTGAGTTAGGTGAGGCTGTTATTGGTTTATTATATTACGATTTTATATTGATTATTACTGATGTTAAGTTTTACGAGTACTTTGCTAATACTGTAAGCTTGTGTCCATAAAATGCCTCTATAGTCCGTTCGCGTTAACAAAATAGTGAGTCGTCAGTGCAACTACAGGGTAAAGGTGTATTCACATTGGAGTAAAAATTCTTTTTTTCAATATTTAATTTTTTTCAACATTTAATTAAGTTTAATGGAAACAAATTTTCTTAAAATTACTTAAATCACTAATCATTATCGCTAGATTCTCCAGTTACATTAATTATGAAAGAATTTTGTTCTGCAAGTTCCATAATGTCATCCAAATTCCACGTGTTATTTTCTTCGCGTATCACGTGGTCGCAGCACTTCTTCCAACGATTAGCGTCTAATAATGCTATTGCGTCATCTAATAATTTTTTTATGTCACTCATTTTGAACGTGGAGTTATTGGCACCAACATAATTTTTTATTTGGGCCCAAATCCATTCAATTGGATTAAGTTTGCAATGGTAAGGCGGTAGGCGAAGAATTGTAATGCCATTACTTTTGGCAGTCTCATCTATTAAATGTTTATTATATTGTGGGGCGATTTCGGCAACTTCCATTAATAATTCTTTTTTTAAATAAGTCATGTCCATGGATTTGCCTTTGCTTTGCAGCCAATCTATTATTTGCTGCTTGTTCCAGCTGGTTGTTGGTATTTTTTCGACTCTTACCGAATGATAGGTTGCGTTATCCATGACAACCACACTTCCTGGTTCTAGCTTAGGCATTATATTAATGAACCAATTAAGAAATCTTTCACCATCCATCTCTTCATGATAGTCTTTTGTAGACTTAGATTCAAATACTAGTAGACCATCTTCCACGAATCCTTTGTCGCTGCCAATGTGCAATACAATTAACCTTTTACCTTTTCCTGTCGGAGCTTTTGGACCGGCTGATAAGCCATCTAGAAAGGCTTGTCTTTTATTTTTTACCGTTGTATCCAACCATGCTTTTGTCTTTACGTGTCCGGTGTTTACCCACGTTTCGTCAAGATAGTAAATGGTTTTATAACGGCTCTGTATTCTTTTATTTGTCTCAGATGTTTACGCCTCCATGAAACAATATCTTCTCTTTCGAATAACAATGTTCTGCTATCCTGTTTATTGAAATCGAAACCAAGCTCGTGCATTATTTTATGAAGTGTGGTACGTTTGAAAACAGGAATATCTTCGCCAGCTTCGCAAAGTGTCATAATTTTGTCCAATGTCGGGAAGTCGCTATTTAAATATATTGAGTGAACTTTTCTCCTTATTGCACATGTCTAGTTCATCTAATTTATCGACCGTCGATAGTCGAGCTCTTATTTTCACGGGTGATTTTAATATGTTAGTGTCCTTTTGTTCTTTAATAATTTTATAAACAGTATTTTCGGACACACCACATGCACTCGCTGTTTTATAAATGTGCTCTCCACAATCGCATTCAAATCACACAGTTTAAAGTACTTATACACATTGTAAATTACGCGTCTCTCTCCGCTATGGATTATTGAACCACTTTTATTCTTTCGAATAGGTGAGGTATTCAGTTTCAATATTTATTGTTGAACGAGTAACACGCAAAATACACAACCGTTTTGTTCGAAGGCCTGACTTCAACTGGTCACTGTGAACTCGACTTTCTAATTTCTTGCATTTTAATTGGCTGCGGGGCGTGGCTAGGCCAGCGAACAACGATGATTCACTATTTTCTTAACGCGAACGGACTATAGCTACAACGTGATTCATATAAAAATAGGAACGTCAACGACCTCGAACGACCGTCAAATGTCACTTGAAAAGTACGGTTAGCAAGGGAAATAAATATTCCATTTCTATATTTATTTAATAGATCCTTATAGTTAGAGCCCGTATACGTCCCACTGCTGGGCAAAGGCCTTCCCCCACTTCCGAGAAGGGTTTTAAGTAATGTATCCGCCGCTCCGCTCCAATGCGTGTTGGCGAACTTCACATGCTCTCGAATTTTTTTTATCTTATTTCTCAGACACGCAGGTTTCCTCACGATGTGTTCCTTCACCACCGAGCACGTGGTAAATCAGCACTTAAAATTGCAATTAAGAATTTCATTGGTGCTGGCGGGGATTGAACCCGTGTTGCTAGCATACTATGAAATTTGCAGCGAGCGCTAAACATCTGAGCTAACACGGCTCTTGATTGTTTCTAAGTACCAATTGATCTTAGTTGTACCAAATCTATTGAAGTCATAATTAGTGGCAACATTTCGCCAAAAAGCAAAGAGGACGCCACCTTGTCGATGTGAGTGTGCTTAGTCGTGAGATCATGATTATAAAGGTGATGACTACACAGACAGTGATGCACAATTGAACGGAATTGAATTGCGAGATTACGATTAAAACTTTTTATTTCTTGGTTCTTTTGTATTTATTTGCAAATAAATATTATTTCAGAACTATCTGTTTTGCTCACCCTACTTAACTGTTTTGAATTGACAGCTCTAATCAGTTTTATTCTTATTTGAATATTATTATATTAGTATAACCTTGCATTTACTTGTATTTATAAGTGTTATGTATAAGTTCGTCTGGATATGAGGTCTTTTGCAATTGTGCAACAAGAAAAAAATATCTTTATTAGTTTTTTTTATAGATTTCTCCTCGCTAGGTCTTTCCCCTTTTTTCCCTATCAATTTCTAAATTTCCCTTAAGAGGGAAATTGTCCCTAATTGTGAAAACACTGGCTATATTATTTATGGACGGGACTTCCATTATTCGCTGCGATCCCAACTTTATAGTTAGCTTGCTACCATAGACTTAGAATATACTGTATATTTTAAGTCTATGGTATAGGGTATAGGTATAGGTGGACATAGTGTACAAGGGAGAAGAAAAGTCCTTATGATGAGGCCAAACTAACGAGAAATGCCGTTAATTATCGCGTTGACGGACGTTAAATGTACGTGTGACCACGGCATAACACTTTAATTTGACAACGGCATCACTCTGGTTCTACTGCGGATATACTCAATTCTGAGTTTATCACGCAGAGAAACTCCGAGCATAGCCCTCTCCATAGCTCGCTGAGCGACCTTGAGCTTCCTCATCCGGCCAGCAGTGAAGGAACACGTCGCAGTACCATAGGTCATCACTGGCAACATGCATTGGTTGTACAGTCTTGTTTCTGTACAATTTGCCGAAGGGTATGTATGTGGTCTATGGTGCTAAATTCGTAATGACTATCGAAAACAGCACGTAGATGAGGCTCAGAAGGGAAATCGGTCTGTAGTTCTTTAAGTGAGCGTTGTCACCTTTCTTGAAGAACAAGACCACCGCACTTCTGCTCCACGCCTCCGGTGTAGTGCCACCATGGAGGACGGAATTAAAGAGGTTCTGAAGGTCTTCAAGTACCGGTTTTCCACCCGCTTTCAGAAGCTCCGCTGTAATTCCATCCTCGCCTGGGGCCCTGCCGTTTTTAAGGTGCTGGAGATTCATTCTAATCTCGCTCAGACTGACATCCGGGATATCATCGGAATAGTGTCGGATAAGACTCGTTATTGGATAGTTACTCACACTTACGTGTGGCTTTAACCATGATGTGTACAGCTGCCCATAGAACCTCTCAGTCTCACTCAAAATCTCAGGTCTCCCGGGAACGATGCTGCCACACTCGGTCTTCAGCTTGGACAGTTGGCTCTTTCTGGCAGACAGATCTCTAGCAAAGACTTTGGAGCCCTGGTTCCGCTCGATTGCTTCTTTAATACGTTCTTTAAGTCCTGCCGCATGCACTTGGAGATCTGTCTGTTCAGTTGTCTGTATGCTGTCAAATCTACTGAAGACTGCAGCTTCATATCCCGTCTAACAGCCATGAGATTAAGAGTGTGATCGGAGATTTTATGTGTTCTTCTGCGGCGGGTTTTGCAAAACTTAGCTCCGACCGCATGGACAGTTTCCACGAGCTTGTCATTCATATAGTCCACTGCATTGCAATCTTCTAAGCACTGAAAACGGTTTTGTAGCTCGAGCTGAAAGGTTCGGGACTTTGGATAAGAGCACGAGGGGGACGGAGCGTTGACTTCAGCGGTGACGTCTCCACTTTAACGTTTAGGTTCAGTGTGCCTCTCACCATTCGGTGATCGCTTCCAGTTTTCACCCTCGCGATCACTGAGACATCACTGAACAATGTCGTCTGGTCGTCATAATGAAGTCAATGTTATTTTTTTGTCGAACCATCGAGGCTCGACCAGGTCCACTTCCTATGGGGCCGCTTCTGGAAGAAAGAGTTCATCATAAATAGTCCCTCTTTCTCCATGAAGTCGGCCAGCTGCTGGCCCCTTCCGTTGCAGCTCATTTTGCAAAAATTCTAAATAATTCGGGCCCAGGCCCCATTCAGTTTACCCGGCAATTTTAGGGACCTATGATTCTTCCGTTTAGTATTCCTGTCCAATAATTTATTTTAAACTGGTACTGCGACCTATCTTTTCTCATCAAATATGGGTTTGTTCGCTGCCAACTGTGCAGATTATGCAAGTTAAGGTATCCGTCTGCTTTACACGTTGACTCATCGCTCCACAATTTTTTTCTAAAAACCCCGGGATCTTCATCCATTCGCCTCAGCATTTCTCTGCAAAAAGTAACTCGTACTGACACAGTCCTGTTGTTATGCACAAATTATGAGTCCAGTAGAATACCGAGTTGTCACAAATATCACCAAACAATCAAAATCCAATCAAAATGCACAAGTCAAGAGTCCAGTAGAATGCGAAATAGTATTTTGTAGCCAAAAGTCAGAAATAATAGAGCACATGCGATGTCGGGAAGGTCGAGATACGCACTAAACATATTTAACAATAACCAAACACGAATTCCGAACACGAATTCATACATTGGAGTATCTGTCGATCCTTTTTACACACATTAATCCTAAGAAGCACCATTTGTCTCGCTCACACAACTTAGAATTCGTCCAAACAAGGCGAGCAGGTAGTAAAGTAAAATTTTCAAGGGCAACAAATGTACTTACCTAATAAAGACATGCAATGTTAAAAAAAACTATCTGCCAATAATTTTGTGGTCGAGGTCACCTCCCCCGCCCGAACACGTACGTACCCGATTATCCACCATTACTGGGACATTCTGTATATGAAAAATTCCGTGTACTCCGTTTTCTATTTCAACAGCAAAACATTATATAAAATAATACATATAAAGTATAAATAGTTAACTACTTAATGAAGTATCTACAAGTTTATAGTTGATTAGCATTATGTTAAAAAAGAAATTTCGGGGAAACTGTCCGTGGCAGTAAAGTTTTCTCCAAAGGTCATACCTCGAAAATACTGATTCTTGGGTGAAATTATTAAAGTTTATCGGTATCTTCAAAGATTATTGGGACTTTGTACATTTTGAATTAAAATCCAACAAAAGGCAGCTAGGTGCAACTTATTCCCTGGAACATGGTATTTGTATATTTTTTAATTATTTTAGAACTATTAGGGTAAAAATTCAGTAAAGTTTTGTAGCTATTCCGTTTCGTGCACTAAACTATTTTTTAAATATTTTGACCACTTCCTTAACAATAATTTTTCTATAGTCCTTGTAAGTAAAATGAACATCACTAACTAACGCACATAACGACAAATCGAAATTGGTCACGTCAGAACAATAACTAAATCATAGAAGTAGTACTACGTATACGTAGACAGAGAATCCAATAGACCGCGGGGTCGCGTAACCGCTATTCTGCTGTTCATTCACACATCACAGTGCTGCCATTTTGCAAAGTTACCCGCAAAATAGGGAGGTTTTGTTTGTAAAGCGTACTTCAGTAATTCTATGCCATTTTATTCACATGTTATTAGGATAGGATAATTAAAGCAAATGAAACAAATAGAACATATTTATTTTTTAAGAAAATCATAATAATTACACTTTAGGTATTGGTAATTCTATATAATATAATATAGAAATAAAACTAATTTAGATTTCATGATTTAGTTATCTAAACTGACGTTTACCGAATGTACATTGGTACCTATTGACAAAACTTTATTTATCTCTTTCTGACATACTTTGAAAAAAAAAGAGATGTATATATAGCTGTTAGACAGGCCCCTTCTATGCTTTAGTTATTGTTCTGAGTTGGTTACAGGTTTTCGGGCTGTCAGGTCGTCTATACGCCAGTATATTCTAAGTCTATGCTTGTTACACGTTTATTCATCTATGCTTTGTATTTTAAAAATCTGTCAGGGGAGTTTTGGCGGGAACTTAACCGTCGACGGGTTATTGCTTGAAGTGGATTTTGTTACGAAAAAGTGATGCGGTTTTGTGTATTATGTGTATGTTCATGTGAACTATTAGAGAAAACGACGAAACAAGCGCCTCGATGTTGATATAAACCTCAAGTTATTTTGATCGCTTAGGCGCCTTATGAACTTGGATGACTGTCTTCATCGAGTGTCCCCTGGGTTGAGCTGTCGTCAAAATCTCCAAAAATCTTTGCAATATGACGCATCAGCATATTGGGAAGAAAAAATCTATAAAAACGAAGATCCCGAATGAAATGAAGAAATAGCTTAAAAGACAAGCATCCAAGCCAAAAATCTTGATTAATAAAATAACACACCGTCAGTCCAACCAAGATCAATAACGACGGTGTCAAATGCCAATATAGGCTAATATTCTTTGGAATTGGACTATACTAGTGGTGGGTCGTTGTCGAATTTTTGACGACGAAACGCATTCGTTTTAAGATGACGAAAATGGTTTCAGAAAATGGTCGTCATTGCAACTTGTTTGAAGACGGCTGAAGGGCGAAACTTATCCAACATTTTTTTTATAAGAGAGGGGGCAAACGAGAATGCGGCTCACCTGATGGTAAGTGACTGCCGCCGCCCATGAACAACTGCAACACCAGGGGAACCAGGGGAATTGCAGATGCGTTGCCGGCCTTCTAAAAAGGAGTAGGATCTTTACTTGAAGGTCCCTAAGTCGTATGTAGTCGTCGTAACATGGATTAGAATTGCGTTTTTTTTCGATTGAAATTGTTGCAGTTTCTTACAATTAAGGTAAGGAATGTTTTGTCTCTGTCTACGTTTGTAAACGAACTCGGAACCAAAGACCACAATATAACGCGGGTCGTTAAGGACGAAGACGCGACGAGAGAGATAGATAGTTGAATCACTTCGTTCTGGACTGTACTTTCATAAGCGTAAAATAAAAAATCACACCAAGTAATTCGAGGACTAGTAAGTGCAACGAAGACTGTTTGAACCCAGGACGTAAAACGGTTTCATCGTAGCAGAGTACAAAACGGTTCGACGTCATAACGCCCACCCCTAGACTATGCGACAGACATGCGCGTTGCGCAATATCCTCTTATTAGTCTGCCACGGAACACAATTACTCTTTATTAGTCTGCTGTCTGTGGACTAAACCATAACACTACATTGGCAATTATCTTTAAAAAAGAAAATCATAATCAAGAAAAAGTATTTTAGTTACTTCTTCTTTCCACTTGCAGGTAGGTTTAGTAGTTATCAACATCAATTGTTAATATTTTCCTGGATAATTTTGATACAATATCACAAGGTATGGATTTTTGAACAAATGTATGTTCTTTGTTTGATCATTTGTTTAAATTAGTTTTGTCTTTAAACTTAATTGACGGGCTTTTTTAAGGCCCTTGTAGGAGAAAGATGATGTGCACAACCTGGAACTTTAAAAACGTGTAATTTAGTTTGACACCTACAGTTACAGTCTTAGATATAGTATACATTAGATTGGCGAAAGAGTGATTAGGGTGAGACCAAAAACAAAATATACCGGTGTGAGTGAAATGTGCATGTTTGCGCGAATAGTGCTGCGCCATGCATCAACTTCAATTATCGATATAGACCGGTGTGTCCGTATCATAAAATGAATATTTTTATGTTTGAATACTTCTCTCCAATAATCAAATAAGTTTCGATTATTAATTTAATAATTAAGTGTTTATGGTTTGATATTGCTGGCAAATCATACATATGTATCTCAAGTATGTTAAAAAATGTTTGGAGGACACAAAGCATTCTTTTACTAATTTTCGAAACATATGTTCGTTTACAATTTTTCCTTTCATATGTTTTTTTATAGGATAGGGTGACAAACGAGCCCACAGTCCACCTGATGGTAAGTGGTTGCTGTGACCCATAGACATCCACATCTATCTTCAATAAAGAATCAAAATGCCGATGCGTTGTCACCCGTGAGTACTAAGATGGAATGCCTCTTTTCCAGTAAAAAGGGTACATATTATCGGAAAACTCGTTCAGAAATAACCAGCAGTGCTTACACTGCCGCGTTCCAGCCTGTTGTGTATAGAGGGCCTGTATAATTATAAGCTGTAAGGCATTTTATCTCAGTTCTGAGGTGAGAAAATACATTTGTAGCTTTCTTTGTTTGAAGCTGACTGTAGGTGACCGTATACTGCAGTAGTCGTTTACCATCAAGTGATACTGTTGTTACTGTCGTTTTATAAAAAATATACATCACAACGATGACGACAAAGAATTGTACACATTTCAACATATGCAAACAAAATGAACATATGTACAGTAAAATATATAATAAGGAACTATGCATGGGCATGAATAATGTGGGTATTGAACCAGAACGCAGCTATACTTTTTGTGCACTTCTATGAGAGAGACATTTATGTTCAAAGTGCCGTTCACATATAGTTGAATATTTTTTGGGAACCCGGTCTAATATATTTATCATTTTTCAATATCTACAAAAATTGGATTAGAAATAGCGGGAATTCACGTATTTGTTATTATTTTTGATACAATTTTTATGCATTTAGAGCATTATCGTAATAAAATGCGATATTTTTCCCTATCCATTTGTGTATAAAACTTTTGTACCAGTTCTAAAATATTGAGTGAGAGTTCTAAATATTTTAATTTTACTTACGTGTGAAATGTATAATTTTGTGGATTTTCTTTTCTCGATGAACTACATTCGGGCACTGCACACGTCACCATATTTAATCACACCTTTTAAACACTTATTAATATTTCAAAACCAAAGATATCGCGATAATAAGCGGGATTTGTTTCGTTAACGATTGACGTCAGCCCGATATAGGCCTATAACGTGTACGTGTAAGCTCTAGCCATTTTGTCTCGTTCTAACGTAAGCATCTGCTATGCTCTTTCTCTTTTACATTGCCAATCAATGAAATTATATCTAATGACATATAGAAGGTAAATAAAAAATGTATACGTTCATTAAATATTATACTATTATATATATTATTCGTATATTTACATACACGTTATTTAATAATAGGTTTTTTTTTCTCCTCAGTCTATTTTATATTGCACGTTACACATATTCATCAAAATACAAAATTACAATGTCCTTTTACGTTCGGTTTGTCAGGTAGAAATCGCTTAAAGCGATATGAACACCGTTTGTAGTTTTCTGTTATTGTAACCACTTTGTTAATAGAGTTACAGTTATAAAGTTAGAGAAAAAGTGTAATGTACAATGTATATATTACTATGCGATTGATAAGTCTCAACCCCACACAATTGGTGGTTTTTGGGAACTGTTTGCATCCACACAAATTGTAATGCTCGGGCCACAGTAATACTCGGGCCACAGTAATGCTCGGGCCACAGTAACGAGAAACGTCAATGCCCAAAAACGCAACAATTATTGCCTTAATTTTAACGCGATTAACTGAGTGGCCACACTTGGAACGGTCGACGTCATTTGCCGTTCAACGGCGTTAAAGTAAACTGACCATTTATTTATTAACTCAAAACGGGACATGGGTTTATTTATAGATACTCCCCAGTTAGCAGGTTAACAATAAAAAGAAATTATTATTTATTTAAAAAACTGTAACTTTATACAATTAGTGTTCACTATAATTATAATCACATTAATTATAATTATTTATATTTTAACAAATTGTGAAAAATAAAAATTAATCACCAGTTCACCAGCTTCATTAAAGCAAAGCTCCTCAGACAGTAATTATTAAATGCAACAATTATTTTAATTATATTTATATTTGTCAGTGGAACAAATTTGCTTTAATAAAGTTGGTGATGATTTTAAATAAGGGCAAGTTTTTTTTTACATTGATTTTTGTTATCAACATCGCCTTTAGAACTGGAACCTGTAAGTGATTTTTTTTCAGACGTCCACAATTTATTCATAATAGAAAAATACTTTTTCTACTGGAGCATTTGTACCAGGTATACATAAAATATATTCGATTAAAATGGAAGAGAATTTGTGTTGAGAATGTTGGTGAGAAATGTTTGAATCACCCAACGAATTTCTGCGAAAACTTTGAAATTATCCCATTCGCTTATTTTTGGGTCGGTCCCGCTCTCGCACCGTTCGTGTCTGATGAACTTCATAGTTTTAAATTTTCTCGCGGTTTAGGATAACGGGACTATTTTGCGTCCCGGAGCTTTGTTTGGGAACAACGGGACAGGTGACCGAGAAAAGGGACAGTCCCGTTAAAAACGGGGCGCATGGTCACTTTATGTTAATATTCCTTGAATTTCAAGCAAGATGAACGTTGACGCTGCTACACTATGTTTGATGAGTGTAAATTTTTATTATATGAATATATTTTATCATTGCCTAAGCATGGCTGTTTGCAGAATCTCAAGAAACGTAATAACTTTTTCATTATTCCACTCTATCGTAGCCATACGTGCGACTCCGTTGCGCTCACCGTGCACAATGAGACAAACGTAGTGTGGCCGCTTCAACGCGTTAATTCGTGCGTTAATCTCTTTGATGTACCGACACTCGAGTTATCGTTCAACGGGAAACGGCGTTGTTCTTGCCGTTGTAGAATTATCGCGTTAAGTGGTGGCTACACCTACATTCAACGCTCATCAACGCGATAATTAACGGCATTTCTCGTTAGTGTAGCCCGGGCATTACGAGAAACGTCAATGCCCAAAAACGCAACAATTATTGCCTTAATTTTAACGCGATAAACTGAGTGGCCACACTTGGAACGGGCGACGTCATTTGCCGTTCAACGGCGTTAAAGTAAACTGACCATTTATTTATTAACTCAAAACGGGACATGGGTTTATTTATAGATACTCCCCAGTTAGCAGGTTAACAATAAAAAGAAATTATTATTTATTTAAAAAACTGTAACTTTATACAATTAGTGTTCACTATAATTATAATCACATTAATTATAATTATTTATATTTTAACAAATTGTGAAAAATAAAAATTAATCACCAATTCACCAGCTTCATTAAAGCAAAGCTCCTCAGACAGTAATTATTAAATGCAACAATTTTTTTAATTATATTTATATTTGTCAGTGGAACAAATTTGCTTTAATAAAGTTGATGATGATTTTAAATAAGGGCAAGTTTTTTTTTACATTGATTTTTGTTATCCACATGGCCTTTAGAACTGAAACCTGTAAGTGATTTTTTTTCAGACGTCCACAATTTATTCATAATAGAAAAATACTTTTTCTGCTGGAGCATTTGTACCAGGTATACATAAAATATATTCGATTAAAATGGAAGAGAATTTATGTTGAGAATGTTGGTGAGAAATGTTTGAATCACCCAACGAATTTCTGCGAAAACTTTGAAATTATCACATTCGCTTATTTTTGGATCGGTCCCGCTCTCGCACCGTTCGTGTCTGACGAACTTCATAGTTTTAAATTTTCTCGCGGTTTAGGATAACGAGACTATTTTGCGTCCCGGAGCTTTGTTTGGGGACAACGGGACAGGTGACCGAGAAAAGGGACAGTCCTGTTCAAAACGGGACGTATGGTCACTTTACGTTAATATTCCTTGAATTTCAAGCAAGATGAACGTTGACGCTGCTACTTTATATTTGATGAGTGTAAATTTTTATTATATGAATATATTTTAGCATTGCCTAAGCATGGCTCTGTTTGCAGATTCTCAAGAAAAGTAATAACTTTATCATTATTACACTCTATCGCAGCCATACGTGCGACTCCGTTGCGCTCACCGTGCACAATGAGACACGTAGTGTGGCCGCTTCAACGCGTTAATTCCTGCGTTAATCTCTTTGATGTACCGCCACTCGAGTTATCGCCCAACGGGAAACGGCATTGTTCTTGCCGTTGTAGAATTATTGCGTTAAGTGGTGGCCACACCCCCATCAACGCGATAATTAACGGCATTTCTCGTTAGTGTAGCCCGAGCATAACGAGAAACGTCAATGCCCAAAAACGCAACAATTATTGCCTTAATTTTAACGCGATAAACTGAGTGGCCACACTTGGAACGGTCGACGTCATTTGCCGTTCAACGGCGTTAAAGTAAACTGACCATTTATTTATTAACTCAAAACGGGACATGGGTTTATTTATAGATACTCCCCAGTTAGCAGGTTAACAATAAAAAGAAATTATTATTTATTTAAAAAACTGTAACTTTATACAATTAGTGTTCACTATAATTATAATCACATTAATTATAATTATTTATATTTTAACAAATTGTGAAAAATAAAAATTAATCACCAGTTCACCAGCTTCATTAAAGCAAAGCTCCTCAGACAGTAATTATTAAAAGCAACAATTTTTTTAATTATATTTATATTTGTCAGTGGAACAAATTTACTTTAATAAAGTTGGTGATGATTTTAAATAAGGGCAAGTTTTTTTTTACATTGATTTTTGTTATCAACATCGCCTTTAGAACTGAAACCTGTAAGTGATTTTTTTTCAGACGTCCACAATTTATTCATAATAGAAAAATACTTTTTCTACTGGAGCATTTGTACCAGGTATACATAAAATATATTCGATTAAAATGGAAGAGAATTTATGTTGAGAATGTTGGTGAGAAATGTTTGAATCACCCAACGAGTTTCTGCGAAAACTTTGAAATTATCCCATTCGCTTATTTTTGGGTCGGTCCCGCTCTCGCACCGTTCGTGTCTGACGAACTTCATAGTTTTAAATTTTCTCGCGGTTTAGGATAACGGGACTATTTTGCGTCCCGGAGCTTTGTTTGGGAACAACGGGACAGGTGACCGAGAAAAGGGACAGTCCTGTTCAAAACGGGACGTATGGTCACTTTACGTTAATATTCCTTGAATTTCAAGCAGGATGAACGTTGACGCTGCTACACTATGTTTGATGAGTGTAAATTTTTATTATATGAATATATTTTATCATTGCCTAAGCATGGCTCTGTTTGCAGAATCTCAAGAAACGTAATAACTTTTTCATTATTCCACTCTATCGCAGCCATACGTGCGACTCCGTTGCGCTCACCGTGCACAATGAGACAAATGTAGTGTGGCCGCTTCAACGCGTTAATTCGTGCGTTAATCTCTTTGATGTACCGACACTCGAGTTATCGCCCAACGGGAAACGGCGTTGTTCTTGCCGTTGTAGAATTATCGCGTTAAGTGGTGGCCACACCCCCATCAACGCGATAATTAACGGCATTTCTCATTAGTGTAGCCCGAGCATAAGACGTACAAGGCGCGGTGGACTAGATTTTACGGCAGCTTGTTCATCTAGCCGTTATTATAATGCTTATTAACAATAAAAAACACAAGCGTCTAGTTCACCTAATTCATTTTTTAGGTTGTTTGTGGGTCTGTTTATTAGTTCTGTTGTGACCGTTTGTTGCTTCGTTGGTTAGTTTGTCTGATTGACTGAAAAATTTAATATTTTTATCCAGTAAATGGTCTTCGCAATTTTTTTATAGAGTAAAGGTGACAAACGAGCACTCAGTTCACCTGATGATAAGTGGTTACTGTGGTCCATAGACATCTACATTGATCCTCGATTAAGAATTAATATGCAGATTCGTTATCACTTATCACCCCTGAGGACTAAGATGGATAGCTGCTACGTCCCGATACCAAACGTTGCGCCGACTCTCCTTTTGTAGACTTCGTAACACATTACTCATTGAACAACCACGCTCGCTCGATCCCGTCGACCCTAAGGTCGCAGGCACATCAAACATTGACACTATACCCACACCAATAGTAGGATATTATTTTAGGGTTCCGCGAAAAATAACTCCACTCGGGCGAAGTCGCGGGGAACAGCTAGTATATATATATAATCGGAATCTCGGAAACGGAAAATCGGTTTCGGGGGCGATAAATTGATCTAGCTAGGATTAATTTAAAGAAATTGTCGTTTTATCCGTATTTTCAGCGCCAATGAAAAATTGCTACAATATCATTAGAATACGAAGTAAATTTCGCCATTACTACAAGGTTATAATAGCTCAGGTGGGAAATTGGGTGGTCCCGAAACCAGAAGACCCCGGCTCGAGTCCAGATGTCTCCGGTCCGATTAATTTTTCCCTTTTTTTTCAAGAGTCTTCTTTTGTGAGAAAAACTATTATTGGGAGCCCTTTATCGACGCATCTTATTTGTATCTATGTAGGTATATGTATATATTTTTTAAAAACACGAAGAAAATAACGGAGCTTTAAAAAAAGAATACGGTAGTAATTACATTAGTAAAGAAACCGACATTGTGCAAATACGATGTTTCGGTACAAAGATAAAAGTGAAATCAATAACTCTTTATCGATAACCAACTTAAACATAAACTGAAAAATATAACTCTTCCTGACATCTATTGGCGAGTGATAATACTATTATTTTTTTAATTGAAATATAATTTCCAAAAACTAACTGAACCAACCGAACCAACAGCGCCGCCCTAGTAGCATTTTGCTGAGTTGGTTACCTATTTGATGTCGCATTTTAAATTTAATTTGTTTGTTTTATGCGATCTGACCCGGTTTCGCACGGGTGATATCTGGATTCTACAACAGCGCTACCTGACGGGTCCAACTATGCCTAAAACCTTCACGTAAGTGCAAACAATAATTTGAGAAAGTTTTACCGCAATCTGATGATCGGTATGGCAGCGCATAAAATACGAACAAATCAATATACATTTTTGTATATTTTTTATACACATGTATGTCAATGCGTAAGCACTCCTAAGACAGATGCGTGCATAGTTTTGTTTCTTGCGTTTGTATAATATTTTCTGAGTGTGTATCAAATAAATAGTTCTTTCTTTCTTTAAAAGCCCGTAAAAGTTCGCTGCTGGACGCAAACATATGCACACTATTGGAACTAAAAGAATAAAATAATTTGCACATAATTGCTTATGAGGTTGATGCTAAGACATAGTGTAGGCATAGAAGAATTGGTATCGGATTTAGCTCCGATATCGGATGCTAATTTATTTATTTTATTTTTTATTTTTAAGAACGTTACCCCCACACTGGGATTTTCTCCTGTATCATGAAGGCAGTTTACAAACATAAATTGCACGAGGACAAACATCCAGACCCGGAACAATTATTTGTAGGCTAGACAAATACTTGTTCCGTGCGAGATTCGAACCCTATGTGAAAATATGTGAAAATTATTTTATTTTTTTAGTAAATTGAAGTCCGCGTTACATTTTTACCCTATTGAGTAGACTAAGGAATGTCACAAGGTCAAGGTAACAACTAAAAAGGGTAAGTAATATACAGGGTAATTTTTTCAAAGAGTAGCCAAATTTTAAACTTAAGTTCAAATATATAAATTATGATAAATTATCCCAAATTGAATGTGATTTATGGGCAACAACGTTTTTGAATACCGGTTGACCCTTACGAATGTGTGCGTACGCAGTAAAATCAGTTAAAATAATGCATTACCACGCATTTTGAATTTAAAAGATAAAAGGACAGAATATTTGAGATTTCTTTAATTAATTTTTCTTCACCATTTGCACATATTACTTATTCTGCAAATTTGGCCGGTTATTGCAAAATAAGCCTGCATGTTCGAATTGAAAAATATGTATTATATAAAATAGATATCCTTTGATATACTTTTATTCTGTTTCATAATGTAAACATAAGTCATAAAACTAACAATTTCATTGGTATTGGCGGGGATCGAACCCGGGTTGCTCGCGTTTACGGCAAAGCTCTTCTCCCTTGAGCTACCACGGCTCTTATATATTTTTGTTTCTGTTTTATAATAACGTTACCTCCACACTAGGAATTTTTCCTTAGTATATAGTGAAGACAGTTAACATAAGTACATACTGTACACGCCCTTAGCTGCCCCAACAAAGGTTGACGGGACTAGGGCCCATGAGTAATCCCATCGACGGGCAGCAGAGGGACGGGGCCCAATGGCCTATGGACAATTGACCTATCATACTACGCAATAGAGATGAGGCTAGGTAAATAAATAGGACGTACCTGGTTCTGAGGCGAAGACTGTCCCCAGGCTCGGTCAGGCCGTAGGTAGGTGTAAAGTGGTGTTTAGTGGTGTGTGTAATGGTTGACCTGACTGGACCGTTGAAGTCCGACCGCAGATCCACAGGCGCTGCCTCTACTTCAAAGGTGAGATCTCTCAAAAGGGGACGGTCACCAATTGACAACTTCTTTCTTGATTTCACTATCTCAGTTTATCAACTTTATTGTACACGATTTCAATCCACCAACTTTTATTGTACATTTAATTAACTTCAAATTCAACTAAATCCCCGTTAATCAAAAAGGTAACACACGGCACGACTAATGAACGGGGATCAAAGTTCATTTCCGTTTTCAGTCAGCAACAATTATTTCTAGAACCGAGCACGACCTTCTCTAGAGTCACAAGTTTCAGCGTTTAACCGACAACGGAAAATGTCTCCGAACTATATCAAATGCCACACAAGCAACTACTCGACGCAAAGTATTATTATCAAGCACTTCAACCGGAAATCACGATACAATTTACGTAAATTACTTGCCCACGAATTTAGGTTTATCAATCAAATTATTACTGCTTCGTCATCGCGTGAACGCACTAAGACAATCAAACTAGAAGCGAAAACTCCAATAGTAAATCCCACACGCATCAAAAAACCGGACGTTGGTCGCAATCAATATTAAATTCCAAATAATTAATCGCCCAGGCGTCTATTTTTCTAGACTCCACAAAATCCTCGTCGTTGCATAAATTTGCTAACAAAATCGACCCTAATAGAGGTTATACCGCGACGACCTCACGCCGTGCTAGTGACCGCACTGCATTCAATCACCTCCGGTCCGCCCCACAAGCAACCAATCCGATTTCGCGCGTACTACACACGGTAGGAAATCACCGCTCTGTGCGCCCCTTGGTGTCGAATCTTGAAATTAGCATTTGGCGCGAACACATACATTTCACAAGGACACAAATCCAGACCCGGAACAACTATTTGTAGGATATTATATAAATTTTTGTTCCGTGCGGGATTCTAACCTACGACCCTCGGCGCTCAGTGCCGAGCCACTCCGTTACGGAGTCAAATATATCTTTTATAACACAAATATTATACGACAAATATTATAATTATAAATTGCTTACTATGAAATAAACGTTTAAAATTATTAATAATTTTATACGTATATAATATCATTTAGGAAAGTATCATTCATGGTGCTGGGTTGCGCTTTTATTCGTTTACTCTCGTGTGATCAGGTCCAGTGAGTAAAATTTCAGGACAGAAGGAAAAAATAATCGGAAATTTGGTTATAAAATTGGGACAGTTACAATAGCTACAAAAAACAGGCTACAGAAAGCTCTCAAAAAACAGCATCATACAATATAAAAACCAAACGTTCATGCATAATCAAACGGTTATAATACATCAAACCATGATATATCCTATAGTTCGGCCGTTCAGAGAATGCGTTCCTGACACATCGCGATTGAACTGACGACGTAACTTTGTAATGGCGTTGCAGTTACGATAAAAATATTTTTGCTGGTTGTTTACCGTTTTAACAATTGATGAGCATTAAACAACATTATTATATCAATAATCAATGAATGTTATAATTTTGTGCCAAACTGAGTGTCAAATAATTTGGTAAACAATATTTTTCTAAATCTATACTGCGCTATTACAAGGTTATGTCAGCGCTTTATATTTGTAGTGCTGTGCTAACAATAACAGGCAATAACAATATCGTAATCTGTTCTTATACAGTTATACTTTATAAAATAATACGTTTTGTTTTTCTTTTTAAGAATTTGAAAATAATGGACTATAAGATAACTTTTATTAAATATAAAAATAAAACTACGACCAAACCGAACGCGCGAAAGAAAGTAGCATTTTTATATTAAGGTTGAAAATGGTAACCCCAAATGGCGTTAAGGCCCGCCATTTTGTGACGCTAAAACAGTCGTCTGTTGTCGTTTCGTGCGCATAGACCACGTTCTTCAAGTGTTTTCGATCTGATTTTATTTGATTACCCGGCTTTCGTTTAATGGGCTGTTTCTGCTTTTCAAACTGACATCGGCGCTAAATCGGCTTCGATTGTGTTTTGTATTGCGTTCTTTTTACTTTTGGTGCATTATAATGCCTAATCGTGGACACACATTGAAAAGTGGAGCCCGTGAGTTAATCATCAAGCTGCAAGATTACTTTGAGCGGGAGTGGCAAAATGGCGGACCCCTGTTACCTGTCAACAAGTACAAGAACGCGTCTCTCAGGCGCTTGGAGTTAGCAAACGAACGATAACAAATATTAATAAAGAAAAGTTCGGCTCTACTGGCACGGAAGATAATATTTTACGTACTCCGAAGAAGAAACGTAGAACTAAATCCGTGACAGATATCGACACCTTTGACGCCGAATTAGAAATCATATATATGGTTACTATTCCAGAAATGAATATCTCAACAGGAAGAAGCTTTTGGCATCGTTAAGAGAAGCTGGACTGTTTAGCGGGGGTAAGACTGTTGTTACGGCCTGCAACTACCTATCCCAGGAGTAGGATCTTCCGTGGCCCATTAACGGAAGGACCTACAAGCAGGTACAGGTCGGGCGTCCTAACGCCAAGGGTTAAGTTTCTAATTACAATAAACGATTAGGGGGGAACTAGTATGAATTTTCAAACAAGTAGGCATAACCAAGCCATCCACCTATAATCATTTACCAAATGGTGCGACAGCTGATTTCCATCTGATAATCTACAAACCAGATAGCCCTTTAGGCAGGTAGTCCTATGCTCATATTTCAACTAATTTTTCAAAAGCATCAATGTTCAATTACAGAATTAATTAAAACAAGTAATCACCGATGCACATAGGTCAACTTGACAAAGTAAACAAAACAATAAACGTAAGAAACAGCCCTATTTCTTATTTCCTTCGGCACAAACAGGGTTATCTAATTTCAACCTTCCTTATCACAAATCAAAATGATTAAACACTATCACAAAACATATACATAATTTTCAAAATAGCGCGTCATTCAAATTTCAAATTAATTCAAACTTTCCTTTCAGCAACAGACGCAACAATCAAATACAATTACAAAGCATATGCACAAGCATTAAAAAGGGCACACAATTTAATCTCAATTTTTCGTGCAACAACAAACGCAGTGATCAAATGTATTTTCAAAACATATGCAGCAGCATTTAAAGGAGTATTTTAAATTCAATTCTTTTAATCACAACCGCTACAATATGAATTTCGCGGAAAACCCAAAAGCATTTTAATTTTAATTTAAAGAATTTTTAACTAAGTGCTCGACCAAACCAAATCTAATACCCCTTGAGAGCGTGATTCAACGCTCCAGGGGGCCCTAATCTTCCCACCACTAAGTGGAGGCCACACCGCGTGAACCCGAGACTAACAGCGCAACCGCTAACATTCGCCACTCGGGTTGTACGCCCTCACTGAGGCCGTCGGCAACAGAACAGCTTGACAAGTGGACTGTTGACGGCTTAAGGCTCAGTAGAGGCGGCCGTGGTGGGAGCTAAGGCGGCAGCTAGCTAGGGCCGCCTCCATCAAATGGGGTACAGTGGTACACCAGTCGCGGCCTCTCAGCTAACGGGAGTGAGAAGGGTCCAGTGGACTGATGAGTGGCCGTGAAGTTCCTCTCCGCACGCTGAGGGGGAGTGATGATACCCCCACCCCTGGGGGAATTACCCCCCGACTGGTCGGGGGAGGGACCCTTTTCAAACCTAGGGGCCTGTTGGCTAGCCGGCGGGCGCCGAGCGTCGCCCGTCAGAGGGCGTGGCGGAGCGCCCCCGCCCTTGCGGGTTGAGGGCCTGGCAGCGCCCCGAGAGGAGACGCCGTTCGCACCCAGGCACAGTACGGCATGGTGATTGCCCTGGCAATGTAGACAGGGCCGCCGGTGCGGACAGTCTCGCTGGAGGTGCCCTTCCACACATGAGTAGCACCAGCGGCGCTCCTTGGCGATAGTTCGCCTCGCCGGAACCGACTTACTTAATAATTTCGGGCAAGACGTTACCCGGTGATCAGATGCTCGACAATAGGAACAGGGGGGGTTGACGACGACTTGCCCGGCGGATTCCGCCTCTCACTGGGCACGGCTCGTAAGTCGTCAACGGTGCCCACCGCGTTCTCAATCTGCCGGCACTGCTCCTCCAAAAACCGCAGCAGGTCATAGAAGGGCGGAATATAGGAGGCCTCGTCCCCGCCGTACCTCTCCTCAAAAAGTATTCTAAGGTCGAGAGGTAGGCGGGACAGCACGATGCGGAGCAACAAGAAGGCCCATTCGCCCACTGGTAAATCCAGCCGCCTCAACGTATTACAGGCCACCAAGACTGGATGCAACAGGTCCGGACGTAGTCTGGCCCGGTCACTAAGCAGCGGGAGGCTTAGAAGCTGCTTAACATGTTCGTCCGCAATTCGCCGGACGTTGGCGTATCTTCTGGCTAGGAGGTCCCGAACAGTCTGGTAGGCGTCGTCCGACAAGCTCAAATGGCTGACAATGCCCAGGGCCTCCCCCTCCAGTGAGGCCAGGAGGTACGCCATCTTCTGGCTCGGGGTCAAGTCACTCCGGGCGTCCACTAGGCCGTCGGAAAGACCAATGAAGGTCAGCCATTCGGGAAGGACCCCGGAGAACCTTGGCAAGTCCAGAGTTGGGAGTCGTCCCAACAGCTCCGGCTGAGGCTGCTTCCGAAAGGACTCGGGCAGGCCACTCGTCCGAGCTTCACGCGCCTCCTCGGCATACCTGCCTTCAGCCTCGATCAACTTGTCCGTGAGTGAAAAGAACTGCTCGTAGTCTGCGAAGCAGGAGTCCAGGACTCCCTTTTCCACATCCGAATCCTCAGCGTAAGCCTCCTCCACTGCAGCTCTTCGAGCACTGACCTGCTCGAACCGCTTCATCAAGTTATGGACCCTATTCGGTCGACCTATCAAAGCATGGGCGCTGGTGGCCCAGCGTAACTCAGTCCGCAGGCAACGGATTAGCATCTTGGGCGAGGACATCACTACTAAATACAAATTACGACGCGGCTCGAGCACAATTACAAAAATAACAAATAACAAATACAAAAAAAAAATTAACAGCTAACAAATGCAGTTCCTATCAAATCGAGTTGAATAGATAACAAATAAGAACCGCTACTTATCAAATCAAATACAAGTTAGTACAAAAGAAAAGACAAATCAAATTAACAATAACAAATACTAGTGCAATCAAATCAAGTTAAATTCAAATTACGTAAATACAAATTACTACTCTTCAGTTCAAATACAAATTACAATACGAAAGATACATAACGAAGATACACATCAACAAAAAATGATCAAGAAAAAATGCCTATCTCGGAAATCGACCCTTCGATAAGTAATCCACTACAATTTTCCGACAACGATAATTAACCGATTACGTAAAAATAACCATCTACCTACATGACGCAAACTCCCGCTTGCGCGCTTACCGGGCGCGGCTTTTCAAATTTACCTGCTAACAACAAAAAAAGCAAGCCACCAAAGAAAGGAATTTTATTATTACGTATATAATAAAAAAAATATATTTTTACGTATTACGGACGGGCGTGATTGTAGACACAAAATTAAACCAATCAACCCAACGCTCCCTGCCATCAAATTGTTTAATTTTTATCAAACACTATGGTCGGGATCGACTGGGAATCGATCCCGGAACCGCGCTCTGTTACCAAATGTTACGGCCTGCAACTACCTATCCCAGGAGTAGGATCTTCCGCGGCCCATTAACGGAAGGACCTACAAGCAGGTACAGGTCGGGCGTCCTAACGCCAAGGGTTAAGTTTCTAATTACAATAAACGATTAGGGGGGAGCGTTACATTCTATTGAACAGAGCTTACTTACCTCTATCCAAGGCGACTGGTCCCTCAGGATTCGGTCAGGTCGCGTGTGGATGTATAGTGCTAGGAAAGTAAGGGTCAGTGATGTGTATCTGGGTGTGGCTGGTAGTGTTTTTGACCTTATTAGACCGTTACCCTCTGCAGCAGTTCGGCCCTCAGCACCTCTCCAAACTACGGTCTCCTTCCGCAGTCACTTTCTTCGTTTTCTACGATGACAGTTCTTTAACTCTGTCGTACGATTAGCTACCTTACAGAAGCCACTAACTCTCGTTTGTTATAACGCCTGACTCGCGAAATGAACACAGAACGTACGGATCAAAGGTCACCGTTATTTCTAGAATATCAAATACCGCACTAGTAACTAATACAGTCGAATCCACTTATACAGATTCTGCGTTAAACCTAAAAGTCCCGGGTGAAACTCTCAGCAAGGGATACGCGCTACAATTCCCAGTGGTATATTTACTATACGCACCTATCATAAACGAGCTCCAGACAAAAAAGAACGCGTGCGATCACTCGCCGCGATGAATCTGAACTCCTATTTTTTTCTCGCGCATCCTCGAGACGGCGGGACATCAAACGGGTATCGCCGAGGCGCGCGCGCCCTCTGACGTCCATTTTTAACATTAGCGCTTTTGCGCGAACAACTGCTTTAACCAAAATCTTAAAAATATTGTTTTTTCGTATAAAAAAACAGGCAAAAGAAAAATTTTATTAGAACGATACGACATAATTTTAAAACGGATAAGTTTTTTGAGAGAAACAAAAAATTATGATAACTGGGATAATGTCGTGATCATTGACGAGACATGGCTAAACGCCAATCACATGGTTTCCCGTTCTTGGACGGATGATACACAAGCGTCGACGTCGATAGTACCAATGGCTAAGGGGGCCCGTCTGATAATATGCCACGCAGGTTCTGCAAAATATGGCTTTGTGGAGAACGCGTTACTGGCATTTCAATCAAAAATCACAAATGACTACCACGAGGAAATGAATGCCACTACATTTAAAGAGTGGTTCCAGAACGTGCTTTTGCCCAGCCTACCAGAGCCTTCTGTAATATTCATGGATAATGCCTCCTATCACTCGTTTCAAATACAGAAATCACCAACCCAAGCTAATAAAAAAGAAAAAATGGTGGCTTGGTTACAAGCAAAAGGCATTGACGCAAATATGCAGATGCTAAAACCAGAGCTAATTAAATTAGTTAAAGAAAAGAAAGCGGCAAATGTGCGATACGAAATCGATGAACTGGCTCTGGAGTACGGTCATCGCGTTCTAAGAATTCCACCGTATCATTGCCAATATAACGCGATTGAGCTAATCTGGGCTCAAATAAAAGGTTACGCCGCCCGCCACAATACTTCCCCGCCATTCAGCACGAAAAAGATGATGACCCTATTAAAAGAAGCCTGCGGGGAAGTCACAAGAGATGACTGGGCAAAGGTTGTTGAGAAGACTAAAAACCTGATTGTGGAACATTTTGACCGAGATATCAGGATTGATTCTGTTATTGATAATAATATAATTATACATGTAGGCGAAGATGATGATGAAGACACCACCTCCTCAAGCGAATCGGAGTCTGATTAATATTCTGTACGCACATTCAATTCAATGTACTTTATTGCACAGAAATACAGATTGTAACTTTGTAACAAAGAATAAATAAAACAATTTTATTATATTAATATTACCTTTTTTTGGTTTCCACTTAAATTAGTAAAATATAAATTTTAAATGATTCCGCCAATTTAAAACGAAAATAATCTTAAAAATAACGCGGCGGTTCATTTTGGAGGAACGGTAACGAACTCAGTGTTATGTTGTGCCCATCACTAGTCGTGACTAACTAATAAGTGTCAGGAACGCATTCTCTGAACGGCCGAACTATAGATAAAATCCTTACATCAGACGTATAATGTCATTTTATTTATTGAAAACAACAGAACGATTGAAGAAATTGACTAGTGAAAGAACTTTCCCACAAAACTTTTGCATTTTTACTAAATGTACTTACTTATATCAACAGCAGCATGTAAGTCAAATACTGTACTGATTACTAGTAATGGAATGAAAAAACTAAATGATCGTCAAATTAACCACCCGCCCCGTCGCTCTATGCATCGATAGAGCGACGGGGCGGGTGGCATCAGGCAGTCAGAGAGAAAAAAAGAGTCAACATGATTGATACATGATTGATATCTGTATCGCGCCAACACCTTACGCGCAAAGTTTAAAACTTTTATGTTGACTATTTTGTCCTAGTTTGGTGAGAAAATATTAAATTCATCATCATCATCATCATTACAGCCCTTCACAAGTCCACTGCTGAACATAGGCCTCCCCCAAGGAATGCCACAAAGCACGGTCCCGAGCCACCTGCATCCATCGACTTCCTGCATGTCTTACCAGGTCGTCACTCCATCTTGTGGGTGGACGCCCTACACTTCGCCTACCGGTACGAGGCTGCCACTCGAGAACCTTTCTTCCCCATCGGTTGTCGGTTCTTCGAGCTATATGGCCGGCCCACTGCCACTTCAGCTTACTAATCCGTTGGGCTATGTCGGTTACTCTGGTTCTACTGCGGATATCCTTATTCCTAAGTTTATCACGCAGAGAAACTCCGAGCATAGCCCTCTCCATAGCTCGCTGAGCGACCTTGAGCTTCCTCATACGGCCAGCAGTGAAGGACCACGTCTCAGTTCCGTAAGTCATCACTGGCAACACGCACTGGTTGTACAATTTTGTTTTAAGGTTTTGAGGTATTTCTGACGAGAAGATGTGTCGTAGCTTCCCGAACGCTGCCCAGCCGAGTTGAATCCGTCGATTGACCTCTCGGTCGAAGTTGGACTTACCTAGTCGGACTATTTGTCCCAGGTAAACATACTCGTCAACAACTTCGAGCTTAGTGTTTCCAACAACTACCGGCATAGGTGTGACATGGACATTAAACATAATCTTTGTTTTGTCCATGTTCATCTTAAGACCTATCCGTTGGGAGACACTATTGAGGTCATTGAGCATAATGCTTAGCTCCTCCAGCGATTCTGCCATGAGGACTATATCGTCGGCAAATCGAAGGTGAGTGATGTACTCGCCATTGATGTTAATTCCGTATCCTTTCCAGTCCAGAAGCTTGAAAACGTCTTCCAATGCAGCGGTGAAGAGTATCGGGGATATAACGTCACCCTGTCTTACACCTCTCTGCAATTGGATAGGTTTCGTACTCTGGTTCTGTACTCGGATAGCCATCGTAGCTCTACTGTACAAACACTTCAGCACTTCGATATACCGACAGTCAACTTGGCACCGCTGAAGGGACTGCAGCACCGCCCAAATTTCGACGGAATCAAAGGCTTTCTCATAGTCCACATACGCCAGACATAGTGGCAAATTGTACTCTTCGGACTTCTGTACAATTTGCCGTAGGGTATGTATGTGGTCTATGGTGCTAAAGCCCTTTCGGAAACCGGCTTGTTCGGGAGGCTGGAAGTCGTCAAGTCTGCGCGCGAGACGATTCGTAATGACTCTCGAAAACAGCACGTAGACGCGGCTCAGAAGGGAAATCGGTCTGTAGTTCTTCAAGAGAGCGTTGTCACCTTTCTTGAAGAACAAGACCACCGCACTTCTGCTCCACGCCTCCGGTGTAATGCCACCATGGAGGACGGAATTAAAGAGCTTCTGAAGGACTTCAAGTACCGGTCTTCCACCCGCTTTCAGAAGCTCCGCTGTAATTCCATCCTCGCCTGGGGCCTTGCCGTTTTTAAGGTGCTGGAGAGCCATTCTAATCTCGCTCAGACTGACGTCCGGGATATCTTCGGAATAGTGTCGAATAAGACTCGCTCTTGGATCGTTACTCACACTTGCGTGTGGCTCCAACGATGACGTGTACAGCTGCCCATAGAACCTCTCAATCTCACTCAAAATCTCAGGTGCCCCGGAAACGATGCTGCCACACTCGGTCTTCAGCTTTGACAGTTGGCTCTTTCTGGCAGACAGATCTCTGGCAAAGACTTTGGAGCCTTGGTTCCGCTCGATCGCTTCTTCAACACGAGCTGTATTGAAGTTGCGTAAGTCTCGCCGCATGCATTTGGAGATCTGTCTGTTCAGTTGCCTGTATGCTGTCAAATCTGTTGAAGAATGTAGCCTCATCTCCCGTCTAACAGCCATGAGATTAAGAGTGTGATCGGAGAGTTTTTGTGTTCTTCTGCGGCGGGTCTTGCAGAACTTAGCTCCGACCGCATGGACAGTTTCCACGAGCTTGTCATTCATATCGTCCACTTCATTGCAGTCTTCTAGGCACTGAAAACGGTTTTGTAACTCGAGCTGAAAGGTTTCGGGACTTTGGATTAGAGCACGAGGGGGACGGAGCGTTGACTTCATCAGACGAGACCTCTCCAACTTAACATTTAGGTTCAGTGTGCCTCTAACCATTCGGTGATCGCTGCCGGTTTTCACCCTCGCGATCACTGAGACATCACTGAACAGTTGTCGTCTGGTCGTCATAATGAAGTCAATCTCATTTTTTGTCGAACCGTCGGGGCTCGACCAGGTCCACTTCCTGTGGGGCCGCTTCTTGAAGAAAGAGTTCATCATAAAGAGTCCCTCTTTCTCCATGAAGTCGGCCAGCTGCTGGCCCCTTGGGTTCCGTTGCCCTATTCCAAATTTCCCTACTTTCAGCTCACCGTTCTCTCTTGTGCCTAGTTTTGCATTGAAGTCTCCCATTAACACCGTATATTGGGTTTTGGAGGAATGCATGGCTCTAGAGATATCCTCATACATTTCCTCCACCTCCTCATCGGGGTGTGCCGAGGTTGGTGCGTAAACCTGTATGACCTTCAGCGAATACCGTTTGGTGATTCTGAGTATAAGGTACGCAACCCTCGTCGACACACTCCCGGTCTTTACAACGTTGTTAACGAGAGACTTGTGGACGATAAATCCGACACCTCCTTGGGACAGATGGTCGCCCTCCCGGTGATAGAGCAAGTTGCCGGATTCGAGGATTACCGTGTCCTCCCCCTCTCTTCGGACTTCGGATAATCCTATAATATGCCAGCGCAACTTGTCTATCTCTTCTTCCAGCTCCACGATCTTCTCGTCAGTCCTCAGGGTGCGTGCGTTGTACGTTGCCAGGTCGAGTCGTCTAAGGTGGCAACCGAACCTCCACCGGAGATTCTTAGCACCCCCTGCCCCGCCGTTACCATGGTCGCCACCGTAGCCAGGAATAGCGGGGCCGCCGGGGACTGGGGGCCGTTTATTATTGTCATTGCTCATGGGGGGGTATATTGCCATAGTTGCCACGCTTGGCGAGCGGGTTGGCAACCGCAGTTTTTTTATTGTATTTATGCCGTTACCAGGAAGATGCTGCTGCCCATCTCCTGCCTGTTTCCCTTTGTCGCCTTTTACGACACCCACGGGAGGATATGGGGTAGTGGATATTCTTGACCGCCACTACACGGCATTATTAAATTGTCAAAGCAAAAATATTTTAATGAAATATTTGAATTGGTGAGAAAATATTAAATTGTCAAAGCAAAAATATTTTAATGTAGTAACAGCCACAGTAACAGCTTACAGATATATCCAATTTTGCTGTCAAAATGATCGGTCGAAATACAGCCTAAAGAGGTTAGTGAAAATTCGGGACATTTGACGTCCCGATCAAGGGTGAATCGGGACGTGTCACCCATAGAATACTATTATACTCAATAGAATGGCTGCCCACCTTATTTTATACGAGAACCGGTTTCGCCGGGAGCACACACAAGCGGTTCCGTCGTATTATCACTACTGGAAACCCAATTCGCTCATTTGTCGTACAAATTTCATTAAATAAATGTTACAAACGCATTTATATATTACATAAATCAAACATTATTCCAAGGCATATATACGGCAATAACAACGGATTCACAACGAATCTTTACACACCGTCTTTTTCTGAAAAGAAAGAAAAGGAATCGCTGTGTTGACAGACTTAGGAAATTTGCACATTTTAGAGTTTTGATCGATGTTCACGATCATCAAAAAAAAATCGATTAAATTTTAAAACATGTTTATTAGTAAATAGCGTGCAAATACAATGGTGGTAAGTATTATTTTTTGTTATTGTAAATAAAAAGTTGTTGAACACGTATCAGATGCGTAGTATGCGATGGTAGTAGTGCTATGTATTAGTCTGTGCATTTAAGCAAACTGTAGTATATTATAATGGTATTACAGCTAGGGATGTAGTCTTGTTTAGAGCTCTACCGGTAACCACAAATAAATTTTGAAATATTTAAATAATATTTGCTATTTTATGTTTTAAGAGTCGATAGCAACTCAATTAGACTGACGGCTCCGTGGCGCAGTGGTTTAGCAATGAGTTGTTGCGATACAGGAGAAAATCCTAGTGTGGGGGTAACGTTTTTTTTTAAAGATTAGTAAAATTTTCGATTAAAAAATCCAAAATTAGGTTCAAAATTATATATATATCTAAATATAATTACTAAACATGTCATCTTTTGCTTAATGTTGTCAATTTTAAATTTTTCTTCAGAAAATATAAGACAGAAACACAATCCGCTGCCAAAATGTATTGTAGATAAATGTAAAGAGAGTTGTTCAGAATCATTTGTATAAGAGATCCATACTTTTCTATTTAATGTGAAAATTTCTCCAGCTTTCATGACTAAACTGTCTGGTTAAGTTAAAAAGGTAAACTATCACGGCCTATTTGGCTTTACAAATTTGGTCGTTATTAACCGTTAAACTGCGAAATTGGAACAGTGAAAAAATCTATCAAAGGAAATGGTAATTCACTCAACCGATTTTGACGATATTTAGTATTCAGATAGGTGGAAACATTAAAAAAAGCTAGTCTACCTTTAATCCTCAAAATTTCGTATAAAGAAGTGGTATGAGTATGACCGAATTCCACGCGGATGAAAGTTTGTATTCATATAATTCTTTAAATTAGTATTTCTTTACTATTAATGAGTTGACCTGTTTGCCTACGTTGTTTAACATCCACAAATTGCAATTCGTTGCAACGAATACAAAAGTAACTAAAAATTATTATTGGTCTATTAAGTTGATAGTACTTACTTCGTTTAATAAATAAAATAGTATTTACAGAATAATAAAACTTATTAATAAGTTTATGTTATAGTAACATTTATAAGAAATTCATCTAGGCCGTAACAATAAACACATCCGCGTACACATTTGCCAACTTTCGTGTTTGACGAAAATGTTCAAATCACGTATTTCGTATGTTCTATAAATTAATTTTAAAAAGTTTTTCAAATAACTTTGGAAAAATATATATTTGTTTAACAACTGTCGTTTGGTATTTTTAGCAACTCAGATTTTTAACAAGAAATGATATCGAGTATTAATATATTTTTCAAATATACTGAAAAAAAAACCGAACCGTGGTAAATTGAAGTAACGTAAAAAGGTAAATATAAAATATAAATATTATATTCTTTAATTAATTTTTGGCAGGACACAGTAATAACATAATATAAAATATTAACTGACTAAAAGACTACAAAAAATCTTCACAAAATAAATAAATAACATTCGATCGATCTGTAAAATAAAACTAGAGGACATAGTATGAAGTTCTCACAGATGTGAGCGAGAAGCCTGTGCCCAATAGTTGGGCGGAAAAATACAAACTGCTTTATATTTTCCTTAAAACATATTGGCGTTCAGGCACAGAATAAATGAATCACGCAAATTGATAGCTTCGTAGCCCACAAACCACTTGTGGTTAGTTTCGATTCCCGCAGAGAGCAAAGTGATTTTCTACCGATTTCAAACAGGAGGAGGTACACAATTCGACTGTATGTTCTTATTTTTATGTGTGTTACCTCATAACTTTTTTCTGGGTGAACCGTGTTCGATGATTCATTTTTTATTTGAAAGCTGGTGCTTCTCATGTGGTCCCATTTAAATCTTTTTGATCAAGGTCTGACCAATATTTTTTGAGTTATGCTCAATAATTTATATTGAAGACGGTTGTACAAAATATTTAATTTTACCACTTTTTTAAGTTGCAAATTATGATTTTTAGCATAAAAATCTAAAAACTAGTAGTAGTAGCTCAAGGATTGAAATGAAGAAGCAGGCTAACATACGGTGCACGCCTCGGTGTCACCAATGAAATTGTTAATTGCAATTTTTAGTGCTATTTTTCTTTTAATTTTCGAGAAGAGGAATCCTTTTCACTAATAAAAGTCACGTAACAATTTAGCTGCCTTTATTAACTTCTCGTTTTATTTTCTTCCCCAGAATGCAAACAAGTGATTTGAAACAAGGAGCTGACGCGCTAGAATTCACTTGCTATGTAGGAAACAGAATATATGAGAAGAGCCCCGAGTTTTCGATTAGCGGGTACGCTACCTTCCAAGTGATGGCAATTAATGTGGAAGACGGCTATACGAACGATGTTCTGATCTTTGTCAGGTTTTTTAAACACTGCCAAGAAGACGGTTTGACCTACTCCATCACTGTATCCAGCAGTAAATTAACCATTGTAGCAAAAAGATTTCTATCTGATGACGGTACTTATCATTTGCTTAGGGAGTATCATAGTCCACTGCAGGTGTTCGACATCTCGGTCATCATGGATACAGTACACGTCAGCTCATTCGAAGCGCTTCACGATGATACTGAACTAACCGACTTTGAGCTCCGCGGAGAGGATGGATCAGTGAAAGTACATAAAGCAGTCCTTGCAGCTTCTAGCGACGTATTAAGGCAAATGCTCAGCGGCAGCTGGCGAGAGACTACAGAAGGTCACGTCGACATCCCAGGCACTTCGACACAGACGTTGCAGCACCTAAAAGATTACATATATTTGCACACGCTGCCCGATACTGGCTTGGAGCAGATTCTGCTTCTAGCTTCCTGTTACATGATACCAGGTTTAGAGCAGAAATGTGTGAATAAATTGATGAATAGCTTGACAGCACCGAACGCGGGCGACCTGCTAGAGTTCGCGGTGAAACACAAAGTGAGCAGGCTTGTTCTGGCCATTCGTGACTGCGTCCAGAGTGGGTGGGTGGAAGTTTTGGATATACATCAACACTTTTTGAATTATCAAGATAATAATTGTGAATAGTGATATAATCATTTCCACGTCATTTGCGTGCCGTATATTATAGTATAGAGTCTATACTATAATATACGAACTTAAACTAAGAGACGAGGTGGATCGAAAAATATGCTTTTTTTTATAGGATAAGGGTGACAAACGAGCACACAGTCCACCTGATGGTAAGTGGTTGCTGCGGCCCATAGACATATACATCTATCCTCTATTACAAATCAAAATGTAGATGCGTTGTCACCCGTGAGGACTAAGATGGATTGCCTCATTTCCAGTAAAAAGGGCCTCCGGCCACCTGCACTAACCAAACGAAACGCAGAGGTAAACCTCTCCGGAGCACACGTGTTCAGTACTTCGCGCTGGTTTTCTCTCTGCTTAAATCATGATCAGCATTGTTAACTGATCCATCTGTAAAATAATTAGAATAAATAATGTTTTTCCATCATGAACACCTTGAATATACCGTCTACGAATTATATCTTCCCTAAGCTTCTTATTGCTGTTGGAAATGTTGACCCTTGATCACAAACATGACCTAAAAATAGTTAGTACTACTTGGTACACCATCTGTTTTAAAATTTATTGCAGCTCTGCTGCTGATACTGTGTCTTCACAGAAATAAAATACTACTCTGTCGCCATGGATAGCATATTCCTCATAGCATAAAAACTAAAGCGTGATCACAACATTTCAATTTTCTCTCTCCAGCTATAACTACAAACCCATTAATTATTAGGTTGTTCGGAAAGTAACTTAGTTTTTTCCCAACAGAGAAGTCTTTTTTTTCACAGCCAAATTCACTTTGGTTAGTTATGCACCATTATATATCTTGATAGCTCATATATCAAGGCATGCTTTTTTTATAGAAGAGGGGGCAAACGAGCATGCGGCTCACTTGATGGTGACTACCGCCGCCCATGAACAAACGCAACACCAGGGGAATCGCAGATGCGTTGCCGGCCTTTTAAAAAGAAGTAGGCTCTTTTCTTGAAGGTCCCTAATTCGTATCGGTCCGGAAAAATCGCTGGTGGTAATCGATTCCACAAGGAAGTTGTGCGAGAGAGAAAACTTCTTCTAAATTGCCCAGTAGTGGACCGCCAATCATCCAGATGGTATGGATGGTAACGCGAGTTTTGTCGCGATGTGCGATGGTGAAATTGAGCGGCTGGAATTAGTCCGAGCAATTCCTCAGAGCGCTCCCCGTGATAGATGCGATAAAATACTCAAAGAGATGCAACATCTCTACGCAGTGCCAGTGTATGGAGCCGATCAGAAAGAACTCGGTCGTCGACGATTCGAACCGCTCTGCGCTGGATGCGGTCAAGTAGAAGGAGCTGGCACTAGGGTGCCCCGGCCCAGAGATGAGAACAGTATTCCATGTGAGGCTGAACTTGCGCTTTGTAAAGTTGCAAGCGATGTGCCGGCATGAAATACTGTCTCGCTCTGCTGAGCACGCCAAGCTTTTTAGAGGCCAATTTGGCCTTCCCTTCCTAGTGACCACGAAACTGCACACTATTCGATATGTCGACGCCAAGGATTCTGATGCTAGCTGAGGCAGCAAGGGGAGTGCCTTGAAACTGAGGAGATACGACAAAGGGGTTCGTTTTAGCGGTAAACGCGCAAGCTTGTGTTTTCTGGAGATTGAACTGGACTAGATTTAGTCGCCCCCTATCCGAGACTCGCAAAGACTCGACTTCAGACACAAGTTTGTCCCGGTACTCGGCGACGTTTTCCCAAGAAATATTGGCACGGCCGGTATATAAGGCATCACCAGTGCTGTCGTCTGCATAGCAATGAATGTTACCAGTTTGCAACATATCATTGATATGCAGGAGAAACAGCGTTGGTGATAGCACGCAGCCTTGTGGAACACCAGCGTTGATAGGCTTGAAATCAGAGCATGCACTGTCTACAATGACTTTGATGCCCGGATCAGCAAGGAAACTGGTAATCCATTTGCACAATTTCTCGGGAAGCCCATAGGAAGGAAGCTTTGAAAGAAGCGCTTTGTGCCAGACCCGATCGAAGGCCTTCGCTATGTCCAAGCTAACGGCCAATGCCTCCCCCTTGGTCTCTACTGCCTCCGCCCATCTATGAGTCAGATAGACCAGAAGATCACCAGCTGATTGACCCCGACGAAAACCGTACTGGCGGTCATTAATCAGCTGGTGATCCTCAAGGTACCTCATGAGCTGGCAGTTTATAATGGATTCCATTATTTTGGAGAACAAGGAGGTGATGGAGATAGGCCTGTAGTTGGACGGGTCTGAGCGGTCGCCGTTTTTAGGGATCGGGTGGACCAAATCTGTCTTCCATGAATTCGGGACTACGCCTTGGGAGTAGGAGTACCGGAAAAGGCGCGTTAAAACCGGTGCCAACTCCGGAGCACACGTCTTCAGTACAATGGGATGGACTCCATCGGGCCCACTCAACTTGCTGACGTCCAGGGAGAAGAGTGCTTTGCGAACCGAGCGCTGTGTAAACCGCACATCCGGCATGGAGCACTCACACCGCGGGATGGTCGGCGGTATATTCCCCCCGTCGTCTAGTTTTTGGTGAATGCTTGTGAAAATGTTCGATTAATTTTACGCAGTAGTTTTTGGTTGGCACCCTTTTGAATATGTTACTATTCAAAAGGTAAAAGTGCTGTTCAAGCAAAAAAAAATCTGACGTTTACCAAGATAATGTATTGACAGAACGCCAGTGCCAAAACTGGTCTGCAAAATTTCTGGAAAAGTTCTGGAAGTACAGTTGAAGCTGATAAAGGCTTAAACATTAAATTTATCGAATTCGACCGTTCATGATCATTTGAAATGCTTAAGCTTATCCTCAAAGTGGGTGTGATCCTCATGTCTCAAGAAATATGTGCTGTCGCGTCGACGACTGTGATTTGCTTCTGAAACGTCAAAGAAATGATCCATTTTCGAAGCACATTATCACTGGGGATGAGAAGTAAGTTGTCTACAAGAACGTTAACCGCAAGAGATCATGGACTAAAAAAGGTGAACCAGCACAAAGCACTTCGAAAGCCGATATTCATCAAAAAAAGGTGCTGCTCTCTGTTTGATGGGATTTCAAAGAAATTAAGCTTCTACCTCACAACACCACGATCAATTTTCAAGTGTACATAAATATATATATCACGCACTTTGACAGCTTCGTAGCGCAATGGCTTAGCTTTGTCTGCGGGTTACAGTTTCGATTCTCGCACAGAGCTAGAGTGATTTTAGGGTTCCGTACCTCAAAAGGAAAAAACGGAACCCTTATAGGATCACTTTGTTGTCCGTCTGTCTGTCTGTCTGTCTGTCAAGACCCTTTTTCTCAGGAACGCGTGGAGGGATCAAGCTGAAATTCATATGAAATACTTAAGTCTACTGTTCCTTGGAGCTGTGAAAAAATCAAACTTCTAAGCCAACACAATCAAAAGATACAGCCGTTTATGTCGCAAATTTTCGACAATAGCAAGGGAATCAGGGAATCAAAACCTACAGGGTACTTCCCGTGAACTTAAAATCTTAAAATTTGGTACAAAGCAACGTATTGTAGCACAGATAAAGGAAAAATTGCGATAAGCATAAATTTTTAGTTACATCATATAATAAAAATATGTTTAATACTTTTAAACTACGGATTTGTGTGGAACCCTCGGAGCGCGAGTCCGACTCGCACTTGGCCGGTTCATTTATGTTGCAATTTATGATTTTTAGCGTAAAAATCTAAAAACCTTGCTAGCTATATTTACGTGGTAGAGCCATGCTGCAGCTATATTAGTAGTATAGTTGTAGCACGAATGGGTCGGCTCGACCGGGGAAGGATCACACTCTCATAGAATACCAGCGTAAACTGCTGTTTTTCGTATGGTGAGTGTAGAGAACCGGAGACCCTTTTTACTGGAAAAGAGGCATTCCATCTTAGTCCTCACGGGTGACAACGCATCTGCATTTTGATACGCAAACGAGGATAGATATAGATGTCTATGGGCCACAGCAACCACTTACCATCAGGTGGACTTTGTGCTCGTTTGTAACCCTATCCTATAAAAAAAAGCTCAAGGATTGTGGTCAAGAAGCACGCTTACATACGGTGCATGCCCCGGTGTCGCCAATGAAATTGTTAATTGCAATTTTTAGTGCTATTTTTTTTAATTTTCCTTCAAATTTTCGGGACGAAATATATGTTTTAAACGTTACTAGAAAAATATTTCAAAGACATGTGATCTCCGCACGCGATGATGCAGCGCGTTAGAATCCTCTATGCCCCAAAATCATTTGTCTCCAAAGAAAGGAGGAATCCTTTTCACTAATAAAATGTATCAAGTCACGTTAAAATTTAACTACCTTTATTAACTTCTCGTTTTATTTTCTTCCCCAGAATGCAAATAACTGATTTAGTACAACGAGGTAATGCACTACAATTCAATTGCAATGTAGGGAACAGAATATATGATGTGAGCCCCGAGTTTTCGATTAGCGGGTTTACCTTCCATATGATGGCAATTAATGTGAAAGACGTTACGAACAATGTTCTGATCCTTGTCAGGTTTTTTAAAAACTGCCAAGAAGACGACTTGACCTACTCTATCACTATATCCAGCAATAAATTATCCATTGTAGCAAAAAGATTTCTGTCTGATTATAATTATCATTTGATTAAGGAGGACAATCAAGTGCGGGTGTTCGACGTCTCAGTCGTCATGGATACAGTACACGTCAGCTCATTCGAATCGCTTCACGATGATACTGAACTAACCGACTTTGAGCTCCGCGGAGAGGATGGATCAGTGAAAGTACATAAAGCAGTCCTTGCAGCTTCTAGCGACGTATTAAGGCGAATGCTCAGCGGCAGCTGGCGAGAGACTACAGAAGGTCACGTCGACATCCCAGGCACTTCGACACAGACGTTGCAGCACCTAAAAGATTACATATATTTGCGCAAGCTGCCTGCAACTGGCTTGGAGCAGATCCTGCTTCTTGCTTCTTATTACATGATACCAGGTTTAGAGCAGAAATGTGTGAATAAATTGATGAATCGCTTGACAGCGCAGAACACGTTTGATCTGCTTGAGTTCGCGGTGAAACACAAAATTACCAGGATTGTTCTGGCCATTCTTGACTGCGTCCAGGGTCGGCGGGTGAGAGTTACGGATATACGTCAACGCTTTTTGAATTATTAAGATAATAATTGTGAATAATGATTATAATCCGCGTCATTTGTCTCTGTCACTCTTGCTACATGCGTGAAACAATTACCCACAATCGCGAGGTGCCCTAGGGATGCAACGCAGTCGGGGCTAGCCATGAAGCAAGAGCATTCTAGTTCTAGGCGATCGAATGTTAAAAAAAACTTATATAACGTATTAATGTAAATATTTTTTCGTAAATACTTGTTAAATTACTCGTCGAAATAGTATTTGATCAGTGTTTGGTATATTTAATCGTAGGATGAAATACATAGTTGAAAAAGTTTTAATGTAATTTAAGAATAATATACATGTATATATAGTTATGGGCTTTTAATAAAGAATATATATATATATATATATATATATATATATATATATATATATATACTAGCTGTTACCCGCAGCTTCGCCCGCATGGTCACTGGGAAATGAACAATCCATTGCTTTTTGAATTGAAAGAATAACTGAGTTTTATAGATTTGTCAGAGATGCAGCCATTAAAAGAACTGAGCAAAATTGATTCGTCAGCCTATTTAAATGTTTTGAAACGCAGCGTATAGGAAAACATGAAAATAGCCTGTTTATTCCAAATGGAAATGGGATATTTTTTTAATTAAAGGAAACTGAGCATAATTATCCGTCAAGGATGTGCAGACTTTTGAAAAGAAACTGAGCCAAATAAAAGATCCGTCAGAGATGCAGCCTTTTGAGTTGAAAGGAAACTGAGCTTAATAGGTCCGTCAGAGGTGCAGCATTTGGAATTGAAAAGAAACTGAGCTAAATAGGAAATTTTGAATTGAAAGGGAAGATCTGTGGGAATTCTGATTAATTGATTGTGGGAATTTTGGAAAACAAAAACTAACTGAACACTATTTTAAGACGCTACTGTACACAATGTTATATGTTTTTCCATTCGGGGAAAGAATGTGGAGATTCTGGGCATTTGACACACGCGAACATGCTACATACAGCTGACCATGAGAGAAGCACGGTTTTTCTAAATTGACCCCCGCTACCTGTAACGTTTGCCCTTGCGCTTTATTAATTTTCATTGCAAAACTGAGCTTAGTAGTGAACTGCAACCTTTTGAATTGAAAAGGAAGATCTGTGGGAATTATAGGGATCCGTGTTATAATAACATTTTCACCTTTTTGCCTGTCAAAATTGTAGCACCGATTATGTTCCGTCCAAGATGTGTCACACGCAGCCTTGTCCCGTTACATAACCGAGGAGCATCTAAATTTCGCATTAGCATGACTGGGACGCCTAATTGTTTAAATTAAATTAATTATATTATTATCAATAACAGAATCAATCCTGATATCTCGGTCAAATGTTCCACAATCAGGTTTTTAGTCTTCTCAACAACCTTTGCCCAGTCATCTGTTGTGACTTCCCCGCAGGCTTCTTTTAATAGGGTCATCATCTTTTTCGTGCTGAATGGCGGGGAAGTATTGTGGCGGGCGACGTAACCTTTTATTTGAGCCCAGATTAGCTCAATCGCGTTATATTGGCAATGATACGGTGGAATTCTTAGAACGCGATGACCGTACTCCAGAGCCAGTTCATCGATTTCGTATCGCACATTTGCCACTTTATTTTCTTTAACTAATTTAATTAGCTCTGGTTTTAGCATCTGCATATTTGCGTCAATGCCTTTTGCTTGTAACCAAGCCACCATTTCTTCTTTTTTATTAGCTTGGGTTGGTGGTTTCTGTATTTGAACCGAGTGATAGGAGGCATTATCCATGAATATTACAGAAGGCTCTGGTAGGCTGGGCAAAAGCACGTTCTGGAACCACTCTTTAAATGTAGTGGCATTCATTTCCTCGTGGTAGTCATTTGTGGTTTTTGATTTAAATGCCAGTAACGCGTTCTCCACAAAGCCGTATTTTGCAGAACCTGCGTGGCATATTATCAGACGGGCCCCCTTACCCATTGGTACTATCGACGTCGACGCTTGTGTATCATCCGTCCAAGAACGGGAAACCGTGTGATTGGCGGTTAGCCATGTCTCGTCAATGAACACGACATTATCCCAGTTATCAATATTTTTTGCTTCTCTCAAAAAACTTATCCGTTTTAAAATTATGTCGTATCGTTCTAATAAAATGTTTCTTTTGTCTGTTTTTTTTTTTATACGAAAAACCAATATCTTTTAAGATTTTGGTTAAAGCAGTTTTACCCCCGCTAAACAGTCCAGCTTCTCTTAACGATGCCAAAAGCTTCTTCCTGTTGAGATATTCATTTCTGGAATAGTAAGCATATATATGATTTCTGATTGCATCGGCGTCAAATGTGTCAATATCTGTCACGGGTTTAGTTCTACGTTTCTTCTTCGGAGTACGTAAAATATTATCTTCCGTGCCAGTAGAGCCGAATTTTTCTTTATTAATATTTGTTATCGTTCGTTTGCTAACTCCAAGCGCCTGAGAGACGCGTTCTTGTACTTGTTCGACAGGTAACAGGGGTCCGCCATTTTGCCGCTCTCGCTCAAAGTAATCTTGCAGCTTGATGATTAACTCACGGGCTCCACTTTTCAATGTGTGTCCACGTTTAGGCATTATTATGCACCAAAAGTAAAAAGAACGCAATACAAAACACAATCGAAGTCCGATTTAGCGCCGATGTCAGTTTGAAGAGCAGAAACAGTCCATTAAACATACAAAAAGAACGTGTCTATGTATACGACAACAGACGACTGTTTTAGCGTCACAAAATGGCGGCCCATAACGCCATTTGGGGTTACCATTTTCAACCTAAATATAAAAATGCTACTTTCTTTCGCGCGTTCGGTTTAGTCGTAGTTTTATTTTTATATTTAACAAAAGTTATCTTATAGTCCATTATTTTCAAATTCTTAAAAAGAAAAAGAAAACATATTATTTTAAAAAGTATAACTGTATAAGAACAGATTACGGTACTGTTATTGCCTGTTATTGGTAGCACAGCACTACAAATATAAAGCGCTGACATAACCTTGTAATAGCGCAGTATAGATTTAGAAAAATATTGTTTACCAAGTTATTTGACACTCAGTTTGGCACAAAATTATAACATTCATTGATTATTGATATAATAATATTGTTTTAAGGCTCATCAATTGTTAAAACGGTAAACAACCAGCAAAAATATTTTTATCGTAACTGCAACGCCATTACAAAGTTACGTCGTCAATTCAATCGCGACGTGTCAGTAACGCATTCTCTGAACGGCCGAACTATAGAAATTATTAAAACCTATTTTTTTCAATTATTTACTTATTTATTCAAATTTATATTGGGTAAACATTATATACTTATGTATATTGAGTATATAAGATGTTAGTGATATTGGTGTCATTTTAAAGGGAATATCATGTACTATTATAATATAAAATAATTGTCTCCAGTAAGTATTACACTTTTCTTGTAAAACTCCAAATAAAAAATAAATACGACTTTTTTTTTATATTCCCATTTTTAAGCTTATTTTCAGGCTTTATTTTTAATTTGAATACTTTTTTTTAACAAAATAAAATTTTGAATTCTATGCGCCTTTTGAGAATATTTATTATTTGAATGTAGATAGCTACATTCAAACTGTGTGTACTATAGAGTAGTTTTTCAGTTGTAATCGTTTTTGTTAAGACTGTCTCGCGCGGTCGTAAAAAATAGTGACATTTAATTCGCGGACAGGTCAGGCGAGATTCACTCGCGCGAGGCGGACGGTTGAGTGGTTATTAAGAAAATTAATGTTCAATGTGAAGAAGGTTAATATGCAACATCGAGAAAAATTAAGATTATAAAAATGTGAGCGTTACCTAAAATATATTGAATATCTCAATAACATAAATGTGGTTAAAGTTATCTTGTTTACATTGCCTTACATAGAAGGGTGGCCACAGGAAAATAAACTAAGATATAATGTTGCGCGCCACTATTAATGTATTGTACATGGCAACACTAGTTACACTAGCGCCCTCTAGTGTCGAGTAGCGGAATTAGGAGAGTCAAGATCCTTCCAGAAATTTCGGGACCGATATGTACTCGAACATTCTAGATGTCGCTACAGTAGAATGTTCTGGAAACTATCTGAGGCCCTATATAAGGCCGGTATAGACCACGATCGAGTCAGTATTGAATTGGCGATACAAGAGAATACTTCGAAGCGAAATAACTGCGAACTAAAGTGATTGTGTTTTATTATTAGTGTGGTTTTAGATTGTAATTAGTGTTGTGTGATTAAAGTGTCAATTTTGGTAATTTAATCGGCAGTTTTTAATTGTCTCGAACCCCAAGCTCGTAACAATTGGTGTCAAAAGTGGGATCAAATCATGCCGATTTTACCAAAGTACGACATGGAGGGTATCCGTACCCGAAGTCAACGCCAGCTGGAGACGGACCAGAGACGGTTTGGTGGTGCAACGCCGCAAACGTCGGAGGGCCAGATGCTGACCACGGAGGCCGGCCCGTCAATAGCTCCTGCATCTGCAGCACCTGACTTAGGTGCTCTGATGATGATGTTGCAGGATCAGGCTCGCCGACATGAGGAACAGGTCCGCCGACAGGAGGAACAAAGCCGTCGGTTGGAAGAGCAGCTGCAGCGCGGACAGGAGGAACAGGCCAGCCAACAGGAGGAACAGCGCCGTCGGTTGGAAGAGCAGCTTCTTCTCATGAAGGACCTTCACGCTACCTTCGGGAAAGAGATAAGGGAGGTGAAGGATAGGGTTGCTCAACATGACAACCGCCTGTCGGAAGCTGAAACCCGAATCGACTTAGTGAACAATCGGGTTGACAACGTGATGGTTGACGTTAAGAAAACGCTGAACGACCTCAAAATTGGGGATGGAGTTACAGCTCCCGTGGTAGCTACAACACCTTCGCTACGTGGATTCAAAGTGCCACCGTTCGACGGGACTTCTTCCTAGTCGGCCTACAAAATCCAGTTCGAGGCTGTCATGAAAGCGAACGGCTGGAATAAAAGTCAGGCCATGACTGCTCTCACCCTAGGCCTACGCGGCCAAGCCTTAACTGTTCTTGAAGCTCTCGGTAAGGAAGTGACTTACGAGTAGCTCCTTGAGGCATTGGAGGCGAGATATGGCGACGCTCACCTGGAACACGTCTTTCGTGCGCAGCTCAAAGATCGCGTGCAACGCAGTAACGAAAACCTGCAGCAGTGGGCCCTTGAGTTGGAGAAGCTGGTTCGAAAAGCGTACCAGTCTGTACCTGCGTTCATTGTAGGGAACCTGGTGCAGACATTTATCGACGGCATCCGCGACCTTAAAGTCAGAGCTGCTGTGAGGCTCGGGCACCACGAGACGCTTAAGGACACCTTCACCCATGCACTGGAGGTGGAAGCCGTGCGGCAGGATCATCGTTCCCACCGCATCAGGGAGGTTGCAGCAGCTACTGTTCAGGACCGCAATAAAAGCTACAGCCCTAGGTGCTACGGCTGTGGGGAAAGGGGCCATGTTCGATCCAGCTGCCCTAAGCGACTGTAGAAAGGGAAGGTGATCGATCTCGAGAGGGTAGTGCGGCTAATAACACCGCCCAGCAACAGCAGGGAAACGAGTAAAAGCCAGGACTGCGGTGCGGGTGCTGGCTGATGTTAAAAGAGCCCCATGGATTTCGATCTCACAAACCCATGATGGGAACAGCCTAATCATCAAGGGCGAAGTCAACGGAACGCCGTGTAAACTGACCATAGACACTGGAGTCTCTCGCACGGTTGTCAGTTCCCAACTTATAAGTCGGTTCCTTGGGGACTGCGCATACAACCGAGAACGCATTAATTTGGTGACAGCCACCGGTAAGCGCATACCCGTCCGTGGAGAGAGGAGATGGAGTTGAAGCTAGGCAACTTGATCTACCTGCATAATGTCATCGTGTCTGATATAATGGACGACTGCATCCTGGGCCTAGACTTTATGAGGAAGAATTGTTGTGAGATCGACGTTAAGCAAGGTGTTTTGAAATGTGGACAAGAGGAACTTTTCGTGGAAGGGGCGTTACCAGGGAATGTGTACAGCCTTAAGAAGATTGTTCTTCCGCCGAGATCGGAAACGATTGTGCCGGTTAGACTTCCTCGGAATCCTGGGCAAACTCTTCGTTGTGTACTCGTGGAAAGGGTTGACAATGACCTTCCATGGATAGTGGCTCGAACCTTGGTCAGAACCGCCGACATCTCAGGAGTACGTGTGCTGAACCTTTGTGATCAGGAACAGATTATAGAAAAAAGCACATTGGTTGGTACTAGTGAGGAACTGGATTGGTTGCGTCGGTGTCAATATCTAACGACTGGGACCCTCAGCAAGGATGGACAAACGAGAGTGACCACACTTTTAGAAGACTGTCGCTGCGTTCTCGCGAAGAAGTTGTTACTCAAGTACGCCAAGATATTCTCGTCAAACGAAGCTGACATAGGAAAGACTGGCTTAGTTCAACACAAAATAAACACAGGACAAGAATTGCCTATTAGTCAGCGGCCAAGAAGATTGCCTGTAGCACGTGAAAAGGAAGTGGAAACCATGATTGAGAGAATGGTGAGGGATGGTGTTATTGAACCTTCATCTAGTCCATGGTGTTCACCTGTGGTGCTGGTAAAGAAGAAGGACGGCAGCATGCGGTTTTGTGTTGACTACCGCTGCCTGAACGACGTTACGAAGAAGGACAGCTATCCCTTGCCTAGAATTGATGACACGCTGGACATGCTCACAGGCGTAAAGTGGTTTAGTACGCTGGACCTCAAAAGTGGCTACTGGCAGGTTGAAATTGACCCTAAGGACAAGGAGAAAACTGCATTCTCCACAGGAAAGGGTCTGCGGCAATTTAATAATAATAATAATAATAATTCATTTATTTCGGACAAAAAAAATATCCATAGTTGTTAGTAAATGTTTTCTTATATCTAGTGTTAGTAACATATTGTTGATGACACAAGTATGAAACTGCACCGATGGTGGCAATAAGCCAGTCTACAAGGCAGCATGTAGCCGTATCCAGCGAGCCAATATCGGCGAGTCCCATCGGTCAGCCAGCATACGCAGGATGCTGTTGGGGCTGCCGCGCACGCGCCGAAGTAGCGATGCACAGCGCTTGCGCATGATTGCAGCGAATCCGTCCGTGTGAGCTTCCGCAAACATGGCGGAGGCGCTGCAGCAGCGCGGCAGCCCCCTCAGCACCCTGAACGCGTTATTATATTGTATGCGCAGGTCGCTGTATGCCCTCTGCGTATAGTCTACCCACAGACTGCACGTGTAAAAGGACTGGCAATAAGCTTTAAAAAGCGTAACTTTAACTTGACTAGAACATCGTGCAAATCTGCGAGCCAACATGTTGCAGCGGACAGACAGCGCCCTTCTCTCTCTTTCAATATCTAAGTTGTCTTTTTGATCCTCCGTGACCCAGTGGCCCAAATACTTAAAACACTCCACCTTCTTTAAAGGAGTACCACCTAACGTAAGATTTGGTATATTAGTGTAACGCTTATTATCCGGTCTAAATATCATAAATTCACTCTTTATAGCGTTGTATTTAAGCCCCTGGGCCGCTATATAGGATTCACATATATTAATCATTTTCTTTAGAGCACCACTCGATGGGCTCAGCAACACCATATCATCTGCGTAGCTGATATTGTTTACACAGACTCCGTCTATATGACAACCAATACCAGTGCTGCTGAGCTCATCAATCAACCCGTTCATGTAAAGGTTGAAAAGCGTTGGAGAGCTTAGTCCCCCCTGCCTCACACCGCAATCCAACCCATACTCCTCGGAAAGCGAGCCTGCCCATCGTACATTGTTTTTTTGATTATTATACCAGTACTTAAAAAGCGATACAATTTCTCGAGGCAAGTCAGTCTCAAAATTCATTTTATTCCACAGGATCTCATAAGATACAAGGTCAAAAGCCTTCGACAAATCTAAATAGCAAGCATATACTGGTGTCTTTCTTGCAGTGTAGTACTGGACAGTCTGCTTGAGGCACAAAATAGCACTCTCGGTTGAAAGACCAGGCCTGAAGCCGAACTGTGCGTCATTGAGCGAGACGTACTTATTTAGGCGCCGACTAAGCAAACTGTCCAGTACTTTCGCAATCACGGTAGCCAGGGATATTGGCCTATAATTAGACACATCTGATGAGTCACCAGTCTTGTTTTTTATAACAGGTACAACTATAGTACGTATTAGGCTTTCAGGTAGATAAGAATGTGCTACACAAAGATTGAAAAACAAAGCTATTACTCTTGGCAAGTGTACTCCTGCGTACTGGAGATGCTCGATGCTGAGGCTGTCATATCCAGGCGATTTGCCCCGCACGATGCCTTTAATTATTTCCTCTACATCTTGTGCGCTAAATTTCACACTAAGATATGTACTGCACGCCTCAGCATCAAGCTCCCGCCGCATCGGCTCCAGTGGAGAGTCTACCTTAAAGTGCCGCCGGAACATATTGGCGATATCAAGTGGCTCATGAACACCCGCCACGCTCACAGGAAGGCTCGGCTTATAGTTCAATTTGTTCGTATTTTTCCAAAATTGCCCGAATTTATTATTTTTGTGATGCTCAGCAATCATATCCATTTTTATTTGTTGTTGATTGTTCTGACACCATTTCAGTTTAGATTTAAAAATTCGCCTGGATTCACACATTTCATTATAAAATCGGCTAGATCTGGGTCTGCCGTACAATGACCACATCTGAAAGCAATATCGAGCCCTACCGTGAGCATGACGGACGTGTCTATTCCAACCTGGTAGGTACTTAGCATATAGCTTTTTTCTAACATTATGGCTGCAAACAGCAGCTTCAGAAAGTATACACACGATATTTTTATACAAGTCATCCAACAATTTTCTGTGATTACTACTATTACACATACTGTCACAACAATTCATAAATTCGACAGTAAAATCTAGGTTACTTAGTCTAGAATCACATTCACTATAATATTTTAATATTTGATTGGTATCACGTTCACCCCATGTGATTTTATTCACACAATTATTTTCTATTGTAGTTATCTTAGGTTTAAAAACATTAAAATTACAGGTTACTAAGACAGGATAGTGATCGGACCAATAAGTATCATAAAGCACAGATACAGAAAGTACCGAGTCCAGCGCGGCATTGGTCACCAGGCAGTGATCGAGCCAGCGGCGGCAGCCATGAGCGTCACTGACGAACGTGTGACTATCCGATGCTAGAAGCGCCATGTCCACACACGACCATGACTGTTCAGAACAAAAATTCAATAGTTCTGTAGCAAAAGACTCACCAGGGTGCGCATTGTAATCCCCTAACATAAACACTGACTCCACGTTATGGCTCTCAATAATGCTAGCCATCTCACTGAGACATTCCGTGAATTCCACTACATTTTCACTAGAGTCAGTAGGCATGTATACTGAGAAAATTATAACAGAACGATCTTTTAGCGTGACTTTTATTGCCGCAAGCCGTACACTATTGCACTTTACAATGGATACCGTGGAAAAAATAGCCTTTCTCCAAAGTAAGGCAACTCCGCCGTATGGCCTCCCGCGTAGCACACCGGCCGATGTATCGACAGCAGAAGTGCCTGTGAAGGCGAAGTCGTTGTCAATTCTTCCCAGGTACGCCAGGTCGTGCGGCAGCAGCCAGGTCTCCTGCAGCGCAACTATGTCAGCTGAACGACATATTCTCCGCACACATTCCAACGATCTGACAATATTCTTACAATTAAAACTTACTAGTTTAACGATACCAGCCATCATGGTTTTAATTCTTCCCGCCAGCCTTATGAGTGCACCCTGTATCACGTTGCTTAAAGTCAATAAACCGACGATAGGCAACCCCTTCCGGCCAAAAGTCTTCTGACATAAATATATTCAATTTATGTTTAGGTACAAATATCTTATAGGATTCATAGTCTTTTGTCATTTTCATATTCATTTTTTCTATGTTTACTTCTATATTACTCTTTTTCTTAATATAGCCAGTGATATCACACACGGATACTCCCTTTGCCACGTTATAAATATACATAGGAACTTTAATTTCTGCTGCCCTAAAATTATCATCGGGCTTTAATATAGCTTTCCCTCTATTTCCCAAAAAGCGATTACGTAACCTTTTTCTTTGTACGCGAATCCATTCCTCACTCCGCTTTTCCGGTTGCCATTGACCATCCCGGACTATTTCTGCCATAGATTTAGTTTTAGCAATCGCAGGATCGATACTGCATGGGGCAGCCCTGAATGTCGCATTCATATTAAAGGCGAGGAGTGATTACCCTCCGTTAAATTAATTTTATCACCCATGTCTCGATATTTCGGTTCTCGTAATAATGGATCAATTTGTTCATTAACTTGAATAATACCATCATTACCCATAGGTGGCAACCCCATAGGTCCACTGTGGCACTCAAAACTATCAATCAAATAGGCACCGCGTCTTTGATTTACGTTACGCCCGTAGTTATTTACTAGCGACGCATTTTTCAGCATCTCGACTTCATCCTTCAATATATTTACGTTTTCCACAGTAGCATACTGCTCTTTAATCATGTTAATGTCTTGCTGCAGCTTAACTATATTATCTTTTAGAAGCCTCGTAACGTCGACATGATCAAACAACACAGGGGGTAATTTTTCTAGATCCCGCGCAACAAACACAGGAATAGTATCAGAGTTCGCATCCCTTATAAGGCAAATAATATCGTCTATGTCTCGCAATGTTTAAAGATGCCTGTCTGGTCTACTTGGATGACATCATCATGGTAGGCCGTACGTTTGAGGAACACCTTCAAAATCTGGAACGCGTGCTCATGAAGATCCAGAGTGCCAACCTCAAGTTGAGTTCGAAGAAGTGCTCACTATTCAAACTGCCAAAAGTATAGACCACGACCGAGTCAGTATTGAATTGGCGATACAAGAGAATACTTCGAAGCGAAATAACTGCGAACTAAAGTGATTGTGTTTTATTATTAGTGTGGTTTTAGATTGTAATTAGTGTTGTGTGATTAAAGTGTCAATTTTGGTAATTTAATCGGCAGTTTTTAATTGTCTCGAACCCCAAGCTCGTAACAATAACATTTATGTTTCCGACATGTTGACAAATCTACAAAAGTTGGCGACATTTGTTTCAAAATGTTCCAAGAAGCGTCTCCACCGAGGAAACAAATGTTGGCAACAAGCGTATTCCTTTGATTTGCAACATTTTGAAACAAATTTTGTTGATTTGTCAACATGTCGGAAACATAAATGTCGTCAACATTTTTGGTGGAGACGCGCCTGACTGAAACATTTGTCGGCAACACGTGTTGACAAATGTTGAAAACTTTGGTGGAGACGCGCCATTACTCTTATATCTAAGCCACGGCGCCCACCTAAGCTACATGATTTCGACATGGCTTGTAGCATGATTCTGACGATGCTCTGACGTGACCACGAGTGACACTGCTTGCACCAACCTGTGCAACAATAGCATGTCGCAAAGTTCATTTTGGGCCAAAATCTCGCCTGAAGAGGATAAACATGCCCTTGTTTTGCTACAGATTTCAAACATTCAAAGTGCCAGCTGAAGATTTTGAGTACATCCCTAAGGGAAAAAATTTGAAAAGTGGTGGTACTTTCAATTTTATGAAGGAATTAGAATTACATTTCGCATAGATTTGCCCTACAAGTTGCAAGAAGCATCTTGCGAGTTCCTGTTATTGTAATCGTGTCTAGGATAATCATATAAACATGGTTTTTCAAAAACTAAATCAATGAATTTAATATTAAAACTACAAGTTTCGTGTTACGTGCCACTTCAATGCGTCACTAGTAGCAAGCTGAATGGCACGTCAGATCATGCGGCGTCACGCCACGCAAATGGGCGTTACTACATACATTCCCTTTGAATGTTGGGGCGAGTGACAAGTTACGCGTCAAATCACGCGTCAGATCACGTGTTACGTTACGTAGGTGGGCGCCGGGCCTAAGTTTAAACATGCATTCCTTTCACACGCTGATGATGTCACTGAATGTTTAGTCTATAAAATACTAATTCTATGGGTTAATGAAAGTCCCACCCATAGATAATACAGTCAGTGTTTCACAATGAGGGAAAATTTCCCTTTTAAGAGAAATTTAGAATCTGAAAGGAAAAAAGGGGAAAGACCTAGAGAGGAGAAATCTATAAAAAATTAATAAAGATATATTTTCTTGCTCGAGAATTGCAAAATATCTCATATCTAGACGAACTTATCTATATCACTCACAAATATAAGTAAATGTAGGGTAATAATAAACTATTCATATTCAAATAATAATAAGATTGACCTGGCACCTTATTATGTCGTCATAGCTGTCGTTCAAACCAGTTTGGTAGGGTGAGCAAAAAATTTTTGAAATAATATTAATTTACAAATAAATACATAAGAATTATGTAATAAAAAGTTTTAATCGGAATATAGCACTTCAGTTACGCTCATTTCTAGTCACTATCTGAGTAGTCATCATCGACATCATCATCATCACACGACGAAGCTCACTGACATGTCAATAGCGACCTCTTTGCTTTTTGGCGAGATGTTGCCACTAATTATGACTTCAATAGATTTGGTAATACCACAGTATAAATAATAGTACAAGAACAGAAGGATCACTCTGATAGCAAACTTGCGAGTTTAAACCCAGTTAAAACGTCGCTAATGTTCAAAATACTTACCACACCTCGGATACGAACTTCGTTAAATTAGCCTAGCAATTAAATCATCGAAAACAAAATTGCGCGCATATTAAATCAAAATGCACCTTACGTCCGCGTGCGAGAGTTTCTATCACTTAGCCCGTTACGCGCCTTTCTTAAGACTGCTCCTACTGTAGGGTTAGGTGTTGAGAGGAAACAAATTAAATCCTTTGATATTAGTTGGTAGTAGAATACACCAAGGTGTTATGCAATGTATTAATAATTTGTTTATAACCACTCAACCGTCCACGGTGACTACAATCCCCAAAAACCATTATTGCCTCACCTTTCTAGGCACCAAACGACATCTTTCGGTTTAAACGCGTACAGCGCAAAAGATAGCTGTTATTAATACATTAAACAATTATAGATGCTGCTATATGAAATTTGTCGTCTGTGAAAGTGAATTTTATCTGTCTAGTTTAAAATAAATGTCGCCATTTTTGTTTGTGAAATGTTAACGTGTGAGAAATTCGATCAAAAAAGTGATAACTTTTCTGTTTTTATACGTTATTTCTAATGTTATTGTACATGAAACTAATTAAAACGGCTCAACCGGGGAAGGACCACGCTCTCACAGAAAACCAGCGTAAAATAGCAGCTTAACGCTGCTGTGTTTCGTATGGTGAGTGTAGAGAACCGGAGACCCTTTTTGCTGGCAAAGAGGCATTCCATCTTAGTCCTCACGGGTGGCAACGCATCTGCATCTTGAGTCTTTATTGAGGATAGATGTAGATGTCTATGGGTCACAGTAGCCACTTACCATCCGGTGGACTGTGTGCTCGTTTGTCATCCGATCCTATAAAAAAAAACGTTTAATATAATAATTTAGCTCTAAATTTTAATCACTATACGCGATGATCGTTTATTGATTAGAGTAAGTGAGGGTAATATGGTCATCCGGTGAATATGGTCACTTTCTTATAACTCAAAAACTACAGCCTAATTTGCATAGATGGCTTTGTGATACGATATCTCTTCATCAGTCATTCAAATAATAAAGGCTCAAAAGTCCGCCGCTTTATCGACGCCATTTTGACAGTTGATATTATAGTAAGTACGTGAGGGTAATATGGTCACCTTAAGCTTTATCGCCATATAAAACCAAAATAGGGAGGAGAACAGAGACAAAAACACAAAGTCGTATACTATAACTAATATATTAAGAAAAAAATAGTAACCAAGCTTTGGAAATAATTCGAAACAATTCGAAAAATCTACTTAAAAAAAACTAACTACACTACACAATACAAAAATTAAATAAAATATTTACAATAATATCAACTGTCAAAATGGCGTCGATAAAGGAGAGCCTTTTTGACCCTTAATTATTTGAAAGACTGATCAAGAGCTATCGTATCACAGAGCGTACTATGCAAACGACGCTGTAGTTTTTGAGTTATAAGAAAGTGACAATACTAACCGGATGACCGTATTACCCTCACGTACTATAGTTAGTTTTTTTAAGTTGATTTTTCGAAGTATGCTAATTATTGCCAAGGCTTGTTTCTTATTTTTTTTTCTATATTAGTTATAGTATACGACATTGTGTATTTGTCTCTGTCCTCCTGCTAGTTTTGGTTTTATAAGGCGGCGAAGCTTAAGGTGACCATATTACCCTCACGTACCTTATATGTTGCTTAAAATGTATTTTAATCAGTTTTTTGTGTTAAATGAATGCAAAATATAAAATAATGATTCACTATTAACACGTTGATAACAATTTATAAACGGAATATCTGTTGAGATGTGTCTTGAAATTATTAAAACCTATTTTTTTCATTTATTTACTTATTTATTCAAATTTATATTGGGTAAACATTAAATACTTATGTATATTGAATATATAAGATGTTATTGATATTGATGTCATTTTAGAGGATATTGATGTCATATTATGTACTATTATAATATAAAATAATTGTCTCCAGTAAGTATAACACTTTTCTTGTAAAACTGGAAATAAAAAATAAATACGATTTTTTTTTATATTCCCATTTTTAAGCTTATTTTCAGGCTTTATTTTTAATTTGACTAATTTTTTTAACATAATAAAATTTTGAATTCTCAATTTTGAGTCTTTTGAGAATATTTTTTATTTGAATGTAGCTATAGTAGTTTTTCAGTAGTAATCGTTTTTGTTAAGACTGTCTCGCGCGGTCGTAAAAAATAGTGACATTTAATTCGCGGACATGTCAGGCGAGATTCACTCGCGCGAGCTATGCGCGCGAGGCGGACGGTTGAGTGGTTATTAAGAACATTAATGTTCAATGTGAAGAAGGTTAATGAAAATGTAACATCGAGAAAAATTAAGATTATAACAATGTGAGTGTTACCTACTTACCATATTTAACATACTTCAAAAAAAAAGAGGAGGTATTTAATCGCCTGTATTTTTTAAAATGTGTTACCTCAGAACTTTTTTCAAGTTGAACCGATTTTGATGATTCTTTTTTTATTTGAAAGCTGGAGCTTATAATTTATAGATCTCTTATAAATTTGACCTGAGACCAGTAGTTTTGAAGATATCCTTAATTATGCGTATTAATATTAAAGTCGGTTGGACAAAATTTTTTATTTCATTACTTGTTTCTCTACCTCACTTTTTAAAAAAAACGTTACCCCCACACTAGGATTTTCTTCTGTATCGCGGGGGCAGTTTACATACATAAATTTCACAAGGACAAACATCTAGCCCCAGAACAATTATTTGTAGGTCACACAAATACTTTTGATCCAGCGGCCTTTAGAACTACAACTCATTGCAAAGCCACTGTGCCACGAAGCCGTCACTTGCCTGTTTCTCATTTTTTGCTATTTACAAACATGCGACCCACGACAGCATTATTAATTAAAGAGTGGCAATGAGAAGTGCTTCTATTTTCAATCTCTTTTTCATCGACCAAATAAGTATGTATGATGATTAAGTTACTAATTTTAGTGTCTTTTTATTATAGTTATTAATATTGTATATAATAAAATGCGATGACTTACGGATCTGAGACGTGGTCTTTCACTGCTGGTCGTATAAAGGAAGCTCAAGGTCGCTCAGCGAGCTATGGAGAGGGCTATGCACGGGGATTCTCTTCGTGATAAACTTAGAAATGAGGATATCCGCAGTAGAACCAGAGTAACCGACATAGCCCAACGGATTAGTAAGCTGAAGTGGCAGTGGGCCGGCCATATAGCTTGAAGAACCGACAACCGATGGGGAAGAAAGGTTCTCGAGTGGCAGCCTCGTACCAGTAGTCGAAGTGTAGGGCGACTCCCCACTAGATGGAGTGACGACCTGGTAAGACATGCAGATAGTCGATGGATGCAGGTGGCTCAGGACCGTGTTTTGTTGCACTTCTTGTGGGAGGTCTAAGTTCAACAGTGGACTTATGAAAGGCTGTAATGATGATGATGATATAATAAAATATTGAAAGTGTTTAACTAATAACATGTATTATTATCTATTGTTCTAAGAACCAGTATATGCCGATCTTACATTAGTAGGATGTCACTTGTACTAGTAGTTATATTTACACTGAACGATTTTTAAGGTCATTAACATTATACGCGAAAAAAATCGGTCGGATCGCTAATCAAATAATAAATCTGTAAATATGGCGTCAGTAACTAGGTACCTAATTATTTAGATCTACCTAGAAATAATAATATCTTATCTTTAGATATCCTTAGGAACAGTAAAGCATGAAAATTCGACATTCCTATTGTTTTTGAATCGCCAAGATTGATTAAATCTCAAAAATAAATAGTTATAAAGTGCTTCAATACTTATACTTTTTGTTAACGTAAAGTGGGCATCAATTCAAGCGCGCGTGACAATCTCACGGAATTCGCCTCTTGTAGACGACCGCACAGCGTAGGTATATTTTCATACTTAAAGCGCGGAGTGAGATAGGCCTTATAATACTAAAAATCATTTAAATAAATATAAAAATGGAAAATTAATTTGCTTTGCTAACCGTACTTTTCAAATGACAGTCGTCAGATTGCGGTTGTTCGAGGTCGTTAACGTCCCTATTCTTATTTGAATCGCTTTGTATTTAGAAGCATTTTATGGATACAAGCTTAAAGTATTATCAAAGTACTCCTAAAACTTAGAATCAGTATTCAGTAATAATCAAGAAACAATCGTAATATAATAAACCAATAACACTCACCTCGCCCACCAAGTAGCGGCAAGCAAAGCAAGAGTTTATGGAAGAATTAATCACAGACTAATATTAAGGAACTTTATTCAGCGTCACCAAATATGTATACAGCCCATAGTGCCACCTGCCCGGTCCAGATTTTGTGATTTTCTGTTTTAACACTTTTGACTACAGCGCCACTTATCATGCCCTATCATAGCTATGAACCATTGTCTCGACAAAATAAATATATTAGTACCTACGAAATTGACGTTGTTTATGAAATAAGTTAATCTAAATTTTTTCTATATTTTTTTATTTCTATTAGTAAAAGTAATCACCCAAGCAATCAATGCATTTTTGCCAACGCAGTGGAAATTTATTGACCTTCTTGATGAAATCAGCTGGATGAGAGGCAACAAATTCTTCAAAGTCGTTTTGTACTGCATCTCGATTATAAAAAAAACTCCCGCCTTAAATATCCAAATTCTGGAAAAGTAGAAGTCTGTAGACGCAAGATCTGGTGAGTACAGTGGATGACAGATAGCTTCCTACTCCAGCTCTTGAAACTTGGAGACCGCCTGTTGTGCAGTATGAGGTTGCGCGTAGTCGTGCAGGAGCAGCGGGGACGAGCGATTAACCAAAGCTGGTTGGAGACGTGCGAGCTTCTTCATCGTTGTGTTCAGTTCTTCACAGTACACATGCATTACTGCATGTAATGCTCATCCCGTTTGGTAAATAGCTGTGATGAATCACACCAGCGCTAGACCACCATAAAGTGACCGTCACTTTTCTAGGGGTAAGTTTTCGTTTAGTGCATAGCCAGCGCTTGCGATTGTCAAACAGAATCCATTTTTCGTCGCAGGTAACAATGCTGTTTAAAATTCCTTCGTTTGTGTGCCGGTTGAGCAGTGTGCCTGTTGAGCACGTCTTGAGGCGTACTTCGAGCTGGCAATCATTCAGTTCGTGGGGCGCCCATTTGTCAAACTTTCTTTCAAATGAACCAATATTGTTTTGATGCTAATGTCGAAAGCTGCTGCTAATTCAGCCATAGATTGAGTATCATTAGTTTCCACAATGCCCTATAATTCGTCATTATCGACCAGTTTTTGGACGACGACGGGGTTCATTTTTCAGGTCAAAATTTCCAGAATGGAAGCGTTCAAATCAATAATAGGTGCTTAAATTCCTTAATTACTCGAATTTTTAACGTATGCATTTCACATGAGATGAAAATATAACGCTTATAAATAAACAAATTACTAATTTTGAAAAAGAATTCCACGTTTTTAAAATAAAATTAATTTGAAATTCGAATTCTTAGCCAAACAAAAATTATTTTGAGTTCAAATGGCCAATACCGCGGAACGGCAATTTCATTGGTAAATCCTATTATTGTTATTAAATAAAGAAGGTTTGAAAAATAAATATATATTTGTATAAAGTTAACAAGCGGAAAAACGGCCAAAAGGGAAAACTCAATTAAGCGAGAGAATTGAAACCATTAAAGTGGAAACACTGAATAAAGTATACAGCGTGACCAGATTTAGTAGATTTCTACTTTTTTAGTAGATTTTGAGGTACTAGAAACAGAATTTTTACAAATTATTTGGTATAATTTAATAGAATTCACACTTTTCAGTTATTCTAGTACTTTTGTTTTCATCGAATGGATTGTAACTATTTAATTTTCATTCTTTTCGTTACCATTCGTGTCGTGAGCATAGAGTGTGATAGACTAGTGGGAATTCATTTATTGAGAATTTTTATAATCGAGTTTAAAATGAAACGTAAATATACACAAGGATATCGCGATGAATGGGAGCAAGATCCCTCATTTAAAAGTTGGTTATGTTAATCTAAGGTAAGCACTACCAGTGCTCGTTGTGAAGCATGAAACTGTGAAGTACTAAGTAGAGTGGCGTCTTTGAAGGAACACTTGGCTACATCAAAGCATATAAGAAATATGAAAGGATATTCCGGCATTTCTCAGGTATGCAAGTTACTTACGTTAATATGTGGAATGTAATTCTTAGTTAATTATTCTTGTCAAGACTTTTTTTTTTACTTTCAACTTACGCAGTAGCGTGAACACGTATTGTGTTCTAAAGTTTGTGAATTTGATTTACACTCAAAAGCAAACATTCTCTGGTTTATATACGTTTATTATCAACGCATTTATATAACAATTACTATACAACTAAATGTTAAACACACATAGTGGTATAGTAATTTTTTGAGAATAAGAATGCAAATGCTACTTGTCAACTTATATTTGATCACCTTAACATCTATAAATGTAAAGTAAAAAATCAATCAGTAAAAAAAAACAATCTAAAAAGTAAAAATGGATGAGACAATAATTTATTGTCTCATCGCATCTTTACTTTTTAGATTTTATATCACCCATAACTACAAAATTTAACGTTATTTTTCAAAGTGATCAGACACTTATTCATAAAATTGAAACAGACATACAAAACATGATGAGTTCCATTTTGAGTTGCTTTATGAAGATAAATTATATAAAAACTACTCCGCTTCAGTCAATAGATCCAAGTTCAAGAATACATTTCCTTCCTATACAAAAATGTACCTGGGCACAAACGTAGGAATGACATTGGAACCATTAAAAGATGATGTTCGAATGAGATCTAAAATTGAAGAATTCCTTAACATGTCAATCATTTTTGATCAAGTTGAGTAATGAATTTCTGCAAAGACTGCCTGTACAAGATAATTTTTGCAGGATTTGTCATTCATCGATCCCCAAAAAGCAGTGTATGGTGAATTTCGAACTCTGATAAGAATACTCCAAAGATTTCCTAACTTAGTTGCAACAGAAAACATGCAAATTGTTGACAATGAGTATAGGGAATTAAAATTAGATGTTTCCGTGTCTAATTGATTCTCAACTTCTAGGTCGACGTCTGTAACTTTTATGGTGAATAAATTTTGCAGTGAAGTAAGCCAAACCTGTGATGCGAATAGCAAAGCAACGTAGGGCAATTTGTCCCGATTTGTGAAGCAAATGACGATACTACCTTTGTCGAACGCCAAAGTAGAAAGAATATTTTTGGACATTAATAGGATTAAAAATGAAGATCGTAACCGATTTAATAATAAGAATGTTGCTGCAATAATGCATGGAAAAGAGGGGCTACGATAGCTGGAAGGAGGATGTAGCAGATTTGGTCCCGACAGAAGTATGATTAAGTTAATGGACTCAAAACAGGTTTATAACAATGTTACGCAACATAAAGACGAAGATTGTTAACTTTAAGTTTCATTTTATTATTTTTTTTAATATATTTTTATTTACAATTTAATTTAAAAAAAACATTGGTTACTTTAATTAATAGTAGTTTCTTTGTTATTTTTATTATTTTATCGTTTAATCAAGAAAACATTCATGATTTTACGTTGTAATACGACAGCAAAAAATATAATAGATTTTTAGTATTTTCTCGTTCTCTTTTGGTAGAATTTAGTAGCTGTTAACCTCCACAAGCAGTAGATTCGTCAAATGAAATCTGGTCACACTGATAGTATATATCCGGAAGTCCCGACCAAATGCTGTTGAGTGACTTTGATTTACAGCTTTGCACCATTTTTGCACGAACTAACTAGAAACATACACGCGTTCGATTTGTGGTTTCAGAAAGTTTTATAAGTAGTAATTTGGTAATTATCTGCAAAAACGAAAATCCAAGTCAAGAAAAAGTTTTTTAGTTCCTTCTTCCTTCCACTTGCAGGTATGTTTTGTAGTTAACAACATCAATAATTATTAAACTTTTTCTGGATAATTTTGACCCACGTGACAATGTATGGATATTTGAACAAATGTACCTACGTTCTTTGTTTGATAAAGGGTTAAAATTAGATTTTATAGTATGTGCCAAATCGATTGAGAAAAACGGACAATGACCTTTCGGTCGTTTAACCAGGGGTTACAAACCTTCAATATATAGGCACATTTTATATGTAGTACTTTCTTTATTTATAATGATTTTTTTATAATGATTGATATAATATATATTTATTAACTATTATTAAAAAGTTATGTGAAAGATCGCTGTAGAAGAAAAATCATCTATTGTTATAAAGTACTTTATTCATTTAACAACAAAAAACATTAATTTATAACACATATAAAGATTCGAGTGATAACGACACCGAATAAGTACGTACTTATGCAAAAGATAAAACTTTATTTTTAATATTATATAAGAACTTTATTTTTATTCGGTGCAATCATCACTCGTATCTTCACTTGATGAACTATCTGTAACATTAATTATAAAGCGATCTGCAGTTTGGTCAATTCTATCATCCATGCCACGCATTTTTTGTTCAACCTTAAGGACATGCTGAACACAGTTTTTCCATTTATCTGGCGTGATTTGAGTTAAACCATCTTTAAGTAAATTTTTAACATCTTTTAACTTGAAAGTTGTATTTTTTCGTGCAACGTACCCTTTCACATCTGCCCACACAAGTTCAATGGGGTTAAGCTCACAGTGATAAGGAGGTAACCTTACCACTGTGATGCTTTTTTCTTTTGCCATCTCGTCGGTGACGTAACTTCGATAGTTATCTTTAACTGCCTTTATTTTTTCCATTAAGTGGGTCTTTGTGTCCGAGGGCACGTATGCGATCTGTTTAGATTCTAGCCATTCCTGCATATTTTGTTTCCGCCAAGACATTGTTGGGGTTTTTTCTAAACGTCTGGAGTGGTAACTAGCGTTATCCATAACTATGACATCGCCGCTTTGCAGTTTTTCTATTACTTTTCTAAACCAGTCCTCGAAATGGAGAGCGTCCATACTCTCATGGTAGTCACCAGTAGATGATGATTCAAATACCCAATCACATCCCTCCAAAAAGCCATTTTCATTGCCAACGTGTACAACTATTAATCGCTTTCCTTTACCCGAAGGGGCTTTCGCGCCAGTAGAGTAGCCTTCTAACCGTGATTGACGAGAAGATTCAATTGTGGTGTCTTCCCATACCTTTCCCATAGTATGACCTGCGTTAATCCATGTTTCGTCAAGGTAAAAAATGTTACGTCCCTCGTTTCTTAATATTTGTATTTCTCTCAAATATCTGGTACGCCACAGAACTATCTCTGGGCGATCTATTAGACCACTTTTTCTGTTTCTCTTTATATATTTGAATTTTAAATGGCGCAACACACGTCGCAGGGAAGTTTTGCTCAAGTTTGGCAACTGGTCATCTTGATTTATACTGAGCAAAATTTTGTCTAAAGTCGGTAATTCTCCTGCAAGAAAGAACTGATGCACTTTCGCTCTTATAGCCGATTTATCAAAATCGTCCAACTTGTCAATTACAGACTTTTTTCTTTTATTAATTATTCCCTTTTCTGGTATTTTATGGGAATCTCTATACACGCTTAATACGCGATATATAGTGCTCTTGCTGACTCCTGAGATCTCCGAAACCTTTTCTACCATATTAACGTTTGAAGGATACACGTCTTCGGGCCAGGTGTTTTTGACATATTTGTATACATTAATGATAATCTCTTGTTCCCCGACCGACAAAGTGGTAGGTTTTCTCTTTTTTACTGGTGACGTTAAAGGTGCTCCAGAAGATGGGCCTGTAAATAAATGACAAAAATATACTACCATAGTACTACATCACATAAATACATATTGTTTTAGAAAATAAATACCACATGGTCACATAAAAAGAGCGCTTTAAGAAATAGAAAGGCTACGTCGTCGCATTTGTACCTATTTGTACGTACCTGCTACGTTTATTATGGGTCGGCGACGTCTCTTTCCACTTGATGTTGAAGGACCGGGTCCTTCACCAAATTCTCCTGAACTCATGTCGATTTAGTAACGACCGTCACAGTAAAACTAATATAACAGATTCAAAAAACAAAAACTTAACGATATAACAAATTTAACAGTAAAAACTCAACTAAAACAATGCAATGAATGCTATGAATTACCCGAGACGTACACACGCAAGCGCTATCCGAACACGAATGAAAACAAAATGGCGGACCGGCCCAAAAAAGGTGACGCATCTCTGGCTGCCATTGTCACGTTTCTTTTAGAACGAACTGACGTAACGCGCGTTTTGTTTATTTTAAAGGGATGAATTTGCAAAAGCTCAATATGGTGATTATATTGCTTCAAATATTTTTTTAATATGAAACTGTTATTAAATGAATTGCTGCGTTACTTACCATAAATTGAAATATAAAATATAACACATTTTTCGCGATGTACCGTAAGATTTTACTATGTTTATAGGAACCACAGACAATATTATTTAAGAAACAAAAAAACAAAACATATGTGCTGACCTAGAAGTGGGAATAATATCAATATTTAAATATTGTTATCACATCTAAATTGAGATTTTGTAAGTTACGCCTTTTGACACTCGGCTCATATCTGAGGTCATTGTCCGTTTTTCTCAATCGATATGGCACATACTATAGAACTAAACCCGTGACAGATATTGACACATTTGACGCCGATGCAATCAGAAATCATATATATGCTTACTATTCCAGAAATGAATATCTCAACAGGAAGAAGCTTTTGGCATCGTTAAGAGAAGCTGGACTGTTTAGCGGGGGTAAAACTGCTTTAACCAAAATCTTAAAAGACATTGGTTTTTCGTATAAAAAAAAAACAGACAAAAGAAACATTTTATTAGAACGATACGACATAATTTTAAAACGGATAAGTTTTTTGAGAGAAGCAAAAAATATTGATAACTGGGATAATGTCGTGTTCATTGACGAGACATGGCTAACCGCCAATCACACGGTTTCCCGTTCTTGGACGGATGATACACAAGCGTCGACGTCGATAGTACCAATGGGTAAGGGGGCCCGTCTGATAATATGCCACGCAGGTTCTGCAAAATACGGCTTTGTGGAGAACGCGTTACTGGCATTTAAATCAAAAACCACAAATGACTACCACGAGGAAATGAATGCCACTACATTTAAAGAGTGGTTCCAGAACGTGCTTTTGCCCAGCCTACCAGAGCCTTCTGTAATATTCATGGATAATGCCTCCTATCACTCGGTTCAAATACAGAAACCACCTACCCAAGCTAATAAAAAAGAAGAAATGGTGGCTTGGTTACAAGCAAAAGGCATTGACGCAAATATGCAGATGCTAAAACCAGAGCTAATTAAATTAGTTAAAGAAAATAAAGTGGCAAATGTGCGATACGAAATCGATGAACTGGCTTTGGAGTACGGTCATCGCGTTCTAAGAATTCCACCGTATCATTGCCAATATAACGCGATTGAGCTAATCTGGGCTCAAATAAAAGGTTACGCCGCCCGCCATAATACTTCCCCGCCATTCAGCACGAAAAAGATGATGACCCTATTTTTTAATAGAAGCCTGCGGGGAAGTCACAACAGATGACTGGGCAAAGGTTGTTGAGAAGACTAAAAACCTGATTGTGGAACATTTTGACCGAGATATCAGGATTGATTCTGTTATTGATAATAATATAATTAATTTAATTTAAACAATTAGGCGTCCCAGTCATGCTAATGCGAAATTTAGATGCTCCTCGGTTATGTAACGGGACAAGGCTGCGCGTGACACATCTTGGACGGAACATAATCAGTGCTACAATTTTGACAGGCGTAGGAAAAGGTGAAAATGTTATTATAACACGGATCCCTATAATTCCCACAGATCTTCCTTTTCAATTCAAAAGGTTGCAGTTCCCTACTAAGCTTAGTTTTGCAATGAAAATTAATAAAGCGCAAGGGCAAACGTTACAGGTAGCGGGGGTCAATTTAGAAAAACCGTGCTTCTCTCATGGTCAGCTGTATGAAGCATGTTCGCGTGTGTCAAATGCCCAGAATCTCCACATTCTTTCCCCGAATGGAAAAACATATAACATTGTGTACAGTAGCGTCTTAAAATAGTGTTCAGTTAGTTTTTGTTTTCCAAAATTCCCACAATCAATTAATCAGAATTCCCACAGATTTCCCTTTCAATTCAAAATTTCCTATTTAGCTCAGTTTCTTTTCAATTCCAAATGCTGCACCTCTGACGGACCTATTAAGCTCAGTTTCCTTTCAACTCAAAAGGCTGCATCTCTGACGGATCTTTTATTTGGCTCAGTTTCTTTTCAAAAGTCTGCACATCCTTGACGGATAATTATGCTCAGTTTCCTTTAATTAAAAAAATATCCCATTTCCATTTGGAATAAACTGGCTATTTTCATGTTTTCCTATACGCTGCGTTTCAAAACATTTAAATAGGCTGACGAATCAATTTTGCTCAGTTCCTTTTAATGGCTGCATCTCTGACAAATCTATAAAACTCAGTTATTCTTTCAATTCAAAAAGCAATGGATTGTTCATTTCCCAGTGACCATGCGGGCGAAGCTGCGGGTAACAGCTAGTATATATATATATATATATATATATTCTTTATTAAAAGCCCATAACTATATATACATGTATATTATTCTTAAATTACATTAAAACTTTTTCAACTATGTATTTTATCCTACGATTAAATATACCAAACACTGATCAAATACTATTTCGACGAGTAATTTAACAAGTATTTACAAAAAATTATTTACATTAATACGTTATATAAGTTTTTTTAACATTCAATCGCCTAGAACTAGAATGCTCTTGCTTCATGGCTAGCCCCGACTGCGTTGCATCCCTAGGGCACCTCGCGATTGTGGGTAATTGTTTCACGCATGTAGCAAGAGTGACAGAGACAAATGACGCGGATTATAATCATTATTCACAATTATTATCTTAATAATTCAAAAAGCGTTGACGTATATCCGTAACTCTCACCCGCCGACCCTGGACGCAGTCAAGAATGGCCAGAACAAGCCTGGTAATTTTGTGTTTCACCGCGAACTCAAGCAGATCAAACGTGTTCTGCGCTGTCAAGCGATTCATCAATTTATTCACACATTTCTGCTCTAAACCTGGTATCATGTAATAAGAAGCAAGAAGGATCTGCTCCAAGCCAGTTGCAGGCAGCTTGCGCAAATATATGTAATCTTTTAGGTGCTGCAACGTCTGTGTCGAAGTGCCTGGGATGTCGACGTGACCTTCTGTAGTCTCTCGCCAGCTGCCGCTGAGCATTCGCCTTAATACGTCGCTAGAAGCTGCAAGGACTGCTTTATGTACTTTCACTGATCCATCCTCTCCGCGGAGCTCAAAGTCGGTTAGTTCAGTATCATCGTGAAGCGATTCGAATGAGCTGACGTGTACTGTATCCATGACGACTGAGACGTCGAACACCCGCACTTGATTGTCCTCCTTAATCAAATGATAATTATAATCAGACAGAAATCTTTTTGCTACAATGGATAATTTATTGCTGGATATAGTGATAGAGTAGGTCAAGTCGTCTTCTTGGCAGTTTTTAAAAAACCTGACAAGGATCAGAACATTGTTCGTAACGTCTTTCACATTAATTGCCATCATATGGAAGGTAAACCCGCTAATCGAAAACTCGGGGCTCACATCATATATTCTGTTCCCTACATTGCAATTGAATTGTAGTGCATTACCTCGTTGTACTAAATCAGTTATTTGCATTCTGGGGAAGAAAATAAAACGAGAAGTTAATAAAGGTAGTTAAATTTTAACGTGACTTGATACATTTTATTAGTGAAAAGGATTCCTCCTTTCTTTGGAGACAAATGATTTTGGGGCATAGAGGATTCTAACGCGCTGCATCATCTCGTGCGGAGATCACATGTCTTTGAAATATTTTTCTAGTAACGTTTAAAACATATATTTCGTCCCGAAAATTTGAAGGAAAATTAAAAAAAAATAGCACTAAAAATTGCAATTAACAATTTCATTGGCGACACCGGGGCATGCACCGTATGTAAGCGTGCTTCTTGACCACAATCCTTGAGCTTTTTTTTATAGGATAGGGTTACAAACGAGCACAAAGTCCACCTGATGGTAAGTGGTTGCTGTGGCCCATAGACATCTATATCTATCCTCGTTTGCGTATCAAAATGCAGATGCGTTGTCACCCGTGAGGACTAAGATGGAATGCCTCTTTTCCAGTAAAACGGGTCTCCGGTTCTCTACACTCACCATACGAAAAACAGCAGTTTACGCTGGTATTCTATGAGAGTGTGATCCTTCCCCGGTCGAGCCGACCCATTCGTGCTACAACTATACTACTAATATAGCTGCAGCATGGCTCTACCACGTAAATATAGCTAGCAAGGTTTTTAGATTTTTACGCTAAAAATCATAAATTGCAACATAAATGAACCGGCCAAGTGCGAGTCGGACTCGCGCTCCGAGGGTTCCACACAAATCCGTAGTTTAAAAGTATTAAACATATTTTTATTATATGATGTAACTAAAAATTTATGCTTTTCGTAATTTTTCCTTTATCTGTGCTACAATACGTTGCTTTGTACCAAATTTTAAGATTTTAAGTTCACGGGAAGTACCCTGTAGGTTTTGATTCCCTGATTCCCTTGCTATTGTCGAAAATTTGCGACATAAACGGCTGTATCTTTTGATTGCGTTGGCTTAGAAGTTTGATTTTTTCACAGCTCCAAGGAACAGTAGACTTAAGTATTTCATATGAATTTCAGCTTGATCCCTCCACGCGTTCCTGAGAAAAAGGGTCTTGACAGACAGACAGACAGACAGACAGACGGACAACAAAGTGATCCTATAAGGGTTCCGTTTTTTCCTTTTGAGGTACGGAACCCTAAAAATCACTCTAGCTCTGTGCGAGAATCGAAACTGTAACCCGCAGACAAAGCTAAGCCATTGCGCTACGAAGCTGTCAAAGTGCGTGATATATATATTTATGTATACTTGAAAATTGATCGTGGTGTTGTGAGGTAGAAGCTTAATTTCTTTGAAATCCCATCAAACAGAGAGCAGCACCTTTTTTTGATGAATATCGGCTTTCGAAGTGCTTTGTGCTGGTTCACCTTTTTTAGTCCATGATCTCTTGCGGTTAACATTCTTGTAGACAACTTACTTCTCATCCCTAGTGATAATGTGCTTCGAAAATGGATCATTTCTTTGACGTTTCAGAAGCAAATCACAGTCGTCGATGCGACAGCACATATTTCTTGAGACATGAGGATCACACCCACTTTGAGGGTAAGCTTAAGCATTTCAAATGATCATGAACGGTCGAATTCGATAAATTTAATGTTTAAGCCTTTATCAGCTTCAACTGTACTTCCAGAACTTTTCCAGAAATTTTGCAGACCAGTTTTGGCACTGGCGTTCTGTCAATACATTATCTTGGTAAACGTCAGATTTTTTTTTGCTTGAACAGCACTTTTACCTTTTGAATAGTAACATATTCAAAAGGGTACCAACCAAAAACTACTGCGTAAAATTAATCGAACATTTTCACAAGCATTCGCCAAAAACTAGACGACGGGGGGAATATACCGCCGACCATCCCGCGGTGTGAGTGCTCCATGCCGGATGTGCGGTTTACACAGCGCTCGGTTCGCAAAGCACTCTTCTCCCTGGACGTCAGCAAGTTGAGTGGGCCCGATGGAGTCCATCCCATTGTACTGAAGACGTGTGCTCCGGAGTTGGCACCGGTTTTAACGCGCCTTTTCCGGTACTCCTACTCCCAAGGCGTAGTCCCGAATTCATGGAAGACAGTTTTGGTCCACCCGATCCCTAAAAAAGGCGACCGCTCAGACCCGTCCAACTACAGGCCTATCTCCATCACCTCCTTGTTCTCCAAAATAATGGAATCCATTATAAACTGCCAGCTCATGAGGTACCTTGAGGATCACCAGCTGATTAATGACCGCCAGTACGGTTTTCGTCGGGGTCAATCAGCTGGTGATCTTCTGGTCTATCTGACTCATAGATGGGCGGAGGCAGTAGAGACCAAGGGGGAGGCATTGGCCGTTAGCTTGGACATAGCGAAGGCCTTCGATCGGGTCTGGCACAAAGCGCTTCTTTCAAAGCTTCCTTCCTATGGGCTTCCCGAGAAATTGTGCAAATGGATCACCAGTTTCCTTGCTGATCGGGGCATCAAAGTCATTGTAGACGGTGCATGCTCTGATTTCAAGCCTATCAACGCTGGTGTTCCACAAGGCTGCGTGCTATCACCAACGCTGTTTCTCCTGCATATCAATGATATGTTGCAAACTGGTAACATTCATTGCTATGCAGACGACAGCACTGGTGATGCTTTATATACCGGCCGTGCCAATATTTCTTGGGAAAACGTCGCCGAGTACCGGGACAAACTTGTGTCTGAAGTCGAGTCTTTGCGAGTCTCGGATTGGGGGCGACTAAATCTAGTCCAGTTCAGTCTCCAGAAAACACAAGCTTGCGCGTTTACCGCTAAAACGAACCCCTTTGTCGTATCTCCTCAGTTTCAAGGCACTCCCCTTGCTGCCTCAGCTAGCATCAGAATCCTTGGCGTCGACATATCGAATAGTGTGCAGTTTCGTGGTCACTTGGAAGGGAAGGCCAAATTGGCCTCTAAAAAGCTTGGCGTGCTCAGCAGAGCGAGACAGTATTTCATGCCGGCACATCGCTTGCAACTTTACAAAGCGCAAGTTCAGCCTCACATGGAATACTGTTCTCATCTCTGGGCCGGGGCACCCTAGTGACAGCTCTTTCTACTTGACCGCATCCAGCGCAGAGCGGTTCGAATCGTCGACGACCGAGTTCTTTCTGATCGGCTCCATACACTGGCACTGCGTAGAGATGTTGCATCTCTTTGAGTATTTTATCGCATCTATCACGGGGAGCGCTCTGAGGAATTGCTCGGACTAATTCCAGCCGCTCAATTTCACCATCGCACATCGCGACAAAACTCGCGTTACCATCCATACCATCTGGATGATTGGCGGTCCACTACTGGGCAATTTAGAAGAAGTTTTCTCTCTCGCACAACTTCCTTGTGGAATCGATTACCACCAGCGATTTTTCCGGACCGATACGAATTAGGGACCTTCAAGAAAAGAGCCTACTCCTTTTTAAAAGGCCGGCAACGCATCTGCGATTCCCCTGGTGTTGCGTTTGTTCATGGGCGGCGGTAGTCACCATCAAGTGAGCCGCATGCTCGTTTGCCCCCTCTTCTATAAAAAAAAGCATGCCTTGATATATGAGCTATCAAGATATATAATGGTGCATAACTAACCAAAGTGAATTTGGCTGTGAAAAAAAAGACTTCTCTGTTGGGAAAAAACTAAGTTACTTTCCGAACAACCTAATAATTAATGGGTTTGTAGTTATAGCTGGAGAGAGAAAATTGAAATGTTGTGATCACGCTTTAGTTTTTATGCTATGAGGAATATGCTATCCATGGCGACAGAGTAGTATTTTATTTCTGTGAAGACACAGTATCAGCAGCAGAGCTGCAATAAATTTTAAAACAGATGGTGTACCAAGTAGTACTAACTATTTTTAGGTCATGTTTGTGATCAAGGGTCAACATTTCCAACAGCAATAAGAAGCTTAGGGAAGATATAATTCGTAGACGGTATATTCAAGGTGTTCATGATGGAAAAATATTATTTATTCTAATTATTTTACAGATGGATCAGTTAACAATGCTGATCATGATTTAAGCAGAGAGAAAACCAGCGCGAAGTACTGAACACGTGTGCTCCGGAGAGGTTTACCTCTGCGTTTCGTTTGGTTAGTGCAGGTGGCCGGAGGCCCTTTTTACTGGAAATGAGGCAATCCATCTTAGTCCTCACGGGTGACAACGCATCTACATTTTGATTTGTAATAGAGGATAGATGTATATGTCTATGGGCCGCAGCAACCACTTACCATCAGGTGGACTGTGTGCTCGTTTGTCACCCTTATCCTATAAAAAAAAGCATATTTTTCGATCCACCTCGTCTCTTAGTTTAAGTTCGTATATTATAGTATAGACTCTATACTATAATATACGGCACGCAAATGACGTGGAAATGATTATATCACTATTCACAATTATTATCTTGATAATTCAAAAAGTGTTGATGCATATCCAAAACTTCCACCCACCCACTCTGGACGCAGTCACGAATGGCCAGAACAAGCCTGCTCACTTTGTGTTTCACCGCGAACTCTAGCAGGTCGCCCGCGTTCGGTGCTGTCAAGCTATTCATCAATTTATTCACACATTTCTGCTCTAAACCTGGTATCATGTAACAGGAAGCTAGAAGCAGAATCTGCTCCAAGCCAGTATCGGGCAGCGTGTGCAAATATATGTAATCTTTTAGGTGCTGCAACGTCTGTGTCGAAGTGCCTGGGATGTCGACGTGACCTTCTGTAGTCTCTCGCCAGCTGCCGCTGAGCATTTGCCTTAATACGTCGCTAGAAGCTGCAAGGACTGCTTTATGTACTTTCACTGATCCATCCTCTCCGCGGAGCTCAAAGTCGGTTAGTTCAGTATCATCGTGAAGCGCTTCGAATGAGCTGACGTGTACTGTATCCATGATGACCGAGATGTCGAACACCTGCAGTGGACTATGATACTCCCTAAGCAAATGATAAGTACCGTCATCAGATAGAAATCTTTTTGCTACAATGGTTAATTTACTGCTGGATACAGTGATGGAGTAGGTCAAACCGTCTTCTTGGCAGTGTTTAAAAAACCTGACAAAGATCAGAACATCGTTCGTATAGCCGTCTTCCACATTAATTGCCATCACTTGGAAGGTAGCGCACCCGCTAATCGAAAACTCGGGGCTCTTCTCATATATTCTGTTTCCTACATAGCAAGTGAATTCTAGCGCGTCAGCTCCTTGTTTCAAATCACTTGTTTGCATTCTGGGGAAGAAAATAAAACGAGAAGTTAATAAAGGCAGCTAAATTGTTACGTGACTTTTATTAGTGAAAAGGATTCCTCTTCTCGAAAATTAAAAGAAAAATAGCACTAAAAATTGCAATTAACAATTTCATTGGTGACACCGAGGCGTGCACCGTATGTTAGCCTGCTTCTTCATTTCAATCCTTGAGCTACTACTACTAGTTTTTAGATTTTTATTGGCTAGATAGGCAAATATCCTATTCAAAAATATTTTGAATTTAGGGGGCTACACTTCGATAATAGAATTCAAATAAACTTATTTTCACATTTGTGTGAGTCATACGTTACGTTGTAACTATTAGTCCAATATAATTTTAAACTTTCCTACTTTTCGGGAAAATTTAATGTATTGGCCACATTATTTCTTCACTTGTATGTGTTTCGTCTAGCGTAAACACAAGTTGATAACGCACACGTAGATTTTGTTCTTGCCCCACTTTTGAACGTCCGCTTTGTAGGGAACTATCGTTCTATAGTATGTGCCAAATCGATTGAGAAAAACGGACAATGACCTTTCGGTCGTTTAACCAGGGGTTACAAACCTTCAATATATAGGCACATTTTATATGTAGTACTTTCTTTATTTATAATGATTTTTTTATAATGATTGATATAATATATATTTATTAACTATTATTAAAAAGTTATGTGAAAGATCGCTGTAGAAGAAAAATCATCTATTGTTATAAAGTACTTTATTCATTTAACAACAAAAAACATTAATTTATAACACATATAAAGATTCGAGTGATAACGACACCGAATAAGTACGTACTTATGCAAAAGATAAAACTTTATTTTTAATATTATATAAGAACTTTATTTTTATTCGGTGCAATCATCACTCGTATCTTCACTTGATGAACTATCTGTAACATTAATTATAAAGCGATCTGCAGTTTGGTCAATTCTATCATCCATGCCACGCATTTTTTGTTCAACCTTAAGGACATGCTGAACACAGTTTTTCCATTTATCTGGCGTGATTTGAGTTAAACCATCTTTAAGTAAATTTTTAACATCTTTTAACTTGAAAGTTGTATTTTTTCGTGCAACGTACCCTTTCACATCTGCCCACACAAGTTCAATGGGGTTAAGCTCACAGTGATAAGGAGGTAACCTTACCACTGTGATGCTTTTTTCTTTTGCCATCTCGTCGGTGACGTAACTTCGATAGTTATCTTTAACTGCCTTTATTTTTTCCATTAAGTGGGTCTTTGTGTCCGAGGGCACGTATGCGATCTGTTTAGATTTTAGCCATTCCTGCATATTTTGTTTCCGCCAAGACATTGTTGGGGTTTTTTCTAAACGTCTGGAGTGGTAACTAGCGTTATCCATAACTATGACATCGCCGCTTTGCAGTTTTTCTATTACTTTTCTAAACCAGTCCTCGAAATGGAGAGCGTCCATACTCTCATGGTAGTCACCAGTAGATGATGATTCAAATACCCAATCACATCCCTCCAAAAAGCCATTTTCATTGCCAACGTGTACAACTATTAATCGCTTTCCTTTACCCGAAGGGGCTTTCGCGCCAGTAGAGTAGCCTTCTAACCGTGATTGACGAGAAGATTCAATTGTGGTGTCTTCCCATACCTTTCCCATAGTATGACCTGCGTTAATCCATGTTTCGTCAAGGTAAAAAATGTTACGTCCCTCGTTTCTTAATATTTGTATTTCTCTCAAATATCTGGTACGCCACAGAACTATCTCTGGGCGATCTATTAGACCACTTTTTCTGTTTCTCTTTATATATTTGAATTTTAAATGGCGCAACACACGTCGCAGGGAAGTTTTGCTCAAGTTTGGCAACTGGTCATCTTGATTTATACTGAGCAAAATTTTGTCTAAAGTCGGTAATTCTCCTGCAAGAAAGAACTGATGCACTTTCGCTCTTATAGCCGATTTATCAAAATCGTCCAACTTGTCAATTACAGACTTTTTTCTTTTATTAATTATTCCCTTTTCTGGTATTTTATGGGAATCTCTATACACGCTTAATACGCGATATATAGTGCTCTTGCTGACTCCTGAGATCTCCGAAACCTTTTCTACCATATTAACGTTTGAAGGATACATGTCTTCGGGCCAGGTGTTTTTGACATATTTGTATACATTAATGATAATCTCTTGTTCCCCGACCGACAAAGTGGTAGGTTTTCTCTTTTTTACTGGTGACGTTAAAGGTGCTCCAGAAGATGGGCCTGTAAATAAATGACAAAAATATACTACCATAGTACTACATCACATAAATACATATTGTTTTAGAAAATAAATACCACATGGTCACATAAAAAGAGCGCTTTAAGAAATAGAAAGGCTACGTCGTCGCATTTGTACCTATTTGTACGTACCTGCTACGTTTATTATGGGTCGGCGACGTCTCTTTCCACTTGATGTTGAAGGACCGGGTCCTTCACCAAATTCTCCTGAACTCATGTCGATTTAGTAACGACCGTCACAGTAAAACTAATATAACAGATTCAAAAAACAAAAACTTAACGATATAACAAATTTAACAGTAAAAACTCAACTAAAACAATGCAATGAATGCTATGAATTACCCGAGACGTACACACGCAAGCGCTATCCGAACACGAATGAAAACAAAATGGCGGACCGGCCCAAAAAAGGTGACGCATCTCTGGCTGCCATTGTCACGTTTCTTTTAGAACGAACTGACGTAACGCGCGTTTTGTTTATTTTAAAGGGATGAATTTGCAAAAGCTCAATATGGTGATTATATTGCTTCAAATATTTTTTTAATATGAAACTGTTATTAAATGAATTGCTGCGTTACTTACCATAAATTGAAATATAAAATATAACACATTTTTCGCGATGTACCGTAAGATTTTACTATGTTTATAGGAACCACAGACAATATTATTTAAGAAACAAAAAAACAAAACATATGTGCTGACCTAGAAGTGGGAATAATATCAATATTTAAATATTGTTATCACATCTAAATTGAGATTTTGTAAGTTACGCCTTTTGACACTCGGCTCATATCTGAGGTCATTGTCCGTTTTTCTCAATCGATATGGCACATACTATAGGTGTTATTATTCTAAGCTAAATAATAAATACCAGTTCCATTAACCGATTCGTTGCGGCACCAATGTTTTGTAGCGGAACAAATTTTTCAAACACGCCGGGCGTGTCAAGCGCCACAGACAAATCCGCCATGTGTAAAAGTAATGTTCTTTTTTATGTTTTTTTTTACTTGTTTAGACCTAATAAAGTTTATTTGACATCAAACATAGGTTACAAATGGAAGGATACTTGTTTTTAGTGGGTAACTACGTGTTTTTTTCACGCGTTTTCTTTGAAATTGAGAGTAAGTGACTTTTTTATGAAGAGATTACAAACCTTTTGTACTATTTTTTGTTGTTATAAAAAATCATTTATATAAGTAGGTACAGCTAAATCACCCTGGAAACTTTGGTTTTTATTAAATTAAATTTTCACCTAATAATAACATTTGTAAATATCAAACAATGAAGAACCTTAATTTGAAAAAAAGATAAGGTATAATCTTTGATTATATACATGTCTAGATAGAGCGTTGCGCTGCAATCGCAACAAAACCGACCGGCCCGTTTTGAAGCGCTTGTGTGCATATTACGCACACAAGTATGCGTTACTACTATTGTTTAACAAGCGCGCTGCGTCACTCGGGGGCGAGCCGAGTGATGCCAGCTCTTGAATATTTCCCATTAGATTTAAGTACATACTCATTTGACTTTAATTTTTTTTACTTATTTGATTTGCCTAGTTATAAAATAAAATGATGAATTGTAATTTTAATTTAATTTCATTTTAATTATCAGTATTAGTCAATATATGTACATTTTAACTTGCTCACTTATAAAAATAGTGATTTAATATATTATGTCAAATCGTTTTCGTATGTGTACTATGTACAACTATTTGTCATCTTTGATGTAGGTACCATGTTTAGCGAATAAATAACTAATCATTTTTTGGTATTTATATTACTTTTGGTATTTATGTATTTTAGTTATAGTTTTGTAAACATATAAATGAAAATTTTATATACATAAATATCAATAAAATAAAATACAAAAATTAATAATTAAAACCCAACCAGATGGGAATCCTCGGCAGGGTAGATGAAACGGCTGAGACTTTGATTGTAGACTTTGATTATATACTTTGCTTAATAAGGAAATCTGAAACCCAAAATATTAGAAAGAACTAACAAAAATACTATTTAGTGTATAACGTCACGGGTTTCCTTTATTTTTTGTAGGTAAATTATCATGTACTGATCAAATAAATAATGAAATTTTAAAATAATAATGTTCTCTTGATCGAAAGATGATGTAATGATATTTGTATTTTGTCTCCCATAGTCTCGCCAAATCTCTCTAGTAATAAGCTGACAACACCGGCTAATGAAACAAACCTACCAAATAACGAATTAAAATATCGTGTTTTCTTAATATAATAGCGGTTAAATAACAAAACTTGCTGATGAAAAGTGATCATGGTGTTATTATACGGTTTTCCCACATAATTACGATACAATTTGACAGCACAAACCGGCATAATTAATTATTTTTCGTGAGCACGTTATCCTTAAGTGATTCAAATGACACTGACGTAAGGGAGAAGCGAGTCTACCAATTTTAGTAGACTTTATTTGCGCCGTTTGGTACGGTCAATGTGGCATCTAGACATGTATATAATCAAAGGGTATAATATCATTCATTGATATTTACAAATGTTAAATATTATTTAATGTTATACAAATGTAAAAGTAAAGTCGATCTGAAAACTTCTAATTAGTAAGAATAGCAAAACAAGTGTTTTCAAAAGGAAACAAATGCCGGCGCTATACGGCGGCGGATTGACAAAAGACTATTTAGTAGCGAACTTTTTTATGCATGAACGGTTTCGAACTGTTTCAAGCAAAAATAAACCTTATACCATATTACAAGAGCACAGTCTACTTCGTAGGTCTATTTGGCCATATGATAGTAATAAGTCGGCAGTTCAACCATTTGAAACATAATTAAACAATAAGACAAACGCATTGTTTTTTTTAACAGGAGACTTGTTTTCCAGAAATTCATTTACAACTTGAGTTTGTGAGGGATTGCAATGAGTGCTATTATTTGTTACTTATTAGACAATTTTAGATTTAAAACCCACAAAGTAAAAATAGTACCACGTACACGTTAAAAGAAGGTTGTCAACCCCTAAAAATTTCAAATTTTCAAAATATCCAGAAACGAAGCTGCATACATGAACTACTCGCAAAATAATGAATATTTTGTTCTGGATAAATTTTCCAAAAAAGCAATTTGAGTGAGTTATAACGATTTTTAAAAAGACACGACTCGCGTGTCATACGCCACACGCAAAAGTAATCGATGGCACGCCTGGCGTGTCACCAGCACTGAACCCGTTATATACTTTACCCTTATCTTTCCATGTTAAGGGTGATTTTTATTTTCAAAATTTTACCTGCCTTGAAGTGTTAATATTCCAGGACTGTATTTAATGATTAAGCTTTTAATCATTTTTTTATTTAATTAACCTATATTTTAATAAAAAAAATCATTAAAATCTTTAATAAACAAAGAAGGTATAATAGAACATGCATAATAATAATAATAATATGATTTATAGACAAATTCAGAATCCTCCTCCTTATTTGAAGTCAGTTTAAAAAAGAAAACATGCATTAAGTTATTTTTATTAATTATTAGTTGTTGTTCATTGTAGGTCATTCAGCAATAGAATAAGTGAGTAAACAAAAACAAAACAATTATTTAAATATATGTATACATAATATTATTATCCTGTATGGCACATATATAGAATGTAGCACAGAAACAAACTTTTTTTTATTCAATATAGATTATAAATAATACTCATTGAAAGTCACTCTTTTGTTTCATTTACAACTGGTTCGGAAAAAACCTCTGCCTTGGGAAGAACCAGCCAAAAACGTGACAGAATAAAAATATATAACAGCTTACAATCATGTACATAACACAATTAACAACACTAAACAAATTAGAAATAGCTTGGTAGTGATCACCTCATTCCACACCTACCAGATGTTTATTATAAATATATGTTGTCAAAAATGTTAAAACAAAAATGTTGTGATATCTTTATATACATTCTATATATTATATAAAAGATGTTGTAAGTGACTGGCTCATCTATCAACGCACAGCACAAACTGCTACATGTAGAAATCTGAAATTGGGACAGTAGCTGCCCTTTATGACATAGGCATCCACTAAGACAGGATTTTGGAAAATTCAAACTAAGAGGGTGCAATAGGGTATAACTGTTTGTATGAAACTTTTTATTTTACAGGGAGATTGAATAAAATTTGCTTAAAAGTACTCAGTAAATAAAATAAATGAATATGATGTATTTTGTGAAGTTTTCACAGCCGAAGGCCAGAGGTGAACACCCTCAATTGTATGAAGAAAAAATAACTGCAATTGAGAATTTCTTGACATAAAACCATATACCTAATTCACCAGGGGGGCTACACGCAACTCTTATTGCAGGTCAGTTTGTAAACTGAACTGCCTTGCTTTTCATACTATGAACATGTCTTATTGCAGCCCAACCTGTGATGATGTATCGAAACATTTCAGTGACTGGCAAGCTAGCTGATGGTAAGTGGTTCTTATGGCCCATAGACATCTATACATTGATCCTTGATTAAGAATTAATATGCAGATGTGTAATCACCCCTGAGGACTAAGATGGAATGCCTCATATACAATACAAATGGTCTACAGTTCTCTACGTACACATAAATTAGGGTTATTCCATTTATCCACCCTAAAAAAAACCACCCTAGAGTGGATAGTTAGAAACATGTTCGTTTATCCACCCCAGATGGGGTGGATAAGCGGAATTCATATACGATTTTTCTCCCTTGGTTGTGTACAGTCATTTATAAAAACCTGATAGAAATTGGCCTAAGATTACTTAGTAGACATTAGCATACTTATAAAAAAAATACATATATACATCTTGTTTAAAGGTTAAAACTTAAATACTTATAATTGTTTAATTACATGGATATGGGTGTGACATAATTTACGTCATTGAATAATGATGATAATATGTCGTTTGATAATTAATATGAAGAGCCATAGCTCAAGGAATATTTGGAATTCATTTGGAGTCTCACAGAACTAGAAATTCATTGGAATCTTGGCATAAAACAATATCAAATGAAATTAAAGACAAACATCCAAATTTAGTATTTACGATTGCTTGCAAAAACGCCTAGATTTTTGCTAACACATGTAACAAAGAAATTTAGAAACGATTACAAATGTACATAAGAGACGAATACTCAACAATAAAATTAGTGTTGGTCATTTCAATAGACATATTGCAGAATTTATACGTTACTTATTATTATTTAAAACGAAGAAGTTTAATTTGGTTTAAAAGCAATACGTAATATGATTTTTGTATAAGTAAGTTAGTGGTTATTTCAAATTTATCATAATATATTAAAGTATGAATATATTTTCTGCTGAACTATACTTGGGGTGGAAAGGTGGAACAACAATCAAAGAGTGAATTCCGAGTAGGTACCCACCCTAGGGTTGATAAACGGATAACCCATAATGCCCCATCCACACGCTTGGCAAACAACGGCGAACAGCATACACCAAACAGCAATCACGAACGTGTGGATAGCTGTTCGCCTGTTTGTTTGTTTGTTTGTATGTGAATGCCAGTGATCGGCGTTGGTGTCGGTTTTTGTGCACCGATCAAAGGGTGTTCGACAAACGTGTTTGCTATGTATCCACACGTTTGGCAATCAGTCAGTAGTACGCGCGAGCTTGCGGCTTGCGGGCGGCGGAAGGAGTTACTAGTGGCTATTATTATTATACTCTACGCCTATGTTACCAATCCGAAATTTGTCTCGGAGGTAAATATGATTTCAGAAGTTGAGTTTACTACCCATAGAATTATAATTCTATGTTTCTACCAATTCTACTTCGAAAAGTTAGTAGATCTACCACCTATTTTTTTTTAAGTTTTCTATAGACCTGCCAATAATAATGTGATTGACTCCTAATAAATGTTTCTATTGGGTAACAAATATTTACCTCTTTTTATAAGGAGCCTCGTGTGAAAGCAGGATCATTGATCATCAATTCCCAAAATAAAATCCGAAAAAATTATATAAGATTAGTATATACTATATATCGATAAGTTTAGTATATCCTGATTTAATAGTTTTTAGACTTTCTTAGTTACACAACAAGGAACCCTTATAGTTTCGCCATGTCCGTCGGTCCGTCCGTCCGCGATTTTGCTCAGACCCTAAGTGTTACAAATCTGTAATTTTCATAGAAAAGACCTTAGACCTAGCTACATTAATAACTTTGAAATGTTATTGTAAGCTGTTAAAATTAAACATTTTATGAATAAAACGGCTCATATGCATTACTACTATTAGTTTTGGCGAAGCGCTTAAAAAATCAGTATATCATTTTCCTTCCATAAAAAATAAACAATGGTGCGTTTTGAAAATATTGCTATTACATTGTATAAGGCGCTTCAAATAAAAAGATAATATATTATGTTAAAAGTAAATACTTAACTTAACTTATCTTCACGCACAATCCCTGACGGGGTAGCCAGAGAGAACAAATCGCCAAGTGTCACGATCCTTACATACCTCTTTCGCTTCTTTCAGATTCATTATCTGCTTCATACATTAAAAGTAAATAGATTCAATATAATGTCGAACGAAATTTCAGGGTTTTAACAGTGGTAGAGCCACGCGGCAGCTTTTGCTGTCGCACGGATGGGCCGGCTTGAACCGGGGTCGTACCACGACCTCACAGAATACCAGCGTGAAGTAGAGGTTTACCTCTGCGTTTCGCTTGGTGAGTGCAGGTGACCGGAGGCCCTTTTTACTGGAAATGAGGCATTCCATCCTAGTCCTCACGGGTGACAACGCATCTACATTTTGATTTGTAATAAAGGATAGATGTAGATGTCTATGGGCCGCAGCAACCCCTTATCATCAGGTGGACTGTGTGCTCGTTTGTCACCCTTAACCTATAAAAAAATGGGTTAGATTCCCCGGTCAAAAATTAATTTCATAAAAATTTGTTTTTAGATTAATTTAGAGTCACGTATTACATAATAATCAGCAATGCAATACGAATAAAAGCGTTCAAACCAAACTTATTTAAACCTGAAGACAATTTATAACAGAGATAATTGAGAATTCATTTGAGATTCTATGGTGTGTAAAATCTTCAATACAATAACATTGAGAGCAATTCATATTGCCTTATTTTTAAATAAAAATAGGTCAACCCGAAAGTAATCGCTGCCACAAGCTCGTCGTCCGTCATGTTTGCCTACCCGGAATATACTAGCACGTTCGCCGAGCGTGTGGATGCCGAGCGTGTGGATGCCGTGTTTGTGTTGGGTGAATGTGGTCGGTGTTTGTTCGTGTATTGCCGCCTCTACACGTTGGCCAACACGCTGGCGAATGTGTTGGCCAACAACGATGGCCATCGTGTGGAGCGGGTGTTTAAGCTACGTTGGTACGTATTGGGACGATGGCCCACAAGTTGGCGCGAGATCCGTCTGGTGTCGGTTTTTTACAAAAGATCAAAGGGTTGTGGCAGAGTATTGGCCGCCGCGTCCACACGTTGGGCGCACGTTTAGTTTGCTACGAGCTCTCAGAGTGATTGCACGCACGCACGCTTAAATTTTATATGCACGCATCGTAACTAGTGTCTACATAACGGCAGTAACAATGACCAATGAATAAACTTTTCGCTTTATAGAGCCCTACCAAGCTGAAAATTGTTTGTAAAACACAAGTCTTTTTAAAAAAAATGTTATTATACACAGGATATTCTCCTGTATCGTGGAGGCAGTTAAGAAACATAAATTGCATAAGGACAAACATTCAGACCCGGAGAAATTATGTGCAGGCTATACAAATACTTGTTCCGTGCGGGATTTGAACCCGCGGCCCCCAGGGCAGCAACTCATTGCTAAGCCACTACGCCACGGAGCCGTCAAGAAATAAAATTTATTTTTTCCATTTCTTTTTGATCACCCTTATCTTATACACATTCACGTTGTAGTGATTGATGTATTCATTTATTTATTGATGTATTAATGCTATATTATAGGTAGCATACTAAAATCAAATTAAAAAGTAGGATACTAAAATCATGTTTTTACTGTCTTTATTATTCCCTATTAGTTTCTTTATTTCGTTAATAATACTTTAATTTTTAGCTATGGAAGAGCGAAACCACCTGTTACAGGCATTATTTTGCTTACTAGGTGACCTCGATCACTGATCGTATAATGTAACTTTAATGTTTGACAAAATAAATTATTTATTATTATTATTATTTAGTTTTATTCTATAATTATATAATAAGAATAACCCTTTTTAAAAAGGCTTTGTTTAATAAAATTTTACAACAGTTTTATAGACAGGCTTCGAATATTTTCCAGGCCTTAGTTGTAAAAGTGTTAATTATACCTATGCCTAGGTGTGTTAATGTTTATATACTTTACTTATCTGTATAACGTTAGTGTATAATAAAGAAATATTAAAAATTTATATTAAAAATATTAAATATTAAAAATAGTGAAAATGAAATAAAAAAATAGTGGTATGCTGTGAATAAATAAACCGCAGCAGCCGTTAGCGCATCAATAATCATTTTAATAAATTCGTCCGCACATTGGCCTGAACCGAAGCAAACTGAACGACCTTCCAACGTGTGGACGCGATCACAATTTCTTGGCCAATATCTCTGCCAACACATTCGCCACTGTGTTGGTCAACGTGAAGAGCCGCCGTATGGTGAATGTGGCGAACACCAAGCGTGTGGAGGCGGCATAAAAATTATCTTCATTTATCACGACAACAGCATAAGTACTAATTCCACTAGTTAGGTACTTATACAAATACAATCAAACATTTGCTTAGTTTAAATACTATAACTACTATAGTATTTAAACTAAGCAAATGTTTGATTGTATTTGTATAAGTACCTAACTAGTGGAATTAGTACTTATGCTGTTGTCGTGATAAATGAAGATAATTTTTATGCCGCCTCCACACGCTTGGTGTTCGCCACATTCACCATACGGCGGCTCTTCACGTTGGCCAACACAGTGGCGAATGTGTTGGCAGAGATATTGGCCAAGAAATTGTGATCGCGTCCACACGTTGGAAGGTCGTTCAGTTTGCTTCGGTTCAGGCCAATGTGCGGACGAATTTATTAAAATGATTATTGATGCGCTAACGGCTGCTGCGGTTTATTTATTCACAGCATACCACTATTTTTTTATTTCATTTTCACTATTTTTAATATTTAATATTTTTAATATAAATTTTTAATATTTCTTTATTATACACTAACGTTATACAGATAAGTAAAGTATATAAACATTAACACACCTAGGCATAGGTATAATTAACACTTTTACAACTAAGGCCTGGAAAATATTCGAAGCCTGTCTATAAAACTGTTGTAAAATTTTATTAAACAAAGCCTTTTTAAAAAGGGTTATTCTTATTATATAATTATAGAATAAAACTAAATAATAATAATAATAAATAATTTATTTTGTCAAACATTAAAGTTACATTATACGATCAGTGATCGAGGTCACCTAGTAAGCAAAATAATGCCTGTAACAGGTGGTTTCGCTCTTCCATAGCTAAAAATTAAAGTATTATTAACGAAATAAAGAAACTAATAGGGAATAATAAAGACAGTAAAAACATGATTTTAGTATCCTACTTTTTAATTTGATTTTAGTATGCTACCTATAATATAGCATTAATACATCAATAAATAAATGAATACATCAATCACTACAACGTGAATGTGTATAAGATAAGGGTGATCAAAAAGAAATGGAAAAAATAAATTTTATTTCTTGACGGCTCCGTGGCGTAGTGGCTTAGCAATGAGTTGCTGCCCTGGGGGCCGCGGGTTCAAATCCCGCACGGAACAAGTATTTGTATAGCCTGCACATAATTTCTCCGGGTCTGAATGTTTGTCCTTATGCAATTTATGTTTCTTAACTGCCTCCACGATACAGGAGAATATCCTGTGTATAATAACATTTTTTTTAAAAAGACTTGTGTTTTACAAACAATTTTCAGCTTGGTAGGGCTCTATAAAGCGAAAAGTTTATTCATTGGTCATTGTTACTGCCGTTATGTAGACACTAGTTACGATGCGTGCATATAAAATTTAAGCGTGCGTGCGTGCAATCACTCTGAGAGCTCGTAGCAAACTAAACGTGCGCCCAACGTGTGGACGCGGCGGCCAATACTCTGCCACAACCCTTTGATCTTTTGTAAAAAACCGACACCAGACGGATCTCGCGCCAACTTGTGGGCCATCGTCCCAATACGTACCAACGTAGCTTAAACACCCGCTCCACACGATGGCCATCGTTGTTGGCCAACACATTCGCCAGCGTGTTGGCCAACGTGTAGAGGCGGCAATACACGAACAAACACCGACCACATTCACCCAACACAAACACGGCATCCACACGCTCGGCATCCACACGCTCGGCGAACGTGCTAGTATATTCCGGGTAGGCAAACATGACGGACGACGAGCTTGTGGCAGCGATTACTTTCGGGTTGACCTATTTTTATTTAAAAATAAGGCAATATGAATTGCTCTCAATGTTATTGTATTGAAGATTTTACACACCATAGAATCTCAAATGAATTCTCAATTATCTCTGTTATAAATTGTCTTCAGGTTTAAATAAGTTTGGTTTGAACGCTTTTATTCGTATTGCATTGCTGATTATTATGTAATACGTGACTCTAAATTAATCTAAAAACAAATTTTTATGAAATTAATTTTTGACCGGGGAATCTAACCCATTTTTTTATAGGTTAAGGGTGACAAACGAGCACACAGTCCACCTGATGATAAGGGGTTGCTGCGGCCCATAGACATCTACATCTATCCTTTATTACAAATCAAAATGTAGATGCGTTGTCACCCACCCGTGAGGACTAGGATGGAATGCCTCATTTCCAGTAAAAAGGGCCTCCGGTCACCTGCACTCACCAAGCGAAACGCAGAGGTAAACCTCTACTTCACGCTGGTATTCTGTGAGGTCGTGGTACCACCCCGGTTCAAGCCGGCCCATCCGTGCGACAGCAAAAGCTGCCGCGTGGCTCTACCACTGTTAAAACCCTGAAATTTCGTTCGACATTATATTGAATCTATTTACTTTTAATGTATGAAGCAGATAATGAATCTGAAAGAAGCGAAAGAGGTATGTAAGGATCGTGACACTTGGCGATTTGTTCTCTCTGGCTACCCCGTCAGGGATTGTGCGTGAAGATAAGTTAAGTTAAGTATTTACTTTTAACATAATATATTATCTTTTTATTTGAAGCGCCTTATACAATGTAATAGCAATATTTTCAAAACGCACCATTGTTTATTTTTTATGGAAGGAAAATGATATACTGATTTTTTAAGCGCTTCGCCAAAACTAATAGTAGTAATGCATATGAGCCGTTTTATTCATAAAATGTTTAATTTTAACAGCTTACAATAACATTTCAAAGTTATTAATGTAGCTAGGTCTAAGGTCTTTTCTATGAAAATTACAGATTTGTAACACTTAGGGTCTGAGCAAAATCGCGGACGGACGGACCGACGGACATGGCGAAACTATAAGGGTTCCTTGTTGTGTAACTAAGAAAGTCTAAAAACTATTAAATCAGGATATACTAAACTTATCGATATATAGTATATACTAATCTTATATAATTTTTTCGGATTTTATTTTGGGAATTGATGATCAATGATCCTGCTTTCACACGAGGCTCCTTATAAAAAGAGGTAAATATTTGTTACCCAATAGAAACATTTATTAGGAGTCAATCACATTATTATTGGCAGGTCTATAGAAAACTTAAAAAAAAATAGGTGGTAGATCTACTAACTTTTCGAAGTAGAATTGGTAGAAACATAGAATTATAATTCTATGGGTAGTAAACTCAACTTCTGAAATCATATTTACCTCCGAGACAAATTTCGGATTGGTAACATAGGCGTAGAGTATAATAATAATAGCCACTAGTAACTCCTTCCGCCGCCCGCAAGCCGCAAGCTCGCGCGTACTACTGACTGATTGCCAAACGTGTGGATACATAGCAAACACGTTTGTCGAACACCCTTTGATCGGTGCACAAAAACCGACACCAACGCCGATCACTGGCATTCACATACAAACAAACAAACAAACAGGCGAACAGCTATCCACACGTTCGTGATTGCTGTTTGGTGTATGCTGTTCGCCGTTGTTTGCCAAGCGTGTGGATGGGGCATTATGGGTTATTCCGTTTATCAACCCTAGGGTGGGTACCTACTCGGAATTCACTCTTTGATTGTTGTTCCACCTTTCCACCCCAAGTATAGTTCAGCAGAAAATATATTCATACTTTAATATATTATGATAAATTTGAAATAACCACTAACTTACTTATACAAAAATCATATTACGTATTGCTTTTAAACCAAATTAAACTTCTTCGTTTTAAATAATAATAAGTAACGTATAAATTCTGCAATATGTCTATTGAAATGACCAACACTAATTTTATTGTTGAGTATTCGTCTCTTATGTACATTTGTAATCGTTTCTAAATTTCTTTGTTACATGTGTTAGCAAAAATCTAGGCGTTTTTGCAAGCAATCGTAAATACTAAATTTGGATGTTTGTCTTTAATTTCATTTGATATTGTTTTATGCCAAGATTCCAATGAATTTCTAGTTCTGTGAGACTCCAAATGAATTCCAAATATTCCTTGAGCTATGGCTCTTCATATTAATTATCAAACGACATATTATCATCATTATTCAATGACGTAAATTATGTCACACCCATATCCATGTAATTAAACAATTATAAGTATTTAAGTTTTAACCTTTAAACAAGATGTATATATGTATTTTTTTTATAAGTATGCTAATGTCTACTAAGTAATCTTAGGCCAATTTCTATCAGGTTTTTATAAATGACTGTACACAACCAAGGGAGAAAATCTGAAGAAAAATCGTATATGAATTCCGCTTATCCACCCCATCTGGGGTGGATAAACGAACATGTTTCTAACTATCCACTCTAGGGTGGTTTTTTTTAGGGTGGATAAATGGAATAACCCTAATTTATGTGTACGTAGAGAACTGTAGACCATTTGTATTGTATATGAGGCATTCCATCTTAGTCCTCAGGGGTGATTACACATCTGCATATTAATTCTTAATCAAGGATCAATGTATAGATGTCTATGGGCCATAAGAACCACTTACCATCAGCTAGCTTGCCAGTCACTGAAATGTTTCGATACATCATTACAGGTTGGGCTGCAATAAGACATGTTCATAGTATGAAAAGCAAGGCAGTTCAGTTTACAAACTGACCTGCAATAAGAGTTGCGTGTAGCCCCCCTGGTGAATTAGGTATATGGTTTTATGTCAAGAAATTCTCAATTGCAGTTATTTTTTCTTCATACAATTGAGGGTGTTCACCTCTGGCCTTCGGCTGTGAAAACTTCACAAAATACATCATATTCATTTATTTTATTTACTGAGTACTTTTAAGCAAATTTTATTCAATCTCCCTGTAAAATAAAAAGTTTCATACAAACAGTTATACCCTATTGCACCCTCTTAGTTTGAATTTTCCAAAATCCTGTCTTAGTGGATGCCTATGTCATAAAGGGCAGCTACTGTCCCAATTTCAGATTTCTACATGTAGCAGTTTGTGCTGTGCGTTGATAGATGAGCCAGTCACTTACAACATCTTTTATATAATATATAGAATGTATATAAAGATATCACAACATTTTTGTTTTAACATTTTTGACAACATATATTTATAATAAACATCTGGTAGGTGTGGAATGAGGTGATCACTACCAAGCTATTTCTAATTTGTTTAGTGTTGTTAATTGTGTTATGTACATGATTGTAAGCTGTTATATATTTTTATTCTGTCACGTTTTTGGCTGGTTCTTCCCAAGGCAGAGGTTTTTTCCGAACCAGTTGTAAATGAAACAAAAGAGTGACTTTCAATGAGTATTATTTATAATCTATATTGAATAAAAAAAAGTTTGTTTCTGTGCTACATTCTATATATGTGCCATACAGGATAATAATATTATGTATACATATATTTAAATAATTGTTTTGTTTTTGTTTACTCACTTATTCTATTGCTGAATGACCTACAATGAACAACAACTAATAATTAATAAAAATAACTTAATGCATGTTTTCTTTTTTAAACTGACTTCAAATAAGGAGGAGGATTCTGAATTTGTCTATAAATCATATTATTATTATTATTATGCATGTTCTATTATACCTTCTTTGTTTATTAAAGATTTTAATGATTTTTTTTATTAAAATATAGGTTAATTAAATAAAAAAATGATTAAAAGCTTAATCATTAAATACAGTCCTGGAATATTAACACTTCAAGGCAGGTAAAATTTTGAAAATAAAAATCACCCTTAACATGGAAAGATAAGGGTAAAGTATATAACGGGTTCAGTGCTGGTGACACGCCAGGCGTGCCATCGATTACTTTTGCGTGTGGCGTATGACACGCGAGTCGTGTCTTTTTAAAAATCGTTATAACTCACTCAAATTGCTTTTTTGGAAAATTTATCCAGAACAAAATATTCATTATTTTGCGAGTAGTTCATGTATGCAGCTTCGTTTCTGGATATTTTGAAAATTTGAAATTTTTAGGGGTTGACAACCTTCTTTTAACGTGTACGTGGTACTATTTTTACTTTGTGGGTTTTAAATCTAAAATTGTCTAATAAGTAACAAATAATAGCACTCATTGCAATCCCTCACAAACTCAAGTTGTAAATGAATTTCTGGAAAACAAGTCTCCTGTTAAAAAAAACAATGCGTTTGTCTTATTGTTTAATTATGTTTCAAATGGTTGAACTGCCGACTTATTACTATCATATGGCCAAATAGACCTACGAAGTAGACTGTGCTCTTGTAATATGGTATAAGGTTTATTTTTGCTTGAAACAGTTCGAAACCGTTCATGCATAAAAAAAGTTCGCTACTAAATAGTCTTTTGTCAATCCGCCGCCGTATAGCGCCGGCATTTGTTTCCTTTTGAAAACACTTGTTTTGCTATTCTTACTAATTAGAAGTTTTCAGATCGACTTTACTTTTACATTTGTATAACATTAAATAATATTTAACATTTGTAAATATCAATGAATGATATTATACCCTTTGATTATATACATGTCTAGATGCCACATTGACCGTACCAAACGGCGCAAATAAAGTCTACTAAAATTGGTAGACTCGCTTCTCCCTTACGTCAGTGTCATTTGAATCACTTAAGGATAACGTGCTCACGAAAAATAATTAATTATGCCGGTTTGTGCTGTCAAATTGTATCGTAATTATGTGGGAAAACCGTATAATAACACCATGATCACTTTTCATCAGCAAGTTTTGTTATTTAACCGCTATTATATTAAGAAAACACGATATTTTAATTCGTTATTTGGTAGGTTTGTTTCATTAGCCGGTGTTGTCAGCTTATTACTAGAGAGATTTGGCGAGACTATGGGAGACAAAATACAAATATCATTACATCATCTTTCGATCAAGAGAACATTATTATTTTAAAATTTCATTATTTATTTGATCAGTACATGATAATTTACCTACAAAAAATAAAGGAAACCCGTGACGTTATACACTAAATAGTATTTTTGTTAGTTCTTTCTAATATTTTGGGTTTCAGATTTCCTTATTAAGCAAAGTATATAATCAAAGTCTACAATCAAAGTCTCAGCCGTTTCATCTACCCTGCCGAGGATTCCCATCTGGTTGGGTTTTAATTATTAATTTTTGTATTTTATTTTATTGATATTTATGTATATAAAATTTTCATTTATATGTTTACAAAACTATAACTAAAATACATAAATACCAAAAGTAATATAAATACCAAAAAATGATTAGTTATTTATTCGCTAAACATGGTACCTACATCAAAGATGACAAATAGTTGTACATAGTACACATACGAAAACGATTTGACATAATATATTAAATCACTATTTTTATAAGTGAGCAAGTTAAAATGTACATATATTGACTAATACTGATAATTAAAATGAAATTAAATTAAAATTACAATTCATCATTTTATTTTATAACTAGGCAAATCAAATAAGTAAAAAAAATTAAAGTCAAATGAGTATGTACTTAAATCTAATGGGAAATATTCAAGAGCTGGCATCACTCGGCTCGCCCCCGAGTGACGCAGCGCGCTTGTTAAACAATAGTAGTAACGCATACTTGTGTGCGTAATATGCACACAAGCGCTTCAAAACGGGCCGGTCGGTTTTGTTGCGATTGCAGCGCAACGCTCTATCTAGACATGTATATAATCAAAGATTATACCTTATCTTTTTTTCAAATTAAGGTTCTTCATTGTTTGATATTTACAAATGTTATTATTAGGTGAAAATTTAATTTAATAAAAACCAAAGTTTCCAGGGTGATTTAGCTGTACCTACTTATATAAATGATTTTTTATAACAACAAAAAATAGTACAAAAGGTTTGTAATCTCTTCATAAAAAAGTCACTTACTCTCAATTTCAAAGAAAACGCGTGAAAAAAACACGTAGTTACCCACTAAAAACAAGTATCCTTCCATTTGTAACCTATGTTTGATGTCAAATAAACTTTATTAGGTCTAAACAAGTAAAAAAAAAACATAAAAAAGAACATTACTTTTACACATGGCGGATTTGTCTGTGGCGCTTGACACGCCCGGCGTGTTTGAAAAATTTGTTCCGCTACAAAACATTGGTGCCGCAACGAATCGGTTAATGGAACTGGTATTTATTATTTAGCTTAGAATAATAACACCTAGAACGATAGTTCCCTACAAAGCGGACGTTCAAAAGTGGGGCAAGAACAAAATCTACGTGTGCGTTATCAACTTGTGTTTACGCTAGACGAAACACATACAAGTGAAGAAATAATGTGGCCAATACATTAAATTTTCCCGAAAAGTAGGAAAGTTTAAAATTATATTGGACTAATAGTTACAACGTAACGTATGACTCACACAAATGTGAAAATAAGTTTATTTGAATTCTATTATCGAAGTGTAGCCCCCTAAATTCAAAATATTTTTGAATAGGATATTTGCCTATCTAGCCAAGTGAGATACTTTTATGAACCATATAAATGTGATTGCATCATATTTTTCTTTGTAACTGTATAGAGACGTTATAATTATATGACTAATGCAAGTTCGATATACACCCGCCAGATACCTGACACACGACTGTTCCACGAACTATTGACCGTATTCAGTATCTATTATTCAGTTTGTTTTTAACAATTTTTTTAATAATCGTCGAGTAATGGTGTACCGCACCTCACCTGCATGCAGCATAATGTAAGCTACAATACGAAAAATACAAGAAAATTTTAATTTTGCTAGGTTTTACACAGTCCTCACTGTATCTCACATGTATATGGGTCACAGCATCCACTTACCATCAGGTGGACCGTGTGTTCGTATGTCACCGTATCTTATAAAAAATGTAAAGAACAATTTTTTGTATTTTAGTGGGCTTCCAACTGCTTTCATTTCGATTGTGTCTGATGTTTTCTGTCTCACAAGCCGCAATGATCGGATCAGAAAGAAACATAAAACGAAAACCAAACATGCATTTATTATCAGACCATATAAAAAGTTTCCTTAAAATTCATCATCCATATTTTTAAATTTTTTTTAAAAAACGTTACCCCTACACCAGGATTTTCTCCTGTATTGTGGAGGCAGCTTACAAACATAAATATCACGAGTACAAACATCCAGACTGGGAACAATGATTTGTAAGGCATACAAATACTTGTTCCGTGCGGGATTCGAACCCGCGGTCCCCAGCGCAACAACTCATTGCTAAGCCACTGCGCCACGGAGCCGTCGATAAATAAAAACAATGCATTGCATTTTTTCAATGTTGGCAGCCCTGGTAGTAATAAGTTGTCAAGTTGCGTTACGCACTCTATTTAATGAAGGCTAATAACCTTCCACTCACCAGATGTCGCTAGTTGTGACTGAGGTAAAGTTTTTGTAACATAGTGTCAGTTAATTGAGAGATTAGTTTTAAATAATATTTTATCATTATCTAAAATATTATATTATTACATTATTACATTATAACACAATGCGTCAGAGGTTTGATTTTTTTTAATTTTTGCACTTTATAACTCTTTTTAAAAAAAATCTGCTTTTAGTTGTATTTTATAGTTTGGTTTATTCATTTCTAATGTAATTAATATAAAATATAACTAATAATACAGAAAGAAACCTTAAATATTACATTTTCTTAAGATATTATTATCCCCGCTATGAAATTCGTCAAATATTTTACCTCACTGTAAAGTGGCGCCGCCCTGGTAGCAGAAAAAGTCGTGGATGCCCTCATTCCTATTGTCGTGTTTTAGTTTTAATTAAAAAAGGTGGGAGAATTTTCTTTCACTGGCAACATTTCCATATAATGTTATATGTCAGTTTTCAAAAATTCATATTTATTTTTGATGGATGTTTTACGTAAAAATATAAGTTCAAAAGCATTAGTTACTCGTGAAATGTAATGTTACTATGTTTCTTGTGTTTCTCTGATGTAATGACATCCGTTCACTGCATAAAACGTCATTTATAATTAAAATTTCGGGAGCTGTTGTCAACACGACACGACTTTGAACACTAACGGGCCGAGTATTGAACTAAGCCATACTGGCTTAGTTTGAGTTGCCTCACATTACGGACGCGGACTCGGCTTCTAGGTGTTATTATTTTAAGTTATTTAGCCACTCACTCATAGATAAATAAATATGCATTATGCACTTACTCAAGCCGTGACATTAACCAACACCTACTTAGATTTTATTTATAACTGGATTTACGGCTCTGGGTTCTAGCTCTTCTGACCCTGAATTTACAATGTATAATTATCTTTCATAATACACTGCTTCACAATATGTTGATGCTTCACTTTGTGCAGCTCTTGAAAGTTTTGACGGCAACTTGAGCCAGCAGACAGCTGACAGTTGGCAATGGTATCTCAAGGTGCCTAAGCAGACAGACACCTTATCTTGAGAATCACATCACCATCAGAGCACTTGTTTCATCGTTTCCACTAATAATGCACATGCGCAGACACTTAATACACAAACTCGCACCACTTTTATATATCAAATGCCATTTCAAACCATTATTTAAACAGCAGCAGCAATCCGCCGCCGGTCAAGTTCCCGCCAAAACTCCTTGTAGCGCACAGAACAGCACAGCCTACTTAGTACATGTTTTAACTGGCTTTAAGGCTCTGAGTTCTAGCCCTTCTGAGCCTCCAACTTAGTAAAACCTATGATCAAGTCAAAGAGTATAGTAGCTCAGGCCAAAGACAATTTAATGAAGTTTTAACTTCAGAGTCATTACTATGTTCTTATCCAAAAATTAAAAAAAAATATCAACAATTACAATATCGCATTATTTGTATGAAGTTCAAGTGAGCGCTAGAGAAACTACGATTGCAAGACGTTGCCCATAAATAAAAAAATATTTTTACAAAATTGAATTGATGTCCAACGTCCATGACAGCGAAATCCGGCAGTACGAACGGGACATATTATGCAAAAATACCGATACGTGTACAAAATAAACATACCTAAATCAAAATATTTATCTTTGTACTGATTAATTTAGGTACCATTAAACAAATACAACAGTTGTTAATGGAATATTTTCCTACAAATTATTGTGTGTATATTATTTAATTCTGACCTAGAGATTTAGACTGAATTGAGGGTTCCCATACCTAGCCTACATGTTTAGAAACTAATGTTATTAGTTCGCCCAGCTATTGATGAGCAAGAGAAAAAAAAATGATGTATATATACATCGTATCGATATTTTTTACCAGCATCGATATATCCATTCATCCATCTATTACAGCCTATAAAGTCTACTGCTGAACATAGGCCTCCCCCATAGAATGCCTCATAGGAGGATACATTGTACTTTGTATATGAAAATTTGTGTATTTACATGATCTATAGTAATAACTCACACTTTATATAACATTTTTAGTTATTTCTGCCTACTTTATTTTACGCGTGTACGATAGAGTATTTCAAATTATATATTTATAAATTGAATAGACCTATTAAACGCCGTAACATTATCGCATCCTGTGCCGGACGCGCAATTAGCATTGATGACCGATGCCTCGAACACCTGTGTAGGCGCAGTACTGCAACAGGAGGTCAACGGTACTTGGAAACCGCTCGGGTATTTCTCAAAAAAGCTATCAGATGCTTAACGTACGTATGACAGAGAATTGTTGGCTGTGTACATTTTCATTATGCATTTCAAAAACATGATAGAAGACCGGGAAACGACCGTGTACATAAACCACAAGCCTTTGACATACGCACTTACAAAGGTAAATTCCAGTAAAGAGACCCCTAGGCGAATTAGACAGTTGTTGTATATTAGCGAATATACCAGCAGTATACAACATGTCAACGGTAGCAATAATCCGGTTGCAGACGCTCTATCGCGTATTGAATTGAAACTACAATTGTTTGTCCAACGGTCATAGATTACGAGGAATTAGCGACAGCGCAGGAAACCGACGTTCAAATTTCGCAGAACGCCGACGCGTCGAACAAGGTACAGTTGAAGCGTATTTTTATTCCCAACGGTAACAAAAGTATATACTGTGACGTCGCGGGCGGTAATATAAGACCTTATGTCCCACCGTCATTCAAAAAAGCTGTTTTCGAATCTATACATAACATCAGCCATCCAGGTATTAGGACAACTCGGTCAATGGTTACTAAGAGATTCTTTTGGCCACACATGAACAAAGAAGTAGGATTATGGGCAAAAACATGCATACAACCAAAAAAGCAAAGTAGTACGTCATGTTGTTACAGGAATAGGTTCATTCGAGCCCAGTGAACGTTTCGATCACATTCACGTGGACATTGTAGGCCCGTTGCCTACAACGCACCATGGTAATAAGTATTGCGTCACAATTATAGACCGTTGTACACACTGGCCGGAATCAATACCAGTTGAAAATATCACCGCCGAGACCGTAGCTAAAGTTATTTATAAAAACTGGGTATGTAGATTCGAGTGCCCTAGCAGGTTAACCAGTGATCGAGGTAGGAAGTTCGAAAGCACTTTTTTCAAACCTATTAAAGTTACTAGGAGTTCAAAGGATTCGAACCACACCTTACCATCCTCAGAGTATTGGGATGATAGAGGGATGGCACCGTTCTTTGAAAGTCGCTTTAACAAGCAGGTTAGTAAAAAACGAATCATGGGATGACGAATTATCCTCAGTTTTATTCGGATTACGAGCCGCCAGCCGGTGTGTCACAGGCTTTAGTGCAGCCGAGTTTAAGGCTCTACGAGACCTGCAATGTTCTACAAACGAATCGTAGAGTAGACGTATTCTTTTTGTAAGATCTCAGTTGAAATCATGGTTTCAACGGTACTAGATGTGTTGGGTGAACTGATAGATTATCTTACTTTCTTTTTAGACGAAGACGATTTTTATTGTTTGATTATGTAAGAAGTAGAAAGCGATATTTATGACGATATTTCTGCCCAAGCTTCATCCCTTACATGTTTCCTTGAATATTCACTCAATGAATGATTATATAGACGAAGGTAACCAGTTTCACGAATTCAATCAATTTTTCGGCCCTATTCATACCCATTGAAATAAAAAGTCGTAAGAACTTATATAAATTAAAATTCAGTTAAATTTTTAAATAAATTAATAAACAGTTAACTTTTTACGCTTGCTTTTTACGCCAGTGCACTACGACTATCGTAATGACAATAAACATCTCCTACGATGCGCTGCAGCACCGCTTCGTGTGCGAACTTCTTTGACCATGTACGCGCTCGTATTGCTCTCGTCCTACGCGCGTATTACGATACGCTTACGATACGACGCCGTGTACGAAGGGCCTAAGGCTTTTCGCACACGAGTCCTAAGCGTAGTCGTATCGTAAGCGTATCGTTACGACGCAACGCGTACGAGACCCGCAGTGTTCTACAAACGAATCGTCGCGTAGGCGTATCGTTTTGTAAGATCTCAGTTGAAATCATGGTGTCCACGGTACCAGAGGTGTTGGGTGAATTTATAGATTATCTTACTTTCTCTTTAGATGAAGAGATTTTTATATTCTTCGATTATGTAAGATGGTAGAAAGCGATATTTATGACGATATTTTCTGCCCAAGCTTTATCCATTTCATCTTTCCTTGAATATTCACTTAATGAATGATTATATAGAAAAGGGAACGCTTCACCCAGTTTCACGAATTTAATAACTTTTTCAGTCCTATTCATACCTATTGAAATTAAAAGTCGGAAGAAGTTAAAAAAATTTAAATTCAGTTAAATTTTTAAAGAAATTAATGGTCAGTAAATTTTTTACGCCAGTTCACTACGACTATCGTAATGACAGTAGACACCTACGATTCGCTGCAGCACCACTTCGTGTGTGGACTTGTTTGAACATGTACGCGCTCGTATTGCTCTCGTCCTACGCGCGTATTACGATACGCTTACGATACGACGCCGTGTACGAAGGGCCTAAGGTTTTCGCACACGAGTCCTAAGCGTAGTCGTATCGTAAGCGTATCGTTACGACGCAACGCGTACGAGACTTGTAATGTTGTACAAACGAATCGTCGCGTAGACGTATCGTTTTATAAGATCTCAGTTGAAATCATCGCGTCAATGATCGAGATGTGTTGGGTGAATTGATAGATTATTCTACTTTCTCTTTAGATGAAGAGGATTTTTTATTGTTTGATTGTCTAAGAAGTAGAAAGCGATATTTTGACGATATTTCTATCCAAGCTTTATCCGTTACATCTTTCCTTGAATATTAACTTAATGAATGATTATATAGACAAAGGAACGCTTCACCCAGTTTCATGACTTCAATGACTTTTTCAGTCCTATAGAAATAAAAAGTCGTAAGAAGTTAAAAAAATTAAAATTCAGTTAAATTAAAAAAAAAATAATGAACAGCTAACCCTTTACGACGCCGTGTGCGAAGGGGCGCCCCTTCGCACACGGCGTCGTATCGTAAGCGTTTCACAGTGGACTTAGAATTAGACATAAGTAATTACTTAAATGTATTGTTAAGACCATGAATTATGTAATTTTACTCTTAAGACTAACATATATAGCTCTAATGATTTCTTATATTTACGCGAACACTACACATTGAATAAAACTATTTTTACGGATCTTATCGCGTTTAATTTTACTATTTTAATTCCCGGCGTTTCGGGTGATTTACAGTAACCCATGGTCCCCCCCGTGACCAATAAAAAAAAACGATAATAAAAAGGCCTAACAATCGAAAATAAGGAATAAGGTGATCTCCGACCAAATCTATTACTTTACTTACTTTACTTATCGTCACGCACAATCCCTGACGGGGTAGCCAGAGAGAATTATAAAGAGAAGATAAAAAAACTCTATAAAGTTAGGTAATTATTTACAATTATGTATTAGGGCTATTAATGCTAATCAAAATGCTACTAACAAGTTATACATGTAATAAGTATAGGGATCGATGCACACAACTACACGTAAACAAAAAAAAAATTATTCATATACAATAAATATTTCGCATAATGAGGGCATCCACAACTTTTTCTGCTACCAGGGCGGCGCCACTTTAGAGAGGGGTTAAATATTTGACAGATTTCATAGCGGCAAAGAGATTTAAAATATTACTACTTAAATGTCTTTGCATAGCGGGGACGATAAATCCTTAGGAAAATGTAATCTTTAAGGTTTCTTTCTGTATTATTACTACCAAACTATAAAAATAAATATAACTAAAAGACGACTTTTAAAAAAAAATAGTTATAATGTGCAAACAATTAAAATCAAACCACTGACGCATTGTGTTGTGTATTAATATAATATTCTAGATAATGATAAACTATTATTTAAAACTAATTTCTCAATTAACTGACACTGTGGGACAAAAAACTTTACCTCAGTCACAACTAGCGACATCTGGTGAGTGGAAGATTATTAGCCCTCATTTTTTACCACATTGTATATAAATTTACGAGATTTTTTCATATTTAGGCACAGATTCAAATTTGCAGTATAATTTGTACATTTTAAACTAAATTAGGTATATTATATTGCTTACTAAAGTCAAATCCAAATTGTGGAGATAAACTATTATTATAAATTTAATATTGTAATAGTATTTTTTTCTCTTTATAAAAGACAACGAATCAACGAAACCTAAAATTGTGTTATCTGCTTAATATACAATTGTCTTTTCTATTGTTTATAAATATTTTGTTAAACAGACTTTAGCTGTGTACCTAATAGTGTATTCTTTTTTGTATATAGATTTCTGTCTCAATTAAAATAAACATATTCCATAGAAGTCACGAAATAATGAATTTTCGAAATTATAAATAACTTAAAAAATACATAGGTATTTGTTAATGAACCTATGTAAAAGCATTATAAAAATTGAATGTAACTATCTATAATTAGAGGTTTAAACTATTAGGCAAGATAAATTAATTTTATTCACGATATCATTTTAATGCATTGTTAAAACTAGGTACCTATGTCCTATGTCCTAGGCCTGTTGGTCTAGTGGTTAGAGACCCTGACTGCTATGCCGGAGGTCGTGGGTTCGATTCCCATCCAGGACAAATGTTTGTGTGATGAGCACGATCATTTGTTCTGTGTCTGGGTGTAATTTATCTATAATATTTATGTATTTAGAAATATATAAGTATGTTTATCAGTTGTCTAGTACCCATAACACAAGCTCTGCTTAGCTTGGGACTAGATGGCGTTGTGTGATAGTTGTGGAATATTATATTATATTATTATATTATGTTTTTTGATACGACCTAATTAAAAAACATTCCCATAAAAGTACTCAGAAATTTAAAACAAAGGTGTTACAAACCGCTAACGCGGCTGGGATTGTAAGTTGTATTTTGATCCCTGTTGTTAATGATTCTAATTATGTTGCACAAGGAACGCCGTGAGACAAAACGTGTAATATTAAACGATTATCATATGCTGCCGACAAGCGGTCACGCAGGTATTAGGCGCATGATAAATAATATAAAGCAGAGATATTACTGGCCAGGTATAGAAAACTATGTATATGACTTTGTTAGTCGTTGTGACCAATGTATTAGGCAAAAACATTTTAAACATATTAAAGAGCCAATGGTCATAACAGATACGGGCTATTCGTCTTTTGATAGAATTTATGTAGATTTAGTGGGCCCATTAGTTAAGGATATAGATAATAATTCGTATATACTCACACTACAGTGTGATCTGAGTAAGTATGTGGAGGCTTATCCTCATAGAAATAAAGACACTATTTCAGTAATATCTGCGTTTGTTAATAATTTTATCCTAAGGTACGGGATCCCCGACAAATTATATTTGGCCGGGGTACTAAAATCGTTTCTTGTGTGATGAAAGAAGTATGCGATATTCTTAAAATCAAGCAATTAACATCAACAGCATACCACCACCAATCAATAGACAGTCTAGAAAATGCACATAAAAATCTAATTTCATATTTGCGAATCCAAACTAATAATGACCCACAAAATTAGAGTGTTTGTTTACTCTACTGGAGTTTTACGACAGTGCACACAGAAACAAAATATGCGCCGTTCGAACTCATTTTCGGAAAACCTTGCAATTTACTCAATAATTTAACGACCGAGGTAGAATCCCTAATACCTATAATGATTACGACTATCCTAAACAAAGTAAATATAGATTACAAAAATCGCAATATGACGCAAGACAAAATTTATTAAAAAGTAAAATAATAAGAAAACACAAATACGAGTATGATAGCTATACCAATATTGTTACATACGATGTTGGTGATTTGATACTACTAAGAAACTAACAAAATACAAACAAACTCGATCCGATCCTCTCTCTGTACATGGGACCATTTTTATAATTCTTGAAAATTTTGACCCAAATTTAAAAATACACTACAAAGGAAAACAAATGTTAGTACTTAAGAATAGAACACCTTATAAATCGATGTAAGAAATAGGGTAAATAAAAAAAATGTTTTAAAAAACATACCTACTATTTTGTTATTATAACCTAGGTATATAAATAAATAAAAAATGTTTTGTCATTTTCATATAAAAGAAATTTTTTTTCGAATTGTCTTTATTTTTAATTTTAATTTTTTTTAATACTCGTATTTCAAGTTCGTTAAAAAATGAATTTTGTTTATCTTTTTTTTTCTTTTCAGCCGATAGGCATGTAGTCTAGTGGTGTAAGTACCTAAGTAGATGACCTAATAAAACTGTCTTGTAGTAGGTAAAGGAGACATTAATAAATTACTCAGTCATCGAACAACACGTTTTCTCATTAAGACTTGAGCTATATCTCAAGATCTGTTCATTTTCGGCCATCCACATTATGGTGGGTCAAATTTGTATTGTCTATTGTTCTAAAGGGTCACTTCTATATATTACTCATTACTATACTCTTCGGCGGGGTCTATAACTTCGACAAGTAAATAACCATTCGGTTACGGCACAACGTCAGGGGTTAAACAACATTCTAATTGTTACCTCGAATTCGCTGCCCTCATTGTAGATGGAGGGAATCCTGTCATTGCATCATAGATTTCTTGACGACCAGTGACCCATTCACGTGGAAGTCTTTCTCCTCAGTCTCTGCCGCTAGAAAAGGAACATGCCAGTGACCCTATGAAACATTCAAAATATTAGATCTAATGTAAATGAAGCATAATTATATTTTAATAAATTCAGACTAAGACGATAGATGTGAAGTGATGCCGAACCAACAGCGCTGCCATAGCAGCATTTTGTTGAGTTGGTGACATATTTAATGTCGCATTTTAATTTTAATTTGTTTGTTTTATTATTAACTAGCAACCGGGTCCGGCTTCGCAGGGGTGATATCTGGATTCTACGACAGCGCCACCAAACGGGTCCAACTATGCCTAAATCTCGAACTATGTCTAAAAGCTTCACGTAAGTGTAAACAATAATTTGACAAAGTTTTAGCGCAATCTGATGAACGGTATGGCAGGGCATAAAATACGAACAAACAAATATTAATTTTTATATATCAGATTAAGTACGCATGTATGTACTGCTTCTTTTTTGTTAATGCGTAAGCAGTCCTAAGACAGATGCGTATATTTTATTGACCTATTGCGTTTGTATAATATTTTTCTGAGTGTGTATCAAATAAATAGTTCTTTCTTTCTTTAACAGCCCGTAAAAGTTCACTGCTGGACGCACACATATGCACCTAAAACCACGTTGTTGGTTGCAACTTATTTTAGATCCATATGCACTTACGAGGATCTACTTAAGAGCGTATATTCAAATATGCCCAAGTCAAAATCTACGCGATCGCTCTGGAAGGAAAAAATGTATTTTCGAAAATAGATATCGTTTGATATACCTACTTTTATTCTGTTTAATAATGTAAACATAATTCATCAAATTAACAATTTCATTGGTGTCGGCGGGAATCGAACCCGGGTTGTTCGCGTTTTGGTGAGCACTTCGCCCTTGAGCTACCACGGCTCGTATATATATTTTTTTGGTTTTGTTTTATAATAACGTTACCAACACAATAAAAAAATTCCCTTAGTATACCGTGGGGGCAGTTAACATAAGTACATAAATTTCACAAGAACAAACATCCAGACCCGGAACAATTATTTGTTGGATATATAAATTTTTGTTCCGTGCGGGATTCTAACCTGCGGCCCTCAGCGCTCATTGCTAAGCCATTCCGCCACGGAGCCGTAAAATATATCTTTTATAGTGACAAATATTATAAATATAAATTGCTTACTATTAAATAAACGTATAAAGTTATTAATAATGAAAGCATCATTCATGGTGCTGGGTTGCGCTTTTAATCGTTTACGCTAGTGTGATCAGGTCCAGTGGTTCAAATTTCGGGACAGAAGGTAAAAATAATCGGGAATTTGGTTTTAAAATCGGGACAGTTACAATGGCTACAAAAACTAGGCTACAGAAAGCCCTCAAAAAACGGCATCATACAATATAAAAAGAACACGTTCATGCATAATGAAACTGTTATAATACCACAAAACCATCATAGCTTAGATAAAATCCTAGCATCAGATGTATAATGTCACTTTATTTATTGAAAACAACAGTAGGTACTACCGCTTGAAGAAATTGACTAGTGGAAGAACTTACCCACAAAAATTTTGCATTTTGTTAAATGTACTTATCTAAACAGCACAGAAGCATATAAGATAGGTGATTGATTACTAGTGATAGAATGAAATAATAAATGATCGTCGAATTAACGACATCGATGCATAGCGCGACGGGGCGGGTTGCATCAGCACATGAGTAAATAAACGGAACAGAGGCAAAGCTTCACACAACCACGCGAATCGGTTGCACAACTACAAGGATGCTGGGCATGTGCGTGACCACTAGCCACTTGTCGCGTACGCGGCGAGACTGGAAAAAACCGGTTGGCTGGCACAGCCAGTGGACAACAATCTCAGGGTCAGTGCGACGCATGTTGTTTGTTTTGTTAATTGCAAGTTTGAGTATTTCAATGTACAAACGTGGTATAATGAATAATGATTGTTTTGAATAATGATTGAAAGACGTTCTGCCAGCGAAAAATGACGACGATTTTCTAATTGCGACTTCATTATTGCTGTATCACTCTTACTAGTTGCATCCCCTTATCACCCTAAGCTTGCAATATAGTCATTGTTATGTAAAAAGATCTATCTATCCAGAGATTTTTTTTTTAAATGGATGTCTGTAAATTCTTTCGATGTCTGTCTGTCTGTCTGTCTGTTTGTTCCGGCTAATCTCCGAAACGGCTGGACTAATTTCGACGGAACTTTCACTGGCAGATAGCTGATGTTATAAGGAGTAACTGAGGCTACTTATATTTTAGAAAAAGAATTTGGGTTCCGCGCAACATTATTAAAACCCTAAATTACACGCGGGCGAAGTCGCGGAGAACAGCTAGATATTAAATAAAATAAGATGAATGGTTACGAAAAGCTATACATCTATAAGATTAAAAGTAAAAACATACTCATTATTTTCACCTACACTCTATGACAGTGCCATGACAAAGGATATAAACTTAAAAAGCAATGTAAATATTAAAAAAAATAAAGTTATTATGTATTGTGATGACATAGGCAAAAATTTGGGCATGATGTTAAATAACTGTTTAGAAGGACATATGATTAGTAATTATTGCATGCCAGGAGCATCCTTTAGTCATATAATGAATAAAGTTTTAGCTAGTAAATTTTGCCCTAATAGCACATTAATAATTCTTGTTGGGAGAAGAGGCAATCTAAACAAAAATCAATTGTTAAAATATATTGATAATCTTAATAATTTAAATGTACATAAAATTATCTTGTTTACATTGCCTTACATACAGGGTTAGCCGCAGGAAAATAAAATAAGATATGATTTAAATTTATTAATGAATAACTTTTCATGTAATAATAATATAAACTTGACATTTAATTGTTATAATTATAATAATAAATGTAATTTAATAGACATAAATAATTTACTTAAGAAATTTTTGACTAATGATAGGTATTACCTATCTAAATATATTTTAAGACAGATAGCAAATGTGCTATCTTATTGTTTATTTATTAACTCAGCCAAGGACTTGGCTACACAGACATCTGCTCCTTTTGAGCAGTGTAATGACTTAATATGTAATTTGGAATCAGTTCCAAGTAATTTAAATTAGAAAATGAGACAATAGAGGTAATCTCTAGCAGTTGTAATAATTTAAATAATTTAGAATGTAGCTTACAAGTCTTTAATTGTATGACTCCACAGAATGATAATGAAAATTGTATACACCTGGTGCATCAAAATATACAAGGCATGGTAGGCAAAGAGTTAGAAATTGAGTTGTTCTTAAATAGCAACAATATTCATATTTTATGTATTACTGAACATTGGTTAAAAGCTTATAACTTAATGTTTAACTTCAGTAATCACCAGGTGGTCAGTTCTTTCAATAGAGAAACGGTTTTAAGAGGTGGCTCCTTAATATTAGCTAGTAAATTATTGTCATGTAAAGAACGTAAAGATATTGTGAGCCTCTCTGTTGAGCGAACTGTAGAAATAGCATGTGTTGAGTTTGAGCACCTCATTGTTGTGAGCGTCTACAGACCCCCATGTTCTATATACGATACTTTTGAAAAAATTATGGAGGAAGTTTTTGCTAAGCTTAATAAACGGAATAAATCTGTTGTAATATGTGGAGACTTTAACATCAATCTCTTAGAAGCTTCCTCAATCAATATTAAATTTAGATCATTGTTTAAATCATATGGTCTTTTTAATTTATTTTGATAACATTTCAAAGATAACATTTTTACAAATGTGAAGCCGTTGCATAAATGTATAATTCAAAAATTAAGTTCTGATCACTGTGGACAAGTAGTTGCGTTACCATATGTTCACAAAAAGCAAGTAGATAAGAAAGTTGTGTTTGTTCCAGTAAATGCACGTCGCTTGGAGAAATTTAGAAGTAACATAGTGAAAAAACTTCCATCACTTACATACCAAAATGATCCAAATTTTTTGTATGGAACATTATTTAAGCTTATTTGCAATGAATTTAATAATACTTTTACTTCTAAGACATTCTCCTTGAACAATCGGAAGTCATTTAATGAATGGGCGACAGTAGGAGTCCATAAGAGCAGACATAGGTTATATGATCTTTACCATGAAAGGTCATATAATCATAGCGTCGAATTTAGGGAATATGTAAAAAAATATTCAAAAATATTTAAAAGAGTGTGCTCCACAGCCAAGTCTTTGCATTTGAGCAACAAAATTAAGACGGCTTCTAATAAAATTAAAATGACATGGAGTATAATTAATAGCGAAACTGGTAAGATTAACTCTCGCAATTCAAACTACCAGTTAAGTGTTAATAACAAATTAACCGAATCAGATCAGGACGTTGCAATGGTTTTTGTGAAATATTTTACTGATATTCCGATATTAACCACTAAGTCACTGAATTCTTCTCCTGCGGTCGTCGAATCATTACTTAAACAAAATGTAAATGCGTGTACAAAGAATTTTACATTTCATAAAGTATCATCAAAAGATATTGTAAAATATTTTAAAACTATTGATGTTAAGAAAACTGCGGATCTGTGGGGATTTCCGTTAAAGTTATTGCGTCTATAATAGATACAATCGCGCCTCATTTAGCTACTATTTTTAATACTAGTATCGAATCTGGTGTGTTTCCTGATTTAATGAAGTATAGTAAAGTAATACCTTTATTTAAATCTGGTAGTACATTAGACCCCGCTAATTTTAGACCTATTTCTGTACTACCAACACTTAGTAAGGTTTTTGAAAAAATTATTCTTCATCAAATGTTAAATTTCTTTAATATAAATAATTTACTTCATAAAAATCAATTTGGTTTCACAAGGGGTCGCTCGACAACTGATGCCGGTGTTGAGCTGATTAAATATATATTTAATGCATGGGAGAATTCACAGGATGCTTTGGGTATATTTTGTGACCTATCCAAAGCCTTCGATTGTGTTCACCATGAAACATTAATCAGGAAACTTAAACACTACGGTGTAAGAAGTGATGCTCGTAAATTAATTATTTCATATTTAAGTAAGAGAACGCAAAAAGTTGTCATTAACAGTATGAGTTCTTCCGGGTCGATGGTACAGATGGGCGTGCCTCAAGGCTCAATTCTAGGCCCCTTTCTGTTTCTAATATACATTAATGACTTACCTTACATAGTAGGAGATAACCATGATATAGTATTATTTGCAGATGACACTTCTTTAATTTTCAAATTAAGTCGACAATTGCTAACATATGACGAAGTAAATAATGCTATATCTAAATTAGTAAATTGGTTCAATGTTAATAATTTGCATTTAAATGGCACTAAAACGAAATGTATGAAATTTATGACTCCAAATGTCAAACAATTAAATACTAATGTAATTTTAAATGGGGAGAAACTGAGTCTTGTAGATACCACCATTTTTCTTGGAATCACACTAGACGCGAAGCTTCAATGGAGCCCCCATATATCAAAACTAGCAAGCAGACTTAGTTCTGCAGCATATGCCGTAAAAAAGATTAGAAGTCTAACTAGTGTTGAAACAGCTAGAGTAGTTTACTTTAGCTATTTCCATAGCATAATGTCGTATGGTATTTTGCTATGGGGACACGCAGCTGACACTGAAATTATATTTGTTTTACAGAAGAGGGCCATAAGAGCAATTTATGATTTAAAGCCTAAAGAGTCGCTGCGACAAAAATTTAAGGAAATTAATATATTAACTTTGGCCTCTCAATACATTTATGAAAATGTAATGTACGTACACAAAAATAAAAGTAGTTTTACAAAAATAAGTGATATTCATTCTGTAAATACTAGGAACAGATACAAGCTAGTAGTACCGGTTACTCGACTCCATCGAGTCAGTAATTCATTCTTGGGGAGATGTATACGCTTTTACAACAAAATTCCAGAAAATATACAAAATTTGACCTGCTCAAAGTTCAAAAACTTTATTAAACTAAGTTTGTATAAAAAGGGTTATTATAGTATTAAAGAATTTATAGATGATAATAACCCCTGGAAATGAGGTGATCGCTACCAAGCTATTTCTAATTTGTTGTGTTGTTAATTTGTGTAACATACATGATTGTAAGCTGTTATTTTTAAAAAAAAAGTCCCGCTGGGTTTCTTGCTGGTTCTTCCCAGGACAGAGGTTTTTTTTTCGAACCAGTGGTAATTATACAAAGGAGTGACTTTCAATAAGCATTATTTATAATCTATATTGAATAAAAAAGTTTCTGTTCCTGTTTCATACATAAACACACCTACTCGCTTCGGTCGTGCGACAAACACTTCCCTATATATAATGTACTCTGTGATAAACACTGAGCGTGAGCGCGTTCCGTACGGAATTTACGTATGTATGTGTTGCGACATGTACAAAATCTGTGGAAGACTTGCGTTCGGAGCGGCTTTTTTGCGTTCGGGATTCCGAACGCACAGGCGGTCATACGGAATCTCGAATCAGAGAAATTCCGTACGGAAAAATACCGTACGTGTGTGGCGGGTCATAGATTTTATATGGACTTGCTGCGTTCGGAATATCGAAACGGAATTCCGTATGTATGTGGCGGACCTTAGAGCTGTGGCAGCGAACAAATATTTTGTGACACGCCTGTTGTATCAAGCGCCATATAAGTAAGCCGCTGCCGCCTTCATCGCATCATTTTTTTCGTTACAGAAATTTTTTCGATAAAAGTATTAAGTAATATATAGGTATAACGATACCGTAAAAATATATTTATAATTATTTTTTAACGGTACCACAACTGTAATAATCAACCGTTTTGGTTCTACCTTTAAATCGAAGCTGTATCGTAATTCTATACCGGTACCATACCCTTATACCTTTACCGCTTTCAACCCCTGTTGTAAACCATTTTAAAGTAGTACTATCAGCCACATATCGCAGTTTTTTGAAGACGAAGATTAACTTTCTTGTTTTTTCTGTTACACCCTTTATATGTGGATTCCAAGTAAGATTTAACAGTGGTAGAGCCAGGCGGCAGCTTTTGCTGTCGCACGGATGGGCCGGCTCAAACCGGGGTGGTACCACGACCTCACAGAATACCAGCGTGAAGTAGAGGTTTACCTCTGCGTTTCGCTTGGTGAGTGCAGGTGGCCGGAGGCCCTTTTTACTGGAAATGAGGCATTCCATCTTAGTCCTCACGGGTGGCAACGCATCTGCATTTTGATTTGCAAACGAGGGTAGATGTAGATGTCTATGGGCCGCAGCAACCACTTACCATCAGGTGGACTGTGTGCTCGTTTGTCACCTTTATCCTATAAAAAAAAAAAAAAAAAAAAAAAGATTTTATTCTATCAAAACACGAAGACAACGTATGGTTTTAGTTCTGTTTAGTATACTACATTGACAAGAATGCCCTTTCAGACAGATGTGCATTTGAACTTAGATAGTTTGTTCAATAGGTAGTCTCCGCGAGGTGATAGTGAATAGCATATATATATATATATATATATATATTAAGCATATTTTGATTGAACCAATTTCTAGGTTTCTAAGTACAGCATTTGTTTTGTTTTGGCCTCGACCAAAATTCTTCCATGAAATATTTTTGACGTGTCGTCTGCAAAAGTAAATATTTTACGATTTGTTATTTTCCATTCACAAAGATCATAAGTCATGTAAAACAATAAAACGAATGGTGTTTTATTATTACTACATAATGTATCAACACTACATAAATTCTATTGCGGCTCTGGGTACCAAATTTCAAGAGCAATTAATTTTTTTTCCAAAATGTTTGAAGCTTTACCAAAAATTTTTTCTCACTTTAAATGCACACTGAAAAAAAATATACTACGGAATAGTGATACTGTATCAGAAAAACTTGCTGACTTAACCGTTTCAGTGCGGACGGCACGCGAGTCGTGTCTTTTTAAAAATCGTTATAGGTCGCTGAAATTGCGTTTTTGGAAGATTTATCCAAAACAAAATATTCATTATTTCGCAAGTAGTTCCTGCTTACAGCTTCATTTCTGGATATTTTGAAAATTTGAAAGTTTTAGGGGTTGACAACCTTTTTTTAATTTGTACATGGTACTCTTTTTACTTTGTGAGTTTTAAATCATGTTGTGGAAAAATAGTCTAATATGTAACAAATAATAGCACTCAAGTTATAAATAAATTTCTGGAAAACAAGTCTCCTCTTTAAAAAAAAAACCAATGCGTTTGTCTTATTGTTTAATTTTGCTCAAAATGTTTAAACTGCCGTCTTATTACTATCATATGACCAAATAGACCTACGAAGAACCATGTGCTCTTGTGATATGGTATAAGGTTTATTTTTGTTTGAAACAGTTCGAAACCGTTCATGCATAAAAAAGTTCGCTAATAAATAGTCTTTTGTCAATCCGCCACCGTATAGCGCCGGCATTTTTTTCTTTTTGAAAACACTTGTTTTGCTATTCTTACTAACTAGACGTTTTCAGATCGACTTTACTTTTACATTTGTATAATATTAAATAATATTTAACATTTGTCAAATAAATCAAAATCATAAAAAACAAAATCAAAAAAAGTCAAATCAATGAATCATAAACCTTATTTTTTCCCAAATTAAGGTTCTTGATTGTTTGATATTTACAAAAGTTATTATTAGGTGAAAATTTAATTTAATAAAAACCAAGGTTTTCCAGGTGATTTAGCTGTACCTACTTATATAAATGATTTTTTTATAAAACAAAAAATAGTACAAAAGGTTTGTAATATCTGCATAAAAAGTCACTCTCAATTTCAAAGAAAACACGTAGAGAAACACGTAAAGCCACTAAGAACAAGTATCCTCCCGTTTGTAACTGATGTTTGATGTAAACGAAACTTAATTAGGTCTAAACAAGTGAAAAAAGCATAAAAAAGACAGTTATTTTTACACATGGTTGATGGCACAACAGGCGTGTCATCAACTTCTGTGGCGTGTCATCAACAACAACGCCTGGCGTGTCATGAAATATTTGTTCGCCGCCACAGCTAAATGTTGTAGAAAATCGGTGCCGCAACGAATCGATTAATGTGTATTCAAATTAGGTGTGATAGATCACTCGTTTGTTTCTTAATTCTGGATTTGTGATCGTTTTTTCATATCAAAGTGGAAATTTATAAAATGGTAAATTTAACAGATTTGATTTAGATTTTTGCAAATGGTAATTTTCGATGCCATCATGAAATAAAAAGAACAACGTTTTAGAGTAAGTAATTTTTATTCAATCAACTTTTTACATTAAATGTTCCAAAGGAGATGTATGAAGTTGGGTGCTTGATATCGTTCGTAACAGTTATACGAAAATATGCAGGTAATATAATAATTTAAAATTAAAATTTCGTACCGACATTGAAGTCGGACTTTTGTTCCGACTTCAATGTAAGTTATTTAAGAATAACTCAAAAAGTGTTGGTCTGACCTTGATCAAATACATATGGGACCACACGAGAACTATCAGCTTTCATATAAAAAAAGAATCATCAAAATCGGTTCACCCCGTACAAAGTTATGAGGTAACACACATAAAAAAACATACATTTGAATTGAGTACCGTCTCCTTTTTGGAAGTCGGCAGAAAACGATAAATTCTAAGCATAATAAATTTGTTTTTATTTGTGTAATGGTTGGGACAATCATAAAAACATTTTTTTAAACTAAAATAGAAAGCTAATGCTTTGGCTTCAGCAAAAACAAAACGTTTTTAAATATCTTTCTATATTTTGTCTATGGCAATAGATAATGAAGACTATTTTCTTATTTTCATAATAAAATAGCCTTCCTTACAAAAAAAACCATAATATTGAAACATTGACGCGAATCTGTAGTTATTATATCCATATATTGCTATCTAAAATGCTTGAACTATGTATCGTGTCATGTCGTTCGCCTCTGACACGTGATATATACTAGTGAAACCTCGGGGCACAGCTAGTATGTAATAATACAAAATATGCACCCTTATTTTAAAACCGTAAGAATTAATAACTGATATTGTATTATTTTAAAGGATTGAATATTTTTTCATTACATAATTGATTATCCTCCTAACCGCAAGTAAGGTTATTTTTTTGGGAAGTTGCAAAATAGTTTTTCGCAGAAAATTGCACAACCCTCTTCTAGCATAGTGTTGTTGTGAGAAATCGCTAAGTATGTATTCATACTTGTAAATAAGTAGTATTTAGTAAGTATTTTCAATAAGTATTCAATCAATCACCCCGTAAAATAAAAAGTTTTTGCACACATTGCCTTGGAAGCCCCATTTATTTACTGATGTTGGATGTGTCATAAATCATAACTTGTGTGTAATAAAATCATTCGGTGCTTAAAATACATATAGCGCACTCTAGGTAGCAATAGTGAAGTAATTGGTTGATTACTAAAATATAAACTATGATACTCGTAGTTAAAAAGTAACGGGTAAAAATATTATAAGAACAACTCAAAATCAATGTAAATTTTAAAACTTTTAGTAGCTGCAAAATGGAACATTATGTCTACTCCGCAGCTCCTAGAAAATGTGAGGATATATATTTATTCTAACGGCTCAACCCTTACGAAATACTGCAGTGAAAGCCATCCAAATCCGTTCACAGGTTATTGCGTGATGCTTGTTCAGACAGACAGATAGACGTTTCCAAAAAAAAAAATTGTATTGATGGCTGTATCAAGACTTACTTATATTCTAACACATGTGTACATAAATAAATAAGCTTCAGGAGTTCGATCGATCTGTAAAATACAATATTTGAAGGGCATAATATGAAATCTAGCCTGTGCCCACTGCCCAATAGTTGGACGAGAAAAAATTAACTTTGTTTTATATTTTTCTTAAAACATATTGGCATTCAAGTAGGTAATAGACATGGGCCATGTGTGTCACTTAAAAGAAAAGATTGATATGTATCACTCTTTTATATCTTTATGTATCAGTAACTCAAGCTCGCGCGCACGACACGCATCGCATTACATTGCACTGCTCACTGCCAGCGTGGCTCGTTGCCAAAAACTCAATCCTATCAGTAAGAGTGATAGATAAGTACCTATAGAGCTGTTTGCATTTTGCTTGGTCCTTACATTTTGTATCTATTTGTTATAATTGATAAATAGGCACTTATTCGAAAAATTAACTTAAATTTTTAAAAATACACAAACACTCACGCCTGTCACCCAGAGGGGTCGGCAGAGACTAGGGACTTCCATTTGGCGCGATCCTGACACAGCTCTCTCGCCTCCTTTACATCCATATATCTACGCATACACGCTCGTCGGTTAAGGGTACTCCTAATCTGGCCCATTTTCAATGTATCGCAGATTGGGTCGATAAATCTTCGTCTAGAGCGTCCCTTCCCGACTCTGCCGTTCACTTGTGAAACATAAATTTGCTTTGTCACTCTTTCCTCGTTCATTCTTTCGACATGACCAAACCACCGAAGCATTCCTTTTTTAATCCTGGTCACAACGTCATCTTGCAAACCACACTTTTCTCTTATCACACTATTTTTCACTTTGTCATTCAGATTCATCCCTAGCATACTCCTTAAGGACCGCATATCTACAGCATTTATTCTACTCTCATGCTTCTTCTGCCAGGCCCAACTTTCACTACCATACATTAAAGTAGGGACTAACACAGCATTATGAATTGCCATACACACTCTGACTCTTGCTTAGACACATTCTGACACTTCATAATAGCGTGTAGAGCCCCATTCACTCTTATTTCCTACATTCACTCGTCGTTCTATATCCTGATCATATGTACCATCCTTGCTAAATAAACATCCCAAATATACAAACTCATCCACTTGCTCAATCAAATCCCCTTCTATTCTTATTTCACACAACGTTTTACTTTCTTCTCTTTCAAAAACCATCACACACACAAAAAAGTGAAAATAAATTTTTGTAAACTACTTTAAATTATTTACACTGAATGTCTTATTTACTTATATTTAAATTAAATAGTCACTAAGTGTACAAAACTACTTCAAATCTTTTTCTATTCGATGCAATGGGTCTGACAAACGTTTTTTACTTAACATGCCAAATAAATCTACAAAATAATATGAAAAAACAGTGTTTTTACTTTTTTCATGTCTTAAAAATTGGCTGAGATATTAACGATCAAAGTGCGTGTTTCCGAAACAAGATTTTTAAAAACGCGGGCGGGCGCTCACTAGCCGATGACGTCACACCCCCGCTCATGCAACAACCGCGCTCTCGTCTGCACGCCGCTGTGCAGTAAAAATCAAAATTTTAAAGTTAGATACACCATCGACAATATCAATATGCATTGTTACGAACGAAATACAATTTTTTTAGACAAAGGATATGTCTTTACATGTGTATACATCGTTATATGAAAAAAAAACTAAACAACGTACATATAAACTCTAAACAAACTAATTTAGTAAAAGCACCACATTAAGTAAAAAAATTGCAACAAATAATAGTCTAGAATCATTAATCGGGCAAGGTAGGTAATATTAAGTCTATTTTCTTTTGAATATACGTTCGGGGTCGCTAAAGATGTCTATGTCATGATTGTTTAAGCTGTTATAAGTTCGCATACATCTATTTAACGGTGAAAACTTACCAAGACTGGTTCTACTGAAGGGAATATTTAATAAATTTGTAATTGGCTGCCAAGGGATATGTTAGGGGATTATAAGGCAGACTTGCTGCAATAAACTTGGTGAAATTAACTTATCGTGTAGAAGTTTATGTAGCGTCATTAGGTCTAAAAGTTTTCGTTGGTCTGCCAGTGAACTCATTCCGAGATGAGAAAGCCTAGATTTATAGTCAGAAGTTTTTTTGAATACGCTCGATTCTGTCAATGTGTATTTTATAAGAAGGGTTCCATATCACTGTGGCATATTCTAAACTGCTACGAATTAATGCATTGTAGATAATTATCAGAGTCTGAGTTTTTTTGAAGTCATTACATGCACGTTTAATAAAACCTAACATTTTCCATGAACGCGTTACCACGTTATCTATATGTTCTATAAAGCTAAGTTTGTTATCAAGAACTAGCCCAAGATCACGGATGGATGAAGATTCACTCAATATGTCTTTATTAATAGAGTAACAAGAAGCAATAGTAGATTTATTCCTTGTGAATTTAATGTAGGTACACTTACGAGGATTAAGTTTCATTTTGTTACTTATGCATCATTCATAGATTGAATCAAGGTCATTTTGCAAAGATAAAACATCATCCTGATTTTTAATAGACTTGAACAATTTTAAATCGTCGGCGAAAATAGAACAGTGGCTGTACTGAATGTTATTTGTTATGTCATTAATAAACACTAAAAAAATAGGACCAATATGTGAACCTTGGGGTACGCCTGAGAGAGCTACATAATCATTAGACCTATGTGCAATACAAAACTTTTTAATCTATTTTTAAGATAAGATCTTAGCCAAAGAAGTAAATTCCCATGTACACCGTGTGTATTTAATTTAGATATTAGTAGTTGATTGTCCACCATATCAAATGCACTAGAAAAATCTGTGTATATGGAAGCCACCTGCATTTGACCATCCATTGCACTTGCAACTTTTGTGACGTAATCCATCAAATTGCTAACAGTAGATATATCTTTGCAAAACCCGTGCTGTGCGTCAACAATAATATTTTTTAAGTGATTTGTTAAAATTGAATAAACTATGCGTTCAAATATCTTTGGAAATAAACTTATTATCGAAACCGGTGTATACTTTTTAACATTATCTTTATCTCCTTTCTTGTAAATGGGTATAACATTGGAATGTTTCCAGTTAGCTGGAAAAGAACCAGTTAATAAAGATTTACTGAAAATTAGTTTAAGAAGAAGAGTTACATATTTTGATGTCATTTTTATAAAATAAAGGAGGAATGCCGTCAGGGCCCGCTCCTTTGTAAATATCTAGTGACTTGAGTATACTTAGGATTTTAAGTTCTGTTATTTCTATATCATGTAGAGAGCTTTGTGGATATTATGGAGTGTAGAGAGAAGGAGGACCATCTCTATATATAAAAAATGTCCCTAAAAACGTGTCCAATAAGGGTGGCACTGCAGTAGCATAGGATAAATTAAAAAAAAGCGCCAAAAGTAATTAGAATAAGATGGAGAAATAAACAAGGACCGACCTATCCGCTTGGTTTTTTAAATTGCTTGGCTTGCGTAAATAGTTGAGATTTTGTATACTGGCATTTTACTAACTACTCTAGTCATGAAATTTTTTAAATATTTGAATCTAGCTGACTTCACTCCGTTCACAACAGCTATCTTCATATCGTAGTTTTTCAGACGCCAGCGCTAATGTGGTAGGTTTTGGAATCTCTATTTTCAGTAAATAGTAGGACACTTTTACAACTTTCGCCCCTTATAAGATGGTTCTCCTTGTACTCTACACTCCATAGTGGATATACATCAGACAATATAGGAGCTGAAGTACACTGGGGTTAGGAGAACACAGATGAAAAATGTTGAGCAAAAAGATTACATATATACCCCTCGCCACTATTAGGGGATAAATCGTCTAGGTATATTTCTTTTGGAAAACTAGAATCGCAGGATTTACGATGACGGACGAACAACCAAAACTTTTTAGGATTTGACTAAATTAATTTTTCGGTATCACGTATATAACCTAAATATTGGTAAATCCAATTGGGCATTCCTTAAGCGCATTAAAAAAATTCCGTATAATATGGTTATACGGAATTTTTTGAAGTATTGTAAATACATTTCGACAACACTATCGGCTTCAACATCCTCGAAAACCATGAAAATGACACCCATGATGAAAAAATTGAAACCTATTGCAGCCGCCATCTTGGATTTACATTTCGACAGCACTATCGGCTTCAACACCCTCGAAAACCATGAAAGTGACACCCAAGATGAAAAAATTGATATCTATTACAGCCGCCGTCTTGGATTTACATTTTGACAGCACTATCGGCTTCAACACCCTCGAAAACCATGAAAATGACACCCAAGATGAAAAAATTGATATCTATTGCAGCCGCCACCTTGGGTTTACATTTCGACCGCACTATCGGCTTCAACACCCGCGAAAACCATGAGAATGACACCCATGATGAAAATATTGATATTTATTGCAGCCGCCATCTTGGATTTACATTTCGACAGCACTATCGGCTTCAACGGTATTCGCTGAAGGTCATACAGGTTAACGCACCAACCTCGGCACACCCCGATGAGGAGGTGGAGGAAATGTATGAGGATATCTCTAGAGCCATGCATTCCTCCAAAACCCAATATACGGTGTTAATGGGAGACTTCAATGCAAAACTAGGCACAAGAGAGAACGGTGAGCTGAAAGTAGGGAAGTTTGGAAAAGGGCAACGGAACCCAAGGGGCCAGCAGCTGGCCGACTTCATGGAGAAAGAGGGACTCTTTATGATGAACTCTTTCTTCAAGAAGCGGCCCCACAGGAAGTGGACCTGGTTGAGCCCCGACGGTTCGACAAAAAATGAGATTGACTTCATTATGACGACCAGACGACAACTGTTCAGTGATGTCTCAGTGATCGCGAGGGTAAAAACCGGCAGCGATCACCGAATGATTAGAGGCACACTGAACCTAAATGTTAAGTTGGAGAGGTCTCGTCTGATGAAGTCAACGCTCCGTCCTCCTCGTGCTCTAATCCATAGTCCCGAAACCTTTCACCTCGAGTTACAAAACCGTTTTCAGTGCCTAGAAGACTGCAATGAAGTGGACGATATGAATGACAAGCTCGTGGAAACTGTCCATGCGGTCGGAGCTAAGTTCTGCAAGACCCGCCGCAGAAGAACACAAAAACTCTCCGATCACACTCTTAATCTCATGGCTGTTAGACGGGAGATGAAGCTACATTCCTCAACAGATTTGACAGCATACAGGCAACTGAACAGACAGATCTCCAAATGCATGCGGCGGGACTTACGCAACTTCAATACAGCTCGTATTGAAGAAGCGATCGAGCGGAACCAAGGCTCCAAAGTCTTTGCCAGAGATCTGTCTGCCAGAAAGAGCCAACTGTCAAAGCTGACGACCGAATGTGGCAGCATCGTTTCCGGGGCACCTGAGATTTTGAGTGAGATTGAGAGGTTCTATGGGCAGCTGTACACGTCATCGTTGGAGCCAGACTCAAGTGTGAGTAACGATCTAAGAGCGAGTCTTATCCGACACTATTCCGAAGATATCCCGGACGTCAGTCTGAGCGAGATTAGAATGGCTCTCCAGCACCTTAAAAACGGCAAAGCCCCAGGCGAGGATGGAATTACAGCGGAGCTTCTGAAAGCAGGTGGAAGACCGGTACTTGAAGTCCTTCAGAAGCTCTTTTATTCCGTCCTCCATGGTGGCATTACACCGGAGGCGTGGAGCAGAAGTGCGGTGGTCTTGTTCTTCAAGAAAGGTGACAACGCTCTCTTGAAGAACTACAGGCCGATTTCCCTTCTGAGCCGCGTCTACGTGCTGTTTTCGAGAGTCATTACGAATCGTCTCGCGCGCAGACTTGACGACTTCCAGCCTCCCGAACAAGCCGGATTCCGAAAGGGCTTTAGCACCATAGACCACATACATACCCTTCGGCAAATTGTACAAAAGTCCGAAGAGTACAATTTGCCACTATGTCTGGCGTATGTGGACTATGAGGAATTCTTTGATTCCGTCGAAATTTGGGCGGTGCTGCAGTCCCTTCAGCGATGCCAATTTGACTGTCGGTATATCGAAGTGCTGAAGTGTTTGTACAGTAGAGCTACGATGGCTATCCGAATACAGAACCAGAATACGAAATCTATCCAATTGCAGAGAGGTGTAAGACAGGGTGATGTTATATCCCCGAAACTCTTCACCGCTGCATTGGAAGACGTTTTCAAGCTTCTGGACTGGAAAGGATACGGTATTAACATCAATGGCGAGTACATCACTCACCTTCGATTTGCCGACGATATAGTCCTTATGGCAGAATCGCTGGAGGACCTAAGCACTATGCTCAATGACCTCAATAGTGTCTCCCAACGGATAGGTTTTAAGATGAACATGGTCAAAACAAAGATTATGTTTAATGTCCATGTCACACCTATGCCGGTAGTTGTTGGGAGCACTAAGCTCGAAGTTGTTGACGAGTATGTTTACCTGGAACAAATAGTCCGACTAGGTAAGTCCAACTTCGACCGAGAGGTCGATCGACGGATTCAACTCGGCTGGGCAGCGTTCGGGAAGCTACGACACATCTTCTCGTCAGACATACCTCAAAACCTTAAAACGAAATTGTACAACCAGTGCGTGTTGCCAGTGATGACTTACGGAACTGAGACGTGGTCCTTCACTACTGGCCATATGAGGAAGCTCAAGGTCGCTCAGCGAGCTATGGAGAGGGCTATGCTCGGAGTTTCTCTGCGTGATAAACTTAGGAATGAGGATATCCGCAGTAGAACTAGAGTAACCGACATAGCCCAACGGATTAGTAAGCTGAAGTGGCAGTGGGCTGGCCATATAGCTCGAAGAACCGACAACCGATGGGGAAGAAAGGTTCTCGAGTGGCAGCCTCGTACCGGTAGGCGAAGTGTAGGCCATCCCCCCACGAGATGGAGTGACGACCTGGTAAGACATGCAGGAAGTCGATGGATGCAGGTGGCTCAGGACCGTGCTTTGTGGCATTCCTTGGGGGAGGCCTATGTTCAGCAGTGGACTTGTGAAGGGCTGTAATGATGATGATGATCGGCTTCAACACCCGCGAAAACATGAGAATTTTTTTTTATAGGATAAGAGTGACAAACGAGCACACAGTTCACCTGGTAAGTGGTTGCTGCGGCCCATAGACATCTACATCTATCCTCGTTTGCGAATCAAAATGCAGATGCGTTGTCACCCGTTGATGCCCTTAAGATGGAATGCCTCATTTCCAGTAAAAAAGGCCTCCGGCCACGTGCACTCACCAAGCGAAACGCAGAGGTAAACCTCTACTTCACGCTGGTATTCTGTGAGGTCGTGGTACCACCCCGGTTCGAGCCGGCCCATCCGTGCGACAACAGAAAGCTGCCGCGTGGCTCTACCACTGTTAAAGAATGACACCCATGATGAAAATATTGATATCTATTGCAGCCGCCATCTTGGATTTACATTTCGACGGCACTATCGGCTTTAACACCCGCGAAAACCATGAAAATGACACCCAAGATGAAGACATTGATATCTATTGCAGCCGCCATCTTGGATTTACATTTCGACAGCACTATCGGCTTCAACACCCACAAGAACCTGAAAATGACACCCATGATGAAGAAATTGGTACCTACTTCGGCCGCCATCTTGGATTTACATTTCGACAGTACTATCGGCTTCAACACCCTCGAAAACCATGAAAATGACACCCATGATCAAAAAATTGGTACCTGCTTTAGCCGCCATCTTGGATTTACATTTCGACAGCACTATCTGCTTCAGCACCCTCGAAACCCATGAAAATGTCACCCATGACAAAAAAAAATTGATACTACTTACTTTTAGTACGTACTACTGTTATTTATTCTGTGCTTTTAAAATATTGTAATAAAAAAATCTCTTATTATTATTATAATCAAGTATTTAAGAAATTTGGTTATTCGAATATTGTGTATTTGTACAGCGATCTTTTTGAGCCGCTGCAAACAAGCGAAACAATGTCCACTCACGACGGCGATTGACGCCAAACCTCAGAATAAATAATAGTACCAACGTAGCCAAACTGAGTGTGAGTAAACTACTCTGTGGCTATAGCTCCCCATTTACAGAAATAATTTACGTAGAAGGCTACCAAATCAACGAAAATTTCGCCATTTTGGAGTCGAAAAAAATTAATTATAGCTAAACAAAACAAAATTACACTGCCATTTACATTCAGTGGCTTCCCACATGATAGATGAAGAGATTAAAAAATAGATTGAGTTAAACAATTGATATTTTCAAAAGTTATTGTGTTTACTAGCCTTGGGGGTATGATAAATCCACACCATAAGCCATTAAAACCCCTTTTTTATTTAAAAATAGCAGTTAATCGATTTAAAAAAATATTAATAAGTTCAACAATCATTTATCTTTCTAACAATGTGCTTTTTATATCATTTATATGTATAATATAATTGCTAAATACGATTTTATTCGATAAAACGTTGGAATCTTAATTTTTAGGCGATAGTAGAACATACCTTGCGCTTTCGCTTAAGGTATGCAATAGTTCTTAGAAGCCAAGTTCTAATCTCTCGGATTCTTATAAATTTTGTGCCTTAACCGGATCTTTTCTTTTTCTTTTATCAGATTAATTAAGTTTGTTGTGAACCAAATAGGGCACTTTAAATTACGTGGCTTCGTTTTGGGTACAGTTTCATCAATAATGGAATAAAGTATTTTGTAGAACCTAAATACCATGACATCGACCTCTTGACAATCACTAAATTCGACACCCCAATCAACTTTACTTACCCTAGAATTTACTTCAGTATAATCCGCCTTTTTAAAGTTGTGAGTAACAAAAGATTTACTATTCAACAAATGCGGTATTGACATATTCACATTTACCTCTAAAGCAGGATGATGACGATCAATTTTACTTATTGGACATGGCCATTCAGCAACATTTATATCCTTAAGAGCCCTCTTACATTTCGGCGTTTCGCAAATTTAGGTATTTTACGCACCGAGCGGGCGGCAAGCTACGCGACCGATACTTTCTTACATATCTATTCACTCGCTCGCACTATAATACTGTGAGTATGGCGATTAAACGATCTTGATCTTCCATAATACAAAGTTTTCTTAGGATGGACTTCAGTGGATGGAATATTTTTTGGTGTGTCATTTTAATGTTATCTTATTAATTTATTATTATATAATTTATTATTTATTATTATATACCATTTTGATATATTATTCATTATTTATGAAATTTAGTGTCAAAATAAGTACACATAAATATTGTAATTGTTACGCTGTAATCGAATGTCAATAATCGATTATGTCTACTACCGGTAGAATAGTGCTATAAATAAATAAACGGTTGCAACCTGTTTTAATAAATATAACAACCAAATGTAACTAATATTTTTTTAATCGGTACTTACAGTCAATTACTATATTTTTTATAAGAAAAATATTTGCTGCGACGGCATTGACCGTACTTTTCTCGATTCGATAATTTCAGGCAGTACACACTTTTCATAAAAAGCTTGTAACTTGGGTAACATATTGAAAATCTAAAATTGGTCATTGGCAAGTATTCAGACATTTTTATTTGCTAAATGAAGCTGGCCTTGGATTTGGTAAAACCAGTCATTATTTTGATTTAATGTTACTCTTGAATCACTGAATTTATAACCTTTAACTTTTTTTGTCGAAAGGCCGTATCAAAATCTATTCCGAAAGCTGAAATATGACATTTAACTTCAATAAGACCGTTGCTGTATAAACCATTAGGTGAAGCCCTCAAATAACAATGATCTAGGTCAATGAATAGACCACATTTTTCTATAATAATATTTTTTTGTTTGCTCAATTGTGCACATGCTGCAGACTCGTTGTCCCTACCATGTTTAATGGAAGAGACGTGATCTATATATCTATATATAACTATATAAAATAGTTTTAAACCGATCGATCAAAAATTGCGGTCGTAGTTGACGATTTTCTAGTATGCATGCACTCAACGCACACTACGATAGCAATCGACGCACACTACGGTGGTATCGAAACGATGCAGCGCCCGAAATAAACTGACGCAGGTCCACCCTCGGCAAGCGCTCGCGCGTTAATGATCGCAGATGGCCGGCGCAGTGAAATATATAGTACTTTTATTTAATTAATTAAAATATAATAGTAACGATTTAAAAAGTAAAAATAGTATAGTTTAAGCAAATGTTGATGATTATTTTGGTATAAATTTTACGTCTAAGTGATGTAGAACTTCGGAAATATAGGCTTGTATCGAAGCTTTTTTGGTCGTTTTTTGAATTATGTCGATTTTTTTTTCCTAGTGTGAAAAGCATATAATGAAAATGTATTCCATTATTATTAAAGTGTAGGATATTTGGAAGATAAAAATATTTTTTTTGATGGTCGATATTCAATAGAATCTACAAATTAGAGCTCCCAAATCATGTCTTCGAGAGTTTTTGCCTAAACATTCATCGGGAGAATGATTATTACTGATTAAATAAGTTATCTAAAATCCATTCCGAGCTTATTTGAGGAGAGAAAACGAACTATTTTTACCAAGTAATTGTTATTTCAAGCAATGAACGATAAACATAAAATTTCAACGAGGAATTCTTGTCATTTCGCGTTTTTTTGTAATACGCCTCTTAAGAATACTTAAAACAAGGTCAAGGGTTCTGTTATTAGTATTTTTCACAGCATTAAATTGTGATAAATGATTTAAAGACAAAAAATCAATGAACTGAATACCCAAATTACAGTAATAATTGCTTGGGGCTAACTTGCTTACAAAATTGGCAACATCGGTAATCCAGTCTATAAAATTTAAATTAACCGGTTCAGTGCGTATGGCACGCCAGGCGTGCTTTTATGTGTGGCGTATGATACACGAGTCGTGTCTTTTTAAAAATCGTTATAACTCGCTCAAATTGCGTTTTTGCAAAATTTATCCAGAACAAAATATTCATTGTTTTGCAAGTAGTTCGTGCCTGCGGCTTCGTTTCTGGATATTTTGAAAATTTGAAATTAGGGGTTGACAACCTTTTTAGGGTTGTTCCGTACCTCAAAAGAAAAAAACGGAACCCTTATAGGATCACTTTGTTGTCTGTCTGTCTGTCTGCTTTTTCTCAGGAACGCGTGGAGGTATCAAGCTGAAATTCATATCAAATACTCAAGTCTACTGTCCCTTGGAGCTATGAAAAAATCACACTTCTAAGCCAACGCAATCAAAGATACAGCCCGTTATGCCGCAAATTTTCGACATTCGCAAGGGAATCAAAACCTACAGGGTACTTCCCGTGAACTCATAATCTTAAAATTTAGTACGAAGCAACGTATTATAGCACAGATGAAGGAAAAATTGCGAAAAGCATAAATTTTTAGTTACATCGTATAATAAAAATATTTTTAATAATTTTAAACTTATATACCTACGGATTTGTTCGGAACCCTCGGTGCGCGAGTCCGACTTGCACTTGGCCGGGTTTTTTTTTAACTTGTACATGGTACTATTTTTACTTTGGGCTTTCAATCATATTGTGGAAAAGTAGTCTAATAAGTAACAAATAATAGCACTCATTGCGATCGCTCACAAACTCAAGTTGTAAATTAATTTCTGGAAAACAAGTCTCCTGTTAAAAAAACAATGCGTTTGTCTCATTGTTGAAAATGGTTGAACTGCCGTCTTATTACTATCATATGGCCGAATAGACCTACGAAGTACCATGTGCTCTTGTCATATGGTATAAGGTTTATTTTTCCTTGAAATAGTTTAAAACCGTTCATGCATAAAAAAAAGTTCGCTAGTAAATAGTCTATCGTCAATCCGCCGCCGTATAGCGCCGGCATTTGTTTCCTTTTGAAAACACTTGTTTCGCTATTCTTACTAATTAGACGTTTTCAAATCGACTTTACTTTTACATTTGTATAACATTAAATAATATTTAACGTTTGCAGATATTAATGAATCATAAACCTTATTTTTTTCCAAATTAAGGTTCTCGATTGTTTGATATTTATAAATATTATTATTAGGGTAAAATGTAATCTGCATTAAAAAAAAGTCTCTTACTCTCAATTTCAAGAAAACACGTAGAAAAACACGTAGTTACCTACTAAACACAAGTATCCTTCCGTTTGTAACTGATGTTTGAAGTCAACTAAACTTGATTAGGTCTAAACAAGTGAAAAAACATAAAAAAGAAAATTATATTTACACATGGCTGATGGTATAATAGGCGTGTCATCAACTTCTGTGGCATGGCAATATTATTATGTTGTTACTACATGATTGCATTACAATATTGCAGTTTTGAATAAAACCTTTCAATGAACTATTAGTTACCGGAGGTGGTAAGTGTACTACACAAATTAAGCAGTTTATTAATATTCACTCTCACCGAAATCCAAAAGTCTTCATAACAGCTCTCAAAGTGGTTAACTCTTTGAGAGCACAGTTTCTTCGATACTGCTGCCAGGACACCTTCGCCTCGCTTGCCAGCGAGATGGGTAGATTTACGATCGCGTCTATAAACATTGAAGTTTGCGCCGAATAGTTCACCGTTCAATATTGTGTCGTCAAGGCATATTTCAGTTCCCACTATTATATCATAATTGGCAACCAGTGAAGACAGCTTAATGATGTCTGTTTTAGTTTTGAGACCTCCGAAATCCTGATTCTTCATGAATTATTGTGCCACCATCAAACTATCCACTCTGGGCAGATTGTCTGACTGTCCTTTTACAAAAACTTCTATCATTTTAGCACTACACGTTTCACTTTAGTGTAATCGGATTTAGAGGATAATATTATTTCTTTGAAATACAAGCACAAACACTATAAGTAATAAGAATACAAAGACGATCGAAATAAAATTAACGAAACCCACGTAATTTGGTCAAACCGCACCGGACCCACTGGACTTTCATATTATTCAAAGTACTCTGTGCACCGGGCCGAGCGACGCGTTTGTGTCGCGATCGCGGTCTGCGGGGGTGTGACGTCATAGTGTAAGCGCGCGTAATCTCTGAAATTCAAAAAAGGGCTTAAAATTATAGTCGTTATAACTTCGGAAATACTGCATGTATTGAAGTGAAATAAAAATTAATTTAAAGTACATGATATTTGCTACGATTTTAATAGTATTTGGTAGTAATATTTTGACCATTTTGTGTTCCCCATTAACGAAAACAATATTACTCTAGTTCCCGAACCGAGGTCAAGGTTGAACTAATTGGTAAACGTCAAACGTGCCGTGCAACATATATCTGTGTTACAAATTTATTTTTTAATTATAAAAGTTTGAAATTGCTATCAAAAGTAATACTGAAACAGTTTTTAAGCTGCAACAGTCCTGCGTCCATATAATCCTGCATGGTTGTAACGTAGTTTTAAAGATCTGGTGTTAACACTTTACAGTGGTAGAGCCACGCGGCAGCTTTTGCTGTCGCACGGATGGGCCAGCTCGAACCGGGGTGGTTGACCTCAGAAACCATGACCTCAGAAAACCAGCGTGAAGCGTTTTCTGCGTTTTTCTCTGCGTTTCGCCTGGTGAGTGCAGGTGGCCGGAGGCCCTTTTTGCTGGAAATGAGGCATTCCATTTTAGTCCTCACAGGTGACAACGCATCTACATTTTGATTTGTAATAGAGGATAGATGTAGATAGATGTCTATGGGCCGCAGCAACCACTTACCATTTTATATTAAGGTGGACTGTGTGCTCGTTTGTCACCCTTACCCTATATAAAAAAAACACATTAACTTTGAACGTTAAATTTACCAAATATACTTTTGTGTAATATTTCATAGTGTGAGAGAAAAGTAAACGTTCCTAAATAAAAAACAAGCCTCAAAAGTTAATGAAGTAAACCTTTTTAAAATAAAATAATTTGTAAATACTCACGGCCTCAATAGTTGATATTGAAAACTATTGTTTGTGTACTACCTACAGGCAGTTAATAATTTGTAGCTATACTCACTCTAAATAGATTGACCTTTTCGCAAACTACACTAACATCGCCGTGGCGCTGATTGAATAGTGAGGCCCTAATTGCAGCGACGTGCGATCGATTCCCAACACCGGCGAGTTTTTTTTCATTTCTACAACTTTAAATTTAAGTAGTTAAATTGTAACAGAAATGGCGGCCGCTTTGAATTCAAATACTTGCGCCGGATGCAGAAATACTCCTAAAAAGGAATTTCTTAGTTGATTGTAAATCAACATTGATTTGTAAATCGAAGTATGACTGCGTTTGCGCAAGCATACCTATCAGGCACTTTGATCAAATGGACAAGCAAAAGAGGAATAATTGGAAATGCCCAGAATGTTGCAGTAAACAACCTAAAACTGGTAACACTCACACACCTGTTAGGTCAGCTGTCACTAGCCAAACATGCAGCAAAGCTACTGACGAATGCTCTCCAGAGAAATTCGTCACTTTACGTAAAAAGCATAACGAGTCACCAGCACCAGCATCGATGAAAAGCAATGATGGTAGTAACTTCTTGACGGAGAACATTCTTCGTGACATTATTAAGCAAGAACTTTCTACAGCCATTCAAAACCTTGTTACGGCACAGCTTAGTACAATTAATGAACAAATAGCGGGGTTTTGTGAATCTATGTCGTTCATTAACGCGCAATTTGAAAAGATGAAATCTGCAATTGAAGAAAAGTTCGCTATTATCAAAAACTTAAAAATGCCCAACTTCAGGCATCTGTCAAGGACCTTACAATCCGGTTAAATATCGTCGAATCACATATGAGAGAATACAACATTGAAGTAAATGGTATTCCCGAACACAAAGCGGAAAACTTGGTAAACACGATCGTGCAGTTAGGACAAGCTGTTAAAAATCCACTGTCAGTAGATGACATCCAATATGTTACCCGAGTAGCTAAGCTGAATAAAAATGCCGATAAGCCTCTGTCTGTTATTGGTAAGCTTCGTACCATGAAGCATAGAGATGCTATCCTAGCAGCTGTTGCACTATTTAATAAAAAAAATCCGAAGATAAATTAAACTCTCACCGTCTAGGAATTGAAGGATCTTGTGTTTCAATATATGTCTCAGAGCATTTAACCCCAGGATAATAAATCCCTTCATGCCGCTGCGCGCATAAAATCCAAAGAAATGAAATATCGCTACATATGGATTAGGAATGGAAAAATTTACGTACGCAAAGACGAATTTAGTCAAGCAATAATAATTAAAAATGAAGATAGTCTTAAGCTCATAATATAAATTAAGAAAATGCGTGAATGTTATGGCTCCTGAATTTCTGCAGTGTTAGAAGTCTATTATCAGAACGTGCGAGGTTTGAGAACTAAGACCTATGATGTGCTTAAGAATATCTTGATTTCGAATTATAAAATTATTGTATTTACTGAGACTTGGCTTAAGCCTAGTATTTTTGATATTGAACTAGTTGATTCCCGTTATGTTGTCTGTAGAAAAGATCGTGTGTGTCTTGATGCGTCCAAAAAGGATGGTGGAGGTGTTCTCATTGCCAACTCACGTGAGATATCATCTTATCGTATTCTAAATTGGGAAACCGATGAAGAGAATATGTGGATAGTGTTAAAATTCAATAACAACCATGTCACAAAAACTATTGGATTTTGTGTAGTCTATTTGCCTCCACCGGTTAAACCAGAAAATGTAAACAAGTTTTTAGATAGCGTGGATAATGTTACCAACAAACCACGTTGATGATTTAGTTGTTATAGGTGACTTTAATATGGGTTTTATTGAGTGGTCTGCTAGTGATAAATATTCATATATGACCCCATGTAATTATCGTAATGCTCTAGGATGCTCATTAGTTGACTTCATGTCTATTAATAATTTATATCAATATAACTGTGATGGTAAACTTTTGGACTTGGTGCTAAGTAATTTAACAAACATTATAGTTAGAAAGGCTTCTGAAAAATACTTAGTAAACTGGATTCATACCATCCTAGTTTTTTAATAAGTATAGAATACGATCATATTTCTTTCCTTTGTTCTAAAAGTCGTATCGACTACAGATACTTTAAGGCTGATTATAAACCTATTGTTGAGAAAATTAAAACTATTGATTGGTTGCATGAATTTTCTGTATGCAAAGATGTCGATGCTATGGTTGAAGTATTTTATAATCGTCTCTTTGAAGTTATCGATTTATCAGTACCTAAACGTAAGATTATTTCAGCAAAACATCCTAACTGGTTCAAATGTAGCTTGGTTAAATTATTATCAGAGAAAGAAAAAGTTCGCAATAAATATCACAAATACAATAACCCTAGAGATAATATAGAATTTCAAATACTACGCAGTCGATGTCACAAACTCTTTGTTTCATGCTTTAACGATTTTAAACACAATGCAGAGTCTGACATTTCAAAAAACCCAAAACACTTTTGGAAATACTTTATACATAAAAAGAAAGGTGAGTCATCTCTACCCTCGTCCATGAAATTGGATAACAAAGTTGCAAAGTCTAGAACGGAAATAGCCAATCTTTTTGCAAACCACTTCACATCCATTTACACCGAAACAACTAATATCATGACGGCAAACTTTAAACAAAAAAGCAATGTTACGCAATTGAGTAACTTGAAGAATTGCTTTTCCATTGACACTTATTTTTAATCGTTCCCTAGAAGACGGTATGTTCCCTGAGGAATGGAAAAAAGCACGAATAGTTCCAGTGTTTAAAAAGGGTGATTGCATTGATATAACAAATTATTGCACTATATCAATTCTTTCTTGCTTTTCCAAACTATTTGAAAGTCTCGTATACCCAGCTTTTGCCAAGCACCTTGATCATTTTCTTACCAGCTCGCAGCATGGGTTCAGAATTAGATTGTCAGTACAAACTAATTTGTGCAATTTTACTTCTGATCTTATAAAAGAAGTAGATAGGGGTCTGGAGATCGACGTCATATACACAAACTTTAGCAGCGCATTCGGCAAGGTTGATCACAAGCAACTCATTAACAAACTTTCTCTGTATGGTATTGGTCCCTCCTTGTTTGGATGGTTTAGCTCTTATCTGGAGAATAGATCCCAAATTGTTGTTGTCAATGGTTTCGAGTCTCAAATGTATCGAGCTCAATCCGGGTGCCTCAAAGTTCGCATCTGGGCCTTCTATTATTCTTGGCTTTTATTAACGACATCACTATAGAAATCAAAAATTGTTGTTGCTCGTTATTTGCTGATGATTTAAAAATTTATAAACCAGTAAAATCAGTTTAGGATATAAAGCTCATACAGAATGATCTGAATAGAATATCTCATTGGTGTGAGGTCAATAGTATGACTCTTAATGCTAACAAATGCTTCCACGTAAAATACACCAGAAAAAAAAAACACTTATCTCTAGTTACTCAGTTGGTAATGTAGTTTTGCAAGAGTTACCGGAGATTAAAGACTTAGGAGTAACTATTGACAGATAGCTAACCTTTAAATCTCATATAAACATTATTGTTAATAAAGCCGCGAAGTTCTTAGGATTTATTACACACAATACAAAAGGGTTTTCTTCCAGGCCTAAAATTGTTTTATATAATCCTTTTGTAAGAAGTCACCTTGAATTCGCTAGTGTCATATGGAATCCATCTTTTAGTGTGCACTCCCAACGCGCCGAAAGTGTACAGCGTGCCTTCACTCGACATCTTGCCTTCCATGCCAGTGGTATCTCACATAGGCAGTCTTACTATCAGCGACTGTCTAAGTTTAAGATAATGTCTCTCCGAAATAGACGAGACATTCTAGATCTGTGTTTTCTACATAAAATGGTACACAATAAAGTTAAGTGCAGTGACCTTCTTGATCGCATATTGTTAGCTGTTCCGCGTAAATATCCCCGTTGTCGCATCTTAAAAACATTTTATATTCCTTTCGCGACAACTCATCTCGGGAATCATGCTCCTATTGTTCGTATATGTGGCAAATATAACGAAATAACTAAAACCATACCTAGCATCGATATATTTCACGACTCTTTTAAGACCCTCAAAATTAAACTTACTAGGCATCTATCGCCCAGTTAATTAGTTCCTGTTAAAAATTATATTTTGAATAGAATCTACTTTATACTTAAATTAAAAATGTACATACTTCTAAAGAGAATACAATATCGACAATTTTTCTTTCCCAATAATTGAACCTGATTTTTTGTCATTTCATTTTTTTACCTATTTAGTCACATAATTTACTTAAATTATTTCTCATTTTATTACATTGATTGTATGTTTTTCCTACCTCAAATTAATTCTAAATTAAGTTGCACGACTCAATCTGTAAATGTTATGTACACTTGTAATTGATATTGTAGTGTTATGCTACTTACTTATCATTTTACATTAATTTAAATCCATTTTTCCATTCTGTTTCAATTCTCTGCATTCACTTCAAATCGGGATATTTTACATCACCTTTATTTCCATAGGATCCTGTAACGATTTCAAACCATAAGAACACAATCACAAATCATTTCTACTTCGTATTTCCACATTATCAGCACTTTTAAATTGGTGTCAATGAAGTCTACCTTTTTTCGATCTTTTAGTTAGTTTTCCGTAACTCTACAATTTCGGGCTTTGTGTGGGTAGTTGCGCTACCTTTTTTCCTATTTCAATAATATCTCCTTTTCCACTTAAATCTTTCCATTTTCTTATAACAAGCCTAAAACTAAAATTTGACATGTTCTGTTACTGATGTTTATTTGGTCTCCATGGAAATTATATTCAAATTTGTTACCGGTCTGTAGTTTCTATTTCGATAATTCCACATAAATACTTTTTCCTCTTGACCATTTACAAAAAATTTGCGTTTAATTTAAATAATTTTTCCGTTCTCTCTAGAAAGATATAAAAGCCGAACAATCGGTAAAGAAATTCAGTCTTGCTTCAGTTCTCGTATCGGAAGCATCTTCTAAAGGCCTTATCCCGGGGCCGCTCAGCCCCGGGATCCTGCAAGCCTCTATCCTGCCTGAAGCCACTGGACTCTACGATCCGTTGCTCTGCCTGAAGTCGCCGGATCCTACAAAACGTTGCTTTGCCTGAAGTCGCCGAGATCCCACAAGTCTCTACTCTACCTGGAGTCGCCGGAACCTACAAACCTCTGTTCCGCCCGAAATCACCGGAACCTACAAACCTCTGTCCCGCCTGCAGTCACCGGATCCTGCAGGCCACTGCGCTGTCTGAAGTCGCTGAGGATCCTGCAAGCTCATGTCTGGGCTGAAGTCGCCGATACTGCAATCGCCGCATTCACCTGAGGTCGTCGCCTGGAGACGCCCTCGCCTTCTCACCTACGCCGTGCGTGCTCGTACCAGGCGCTGAGAGCACACTTGGGATCTTCGGACTCAGCTTCGACACAAATCTCTTTTTTTTATTACCTTTTTTTAAAAAAAATAATTTGTAAATCACATCATCCATCCTCATATTCATACTCCATTTTTTTTTGTTATATAAAATTGTAAATATTTTCGAATCTTAAATATATTTTTTGTCTTGGTCTATTTGGTTGTTTTGCTGATCGTAGCTTAGGTTCTTTCTTCTTTTAATTGTCGCTTCACGACAGTTTGGCGCCCAACGTAAAAGTCCTCTTTCTCTCTTAATTCTTCACCTTTACTGCGCCTTGTCTAGTTCCTTTTGATTTAATTGCTTTCCCTTTTGTTCTTAACTTACTATTCATCATTCATTTACACATCCTTTTCATACCTTCAAAATTCTAAAACAAAACTTCTTCTAGTTTTTCAACTTATTTGGATTATATTTAGGCCTACAAATAACACTTCATTTACATTCATCACTCTAAGTTACATTCATCACTATAATATTTTTTATTCTAGATAACTTAGAGGTACGATTTTTAATAATATTTTTATTTCTTAAACTTAACTTTACACGTAATTATAACAATGAAAAGGGTTATTAAGTACGAATTCCTTAACAAGGCCGAACTTGAATACGAAGTGAAGATTAGATGTGAGGAACCAGCTAATACTGTTTTGCTTCTAAAAAAACAAGTTTTACGTTTAGTTGCGAATTCTCACCCTGAAGATATTCTGACTTCTCCAATTCCGATCGAGGATGACTTGTCTCAAATTGATTCTACATTGACCTATCTGGACTGTAAAATTAAAAAATTTTTACAAGGTGAAACCAAATATTTACGACTAATAGAAACTTTTATTAACCATGTTTTTTACAGATTAGAGCGAATAGATACTGACTTATATCCAGACTTTAAAGCTAATTTCGAGACTTTGAAGATGAAATATGACGCTATGGCTAAACATTTCGAATCCTTGACTCCACCTTCAACTGAAAATGACGTTCCATCACTTGACCCTCCTGATGACCCGACTGTCACGGAACTCCCTCTTGTTTCTCAAACTTCTATTCAGGTCCATACCCCGTATCCTCCACCACCACCTCAATCTTTTTCTCCATCCAACGTCTTCAAAGATCTGAAAAGACACACCTTCAATGGTAAAAGCTGTCCAAGATCCTTTCTTCAAAAACTGGAAGAATACTGTATAGCTCGTGGCTTGTCCAAAGACTTGTTGATTTCACAAGCGTTTGAAATTTTCACTGACAATGCTCTTCATTGGTTCAGATTTAAATATAATCAGAATCCAAACTTAACGTGGAACGAACTTTCTTCATTATTAATCAAAGACTTTGGTGGTTTTGATTATGATCACAAACTTTTGGAAGCGATTAGGAATCGAACTCAAGGTCGAGAAGAACCTATTGTCATCTATATTTCCATCATGTCTGGAATGTTTTCTCGTCTTTCGAAGAAACTTTCTGAAACAGAACAATTGGAGATTATTTTGAGGAATATTCGCCCATGTTATTCTGTCTTCGTAGCTCTAAAAGACATTGACTCTATCGACTCTCTTTTGGCTACTTGCCAAAACTATGAAAAATTCCTAGACAGAGACAAACAATTTAAAGAACCAAATGTACAACAAAGTCCTCTTATTTCTGAATTCAACTACAAGCATTCCACTTCAAGTTCAGTTGACTCTTCAAATTTTTCTAATAACTCAAGACCTTCTCCTCCCCTCATGAATAAATTCACTTCATCCTACAAATACCCTTCTAGGCAAGTTAATAGTCTCTCTCAAACCAAAGCTCCTCAAGAAAGCTCCTTTTGTGTTCGCTGTCGTAAACAAGGTCATTCTTTAAACACCTGTACTCAACCACGATTCGTGATTTGTTTCAAATGTGGTCTTAAAGGTTTTAAAACTGCAGATTGCCCTACTTGTTCTCCCAAACCTAATACTAGTTCAAAAAACTAACTACTGACTTGAAAAGTAACTTAAACTTTGATAACGACGATTGGACTAATTGGATTAAAACAATTCAAAACTTCTTTTCTTGTTACAAAATCTCTTCTACACTCTACTCCAAGGAACAAGATCTTAATCGTCCATTCGTTAATGTCAAAATTTATAACTTAACTTTATCTGGTTTACTAGATTCTGGCAGTTCAGTAACTATTCTGGGTAATAATTCTCATTTGGAAATTCTTAAACTGGGCTGCAAACTTTTCAAGTCAGATCTTATTACTGTCTCTACTGCTAATAATCAAAAAATTAATTCCTTGGGTTATTTTGACTTACCTGTTCATTTTAATAATCAAACTCATTTAATTAAAGCTTATGTTTTCCCTGAAATATTTCCTTCGCTAATATTAGGTATTGACTTTTGGAGAAAATTTAATCTTTTACCTAGTGTTTTATCTTCTCTTTACTTTACAGAATCTAAATGTTCTGCTATCGAAACTAAAGATACTAAAGTTTTACCTTATGAGCATTTAACTCCTAACCAAAAGAACATCGCTAACGACATCATCCAACGCTTCAAAACAATTTCTTTTGAGGAAAAAGGTATCCTGGGAAGCACACATTTAATCACCCACAAGATTGATACTGGTGATTCTCTTCCAATCAAACAAAGATGTTATAGACTGTCTCCTGAAAAACAAAAGGCGTTAATTAATGAAGTTGACAAGATGCTGGGATGGAAGGTCATTGAACAATGCGAAAGTCCTTGGTTATCTTCAGTTCTCATCACTCCGAAGAAGAATGGTGAATGGCGTTTCTGTGTTGACAGCAGGAAGCTTAACTCAATTACACGTCGTGATGCTTATAAGTTGCCACTAATAAGCGAAATTTTGGACAACCTGAAGAATGCCAAATACTTATCAAGCATTGACATTGCAAAAGCATTTTGGGAAATTCCCTTGAATCCTGCGGATAAAGATAAAACTGCCTTTTATGTACCTGGAAGAGGTATGTTTAGATTTAAAGTAATGCCTTTTGGCCTCACCAACTCACCTGCAACTCTACAAAGATTAATGGATATGCTGTTTACTCCTGAATTTGAGAACAAGGTATTTTGCTATCTGGACGACATTGTTATTATTAGTGAGACTTTTGATGAACACATATCGCTTCTCATGAAAGTTCATGAAAAACTATCATATGCCAATCTAACTATTAACTTTGAGAAGAGTCAATTCTTCAAGAAAGAACTGAAATACCTTGGTTTTCTTGTGGACGAGTATGGTTTACGTGCAGATCCAGATAAAATAAAAGCTATTTTAGAATATCCTGTACCTACTTGCAGAAAAGAAGTACGAAGATTCATAGGCACCTGCAGCTGGTTCAGAAGATTCATTCCAAACTTTAGCACTATTGCCTCTCCACTCAACCAACTAACCTGTTCCGGGAAGAACGCTCCTAAATTTTTATGGAATTCACAACCTGCAGCTGCTTTCCAGAAACTTAAAGAAGCCTTGGTAACTGCTCCTGTCCTTGCTTGCCCTAACTTCGAACTACCCTTCTCTGTACATTGTGATGCATCAAATTATGGCATAGGAGCAATGCTTACCCAACAACAAGATGATAAAGAAGTCGTGATTGCTTACATGAGTAAAGCACTAAATAAAAATCAACGGAACTACTCAACTACTGAAAGAGAAACATTGGCTGTAATAACTGCATTAGAACATTGGCGATGTTACCTAGACAATGGTAAAGAATTTACAATATATACTGATCATGCTGCGCTTAAATGGTTTCAGAATTTATCAAACCCATCAGGAAGACTTGCTCGCTGGACTTTACGCTTATCATGCTTTAACTTTGTCATAAAACATAAAAAAGGAAAGGATAACGTTGTTCCAGATTTATTATCAAGACATAAAAATCAAGAACGTCCTAATACACGAGAAACTTCACCTCAAGGCGTACATCCCATTACGATTGAAGAATCACCTGATCGTAGACTTGAACACTACAACAAAATTTTTCTCGGATGTTCCATCAATCCAGACGCATATCCCAACTACACTATCAGGGATAACAAACTTTACCGCTGTATCCATTCTCCCGATCGTCTAAACGATGACTTTATTTGGAAAGAAGTTCCACTACCTCAAGATAGACAGGCACTTATTGAAGCTAACCATGGTTCCCCTTCAGAACTCCATCTTGGTATCTTCAAAACATTCAAGAAAATATCATTAAAATACTATTGGCCTGGTATGTTTAAGGACATTGCTGAATTAATCTCGACTTGTGAAACCTGCTTAACCTACAAACACCCTAATCATTCTCCCTATGGTCTTATGGGTAAACCCAAACTTTGCTCCAGACCTTTTCAAACTATATCCTTGGATCTTATGGGTCCATTGCCAATGACTCGAAGACGAAATCAGTATATTCTAGTGATTAACTGCAATTTTACTAAATATACTATGATTTTTCCCCTTAAACGTGCTACTTCAGCTAATATTATTAATGTTTTGGAAAATTCAGTTTTTCTAGTTCATGGCATTTCTTAAACTATTATAATGGACAACGCTGTTCAATTTCAGTCGCGAGAATTCCACTCATTTTTAAATTCTTATAATGTTCCTTGTATTTTTCACACAGCTTTATATTGTCCTCAGGTTAATCCTACGGAGAAGTTTAATAGCACAATTATTACAGCTCTAGCATCTCTAGTAGGAGACGATCATAGATCCTGGGACAACCATCTTGCTAAGATTCAGTACGCAATTAACAGCGCTACAAATGTAGCTACTGGTTTTACTCCAAATTTTTTAGTCTTTGGTAGGGAAACAATACCTTGTGGTTCCTTCTATACTCCAACTCAGAACCTCGAGGAATTGGTATTTATGCCTCGTGATATTTACGCGTCTAATGCTGGTCTCCTCTCATCTATATTTCACAAAGTTCAAACTAAACTTCACATAGCTCACGCTAAAAATAGCGCTCGCTATGATCTTCGTCGGTCTTTTAAAGAATTCAATGTGGGAGACACTGTTTGGCGTAAAAACCATGTTTTAAGCGATGCCGGCGCATACTTTAATGCTAAACTTGCCCCTAAGTTCATCAAGTGCAAAGTGATAGCTAAACTGTCACCACTAGTCTATGTGCTTGAAGACCCTAATGGAGTTAGAGACAAGTGGCACATTAAAGATGTAAAATCATAAATTTTCTTAACTTTTATTTACTATTAATTTGTATATATGTATAAATATCACCATCATTTTCACCTTATTATTTTTATTTCTTTTAATTTGTTTGTTTGTTTGATGATCCAGTGTTCTTCAACACATCTTACTTTAGGACCTCGAACTTTCGTTGGTTAATCGTCACTTTTTATTTTTATTTCAGACACATCTCGTTGGTGATGTTGCTGATCTCTGGCTTTGAGCCCTACCGCTCTGGCCGTTCTTAATCTTTACTTAAGTCATAGCGACTAAAGCTTACTTGAGGTATTTCTTTACCTTTATCTTCACTTGGGAGCAGCTGACTACTCCCTTAATTTTTATCTTCACTTAGGAGCGGTTGACAACTCCTTAAATAAGCCTGAATGTCCTTTTGAAAACACACTTCTAAGAGTGGTGTTTCTTCGACTAATTTTTTTTTCTTCCCACACAGGAGCGGTTGACTACTCCTTAAATAAGCCTTAATGTCGTTTTGAAAACACACTTTTAGAGTGGTAGTCATTGAATGTGAACTCCACCCTTACCTGAATGCAGATGATGAATGTAAGAGATAGTATATCTGATTTTGACTGGTGATGTCTGTTTCTGCAAAGCTGTGTTTTTATGGTTTATTTTAGAATGTATATATCAAAACTTTTGCTGAGTCAAAAATTTTCCAGGGTCGGGGGGAAAATGTAGTGTTATGCCACTTACTTATCATTTTACATTAATTTAAATCCATTTTCCATTCTGTTTCAATTCTCTGCATTCACTTCAAATCGGGATATTTTACATCACCTTTATTTCCATAGGATCCTGTAACGATTTCAAACCATAAGAACACAATCACAAATCATTTCTACTTCGTATTTCCACATTATCAGCACTTTTAAATTGGTGTCAATGAAGTCTACCTTTTTTCGATCTTTTAGTTAGTTTTCCGTAACTCTACAATTTCGGGCTTTGTGTGGGTAGTTGCGCTACCTTTTTTCCTATTTCAATAATATCTCCTTTTCCACTTAAATCTTTCCATTTTCTTATAACAAGCCTAAAACTAAAATTTGACATGTTCTGTTACTGATGTTTATTTGGTCTCCATGGAAATTATATTCAAATTTGTTACCGGTCTGTAGTTTCTATTTCGATAATTCCACATAAATACTTTTTCCTCTTGACCATTTACAAAAAATTTGCGTTTAATTTAAATAATTTTTCCGTTCTCTCTAGAAAGATATAAAAGCCGAAAAATCGGTGAAGAAATTCAGTCTTGCTTCAGTTCTCGTATCGGAAGCATCTTCTAAAGGCCTTATCCCGGGGCCGCTCAGCCCCGGGATCCTGCAAGCCTCTATCCTGCCTGAAGCCACTGGACTCTACGATCCGTTGCTCTGCCTGAAGTCGCCGGATCCTACAAAACGTTGCTTTGCCTGAAGTCGCCGAGATCCCACAAGTCTCTACTCTACCTGGAGTCGCCGGAACCTACAAACCTCTGTTCCGCCCGAAATCACCGGAACCTACAAACCTCTGTCCCGCCTGCAGTCACCGGATCCTGCAGGCCACTGCGCTGTCTGAAGTCGCTGAGGATCCTGCAAGCTCCTGTCTGGGCTGAAGTCGCCGATACTGCAATCGCCGCATTCACCTGAGGTCGTCGCCTGGAGACGCCCTCGCCTTCTCACCTACGCCGTGCGTGCTCGTACCAGGCGCTGAGAGCACACTTGGCATCTTCGGACTCAGCTTCGACACAAATATCTTTTTTTTATTACCTTTTTTTTAAAAAAATAATTTGTAAATCACATCATCCATCCTCATATTCATACTCCATTTTTTTTTTTGTTATATAAAATTGTAAATATTTTCGAATCTTAAATATATTTTTTGTCTTGGTCTATTTGGTTGTTTTGCTGATCGTAGCTTAGGTTCTTTCTTCTTTTAATTGTCGCTTCACGACAATATGCATATCAGAAAATATAAAAGTGTGTAAGTTTTTGTGACAATGTCATATACAGTAAAACCCGCTTAAGACGATTTTGAAGGGACCTAGCCAAAATCGCGACCTTTGCTATGCTGTTAGCTTGCTAGGTTTATTTTTAATAAAATTTAAACTAAAAAAGTCCGGAGTGAAACTCATCGCGCTACCTACCGGAAAGGACAGAACAACGCCTGCCGGGCCAGCTGGTTAACAAATAAAATTTTATGAATCATCGAATTACGAAAATTCAATTTCCATTCCAATTTATTGAATCACGTGTCACTTGACATGAAACTCGTAGCGAGACGTCAATTAAGACGACGCCTTTCTCCGAATTCCGAGGATTAAGTAGGCTATTAAACGAAAGATTGAAGCTGTCAAAATTCCGGCAGGCGGTGGTGTGGTGCCACCATTAGTCGCGCGTTAATCACCGCCGGCGCGGCGCCACTGCTTCTGCCGAATCATCGTCGCCTGCCCTCTCCTCATCACTAGTGGACCACAGACGTACTAATCAATAGAGCAGGGGACATTAAAACTTGTCTCCTTTTTATAATACTAAAGTAACTAAGGAACTAACACACTTTTTAATAAGGGTGATAAACAACCGTAAATCCACCTGATGTTGTTAAGAATCAAAACGCAGATGTGTGGCTATCACCTAGAAGAAGACTAAGATTTAATGCCTTTTCCAGTAAAAAGGGTCTCCGATTCTCATACTTACATACCAGTAAGCTGCTATTTGACGCTGGTATTCTGTGAAAGCGTGATCCTTCCCCGGTCCGGCCGACCAATTCGTTCGATTTGAACCACTGGACTGGAGAACCAGGCACTCGATTTGTTTCCCCATTGTTGTGGATATAGCACTCATAAGAATCAAACGGTTTACTTCATTGTTCGTTATATGTACAGGAAAGGAGTGGAATAATTTTCCAGCAACTGTCTTTCCATCGTCTTTTTTAAGTTTTATACGTGGTAGAGCCATACTGCTGCCATATTACAGTTGTAGCACGAATGGATCGGCTCGACTGCTGTAAGACCACGCTCTCACAGAATACCAGCGTGAAATAGCAGCTTAACGCTGCTGTGTTTTGTATGGTGAGTGTAAAGAACCGGAAACCTTTTTTATTGGAAATGAGGCATTCCATCTTAGTCCTCAGGGGTGACAACGCATCTGCGTTTTGATTCTTAATTGGGGAGAAATGTAGATGGTTATGGGTCACAGCATCCAATTACTATTAGGTGGCAGGTGTGCTCATTTTTCACTCTTATTAAGTGGCGAAGCTTGCGAAGACACTTATTGATTTCACGATGTCTGTCCCTCTGTCCCACGATTATCTCGAGAACGGTTTCGAATTTTCAAATTCTGTTTTCAGCAATCGATTACTGATCACCCAGGCATCTCAACCTCCTATTTTGAAACTGATTGCTCAACGGCAATCGTTAGGAACCGCTATAAAGCTGATTGCTTTGTAGCGGTTTTTAACGGTTGCATCTGTGTTTGCAAAATCGGAATTGACTCTTAATCATCATCACTTAGGGCCTCTTTTTGGATGTTATTCACATCTTGAATAAGATCTTTGATCGAACAGGTTTCGTAGGGTGCAACATTGTCGTCAATGGAAGAATATCCAGAAAAACCCTGCAGTATCGCGGGTTCTTTTTTCAGCACGACATCAGCTTTGTTATTTCGGAAACCTGCTTTCTTGAAACAATTTTGGATGGTTTCAGGCTTAATTGCTTGCCATGCCGCTGCAATGTTTAGGATCGCGTCATGCACAGAATAGAATAGAATAATTTTTTATTCAATATAGATCACATGTGTAATTCTTATTGAGTCATTTTTTACTTTACCACTGGTTCGAAAAAAAAACCTCTGTCATGGGAAGAACCAGCAAGAAACCCAGCGGGACTTTTTTTAAAGCAAATTTTACAATAATGGTTGTACAAACTATATAAGTACAAAATTTATTTTGGAAACAGCTTGGAAGCGATCACCTCATTCCCAGGGGTTACTATCAACCATGTATTCATTTATTCTATAATAACCCTTTTTATACAGTTTCAACTTAACAAAACATTTAAACTTGCTAATAGAGAGAGCCTGTACACTTTCCGGGACCTTGTTGTAATAGCGTATACATTGCCCCAAGAATGAATTACTGACTCTGTGGAGTCGAGAAACTGGTATCACTAGCTTGTGTTTGTTCCTAGTGTTTACAGAATGCACATCACTTTTTTTACTAAAACTACCTTTGTTTTTGTGAACATACATTAAATTTTCGTAAATATACTGAGAGGTCAAAGTAAATATATTTGACGGGACCAGCACCATTGCACGTGCGGCGCGGTAGCCGTCGGTGCAGTTAGACAGAATTCTTGTAAATAACACGTGTTCCGCACACCTGCACCATTGCACCTGCGGTGGCGCCCATTTTGCTTGTATAAAACAGACGGCGCGGCCGCCGTTAAGACAGTCTTGGCTCTGACGTGGAACGGTGCGCTTGTCGTATTCCGTTACTAGTTTATCCTCGACTCGTTGGATAATTAATTCGTGTAAACGAATTAATTATTATTCCTAACTACAAAATTGGTCTCTGTACTATACTCAATTACACATTCCTACATATTTATTTCTTTAAATTTATCTCTAAGAGACTTTCTCAGTTTTAGGTTGTAAATAGCTCTAATGGCCCTCTTCTGTAAAACAAAAATAGTTTCTGAATCAGCCGCATTTCCCCATAGCAAAATCCCATAAGACATTATGCTATGGAAATAACTGAAATAAACTAATCTAGCTGTCGCGACACTAGTGAGATCTCTAATCTTTTTTACAGCATAGGCTGCAGAACTTAGTCTGCTTGCTAGTTTGGATATATGGGGGCCCCACTGAAGCTTTGCCTCGAGAGTGATGCCAAGAAAAACAATGGATTCAACAGGGCTCAGTTCTTCCCCATTTAAAAACACATTGGTACTCAGATTTTTAACATTCGTTGTTGTAAATTTAATACATTTAGTTTTATTTCCGTTTAAATATAAATTATTAACGTTAAACCAATGCACTAATTTTGATATAGCATTATTCACTTCATCACATTTAAATGATTGACGTTTAAGTTTAAAAATCAAGGAAGTATCATCAGCAAATAATACTATATCATGACTTTCCCATACAAGGTGAGGTAAATCATTAGTATACACCAGAAACAGGAATGGGCCGAGAATCGAGCCCTGAGGGACAACCATTAGTACAGGTGACCCGGAAGAACTTTTACCATTGATAATAACCTTCCGCTTTCTATTACTTAAATATGAAATAATAAGTTTAAGCGCTGTGTTCTTGACACCATAGTACTGTAGCTTCCTGATTAATGTCTCATGGTGAACGCAGTCGAAGGCCTTAGAAAGGTCACAAAATATACCCAAAGTATCCTCTGAATTCTCCCATGCACAAAAAATATGTTTAATAATCTCAACTCCAGCGTCAGTTGTTGAGCGACCCCTTGTAAAACCGAATTGATTTATATGTAGCAATTTATTAATATTAAAGAAACTTAACATCTGATCTAAAATTATTTTTTCAAAAATTTTACTAAATGTTGGTAGTACAGAAATTGGTCTAAAATTGGCGGGGTCTAATGTACTACCAGATTTAAATAAAGGTATGACTTTACTGAGTTTCATTAAATCAGGAAACACACCAGATTCGACACTTGTATTAAATATAGTGGCTAGATAAGGTGCTATTATATCTATTATAGATAAAATAACTTTAACGGAAATCCCCCATAAATCTGCCGTTTTCTTAACATCAATAGTTTTAAAATATTTAACGATATCTTTTGGCAGTACTCTATGGAATTTAAAAGTATTTGAACAAGCCTTTACATTTTGTTTGAGCAATGATTCAGCGACAGTAGGAGAAGAGTTTAATGATTTAGTTGTCAAAAAAGGAACATCAGTAAAATGTTTCTCAAAAGCCATAGCAACTTCTTGATCAGATCGGGTTAAATAAGTTAAGGTTCGTTTGCTGTCAGGGTCTTCCATTTCCTTAAGATAGCGATGTATCAATCGTGTTCTGTAGTCATGTTTAAGGACATTTATAATGCACTGATCCATCGGTTGCAACTTGCTTATCGCATTCGGAGGTAAGAAAACAAGCTTGATGTTCTTTAGTTCAACATCTTTAGGGTGAGAGGGGCAGTTATCAATGAAGAGAATTATGCGTCTACATTTAACCTGGTAATGATCATCTAAAGCTTTTGACCAGTTAATAAAACGAAGGCCAGTCATCCAAGCTCGAGATTGTGCATTATATGTTACAGGGAGCAATTACACGTTTTTAAAGCAACGTGGATTTTTCGCCTTACCAATCACTAGCAAACGTAACTTTTTCAACCCAGATGGCGTATTAGACGGGATGACGAATCGTATTAAGCGTGTTAAAAATGTATGAAAACATGCCTCAAGTTGCAGGGACTGACATAAAATGGCATATTAAACGGGAAATCGTATTAAACGAGTTTTACTGTATGTATATTGTAAGTGTACTTGTTAAATAAATAAATAAATAAACTAATGAAATGAAGCAAACTGATATTTTTGTTTAATTTTGTAACTCACAACTCTTTTTTGCTTTTTTTTTATTTTTTTATGGATATGAACGACTACAAATTTTGGCCACAAAACTATCTTAAAAACAATGGTTTTATGACCGACATTAGTTTGCATTGTTTACTAAAAATTTTATTGGCAAAGTACACGTAGGTACAGTTCAAACCAGAATAATACTTGAATGTTCACTTATCGCTTAACGACTTTAAGCCCTACCCACCAGTAATAGAGTTATCAATTTACCTTTTTCTGCCGACTTATGACAATTTATAATGGTCAAACAAGTCACTCCCTCCGTCTTGCGAAAGCGCGACAGAACATTCTAAATAGTGAGGTGCGAAAGAGACGTCTGTACTTGTATGGACTTTCCAAAACCTTCCTTAAATTGGCTTTGGAGTGGCCAGCCGTGCGTCCCGGCCGAGGTATAATAAAAAGTAGCGTGCGCGGCTTGCGACACAGATGTTAGATAGAAAAGTTAAAAGACGCCGTGAGTAATGAGTTGTAAAGATACACTGATACATCCGGGTGCGGATGAATATAAAGAGTGATAGATGGAAACGGATTGACATATCTTTTGTATCTATCTCTCCTGAGTTATCCATCTCTAGAAGGTAAGTCGACTGTTGAATCACGCACATTGATTCAACAGTCACAGTCACAGTGACAACTTCGTAGCGCTGTGGCTTAGTATTTTGCTGCAGGCTGCAGTTTAGATTCCCACACCGAACAAATTATTTTTTAATTATGCAATTTATGTATTTTTAGCGTAAAATCTAGAAACCTTAGTAGCTCCAGGGTTGAATATGAAGAAGCACGCAAACAAACTTAGTGCGTCCCTGACGACACCAATGAAATTGTTAATCGCTATTTTTTGTGCAATTTTTCTTCTATTCTTCCTTAAAATTTTCGGGACGAAATATATGTATTAGATATTGATAGAAAATATTTCAAATACATTTGATCTCCACACGCAATGAGGCAGAGCGGTGGACTTCTCTCCGGCTCAAAATCTTTTGTCTCCAAAGAGAGGAGGAACCCTTTTATTCCTTTTTACTAATAAAATGTGCCTATATTAACTTCTCCTTTTATTTTCTTCCCCAGAATGCAAACAAGTAATTTAGTACAACGAGATAATACGCTAGAAGTCACATGCTGTGTAAATGGCATAATAAATGAGACTAGCCCCGAGTTTTCGATCAGCGGGTGCGCCTTCCAATTGAAGGCATTCTTTTCTAACAACTGTGGGTGTAACGACTATTTGAACGAAAATATGATCCTTGTCAGGTTTTTTAAAAACTGTCAAAAAGACAACTTGTCCTACTCCATATCTTTATCTAGTAAAACGCTAGGCATTGTAGAAAAAAGCTTTTTGTCTGACGACGGTACTTGGCATTTGATTAAAGAGAATTATGATTTATTGGCGTTTGACATCTCGGTCGTCGTCACACTTCACACGTCGGTACACGTCAGCACATTCGAAGTGCTTCACGATGATACTAATCTAACCGACTTTGAGCTTCGCGGAGAGGATGGATCGGTTAAAATGCATAAAGCAATCCTTGCAGCTTCTAGTCCCATATTCAGGACGATGCTCAGTGGCAGCTGGCGAGAGACTACAGAAGGTCATGTCGACGTCCCAGGCACTTCGACACAGACGTTGCAGCACCTAAAAGATTATATATATTTGCGCACGTCGCCCGATACTGACTTGGAGCAGATCTTGCTTCTTGCTTCGTATTACATGATACCAGATTTAGAGCAGAAATGTGTAAATAAATTGGTGGACAGTTTGACAGCGCAGAACGCGTACGACCTGCTAGAGTTCGCGGTGAAACACAAAGTGACCAGGCTTGTTCTAGCCATTCTTGACTGCGTCCGTGGTGGAAAGGTGAAAGTTAATGATATGCGCCAATACTTGTTGAATTGTTAAGATTATAATTGTGAATAATGTTTATGATCCACGTTATTTGCGTATATTATGAACCCAACTAAACGGCTGTTGTTACTCAAACCTGCCTATTCGATCTATCAGTTCCAGTATGAACACATTTAGCTAATGATTTCTTATATTAACGCGAATACTACACATAGAATAAAACTAATTTGATGGATTTTACTGTGTTTATAACTAAACTTGAATGTCAGGCGTATCGAGTGGCGCTCGAAACGTTGCATTAAGATTAAAAGATAATATCCGTAAAATAAGTTTCATTCAAGATAACTTTAATTATCATTTTGTGCTCAACTACTTAATTAAATATTACTGAATACTATAGTTATTTTGTTTATTTTTGAACTTATTACTTTGTATAGACGTCCTTTCCTTGTCACATTTTATTACCTTCAATTCACATTTAATTTGAATGGCACAGTTACTCGAGTTCTTATTTTTCTGTTTTAGAATTTTTGCACATTTATTATCGTCCTTGAAAGGATGTTGTAAAAAGATTAATACGAATGGTTGTGAAAGAACAAGCGTGTCACAAAATACGCAGGTACGATCAAAGAGAATATAATCACTAGGTACATTGAGTTATATGTACTACGTACTAGAGAAGCCATTCCGAACATTGACTATGTTCAACTGAACTGTAGTGCAGTCCCTACAGTCCATACAAACTAAATATTGTGTAAATTGAAGATTTGTTTATTCCATAAAATAATAATTATTACATTTTATTTAGAAATATGTTTGTTTAGATTAAATGAAGATATTTTATAATAAATTCTTATATTTATTTTATATCAATATCTTATTTTATATTAAATTAAAGTCTTCGCTCATGCGCGACTACTACTACCGCGCATGCGCGAAGACATAGAGTAGGACACAATTTTTGTTTGGAATGGCTTCTCTAGTACGTAGTACATATAACTCAATGACTAGGTACGATAATTTTTTAAATATTTTTTTAAAACTGACTTTACGGCTCTGGGTTCTAGCCCTTCTGAGCCTGATAATATACTAAGTGATACATTCACCACAGATTAACTAGTAGATTCTACCCGAATCAGACGGACATCGCACGAACTGAACTTACTCGACTTAGCTTCTGAGTCCTGATTGGTTGTAGCAAAATGATGTATGACAGTTCTTTTTTCTTAATTTAAAGCAGCTATACCAGGCAAAGCTCGCCCCAGATAATAGCCACTTGAAAAATTAATTTTATTATATTAAAAATAAAACGAGGTAAATAAAAATGAAACAATGTTGAAATTTACTATTTTCTTATTAGTTATATTAATATTTACTTTACAATAATTTTGTGTACAAATTTAATAAATAATTATCAATATATACATTATAAAAAAACTATAATACCTAACTTAATTATTATTATACAGTCCTCATTTTAACTTTACAATAATTTTGTTTACAAAGGACAATGTTTTGCGTTCATACAATTTTCTCCTAAGAACCAACAGTGAAAAAAAATACCCTTTTAAGTCCGAAATTACACATAATTGTATGTAAGAACAATAACTCCTGACGGACACTTCTGAAAACTTAGATATTTGCTGTTATCATTGAGATTTTGAGGTTATGTTTTATGTTTATGAAACATTACAATGTTATTGCCAATGTAAGCAGTTCAGTCTTAGCCTAGCATTTATACGGTAAATATAACTCCATACCAAATAAATACAGTCTCATTTGGTTAAAGTCCCCGATTCAAGCCAAGTAGGTCGCTAAAGAAGAGTATCGATATCAGTTGTTCAAGCCGTTGTTCGTAATTTATATAAACATATCGCATAACAAACCAACTACAGAGTGCGCTTAGATTCCTAAAACATTTACAGAAATGTATTTTTTCAAACGAAACCAAAACAATAGCAGCACGTCTGACGTCTATCTATTTTGACTTGTTGTCATCTGTCAACGTTATTGACTTTTTTTGCGTGGCACAATGCTGATTTGCCAATGAGAGGACAATAGTATTGTTATTTTAAATGAAAATAGATGATTTCACAGTACTCTAGTTCCTTGTGGCATATCTGAGATATATTTTAAAATATAAATGTTTTCATAATATATTTGAGTTTATGACAACTTTTGAAATATGTGAGTGAAGGTATTGTGCGGTTGGCCAAATCACAGGAGGCCATAAACGCAGCACAATAGTATTAAAAACTAGGTATAAAGTTTAAAATCGCAAAAGTCCTTTTTATTTTGATTTCACAAGTCAGAAGTGTCCGTTACTATCTAATGAATGTTATCTAATGCATAATGGGTCTGGCCACCCAATTTTGTTAAGGGTATCAAAAAATTGTATAAAAAATTACGTATTCAACGGTATTCTTATTGTTTAGGCCCAAAAATGGTCATTTGAGACGGCATCCAATCGCCTTCGACTTAGCGAATCGCCCGATGGTGTTAAGAGTCACGCGCGTCGTGGGGAGGGTGCATCGGTATGCAGCTTCCCAGCGTTGAGCGCTAGTGGGCGAAAACAGTAGCTTGAGTGCAGCGGCGCCGTCGCAACGAAACGTATTTGTGGTGACCGTGGCAGCGATTTCGTGCAACCAGTTTTGGTTTTATGGTCTATATTTTCAGTATTTGTGCGCTTTACTTCGCTACTTAAATTGTGTTTCGTGAAGACCGCCTCGGATTAGGTTGTCTAAGCATTGCAGTGAGTCTACTCGGGCCGCGTGATCACTGCCTTAGAAGGTGGCGTTCGGTTCTCGAAATAATTTGTTGCTGAGTGAATGGAAGTGAACTTTGACCCACCGTTCATCAGTCGTGCCGCGTGTTACGTTTTTAATTATAATTAACGGGATTTAGTTGAGTTTTGAAGTTAGTTAAATGTACAATAAAGTTGATAGACTGACATAGTGAATTGAAGAAAGAAATTGTCCATTGGTGACGCCGCTGGAGGATACCACATAGGGTGGTGGTGCTGGAGTCAGGGTTGCTGCTAATTAAAAAGGGCTAATTTAGATTAACCATATATACACTTCTCACACACTACTTACATTCACTACACCTAACGCCTGAACGAGCCTTGTGGTCCGTCTTCGCTTCTGAACCAGGTAAGTCGCATTAAGTACCTAATCCATATATATTAAATATCCATAGGCATTTGAGCCCCACACTTAGTTGTCCGTCGAATCTAACAGCTGTATGGGCCCCTGTATGGTCGACTTTTGTCGGGACGGCTAAGTGCGTGTACACTTATTGCATACCTTAAGCGGAAGCGCAAGGTGTGTTCTACTATCGCCTAAAAATTAAGATTCCAACATTTTATCGAATAAAATCGTATCTAGCAATCATATTATACATATAAATGATATAAAAAGCACATTGTTAGAAAGATAAATGATTGTTGAACTTATTAATATTTTTTTAAATCGATTAATTGCTATTTTTAAATAAAAAAAAAGGGTTTTAGTGGCTTATGGTGTGGATTTATCATGTCCCTGTGGCTTATAAACACAATAACTTTTGAAAATATTAATTGTTTAACTCAATCTATTTTTTAATCTCTTCATCTATCATGTGGGAAGCCACTGAATGTAAATGGCAGTGTAGTTTTGTTTTGTTTAGCTATAATTAATTTTTTTCGGCTCCAAAATGGCGAAATTTTCGTTGATTTGTTAGCCTCGTATACAAAAATATTTCTCTAAATGGTTGTTGTTGTTGTTTTTATTATTCGCTCGAGAGAGCAGGCAAAGGAACTATGCCATACAGCCTTGTCTTCATGTATAATTTTCCTTCATATTTCACTGCTTCACAATATGTTGATGCGTCACATTGTGCAGCCTTGGGAGATTTTGACGGTAACTTGAGCCAGCAGGCAGCTGACAGTTGGCGATGGTATCTAAAGGCGCCTATGCAAACAAACAGCTTATCTTGAGATTCCATCACCATCAGAGCACTTGTTTCACAGTTTCCATTAATAGTTCACATGCGCAGACACTTAATACACAAAATCGCACTACTTTTACATATCAAAGTCCACTTCAAACCATTATTTAAACAATAATACAGGAGCAGCAAGCCGCCGCCGGTCGAGTTCCCGCCAAAACTCTTTCTCTAAATGGGAAGCTACAGCCACAGAGTAGTAATGAGTAGTTTAGTTTGGCTCACAGAGTACATTATATATAGGGAATAATGTAAAATAAATAAATTATACTAAAAATTTAATTACAAATTTGTTTTGTAACAAAATAGTAAGTTAGAAAGGTTCGATTGTATTTTAAACTATTCATTAATTTGTTTGATTCTTAATTGGCCAAGCATGGCTAAATTTAAAAAAGCGACATCTACTGCAACATGGACAAACTGTCATGACATAATAATACCTCTAAGAAAAATTATAGTATGGACTGTATGCCACTGGTTTGGTAGTGTTTCTATATAGTTTGTGCTGGTTTTTTGTTTTTTTTTCTGTGGTTTGGCTTCAGTCGCCTTCGTGAGTGGACATTGTTTCGGTTGTTTGCAGCGGCTCAAAAAGATCGCTGTACAAATACACAATATTCTAATAACCAAATTTCTTAAATATTTAATTATAATAATAATAAGACATTTTTTTATTACAATATTTAAAAGCACAGAATAAATAATAGTAGTACGTACTAAAAGCAAGTAGTATAATTTTTTTTGTCATGGGTGACATTTTCATGGTTTTCGAGTGTTGAAGCCGATAGTGCTGTCGAAATGTAAATCCAAGATGGCGGCCGAAGTAGGTACCAATTTTTTCATCATGGGTGTCATTTTCATGGTTTTCGAGGGTGTTGAAGCTGATAGTGCTGTCGAAATGTAAATACAAGATGGCGGCTGAATTAGGTACCAATTTTTTCATCATGGGTGTCATTTTCATGGTTTCCGAGGGTGTTGAAGCCGATAGTGTTGTCGAAATGTAAATCCAAGATGGCGGCTGCAAAATATATCAATTTTTTCATCTTGGGTGTCATTTTCATGGTTTTCGAGGGTGTTGAAGCCGATAGTGCTGTCGAAATGTAAATCCAAGATGGCGGCTGCAACAGGTATCAATTTTTTCATCATGGGTGTCATTTTCATGGTTTTCGAGGGTGTTGAAGCCGATAGTGCTGTCGAAATGTAAATCCAAGTTGGCGGCTGCAATAGATATAAATTTTTTCATCTTGGGTGTCATTTTCATGGTTTTCGATAGAGTTGAAGCCGATAGTGCTGTCTAAATGTAAATCCAAGATGGCGGCTGCAATAGGTATCAATTTTTTCATCATGGGTGTCATTTTCATGGTTTTCGAGAGAATTGAAGCCGATAGGGTTGTCGAAATGTAAATCTAAGGTGGCGGCTGCAATGGGTATTAATTTTTTCATTATGGGTGTCATTTTCATGAGTTTCGAGGATGTTGAAGCCGATAGTGCTGTCGAAATGTAAATCCAAGATGGCAGCTGAAGTAGGTACCAATTTTTTCATCTTGGGTGTCATTTTCATGGTTTTCGAGTGTTAAAGCCGATAGTGCTGTCGAAATGTAAATCCAAGATGGCGGCTGAAGTAGGTACCAATTTTTTCACCTTGGGTGTCATTTTCATGGTTTTCGAGAGAGTTGAAGCCGATAGTGCTGTCGAAATGTAAATCCAAGATGGCGGCTGCAATAGGTATCAATTTTTTCATCATGGGTGTCAATTTCATAGTTTTCGAGAGAGTTGACTCCGATAGGGTTGTCGAAATGTAAATCTAAGGTGGCGGCTGCAATGGGTATTAATTTTTTCATTATGGGTGTCATTTTCATGAGTTTCGAGGATGTTGAAGCCGATAGTGCTGTCGAAATGTAAATCCAAGATGGCAGCTGAAGTAGGTACCAATTTTTTCATCTTGGGTGTCATTTTCATGGTTTTCGAGAGAGTTGAAGCCGATAGTGCTGTCGAAATGTAAATCCAAGATGGCGGCTGCAATAGGTATCAATTTTTTCATCATGGGTGTCATTTTCATTGTTTTCGAGAGAGTTGAAGCCGATAGTGCTGTCGAAATGTAAATCCAAGATGGCGGCTGCAATAGGTATCAATTTTTTCATCACGGGTGTCATTTTCATGGTTTTCGAGGATGTTGAAGCCGATAGTGCTGTCGAAATGTATTTAAACTACTTTAAAAATTCCGTATAATCATGTTATACGTAGTTTTTTTAATGCGCTTAAGGTATGCCCAATTGGATTTACCAATATATTTTTTTCTACCTTTAAAAATGACTGAAATATTGATGAGTAAAATGGTGTTTTACGGTAAGGGCGACCGCTTTGCTTTGCATTGCGATGTGACGTCACAAACCGACACGTCGATGCCACCAGTAGTCTTTATTGTTATATTTTTCTTATTCACTCCATATTTATTACTCCATATTTTTCTTGTCATGTTATTTATTTATCAGTAACCTTTATTTTCTGTTTTTTTTTAATTTCTGTTATATCACGCCCCTTGGGAATAAAATGGCGACCTAAGATACAGGTTTTACCTAGTTTAGGCACCAGTTTTTCACCTAACAATAGTATTGTATCAGATATAAGCACATTTTTTTTGTTTTCTGAATGTATATTGTTGGTGAAAATAAATAAATAAATAAAATAAAATAAAATAAAAATTGATTTAATTTTACTGAAAAAAAAATCATATAAAAGCTAAATGTTCAATACTTTAGTTTATACATCAAATCAAATAGTTTATTTGGGATTCACAGTTTACATAAAGGTCTTATTTAAACACAAATAAAGTTCAGTCTGTGATCAGCTTCATGGGCATCATCATCATCATCATCATCATCATCATTACAGCCCTTCATAAGTCCACTGCTGAACATAGGCCTCCCCCAAGGAATGCCACAAAGTACGGTCCTGAGCCACCTGCATCCATCGACTTCCTGCATGTCTTACCAGGTCGTCACTCCATCTCGTGGGTGGTCGCCCTACACTTCGCCTACCGGTACGAGGCTGCCACTCAAGAACCTTTCTTCCCCATCGGTTGTCGGTTCTTCGAGCTATATGGCCGGCCCATTGCCACTTCAGCTTACTAATCCGTTGGGCTATGTCGGTCACTCTGGTTCTACTGCGGATATCCGTATTTCTAAGTTTATCACGCAGAGAAACCCCGAGCATAGCCCTCTCCATAGCTCGCTGAGCAACCTTGAACTTCCTCATACGGCCAGCAGTGAAGGACCACGTCTCAGATCCGTAAGTCATCACTGGCAACACGCACTGGTTGTACAATTTCGTTTTCAGGTTTTGAGGTACGTCTAACGAGAAGATGTGTCGTAGTTTCCCAAACGATGCCCAGCCGAGTTGAATCTTCATGGGCATACAAATGTCAAATATTATTAATAGTTCATTGATTACATTATTCATAATAATAGATTAGATTATTAGATTAAATTATTCATCATAAATAATATTGATTACATTGGATTCGATTAGATTATTCATAAATTATTAGTTCAAAATTATTATATAGTCGTTGGGTTTATTATAAGTATAATGTCATCTAATACAGTCAACCGGACATTAACTCTGACATTTGATATAATATGTAGGTAAACGACCGTATACTACCGAGCGCGCTGTTAGTTCTGAACTTAGCGGTTAGTACTGAACTTAGCGGTTAGTACTGAAGTTCCTACTGTACGTTTGCTCTCTCGGATTGTGACGTCACGTCACAGAGAACGAGCGGGTAAAAAGTAAAAAAATATTGCGAAACTTTAAAACGTTATAACTTTCGTATTTCTGCACCACTTTGGATGAAACAAAAACTATTGTTATTTTCATAAACATAGCTTTAAAGCTATATAGGTTTTATTGTCAAATTAGAACATGTTGGTGTGACCCATTAAGAATAATAATTTTGGTGATTGTCAAATATATGTTGGTTCTTAGGCGAGTTTTAACATTGTCCTTTAATAATTATTAATTATTAAAGGACAATGTTTGCTATATACAATATTTAAAAACTATAATTAAATCAACTAAAACTAATAATTCTCATACAGTCCTCATTTTAACTTTACAATAATTTTGTTTACAAATTTAGAATTAATGAAGTAGTATTTAACCCTTAACTTCCTACCCCTAATTTCAGATACATATCTACCTACCTGGAGTCTCACAGACTCCGTTACTTTGAACATTTAGAAAAAAAAACTATGATGTGGGGTGACTAATTGAAATACAAAAAAAACATTATTATTAATATCTTTTATTCATATTAAACTTAGAAAAATAAAAAATCAACGTCATTCATAACCAAAACTAAATTTTTTTTCACTGACTTAAATAACTTAAAAAATGTAACATTCTTATAACATGAGATCCATAGTAAAAGTGATCAAAAATTAGGAACTTTCCTTATTCAATTTTTAAAAGTTCAGTAAATTATAAGCATAACCTAAAAAAAAGTTGCCATAGTGGATATATTTTTGAAAAATTGCAATGCTCAAATTTTATATTTTTTTAACACGGGAAATACATGTCATGTGGGAGCACTCCAGGCAAATGGGCTTCTTGCACATGAAACACAAGTATTGTGTTTTACGTTTTTTTTTGGGTTACATAAAGAGCAGTACTTGCGTATTGTTAACTTTTCTCCTGCATCAGGACTACACCCTCCAAAGTCAGGAAGTGATTCTTGGTCTAGTGTCATCACTCGACGAAGAGAAAGTCTTATGTCACGCTGAATCGTCGTCAATTTCTCTCTACGCTCCATGTGAGGTCTCGATAGCTGTCCAGCAAGCTTTTTCATGAATTGAAAACTAGTTTCAGGCTTTTCCAATTTGGTAAATAAGTATACCATATACGAATTTGATGCTGATATATATCCAATAATCTATAAAATATAGCAAGTGGCCATCTGTGCGTTCGGCGACCCGTCGAATAGTTTGAGCACCTTTGATCTAACAAATCTACTCCGATTTTGGTATCGTTATAAAATAGTATGATTTCTGGTTTTTTGGTGGCTTTATCCACATCTGGTGTATGATGCATGCTTGAAATAACAATGAACGCTTTGTTTATTTTTGTTACAAAAGATGCGATTGATATATGTTTCGTTAAACCAAAGAGAGATGTTTCAAGCTCTCGCTGACGTGAAGGCAAGAACTGGGGTAGTATGTCTCGTTGATTCTTTCTCATTGTGCCGACTAGTGTAAGTTGTTTATCTTTCAAACAATTGGTAAGCTCAATAGACGTAAACCAGTTGTCTGTCGTTATGTTTCTGTTTGTTCCTTCAATACACGAAGAAAGCCGAAGCACAGCTTGAGTAGGTTTCTTTAGCCGAGCATATTCAGTAGATAGGTTTAACCCATCGGAATCTTTTGCTGTATAAATGTACGCACAAATTGTACGCATACGGGAGATACCCTGTTCGTGCATCAGTGAGACACATTATTTTTATGCCATATTTGGCGGGTTTTTTAGGCATATACATTTTAAAACGGCACCTACCGCGGTACGCAACAAGCATTTCGTCAACACAAGCATAACTTCCAATACTATATACATCTTGACATTGTTTGATAAAGGAATTGAACAGATCAGATATTCGCGCAGACGGATCGCTTTCTCGACGAGTTTCTCTTGTTAATGAATCGTCAAGTCGAATAACGTTTAGTAAAACTTCGAATCTATTCTTGCTCATTATGCATCGATATATTTCTCTGCCTGTACCATCCGTACTAAACCATGACTGATAAAATTCACGGTTTTCCTTGAACACAGCAGTATAAAATAACAAACCCTATAAATGCTTTAAGTTCTACTATATCTAAATCTTGAACACATGATTGCTTTTTGTATTTTGGTCTGATAGATTGAAGTTTTCCGTTGGTGTGCAGTACAATTGTATCGAGCATTGCTTCAGTGAAGTATTGACTCCAAATATCAAGCGGCGAAGACGAAGAATCAAGATTGTACCCTGGTTTTATACCTTGACAACTACAAGCTACGTGGATTCAAAGCCACCGTTCGACGGGACTTCTTCCTGGTCGGCCTACAAAATGCAATTCGAGGCTGTCATGAAAGCGAACGGCTGGAATAAAAGTCAGGCCATGACTGCTCTCACCCTAGGCCTGCGCGACCAGGCCTTAACTGTTCTGGAAGCTCTCGGTAAGGAAGTGACTTACGAGCAGCTCTTTGAGGCATTGGAGGTGAGATATGGCGACGCTCACCTGGAACACGTCTTTTGTGCGCAGCTCAAAGATCGCGTGCAACGCAGTAACGAAAACCTGCAGCAGTGGGCCCTTGAGGTGAAGAAGCTGGTTCGAAAAGCGTACCAGTCTGTACCTGCGCTCATTGTAGGGAACCTGGTGCAGACATTCATCGACGGCATCCGCGACCTTGAAGTCAGAGCTGCTGTGAGGCTCGGGCACCACGAGACGCTTAAGGACGCCTTGACTCATGCACTGGAGGTGGCAGCCGTGCGGCAGAATCATCGATCCCACCGCATCAGGGAGGTTGCAGCAGCTACAGTTCGGGACCGCAATAACGGCTACAGCCCTAGGTGCTACGGCTGTGGGGAAAGGGGCCATCTTCGATCCAGCTGCCCTAGGCGAACTGTAGAAAGGGAAGGTGATCGTTCTCGAGAGGGTAGTGCGGCTAACAGCACCGCCCAGCGTAGCGGAAAATCTCATGACAACGCAGATGCATTTTCTAGAAGACCTTGCCCTGAAGATTGCAAGCACATTGTACTAGGCAAGAGGGTAAGGACGTGGTATCTGTGAGGATACTCAGGACAGACCAGCTCAGCAATGAGTGGAAGAATGGCCTACAACATGCACAGCAGGAAGATTCTGACATTAAGCGGATTCTGGAATGGATGAAGGCCAGTTCTCCTACGCCTAAGTGGAGCGACGTCTCAGAAATGAGTTCGACCACGAAAAGCTATTGGGCCTAATGGGACAGCTTGCTGATTCAGGATGGAGTCCTGTGCCGTAAATGGGAAAATAAATGGTCGGGGAGACAGGTGTCATTTGCAAATGGTTGTCCCTAAGGCTAAAGTACCGGATGTTCTACAGCTGTACCATAGTGGTTGTTCAGGAGGTCATCTGGGAGTTATACGAACTCTATTGAAGATCCGAGAACGGGTTTACTGGGTCCACTGTCGTGACGATGTCGAGGACTGGTGCCGCAAATGTACAAGTTGTGCAGTTGTAGAGGGACCCCAAACTCGTAGTAGAGGCGCATTGAAATTGTACAATGTTGGTGCACCATGGGAGAGGATAGCCATTGACGTTGCGGGGCCGTTTCCGAAAAGTGAAAGTGGTAATAAGTATTTCATGGTTGTGATGGATTACTTCACTAAGTGGCCAGAAGTCTTCGCCATTCCAAATCAAGAAGCTTCAACAGTTGCAGATAAACTACTTCATGAAGTCTTCTGTCGTTTTAGAGTACCTTTAGAGATTCACAGCGATCAAGGAAGGAATTATGAGTCTCAAATATTCCAGGAAACTTGCCGAGTTATGGGTGCTGATAAAACACGAACAACTTCTTAACAACCACAATCTGATGGAATGGTAGAACGATTTAATCAGACATTGGAGAGGTACCTAGCAAAAGTTGTAGAAAAACGGCAACGAGACTGGGACAGGCACATACAACCGTTTTTGTTATCATATCGAAGCTCTGTTCACGAAAGTACATCGGTGACACCAGCTTTCGCAAACTTTGCAAGTGAATTACGGCTGCCTGCAAACCGGCTCACCGGAATACCACCTGATGCCCCACGCAGTATAACCGATTATGCAAATGACTTGCGGAACAAAATGAATGACATTTATGAGCACGTCAGACAGTCGGGCCAGCAAACGTCTGAGAAGATGAAAATACGGTATGACCGCAACATGAACAACAAAGGGTTTGACGAAGGTTCACTAGTGTGGTTACACAATCCAGCTCGTAGCAAAGGGAAATCTCATAAGCTTCAAGCTAAATGGGACGGACCGTACCGGATTGTGACAAGGATCAATGACGTAACCTACCGGATACAGAGGTACTCCTAAGATCGTCCATGTGGATCGACTGGCGCGTTATTATGGGGCCAATAATGCTCGGGACTAGCATGTCTTAGGAGGGGGCAGTGTTGCGCGCCACTATTAATGTCTTGTACATGGCAACACTAGTTACACTAGCGCCCTCTAGTGTCGAGTAGCAGAACTAGGAATGTCAAGGTCCTTCCAGAAATTTCGGGACCGATATGTACTCGAACATTCTAGATGTCGCTACAGTAGAAGGTTCTGGAAACTATCTGAGGCCCTATATAAGGCCGGCAAAGATGTTTTATAGGTCCAGATACCGTGTACGCGCGCCTAAAACCCTTCCATTTCAAAGGCGCCAATATTGGTGTATTCGTTCGATCGTTCCACCATTACGCCAGCGACGTTCACTGTAAACGTACGTCACGCACCGGCGTTTTTAATTTTGCAAAATGACTTTTTGTGCTGTAAAATCATGTAAAATTACTCTTGGAAAAAAGATAAGGATAAGAACATCACTTTTCATAAGTAACTATACAATTTTATGGTGTATTTCTTTGTAAAGGATACGAAAGCTAAATGTCAATACAAGTAATAATACTGCGCAATAATATTTGAGTGTTGCCTAGTCTGAAATGTAATTGTTTTTACGATTTTTTAATGTCATGATAAACCGCAAAGGTTATCTGTATAGGGGTTTCAAACGGTCTGATTTTACAGAGTTTACCCAACCTATTGAGTCAAACCGTTTTAAGGGTTGAACTACATTTGGCAGCAAGAAATTGTACTTTCCTGTGCTTCTATCTTTTTTTGTCACTCAGAACCGTTATTTACTAGAGCGAGAAAAAGAGCGCGAGCCTCCTCAAAAAGACCCTCAAAAAGCCGATTGTAAACCGGTTTCAAAAGTTTGTCTATCATTCTAGACAATCCATACTAATATAATATTATAAATGTGAAAGTGTGATGTTTTGTTTATTTGTTTATGTCCTTCCTTCACAAAGCAACGGAACGGAGCAATTTAAAAAAAAATTAAACATTTTGCTATCTCTTGGCCGAAGTTTACGCTTAACCAAACTTACTTTTTGGTCATTTTACTTAGGATTGAAAAATAATTAGTGTCTTCGTAAAAAGCGGCAATATTTTGTGTTCTACAGTACAAAAGTGTAGCACTCTGTATATATTTAATAATAATAGATTATAAACATATGTTACATACATAAATATGTACTGTGCTTTTTTGTTTATTTTTAACTGTTACATTAATTATAGGTTTTATTACATATCTTCAATATTTTAGTGCGATGTTCGTACCTACATAAAACACACACAACCAACCATTTCCCCATACACACACGCACACAAATGCACACGCCTTGCACACACATTTTATACTCGTAGAATAAATAGGTACGTCAATAGGAATGAAATATAAAATCTCCCACATTTTTTGGGTAATCGATTCGCACTGTTATTACCGAAGTCACGCACATTAATGCAGCCATGGTACGTAAGATATGCGCGTCACGTGGTACTCACGCACACATGAATCAAAGACTGGCATCACTATGAACGGTCCGGTGTATTAGTAACACGGTATCTGGACCTATAAAACATCTTTGAAGGCCGGTATAGACTACGACCGGGGCAAGTATTTAATTGGCGATACAAGAGAACACTTCGAAGCGAAATTAGTGCGAACTGAAGTAATTGTGTTTTATTATTAGTGTGGTTTTAGATTGTAATTAGTGTTTTGTAATTAAAGTGTCAATTTTGGTAATTCAATCGGCAGTTTTTAATTGTCTCGAACCCCAAGCTCATAACAATATTATTTATTGCTTATTTTTTTCTTCTTTTTCAAAAAATAATTGAGTACATAAGGTATTCTTAATATACGCCGAATTTCAAAGATTTTGCTAAACTTTAAAATCTAAAACCAATTTTAAAACAGACGAATTGATCATAACTCCCTTAGCCATAAAATAACTTATATGGTATTTATTCCAGTTTATGGCAGCCCTGATTTATATTACGTGGCTGAAATTAGTTACTTTTTATTATGTACGTCAAACCAAATAACAGCCGGGCGGCTGACATTATGCACTCCATACATTTTTTTTATGCACTCCATACATTTTTAGCTTGCTACATATATATTTATCTATGCATTTTTTATATCTAATTACAGCCCCATTAATTTCCACTAAAAGAAAATAACTTGTAAATTCTAACAAAAATAACTGAACTGAACAACGTATGTGAACCCCGCAACGGAGTAACACACAGGGGCGTCGACCACATCATTTTCTTAAAATAGGTTCAGGCTATATGCTTTTCTTTCTTGATTATATTATACACTGGTAGCTGGTACCGAACGATTTGCATACTACGTAATCGTCTGCATGTATGCTTATGCACACAGCAGGTCTCGGGCCTCGGGGCATGTCCCCCTTTGCCCGGAATCTCCTCGCGGTGCATCACTATGCACCGGTCGTGGGAGCCGTTATGGCGTTGTTGGTTTACATCAGCGACGCGGGTTTGATTCCTCGGTCGCTGTAATCAATAAATTTTTTTCATGATGGCGGATAATGTGGCCACCGCCTGAAAAGATGGCAAATATGGTCGTTTTCCTGAAAAGGCGCCTAATTCGGCCAGTGCCTGAAAAAGGCGCCTAATTCGGTCTGAGGTAGTCCAAGTTTTTTCCGTAGTCGGTTAATGTGGCCGGCAGTTAATGCGGCCAGGCGTCTAAGTTGGCCTATCTGCGGCATTGAGGGTTGTTACTCAACTCTCTAATCGCTATAGAGAGGAGTTCTCTTGGCAGAGGTCGCCCGTCCGGTGGGCGAGCATGTAGTGGTGCAAAATTTTGTAGGTGTTCATGTGGCCCGTTATCAGCGCGGTCAAACATACCGCGCGCTAATCGGGCCACGAATTGCTCGACTGTCTCCATCTTCAAGTTGGTCGCGATGACGTCGTTCCGGACGTAGCGACCTGCACCGACGATGGTCCGTAGTGTCAAATTCTGCTGGACCTGCAATCGCCGCTTCTGATGATCGCTCAGGAGCGCGTACCAGGCCGGCGCATCATGTGTGAATCTGGATCGTATGTAGGTCTTATATATTTTCAATTTTGTTTTTATTGCGCAACATCCGGTCGATCCGGCATCCCAGGTACGTCACACACAGTCTTCTGGTAGGTGATCTCCTGGTCCCTGAGCGTCAGTGGTGGTGGAAAATTCCTGTAACGGCGAGTGAGCAGAGTGGTCGTCTTGCCAACGTTGACGGCCATCCTCCACTTATCTAGCTATGGTGGTAGCAGGTCCAGCAGGCGCTGCATCCTGGCAGTGGCTATGTGGGCTCTTCTAGACGATGTGAAGTAGGCACTATCGTCCGCGTATAGCGCTAATTCAACATCGTCTTCCCATTCGCGCAGGTGGTCTGCCAGGGTGGGGATGTCATTGGTGTAAGCCGCGTACAGGATCGGCGAAAGACAGCTGCCCTGTGGTACGCCGGCTCTAATTGGTCTTGCTGCGGACTCGGTGTCCTCTACACAGACGTAGAACTTCCTATCTCTCAGGAATGACGCCACTAGCCGCAACATAGCAGGAGGGGTACTTGTTTGTGATTCTAATTTGTAAAGTAGTCCAGAGTGCCACACTCTGTCGAACGCCTTCTCTATGTCGAGAAAGACGCCCAACGATGTGCGGCCGCGGTTGTACTCGGCCGCAAGATAGTGCAGCACCCTGGTCAGCTGTGTTGCTGTAGAGTGGCCCCTCCTGAATCCGTGCTGTTCCGCCCGAAGATGTACGCACGGGCGGAAGCTTCTTAGCAGCAATCTTTCGCACAGTTTAGCTAAGTGCGGTAGCAGCGTGATCGGCCTATAACTGGCTGCTCTACGCCTGTCCTTCCCGGGTTTCGGCAGAACGATCACTTAGCCGATTTTCCAGTCCTCCGGGAAGTGGGATGTCCGCAGTATACCGTTGTAGAGTCGACCTAACTCTACAAGTATTCTATTGGGCAGCTGTCGAAGTGCAGCGTTGGTTATCCCGTCGTGCCCCGGCGCCTTCCTAGGTTGCAGGCGGGCTACTGCGCAATAGGGCGGGGGATATAAACCACTCTCCTGCAAGCGGTGGCGCGGGCTTCGACAGGAACTCCTGTACGCGGCTCTCCTTCCGGGTATGAAGTTCCATGAACTCCGCTCTTGCTGGATTCGGCATAAATTGCTCCTCGAAGTGCTCTGCTAGGATATCCGCTCTACCTTTGGCCTCGTAACAACGTTCGCCCGCGTTGTTGGTCAGTGGGCAAACGGGGTGTCTAGTTTTTGTTAACTGCCGGTTCAGTTTGTAGAGCGACGCATCTTCCTCCTCTGCTTCCGATATGCGCCGCTCCCAGGCCTCTCCTCGGAGGGCCCGGACTGCAACCGACAGTTCATCCGTCAAGGTATTCAACTGCGTTTTTATTCTGGGGCAGCGAGTACGCGCCCAGAGCTTTCTCAGCGCTCTCTTCCGCTTGAGTTGCACGCAGATGTCCCGTGGCAGCTCTTCCCTCCTTCCAGTGTTTGGAACGATCGTAGAGGCCGCGCGTAGGGCCTCCTGTATCGTCTTTGTGATTTTCTTTGCAGCGGCCTCTACGTCGTCCGCTGTGTTAATGGGGGTATATGTTGGAGGTCTCTCCATTAGGTGTCGCTGGTAGAGCCTCCAATTGATTTTCCTTTTGAGAGCTCCGGACAGCGTAGTCACTGCCTTGAGGCCAATGGTAATGAGAATCGGGAGGTGCTCAGACGTCAGGTCGTACAGCACCTCTACCACTACCGGATAGTTGACGTTCCTAGAGAGCACGATGTCCAATACATCCGGACATTTTCGATGATCCGTAGGAACATGTGTTGGTTCGTCGGAACCCAAAACGTCGTAGCCGTGTCTCTCGGCGTCATCATATAGTTCACGACCCGGCGGGGTGATCACTCTGGACCCCCACGCCGGGTGTTTCGCGTTCAGGTCCCCCGCGACGATGGTCGGTGTTTCGCCTTCCATTATTGTCCGGATGTCTGAGGAGCAAAATGGAGTCCCTGGCGGGCGGTATGCTGCGTAGATCCTTAGTTCCTCGCCCGCCGCCTCCATTTTTATGCCGATAGAGCGCATCGTTTGGTATGTTGGCAGATCTAGTTCTTGATGGACGATGTCTCTCCTCACTAGAACCGCCGTGCCTCTGTAGGCGGTCCCTTGAGGATTGACCTCGTCCTTTCTGTATATATGGTAATTTGGCAGCTTCAGATGCGTCGATGGATTCAACTTTGTCTCTCCCAGCAATATCACCTGTATGTCCTGCTGCTGGGTGAAAGTGCGGAGTTCATGGATCTTGTGTTGTATCCCGTCTGGATTCCAATATAGTAGGCGCAGGTTACTCGCCTCTGTAATGCCGGGCAAGTAGTTGCACCAACGTTCTCATAATCGCGGTAATTGGGTCTGTCCCGGCTCCTATATCGGCCAGGACTTGCGTGCCGACCTCTATGGCTATGCCAACCAATCTATGGATGGCATCTATATAGCCGAGGCCGGCTGATGGTGTTCTAAGTGAGGTTGGCTCTTGTCTCGGCTGGTTTTGGGTCTCTCTTCGTCAGGTAGAGCGTGCTCTAGTTGTAGAACGGGCTCTATGTTCCGGTAGAGCCCTCTCTGGTGCTCTACCTACGGTAACCTTGTGTCCTTTGCGGTAACCTGCGCCTGGGAGGCTATCGTGACCGCTGGGGTGGGGGTAGAGGTGACGGCTTGAGGAGGCTGTGTTTGGCTTTTCTTCCTTCTCCCCCGCTTTTTCTTTTTCGGTGCAAGACGCTCTGGAGCGTCGTTAGCGGGGGGCTGGAGAGTCGCTCCGGTGGTTGCTCTTTGTTGAGGTGGCTCTACAATTTCCATCGGTTGTTGTTGTGGTTGCTGGGATGGTGGTGGGGGGGCTGTTTGCCTCCCCCTTTCCCTCTTATGGTTGGCCACCCCTCTTCGTTAATTTGTATGGTCCTCGGGCGACTCTCCGGAATCTGTTTCGGCGCTTCCGGAAGCAAGCCGGGAAGTGTTATCCCTTGCTTCCGTGCTATCCTCCTCAAAACCGGACATCGACGATCATTCGCTGTTTGGGCTTTTGCGCAATTTGCGCATGTAGGTGGTTCGTCTCTACCCCTCGGGCAATCCCTTGCAGCGTGTTCCCCCGCGCAACGGACGCATTTGATGGGTCGGAAACAGTTGTAAGAGGCGTGTCCGAATGCCTGGCAGCGGTGGCACTGTGCTGGGCCTACTCGTCCCTGCCAGGCTTCAATTACTACTCCTCTCATGTATAGTGGTTGATTTATTTTATACAGGTCGCTCAGCCTCTCTTGGTTTAGGTGGTCCAGTTGCGCGAAGTACAGGCATCCCGGCCTGCCTCTGCGCGGAGAGATTGCCTTCACATAGCGTATAGGAAAGCCTAACGCTTGGATAGCCTCCCCTATAGCTTTCGTGTCTGTATCCGCTAGCAGCACCCTAATGCCCACTTTTGTGGGCTTCTCCTCTTCGGGGGTGTAGCAGTACCAGGACATCGCTGTTACTTCCTTGGATAGGTCGATTAAATATTTTTGGATGGCCCGGAATTCTTCCGGGCTCTGGGGGGAGAAGCGCACCCCCTTCCCGAACGGACGAGCGTTCGGAGGATAACCCAACTTCTTGTTGAGCACCTCAAAATGCTTCGTCCAATTCGGGAGGCATTCTGCAACTATTGGAAGATATCTGCCTTTTCCGGATTCCTCTTCTGGTTTCGGGGCTTCACCCTCCTGCCTTGGTACTGCTGGGGCTGCTGCCAGTTGCGCGTAGCTGGTTGATGGACGTTGTCCGTCGTCAGTTGGTAGTCCAGACGGGTTTGTTGGCTGTCCATCCGATGGGGCTAGGGTAGCATACGTGGTGCTATCCCATCCGTACAGTTCCTCTCCCCCCTGCTCGTACCCGGCCGCGTTGCTACGTCGGTCAGGGGAGATAGGTGGGGTTGGTTTTCGTGGAGACGGTGATTTTGGCGGTGAGTTGTGCTTCCTAACGTCGACCGCTGGTAGTAGGTACTCTTCGTCATCAGATGATTGGGGTGCAGACGAGGACGGAGACACAACGCACTGCCTCTTCTCGAACAGGGACGCCTCTGTTTCGGGTGGTGTATGCCTCCTGGCCGACTTCTTCGCTCGCTGCGGTAGGGGCGACGGTTCGCGTTCACTCGTGCACTCAGGCGCGGAGAACACGAGCGCGGCGGTCGGTGCGGGCTCCTTAGGCGGCGAGGTAGGCTTCCTGGTTGTTTTCGGAATCTGGCTGAAGAAGCTTACGATCCTGGAGCGCTCCGGGTTCGCGAGGTCCCTAACCATAAGAGGACGGTCTAGTATCCCCGGACGATCCGGGGGTTCCTAACGCGAGGGGGTGGGGGGGCTCCCCCTTTCCCCTGCCGGTCATTACTTACAAGTCCTAGTAATCTCTTGCGTGTCCTATCTAATTCCCTACCTAGCAGGCTGACAGACAGGTGACAGACGCGCGCGCCGCGAGGTACGGGAGACGGTGGAGAGTGGAGTTGGCTGCAACACTTGGGGCACTGCCTACCCCTTTCGTTACGAAAGGGTTGGGGGAAGTGCAATAGGTGGCACTTAAAAACGCGATTAGACACTTAAAAGCCGAGAACGCTCTTAAGTGCCAAGAATCTACCTAAGGGCCGGTGACCTCGACCTCACGGAGTATGCGGACTCGACGATCGGTGGAGTATGTGGTACCGGCGGTTGCTTGGGACCACTGCTAATCCACAAACAACACACACTTAGGAGATCCTAACGATTTGCATGATGGTGGTTCTTCTCCTTATGGAGGTTTTCATGTGTCGAGGAAACCCTCTTTACATGGGCGGCATCTCAGGAGGACACGACCCCCCGGTCTTGGGTGCTGCGTTGGCAGCTTGTAGGTTGGTTTGGTGCGCACTTAGCGCCATCAAATCAGGTGTCGGGAAGCCCACTCATCCCCGGCTTCCCCGTCGCCGGGTGGTGAGCGTAGTTCACGTGGGAGCGGCCGCCCGTCAGGTGGGCGGGCATGAAGGGGGGCTAAATTCTGAAGGTGGGGATGTGGCCCGTTATCTGCGCGATCGAACATCCGTCTCGCAGAACGGACCACAAATTGATGGATGGATTCGACCTTGAGGTCGCGTGAGATGACATCATTCCTGACGTAGCGACCAGCTCCCACGATTACCCGGAGCGCAAGATTTTGCTGGGCCTGCAACCTCCTGCGCTGAGTGGCCGAGGTCAACGCGTACCAGGCTGGCGCTGCGTAGGTCAGCCGCGAGCGGATGTAGGTTTTGTAGATACCTATTTTCGTTCTTGTTGGTAGTTTGGATGCCAGTGTTGGATAGAGTTTTGCTCGCGCGGCTCTGGCCTGTCTTACGACGTTATTGACCATCGGGGTCATGCGCAGCGAGCGATCTATCTGGCATCCTAGGTATGTGATGGTACTACTCCAACCCACATCCTGCCCGCGGAGTTTCAGAGTTGGAGGTGTTCTGGCCAGCCTGGTCATGAAGGCGATGGTCTTCCCGACGTTGACCGCCAGGCTCCATTTGTCCAGCCACTCAGGCAAAAGGTCGAGTACCCGCTGCAACTTCCTGGCAGCTATGTCCACCCGACGTGATGACGCAAAGTACGCACTGTCGCCGGCGTACAACGCAAGGACTACGTCATCTTCCCACTCCTCCAAATGGCCTTGAAGGGTGGGGATGTCGTTGGTGTAAACCGCGTACAGGTGCGGTGACAGACAGCTGCCCTATGGCACTCCGGCTAAAATCGGTCGTGCCGCCGAGACAGCCCCTTCCAAGGTGACATGGAAGCTCCGCCCCTCCAGGAAAGACGCTATTAGCCGCACAAGCATGGGCGGCAAGGTGGTATTCTGAAAAAGCTTATAGATTAGCCCTGCGTGCCACACCCTGTCGAAGGCCTTCTCCATGTCGAGAAGGACCCCCACACAAGTGCGGCCGAAATTATATTCGGCCGCAAGGTAGTGCAGCACGCGGGCCAACTGAGAGGCTGTGGAATGCCCCCTGCGGAATCCGAATTGCTCCTCCCGCAGGGTGACATGTGGAAGAATTCTGGTAAGGGTGAGTCTCTCGAAGAGTTTTGCTATGTGCGGCAATAGCGTTATGGGGCGGTAGCTGGCCGGGAACCTCCTATCTTTTCCCGGCTTCGGCAGCACGATGATTTTACCCTGCTTCCAGATGGTCGGGAAGTGGCCAGTTCGCAGGATGCCGTTATATAACCTGGCGAGTGCCACTGTTACCTTTCTGGGCAGCTGTTTAATGGCTGTGGTAGTGATGCCGTCATATCCCGGCGCTTTACGGGTGGGTAGGCGCATGATGGTGCGCCTTAGCTCCGCTGGTGATATAAAGTCGTCGCCCCGTAAGGGCGGCGCCGGGGTTGAAAGGTATTCCTGTACGCGGTCCACTATGCTTTGTACGTGGTCTGCGTACCCCTCTGCTGTACTATTGGGTATAAATTGCTGTTTAAGGTGCTGTGCCATCAATTCTGTCCTCTTGTGGGGGTTGTAGATTCTGCTCCCCGTGCTGTCCACCAGTGGGCAGACAGGTGGTGGTTTCTTTGTGAGCTGCCGGTTGAGGAGATGCAGGGAGGAGGGTGTCTCCGAAGCTTCGTCGATTCGCCTCTCCCATGCCTCTCCCCTGTACGCTCTCATAGCTTCCGACAGCTATTCCGTCATGGCGTTAAGTTTTGTTTTAAGCCGTGGGCATCGTGTCCGTGCCCAGAGTCTCCTCAGCTTCGGTTTTTCATATAACTGGGTTTGCAGCCTGCGTGGGAGTTCCTCCTTCCCGCGCCCCCTGGAGACAGGGTAGGAATGGAGTTGTAATAGATCTTTAATAGTACTATGAAGTTGTAGGGCCGCTGTCTCCACATCTTCATGGGTGGTAATAGAGGCGCGGAGTTGGAGGTCCTCCAGCGCACTGCGGAAGCGCACCCAGTTTGTCTTCATTCGGAGACTTCTGGGCACTACGGCATCCGCACTGGTGTCGATGGTAATCAGCACGGGGAGGTGTTGCGTGTCCACGTCATACAACACTTCCACCCGTGTTGGGTACGGCACTAGATGGCACAGCACTATATCCAATACATCGGGCTGGTGTTCGGGTTTGGTGGGGATATGGGTGGGCTCATCTGGGCCCAGCACCTCGTACCCCCACTCCTTGGCGTCGTCATATACCTTCCTGCCAGGTGGTGTTATCAGCGCGGAGCCCCATGCAGGATGTTTCGCATTGAGGTCTCCGGCGATAATGGCAGGTGTTGAGGAATCGAAGATAGTTCTTATATCCTGGGGGGCAAACGAGGTGCCGGGAGGTCTACAGGCGGCGAAAGTCCTAGTGTCTTTTGTCCCCACCTTCAACCTGATTCCCTTAGTCCTCGTAGACGTAAAATGGGTGTTGGTGCCAACTTCTTCGTGCATGACGTCTCTCCTCACAAGGGCCGCGGTACCTCTGTACGCGACACCTTCTGGAGAGATCTCGTCATGGCGATACACGAAGAAGTTGGGGAGCTTTAGTTGAGCAGAGGGGCGCAGCTTGGTTTCCCCCAGCAGCACAATTTGTATATTGTGCTGCTGGACCAGGGTTCTCAGGTCGGCGACCTTCCCTACAATGCCGCCGGGGTTCCAGTAGCACATCCTAAGTTGATGGCCTGCTGACTGTGGTAAGTTGGGCTAGGGCACTTAGAATGGCCGAAAGGGGGTTGGTGCCGGTGGTCATGGCAGTCAGGACCTCTCCTAAGATCCTGATCACCATGCCCACCAGTTGAGCGAGGGCCTCCTCGATGGTGGTTGGTGCCTGGGGCTGTAGTTGGGGTGTGACAGTTATTGTCCTTTTAGGTGGGCGTGGTTCTCGGGGTTGGGATACAGTTTGCTCTGTCTGGCTGGTCATAGGGGGAATGTTGTGTATCGTGGTTGTGGCAGTGGCTGACGCTGTTGTGTGGTGGCAATGGGTGGAGGAAGAGGAGTTGATGTACCTCCCACTAGCTCTGGTTGGGTGGTCGTCTTCTTCCTCTTCTTTTTCTTCTTTCCACGCTTTCTTTTGGGGCGCTCTGTGCGCTCCGTGGCATCATTTGCCGGTGGGGCTAAGGTCGCCCCAGTCGTTGCAAATGTTGTTGGAGCTGGTGCTATTGATACCTGTCGCTGTGGTTGAGGCGCCAGGTTTTGTGGTTGCTGCTGTAGTTGCAGCTGTTGGGGCTGTTGTTGGGATTGCCTTTGTGGTGATAGTGGTTGTCGTTGGGGTGGTTGTGGCGGTGGTTGCCATTGTGGTGGAGGTGGTTGACGTTGCGGTGCCCGTGTTGCTTGCGAGGGCATAGGAGGCTGCATATTGATGCCTCTCTTCCTTGCAATTCGCTGCAACACTGGGCACCGCCTGTCGTTCACCGAGTGGTCTTTCCCGCAGTTTGCGCATTTGGGTGGCGCATCCCGCGGTTGTGGGCATGCTGAGGCCAGGTGGTCACCTGCACAGCGCACACATTTGAAGGGCCGGTAGCAATTATAGGATGCATGTCCGAACCTGACATACCTCAAAACCTTAAAACGAAATTGTACAACCAGTGCGTGTTGCCAGTGATGACTTACGGAACTGAGACGTGGTCCTTCACTGCTGGCCGTATGAGGAAGCTCAAGGTCGCTCAGCGAGCTATGAAGAGGGCTATGCTTGGAGTTTCTCTGCGTGATAAACTTAGGAATGAGTATATCCGCAGTAGGACCAGAGTAACCGACATAGCCCAACGGATTAGTAAGCTGAAGTGGCAGTGGGCCGGCCATATAGCTCGAAGAACCGACAACCGATGGGGAAGAAAGGTTCTCGAGTGGCAGCCTCGTACCGGTAGGCGAAGTGTAGGGCGTTCCCCCACGATATGGAGTGACGACCTGGAAAGACATGCAGGAAGTCGATGGATGCAGGTGGCTCAGGACCGTGCTTTGTGGCATTCTTTGGGGGAGGCCTATGTTCAGCAGTGGACTTGTGAAGGGCTGTAATGATGATGATGTCCGAACCCTTGACACCTGTGACACTGTGCAGGGCCAATTCTGCCTGTCCAGCCCTCTATGGTTACCCCTGGCATGTAGCTCATCAATTTTATACAGCCTGCTGAGCTCTTCGGGGCTTAGGTGGTCCATTTTTACATGGAAGAGGCAGCCAGGCCTGCCTCTTTTGGGTGGAATAGAGCGGACAAAAGTGACTGGGAAGCCCTTCTCTATGAGGGCCTCCTGTATGTCCTTTGGGTCTATGTCAGCAGGGAGCCCTCCAAACCCCACCTTTGTGGGTTGCTCCTCCTGTGGGGCGTAGCAATACCACACGAAGGTGGCGTCCTCCTTGCTTCGGTCTATAAGGTAACGTTGGACCTTTCTGTACTCATCGTCAGATTGTGGCCGGAAACGAACCCCCTTCCCGAAGGGGCGAGCGTTCGGAGCGTGGCCCAGAAGTTGATGTATAATTTTGAAATGTTTCGCCCAGTTTGGGAAGCATTCAACTATGATAGGGGGGTATTTGGCAGTTTGGTTCTCTACTGTTTGAGATCTTTGTGCAGGTGGTGGTGGTGGTGTTGGTGGCGCCGATCTCGGAGCTGCTGCAATGCACGCATAGAAGTCCGGCGCTAACGATTTGCATGAAAATCAGTTCAACGGGGTATCAAAAAAGCTATACTCGAAAGAGAGCCGCACCCTCTGTGTGATTTCGCAACTCAATTACATTAAATTTGTACCATCACTCCCTCACGGTTTGCCCAATATATTTATTTGTATAAGACATACATTTATACATTTTATTTATAAAGATAACACAAAAAAATATCTATACTACGATATACATTACATTTTTATATCACAAAAAACCTTTTATTTATTCAACAAAATATGCCTATTTTACAACATATGCACTAAGTTAGAATTCTTAAATATCTAACATATAAGGTTGAAACAATGTTCTTCATTTGAAAATACAAATATCTTAACTAATACAATAGTTTAATTTACATTTTTCCTAAGAAATTTAAAACACTTAAATTTCTTATACAAAACTATCAATATTTCACTATTCCATAGGAATTTTAAATGAAAACAACACAGAATTCACTTATTTCGCTCATACAGTCAATCTGATCCATTTTACAAGTCAATTTTACATAAATTGCTGAAATTTACAAACATTTAAATTTCCACTTATTCAAACTTTGATTTTACAAATTAGCGTGCTGTTGTTATCTGCAACTAAATGAACAACTAACTTTTACCCTACACCCTGTTGTCGGTAAAATAGGTGGCAATTTTAGTCTGTTTCTCGGTGGTCCATCACCACAAGATGAGTAACTGATTCCTATACGACCCCTATTGTCGGTAAGGTGGCTTCCAATAAGAATCTCTTATCAGATATCAAAGCTGTTATCAGTCACCGTGTTATCAGACCAAAACAACAACAAAAACATTTATAAGACAAACTTTGAAAATAAACATTTTACTTTCTTACAAAACGTATCAAACTTATTAAGACGATGCTTATGTAATTATTTTACATTAATTCCACTTATACACAAAGTGATCATTTCGACCGGGGAAAAAATCCTGGTCTCTAACTTTATTTTAATATTTCTTTAAATTATCACTATTATTGAAAAGGTTGTCTCAACCGGAGAACTGAACCCGGAAACATAATTTATATCTTAAAACTTCCCTTTATGAATTTATTAAGAAAATATTACTAAGAAAACAACGAACTAGTCCGACTTGGGGATCGAACCCAAGACTTTCAAATTATTAATTTGACATTTCTTTAAGATTCAACTAAACCTTTTTTTATAAGATTATTATGAATTGAAATTTTTGTTTTTAGAAGCTATTCGTAATCGGTTAACTAATAAATTGAAATGTATTTATAGACGCGTCGCCAACAGTAAGCATAATTTTACCGGGATCATAACTTGTCAAATAATTAGGCAAATGATCGTTTTTCGTTGCGTACGTGTTTTGTTTTTTAATTTAACACTGTTAGGTTTAAAACTGCGAAGTAATATTTGAATAAATATACTTTAGGTACAAGATGACAATATTTGTAGTTAAGACTACTAGAAATCTTATTTATGGAGTAAAAAGGCGAAAAGGCCTGGAGTTAGGGACATGACTGGTATTAGGGGCATCCACCCTAATTCGGTAAAAAGTATCTAAGTATGTATTAATATACCTACCTGGTATAACTAATCACAATAGGTGCCTATGTATGTATGATTAGATAAAAGGTACTTATCTAAATAGTTACCTACTTTTACTAAGTAAGTACTGATACCTACCCGTGCATCATTTTACAACCCAAAAACACCTATAATTAAACTGACCATCTATTTATTAACACAAAACGGGACATGAGTTTATTTATACTCCAAAAACTATAACTTTATACAATTCACTGTTCACTTAAAACTAAAACAATGTTTACTATAAAATTATATTCGGTATAGACGGTAATTATTACATGCAACATATTTTTTTTAAATTATTAATTACATTTGTCAGTGGAACAAATTTGCTTTAATAAGTTATTATAATAATATATTTAGTTGGTGACGATTTTAAATAAGAATAAAATTATGTGCAAGTCTTTTTTATTGTTACCTTTGTTGACAACATCGCCTTTAGAAGTGGAACCGTAAGTGTTTTTTTCAGACGTCCACAATTTATTCAAAATAGAAAAATACTCTTTCTACTGGAGCATTTGTACCAGGTAGACATAAAATATATTCGATTAAAAAAAATGTTAAAGATTGTTGGTGCGAAAGACTGAATACTTCCATCCAACAAGTTACGGGACAATTTTATGTCCCGAAGATTTGTTTGGGAACAATGGGACAGGTGACCGAGAAAAGGGACAGACCCGTTCAAAACGGGACGTATGGTCACTTTACCTATAATTCTTATATTTCTTGTTGAATTTTGTATTACCTTTATTATATATAACCCTTATTTATAAATAAATATAATTACGTATGTAGAAATAAAATTGAATAAAAATAAAAACAGACATGTTTTTTTTTCATCCTCATCAATCATTGAGGTGAGGATAATGTCAGCCAGCATAAGTAATAAGCAGGCTAAGTTACAAGGTACTCAGTTCAAAAATTAGTAGGTAGGTATGTTACTTTTCAATACGTGACGTTAAAATTTCATAATTAGATAATATATGAGAATATATAATTCTAATATAATGCAACTAATATACCGAATAAAAAAATTAAAATACATTTATCGTTGTGCGCCGTGTGTATTTCCATAAAATAGTTTATGGATGTTGAAAAAATAATACTACTGTTCACGCAAAAGCGTTAGTGTCAGGCATCGACGTTAGATGGCGCTTGGCTCGGCCGATACGGGATGACGTTCGTGCGTGTTGAACGTCCGAGCTTGCTGAAAGGTGGGAGTCGAGAGCGAAAAATTAGAAGTCTTCTTCGCGTCGAGCAGAGAAGGCGCGGTCCGTTTTGTTTGGGAGCTCTTAGATTTAATTTTATGTTAGGCGCGTATAGTAAATATACCACTGGGAATGGTAGCGCGTGTTGAGAGTTTTACCCGGGACTTTAGGTTTAACGCAGAATCTGTATAAGTGGATTCGACTGTATTAGTTACTAGTGCGGTAGTTAATATACTAGAAATAACGGTGACCTTTGATCCGTACGTTCTGTGTTCATTTTCGCGAGTCAAGCGTTATAACAAACGAAGAAAGTGAGTGCGGAGGGAGACCGTAGTTTGGAGAGGAGCTGAGGGCCGAACTGCTGCAAGGTGGACGGTCTAAGAAGGTCAATAACACTACCAGCCACACCCATATACACATCACTGACCTTTACTTTCCTAGCACTATACATCCACACGAGACCTGACCGAATCCTGAGGGACCAGTCGCCTTGAATAGAGGTAAGTAAGCTCTGTTCAATAATTGTAACGCTCCCCCCTGATTGTTTAGTGTAATTAGACTTTTAACCCTTGGCGTGAGGACGCCCGACCAGCATCTGCCTGTAGCTTCTTCGTCTATGGGCCGCGAAGGATTCTACTCCTGGAATGGGCAGCTGCCGGCCGTAATATTTGGTAGCAGAGCGCGATTCTGGGATCGATTCCCGGTCGTTCCACCGACCATAGTATTTGATAAAAATTAAATAATTTTGGTGGCAGGGAGCGTTGTGTTAATTGGTTTAATTTTGTGTCTACAATCACGCCCGTCCGTAATACGTAAAAATATTTTTTTTATTATATTCGTAATAATAAAATTCCTTTCTTTGTTAGCTTGCTTTGTTGTTTGCGGGTAAATTTGAAAAGCCGCGCCCGTTTAGCGCGCAAGCGGGAGATTGCGTCATGTAGGTAGATGGTTATTTTTACGTAATCGGTTAATTATCGTTGTCGGATAGTTGTGGTGTATTCTATTTTGAGCAAGGCATTTTTTGTTGATGTGTATCTTCGTTATGTATCTTTCGTATTGTAATTTGTATTTGAACTAAAGAGTGGTAATTTGTATTTACGTAATTTGAATTTAACTTGATTTGATCGCACTAGTATTTGTTATTGTTAATTTGATTTGTCTTTTCTTTTGTACTAACTTATGTTTGATTTAATAAATAGCGGTTCTTATTTGTGTAATTTCTATTCAACTCGATTTGATAGGAACTGCATTGGTTAGCTGTTAATTTTTTTTTTGTATTTTTTATTTGTTATTTTTGTAATTGTGCTCGAGCGGCGTCGTAATTTGTATTTAGTAGTGATGTCCTCGCCCAAGATGCTAATCCGTTGCCTGCGGACTGAGTTACGCTGGGCCACCAGCGCCCATGCTTTGATAGGTCGACCGGATAGGGTCCATAATTTGATGAAGCGGTTCGAGCAAGTCGATGCTCGAAGGGCTGCAGTGGAGGAGGCTTACGCTGAGCTCGAGGATTCGGATGTGGAAAAGGGAGTCCTGGACTCCTGCTTCGCAGACTACGAGCAGTTCTTTTCGCTCACGGACGAGTTGATCGAGGCTGAAGGCAGGTATGCCGAGGAGGCGCGTGAAGCTCGGACGAGTGGCCTGCCCGAGTCCTTTCAGAAGCAGCCTCAGCCGGAGCTGTTGGGACGACTCCCAACTCTGGACTTGCCAAGGTTCTCCGGGGTCCTTTCCGAATGGCTGACCTTCATTGGTCTTTCCGACGGCCTAGTGGACGCCCTAAGTGACTTGACCCCGAGCCAGAAGATGGCGTACCTCCTGGCCTCACTGGAAGGGGAGGCCCTGGGCGTTGTCAGCCATTTGAGATTGTCGGACGACGCCTACCAGACTGCTCGGGACCTCCTAGCCAGAAGATACGCCAACGTCCGGCGAATTGCCGACGAACATGTTAAGCAGCTTCTAAGCCTTCCGCTGCTTAGTGACCGGGCCAGACTACGTCCGGACCTGTTGGATCCAGTCTTGGTGGCCTGTAATACGTTGAGGCGGCTGGATTTACCAGTAGGCGAATGGGCCTTCTTGTTGCTCCGCATCGTTCTGTCCCGTCTACCTCTCGATCTTCAAATGCATTTTGAGGAGAGGTACGGCGGGGACGAGGCCTCCTATATTCCGCCCTTCTATGACCTGCTGCGGTTTTTGGAGGAGCAGTGCCGACAGATCGAGCACGCGGCGGGCACCGTCGACGACTTACGAGCCGTGCCCAGGGAGAGGCGAAATCCGCCGGGCAAGTCGTCGTCAACCCCCCCCCCCCCCCCTGCTCCTATTGTCGAGCATCTGATCACCGGGTAACGTCTTGCCCAAAATTATTAAGTAAGCCGGTTCCGGCGAGGCGAACTATCGCCAAGGAGCGCCGCTGGTGCTACTCCTGTTTGGAAGGGCACCTCCAGCGAGACTGTCCGCACCAGCGGCCCTGTCTGCATTGCCAGGGCAATCACCATGTCGTACTGTGCCTGGGTGCGAACGGCGTCTCCTCTCGGGGCGCTGCCAGGCCCTCGACCCCCACGGGCGGGGGCGCTCCGCCATGCCCTTTGACGGGCGACGCTCGGCGCCCGCCGGCTAGCCACCAGGCCCCTAGGTTTGAAAGGGGTCCCTCCCCCGACCAGTCGGGGGGTAATTCCCCCAGGGGCGGGGGTGTCATCACACCCCCTCAGCGTGCGGAGAGGAACTTCACGGCCACTCATCAGTCCGCTGGACCCTTCTCACTCCCGTTAGCTGAGTGGCCGCGACTGGTGTACCACTGTACCCCATTTGATGGAGGCGGCCCTAGCTAGCTGCCGCCTTAGCTCCCACCATGGCTGCCTCTACTGAGCCTTAAGCCGTCAACAGTCCACTTGTCAAGCTGTTCTGTTGCCGACGGCCTCAGTGAGGGCGTACAACCCGAGTGGCGACTGTTAGCGGTTGCGCTGTTAGTCTTGGGTTCACGCGGTGTGGCCTCCACTTGGTGGTGGGAAGATTAGGGCCCCCTGGAGCGTTGAATCACGCTCTCAAGGAGTATTGGATTTGGTTTGGTCGAGCACTTAGCTAAAAATTCTTTAAATTTAAATTAAAATGCTTTTGGGTTTTCCGCGAAATTCATATTGTAGCGGTTATGATTAAAAGAATTGAATTTAAAATACTCCTTTAAATGCTGCTGCATATGTTTTGTAAATACATTTGATCACTGCGTTTGTTGTTGCACGGAAAATTGAGATTAAATTGTGTGCCCTTTTAATACTTGTGCGTATGCTTTGTAATTGTATTTGATTGTCGCGTCTGTGATGAAAGGAAGTTTGAATTCATTTGAAATTTGAATGGCGCGCTATTTTGAAAATTATGTATATGCTTGTGATAGTGTTTAATCATTTTGCTTTGTGATAAGGAAGGTTGAAATTAGATAACCCTGTGGTTGCCGAAGGAAATAGGAGTCAATTCTCTTTTGGTTTAGATTTTGTTGGCACTGTCTAAGATATTTATTTGAAATAAGAGATAGGGCTGTCCCTTACGTTTATTGTTTTGTTTACTTTACCAAGTTGACCTATGTGCATCGGTGATTACTTGTTTTAATTAATTCTGTAATTGAACATCGATGCTTTTGAAAAATTAGTTGAAATATGAGCATAGGATCACCTGCTAGGGACCATCTGTGCGTTTCGTTCAGCTCTCCACAGACGACGTTCATGGGGAATTTGGGGGTGCTCTCTGCACTGAAGCTTGAAGGTCCCTCTGGGCCGCTTCGTGTCGCGTCGCTGTTTGCAGACCTGATCCGGTCGAATTGCGGAACTAATCATAGGAGCGCAGATATGTGTTTGAAGGAGGTCGTCTGACTTCTGTCTAGGAATAGGACTTATTTATGTGCTGCGATGTCCAGGAAGGGCATCCAGTTCAACTCTCCGGCTAGCCCACGTTGGGGCTGCAATTTTGGGGCGTTGGTTAGGGTTGCAAGATCTGATTGGGTGCGTAAGATGGCCTAGTTTGGTTGTAGATTCGATCTTGCAACTTGCCGTCGCGACCCTGTCCCGCTGGCCGGTTTGCTCGCGGACCTAAATCCTTATGTCCGGGACGGGGGTTTGTTCACGCAAAAGCGTTAGTGTCAGGCATCGACGTTAGATGGCGCTCGGCTCGGCTGATACGGGATGACGTTCGTGCGTGTTGAACGTCCGAGCTTGCTGAAAGGTGGGAGTCGAGAGCGAAAAATTAGAAGTCTTCTTCGCGTCGAGCAGAGAAGGCGCGGTCCGTTTTGTTTGGGAGCTCTTAGATTTAATTTTATGTTAGGCGCGTATAGTAAATATACCACTGGGAATGGTAGCGCGTGTTGAGAGTTTTACCCGGGACTTTAGGTTTAACGCAGAATCTGTATAAGTGGATTCGACTGTATTAGTTACTAGTGCGGTAGTTAATATTCTAGAAATAACGGTGACCTTTGATCCGTACGTTCTGTGTTCATTTTCGCGAGTCAAGCGTTATAACAAACGAAGAAAGTGAGTGCGGAGGGAGACCGTAGTTTGGAGAGGAGCTGAGGGCCGAACTGCTGCAAGGTGGACGGTCTAAGAAGGTCAATAACACTACCAGCCACACCCAAATACACATCACTGACCTTTACTTTCCTAGCACTATACATCCACACGAGACCTGACCGAATCCTGAGGGACCAGTCGCCTTGAATAGAGGTAAGTAAGCTCTGTTCAATAATTGTAACGCTCCCCCCTGATTGTTTAGTGTAATTAGACTTTTAACCCTTGGCGTGAGGACGCCCGACCAGCATCTGCCTGTAGCTTCTTCGTCTATGGGCCGCGAAGGATTCTACTCCTGGAATGGGCAGCTGCCGGCCGTAATATTTGGTAGCAGAGCGCGATTCTGGGATCGATTCCCGGTCGTTCCACCGACCATAGTATTTGATAAAAATTAAATAATTTTGGTGGCAGGGAGCGTTGGGTTAATTGGTTTAATTTTGTGTCTACAATCACGCCCGTCCGTAATACGTAAAAATATTTTTTTTATTATATTCGTAATAATAAAATTCCTTTCTTTGTTAGCTTGCTTTGTTGTTTGCGGGTAAATTTGAAAAGCCGCGCCCGTTTAGCGCGCAAGCGGGAGATTGCGTCATGTAGGTAGATGGTTATTTTTACGTAATCGGTTAATTATCGTTGTCGGATAGTTGTGGTGTATTCTATTTTGAGCAAGGCATTTTTTGTTGATGTGTATCTTCGTTATGTATCTTTCGTATTGTAATTTGTATTTGAACTAAAGAGTGGTAATTTGTATTTACGTAATTTGAATTTAACTTGATTTGATCGCACTAGTATTTGTTATTGTTAATTTGATTTGTCTTTTCTTTTGTACTAACTTGTGTTTGATTTAATAAATAGCGGTTCTTATTTGTGTAATTTCTATTCAACTCGATTTGATAGGAACTGCATTGGTTAGCTGTTAATTTTTTTTTTGTATTTTTTATTTGTTATTTTTGTAATTGTGCTCGAGCGGCGTCGTAATTTGTATTTAGTAGTGATGTCCTCGCCCAAGATGCTAATCCGTTGCCTGCGGACTGAGTTACGCTGGGCCACCAGCGCCCATGCTTTGATAGGTCGACCGGATAGGGTCCATAATTTGATGAAGCGGTTCGAGCAAGTCGATGCTCGAAGGGCTGCAGTGGAGGAGGCTTACGCTGAGCTCGAGGATTCGGATGTGGAAAAGGGAGTCCTGGACTCCTGCTTCGCAGACTACGAGCAGTTCTTTTCGCTCACGGACGAGTTGATCGAGGCTGAAGGCAGGTATGCCGAGGAGGCGCGTGAAGCTCGGACGAGTGGCCTGCCCGAGTCCTTTCAGAAGCAGCCTCAGCCGGAGCTGTTGGGACGACTCCCAACTCTGGACTTGCCAAGGTTCTCCGGGGTCCTTTCCGAATGGCTGACCTTCATTGGTCTTTCCGACGGCCTAGTGGACGCCCTAAGTGACTTGACCCCGAGCCAGAAGATGGCGTACCTCCTGGCCTCACTGGAGGGGGAGGCCCTGGGCGTTGTCAGCCATTTGAGATTGTCGGACGACGCCTACCAGACTGCTCGGGACCTCCTAGCCAGAAGATACGCCAACGTCCAGCGAATTGCCGACGAACATGTTAAGCAGCTTCTAAGCCTTCCGCTGCTTAGTGACCGGGCCAGGCTACGTCCGGACCTGTTGGATCCAGTCTTGGTGGCCTGTAATACGTTGAGGCGGCTGGATTTACCAGTAGGCGAATGGGCCTTCTTGTTGCTCCGCATCGTTCTGTCCCGTCTACCTCTCGATCTTCAAATGCATTTTGAGGAGAGGTACGGCGGGGACGAGGCCTCCTATATTCCGCCCTTCTATGACCTGCTGCGGTTTTTGGAGGAGCAGTGCCGACAGATCGAGCACGCGGCGGGCACCGTCGACGACTTACGAGCCGTGCCCAGGGAGAGGCGAAATCCGCCGGGCAAGTCGTCGTCAACCCCCCCCCCCCCCTGCTCCTATTGTCGAGCATCTGATCACCGGGTAACGTCTTGCCCAAAATTATTAAGTAAGCCGGTTCCGGCGAGGCGAACTATCGCCAAGGAGCGCCGCTGGTGCTACTCCTGTTTGGAAGGGCACCTCCAGCGAGACTGTCCGCACCAGCGGCCCTGTCTGCATTGCCAGGGCAATCACCATGTCGTACTGTGCCTGGGTGCGAACGGCGTCTCCTCTCGGGGCGCTGCCAGGCCCTCGACCCCCACGGGCGGGGGCGCTCCGCCATGCCCTTTGACGGGCGACGCTCGGCGCCCGCCGGCTAGCCACCAGGCCCCTAGGTTTGAAAGGGGTCCCTCCCCCGACCAGTCGGGGGGTAATTCCCCCAGGGGCGGGGGTGTCATCACACCCCCTCAGCGTGCGGAGAGGAACTTCACGGCCACTCATCAGTCCGCTGGACCCTTCTCACTCCCGTTAGCTGAGTGGCCGCGACTGGTGTACCACTGTACCCCATTTGATGGAGGCGGCCCTAGCTAGCTGCCGCCTTAGCTCCCACCATGGCTGCCTCTACTGAGCCTTAAGCCGTCAACAGTCCACTTGTCAAGCTGTTCTGTTGCCGACGGCCTCAGTGAGGGCGTACAACCCGAGTGGCGACTGTTAGCGGTTGCGCTGTTAGTCTTGGGTTCACGCGGTGTGGCCTCCACTTGGTGGTGGGAAGATTAGGGCCCCCTGGAGCGTTGAATCACGCTCTCAAGGAGTATTGGATTTGGTTTGGTCGAGCACTTAGCTAAAAATTCTTTAAATTTAAATTAAAATGCTTTTGGGTTTTCCGCGAAATTCATATTGTAGCGGTTATGATTAAAAGAATTGAATTTAAAATACTCCTTTAAATGCTGCTGCATATGTTTTGTAAATACATTTGATCACTGCGTTTGTTGTTGCACGGAAAATTGAGATTAAATTGTGTGCCCTTTTAATACTTGTGCGTATGCTTTGTAATTGTATTTGATTGTCGCGTCTGTGATGAAAGGAAGTTTGAATTCATTTGAAATTTGAATGGCGCGCTATTTTGAAAATTATGTATATGCTTGTGATAGTGTTTAATCATTTTGCTTTGTGATAAGGAAGGTTGAAATTAGATAACCCTGTGGTTGCCGAAGGAAATAGGAGTCAATTCTCTTTTGGTTTAGATTTTGTTGGCACTGTCTAAGATATTTATTTGAAATAAGAGATAGGGCTGTCCCTTACGTTTATTGTTTTGTTTACTTTGCCAAGTTGACCTATGTGCATCGGTGATTACTTGTTTTAATTAATTCTGTAATTGAACATCGATGCTTTTGAAAAATTAGTTGAAATATGAGCATAGGATCACCTGCTAGGGACCATCTGTGCGTTTCGTTCAGCTCTCCACAGACGACGTTCATGGGGAATTTGGGGGTGCTCTCTGCACTGAAGCTTGAAGGTCCCTCTGGGCCGCTTCGTGTCGCGTCGCTGTTTGCAGACCTGATCCGGTCGAATTGCGGAACTAATCATAGGAGCGCAGATATGTGTTTGAAGGAGGTCGTCTGACTTCTGTCTAGGAATAGGACTTATTTATGTGCTGCGATGTCCAGGAAGGGCATCCAGTTCAACTCTCCGGCTAGCCCACGTTGGGGCTGCAATTTTGGGGCGTTGGTTAGGGTTGCAAGATCTGATTGGGTGCGTAAGATGGCCTAGTTTGGTTGTAGATTCGATCTTGCAACTTGCCGTCGCGACCCTGTCCCGCTGGCCGGTTTGCTCGCGGACCTAAATCCTTATGTCCGGGACGGGGGTTTGTTCACGCAAAAGCGTTAGTGTCAGGCATCGACGTTAGATGGCGCTCGGCTCGGCTGATACGGGATGACGTTCGTGCGTGTTGAACGTCCGAGCTTGCTGAAAGGTGGGAGTCGAGAGCGAAAAATTAGAAGTCTTCTTCGCGTCGAGCAGAGAAGGCGCGGTCCGTTTTGTTTGGGAGCTCTTAGATTTAATTTTATGTTAGGCGCGTATAGTAAATATACCACTGGGAATGGTAGCGCGTGTTGAGAGTTTTACCCGGGACTTTAGGTTTAACGCAGAATCTGTATAAGTGGATTCGACTGTATTAGTTACTAGTGCGGTAGTTAATATTCTAGAAATAACGGTGACCTTTGATCCGTACGTTCTGTGTTCATTTTCGCGAGTCAAGCGTTATAACAAACGAAGAAAGTGAGTGCGGAGGGAGACCGTAGTTTGGAGAGGAGCTGAGGGCCGAACTGCTGCAAGGTGGACGGTCTAAGAAGGTCAATAACACTACCAGCCACACCCAAATACACATCACTGACCTTTACTTTCCTAGCACTATACATCCACACGAGACCTGACCGAATCCTGAGGGACCAGTCGCCTTGAATAGAGGTAAGTAAGCTCTGTTCAATAATTGTAACGCTCCCCCCTGATTGTTTAGTGTAATTAGACTTTTAACCCTTGGCGTGAGGACGCCCGACCAGCATCTGCCTGTAGCTTCTTCGTCTATGGGCCGCGAAGGATTCTACTCCTGGAATGGGCAGCTGCCGGCCGTAATATTTGGTAGCAGAGCGCGATTCTGGGATCGATTCCCGGTCGTTCCACCGACCATAGTATTTGATAAAAATTAAATAATTTTGGTGGCAGGGAGCGTTGGGTTAATTGGTTTAATTTTGTGTCTACAATCACGCCCGTCCGTAATACGTAAAAATATTTTTTTTATTATATTCGTAATAATAAAATTCCTTTCTTTGTTAGCTTGCTTTGTTGTTTGCGGGTAAATTTGAAAAGCCGCGCCCGTTTAGCGCGCAAGCGGGAGATTGCGTCATGTAGGTAGATGGTTATTTTTACGTAATCGGTTAATTATCGTTGTCGGATAGTTGTGGTGTATTCTATTTTGAGCAAGGCATTTTTTGTTGATGTGTATCTTCGTTATGTATCTTTCGTATTGTAATTTGTATTTGAACTAAAGAGTGGTAATTTGTATTTACGTAATTTGAATTTAACTTGATTTGATCGCACTAGTATTTGTTATTGTTAATTTGATTTGTCTTTTCTTTTGTACTAACTTATGTTTGATTTAATAAATAGCGGTTCTTATTTGTGTAATTTCTATTCAACTCGATTTGATAGGAACTGCATTGGTTAGCTGTTAATTTTTTTTTTGTATTTTTTATTTGTTATTTTTGTAATTGTGCTCGAGCGGCGTCGTAATTTGTATTTAGTAGTGATGTCCTCGCCCAAGATGCTAATCCGTTGCCTGCGGACTGAGTTACGCTGGGCCACCAGCGCCCATGCTTTGATAGGTCGACCGGATAGGGTCCATAATTTGATGAAGCGGTTCGAGCAAGTCGATGCTCGAAGGGCTGCAGTGGAGGAGGCTTACGCTGAGCTCGAGGATTCGGATGTGGAAAAGGGAGTCCTGGACTCCTGCTTCGCAGACTACGAGCAGTTCTTTTCGCTCACGGACGAGTTGATCGAGGCTGAAGGCAGGTATGCCGAGGAGGCGCGTGAAGCTCGGACGAGTGGCCTGCCCGAGTCCTTTCAGAAGCAGCCTCAGCCGGAGCTGTTGGGACGACTCCCAACTCTGGACTTGCCAAGGTTCTCCGGGGTCCTTTCCGAATGGCTGACCTTCATTGGTCTTTCCGACGGCCTAGTGGACGCCCTAAGTGACTTGACCCCGAGCCAGAAGATGGCGTACCTCCTGGCCTCACTGGAGGGGGAGGCCCTGGGCGTTGTCAGCCATTTGAGATTGTCGGACGACGCCTACCAGACTGCTCGGGACCTCCTAGCCAGAAGATACGCCAACGTCCGGCGAATTGCCGACGAACATGTTAAGCAGCTTCTAAGCCTTCCGCTGCTTAGTGACCGGGCCAGACTACGTCCGGACCTGTTGGATCCAGTCTTGGTGGCCTGTAATACGTTGAGGCGGCTGGATTTACCAGTAGGCGAATGGGCCTTCTTGTTGCTCCGCATCGTTCTGTCCCGTCTACCTCTCGATCTTCAAATGCATTTTGAGGAGAGGTACGGCGGGGACGAGGCCTCCTATATTCCGCCCTTCTATGACCTGCTGCGGTTTTTGGAGGAGCAGTGCCGACAGATCGAGCACGCGGCGGGCACCGTCGACGACTTACGAGCCGTGCCCAGGGAGAGGCGAATTCCGCCGGGCAAGTCGTCGTCAACCCCCCCCCCCCCCCCCTGCTCCTATTGTCGAGCATCTGATCACCGGGTAACGTCTTGCCCAAAATTATTAAGTAAGCCGGTTCCGGCGAGGCGAACTATCGCCAAGGAGCGCCGCTGGTGCTACTCCTGTTTGGAAGGGCACCTCCAGCGAGACTGTCCGCACCAGCGGCCCTGTCTGCATTGCCAGGGCAATCACCATGTCGTACTGTGCCTGGGTGCGAACGGCGTCTCCTCTCGGGGCGCTGCCAGGCCCTCGACCCCCACGGGCGGGGGCGCTCCGCCATGCCCTTTGACGGGCGACGCTCGGCGCCCGCCGGCTAGCCACCAGGCCCCTAGGTTTGAAAGGGGTCCCTCCCCCGACCAGTCGGGGGGTAATTCCCCCAGGGGCGGGGGTGTCATCACACCCCCTCAGCGTGCGGAGAGGAACTTCACGGCCACTCATCAGTCCGCTGGACCCTTCTCACTCCCGTTAGCTGAGTGGCCGCGACTGGTGTACCACTGTACCCCATTTGATGGAGGCGGCCCTAGCTAGCTGCCGCCTTAGCTCCCACCATGGCTGCCTCTACTGAGCCTTAAGCCGTCAACAGTCCACTTGTCAAGCTGTTCTGTTGCCGACGGCCTCAGTGAGGGCGTACAACCCGAGTGGCGACTGTTAGCGGTTGCGCTGTTAGTCTTGGGTTCACGCGGTGTGGCCTCCACTTGGTGGTGGGAAGATTAGGGCCCCCTGGAGCGTTGAATCACGCTCTCAAGGAGTATTGGATTTGGTTTGGTCGAGCACTTAGCTAAAAATTCTTTAAATTTAAATTAAAATGCTTTTGGGTTTTCCGCGAAATTCATATTGTAGCGGTTATGATTAAAAGAATTGAATTTAAAATACTCCTTTAAATGCTGCTGCATATGTTTTGTAAATACATTTGATCACTGCGTTTGTTGTTGCACGGAAAATTGAGATTAAATTGTGTGCCCTTTTAATACTTGTGCGTATGCTTTGTAATTGTATTTGATTGTCGCGTCTGTGATGAAAGGAAGTTTGAATTCATTTGAAATTTGAATGGCGCGCTATTTTGATAATTATGTATATGCTTGTGATAGTGTTTAATCATTTTGCTTTGTGATAAGGAAGGTTGAAATTAGATAACCCTGTGGTTGCCGAAGGAAATAGGAGTCAATTCTCTTTTGGTTTAGATTTTGTTGGCACTGTCTAAGATATTTATTTGAAATAAGAGATAGGGCTGTCCCTTACGTTTATTGTTTTGTTTACTTTGCCAAGTTGACCTATGTGCATCGGTGATTACTTGTTTTAATTAATTCTGTAATTGAACATCGATGCTTTTGAAAAATTAGTTGAAATATGAGCATAGGATCACCTGCTAGGGACCATCTGTGCGTTTCGTTCAGCTCTCCACAGACGACGTTCATGGGGAATTTGGGGGTGCTCTCTGCACTGAAGCTTGAAGGTCCCTCTGGGCCGCTTCGTGTCGCGTCGCTGTTTGCAGACCTGATCCGGTCGAATTGCGGAACTAATCATAGGAGCGCAGATATGTGTTTGAAGGAGGTCGTCTGACTTCTGTCTAGGAATAGGACTTATTTATGTGCTGCGATGTCCAGGAAGGGCATCCAGTTCAACTCTCCGGCTAGCCCACGTTGGGGCTGCAATTTTGGGGCGTTGGTTAGGGTTGCAAGATCTGATTGGGTGCGTAAGATGGCCTAGTTTGGTTGTAGATTCGATCTTGCAACTTGCCGTCGCGACCCTGTCCCGCTGGCCGGTTTGCTCGCGGACCTAAATCCTTATGTCCGGGACGGGGGTTTGTTCACGCAAAAGCGTTAGTGTCAGGCATCGACGTTAGATGGCGCTCGGCTCGGCTGATACGGGATGACGTTCGTGCGTGTTGAACGTCCGAGCTTGCTGAAAGGTGGGAGTCGAGAGCGAAAAATTAGAAGTCTTCTTCGCGTCGAGCAGAGAAGGCGCGGTCCGTTTTGTTTGGGAGCTCTTAGATTTAATTTTATGTTAGGCGCGTATAGTAAATATACCACTGGGAATGGTAGCGCGTGTTGAGAGTTTTACCCGGGACTTTAGGTTTAACGCAGAATCTGTATAAGTGGATTCGACTGTATTAGTTACTAGTGCGGTAGTTAATATTCTAGAAATAACGGTGACCTTTGATCCGTACGTTCTGTGTTCATTTTCGCGAGTCAAGCGTTATAACAAACGAAGAAAGTGAGTGCGGAGGGAGACCGTAGTTTGGAGAGGAGCTGAGGGCCGAACTGCTGCAAGGTGGACGGTCTAAGAAGGTCAATAACACTACCAGCCACACCCAAATACACATCACTGAACTTTACTTTCCTAGCACTATACATCCACACGAGACCTGACCGAATCCTGAGGGACCAGTCGCCTTGAATAGAGGTAAGTAAGCTCTGTTCAATAATTGTAACGCTCCCCCCTGATTGTTTAGTGTAATTAGACTTTTAACCCTTGGCGTGAGGACGCCCGACCAGCATCTGCCTGTAGCTTCTTCGTCTATGGGCCGCGAAGGATTCTACTCCTGGAATGGGCAGCTGCCGGCCGTAATATTTGGTAGCAGAGCGCGATTCTGGGATCGATTCCCGGTCGTTCCACCGACCATAGTATTTGATAAAAATTAAATAATTTTGGTGGCAGGGAGCGTTGGGTTAATTGGTTTAATTTTGTGTCTACACTCACGCCCGTCCGTAATACGTAAAAATATTTTTTTTATTATATTCGTAATAATAAAATTCCTTTCTTTGTTAGCTTGCTTTGTTGTTTGCGGGTAAATTTGAAAAGCCGCGCCCGTTTAGCGCGCAAGCGGGAGATTGCGTCATGTAGGTAGATGGTTATTTTTACGTAATCGGTTAATTATCGTTGTCGGATAGTTGTGGTGTATTCTATTTTGAGCAAGGCATTTTTTGTTGATGTGTATCTTCGTTATGTATCTTTCGTATTGTAATTTGTATTTGAACTAAAGAGTGGTAATTTGTATTTACGTAATTTGAATTTAACTTGATTTGATCGCACTAGTATTTGTTATTGTTAATTTGATTTGTCTTTTCTTTTGTACTAACTTGTGTTTGATTTAATAAATAGCGGTTCTTATTTGTGTAATTTCTATTCAACTCGATTTGATAGGAACTGCATTGGTTAGCTGTTAATTTTTTTTTTGTATTTTTTATTTGTTATTTTTGTAATTGTGCTCGAGCGGCGTCGTAATTTGTATTTAGTAGTGATGTCCTCGCCCAAGATGCTAATCCGTTGCCTGCGGACTGAGTTACGCTGGGCCACCAGCGCCCATGCTTTGATAGGTCGACCGGATAGGGTCCATAATTTGATGAAGCGGTTCGAGCAAGTCGATGCTCGAAGGGCTGCAGTGGAGGAGGCTTACGCTGAGCTCGAGGATTCGGATGTGGAAAAGGGAGTCCTGGACTCCTGCTTCGCAGACTACGAGCAGTTCTTTTCGCTCACGGACGAGTTGATCGAGGCTGAAGGCAGGTATGCCGAGGAGGCGCGTGAAGCTCGGACGAGTGGCCTGCCCGAGTCCTTTCAGAAGCAGCCTCAGCCGGAGCTGTTGGGACGACTCCCAACTCTGGACTTGCCAAGGTTCTCCGGGGTCCTTTCCGAATGGCTGACCTTCATTGGTCTTTCCGACGGCCTAGTGGACGCCCTAAGTGACTTGACCCCGAGCCAGAAGATGGCGTACCTCCTGGCCTCACTGGAGGGGGAGGCCCTGGGCGTTGTCAGCCATTTGAGATTGTCGGACGACGCCTACCAGACTGCTCGGGACCTCCTAGCCAGAAGATACGCCAACGTCCGGCGAATTGCCGACGAACATGTTAAGCAGCTTCTAAGCCTTCCGCTGCTTAGTGACCGGGCCAGACTACGTCCGGACCTGTTGGATCCAGTCTTGGTGGCCTGTAATACATTGAGGCGGCTGGATTTACCAGTAGGCGAATGGGCCTTCTTGTTGCTCCGCATCGTTCTGTCCCGTCTACCTCTCGATCTTCAAATGCATTTTGAGGAGAGGTACGGCGGGGACGAGGCCTCCTATATTCCGCCCTTCTATGACCTGCTGCGGTTTTTGGAGGAGCAGTGCCGACAGATCGAGCACGCGGCGGGCACCGTCGACGACTTACGAGCCGTGCCCAGGGAGAGGCGAAATCCGCCGGGCAAGTCGTCGTCAACCCCCCCCCCCCCTCCCTGCTCCTATTGTCGAGCATCTGATCACCGGGTAACGTCTTGCCCAAAATTATTAAGTAAGCCGGTTCCGGCGAGGCGAACTATCGCCAAGGAGCGCCGCTGGTGCTACTCCTGTTTGGAAGGGCACCTCCAGCGAGACTGTCCGCACCAGCGGCCCTGTCTGCATTGCCAGGGCAATCACCATGTCGTACTGTGCCTGGGTGCGAACGGCGTCTCCTCTCGGGGCGCTGCCAGGCCCTCGACCCCCACGGGCGGGGCCGCTCCGCCATGCCCTTTGACGGGCGACGCTCGGTGCCCGCCGGCTAGCCACCAGGCCCCTAGGTTTGAAAGGGGTCCCTCCCCCGACCAGTCGGGGGGTAATTCCCCCAGGGGCGGGGGTGTCATCACACCCCCTCAGCGTGCGGAGAGGAACTTCACGGCCACTCATCAGTCCGCTGGACCCTTCTCACTCCCGTTAGCTGAGTGGCCGCGACTGGTGTACCACTGTACCCCATTTGATGGAGGCGGCCCTAGCTAGCTGCCGCCTTAGCTCCCACCATGGCTGCCTCTACTGAGCCTTAAGCCGTCAACAGTCCACTTGTCAAGCTGTTCTGTTGCCGACGGCCTCAGTGAGGGCGTACAACCCGAGTGGCGACTGTTAGCGGTTGCGCTGTTAGTCTCGGGTTCACGCGGTGTGGCCTCCACTTGGTGGTGGGAAGATTAGGGCCCCCTGGAGCGTTGAATCACGCTCTCAAGGAGTATTGGATTTGGTTTGGTCAAGCACTTAGCTAAAAATTCTTTAAATTTAAATTAAAATGCTTTTGGGTTTTCCGCGAAATTCATATTGTAGCGGTTATGATTAAAAGAATTGAATTTAAAATACTCCTTTAAATGCTGCTGCATATGTTTTGTAAATACATTTGATCACTGCGTTTGTTGTTGCACGGAAAATTGAGATTAAATTGTGTGCCCTTTTAATACTTGTGCGTATGCTTTGTAATTGTATTTGATTGTCGCGTCTGTGATGAAAGGAAGTTTGAATTCATTTGAAATTTGAATGGCACGCTATTTTGAAAATTATGTATATGCTTGTGATAGTGTTTAATCATTTTGCTTTGTGATAAGGAAGGTTGAAATTAGATAACCCTGTGGTTGCCGAAGGAAATAGGAGTCAATTCTCTTTTGGTTTAGATTTTGTTGGCACTGTCTAAGATATTTATTTGAAATAAGAGATAGGGCTGTCCCTTACGTTTATTGTTTTGTTTACTTTGCCAAGTTGACCTATGTGCATCGGTGATTACTTGTTTTAATTAATTCTGTAATTGAACATCGATGCTTTTGAAAAATTAGTTGAAATATGAGCATAGGATCACCTGCTAGGGACCATCTGTGCGTTTCGTTCAGCTCTCCACAGACGACGTTCATGGGGAATTTGGGGGTGCTCTCTGCACTGAAGCTTGAAGGTCCCTCTGGGCCGCTTCGTGTCGCGTCGCTGTTTGCAGACCTGATCCGGTCGAATTGCGGAACTAATCATAGGAGCGCAGATAGGTGTTTGAAGGAGGTCGTCTGACTTCTGTCTAGGAATAGGACTTATTTATGTGCTGCGATGTCCAGGAAGGGCATCCAGTTCAACTCTCCGGCTAGCCCACGTTGGGGCTGCAATTTTGGGGCGTTGGTTAGGGTTGCAAGATCTGATTGGGTGCGTAAGATGGCCTAGTTTGGTTGTAGATTCGATCTTGCAACTTGCCGTCGCGACCCTGTCCCGCTGGCCGGTTTGCTCGCGGACCTAAATCCTTATGTCCGGGATGGGGGTTTGTTCTCGCAAAAGCGTTAGTGTCAGGCATCGACGTTAGATGGCGCTCGGCTCGGCCGATACGGGATGACGTTCGTGCGTGTTGAACGTCCGAGCTTGCTGAAAGGTGGGAGTCGAGAGCGAAAAATTAGAAGTCTTCTTCGCGTCGAGCAGAGAAGGCGCGGTCCGTTTTGTTTGGGAGCTCTTAGATTTAATTTTATGTTAGGCGCGTATAGTAAATATACCACTGGGAATGGTAGCGCGTGTTGAGAGTTTTACCCGGGACTTTAGGTTTAACGCAGAATCTGTATAAGTGGATTCGACTGTATTAGTTACTAGTGCGGTAGTTAATATTCTAGAAATAACGGTGACCTTTGATCCGTACGTTCTGTGTTCATTTTCGCGAGTCAAGCGTTATAACAAACGAAGAAAGTGAGTGCGGAGGGAGACCGTAGTTTGGAGAGGAGCTGAGGGCCGAACTGCTGCAAGGTGGACGGTCTAAGAAGGTCAATAACACTACCAGCCACACCCAAATACACATCACTGACCTTTACTTTCCTAGCACTATACATCCACACGAGACCTGACCGAATCCTGAGGGACCAGTCGCCTTGAATAGAGGTAAGTAAGCTCTGTTCAATAATTGTAACGCTCCCCCCTGATTGTTTAGTGTAATTAGACTTTTAACCCTTGGCGTGAGGACGCCCGACCAGCATCTGCCTGTAGCTTCTTCGTCTATGGGCCGCGAAGGATTCTACTCCTGGAATGGGCAGCTGCCGGCCGTAATATTTGGTAGCAGAGCGCGATTCTGGGATCGATTCCCGGTCGATCCACCGACCATAGTATTTGATAAAAATTAAATAATTTTGGTGGCAGGGAGCGTTGGGTTGATTGGTTTAATTTTGTGTCTACAATCACGCCCGTCCGTAATACGTAAAAATATTTTTTTTATTATATTCGTAATAATAAAATTCCTTTCTTTGTTAGCTTGCTTTGTTGTTTGCGGGTAAATTTGAAAAGCCGCGCCCGTTTAGCGCGCAAGCGGGAGATTGCGTCATGTAGGTAGATGGTTATTTTTACGTAATCGGTTAATTATCGTTGTCGGATAGTTGTGGTGTATTCTATTTTGAGCAAGGCATTTTTTGTTGATGTGTATCTTCGTTATGTATCTTTCGTATTGTAATTTGTATTTGAACTAAAGAGTGGTAATTTGTATTTACGTAATTTGAATTTAACTTGATTTGATCGCACTAGTATTTGTTATTGTTAATTTGATTTGTCTTTTCTTTTGTACTAACTTGTGTTTGATTTAATAAATAGCGGTTCTTATTTGTGTAATTTCTATTCAACTCGATTTGATAGGAACTGCATTGGTTAGCTGTTAATTTTTTTTTTGTATTTTTTATTTGTTATTTTTGTAATTGTGCTCGAGCGGCGTCGTAATTTGTATTTAGTAGTGATGTCCTCGCCCAAGATGCTAATCCGTTGCCTGCGGACTGAGTTACGCTGGGCCACCAGCGCCCATGCTTTGATAGGTCGACCGGATAGGGTCCATAATTTGATGAAGCGGTTCAAGCAAGTCGATGCTCGAAGGGCTGCAGTGGAGGAGGCTTACGCTGAGCTCGAGGATTCGGATGTGGAAAAGGGAGTCCTGGACTCCTGCTTCGCAGACTACGAGCAGTTCTTTTCGCTCACGGACGAGTTGATCGAGGCTGAAGGCAGGTATGCCGAGGAGGCGCGTGAAGCTCGGACGAGTGGCCTGCCCGAGTCCTTTCAGAAGCAGCCTCAGTCGGAGCTGTTGGGACGACTCCCAACTCTGGACTTGCCAAGGTTCTCCGGGGTCCTTTCCGAATGGCTGACCTTCATTGGTCTTTCCGACGGCCTAGTGGACGCCCTAAGTGACTTGACCCCGAGCCAGAAGATGGCGTACCTCCTGGCCTCACTGGAAGGGGAGGCCCTGGGCGTTGTCAGCTATTTGAGATTGTCGGACGACGCCTACCAGACTGCTCGGGACCTCCTAGCCAGAAGATACGCCAACGTCCGGCGAATTGCCGACGAACATGTTAAGCAGCTTCTAAGCCTTCCGCTGCTTAGTGACCGGGCCAGACTACGTCCGGACCTGTTGGATCCAGTCTTGGTGGCCTGTAATACGTTGAGGCGGCTGGATTTACCAGTAGGCGAATGGGCCTTCTTGTTTCTCCGCATCGTTCTGTCCCGTCTACCTCTCGATCTTCAAATGCATTTTGAGGAGAGGTACGGCGGGGACAAGGCCTCCTATATTCCGCCCTTCTATGACCTGCTGCGGTTTTTGGAGGAGCAGTGCCGACAGATCGAGCACGCGGCGGGCACCGTCGACGACTTACGAGCCGTGCCCAGGGAGAGGCGAAATCCGCCGGGCAAGTCGTCGTCAACCCCCCCCCCCCTGCTCCTATTGTCGAGCATCTGATCACCGGGTAACGTCTTGCCCAAAATTATTAAGTAAGCCGGTTTCGGCGAGGCGAACTATCGCCAAGGAGCGCCGCTGGTGCTACTCCTGTTTGGAAGGGCACCTCCAGCGAGACTGTCCGCACCAGCGGCCCTGTCTGCATTGCCAGGGCAATCACCATGTCATACTGTGCCTGGGTGCGAACGGCGTCTCCTCTCGGGGCGCTGCCAGGCCCTCGACCCCCACGGGCGGGGGCGCTCCGCCATGCCCTTTGACGGGCGACGCTCGGCGCCCGCCGGCTAGCCACCAGGCCCCTAGGTTTGAAAGGGGTCCCTCCCCCGACCAGTCGGGGGGTAATTCCCCCAGGGGCGGGGGTGTCATCACACCCCCTCAGCGTGCGGAGAGGAACTTCACGGCCACTCATCAGTCCGCTGGACCCTTCTCACTCCCGTTAGCTGAGTGGCCGCGACTGGTGTACCACTGTACCCCATTTGATGGAGGCGGCCCTAGCTAGCTGCCGCCTTAGCTCCCACCATGGCTGCCTCTACTGAGCCTTAAGCCGTCAACAGTCCACTTGTCAAGCTGTTCTGTTGCCGACGGCCTCAGTGAGGCCGTACAACCCGAGTGGCGACTGTTAGCGGTTGCGCTGTTAGTCTCGGGTTCACGGTGTGGCCTCCACTTGGTGGTGGGAAGATTAGGGCCCCCTGGAGCGTTGAATCACGCTCTCAAGGAGTATTGGATTTGGTTTGGTCGAGCACTTAGCTAAAAATTCTTTAAATTTAAATTAAAATGCTTTTGGGTTATCCGCGAAATTCATATTGTAGCGGTTATGATTAAAAGAATTGAATTTAAAATACTCCTTTAAATGCTGCTGCATATGTTTTGTAAATACATTTGATCACTGCGTTTGTTGCTGCACGGAAAATTGAGATTAAATTGTGTGCCCTTTTAATACTTGTGCGTATGCTTTGTAATTGTATTTGATTGTCGCGTCTGTGATGAAAGGAAGTTTGAATTCATTTGAAATTTGAATGGCGCGCTATTTTGAAAATTATGTATATGCTTGTGATAGTGTTTAATCATTTTGCTTTGTGATAAGGAAGGTTGAAATTAGATAACCCTGTGGTTGCCGAAGGAAATAGGAGTCAATTCTCTTTTGGTTTAGATTTTGTTGGCACTGTCTAAGATATTTATTTGAAATAAGAGATAGGGCTGTCCCTTACGTTTATTGTTTTGTTAACTTTGCCAAGTTGACCTATGTGCATCGGTGATTACTTGTTTTAATTAATTCTGTAATTGAAAATCGATGCTTTTGAAAAATTAGTTGAAATATGAGCATAGGATCACCTGCTAGGGACCATCTGTGCGTTTCGTTCAGCTCTCCACAGACGACGTTCATGGGGAATTTGGGGGTGCTCTCTGCACTGAAGCTTGAAGGTCCCTCTGGGCCGCTTCGTGTCGCGTCGCTGTTTGCAGACCTGATCCGGTCGAATTGCGGAACTAATCATAGGAGCGCAGATAGGTGTTTGAAGGAGGTCGTCTGACTTCTGTCTAGGAATAGGACTTATTTATGTGCTGCGATGTCCAGGAAGGGCATCCAGTTCAACTCTCCGGCTAGCCCACGTTGGGACTGCAATTTTGGGGCGTTGGTTAGGGTTGCAAGATCTGATTGGGTGCGTAAGATGGCCTAGTTTGGTTGTAGATTCGATCTTGCAACTTGCCGTCGCGACCCTGTCCCGCTGGCCGGTTTGCTCGCGGACCTAAATCCTTATGTCCGGGACGGGGGTTTGTTCACGCAAAAGCGTTAGTGTCAGGCATCGACGTTAGATGGCGCTCGGCTCGGCCGATACGGGATGACGTTCGTGCGTGTTGAACGTCCGAGCTTGCTGGTGGGAGTCGAGAGCGAAAAATTAGAAGTCTTCTTCGCGTCGAGCAGAGAAGGCGCGGTCCGTTTTGTTTGGGAGCTCTTAGATTTAATTTTATGTTAGGCGCGTATAGTAAATATACCACTGGGAATGGTAGCGCGTGTTGAGAGTTTTACCCGGGACTTTAGGTTTAACGCAGAATCTGTATAAGTGGATTCGACTGTATTAGTTACTAGTGCGGTAGTTAATATTCTAGAAATAACGGTGACCTTTGATCCGTACGTTCTGTGTTCATTTTCGCGAGTCAAGCGTTATAACAAACGAAGATAGTGAGTGCGGAGGGAGACCGTAGTTTGGAGAGGAGCTGAGGGCCGAACTGCTGCAAGGTGGACGGTCTAAGAAGGTCAATAACACTACCAACCACACCCAAATACACATCACTGACCTTTACTTTCCTAGCAGTATACATCCACACGAGACCTGACCGAATCCTGAGGGACCAGTCGCCTTGAATAGAGGTAAGTAAGCTCTGTTCAATAATTGTAACGCTCCCCCCTGATTGTTTAGTGTAATTAGACTTTTAACCCTTGGCGTGAGGACGCCCGACCAGCATTTGCCTGTAGCTTCTTCGTCTATGGGCCGCGAAGGATTCTACTCCTGGGATGGGCAGCTGCCGGCCGTAACAACTACGTTCGTACAGTATGTGGCGTATTTCTTACGCCAGAGTCGGCGGCGACCGAATGCTCAAGGTCGTTCTATAGGAGTAGCCCCTTAAAGGCCGGCAACGCATCTGCAATTCCCCTGGTGTTGCGGTTGGACATGTGCAGCGGTAGTCACTTACCCTAAGGTGAGCCTCATGCTCGTTTGCCCCATCTCCTATAAAAAATATCAATATAAGATTCACCATTTTCACCACTTTCATTACTCACTTCCCTTTCATGTCCTTTAAACAGGCTCATTATTTTTAATAAATGTGCACTAACATCATCTTCACAATTAAAAGATGAGCGGAAAAACTTAATGAATCCTATTATTAATAAAGACTTAAAAGCATGTATGAAATAGTGGTAAGTCGAGTTATGGACCCTAAAATTGTATGATCTTATTTCACCGAAAAAATTTTCGATTGCATCAGAATTTATATAGCGGGGTCTCATACTTTTTAATCCGAATTGCTAACTATGCCGAACTACCTACATTAAGGTTCGGAGTTCGATCCATTCATTGGCATATAGCTAATGTTATAAGGAGTAACTTAGGTTATTTTTGTTTAGGAAAAATAATTAGATTTCCGCGTAATAAAATCAAAAGCCTTGAATACCTATACGATTCCTCCATCCGTAATAAATTCCACGCAAGTGAAGTTGCGAGGAAGAGCTAAAATGTAATATTTTTTTTTATAGGAGAGGGGGCAAACGAGCATGCGGCTCACCTGATGGTAAGTGACTACCGCCGCCCATGAACAACTGCAACACCAGGGTGGGAATTGCAGATGCGTTGCCGGCCTTTTAAAAAGGAGTACGCTCTTTTCTTGAAGGTCCCTAAGTCGTATCGGTCCGGAAAAATCGCTGATGGTAATCGATTCCACAAGGAAGTCGTGCGAGGAAGAAAACATCTTCTAAATCGCACAGTGGTGGACCGCCAATCATCCAGATGGTGTGGATGGTATCGGGAGTTCTGCCGCGATGTGCGTTCGTGAAATTTGGCGGCTGGGATTAATCCGAACAATTCCTCAGAGCACTCCCCATCGTAGATCAACAGTTCAACAGTGGTAGAGCCACGCGGCAGCTTTTGCTGCCGCACGGATGGGCCGGCTCGAACCGGGGTGGTACCACGACCTCACAGAAAACCAGCGTGAAGTAGAGGTTTACCTCTGCGTTTCGCTTGGTGAGTGCTGCCGATATTTCTAATCTTATTGTTTGTTATGGTATCTTTGATTTATTATAAATATATTTTTTTTAAGTTTATACTGATACATTAATTTTTTTTGATTTATAAAAAAAATCTTCATCTAAAGAAAAGCCAATCACTAAAACAAAATGTGACAAATGTAAGGAAAATTTACTAAGACGAGAATTCCTTACTTGCTCACAATGCAAACTGAAACTGGATCTGGAATGTGCAAACGGTACATTTGTGAGATTTAATATCATGGACGCAGAAAAGAAAAACTTATGGAGATGTGACAAATGTATTATTAAAACAACAAAAAAATGCTGATCGGAGCATCAATGTCGTAGTAGACGGTGCATGCTCTGATTTCAAGCCTATCAACGCTGGTGTTCAACAAGGCTGCGTGCTATCACCAACGCTGTTTCTCCTGCATATCAATGATATGTTGCAAACCAGTAACATTCATTGCTATGCATACGACAGCACTGGTGATGGCTTATATACCGGCCGTGCCAATATTTCTCGGGAAAACGTCGCCGAGTACCGGGATATACTTGTGTCTGAAGTCTGCCCCCAATCTGAGACTTTGCTGAACAAAGTCTCGGATTGGGGGCGACTAAATCTAGTCCAATTCAATCCCCAGAAATCACAAGTTTGCGCGTTTACCGCTAAAAAGAACCCCTTTGTCGTATCTCCTCAGTTTCAAGACACTCCTCTAGCTGCCTCAGCTAGCATCGGAATCCTCGGCGTCGACATATCGAACAGTGTGCAGTTTTGTGGTCTCTTGGAAGGGAAGGCCAAACTGGCCTCTAAAAAGCTTGGCGTGCTCAGCAGAGCGTGACAGTATTTCATGCCGGCACATCGCTTGCAACTTTACAAAGCGCAAATCCGATCTCACATGGAATACTGTTCTCATCTCTGTGCCGGGGCATCCCAGTACCGACTCCTTCCACTTGACCACATCCAGCGCAGAGCGGTTCGAATCGTCGACGACCGAGTTCTTTCTGATCGGCTCGATACACTGGCACTGCGTAGAGATGTTGCATCATTTTGCGTATTTTATCGCATTTACCACGTGGAGAGCTCTTAGGAATTGTTCGGACTAATTCCAGCCGCTCAATTTCACTATCGCACATCGCGGCAAAACTTGCGATACCATCCATACCACCTGGATTATTGGCGGTCCACCACTGTGCGATTTAGAAGATGTTTTCTTCCTCGCACAACTTCCTTGTGGAATCGATTACCACCATCGATTTTTCCAGACCGATACGACTTAGGGACCTTCAAGAAAAGAGCCTACACCTTTTTAAAAGGCCGGCAACGCTTCTGCAATTCCCCTGGTGTTGCGGTTGTTCATGGGCGGCGGTAGTTACTTACCATTAGGTGAACCGCTCGTTTACCCCCTCTCCTATAAAAAAACCAAACCATCATAAACTGGTTCCCTATTGTCAGAAAATAACAACATTGATACCAGCACCGTAAGTTATGAAAACGTGACAACACGTCAACGTAATAAAATTCGCGCATCTTCGCTAGCACCGCAGAACAACACATTTGAAAAGACCATGGAAGACAACTCTTTGACTATACTGGAAGACACGCGTATGAGTCTCCCAGACTTTAACATAGCTGAACACAAAGTACTACGTGATGAAATCAGCTTCTTAAAACACAGCTAGCAAGTGCTCATTTGGAAATAGACAGATTGAACTTACAGGTTACAGATCTACATCAAAGAATAAACGACTAACAAAGAAAAAGTCAAGTATTAAAACAATTGATAAAGGAACCTGCACCACGTAAACTAACCCCCATAAAAAAATCCAGTGACACTACATTATCAGAAAGAAAGAAGAAACAAAACAAGCAAAGTTCTCCATCAACTTCATTAAAACCCTGTCCAACGCAACCTGTAACAAATGTCGTAGCTAGCTCAAAGAAAATAACAGAACAATCCAGCAACAATGCCAAGAGAAAACTATGTATTTTAAGCAATAGACATTATTCAGGCGAATTACGATTCATTGAAAATACATTTTCAAGCGATTTTAAATTTTGTCGATACCTATTACCTAACACAAGCATTAAGCTTCTCTTCACTAACTTAAAGAACAAATTGTTAAATTTTAATATTAATGACTCATGTATAATTGTATTAGGTGGTATTGATATAAGAGACACAAACTGTATTGAACTCATAAACACAATTGGGAATTTAATTAAGCAAATCGACTTTACCAACTTGATAATCTGTTTAAATAAAACTAATTTTACGGATTTTATCGCGTATATTAACTTATTTTATATTCCCGACGTTTCAAGCATTTTACAGCACCCATGGTCACGGGGGGGACTGAGGTGTATTACGTCCCAATGTCATAGTTAACCACGGATATACAAGAGCAACACACAAAGGATTCCTACTATTTTGTCAGCGAGATTAAAGCCCTACATCTGGCAGACAATGAAACTATGGTCAGTTTTGATGTGCAGTCTCTGTTCACATGCTTACCTGTTGAAGACTGCATCTCGATTGTTACTAGAAGGCTAGAGGAAAACAACATGCCCGTAGAATATACTGTATTACTCAGACACTGCCTTACATCTGGCTACCTATTGTGGAAGGAAGAGTTCTACAAGCAAGTAGATGGAATGGCGATGGGCTCACCCGTATCTCCCATTGTCACCGATATATTCATGGAAGACTTTGAGGAGAAAGTCCTGTTTACTTCTCCCGTAAAACCAAGATATTACAAGCGGTACGTAAACTACACTTTCACAATTCTACCTTTTGATAAAGTAACTGCATTTTTAGACCATCTAAACTCCTTAAATTCTAAAATTCAGTTCACAATGGAGTTAGAGGCAAACAATTCTTTAGCTTTTCTAGATATGTTAGTAGTTCGGAATCCTGATAACACCTTGAGCCACACTGTGTATAGAAAAAAGACCCATACAGATAGATATTTAAACGGTGATTCTCATCACCATCCTTCACAGTTAGCTACCGTGGGTAAATCTTTGTTTCAGAGAGCAGGAGGGATCTGCGACAGTAAACGCCTGGCCGCCGAGCTCCAACACGTCAAGCAAGTTTTGCACGACAATAAACTTCGGGTCCCGCGCCTACGTCACAGTGAACGAGTGATGCCGGCCACAGTCGAGCGAGTGTCTGCTGTACTGCCACATGTCAGAGGTGTCACTGACAAGATTAGCTACATCTTCAAGTGTGCTTCCATTAAAACATACTTCAAGCCGCCGAAGAAGATTAGTCAGTTTTTACTATCAGTCAAGTGTAATGTTCCTTTGCAAGATGCAGGAGTGTACAAGCTTGATTGTGAATGTGGTCTCTCTTATATAGGACAAACTAAAAGATCCATAAAAACCCGCGTTAAAGAACACATAGCTGATGTGAAGAATCGACTCTCCGGGAAGTCTGCAGTCTGTGAACACGTACAGGATCGCCCCCGTCACTACATTAGATTTGATAGACCACAAATCCTCGCTAATGAACACCGATTTCTTCCAAGGATGATTCGCAAGGCTATTGAAATCAAAAAATATCCTAATTTCAATAGAGAAGATGGCTGGGTGCTACCATCAGCTTGGTATCTCATAATTCTTCTTTCTTTCTTTCTCATAATTAAAGACTTCAAGATACTGTAAGTTATACTGCGTAGATCGGAACAAAAATTAATAATTTTTAATCTGGAGGTAGCCGTGGTTAACTATGACATTGGGATGTCGTACACATCAGTCCCTCCCCCCCCCCCCGTGACCATGGGTGCTGTAAAGTGCTTGAAACCAAAGAGAATATAACCACTACGTTTAAGAGGCGGGACTTCCTAAGAAAAAGTAAATGTATGACATTGCGCCAAGCAACTTTACCAACATCAAGACATGACAATTAATTTTTGACAAACAGTGCTGACATCATAGGCGATTTCTAATAGTGCTGTAAATGTCTATCCTAGAATAATTGTCAATAAAACTTTGATCGATATATTGTTTATCGATATTTTTACATAATAAAAGTTAGTTCTCTATACTGAATTATTTATGAGCAATACTTTTTTTAGTCTGGGGATTGAGTAAAAATGCCGATTAGGATAACAAATCATTGTATTTTACACGCAGAAATTTGTAATTACAGTAGAAACTCGATTATCCGGCCCTCAGTTATACGGATTCGCGATTATCCGGACTATCAACCGCGGCCAATTAAATAATTAAGTCATATTGAGCCAAGTGACAAATTGTTTAAAATAAAATGTACTACAAGTCGAATTTATGCATGCATGAACGTGTTGGGATTGGTGGAACTTTTAGAAGACGCTTTGTATTGTTGGTTTTTACACAAAAAAGATCAACTGGGCGACCGATATTTGGCCTGGTCCTTGCTCTGTGAAAAAGCATTACAGTTAAATAAAAAAATATGTGGCGATGAATCGTTTGTCGCAAGTATCGGATAGTTCATCATCATCAACATTACAGCCTTTCATAAGTCCACTGCTGAACATAGGCCTCCCCCAAGGAATGCCACAAAGCACGGTCCTGAGCCACCTGCATCCATCGACTTCCTGCATGTCTTACCAGGTCGTCACTCTATCTCGTGGGGGGTCGCCCTACACTTCGCCTACCGGTACGAGGCTGCCACTCAAGAACCTTTCTTCCCCATCGGTTGTCGGTTCTTCGAGCTATATGGCCGGCCCGCTGCCACTTCAGCTTACTAATCCTTTGGGCTATGTCGGTTACTCTGGTTCTACTGCGGACATACTCATTTCTAAGTTTATCACGCAGAGAAACCCCGAGCATAGCCCTCTCCATAGCTCGCCGAGCGACCTTGAGCTTCCTCATATGGCCAGCAGTGAAGGACTACGTCTCACATCCGTAAGTCATCACTGGCAACACGCACTGGTTGTACAATTTCGTTTTAAGGTTTTGAGGTATGTCTGACGAGAAGATGTGTCGTAGTTTCCCGAACGCTGCTCAGCCGAGTTGAATCCGTCGAATGACCTGTGTGGGACTTACCTAGTCGGACTATTTGTCCCAGGTAAACATACTCGTCAACAACTTCGAGTTTAGTGCTCCCAACAACTACCGGCATAGGTGTGACATAGACATTAAACATGATCTTTGTTTTGGCCACGTTCATCCTAAGACCTATTCGTTGGGAGACGAGATTCGTCCAGCGATTTTGCCATAAGGACTATATCGTCGGCAAAGCGAACGTGAGTGATGTACTCGCCATTGATGTTAATACCGTATCCGTTCCAGTTCAGAAGCTTGAAAACGTCTTCCAATGCAGCGTTGAAGAGTTTCGGGGATATAACATCACCCTGTCTTACACCTCTCTGCATTTGGATAGGTTGTTCTGGTTCTGTACTCGGATAGCCATCGTAGCCTTACAGTACAAACAATTCAGCACTTCGATATACTGCCAGTCAACTTGGCACCGCTGAAGGGACTGCAGCACTGCCCAAATTTCGACGAAATCAAAGGCTTTCTCGTAGTCCACATACGCCAGACATAGTGGCAAATTGTACTCCTCGGACTTCTGCACAATTTGCCGAAGGGTATGTTGTGGTCTAAAGCTCTTTCGGAAACCGGCTTGTTCGGGAGGCTGGAAGTCATAAAGTCTGCGCGCGAGATGATTCGTAATGACTCTCGAAAACAGCACGTAGACGCGGCTCAGAAGGGAAATCGGTCTGTAGTTCTTCAAGAGAGCGTTGTCACCTTTCTTGAAGAACAAGACCACCGCACTTTGCTCCATGCCTCTGGTGTAACGCCACCATGGAGGACGGAATTAAAGAGCTTCTGAAGGACTTCAAGTACCGGTCTTCCACCCGCTTTCAGAAACTCCGCTGTAATTCCATCCTCGCCTGGGGCCTTGCCGTTTTTAAGTTGCTGGTGAGCCATTCTAATCTCGCTCAGACTGACGTCCGGGATATCTTCGGAATAGTGTCGGATAAGACTTGCTTTTGGATCGTTACTCACACTTGCGTGTGGCTCCAACGATGACGTGTACAGCTGCCCATAGAACCTCTCAATCTCACTCAAAATCTCTGGTGCCCCGGAAACGATGCTGCCACATTCGGTCTTCAGCTTTGATATTAGGCTCTTTCTGGCAGACAGATCTCTGGCAAAGACTTTGGAGCCATGGTTCTGCTCGATCGCTTTCGATTGAGGCTGCAGTATTTTAGTACGTTTGTGTAATCTTAAAAAATATGTATGTCGTATGATGGCAAATGTATCCCTTAATATTTTTAATAAACATTGATTTTCGTTGATATGTATTTGTTGTTTTTAATAAACACATAACATTATGTATGTATGCACAAAACCCGCTTTTCTTCATACATTCGATTATCCGAATCCCTAACGACAACAATTAGTCCGGTTAATCGAGTTTCCACTGTATATCTATCAGTCACAATTGATTATGTAGTTTCTAAGTATAGTTGGTTTCGGATTGCCATCCCATCGAACTATCAGATTTAGGAAATTGTGTGTTTGTATTTGTGCACACAATCGTACACAATTAAAACCAGTCCCATGTAGATGGCTAGTCCAAAAATGTAGTCGCGTTAATCATCATATTACAATTAAAGTTGAACTCACCACATACCTGCTTGAAACGTCGGGAATATAAAATAACTTAATATACGCGATAGTATCCGTAAAATTAGTTTTATTTAAATGTGTAGTGTTCGCGTTGATAATCTGTATCCCTACGTATGAACTTGGGGCACCAATACAAAATTATAAAACTGAATTATTTAATAGCTTACTCTATATAGAACTACAAAATTACCATAATGTATATTTTTTTGACTCTAATGTGAACCTAACTTATGAAATGTTCTCAAGTAGAACAGGCAGGTAAACAACTTAGGATTACGGAATATTTTCCAACCTATAATGAAACAGATATACTTTGATTTTGAATCATTTCCTTTGACTACCTCACAAGCTGACTGCGATGTGGCCGTTGAGAGTAATTCCAAATTTGATTACAATACATCTCATAATTTATTTCGTGACTAATTCCTTGTATATCCTCCGTCAAAATATAGGTGGCCTTATCTCCAAATCAGATTCATTGTTACGGCCTACTGCTGCTCCAGCAAGGGTCAAATCCCCGGGGCCCATTGAGCGGGAATCCAACGAGCAGACGCAGGTCGGGCCTCCTTATGGCCGCGTGGAATTTCCTATCACAATAACCTATATGGGAGCAAACTAGAAAGCAAAAGTACTTACCTGTATCAGGAGCTAACTTCGCTCCAAGGCTTGGGCAGGCCGTGAGTGTGTGTAATGGTAGATGGAGAGTCGTGTACAGTGATGTGTAAATGTGTGGGCCTTGGCAAGCATAGGCGACCAGCAGCGGCCGAGTTCCAGGCTGCTCCAAAATGTTGCATCGCTCCAGACAGCTCCAGCGCCGGACCACTTCTTTCTTCACTGTCACTGATTCAGTCTCTTAGCTTCATTGTACATTTAACTAACTTCAATTCGCCTAATTCCACACTCATCGCAGAATCGAACACGTGATACCCAACACGGCAACGGACAGTAGTTCAAAGTTCATATTCAATGTCCCGGATTCACTTATCACAAATTATAAATTCGACACAGAATAACACGTTGCATAAGATTCAAAATACGCCTCGTTGACACGCAAATTAATTTAACTAGACAACCAAACACAAAAAGGCACTAACGCGACGATTCAATTATAAAGATATCCTGCCAATTAACCGGGAGAAGCTCTCAAACATGGAATGCGCGACTCGAATCCTAGACTGCATCTCCTTGACGCGCGTACACAATCCCGCACACCCTCACGAGTCAAATATCGCACAATTCACATATCTACGTGACGAAGAAACACACACTTCATCTAGCTATCTAGATCCACACGGACCCGTGAATGTTTCGGTAAAAGGGGCCGCACGGGCCCTCAGCGCCGTGTCTGGCGGGGAACTGACCTCTCGCCCACGCGTCGAGCGACTGACTCCCGCACACCGACGCGCCACCTGGCGAGCGGTTTTTCACCTACATACTATCGGGTGACGCGTTAGCTAGAACGCCATTGGCGGACGGCCGACATGACCAAATTTGGCGTAAACATTCATTAATGGTTAATTTGGAAAATCTTAATGATGAACGTACTCTAATAGATATTATAGGCATAACCGAACACAACATGATACCTGATAGCAACAGCGTAATGGCGGATCTTGTATTCTAATTAAAAACTGGTGTTATTGAATGTTCGGCAATAAAATTATTACAACATAAGGTCTACATAGTCTGTATTTACAGACCTTCTCGGTCAAAATTAAAACTAGTGGCTCTATTTTTTAGTAAACTGGATAATATATTAAGCTTCGTTACTAATAAAAGCAACTATAAATTAATTATATGCGGTGACTTCAATATTGACGGGCTCAAAAATGATAAAATATCCAGAGATTTTAAACAGCTATTATCTAAATACAATACAAAATGCGAATTTCATGAACCCACTAGACCTCGCAGTAAAACATGTTTAGATAATATGTTACATAATATTCGAGGTGCAAAAGGAGAAGTCATAGAATTGACAATTTCCGATCAATCTGCTCAAACTCTTAAGATATCTATCAAATAAAGGCCCAGAATGACTATTATATAGCTCAGTCAAAAAATAAATCCCAAGGAATGTGTAAAATAATTAATAAGTATAATAGCAGCCTTCCTAAGGAATAGATTAACAGTATATTAAGTAACGATAAAGAGGTAACTGAACCGACAGAAATTGCGAACGCTTTTAACGAGTTTTTTACAAACTCATCGGAAACAGTCGATAAGGACATACTCGAACCTACTTCTATTCCACATAGTCAACGTAACTCAATTTATTTGACCCCAATCAGACCCTTAGATGTTGTTAAGTCTATTAATTTATTAAAAATACTAATAATGTAGGTGTTGATAATGTTTCCACTAAGATTATTAAAACAGTAGGTGTTTATGCCTAAATTTGGTCATGTTGAACGCCCTCCAATCGCAATTCGAGCTGTCGCGTCACCCGATAGTATGTAAGTGAAATAACGCCGCCAGGTGTGACGGCGGTGTGCGGTTTTTCTTGCTCGACACGTTGGCGAAAGTTTTTTAGTTCCCCGCCAGCCACGAGGCGGGGAGCCTGCGCGGCTCTTTTACCGAAATTGACGCGACCGTCGTAGGTCTAGATACTTAGATTAAGTGCGTGTTCGTTACGTGGATATGTGAATTTTGCGATATTTAACTCGTTCGGGAATGCGGAATTGTGCACGCGCGTCGAGTAGATATACGGTCTAGGATTCGAACCGCGCATTCCTTGTTTGAGAGCTTCTCCCGGTTGATTGTCAAGAAATCATTATAATTGTGCCGTCGCGTTAAGTGCCCCTTTTTGTGTGTTGGTTTTCTTGTTAGTTTACGTGTCAACGAGGCGTATTTTGAATCTTTTCGCGACGTGTTGTTTTAGTGTCGAATGAAGGAACTTAGTTGTGTTTAATGCTGAATCGTATGATTCAATAAGAGATCGCTTTAATTCCCTATTTATAATTTTGAGATAAGTGAATCCGGGACATTGATGGTCGAATTTTGAACTACTGTCCTTACTGTGTTCATCACGTGTTTTATTCTACGATGAATGTGGACTTATGCGAGTTTAAGTTAGTTAAATGTACAATGAAGCTAAGAGACTGAAATAGTGACAATGAAGAAAGAAATGGTCCAGCGGTGGAGCCTGCTGGAGCGATGCAGCATTTTGGGGCAGCCTGGAACTCGGCCGCTGCTGGTCGTCTCAGCTTGTCCAGGTCGCAGACATTTACACATCACTAAACACTACTTGCCATTTACTTTACACACACTCACGGCCTGACCAAGCCTTTGTGCGAAGTTACCATCTGATACTGGTACGTAATATGTGTTTCTAGCATTATACCATATAGCTTAGTGTGATAGGAAATTCTTCCATATGGCCATTTTGGGGCCGACCTGCGGCTGAAGTTGAAAAAAAGAAATTGAGCATAGTGCTTAGGTCCTCCAGCGACGAGGTCCTTTTGACGACAGTAAAATAAGCAAAATAAGAAAATTAAATTCTGTAATTCCGATTTGTGTTACTTAATATATCCCATTAGACATACATAACTACACTTTCAAAACATGAAATAAAATCTCCTAACCACCTGCCAATCACGTAGTCCCTCATACATAACTCACGTTTAACAAATAAGCTTTAAACTTATTTATCCATTTACCTTAAACAAATTTTATCCATTACCCATTGTTTTTGTCATATTTTGTACTATATAGATTTGAGTGTATTTTTCTATATTCTGTTTGTTTCTAACTATGTTAATTATTCCTTTTACATTTGGTTGTAATTGTATTATGTACCAATGACTACTATTACAATATGGAAGGTCTGGAACCCTGTAAGACAGGTTTACCTAGTACAAGGTTCACAGAGCATAGATTATGTTATATATATGTATATGTTATTTATATATATATATATATATATATATATATATATATATATATGTATGTTACCTACTTCTTAACTAAATAAAAAAAAATTGATTGATTGAATTAACCAGGTTAATGCTAGCCACCAAGTTCAACCGTCATATATTGAGACAATTGGAATGTCCATTCACACCACTGTTCGATTTAGTACAAAGTTTTAGCTACTTACTACCACTGTGAAATTTACTGTCACCAGTATCAGTATGGTATCAGTTTCACGACTCCTGCGAAAAAGCCCACTCTTTTCTAGAACGCCAGCAACGAATTGTGAACGTTTCTGGGCAGCGGTTACCATTTATTAGGCGAGCCGTATTCTTGTTTACCCTACTTCTTTAAAAACACAAAAAGATATCTCTTGAAGCCGATACTTCAACTACTACTCCCACTAACTATTTCTTCTTTATCATTACCACAAAAACTCGTCATTTCAGAAACCATATGTCATAAACAAAAACTATTGACTCCAGAGTGTCAATTCTACTCTGAGATTCTACTGAGAAATCGAGTACTTTAACGAATTCATTATTACACAGCCAATAAAAACATTTATTAAAGTGGATCAATTTCTTGGGGGTCATTGCAGAAGCGTGCTCGTCGCGACCCCTGCCAGCCCTTTTCAGGGCTGCAATTGTACTCAACTGCGCACCCATGCCAACGAGGGTTAGGGCGTCCCCCCAAGGCGACGCACACCAGCTCGTCCCCGTTGGTGTGGAATGCAGCGCGCAAAGCGGCGATGGGGACCGCCACCCGTCACGCACAGCCCGACACGGCGGAAGGTGGAGGACAGAGTGCAGAGTTGGCACGTGGAATGTTAGAGGAGGCATGAGAGATAAGATGAATGAGTTGATTGAAATAATGAAAGAAAGAGAATTAGATGTCGTGTGTATGTCGGAGATCAAACGGAAGGGCAGTGGTACTGAAGAGCTCCCTGGCGTGGTGTTAGCTCTATGGTCCGGAGTCCCGGAGAGCGAGAACGCCTGCCAGGGAGTGGGGGTGCTGCTGTCGTCTCGGTTGGTCGATGTTATGACTGAATATAAGGTTGTGAACTCAAGACTTCTCTGGGTTCGCTTTAAATTGGGACTGACGAAGTTATTCCTTTTGGCTGTTTATGCGCCGGTAGCTTCGTCGTCCAGGGCTGAGCTGGAGGAGTTTTGGGAGAATGTAAGAGAAGTTCTAGATTTGGCTAGGGGAAACGAAAGAATTGTTGTGTGTGGTGAATTGAATGGATGGGTTGGTACCGCTCGACCAGGGTACGAGTCGGTGCTTGGAAAGTTTGGCGATAAAAGGGTTAATGATGCTGGCAAACTTATACTGGCGGTATGCAAGGAAAAGGGTCTTCTTGTGACAAACACTATGTTTAATCACAAGAAAATCCATATGTATACTAGAGAAAGAAAGAATGAGAGAAGTATGGTCGATTTGTTCCTGGTGGATGACCGACTGCGAAAACAGGTGATGGATACGCGAGTGTTCAGGGGTGCTGACGTGGGAACGGATCACTATCTAGTGATAACTAGATTTAGGGGTCTGTTCGCAGGTTGGCGCTACCGGACGGCAGTAACAGAAACACAGTCGGTCTGTCGCATCCGAAGCTGGAAGCTTCAGGAAGCGGATACTAGGGACAAATATCATGCAAGGGTAGCCGAAAAGCTTGACACCATCGATGGCAGAAAAGAATGTGTGGAAAGAACATAGCAGAACCTTAGGGAATGGAATGGTAAGTGCAGCGGAAGAAGTGTGTGGAACAATAAAAAGAGGCAGTAGTAAAAGAAGAGATGCATGGTGGAATGATGAAGTGAAAGAAGCTGTAAAGAAGAAGAAGAAAGCATGGTTAGACTAACTACTTGGCCTCTAGTAATGATAAGGATATGAGAGAGAAGATGAAAGAAAGATATAAGCTGCAGAAAGTTCACACGAAAGCATTGATTGAGGAAATGCGTTAAAGGTGTAGAATAGAAGCGGACGAAAGGTTGTCGCACAACTTTAAGGAGAACTCCAAACTCTTCTGGAAAGAGGTTGGAAGGACCCGAAGTGGTGCGACGGCCTTAAGAATGAACAAAGTGCTTTCGAGAACTAATGACGTCCTCACAGAAAAGTCGGACGTCATGCAGCGATGGAGCGAATTTTATAGAGAAATGTATGCGTGTGATGATCCTAGTGGGGGATCCGGGGATGATGCCGTGACTGGTACGCCAGACCCGGACCTCGATGACACTGAAGTCATCAGTATGAAAGAAATTGAACGTGCGATTCGAAGTTTGAAATGTGGTAGGGCTGCGGGACTAGACAGAGTTACTGCTGAAATGGTCAAGTATGGTGGGCCTCGCGTCTGGGACAGCTTTGATCTGCTGTGCAATTTGTGCTGGCGGACGGGGGATGTCCCGGATGATTGGCGATCCGCAGTCATTGTGCCTTTATATAAAGGTAAAGGTTCACATTTTGACTGCGGGTGCTATCGGGCGATCAGCTTGACCAGCAAGTTAAGTTTACTCGAAGGTTTTGACACGTAGGATGCAAGAGAAATCGGAAAGATTTCTATGGGAGGCACAATGCGGATTTAGACCTGGAAGAGGATGCACGGATCAAATGTTTTCTCTCCGCATGATCCCGGAAAAGCTTCTGGCTGCTAACCAGAAGATTTTCTGTGCTTTTGTGGATCTTGAGAAAGCATTTGATAAGGTTGTAAGGAAGAAAATGTGGGAACTGTTGCCGGGGTACGGTGTGGATGGTCGATTGCTAAGGGCTGTGCAGTCACTTTACTGTGACTGTAAAGCCCGTGTGCGGGTAGGGCATGTCCTGTCACCCATGTTTAGCGTTCAAACGGACGTAAAACAAGTTTGTGTCATGTCTTCCTGGCTGTTCATACTGTATCTCGACAGCTGTTTACAGAAGCTGAAAGATAGCTATTTGGGTGTGAAATTGGGTGACATAAAAGTAAATTGTCTGCTGTATGCTGATGATGCAGTGCTTATTGCACCATCAGAGGCAGAACTGCAGGCATTAGTCACGTGTATGAAAGACGAATGTGAAATTAAAGGTCTCCGTTTGAATGCTAATAAAACTAAGGTTCTGATATTTGAAAGGAACGAAGAGAGAACGAAGTGTGAAATATGGGTAAATCAGGAATGTCTAGAACAGGTAAATGAAATTGTATACTTGGGGAGTGCTTTTAACCGGGATGGAAGATGTGATTTAGATGTGGACAGGCGTGTCGCTGCCGGGAACAAAGTCAATGGTGCCCTGACTGCGTTAGTCAAAAGGCAAGGCGTAGTGAAGAGTGCACGCCTTGTAATACATAACTCAGTGTTGGTACCGACTTTGTTATATGGCAGCGAAACCTGGGTATGCCATAAGAAGCATAAAAGCAAGTTGAATGCAGTGGAGATGCGATCTCTTCGTAAAATGTGCGGCGTTACCATGGCCGACCGGAAGCGAAACGAAGAGATTTGCAATATGGCAGGTTTGAAAGATGACCTTATCACAAAAATTGATAAGGGCGAGCTTCGATGGTTTGGGCACGTTGAGCGAATGAGTGAAGACCGAATGGTGAAGAAAATATATAGCGCGAAAGTTAATATTAAAAGGTGTCGAGGTAGACCGAGACTAACTTTCGAAGACCATGTGAGCAAACTGCTCGAAGAGGGGAGGGTCAAGAGTACTCGGATACCTAGACGTGCATGTATGAAGAAGATAATGAATCTGAAAGAAGCGAAAGAGGTATGTAAGGATCGTGACTTGGCGATCTGTTCTCTCTGGCTACCCCGTCAGGGATTGTGCGTGATGATAAGTAAGTAAGTAAGTAAGATCAATTTCTATGTCTGTCAGCACTGATGGTGTTATTAAAAACTTTGCTGAAAGTATTGTATCGGATGTCGAAATTTATCATTCGAAGTCAATCATGCACCGATCCACTTATATTAACTTATAAGCACTTCCTTTTAAAGTACCTACTAAAAACTTTATATCACTCGATTAAGACAAGAGAGGGGCTTGAGTCACATTGAGGGATTAGATATTAGAATGCCTTAAATAAAATTCTTTAATTTTCTATTCTTAAAGTGTTGCATGTACCTGAGGTAGTGATTGTGTAAGATTACTACAGCTCTATAACATTTCACCGTCTTTACGAGTGATCCGATTTGACTGCACTATCCTGGAACTCCTTGCACAAAGACATCAAGAAGACATACAATAAAACTGCCTTGAAAATACTAGTATACTATGCAAATTAAAATCTACACGATCGCTCTAGATCGGCATAATATTGACGCACACTACAATGTTCTCTCTGCATGAGCGTTGAGCGCTGAACGACTATAGTATGTGCCATATCGATTGAGAAAAACGGACAATGACCTCAGATATGAGCCGAGTGTCAAAAGGCGTAACTTACAAAATCTCAATTTAGATGTGATAACAATATTTAAATATTGATATTATTCCCACTTCTAGGTCAGCACATATGTTTTGTTTTTTTGTTTCTTAAATAATATTGTCTGTGGTTCCTATAAACATAGTAAAATCTTACGGTACATCGCGAAAAATGTGTTATATTTTATATTTCAATTTATGGTAAGTAACGCAGCAATTCATTTAATAACAGTTTCATATTAAAAAAATATTTGAAGCAATATAATCACCATATTGAGCTTTTGCAAATTCATCCCTTTAAAATAAACAAAACGCGCGTTACGTCAGTTCGTTCTAAAAGAAACGTGACAATGGCAGCCAGAGATGCGTCACCTTTTTTGGGCCGGTCCGCCATTTTGTTTTCATTCGTGTTCGGATAGCGCTTGCGTGTGTACGTCTCGGGTAATTCATAGCATTCATTGCATTGTTTTAGTTGAGTTTTTACTGTTAAATTTGTTATATCGTTAAGTTTTTGTTTTTTGAATCTGTTATATTAGTTTTACTGTGACGGTCGTTACTAAATCGACATGAGTTCAGGAGAATTTGGTGAAGGACCCGGTCCTTCAACATCAAGTGGAAAGAGACGTCGCCGACCCATAATAAACGTAGCAGGTACGTACAAATAGGTACAAATGCGACGACGTAGCCTTTCTATTTCTTAAAGCGCTCTTTTTATGTGACCATGTGGTATTTATTTTCTAAAACAATATGTATTTATGTGATGTAGTACTATGGTAGTATATTTTTGTCATTTATTTACAGGCCCATCTTCTGGAGCACCTTTAACGTCACCAGTAAAAAAGAGAAAACCTACCACTTTGTCGGTCGGGGAACAAGAGATTATCATTAATGTATACAAATATGTCAAAAACACCTGGCCCGAAGACGTGTATCCTTCAAACGTTAATATGGTAGAAAAGGTTTCGGAGATCTCAGGAGTCAGCAAGAGCACTATATATCGCGTATTAAGCGTGTATAGAGATTCCCATAAAATACCAGAAAAGGGAATAATTAATAAAAGAAAAAAGTCTGTAATTGACAAGTTGGACGATTTTGATAAATCGGCTATAAGAGCGAAAGTGCATCAGTTCTTTCTTGCAGGAGAATTACCGACTTTAGACAAAATTTTGCTCAGTATAAATCAAGATGACCAGTTGCCAAACTTGAGCAAAACTTCCCTGCGACGTGTGTTGCGCCATTTAAAATTCAAATATATAAAGAGAAACAGAAAAAGTGGTCTAATAGATCGCCCAGAGATAGTTCTGTGGCGTACCAGATATTTGAGAGAAATACAAATATTAAGAAACGAGGGACGTAACATTTTTTACCTTGACGAAACATGGATTAACGCAGGTCATACTATGGGAAAGGTATGGGAAGACACCACAATTGAATCTTCTCGTCAATCACGGTTAGAAGGCTACTCTACTGGCGCGAAAGCCCCTTCGGGTAAAGGAAAGCGATTAATAGTTGTACACGTTGGCAATGAAAATGGCTTTTTGGAGGGATGTGATTGGGTATTTGAATCATCATCTACTGGTGACTACCATGAGAGTATGGACGCTCTCCATTTCGAGGACTGGTTTAGAAAAGTAATAGAAAAACTGCAAAGCGGCGATGTCATAGTTATGGATAACGCTAGTTACCACTCCAGACGTTTAGAAAAAACCCCAACAATGTCTTGGCGGAAACAAAATATGCAGGAATGGCTAGAATCTAAACAGATCGCATACGTGCCCTCGGACACAAAGACCCACTTAATGGAAAAAATAAAGGCAGTTAAAGATAACTATCGAAGTTACGTCACCGACGAGATGGCAAAAGAAAAAAGCATCACAGTGGTAAGGTTACCTCCTTATCACTGTGAGCTTAACCCCATTGAACTTGTGTGGGCAGATGTGAAAGGGTACGTTGCACGAAAAAATACAACTTTCAAGTTAAAAGATGTTAAAAATTTACTTAAAGATGGTTTAACTCAAATCACGCCAGATAAATGGAAAAACTGTGTTCAGCATGTCCTTAAGGTTGAACAAAAAATGCGTGGCATGGATGATAGAATTGACCAAACTGCAGATCGCTTTATAATTAATGTTACAGATAGTTCATCAAGTGAAGATACGAGTGATGATTGCACCGAATAAAAATAAAGTTCTTATATAATATTAAAAATAAAGTTTTATCTTTTGCATAAGTACGTACTTATTCGGTGTCGTTATCACTCGAATCTTTATATGTGTTATAAATTAATGTTTTTTGTTGTTAAATGAATAAAGTACTTTATAACAATAGATGATTTTTCTTCTACAGCGATCTTTCACATAACTTTTTAATAATAGTTAATAAATATATATTATATCAATCATTATAAAAAAATCATTATAAATAAAGAAAGTACTACATATAAAATGTGCCTATATATTGAAGGTTTGTAACCCCTGGTTAAACGACCGAAAGGTCATTGTCCGTTTTTCTCAATCGATTTGGCACATACTATAGTACGATTACTTAAAAATAATGCGTATCTACCTAAGATCAAAGGTTATCATAGCTATTCAAGAGAACAGTGTATAACAACACACGGATATTTTAATAAAAATGAGTTATTTTATAACAATAATTTGCCGAAATCTAATGACTGATCACGGAAATACAAAGCGAAGAATGGTTTTATTAATATTAAATACACTAGCTGGGCCGGCACTCGGTCATTCTGCCCTATGCGGCAGATGGAAATTCAAGGTATATTATTCTACTCTTTAACTCCAAGTGACGCCCAAGCAGCATGCAAGCTGTATACGAGCTGTATTGAAGTTCGTATTTATACTAGCGGTTTTATTTTCTGGATGTATAAAAAATTGGCACAAATTATGCAATTTTAGGCCGGCCACATACATACGGAATTCCGTTTCGATATTCCGATTCGGGATTCCGAACGCAGCAAGTCCATATAAAATCTATGACCCGCCACACAGCTACGTTATTTTTCCGTACGGAATTTTTCCGATTCGAGATTCCGTATGACCGCCTGTGCGTTCGGGATCCCGAACGGAAAATAGCCGCTCGGAACGCACGTTTTCCATAGATTTTGTACACACATACGTAAATTCCGTACGGAACGCTCTCAGTGTTCGTCGCACGACCGAGGCGAGTAGGTGTGTTTATGTATGTTTTCAATCTTGTAGGTGTATAGCTTTTCGTAACCTTTCATCTTATTTTATTTAATAATTCGTCGAAAGAATTTACATACATAAATATTTAAAAAATATCTCTGAATAAATAGATCTTTTTACATAGTATTGACTATATTGCAAGCTTAGGGTGATAAGGGGATGCACCTAGTAAGAATGATACAGCAACAATGGAATCGCAATTAGAAAATCGTCGTCATTATACGCTGGCAGAATGTCTAGACTTAATGGCTAACGTCTCTCAACTGACCCTTGTTATTCCGAACGGAAAAAAACGTATGTGTGTAGTGTATTCACGGAATCCCGATTCGGGATTCCGAAAAGGAATCTCTAAACAGAATTCCGTATGTATGTGGCGGGCCTTATGCGTTAGTAGCGCTGTACAGTACAAGCATAAAAGAGGCTGTATAACTGCTATATTACATCTGTTATTTGGTGTGCAAGGAAACTATTACATTGCAATACTAATGTTGTCTTATAAGTAACTTTTGAAGATAAGTGTTCTAAATTGGTTTTTAAATGAAATTATAAATAAATATAAAACAAAAGCTATTTTCGATGACTAGATTTTATTTATATACTTTATTGAACGATGGCGACAGTTGATGTCTGTGTTCGGATTGAAGATGAGTTTTGCCGGTGATAATTAATAAACTGAAAGTGCTAAATGAGATTTACAGCTAAATAACAAAATAATATAAGGACAAAATACTAAATACGGTAACTAAATATCGGTTGTATAGGTAAGAATAAAAAAATAATGGACATGTTGGCACATTGGGGCATAGTGATCATTAGTCAAACTGAAAGTTATGGTATAGGCTAACCCTAATGTTTGATATTCCCAAAATTATATTTAAATTTTTTTTTATGTGTCTTCAAATGGCGACAATTCGCTAAATAGACTAAACTGTATTTCGAGGGCCATTAAGTCTTAGTAGCTGTACTATTTAACTATGTTATGGATTACATCATGCGGCCATTGGTTTTTAATCAATTCTATAATAGGATATTTTTATTACTTACTAACGTGTAATTCTGTTTAGAGATACGTATAAAAGATGAAAAACCTTGTCTTGGGAACAGTTTAGGGTAAATTTAATTTAGATTTAACATGATCTTCTAAACTTCTAACTGCACCAAATATTTTTCTTTTTTTTTTACATATTGATAACAAATTAATTTTGTTCACTAGCATAATAAAATATGTGTTGCGTACATGCAAAATGGCGATATTCTATCACTTATACAGACTTAAGTTGTATTACGGCTGTTATTTATTTTTTTAGTTTTATGTCACTCTCATAGACAGAAGTCATAAAACTACTGTATTTACAAAAGTGTACAATGACACCATAAGAATAAGTTTTAGAAGAGATTTTGCATACACCATTGTTCAGAAATAAAATTTTAGTGATACTATAATAAATTATGTCCAGCAAATAAAATATTATTATTATTATTAAAACTTAGAGCTGTATAAGCAAGAGACAGCATGCAAAAAAACAGCTTCTATACAACTTTAATGATAAAATCTGATTGAAGTGTTACAAAATACTTAAAGTAGTATACTAGAGTTTCATATTCTGTTTTGCCTGCCCTGACCCTAAGCTTACTTCGATCCCATAATACAGACTTTATTCAGCTTGAGCTGTATAATAACTCATTAACCACTCTTATAAGGAAACAACCTCTTTTCAACACTCTTACACGTTTTTAAAAGAACTCTAAGTTTAATGTGAGCGGGTATTTTGATGTTCATAATGCTTATGGGCAGCATTCGAGAAACTACGACACATCTTCTCGTCAGGTATACCTCAAAACCTGAAAACTAGATTGTACAACCAGTGCGTGTTGCCAGTAATGACTTATGGATCTGAGATGCTCAAGGTCACTCGGCGAGTTATGGAGAGGGCTATGCTCGGAGTTTCTCTACGTGATAAATTTAGAAGTGAGGATATTCGCAGTAGAACCAGAGTAACCGACATAGCCCAACGGATTAGTAAGCTGAAGTGGCAATGGGCCAGCCATATAACTCAAAGAACCGACAACCGATGAGGAAGAAAGGTTCTCGAGTGGTAGCCTCGTACCGGTAAGCGAAGTGTAGGGCGACCCCCCCCCCCCCACGTGATAGAGTGACAACCTGGTAAGACATGCAGGAAGTCGGTGGATGCAGGTGGCTGAGGACCGTGCTTTGTGGCATTCCTTGGGGGAGGCCTATGTCCAGCAGTGGACTTATGAAGGGCTGTAATGATGATGATGATGAACGCTTATGTGCTGCTTGGGCTGGGTCGTACATGGAGGATGACGGGTTACTTCGGACTGAAGTAAATTAAAATTTTATTTTCGCTCCGAATTCATTCTGGGCTTTTTATAATGCAAATATAAAATTTATTTATCAATTGACTACGGTTACGATGCAAGAGCGTCCCTTACTCATTAGTCCATTGCTTGAGGAGCATGTTGAGTAGCCATGCTGCAACTATATTATGGTTGTAGCACGAACGGGTCAACTCTATCGGGGAAAGAATAATCACACTTACAGAATAGTACCAGCGTAAAATAACAGCTTAAAGGATGACTCACGCTAGACCGTGCCGGGTCCGAGCCGAGTGTCGGCCGTAGCACGGTCAACTAATATTACATATATTTTGTATGGACACACTCACGCTATACCGAGCGGCAACCGAGTGACGGCCGAACAACGGACAACGCTCGAAAACAACTCGGCTCGGCGCGGCCATTTCCTTGTAGTAGAAGATTTATCAGATTATTCATCGTCCAAAGTAATGGCAATAGCCGCTAAGTCCAGATCGTCAAAATTCAACATGATTGTAGTCTAGTTACAACAGTATTTTTGCTCGGACGAGTATACTGTATCACGGCGCAACGATATTTGCTCGGTCGGGGCCCGGTCGGTTGCAATAATATGCACGGGTCGGCTCGGTGACCGTGCTACGGCCGACACTCGGCTCGGGCCCGGCACGGTCTAGCGTGAGTCATCCTTTATGCTGCTGCGGTTCGTATGGCGAGTGTAGAGAACATCTCTCTTTTTACTGGCATCAAGGTCATCAACACATTTTATTTTAGCCATCAAGGTTGGCAACGCATCTGCAATTTTAATTCTTAATCGAGGATAGATGCCTATGATCCACACCATTGCTTACCATCAGGTGAGCTGTGTGCTTTCTATAAAAAATAATATATCCTATTAGTGCAGTTGACCTTCAGTTAATAGCCGGGGAAATCTATTGTGTAATATACTAATTTTGTTCGAAAACCGGTCAATATTAGCGTTAGCACATTACCACCAAACCGTCTGTATGTCAATATTTGTTAAGACTTAAAAGTACATAGTTCCTAGTACAATATAAGGAAAAGTCTTGTATATATTAAAATGTCTATTTACAAAAATTTGGCAATTAGTGCTGGTATTGGTTAGAGATTTTTAATATTTGATTTATCAGTATCAGTCTTTGATATACAGGTTTTTTGTACATCAATGGTATCATCAGTAGGAGCCGAGCTGCCGACGCATCAACATGTGGAAGCTGTTTGTGTTATTCTCACGTAAGTTATTTTGGTCATTATCTTTTTATGTCTGTATCATTCCTGGTATTTTCCTTAACGACTTTTTTTTGTTGACATCAGAACATTTCTAAGAAATGGCAAAGTTCTACAAGTATTAGTTATAGTTTTTTTTTTTATATCGTCTGCTTACTGGTAAAACAAGATAAATGCATTTTGTTACTAAATCGAGTTAAAAATGCAGTAACATGTAATTTTTTACGCGCTATCTGGTGGTAAAACCGAATAAATGCAGAGTCCAATGACTGCAGAGATAAAGAGTTTGTAAAAGTGATATCTTCACACATTTTTATAAAATATACCAGTATAACATAATAAATAATCTAATGGCTTCTATTCGTTTCAGTTTATACAGTTAAATAACAATAAATTCGGTTAAAGCTTTTACATTTTATAATTTAAATAGTAAAATGGTAAGAATTTTTCTGTGTAAAGGTCATAAACGCATTTATTATTATGAACCATATAATTTAAATACCATAACTATAATAAAGATATTTATTCCATTTTACTAATTAAATAATGCTACTTGGTTTACTAATTTATCTACAGCAAAGACGAAATAAATGTCATTTATGCTTTTTTACCTGGAGGAACAAGAGCGATCGATCGCAGTTGACACATTGCGTGCGCGCGTGCTCCACGTGCTCAGCGTAGAAATAAAAGTTTTAATAGCTCAATAGTTTAGTAAGAAGTTGTGTTTTATTATAATTATGGAATCCAGAGGAAAAAGATTAGTGTCTATGATAAATAAACCTAAAATTCGTAAAGGTGAGTGATTTAAACTCTAAATTTTAAGTAATAAGGCTAAATTTTAAGGTTATATTAGTAGCTTTTGTTTTGTTCAACGATTTCCTTATGGAATGTTTGCTCGTACTTGTATGGTATTTTTAGTACGTACATAGCTTTTTTACAATGTATGTAAGTTCGTACAAAGTTTGTATGATTTCTAACTCCATTTTTAAGGTTACGATGATGCTAGACTTTGGTTTGTTTCAAAAATGTACGTAAGCTATTCTTGTTTTAGGTAATTACTTGAGTGTGTATATGGCTCTGTAACACTTATGTCGATACCTTCAAAGTTTCTATGATACTCACTTTCTTTCCATTGTTAACACAGAATGATGAGTTATTATCAAGGTTAAGCGCACGATTTATTGTTTGTTTACATTATAATCTTATAATTATCTACTTTTGTTTCCTTTTAATTTTTCACAGATGAGTTGGATGAAGAGCCTGGCCCTTCGCATCAAAGGCTTTGTAGTCCGTCTTCGAACTGTACTTCGGCTTTGAGCGACTCTAGAGAGAGAATAGTGGCGGAAATTGAGCGCATGTTTGACAGCGATGACTCTGATTGAGATCCCACTTATAACCCGGATCCAGGCTTTTTAATACAACCAGAGGATTTATTTGGAGAACGATGGGCGAATAACAAGGTTGAGAACTTGGAAAATGTTATGCGATTCTATGGAGACGCTCATGACGAAGAATTTCAACCTAACGACGGCGACGTTATGATCGCACAGGTGTTGCCAACAGATCAGATGCACAACAAGTCGTAATATCTCTTTGGGGACTCTTATTGAAAGGAGTATTCGATGCTCCTCGGAAAAGGAAACGTTGGATGAAACCAGGACCTGAAAATTGGAAAGTAAATATCGCGAAGAAAAGAAGATCTGAAGGTTTACCTTATTCAACGAGAAAAAAAGATAGGAGTGCTAAAACACCAAAAGAGGTTGACTGTGAGAAATGTTTCTATATATGTGGTGTGATCTCTCCAGACAAAAGAAATAAGTTATGTCGTCACTACTGGAGTTTGAGGTATACCGAGCAAAAGAATTTTATTCTCGGTAATGTGGAAGTAGATACTTCGAAGACAGTTCTTGCTCTTCATGGACCAAAGAAACAGCGTCAATTCACAAAATGATGTTTCTTTTTTCACAACGGAGAGAAAAAGCAGGTATGTCAGAAGTTTTTTTGTTACACGATAGCTATTTCTCCGACTGTTGTGAATGATGCTATTCGAAAGCGGAATGATATGGGGCTATACAAGGATAGTGACAAGAGAGGTAAACATGAACCTCCTAATAAGACTAATGAAGCCGATGTAAACTTTGTGAAAAAACACATAGAGTCCTTCCCTGTCATGGAACCACACTACATAAGGCAAACTTCTAAGCGTCGTTATCTGGATGCTTCGTTATCATCACGAAATTGCATCAACTTTATGAAGACAAGTGCACTGAAAATAATATGATTCCGGTATCTGAAATAACGTACAGAAGAATATTTTACACCCATTACAATTTTAGTTTTTTTGTTCCAAAAAAGGATCAATGTTTAATATGTTCCAATTTCCAAAGCTAGTGACGACGAAAAACTAGTGTTGAAAGGGAAACACGAGGATCATTTAGCAAGGAAAGCGTCCTGTTACTCGGAAAAAACGAAGGACAAAGAAAGAGCAGAGAAAGATAAAGAGTTTCGCTGTGTAACATTCGACTTACAAGCTGTGTTACAGATACCTTCTGGACTGGTGGGACAGGTTTATTATTATCGAAAACTATGTGTTTACAATCTCTGTAAATACGAAGTAGCGCTGCCAAACGACGCATATTGTTTTGCTTGGTCCGAAATTAATGGGAAACGAGGCAGTTCCGAAATAGGAAGTATCCTGTACCACTACCTTTCCACGTGCGTTCCTTCTCATATAACCGAAGTTTGTCTGTATTCTGATACGTGTGGAGGACAAAACCGGAACCAATATGTTGCTGCAGTACTTATATTTGCAGTCCAAAACATTTCTCACTTACGAAAAATTGAACATAAGTTTCTCGAATCAGGACACAGTTACATTGAGGTGGACAGCATGCACAGCAGTAATGAGTCAGCAAAGAAAAATTCTGAAGTTTACTGCATGCCTGATTATTTATCAATTTTCAAACGAGCAAGATCGAAAAAAACAATAACTGTTGAAGGTAATTCGTTCATTAAAACGCCCTACAAACGAAAGAATCCAAATACAACGAATTTTACGTTTTAAAAAAATTAGCTGATGAAACTGTTTTCAATCGCTCAAAAGATAATAATGGAAATCAAGTGAAGTGGCTCAAAATAAAGAGAATACGATACCTATAGGAAGAGAGCTCCAAAATTTATTTTAATTATGACATATCTGAAACGTTCTTATAAATCGATGTCTCAAAAATACGGAACCTTCTCATCGTCTCAGTACGCCTCAGACTATTGTCTTAAAACACCCTTATTTGAACCCTTTACCCATAAGTGAAGCTAAAAAGAGAGATCTTCTAAGTTTATGCACTAAAAAAATAATTCCTGAGGAATACCATGGTTGGGTACTCTTCTCTACCAACTGCAACCAATCAAACAGATCGTTTACCTGAACCTTCGATTGACGAAGAGTCATCAGAAGATTAAGATTCTTATAACGGAATTAAAAACCGTTAACCTAAAAGGATTCGTTTTAATTAATTGACTTTTATTGTTCTTCATTAGTGATCGGAGATTGATTGCCATAATTATGTGTTAAGGAATAAAACTGATTGATTATTAAAAAATCGTTTTATTTATTATCGTTTCATAAATTACCTATGTAAAAATTAATGTCATTTTATTAAATTGATCACTTTTGTATAATGTTTATAGTACCTAATAAACCTAGCAAGCTAACAGCATAGCAAAGTGGCGAAGCAATCAGCTATGTAGCGGTTCCTAACGGTTGCCGTTGAGCAATCAGTTTCAAAATAGGAGGTTCAGATGCCTGGGTGATCAGTAATCGATTGCTGAAAACAGAATTTGAAAATTCGAAAGCGTTCTCGAGATAATCGTGGGAGAGACGGACAGACGGACGGACGGACGGACGGACGGACAGACGGACAGACGGACAGACGGACAGACGGACAGACATCGTGAAATCAATAAGTGACTTCGCAAGCTTCGCCACTTAATATGTGACATAATTACACTAAAATTCTACAGGCAAAACAAGTTAAAAGTATCAAAATTATCATTATTTAAGCGAATTTTCAAAAAAAAAATCTTTCCTATCAAGTTATTGGTGTAAAATACAATAAGCCATTATAGAAAACTGAAATGAGATTTTAAAGTCAATGAATTCAGAAGATATATCACGTTTGTTAAGTACAGGTAAAACATATTAAATGCGGTCCCCTTTCGATCTTAATTAGTTTTTATACAGTTTTTACTAAAATTAAATGTTATATAAGAGTAAATCTTAAAAGAAGGGTTGTTCGTGCAAAATTATGCTTAAACAATTTCTTTATTAATGAGTTTGAAATAGATCAAATTAAAACTTAAACTTTGAAAAGTCATTTACTCAAATTGACACTGATTGCACTTATTACTTTTTACCCGTAAGCAGACGATATTTTTATGTACATATTTGTAAAAATCTATCGTCTATAGTCTTCTAACCGTCTTATTTATAAAAAGTTACAAAAAGAGATTAAAAATTAAAAAAAATAGATTCTGCGAACAAACCCGCAAAACATCTGTGATTCCGCATTGCAATAATTAACAAAATTGTTCAACAAAATTAGAATTAGAAGGGTTCAATAAATTAGAAGGTTAGAATAACTCCCTAGAAAAATATGGGATTGTAATCGACTATTTTAGTCACTTGAAAATAACTTAATAAGAGTAAAGGTCTATTTATTGCTTAGTGATTATCACAAATCGGCTAAATTATCTTACAAGAAATAAGCAAATCATTTGTGTTAATATTTTTCAATAATGTTAACATAGTACGAATGTTTTATTTTTCTGCCGACTTCCAAAAAGAAGACGGTACTCAATTCGACTGTATTTTTTTTTGTTTTTTTATGTGTGTTACCTCATAACTTTTTACCGGGTGAACCGATTTCGATGATTCTTTTTTTGTTTGAAAGCTGATACTTCTCGTGTGGTCCCATATAAATTTGATCAAGGTCGGACCCATAGTTTTTGAGTTATTCTTAATAACTTACATTGAAGTCAGCTGTACAAAATTTTTAATTTTAAATTATGTTTATAATCTTGCTAGGTACTTAGATATTTTTAAATGTGGAATGTTTTAGTTGCATAGTATTCATCACCTAGCAACCTATGTCTATACCGAGTATGTGGAGGGGCAGTATCAAAGGTGAACGACTAGTAGCTGTCATCCATCCACTTGCCGCATGGCGATTGTTGTCAATACTCACTATGAAGGGAGGATTGTAAATAATCGCCAATGTATGTCAATGTGTACGTGTCAATGAATAATCGTCACACGCCCATATCCAGTGGAGAATTTTATGGACTAATAAAAAAGGAGACATCACAATTAACAAATTACAGCAATGCTGTTCAGTCCAGTCATGCTGGGGCCACAGTATCGAGAAACGTCAATGCCCATAAACGCAACAATTATAGCCTTAATTTTAACGCGATAATGTGAGTGGCCACACTTGGAACGGTCAACGTCATTTCAATTTCAATACCGTTGAATGGCGTTAAAGTTGGCGTTAATGTTCGTTCAATATATTTTATTATATGAATATATTTTATTATACTAGACGCGAAGCTTCAATGGAGCCCCCATATATCAAAACTAGCAAGCAGACTTAGTTCTGCAGCATATGCCGTAAAAAAGATTAGAAGTCTAACTAGTGTTGAAACAGCTAGACTAGTTTACTTTAGCTATTTCCATAGCATAATGTCGTATGGTATTTTGCTATGGGGACACGCAGCTGACACTGAAATTATATTTGTTTTACAGAAGAGGGCCATAAGAGCAATTTATGATTTAAAGCCTAAAGAGTCGCTTCGACAAAAATTTAAGGAAATTAATATATTAACTTTGGCCTCTCAATACATTTATGAAAATGTAATGTACGTACACAAAAATAAAAGTAGTTTTACAAAAATAAGTGATATTCATTCTGTAAATACTAGGAACAGACACAAGCTAGTAGTACCGGTTACTCGACTCCATCGAGTCAGTAATTCATTCTTGGGGAGATGTATACGCTTTTACAACAAAATTCCAGAAAATATACAAAATTTGACCTGCACAAAGTTCAAAAACTTTATTAAACTAAGTTTGTATAAAAAGGGTTATTATAGTATTAAAGAATTTATAGATGATAATAACCCCTGGAAATGAGGTGATCGCTACCAAGCTATTTCTAATTTGTTGTGTTGTTAATTTGTGTAACATACATGATTGTAAGCTGTTATTTAAAAAAAAAAGTCCCGCTGGGTTTCTTGCTGGTTCTTCCCAGGACAGAGGTTTTTTTTTCGAACCAGTGGTAATTATACAAAAGAGTGACTTTCAATAAGCATTATTTATAATCTATATTGAATAAAAAAGGTTCTGTTTCTGTTTCTGTTTCTGTTATATATAAATTGTTATTATATGAATATATTTTATGATATTATATTTTTTTATATTTATTTAAATGAGTTCTATAATAACCCATTATTAGGCTTGCCTTCTTCTTTTTAATTTCTTCGATAGTTGTTTTAAAAGGTAATAATTGCATTATTCATCGCCAAGCATTATTTTGGGATGTACGATTCTTAAAACTTTTGAGTCTCGGATCCTACAAACATAACTATGTTTGCAGAATCTCAAACGCAATTGACGTTTTAGAACGTAAAACGTAGCTGTGAATTTTGGCGCCACAATCATAAAACAATATATTATACAACATTTTTATTGCACTTTTAGTTACCTTCGCGAGTGGTGACAACTACTTTTCCCGTAATGAATACAAAAGGACGCAACTGGGAAATGCAGTGGACAAAGCCTCTATGAGATTGCTTAAGGTATAATGCCCTTCTGATTCTTTGTACAGTTACATTTCTTTATACCATGTTGTACAATATTGAAACATCTTATTTTTTATTCTCATAAATCATAGACTTATAGTATAATAAAGGTTTGGTTTTTCTTCATAATTGCGCATGTGTGTATTACTGGTTCTGCCTTTCTGTACAAGTCGTGGCACGTAAGTCTAGCGCTGAATGAAACATGGAGGGGACGCACTCGAATTGAATTGTACGAAAAATAGGCACGAGCCAATCATCGCGACTTATGCTCAATAAGCCAATCAGCGCGACTTATGCACAATAACGGTCACCCTAGACTTTCGTGCTGCTACTTGGTATGAGTATTTAATTCAGCAAATCTGAACATAGAAGTTTCTTTCTGACAAACGCTTCTATTATCTGAGTGTTTCACAACAGAAAAAAGTAGTCTTTTAATAAAAAGCCGCATTCAAAAACCTAAAAAGAATAAAAATATTTCACATTCAGCAGTCAGTACTTAGACATGTTGTATAGAAGAACTTCAAAGGTGAAATTAGTTTAGTTTAGTTTATTAAGTTATTTTTTTATAAATTTTGGAGTGGACTAATCACGATCTCAAACTCGTCTAATAGTTCAATGTTAAAAACTTCATTTCCTATATCGCAGAAGCAATATCCAATGAATAATACCATGAGTGATAAAAAATAGACGGTCGATCAAGGTGAAGTCAAGGTCGAGTCGGTATTTCTATTCAAAAATTTTTATTTGAAAAATATCTTTTTAAAGAATAACTTTTTAGTTCTTTGAAACCTGCTTTTACTTTTTATTTAAAAACTAATTTTTGACTTGGGAAATACCTCACGCGCGAGCCTGTTTCACCGGTTTTTGCTCCCTCGGATTTTTATTTAGAGACCTACTTAGAGGGTTGTTTTGATGATTATAATGATTATAATTCTGTAAATACATACTCGTAACGCTCGCGAATCATATTTTGTTAAACATACGACTTGACACTGACCTGCAAATTGCAAAAAAACGTAAGAAAATTTGAATTTGGCGGGCTACCCTGGCGCTTTCAGCTTAAGGTGGATGCTTTAATTAATTATTTAATGTTAAAAGAAAAATTGAAATTTTAAAACTAAAATAGTACCTCACTGTAGTAAAACATTAAAATAAAATAATTATTATCAGTCTTACTGCATATTTCATGCTCGTGACATGCATGATTCAAAATTAGTTGTTAAAATTTATTGTTGTGCCTCTAAAACTTGCCTACAATATATAAAAGTTAAAGTTACGGCCTATACACAGGCCTCCTCTCATTTCTATAATACAATATATACCTACCATAAACTCAAAGGGCGAAACCTTACGCTAGAACTGGGCATATAGTTACACAAAGGGACGACATTCGTTGCAGGCGGGCTGAAATTTTAACCATAACGCCTTTTGTTGTTTATAGTCGTTTTTGAAATAATATGATTGAATAAGAATCTTTATTTGATATTTTTCCTATTGAATAAAACAATTTAAAAAAATATTGTGCTTTTATTAAAATAGAACAAATTTTAAACATTGAAATTGGAACTAAAAGGCAGTTAATATGGGCATCCACCCTATTCCAAATAACTGGTTGATGATAATTTTGAAACCGTCGCGATGTTTGAAATAGCATCGAAGATTTTATCAAATCAAAACCCGCTGAGTTCTTTCGTAATGTTATTATACGTCAGCTTTCTGAAAAGTGGGCTACAGTAATTAAAAACAATAGCGATCATTTCGAATATTAGTTATGTATTATACAGGGTTATTTTTCAAAGAGCAGCTAAATTTTAAGCTGAAGTATACCTTAATGTACCGTTATTGCAGTTTTTGAAAACACGAATAAATATTTATTTGAAATTATCCTAAATTGAATGTGATTTATGGGCAACAACGTTTTTGCCAAGGTAGGCATCAACCCTTACGAATGTGTGTATGCACAGTAAAAACAGTTAAAATAATGCATTACCATGCATTTTAAATTTAAAACATAAAAGTGACAGAATATTTGAGATTTTTTTTAATTAATTTTTCTTCGCCATTTGCCTATATTAATTATTCAGAACCTTCTCTACGAATTTCACAAAAATAAATGAAATATTACGACGAGACGTAAAATTTGGCGGATGACAAGAATATTCTCGAAATAGAAATTAAGAATATTTTAATAGTTTTAATAGTTAAACTTTGTATAAAATGATGTTAAGTAATAATAATAAAAAAATTAATGTATGGGTTATTTATAAGATATAAAAGATTTTCAATTAAACTAAGGGTTTTATTAGGGTGTGCCATTATTCGAGCCACACCTATCTATTCATATTATTTATATCTTTCAGGATTTGTATGACGAGAGCACAGACAAGAATGTAATTTCCTCCCCCCTGGGCGTCCTAATGCTGCTGTCTCTGTACTCCACGGGAGCGAGTGAAACAAACAGAGAGCAAGTAGTAAAACTCCTAGGCCTACCAGACTACAAACAAGTAAGTTTTGGATTAGGTCCAATGCTCAATACTGCATCCCATAAATCACTATAGGAACACGAAAAAAATTTTAGGTAGCCTACACAATAAAAATAAAATAAAATGTTTATACCTTTCTTAATAAATAAATATATTTTTTCAGATGACGAACTCTTACAGCCTGTTGTCCGAAAAATTCAACTCCATGAATCCCGACTTGCTAACTCTCGCTAACAAAGTCTACGTGTCCAATCGGTTTGCCTTGAATGACCATTTCTCTACTGTCGCCACCCGGGATTATTACAGCGAAGTGGAAACGCTCAATTTTACTGATTCTCAGGCCGCAGCCACGGCTATTAATGAATGGGTATGTTATTTTCCCGCGAATTCGATCGGAATTTTAAAGAAATTTATGTCAATATATTCAAAAACGCCATGTAGTGGTGTTGAAAGAGGATCCATTACCCATTAGATAGATGTTGGTATAACCATCACATTACGCCAGGCGTAAACCCAGACCGAAGTCGGGGAGCCGTGACAAAGGTGCGAGACATCTGCTAAGGCAGCCGGAGATGTCCAGCCAGTGACTTTTATGGGCTTTTGATGTAGCAGATGAAGAAGAAGAAATCTACAAATCTGAGACCATTCTATTTATATCATCATAACTATCACTTAACAGTAGTCATGTGGAATTGTCTCGTGTTAAATACCGTCCTTGAAGGAATACCCTTATCGTTACAGCCTATCAAAATTCCACTGCAGAACATAGAAAGAAAGAAGAAAGAAGAAAAAAAAGAAAGAAAATAAATTTATTTAATAACACATTTTAGAGTTCGCTTACAATAATAACATATTATAAATTTGATAAATGGTTACTAAAAATACATAGGCCTCCCCTACAGATTGCCTTATAGGGAATAAGAAGGAATACATGCCTACTTAATTTTCTCATAAAATATATATGAATTTTTTAAACTTACCAAAATTAACACCAATTAATGCTTGTTATTATGTCATTTTCTTAGTTTCTTTCATAGCTCACTAAACGCAATCATAATTTAATTACCAACTACCTAAAAGGTTGGCAATCCCTACAACTGTAATTAAGCTAAATTGTTTGTTTTTATGCATTTTCATTATCACTTTAATTTGAAAAGATATTATACATTCATGTTAAGCAGGTGAGCAGATGATTGGACGTGTTTTTTTTTTATATTATTCTGTTTGACACTGAACATCCAAAGTTAAACATGATATCGTTTTGTCTCATTATTAGTTTTGTCTGTGCGGAAACATAATAGTAAAATAAAAAATCATTAAACAGTTACGAGCTACCAAAGATTCGTTTCTATTGCCAATTTTAACACAACTTTGGGCGTAAATTAGTAATAAAAGAAGTGTAAAATTTCCAAAACAAAGTCGGTACCGACAAAGCGCGTTGTAACTCCTGAGGATTAGGATGGGTAAAAAGGGTTTCCGTTTTCCTACACTCACTTTATGAAACACCATTAATCTGCGGTATTAATCACGGTAGTATTCTGTGAGAGCGTAACCCTACGCCGGGCCGACCCATTCGTGTTGCAGCTACGTATAGCTAGCAAAGCTGCAGAGTGGCTCTACCACATAAAATCTTTCTTAAAAAATAATTTTTATTTTTAATGACTCCTAATGGCTTTAAATGATCTTTATTAATATTTTTTATCTAAACCGTATCATCATGCGAACTGGAACCCATAATCATTGTCAGCGTTGATTTGTTTATTTTTAATATTTTCTAGGCGGATCGGAAAACTCATGGTAATATAAAGAACCCGGTGTCTGCGGACATATTTTCTCCAGACACAGCGGCAGCACTTTTCAATGTAATTTTCTTCCAGGTAAGAGTGCAATATATTTGCTATGTTTTAAAATATTTATTTAGTTCTACAGATTAGTATTTTTATAACTTGTGATAAAATACTGTTGTTCTGGTCGACACATTCTTAATTCGAATATTTTGGGACTGTATGAACTATTTCTCGACATTCACTGTTTGCTAATCAACAAGTTTAAATGTATAAAACGGGTTATTATTTTAATGAGGAATTCAAGAATAAAAAAGCAATCCCCGGGAATGAGGTGATCGCTACCATGGTGACTGTTGTAATTCATACAAATAATTCTATAAAATTATTCTAAACAGACGGGACAAAAGCAACATCACCAGATCTGTAACTAACAATTTGTTTTGCACAAATATTTACATCAGTTGGGATTCGAGTCCAGGATCTGGAACGTATGTAATAGCTTTAAGCTGGGTACTAAAAGATACTAATAAATTACCTAGAGTGTTATTATTACTATCATATAGAAACCGACGCGTGTGTAATTGTCATTAGAAAAAATTGTATCAATAGTATTAAAAAATTATTGATTCTATGTCTAGAGTCGTAAAGTGTATGGACTCATGGAGTCATGTTGGTTTCTTATATTTACGGGAACACTACATATTGAATAAAACTAGTTTTTAACGTATTTTATCGCGTTTAATATTATGAATTAAATGCGATAAAATCCGTAAAAAGCTACTTTTATTCAATAAAAAAATGATGACTTTGAATACCTTATTCGAGTAACACTGTTGTAAACCGCTCCTAGCAAAAGCATCTTCAGCTTAGTAAGAGAGGTTTATGGAAATCCTAAACGCTTATTGTAAGTATGCCGCCATTTTAATATTTTTATTAAATAAAAATTAATGTTTGTTTTTTCGTATTTTATGCCTTTTTTTTTGCGGGTGGAAAATCATCTAATGACGCCTTTCGCTCTGGGTGGAGCGGAAGGGAGTGTCAGACTTTTACACAAAAAACCATCCGTGTTCCTTCAGTGCCCTTACGTTCCGGAGCCGCGATATCTCTTTCGAACAGCCCGCAGCCCTCGTATTTTATGCCTGCCATACCGTTCATCAGATTGCCTTAAAACTTTATCAACGTATTGCTTGCAACTGCGCTAAAAAGTACTCTGTGGGTCATACGCATAGTATATATAATTAACTTACAACAGGTGGCGCGCGTATCGTACCGAAAAATTTATAAATGATATATCACTTCAATGAATGTATTGTCATTCCTAAGCAAACAATATAACTGTTCCAAATTTAAAACAATATTTCCACAATTATTTTTTCTGAGACAGCAACGCGCCGCGTACCAGTTAGTCATTATATAAATAAACTAGCTGTTTCTCGCGACTTCGCTCGCGTGTTAGGGTTTTTATGTTTTCGCGCGCAATCCTAATTCTTTAGGCCCTGTTTACTGGAAATGAGGAATTCCATCTTAGTCCTCACGGGTGACAACGCATCTACATTTTGATTTGTAATAGAGGATAGATGTAGATGTCTATGGGCCGCAGCAACCACTTACCATCAGGTGGACTGTGTGCTCGTTTGTCACCCTTATCCTATTAAAAAAATATATTTTTCTAAAATTAAAGTAGCCTAAGTTACTCCTTATGAAATCAGCTATCTGCCAGTGAAAGTCCCGTCAAAATCGGTCCAGCCGTTTCGGAGATTAGCCAGAACAAACAGACAGACAAACAAAAATTTTAAAAATTGTATTTTAGTTATAAGAACCGTATTTACTTTCATATGCATTTAGTAAAAAAACTGTAATTTTGACATTACAAACAGACACTTCAATTATATTTATTTGTATAGATAAATCAGCAAACGCAGCTAGTCCATAAAATTATAAATGACTTTGTTATACTATTTTATATGTTATTGTATGGTATGTTATTGACATAGACTACTATGGGGTAGGTTTTGGGTGGGCCTATGTTTTAGCAGTCAACTTTTAATGGACTGTAACGGTAAAAAGAAGAAATATTTGATTTTTTAAATTTATTTATTATAAACCGGTGCTTGACTACAACAATCACACCTGATGTGAAGTAGTGATGAAAACCTAAATGATAAAACATACACACTTATCGTAACAAAATCCACTCTTGCCTTTGTAAAGGACAACAATACAACTTTTTTTTATTTCTGAGGTCTAAATGCAAAGCGGAATGTCAGTTTGAGTGTCCTATTCTTATCGTGCGCATAATCTATACAAATAAATAAAATTGAAGTGTCTGTTTGTAATGTCAAAATTACACCTTTTTACTAATTGCATATGAAAGTATATACGGTACTTATAACAAAAATACAATTTGTAAAATTTTTGTCTGTTTGTCTGTCTGTCTGTCTGTTTGTTCCGGCTAATCTCCGAAACGGCTGGACCTATTTTGACGGAACTTACACTGGCAGGTAGCTGATTTCATAAGGAGTAACTTAGGCTACTTTTATTTTAGAAATAGAATTAGGGTTCCGCGCTAAAACATAAAAACCCTAACACGCGAGCGAAGTCGCGGGGAACAGCTAGTATTATAATGTTAATAGAATCCATAAATTTTTTAAACAAAATTGAGATAGTAGATAACAATGTTGTAAAAATCCGCACAATAGAGATATTAACAGAGTTTTTTAAACAGAATAAGGGTGACAAACAAGCGTATAGTAGACATGAGCGCCGAAGGCCAATTCCACGGCGGCGGCGTGGCCTGAAAATTTTCTCGGCGGCGGCGGCGTCACTGCAGCCATAGGCCTTAGATATTGTTTTATCAGGAAGAGATTTCTTAAAAAAAAACTTAAAGAAAACCATATTGTTGGTACCAAACGGCTTTATATTTTTAATAAAGCCCTAGGTAGCCCCAGCCCAGTGATGGGAACAGTATTCCATGTGAGGCCGCACCTGCGCCTTGTAAAGTTGCAGGCGGTGTGCCGGCATGAAATACTGTCCCGCCCTGCTGAGCACGTAAAACGTTTTAGAGGCCAATTTGACCTTCTCTTCCAAGTGATCACGAAACTTGCACCTCGCTCGATATGTCGACGCCGAGGATTCTGATACTGGCTGAGGCAACAAGGGGTGTGTCTTGAAACTGAGGAGATGCTCCGATCTGCAAGAAAGCTGGTGATTCAGTTGCACAATTTCTCGGGAAGCCCATAGAAAGGGAGATTCGAAATAAGAGCTTTGTGCCAAACCCGATCGAAAGGCCTTCGCAATGTCCAAACTAACGGCCAATGCCTCCCCTTGGACTCTTATGCCTTCGCCCATCTATGAGTCAAGTAGACCAGAAGATCACCAGCTGACCAACCCCGACGAAAACCGTATTGGTGGTCACTAATCAGCTGGTGATCCTCAAGATACTGTATGAGCTGACAGTTTATAATGGATTCCATTATTTGGGAGAACATGTTGATGGCGATAGGCATAGCTAGACGGGTCTGAGCGGTCGCCCTTTTTAGCCAGCCTGCAGAATGTAATCGCGATGTTAGTGTGAGTAGCACCACACTCCGGACTCGACAATGATCTGAGGAGCCAAGAGGGGAATGGACGGAGACCTGATACCTATCTGAATTAGAGGTCAGCATAAGGTCCAACAGGGAAGGTGTATAATCTTCCACATCTGGAGTCCGCGTAGGCGAATTTATCAGTTGTGTCAGACCCTATGCCAAGGCAAAATCATGAACAGATTTCCCCGCATGATCGGTTAAACATGAAGCGAGCCATTCGGCGTGGTGGGCGTTACAATCGCTCAGTATCACAATCTCTGCGGATGGGATCCGCTGTAGCAAGGAATCTGTAGCCATTTGGACGTGAGCGATGAATCAGTCTGTTTCGGCATTATCGCTATGGGATCTATAGAGGCACCCGTAAACATGCCGATGGTCTTCGCTGTCTGCGCGTAGCTAAAGGATGGACAGGTCCTTCAAGACTGCCGAAGCGTCGAGAACAGATGTCCTCTCTGATGCATACGGAAAACTCGAGCCCGAGGCACATGGAGTGTTCCAATTTGTACCCCGGGTAGGAGAGATACGAAGTATCAGCCGGAGAGGACACCCGCGTCTCTGTCAGAAAGAGCAAGGCCGACTTCGCCGTCTCGAAATGATAGTGCACGGCGTTTAGGTTCGAGTGAAGTCCCCTGATGTTGCAGAAAGTCACGTGGCAGGGGTCGCCTTGGCCTTGTTGCTCAGCTTGCCCCGAGCAGTTTTTGTCTTGAGCGGAATTTTGCATACGTGTTGAATATGTGGGCTTGCCTGAGCACCCAGGAGTGGTAAGTCCCTCCTCAGAAGTGGAGTAGCTTGATAAGCACATTCCACTTCACGCCGGTATTCTGTGAGGTCGTGGTACCACCCCGGCTTGAGCCGCCCCATACGCGCAACAGTCGAAGTTGCTGCCATTGTTGCACACAACAGTACCTACACGTTCACGCGGTGAAATATTCGACTCGACTGAGTGAGCGACGAGCGTGGCGAGGCGACAAGGTGAACTAATACGATATAATGTCAACTGTAAAATGGCATTGATAAAGCAGTGCCCATTTGACCCTTTATTATTTGATTGACCGATGAAGAGCTATCGTATCACAATGCCATCTATGCAAACGAGGCTGTAGTTTTTAAGATATCAGAAAGTGACCATATTAACCGGATGACCTCAGAGAGGATAATATCCTCATGTACTATATATATAAAAGTAAAAAAGTAAAAAATATACTTTATTGTACACCAAGGAACATTATAACAAAATTTATATAGTTAAAGGGACATTCGTACAACAGGCGGCCTTATCGCTAAAACAGCGATCTCTTCCAGGCAACCTTAGGGCAGAGGATACTATTTTTAAAAGATAGCGGAAGGGGTGTACAGAATATAATATAGAAAGATAAATAGAAGAACATAAGAAATTAAAGGAAAAAAAAAAAGAAAAAAGTGAATGACGACAGGTAGTAACTTAAGAGGAAAGGTAATAAAGTTTTAATTTATTTTTAAATATAGGAAAAGATTTAGATTCTTTAATATGTAAGGGGAGAGAATTCCATAGTCGTATAGCGGTAACCGTAAAAGAAGAGGAATGTCTAGGAGTACTTAGAAGGAGATTATTTTGAGATCGTAGAGGTAAGGAGTGTAAACTACTTAAATATATAAATCGGTCAATGTTATTGAACATAATGATGGTCTTAGAATGTACGGTACAATATGATGATCCCTATAATGATATTTACAGTTTTTGTGCGGATTTCAACACATAACATGCTTTTTTGACGTCTTAACGTGGTGTTAATATCGCCATTAATAAATATTTATCATTAATAATAATAATTTCGTTACTCATGTTTTATTTCTTTGCATATGCTTTGGCATTTTGTATATGCCTGTAACATATCTTCATGACCAAATAATCAGTCCTACCCCTTCTATCCCAGAAAAGAGAGTCCAAGATACCTGCGGAAGGATTCTTCTTGAATTTCTTAGAAGTTAGTCTTTCTTTGAAATACTTAATTTTGTTTCTTGATCGCAATGAAGTCACATTACATCCATTGGTATTAATCGAGCCTGTCTCGACTAAGAATGACATTCGAGCTCGGCTCGATTAATTATATTTATATTTAGTTATATACCTAGTCAGGTCATAAATTCTGTCACATGTTTAATAGAAAATAATTGAAACAAGTTCATTCATTATGTAACCATTTATATACCAAAATAAACTTAACAAAACAGATTCTTATGACACTAAAGTTTATTCAAAATGACCTCCGTGATTTTGAATACAGGCCTTCAATCTGCGCGGCCAGTCGTCTATCGCAGCATGAACGAGGTCCATGTCAGTATCGGCGGCTGCCTTAATCAAGGATGTCTTGAGTGACTCCAAATTGGGATGAGGCTTTGAGCACGCCTTTTCCTCCAAGTGTTGCCATATCGTGTAATCTAACGGATTCAAATCTTGACTGGAGGAGGGCCAGTCTTCGTGCCGGATGAAGTCGATTTCACGCGCCGCCAGCCAGTCTTGTGTGCTCTTCGCTCTATGAGCTGGCGCCGAATCTTGTTGGAATACCCAGTGCCTGTTATTGAACATGGTATGAGAAACAGGTTCCACAAGGTTCGTCAGGACTGTATTTTGATACACAACTGCATTCGTTTTTACACCTTTCTCACAAAAATGTACCTCTGTTAAGCCCCAATAAGAAACTCCCAACCATACCATGAGCGAGGATGGAAAATGACCTCGTTGGACACGCGAAATACGGTTGCTCGCTTCTTCACTACTGTGTGCGTACACCTTATCATTTTGTTTGTTGTAGCTCTCTTCTACGGTAAAAATTTTTTCATCCGAAAAAAGAATTTCCCGATATTTTTTTCCCGCGTACCACTTCAACAAAGCGCGGCATCTCTTCAGTCTCAGGTCCATTAGACGAGCATTCAAACGATGTCCTGTTTTTCTTCGATATGCCCGAAGCCCTAAGTCTTCATTTAACACCCTTTTCACCGTGGTTCTGCTTAACCCCATCTGAAGGGCCAACAGTTTCTGCTTAAGTTTGGGATTTCTTTGAATTCGCGCCTTCACAGCTTTTATCACTGCTGGAGTCCTAAGAGACCGAGGGCGACCACTTCTTGACCTGTCATCTACACTAGAGTCTTCATTGTATCGTTTGATGGTACGATAAACGAATCTTTTGGTTATATTCAAATTTTTCAGTATGTCAAAAATTTGAGTTGGCGCGTAACCGCAACGATGCAACGCAATAACTGCAACACGGTCTTCTTTAAGCGTCCACTCCATATTTAAAAATGAGTAAAATTCTAAAAAGTATACAGTTTTATTTTCATGAACAATTCGAAATTCGAATTCAATAAACTTTTTTGTGGCCAGCATTCTAAAAGAAAAGTTTTTACTGTGTGACAATACTTATGACCTGACTGTATGTATATATATATATATATATATATATATATATATATATATATATATATATATATATATATATATATAATATAATTATCAAAAAGTGTATCGTAAATTTAAATTAACGATACACTTTTTCATAATTATATACAAATTATATATAAAATGAAAGGTAATTTAATTTAGAATACAATTTTATTTACATTATTCAAAATGCTCTCCCCTATTTTGAATACATGCCCTTAATCGACACGGCCGATCATCAATCGCAGCACGCACCACATTCATATCTAGTTCAGCCGCTGCTTTAGCCAGAGATGCTCGGAGAGATTCCAAATTTTGATGAGGTTTAGCGCAGACTTTCTCCTCTAAATTTTGCCATATCTTATTATCCAGTGGGCTTAGATCTGGACTAGAAGAGGGCCAGTCTTCATGTCCGATAAAGTCCATGGGCGGTCAACCAGTTTTGCGTGCTTCGTGCCCTATGAGCTGGTGCAGTCCCGTTGTAATATCCAATGTTTGTTTTTGAGCATTGTTTGAGAAAGAGGCTCCACTATGTTTGTTAGGACAGTATTTTGGTACACCTCGGCACTGGTTTTTACACCTTTTTCACAGAAAAACACCTCAGTTAAGCCTGAATATGAGACTCCAAACCAAACCATGAGTGACGAAGGATAATGTGCTCGTTGAACTCTTAGAATACGCGTGCTGGCTTCTTCACCGCTGTAGACATATACCTTATCATTTTGTTTATTATAACTTTCTTCGATGTTAAAATTTTTTTTATCCGAAAACAAAATTTCGCGGTATTTTTTTCCCGCGTACCGACGTAACAAAGCGCGGGATCTATCCAGCCTAATTTTTTTCAAACGCTCGTTCAAAATATGTCCGGTTTTTTTACGATAAGCTCGTAGTCCTAGGTCTTCATTGATCACTCTTTTGACCGTGTTTCTGCTTAGGCCCATGAAGAGCTAAGATTTTTTGTTTAGAAACAGGATTTCGTTGGATTCGCGACTTCACTGCTTTGATGATCGCGGGTGTCCTAACTGTACGGGGTCGGGCGGTCCTCTTACGATCTTCGAAGTTTGAATCTTCAGTGAGTCGTTTGATAGTGCGATAAACAAATCTTAAGGTTATTTTCAATTTTTGTAGAATATTGAAAATCTCTTTTGGCGCGTAACCACAGCGGTGCAACGCGATAACTGCTACTCTATCTTCTTTCTTCGATCACTCCATATTTGAAAATTAATGTCTTTTTTATTTTCGGCAAGCACAAACGTAGCCAAAAAACTTATACTTATATACTTGGTTTATTTCTGTGCATTAGTTAATATTCTTAGTACCCAACACGCGGATACTTTCTTCACCTTCAAGCGTTCATACAAAATTTTACAACCCCCACTTGGAGTAACAGTGTTCCGGGATAGCAGTGCGTAGTTCAATTTTTTTTTTATTTTCGCCAATACGCTAAACAAGCCAAATGATTTCTTACAATCTTACAGATATTCCAGGTTTTTCAGCCATAATTTAGGTAACTTTTTTAAACTCCAAAGAGTTTGTATCACATTCTCACTCTTTTTACGCCGCCTGCCAGTGATCACATGTTCTTTGTTTTAAAAAATAAACGGTATTTAAACTATCTTTAAAATCGTTTGCAGGGTCATTGGGGCGTTCCGTTCCGCAAGGCAGACACAAAAGACAAAAAATTTTACATCAGCAAATCAGAAACTATTGAAAAGCCGACGATGCATTTACTACAGTCACTGTTATATAAAGAAGACAAAGACCTTGGTGCTAGAGTAAGTATCTTTTTTTCTCACTTGAGTTTTCACTTTTGTTTTTATATACAAAAATTATGGCCATGCCTAATACCCAAGGCCCTTCTGATACGGTTTTCGACTTTCCTTAATAGTATGGAAAAGTCAAGAATTATATGAGGTATACTCTCTTTGGTAAAGAAACACACTGCATTGTATTCCAATTTTAAATCAACCTGATTATTCATGACTCCAATTTCAAACAGTATAAAATTATAATTAAAATTCTAAAGCTATAATCGTCATCAGCCTACAAAATTGGACCTCCCGATCACTTAGAAAGTGCCGGACCAGAACTGAAGCCTAATTTTTTTTTTAATTATATAATCCGGTGCTTAACCACAATCCCACCTGGTGGTAAGTGGTATGAAGCCCGAGATGGCATTGATAATATTCCATATTAATCCTCAAGGGCGTTACGCATCTGCATTTTGATTCTTAATTGAGGATGTATGTGGTTGTCTATGGACAACAGCACCCACTTACCATCAGGTAAACTGTGTGCTCGTTTGGGTATATAATAAGGGTATCCTATTAAGAAAAATAAACGTGAACTGTTAAATGATACGTCACTCTCGGCATTAAAGTAGAAAATATTTTTAAATAAATATTTTCCTATTCATTGTTCAAAGATGATAGAGCTGCCTTATAAAGAACCTGGATTCCGTATGATTGTCGTATTGCCTGACGCTGTGGATGGGCTGCCGGCAGTGCTAGAGAAATTGTCTCAGAAAGGCATCTTGGAGGACGTGTTCGCATTAAGCCCAGCCGGTCGGGACGTATACTTGGATATGCCCAAATTTGACGTTAAATCAAAGTTCAATCTAAAGAGCATCTTGAATAAGGTAACATTTATTTATTTTTGTATCAAAAGCTTAGAGTTTAATCGCATTTAAAGTTTTGTAACTTATTTTAATTATAATTTGGTTATTTAACTTATTTACGGAATCTAAGCAGTGTTTACTTTTATTTAGGAAGAAAATGGAATTTTGAAAGTAAAGTAACAGTACACACTTTTCACGTCTGTGCAGAGGCACAGGTTTTAACAGTGGTAGAGCCACGTGGCAGCTTTTGCTGTCGCACGGATGGGCTGGCTCGAACCGGGGTGGTACCACGACCTCACAGAAAACCAGCGTGAAGTAGAGGTTTACCTCTGCGTTTCGCTTGGTAAGTGCAGGTGGCCGGAGGCCCTTTTTACTGGAAATGAGGCATTCCATCTTAGTACTCACGGGTGGCAACGCATCTACATTTTGATTTGTAATAGAGGGTAGATGTAGATGTCTATGGGCCGCAGCAACCACTTACCATCAGGTGGACTGTGTGCTCGTTTGTCACCCTTATCCTATAAAAAAAAGAGGCCTTGTCTCATAGTTTAGTTAAGTAGGAATTCATCTTTTTTCAAATATCACCAACAAATAATAATGATGTGAATTACAAATATGCAAGGAACTGAATAAACTAAAACTGAATTAATATTTAAGGGTCGACTAATTCCGTCCTATCGTATTGAAAACTAAAGTATATATAACACGTATGGGTCGGCTCGAAAGGGGAAGGACTATGCACTCACAGAATACCGGCGTAAAATAGCAGCTTAATGCTGCTGTGTTTCGTATTGTGAGTGTAGGTAACCGGAGACCCTTCTTACTGGAAACGAGGCATTCTATCTTAGTTCTCTGGGATATCAACGCGTCTGCGTCTTGATTCTTAATCGAGGATAAATTTAGATGCTTATGGACCACAGTATCCGTCAGGTGGTCTATTCAATAAAAATATTGCATACCTTAAGCGGAAGCGCAAGGTATGTTCTACTATCGCCTAAAAATTAAGATTCCAACATTTTATCGAATAAAATCGTATCTAGCAATCATATTATACATATAAATGATATAAAAAGCACATTGTTAGAAAGATAAATGATTGTTGAACTTATTAATATTTTTTTTAAATCGATTAATTGCTATTTTTAAATAAAAAAAAGGGTTTTAGTGGCTTATGGTGTGGATTTATCATGTCCCTGTGGCTTGTAAACACAATAACTTTTGAAAATATTAATTGTTTAACTCAATCTATTTTTTAATCTCTTCATCTATCATGTGGGAAGCCACTGAATGTAAATGGCAGTGTAGTTTTGTTTTGTTTAGCTATAATTAATTTTTTTCGGCTCCAAAATGGCGAAATTTTCGTTGATTTGTTAGCCTCGTATACAAAAATATTTCTCTAAATGGTTGTTGTTGTTGTTTTTATTATTCGCTCGAGAGAGCAGGCAAAGGAACTATGCCATACAGCCTTGTCTTCATGTATAATTTTCCTTCATATTTCACTGCTTCACAATATGTTGATGCGTCACATTGTGCAGCCTTGGGAGATTTTGACGGTAACTTGAGCCAGCAGGCAGCTGACAGTTGGCGATGGTATCTAAAGGCGCCTATGCAAACAAACAGCTTATCTTGAGATTCCATCACCATCAGAGCACTTGTTTCACAGTTTCCATTAATAGTTCACATGCGCAGACACTTAATACACAAAATCGCACTACTTTTACATATCAAAGTCCACTTCAAACCATTATTTAAACAATAATACAGGAGCAGCAAGCCGCCGCCGGTCGAGTTCCCGCCAAAACTCTTTCTCTAAATGGGAAGCTACAGCCACAGAGTAGTAATGAGTAGTTTAGTTTGGCTCACAGAGTACATTATATATAGGGAATAATGTAAAATAAATAAATTATACTAAAAATTTAATTACAAATTTGTTTTGTAACAAAATAGTAAGTTAGCAAGGTTCGATTGTATTTTAAACTATTCATTAATTTGTTTGATTCTTAATTGGCCAAGCATGGCTAAATTTAAAAAAGCGACATCTACTGCAACATGGACAAACTGTCATGACATAATAATACCTCTAAGAAAAATTATAGTATGGACTGTATGCCACTGGTTTGGTAGTGTTTCTATATAGTTTGTGCTGGTTTTTTGTTTTTTTTTCTGTGGTTTGGCTTCAGTCGCCTTCGTGAGTGGACATTGTTTCGGTTGTTTGCAGCGGCTCAAAAAGATCGCTGTACAAATACACAATATTCGAATAACCAAATTTCTTAAATACTTAATTATAATAATAATAAGACATTTTTTATTACAATATTTAAAAGCACAGAATAAATAATAGTAGTACGTACTAAAAGCAAGTAGTATAATTTTTTTTTGTCATGGGTGACATTTTCATGGTTTTCGAGTGTTGAAGCCGATAGTGCTGTCGAAATGTAAATCCAAGATGGCGGCCGAAGTAGGTACCAATTTTTTCATCATGGGTGTCATTTTCATCATGGTTTTCGAGGGTGTTGAAGCTGATAGTGCTGTCGAAATGTAAATACAAGATGGCGGCTGAATTAGGTACCAATTTTTTCATCATGGGTGTCATTTTCATGGTTTCCGAGGGTGTTGAAGCCGATAGTGTTGTCGAAATGTAAATCCAAGATGGCGGCTGCAAAATATATCAATTTTTTCATCTTGGGTATCATTTTCATGGTTTTCGAGGGTGTTGAAGCCGATAGTGCTGTCGAAATGTAAATCCAAGATGGCGGCTGCAACAGGTATCAATTTTTTCATCATGGGTGTCATTTTCATGGTTTTCGAGGGTGTTGAAGCCGATAGTGCTGTCGAAATGTAAATCCAAGATGGCGGCTGCAATAGATATAAATTTTTTCATCTTGGGTGTCATTTTCATGGTTTTCGATAGAGTTGAAGCCGATAGTGCTGTCTAAATGTAAATCCAAGATGGCGGCTGCAATAGGTATCAATTTTTTCATCATGGGTGTCATTTTCATGGTTTTCGAGAGAATTGAAGCCGATAGGGTTGTCGAAATGTAAATCTAAGGTGGCGGCTGCAATGGGTATTAATTTTTTCATTATGGGTGTCATTTTCATGAGTTTCGAGGATGTTGAAGCCGATAGTGCTGTCGAAATGTAAATCCAAGATGGCAGCTGAAGTAGGTACCAATTTTTTCATCTTGGGTGTCATTTTCATGGTTTTCGAGAGTGTTGAAGCCGATAGTGCTGTCGAAATGTAAATCCAAGATGGCGGCTGAAGTAGGTACCAATTTTTTCATCTTGGGTGTCATTTTCATGGTTTTCGAGAGAGTTGAAGCCGATAGTGCTGTCGAAATGTAAATCCAAGATGGCGGCTGCAATAGGTATCAATTTTTTCATCATGGGTGTCAATTTCATAGTTTTCGAGAGAGTTGAAGCCGATAGGGTTGTCGAAATGTAAATCCAAGATGGCGGCTGAAGTGGGTGCCAATTTTTTCATCTTGGGTGTCATTTTCATTGTTTTCGAGAGAGTTGAAGCCGATAGTGCTGTTGAAATGTAAATCCAAGATGGCGGCTGCAATAGGTATCAATTTTTTCATCACGGGTGTCATTTTCATGGTTTTCGAGGATGTTGAAGCCGATAGTGCTGTCGAAATGTATTTAAACTACTTTAAAAATTCCGTATAATCATGTTATACGTAATTTTTTTAATGCGCTTAAGGTATGCCCAATTGGATTTACCAATATATTTAAATATATTAGGAAATATTTTCAATGCCAGGAGGGAGTGGGCGGAATATTTAGCGAGGATGCACCCGGCATTGTTAAAGGACAAGGAGTGAAGGTGTCCGAGGTGTTCCAAGAGGCATTCGTGAAGGTCGACGAGGAAGGGGCCACAGCTGGCGCTTTTACTGGTAAGAATGCTTTTAATAATGAATAATATATTGTTCTAAAACTGTTGATTTAACAATAATAATATATATTATAATGTCTGCTCCTAAATAATCATAGTGACGGATAAGCCAAACTAAGCACGTTTCTAGGGGCGCGAAGTTAAATAGTGGCGCGCGCGGAACCGAAAGTGTATAAACGAAAAAAAATTGTCTCTTTAATTACTGTAGTAGTAATTAAAGAGACAATTTTTTTTCGTTTCGTCTCATCGTCTTTACTCTCATCACATTTATTATTCACACCTACCTGTTTAGGATACTCTTGTAACTATTTAATTATATTATAAATTATATATAATATAGGTTAATAGTTTATTTGCAAAACAAAAACTTTGTATAATAAATGGCCGATAGGGGGCGCCAATGAAGTAGCACCTCATCGGTGCCCCTCTAGTCTAGGGCGCTATCCACATTTAGGCCGGCCATATACATACGGAATTCCGTTTCGTGATTCCGTTTCGGAATCCCGAATCGGGATTCCGTGAATACATCACACACATGCGGTTTTTTTCCGTTCGGAATAACAAGGGTCAGTTGAGAGACGTTAGCCATTGAGTCTAGACATTCTGCCAGTGAATAATGACGACGATTTTCTAATTGCAAATTCCATTGTTGCTGTATCATTCTTACTAGGTGCATCCCCTTATCACCCTAAGCTTGCAATATAGTCAATACTATGTAAAAAGATATATCTATCCAGAGATATTTTTTAAATATTTATGTATGTAAATTCTATCGACGAATTATTAAATAAAATAAGATGAAAGGTTACGAAAAGCTATACACCTACAAGATTAAATGTAAAAACATACTTAAATACACTTACTCGCTTCGGTCGTGCGACGAACACTGAGCGCATTCCGTACGGAATTTACGTATGTGTGTTGCGACTCGTACAAAATCTATGGAAGACGTGCGTTCGGAGCGGCTTTTTTCTGTTCGGGATCCCGAACGTACAGGCGGTCATACGGAATCTCGAATCAGAGAAATTCCGTACGGAAAAATAACGTACGTGTGTGGCGGGTCATAGATTTTATATGGATTTGCTGCGTTCGGAATCCCGAATCGGAATATCGAAACGGAATCTCGAAACGGAATTCCGTATGTATGTGGCCGGCCTTAATCCGCCTCTGCCACTGCCCTAGTAACTATATAATTTGCCGTACTTATTAGCTAAGAACTTACGGCATTACAGCGAAATTTTAGCAGAAAAATGAGGATTTGTACAGGTTTGTAATATAAACTGTAAAATCGTACTTAACTAACAGCTGGGCATAGGCTTCCTTTTATTTCTGGAAAGATTTAGGGGCGGCGAAGAGACCCCACGTTCTTTGAATATGCGTTGATGGATTTCATAAGTTCTCGAAATTTTGTTGGTTTTTCGGTTTCCTCACGATATACTCATTTACCGCCTCCATAATAAATCAGCGCATTAAGTTTCGATAAATCAGTTTACACGCATTATAATGGTTAACGCTCAACCATTAGGGCTCATGCCCACGAGACGGTTTTAACACGGCCCGACTTTTTGCCGGCGCCGGGTAGAAACCGTCCGAGTTTGCACACAAGACGGTTTGTACACGGCCCGGTTTCACGGAGGTGCAGCCTTCATACGCTCTTTATATTCTGTGAATTGTGGACGTACAAATTGTTGAATGTTTACAATAGAAAATGTATTATTTGCGTGGCACATGTATAAAAAGCTAAAAAAAGACGATAAAAAAACACAAAGACGATATTGGGTACATCCCGTGTTAACAGAAAGAGAAGATTATGGTGCATTTCATACGCTTATTCAGAAGCAACTAATGAAACATAAAGAGAAATATGTATATAAGTACTTTCGAATGAAAAAAGAAACATTTAAACAAAATGTTATACATTTTGGAACCCAAACTTAAACATGAAGATACAAATATCCTACAACACTGGCCTCTCTTCTACCAAATTAATTAATAATTCGTGGTCGATCGTTGAGCACCGTGGCCGGTTTCGCCGGCGCCGGCCTCGTGTGTTTAGCTTCATAGTGTCCCATACAATACTGACGACCGGACGTAGACCCGGCTTGACGCTGGGCTTAGCTCCGGCGAAAAACCGTCTCGTGGGCATGAGCCCTTACCATGGCTTTTTCTAATGAAACCTTATGTCATACGGCCTAATAGTGAGCCCGGCATTAATATAATTTAAAACTGAACAACATTTATATGTGATTAATTGTTTCAGGTGTGCTATTCGTAGCAACGTCGGCGCTTTTAGAACCACCACAGCCTTTACAGTTTAAAGTTGACCGGCCGTTCCTTTACATGATTCTCAACGAGGACATCGTGCTGTTTGCTGGCACTTACTCGCACTGATATTAAAGTAAATATATAACGAAAATAGGTATCAGCATAATAGGTTGATTGACACCTATTAACGTGTATCGAAAATAAAAAATAAACTATTAAATAAGTAGCTATATTAGTTTTTTTTTAAGATGGCTTCCCTTCCGCTTAAATATAAATCACTTTGTTTGCAGGCGTAAGTTGTAAAAAAGAAAGATGTGGAGCGCCAGCTGGTATGCGTTACTTAGAACATTTTGCTTCAAGTTGCACCAAAATGCACACAATGTGCAAAATTTCATTGAAATCAGTTCAGTAGTTTAAGAGTCCATTGCGGACAAACAACGTGACACGTAATTTTTATATATATGTATAAAGATATACCTACTATCATAAAATCACAAAACGTAGCACTCATCGTATTTATTTTCGGCAATATCAAATAAAAAGTTGGGAAAGCTATACGAAAACAGCCGTTTGATCGACAATATTTATTTCACTACCTAACCTATATGTCAAAAAGTTTTTCTAATACCTTAACTTAACCATCGGGAACGCGCGCTCCTTTCCACACACGGAGGCGCGCGATGTATCCGGGAGATAAAACAGAGGTTAAAGTTCAATAAATATATACTCATCTATTAAAATAGTTTGTATTGATCCAACATAATAGTATATTTTTTATTTTAATAATGATATTGATCGCATTGGAAGAATTATAAATATTTCATTAAGAAAATTTTTAAATCTTAAAAATAATTCTTGTAAGGGTCGGTAAAATTCAATAAATCATAAACAGTTTTTAAAAAGATTTTTTTTATATAGAAGAGGGGACAAACGAGCTTGCGGCTCACCTGATGGTAAGTGACAACCGCCGCCCATGAACAACTGCAACACCAGGGGAATTGTAGATGCGTTGCCGGCCTATTAACAAGGAGTAGGCTCTTTTCTTGAAGGTCCCTAAGTCGTATCGGACCGGAAAAACCGCTGGTGGTAATAGATTCCACAAGGAAGTTGTGCGAGGAGAAACCATCATCTAAATAGCACAGTGGTGGACCGCCAATCATCGAGATGGTGTGGATGGTATCGGGAGTTCTGCCGTGATGTGCGTTCGTGAAATTTGGCGGCTGGGATTAATCCGAACAATTCCTCAGAGCACTTCCCGTGTTAAATGCGAGGGAAAATGCAAAGGGATGCAACATCTCTTCGCAGCGCCAATGAATCAAGCCGATCGGAAAGGACTCGGTCGTCGACGATTCGAGCCGCTCTGCGCTGGATGCGGTCAAGTGAAAGGAGCTGGCACTGGGGAGCCCCAGCCCAGAGATGGGAACAGTATTCCATGCGAGGCCGAACCTGCGCTTTGTAAAGTTGTAGGCGTTGTACCGGCATGAAATACTCCTCCTATGTCCCGCTCTGCTGAGCACGCCAAGCTTTTTAGAGGGCAATTTGGTCTTCTCTTCCAAGTGACCACGAAACTGTACGTCACTCGATATGTCGACGCCGAGGATTCCGATACTGGCTGAGGCAACAAGGGGAGTGCTTTGAAACTGAAGAGATACGACAAAGGGGTTCTTTTTAGCGGTAAACGCGCAAACTTGTGTCTTATGAACTCTTTATTTTTTATCTCTTTATCTTCTACTTATTTGTTCATTTCATTATCTAATATTTAAATAAAACTAATTTTACGGATTTTATCGCGTATATTGCCAACGTTTCGAGCACTTTACACAGCACCCATGGTCACTGGGGCTGAGGTGTTTGACGTCCCAATGTCATAGTTAACCACGGCTACCTCCAGATTAAAATTATTAATTTTTCTTCCGATCTACGCAGTATGAACTTACAGTATCTTGAAGTCTTGCAGTTGTATGCTTGGGTTGGGATTTAATTGTATTACTTATAGGATCCCAAGCACATGATGGCACCCAGCCATCTTCAAATGCTCGAAGCGTCGGGAATATTAAGTTAATATACGCGATAAAATCCGTAAAATTAGTTTTATTTAAATGTGTAGTGTTCGCGTAAATATAAGAAATCATTAGTTTTTAAATTGAATTAAATAAAAATAGAAGAGTAGAAAACATACTGTTATATAAAAAAGTTCGTAAGAAAATGTAACTATTATCTTGAGTCTACTAAGAAATAGGTTAAATAAGTAAAAATACGCAAATAATAAAATGAACAAATAAGTACAAGATAAAGAGATAAAAAATAAGGAGTTCATAAGAATAATAGAACAATCATCAAGTAATATTAGAACTTCAAAAGAAAAACAAAGAAACTAAAAATATGAGGAACTTCAGTGTTCAAGGAAGCGCGCAAAAATTATTCTCTTCGTTTTCAATGATGAATGTCGTAGCAGTTAGATAATAGTCCTCACATAAATGGTCATGCATTAACTAGCGTACACAGGACCAAATAGAACATAATATGCAAATCAATTTTAAAAAAACGTCCATACCAATTGATTGTAATGGGACGCGCGATGTATCCACAAAAATAGAGCATGCTGGCTTAACATAAGCATCCTTTGCAGTACTGTTTACTGAAGATCTGGATTAAGCCAGATTTTGCTCCACCCGAGGTTTCTGTTTTATTGAAGTTCGCAAAATAGGTACTAGATCCAATGAACGAAACTTTGGGCTCAGTTTAATAAAATAAAACTCGAATAAGTATGCTTTCAATTATTTATATTGAAATTATTATCACCTCCTTAACCAGCATTGAAGGGTGTCTACGTTTTACGTAAAACACAATTACAAATGATACAGTGCGTGCAGTATAAACAGTTTAATATAAAATAACTCAATGTAAAGTAAAGTCGGTCATTCATTGTTTGGACTTGCCTGAAGGCACTTGTGGACAAATAGTTATTTGCATGGAGTTTGGATTTGGCAAGTCATTAACGTTTTTAATCACTCTTGTCTCCTAAAATAGAACACGCTAATAATTATTTAGTTAACTTGAATTATCAATTTATAATTTTAGATTATCTTTTTTTATGTGGTTTTTTCCAATTAGCTACGTATTTACTACCAATATTTAAGTATAATTATTTCACGTTATGCTATAAATAGCAAGAAGTAGTTAACTTAAACGACTTCAGAAAACAAGAGTCAATTAGATAGAAATTTAAAAATAATCATCACGAAAATACTAAGTCACTTTACTTTTCAGACCGACTAAGGCTACAAAATTATTGCTCGACATCAAATATTTATTTGCTTTCATTACATTACATTTTGTAAAAAAATAAACCAGTTACAAGATAAATATTACGCCTAGTTCAGACCGAATTATATGAAAGTATGACAAAGTGTTAAGATGATCTATGAGAACATTGCGAAATATACGCTTATGTATCCATTAACATTATAAGTTAATTATTTGATATTATATTCTGTAAAAAGTACTCAGTCTGAAAATAGCATAATGTTGCCAATTTACATATAAAAGCAAAATGATCTGAGTCATTACCAATTTAGTAAATTGCTGCGGACTCACAATAGTCCGTTACACTTTGATAGAAATCCTAAACAAACTCTTATAAGGAATATATTGGAAGTTTATCTATGACCTCTCAGCAATCTAAATAATTTTATCTTTATTTACATTATTAACAATCTGTGTGGTTAAATTTGTTTTTAATCAATATTTTTTTTATTAATGTAATATTGTCAATGGTATATGTCTATGCCAGAACTGGAAATCAAGTTTAATATTTTAAAGATTTTCATTTGATGGCAAGAAATTACGTTAAAGAATAAGAAAATATTTAGTTGAATCCTCGACTGTCACACTCAAATTGTAGAAAACCTTTTACAGCTTACAATCTATCCGTTATCATTTTGTATCTTTAGTACTATCCAAATGTCACCACAATTACCTTTAAATATTAAACATTTCTATCTTTATAAATGCACTTCTTGTTATTAAATTTATTCTATTCTATCACTGAAGGTGAAATCTGGTTGAGTAAAAAAGGGTTGCGCGCCACACACTTAACAATGAGAAGATATATATATATATTGTCTATAGGCGACTTTATGATGATGTCATAACATAATATATCCAAGACAAAAAGAAATCAAAACTTAAAATTATAGTAGCTTAAAACAAAGAAAAAGAACCACTGAAACTGAATACTCGACAATACTGAAAGAAAAATGGCATTGCTTAACGCTTTTGGAATTACTTACATTTACTTCTTTGGTGTTGTGTCATTTCAATCATGTTTGATTCCACTGCTATTGGACGCTATACGATTGGCGTACTAAATAATAACCTATAACTATTAATTAGGGCTATTATACAACAAAGCTGATATAAACAATACTGTCTCATACGAGACAGTATACGTATACGCCATTTTTACAAGTTGTAATGAGGGCATATCTTATATATTATGCTAATTATAATAAACTTAATATTCTTTACCCTAATTAGGACTTAATATTATTTAACTAGTCTATATTTACATAAACTATGATTATATACACAATGGAATCATTGAGATCATTACATTGTTGTCTACTTACAAGTGATGACACGCATGACGTTTACACGCTAAATAATAATACTTTAGAGTAGACTGGTTTGGTACCCATCGGGTACATGAAGGCTCACGCGTCCAATGAGGTAATTATTAATGTGAATTTTGTTATTTTGCCCAAAGCTATCAAAAAATTTCGACAATGTTTTATCAAAAATGTGTTCTTATGTACATCACCTATTGCACAACGTCAACAAAATAAAAACAAAAAACATAAACAAAACGAAATTTTAGGGACTATTGCACATAATTCCAAAAATCAAAGTGATTTGTTTTTATACATGTTGCTGTTAACCTATTTTATTAACCAAATCTCTCTTTAACGAGGAACATTAGTTTCTTTTTGCCTTTATATTTAAGTTTGATCTCTTGGAGAAGCGCTGCGAATTGATGCGGCCCGTCGTGAGCCAGCGCGAATGTGTCACGGGCTTTACCTGCAAGCGAAACGGTATGAAATTTAATAAAAAAACTCTTTAGCACTTTTTAAACTGAAGCAGTCTCGTTTTAAGTAAATTTGAAAATATCTTCTTGTAAAAAAATAAAATAAAGGAAAGATAAATTAATTGCATTTTAATACTGTCAACTGAAAGGTGTGCTAGATATGCTCAACATGGTCTAATTTCTTTCTTTTGTATAATTATATAGGAAGCTCAAGGTCGCTCAGCGAGCTATGGAGAGGGCTATGCTCGGAGTTTCTCTGTGTGATAAACTTAGAAATGAGGATATCCGCAGTAGAACCAGAGTGACCGACGTAGCCCAACGGATTAGTAAGCTGAAGTGGCAGTGGGCCGGCCATATAGCTCGAAGAACCGACAACCGATGGGGAAAAAAGGTTCTCGAGTGGCAGCCTCGTACCGGCAGGCGAAATGTAGGGCGTCTCCCCATTAGATGGAGTGACGACCTGGTAAGATATGCAGGAAGTCGATGGATGCAGGTGACTCAGGACCGTGTTTTGTGGCATTCCTTGGGGGAGGCCTATGTTCAGCTAACTTGTGAAGGGCTGTAATGATGATGATGATGATGTATAATTATATTGTCTGAGAAGAGTGACTGACAGCACATTAGATCAGTGGGCTGAAGTGGTATTGGATTGGTCATATAGTTCAAAGTACTTACAACCGATGGGGGAAAAAGTATTTTTATTCGTTATTAGATGGAGTGGCGATCTTATGAAACATGCAGTTGGTTGATGGAAAGCAGGTGGTTCAGGACTGTAATTAATGGCAGTCTATTGGATTTAATAATTATGTGCGGCATATAAATATGAAATACGATAGAAGTTTAATTTTATATTAAATAAATGTTACAATCTTTTTTAATATGTAGAGCCGAAATGTTAGTGTAATAAATCAAAGGAATAATTTTTTAAGATAGAATTGCTTAGATTAGATTTGCGTTGTTTACACTATTTTATAGGTAAAGTCGTTTTATCAAATAAAAATGTATTAATCTTTAAGGTGGTGCGTAAAGTAGACGCTAGATGGCGTTAAATACGATTAATCTAATATAATGTTGTATCTCATTCTCTCGCAGGTTAAATCTTATAGATATTTATGTTTGTCTCTTTTTAGTGACGCTTTTTTGTTTCATTGAGTTTCAAATCACAACAATATTAAAGTTTTCACTTTAAAAAGTTAGAAAGTACTCTATATCGTAAGAACACGGCAGCGTATTTTTAGCACGTATAATAAAGTTTCAGTTATTGTGATGGTGTAGCACTTATAACAAAGTGTCGGTTGTTGTAATATTTATTAGTAATGTAATATTTGTTAGCAAACAGTTAGTTGTTGTGATGTTTGTAGCACGTATAACAAAGTGTCAGTTGTCGTGATGTTTGTAGCACGTATAACAAAGTGTTAGGAGGTGTGACGTTTGTATGACGTAGAACAAAATGAGTGACAGTATGACGGTTGCGCGGTTACCGAGGAAGTCGACGAAGTCGGCGTAGTGGCGCGGCGAGATGTGCGCGAGGCGCGCGTGCGTGGTGGAGGCGTAGGCGCGCAGCGCGGCCTCCAGCAGCGGCCGCAGCGGCGTGGGCGGCCGCGGCGGCGCCGGCCGCGCGCGCGAGCAGCCCGCCGCCGCCACGCAGCACCGCCGCAGCACGTCCGACTGCACGACACACACGCACCACGCACACATATACATAACTCTTTGTTGCAAACACTTCTATGATGCCCATTACACAGTAGGTTTTGCTATCAGTTTTACAAAAATCACAATTGATTGACGAATAACCAACCTACCGTGTAATGCGATGATTGAACGGTTACGTGAAATTTATTGACAAATATCTGGGTATTTTGATTTTTACGTCAATCAACTATCAGTCACGAATTTTCATTGAACGTGTAATGGCATTTCGTGAATCACGCGTCGTTGCTCCTAGATTTTCTTCGGGAATCATAGATTTAAGCATATATGTATCTTGTTTTTTTATGTATGATGTTACCAAGACCAGTAACTTATCAAAACAAGCCTCTTTCATACGAAAATAATTTACATAGTCTTTATCCTCTTTTGAAACCCGTATGTCAGTCGGGTATAGAATTAGAAATCCCTTTTTAAAAGCAAGTCTTGTACCCTCGCCTTCTTTTTATATGTTTTTTACACAAAATTGCAATCAAAATTGCAACACATGCCTTTTTTATGAATATCCATCCTTTCCCTCTGAAATTTTGGGTTTGACTAACGATCAATCAAAATGAGCGTGTAATGTCGATATTATTCTATCGTTCAAACATCAACCATGATTGATCAAACTGATTGACGCTTGCCTAGGCGTGTAATGGTCGCTTTACTATTACACCGGCAGTTAAGAAAAAAACTGTGTCACAGCCGTGAATATGATATACAACACTGCTGCAGCACGTCCGACTGCGCGCACACACACAAACATACGTAATATATAACTATTTGTTGTATTACTAGACCGGAAATTCAAGACAAAACCTGTATCAACGATAAAGTAATCGAAACGATAAATACCCCACGCAGTTGTATTTCTATTTACGAGATGTTACTATTTTTAGCCAAATAGCTAAAATAGTTAATTATAAATTAAATAAATTAAATTAGCTAAAAACTAACAAAATAAACTTAATTTTTTTTCAGTTTATTTTATATTACACATTGCACCTATCCGTCATAATATAAAATTAGAATGTCCTTTTACGTTCGGTTTGCCAGAAAGAAATCCTGACCACCGTTTGTAGTTCACAGGTTTTCGTTATTGTAAAAACTTTGTTTAAATGCAATAATGAGTGACTATATATCTGTCTATCTCAACAAGAAATCACAATGACAAGATGCGCACATAAAAAAATTACAGCATTTTCTTAATCACGTTAAACAAAATCAGTGTTAAATTGTTGAAATAATTCAAAACAAAGTACTAGTCTTCTCGTCCGTTTACAGTAGACTGAAGAAGTTACGGAGAATCGGCCGGAACTTAATGCACAATTTATTATAGAGCCCTTTTAGTATTATATATAGACCAATCTCTAATATTAAACACCATTTTTAAATCATTGTTGCCCTTATGTAAAGGAAACGAGTGCTCCAATGATCATATAAACTTCAAATTTTAGACGCATAAGAACTTGACATACTATCGTCATCGACTGTCCACTGAGTTGAGCTATCGTCAAAATCTCTCAAGAACTTCGCAAGTCATATTCAATTTAAAAAAACGTATGTGTATACTTATGTACACACGTAGGAAGTTATACTTCTTTAGCGTAACAAAAAAACTACCTTAAATATAGTTATCAGCTCCCACGAAAACTTGAGAGGCAGTTACCCACTGAAGTTGTCACTTTGAGGTGTCAGTGTGCGCGCGCATTGTAACAACTTCATAGTGTCGTTTTAAGGTGTCGGTATGCGTGCGCATCGTAAAAATTCACTCTCATCATTTTTTCCATACGCCCCAAACGAAGTATAACTTAAAAAATTGCATTTAACAATTATTTCATGCAGTGTAATAAGATAACAACTTACCAAGACAGGTGCACATTGAACATTTTTAACAAGTAATGGCAGCATCGCTTGTAATTCTGCCCGGCCCAAGGAGTGCGCTAACGCCACGGCCCAGTGGATGTCTGCTATCGCCGGGTGGCTGTCCTGCAAGCCGAATATTCAAACGAATTGGTAAACGTATACAACATAACCAAGCACTGTTATTATTTCTTCATATCTTTTACCTAAAGTATTGAACATTTTTTTTTCAAAAGTTTCGAGTGTTAATATTATGTTAGTCGATCAATTCTAAATTTAGCTTAAGATCTTTAAAATGCAATTAATATGTCAAGCACATCGTCAAATTTGCCACTGCTGTATATTTGCGGTTAACAAATTTCATCTTTGCAGCTGGTATTTATATTAGCTGCCAACTATCAAAACATTAAAATCGGAACACACTGGGCATTTCATTTGGAGGTTCTAGGAGGTTTAAATGTGGTAGAGTCATGCTGCAGCTATATTAATTGTATAGTTGTAGCACGAATGGGTCGGCTCCACCGGGGAAGGACCACGCTCTCACAGAATGCCAGCGTAAAATAGCAGCGTAATGCTGCTGTGTTTCGTATGGTGAGTATAGAGAACCGGAGGCCCGTTTTGCTAAAAAAGAGGCATTCCATCTTAGTCCTCACGGCTGACAACGCATCTGCATTTTGATTTGCAAATGAGGATAGATGTAGATGTCTATGGGCCACAGCAACCACTTACCATTAGGTGGACTGTGTATTCGCTTGTCACAATTATCATATAAAAAACGTTCAATATACAACAATACATTGCTGCATGTAGCGCGCCACGGCGAACAGCTGGCTGGAGGCGGGCGGGCTGCGGGCCGCGGGCTGCACGCACCTGGTTGTAGTGCAGGTGCAGGTTGCGCATGGCGAGCGTGGCGAGGCGCATGGCGCGCGCGGGCTGGCCGCGCTGCTCCATGTAGCGCGCCACGGCGAACAGCTGGCTGGAGGCGGGCGGGCTGCGGGCTGCGGGTTGCACGCACCTGGTTGTAGTGCAGGTGCAGGTTGCGCATGGCGAGCGTGGCGAGGCGCATGGCGCGCGCGGGCTGGCCGCGCTGCTCCATGTAGCGCGCCACGGCGAACAGCTGGCTGGAGGCGGGCGGGCTGCGGGCTGCGGGTTGCACGCACCTGGTTGTAGTGCAGGTGCAGGTTGCGCATGGCGAGCGTGGCGAGGCGCATGGCGCGCGCGGGCTGGCCGCGCTGCTCCATGTAGCGCGCCACGGCGAACAGCTGGCTGGAGGCGGGCGGGCTGCGGGCTGCGGGTTGCACGCACCTGGTTGTAGTGCAGGTGCAGGTTGCGCATGGCGAGCGTGGCGAGGCGCATGGCGCGCGCGGGCTGGCCGCGCTGCTCCATGTAGCGCGCCACGGCGAACAGCTGGCTGGAGGCGGGCGGGCTGCGGTCTGCGGGTTGCACGCACCTGGTTGTAGTGCAGGTGCAGGTTGCGCATGGCGAGCGTGGCGAGGCGCATGGCGCGCGCGGGCTGGCCGCGCTGCTCCATGTAGCGCGCCACGGCGAACAGCTGGCTGGAGGCGGGCGGGCTGCGGGCTGCGGGTTGCACGCACCTGGTTGTAGTGCAGGTGCAGGTTGCGCATGGCGAGCGTGGCGAGGCGCATGGCGCGCGCGGGCTGGCCGCGCTGCTCCATGTAGCGCGCCACGGCGAACAGCTGGCTGGAGGCGGGCGGGCTGCGGGCTGCGGGCTGCGGGTTGCACGCACCTGGTTGTAGTGCAGGTGCAGGTTGCGCATGGCGAGCGTGGCGAGGCGCATGGCGCGCGCGGGCTGGCCGCGCTGCTCCATGTAGCGCGCCACGGCGAACAGCTGGCTGGAGGCGGGCGGGCTGCGGTCTGCGGGTTGCACGCACCTGGTTGTAGTGCAGGTGCAGGTTGCGCATGGCGAGCGTGGCGAGGCGCATGGCGCGCGCGGGCTGGCCGCGCTGCTCCATGTAGCGCGCCACGGCGAACAGCTGGCTGGAGGCGGGCGGGCTGCGGGCTGCGGGTTGCACGCACCTGGTTGTAGTGCAGGTGCAGGTTGCGCATGGCGAGCGTGGCGAGGCGCATGGCGCGCGCGGGCTGGCCGCGCTGCTCCATGTAGCGCGCCACGGCGAACAGCTGGCTGGAGGCGGGCGGGCTGCGGGCTGCGGGTTGCACGCACCTGGTTGTAGTGCAGGTGCAGGTTGCGCATGGCGAGCGTGGCGAGGCGCATGGCGCGCGCGGGCTGGCCGCGCTGCTCCATGTAGCGCGCCACGGCGAACAGCTGGCTGGAGGCGGGCGGGCTGCGGGCTGCGGGTTGCACGCACCTGGTTGTAGTGCAGGTGCAGGTTGCGCATGGCGAGCGTGGCGAGGCGCATGGCGCGCGCGGGCTGGCCGCGCTGCTCCATGTAGCGCGCCACGGCGAACAGCTGGCTGGAGGCGGGCGGGCTGCGGTCTGCGGGTTGCACGCACCTGGTTGTAGTGCAGGTGCAGGTTGCGCATGGCGAGCGTGGCGAGGCGCATGGCGCGCGCGGGCTGGCCGCGCTGCTCCATGTAGCGCGCCACGGCGAACAGCTGGCTGGAGGCGGGCGGGCTGCGGGCTGCGGGTTGCACGCACCTGGTTGTAGTGCAGGTGCAGGTTGCGCATGGCGAGCGTGGCGAGGCGCATGGCGCGCGCGGGCTGGCCGCGCTGCTCCATGTAGCGCGCCACGGCGAACAGCTGGCTGGAGGCGGGCGGGCTGCGGGCTGCGGGCTGCGGGTTGCACGCACCTGGTTGTAGTGCAGGTGCAGGTTGCGCATGGCGAGCGTGGCGAGGCGCATGGCGCGCGCGGGCTGGCCGCGCTGCTCCATGTAGCGCGCCACGGCGAACAGCTGGCTGGAGGCGGGCGGGCTGCGGTCTGCGGGTTGCACGCACCTGGTTGTAGTGCAGGTGCAGGTTGCGCATGGCGAGCGTGGCGAGGCGCATGGCGCGCGCGGGCTGGCCGCGCTGCTCCATGTAGCGCGCCACGGCGAACAGCTGGCTGGAGGCGGGCGGGCTGCGGGCTGCGGGTTGCACGCACCTGGTTGTAGTGCAGGTGCAGGTTGCGCATGGCGAGCGTGGCGAGGCGCATGGCGCGCGCGGGCTGGCCGCGCTGCTCCATGTAGCGCGCCACGGCGAACAGCTGGCTGGAGGCGGGCGGGCTGCGGGCTGCGGGTTGCACGCACCTGGTTGTAGTGCAGGTGCAGGTTGCGCATGGCGAGCGTGGCGAGGCGCATGGCGCGCGCGGGCTGGCCGCGCTGCTCCATGTAGCGCGCCACGGCGAACAGCTGGCTGGAGGCGGGCGGGCTGCGGTCTGCGGGTTGCACGCACCTGGTTGTAGTGCAGGTGCAGGTTGCGCATGGCGAGCGTGGCGAGGCGCATGGCGCGCGCGGGCTGGCCGCGCTGCTCCATGTAGCGCGCCACGGCGAACAGCTGGCTGGAGGCGGGCGGGCTGCGGGCTGCGGGTTGCACGCACCTGGTTGTAGTGCAGGTGCAGGTTGCGCATGGCGAGCGTGGCGAGGCGCATGGCGCGCGCGGGCTGGCCGCGCTGCTCCATGTAGCGCGCCACGGCGAACAGCTGGCTGGAGGCGGGCGGGCTGCGGGCTGCGGGTTGCACGCACCTGGTTGTAGTGCAGGTGCAGGTTGCGCATGGCGAGCGTGGCGAGGCGCATGGCGCGCGCGGGCTGGCCGCGCTGCTCCATGTAGCGCGCCACGGCGAACAGCTGGCTGGAGGCGGGCGGGCTGCGGGCTGCGGGTTGCACGCACCTGGTTGTAGTGCAGGTGCAGGTTGCGCATGGCGAGCGTGGCGAGGCGCATGGCGCGCGCGGGCTGGCCGCGCTGCTCCATGTAGCGCGCCACGGCGAACAGCTGGCTGGAGGCGGGCGGGCTGCGGGCTGCGGGTTGCACGCACCTGGTTGTAGTGCAGGTGCAGGTTGCGCATGGCGAGCGTGGCGAGGCGCATGGCGCGCGCGGGCTGGCCGCGCTGCTCCATGTAGCGCGCCACGGCGAACAGCTGGCTGGAGGCGGGCGGGCTGCGGGCTGCGGGTTGCACGCACCTGGTTGTAGTGCAGGTGCAGGTTGCGCATGGCGAGCGTGGCGAGGCGCATGGCGCGCGCGGGCTGGCCGCGCTGCTCCATGTAGCGCGCCACGGCGAACAGCTGGCTGGAGGCGAGCGCGCCGCGCGCCGCCGCGCCGCCCACCGCTGCGCACGCCGCCTCGAACGCGCCGGCCGAGCCCTCGCACACCGACAGTGCGCTCAGCGCGCACCCTGGCGGGTCCTGCCACACCATATTAACCGGCTCATTGCTACGTCTCCACGATACTTTCACACACATTTTATCCTACAATCTAGCAAATTTATTTTAGATTAAATATAGAACATTTAGGCCTATTTTTGTACTGCCAACACCCAATAAAAATTTTGAAGGACTTATTCTTGATCAATTATAAAAACAAATTAAATTTTAAAATAATTTAATTCACAAAAATCAATTCAGTTTCACAAAGTATCGCTCCGCAACTGATGCGAGTGCTTAATGCAAAAGAGAATTTACAGAATGCTTTGGGTATATTCTGTGACTTATCCAAAGCGTTTGATGGTTCATAGTGAGACATCAATCGGGAAACTACAACACTATGGTGTAAGTAGTATTGTTTTAAAATTTATTATTACATATTTAAGTAACAGAATCCAAAAATTGTTAACGGGAACGGGAATAGTTCTTTCGGGTCAATGGGCTAAATGGGCATGCCACAGGGCCCAATTCTAGGTCCCTTTCTGTTTCTTATCTATATTAATTATAATGATTGTAAAATGTGTTTTTTTAATGTGTCGCCGGTTTTTTCTAGGACAGAAGTATTTTCTGAATCAGTGGTAAATTAAAATAAGAATGACTTTCAATAAGTATCATTTATAAACTATATTAAATAGAAAACCTTTCAATCAAAATTTCTGATTGTAAGTGTATACCGTGATTCATAGAGTATATATATAAAGATGTATATACATATATATATACATTTTTCCTCAATTGAAATCAGACACAACAACTCTATCACCTGTGAAGTTAATCCAAGGTATTATTATATTATCATCATTATTTCCGAACGCGAAATTCTTTCCCGAACGAGCCGAACTACCAGTGCAGCTGCCTTAATTTATTGTAGCGTAGCATTACCAGTACCAACCGATGATGTCCACATGAGTTATGTAGATTCTAGTCTGTCTCGTGTTTGTTTCATTATTTTTTTTATTCACTGTTAAGATTTATTTAAAGTTTATAACGATAACACACTGAAAAACAGCGACTGCAGTTCGCCATGCCAAATGCCGAGTGTGAACCCTTTTCGTCAGGTTTGGCAACGTGTAGTACTTTATTATTAGTAAAGTTCAAAATAATAAAATATTATGTACAATATGGCGTTGTGCTTATTTGGTGAAATAAATATTTTCTTTCTTTCGTTGTTTCAATGTCATTTTCTTTCTTTCGTTCTTTCAATGTAATTTTTTTTCTTTTGTCCTTTCAATCATGTCATTTGTAAATATGAATGCTCACTGCGCAACCTAATCGTGCTAAATAGTTTTAAGTTGTCTTATAAGTGAAATTTTGTTATTTCTTTATACAATAATTTTTTTAACCTAATGAAAATTTTGTACATGTAAGCCCCGGAGGGAAGTCAAAAGTAGCGTGTGTGTACCTTAGCGGCGCACTGCAGCGCCAGCGTGCGCGCACACGCGCTGAGCTTCTCCTGCTGCTCGAAGCTGAGGCCGAGGCGCAGCGCCGTGGCGTGCGACATGGCGGCCGCCGCCACCGGGCCCGTCGCCTCCGTCGGCGTAAACAACTCGTACCTGCAACAACATGCAACTTAATTAACACTTCAAATATTTCTTTACTCATCTGCACATCGCGGTTGCTATTGAAAGTTTATAAAGTTTCCATAACAATCGCGATGTGCAGATGCGCCATTGTTTACATTTATTCTCCACCTCTTCCCCTCGCTCTGTAGTCTAAATTTATATTTCGAACTGTCTTTTGTGTTGGTGTAATACCCCATTTACACTCTCGCGCGAGCGACGAGGCGAGTCGCGAGCCGAGCCACGAGGCGCGAGTGTAAACGCTAGCTCGTGGCTCGCCTCGCAGCTCGCCTCGCCACTCGCGGCGCTCGCTTCGGAGGCGGTTTTTTAGGCACGAGGCAAAGGGCCTCGCGAGCGACGCGAGCGTGGTGTTTACACTCGCGCTCTCGACTCTCGTTTCAGTTTGTTTACGGCGCCCTTCCGTGCAGGTTGTGTTGTTTTGTTGGGTTTACACGTTCGACTTCAATTTAGAGATGAGACATACTTGCAAAATTTAATACCAGAGCTTCTAAGTACGAGTATGGAAAAATACCAGGGTCGAAAACCAGGTTTTAAAAATACTTGAAAGTATTTGTTAGTGTCAATATATATATGAATGCCTAATTTGATTCGGGAGAAAATTTAAACTGAACGTTTGTAATTTTTTTGTTAACGAAATGAAATCTTTCCTTCCTACTTTTTGGCTTAGGACTCTTAATTAATAAAAGTTTTAAAACTGTCTCTAAATTCAATATACACGCGAAATATCTATTCAAAAATTAGGTCACGGTCAGTAGGTTACGTAATCAGTTCACCATAACAATTGAATTTACAAAAATCGAAACAAAATTTTTACTTCCTCGAATATAAACATAATTCTTATTACTTACTACTTACACGACGTGACCAGCCGCGGTGTCAAAGTTTGAAAATACTTGCATAGGAATTCGACCCGCTTTCCATGTTAGGCTATTATGATTAAGGAGCAAAGTCGAATAAATAAAAAAAACTACTTTGAAGTTCAAAGTATTTTTCATTCACAAATACGATTGAGTTTCTTATTACTATTGAGATATGGATAATTTTCCTATGCAAGTATTTTCATACTTGCAAGTATTTTTTGCTCGTACCAGGGCGCCGTACTTTGAATTGAATACCTGGTTTTAAAACCTGGTAGCGTAAATACGTCTCATCTTTACTTCAATTAAAAATGGACTGGTCGCAAGAAAAAAACGCTGCAGTTCTTGGAACTCTATCAGGCTGAGCGAATAATTTGGGATCCAAAACATATTATGCATATAAATACCCATAAAGTAAATGATGCGTGGAATAGAATTTCCGAGGTTATGTGCAGACCGCTAGCAGTGCTCAAAGTAAAAAAGAATGCGCTTATGGCTACCTTTCGTCAACACCTACGAAGAAAAAAGCAATCTATGAAATCTTTGAAAAAATCTATGACATTTTTTAATTTCCTTCTTTTTAAAATGGTCAAGCATCGATAAATATTTATTAAGGCAAGAGTTGATGCCTCTATGAAATTTTTTAATTTCCTTCTTTTTAAAATGGTCAAGCATCGATAAATATTTATTAAGGCGAGAGTTGATGCCGCTATTATTTCGACGTCTTCCATCGTTGCTGGTTCAACGCAAACTGAACGCATCGCGAGAGTGTAAACAGGCACTCGTTACCTCGCAACAACACGCGAACTGCGAGGCGAGGTACGAGGCGAGGCGCGAGGCGAAAGTCTAAATGGGGTATAAAAGTATTACTTAATTAGAAGTGTGCAGAACTTTTTATTTGCATAGCATCTATTCCAGTCGTCGATGAAATTAATTTATTTTATTTATTATGACAGTTAACAGTTATCAACTAAGTAGCGAGTGTGTCATTAAGGAAGTAAATAGTAGACAAAAGCTCCGTGTGGCTCCGTGTATTGACTCGTACACAAACGAGCGCGCGTCGTTGTTGCCCATAAATCATATTCAATTTCGGATATTTTGAAATAAATGTAGAAACCTTATTTACGCGTACTTTTCAAAACTGCAAAAAGTGTATGAAATATAACCCTGTATATATATACACATTATATGTATTTATATTTTATTAATGAAAATCACTTTATTAATAATAAAGCAATTACTGCTCACCAGTTCTGCATGATAGAGAGCAGGGCGTCGAGGCCCAGCTCCGTAGCACACGTGACTAGCCAACGGACCATTTCACGCCGCCGCCAATTCACAGAGGACAGTGTCATGCGCAATACCTGTAAACAAGAATTTGGAAAAATATTTTTTTTTTTGTTTTGTTAAAATTATTTAGAGGATGATAAATCTGTGATACAGAGTAATCTATTTTGCCGTAGCATAAGCAATTTTTACTTTGTAGTTTAATGAAGTGGGCTTAGGTAAAGTGCCTCCGCGATCGAACTTATTGCCCGTTGTCGTGTTGGTGTGTACGTGCTTGAGTGCTAAGTCAGTGTTAAACTAGCACACAATTTTCCTCACATAAGTTTATACTATGGTACATAAATGTAGTGTCAAGACCAAGTTGGCGCACCAGCAGGCCCAGTTCGAAGACAGCAGTAGGTCGCGGTGATAATACGATGCCCGTGTGCGTGTGCATGTGTGTATGTGAGTGTGCGCGTGCTTGCCCAAAGGCAGCAGCGATTAGGTGCACGCGTGTGCGTGTGTGTGTGCGTGTGCAGTGCGCCTACCTGCAGGCCCAGCTCGAAGGCGGCGGCGAGCAGGTCGCGGTGGTGGTGCGGCGCGTCGGGCGGCGCGGCGTGGCGCAGCGCGTCCTGCGCCAGGCGGAACAGCTGCGCGGCCGAGCGCACGTGGCGCTGCGCCGCCGCCAGCGCAGCGCGCAGCCGCGCCGGCGTGCCCCGTGCCGCGCCTGACAAATATTAACACACGCTATTATAGCAAATAAACTCTAATAATTATCCGGTCACGAGATGGCGTTAGTTGGGACTGGGGTGAAGTTTTTTGTTACACAATGTCACGTAATTGAAAGGTTACGTTTAAAATAAAAGTTTATCGGTTTCTGGATTATTATGTGAATATCCAAAAATGCCTCAGTCATTTATTCCATAATTTTTTTTTTATTTATTTATTATTGAATTTATGATACAGTGGTGGTACTTAATTCTAAACTCGCAAAACTTTTACGTTTGATGGCTACTTTTAGGAACATCCATAGTTTGATTTATTCATTTCTAAGGTAATTAATATAAAATATAATTTATTACAAAAACAATACACCGATAAGTACCTACGTCCACTCGCCCGGCCGACAGCTGACAGTGTTGACCGTGACGTCATTACGTACGCTTCGTTACCAACGACGTAACGAAAATATTCGAACCGCGAATACTATGAAAGTATGAAATGGTGTGATATTACATTTTATGCAATGAAAGTTTACGTGGTGCGTGAAAATACTATAATGAGTCTTTACCGCGGCAAGAAATGAACTACCAATTAACCTACCAATTGAAGAACAATTGACGGATAATCAAACTATTCAAGTGCAGTGAGCGATAACTTAAAATAGTAAATTTGAAGATAGGTGGATTGCACTCAGAGGCCCAATACTATGGTCTGCAAACTCGCCGGAACATTTACTGTTAGTCTTTTATATGTGTATAAAGAGTGGTGATTACGTCAGAGGCCCAAAGTTGTAAAGACCACCACAGTAAAGTTATTGCTGAGCTCACGAAGTTAAAAATGCTCAAGAACAGGTAATAAGTTTAATAATATTTTAAGAAAACGTGCTTTTCTATGCATAAAAAATGTGGCTGTTCGACCGTTCGGCAATCTTCGGAAGCCGCTACTTTGAAATTACGTTATGAATAAACAGTTATTTAATACATGGTGTGTTCGTTATTCTCATCCCCACAGGAGAAACGGATTCAATTTTGAGGTACATACATTAGATATTGAGAGTACTTGTGTAATTTAGTTGTAAATAGTTTATTCCAATTTTTTAATACGCCATAAGGGCAGTCATCAGTTAGGTCGTTGATAAGCAAAAATATATTTTTTAATTTTATTTATTATGACGATCCTACACCCGTTAAAAGTGTAAAAGGAAAATTGGAATCACAATTCACGTCATGTAGTAGTTATCTTAAATATAAGTAGTAAGCGTGTCACTAGAAAAGTAAACAGTAGGCAACAAAAACTTGAGAAAACGAAAACGCGAATTGAATCACACACAAAAGGAGCGCTCCTATGAGTAGTTGTTGCCCATAAATCATATTTAATTTGGGATAATTTCAAATTTGTGTATTTAAAAAAATTTAATATCGGTGTACGAGCAAGTACATGATATTTCAACAGTTTAGAAAATAATGCTGATATCGCGCCTGCGCGCGCGACACGTTCACTATAATTACATTTTTTATTCATAAGTATTTTCAGTACAATAAACGCTCTCTACGGAAACGGACACAGTTTTAATTACCACATCCCGTAACGTAGAAGATACAACCTACATTAATATACTACATATCAATTATATGTAGAGGGTCACAAATCACAAAATACCCCCTACATTTTGGTCCTTCGAGCTTTCGACGTGAACTAAGACTTGCATATTACGTCTACAATAGTTCAACAGTAAAGTGTATTTGTAAAAAAAAAAAAAAAAAAAAAAAAAAAAAAAAAAAAAAAAAAAAAAAAAAAAAAAAAAGTGTAATTCGTGATTCTATCTGTAGTGTCACTTTGGTTGCTGGCCTCCCACAAGCGGGTCTCACCAGCTTGATTGAGGTGCATACTACGGTAAGAGTCGCAGTCACACGTATCTGAAACCAACTATTTACAACATCGTTCTTAAACCATGGAGAACCTACTTCAACAACAGAGAACAATCATTGAATCTATCCTTAAAATTGAGGCTAACTTCAAAAAGGATTCTGATTCACGTAAGTCAGGAACATACATACAGAAAAGGTTGGATGCTTTGAATGCTCAATGGGAGGTGTTCAACATGAATCATGGTGTTCTAAAAAAAAACAGACAGTGACTTGGATGACGACTATTTCATCAATGATACCTACACCACCACAAAGAAGCGGTACGAAGCGATTCGTGACATGCTGACGAACTACGAGGTGAAAACTGCGGAAACTGGAGTACCATCAAGGTCTGATGAGTTCATTAGCCAACAACGCACTAATTTCCGGGCGCTCTCTAGGGTGATTAAAAACATCAACACCAAAGAGTTGACAGAAAAGTGGGAAATTTGTGACAAACTGAATTCGCTGCAGTCTCGCTGGAACCTGATCGACGAGCTCCACTGGCAAATCGATAACCTGACTTCTGGCGGTGATGTAGGCTACGAAGAAGAGTTTTCTGCATACGAAACCTTGTACGAAACTACAAAAAGGGATTTGAATCGTAAGCTTAACTCAGTATCTCAACAGCATCAGCAAGTGCCTACAATTGAGATTCCTTCTTTTTCTGGTAATTATACCCAGTGGTCACAATGACAGTGACAACAATGTCATGTTGACAAAAACGCAAAAGATGCAGCACCTCAAGGGCAAACTTAAAGGCGAGGCGGAGCGCATCGTACAGCATCTTACAGTATCAGCTGATAATTACGACACCTGTTGGGAGATACTCACCCATAGGTACAACAACCGACAACTTTTGTTTACAAAACATATACAAACCCTTATGGGACAACCGGCGTTGCAAACACAGAATGCATACGAGCTGAAGAAGCTACATGACACAAGTGTCGAGAGCATACATGCTATTCACAATCTGGGCATCGACACAACGACTTGGGATCCGATCCTGGTGCACATTCTCACTGGCAAATTGGACTCCGACACGTATGCAGCCTACATGGAGATCAGAAAGGCTCCGAGAGAGCTACCTTCCTTGGATGAGCTGATAAACTTCTTGGAAAACAAGTTTACTGCGCTTGAACCTGTTCAAAAGAAGAGACAGACACCTAACAAGTCAAACAATTCGACCAACAAGGAGGCAACAGCTCAATTTAAGAAGGACTTTAACAACACCAACAGGCGTAGTTTTCTTCGAGCATATCATACAAGCACAGATAAAAATTGCCCGCTGTGTAAAAACAATCATATTTTACTCTACTGCAAGTCGTTTCAAGACATGTCACCGGAAGACAAAATGAGGTCAATTTCGCAACTACATATTTGTCGCAATTGCCTGTACTTACACAACGACAATAAATGCAACTCCAACAAAAGATGCCGCGTGTGCAAAGAAGCACACCACACAACATTGCACGATATTTACCGCAAAGTTGAAATCGCGGTCTCAAATAACGTTATACCTAGCAACAAGCCACATACGTCACAGCAAAAGGCAAACCACGTGTCTGGAAATTATAACGAAGTCCTACTAGCGACCGTTCAATTAAAGGTGATGGCAGCTGATGGATCGACTGTTCAATTGCGATGCCTTCTCGACCAAGGATCACAGATAAATCTAATAACTGAAGATGCTGCGCAACGGCTGGGACTGCAAAGACAAAATCGAAACGCCACAGTCTCAGGCATAGGGACGTCAGCACATCATAGCAACGGAACCGTACGGTTAGACTGTGAGTCTTTGTACGGAGGCCATTCATTTACAATCGAAGCCATGGTAATGGCCAACATGCTCAGCAACCTGCCTAATTACACCTTCGAAAAACAAGACTGGCCACATATTCAGAACATACAACTGGCGGATCCCGACTTCAACATCTCGAGACCAGTGGACGTTCTGTTAGACGCTGGAGTGTATGCTGACATAGTAATGAGTGGTATGCTACGAGGACCCTCACACGCACCCATGGCTCAACAGACAAAAGTGGGCTGGGTACTGCTGGGCAATATCAAAACCTTCAACTGCCACGTGCTCATTAATCTTGACGATGTATCTCGATTTTGGGAGATGGAGGAGATAACCGAAACCAATCACAATCTAACATCAGAGGAAGAATACTGTGAATCTATTTATTCAACCACAACAACAAGAAAAGAAGACGGACGATATGCAGTCAGACTTCCAATGAAAATAAACTACGAACAAACCTTGGGCACTTCTAAGCCACAGGCAATCGCACAATTTCGGCAGTTAGAAAAACGATTGGCCAAACAGGAAACATTTTCTACGTCATACAAGAAGTTTATTGACGAATATCTACAACTCGGCCACATGAAGCCATGCACTGAACACCATAAGCCAAGCTACTTCTTACCTCATCACGGCGTACAAAAGCTGGACTCAACAACTACAAAATTGCGCGTAGTCTTTAATGCCTCTGCCAAGACAAGTACAGGACAAAGCTTGAACGATCTCATGGAGTGCGGGCCTAACCTCCAACAAGACCTACAATCTATGATTCTACGTTGGCGAGCCTTTCAATACGTCTACACTGCAGACATTGAGAAGTTTTACCGTCAAGTACTGATACACGATGAAGATCAACACCTGCAAAAAATTGTATGGCGTGACTCTGCTACAGATCTCATCAAAGAATACCAACTGTGCACTGTAACATATGGTACCAAAGCTGCACCATTTTTGGCAATGCGCACCATAATACAACTCGTAATGGACGATGGACACCGCTATCCTCTCGCGGCAGAGATCCTTACTCACCAGCTGTATGTGGATGACCTACTTGGTGGCAGCAACGACATGGTAGAAGCACAAGACGCTCAAAACCAATTGATTGACCTGTTAAAAGGCGGTGGGTTCAATCTTCGCAAATGGGCTAGTAACCACCCCAGATTGCTTCAAACTTTACCTGAACATCTCATAAGCCAGAATATGTTTGACTTCAAGGACGCAGAGAGTAACAAAACACTCGGCTTAACCTGGAATCCGCACACTGATCAGTTTACATTCAAGGCGCCACTTAGTAACACACGTGACGTCACAACGAAGCGGACATTGCTCTCTGATCTATCAAAATTATATGACCCACTTGGTTGGCTGTCTCCGGTAACAATGAAGGCAAAACTCATATTTCAACAAGCTTGGCTTGCTTCAACAAATTGGGATGAACCTCTTCCGGAAGACATACAACAAGAGTGGACAACCTTTCAACAAGAATTGCCCACTATCAATACCATCGCTTTACAACGCTGGATTGGTAACACTAAACAACCCATCGAGTTACACGGATTCAGTGACGCCTCCGAGAAAGCCTACGGCTGCGTTATCTACTGTAATTCTATTAGTGAAGAAGGGCAACAAATTATCACGCTGGTGGCGGGAAAAACTAAGCTCGCACCATTAAGAAAACCCCCGTCTTTACCACGGCTTGAACTATGCGGTGCCCTACTACTGTCTCGACTTATGAAAAAGGTCATAGAGTCAATAAACTCACAGATTGTAACAATACATGGTTGGACAGATTCTATGATCGTGATGGGTTGGTTACAAGGGGGGCCTTCAAGATGGACTACATTTGTGGCTAATCGCGTAACACAGATCACTGTCATCATGCCATCGGGATGCTGGAGGCACGTCAAGTCTGAATATAACCCAGCAGATTGTGCCAGCAGAGGCCTAACTCCACTACAACTGGCGAATCATCATTTATGGTGGGGACCTATTTGGCTAAAAGACAACGATCTCCCACTTCAAGACCAATTCCACACAACTGTTGAAGAGAAAAAGGTCAAACAAGTTTGCGTGTCACAAAGGTCGATGCCATTAATCGGAGAACTTTTAAACAAACACAGCTGTATGGCACGCGTAACTCGAATCCTAAGTTGGATACTTCGGTTCATAAACAATGCACGTGACGTCAACAATGCCATGCGGTCATCGTACTTAGCAACGAGTGACCTGCAGAACGCACATAATGCAATTATCAAGGCTATACAAACTAATCATTTCGCCGACGACATTGCACAACTCAATAAACATCATAAAGTGCGAATAACAAGCAGCATTTTAAACTTAAATCCATTCCTGGACAAACACGAAATCTTACGTGTAGGAGGACGTCTGGAAAATGCCAACTTAAGTCAAGAACAAAAACATCCAATTATCTTACCTTACAATGACAGGTTAACGGAGTTACTGATCGACCAAGCGCACAAGAGGACCCTGCATGGTGGAGCCAGACTAACTCTATCATATCTACGCAACAGATATTGGATTATCAGCGGTTTGAGAGCAGTGAAAAAACGACTTATACGGTGCATCACGTGTCATCGCTTCAAAACTATCAACAACAACCAACTTATGGGTGATTTACCTCCTCCACGCGTCACACCATCAAGGCCTTTCACACACACCGGTGTAGATTTCACTGGGCATGTGGAGGTAAAGGCTAACAAGGGCAGAGGAATAAAGACAATGAAGGCCTACGTAGCTGTATTTGTGTGTCTGTGCACAAAAGCTCTTCACCTCGAACTTGTCTCCGATCTCAGCACAGTGGCTTTTCTGAACGCCTTGAAACGAATGTGTGCCCGCCGAGGAAAGCCTCGTCACATCTACAGCGACAACGGCACCAACTTCGTGGGCGCAGCAAGAGCATTGGAAAAACAACGAAAGGAGGCATTACAATGCTACATAAACAATGACGTCATAACTAACATGTCAGAGTGGGGCATTGAATGGCATTTTAACGCTCCTTCCTGGCCTACTGCTGGTGGACTCTACGAAGCTGCAGTAAAAAGCCTGAAACATCACCTCAAACGAGTACTTGGGGATCAAAAACTTACGTTCGAGGAATTTTCTACACTGTTGGCGCAGATTGAAGGATGTCTCAACTCTCGCCCCCTGGTGGCGTTGTCAGAGAATATCGAAGACCTTGACTGCTTGACACCAGCTCACTTCCTAATCGGCGAGCCTTCTCTAGAATCACCACTATCCGCTGAGGGTAATGACATGACCTTCTCTACAAGATGGCAACTTACGGAGAAAATGTACAAGGACTTCTGGAGAAGGTGGTCTACTGACTATCTTCAAACTCTACAAACTCGAAGCAAATGGCACTTCCCTACTAAAAACTTAGAAGTTGGGGACGTCGTTATCGTCAGAGAAGACAACATTCCTCCTGCCAAATGGATCCTGGGACGGGTGTTGGAGACTCACCCAGGTGCGGACGGCCGGGTACGAGTCGTCACACTGAAAACTAAAACAAGTAATATGAAGCGACCGATTACAAAATTGTCACGCCTTCCGTTGGATCCGTCATCTTATACAACTGCATCTTCTGACGTTGACACTACGAAGCCTGCAATAAATACACAAAGAAAACGAAGAAACAACAACGGCAAAAAACACTTCAACAACCTTTTTTGTACGTTACTACTTATATTTTCGATGTGTGTTGGACCTACTACGCAACAAATGATCAACATAACAAGGCTTAGCAGTTCAAGAGTCGTTTATTTTGACAAGGTGTCTGATGTGCAGATTATTCAAGATAAGTGGAAAATGGTTGTATACTACAACATGACGACATATTGGCGGAGTTTGGACAACATACAAAACTATGTCAACCATTTGAACACATTATGCAAGAATGAAGCAGCCTATCTTACAATTTCATCCCAGTTTCAACACGAACTTAACGAAATTCAACACTATAACGATATCTTACGATCAGAACATGGACCGTCTCGAAGAAAAAGAGGACTAGTGAATGGAATAGGATACCTAGCAAACTCCCTTTTTGGTACTCTGGATGAGAGATTTGCCAATCAGTACGTGAAGGATATCAACATAATCCAGTCAAACGAAAATCATCTATTGAATCTCTACAAAAATCACACATCGATCATCGAAAGTGAATATAATCTTCTAAAAAGAAACGAGGAAGTAATGAACACACAATTTCGTATCATCGACAATCATCTCGCTGAAACGGAAAAACGCATACAAATCAGCCATGACAATGCTATGTACATAACAGCTACCGCTCTGGCCGTGAACTTGATCATTTCAAACATACGACAAATACAACAGCAACTCCTAGACCTAGTAACTGACGTGAAGGACGGGAGAGTTGACACCCATCTCATCAAGCCCAACCAATTTGAAGATCAGCTCAACATCATCTCCGGTCATTTACCAAGCGAGTTATCGCTACCCTGTGTGAACACACGCCATTGCACGCGAAGCCTATACAAGCTGGCGCGAGTGCACGTGCGCTTAACAAGTGCATACATAATATTCGAAGTGAAGCTACCGCTAATAAACAACGAACAATATGAACTTAACCGCATCATTCCTATTCCGCAAATAACTGGACACACAGAGAAAACTATAGTACTCACATCTGAATACCTTGCTGTAAACCTAAAAGGGGACATGATAATACCCTTAGAAAACCGAGATGTATCATCATGCTTAAATCTGCAAGAAAACAAAATGTTATGTGCTATCAATCAACCTATTTACAACATTAAGGTAGCCGATACATTATGTGAAGCGCAAATATTAAACAATGGCGACTCATCAACATGCCGCACAAGAGTATTGGATTGCAACGACAGGTGGGTGCGATTACACAATCGTGGCGCGTGGCTGTTCTCCTGTTGCGAAGACTGCACGATGCGCATTTTCTGCCCAGCTGGAGTGACGTCACAGCACTTACACGGCACGGGGATTATGTTACTCGGACTTGGGTGTATGCTCAAGGGAGAAAGCTTCATCATTCATGCTCGCAACGACTATCACAGCGAGTTGAAACTAACAGGCAGTGAAGAAAGAATGTACATGCGTGAATCAAGCCTGAACCACATACTGACAGACTTTAATCATACATTTGGACCTGAAGATCATAAAGACGCCTTACAAGAGCTGAAAAACAACATTGATAAGGTCAAGGAACAGCAACAAACACTGAGTGTACAATCACTCACACATGACACACACAACTATGTGTTGTACACCGTAGTCGGATTTATTATTGTAGCCTTCATTGCATGGGGGACATTCCGGCTGAAAAGAAGATGTCAAGGCTGCAGCGTGAATCTTCGCGACAAGCCAGACCCCAACAATGTCGAGCAGCCAACCCAAGGACATTCATCGGAGCATGGGGTCTCGGACATCGATAGTGTGGATGCGGTGATCGCAACGGCTGCCCGTAAACTCATTAGGGGTTCATCGCCTTAAACTTTCTTCTTGTTTATAAAATTGGCAAGATGTACGAGCAAGTACATGATATTTCAACAGTTTAGAAAATAATGCTGATATCGCGCCTGCGCGCGCGACACGTTCACTATAATTACATTTTTTATTCATAAGTATTTTCAGTACAATAAACGCTCTCTACGGAAACGGACACAGTTTTAATTACCACATCCCGTAACGTAGAAGATACAACCTACATTAATATACTACATATCAATTATATGTAGAGGGTCACAAATCACAAAATACCCCCTACAATCGGTATATAATAATATATTTATTTGAACTTCAATATAAAATTTGGCTACTCTTTGAAAAATAATCTGTTTTTACAATAAAAAAAATATTTTTATCATATATTTTACTAATTAAATCTCTTAAAATTACCAAATGCCCAGTATCGGTGACTTTAGATAATATGCTCATTAGAGCGTTCGGCGAACATGTTCATAATACTGTTACGGCCGCCACGCATTTTTTTCAACAGGTAATACACTATTTTACGCATTATTGCGAAGAGTCATCTGTCTGCAAACAAGCCTAATGCGATACAAAAGAGAGGCAAAAATGAGAAGGTGAAAATGAGAGCAATATGTGAGAGTTAGATGCGGTACCGAGCAAGGCGCTGGCGAGCGCGGCCTGCTGCTGCTCGGCGTGCTGCAGCGTGTGCCAGGCGCCCGCGCCGCACGCCGCGCCGCAGCCCGCGCCGCCCGCGTCCAGCGCGTACGCCTCCTCTACCATCGGCAACCTGCACACACCAATACTTTTGAACTCAATTTTTTGAAGGAAAACTGCTATAATGACGTAGTGGAGAAATTTAGTATAGTATTTAAAAAAGTCACCTTTTCTAGGAAAGTTTCCTTGTAAAGTTGATTAACAACCATTATTACTTTATAATAAAGCTGCAATATATGTATATAATCATATAATGGGTCTCATTGAACATGAAAAATCATTATTTACTTTTCAGTAAACTGTTTTATGGAGTCGGGTTTTTATTAATAACTGATATAACCATTAAAGTTGTTTGTGAGTTGCGTACCTCATGGCGCGCAGGCCCACGCGGTAAGCGAGGTCGGGGTCGTTGGGCAGCAGCGCGAGGAAGAGGTAGCGCGCGAAGGTGTGCGCGGGCGCCGAGCGCGGGTGCACGCGCGCGCCCAGGCACGAGGCCGGCCCGCCCGCCAGCAGCGCGCTCGCCGCGCGCGCGCACACGCCCGCCACCGCCTCGCCCTCCACGCGCTGCAATGCGGCGATGAGCCGCTCCTCCTGCACCACACCGCACCAAGGTCATTACCGTTACAGCCTAGCGTTAGAGAGCAGCTTAATGCTACTGTTTCGTATACTGAGTGTGAGAACTGGGAACCCTTTATATCCACTTACCATCAGCTGAACTGTGTGATCGTATATCCCTTATTCTATACTAACTGTTCCCCGTTCGCCCGCGTGTAATTTAGAGTTTTAATTTTGTTGCGCGAAACCCTAATTATTTTTCTAAAATGTAAGTAGCCTAAGTTACTCCTTATAACATCAACTATCTAGCAGTGAAACTCCCGTCAGAATCGGTCCAGACGTTTCGGAGTTTAGCCGGAACAAACAGACAGACAGACAAAAATTTTAAAAATTGTTATTTTGTTATAGGTACCGTATATACTTTTATATACAATTAGTAAAAAGCTGTTATTTTGACATTACAAACAGACACTTCAATTTTATTTATTTGTATAGATTTGTATGGATAAAAAAAACTTATAAAGTTCACTGCTGAACATACGCCTTCTCTATAGATTGCCTCATAGGAAGATTTTACCATAGTTGTCATCCTTGGTAACAGCAGTTTTATTTTTATTTTTAGTCGTTATTAGGAAGACCCTGCTCCATCCAGACAGTCCATCATCATGGTTTGTTTCCATCTAGTCGCCTCTTACAACACCTACGGGATTGTGGGCAGTGAATATTCTCACACCGCCACCCGCACCACGGTTATACACTCATTCAACTTACATGTATTTCATTTTTAATCTATTTTATATTGCACGTTGCACCTATCCGTCAAAATAAATAAAACTGACCAAGTGAGTGACGGGTCACGCACAATGTAGAGGTACGGTTCCGTAGTTGCCCATCACAATACGTGGGTTTTCTTGATAATGAGCATATTAAGTGAATTCGCGGTTTGACCGCTATAACCACAGAATAGTACAAGAACAGAAGGATCACTCTCTGATAGCAAACTTGCGAGTTTAAGCCTAGTTTCAACATCCCTAATGTTCATAATATTTTGCACCCCTCGGATACAACCTTCGCTAAATTAGCCTACCGATTAAATCCTCGAAAAGTAATTAATGCGGTGCACGTATGAAATCATAATGCACCTTACGGCTGCGTGCGAGATTTTGTATCACTTAGCCCGTTACACGCCTTTGTTAAGGCCGCTCCTACTGTAGGATTAGGTGTTGTGAAAAAACTAATTAAATTCTTTGATATTAGTTAGTAGTCGAATACACCAAAGTGTTATGCAAAGTGTGGCCGTGGTAAGGAAAAGGGAAGATCTTCCGCCGGGCAAGGTGTTAAACCCGGGGAGCAGCCAACGTTCCTAATGGTAGTTCGGAGCTATTCTATATACTTATACTGTTTTTACTTCGGAACTTTAATAGCACGATAAATCGTGACTTTCTATGTAGTTCGCCTGTGGCGAGACGACTGCGCCGCCACATCACTTCCCTGCTCAGACCGGAGGTCGATAGTACACTGCAGTCCGATTGCCGGTGGCTCTTTAATGCCGGTGGGGAATGCATGCTGTATGCATAAGGGCCGTCGCCGGTGCGAAAAATATGCCGGTGTGTAATGCATGCCGTACTACGCACTTAAAAGTGAAACCGGTGAGAACGATGTGCCGGAGCAAGCACCAGAAGTCTGCTTTATAAATCTGCGGTGAGTCAAGATGAAGACAAGTAGGACTGGCTTGCAGGAGCTGAATACTGCAGAAGACGATTCTTGAGAGTGCTTGGTAGGAGTTCTTGAGGATAATGACGAAGGCTTGAAAGTTGTAGTTTCCGAATTTCCGAAAGTTGTTGGTTGCGTATTCAAATCACGTCGGTTGGTCACCAATTTGTCCATGAATGGAAAAGGGGAGATCTCCCGGCGGGCAAGGTGATGAACCCGGGGAACGGCCAACACTCCGTGTGTTGATTCGGAGCTATTCTATATATGCTGTTTTTACTTCGGAACTTTAATAGCGCGATTTAGACTTTCGATGTTAAATATGATAGTTAAATGATAAAATTAACAGACATCTGATGCAATCTGTGGAAACCTACAAACAACTTCAACAAAGAAGAACAGCTACATTGTTCTGTTTCAGTTTCCCTGTCGCCTTTGACGAGACCCATGGGATGATACGGGGCATTCTCTTACTTATAAAATAACTCATATCTATATTGTCATCATATGAATTAGAAATTCTTATTACTTTCTTATACATTAAGTATTACATCAGTTTTAGAACAGTATAGTAGTAACGCAGTAGAATCAGAGTAACCGACATAACCCAACGGTTTAGTAAGCAGAAGTGGCAAAGGGTCGACCATATAGCTCGAAAAACCGACAACCGATATGGAAGAAAGGTTCTCGAGTGCAACTTAGTACCGGCAGGCGAAGTGTAGGGCGTCCCCCATCTAGATGGAGTGACAACCTAGTAAGACATGCAGGAAGTCGATGGATGCAGGTGGCTCAGAACCGTGCTTTGTATATTCAGCAGTGGACTTGTAAAGGGCTGTAATGATGATGATAACATCAGTTTTATACATGGCCATTCAAGCATTTTCAACGTTATACAGCTGCATTAAGATTAAATTATTTTAGAAGTTAGGGTCACAAGCCAGTATATAGTTCACATGATGTTGATGCGTGATGTTGATGAAGTGATCGCTACCAAGCTATTTCCGCTGGGTTTCACGCTGGTTCTTCCCAGGACAGAGGTTTTTTTTTTCGAACCAATGGTAATTAAACAAAATAGTGACTTTCAAAGTATTATTTATAATCTATATTGAATAAAAAGTTTCTGTTTCTGTTAAGTATATGTTGTGTCTCACAAACACTTCTACTCGATCCATACTCGACTAACAATGAAAACACAGATTCACAGATGTGTTGTCATTTCTGAGGATTACGATAGGATATCCCACTGAAAAAGGTTTAGGTAATTTATATAAAATGAAATTTTATTTACCTGTTTGCAATATCGTTCCTGTGCGTACAGTCCATTAGGAAGCATTCGTTGCATGCCTAAACCCAATAACGCAGCTTCTAGAGCTAAGGCCAGGTATGTTTCTTCAGGGTTCTTACTACCAGCCACAGGCACATGTTGGTATCTGCAATAAAAAGGTTGTTACGAGGGCTGTACTAAAAGTATCGGGAATGGAATATTTCCACTGTTCCTGTCATATTAAAATCTTTTTAATTGAAAACTCCTTGGTTTTAAAAATCGAATACCATTTATTTATTTAAAAAAAGATTCTCGGTCTTGTCACAACGTTTTGTCAAACTTGTTTGGTCGTTGAGAAAATGGAATTGACTCGAGAAAATTCAAGAGCGATGATTTATTATGACTTTCGAAGTGGTTTAACACAAAAACAGTGTGTTGACCGGATGATTTCTACATTTGGTGATGAAGCCCCATCCAAAACCACAATTTATCGCTGGTTTGCTGAATTTCAACGTGGACGTGTCAAGCTCAGTGATGATCCCCGTCAAGGTCATCCAAAAACTGCAGTCACCCAAGAAAACGTTGATGCTGTGCGTAAGCTGATGGAGGAAGATGCGAATGAAGCGACATGTGACATACCGCGAAATTCAGGCAACTTTAGACATTGGCATGAGTCAAATACAAATAATCTTGCATGAACAATTAGGTGTAAAAAAGTTGCTTTCCCGATGGATACCGCATTCGCTCTGTGAAGAGTAAAAAGCGGCTCGCGTTACTTGGTGCGTCAGAACTCTCGAAAGATTCCACGCAGGATTCTCAAATGCTGTATATAACATCGTATCAGGTGACGAATCCTGGATATACGCGTACGAACCCGAAACAAAAAACCAGTCACAAGTTTGGGTGTTCGAAAATGAGTTAAAGCCAACAAAAATTGTTCGTTCACGGAGTGTTGCAAAAAAAATGGTGGCCACGTTTGTCTCCAAAACCGGCCATGTTACGACTATTCCTCTTGAGAGACAAAGAACGGTTAATGCAAAATGGTATGCTAGCATTTGTTTGCCACAGGTCATTTCTGAACTCCGTAAAGAGAACTGTAACCGCCGCATCATCCTCCATCACGACAATGCGAGTTCTCACACCGCACACAGAACAAAAGAGTTTTTAGAGCAAGAAAACATAGAATTATTAGACCATCCACCGTACAGCCCCGACCTAAGCCCTAATGATTTCTATACTTTCCCTAAAATAAAGAATAAATTGCGTGGACAGAGATTTTCATCACCTGAAGAAGCTGTGGACGCCTACAAAACGGCCATTTTGGAGACCCCAACTTCCGAATGGAATGGTTGCTTCAATGATTGGTTCCATCGTATGGAAAAATGTGTCAAATTTCGCGGAGAATACTTCGAAAAGCAATAAATATATTTTTAAATAGTAATGTTGTGTCACTTCCTTGATTCCCGAAATTTTCAATGCCGCCCTCGTATACAACATTCAGAGGCTGTATTCCAAAAGATCAAGATGTATGAGAGTTGATATTAAAAATTAAGCACTTTATTAGGTTTAAACATAATATTAAATTGTTGCATTGTATGTATGTCACTATTGTATGTTTTAATGTATTAAACTGGTCGAATGGATAAAATAATTAATTATTGTATTTCAATTTTATAGGGGTAAAAACTTAGAGTATTCAACTAACAGGAGACGCCATGCGCATAAAGTTCCGAACAAAAAAGTCTGTCACTTCTAGCGGGAGGCGAGGTAACGCACACTAAGCAAATCGTAAACATTGGGCCACGTCGTTACGCACGCACACAGCATAATATGAGCACACGATTAAGCAAAACGCACACAACCTTGAAAATCTCTTATAAATGTCTCATCGTTACAGTGCATAAGCCATAAACAACTAGTGCGAGGGCCTTGTCGATATGGATATGTCGATGAAATTTTATGCAAGTTACATTAGCAAATTAAATAAAATAAAAATGAACAAATGATTAATATTACATTCAAAGTAAATTAAACAAAATACATAAGGTACAATATAATAATACAAAATTACCAAAATTAAAACAAATTGAAAAAGTATTATATTATATTTTAACTGGTTTTTAAGGTGAATAAGTTTGGTATATGTGACGAATACACTTTTTGGGATCACTCTTTTTTTGCGAGGTAGCTAATTCTGGTGCTTGCATATTTTTCCATCACCAAGTTTGCCAGTTCAATGTTATGTGGAACGTAACCATTATCGAAATAATGTTTCTGTATGCTTAAAAATAGCCGAGTACTTTTCAATCCACCCTCGGGATTGAAAAGTACTCGGCCTAATACAGATCCATTCAATTCTAAAAATCAAATCTACCCACATTATTTAGTTCAGTTCAGACTAGTTCATTGTGTGAAGTTCGAAACGTGTGCGATAATTAGTTGTGATTTTATAAATTTATTAACAAAGTAATCGGACATAATTTCCGCGAATGGAGCAAATCGAGCAGCGTGCCGTCATTAAGTACCTCCATAAGAAGGGGCTATCATCAAAAGCCATCCATGATGACATGGTCAGTACATTAAGCGATTGTGCTCTGTCATATTCATCCGTCAAAAAATGGATAGCAGAATTTAAGCGTGGTAGAGAGAGTGTGAAAGATGAACCCCACTCTGGAAGGCCTTCGACGTCAACTACTGACGAAAATATTAAAAAAGTACTTGATTTAATAATGGGAGACCGCAGATTAAAAATAAGAGAGATAGCCGAGATTATAGGCATCTCTTATGAACGAACTCAAAACATCATTGTCAACGAGTTGGGTTTCCACAAGGTGTCTGCGAGGTGGGTTCCGCGACTGCTTTCAGTTGAACAAAAAAGGACGCGATTGACTATTTCACGCGACTGTTTGGAGTTATTTGAAGCCGATGCAGATAATTTTTTGAATCGTTTTGTTACTATAAACGAAACATGGGTTCATTACTGTACACCGGAAACAAAACAACAATCAAAACAGTGGAGAAGACCTGGTTCACCACCCCCTAAAAAGGCTAAGTCGATTTTGTCGGCAAATAAGGTGATGGCTTCAGTATTCTGGGACTCGAAAGGTGTGATTATGATTGATTATCTTGAAAGGGGTCAGACTATAAACTTTGATTACTACTGCACCTTACTACGTCGTTTACGAGAGGAAATAAAAGAAAAACGTCGAGGAATGCTCAGAAGAAAAGTCCTGTTTCATCAAGATAACGCCCGTGTTCACACGTCAGTACAGTCAATGGCTGAAATTCACAACTGTGGCTTTGAACTGTTACCGCATCCGCCGTATTCACCTGATCTGGCACCATCAGACTTCTTTCTGTTCCCTAACCTAAAAAAGCACTTGGGAGGTCAAAGATTTTCGACAAACGACGAGGTCAAAGCAGCTGTAGACGCATATTTTGACTCTAAGGAAGAATCTTTTTTTTTCAACGGTCTAAATGCTTGGAAGGGGAGGTGGCAAAAGTGTATTGAACTTGATGGTGATTATGTAGAAAAATAAAAATATAACTGATTTAATATGTGTTTATTTTCTTGGTTAGGCCGAGTACTTTTCAATCCACCCTCGTATATAATATGCCTAGTCTATGAAATGATTTTACCATTTTTGAATGTCATGATAACCAGAAAGGTTATCTGTATAGGGGTTTTAAACGGTCTAATTTTACAGATTTTACCCAACCTATAGAGTAAAACCGTTTTAAGGCTTAGGGTTGAACTACATCTGGCAGCACGGAATCGCACTTTCCTGTGCTTCTATCCTTTTTTTTCACTCAGAAACGTTATTTACTAGAGCGAGAAAGAGAGCGGGAGTGTATAGTTTTACCCTCGAAAAGCCGATTGTAAACCGTGAAAGTGTGATTTTTTGTTTATTTGTTTTTGTCCTTCCTTTACGCAGCAACGGAATGGAGCAATTAAAAAAAAATTAAACATTTGCTTTCTCTTGGTCGAAGTTTACGCTTAACCAAACATACTTTTTTCCTCATTTTACTTAGGATTGAAAAATAATTAATGTCTTCGTAAAAAGCGGTAATATTTTGTGTTTTACAGTACAAAAGTGTAGTACTCTGTATATGTTTAATAATAATAGATTATAAATATGACACTGAAATTATTTGTTTGTCCTTATTTATTTATTTAAGCGCTAATAATTCGTGTCTCATCTGAAAACAACAATTTGGTTGACACCATCTAAGAGAATAAACTTGTAAATAACATTTTTAAATGAATAAATATCGTTCACTAAACCTTCCATTTCGATTTGTTACATGTTTTGAATTTTATCCTTCATAATGTAAAATAAACCTGTAGCAAAATAATAAACTTACTCGTACTTCCAATAATTTCAAAGTCGGTACAGCAGTTTCATTTAGTTTCCTTTGATTATTTGATTGGAATACGAAAACTGATTAGTCAAAATGCTCAGAACAAAGAGTGCTTGTTCGTTTAGGTACCCAGGTTATATGATCGCCACATGCTTTTATCCAAATTTGGCGCCTGTAAGGATCTTTTGGAAAACTGTAAAACCAAAGATCTTTTTTATACATTGTACAAAAAAGAATTTTAAATAACACCTTGGTATTATATATCAAAGTAATGCTTAAAGTCAAATAAAAACATCGACACTAAAAATTACAGTGAACATCACTATTATAGTCTTGATGATACCATTTTATATACTCGAAATTTCCCTTCTTTTCGTTTCATAACGTAACATAATGAAATGAAAATATCTATTTAAAATGTTTTAAATGTATAATGTATACAGTAAAACAATTTAAATTGATGTTTTCATTTTGTTAAAAACAACTAAAGATTATTAATGTTGTTTGAAATAATATAGTTTTGCAAATACATCACAATAATATTGATGAATTTAAGACTATTCAATAACACGATTTTGTCTTGTGTAATTAGAACAAAGAGAAAAGACATTTGTCTACAATTAAGCAAAATTTAATCGTCGTAGTAGTGCAAAAGTCCTTACTATAGTATTAATACTTTAAGTTGGCAACACCACCTGCTCAGCTATATTAATCAGAATTTTCGTGATTTAATGCTTATATTAATTATTGAAATCAAAATAAATACTTAAAGATGAAAAATAACGCCGTCTTTTTGTAAATTTGAGGTCTGTGATCTTTTTTTACAAGAAAACATACTGCAACTCGGCATTTTTCTGAAGGTCAACTCACGCTTATGACTACTTGGTAACTGACGCCGTACGCGGCGCAACTAGTTTTATATAACGGGAATGATCCGCGCTCTCGTACTTTTTACAGCGGGGAACGCTCTTCAATGTCCTCTCCTGTTAGTTTAATACTCTAAGGGTAAAAAGGTTAAATGGTACTATTTAGACATACTTCAGTGTCACAAGTGTTTTCCTGTTTGGAATAACTGAATTTAAGGTTAGCATAATATAGAACAAAAAATTCCTAGTCAACGCCAACTATTTCCGTACGGTAGATCATGGCAACTATATTTTATATTGGCAGAAAAGAATGTTTAAAAATATTATTGTTTCTTTACTCAAAATGTTAAGCGGTTTTAAAATGTAGTAATCATTAAGAAGGTAGATGGAGTGACGACCAAGCAAGACAAGCAGGAAGTTGATGGATACATGAGGCTCAGGCACGTACTTTGTGGAATGCCATGCCATGCCGATGCCAATGTAGAAGAAGAAGGTAGTTTACGTGCTTTTACAGAGCTGTCAAAATGAAACTTGTATGGGGATGAATTCACAGTGTGTTAAAGTTTGTCCCTCATGCGCTCGACCATTTATGTTTTTACGCTTCAAGTGTCAAGGGCTGTTCGGGAGGTCGCGCGATACCGGTAGGCGCTTATGTAAACAATGATATATTTTTAATTTTGTATGCCAGCTATATATAAAACTTATACGCATCGATTCGTTATGAATTAAGATATTTAATTCTACTTTATAAATATTAAATTTTAATTTTATAATATTATCAATCTCATTTCAAAATTGTGTGACGTAATTTTGCCTGTTTCTTGAACATAATGTAAGGATTATGAAATTAAGGCATTATATAAAAGGGTATTTGTTTTATTTGCATAACAATACAACATTATATCATAAGAGATTAAAAATCACACCGAGAGAATAAATTTTTTTCACAAAACAAACTTTCTTTTACGCGGCAAACAATAACAGGTTAAAACAATCGAAAATGTTCAATTCGAAAATGTTTGAAAACGTTACATTACGGCCTTTTCTTTAATCTATGTTGTTCAAAGATTAAAATAGCATTTTATCTTTGAACAACACAGATTAAAGACAAGGCGTGTTTAATTGCCAAATGGGCACACGGGGTTGGCTGACACACAGGCATGCATAAGCTGTCCCTGCGGGCATCATGACACATGAGTTATTTATATACTCATACATAATGAACATATAATTTAACCTAAAAACCGATTTAAGTAAGTAAAACGTTGCAAGTGTAGGTGTGTGCGTGTGTATGTGCGAGTGTAGGTATGTGAATTATGTGCGAGTGTAGGTGTGTGCGTGTGTATGTGCGAGTGTAGGTGTGTGCTTGTGTATGTGCGAGTGTAGGTGTGTGCGAGTGTAGGTGTGTGCGTGTGTATGTGCGAATGTAGGTGTGTGCGTGTGTAGGTGTGTGCGTGTGTATGTGCGAGTGTAGGTGTGTGCGTGTGTATGTGCGAGTGTAGGTGTGTGCGTGTGTATGTGCGAGTGTAGGTGTGTGCGTGTGTATGTGCGAATGTAGGTGTGTGCGTGTGTATGTGCGAGTGTAGGTGTGTGCGTGTGTATGTGCGAGTGTAGGTGTGTGCGAGTGTAGGTGTGTGCGTGAGTATATGCGAGTGTAGGTGTTTGCGTGTGTATGTGCGAGTGTAGGTGTGTGCGAGTGTAGGTGTGTGCGTGTGTATATGCGAGTGTAGGTGTGTGCGTGTGTATGTGCGAGTGTAGGTGTGTGCGTGTGTATGTGCGAGTGTAGGTGTGTGCGTGTGTATGTGCGAGTGTAGGTGTGTGCGTGTGTATGTGCGAGTGTAGGTATGTGCGAGTGTAGGTGTGTGCGTGTGTATATGCGAGTGTAGGTGTGTGCGTGTGTATGTGCGAGTGTAGGTGTGTGCGTGTGTATGTGCGAGTGTAGGTGTGTGCGTGTGTATGTGCGAGTGTAGGTGTGTGCGTGTGTATGTCACCTGGGCGGCAGGCCGGTGGCGGGCTCCTCGTCGAGGTAGGTGTGCAGGCGCGGGGAGGCGCGCTGGTCGTCGGGCGCCAGGCAGGCGTCGGCCAGGCACTCGTGCACACACCACACCGCTTCCAGCGCCCAGCCCGTCCAGCCGCGGCTGTCTGTACATCGACGTACATTCTCACTCACTTCAATTTTTTTTAAGTGTGGAAACGTTTTTAAAAAATTAAAGTGACTGAAATACTTATATGAGTTTTACTTTTTTATCTCTCTAAACAACAACAACCGGCGTGAATCGACCTATACGTTTAGCCACTAAGCTATAGAGTCGTCAAACTTTCACATTACTGAACGCTCGACTCTGACATGAGGAGTGGGTTTTAATAAGGCAGCATTTGACCTCTATTACAGATGATGTGGAAAGACCATCCAAACCCGTTACACACTGACTTTAAAGACAAAGCCAAAAATGCTACGAACTATAAATGCTATACATAATAAATAATAATAAATGCTATACATCACTACGAGTATAAGTTCGTGTAGAAACACTTACAAGTAGTCAGCGGATGTAGCGTTAAGAGTACTACAGTGCGAGGTCGACCTAATATTGTTCTATGAAACTCTGCGTATACCGGAGATAGATCGTAAAAGTCGATACAGGATAACAAGAGCGAGAAGAACCAGCATAAATCGTGTTTACGATACTGTAGTACAGTAGAAATATTACGAGATTATTCGTCCTATGCAGTGCCACATGTGGGAAAGCACGAGGCACGACCAATTTAGATCTGTGTAATCGATGCAGCATTACGACTACAATATTACCGGATTTTTCCCCTCGTCTGACGTCTGATACAGCACGAGAGGGGCTAATCGAGATTGATGCAGCTGATACAAAGCGCGAGGCAAACTTAATTAGTTTAGATCGATGTGGCCGAAGCAACGCTATAAGTACAGCATTGCGGCATCACTCACCTCGTTCGATGCAGCGCTTCGTGTGTCAGCACGATGCGGACTAATCTATAACGGTGAAGCTAATAAAGCGCTGCGCACTAATCTCGATCGATGTGATTTAGCACGGTAAGTGCAAGATTGCGTGGTGAGTGGTGACTGACCTCGTCCAATGCAGCGCTGCGTGTGCGAGAGCGCGCACGTGGCGCCGCTGGGCAGGCAGGCGCCGGCGTCCATGTGCGCGCACAGCAGCGACAGCTTGACGCGCTCGCACAGCCCGGCGCACGCCTCGCTGGCGCCGCAACCCCCGCTCGACGTCGACGCCTCGCTCGTCCCCGCGCCCGCACTCGCGCTCTGCCACCGCTGCTGCGCTACTTCCTGTAAGCGCGAACGTTCGAGAGTGGACACGTTAGCGAAACGCAATAAAGACTACTTATAATTTTGTTATATTTATCAAAAGGACCGTATAGTGGCGGTGTAAGAATATCCACTACCCCATATGGTATTGCGGGTGTAGTAAAAAATCACAGAGGATAACTGAAACAGATGGGCAGCAACATCTTTCTGATATCTACTCAAACTTATAAAACTGCAGTTACCAACCCGCCCGCCTAACGTGGCAACTATGGCAAAACCTCCTAAGAGAAAACAATTGGGAGAGGTCTATATTCAGCAGTGGGCTTTTATAGGACGTAATGGAATCAAAAGGAAATAAGATATTGCTTATAGACTAAGCCAGTAGGATAGTAGAATAAAGGTATATTTGTTTTCAACTGAATATATTATCTTGCACGAATAGTTGTGCAAATTGCCCACGGAAAATTATTTATCTATCCATATATTTTTAACGGTACATAACGGTGGCGTGTAATATCGGTATGAATAATAATTGAAAATTATATAGTGAGTACTATGAAATGGCGGCATAAGAGAAATCATAGCCCTGTATTATCATCCTATAAATGTCGTTAGAAACTGCTCGGAAACGTTATTAAAAATAAAGTTTATAAAACGTTTAGAACGGTGCCTTGTATAACATTTTGTTCGGAACAAAAACGAAATGAAAACGTAATGTGAAAACGTAAAAAACGGTTTATTCCGCAAGCAGCTTAATGAATGGCGCGTGCCGCGACAAGTTTAAACCTATAAGGTATTTTTGTTTCGTATTGCAAGGCCAAAAAATGGGAAAAAAATTGTTTAAAATGGTTGAAAACGTTTTATTGAACAAGAACGATTTAAAATTTCGTTCTCTTCATAAACGTTTTTATTATGATTCCGTTCGAACATAAACGAAACAAATAAGTTTTTAGGTATTTAAGGCGAAACTGTTTCGAAAAATATACCCTTATCCGAGCCCTGGTTAGAAACACACCTTATATAGCTCAAAATAATGAAACACTTCGTTTGCCAATCCACCTATCAAGTGAGGCTGAGGAACTATGGAAAATATCCCTCCTTAAGACTATCTATCATATCATTTAAGTCGACTTTTACTTTTGAATAAAGGGTTTTTCCATCCTTTTGAGTATACTATGTAATATTACATACTCAATTTCGTCTAAATAGTTTAAACTTGTATGATTTTACGCTTCAAGTGCCGTTCGGGAGGTCGCGCTTATGTAAACAATGATATATTTTTCAACTTCACCCTCTATTTTACCACATTTTTGGGGTAGATTTTTTTATATGAGATCACTCTAAAATTATTTATTTAATAAAAAGAATCATCAAAATCAATTTACAATTGACAAAAACAAAGCGACAAAGTAACATACATAAAAAATATTCAATCGAATTGTAAGTCTCTTCCATTTTTAAAGTTTGCTAAAAATAATAAAGTTGTCAGTATAATAATAATAATGTCCTCCAGACCGAACTTCGGTTATGACGACCAGCCTCACCAAAGGTTTTCCGTACTTTCCGAGGTATTGCTAACTTCTTAACTTCGATCAGCTATTGAGAATTTTTTCACGGAAAAACTTAATAACGATTTTACCCGACACGGGATTCAAACGCTCGGCTGTCGCGTTTATAACCATATAACGAGGCAGTCAGTTGTCAGTGTATGAACTGTATGTGGCGTGCGCGTTGTGACATCAGTGTAGGCAAGCGTATATTGTGTGTTGTGGGAACGTGTAGTGGTGGCAGTGGTGGCAGTGGTGGCAGTGGGTGGTACCTGTCGGTGCCGCAAGGCGCGCGCGGCGCTGACGGCCAGGCGCAGCGCGGCGGGCGCGCGCCCGTGCGCTCGCAGCGCCTCGATGCGCGCCCCCACCACCGGCAGGTGCTCTGCCACACAACTCTCATTAAGGACTAATAATCTTCTGTTCACCAGATGTCGCTAGTTGCGTCTAAGGTATAGTTTTTTTCTTACACAATCTCATATAATTGAGAAGAGGCATTTTAAATCAAAGTTTATCGTTTTCTAGAGCATCATATTATAACATACACAAAAAATGCCCCTGTGATTTGCTTCATAGTGTTCTTCAAATATTTAACCCTATTTTTTAATTTTCTTACTTTTATCTATAATTTGGTTTATTCATTCCTTATCTAATTAATATAAAATATAACTAATATTCCTTACATTTACGTAACAAATTAACTTCTCCGTCATGTAATCTGTCAAATATTTCACCTCATTTCTAAGTGGCGCCGCCCTGGTGGCAAAAAGTCGTGGATGTCCTTATTATAGACCACACAATAACGGCGCGAATCATGTGCGCCAAGTGACAGCATTTGCGCAACCAATACATTGCAGGCGAATTTCATGTGAATAAACCATAGGCCAATGGAATATACAATGAATGACGAAGATTAAATAACAGGCCAATCACTTAAAAGCAATATCACCGTAGCCACCCCGCGCTCCCTCTTGTACTTCATTAAAAAGACCTATATATAGACTATTGCGCATGTGAAGGCTGTGCCCACGACTTGTGCCGCTACATATACCGACACACATGCATGCAATTAATTACTTCACGAATGTTTTGCACTGTGGTTAGTTGTCGTTTATACAATAGTCTGCTCTGTTTAGATAATTATACTACTCTATGTCTAGTATAGTGAGATTTCTATATCTAGTCGCAGATGAAAATAGTGTAGGCGGCGACATCAAGACACCTGGCTGCTGCTGGAATTACTTGGTTTGGAATTACTTTCAATTATGACGCGATTGTCCTCATGTCTCTGAAACTGCATGCTACCCTTCCTCAGATAGTTTGAACACAAACTGTGATCAACTGGGTTAATGTAAAGTCAATTGATGCAGGTACAAGTGTATCATAAAAAATCCATTGGCCCCAAACTTGGATCAAACTGTATACTCATAGCGCATGATTAGCTGTTGACAGAGAACCTAACTCTTCTCTAAAAGATAACATACACCTCATAAATTCATTCGTAATCATGTGAAAAATATTTATTTGAAAAACACCATAGCATTAATTTATCAAAATATATTCTACTACTCTAATACATCGTTTCTTATAAAAATATAAAATTAATACAATCACACTAACCGTGCCACAAAGGTTGTCCTAATTCGTTGAATTTGGGGTAAGACTGTAGTGTATTGGTTCCTGAACTGCCCGCTTTGTCTGGCTTCTCGAAGTCACAATACTCATCACTGCTGAGAATACTTTTTAAATGTTCGTTTTCCCAAGATATGTCCACTGCATCTAAGGCCCTAGGGAAAATTATTAATGAATATTGCAACATATTCTCATACTATTTATTACCTTACTATGGAAAAATATATTGATAGGAGATAGAGCTTAGGACTGTAGTTAATTATTTTTGTGCCACTACGAAGCTTTTAAAATTACATCTGTGTTAAACCAACTTTCATTTAATCATTTGTAAATTGGCTCTGGCTGTTACGAATAAAAATATTAGGTACAAACATACATTGTCTAAAATATGTTTTTTAGAAGTTTTATTGTAAGTTTTTTTTATATAGAATAAGGGCGACAAACAAGCACACTGTCCACTTGATGGCAAGTGCATGCTGCAGCCCAAAGACACCCATATTTATCATCAATTAAGAATCAAAATGCAGTTGCGTTGTTCCAATGACGACTAGGATGGAATGCCTCGTTTCCAGTAAAAGGGTCTTCGGTTCTCTACACTCTCCATACAAAACACAGCAGTGTTAAGCTGCTATTTTAAGCTGGTATTATGTAAGAGCCTGGTCCTTCAGCGGTTGAACTGACCTATTTGTGCTACAACCATAATAAAGCTGCAGTATGGTTCTACCATGTATAATATATTCTTTGTCTGTATAAAATAACTTGATATTTCCATGTTTCTCTGAAGCTCAACTTAGCTATTGTTTTTTTAATTAACTACAACTTACTTGTGAAATACAGTCCGGGGAGTAGTTTGAGGCGGAGGCCTTTGGTTATGGAGTCTGAGTCTTTTGCTGGCTCTTCTGTATTCTCTTTCATAACTGCAAATATGGAGATCAAAATATCGTTTTTAAAGCTTTAATGAACCTGTAAATAATTGGTATCTTGTAGAATCATATTTATTTATTCAAGTACCCTTTGTGCAAAATGTATAAAAACACAAAATGGTGGAAACGGTTTTAATAACTCTCTTCGTATACATAAATAGTCCACTGGATGTGTGCGTCTCCCATAGCAGGGAAAATTTGCCATAATCGCCACGCTGGTGGGTGGATGGGTGAATGCATTAAACTAGATCTTAGACACTATACTCTGTACAACATAGTTTGATCTTTTTGACAGATGTCAAATTTGCGATCGACATAACTTTGCAATGACGAACCTAATATTTTCTTATTTCAATAATTTTAAAAATTGTTAAAAATTTTAAAAATTATTAAGAAAATAAAGACACACAACACAAAAGTATTAAAGATTTAAGAATTTTCCGAAAATATTAGTAGTTTTTATTGCTTCAAAGTAAGATTTAAATAGAAAAATTGAAAACAATGAACGATCGTGCAATGTTACATCGGTCGGTCGGATGCGACACAAATAACAGGCAGTAACTGTTACAAATATCGGTTACAAAGAAGCCTTAATTAAAATCATTTTTATCGATTTAGCAACAACTACTCCGACGATGAAAATGTTGGTTGTGCTTCTCTTCCCGATTAAAAACTATGTTTTAAAGAGAAAATTTTATTTTATTTTTCAACCTTGATTTTAACTCGATATTATATGAATAATATAGCCCATCGTCGCTTACCTACCCAATGTTTTTGTATGTCTAGTGCAATAAAGTTAATTGATGAATGAATGAATTTATTTTGAATAGTTTAAAACATACATACAGTCACACCATCTCATCACAGTTACAAGTACCTATATAAAAACGTTATTTTTGCAATACTAGATATTTTCTCTTTCACATCACTAGACCCATCTGTCAAAAACATCAAGCTATGTCGTACAGGGTATATTACCAGTTGCAATCATGTGGTATGTACATATCCACAGAAGATAGGTACACAGAAGAAAACTACTGTTTGCCGGGAGAAATGGCTAACAGGGTGGAACCTACCCAGACGGAATCCTATGCAGGAAGGGAGGCCTACCACCAAGTTTTGTCCTACTCATCTGCTTAAATATGTTCAGTTTCCCTTCGTCTCATCTTACGGCACCGTCGGTTGTCACACCAAGTGCCAAGTGCCAAGTTATACAACACGAAATTATTGTATTGTTATTGGTTCTAATAATTTACTAAATTTCAGATTATGTAGCCGACCGCAAGTATATAAAATTTCCTACTTTATGAAAGCTAACTAGCTGTTCCCGGCGATTTCGCCCGCGTATAATTTAGGGTTTTAATTTTTTTTGCGAGGAACCCTAATTCTTTTTCTAAAATAAAAATAGCCTTAGTTACTCCTTATGACATCAGCTATCTGCCAGAGAAAGTACCCGTCAAAATCGGTCCAGCCGTTTCGGAGATTATTCGGAACAAACAGACAGACAAACATTTTTTAAATTGTATTTTTGTTATAAGTACTGTATATATTTTCATATACATTCAGTAAAAAGCTGTAATTTTGACATTACAAACAGACACTTGGATGTATTTTATTTATTTTTATAGATGTATAGATAATTAAAGTATGTTAAAATAATGTTATTTTTAAAGGTAAATTTATAGAAATCCTTACTAAAAAGAGGAAAAATATTATTTCAAATAAACTCACTTGTTTGGTCTAGACTCTTCATCTGAACTCTCAGAATGGGAATGCATTTCTCTCCTTTGTCTTTCTCTATGTCTTTGTCTGAAATAAAAGATAATTACATTATTATAATAATTATACTCCCCTCATCAACATCAGCATCGTCATTGTAGCCTATCTAAGTCCAACGCTGAATAAGGCTTTGATTCAAATATTTACATTACACTAGCTGGTACCCGGTGCAGAAGAAATGATTATGGAAATATCGTTTTAAATTTGGAACAGTTGTATTCTTTAATTAGGAATCATAATTCACTGAAGTTGAATGATATATAACTTTCAAATAAATTTGTTTTTGCGATACGCGCGCCACCTACTGCATGTTAATTGAAACTTTTGCGCAAGTGTAAGCAATAAATTAACAGTTATACAATCTGATGAACGGTATGGCAGCGCAAAAATACGAACAAGCAAAAATTAATTTTCATATATTACATTAATCAACATATAAGTTACCTGTCCCTCTCCTCCCGTTCACGCAGTCTCTCTCTGTCCCGCTCTTCACGATCGCGATGCCGTTCTCTGTCCCTGTCCCTGTGGTCTCTGTCGCGATCCCTCTCGTTTCTCTCCCTTTCTCTTGCATACTGGAACAAGAGAAATCAATCGTTAATTTGATTTCCACAAAAATCTTTACACTTCCTATAAGTGATGGAAATTAGCATACTCTCAAACTCCCACCCATCGTAAGTGGCACTACATTTGTTTTTGTAAGTTTATACATTTCATGATTATTATTTGTGTTAAGTTGGTAGCATTTTGAAAACAAATTAAACAAATTTACCCTGTGTTTTGTTTATCTTGTGGTTTTAACGCTCATTTTAAAGATTAGTCTACAGTTAGCGTTATTTTGAATCGGTAAATTGGAGGCTTAAAATTATTGCAATTGATATACTTATCAGTTTAAATTGCTGAAGTCAACTTCTTAAGGTAAATGTTAGTGTTTTGTGCTTAAAAAATGCCTTTGGACGCTGCTGAAGCTACTAGAGCTGTAGCTTTAACTGATGAAGAGAACAGCCAGCGGCAAATTGCACGAACACTTGGTGTACCGCGTACAACGAGACGAGACGCCATCTGGCGGTATCGGGAGACTGGTCGTTACACACAGTGACCCGGTCAAGGGCGACATCGATGCAAGTCAGCTCAGGACGATCGTTTTATTGTCAGTAATGTGTTACAAGATGTCAGTGTAAATGAAAGAACAGTAAAAAGACGGTTGGCTGAGAGAGATCTGACAGCATTTCGTCCAGCACGCGCTTCAGAACTGCTCAGATCGCACAGAACAACCAGGTTACGTTTCGCGCGTGATCATCCTAACTGGTCAATGCAGGAATGGAAGAATGTTTTGTTCTCAGCTGAAAGCAGAATTGCTTTAAGAGGTCCAGATAGACGCCAGCATATGTATAGACGCCCAAACGAGAGGTTTGCTCCGTGTGCAATAGTGGAAACGGTTGGATATCAAGGAGGCTCAATTATGGTATGGGGAGGCATCAGTTACTAGGCTCGTACCCGCCTCGTTATCTTTGAAAAAGGTTCCGTCAATGCTCACAGGTATGTCGAAGAGGTTCTGCAAGAACCTGTCATTCCTTTTACCCCTTTAATTGGCCAGAATTTTCTTTTGATGCATGATAATGCTAGTGCATGTTGCCCGGAAACATTTACAAGGCCCGCACGCAATCTCGATCTCAACCTAATAGAACACATATGGGACAACCTCAAAAGACGCATCAGAGCCAGGATACCAGCACCTGCCACCATACGAATGTCGAAAGCAGCTGCAGTAGAGGAATGGCACAACATTCCTCAACCTGATATCCAGGATATTATGGATGAGCTACCAAACCGGCTGCAAGAAGTCATTAGAGAGGGGAGGCAACACCTATTATTAAACTGAATAAAGAATGAAAAATGTTTTCATCCAAAATAGTTTTTTTTCAATACGGCTTTTTGTAAAAAACAATTTCAGTTTATTCAATTTTTCATAAAAATTTCTTAACATTTTTTTTAGTTTTACCTAATAACGGTCCTCAATTTAAGATGTCTCAGTCTGTCACAGTCACACTGACTTAAAGTGATAGAGACAGAACAGACCTTAACGGCGTGCAGCGTTTGGGTATTTGGGTATAAGAGTGGTTCCTTCGTAAACTATAAGTACTCACACTCACCAAAGGAAAGGAACGGTAATCCGGATCCTCAGTGGGACACACCTCCACTGCGGACCATTTCTCAAGCAGCTGCCTCCATTGCATCCTATGATGCTTGTTGCTGCCTGGGTCTAGCACTATGCTGACCCACAGAGCGCCCAATTGTTCCCAAAGCTGCCTACACTTCTCCGTCATCGGCGTGTTTTGGTTCCTCCAGAGTAAGAGACGAGGGTCGGACAGAAACTGTTCAGTCATGAGCATAAGCATCCTTGGTCCGTTGGAGTCTTGTGCTCGCAGCATTTCTCTTACCTGAAAATAATAATACAGCATTATGCAATATTATGCGGTATTACGACATTTTACGATATGGAGCAAGTTTAAAATGTTATTTAAAAGTTATTATGTCAAGGATGTTACGAAAATTTTCAGCGTTTTTAATATGTTTTATAAATATAGAATTTTAAAGATATTTCCAACCATGACTAACAAAAGGATGACTTAGTGCCTACTCCAGAGTAAAGTGGCCCTCAATAAAAAGAACACGTCAATATTATTTATATTTAATATAATTATGATATATTAAAGTTCTTTTACGTAGATATATGAATTAGTTCGGCAAACAAACACACCAGCTAGTTGACTATATTATTAATGTTTTCCATTGACACCTATGCAAAATAAAAATGTAGATGAAGTTGTGACTTGTCTCCAGTTTTCCATTCATTGCTACACTCTGGGACAAATAGTAGTGCTGTTATTTTAAGATTGTATTCAGTAATATGCAATATATAATGGACTTACCTTAGAAAACAAGGAGTTGAGTTGTTTATTTGCATTGTAATACGTTCCCTGTAGTAAATACGCTCGTACTTGCTCGCACACCTGAAAAATAATTAATATAGTAAACAATGGCCACACTACAATCCAGATCGGTTAGTTGTAAGTGAAAAAAGGCACCATATTAAAAACATAATTAAAATAGATATTGATAGTGTTGAAAACATGGCATTGGACATTTTTTATGAATAACAAATATTTTCGCTAGCAAATATGTTTAAGGCAGATATTATAATTATAGGGTTATTAATATTGCTTTGAGAAAGCATACTCGTAGTATGGATCAATGGACATTGGAAATACTAAATCGAAAATAAGTTAGATGATAAATAAAATATCATAAAAGTAGACTGTTGATTTTGTTAGACCAAAATTAAGCTTTTTTTTTGTTACTTTTAGCACACTTTAAAAAATATTTTGTATTGGATACGAACTATCTATAACAATGTAAATATTCTTTTTTATTTAAATTTACAATGTACAAACTGGTTTGAGTTTACTTATGAATTATACACAACTTCAATACATATTGAGAATTAATACAATCATAAATCACAGAGGTACCTAGAACGTGAGCAGTCAAACAACTTCCAGTCAAATACATCGATTAGATACGGTCATTTGGTTTAATTACATATTTGAAGTAGCACACGTGAGGGTAATATGGTCACTTTCTTATAACTCTACTAAATAACAGCCTTGTTTACAAAGATGACTCTATGATACGGTAGCTCTTCATCGGTGAATCAAATAATAAAATTACAAAAGGGCGCTGCTTTATCGACGCCTTTTTGACAGTTGACAGTATAGTAAATATTATGGTCATTATCTGTAAATAATCTAAGTTATCTGTTTTTTTAAAGTTAGTTTTTCGAAGTGTTCCTAATTATTGCCAAAGCTTGTATGCTACTTTATATTTTTATCTCTGTCCTCCTCCTAGTTTTGGTTATATATCTATTTGACGACCGCATAGCATAGTGGAATACTTAGTTAATACGCGCTGGTCCTTGGTCCGAATTCCAACCGAAAAACCAACTGCAATCGATCTACATCCAATTTTATCCCGAAAAGGTTACATCAGCCCTGTTAGATTAACACTGTGAACCACAATAATATTTTATGTTCAGATTATAGCTTGTCGTTGTGGTCTAGAGTGAGCTGGGAGAATATCATTAAGGCCGGCAACGCATCTACAATTCCCCTGGTGTTGCAGTTGTTCATGGGCGGCGGTAGTCACTTACCATCAGGTGAGCCGCATGCTCGTTTGCCCCCTCTCCTATAAAAAAAATGTATTTCAAAATACTACATTATTTTGAAATATGACATTTATACTTGTGTAAAAAATATAATTCACCTGCTGCTCGTCGAGATGCCACGCATGATGTGCGTCAGGCGGTGGTCCAGCGGTAGGGTCAGGGGCGCCGCATATCCTGTTGATCGCGGACCTCGCCTGAAGCACCTCGTCGGCTAGACGCTGCGCTGTAGGCAGCACCTCGGTATGGTGCTCCGCGATTAGGTATTGGACGAATTTCTGTAACTGCTGCCTGTCCATTTGAAGCAGAGTTTCTGAAATGGATTATTTCATTTATAATTTATCATTTACGTACATAGGGAATAATATTTAAATTAAACAGAGAATTATGAATGTATGTAAATAATTTAAAAAAAAACTACTAATAACATAATCTAGTGAGGTTGTTTAATAAATGTTTGAGTAGTAATTTTCAAAGTCTGGTGAGTAGGCGAGTCGGCGAAGGTTGTCGTGTAATGCAATGTAAGCGAATGCACCACCTCATATCATCTATCGGTAATGGTGGTAATGGGTATCGTGACAGGAAAAAGAGGGAAACGAAACAGGAGATTAGCAGCAACATTTTTTATATATAACAACACAAAATAATAAACGTAGCAAGCTAACATCATAGCAAAGTGGCGAAGCAATCAGCTTTGTAGCGGTTTCTAACGGTTGCCGTTGAGCAATCAGTTTCAAAATAGGAGGTTCAGATGCCTGGGTGATCAGTAATCGATTGCTGAAAACAGAATTTGAAAATTCGAAACCGTTCTCGAGATAATCGTGGGACAGACGGACCGACATCGTGAAATCAATAAACCTAACAAGCTAACAGCATAGCAAAGTGGCGAAGCAATCAGCTTTGTAGCGGTTTCTAACGGTTGCCGTTGAGCAATCAGTTTCAAAATAGGAGGTTCAGATGCTTGGGTGATCAGTAATCGATTGCTGAAACAGAATTTGAAAATTCGAAACCGTTCTCGAAATAGTCGTGGGACAGACGGACAGACATCGTGAAATCAATAAACCTAACAAGCTAACAGCATAGCAAAGTGGCGAAGCAATCAGCTTTGTAGCGGTTTCTAACGGTTGCCGTTGAGCAATCAGTTTCAAAATAGGAGGTTCAGATGCCTGGGTGATCAGTAATCGATTGCTGAAAACAGAATTTGAAAATTCGAAACCGTTCTCGAGATAATCGTGAGACAGACGGACAGACATCGTGAAATCAATAAGTGTCTTCGCAAGCTTCGCCACTTAATAATATAATCGAATGCAGAAGAAATTTGCGCCAAACTGTCCTGCGAAAGTAGACTACGTCTTCGGAAGAAAACATTGGTTATGACATCGTCATTATAACCGTTACAGCCCATCACAAGTCCAGTGCTGAACATAGAGCTCCTTCAAGGAATGCCACAATGCACGGTTCTGAGCCACCTGAAACCATCGACTATCTGTATCTTTTATCTGGTCGTCACTCTAGGTCGCTCACCGGTACGGGGCAAAGGAAAGGAACGGTAATCCGGATCCTCAGTGGGACACACCTCCACTGCGGACCATTTCTCGAGCAGCTGCCTCCATTGCATCCTGTGATGCTTGTTGCTGCCTGGGTCTAGCAAAACGATTCGAGAAACTTTCTTCCACATCGGTTATCGTTATTCGAGCCATCCGGGTTATTAGGTATTTACAGGAATGACAGTTAATTATGTGATTATGTAATTTACTTAAAAATAAACCTAGCAAGCTAACAGCATAGCAAAGTGGCGAAGCAATCAGCTTTGTAGCGGTTTCTAACGGTTGCCGTTGAGCAATCAGTTTCAAAATAGGAGGTTCAGATGCCTGGGTGATCAGTAATCGATTGCTGAAAACAGAATTTGAAAATTCGAAACCGTTCTCGGGATAATCGTCGGACAGACGGACGGACAGACATCGTGAAATCAATAAGTGACTTCGCAAGCTTCGCCACTTAATAATACGTTGATTATTAGTCTACGATTTTCATAAGAAGTAATATTTAAGTAAGATAATTTACAACAAATTACAAATTATGATACGAGTAGAATTTTCTCTTTGAAATTTGATTTGAGTGCACTAAATAATACATAAATCTTTATAATATATCCGGTCTACGAGTAATTCTAAGCGTAAAAAACAAGTTGCATAATGCGGCTCCAAGCTACAGAACAATAATCTAAGATACTTTGTAAAAAAAGTAAAAAAGTAAAGTTGCAGCTTATTTACGTCCCACTGCTGGGCACAGGTCTCCTCTCAATTCTGAGAGGGTTTTAGGGCAAGGAAATGTCCGCCGCGCTGCCCCAATGCGTGTTGGCGAACTTCACATGTCTTCGAAATATTTTTTTTTCTTATTTCTCAGACATGCAGGTTTCCTCACGATGTTTTCCTTCACCGCCGAGCACGTGGTAAATCAGCACTTAAAATTGCAATTAACAATTTCATTGGTGCCGGCGGGGATCGAACCCGGGTTGCCAGAGTACTGTGAACGACAGTACACAGTACTCTGGACAGTTTACAGCGAGCGCTAACCATCTGAGCTACCACGCTCTAGATACTTTGTACTAAAACTAAATTGTTGTAAAGCATAATTTTAGTATTACTATTGTGCAAAAATTTAATGTTCCTCCAAAGAAATCTTAACGCATTTATGTCGCGTTCTGTAATGTATTTTTGTTGCGTAAAGACATGAAATAATAAAGAAAAATGTGAATAGAACAAAATATATTGGTAAATCCAATTGGGCATACCTTAAGCGCAATAAAAAAATTACGTATAACATGATTATACGGAATTATTAAAGTAGTTTAAATACATTTCGACAGCACTATCGGCTTCAACGTCCTCGAAAACCATGAAAATGACACCCATGATGAAAAAATTGATACCTATTGCAGCCGCCATCTTGGATTTACATTTCGACAGCACTATCGGCTTCAACACTCTTGAAAACCAGAAAATGACACCCGAGATGAAAAAAATGGTACCAACTTCAACCGCCATCTTGGATTTACATTTCGACATCACTATCGGATTCAACACCCTCGAAAACCATGAAAATGACACCCAAGATGAAAAAATTGATATCTATTGCAGCCGCTACCTTGGATTTACATTTCGACAGCACTATCGTCATCAGCACCCCCGAAAACCATGAAAATGACACCAATAATGAAAAAATTATATCTATTGCAGCCGCCATCTTGGATTTACATTTCGATAGCACTATCGGCTTCAACACCCTCGAAAACCATGAAAATAACACCCATGATGAAAAAATTGGTACCTACTTCAGCCGCCATCTTGGATTTACATTTCGACAGCACTATCGGCTTCAACACCCTCGAAACCCATGAAAATGACACCCATGATGAAAAAATTGATACCCATTGCAGCCGCCACCTTGGATTTACATTTCGACAACCCTATCGGCTTAACTCTCTGGAAAACCATGAGAATGACACCCATAATGAAAAAATTGATACCTATTGCAGCCGCCATCTTGGATTTACATTTCGACAGCACTATCGGTTTCAACACCCTCGAAAACCATGAAAATGACACCCAAGGTGAAAAAATTGATATATTTTGCAGCCGCCATCTTGGATTTACATTTTGACAGCACTATCGGCTTCAACACCCTCGAAAACCATGAAAATGACACCGATGATGAATAAATTGGTACCTAATTCAGCCGCCATCTTGGATTTACATTTCGACAGCACTATCAGCTTCAACACCCTCGAAAACCATGAAAATGACACCTATGATGAAAAATTTTATACCTATTGCAGCCTCCACCTTGGATTTACATTTCGACAGCACTATCGGCTTCAGCACCCTCGAAAACCATGAAAATGGCACCCATGATGAAAAAATTGATACCTATTGCGGCCGCCATCTTGGATTTACATTTCGACAACCCTATCGGTTTCAACACCCTCGAAAAGCATGAAAATGTCACCCATGACAAAAAAAATATACTACTTACTTTTAGTACGTACTACTATTATTTATTCTGTGCTTTTAAATATTGTAATAAAAAAATCTCTTATTATTATTATAATCAAGTATTTAAGAAATTTGGTTATTCGAATATTGTGTATTTGTACAGCGATGTTTTTGAGCCGCTGAAAACAACCGAAACAATGTCCACTCACGACGGCGACTGAAGCCGAACGGAACTAAACTTAATACAAAGGTACTCTGTGAACTAAACTACTCTGTGGCTGTAGATCCCCATTTACAGAAACAATTTATATACGAGGCAAACAAATCAACGAAAATTTCGCCATTTTGGAGCCGAAAAAAATTAATTATAGCTAAACAAAACAAAATTACACTGCCATTTACATTCAGTGGCTTCCCACATGATAGATGAAGAGATTAAAAAATAGATTGAGTTAAACAATTGATATTTTCAAAAGTTATAGTGTTTACAAGCCACAGGGACATGATAAATCCACACCATAAGCCACTAAAACCCTTTTTTTTATTAAAAAATAGCAATTAATCGATTTAAAAAAATATTAATAAGTTCAACAATCATTTATCTTTCTAACAATGTGCTTTTTATATCATTTATATGTATAATATGATTGCTAGATACGATTTTATTCGATAAAATGTTGGAATTTTAATTTTTAGGCGATAGTAGAACATTACCTTGCGCTTTCGCTTAAGGTATGCAATATTTTTATTCAATATAGACTATAAGAATGCTTATTGAAAGTCATTAATGCTTTTGCCACTGGATTTTTGAAGTTTGGAATACACCTCAGCCTCAGCCCTGGGAAAAACCAACAAGAAACTCAGCGGGGCAATTTTTTAAAGTATTAATTTATACTCTATATTCTATAAAATACAAATAAAAAAAATTAAGTGTCTGTTTGTAATGTAAAAATAACAGCTTTTAACTCAATGCATATGCAATATATACGATACTAATAACAAAAAAAAAAAATTTTGTCTGTTTGTTTCAGCTAAGCTCCGAAATAACTGGACCGATATTGACGGTACTTTCATTGGCAGATAGCTGATGTTATAAGGAGTAACTTAGATTCATATTACTTTCATTTTAGAAAAACAATTAGGTTTCCGCGCAAAAAAATCACAACCCATGAAACCTAACCGCAATAAATTCTACGCGGACGAAGTCGCAGGGTACACCAATATAATATGTTGTGCAAGTAGAAACAGCATGGTACGGATTACCTCATTCACAAAGTTTAATAAGAATCATGTACTCTTTAATAGTAGATACAATAACATTTACAATTTATCTTGATAATTTTTTTAGGCTTTTGATAGATAGGTCGTGAATATTTACATGGTAAAAGTATAAAATACATTGCCCCATGAAGAAATCACTGACTTTAATGAATCTGGCGGTGTTATGATTTTGTACTTTTACCTTGGTATTACAGAATGTACATCACTATTATATAATGAAACTGTTTTCTTATTGTGTACATAAGGTAATCAATGGGGGGACCTAAGTTCAGCAGCAGACATTTGAGAGGCTGTAATGAATGAATATTTGCTAGGTTAGATATGCATGTGGGAGTGCCACTGAATCTTCGCGTCAACTGTACCTACTTCTGAAGCAAAACCAGTGGATTCAACAAGACTCAGCTCCTCCTCATTTAAAAACACACTGGTATTTACATTGGTATTTTTGTGTTTAACATTTCGTGTATTAATTTAATAATTTTCGTTTTATTACCGTTCAAAAGCAAATTGTTGACGTCAAACCATTGTACTAATTTTGATATTTAAACCTTTCAGAACTGAACATTAGTTATTCCCTACCAGGTGAGGTAAGTCATTAATATAAACTAAGAACAAAAAGGGGTCAAGAGTTGAACCAATAGATACTACCAACCTGGAAGGGTTACTCCCACTGATAACTGCTTGCGTTCTATTATTTTTAAAATGAGATTACAAATTTAAGCGCTATGTTCGTTACACCATAATGCTGTAGCTTCAAGATTAATGTATCATAGTCAACATAGTCGAAAGCCATGGAGAGGTCACAAAATATTCCTAAATAATTTTCTGAATTCTCCTGTAGATAAGACTGACCAGAGTTTATGATACCATGTTTCTGGAAACAGAAAAGCCTTTGTTCTTTTTCTCGTGATAAATGCGTCCCATATCTAATATATGCTAGGTTATAAGTGTGCTCAATTTTAAGCAAATCCTTTTAAGAAAATTTTGCTTAAAATTAAGCGTACAATTTTTGTAAGCAAATCAAATTTCGTTTATCAAATAATGTTATTTTCTTTCAAATATATGAATGTTTTGAATTGAAGTTCTTCAGACAGTCTATGTATTATTGAATATCAAACTTTCAAAACGTCTTCACAAATATCCCCATATAAACGAATAGTACAGATCAGTGTGGTGGAAGAAACGAGCTTGCAGACTCTTGTAGTGAAATCGAAATAAAAAGGTTACAGGTTTTGACCCTTGAACACTAAAATCGAATTTGTTCCTTAATACTGACTCTTTTCTTAAGAACCGGTGGTGCACGACAAGGGGTGTCAAACGAAATATCTCACGGGAATAATTGCTAGGCATTGCCATTTTTATCGATATATTTATAAGGGAAATTCACCAGTATTTTGATTATGACCTGAATATAAGTAATAATATGGTTTTTAATTATGGTTATTTGATTTAAGAATTCACTGCTTTATCCTATAGATGAAGAAATTACCTACATAAAAATTGCAAGCCTCAAAATAAGTGGTCCAGTGACAGAAAGCACTGACTAAATGATAATAATGTGATCACCAATCTGTTACTTCTCTTTCAATATACCGTAAAGGTCTACTGCTGGATGTGGAACTCACCCATTGTAGGGATAGCCACGCTTGTCAGGCGAATCGACGTTTTCTGTACCAAAAGTCTCGTTACTTTAGCATCAGGCTACTGCTCACCTCAAGGGAATGCGATCCCACGTGGAGCGGCTTTCGGAGTCACCTCCCTACAGCTACCACTCGCATAAATTCGACACATATGCTCCACCAACCAATACAACAGCAGATATACTCAAAAGGCTGTTATAAGATAATAATAATAATTCGCCATCAGAATTGGTGGTCCGTATTGGTATTTTACGACGTACGCCGTACGTATTGGAAGCCATAAGATATTTCTGGTATCTCCCAATGAAAATGGAAATGGGGTGATCGATTTTCTTTACGTCACCACTACACGGCAAATGATAATAACGTTCAAAAAAATAACTAGTTGATGCTTGGAAGTTACCTGATATAGGCACACGTAGACGGACTGAATCGGCGTTCCTGATGCGGTACAGCGCCAGCGCCACCACGTGCTGGCACCAAAAAATGTCGCGTGCCTCGCAGCTGCATGTCACGCCCGTTATCTTGCATCTAGTAACACCAAAGTAATAGCTTTTAATTAAGTTTATTTTTCATAGAATTAGTTAACAAACAAACACAGAGTTCGCCTTATGGTAAGTGGATGCTGTGGCCCATAGACATCTACAAAAAATATTAATTAAGGTTAAAAATGCAGAGGCGTTGTTGTCTTTGTAGACTGAGATGGATCTACCACGTAAGCTTTTTTACCTCGTATAAGTCAGTTCTTGACTAATATCCCATCACATGACATGTTGTGGTTTTGCTACGAAGATAGTTAATCGTCTCTGCGCAGCAAAAGCCACTTTTCACTTTTTCTTTCACTCGAGACAAATATTGTAATTGGATTGGAAGACACATGCAGGTTAACTATACCAATCTTTTTTTTATAGGATAGGGTGACAAACGAGCACACAGTCCACCTGATGGTAAGTGGTTGCTGTGGCCCATAGACATCTACATCTATCCTCAACTACAAATCAAAATGCAGATGCGTTGTCACCCGTGAGGACTAAGATGGAATGCCTCTTTTCCAGTAAAAAGGGTGCCGGCATGAAATACTGTCCCGCCTTGATGAGCACGCCAAGCTTTTTAGAGGCCAATTTGGCCTTCTCTTCCAAGTGACCACGAAACTGCACGTCACTCGATATGTCGACTCCGAGGATTCCGATACTGGCTGAAGCAAGAAGGGGAGTGCCTTGAAACTGAGGAGACACGACAAAGGGGTTCTTTTTAGCGGTAAACGCGCAAACTTGTGTCTTCTGAGGATTAAACTGGACTAGATTTAGTTTTAGTTTCCACTATACCGTTTGTTGTTGATATTCTATACATTCCAACCAAACTTCATAATGAATATAGTAAAAGATGTACGTGGTAGAGCCATGCTGCAGCTATATTAATAGTATAGTCGGCTCAACCGGGGAAGGACCACGCTCTCACAGAATACCAGGGTATAATGGCAGCTTGACAGTCTTTCGTATGGTGAGTGTAGAGAACCGGAGAACCTCTATTTTACTGGAAAAGAGGCATTCCATCTTAGTCCTCACGGGTGACGACGCATCTGCATTTTGATTCTTTATTGAGGATAGATATAGATGTATATGGTTCACAGCAACCACTTACCATCAGGTCACTTATAAAAAAAAACATAACGGGCGATGTCGCGCCTCTATGTTATTGTACGTATACGTGAGTTCTGGATTTTTTGTTCGCAATTTCGAGCAATGAAAGAATGTCGGAATTTCTATGTTGGGGAAATTAGAAAAGATAACAAGAACGTAGAACAAACTAACCTACTAACTCCGGAAATTACAGTAGGCCTTCGTTCAGCAGATCATCTTAAGAAACTGTTGCTTTGAGTTCAGACAAAAACATAAATATATTTCCTTCGCTACTGCAAAAGATAATATTCGCTACTGCGAAAATTATGTCGCTGCACACATTAGAAGCTATATATTTATAAGCATTGGACAGATAATCTAAGTTTTAAAAATTTTCATTCGGTTACTGCGGCTTTATACTTGGCAACACAATCGCGTGTAATGTTAATTACAAAAAATTGGCGAAGTGTGAACGCACAACAAAAGCCATTATGCTGGTGCACGGGTCCTTCACCGTAATAAAAGATTCTTTTTACAGCATTGGCCTGTTCTAACAATGGTCTTGGACCACTTGCTGTCTCTTTGAAAACGTTTTTCTTGTGTTTGGTGAAAATAATTTGACGCAACGGCGTATTATTATTCGGTAAGTAAAAGATGAAAGCAACATGGCTTCAATTTAAAAATAATTTTGAATAAAACAGTTACCGATGAGTTTTGAATTGTTTAATATACAGAAAATTACTCAAAGCAGAGAAAGAGGGAGGGAGGCGTTGCGGAGCCGCGGGTTTGAATCCCGCACGGAACAAGCGTTTTATTTTTATTTATAAAATTAAAATTTAAAACATTTGTCTTGTAATTTAAGGAAGTTATTTTTTTACTATTAAAGGCGATTGCTTGACTTATTCCACCCGATTGTAAGTGGCGATCCAGCCGAACACGGTTAATAATATATTTAGAGGGCATGATGTGAAGTCCTTTTAACACGCAAAGGAGCTGTGCAGCGAACTAACATTCTCACTCAGGGTCAGGTGTGAGAGAAAGTCTGTGCCCAGTAGTGGGACGTATATAAGCTGTAGCGTTAACTTACTAAAAATGGAGTATAAGCAATTACCTGTCAAAAGAAACTGTAACCCGATAGAGTCTTTCAGGCTCCGAGCAGGGCGGCACCGCGGCGGGGGCGCGCACAACTCCACTCAAGTGAAAACCTGTAAGGAAAAAGCAAACAAATTAAATACAATAGAGGCTGACACGACTAAATGATTTTTTTTTTGGTATTGATAATAACTGACTGACAACAAAAAAAAACAAAATCGATTTAATTTTGTCATATCTTTGTGATGTTTTCCTTCACCACCTATCAATTACTTTTTATAAAGCAGTTAATAAGCTTTTATTTTAATTAACTACAAGTTAACTGCTTTCGCTGTACGCCATGTATCGTATTTATTAATTAAAAGAAAAGTAAAAGTATTTTTATTATAACAACCGTCATCACTACAGCCATTCACAAGTCCACTGCTGAACATAGGCTTCCCCCAAGGAATGCCACAAAGCACGGTCCTGAGCCACCTGCATCCATCGACTTCCTGCATGCCTTACCAGGTCGTCACTCCATCTCGTGGGGGGTCGCCCTACACTTCGCCTACCGGTACGAGGCTGCCACTCGAGAACCTTTCTTCCCCATCGGTTGTCGGTTCTTCGAGCTATATGGCCGGCCCACTGCCACTTCAACTTACTAATCCGTAATCCGTTAATAACAACCGTATATACTTTCAAATGCATTTTATAAAAAGCTGTAAATTTCACATTACAAACAGACACCTATTTTTATTTATTTGTATAGATATTCAATAGAATATTGCATTTGCAATGGCATTAGTAAAAATTAAATACTACATTCCATGTTAAGAACTTCACTAATTTTGTGAAGTTACTTGAGTAACCCATTCACCAAGTTCAAACTTTCAACAAATTTTAGCCCTACGACCAACATAACACGGTTTATATTTACTCAACACAGCACTCTGGTTATGGTGTAATTCAAATTGTTCGATAGAGCGTTGCAGCATTTCAGGGTTATATCGGCGGTTTGCGAAATGCTATGAATCGAATTGTTCCGTGATTTTTTCTTATTTTAGACTCTCTTGAAGACAAATTCGGAAATTTCAATAGTAAGCACTCCACTAGTAACTCTTTTCACTGGACAGATAAGTTGGTGGTACTGTACAGGTATTAAAACATAAGCGAAAGTAAAAAAAAAGAAAACAATGACACTGATACTTAGATTTATATTAGTCTGTTTCATTAAAATAGTTGATACACAGGTTTAAACTAGAGTCTATTTCATTCAATAAAGAAGTGCCGCGGAAAATATGTGAACCACAAAAGACTATTACTCCCATGCGACCAAAAATTTTGAAGTATAGAATTTGACATCAAATGACAAATTTCGCGATAAGTGTGGAAACCTTAGTTTAGTTATATGTGGTAGAGCCATGTTGCAGCTATATTAGTAGTTGTAGCACGAATGGGTTAGCTCGACCGGGGAAGGACCACGCTCTCACAGAATAACAACGTAAAATAGCAGCTTAACGCTGCTGTGTTTCGTATGGTGAGTGTAGAGAACCGGAGACCCTTTTTACTGGAAACGAGGCATTCCGTCTTAGTCCTCAGTGGTGACAACGCGTCTGCATTTTGATTTGTAGTTGAGGATAAATGTAAATATCTATGGGCCACAGCATTCACTTACTATTGGATGAAATATGTGCTCGTTTGTCACTTATTGATAAAAATTCGATTTCAAAAATTGAAAAATTCGACCATAGTTTAAACCCGACATTATGAATAAATAACTATGTTTGTAATAAGACGATGTATGTTGTGAAACAGAATTTATACAGATTATTCTAAATTATGAACAAACTTCTAATTTATTTTATTGTAATTTTACAAAAGATATGTAGTCTTTGCATAATCTACGAGTATATCTACCGCCAACGCAACGTAATCGTAGGCGCAGCTTCTATACATAATGAAAATTGCTTCTTTATGCATTTCAAACGTATAAAATACCCATAAATCTATTTCCCTTTCTAAACACCATTCAGGCAATATTTTGTAAACCACCATTAGAAATAGTGTGTGTTTACTAAATATTTTACAACAGTTAATATTTAACGAGGTGCGACTTTAACCTTACGACATTTTAGATGACTTAATGATCCAGTAAAATTCGTGATAAATTCAGATCCACTAATTCTAATCGACACGACGACAATTACGAAACAATAACATGTCTGATTATTTTATTTTATTATTATAATTAAATAAGTCAGGTCGTTGTTTAAAAGGTATAATATTTTGTAAATGAAAATTAATTTAGATGCACTAACATAATTGATTTTGATTTTTCGCTTGCAGTGGCGGTAAAATTCTTATGAAATCCTTGATGCGCTACGAGACTGTCAATAGCCGAACCCTGTCTCTCCGAACTCATAGCTGATACAACTGACATTTAAAATAATTACTGGCGAACATTAGAACCGTGGGCGCAAGTGTTCGTTTTCGATTGATTCGATGATTGAGATCGAGATTATAACCACTTCCGCCTGTCGAAAGAAATATAATACGAAATATAAATTTATAACGGACTATGCCTATATCGTAGGAAGATTATACCACAGTATACTACTATATATTTACTATGATTATACTTTAATAAATTGGATAAGTTCGCTGTCCGGACCTGTTCAAAATATATATTTTTCAATTGATATCTAATATTTTAAACAAAATCCACAGTTTTTGTTTCATTTACCAAAAATGCAATTCTGTAGAATTTTATTGAATTTACTTTTTCTACTGACTTCAAAAAGGAGCCGGTACTCAATTCGACTGTATGTTTTTTTTATGTGTGTTAGCTCATAAGTTTTTACTGGGTGAACCGATTTCGATGATTCTTTTTTTATTTGAAAGCTGGTGCTTCACATGTGGTTCCATATAAATTTGATCAAGGTCTGATTAATGGTTTTTGAGTTATTCTTAATAATTTATGTTGAAGTCGGTTGTACAAAATTTTTAATTTTTAATTATATAACTACATATTTTATTTATTTGAAGCGATGGTTATTAAAAACTTGATATAATATTCATAGATTATTTACGTGGTAGAGCCATACTGCAGCTATATTAATAGTATAGTCGGCTCAACCGGGGAAGAACCACGCTCTCACAGAATACCAGGGTAAAATGGCAGCTTGACCTGTCTTTCGTATGGTGAGTGTAGAGAACCGGAGACTCTCCATTTTACTGGAAAAGAGGCATTCCATCTTAGTCATCACGGGTGCCGACGCATCTGAACTTTGATTCTTTATTGAGGATAAATGTGGATGCCTATGGGTCACAGCAACCACTTACCATCAGGTGGACTGTGTGCTCGTTTGTCACCCGCGTTTAGGACTTTTTTTTAGTAATGTAAGTAGCCGTGTAGTGGCGGTGTAAGTACATCCACCACCGTCACGTGCCGTGGGTGTCGTAAGAGGCGACGGAGGGACTAAACTGAAGATGGGCAGCAGCGTCTTCCTGATAACAATTCCAAATAATAATAACTGCAGCTGCCAACCCGCCTGTCGAGCGTGGCAACTGTCAAGAATCCTCCTTATGAGCCAATCGTTGGGCAGTTTGTTCAGCTGTGGATTTTAATGGAATGTAACGGTAACGGTATACATAGAATTATTAGAATCTAAAACGGTAAAAAATACAATTAAAATTTCTTAACACAAAATAAAGGGACTTTTGAAGTACCAAACTGATGTAATTGGAATCGCCAAAATGACAAAAGTAAATTCATCTATTGTTCAGCACAAAAATGAACCGATTTGTAAAATAATTTGTGCAATACTACTCAACGAAATGCGATCAAAACCCCATTCAATTCTATCGCAATTAGGGCAATCAGAACGGAGTTGCTCAAAATAATTTATCTGTGCTATTAAAAAGCAACGGTTCAGCGGTTTTTTTTATTGTATACAACACTTTTTTATAAATTTTCTTAATATTTAACATTTTTAATAAAATAACATCGCGCGAAAAGAAAATGGTGTTTTCTATTTTAACAGCCCTTTCCACCACAATAAATATTTATTTGAAGTAATTCAATAATAAAGATATAAAAGATGCTCCCTCAATAAATACATTTAAACGTAAGGTTGAGGCACATTATTTAAAATTACTTGATTAATGTTATTGTTTTATATAATATTAAAATTACCTATACTAGATTGTATGTATTTAACTGGTATAGTATGTATTTTTGTTTATATGTATATATATATATATATATATATATATATATATATATATATGTGTATATATGAAGTGTAAATATGTATAAAGTAACATATTTATATTATATTATTGAATAATATGTGAAAATAAGTTAAATTTTTTTTCCTCTGTTGCGGCTCTACCCTTAACTCTCACCACCCTACCAAAGGTTAGCTGGCAGAGAATGCCTTTTTGGCATTAAGTTCGCCTTTATACCAAATGTTTGTTTGTTTGAGTGCAATAAAGAATTTTCTATCTATCTAAACATCTATCATTAAAGTATGAAGTAGGTATTTCAATGAAAAGTAAAAAAATATTAAACATTCATTAAATAATTACAGCCTATCAAATGTCCACTGTTGAACATGGACCTCCTAATAGGATGATTCAGTCATAGTTGCCAAGCTTGGCAGGTATTTTTTTTTTATTATCTGTTGGTATCAGGAAGAAGCTGCTTTTTACGACCCCAAGGGACGATATGGGGTACTGGATATTCTCACGCCGCCACTATACAAAACGCGTAAAAATATGATCACAAATTGAATATTATACTTGTAATTCACGTTCACCTTTAAGTTTGAGCATGTAGGCGGAAACTGCAAAAAGAAGCCGTGTGTAGTGAAATGAAAAAACAAAGACGCCAGTGTTGGCACAGCTGCGTTTTTCGACTGGGGCTGTTTAATCATTTTCTTTTTATTAGGTTTCTTTGCAATAAGCCAATACTCTTTTTGATTCACACGGTTTTGGTTTTTACCGACTTCAAAAAAGAAGAGGTACTCAATTCGACTGTATGTTTTTTAATGTGTGTTTCCTCATAACTTTTTTCTAGGTGAACCGATTTTGATGATTCTTTTTTTATTTGAAAGCTGGTACTTCTCATGTGGTCCCATAAAAATTCGATCAATATCTGATCATTAGTTTTTGAGTTATCCTTAATAATTTCTATTGAAGTCGGTTGTACAAGATTTTTAATTTTACCTTGTCTAATTACAAAAAATGCGTTATGTGTTAAAGAAATAATAAGAAATCACCATAAATTCTATTACCAATATCAGCTTATCAAATGTTCACAGCTGAACATTAGTCTCTCTTCCATAGATTGCCTCATTGGTGGGATATTTGCCATACTTGCCACACGTTGCAAACCGGTTGGCAACCGCAGTTTTTAGGGTTCCTTACCCGAAGGGTAATCAACGGACCCTATTACTAAGCCTCCGCTGTCAGTCCATCCGTCTGTCCGTCAGCGGGCTGTACCACATGATCCGTAATAGATAGACAGTTGAAATTTTCACACAATGTGTATTTCTGTTGCCGCTATAACAACAAACATAGAAATAAATTAAAAATTAAAGGGGGCTCCCCTACTAGAAACGTGTATTACGATAGTACGGAACCCCTCATGCGCGAGTCCGACGATATTATGGTGAAGTGTAGATACATAATTTTAGGTATATAGAGTTCCTAGATCATACAGTGTAGTGGATATTCCTACACTGCCACTAAACAGTTAATATTAATGCCAATGATAATGATCCACGACTTTTTGTGCCACCAGGGCGTCGCCACCAGAAAGTGAGGTAAAATATTTGACAGATTTCATAGCGGGGACGTTAATTTGGTCAGAAAATATAAAAGTTATTGTTTCTTTCTGTACTATTAGCTATATTTTAAATTAATAACATTAAAAATAAATAAACCAAACCACAGATATTCATAAATATCGAAAAATTAAGAAAATAGTTAAAAATGTGAAAAAAAATTATGAGCAAACCATTGTTTTGTGTATTAATTAATAGAATACTCTAGAAACTGATAAACTTTTATTAAAAACCAACTTCACAAATAAATTACAATGTGTAACAAAAAAACTTTACCTCAGTGTCAACTAGCGACATCTGGTGAGCAGAAAAATATTAGTCCTCATATGTCTGTAATTTAGAAATAACTGCGTTATATTAAGATGTGGGGGTTATTTACTTAACATGCATAATCATTTCTAAAAAAAAATTTCTGTCTGCCTGTTTGTTTGTCCGGGATAATCTTCGACATTGCAGAACCGATTGTAATAAAAATTCATGAACTGATAGGGAGCAATACCGGAAGTGACCTGGGCTAAATTTTTACGAAAAACTTAAGACATTTAAAAAAACCGAACCATTGCTGGCTTTAATGTATAAATAACACTACACTTATAAACCTACCTAGGCGAACCGAAGGCAAATCGCTAGTATGTCATAAGAATAAGAAAGACTTTAAAATCTCATTTTTTTTCTCCGTACTGCATCAAAGTGTTCCATCTCAACGCGTTTGTACAAAATTATATCGGATACGGTTGGGTCTGAATCTAACAGATTCCTCTTGATTGCGTTAATATCTCAAAATGATGACAGCTTCCGCAATTAATACCTTACATTCTACACCATAAAACGAAAAAATAATAATTATGTAAAACAGGACGGCCCCAACTTCTAATACTGCCTGACCTCTGGAAGAAAAAAACCTGAAGGAATTGCAATTTGCAATGGTAATTCCAAATTAGATAGTTAGAACAACCATAAGTAGTAAATAGACAAGAGGCCATAGACCAGTTTCGTTCGGTTTTTTTTTATAGGATAAGGTGACAAACGAGCACACAGTCCACCTGATGGTAAGTGGTTGCTGTGGCCCATAGTCATCTACATCTATCTTGTATTACGAATCAAAATACAGATGCGTTGTCACCTATGAGGACTAAGATGGAATGCCTTGTTTACAGTAAAAAGGGTCTCCGGTTCTCTACATTCACCATACGAAACACAGCAGCGTTAAGCTGCTATTTTACGCTGGTATTCTGTGAGAGCGTGGTCCTTCCCCGGTCGAGCCGACCCATTCGTGCTACAACTATACTAGCTGCAGCATGGCTCTACCACGTATAAAATAATGTAGTACTTATTTTGTATGTTGTATACAAAATAATGGTCGTAGCTTTAATTTAACACTACCTGCCCTCTAGAAGATAACAGGGGTGAAGATTTACATGTATTTCGAGATCAATCTATTGTTGGCGTAACAAAGCAATGTTTATTAAATAAAACGCTTGTGTACACATACAGTAGGTCGACCTTGTAAGCTATCCAGGTCAGTGGCGAGGTCAAGGCAAGCTCTGCACCCATTGTGAACTCTACGTAGAGCATTGTTAAGGGAAATTGTTTGATTAACCTAAACTTATTGTATTCGGCTATTTATAACCTAAAAAGTATTTCGAATGTTGTTCTTATACTAAAATACCTCTTTCTATAACTAGAGTTAAAAATAGAATTTTAGTCATATGGTCGGCAAAAATCTTTATTCGCTACATACAAAATTAGTAAATACAATGATTCTAAAGAGATTGTATTTACTAACGACTTAGTTACCAGCGTACCTGGGGCCTGGAGCATGGAGCGGACTGCAAACTTTAGATTCATTAAAGAATTAATTTTAACAACAAAATTAAACTAATTTTAGATTCATTAAGATAGCATTGTTATGACTTCCGATAAGTTCCATATAAGACATAATAGTAAGATCTATGAAATATAGCAAACATGCGAAATGTGCATTATATTGATAGAAATGGGACTTGAAATTAACACTATTACCATTTTCTTGACATCCCATTTAATACTTGTTTCTATTTTACTGCCTCTAACATTATGTTCTTGCGTTCTTTCGTATAATTTATGTTTTTTTTTCCTTGTTTTTTTTTCTACAGACATTTTATATTGGTGGCACAATTTTCGTAAATTTATTACACACAGAGCGTGAAGAAACAATTTACGCTATTTGATACGTAATTTGTCTTCCACTCTCTATTACTTATAAACTTTAGTGACACGTAGAGCGTATACAAAAAAAAAAGAAAAAAAATAAATACTAATAGCAGTTACAGCTGCGTACTACAATTAACATAGTAATAATATAGAAATTTTACATCGGTGATTAACAATAGATATACAATGAGTAGTAATAAAAGATAACAAAATGGCAATAAAACAAACAATAATAACGAGTACATCTTCTTAGTCTATATAACTACAAAAACTAGCAGATAAATAACAAAAAGGAATACAGTAATGAAAAAGAATAGAAAGACATTCTAAACCTTATATATATCTTTAGTTTATAATTATTTTACGTATAATTTATGTTATGTAACTGACTGGGCGAAATCCATGAAGCTAATACTTTGTATTTGCTTCATGGCGAAATCACACTAAAATAACAATGAAGTGGTCAGCGGGCTGTTTATTTGTACAAAAAAATGTATATAATTATAATGGGGTCTATACACCATCGGCCATGATGAACGACTGCTAGCGATCACGATCGTGTATAGGGCATAATCGCCTATAATTGTCCATGATCGGTGATAATCGAACGTAAGGGTCGCTATGTCGATTTTTCAGACAAACATAGGAAGTTCGGTCGTGATCGTGCGCGCGTATACATGATCGCTGATCACTCAGTTTATATTTGTTTACTGTGAGGGCACGTGCTATTTTGTCTTAGTTTCTTTTTAGGTAATTAATTTACGTACAATAAAATGTCGGAGACGAAGTCGACTAATGACGAAACATTTAAATTCATCAAATTGTATCAAAATGAACCCGCAAAATGAAATGCTCGACACACACGGTCAGTTAATCTGATCAATTGGCCTGATAGTCTGATCGGTTAAAACGGATGTAAGCCAAAACTATTTACCGACTGACTGGTTAACTAACTAGGTAACTTCAAAGATTTCACAGGTCACGATCAGTTTTTGGATGTAAGTCAGTTCAACTGATCAGTTTAATTGACCGTGCGCCCGTAAAAACCGTTGCTTGCCGTCAGTTAAAAAAAAAATCAACTTGAGATTTCACAGGTCACGATCAGTTTTTGTATGTACGTCAGTTCAACTGATCAGTTTAATTAACCGTGCGCCCGTAAAAAACCGTTGGTGACCGTCAGTTAAAAGTTTCAACTTAAGATTTCACAGGTCACGATCAGTTATTGGATGTACGTTAGTTCAACTATCATTACGCGCACCGAGGGTTCCGAACAAATCCGTAGGTATAGAAGTTTAAAATTATTAAAAATATTTTTATTATATGATGTAACTAAAAATTTATGCTTTTCGCAATTTTTCCTTTATCTGTGCTATAATACGTTGCTTCGTGCCAAATTTTTAGATTCTCAGTTCACGGGAAGTACCCTGTAAATTTTGACTTATGATTCCCTTGCGAATATCGAAAATTTGCGGCATAAACGGCTGTATCTTTTGATTGCGTTGGCTTAGAAGTTTGATTTTTTCACAGCCCCAAGGGACAGTAGACTTGAGTATTTGATATAAATTTCAGCTTGATACCTCTACGCGTTCTTGAGAAAAAGGGTCTTGACAGACAGACAGACAGACAGACAGACGGACAACAAAGTGATCCTATAAGGGTTCCGTTTTTTTCCTTTTGAGGTACGGAACCCTAAAAAAGAACAAGTGGATAAAATAATGATTATCTTAAATGTAAATAAGGCCACATTAATAGATCTCATCCAGGCGAAGCCGGGGCGAGGCGCTAGTATAATAATAGTATAAGTATAGTCAAAAGACTTACTTTTGTTTATTGACAATTTTTGAAAATTTTAAAATATTAATATTTTATTGAAACATTTAAAATTAACACATTGGTGTAAGTTAAACCTTTAGAAAGTTGATTCAAATAACAAATTTAAACAAGAACCACTTTCGCTCAGTTATTGGCATACCGATGAAACATATTTCACGTTTTACGACTAGGCTTAAGTGAAAATAAAATTAAAATATCAATAAGTAGAAATGTGATAAGCATAATGTATAGAATGTTCACAAAATAATATTATGGGCTAATGCTAATATCTATACAAATAAATAAAATTGAAGTGTCTGTTCGTGATGTCAAAATAACAACTTTTTACTAAATGCATATGAAAGTATGTATACGGTACTTATAACAAAAACACAATTGTTAAAATTTTTGTCTGTCTGTTTGTTCCGATAGCTAATGTTATAAGGAGTAACTTAGGCTACTCTAATTAAAAAACAAGAGTTAGGATTCCGCGCGAAAAAATTAAAACCTAAAATTACACGCGGGCGAAGTCGCGGGCAACAGCTAGTACGTAATAAACTTAGGTTCAATTTTACTTTCTTTAACTTTTTTTAATTATCTCTAATATTCGGACTATGTAAAAGTAGAAAATGACTTTTTTTTTTAAATTAAAATAAAATAACAAGTGAACGCAGTTTACAAAATAACCAAAAAAGTTTCCAAAAGCAAAGAAATCTTTGCAATAATGCATAAATTTCGTATATAAACTGTTTTCAAAATATTTTTGTTGTACCATAAAATTATAAATGGGCATAATGGAAATTTTTAGTAAAACGAACGTAGTAGCGTGGGCTAGCCTCTTAGTTTTTGTTAACGACTGTACTTGTTAGAGTTCTGACGCTTATAATTTTTGTGTGCGTTTTTACTGTATTTTTGTGGCTATCTACCGCAATGCCAGCATTTTATTGTTCTTTGTTTGAATTTTTTTTTCAGAATAACAAAGGCGTAATGTCTGATGACCGTAGGTTTTGATTTTTATTGCCTAAATAAAAGTAATTATTTCCAATTTTTTGTTATTTGTTACAATTGTAGCTATAGCTCTTAAATTCAGGATAATTTTTTATTTTTATTTTATCATAGATACATAATTATTAGCCCTAAAGTAACCTAAAGTAATTAAATCAAGGATTGAAAAGGTAAAAAGGTAAGAAATCGGTACTTAGCTATTGAGCGTCACTGATACTAGGACCAGCACCCATACCAAAATCTAAATGAGAATCGTTAGGCACCTTAATTCTACCGGTAAACGAACCCAACAAGTACTAACTTCATTTATTTCATTGAATTCTTAAGATTATACTTTCGATAACATTCTGTAATAAGCTTCAATCGTGTACCTGATACAAAAATAAAGATAAACTATAACGCCACGAATGCAGCGCCATTTTGAAACCGATACCTTAACCAGAACCGAAACTGTACCGAAAAGTGCAACTTGTTTGAAACCGGTTTTCAATTCCTGGTTTAAATACCGTTTAATTGATCAGAACGATCGGTCGACCGGAAATCATAATTGCAGCACTTGTCGTTCTATTTATCTTTAAAAAAGTAACAGTAGAAATGAAGGCACTTAAATTATCTCATACAGCACAATATTATTATTCACTTGAATTTCTACAGAGTTCAAATCAGATGGCCCACTTTTAAAGCGCACAAGGCGCTTGTGTGAAGCGACTTAACCGGTTTGTTTACATTAATCACAGCGTGCTGCTGAATGTGTGCGTCTACGTAACGTTTCGTTGTGTGAGTTATATATTTACGTCACTTTGTTTACATCCGTCTTGGTGTGCGTCCGGTATATTATGGAACTTAAGTCGATTGCGCAGTAAGTTGACCAATCGTTACTAACTCTTTACGGACAATCCATCAGAAAGTCGCTTGACTATGACTAGTTTCTGTGAGGTTAATGATGTTAGCCTATACGGCTCTTACAGGTTAATCGAACTCAGAGCAATAAAAAGGGGGGGGGGGGGATTATTTATTTTGAGTGGGATAATATTGTGTTCAGTGATCACATCAACATCATATATTCCTTGATGTCGCCGAAAACCGCAACATGACGGGTTCAGAAAGTCGCTTATTTAACTACATCAGTATAATAGGGAAAAATATGCTTAAATATAGTACACCAAATTGTCAATAATTTGTCATGGTCATGGGACATACAATTCAGAATGGTACGGACGGCTGTCTTAATAGTCATTAGTTTAAAGAACAGCTAAAATCGTATGCATAAGAATTCTACTAACAAGTTAATACATAATATTATGCATTCACAATGTGCGTGCTGTCCACACGCGGTGGAAGTGAAATCTTCGGAAAAGGAGACCGATATAAAAAGAAACACTGTATACGGTGTTCGTTCTCATTCTCTCGCAGGCTATTTTTTTTTTATAGAAAAGGGGGCGAACGAGCATGCAGCTCATCTGATGGTAAGTGACCACCGCCGCCCATGAACAATCGCAACCCCAGGGGAATTGCAGGTGCGGTGGCGGGCTTTTAGAAAGGAATAAGCTCTTTTCTTGAAGGTCCCTAAGTCGTAACGGTCCGGAAAAATCGCCGTTGGTAAACAATTCCACAGAGAAGTTGTACGAGGAAGAAAACTCCTAGTTAACGCACAGTGGTGGACCATCAATTATCCAGATGGTGATGGTATTGTGAATTTTGACGCGATGAGCGTTCGTGAAATTCGGCGGCTGAAATTATTCCGAAGAATTAATCCGAACAATTCCTCAGAGCACTACCCGTGGTAGATTCGACAGAAAATGCAAAGGAATGCAACATCTCTATGTGGCGTCAGTGAATCGAGCCGATCAGAAAGAACTCGGCCGTTGATTCGAACCGCTCTGCGCTGGATGCGGTCAAGTGGAAGGAGCTGGTACTGAGGTGCTCCGGTCCAGAGATGAGAACAGTATTCCATATAAGGCACTTGGGCTTGTCTCGCTCTGCGGAGCACGCAAAGCTTTTTAGAGGCCAATTTGACCTTCCTTTCCAAGTGACCACGAAACTGCACGCTATTCGATATATCGACGCCGAGGATTCCGATGCTAGCTGAGGCAGCAAGAGGAGTGCCTTGAAACTGAGGAGATACAACAAAGAGGTTCTGTTTAGCGGTAAACGCGCAAACTTGTGTCCAAATCCTATACATGTGTGTATATATTTGTAAATTTTAGTGTCGCTTCAAATCTCAACGATTCTAAAAAGTTTTCACTTCAAACTATTTGATATGGTTCGTCCCAAAATAATACTTTCATTACATGGTTACCTTAGCGCAATACGTCACGTGGGTAAGAAAGGCACGTGCGCGTGTGGGTGTGTTCGCGTGCCGACGTGACGTCATGTCGTTTCGTCACGCGACACGCTGGTGTGCGTTTGGCGACGTACCGAATAAAGTAGTGTGCGTACCGCAGAGCCGTCAACTCAATGTTACATTTTTGTGACCTTAACCGTCAGATATTTTGCAAGAATTGTCGTTTACGTAATTATACTGCTTGTTTTATACTATTTATAAAAAACAGAAAACTTTAATACAATGTTATTTCTTAACAAATAATGTTTTAGCAATGTATTATTAAGATACTAGTTTCATTTCTATTAATCCATTGGAACTTGGTCATTCACTCTTTTTTTAATTGCAAGATAATTTAACAGGAATAAAATATTGCAATAATCTTTTGGACGAATATTATTTGGCTCGAATTCCGAACAAAACAAGAGCAATGCTGCAGCGGCGGACATTTTGTTTGGCCTACGGAGCCGTGCCTTTCACAAATAGTGTAAAATTAAAATTTTTCATTGTTCCATGTGCTTTTCATGTATAAGTATAACCATACAGAAATTATATAATTTAGTGTAAAAATAAAATATAAAAAGAAATTTAATTCAAATGTAAAGGATAGAGGTACATTATTATATATGTATTTAAAGAGTTAGATAGATGTATAATTTTAAAATTGCTAATTGTTATTAGTAAATAATTAAATCATTAAGTAGGATCTACAGCTTCTCTTAAGAAATATTGATTTGTCTACATTTCGTGTCTAGATTCCCGCAGACCCGCAGACTGCCACGCACTAACTAGGTACATATATAGTTTAAAATACGTAAGTACGGTAATATACTTAAAATACGTAAGTTTATAAAAAGAGTTTTAATTATTCTCTATCGAAAATATCGAAATACGACAACTTCTTAATTATCGAAGCGAAGAACCCACACATATAAAGATTCGTATTAACCACTAAACCATTAAAGGGTACAAATAATGTATTATTGTCATCTTAAAATTAAAATTTTATTATTTATATGTTGATTTTATAAAGATATTGATTGGGAAAGATATTTAAAAATAATAAGTGTCGCCATTATGAACGAAAGGCGCGCAATTATTTTTGGACACAGTGAAAGGGGGAGCCGGTTGTTTGCGCACAAGTTAGTGTTGGAGCGTGTGGGAACATCTGCGACTGTTGCAAATCTCTCCTGGGGGACACATCGCAAGCAAAACGACGAACGTAAATTTTCGCTAAGTGTGGATATAATGTGTTAAAATATTTACGTTAAATTTTAAGTCAAAATAAAACAAAAGAAGAAGGGCTTTCGTACAGCATCTTTCATTTTGTACGTGGGCCACGATAAAGGTATGTTGACCATTTCACTGTCCCGTGAGTCATATTATGAACATTTCAATAGTTTTACTATTGTGTCTTTTACGCGGACGGGGAAGTTGTTATGGTAGGAGCACGAATGAGCCGGCTTAACCGGGGAAGAACCACGTTTTCACAGAATACAAGCGTAAAGTACAAAAGTAATGTGCTTGTTACTCCTGTTTCGTATGGTGAGAGTTAATATTTACAAATAATGGATATCGTATAACTACAACATGTTATTTCATAGAACTCTGTTTGCTACATAAGGATTACAGTGATAACGTTTTAAATCATAAATCGTAGTACGTGAGGGTAATATGGTCATCGGGTTTATATGATCACTTTCTTATAACTCAAAAACTACAGCATTGTTTGTATAGATGGTTTTGTGATGCGATGGCTCTTCATCAGTCAATCAAATAATAAAGGGTCAAAAGTTACATTATAGTAAATATTTTAGTCAATTTTAATATTGTGTAGAGCAGTTACTTTTTTTAAGTTTATTTTTCGAAGTGTTCCCAGTTATTGCCAAAGGTTGTTTGCTATTTTTTTCCTCATATATTTGTTAGGTTATAACTGTAGTTCGTCAATTTTTTAAGTTTGTCATGTTAAAAATTCAAATTTGATATTTATTAACAATTTAATTATTTGAAATATCCTATTTTGAGGGAATCGATGGTTAAATGTTTTAAATTATTTTTGTTATATATATACAGCACATTATAAAAAGTTTTGTGAAAATCGCAAGTGTTTTTTTGTTTTTCGGGTTATCTTACAATGTATTTAATGTAAGTATTTAAGGTAAGACATTAATTTTCGTCTTTTTATAACTATTGAAATAAAAATATTTGTGTTTTTAGTAATTGTATACCACTTTGTGTTTTTGTCTCCGTCCTCCCCCTAATTTTGGTTTTATAGTGCGGCAAAGCTTAAGGTGACCATATTATCCTCACGTACTCATATCCCATAAGGGCGTGGCTCTCTTGCAATCGAAATCGGAATCGGAATCAAACGCACCTGCCGTACACAGGTGACGGAAAGCTATTAGCACTAACACGGAGGGTGAACACGCATTGTTCTAAAATAAGAAATAACGGGCGAGGCGCCATCTTTTCTCCTATACGGGAAATTGACTTTTGCCTTTCAAACACGTCCGAAGTGCTAGAAAAAAAAATTAAACTTTCGAGCGTTTTAATGCATAAAACATGATCTTATGCTAAATTTCAGTTTAACTTAATTAATGGCTAATGTTTTCTTATATTTACGCGAATACATGAAACATGAAATTAATAATTTTACGACACTATTTTACTGCACCCATGGTCAGTGGGGGTGGGGTGGGGATTAGCCCTAAGACTAAAAAAGCCAAATTTTAACAAAGAATATTAGAAATAAGCATCACTTCACGCATACACGGGTACATTCCAAAATTTGAACAGTTATCAAATGTGTTAATATTATGATTGTACTAAGACCACTAAATTAATTAACAAATATTGTATATTATGTTATGTAAATAAATATTAACAAATACCACTTCATTATTTATTGATTACTTGCGATTCGCCCGGGCCAAGAGTGATTTCTGGACATCGGCAACAGCGCCACGTACTATGTCCAACTAAGAAACATCCAGGTGACCCCATAAGTATCCCATTGAAATTTCATCAAAATCGGTCAAGCCGTTTAGGAGGAGAAGAATTACGAACACACCCGAAATTTTATATATAAAGATATTACGCTATAGCGAAATACGAGTTCGGTAGTCGGCACCAATGAAATTGTTATTTACATTTTTTATTACCGTGTAGTGGCGATCTCGTGGGAGACGACAAAGGAAAATTGAACAGTTTTAATGTAAGATTTTTTTATTAAATAAGTGCGACAAACGGGCACACAGTCCACCTGATTGTAAGTGGACGTTGGCCCATAGACGTCGACATCTATCCTCGATTAAGAAACAAACTGCAGATGCGCTGTCACCCTTGAGGACTAAGATAGAATGCCTCGTTATAAGTAAAAAAAGGGAAACACAGCACCATTAAGCTGCTATTTTACGCTGGTATTCTGTGAGAGTGTGGTCTCACCCCGGTTGAGCCGACCCATTCGTGCTACCACCATATCATAGCAGCAGCGTGGCTCTACCACGTATAAAATACACTACTACTATCTAATAAAGTACGTCATTGCCTTACAAAGAGTATTTACATATAAGGCGGAAATGACAAACAGGATTGTCGTTAAACATCAACAATGTCGCAGGCGAAGTTCAGTTTTACCCGCTTGGCAGCTGGCATCATTTAGTGTTCCTTGTTGCTGACGTGAAAACCCTCCCTCGGCATTCCAATGTTTAATTAGTTCGTCGGTTAATACCTAGTGTAATTATCGTGAGTTAAGGGAGCTTAGAGTAAATAAGAGTAAACTTTACATCTTATTAAAGTCCACTGGTGAACATACCTCCCACATAGACTGTGTCATAGGAGGGATATTTGCCATAGTTGCGTCGCCAGGCGAGCGGGTTGTCAATCGTAGTTTTTTTTTATTCGTTATTAGGAAGACGCAGCTGCTCACTGTCGCCTCTTACGACACCCACGGAATGATATGGGCTTGTGGATATTCTTACACCACCACTATACGGTAAATAATAGTAAGTTTAAGGATAATTCATCATCCCCTATTAAGAATTTTTGTTATAGGATAGGGTGATAAACGAGCACACAGTCCACCTGATGGTAAATAGTTGCTGTGTGACCCATAGACATTATCCTCAATAAAGAATCAAAATGCAGATGCGTCGTCACCCGTGAGGACTAAGATGGAATGCCTCTTTTTCAGTAAACGGGTCTCCGGTTCTGTACACTCACCATACGAAACACTGCAGTGTCAAGCTGCCATTATACGCTGGTATTCTGTGAGAGAGTGGTCCTTCCCCGGTCGAGCCGACCCATTCGTGCTACAATTATACTACTAATATACCACGTATAAAACTTACAGCATCCAATAAATTACGTAAGTACCCGAAACCGGTGAGAGAATTTTGGTACTTCGATCGCTCTAGTTAGCTAGCTATTCTCCTTTCAACGTAAAAAGTTACGGATTAAAATAATAATAGGATAGTAAAAATTTTGTTTCTTTTTTTTTATAGGATAAGGGTGACAAACGAGCACACAGTCCACTTGATGGTAAGTGGTTGCTGCGGCCCATAGACATCTACATTTATCCTCTATTACAAATCAAAATGTAGATGCGTTGTCACCCGTGAGGACTAAGATGGAATGCCTTATTTCAAGTAAAAAGGCCTCCGGCCACCTGCACTCACCAAGCGAAACGCAGAGGTAAACCTCTACTTCACGCTGGTTTTCTGTGAGGTCGTGGTACCACCCCGGTTCGAGCTGGCCCATCCGTGCGACAGCAAAAGCTGCCGCGTGGCTCTACCACTGTTGAAATTGTTTCACTGTTTCTATATTCCGTACATCAGTCTGATGGTAGATAGACAGTGGTAGATAGATAGGCTTATCATCATCTAACAGTGGCATGACCTCGGGTGAGGATGATTACCGTGCGGTTTCTGAAAGCGTGTGGGCAACTAGTGCTACCAGTAGAAGCTGTTGAATTTATTATTTTATGGTGGCATTTCTCCCGGGGGTGGAGCAGAAATGTAGTGGTGTTAGTCCTGTTTTCGAAACATAATATCAGAAAATAAAAAATATTCAAATATGAAAATTGATCGTCAGTAGCCTAATGGCAAGGCGCGGACCGCGAATTCGAAAGGTCGTAGGTTCGAATCCGCCATCCGACTACTGTCGTGAATCACTTCTAATTTTAAGCTTACCAGAAGTGGTTAAAGGGAATATAAGTAATATTTAATAACGTTACTAGTATTTAAAAAAAAACAACTCACATGCGGACTCCCACAACTTCCAGCCTCCCGAACATGCCAGATTCCAAAAAGGCCAATATTTCATGTGTCTTATTGAAAATCACTCAGCGAGCTGTGGAGAGCAATGTTATGCTTATTGCGTCCGTCTGTTAATATAATATCCGAAGTAGAACTAGAATAAACGGGTCAGTAAGTGAAGTGGCAATAGGCCAGCCGTACATAGCTCAAACGACCGACAAGCAATGGCGAATAAACATTATGGAATGGCAGGCAGCCTCCTATCGACAAGCGAAGTGTAGGGGGGTGTGTAGGGTAACCCCACTAGGTGTTTACTACTGGATATGGGCTAACCAACCCCGTTGTAGGATTTGCTTCAAGCACCAACTTAGCAAACGACTATATCGCTATATGAAATAGATTGCAATTTCAGAGGTATCGCACCTTTAACTCTGCTCCTTGCCGTTGGTCTGTGTATTTTACGCCTAGCATGAACGACATCTCCCTTTTTTTGTAGAATATCCCATGGTCGTCTCTTACGACACCCACGGGACGAAATGAGGTCATTGAGAGTCAGAGGTGTTAATTATATATTTATTAATAATGTTTTGTGTCGAAAGAGTGTGTGCCATTTCATACTTTTAAAATACATATCTCAAACCATTTGGTTCTAAACGGAACTAGAATGACTACAAAAAATTTAAAAAGTTTAAAAAATTACTTTGAGCACGCTTAATAAACGGTGGAGCCAGCCCTACTACTCTTGACCGCTTTTTTGTGACCACATTGCAGGTACGCATTAAAATGGCGACGCTACCCACTGCAACCGCTCCCGATGTAAATGACCCCACATTAGCTGCACGTTAAATAATATCCGGACGGACAAATTTATTGCTCGCAAGTGCTTTCCACAATGGTGTGCAGGGAAGTGAATAAAAAAAACACAAAGTACGTTCGCTTGTATGCGGGCCAGATGTGTACAGGTAATAAATTCACCGGACATGGCCGTTACTGATTATGTCGTTAGATGTCAACTTCATTACCATACCAATGCAGGTATATCTTATCGCTTGTAATTATTTAAGAGGGTAAGCACAGTATAAAACGTGAGATCGCATATAAAATAGTTTGTTATCAGTAGTTTTGGGTTTTTCAAGAAGCTGTCGACATTTATATAACAGATAAAATGGTAATTAAAATGTGTACAATTACAATTTGAAAACTTTTAAAGCCTGAACGCACTTAATCGGCAGGACTCGGCGGACTATTCCATGTATCACAATGATGAATAGATGTATATTCATACCAATGGAAGGTTAACAGGTTGTTACTTTATAAAGATAAGTAATATTAACTTGTGCCTAGCGTACGCAATTTGCACGTTCAATCTATAAGCAGGCTCTTAAACGTTCAAAGCGGCTGTCGACTTCATTAAACAAAGGAAGGGAAGCTTGAGGAAGTTCATCACATTTGGCACTGTCTCAATCACTATGATATTATTTTGTTACATCCCTTTAAGGATTTTAATAAGTATTTAAATACTGTATTTATATGTACTCCTAAAAAGTCAGTAAAATGTAATATACGCTTTATTGTGCTCAAATTACTGTTTGTCCTAGATTTTGGAATTTTTTAGTTTCCATTTTACACAGCACGGAAGTAGGGTTTCCCTCACTTTGTACATGAAATATGACGATCTATCGCTGGAATCATGCTTCTGAGAGGACCTGCCATTATCTCCTATCTCCAATCTATGCGAATTTTTTGGTGTAGCAATTTTTACGACACACTATATCTCACTATGTAATAATATACTACACGCGATACCTGGGCAGTCGTGTTATCAAGTAATAAGTCAATAAATATGACGATTACATTTATGTATTTAATATAACAATATTCTTTGTTATATAACATGTATCATGTTTTATAGTAAAAAGTAGACATGGGTAACACTGCGATGCGACGCGCAATTACCCTAACTCAGTTCACTGCGCTGATGTGTTATCTCACTTCTTCAAAATGTATTTGCGCACAGCGCAGGACTGGGAATTTCGAAAGGTCTTAAGGTGTTGTTATTTTATATTATTTTTGTAAACTGCAACTCCGGGAAATGTAAAAGGAGTGATACAGAGTACCTAATATGTAGGTAATATTTCTTTTTTACATTTTATTTTATTGGCCACACCTTTTTTATTTTGACAATGGCCGAGTTGACAGAGATGTTTAAAATTTGTTGCGCTATAACGCAATTTTGAGTTAACACAATAAGCCAGCGCAGTATCTAGTGGTCTAGAAAAAAGATGTCAAGAAACCCATGTCTAGAAAAAAAGAAAAAATAATTCCACAAAAGACCAACCTTCACGGATAACAATTCTGACTGTGTGGTGAAGAAAAATGCATCGAAAGTTTCTGCAGTATTTGCAGCACAAGAGTATCAGATCCATGCGCGGCTATCAACTCTTACCAATACCACTGGGCGTGGTAATGTGGACCTCATGGACAGTTCTTTGAAGAAATTAACACTTCTAGAGTCTAGACACGTTCTTGGTGCATATCTCAGCAAGCGTAAGAAAATTATTTTGATAATATATTAGTAATTAAAATTACACTTAAATACATCTTTATACATAATTTATAACCGTTTGCTTTTAGGAAGATATTTTGATAAATCTTCTTGTTTCTTCTTTATGATACCCGTGAAAGTGTACAGCTGTACACTGTGTTCTTTCATTGTGAGGAGGGTTCGCCTTAAACGTCACGCTTGGCAGCGCTTTGACCTTGCTGCTCGTCATGGGTCTGAGTATTTTTTTTTCTCTTTGTTTGGCCCACCTTTATTCATTTTTTAAAGTTATAAAAGAAGTAAACAGTAGGTCTGTACCTATGAAATTGCTGTTAAACAGTACTGGCCTGAGAGCCAGTACAAAATGCCTTTCAAGAATTTGTTGCCTCCCGTCCAGATGAAGGGCATAAATAAAATGCCACTGCGTTGGCAAATGCACCGATAGCATGGGTGATTACTTTGATTAATAGAAATAACAGTTATAAAAAAAAATTAGGTTAACTTCTTTCATAAAAAAACGGCAATTTCATAGGTTACAGACCTAATAATATTATCGGTGTAACGTATCTTGACTCAAAAAATTAATAGATTATTGAAATGGTTACGTCCAGTGGTAGACTGGCTGAAAGTTATGATAGTACAATAAAATTTTGCATAAAATTAGCGCAAAAAATGTTAAGCATTGGACGGATTTCATTATTTATATAATACGCAATATCTTGCCTCAAAATGATGTTATTTATAATTACTAAATCAATCGACGCGCGTTTACACGCGTAGCTGTTACGTCAATCCATTTCTCAGACAAACTGAACTCGAGTATTCGAGCGTAAACACTGTTGTGTATTGAGTATTGACTGCGGGTTCATTGTCTTCAACGTAAACAGTGTGAGAGGTCTTGGATACTGCCTAAACAAGATGGCGACTGAAGAATGTGGGTGAATGGTTCCTTATTTAAAAATAACCTTAAAGCTTTTCTTTTGCATTTTAGACAACTGAAACATTTACCAGATACCACCTAAATACCTTCAATTCATCTCTTTTTAACACTTATATAAAATTAAGCGCGCAAAAACGCCACGCATAAAAATCGACGTTTCGCACTCAACATCCAAATAATACCTAATAGATCGTTGCTATTATGTTCAAATAGCCCTGGCTATGGCTTTCCTCATCGATGCGAATTACAGAACCCAGAACACGGCTAAATAATCTCACCTTGTAATTAACGGTATAATTTTATTTGATTACTATTTACTACCTTTCAGCTGGAACCAGTGAAATTGGTGTTTGAAATATTGGTGTTAATTTACATTCAGGTGAGAAAATAGACGAGTTTGAGTAAAAAAAGAACTTTGAGAATTTTTTTTTATAGGATAAGGGTGACAAACGAGCACACAGTCCAACTGATGGTAAGTAGTTGCTGTGGCCCATAGACATCTACATCTATTCTCGTTTGCGAATCAAAATGCAGATGCGTTGTCACCCTTGAGGACTAAGATGGAATGCCTCATTTCCAGTAAAAAGTGCCTCCGACCACCTGCACTCACCAAGCGAAACGCAGAGGTAAACCTCTACTTCACGCTGGTATTCTGTGAGGTGGTGGTACCACCCCGGTTCGAGCCGGCCCATCCGTGCGACAGCAAAACCTGCCACGTGGCTCTACCACTGTTAAATATATACGTAGACTGCCAACACAATCCGCCGTCAGCAGATTCATATTTGGTCTAAACTGAGAAATGAGAAGAGACCTGTGCCTGCAGTCTCGACATAGATATCGATCGCCTAACAACCTATATCGGTTGTTAAGTCATAACAATCCTAATATAACAATATTTGGTAGTCTCTACAGTCAAAGTTATCAATTTAATAACGTTACCGTAACCACATTATTGAAAACTTTACGATTTATTGTTAAGTTAGGAAATATTTTATCAACCATTTTTGACAGCCCGATAAGTGTTCCTTACGATCGCAAACTGTTGAATTGATGTTTTAACATTTATTCAAATATATATTTAACATAGAATTTGTCAGTGCTCGAACATTGGCGTGTTATGGTTATACGTCGGCAAATAGTACGCAACCGGCGCGAAAGTGAAAATCCCTTGGATTTAGAAGATAGTCAATGTTTATACCTTTACAGAATTACAAAAGATATGTATACCTAGCTTGTAGGTGAATTTGGACCATCTCTTCAAGAACAACAGCCGTGCGGACATTCTGTGGATTCTCAAGTGAGTGTCATCATGTAATTATCTATACCTTTAAAAAACTAACACTATTTGTCGATTGTATTAACTTTTACTTTCATTTCCTTCTAAATAGGTACCTACTGACGGCACTTCTATTTTATGGTAGTGGGTACTATTAGGCAGCATGAGCAAAAAATTGGTTAGTCGAGTAATACATGCTGTTAATCAAAAATTATTGAGAAAACATATGAAATTCCCTATGACCTATGAAGAGCGGCGAGAAGCTAAAGAAAAAATTTAATATGCCCAACAGTAATTCCCAAATGCAATTGGAGCCATAGACTGCATAGCTCCAAAACTGCATAACCTCTTTATGCAGTTTTGGAGCTAAATAGCTAATGTAAGTAAGTAATGTACTAACAAATGTAAGTGTTGAACATGAGGGCCATTCATTAAATATACAAGCTGTAAGTTTATCTTCAGTAGTTATTTTTTACCTATTTATTTGCTTGAACATATGAACAAAGTATCTTCCCCATATTATTAACAGTAAGAAAAGTGTTATTGAAAAAACATTTCACTCAGCAGTTTGGGTCAAATTTAAATAATACTTATTAGTCTTAAGAGCTTACATTATAAATTTAATGCAAGTACCTAGTTCCACTCTGGAACATCATTAATAAATTTATTTACTTATTTAGCACAAATAGGTACATCTAATTAAGTTTATTTTAGGTGTGTGATACGACTTATTAATTTTAAACATCAACACTAAATGGCCAGGAGCTAGACACAACGCTCTGGGCAAATTCACTTATATGCTCAACCATGAGGTGATATTTTGACAATGGGGATCACTGTACATTTACTTGGCGAGTTAAAGTTTATTTGGAAGAATATATCTATAAGGCTACCAAATCCAATTTCTATGTTTAATTTTTTAAGTGATGATGGATATCCTCTGGTGCCATGGTTGATGACCTCAATGAAAAATCAATGCCTTGGGAGCCAGAAACAAAAATATTCTTTGGTAAATTAGTCTGTTAATAGGTGTCTATTTCATCAACACTAGTCAATGTATGAGCCATACACTGCTATCCTAATAGTCAATGCATGTGCAGTGCTACACATCATGCATATTAAATTCAGATTGATGGAACCATATTTTACCACATCCACAGAAATAATTGTTCATAGCTTCAATGATGATGGCGTAGAAGATATAGGTGATCATGTTGTTTGAGACATATTAGATTATACTATTTTGTCTTTATTATATTAGAATAAACTTAAAATTTTATGTTTTTATCACAGGACAAATGACTGGTACTGGGCAAGCTGTTGCAGAGTGCATACAAAGATGACTCATAAATACTGTTTTTACTTCATTATCTATAGTAATAATGTGTGAATTGAAACAAAACATTAAACATCTCAATTTATTTATTATTTTTATTTCACAATAAAATTAATGCATCTCTTATTTTACTGCCCAAATAAAAGAGACAGACGCCTCAGCTTGCACTTTGGCTGCCCCCGCCTGCATTTAGGCAGCCAGCATCTGTAACGAAAAATATAGATAGATTAAATGCTTGCAAATTTTTTAGCATGCTGGTTTGCAGATTTTTGTTTTTACTTAATCATGCTATAACGGCAGAAGAGATTCATATGAAAGGAGGATGGCAAGAATGCATGTATTTTGGGATCCACTGATAGGAGTAGTGTTCATCATGGAAACTTATTAATAGTTGTAGATCGTTACAAAACTAACAAAAAAGCAAATGGGATGTAAGTCTAAAAAAGTGGGAGAAAAAGATATACTTAAAAATAGCAAATAACCTAAAACTAGAAACTAACCTAAAATTATTATTAAAAAAAAGATCAGGATCGTGCCAAATGGAAGTTCATAGTCTCTGCCTACCCCTCTGGGTGACAGGCCTGACTGTTTGTATGTATTATTCAAAAAACACTCATTATGAGTATATGTTATTGCTCAATTGTATCTGAATATTATTTGTATTAAAAAGTACATATAAGTACCTATAATAAGTACTTTTATATGTATATGTAAAAAAGTATAGGTGTAGTAAAGTATAGGTGACATGGAAGTACTAAAGTTTATTCCATAGTCAATGGTATTTTGTTAGTAATCAAACTCTTACACATAATTATTTATGTTGTCTTTACTTAATTATTGCTTGCTCGAAGAGAGATGTGAAAGGTTGACCAGCTGTGGGACAATTTCGATTATTGAAGAAAAGGTACCTACTTTTACTTTGAATACAAACTAGTTACAATGATGAAAGCAATAACAATTAAAAAATTATAAGGGCTGTCATGTCAAAAAATGTCTGGTGAACAAAGTATATAATATAATCACTACATTAATTGGCAAATAATGTACTGCTAATGCAAGATAACCTATTTTTTAATAAATTAAATAATTTATTTCTTGTGACTCCCGTATTCTAGAGCCCCAATATTTTTTACATGAACTTATAATTATAATTAATATAAACTTGCATAGATACATTGCTTCATTAATTTTAAAATATAAAGGTCCATTTTTGTCATTGTCCTTTGGCACATAATATATAGATCATATCCTGAATTAACACAGGATACTTCCCATCTCTTATATAGTAGATAAAACAGCAGAGCACAGAAATATATAATGTAAGTAGGCATTAAATGAATAACAAAGCTCATACTTACTTATTTGTGGTGCTGGTGACTGCATTATTATTTCATGCACCTGTTGTTCAGTGGTAATGCCTCAGTTGCTAGTCTTTATCCTTTCTTTCCTAAACTTTGTTGCTTTAGTGAGCCCCGCTTTTAGTCTCTACGTACCTACAAAATAAATCATTATGTATTCAAGTAAATATTAGTTACACTAATGCTGCACAATGTGCTGGCTGATTTATGTATAAGCTATTAGAAGAAAATCTAGAAAATTCTTTAATAGAAACTTAACTGTTATCCACTGCTCTAGCGTCTTGAAAGGGGGAGCTGGTTGAAGTCGTCGGCTACTTTCTTCCAGCCCATTTTAAAATTCTTGCCCTGCAGGCCGGTAAAGTTTCTTATAAACAAAAATGGACGAGCTGCTGACTTCGACAGAAGTGGCTCAATCTGCCACCTTGTTATGCGTGGTTACCGTTTACGTCTGAAAAATAGATAGAAGTATATTCAAAATGTAAACATTACATAGTCTTTTAACAAAGCATTCAATATAGGTACAACGATAGATTCGAAATTAGGTGTTGTAGGTTGTACTTACGTGCAGCTCGAAACCGGGTCTGCGCCTGCATAACTGTTCCCCACCATTGAAAATATCACGAACATGATACAAAAAAGAACATGATACGTAGGTACTAAGAATTAATTATTTTTGCAATCAACAAGAAGTTAATGAGACATCGCATTGTCAACTTTTGTTTTGTACTGATTTTGACATTAATACAGTGTTGCAAGGAATCAAACTTTTATATCCTTTGATATTTAACAAGTTAGTTAAATTCTTAGAAACGGTAAAATCTGCTTGTAAGTTGCTATGAAAATTATTTTTATAAAATAATGTTTCTACTGTTTCTGTACAATTTTCAAAGAAAAGCAATTATTTTTATAAAATTATGTCTACCAATTATCCCTGTGATTCAAAGAGATTTTTTAACAGCCAATATTTTTTTAAGAAAACTCCGCACTATGAATACGTTTTTTCTTAGCGTAACAACATCATATAGTGAAGATATGTCAGAATTTTGATCGGTATCTCGGCTGTAGAGACTTGCATTTATCGTAAGCATCGTTACGGCAAACATTTTTTTACGTTATTATTTAGCAATCGGCAGTTAGCTATGGCGTTGTTATCTATGTCGAGACTGCAGGCACTGTGCCTGGAAGTGGTATTATATATAGTATGTGCCATATCGATTGAGAAAAACGGACAATGACCTCAGATATGAGCCGAGTGTCAAAAGGCGTAACTTACAAAATCTCAATTTAGATGTGATAACAATATTTAAATATTGATATTATTCCCACTTCTAGGTCAGCACATATGTTTTGTTTTTTTGTTTCTTAAATAATATTGTCTGTGGTTCCTATAAACATAGTAAAATCTTACGGTACATCGCGAAAAATGTGTTATATTTTATATTTCAATTTATGGTAAGTAACGCAGCAATTCATTTAATAACAGTTTCATATTAAAAAAATATTTGAAGCAATATAATCACCATATTGAGCTTTTGCAAATTCATCCCTTTAAAATAAACAAAACGCGCGTTACGTCAGTTCGTTCTAAAAGAAACGTGACAATGGCAGCCAGAGATGCGTCACCTTTTTTGGGCCGGTCCGCCATTTTGTTTTCATTCGTGTTCGTGAGCTTAACCCCATTGAACTTGTGTGGGCAGATGTGAAAGGGTACGTTGCACGAAAAAATACAACTTTCAAGTTAAAAGATGTTAAAAATTTACTTAAAGATGGTTTAACTCAAATCACGCCAGATAAATGGAAAAACTGTGTTCAGCATGTCCTTAAGGTTGAACAAAAAATGCGTGGCATGGATGATAGAATTGACCAAACTGCAGATCGCTTTATAATTAATGTTACAGATAGTTCATCAAGTGAAGATACGAGTGATGATTGCACCGAATAAAAATAAAGTTCTTATATAATATTAAAAATAAAGTTTTATCTTTTGCATAAGTACGTACTTATTCGGTGTCGTTATCACTCGAATCTTTATATGTGTTATAAATTAATGTTTTTTGTTGTTAAATGAATAAAGTACTTTATAACAATAGATGATTTTTCTTCTACAGCGATCTTTCACATAACTTTTTAATAATAGTTAATAAATATATATTATATCAATCATTATAAAAAAATCATTATAAATAAAGAAAGTACTACATATAAAATGTGCCTATATATTGAAGGTTTGTAACCCCTGGTTAAACGACCGAAAGGTCATTGTCCGTTTTTCTCAATCGATTTGGCACATACTATAGTTACCATGTTTTAGCAAAATAAAATATACATTTATTTTATTTTCCTTTGCCGCAACTGTAGGCGAGCAAAAACATAAGGCTCTTTCTATTCCCGCATAGATTGTTGCTCTATTGAATAGTCAATAGACTAACTGTTCGCACGTATTTGCCCATGTCAATTGCAATGGAGTACACGGTAAACGTAGATAGAAACGATCGTAGGTTATAAAATAAGTGAGTTTTGTAAATATTACTCAAAAGTGCAGATACATCCTTACTCAACATCTTACTTACTACATTCAAATCTGGCAACTTTACCAATGGAAGTTACTCCTTTGCCATCAGTGGTCTACTGATACAAAATTAATATTAACTCGGAAAACGTAATAGATGAAGAGAAAAAAAAATCTAATTGACTGCATTGCATTCGATATAGCAATATGAGAGTTAATTTTGGTATTTTTTTAACGCGGAATTGAGCCGGCATTATCACCCCTTTCTTTAAGGCTCCAGTGTTGATTTTGTCTGAAATACTGAATGTAGGTATCTTCGAGTATATCTTTGTAGTAACGTAATATTAATGGTTATCAAATGTAATATATCGTTTTTAAGACGTTGGTCCTTAACATTTATCTATAAAACTAACTTGGCAAAGTTACCATACTAGTGATGCCACGATGTGACGGTTACTTTACACTTTTTCCTACAACCAAGGGTTGTCACTTTCAACCTATAATTTAACCGATTAAGACTATTTAAAGAAAGGGTTCTGTTCTTGACATTCTATGTATGTTTGTGTCGATGTTTTTTCATATCGAATAAGGGTGACAATTGAGCACGCAGTCCACCTGATGGTATGTAAATGCTGTGGCCCATAGACATCTACATTTATCCTAACAATTAAAATGCAGAGCGTTGTCACCCCGAGTTCTAAGACGGAATGCCTCATTTCCAATAAAAAGGGTATCTGGTTCTCTACACCACCATACGAAACACGGTAGCATTAATCTGCTATTTTACGCTGGTATTCTGTGAGAGCGTGGTCCTCCCGATCCCAGTAGAGCCGACACATTCGTGCCATAACCATAATATAGCTGCAGCGTGGATCTACCACGCTTGCATGTTTCACCGCAGCAGCGCAATAGACCGATTTTACCAAATCAGTCGTCAATCAATTCATCTTTTTCAAAAGTTCAAAAGTGAAGGAAAAGAAAAGAGAAATATATTATATTTACTGCGTTGTCGAGCATTAATGTTATAACTATTCAGTGTTTTTCGTAATTTTAACTTAGTGCATTGATATTAATATGCACCCAAAACAGTGTTATTTAAAGTGATATATTTTTTTTTATGGAATAAGGTTGACAAACGAGCACACAGTCCACCTGATGGTAAGTGGTTGCTGCGGCCCATAGACATCTACATTTACTCTCAATAAAGAATCAAAATGCGTCCTCACCCGTGAGGACTGAGATGGAATGTCTCTTTTCCAGTAAAAATGGTCTCCGGTTCTCTGCACTCGCTATACGAAACACAGCAGCAAAAAGCTGCTATTTTACGCTGGTATTCTGTGAGAGCGTGATCCTTCCCCGGTCGGGCCGACCCATTCGTGCTACGACTATACTATTAATATAGCTGCAGCGTGGCTCTAGCACGTATTAAATAGTTACTTTGCACGTTTGCTACCATCTATCATATATAGATGGTATAATTATGTGACATGTGGTTTAATGAGAAAATAAAGTTCTTTATATTAAGGGTTCCAACTACACGTTTTTATAAAATAAGAAAATATAATTTTTATTAGTATCACGATTCAGGATTGTCAGTTACGTACGTACGTTATAATCGGATGGAAAGGAAGATGCAAATTAGTCCATTCCTTTGGTGATAATGTACTTATGTCAGTGCAACGGGTGATACGTCGCTTATGCAAGCTATTTGTCTTTGTCAACACAGTATATTGCCCGTGACACAGGCATCTCAGAGCTTTTTAGAGTACGTTGCGTTGGTAAAAAACAATTACCATATCGTTTTATAGCTATATAATTTACTTTAGCCTTTTATAACAAATGGCGCGTCAACTTCCTGCTGATTATCAGGTGGCTTTTAAACAATTACAAAATTATTGTAAAGTCAAACAAAATACGCTATACCACGCGCTCCTAGGTATATTGAGCTGATATATCCGTGTGTCCGCAGTTTGATTTATCCATTTTAACCTAATTAAAATAAAATATACCTAATATTACAGAAAGAAACATTTAACATCCTTTTCAAGGACTCTGTCAAATATTTCACCTCATTTCAAAATGGCGCTGCCCTGATAGCAAAAAAAGACGGATATCCTCAATCTCTTAATACGCCTGTACGTATATAGTACGTTACTTGTGTACAAACACATATTGTTTTAATTTACTTGTATTATTTATGGAACATTGCTCTAAAGAACAACAAATAATTACATGTCGCGTTCCATTTCGCCCATTGTCTTGCAACATTCGTTCGCGCGACATTATTGCCACGCCACTCCAAACGTTTGAAGTTGATTTTTGCTATAGTAATTTTACATTGAAGCTATGTATAGCAGTGGTAGAGCCATGCGGCAGCTTTTGCTGTCGCACGGATGGGCCGGCTCGAACCGGGGTGGTACCACGACCTCACAGAAAACCAGCGTGAAGTTGAGGTTTACCTCTGCGTTTCGCTTGGTGAGTGCAGGTGGCCGGAGGCCCTTTTTACTGGAAATGAGGCATTCCATCTTAGTCCTCACGGGTGACAACGCAACTACATTTTGATTTGTAATAGAGGATAGATGTAGATGTCTATGGGTCGCAGCAGCCACTTACCATCAGGTGGACTGTGTGCTCGTTTGTCACCCTTATCCTATAAAAAAAAAGCTATATTGGAATTTGAAAGTAGAGTTTAATAAAGATATACAATTATAAGTATTACACTGAAACTGTATTGTGTTCTTGATTGACGATGACAGTACCAGATTTTGTTTATTTATTTATAGAATAAGGGTGACAAACGAGCACATATTTCACCTGATGGCAAGTGCATGCTGGTCCATAGACGTCTACAGTTATCCTCAATTACCTCTTCCTTCTATTCTAATTCTTTTACGGTTACTGCTATACGACTATGGAGTTCTCCCCCCTTACATATTAAAGAATCTAAATCTCTTCCTATATTTAAAAATAAATTAAAACTTTATTACCTTTCCTCTTAAGTTACTACCTGTCGTCATTCACTTTTTTCTTTTTTTTTTCTTTAATCTCTTATGTTGTTCTATTTATCTTTCTATATTATATTCAGTACACCCCTTTCGCTATCTTTTAAAAATAGTATCCTCTGCCCTAAGGTTGCCTGGAAGAGATCACTGTTTTAGCGACAAGGACAAGTACCAATGTCCCTTTAAATATATAAATTTTGTTATATGTTCCTTGGTGTACAATAAAGTATATTTTACTTTTACTTTACTTTACTCAATTAGTAATCAAAATACATATGCATTGTCACCCCTATGGACTAAAATGGAATGCCTCGTTTCTAGGAAAAAGGGTCTCCGGTTCTCCACACTTACCATACAAGACACATCAGCATTATGCTGCAATGCTGCCACGGCCGAGCCGACACATTTGTGTTACAACCATAATATAGCTGCAGCGTGGCTCTACCACGTATAGCACCATACGCTGTTTCCCGTCGTCAGTCTGGGTATTTTCTTTCTGGTTCTTTTCGTACCGATATGGTTATACTGTCTCTCGGATACCATGAGATCTTTCTGGTAGTCGCCTAATACAACACTTAGGGTGACCACATTACATGGGGTAGTGGATAGTGATGGCCATTAAATATTATGTAGTTGTTAAAACTCAGTGATCTGAGTGATTTTTTTTTATAGGATAAGGGTGACAAACGAGCACACAGTCCACCTGATGGTAAGTGGTTGCTGCGGCCCATAGACATCTACATCTATCTTCTATTACAAATCAAAATGTAGATGCGTTGTCACCCGTGAGAACTAAGATGGAATGCCTCATTTCCAGTAAAAAGGGCCTATGATATCCAATTAATGGAACACCTGCAACGAACTGTTAAATCGTTAAAATTTTTGTCTTGATAACTACTCCGATAATCAACTCCAACTCAAACTAGCAGATCATAAATATCTGGACCAATGATGGGAAGCAGCCGTCAAGGTGCGACACGTTAGACAATGTGATCACCAACCGTCTGCCAAGAGTGGCGGTATTATGACGAAGAACTCCTTCTATGAACATATGGAATGGAATATATTTATTCAGACACAACATACTAGGGTAATGGATTCTTATACATAACACGCGGTTATGTAGGTTACAATCAAAAGTATATTAGTCTTTATTTACAACGCCAAAATATTATCTAAACATAATTGACAAGTGAAGCTGGCTGCCTGGATCGCTCGCTAAGACGAGACTAGGCCGAAACGCATATAATATCTTATTTACTTTTAGTATTTGTACTGATTTTAAAGATAACATGTGTGGAGTGGGCTAAGCCCACGCTGTCCTTTTTATACTTGTTCACAATATAAATTTAATTTTCAGTACTTACTACCTACGTACTTTCGAATTGTAAAAGTTTCTTAAGCCGTAAAAAATTCCTTCAATCGTACGTACCTGTAACAACAAACAAAGGCAATATTGTTAATACTCCAACAACAATTATATTTATAATTATACATATTATACGCACACTGTTGCCGGTGTGCGGGAATTTGTTGAGTTGGGTACACACGGGCGCAGTCAATATTTGTGCTGTGATACAATTTTATCTGTATTTGCTCAGCCGCTAATGAAGTTGAAGTCTCTTATGTATTGAATGAGAAAGCAAAGGAAAAATATTTTTTTAAAATTTATAAGCGAGCTGTTAGAAAATGTTAAATTAATTAAGTAAGCTTAAGGTGGAAGCTCCAGGGTGGCCCGCGAAATTCAAATTTTCTTACGTTTTTTGCAATTTGCAGGTCAGTGTCAGGTTGTATGTTTAACAAAATATGATCCGCGAGCGTAACGAGTATGTATTTACAGAACTATAATCATTATAATCATCAATACAACCCCTAAGTTCGTATAATTCCTTTGAATGAGTTTTTCTGGAAATAGCCATACAGTAGAATTATACGAACATAGACGCTTGTATTGATGATTATAATGATTATAATTCTGTAAATACATACTCGTTACGCTCGCGACACCTATTTTGTTAAACATACAACCTGAAACTGACCTGAAAATTGCAAAAAACGTAGAAAATTTGAATTTTGCGGGCCACCCTGGAGCTTTCACCTTAACGTAAAGGCGGTTCATCACGTTGGCCAACACACTGACGAATGTGTTGGCCAGTGAAAAAACATTTCGCTTTATAGAGCCCTACCGAGCCGGAAATTGTTTGTGAAACACAAGTTTTTCAAGTCTTTTTTTAAAAATACTTTACTCCCACACTAGGATTTTCTCCTGTTTTATCGTGGCAGTTTACAAACATAAATTCAAACATCCAGACCCGGAGCAATTATTTGCAGGCCATACAAATACTTGTGCCGTGCGGGATTCGAACCCGCGGCCCCTAACGCAGCAACTCATCGCTAAGCCACTACGCCATGGAGCCATTTTTCATTACTTTTTGATCACCCTTTTCTTATACACATTCACGTTGTAGTGGTATGCTGTGAATAAATAAACCGTAGCAGCCGTTAGCCCATCAATAATCATTTTAATAAATTCGTCTGCACATTGGCCTGAACCGAAGCAAACTGAACGACCTTCCAACGTGTGGACGCGATCACAAATTCTTGGCCAATATCTTTGCCAACACATTCTTCACTATGTCGGCCAACGTGAAGAGTCGCCATAAACCGAGCATCTTCGTTGGGATTAATGGTGACGGGAATTTCTTTCACACTACATCAGACACATAATTTTTAATTTATACGCGGGTCTCAGCTAAATCATTTTATAATCTTTAATGTTGTAATGAATTCCTGCAAATTAACGCCTGATTCTATTAGTCACTTTTAACAAATCAAATATATAACAAATATTATAAGTTCTAATGACGTAATAGATAAGTAAAGAGCTTGTATATGGTTTCCCGTACGGTGACCGCTTAGGAGACACTAGTTCTCGACCGCAAGCGCTGACCGTCACCTCATCCGGCCGGAGGATCGAGTAACGGCATCTTACGCAATCGGGAGTTTCACACGCCGTCTAATCACCGACAGGATGTTTAAATAAAGTTAATGTTTTTTTTTATCATTTTCTTTTGCATTAATATATTTAAAAAGATAAAACTAAGGAAACGGCAATTTCCCGACGAGATTATGAACGTTCTATTGCAGGGCATTGAAACTGTTTCATCGTTGAGATTGTAAGTTGTAGAGGCATTCAATCTTAGTCCTCACGGGTGACAACGCATCTGCATTTTAATTCGCAAACGAAGATAAATGTAGATGTCTATAAGCCGCAACAATCACTTATCATCAGGTGGACTGTGTGCTCGTTTGTCACCATTATTCTATAAAAAAAAAAAGTGAAGAAATCTAGGTTGTTCAGGTACTATGGAAGTTCAATACAAACGTTCAACTAGTTATCACGTCTTATTATTACCAAGTATCTATGTTGTCAAACATACAAAAATATCAAACAAACATACCAACTTTTAGCGAAAATACCAACTATACCGGACCGTCGAGGCTCTGGTGATTGACTTTATTAGGCGAAAAACCTATTCAATTTATTTTTCGATGTAAGAAATCAAAATTTAGTTTTTTAAACATCAACACGTATTGAGAACAGCATTACGGTTAAGCCACGCTGCAACTGTTATGGCTATAACACGAATGGGTCGATTCGATCGGGGTAGGACCACGCTCTCACAGAATACGCAACACAGCAGCTTTAAGCTGCTATTTTACGCTGATATTCTGTGAGAGCGTGATCCTTCCCCGGTCGAGCCGACCCATAGTGCCACAACTATACTATACTTATATAGCTGCAGCATGGCTCTACCACGTAAAACAATCTACAGAGAGCTACAATTAATTTCAAACAAAGGCCACAAGATCACCGCACTTGTGCTCCATGCCTCCGGTGTAGTGCAACCATGAAGGACGGAATAAAAGAGCCTCTGTAATGGCATACCTAGGCTTGCCAACTCCACAAAAGGCATTTCCGGGATTACCCAGCTCGACATCCGGGACTTGGGTATATCACGCGGGACACAACACACCACATACAAATTGGTTTAAAAAAAAACACACATTGGTTATAAAATTCACTGCATTTTTCATCAAAATTAATGTTAATTCGTAGTTCAGCCTTGACGAGGTCTATTGAGGCTAATATCATATAATCACTGATTTCCGGGACAAAAGGCGTCTCGCAAAGGGTTACGGCGGGACGGTCCAAAATTAACCCAGAAGCGGGACATCCCGGAAAATCCGGGACGGTTGGCAAGCCTAGGCATACCTCACATTTTTACCTTTGGAACATAGTATTTGGTGGCAGAAATAGGTAAATAGGGTAACATGAAAGTATGTACGTCCGTCCGCACGTTTGGTTTACGTTTAAGTACGTACGTTCACGTAACAAACGCAAACGGGTTCTTCGACAGTATAATATGCGTGGTTTCCTTTACCTGTCACCTTTTAGGACTGTTTAATCAAACGCTAACATTTTCATGGATTAAAAAAAATTAATTTGTTCAATAACAAATGGCGAAAATAACGTAATTATCTTTTAATTAGTAGATTATCATATTTGTAAAGAATTTATATGTTTCTACTTTTATAACAAAGAAATACAGGTTAAAACGAAGCAATTAAAAACACGCCAATCGTATATACACCTATCCTACATAGGTTAAGCTCTTTAAAAGGGAAGGACCTATTTTTTGCTCAATGGCTCGTGGCGAGTTCTCGCGTGCACACATCGCACGTCCGGGTGCGGTCCAGCGATTGATCAGAGCGGGTTCAGCGACCGCTCTCCCTCCTAATTTGAATTAGCGGCGTATTATCGCGCGGGAGCTCCTAATTGGATAACAATGAGGGCGCCGGCGCCTCCCTAGTATTGGTGCTTCTCCCGGCGCCGCGCTATGCGTCTGCTTCCACTGGCCATTGTACAAATTGTCGCCGTTTATGGCGAATTGTATTCCGAATCGATTTCATTATTGATATTTTGAGTTTCACATTACGGGAAACCGTATATCATGCACGTAAGTTTTCATATTCACCGTATGTAAAGTTTTAAAGGATTACCTATTTGTCAAATCATCAAAAGTTGAATGTGCATAGAAAAAAAATTACATTCAAATTCTATAGTACATTGATCTTCATTGAGGTTCAAGTAACATTTCGAACAATTTTTGTGTTGAGTACAAAAAATGCTACAACCTTTCCCAAGCAATGCCACAAAGCACGGTCCTGAGCCACCTGCATCTATCGATTTCCTGCATCAGGTCGTCACTCCCTTTAATCGGTTAGGTTTGTTCATTACATAGTAACTTTGATTTGATTGCCAATTATGTTACAGCGTTCATATGAGATATTTTTTTTAATCTATGAGCTTTCTTAATTTTGATTTAATTTCAATGTCCATTTAAAAATTTACATTTTTAAACATGAAAGATGGTTTATTATCGATTCAGTTTCGAAATTAAACACCTAATACTTATGAAATGACACGTACTCTGCCTTTATGAGTATGGAAAGCGGTGACACTACGCCCTGCGCAGAAAGATTTGTCCGCGGTCTCGCATATTTTAAAGTGATGGCACAGCGCACGCGCGTTACTAACAATGTTAGATGGGCAGTAAAGAGAAGTGCCAGGGGAGGGAGTCGTCATCGCTGAAATTCTATTACGCGTTTTATACGCGGGGTGCGCCTTAATGTGGGGGGGTTGATATAAAACACGGCTATCATACTTTGAGCGAGGATATTTGCGCAGCTCCCCCTCAGATATCGTGAGGTGTTCTTCGTCGAGGGGGGTCGGGAGGTCTCGTTCCGTTGGCGCTGTAGTGTAACAGTTAAATCTGCGTTTGGACCGTAACGTTCGTTCGTAAGGGTACGTTTTAGTTGGTCGATTCGATCCGCGCTGTTTATTTTAAATTATAACTGTTCGATGGCGAAGGGTTTGGGTTTTATAATCCAAGGGGGTCTGCGATGTGGAGGTGAAGGCGATATTTTTAATAATACGGCTGTTATTCCTATTGTCCTATATTGCTATAGGTACTTAGAACAAAAAAATAGGAATGAAATCGATTTTTTTGGCTATTCGTTCATTTACAATCCTTTACGATTAGGCACGTTTTTATTAGAATCAGGTTTGTTACTTGTCTGTAAGTTCGTTTGTTAGATTTTAAACAAGCAATCCAACATTGTATCTATCAAACTAAGTATGAAATAACTAACTCATTATTCTCTTGTAATGTTGGCAATTGTTGATAAGGATGACAAACGAGCTCACAGTCCACTAACTACTCTACCACTGTTGTAAACAGTGTTTGCAACAATGGTAGAGTCACGCGGCAGCTTTTGCTGTCGCACGGATGGGCCGGCTCGAGCCGGGGTGGTACCACGACCTCACAGAATACCAGCGTGACGTAGAGGTTTACCTCTGCGTTTCACTTGGTGAGTGCAGGTGGCCGGAGGCCCTTTTTACTGGAAATGAGGCATTCCATCTTCGTCCTCACGGGTGACAACGCATCTGCATTTTGATTCGCAAACGAGCATAGATGTAGATGTCTATGGGCCGCAGCAACCACTTACCATCAGGTGGACTGTGTGCTCGTTTGTCACCCTCATCCTATAAAAAAAAAATAGTCCACCTGATGGTAAGTGGATGCTATAGTCCATAGACATGTACATTCCTCGATTAGGAAAATGCAGATGCGTTGTCACCCCTGAGAACTAAGATTGAGCTACTATTTTACGCTGCTAGCATTGAGAGCATAGTCCTACCCCGGTCGAGCTGACCCATTCGTGTTACAACCATAATATAGCTGCAGCGTGACTAGCATGTTAAAAATTGATTAGTCAATCAACCGTAGCAAATGACAGGCTTTTTTCTTCGCGTGTACGTCCGGTTCGTGACAATCGCCGAGAACCGAACTGAGGGATTATCTAGTTATGCTGAACCACGGACGTGCAATTATGCGCCGGCATGAGTCTAGACTTAAGAATTTAGAGTAGGGACTTGATTAAACGTATTGATGGATGTAGTTGTACAGAGTATTTGTCAAACATGCATATTCATTTGTTTTTATTTCATTTATCAATATCACCGTCATCATTACAGCCCTTTGCCAGTCCACTACTGAACGTAAGCCTATTCCAAGAAATGAAATGGCATTATTAAGTGGTGAAGCTTGCGAAGTCACTTATTGATTTCACGGTGTCTGTCCGTCTGTCCGTCTGTCCGTCCGTCTGTCCGTCTGTCCCACGATTATCTCGAGAACGGTTTCGAATTTTCAAATTCTGTTTTCAGCAATCGATTACTGATCACCCAGGCATCTGAACCTCCTATTTTGAAACTGATTGCTCAATGGCAACCGTTAGAAACTGCTACAAAGCTGATTGCTTCGCCACTTTGCTATGCTGTTAGTTTGCTAGGTTTATTCATACTGCATATTAGTGCCATAGTTGTAATATTAGTAGGCGGGTTGGCAACCGCATTTTTTTATAATTATTTAGTTGTTATCAGATTAATAATCAAAAATTTCACTTATGAAAGGATTTAACTGTTTTTTTATTGTATTATAATGTATACATAATACGTATGTATTATATTATGCCTCTAATAGTTTTTTGCAACCAGTTATTCCGGCAAAACTAGGGTTACCATCGTAAATTTAGCCAAAACCAGACGACCGCATTTTTACCACGCCATCTATACTTGCAGGTTTAGGTCGCGTGAACAAGTAGGTAAATATAAACTTTCTTGAGACACGTGAAGTATATGAAAGTGGTCAACGACAAAAATATAAGTTGAAATAATAAATATATGTTTAAATAGGAAATGAAGCGTAATTACATTTGTTTGAGTTTTAGTGACGATATGCCGGTTAACGATCGGACTTTTTTTTAAATCAAGATTTTTAACCACCTATCCTCCAATCCCTAGGGTTTCTGTATCACTGCGATTAGTGTGATCTATTGTGGTAGCTGCTGCTGCTATAGTTCTCTATTAGTCCAACCAGAAAATCTTACACATCCATTGTAAGATTTTTTTTTTGATTTGATTTGATTTGAGTAAAAATAAACCTAGCAAGCTAACAGCATAGCAAAGTGGCGAAGCAATCAGCTTTGTAGCGGTTTCTAACGGTTGCCGTTGAGCAATCAGTTTCAAAATAGGAGGTTCAGATGCCTGGGTGATCAGTAATCGATTGCTGAAAACAGAATTTGAAAATTCGAAACCGTTCTCGAGATAATCGTGGGACAGACGGACAGACATCGTGAAATCAATAAGTGTCTTTGCAAGCTTCGCCACTTAATAAGTTAGAAGTAGTTACTAAATAATATCTATAAAACGTTTAATATTCTCTTGTTTTTTTTTAATAATATCCCTGATTTTTGTTGTGATTATCGACAATTGAAATTAATTAGGTACTACCCTCAATTTTCCTATAACGATAAACAAAAAGCTGTTGCCCGCCCATTTCGCTGGACGGAAACCAAACTTTGTTATTAATTGTTATAAAAGTATCGACCTCATTTACTTCTATACCAAATTCCATTAGAATCTGGCCAGCCGTTTAACCGTGATTAACAAAAATGCAAACATATGTTCACATTTACAACATTAGTAGGACAGGAGGATTGCAACTGTGTACTGGTAAAACCTCACACGTTCTAATATCGCTAGTAATACCACTTCAATGTGACCACTTTGTACCGTATCAGATAAAAGATAACCGCCGTTACAGTTGCCCGATATTGACACAGTTGTATGGGCAAATGTGCAGGAAATTTACACTATGCCGCATATGTACACACACGTGTATTCTAAAATCCGTTGTTGCCCGTATGCGGTGAGTCCGAAAAATAGGTAATATTTCTGGATGGTATATATAAATGTCTCGTTTATATGTCCATACGTAACTTAAACTAGTCGTCGCACGATATTTCGACTATAAAGCATTTGTTCCTTATAAGTATAAAATAAATATGTCGGCCAAGACCTGTCAAAAACCAGCGACCCAAAGAAACAAAATCGCGAATTTCGGACCTAATTGGAAGCGCTGTGGTCAAATTCCACACTCGACCACAGCGCTTCCTATTAGCACCACCTATCGGATCCGAACATGAACAATGACCTCAATCGGTCAAGTCGTGCAGAAGTTACGCTATCGTTAACAAATGCAACAATTATCATATTATATCCTCATACTCATGGGGATTTTGCCTTAGTTGCCACGCTTGACAAGCGGGTTGGCAACCAATTTTTTTTTTATTTCGAGTTGTTATCAGGAAGATGTTGCTGCCCATCTCCTGGTTCATTATCGCCCTGTCACCTCTTACTACACCCCCCCCCCCCCCCCACCCCGGACGATATGGTGTAGTGGATATTCTTCCACCGCTACTAAACAGTTAACACCGCCACTACAAGGTTGTATTAATTAAAATGAATATATAATATGTAATTCGCCTTTCCTTTCCTTTTACTTCTTCTGTGCCGACTGCAACAACTCTGCTAAAATTTCCTATAGATGAGATTGAAGTGATAGATTGAACACAGCGATAATTCATTATAATCTAAGAAGGTATCAGCTATATGATCAAAAGCGGTGTGAGAAGATGTAAGGGCACTACAATATAATGGAAGTTTTCAAGTCAACGCAATAAATTATAATTGGTGTTGCCAACTCTAGATTACCCAGGTGTTTTTCGAAGTCGACACTTATAAGACGAAAGTTCTGGATGGATTATCTCATGCCTCGATCACATTTTCACGAATATTAAACATCGATTACTAATGATCAATGGTATTAAACGAATTATATTTGATCAGTTCCTATGAAAGGATTACGAGAGGATGGACAACAAAATGCAAATTACCCAAAGGTATTTATAAAACGCGGGAGGTTAAAGAATTTGTTGAAAGCATTTTTTATTAGAGTTCATTGGAGTGTACTCTTTAAGAATCGTTTCATATACAGCGTACGGTATGAAAAATAGATGGATAGTAAAATCAAGAGTTAATAAAATGAGAAGCCAGTATGGTTTTCCGCAACTTATTCGCGCATCTCATAGAGCGAAACAAATAATGTAATATTATGTCTTTACCTATAAAACTGCCGTATTTTATGAAATAAGTTAACGTATTTTTTTATATCTGTTATTTCTATTAATCAAAGTAATCACACATGCAATCGACGCATCTTTGCCAACGCAGTGGCAGTTTATTGATGTCCTTCTTGGAGAAATCTGCTGAACGGAGGGCAACAAATTCTTCAAAGGCATTTTGTACTACCACTCGGGTATTGAATTCCTGATGCGTTGTCAATGAAATAGAATGCCTTGTTTTCAGTAAAAGGGTCTCCGGTTCTCTAAACTAACCATACGAAACACAGCAGTGTCAAGCTGCCATTTTACGCTGGTATTCTGTGAGAGCGTGGTCCTTCTCCGGTCGAGCCGACCAGTTCGTGCTACAACCATAATATAGCTGCAGCATGGCTCTACCACTTAAATATGTTCTATGTATGTAATGGACAGATTGTAATGATTTTTTTAAAGTTTTTGATAAGTTACCCCGCGTACATGCGCTCGATAAAATATAATTTAAAATTAAAAATTTTGTATAGCCGACTTCAATATAAGTTATTAAGTATAACTCAAAAACTATTGGGTTGACTTTGATCAAATTTATATGGGACCACACGAGAAGTACCAGCTTTCAAAAAAAAAATCATCCAAATCGGTTCACGCAGTAAAAAGTTATGAGGTTAACACACATAAAAAAAACATACAATCGAATTGAGTACCGTCTCCTTTTTGGAAGTCGGCAGAAAAATTACTACTACTCCCAACACCTGGAATTAGTGGTGACGGGGATAGTGTACGCAATTATGGGAGGGCGGGAGGTGCTCTTCAAACTAGGTAAGCCACATCATTTTATTTTATCGAGCGAATGTACGCGAGGTAACTTTTTAAAAACTTTAACATAATGGATTTCCGCAAAGTAACGCCTGATTCTATTAACGATTCTTTTTTTATCAAATAGGTTATACTTTGAGGGTGTCGCAATTAAACTTGAAGAAAAAATTCCATCTCTATGAGTGGTAAAATATAAATTTTTAATGTAGCACTTTCGACGACATTCGAGCTTGTGTACCTTAGTCACTTAGTATACTAAAAAGGGTCACTTAATACTTAATAGTGTTACGAGGTTTACAGCAGTGTTACCATGTACCAGGCATTAATGGTGGCGCTCAACAATAGCTTCATAAGTCTTTAATACTTCTACGAGTATATACTGTCTTATTAAATTATTCTTTTTAGTCTTTTCACATTACTTTTTAATGACCGCCTTTACTTTTTATTAAGCCCTTTTACGTATTAAAAACCTACTTCATTATAACAATGTGGAATAGAAAAAAGTTTTACTCGGTGAACCGATTTCGATGATTCTTTTTTTATTTGAAAGCTGGTGCTTCACATGTGGTCCCATATAAATTTGACCAAGGACAGACCAATAGTTTTTGAGTTATTCTTAATAATTTATATTGAAGTCGGTTGTACAAAACTATTAATTTTACATTATAGACATGGGTACTGCGTTTCTGCATTTTGACAAATGCAGGCTATAGGCTATAATAGCGTTCATTTGCCATAAGGTGGTTTGCTATGTGCTCGTCTCACACTATTTTTAACCCAAAAAAAGGAGGAGGTTCTCAATTCGACATTTTTTATGTGTGTTACCTCAGACCTTTTTTCTAGGTGAATCGATTTCGATAATTCTTTTTTTATTTGAAAGCTGGTGTGGTCCCATATTTAATCAAGATTGATCAGTAGTTTTTGAGTTATCTTTAATAATGCATATTTAATTGACTTCGACTACATTGATAATGTTGTTATTTTATTTATATTGAAGTCGGTTGTAGATTTCTTTATTTAAGCAGTTTTTTGTTAATGCGAGCAGCTATGCAGGTCTAATAAGATCAGTATCACTACGACCAGTAAGGCCTATTGGGATCGCTGCTATAGCTATAGTACGTGAGGGTAATATGGTCATCCGGTTAATATGGTCACTTTCTTATAACTCAAAAACTACAGACCTTGTTTGCAGAGATGGATCTCTGATGTGATAGCTCTTCATCAGTCAATCAAATAATAAAGGGTCAAAGGGGCGTTGCTTTATCGACGCCATTTTGACAATTGATATTATAGTAAATATTTTAGTCGATTTTAGCTGTCTAGTGTACTTGGTTTTTCTTTAAGTTGATTTTTCGAAGTGTTCCTAATTATTTCCAAAACTTGTTTGCTATTTTTTTCTTAATGTATTAGTTATAGTACACGAATTTGTATTTTTGTCTCTGTCCTCCTCCTAGTTTTGGTTTCATAGGGTTCATAGGCTTAAGGTGACCATATTACCCTCACGTACCATATAGTTCACTGCTAAGCTCTATAACTTCAACGAATTGATGGAGTTGCTTGCTACATCTTTAACTTGTTGCTTTTTATTGTTAATCCTAAACAGCGTAAAAATATAAAAAAACGTAGCTTCGGATGGCTAAGTAAGAATTGTCAACCGGTCCACGTATCTCCCCCACGCTTACTCCATCCGTCCATTATGCAAGCCCTGATAATCTGCGGGGCAAACAAGGGGTCCGCTGGCGGTTAGGTTACATTACAAATGAGCAACATACTGGCCTTTGTTGAACAGGCGTTCCAGAGCAAATTTAAGACATCCCTTATTTTGAATAAAAAATAATGTTGACTGGCAATTATAAATACCAACGAAACTATTCTATTGAAAAAGCTTCGTTGGCATTTTAATTGTGCGTTTGTACACATTAAAAAGTTTAAGACATTAAAACCTTTATTTACAATTTTCTTGAAATTTATTTTTACGAGATACGCCCTTGTTGCACCCAATGCTTCAATTATAAGAAAGTGACCATATTAACCGGATGACCATATACTCTCACATACTATAGCTATATCAGCGATCCCAATAGGCCTTACTGGTCGTAGTGACACTGACCTTATTAGACCTGAATAGCTGCTAGCGTCAACAAAAAAGCGCTTAAATAAAAAAAAAAGTACAACCGTCTACAATATAAATAAACTGAGAACATCATCAATGTAGTCGAAGTCAATTAAATACGCATTATTAAAAATAACTCAAAATCTACGGGTCAGATTTTGAACAAATTTATATGGGACCAAATAAAAAAAGAATCATCAAAATCGGTTCACCTAAAAAAAAGTTCTGAGGTACACACGTAAAAATAATATTATTTAAAATTAAAAATTTTGTACAGCCGACTTCAATATAAGCGACTCCAATATAGGTTATTTAAGAATAACTCAATAACCATTGGTCCGACCTTGATCAAATTCATATGGGACCACACGAGAACTATCAGCTTTCATATAAAAAAAGAATCATCGAAATCGGTTTGCCCAGTACAAAGTTATGAGGTAAAACACATAAAAAAAACATACACTCGAATTGAGTACCGTCTCCTTTTGAAAATACTCTTAGTTTATGGTAATTTATGTCTGAGGCCTATGTTTCAATAGGCTGTAATGATGATAATGAGGGTAAGAGGCGCAGTATAATAACAGGTTGTGGGACGTTTCATCATAGTCCTCAGGAGTGACAATGCATCAGTAGCATTCTTTGTTTAAAGTTGGTTGCAGCTGTCCATAGTGCTGCAGTAGTCACTTGCCATCAGGTGGACTGTGTAAGTTCGTTTTACATTTATTTTTTTTAAATATTAAAATTTGTAAGTGGGCAACAGGCCCATTATATTCGTTTTCAAGATTTATTATTTTTCTATCTCAAGGGGTCTGGCTTATTTGGACACAGGGTAAAAAAAATAGTTTTCGATTTAGATTCAAAAGTGAGAGGCACATTAAATTTATTTAATTTTGTAATTTATTAAAACTACGTAAACTAACTACTAGCCTGCTACTACTAACATCTAATTGCTTCATGATACGTTCTCGGTGCACATAAATTACGAGGGTGGATTGAAAAGTACTCGGCCTAACCAAGAAAATAAACACATACTAAATCAGTTATATTTTTATTTTTCTACATAATCACCATCAAGTTCAATACACTTTTGCCACCTCCCCTTCCAAGCATTTAGACCGTTGAAAAAAAATGATTCTTCCTTAGAGTCAAAATATGCGTCTACAGCTGCTTTGACCTCGTCGTTTGTCGAATATCTTTGACCTCCCAAGTGCTTTTTTAGGTTAGGGAACAGAAAGAAGTCTGATGGTGCCAGATCAGGTGAATACGGCGGATGCGGTAACAGTTCAAAGCCACAGTTGTGAATTTCAGCCATTGACTGTACTGACGTGTGAACACGGGCGTTATCTTGATGAAACAGGACTTTTCTTCTGAGCATTCCTCGACGTATTTCTTTTATTTCCTCTCGTAAACGACGTAGTAAGGTGCAGTAGTAATCAGAGTTTATAGTCTGACCCCTTTCAAGATAATCAATCATAATCACACCTTTCGAGTCCCAGAATACTGAAGCCATCACCTTATTTGCCGACAAAATCGACTTAGCCTTTTTAGGGGGTGGTCAACCAGGTCTTCTCCACTGTTTTGATTGTTGTTTTGTTTCCGGTGTACAGTAATGAACCCATGTTTCGTCTATAGTAACAAAACGATTCAAAAAATCATCTGCATCGGCTTCAAATAACTCCAAACAGTCGCGTGAAATAGTCAATCGCGTCCTTTTTTGTTCAACTGAAAGCAGTCGCGGAACCCACCTCGCAGACACCTTGTGGAAACCCAACTCGTTGACAATGATGTTTTGAGTTCGTTCATAAGAGATGCCTATAATCTCGGCTATCTCTCTAATTTTTAATCTGCGGTCTCCCATTATTAAATCAAGTACTTTTTTAATATTTTCGTCAGTAGTTGACGTCGAAGGCCTTCCAGAGCGGGGTTCATCTTTCACACTCTCTCTACCACGCTTAAATTCTGCTATCCATTTTTTGGCGGATGAATATGACAGAGCTCAATCGCCTAATGTACTGACCATGTCATCATGGATGGCTTTTGATGATAGCCCCTTCTTATGGAGGTACTTAATGACGGCACGCTGCTCGATTTGCTCCATTCGCGGAAATTATGTCCGATTACTTTGTTAATAAATTTATAAAATCACAACTAATTATCGCACACGTTTCGAACTTCACACAATGAACTAGTCTGAACTGAACTAAATAATGTGGATAGATTTGATTTTTAGAATTGAATGAATCTGTGTTAGGCCGAGTACTTTTCAATCCACTCTCGTATTTATTCCTGTAGCATTAAATGTTGTCTTAAGTTTTACTTTTTAGGATAAAATTAGTGTTCGGTGCCAATACTAAAAATCATGGAAACACCCTCGGTGTATGCCCGTCAAGACAATAAAACAACACAAGATAACCGAATTTGCGTAGTTATTATAAATAAACAGTTACCTAAATACAAACTTTAAAGTTAAAATATTTGACTTAAGTTTTTTGTGATCCTGGTTACATAAAATGTCAATTAGAAACTCTTTGAAACGTCATTTAAAAAATGTAAAATTAAATTCCGTATGCCCAAGTCATAATGAGGAAAATAGTCACTAATGTTTTATGTTATTTTTCACAAATAAGTATGTTTGTTTCAAAAAAGTAAAAACTGCTATCTCCCAACTTTATCATCAAAAAGTGCGATATAAAACTTGAAGGTTATACGTTAATGAATAATTGAATGCTGTGATACGTTAGAATAGATAGACAGTACAGAAGAAGTAAATTATGAGGATTCCTTGTATGGTAACGAAATAGATCAATAATTACACGTATAAAATTAAACTTCGTTAATAAATGTTGATTGAAAGTGATGAAAAAATAATATATAACCTTTGCCACTAATAAAATTAAAAAAGCCAAGAAATGTTATTAAAATATCGAACAGTGCGTTCGAAGCGACTATCCGGTTATCATTATCAAGTTTGAAAATAGAACAGCGCACGCGAAGCAGGCGAGCGGGTAATCGGGCAAAAGCTGTTATACAACAGCCAGCTTAACGAGACACCTCGGTTTACACATCCATTCCCTTCAATGGCTGGTTTTACGACGGGCGGCGGGGTGGCGAGGGAGCCCGTTTATAGTGGTATATAATGCCCTGAGGCATGCTCACATGCGTCCGGACAGATAAGCGATGGCATCCCCACTCGAAAACTTGTTTAGTTGGAACGATAACTTTGTTTTGTCTGCGGGGGATGAGTCGGTTCATCGTAAAAAATTAAAAATCGCTCAAAAACGTTCGAAGTACGAACAGGCGTTACTGTTGTTGGACAGAGATAAAACGTACGTGTGTTTTAAAGTAAATAAATGTAAGCACGTTTCCATTCATTACGGCTATTTATTATACGTACTTATAGTCTCATTGAAATTATTCATGAGGTTATATCTGAAACTAACAATCTTATAAAACTCATAAATAATAAGCAATACATACATATAATCACGCCTCTTTCCCGTAGGGGTAGGCAGAGACCATTTCTTTCCACTTGCTACGATCCTTACATACCTACTTGTTTCGCTTCGTCCACTTTCATTATTCCCTTCATACATGCTCTTCGGTTTAGGGTCTCTTGAGCTGGCCTTTTTCAAGACGTCCCTGATACGTGTCCAGAACGTCCGCCTAGTTCTACCCCTTCCAACACTTTAATTCACACTCGCCTTATACACTTTTTTCGTCAATCGTTCTTCATTCATTCTCGCGATATGGCCGAACCATCTCAGAATAAGAAATAAGAAACTAAATCTATGATAATTCATACTAATATAATATATTATTATGTAAAAGTTTGTGAAGTTATTTGAATGTTAGACCTCCTCCTGAATTCTCAACAAACAGCTTCGGATGAAACCAAGTTCTGGATTAAATCATAGGCTATTTCGTACTTACGGAGAGCAGAAGTTACCGCGAGAAAATGTACTAACTATTTCAACTCGAGTGGAGTAGTGAACAGAAGCTAGTATTAAATGAAAACAAGAGAATTTTAATACATTTTCCACTTGTAATTTTTTTTTACTACACAAAACAATGAAGAACAATGAATAACTAACCGGAACATTGGGCCGACGTTTAAACGGGTACGAAACGCACAAAAAGCCCCTTGGATGTAAGATCACATAAACTAGCCCTAATTCAGAGAGCAAAGGACTTAAGACTCAAGGGAATTTCAACCAAAGATCGATATCAAGAGGCTTTGGCGCCAATGTATAATCTCCCCTCTGATGAGAAATGCCAGCGAACATGGCCCCTGTCACTTTATAGCTTTACCGTATTGGGTGGGTCTTAAGGGATACAAGAGTTCTGTGTGCGGATCAAGTTACACTGGTAAGTGCTAGGGTGCGTTCAGTTTACAGCATACGAAACGGGACGCATCTGTTCGATGCATGTTAAATACAACATAATATTGAAAGAGAAATGGCCTCGAAGCCACGCTGTGCTGGCAGTTTGAATGTAGATTATGTAAATATTTTTTTCATTTGAAGAGTTCTAAAGATTTTTCGAAATTTATGTTACGGGATATGTCCGTCAGTTATTTATATTTTAATGTCCTGCTACATGATAAGTATTACTATTGAAGTCTGTTGGTTTATTTTACTGATATTAATTAGCTGATGTTATTTTTTATTATTGATATAGATGCTATTGTTTAAATATAGATTGACTCTCATAAGATATTAAATTTTGTATTAATGGTCGTTTGAAACTTTTACATAAAAATTAAAACGACTTTTAAGAGCCTGAGGACCAAGGACAAGGACGTCTAAACAAATTAAAAATTACAGTTGTGTGAATAAAATAGTTAAATTAAATATAATTATAAAATAAAAGTCAAGTTATAGGTAATTTATCGGATTGATAGTTTTTATATGACGATTGAAAAATTAGCCCTTAATAAATTTTTATTTAAATTAGACATATTACGACCTCCTTATCGTATAGTTAAGTACAAGTACATATATAGGTGGGTACATCGTAATTCCTGAAAAAGCCGGGCTTTGATGCTAGTAATCCTATCTCCTCTTTTGTGATGCACTCTTCGAAACAGAGCAGCGCAGTGTTAAGTTGCTATTTTACTCCGGGTATAGTATGAGAGTGGCCCTTTCCTAAAGGTGCCACGTCCCGACTATCGCCACGTCACGTTTTTCTATGCAGTTTAAGAATTTTTGTTAGGTGGTAAAACCACTTTTCTGAGTAGGAGTGCGCCAGGGTAGTGACCAATATTATAGCTTTATAACATTAAAACAATTTTTAGAAATATCTGAAATAGTTTTGTATTATTTGATAAGATGAGCGTTAAGAGTATTAGTTTTAAGATAAGTAACAAATATGTTGAATGAATACTGAAACAAAATTCTACAGATTAAACAAAATTTATAACCTGTTGCATGCTGAAATATTTGCTGACGGAGTTGTCTTTGTAATCTTAATTTATTGCACGATCGAATAATTTATCTGTTTCAGATGTCGATACTATTTCAGTGAGTTTCAGGAATGTTTATCTCTTGTAAGCCTAATTTATTGACATTACAGATGAGATGTAACCACATGAGTAAAGAAATCATACCGCATTTCTTTACTCATGTCATGTTATCTGTATGTATCTGTATAAATGCCCAGTTTAAGAAGTTCATTTTTATTTAGTGTATTTCATGACTTTTTCTGCCACCAGGGCGGCGCCACGTAAAAGTGAGGTATAAGATTTGACAGATTTCATAGCGGGGAAGTTAACTTGTTCGGAAAATGTAAAGGTTAATGTTTCTTTCTCTGCTATTAACAATCTTATATATTAATAAGATTAAAAATAAATAAACCAAATCACAAATATTCATAAATATAGAAAAATTAAAAAAAAGTTAGAATGTGCAAAAAAATTATGAGTCAACCAGGCATGACGCATTGTTTTGTGTATTAATATAATACTCTAGAAACAGATAAACTTTTATTAAAAACTAAGTACTCAATTAAATTACATTGCGTAACAAAAAACTTTACCTCAGTGTCAACTAGCGACATCTGGTGAGCAGACAATTAATAGCCCTCATTCGATTCTCAAGCGCCAATCTGCTTTATTTAGCATGACGATGATGGCAAATTTATCCTACAACGGGGGAGGCCATTTCTTTAAGGCTATGACTTTCATGGACTGATGAGGAAGTTATAGTTTTAAGTCATAATGAGCTAGCCGTCTCATCAACATGTTCTTAACTCTTATCGTAACTCCGAAACTCGCAATTCTGTATATAGAGCCCTAAACTTGTTAACAAAAGGACGAGTCTCCCTATTGTTTAGTAACGTAAAATGCACCAATTTTAAAACAATAATGATGAGATGTATGTGATATAAAGAAGTTGTAGCAGTGGTAAGCCATTTTTTAAATTAATTACAGGCTAATCTAATATATAAAAATTAATGTTTGTACGTAAGGTATACGCTGCCATACCGTTCATCAGATTGTGCTAAAACTTTATCAACTTATTGCTTGCACTTGCGCGAAGGTTATAGGCATAGTACAATTAACTTACAGTGATAGCTCTGGTTAGCAGTGAATTTCACAATACGTACGCGGGTGCGATCCCCGACGGCACCAATGAAATTGTTAATTGCAATTTCAAGTGCTGATTTAACACGTGCTCGGCGGTGAAGGAAAAGATCGTGAGAATAAAAAAATAAATAAAAAAGAAGACATGTGAAGTTCGCCAACACGCATTGGGGCAGCGCGGCGGACATTTCCTTGCCCTAAAACCCTCTCAGAAATGAGACGAGGCCTGCGCCCAGCAGTGGGACGCATATAGGCTGTAGCTTTAAATCTAGGTGGCGCGCGTATCGTAACGACAAATTAGTTTGTAAGCTAAATGTAGTGATTATATACTCTTTGGCTATGTATATATCATTCAATTTGAGCCTGAATGTATTATCACTCCTAATTAAACAATACAAATCTTCCAAATTAGAAACGACTTTTCCAGTTTCTTTTGCGACAGCAACGCGCCGGACCAGCTAGTGTTTGATAAAAATCCCAAGTGGTTAAGGAAGAACGCGGGCAAATAAGTTTAATCCTTCCCTATGCGCACCAGAAACAAGGAAGCGAAACGCTTTGTACGGCTCCGAGGCACGTTAACAATGTAAAACTGGTGTATGAAAATTAAATTTACTGCTTCGAGTGTTATAACACTTGGTGTGTAATGTTAGCAGAGTACAAATTGTTGCAAAACTGTGAAAAATAAAGCGATGTGGTGATGCAGCGCCAACATTCTACCAAAATTAAACCAACACTTCTTACGTTACTACGCATTATTTTTATTTCTTGTGCATATAAGATGTTCTGCTCCTATAGCCGGAAGATGTCAGCCTTTTCAGAATAAGGCAAGTGGAAACAACACTAAAAGTTATATAGCCATAAGAAGCAAGGATTTTTTATTAGTCATGAGCCACGTACTGGTTAGCGGAAAGTCGGGCCTCATTCAGATGGAGTGGCAACTTAGCGTGCGAGAAGTAGATGGATGTAGGTGGCTCAGGACTAAGCTTGCCAACCGTCCCGGATTTTCCGGGACGTCCCGTTTCTGGGTCATTTTTGGACCGCCCCGCCGTAACCCCTTGCGGGACGCCTTTTGTCCCGGAAATCGGTGATTATATGATATTAGTATCTATCTCGTACCAACTGCACCTTAGCCGTAGCTTCGATACCACTTTCAAATGCATCAGCAGAGAGAGTGATTTCTCTCTGTGGAAATTAATGGACAGACACCAGAAATAAGCTGTTTGTTGACCACGTCAAGGCTGAACTACAAATTAACATTAATTTTGATCAAAATGCAGTGAATTTTATAACCAATGTGTTTTTTTTACTAACCAATTTGTATGTGGTGTGTTGTGTCCCGCGTAATATACCCAAGTCCCGGATGTCGAGCTGGGTAATCCCGGAAATGCCTTTTTTGGAGTTGGCAAGCCTACTCAGGACCGAGTTTTGTGGCAGTCATTGAGTGAGCGCTGTAATGTTGGTTACGATGTGGCTAAATATGATACGATAATTAAGCCGCCTCCTATCCCATATACCACATACAGCAAATAGTTATTGTCTTACTACAGACTTTGATCCAAACACCGGACATGGAAGACGTGTGATGAGTTTATGAAAAAATATGAGATAATATAACATACGTATAATCGAATTTATTCAAAGGTGATGGATACAACTTACACTATTCATAAGACAGCATGGATTAAGATTTACATACCTGAAACAACAAAAGGCAACGGTTTAATATTTTATGTTAAATAAACCTAATAAATAAAAATTAATATTGCGCTAAAACTTTGTCGATTTACTGCTTGCATTTGCGAAAGGGTTATAGGCATGGTACAGTTAACTTAATCAAATTTGGAGTGACCTATAGTTAATAGTAAATTAAGTTAAATGATATATAAACTTCAAACTTTATTTGAAGTTAATACATCATTCAACTTCAATGAATGTATTAAACAATACAACTCTTTCAAATTTAGAACGATATTTCCACAATTATTTCTTCAGTGGCAGCATCGCGCCGGGTACCAGCCAGCTAGTGGATTATAAAATATAGAATTCTTAAATTCACTTAATTTGGTTATAAATATTTTAATGAAAGGAACAATTAAAGTTCAAATAATTATTGGAATATATTTTTATTAGTTGCACATTTTTATTACGCGTATCTATTGTCTAATTTTAATTAAAAAAAAAGCAATCCAATTATACGTTTAGTGAAATAACAATATAATTGGAAGAAGAGTTTCAAGCATATGGTCGAATGATGTGATCTCCAGACGCTGTACCACTTCAACCACTTAAATTATCAGTTTGGGAAGGAAGTTAGCCACTTGAAAACATGGCGGCGCGGCTTTAAGCTCATTCATATTATTTGAAAGGCGTTCGTATAAGAGTAAAAGGATGATATAGTAGATAAAATATTATTTTCTTTCTACAAAGAAGTACGATACAAATAAATAGAACGCACCTAGCGTTTCACTATCAATCTATATAGTAATACGTTTATAATAGAGATACTGATACATTTACAGTGTAACGTAAAGAACAATGGCCAAATTTCTATAGGAGCTGGACTTGACTTTTATTTTTCATGTCCCAAAACAAGCTATAGCTAGATTGGTTTGTTTTTATGTTGTAAACACCATCCCGTATGAAAATCATATCTAAATAGCCACATTTTTTTTATAATAACGTCAACAATACTTTTGAGGTTAGCATCACATATGTAATCTTCTTCAGTGATATAAAATAAGAATTAGATTTATATTATGATGCACGATTGTGTGTTATGGTTTATGTTAGTGTAATAAAATAAGTAGGTATGTACTATTATTGAAGAATTCCACTCGCATATCTTAGAAATTACTCTGGTATCAAGCTCAAAAACGAGATGGTGGCGAAGTGTATCAATACATATGTTACAATGAACACATAGCAATCTCAGGACTAGTTGTCATTGTTGTGTAGCTTTAGTCTGCATGATGTCTCTCACAAATATGCAAGATGCGAAATCGGTGTCCAGAAATCAAAAGCACAGAATAATCGTCACAAGTGGTAGTTATCAGTCCGTAAAACAATGCCGAGGTCAAAACAACAGGAGGAAAGTTAAAATAGTACAGTACGTATCACAATCCACGAGTGAAGCAAATAAGATATATAGATATGTAGATGATTGCCGGTCGGTGTCTAATTGTAAATTTTACACTATAACACGAAATCAAACGTCAAACTAGTAAAAGAAGCCAATTACGATTCCCACTAGTTACACAATAAGCACTGCATGACGATGCGGGACAGAAGACTTCTTACGCGATTGTTTTATTGTTATTATAATAACTTAACAAATTTTTATGTATGTTATATTACCTAGTAATATTTTTTGAGATTATATAGTGGCGAGTTATTCCTATGAGTTAATACGTCAAGAAGGTAAATGAAAGTCAACTATTAGAACAGCTTTTAGGAGATAGAGCTTCACTATCGGATATTATTGCGCGAACGGTAAAAAGCCACGCTCATACCGAATACCAGCTTAGAAGTATATTATACGCTGTGTTTCATATATAGAGTTAAGAGCCGGACCTTTTTACTGGCAACGAGGCTCTCATCATATTTCTTAGGATGACAACGCATCTATATATTTATTCATATTTGAAGATGTAGGTATCTAAAGACAACAGCACCAATCTACATTTATCGCTCGTTATTGTAGAATCTGTACTCGTTTGTCGCACGAATGATTAAAAATACAATTATGTATCATTCCTCCTAATTCAACCAATGCATATTAAAATAACCATAGTCTGAAAGCAGTCTATTACGATTCTCGGTCTAAGATTAGGTAAAGGGATGCGGAGGCTCTCAATATTAAATTAGGCTCAGATGGGATAGAGTAGTTTGGGATTAAGCCAGATTACATACCCCGGGTGGAGAGGACTTAAGACACTTGAACTACATCTGTGGCGAGGTTACTAGCCTGCGGGATATCGGCTTAGGAAGATATTTATAATGAGGGCTAATTTTCTGCTCACCAGATGTCGCTAGTTGACACTGAGGTAAAGTTTTTTGTTACACAATGTAATTTAATTGAGACATTGGTTTTTAATAAAAGTTTATCAGTTTCTAGAGTATTATATTAACACAAAAAACACCGCGTCAGTGGTTTGCTCTTTAATTTTATGCACATTTTTAACTTTTTTTTTTCATTTTTCTACTTTTATGAATATCTGTGGTTTGGTTTATTTATTTTTAATCTTATTAATATAAAATATAGCTAACAGTACAGAAAGAAACAATAACCTTTACATTTTCCGAAGAAATTAATTTCACCGCTAAGAAATTTGTCAAATATTATACCTCACTTTCTAGTGACGCCGCCCTGGTGGCGGAAAAAGTTGTGGATGCCCTCATTGTCGGGTGCTTTTTGTAAGTAGGTCGATAGTCTCAAACGGGAGACGTAAACTCAACAAAACTACGAATCGATCGCAATATTACAGTTAAGTAATACTTATTTCATCAAGAATTCTATCAATGCGCAAAAAGCGTACATTCGATTTTTTTTAAACAGGGTTACTGGGAAGACGGCAACTTTCTGGCAGTGCGTGATAGGGAGTCAATATGCTACAAATTCGACCCCCATATGTATGGCCGAAAATGAACAGGTCTTGAGCTATACGGATTTTAAAGATTTTTCAATAACCATCCAGAATTTCATATTGAATTCTAAATAAAAATAAAATCATTTTCTGTATGCTTTCTTTTAAATTTATTTATTTTCTTGAAGCTTCAACCAAACGAATACAATCATAAAAAGTTACAAAAGTATTCACAATAAAAAATTATGAGATCTTAATATTTTTTTTTACATTTTTTACACTTGCAGCTAATTTCATATAAGATAGTCAGTCACCTCTCAGGGACAAGTTGAAATGTTTCTTCACCCGTAAAAGATCCACCAGTTCTCTACATTATACGTACGAGACAAAGCCACTATGCTATATATATATATATATATATATATATATATATATATATATATATATATATATGTATATATATATATATATCTTCAGTCTTGACTAATTTCTGTTTGCCCTTGCTCTTTTCGAAGCGTTTCTCTACCATGTTAATACCCCCACTTGAAAATATATTGCTTGTGGTAAACCTAATTGCTTACACATTTTACATACAATATTAGAAATTTTAAAACGCCATACATTGTTTCCTTACAACGAATAATAAAATGCATGTTCAATTATTTCTAACATTAGGTATTCCGGTTTATGTAGATTTGTCATATCATAATTCACACAAAACGTGACGTCGTATTATGCATCAGATGAACAGGGAGGTTCGTTCGGTTATGCTTCCGCGAATTTTAACTCTGTCGGTTCATGCCTTTCAAATGCAAAGTGTTGACTACTTTACATCCGGTCATACAAAGGGTGAGACTAGGGTAGCCAGAACACAATATTTATTTATTTTCAGCCTTTACCTAGGATGTGATATTGTAATAGTTGTTATTCAGTAATAATTAGCAGAATACAAGCATAAATTGAATCTAATAAGCTACGAGTAAAACTATTAGAAACCCAAAGCTGAACTAAAATCATTGGGTTTTTTTTAGGTAAAACTAAACGTTTAGAACCATTGAGTTATATGTACTACGTACTAGAGAAGCCATTCCGAACATTGACTATGTTCAACTGAACTGTAGTGCAATCCCTACAAACTAAATATTGCGTAAATTGAAGATTTGTGAATTCCAAAAAATAATTATTATTATTACATTTTATTTAGAAATATAATATGTTTGTTTAGATTAAATTAAGATATTTTATATTAATATCTTATTTTATATCAAATTAAAGTCTTCGCGCATGCGCGACTACTACTCCCGCGCATGCGCCAAGACATAGAGTAGGACACAATTTTTGTTTGGAATGGCTTCTCTAGTACGTAGTACATATATCTCAATGTTTAGAACATTGTACGTGAATTTAGAATAATAAAAACAGCTTAAACGTTTACTCACGTTATTTATGGTTATATATTAATGAAATTAATCAAACTTAAAAATAAACAGATTAAATAAATATTATCGGCTTTATCACAAATTTTAGGTTATAATAATTAATCTCAAGTTTAATCTAGAATCTGTTACACGGAAGAATTTCGGCAGAAAATGCGAATTACTTAAATTAAAAAATTCGGAATCGCACCCAAGAAACAGTTTATTAAATAAAATTATTACTTTAAATACAACTTTGCTTTTCAATTCATGCAATTACGCCAATTTATGGAGGCAATGATCCGTGTAATTGTTTTTTGTCCCGCGCAATTTCCACAACATGGCGCCCCTCAAATTAACATACAAACTGAAATTGAATATCGAGTACATCTCTACCGGAACTAATCCCCACGCAACGTATTGTTATTTTATTCGATAAGAAATTAAATGAGTTTATTTACAAGTAACAACAATTGTAGTTCATAAATATTTTAATAATTATATAAGATTTTTAACAGTGGTAGAGCCACGCGGCAGCTTTTGCTGTCGCACGGATGGGCCGGCTCAAACCGGGGTGGTACCACGACCTCACAGAATACCAGCGTGAAGTAGAGGTTTACCTCTGCGTTTCGCTTGGTGAGTGCAGGTGGCCGGAGGCCCTTTTTACTGGAAATGAGGCATTTCATCTTAGTCCTCACGGGTGACAACGCATCTGCATTTTGATTTATAACAGAGGATAGATGTAGATGTCTATGGGCCACAGCAATCACTTACCATCAGGTGGATTGTGTGCTCGTTTGTCACCCTTATCCTATAAAAAAAAGATATTGTATTATCACAAAATGGCGGGTTGGTCTTACTTGCAGTATAGGTATCTACTTATTTTTATAATATAAGGGTGACAAACGAACACACTGTCCTACTCGAATTATCGAGAACTGGCAGAAGGTAAAGTGAACAGAGATAATTAAAAATTGTGTACTTACTTTACTGTACTTCGACTTCAATATAAATTATTAAGAATAACTCTAAAAGTATTCGTCGGAACTTGATCACATTTGTATGGAACCAAATGAGAAGCACCAGCTTTCAAATAGACTAAGAATCATCCAAATCGGTCCACACAGAAAAAGGTATGAGGTAACACGCATTAAAAAAACAGTCGAATTGAATACCTCCTCCTTTTTGAAGTCAAGTGACACATTTGATGAGTATTTTGATAAGCAAGATGCTCGCCCGCCGTTGTGAGATAAAACATCTATAGTAGTTACGAAACGTGAACTTAATGAAAGTTTACTAAAATATTTTATTTCTTAGTGAATTTTGACTATGGAAATCGGCGCAAAGCCTTCCTGGCCTTCGATAGACGGTGTGTTGCAATCCCTTATATGACACATGTAATGTAAATACCTAAACTAGTGTCGGGAAGTAGTAAAAAGGTACGAGTCAACGCCATTGCGCTGTCTAAGCGTGACAATTATGGCAAAGCTTTTCTATAGGAGATGCCCATATGAGATATCAACTATGTCAATGACGTAGGTATGCCCATCGGATTCGAGTTCAATCGGCAATAGCAATTTTTTTAGAGACGCGACGTAGTCTGCGCCATGTTCGACGGAGATATTCGCATAGCAATAGGCCCGCCACATACATACGGAATTCCGTTTCGGGATTCCGTTTCGGAATTCTGAACGAATCGGCCACACACATACGGAATCCCGTTTTGCCCGCAAAATTTCGAACGGAAAACTACGGTACGTGTGTGACGGCATTTTATACGATAGACGGATTTTATATGAATTTGCTGCGTTCGGAATCTAATCGTTATTCCGAAACGGAATTCTGTATGTATGTGGCCGGCCTTATAACGCCAAGCTTTAACGCCCACGCTGGCATGCGTTATTGAAACGGCGCGCTTTTAAACGCAGTGCTGTGCACAATATGGTGTATTGTTTTGAGTTCTTGTTTTTTTTTTCAATCGTTTTTAAAAACGTTTTCTCCACAATACTATTTTCTTCTGTACCGTGGTTTACGTATATAAATTTCACAAGGACCAACATCCAGACCCGGTACTATTATTTATAGGTCATACAAAATACAAATACTTGTTTTGTGCTGGATTTGAACCGAGCCACGGATCCGTATATTTTATATTCATATGTTTTGAGATACAACATACATAATATTATATGTGTTGTCATCATCATTACAGCCTATCCAAAGTTGACTGCCGCATAAGGTTTTTTATTGTTTTGAGACGTTATCAGGAATATGCTGCTGGGTCTTATGTTTTATTTTCTCTCTATCGCCGTCTCACGACACCCACGGGATAACATGGGGCAGTGGGATCTCTGACGTCACGACACTGCGACGATTGTACTGACTTATAATACTTAGTTTATTATTTAAAAAAAAACTATAAGGTTATAACTCAAAAAATCAGTTCCTATAGACATGGGACGAGTACTCGGTTTGTATTCGGTACTCGGTGGATTTGGCCTTTTTTTAGGGTTCGGCCGAGCACCGAGTATTCACGGCCGAGTACCGAGTACTCGGCCTTAATTATATTCCAGAGAAAAATAGACAAAAAGCCAGTTTTTATCATTATTTTAATATTAGACACATTAAACCACCAGGAACATGAGAAGCAGCAGAAATATCTAGAACGTACATAAGAATCTATAATAGAAATTATTATTACTAATATTTAAAGTTTAAGAGAGGAAGATTGTGATGCAAAAACACTAGTTTTTCGGCTCTATTCGGGTCTAGTTTGTAAGGGAAATAACCGCACGCCGCCCGCTACCGCGTTTTCTTTAAAGCCGAGTATTCGGCAGAGTACTCGGCCCAATTTAGGCCGAGTACTCGGCGAATCACTACTCGTTCCATGTCTAGTTCCTATGCAGTATTTTTTAAATTACATAAAATAGAATTAAATAACTTTATTCAAAAATAGCTTTCCTTCCCCTCTAGTTATAAGAAGTTCTAAATCACAATAGCGGATCAAAACCCTACAGTTTTAAATGACAATAAGCATAAATATGTGCAAAAATTTATCGTTGAAACATAGCTAAATAAACAATCTCGTATCTCCACGTTCCGTATAATACAACACACGCACCAGCTTCCTAGAAAGCGCATATGTACAGCCGCGTTCCATCCAGACTCCGGCTGGAGGCAGTTTTTGTCGAGCCCGCAGGTAGACAGACAAAAAAAGCTCCATGAAAAAAGAGCACGGCTTTCTCCGAGGGGGTAAAACATATTCGGAACGCACAACACAAATACAACACTGTCCCTGTGCAAACAGGTTCGAATTTCCAAAAACGCAGATGCCTCTATCATTGAAATGGCAACGCAGGGGTCTAATGACACGCGAGGATTTTTTATGCGATCATTTTTTTCTTCGTTTTCAGTTGATTATTGTCGAAATTAAAGTTTTTATTCGGGTCACAATTGTTTCGGTCACATTTGATGATCTTTTGGAAGCTAGTCACGTAAATATAGTATTTCAACCTTTTCTCCGACATATTCTACTTTGTATTTCGTGAGTGATGTTAGATATATTAAGCAGTTTGATTGAGGATTGATTCAGTTTAGTCTATTTAGTTACATATATTAATCTAATTTATAATTATAATATACCTGTTTGTTACCATTATAGGCTTGAAATACCGATGATGATATATGTATAACTAAATTTTTTTTTTACCTACTCGTTAAATTTTAATGTTTATGGACATTTATATAAAAGGTCAGAGGCTAAACGCGAGTTTTCAAAAATATGTATTACTCTATACTATAGAGTACTCATAAGTATAGAGTAACACGCAAGCTGCGTAATTATTTATTTTATAGGATAAGGGTGACAAACGAGCACACCTGACCCTCCACCTGATGGTAAGTGGTTTCTGTGACCCATAGACATCTACATCTATCTTCGATTACGAATCAAAATGCAGATGCGTTGTCACCCTTGAGGACTAAGATGTAATGCCTCGTCCCAGTAAAAAGGGTCTCCGGTTCTCTACACTCACCATAAGAAACACAGCAGCGTTAAGCTGCTATTTTACGCTGGTATTATGTGAGAGCGTGGTCCTTCCCCTGTCGAGCCGATCCATTCGTGCTACAACCATAATATAGCTGCTGCATGGCTCTACCACGTATAATAGAATAGAAATATAATTTTGTGCACAAATAGCAAAGTAACAGTATGTTACTCGGCTATGCCTCGGTAGGATCTATTAATGTGGCATTATTTACATTTAAGATATTTAAAGACCATTTACTAAATCAATTTTTTGTTATTCAAAAAAAAAAGTTTTCGGATAAAATATACGTAGAGTAGATATAGAGTCATCATTTCTTAGTCGTCTTGTCTTATTTCTCTCTCTCTCTCTCTCTCTCTCTCTTACCCTCTATTACCCGTAACCTGTTCACTCACTCCTTTATTACGCATATCATCCCTATTACAGTTCATCCATCCTTTCTCAGGCGCCTCTTCTTATATCCATCCACTTTCATAGCCAACATACTTCACATTATATTTATTTTACGAAAGACATTTAAAATGATAACTATTTAACATAAAAAACGTGTTATGTATAAAATAAATCGTAGTCGTAAATTAGGAATATTGGCTTAGTATACTAAAAATAATTATAAGTGTTTTGAATTTTGTTTTGAGGTTGAGGTTACCGCTATTAATACCTAAATTATAGTAAAATAGAACGGAGCAAAGAAATAAAACTACATAACTTACTTATCTATACTATTATATAAACAGTTTAGATATACCTAATCTGGTACACAGATAGACCATGTTCTAGTTTGGCACATAATATAATATTTTTACTACCAATAGATAATATTCGTACTGGGTCGTACTCCGATTATCTCTACATAGTGTAAATTCACTTCCCGCCGTCTGTACGCTTAGATATTTTAAACCACGCAAGGGATTTTGATGCGGTTTAAATTTTGATAGACAGAATGATTGAAAAGGAAGATTTATATGTATAATACATGCATATTATATATTATACAGTTCTTCTGTCCGTGTGCATGTGCCTGAACTTTTCCTAGACGGCTGGGCCGATTTTGATGCAATTTTGTATTTGTAATTAAGTTGATTAGAGGATGGTTTAGATTCACAACTGCACCCGGTAGATGTCGTTGTTGTCGAAATTCATAAACCAACCGTGCGAGGCCATGGCGGATAGCTAGTTCTTAGTATAAAATTTAAGACGAGGTGACTCGGGTTACTTTATATATTTAAGCGCGGGAGAGCCGCAGTATATTTCTTAACTGAGAAAACACCACAGAACACTAGCGTTAGATTTGTCAGTTACATCATGTATATGGGACAAGGCGTTAGAAGAGTCAGTTATGGACCAGCTGCTATAGAACCTCGTCTATGCTGCTGTAGTTTTCCGTGTCCATGGATAGTATAGATATCCGTGTTAGCAAATATATCGTGCTATGCCGAAAATACGTTTGTGGTCGCCAGCAGGGACCTTCGAGAGGGCCAAGGAAATCGCCGTCGCTAACATCCATAACACTAAGGCGCTGATAGGTAAGGTGTGTCACGCGTGCCAGACCATAATTTTTAACCAAATAACAAATATATTTGTCAGGATGGAATTTAGTAGTACTGTGATTAAATTTTAAATAAAATCACAAAACACATATATATATAAGTATATTCTAAAATTTAACAGTTTTTTTTAACAGTGGTAGAGCCACGCGGCAGCTCTTGCTGTCACACGGATGGGCCGGCTCGAACCGGGGTGGTACCACGACCTCACAGAAAACCAGCGTGAAGTAGAGGTTTACCTCTGCGTTTTGCTTGGTGAGTGCAGGTGGCCGGAGGCCCTTTTTACTGGAAATGAGGCATTCCATCTTAGTCCTCACGGGTGACAACGCATCTACATTTTGACTTGTAATTGAGGATAGATGTAGATGTCTATGGGCCGCAGCAACCACTTACCATCAGGTGGACTGTGTGCTCGTTTGTCACCCTTATCCTATAAAAACAAAATTAAGTTTAATTTTATAACCAAGTTACTCTGTGGTAATTATCGAATATATTTCCAGCGCCTAGCTTGCCAAAAGAGACAACATAAATTCCATTTGCAAGGTGTCAAATAGATAAGGCTGCCAAATCGACAACGGTCTGGCTTGTGCACATTGGCACGGACATCGGAGGCCCTGCCAAGCGTCCTCTCTAATAACGTCTGCCAGGTACAGCGCCAACTCGCCGATGCTGTCGTTCGATTTTGATCATTAAAACAAACACTGCGATTGTACAAACGCAAGTAGCAGTGAAACATTATTTTGCTATACTAAAATATTTTGAGAATTTATAAAAATCTTCGGTATCGGTAAAATAATTAATTCTTTTTTCATCATGGAATTTATTGAAACATTTTCATATTTAATCAGTCGATTGTAAATTTGTGTACATTACGTAATAATAATTTCTGAAAATTTACCATTAAACGATATTGTTTCCGATTTTTTTATTCCTCCTACCCAATAAAATAGTAGTTTTAGAAGGAAATAAAGCAATAAAAACTAATTGACGAGGCGTTGCCTAGTCCGCAGGCTACACAACTTCTCGTAACGGGCAATAAGGCCAGAGGGAAAAGAGACGCCCAATGAAACTTACACGGTCGTAAATAGTTAGCACACAGCATATTAAGTGGAATATAAGATAAAATAGTTAGAGAGGGCCAATTTCCGCAACTTCTCTCAGCACACGTATTCTGCGAGTGGAAGTGCATATGTTAGCTCACACACCTTTGATAGGTACCATATACTATACATAAAACCTGTGGTACTGTGTGATACTACTGTAACATCTGACGCGTAGTTGAATGCTTCTGTATTTGCAAATATTAGAGTCGCGATCTATTTTGAATACATTATCATTACCACTAGCCGTTACACGTCTCAGATGCTGCAACACTAACAGTCCAGATAGATCGAATGTTTTAGACCGTATTTTTCAAGATCTCGAAGCTCACAAGACTTTTAAATCCATACATACATAAACACTCACGCTTGTCACCCAGAGGGGTAGGCAGAGACTATGGACTTCCATTTGTCATGATCCTGACACACCTCTCTCGCTTCCTCCACGTCGATATACCCACGCATACACGCTCGTCTGTTAAAGGTACTCTTGATTTGGCCCATTTTCAATACATCACCAATTTGATGGTTAATAAACATATTAACTTTGGCATCGCAATATAATTATGAAAATATAATGTATGTACATAAAAACATAAACAGCTTTAATAAGAATAAGGATGTTCATACCTTAAACACTAGGAACAAACATAATCTTGTAATGTCAGTTACTAGACTCCACAGAATCAGTAAGTCATGTATGGGAATATATATAATAATGTATTAAAGAAAAACTGTACAAAAAGGGTTGTTATAATATCAAGGAATACATGAATGAAAATAAACCCTGGGAATAAGGTGATCGCCACCATGCTGGTTCTATGAAACTTCATTTAAAATTGTATAAACAAAATTATTGTTAAGTGAAATTATGTTTAAAAAAAAAGTCCCGCTGGGTTTCTTGCTGGTTCTTCCCAGGACTGAGGTATTTTCCGAACCAGTGGTAATTAAAAAATGGTAAATAAAAAATGACTTTCAAGTGCTTCCTCTGCCACACCCAACTTTCAATTTCTTTAAGTCCAGTCGTACAAAAACGAAAGTCGTCGGAATGATGGATTTCTAACACAAAGATCACTTTAAAACCCTTAATAGGAACGGATCGTTCAAATGTGTAGCCTTTGTAGTTATATTAGTAAAATTAAGGCGAGGTGTATAGACGACTTTTGTGAATTTGAGGGGGTGAAGCAGACGAGTAAGGGACGAGTAGTCCCGCCCACTGCGGGGTGCACCGCGTGAATCTCGCCGACGCTCGACGTAAAATGTACAAATGGTACGCGCCGCCGTCCGCCTTCGCACCGCGTTTCCGCGATGTCAGGTGGTTCGAATCTCATCAGATATATATTTTTTATTCGTATTTTTAAAATGTTTCTACGTTTATTTTCGTATCTAAAATATGTACATATTATTGTTTAGTTATTCTAAAAATATTATGTACCTACATATTTTCGTGTTGTTATTTTTAAAATATGTACATATTCTATTTTCTTAATTTTAAAATAATCAATAATTGTTATTTTCTAGAAAAGGTTATCGAGAACTTTTGTAACAGATTCATTAAATGAATAATAAATTAATGCTTAAATAAAATGGCTTCGGACCAAAATGGTCAATTATAGAAATTCTCGAAACGGCAAATTGTCAAAATTGTGAATTTATAACAACAATAATTTTTATTCCTATAGACATTTTTCTTCAGAATCAAGAGTAAAGTAAACTATTATGAGCAAATTTTACAATAGCGCTTGCCCTAAAATCGAAAAAAAAAAACAGCCGTTTCATAATTTTTTTCCTGAGTGAATAACTTTTTGCATAAAATTTTTTGGATTTGTGGGTTGTTGGAAGAATACATAAAAATAAACATCCTAATTATTTTAATTTTATTTTATTATTTTGATGTATTTACGCATACGGAGGTAAATCTAATTATATAAATTGTGGAAGTAAAAATAATTCAGTCAGCATTTTTCTGTGCACCAAGGCATATTTTGTGTCTTTGGTTACAGCTCTCAACTTATTGCAAATATTGCGCAACACATGGTTTCGGCATTCAACTTTTTGAACGGTATGATTCAATGACAATGCCTTATAATTATTTCCGTAGGATCGCGATGACCAACAGCCGTCAGCATTTATGTCTATTAGAGGTATGCCATCTTTGCTCAATGTTCCTTCAGGTATCACTGCATCACGCTTATGCATAGCTGCTGCCGCCGTTACCAAAGTACACATTCAGGTCTCTGCATCAAGTTCGGAGGTAAGGTCTTATCATAACTAACAAAACGAGTCCAAGCTCGGCATACTTAGTTCTACTCGTCCTGGAGATCCAGTAGCAGTCACCGAAGTACACCATCAGGTCTCTCCATCAAATCCGGAGGTAAGATCTCATCATAACTAACAAAACGAGCACAAACTCGGCACATTTAGTTCTACTCGTTCAGGAGTCCCAGTAGCAGTCACTGAAGTACACCATCTGGTCTCTCCATTAAGTCCGGAGGTAAGGTCTCATCATAACTAGCAAATCGAGCCCAAACCCGGCACATCTAGTTCTACTCGTCGAGGAGTTACAGAGTAGCAGGCACTGAAGTACACCATCAGGTCTCTCTATCAAGTCCGGAGGTAAGGTCTCATCACAACTAACAAATCAAGCCCAAACTCGGTACACCTATTTCTACTCGTCAAGGAGTTCCAGTAGCAAGTCACTGAAGTACATCATCAGGTCTCTCCATCAATCCCGGATGTAACGTCTTATCATAACTAACAAATCGAACCCAAACACGGCACATCTAGTTCTACTCGTCGAGGAGTTCCAGTAGCAATCACCGATGTACACCTTCAGGTTACTTCATCAAGTCCGGAGGTAAGGTCTCATCATAACTAACAAAACGAGCCTAAACTCGACACACCTTATTCTATTCGTCCAGGAGTTCAGAGTTTCAGCAGCAGTCACCGAAGTACGCTTTCAGGTCACACAGGTAGATATTCGAATTTCGTATCTAAGTATATTTTTGTAGTTGTAAAAAAAATCAATCTTTCAAAGTATCAAAATGTTTTACATGATTACGATTCCCGCAGCTAACCGTGCGTACACTTGTGTGTGTGACCCGTGTCAATGTAATAGTTCGATTCTATACCTATTAATTTTGCAAATGCGTCCTTAAGAACAAACAAATACGTAAATGATTTTTGAACGGCGAGCGAAACAAATTGGTACAGGTCCGTCTAGCAGCGTGCCTCAACGATCACTGTCGCTCCGCATAGACATGAAAGAGAAGCGAAAAGACGCCACGATGGCGCGATGCGAAACATCGATTCGTTCGAGTTATTTTTCATTAAATATATTAATACTTACAAATATTTTATTTCAATCAATATATAAAAACAACAGTTCCCCTTATTATTATATATTACATCACTATTATTAATTTTATTAAGATTTGTTTATAAATAATACAGTTAAAATTGCTGGAAATTCAATTTCAATGGCTATTTTATGATTTTTTTCTATCGAGAAAATTTACAGAAAACGTGTTTTGAAAACAATGGTCCACCCATAAATGTGATCAAGATTAACATATATTTTTTTTTCCGCTCTAAAATGTGTATATTTTGTTAAAAAACTGTTTTGTGAAGCCTAGTTTGACTAGGTACCGCGCCATTCTGTGAGAGCGTGGTCCTTCTCCGGTCGAGCCGACCCATTCGTGCTACAACTGTATAGTTACTAATATAGCTGCAGCATGGCTCTACCACGTAGTAAATTCTCGCTCTACAGGGAATGATGGGTTTTCTAACATAAAGATCACTTTAAAACCCTTAAAATAGGAACGGATAGTTCAACGGTGTAGCCTTTGTAGTTATATTAGTAAAATTAAACTGTAAATGAAATTGCTAATGGATGAGGGCGCGGTGCAAGGGCAGGTAAAAGAGTAATTTGTTTTATTATTGATACAAGTTATTGCTCTAAATTACACATGATTGTCGGTGTACGCATTTTGGGTCGGAATGGCCCCGGGTCGCGCTCTAAGGTAAGGTAATTTATAGTTCTGATTGCTTGGCCGTTTTCAAGAAATAAGAAAAAAAATATTTTAAAATGTATGGACTACTTCTTTAGGACTGATTAATGTTTTCAAAATAAGATCAGAATTATTTGACGCAACGATTCACAATTTTTTCCAACTCTCGCAATTTGAGGTGCAATTTTTAAAGTTCTGCATATTATTATGTCATGGGTCTATAATTAAAATATATGATTAAAATTCAAAAAAGTTAAAATCTATAGCAAAACATCAGCCCGATTCAATTCAACGCCGCATAACAATACACTAAAATGACAGAACTGGTTTAACAATTCACTTCCGGCCGTTCCGAACCCGCGGCCGCCTAATGCGATGCCTTAATGATAGTACTGACCCCGTAGATTGTAAAATTGTGGCCAGCTGATGCCATTGTTTTATAACGTCTAACTCACGTAAAATATATCTTATCCGGAATCGCATCACCGCCATTTTGTTTTGCTCACCACTGTTTTTCTTAAAATGGCGGTTAAAACAGTTTAGAATAAAACATTTAAAAACGTAAGCCTGTCTTATTCAGTGAATTTGTATGTGATAAAGCCACACTGCGGCAATGTTATTTTTGTAGCACGAATGGGTCGGCTCGCCTGGGATAGGACTACGATCTCACAAAATATCAGCATAAAATAGCAGCTTAATGCTGCTGTGTTTCGTATGGTGAGTAGAGAACCGGATACCCTTTTTACTGGAAACGAGGGATTCTATCTTAGGTGAACTGTGTGCTCGTTTGTCACTCTTTGTACCTTAAATAAAAATAAAAAAAGAATCATGCGCAATTATATCGAAAATATAGTATATATTTATATATATTCTGTGAATACTTTGTACTAACATTATTATTGAAAAGATCACTAATAAATTAAATAATACAATAAAATATTTTCTTTTCCCTTTATCTTATTTAAATAACCGAGTCTTTTTTTCGGTGTTTGACTCATGCTTGTCATTTTATTTATAGTTTTTAAGATACATAATGTGTTACAAAATTTTCCGGGCCGGATGTCCGCTTTGCTCTGCAAATCTGTAATATTAAAACGTAGGTAGCCGTTCTAGAAAAGCGTGCGTGAAAACTTAATAAAAAAATAACATATAGGTAATCTTAATCTGGATTTGCAAGTCTCCTTGCTACTGATATATTGTTAAAATTGACATTTAAAAATATTTATCTGGCATTGTAAGCGAAATTGTAACATGGCATTTTAAAATTAAAGACCTCGAAGTTTCTCGTCGCTCCTATCCTTCAGTCTTTTTTTTTTCGGACCAACCGCGAACCGTTGTAGATTAATAAAATATTTTGAACTTGAAATATCATATCACACAAACATTGTTATTCTATATCCACTGAACACATCGCAAAAGGAATTTCACCCGTACCCGTATAAGTTTGTAAGTAGATTTGTATCGATCTGTTCTTATAGTCTTCAAAGCCCACTAACATCCAATACATTTAGCGGCTTGCAAATTAATTTAGGGTTTCATGCCTAGAAGCCATAAGAAATACAGTTTTCCATGTAACAATCGTCTGGAACATTGTATAACAAAAGCTATTTGTAACGCCCCTCCCACACTGCCGCTCCGTGACGGCGGTTAATTACTTTTAAATTTTATCTTTTATTACTTTTACCTACTAAAAGATGTCATGCACATGCTTGTTAAAAGTATAACTAATTTTCATTTCAATATTAGACAACGTTACGACAATATTGGTCATGCAAAATTACAATGTACGGAAATGTCGATTAAGATATGTATATAGATAACCGCCATCAACGGGAAACTAAACTATACAGAACAACTCTATAGAAAAAGATATTCCATTCGTCCAATCTCAGCGTCAAATTATAATATAAACGTCTGCATATGATATACCTACTTGTTTTAGGACTGGTTTACGACGGTACTCGAATAGCCAATTCGATCTCGCGACTTTTAAGTTCGCAATCCGTACCTGTTAGAGCCACGCTGCAGCTATATTATAGTTGTAGCACGAATGGGTCGGCTCGACCGGGGATGGATCACGCCCTAGCGAAATACCAGAGTATAATATCAGATTAATGTTGTTGTGTTTCGTATGGTGAGCGTGGCGCGTTCCATTTTAGTCCTTAAGGATTGACTATATAATATACTAGAGCCCAATGACTTCGTCAATCTTACTTAGCGGTACCATGTAGCGACATCTATGGAAATGTATTAAATAAAGAACGATGTATTTAGCGCGTCAAATTTTCATATCGATATACATCGCAACCGCTTCCGTAGATAGATAATAGATGGCGCTAGAGTAGTCAAGTGAGCTCGGCCACGGTCCTTATTGCTTTGTAAGAGAGATAGATGTTTATGGGACACAAACACTTACCATAAGGTGGACTGCGTGCTCGTATGTCATCCTTATTTAGTGTAACACAGCCAGAACCATATCGAAATATGCATATAAGGATAGCAGAGAAATGTTGGTGTTCGAAAATCAAGTTGTAAAGTGATTGGCGAATCGCACTAATGCAATGTAACTATGGCAGTCTTAGTTCTTAATAACATAACGTCTTTGATGAATTCTTTTGTGCTCGAAAATAAAGAGATTATGGACATTGTAGAAGGGTTACTAATTACATCTGTTAGATGTACCTGCTTCCACTACTGATTTTATATGGCCATATTATCATCTGGATTTGTGTGCCACAGAACTGGGTCAGGTACCGGTGACTATCGGCTGCGATACACGCGATACTTAACAGTATTTGCGTAACTTAATCTGCGATAGCTCGCATACTAGTGGACTGACCTAATAACATTTTTAACCAAGGCATGTGATATATATCGAGAAAGATATTTACTAAGATGTAATCACACGGTCTCTTATAAGGTAAATTCGATACTTTAAAAATCTATACACATTTTCGACTACCATTGTGGCTCCAGAATTAATTAGGAATTCACAACTGTGACAGTTTCAGGTCTGAACCACAAACGTAATATATACTTACGTAAAGAGGACCGTCACTACCTGAAAATTTTCCATTTCCAAGCCCGGCACAGAAAACTGACAATTTAATTAAATTATACTTCTTTAGCGTAACAAAACAAAAATAATTAAACATTATTTAAGATCCTGGTGATAATTAATTGACGGCTCCGTGGCGCAGTGGCTTAGCAATGAGTTACAGTGCTAAGGGCCGCGGGTGCGATTCCGACACGATACGAGCATTTGTATGCCCTACAAATAATTCTGGGTCTGGATGTTTGTACTTGTGAAATGTGTTATGTACACTGCCCTCGCGATACAGGAGAAAATCCCATTGCGGAGGTAACGTTTTCAAAATAAAAAAAAAACTATAATTTGTTTTTATTAAAATGATTCTACTTTATATTTACTCTTAATATCGTTACAAAAAAAAACATATATCCATCACGTCTTTTGATGGGTAAATTTAACCTCTTATCTTTATAAAGATATAAATAAATACATTAACGATTTTACATCATTATGCTGAGAATTCCAAACTGCGACACAACCTCCACACTTAAGTTTGTATTACAAAATTCTTCCTCTCTATCCACCTTTAATATTTTGCAAATCATTTTTTTTTCTTTATATGCATGGAAAGAAGCAGAATATAGCATGGATCACTCTTGGCATTGCTCTGTGTCTGTTCTTGAAGTTTCGTCACAATCGGTTTAATGATTCCCGAAAAGATGAGCCCGAACAGACAGAGAAATAATTTGAAAATTTATATTCAGGGCCCAATAGCAGGATCAATAAAAGTTAGTAATTATGATGTTACAGAGAGATATTTCAATTTTATTTATATGTACATATGATGTCATTTTGTATATTATCACATCACAAAATGCAGCACGTATTAAACGTCATTAAAATGTTATCAGTAACACAATTTCAAACTAAACGAGCTGATGGAATTTAACGCAACACACAACAAAGAAAACGGTAAAGAGCAACGGGGTCGCTGTTGCCGCTTCGACCCCACCGCCTCATTGACGTGGGGCTTGCATTATCTGTCAAAATCTAATCAATTTTCGGATCTATCTATCCAAAAATTTCATAAACTTATGGCTAGGCATTTCTTTATGTAGATTACCACCCAGTTAAGTGCGTTTGTACTCGTCTATTATATATTTTTTTTATAGGAGAGGGGGCAAACGAGCATGCGGCTCACCTGATGGTAAGTGACTACCGTCGCCCATGAACAACTGCAACACCAGGGAGGGAATTGCAGATGCGTTGCCGGCCTTTTAAAAAGGAGTACGCTCTTTTCTTGAAGGTCCCTAAATCGTATCGGTCCGGAAAAATCGCTGATGGTAATCGATTCCACAATGAAGTCGTGCGAGGAAGAAAACATCTTCTAAATCGCACAGTGGTGGACCGCCAATCATCCAGATGGTGTGGATGATATCGGGAGTTCTGCCGCGATGTGCGTTCGTGAAATTTGGCGGCTGGGATTAATCCGAACAATTCCTCAGAGCACTCCCCATGGTAGATGCGAAAGAAAATGCAAAGGGATGCAACATCTCTTCGCAGTGCCAATGAATCGAGCCGATCGGAAAGGGCTCGGTCGTCGACGATTCGAGCCGCTCTGCGCTGGATGCGGTCAAGTGGAAGGAGCTGGCACTGGGGAGCCCCTGCCCAGAGATGGGAACAGTATTCCATGTGAAGCCGAACCAGCGCCTTGTAAAGTTGCAGGCGGTGTGCCGGCATGAAATACTGTCCCGCTCTGCTGAGCACGCCAAGCTTTTTAGAGGCCAATTTGGCCTTCTCTTCCAAGTGACCACGAAACTGCACGTCACTCGATATGTCGACGCCGAGGATTCCGATACTGGCTGAGGCAACTAGGAGAGTGCCTTAGTAGTAGTATTCTTATTTTATATATTCTCTCATCTCACTATTCAGCAGAAGAACTAAAAGATCTGTGAAATATATCTGATTTTACATTTTGTTATTGGTTGTGTTATCTGAGCCGAGCATTTATAACATCATGTTGTCAGATCGACATCCTTAACACCGTCGGGTACGGCGTCGCACAAAACGATCATTAAGTTAAAATACACGTAACATTACAATAGCGTCCAATATCCATCAAAGTGCAGACGGGACGTTTTTGTAATGTTGATCCGTATCATTTGTTACTGTCAATTATAATGATAGAGCCGGTTTGACGCGAACTATTGTTGCTGGCCTCTGCGTTTGGATTTTTGTGTATGTAACTGTTGCAGGTAAATTTATAAAATGTGCTCCGATAACCCTCTCACAAATGGTAAGATGCCTGTGCCTAGGTACATTTAGAAGCTGTAAATTTACTCTACTTTATGTAGTAGCGTAAAGGTGGACTGGGTGTTCGTTTATTCTATAAAAAAAATTCTTTCGCCTCCACTAAACAGCAAACTGAGAGGAAATCTATGGGGAAAGCCTATGTTTAGCAGTGGGCTTTTAATAGGCCGTAATGAATGTAAGAATTAAAATTATATAATATATTTGTCAAAGTTAACACGTTCACTGTCCGGTTTCCAGACACAATAGTAAGTAAGACAATAGCAATGACCTATATGTAGTGCACGGGACAGCGAAAGGGTTAAGCTATCGTATTAGAATTTTTCATAACTCTAATATTGCTGCAGTACGTTAAAAATATCCAAATAGGTTCAAACCTATTAAAATTCTTGATGAGTAAATTTTAAAACTACAAATGCTTTATATAAGAGTCACTTAATCAATTTAATATTTAAGTTGGGCTATAAATAGAGAGGGAAGGGATGAGTCGAAGTCGGGGGTCAGTGTCGAAGTCTAGTCTGTGTCAACTTAATTCTGTCTTCCTGCGGACTGATTGGAGCTAATTGCATCGACCTCCAACCTTTCACCCTCTTTGTGCCGATGATTGGAGTTTGACCTGAGGCTATTTGACCCTCTCGTGTTGATAGCATTTGCGATTCGCTAGAAATTATACTAATAATTGTATGAGTAATGAAATATTACTTAAATTGTTTTGTTTATCGTTTAGGAAGCTTGCTTTCTGTTATATTAACATCATCTACCTAGCCTTGCACGAGCATAATTCAATATGATAATAATTCAACGCAGTCAGCGGTCTTGGCACGATAGCACGGGGAGTAGGACTGTGTGATAATTACTTATTAGTTTGAGTATTTTTATTATAGTTTTTTTTTAATATTCAATATTAAATACGATGGATGCAGGTGGTTCAGGACTGTGCTTAGTGGCATTCTTTGGGGGAGGCCTATGTTCAGCAGTGGACTTGTGAAGGGCTGTAATGATGATGATGATGATTAAATATTTGTCATAATCACAATGCAATAATCCATCAATTGGTCTTTGGCTTGTAAAGTCTAAGGATAGATTTCTCGAAAAATAAGGCAGTTACCATGTGAGTTACTTTTACCGTGTAGTGGCGGTGTAAGAATATCCACTACGACATATCGTCCAATGGGAGTCACAAGAGGCGAAAAGGGAAACAAACCAGGAGATGGGCAGCAGTCTTTCTCATAACACCTAAAAATACAAAACTGTGGTCGACAACCCGGCTGTGTGGTAGCTGTGGTAAATATTTCTCTATGAAGCAATAATAACAGTGGTAGAGCCACGCGGCAGCTTTTGCTGCCGCACGGATCGGCCGGCTCGAACCGGGGTGGTACCACGACCTCACAGAAAACCAGCGTGAAGTAGAGGTTTACCTCTGCGTTTCGCTTGGTGAGTGCAGGTGGCCGGAGGCCCTTTTTACTGGTAATGAGGCATTCCATCTTAGTCCTCACGGGTGACAACGCATTTGCATTTTGATTTGTAATAGAGGATAGATGTAGATGTCTATGGGCCGCAGCAACCACTTACCATCAAGTGAACTGTATGCTCGTTTGTCACCCTTATCCTATAAAAAGTGAACTTTGGTAGTCTGTAACGGTGATTTCGTAATTGATCACTTTCTTAAATAATTAATAAATATTGACACTGGCAAATTACTGCATTCTTTCCTGTACACATTAAGAACGACACAGCAGATCGTTCGGTTAGAATGTGTGTCCGGTCGTAGTTGGGGATGGGAGAATCAAGCCGTGTTATTTATATACACGTGTTAGTTATATACCCTCACTTGAAAAAAAATGCCAAAAAAATTTAGGTACAACCAACAGATGGAGGAACACAACCATGCTATAAGTTTCCAGATTCAAATGACTAAGTATTCATAACATGTATTCAAGCACCATATATTTATCTATGAAATCCAGCGAATCGCTGCAAATCAGGAAAAAGTACCGTGGTTGAATTGTACTAAAATTACTCAATATCTTCCTAAATAGATTCACAGATCAATACTGCAGAAGTATTGTAAATTTAAAATTACGTAAAAACCGCACAACCACAAAGTATTAACGCTCGTACGTTTTCTCTGTAAGTAATTTGTCAACATACAATGTTTATTTATAAATAATTTTAGTATTGAACGCGCTCGCGGATGTCATGTTTGAATGATGGAGACTTCCAAGAAACGATGGGCTGGAGGCAAACTAAGTCGTTCCATTAGTTTTGCTTTGCAATCATAAAGAGATTTGATAGACCTGACGCGATATTTTTTTATTTAAATTATCTACTATAAGTTATAAACATTTTTTTTAAATACTAGTAATGCTATTAAACATTACTAATATTCCCTTTAACCACTTCTGGTAATCTTAAAATGCTTGTGTTAGAAGTGGTTCACGAAAGTAGTCGAATGGCGGATTCGAACCCACGACCTTTCGAGTTCGCGGTACTCGCCCTGCCATTAGGCTACTGACGCTTCAATCTTGTTAACTACAAACTTCTTATATTTACGCGAATACTAAACATTGACTACAACAAATTTTAGGGATTTTATCACGTGTAATTTTAACTTAGTTTTGATTCCCAACGTTACTAGCGGTCTAAAATCAGCAAAATTCGTTCTTATTCAATGTGTAGTATTTGTGTAAATATAAGAAATCATCAAACAAATATGAAGTTTTTAGAACCGTTGAATAATATGAATGAATTAGTAATAAGAATATAGCATCTCACTGATAACCCGCCTGCTAGCGTGGCAACTATGGCAAATAAACAACTTTGAAGCAGTCTATGCAAGAGGTCTATGTTCAGCAGTGGACCTTAATGGGTTATAATGAGTGGCTAAATAGGAATAAAGTAAAAAAGAAAGATAACAGACCACAGTTTCCTTTAGAACCTTATTATAGGATATATTTTGTCACTAACAAATGCACGGCTTAAAGGTTTTTTGACAAATACGAAACACTATACAGGCTATAAGTTTTTTTTATAGGATAGGGTGACAAACGAGCACACAGTCCACCTGATATAATGTATGGATGGTAAGTGGTTGCTGTAACCAATAGACATCTACATCTATCCTCAATAAAGAATCAAAATGCAGATGCGTTGTCACCCGTGAGGACTAAGATAGAATGCCTCTTTTCCAGTAAAAAGGGTATCCGGTTCTCTACACTCACCACAAGAAACATAGTAGTGTTAAGCTGCTATTTTACGCTGGTATTCTGTGAGAGCATGGTCCTTCCCCGGTCAAGCCGACCCATTCGTGCGACAACTATACTATTAATATAGCTGCGGCATGGCTCTACCACGTATAAAAAGTAAAAATAGAGTGGCCATTTTTATTTGCGGGACTTACGTGAGCAATATTCCTCAGCTTGAGCATTCAACAAAATGTAGATTAAAAAAGACACGCAAACAGTCCTGTGTAAATACGCTATTGAAACTATTTTCTACCTGGGTTCTGTATTGAATCATCTACGAGTATGGACGGATATTTTACTTATTTTAATCCAATGCGTGATTGCAATCCGATAGTTATGGATGATGTAGTTCTAGATGGTAAATCGTAATAATAGGTGAGTGAAGATAACGTTTTCGGAAGATCACTAAGAGGCCTTCTGGGCAGGTACTACCCTCCTATCCGTGCAGGTTTAAAAACGACAGGAATAATTAAATAATTATTAAATTTTGTTTCTAAGTACCTTCTTACCGCGTGGAAACAGAAACGTCGCAGGGTTAAAAACGACAGGAATAATTAAATAATTATTAAATTTTGTTTCTAAGTACCTTCTTACCGCGTGGAAACAGAAACGTCGCAGGGTTAAAAACGACAGGAATAATTAAATAAATATTAATTTTTGTTTCTAAGTTTTAACAGTGGTAGAGCCACGCGGCAGCTTTTGCTGTCGCACGGATGGGCCGGCTCGAACCGGGGTGGTACCACGACCTCACAGAAAACCATCGTGAAGTAGAGGTTTACCTCTGCGTTTCGCTTGGTGAGTGAAGGTGGCCGGAGGCCCTTTTTACTGGAAATGAGGCATTCCATCTTAGTCCTCACGGGTGACAACGCATCTACATTTTGATTTGTAATGGAGTCTATGGGCCGCAGCAACCACTTACCATCAGGTGGACTGTATGCTCGTTTGTCGTTGTATAAAAAAAAAGCTTGTTACCGCATGGAAACAGAAACGTCTTCATGTTATTTTCCTCTAGCAACCTTCATATTCGTATGTTATGAATGAATATAATTCATTCATAAAATCGAAATGTTTATTTCAATTTGGAGGTTTTTCTTCTTTATTGCTTTATATTTAGTTAATTAATATTCAAATCTAATATATAACATTAATGTTTGTTTGTTCGTATTTTATGCCCTACCATACCGTTCATCAGATTGCGTCAAAATTTTGTCATCTTATTAGTTGCACTTGCGCGAAGGTTATGCGGAAAAGGTGATGCTGGATTCGCCGGAGGAGGATTTGTAGAAAATTGTTTATTAGCTTTCCAATCAAAGAGTACAAGAGAATACGATGAGGAAATGGATGCAGAAAAATTCAAAGAGTAAAGAGTTTTCCCTTTTACAAAATATTCCTGCGAATATCACAGGACTGGTATGGTGGTATACGACTGCTACTATAATGCTATTGAATTGGTTTTGGTCCAAATCAAAGGCTAGTTCTTATATGAAATGTTCTTATTGCAAACATATTATCTTAATATGCTTTGTGAAGAAAATGGAAGGTTTGCTGAAGCATGTACCCATGTCACAAAGGATAATCGGGCAAAATTGGTGGAGAAATCAAAGAAAATTATTATGGATGACTTTGTAAGAAACATTCATTGTGACTACATTCTTGAAAATCAAATAACAATTAATATAAACGACGCCAGCTCAACTAGTTCTAGTGAAAGTGACTGAATAAATTTATTTTTTTCCTAATTTTAAAATTTTAATTTATACAACTTTGCCTCTAGAAATAAGCAGTAATAAATAAATAATAAGAAACTGATAAATCTTGTATTTTAAATTATCCGTTTAAAATTTATTCTGGTATTAATCGATACAAAACTTTAAATGATTATCAACTCTAAAAGAATCGATATCGATTTTTCTAAAGAATTGAATATTGTACGTACCGATCTTTTGGTTGGCATGCCTAGTCCAATAAGTCTGACAGCTGTCAAATGATATTTCTTAGATTTGGTTCAGTATAAACAATATAACTATTCCAAATTTAAAACGATATTTCCATAATTATTTCTTCCCCGGTTGCATCGCACCCGGCGCATTGAACCAGCTAGTATTTAATATTTATTACAATTAATAAAAAACTTTAAACGAACTAAAATTTAAGTAATAATTTTTCATTCGAGTATTAGTTCCTTATCGTTCTCAGTGAATGTTTTTTTAATCAGAATATTTCTCACATACATTAACGAAGATGATTCATTATTGATGTCAATTGCCAGTGAATGGTAACGCTGACTCTCACATTAATGATTCTTTAACTGCAACGTCCGAGAAATGTATCACGATACTGTGAGCACACAGCAAGCGATTGATACATTGACTATACCATGTCATTTAGTTATTTTATGCGGTATATTGAGATATTAATGTTAATAAGCTTATATGTACATCCCGATTTATAGCCGATGTTATGCAACCGGCTGTAAATCTGGAATATTCGGTAACTTTCTTTGTTTGATTCATGATACTGTAAGTTCACATTGCGTAGATCGGAACAAAAATTAATAATTTTTAATCTGAAGGTAGTGGTGGTTAACTATGACATTGGGACGTCATACACCTCAGTCCCCTCCGTGACCATGGGTCCTGAAAAGTGCCCGAAACGTCGGGAATATAAAATAAGTTAAGATACGCGATAAAATCCGTAAAATTAGTTTTATCTAAACTTTGTTTGCTTTTGGGTCACAATTATTTAAATCATTCTTCGTATTCATTATTCGAACAACAAATGGCAACAAATGAATGGGATATTATTTCTATGCTGTGACTAATATGTCTTTGGAATACTGCAGTTATATTTGGATTAAGAATTAACACAATTATTTACAGGCGAATAGACGCTATTGTTGAATTATAGACATTAATCGTCTATGGAGTATATCTCTATATATAAATATCAATTGCTGTCGGTTAATCTCGCTAAAAGTCGAAACTGGCTCGATCGATTCTGATGAAAATTTTTGTGTGTTGGATCCAATAGGTTACGAGGAATCAATGTAAAGATCCAGAAATCACCCACGCGAAGCCTGGGCGGATAGCTAGTTATCTATAAAGAAATATGTATGTAGTGCATTTATACAAGGTACAAAACCAACGAAGTCCGAGAGCTTGTTCAGGGTTAATGGAGGTATCTAAGTCGTTTAAATGGAAAATATCTATTCAAATATATATTTATATGCCAGGAAACTGGTTTCCTGTTTTACTTCAATCTTGGCCTATACAGTATTAGCCTTTATACAGTAACTACGGTAGTATCACAAAATAGGTAATATTTTGAATTTTATCTAGATTGAATATGTTAGTTCGGTAGTAGGTTAGTAGACAATGTGTGCTGTAAAGCTATCGTAAACGTCGGGAATTTAAAAATAAATATAAGTACGTAAATTAAACGCGATACAATCCATAAAAATAGTTGTATTCAATGTATTATATAATACATAATAAATAAATAATACAATACATACATTTATTTACAATAATACAATATATAAATAAATGTATGATTTGCGTAAATATAAGAAATCATTATGTTAGTTTTTAAATATGTTACAATTTTATAACTGAATGAAATCGAAATACGAATGAGATTCGATATGTATACACATAAAATTAATAAATTACCTATTATATTATTAATTATTATTAGTTCACTTGATGTTAAGTGGCTGAAGCAGTCTCAATGAACATCTGCGAACAACTTTAACAAAGTGGGCTAGTAACCTGTGTCTGTCACCTCGAACTAAGTCTTTGGTTTAACCTATTCTTGTATCTAAAACTCTTACTTTCAAATACAGGATATTCGCTGTCAGATTTTACACTGAATCGGCTTTACGTGGACAGGAGTTGCGGCAGGGAGGGGAATGAGGTATCGTTCGACGCTGGAGTGTCGCGCGTTATTTGATAACCAAGAGTGAGCTGAGTGAGTAGAAGGGAACGTACCGCGATGCAGTTGAGGCGTATTTAACAAATAATTATTCGATAAACGTAGCAAGGCGTCGTTTTTGTTCGCAGTTTGATATTCGCCAAATAAAGGATGGCCCTTCGAATCAATTAATATGGACATGAGTACGGAAGTTCAGAGACAGGATCAGTTGGAAATGAGCTTAGGTCTTGTCCTTCAAGGTCTGTAACGATTCCTGAGAAAGTGAGTCGCGTGTGAGAAGAAATTTTGCGAAATCTACGTATACCTGTTCGCAAGGTTGCAGCGTCTATGGGCATGAAAAAAACGTGTATTCATAAAATATTGCGGATGCGCTTAAAGTTCCATCCGTATACGCTGCAAATCGTTCAACAATGAAAGCAGATGATTACACAAGAAGAGAAAATTACGCTAGGACGGTTTTGGAACGATTTTCTACTACTGCGCGTTTAGGTAACATACTGTTTAGTGACGAGGCGAATTTTCACGTTTGGGGATATGTCGATAAGCAGAATAATCGATATTTGAGCGAACATAGCCCCAAAGAAGTTCATCAAAAGCCTTTGCACAGCCCGAAGACAACAGTTTGGTGTGACATTTCCAGCCACAGCATTATGGGCCCTTATTTTTTTTTGGCGAACATGAAAACCGTCACTGCAGAAAGATACTGCGAGATGCTGGACAATTTTTTATCCCGGAGCTACGTAACTATGCTGGCTTCAATAACAGAACACATTTCCAGCAGAATAGGGCCACGGCTCATACCGCTAGTCTCAAGAGAAGATAAGAAAATAAAGACCATTTTCCCAGGAAACCTAATAAGCCGCTTTAAGGACACGGACTCGCCCCCTAGTTCGCCGAACCTAGTCCCATGACATTTTTTCCTGTGTTGATACCTTAAATCTCGCGTATATAGCAATTCGCTATCGATAATAAGAACCCAACAGGAAAATATCCGTCGCGAAATCGCCAACATCAGACCAGATCACTGCAGGCGAGTCTTCGACAACATGAGGTTAAGATTGCAAGAGTGATTTCTTATATTTACGCAAACACTACACATTGAATAAAACTACTTTTACGGATTTTATCGCGTTTAATTAACTTATTTTTCTTATTTTTATTAATTCCCGACGTTTCGGGTGCTTTTCAGCGCCCATGGTTACGGGGGACTGAGGTGATTGACGTCCCGATGTCAGAGTTAATCCGGAGTACCTTCAGCTTTCTTAACTATTAATTTTGGTCCGATCTACGCAGATTTAACTTACTGTATCTTGCAGTGGTATGCTTGGGTTTAGTTTTAATTTTATTAATTACAGGATTCCAAGCAGGTGATAGTACCCAGCCTCATTCTCTATTGAAATTAGGATGTTTTTTAATTTCCATAGCCTCACGTATCATTCTTGTCAGGAATCGATGTTCTTTCGCGAGAATTTGTGGTTTATCACATCTAATGTAATGGCGGGGGCCGTCTAGGATATGATCAAAAGAAGGAAGTCTGCAGTTTGTGAAATATAAGAAAAATAAGTTAATTAAACGCGATAAAATCCGCCAGAATTTAACACCATACGTAGTATGGATGAGATATAAGCATGATATGCCGTCAGTGCAGCTTTTTCTGATACAATATCTCTCAGTCTAGGCAATGCAAAAACTAAACGATCTATAAGCACATAAGCTTTCTATATGAGGCTTCCAACTAAGAACTAAGCCGAAATACCTCATAGACTGCAATCATACCAGCTACCCTATCCTACAAACCAAAACATAACAGGGGGCGGGGTGTAACTTGGCCGCAGAAATACGTAAAGGAAGCCATACCGAATCGGCTTACTGAAAGTACCCTGATGGCTGACGGTGCTCGTAGATTAAAAGTAGACTTAATAAAATATAAAATCTATTTTAAAAAATCTTTTTATTAGCGTTTGTAAAGCCTGCGCCCGGCATATGCTATTGGCATAATTTGAAATGTCATCGTTTCAATTACAGGAAATGACTTATGTAGGTTTGCCGAATTTCAGCTCAATCGGAAGTTAAAAACTTGCAATGAAACAAAATTGTGCAATTTAGTTTAGTGCATTCCAATAATTAATTTTACTCCCTTTATTCCTTTTTATAATCTAACGACTAGTTTTAGGTACATCAAAAGTAATAACTTTGTCTTTAACGTGTCGTTGAGCTTACTGCCGCAACTCTTGTTCGCCATCAACGATTGACTGTTTGCGTCTACAAAAGCATTTTACGTCCCCGTTACGCAAAAACAATCTCAATACATCAAGTAATAAGAGCCTTCGGAACTGAACACATAAACTTGTTATTGGGTTCTTAAACGACGAGGTGTTCTCGTTGCCCACAACCGTGTCTTTGTAAACTCGACCAGGTTGGGCTGGCACTTCGCGTCCCGCGGACTCCATACGAGCGGTGACGTAGGAAGGGTTGAGAGTTCAGTTTGTCTAGATCATAGTGTACTGGTTTTCGCGAGGCCGGGCGACAAAAGCGCTCTCATGCCTACACTGTAAAACTCTGTTATTGGATAGAGGTGCATTCAGGACGCGTCCGCGTGCGTCCATTTCGTGCGTTCTGTATTTCTTTGTGTGTATGAAACCGCGATTGAGTCAGACTTTTTCTGCGGATATTTTATGAATGAATGTTTGTTAATAATAGACGCTTACACGTAACCGCCATTTGAAATTATCTGTCGGAATGCTATTCGCCGATTGGCCACGGCGTTTTGAGGCGTACCGATGACGCTGTGATACGTATCTAAATAGTAAGGTGTGGGTAATTATTCTGATTAGCTAACGGTTTGACTGCAGACGCGAATTTAGCCGGTTTCAACTTACTGAGACGTATATGATAACGTCGGAAATCGCTTATAGAGTAAGTAAAATTTGCAAACAAATCACGTCGTCTTGTTCAGTAGATAGCAATTTCAATTATTTAGTTTAGTTCTCGGACATGCCGCTTAAAGTAAATTTTTAGAGCCATTTCGGACACACTTAATGAAATGATCGGTTTGATGCTTCTATCAAAATAGATTAGCCAATTCAATACAAGAAAAAAATAATAACATAAAATATTTAACATAGTAATCTCTTCTTTATTTATAAACGATGTATGATATGATTATTTAAAGGCAGCACGCTACCAAACCATGTCAGTTTCCGGCATCAATACAAGTTTTTTTTATTATGTCGTATTTTAAATTAATCGCCAACATCCGATTGAATACAGTTAGGCGATTTTTTTATTTAGATATGAGATCCGTTGAAGTTAACCCGTGAATGATGCGTCCACCCACTATTATCATCAGCCTGCTACTGTTCAAAGCTGGAAATAGGGTTATCTCAAGGCGCGTCAATTAGCTCTATCATTGTGCATCGATTTTGTGATAGTCATGCATCATAGATAGTCTGCACTACACATTTAGTTATAACACCCTCAACCAAGTATATGCAATCACGGCTGGATATAAGAAAATGTAAGAATTTTTTAGTAGAATGATGGTGACAAACTAACACACTTCATCTGACGGTAAGTACATGCTGTAGTCCGTTGACATCTATATTTTTTTCAACTAAGAATCAAAATGCAGATGCGTTGTCACCGTTTTAAGACATATGATGGAATGCCTCAAGAAAAGAGTCTCCGATTCTCTACATTCACCGTACGGAACACAGCAGCATTAAGCTGCTTTTTTACGCTGGTGTTCTATAAGAGCGTGATCCTTTCGCGGTCTAGCCGACCCATTAGTTGCTATAACTATAATATAGCAGTCTATTGTTGGTGATTACAGTATTATAGCACAATCATATTGGCTTTTTCTAGGCGTCAGACAGATTCGATCACTCCACCTAAGTGGAGTAGCAAAGTATTCAAGAAGTTCACTTCCTTGTGGAATCGATTACCATCAGCGATTTTTCCGAACCGATACGACTTAGGGACCTTCAAGAAAAGAGCGTACTCCTTTTTAAAAGGCCGGCAACGCATCTGCGGTTCCCTCCCTGGTGTTGCAGTTGTTCATGGGCGGCGGTAGTCACTTACCATCAGGTGAGCCGCATGCTCGTTTGCCCCTCTCTTATATAAAAAAAGTGCGAGCTATTAATGAGACTTTACTGGCATCATTTCTTTATCAAAATGCTGCCCCAACAAAATCTTGTTACGCAATAGCTCCATCTCGTCAAATGGGATTTCGTTGTATCGACTATGAGAAACGCAAAGAAAGATTTCTAGGCATACGATTATGTAAATGGCGGTATCAAGCACATATCTGCCAGATCTTAAATACCAGTCCTGTGAACAGTGTCAAAGTAGAAAGATAGTTCGCAGTACTAGATGTCTGCGTTAGTTAGGCGTGGCAATTTTGGCAAATTCTCTCTACTGTTAAGAGAGATCCGTGTCCAGCGTAGTCTTAATCCAGGTAACGAAGAGATATAAAATTCTCTGTCAACATCAAAAGCAAACTCACAATACAGCCAGAGCAGCGGAAACTAATAGAAGCCAGATGTAGCTGACGTATGGGACTTAGGTCATGAACGTTCGTATTTGTACGAAGACGAAGCTTATACATACTTTGTACAAGAAACGTGCCTTGTTTTATTGCGGTACGCTGAATAATGAGTGGCTAATTTTAGGTTACCTAGGCTTAAAATACACAGCCGTCGTGTTCGAGCTCCATTAACTAATTAGCAGAACGCGTTAAACATTGTTGTTAGTTTGTACGATTCAAACGTTTTAAATTGTCGATATGCGGACGATGTAGTATGATTTAAATAAAAATAAACCTAGCAAGCTAACAGAACCACTAATTTTTTTCGCGTTTAGATTTTTTTTTAAAGAATAAGGACAAACGACCACACATTCCACCTGATGGTAAGTAGATTTTGCGGCTCATCTATCATCTATCAAGAATCAAAAAGCGTCGTCATCCGTGAGGACTATGATGGAATGCCTCATTTCCAGTAAAAAGGGTCTCCGGTTCTCTAAACTCACCATACGAAAGCACAGTACCATTAAGCTGCCATTTTACGCTGGTATTCTGTGAGAGCGTGGTCCTTGCCCGTTCGAGCCGACCCATTCGTGCTACAACTATAACGTCGCTGCAGCGTTGCCCTACTTCGTATAAAGCCTGATCTTAAATTCCTAACAAAGTAACACAAATTTGCTTTGGGTTTTAGATTTATTACATTGTTTGATTTTTGTATATCAGCACAGCTAGCATGGGCTGGGGACAAAAAATTTATCTCCCGATTGTATCCACTGACAAGAGATTAAATTATCTTGTCCCTATGCCAGAGCACGGCAACGGGGAGAAGTATATCCCCGTTTGACATAACGAGTAGACATATAACCCCCGTTCGTAGCATGGAGCCAAATGAAAGATAAAAGGTTATGCTTTTTTGACGTTTGAAAGGGACAATTCTATCCTAGCTCATTGGACTTGGGTCATTGGGTTTAAGTTTATATTCATACAAAAAATCTAAGTCTAAGTCTTCTCCAATTTTATCTACTGTTGATATTATAACCACTGGCATGCCCATGCTAGAAGGGTGGATAAACTAAACGAGAGGATAAACATTTTCTCCTTTCTCCGGGGATAAAATTGTCTCCTGCCGATGCTAGTCCTGCAGACGTGACAATTGATATCTTTCAGTACACTACTGCTGTGTTTCTGGTGAGTGACGAGTGAATAGTCGCCTTGATACTGACAAAAAACGCATAAGCAATTGAAAGTTTTACTTGACAAAAAATACATGAAACCGGCCAACGTAATTGGTTTTCTTGCGAAAGATCCTAATACCAACACTGGGCGCTTAAATAGAACTTCTTGTTGGTATAAAATTGTTTTAGTATATTTCACAATCTTAAGAGAAGAGGTAAATTTGTTTCAATCAAGCATTTTCAGTCTACGATGTCTATAAAAATAAAATGTTTGCGACTTTGTCCGCGTAGATTGGTAATAATGGCTTACACATAAAATATATATAATATATACTGTCGCGGACTTTTTTGTAGAACTATTTAGGAGAAGCAAGTCAACCATACATTATATTTGTGTAACTCTTACAGTTTTTGCAGCACACGCCAAAGTAGCTCGCAGATGAGAGATTTTTTCCGACTAACTTAACACTTATTGTTATATTTTGACCAATTTACAAAAAATATCTTTATTAATTACAGTCTATATATTGTTATGATGTATGAGCTATATTATTGCAAAGTTTCATTAAAATATATTCAGTAGTTTTTGCGTAAAAGGGTAACAAACATCCATACATCCTCGAAAACTTTCACATTTATAATATTAAGGATTAATCCGTACAATTCGAATTTAAGGTTGGTTCAAAAATATTCACAGATTTTTTTTGATTTTTTTGTAATACATAATTAAAGTAGTGTTATTTACCAAGAGCCGTGGTAGCTCAGATGGTTAGCGCTCGCTGTAGATTTCAAAGTACGCGAGCAACCCGGGTTCGATCCCCGCCGACACTAATGAAATTGTTAATTGCAATTTTAAGTGATGATTTACCACGTGCTCGGCGGTGAAGGAAAACATCGTGAGGAAAACGAGGTGTCTGATAAATAAAAAAAAAACATTGGCAAACAGGGCAGCGTGACGGACATTTCCTTGCTTTAAAACTCTCTCAGAAATGAGGGAAGGGCTGTGCCCAGCAGTGGGACGTATATAGGCTTTCACTTTTTATATTTACTAGTTTAGTAATAAATTTGTTTATAGTCAAAACAGTAATTACATTTTTAATAAAGAGTTGAATATACAATCTGATGGCTTAAAACCGTGTTTTGTGACATTGGGGGGAAACCTCTATTCAGCAGAGGACTTGCGATGCTCTGTAATGATGATGATGATGACGATGACACAATATTTTAAATAATGTTCAAATAAAATACGTTAAGTTGCTATACTGACAATGTAATAACAATCTAATTACTTTTTTTATTGCATGTCAGCACGAAACGCGCAGGTATGTTCGGTTTTTAAAATCTTTCCTCAAAACTTAGGTACACGTTTAAATAAACAGACAGAAATAGATGGTTTTAATTATATAATTCTAAATGGAAAAAAATGTTTTCCCACCAATACTTAGTTATAAAAAACTATGAGACGTATAATACTTGACATATCTTTTAACATTTTTAAGAAAATGATCAATACTATTTATCAACACTACTAATATTCCCAATAAACACTCCAACCGAGTTATTAATTGCTTGCGAAGCGGATTCGAACCAATGACCTTTTAGTTTCGTAATCCGTGCCCTTTAACAATTAGTCCACTGTCACTTTAAACAATGATTGGCCATTTTAAATAAGGGTACATTGCCACATCAAGGAAATTACTCGAGACCATTGAGTTATTATTATTATAACTCAATGCTCGAGACACTTCATATGCATATGTTGAATAATACTTTGACTATCGGCGATGTTCGAAATTATTAATGTGGTAGAACCATGTTGCAGTAAAGCACAGTCGCGGACAGTCGCGGAGCAGGAATTTATTTATTTGTTTTGCATTTTTGAACTTAATTCCCATCTTAAAAAGTTTTATTTCTATTCCAACTAAAATAGTTTTAGGGCCTTTTGAACAGTATTTGTGATTCGAAAACAGAGTTCATTCTTAAGTTATTAAAATTCACATTTGTATGAATTATAATAATTTGAAATTCTTCCTGCTCCGCGATCACGCCATACGATATTACGATTGTAGTAGTTATATGGGGCGGTTCGACGGGAAAGGACCACACTCTCACAAAATATCAGCGTAAAATAGCAGCATTGCATCGTTTATTGCAGCATGTTTTGCTTGGTGACGGTAGACAATCAAAGACCATTTACGCTGGTAACAAGGCATTCTAACTTAGTCCAGAGTTGTAACATCACAAACTAAATTTTGACTCTTAGATTTCTTATATCATTCGGGGATAGATGCAGGTGTGTATGGGCCGCAGCATCTACTTTTCATCTGTTGGACTATGTGCTCGTTTGTCACCCTTATTCAATAAAAAACAATTAAATCATAAATGGTGTTGTATCAAGTTGGTTACATTTTTTAATGTTAAAAATATACATAATACATTTAATCTTCCTGTCTCTTTTCACGAATTAAACCTCAATCATCATTGTAAGTCAACAAAAGGCCTTCTGGTGAACATGTATATCTCCCAAAAAACCACATACTCTAGAATTTTAGTTACTACTTCGTATAGTGGATGTTGGCGCCATACTGCATTATTCCATCAATTAACAATTTCATTAGCTGTTAGGACCGTTTCACAAAATAGTTAAAAAATGTTTGTATCTTTAGGGTGGCTTTGGTGCTCGACCGACGGTGAGCGCTGACAACGGTTGAGCGTAGCTATATCAATGAAAACCTATTAACGGCTACAGTGCAGCGCTGATGAAGTACTACGCGCGTACGAGGACCGTCGGTCGAGCTCGTCGGTCCGACGTACGTCGGTTGACTGACGCGCTATGGCGGTATATGCGTGCGTTGATGCGTTCAGTGCTACGCTGACAGAGCGACCGACCGTAAGCGCGTACGCATTATCGCAAACAAAAATGAACATTGATACATGAACATTGTTCTCGCAATTTCGAATACAATGAACAAAATTATCCTTCAATTAAAAGGTCTACAATTATTGGGTGCACATGATATCTTCTCCGTCTTTTATGCCGTAATCGTTTGCGTAAATAGTACGCACATATTATAGAGTTAAATGGATTCTTTTTTCTTCTTAATTGTACACGTCTAACAAAGCTTGCCGTCAGTTAAGCACTAAACGCTTGGCCTCGACCGACGATCAGGACGTATTGTCAACGCGTACGGTACGTGCTGACCGTCGGTCGAGCACTAAATCCAGCCTTAGAAATTTTCAAGTTACTACCAATATACATACAGCCGCGGTAAATGTCATATTTGTTAGCATATATTACAGTAACCATCGGATTTAACTGTGAAAGTATACTATATAGGCAAACTAAGAATCCACTTAATCAGTAAACTAACAAAACAAAAAAAAATTGTCGGTTTATTACTAGTATTCCCCAAGTAAAGAGTATTTTTGAAGCATTAGTAAAATTAATGACTTGCTATTAGCAACATTTTCTTTATCTACTATCGAACTGCCTTGACTTCGCACGAGTGATTATTGGATCTCGACGACAGCGCCACCTACTGTGTCCCACCATAACTAAGAACTATCCAGGTGAACCCATAAGTAGGTACTCCATGAAAATTTCATTAAGTCAAGCTGTTTATATAGACATGGGACGAGTATTCGGTTTGGATTCGGTACTCGGCGGATTCGGCCTTTTTTTAGGGTTCGGTCGAGCACCGAGTATTACGGGCGAGTACCGAATACTCTGCCTTAATTATATTCCAGAGAAAAATAGACAAAAAGCCAGTTTTTATCATTATTATTATATTAGACACATTAAAACATCAGGAACATGAGAAGCAGCAGAAATATTTAGAACGTACATAAGAATCTATAATAGAAATTATTATTACTAATATTTAAAATTTAAGAGAGGAAGATTGTGATGCAAAATCACTAATTTTCGACCCTATTTGGATCTAGTTTGTAAGGGAAATAACCGCACACCGCCCGCTACCGCGTTTTTTTTAAAGTCACTACTCGTTCCATGTCTAGTTTATACTGTTACAGCCTATTAAAGTCCCCTGCTGAACATAAGTCTTCCCTATAGATTGCCTCATTGGTGGGTTATTTGCCATAGTTGCCACGCTTGGCAAGCGGATTGGCAACCGCAGTTTTTTTTATTTTCAGTCGTTATTAAGAAGACGCAGCTGCCCGTCTTCTGGTTTGTTTCCCTCTGTCGCCTCTTACGACACCCACGGGATGAAATGGGGTAGTGGATATTCTTACACCGTCACTACACGGAATATTAACTACACTACAGGTCAAGCTGTTTACAAGAAGAAAATTTCGGTAAATTTTATATAATAAAGATATTGAACAGAAATATTATATCCTATTCAAGAGCATTTAAATTATGTCATAAAAATGCAATGTCTGCGAGTACTCCTTCATTCCAAGAAAGAAGGAAGACGAGTGTAACATGTAACTAGCACGCTGCCCACCGACGTGTCACCACTCGACCTCTCTAAATTATGAATGACATACAATCGATGTACGTCAAATAAATTATAACGATTGAACGTGATGTTTTGTAATTGGGCGCTGTCAAATAGCTTGATGGTGATTCATGTCCTGTCGAATAATACCCGTAATTAAAGGTCAAGGAGTTTTCGGTGCGCCAGCAAATCTACGCACATACGTGATAAAATATAAATTACTTGATAACAAGTCAATTAAATATAAACACCGCGTGGCTAAAGCCGATGCTAACATTTGTGCAAAACACAAATTGTTGGTTTTAAGATTTTACTTACTGCATCTTTTTATTGGTGATGTTTTTACGATTATTACTTGGATAATTTCAAGTAAAGAAAAAATAAAGCTAGTTACAGCATATATACGTCCCACTCCTGGGCACAACCATCTTCTCATATCTTAAAGGATTATGAGTCGTGGTAACTCTGGGGTTAAGCTGTTAATTTCACAGTATTACCGCCGGCACCAATCTAATTGGTTTATTGCAATTTAAAGTGTTGATTTGTCCGTTGCTTTGTGAAGAATTACATCGTGAGGAAACTTGTATGTCTGAGAAGTTAAAAAATATTTCAATGAAATGTGAACACAGTGACAGACATTTCCCTGCTCTAAAACCCGCCTCAAAAATTTCAACTAATCGGAAATTATCTTTTATTATATTTTTTTTTACAAAATTTTTCGCAGTATTTTGACGCGTCATATCGCGAAATTTTTGGAAAATCTCAACGACATCTTAAAAGTGTCCCTGTTCGTGAAACAGAGAGAATATTTAAGCAATTGAAATGTGCATGTATTATGATTAATGGGACAGGGAAAAGGTTAAGCCATAGTGACAATAGTGTCTCAAGGCACCTAAGAACAGTATTTTAATATTCACGATTACATATAACAAAGGCAACAAATACAGCCGACGACTCATTTATAAATAATTTATAATCGAAGAAGGAAGTGTGCGGTACGTCGGCAAAAAATACTAAGTACACGTACATTGCGGGAATTAATGTTATGTCCTTTATAAAAATCGTTAGTAATTCTATGAGGTTATTTTATAATGGACATACCTACTGCTTTGGCAGGCCTCTAAAGTATTAATATAAGGACAAGACTGCATGCTGCAACTAATAACATATAAAGCTGAGATACAAGCGAAACTTCAGCAATTAATCGATACGAAACATCCATTACGGCATTTAAAATTCTACTGTTGAACATAGGCCTCCCAATTAGATTGCTTCATTTTTTCGCCGTTGCCTCGCTTGGCAGAGTTGTTATCAAGATGCTGTTTCCTATCTCCTGTTTCAGCTTCTCTTTGTCGCCTCTTACGACACCCACAGGATGATATGGGAATATACGGGTGGATATTCATTTTGATGTTTGTAACAATTTACGGGACACGCTATTTTTGAAGTAATGGAAATCTTAAGCTCTGTGTTTTATGAAACCATTATAATACAAGTTTTTAACAGTATAGTTAAAAAAAATATATCGTGGTGTACCAATCATCTATGTACCGAGGGTAAACGTTTACACATTGAAACGACCGTACAGTTCACCCGATGAGAAATTAATACTGTGGCAATGGCATATACACCGTATACGTCATATACACCGATACCTATCCTCGATTAAGGATCACAGTCGATGCAGATATTTTCTTAAAAATAATTTGAAAATGATGACAGGAGACAATTTTATCCCCGAGGAAAGGAGAAAATGTTTATGGCTCGCTTAGTTTTATCCACCATTCGAGCATTGGCACACCAGTGGATATAATATCAACAGTAGATAAAATGGGACTAGACTTGGACTTAGATTTTTATTAGGATAAAATTGTTAGTCCCTTTCAAATGTCAAAAAAGCATATTTTTTTATCTTTCATTTGGCTCCATGCTACGGACCGGGGATATATTATGCCTACTCGTTATTTCAAACGGGGATATACTTCTTCCCGTTGCCGTGTTTTGGCATAAGGACACGATAATTTTATCTCTTGTCAGTGCCCCGCCTAGGTCGCCCACGGTAGCCGTGCCACTAGACTAGACGATATTCAATTAGATAGTGGATATTCTTACACGGCCATTAAACAATGAGTCTTCCTCACTTGACTTCAACAATTAGATTGTATTAGTATATTGACGTGTTCTAATAAGAATAATATAATCTTGTCCACGTTATAGAGAGCAGAATGTTGGTGGACAGCTAAGCAACTACGTTACAGTATAATTTTGCATGTGTAATTTGGCATGTCAACTTTGTCACGCAATGTTTAACTTCTGTATAGTAATGCTTTTTTTCTACCGACTTCATTACCTCATAACTTTTTACTGGGTGAACCGATTTCGGTCATTCTTTTTTTATTTGAAAGCTGGTTCTTCACATGTGGTCCCATATGTATTTGATCAAAGTCTGACCAATAGTGTTTGAGTTATTCTTAATAATTTATATTGAAGTCGGTTGTAAAACATTTTTAATTTTAAGTTATTGTATATTACATTCTTTTACATAGATGCTAAAGATAATATTGTTTATATTTTATGTATGTATAAAGCAAAACAAACTAATCTATACACGAAGCGCATACGAATTAAGTTTAAGCACCTGAGCCCTGATCCTGAGCACATGATCGACAGACTCAGTAAGGACAATCTCTTGTAGGTTATATTATAAGAGATCTAATTTAGATTGCCACCGACCCACTTCATTTAAATGTTCCAAAGAACTGAACAAAAAGGTGCGGCAACCAGCAAGAAACGTTTTAAAGTTCCCAAGAAACTTGCTACGGTCATGAAAGGATATCAAACATCATCACGGAGCATGATTCATGGCGGCCGTCTTAGAGTAATAAAGCGTTCGCTTACGATCCTTCTGGGAAGTGCAACTATGGTACACGTGACCGGATTATTTAATTTAACATATTCACGAATATGGTATTACGATATGTAATCTTTTACGCATCAATAATTAATTTTATTTTACCAATATTAGTGGACTGCGTTTAACCATGATGGCCATTAGTGTAGCCCAGCATTGGTCAGACACTATTACATACCTTAAATACGATAGATGAACGTAAAAGTAAGAACAGTCCACAGGGTGCCGACCGCGAATTCGAAAGTTCGTGGGTTCGAATCCGCCATTCGACTACTGTCATGAACCACTCTTAACATAAGCATTTTAATTTTACCAGGAGTGGTTAAAGAGAATATTATTAATGTTAATAGCATTACTAGTATTTAAAAAAGCCCTTACTTTAGGAAAATAACTAATAATACTTAGTAATCAATAGTTGTTTAATAATAATAATAATTCCGGATAACAAATGAGATCCATATCAGAGTAATTAAAAAAATCACAAAATATTAATAATAATACAGCTAGGTGGATGGAGGAGGCGAACACACACACACACACACACACACACACGCACGCACGCACGCACGCACGCACGCACGCACGCACGCACGCACGCACGCACGCACGCACTCACGCACGCACGCACACACACACACACACACACACACACACACACACACACACACACACACACGCACGCACACACGCACACACACGCACACAACACGCACACAACACTCACACGCACACACACGCACACGCACACACACACACACGCACACGCACACACACACACACACACACACCGACGCGCGCGCGCGCACGCAAATGTACACAATGAAATGCCAACAATTATGTACAGTTATAAGGAACACCATCCTGTTATTTGAAAGAAAAAAATATCTTTATCTAAAATGCTATAAGAATGAATGAATGAAGTTATAGCGCGAACACACCTATACACTATACAAAGTGTCGGTTTAACAAAATGTTAACAGCCTTTTCATATTTTATGAATTTACACAAACTTATAATAATATAAACGGAACGTTCAAATATGTGACAATGTTTGAACACTTCCTCTTCATATTGGGCAACAATAAGCTGAGAAAAGATATTTGAAGAATACCATGAAGCGCACGATAGAAAACTACAATAATAGTAGCAAAACTAACTGTGTCTGAAGATAAAAGAATATAAAATAATACATGTAATAAGCATGTAAAACAAATTAAATTATGTAGTTAATTATGGTGCTTCAACACTATGTAACCATAGTATAAAGAGAGGCCAAGTAGGTTATCTGCGGCCTAATCCGCGATATAATTGCCTACTGTCTCAGGGTTGTCACTGTCACCAAATCATTAGTTTAAAACTCGGCCCTTGCCAAAGATAATACATCTCTGTATAACTAATTCAGTGATCATTAGTCGATAAAGTTCAACAATGGTTTTCCTAACAAATACAGAAATGTATTAAGATTCAGAGCAGTATAATAAATATATATAATAATAAAAAAATTGAATAAAGCGACTAAAATATTGTAAAAAAAAAACATCGTACAATAACATAAAATTACTAACGCCTGCCTCTTATACTGTAATCAATTTTTTGTTCTGTTGTTATTATTCGAACTTTGCTCTATTTATCTGATTCACAATTAGTCAATTACTTATTTTTAATTACGATTTTATAACCGTAAGTAGGTACTTAGTTACTATTCTTCCTCTGTCTGATAGACAACTAATACAACAAAAATAAGTAAGTAGGTATCTCATCGTCAAGTAAAAATTATATGCTATAATAAGTGACCCGCGAACCTCGTGCGGTGTTAGCCTCGCCTGGCGCATTGAGAAACACTTCGAGATTGTGTTTAAGTGTGCGTGCGGCGCCTCATAGATACTATGGCGCACACATACAAGCCGCGCGCAGTGCGTTTGTATCAAGATAACGTACTTCCCCTCTCTATACTATGATGTAACCGTGAGTACAAAAGTGAGTGATACACGTCTATAGAGATAATAATTCATTGACTAAGGGCTTCAATGGCGGAAATACTGGAGGTGGTTTAAAATTTTAAAGCGGCTGTTATAACGACGGCAACTTGTCTTTTGAATAATCTATTGAATTTTATAATTGAATTGAATAAAATTTGACGATTGCATATTCTGAGATGCATTTTTTATTTAATAAGAGTGATAAACGAGTACACAATCTATTTGATGGTTGGTTAAGTATTAAAATGCAGATGCTTTGTTTCCAGTAAAAAGAGTATCCAGTTTTTCACATTTACCATAACAAACACAGTAGCATTAAGCTGCTATTCTACGTTGGTATTTTGTGACAGCGTGGTTTTTTCCCCCGGTCCTACCAACCAGTGTTGCCAACTTCTTGCAAAAAAAATCTACCAACTTTTCGAATTTTAAAAAGAATTTAGTCTTATATCCGCAAAAATGATGTAATGCCTTCAATTTTTTTTCATTAATCTATCTTTCTATTTACCTATTCCCTCAACGGGTTTATTGAATATAACAAGTGGTATTTACAATCGACTTCAATATAAATATAATTTATTGTTCATTTTTTTTAAAACCGCTCGACCGATTTCGATAAAATTTAAATAGGACCACCTGACAAGTATACCCATTGAAACAAAAAAAAAAGAATTTTCCATATCTAAAAAAACATTCAGACGAATTGTAAACCTCTCTTCGTTTTTGAAGTCGGTTGAAAAATATAGGTGGTAGATCAAGTAGGATTGGTAGGAAAGTACCAACTTCTGAAATCATATTTACCTCCGAGGCTAACTTCGAGTTGGAAACACTGATGTTGAAGCGCCTGTCAAATTATATTAGCAGTTCTCATGCCAATATTAGTTCGTAAGCTCTGTCGGTATGTTTAAAAAAAACATTGTACTTTCGTCGTCGTAAAAATTAGAGATCAAGTAAAGGTCGATTGAGCAAATTACTGCATTTTATAATTAAAAAGAGATCATATTCCTATTTAACCGGTGCCAATCCATTAGTGCTCCAATTACAACTACACAGCTGCAGTATACCACGTATTCTGCCACGTTTAAGAAGCATTGCTCTACCACGTATTGCTATAAATCTGATCGTAATGTTGTGTGCGTACAATAATATTTTGATTGAAACAAATTATTCAGTTTCGTTTTTAAATTTGAGGCGAACTGGTCGAAGGCAAGTCTAATGGAAAGTTGCCACACTAGTTCGTGGCGCCAGAAAATGGTTTTTAAATTAAACTTCCATGTTTAAAACGCAATACGCTCGTTTGGTAATTGTGTGCATTTAAAATTTTAAGTTGTTGAAATCGAATTACAAATAAAAGTCAAATAATTCAGACTAATTTAAAATTAAAAATTTTGTACAACCGACTTCAATATAATTTATTAAGAATAACTCAAAAACTATTGGTCAGACCTTAATCAAATTTATATGGGACCACACGGACAACAGATTGGGAAGAAAGGTTCTCGAGTGTTGGGTGTCCTCCACTAAATCCACACGCAGGTATACTATGGATGTGGCTTAGGTTCGTACTTTGTGGCAATCTATTTTCAGCAGTGGACTTATATATGAAACTTCTTAACTTCCCGCTATGAAAATCAAGTATTTTCAAAAAACCAGGAAGTTATTGGTTTCACCCTAGTTTTAGAGGTTTCATCAGATCTCGTGGTCTTAGAAAGCTATTCTGACTATTCCTACGTGAATGTCACTTTGTTTGTATGTGTGTGTTTGTAAACCTCTCATAACTTTTGAACAGCTTGACCGATTTGAACGAACTTGGTGGCGTTCGAAAGGGTTTCACAAACTTAGATTTTCAATGCTGTTTCAACCGATTTGGAACCGTAGATTTTGAGATCTCAAAAAAAATTAAAAAAAAATGTTTTTTGGAATAACCTTTAATGAGTTGTAACGTTCAATTTCAAAGTCGAATCAGCTCTTTAACATGAAAAACAACGTTGATTGCTTCAAAATCGGTTAATGCGTTGAAGAGAAATCGATGACTAAAAATTTCGAGTGTTTTTTTCAGATAACTTTTGAATTTATAGTGTAATAGTTTTTTTTTCATAATTGATTTTATCATTGCTATTAAAATACCTCGTCGATTGCCACCAATTACATCTAAATCGGTTGATCCGTTCGAAAGTTATCGTTGTCAAATAATTTCAGCGTTTTTTTTTAATGACTTCGAAGTTTCTGCTCGGATTTGGATGGAATGATAGTTGGATGAAAGAAGTTCCATCCGTCCATTCCATCCATTCGTGATGGAATATTTGGCCTGCTCAATCGTATAAGACTGTGTGGTAGCCTCATAGTAAACAAAACAACATCACTTTTGTGACATAAGATTATATTATTAAAGTTCTGCCCTATTTAAATTTTTGATGGATCTGAGGCGTAGTCTTTCACTACTGGACGTATGAGGACGCTCAATATCGCTCAGCTATGGAGAGGGCAATGCTCGGGGATTCTCTGCGTGATAAACTTAGAAATGAGGATATCCGCAGTAGAACTAGAGTCACCGACATATCAAAACGGATTGGTAAGCTGAAGTGACAATAGGCCAACCATATAGCTCGAAGAACCGACAACCGATGGGGAAAAAAGGTTCTTGAAAGTCAGCCTCGTACCGGTAGGCGAAGTGTAGGGCGTCCCCCGTTTAGATGGAGTGACGACCTGGTAAGACATGCAGGAAGTCCATTAATGCAGGTGGCTCAGGACCGTGCTTTGTGGCATTGCTTGGCATGAGATGGAATTTATAATTATTAGCATAATTGAAAATATTAACCAGTTATCAGATATCGTTTTATTATATTTTTAATTGGACATGTAAATAAAATGTTTAAAAAGTTGTTTATCAAACTATCCTTCATGCGTATAAGAGAGCCAAATCAATATAACAAGAAAAGTTTAGTGAGCACCTACTCAAATTCAGGCGCACACGGCGGATCCTGCCCCAAGCACAAACCGGTTCTGAACCGAGATTTTAACCAAACCGTATGAAGTTATTAGCATTGAATTAAAACGTTTACCGACCTCGTTTACTTTTGCATGACAATATAATTTCGAATGCACGAATAATAATAAGTTTCAAAGGGATTGTATTTGAGGAATGTACTTTAATGTTAATCTGTTATATAGTCATGTTTTATATCTGGCTATACTAGTTTTGTTTGTTTTTGCTTTGATATCGCTATACATAATCTAAAATTTCAATCGATAACTGGATATTAAATATGTAAAAAAACCTACTTAAATCCATTTTATATAGAACTAGTAGTAGTAGAGATTTATTCATTTATTACAGTAGGTACCTATATAGGTATCACTAAATACTTCTTTTGTAATTAGAAATAAATAAATAATATAGATTTATGTACTTATAAGTGTTATATTATACGTGGTAGAACCAACCATGCTGGGGCTATGTTAGTAGCATAGTTGTAGCACGAATGGGCCGGCTCGACCGGGGAAGGACCACGCTCTCACAGAATACCAGCGTAAAATAGTAGCTTAACACTGCTGTTTCGTATGGCGAGTGTAGAGAACCAGAGACCCTTTTTACTGGAAAGAGGCATTCCATATCAGTCCTCACGGGTATGCATTTTGATTCTTTATTGTGGATAGATGTAAATGGCTGTGAGTCATAGCAACCACTTACCATCAGGTGGACTGTGTGCTAGTTTGTCACCCTATCCTATAAGAAAAATATAATAAATAATTTTGTGTGTGCCACTGATCGTGTACCTTCTGAATTCACAAAATTTCTTAATATTATCACAGTTTATTAAAACTATTATCGAGACAACGATGGTTCACAGCTATGCTAGGTTACGATAGGTTGACACTATCGTAAAGTTATAAACAAATTCTAATATATTATTTATTCATATATTTATAATTATATTTATGTGCCAAAATTACTCATAGCTCACAATACATTATTATGTTGGATTAGTGCCAAAAAAGAAAAACATAAAATCTTCTACTGACAGGTGATACTGTGGTCAATTGTCTAACCTAATAAATTTTATGTTTATACTGTAAAATTTCCAAAGTAGTTAAAACTCATTGCGTCAATTACTGGAGAGGGTAGAACAACGCCGGCACGCATTGTTCTATCCTCTCCAGTGTTGTAAAATATAGAGTATTTTCACATAGCCCAGCGGATTTGAGCTATGATTAAATGCAGATGCAGGTATAGGAGATAGATGCAGCTGGCACCTGGCTCAAACCGTGCTTTGAGGTAATCTTTGGGGGAGGCCTATGAATAGCAGTGAACTTGTGATAGGTTGTACAACTGTATTATTCTAAAAACAATTGATGATGATGATGAATATACATTTAAATACTTTAAATCTCATAAAGTACATATTTTGTTTTGTGATATTTTATTCTATATTGCTACACTTTTTTTATAGAATAAGGGTGACAAACGAGCACACAGTCCACTTGATGGTAAGTGGTTGCTGTGGCCCATAGACATCATCATAAGTTCATGTCACCCGTGAGGACTAAGATGGAATGCCTCTTTTACAATAAAAAGGGTCTCCGGTTCTCTACACTCACCATAAGAAACAGCAGCTATTTTACGCTGGTATTCTGTGAGAGCGTGGTCCTTCCCCGGTCGAGCCGACCCATTCGTACCTACTACAACTATACTATTAATATAGCTGCAGCATGGCTCTACCACTTATACCTATGTCAAAATCTCACCACTCCATGGGTTGACTGTTAGAGAACGCTTCAAGGCACTAAGTATTCTTTTGTCTTATGAAAGGCAATAAAGAATAAATAAATAAAATATCTTCAAAATGTTTATATAATTTACAAATATTAAATATCACTTCGATTATAAGTAATATTGTATTAGTTGAACATAATAATAATAGCGCATTAAATGTCTTAAGCTAAGAAAACATTGTGATCTACGCTACACCAGCTCGCATCGAGTGGGTGGATCACGATCGTGAGTCAGTACTGTGGGAAATAAGTTAGCCTGCCACCGTGATTCATGTCCACGGACATCTCAAAGTTGCCCGCCCTAAACTTGGAAACTGGCCAGTGCCTAAAATCGGACTGCGGTACCCCGCCGTGCACACTCCATAACTTTTATTGCATTAGAACTCTCGACGTGACGCGGTCCCTCCAGATGCGGCATCCGTGCCGTCGCCGCCCCCAAAAGGCCCGTAATCGCCTTCTTGATTCTAGATAAGCACAAATGAATATGTAAACGCCGTCCTCCCACGGCCCGACGCTTATTATTGCCCCCGACCCCATAAAACGTAAATGGCCTAATTAATATTTGTTTATTCGCGTCCGTTACTCCGAGTGGGGCTAAGAACGACGGCTCGCTGATTAATGCTCCCAGCCTGCCTCCGAGTCGAGCCTACGTGTACAGCCGACCGAAGAATCCGGTTGTGTAATTCCCTATGTTTATAACGGGACTTCCAGTTATGGTAATGTTAGCCGAATTTCACGAGCCGTTTCGACGTAGTTTTGAAAGTAGAATTTAATTACGAAGGAAGGCTGATACTCATGGAATATGGATGCGGAGCGGGCTCGTATAAAACGAAAACCGATTAATTATGTCGATTTCCTACCGGTCGGTGTCGGTGAGTCGTAACGAGTTTTGCGGTCGAGCGTCGCCAGTGATCCGTTCGTGAGAATCGATCGATCGAATTATTGGTGTCGCGGACGCAATGGCCAGTCTGCGGCGTCGGACATACATGCCCGTTCCGATATTCGAAGTCCTTATCTCACCCGACGCATGAATAATTCCCGAGAGGAGCAGCTATCGATCGCACACGTCGTTTTTATTTATACGGCGCGGGTGGGCGAGGCGCGTATTAGTAAACAGGCGCCTGCGCGGAGCGCGGACACTCACCGACTTGTAGCACGTTCTCCACGCAACCGGCCTCGAGGAGCTTGAGGCCGCGGCAGAAGGCGATGTTCCGGTGGTCGTCGGGCGGCGCCCGCGCCAGAGACGAGTACATGCATATGTCGCGCTCGTCCCGCGGGAACGACCAGTACACGACGCGCCGTTGCACGGGCTCCGGGATGCGTTCATAGCGTTCCTCGATGCGTTGAAAGGGGATCGCTGCCGCGACGATCTTCGCGGTGATGTCGAGCAGGGTCGGCGGGGCGCGCGGCCGACAGCAGGCGCGCGGCGCGCACGCGGACATAGCGCTCGCTCAGCCGCTCGGCGCGGACTGACGTGCGGCGTGCGCTCGCCTCGCCGCTCCCCGCCCCTCCGACCATGCCGCGTCCCTCTCGAGGATGCGCGCCCCGAATCGACACACTACAATAAATTATTCATTTGGCAGGCATAATGTGCGATATATTATTAAAAGTTGGCATTTTAGTATTATTCTCCGATGAGTCCAAAATCGATGCTTCTGTCGATTTCAGCCGAATATCATTTATGCATGGAGTTTGATTGCCCCGACTCGGATGTTGGATGAATATTACATAATTTTTACTCAAGTTCTTTTCTACTTATAGGTACCAAAATAATATTCTTAGTTGTACTCTAACTATCATTAAAATAATTATAAAGTATTACTACATATTTGTTATTTTATTACAATAAATTATTTCGACAAACGACATGAGAGTTGGCAATAGCAATAAGAAATAAAAAATTATGAGCAAAAAAATGGACCTTCCTAATCCATTCGTGCCTCGCCTCCTCACATTACACAAACGAAGGGGAAAGGCCGGGGGCGGGGCGCGGGGTCACATTAACAGCTGACGGCAGAGGCGCGGTGGGACGCAGAGGGGCGCAGTGGGGCGCGGTGCGACGTCAGGTGTCGAGCAACTCAGCTGAGATTCCTGCGACAGCGCTAAAGCTGCTGACGGCGCTCTACGTACGTTGACCTTTATTTGTTTATATTTTTTTCTGCTTATGTCTTGAAAACACAGGTAGATTTTCTTGTAAGGTGTATTTGCTGGTAGAAATTATGTCAAGAAGTAATTTACGATTTATTTTGAAGACTTTTTACGGGAAATCACCTTACCTCTTGAATATGTATTTACTTTACCTATGAATAACTCTTATTAAGTAGGTACAATAATATCTTCTGAACACAAAAAATTCATAGTTCATACCATTCAATTGTGTTGAAACACTGAATAACATACTCTTGGTACCAACCTACTGCAGCAATTAAAAACCAAGTTGATTATTTGCTTCTCGTTTAAAAGTTCCCGTTCTACCGGTTTATCGCGTGCCTATCATTGTAGGTACGACTAGTGTATATATTATGTATAGCTATTATTATAGCGTTATAATATGTATGTAATAATATTGTATTTGGTAATAAGTTATTCATTTTAGATATAAAAAAATTGTTGTTTCAGTCAGTTTAATTTTTTTATAAAGCTAATAATAGTTCCCTGTTACTATTACTAATTATTATTATTTCTCTATTAAGATCATAGACTAAAAAGAAATACCAATTCATGCATAATAGTGAATTTTTAATCAAACTCCATCTAAAATTATTCTAATTCTAAATTTAAAAACTATAAATAATGACAAATGGCCACAAGAATTACTTGCAAGCGCTGTAAGCGCTACTAGCGTTGAATATCTATGTCTCGGGCGGAGACCGAGGAAATCCCGACAGCCAGTGTATATACCTACTACGATGCTACCTACGTTCTGTTATACATAATATTATAATATAGTAAATTACGTGTAAGCAGACAGCTGATCGCTATTAAAAGTGAAATTATTATTTTAAACAAGGTTACAAGATGTTTTTAATTTTCATCTATTATTATTTGCGAGGTATCATGGTAACACTGTGGTCGTGTAGTGGCATTATAAGCTTGTAAGAATATCCACTACCCTTTTAATCCTGTGGGCGATGTATGAGGCTGCAGAGGAAAATGAAACAGGAGATAGGCAATGGTTATCTTCCTGTTAATAATTTTTAAAAAACTGCGGTTGCCGACCCGCCTGCCAAACAATGCCTGGCAACGTGTGAAATGTGGACATCCTTTAATGGGACAGCCCTTCAAGTATAATCTTTTCGATAAAAATCATCAATATCGATTTACAATTCACGAACGTATCGCGGAACATAGACAAACAAAATGATAATTCAAATTAAAAATGTTGTACAACCGACTTCAATATAAATTATTAAGCATAACTAAAGATTCCTGGTCAGACCTTGATCAAATTTATATGGAACCACATGAGAAGCACCAGCTTTCAAATAAAAAAAGAATAATCGAAATCGGTTGACCAAGAAAAAAGTTGTGAGGTAATAACACACATGTAAAAACATACAGTCGAATTGAACACCTCCTCCTTTATTTGAAGTCTGTTAAAAATAAGGTGTTTGTGCCTAGTGCCAGGCAGTATTAAGGATTTCCGTTTCTTCGTTGCCATAGGCCCTAGGGCCTCAATAACTTTATGTTTGGAGTCAGCAGCCTCGAGGGAAGCCAGTCGATCAAGCTGGTCAATAAATGTTGGTCCTCAGCACGTCCGTCAGTCTCAGGAGTCCATGATTGCATGAACAATACTGGTTTGATGCCTTATTATCTCGTCAGCTCTGAGGAAGTGGTGTACGCTGTGAAAGCAGAGTGAAGTTTAATGGCTGCTAATATACTCTAAATATGTGATGAGGACCTTTATCGTCATTCCCTTGCAGCGTACACGTTGAATAACTTCGACAGCTCGCTTTTATAAACTAAACTTTACGAAACTTTAACAGTGGTAGAGCCATGCGGCAGCTTTTGCTGTCGCACGGATGGGCCGACTCGAACCGGGGTGGTACCACGACCTCACGGAAAACCAGCGTGAATTAGAGGTTTACCTCTGCGTTTCGCTTGGTGAGTGCAGGTGGCCGGAGGCCCTTTTTACTGGAAATGAGGCATTCCATCTTAGTCCTCACGGGGGACAACGCATCTACATTTTGATTTGTTATAGAGGACAGATGTAGATGTTTATGGGCCGCAGCAACCACTTACCATCAGGTGGACTGTGTGCTCGTTTGTCACCCTTATCCTATAAAATTAAAAAAAAAACAAAGAAGTAATTGTTATATTTGCCTTGGCCTTGTCATTGCTAATGAGGGCATCCACGACTTTTTCTACCACCAAGGCGGCGCCACTTTACAGTGAGGTAAAATATTTGACAGATTTCATAGCGGGGATGATAATTTCTTAGGAAAATGTAATCTTTAAGGTTTCTTTCTGTATTATTAGTTATATTTTATATTAATTACATTAGAAATGAATAAACCAAACAATAAAATATAACTAAAAGCCGATTTATTTAAAAGATTTATAAAGTGCAAAAAATTAAAAAGCAAACCACTGACGCATTGTCTTGTGTATTAATATAATATTCTAGATAATGATAAACTATTTTCATAAAACTAATTTCTCAATTAACTGACATTGTGTAACAAAAAACTTTACCTCAGTCGCAACTAGCGACATCTGGTGAGTGGAAAATTATTAGCCCTCATTTGCATTGCCTTTTTTCAACTGACTTAAAAAAGGAGTAGGTACTCAATTCGACTGTATGTTTTTTCATGTATGTTACCTCATAACTTCTTTCTCGTTATCTTATATTATACATAATGTATTAAGTCGACAATTACTAAAATATGACGAAGTAAGTAATGCTATATCTAAATTAGTAAATTAGTTCAATGTTAATAATTTGCATTTAAATGGCACTAAAACGAAATGTATGAAATTCATGACTCATTTGAAACAATTAAATACTAATGTAATTTTAAATGGGGAGAAACTGAGTGTTGTAGATACCACCATTTTCTTGGAATCACACTAGACGCGAAGCTTCAATGGAGCCCCCATATATCAAAACTAGCAAGCAGACTTAGTTCTGCAGCATATGCTGTAAAAAAGATTAGAAGTCTTACCAGTGTTGAAACAGCTAGACTAGTTTACTTTAGCTATTTCCATAGCATAATGTCGTACGGTATTTTACTATGGGGACACGCAGCTGACACTGAAATTATATTTGTTTTACAGAAGAGGGTCATAAGAGCAATTTATGATTTAAAGCCTAAATAGTCGCTGCGACAAAAATTTAAGGAAATTAATCTATTAACTTCGGTCTCTCAATACATTTATGAAAATGTAATGTGATAATTAATATAATAAGTGATATTCATTCTGTAAATACTAGGAAGACACAAGCTAGTAGTACCAATAACACGACTCCATCGAGTCAGTAATTCATTCTTGGGGCGATGTATACGCTTGTACAACAAAATTCCAGAAAATATACAAAATTAGACCTGCTCAAAGTTCAAAAACTTTATTATACTAAGTTTGTATAAAAAGTGTTATTATAATATTAAGGAATTTATGGATGATAATAACCCCTGGAAATGAAGTGATCGCTACCAAGCTATTTCTAATTTGTTGTGTTGTTAATTTGTGTAACATATACATGATTGTAAGCTGTTATTTAAAAAAAATCCCGCTTGGTTTCTTGCTGGTTCTTCCCAGGACAGAGGGTTTTTTTCGAACCAGTGGTAATTAAACAAAATAGTAACTTTCAATAAGTATTATTTATAATCTATATTGATTAAAAAAGTTTCTGTTTCTGTTTCAGTACTTAAGGGTTGGTTCGACCGGGGAAGAACCAAGCTCACACAAAATACTAACGGTAAATAGATACTGCTATTATCTTATACTGTTTTTGTATGGTGAGTGAAGAGAATCCTGGTAACGGGGCACTTTTTACGTGGTAGAGTCACGTTACAACTACATTATAGTTTCAGAAATAGTAGCAGCTTAATGCTTTTGTGTTCCGTATAGTGAGTATAAAGAACCGGGGACCCTTTTTATTCGTAAGGTAATTTAAATTCCATCTTAGTCCTTAGAGGTGATAACCGGTCTGGAATTTCATTCTTAATCGAACTTCGATTATAGATGATAGATGAAGTTGTCTATGGGACACCGCATCCACTTACAATCAGGTTGAGTGCTCGCTTGTCACCCTTTTTCTATAAAAAAATCAGCTTAGTCCTCGGAGTTGAGAAAGCATCTGAATTTTGAAATTTTGATTATTAATAGAGGATAAATGTGGTGAAAAGGTGTATATAGGCTACAACATTCACTTACTTATTACTATGAACTGTGTGCTCTTGTGACCCCCTTGTTTTGCGCATGAATAAAAACGGTTGGAGAAATGTGTATGTTCAAAGAATTAAAAACGGATCCGTATGAGGAAATAACCATAGAGAAGGATAAAACAGTTTGGAAAATCCAAAAGCACAAGCCTCATGAGCATTTCATTTAATTATGATGAAAAAAATAAATTGCATTCCTTTGAGTTCTATAAATGTTCTTTAAAATTATCTTAAAAATCGGTTACCTACACAAAATATAAAATAGATATAGGCTGTATGGTATATTTTGTCCTTTGTCTTTCAAGGGCTAAAAAAATATGAAAGTGCCTTTAAATTATTAATAGCAATAAATCTTGAAGATCATTTTATTAACAAACTACGGGCTATTGATATGAACTAGAAAACCAGTTGATGTAATTTTGAAGTTAATAAAAAACCCGATCTCGATACGTCATTTTTTTTTGGAATTATCGTGACCAGATACAAAATCAACATCCGGACGTCCACGTAATTTTTGTTCAAAATTCAAATGGATTAATTCGAGTGTTTTCTTGATATACGGCTACTCAGATTATTGAATAAGTCCAATATGGTTATGATAGAAGCATTTTAAGAATAAAAAATTGCTTGACCTAGACGTGTCGAGAGTAATACACTACCTAATAACGGTTTGCGTTGTGAGGCGTGCAATATATAGAGGCCTTTAAAAATCTTTGACGAGGATATTCGCAGCGCAACACGGTTAAATGACATAGCTTAAGGAATCTGTTAGCTGAAGAGGCATTGGTCTTTATCGTTAAATGCTGGCAAATACGTGGTAGAGCCATGCTGCAACTATATTAGTAGTATAGTTGTAGCACGAATGGGTCGGCTCGACCGGGGAAGGACCACGCTCTCACAGAATACCAGCGTAAAATAGCAGCTTAACGCTGCTGTGTTTCGTATGGCGAGTGTAGAGAACCGGAGACTCTTTTTACTGGAAAAGAGGCATACCATCTTAGTCCTCACGGCTGACAAGGCAACTGCATTTTGATTCACAAACGATGATAGATGTAGATGTCTATGGGCAACAGCGACCACTTATCATCAGGTGGACTGTGTGCTCGTTTGTCACCCTATCATCATCATCATCATCATTACAGCCTTTCATAAGTCCACTGCTGAACATAGGCCTCCCCCAAGGAATGCCACAAAGTACGGTCGTGAGCCACCTGCATCCATCGACTTCCTGCATGTCTTACCAGGTCGTCACTCCATCTTGTGGGGGGACGCCCTACACTTCGCCTACCGGTACGAGGCTGCCACTCGAGAACCTTTCTTCCCCATCGGTTGTCGGTTCTTCGAGCTATATGGCCGGCCCACTGCCACTTCAGCTTACTAATCCGTTGGGCTATGTCGGTTACTCTTGTTCTACTGCGGATATCCTCATTCCTAAGTTTATCACGCAGAGAAACTCCGAGCATAGCCCTCTCCATAGCTCGCTGAGCGACCTTGAGTTTCCTCATACGGCCAGCAGTGAAGGACCACGTCTCAAATCCGTAAGTCATCACTGGCAACACACACTGGTTGTACAATTTCGTTTTAAGGTTTTGAGGTATGTCTGACGAGAAGATGTGTCGTAGCTTCCCGAACGCTGCCCAACCGAGTTGAATCCGTCGATTGACCTCTCGGTCGAAGTTGGACTTACCTAGTCGGACTATTTGTCCCAGGTAAACATACTCGTCAACAACTTCGAGCTTAGTGCTCCCAATAACTACCGGCATAGGTGTGATATGGACATTAAACATAATCTTTGTTTTGTCCATGTTCATCTTAAGACCTATCCGTTGGGAGACACTATTGAGGTCATTGAGCATAGTGCTTAGATCCTCCAGCGATTCTGCCATAAGGACTATATCGTCGGCAAATCGAAGGTGAGTGATGTAGTCGCCATTGATGTTAATACGGTATCCTTTCCAGTCCAGAAGCTTGAAAACGTCTTCCAATGCAGCGGTGAAGAGTTTCGGGGATATAACGTCACCCTGTCTTACACCTCTCTGCAATTGGATAGGTTTCGTACTCTGGTTCTGTACTCGGATAGCCATCGTAGCCCTACTGTACAAGCACACACAGTCAACTTGGCACCGCTGAAGTGACTGCAGCACCGCCCAAATTTCGACGGAATCAAAGGCTTTCTCATAGTCCACATACGCCAGGCATAGTGGCAAATCGTACTCCTCGGACTTATGTACAACTTGCCGAAGGGTATGTATGTGGTCTATGGTGCTAAAGCCCTTTCGGAAACCGGCTTGTTCGGGAGGCTGGAAGTCGTCAAGTCTGCGTGCGAGACGATTCGTAATGACTCTCGAAAACAGCACGTAGACGCGTCTCAGAAGGGAAATCTGTCTGTAGTTCTTCAAGAGAGCATTGTCACCTTTCTTGAAGAACAAGACCACTGCACTTCTGCTCCACGCCTCTGGTGTAATGCCACCATGGAGGACGGAATTAAAGAGCCTCTGAAGGACTTTCAGTACCGGTTTTCCACCCGCTTTCAGAAGCTCCGCTGTAATTCCATCGTCGCCTGAGGCCTTGCCGTTTTTAAGATGCTGGAGAGCCATTCTAATCTCGCTCAGAGTGACGTCCGGGATATCTTCGGAATAGTGTCGGATAAGACTCGATCTTACGTCGTTACTCACACTTGCGTGTGGCTCCAACAATGACGTGTACAGCTGTCCTTAGAACCTCTCAATCTCACTCAAAATCTCAGGTGCTCCTGAAACGATGCTGCCACACTCGCCACATAAACAAACATAAACATGACGGGACCAGCACCATTGCACGTGCGGTGCGGTAGCCGTCGGTGCAGTTAGACAGAATTCTTGTAATAAACACGTGTTCCGCACACCTGCACCATTGCACCTGCAGTGGCGCTCGTTTTGCTTGTATAAAACGGACGGCGCGGCCGCCGTTAGGACAGTCTTGGCTCTGACGTGGAACGGTACGCAGGTCGTATTCCGTTACTAGTTTATCCTCGATACGTTAGATAATTAATTTATGTAAACGAATTAATTATTATTCCTAACTACAAACTTAGTCTCTGTACTATACTCAATTACCCTTTCTACATCAGAAGTGGGATAAAGTCCCCATTTTCGTCCACATATAATCTTCGAATAATATGAGGATTATTACATTTGTGGAAGACTGTAATGCATTCCGCATTGATGAATCTGTTTTTATGTTAAATACCGTAATGAAATTTGCTATGCTACTTACAATATTTTCGTATCATTAATGTGTAGAGAAAAAATAAAGTGAAATTATTTAAGCAAATTTTTTTTAATTTGTTCGATTTGTATTAAAAGTACCCCGCAAGTATTTTCATTATTTCTTGATGTAGCTAAATATGTTAACAAATGTCGAAAGAAGTTGGAGGCTTTCTAATTAAATTATTCAAGTTATGTTGTAATTTGATAGTTCACGCGAAACATGATTATCATTTGCTATATTTTGAAGTTCAAAACGTTTAAGGGATGTACCAAAATAAAGGATTAACTTTAACACGCTATGAATTGAAAATAATAAGTGACATTTTTGTGTTCTGTGTTGATCAGTGTTGCAGTTTGCTCCGAATATTGTGTCCTCGACAAGATTGGGGTTTGATGTCGAGGGATTCGTAGAAGTCTCTACAACAATGATCAATGAGGAGGATGTTGTGACGGCTAATCGAACATGGTCAGGTACGGCTGAGCGCTGGTAAGATTGAGCCTACACCGCTACAGACGGTAACTTATCGGCTGATCTTACGGCAGGGCAATTTAAGCGGCCGCCGAACAAATGGTGCTTTGGCGCTGTAAATGGACGTCTGAGGTCGGCTTTCGTAGATTTTCCGCAGTTACCTCCTTCCCTTTGAAATGTTGTGGTATTTGCCTCTACACATAGTTTCTGTTATTTTTGCAATGTTTTCAAATGTCATACAGTTGCCGTTTCATAGGCGAATATGTGATGAATTTTGGAAGCTCGGAATTCCATGGTTCGCAATACATTTATCTCGATTTCTTTTAATTTGGAAAGCAGTACGACGATTCGCTAGCGCTAGTACGGCGCGACGGCTCACTGGCGCAAATGTGGCACGAACGCAGCAGAACGAAAAGCTGGAGTCCGTTTGCCTGGAGGTAGCCATATCGGCGCGTTCATGACTTAAATGAAGTCTGGGATGGTCGACCGTTGTAATATTTAACAAGAGTTAATATCTGTTAGCAGGTGGTGATAACTGATATACCGTATGCTGTTCACTGTCAACCGCACGAGGACGTGCGGCAGTCAGAGGTAGCCGTGTCTGTGCATCTAGAAAATACTAGAAACGTAGCAACACTCTAGCGAAGTAATTATTCTAGTGCAGGAAAGGAACATGGAGTTGCAGAGAGGCTGGTCTGTGCTGCACTGGGATGTGTCGTGTTGCTGTTGGTTTACATACTTAGGTGTTATCATGTCACTACGTCCCTCACGATACACTTTTGTGTGATTGTGACAGGTACATGTTTGCGGTATGTTTGGTCTGTACCTGTTCTATATTGAATTGAAAAAAAAGAGAGTAAGAAAAAAAAGTGGTTCTTACTATCATTGCAGGGCGTTTGCCGGTCCAATGATATAGCTACAGGGAATAGTGATTCCGGACTAGCAAATTGTACTTGAAAAAAAAAGAGAGTAAGAAAAAAAATAGTTCTTACTATCATTGCAGGGCTTTGTGCCGGTCCAATGATATGGCTATAGGGAATAGTGATTCCGGACTAGCGAAAACAGTACTTGAAAAAAAAAGAGAAAATAGAAAAGCTACAGACTAATAATCATTCCGATCTCGCATAAAGTTGATTAAAGTTTTGTAGGGCTTACTGCCGCATCAAAACTGATTGTCACCCAAATCTTAAGGGTCAATATAGACCGGACCAGACGCTGTTATGTCAGGATAGTCGAACGATGTTTTTTGTCTACAGATAACTAAAATTGTGATGGAGCGCGTGCGAGGACGCACGCATGTCAGTATGGCCGTGACGGGACCAGCACCATTGCACGTGCGGTGCGGTAGCCGTCGGTGCAGTTAGACAGAATTCTTGTAATAAACACGTGTTCCGCACACCTGCACCATTGCACCTGCAGTGGCGCTCGTTTTGCTTGTATAAAACGGACGGCGCGGCCGCCGTTAGGACAGTCTTGGCTCTGACGTGGAACGGTACGCTTGTCGTATTCCGTTACTAGTTTATCCTCGATACGTTAGATAATTAATTCATGTAAACGAATTAATTATTATTCCTAACTACAAAATTAGTCTCTGTACTATACTCAATTACCCTTTCTACAAACATATTTACAACATAAAAAAAAACCAATCTAGCTATAGTTTGATTTGGGACACGACAAATAAAAGTCAAGTCCAGCTCCTATAGAAATTTGGCCATTGTTTGTAAGATAATAGAGTGAACCTGTGCTTGCGCTCACACTTGTGTTTTATTATCCTCTCCAGCGCAGATGCATAGTCTTTGATGAAACTTGCCGCCATCATTGAAATTCGATCTGGAGGACATACGTAATAAATGTTGAACGCAAATAATGTTAAACGCCAGAAAGATCTCACGGCCTTCGGTTTAAGGCCGATTACCATCCCAAATGCAAATTACCCAGATCAGCAGCAGAGATAAAGCTGTGTCAAAGATGTGAGTCATCTCGTACGGCGATCGCCAAATTACCAGCTGGGCGTCTCAATTACCCTAAATCCATATAATATTGAGACCTGTAACCCCATGTCCAGAACTAGCTTGTTAAACTTATTTTATTTACCGTTTTAGCATAACAAAAGGCCACTGCTGAACCCCCTCCATACATCCTCACAAATTATAATTAATAGGAAGCCACTGCTGCCCATTACTTGGTTTGTTTCGCCACATCGCTTCTTACGAGCTTACGACACCCACGGCACGATATGGAGTAGTGGAACACCGCCACATCTTACACCGCCGCTACACGGTCAAGGTCTTTTATTTAGCTTTGTATTATCAATGGTAAGATACAATCACAAAAGAAATTGAATTGAGATTTATAATCCAAAAAACTTATTGTGGAGATATAAGCATTTGAACAAAAATATTTTTAGCATGCAAAATGCTTGCACGTTATTTACTCGTACAAATTGTATGCCAGTGATGGTGGGTTATTTATTAATTTAGCGTACATGGCGTACCTACATTTAATTTAGATTTGGTGGAGGCGGCAATTGATTAATGAATAATCAGGTTGAGAGTTGAAACCCGTAGATTATATTTTTGAGGTATAAGTTATCTATATTTATACATATTATACTAATACTTACGTGTAACAGAAGGGATTCTATATTGTTCATTACCTTTTGATGCTTTATTGTAGATCCAAAAATTAACTCTTAAAACTCTTTGGGTACCTACACTAAATTTTGTTATGGATATGGTTATGGAGTGTTATTCTAAATTATTGAATATTTACAATACACATACGCCAGAACGCGAGGTTAATATTAAACGCCCATCATTCCGTGGATCACTAGCGACGTACGCCTGACAATGAACAGGCGCAACGGAGCTATTATCACATACAAATCCTGTCGTGCTGTACAGAGCTGGGAGGCTTTCAAAAAGGCTAGCAATTGCTGCAATCAGGTAGTGAGGTCCGCTAAACGTCGATATTTTCATGATTTCCTAAATAATTCATCGCAATCAGAGACATGGAAGTTTATTCACTCTCCTGGTTTCAGTAAATCTAAAAAGGAAGTAATCTCAGATATTTTCATATTAAATGATCTCAGTGTTCACTTTTCTTGATCAGCTTGTCTCCCATCTCACATTAAAATGAAAACTATTTCGGATGTTACTTCCATGTCATCTACGCATACTAATTCATTATCTTTTTCTACTGTCACTGAGGAGGATGTTTTAAAATTATTACAAAGGCAGTAAGGTCATGACTACCTAGGAAGAACAATGATATCGTATGGTTCAGAACATATTGTACCAGTACCAGTTTTAACCTCATAAACCTTTGTTCTCCCTATTCCAAAAACCTCTATGCCCAGTGCTCTTAACCACTTCCGGCCTATCTCGATTTTGCCGTTTTATCAAAAGTTTTAGTAGCAGTAGCGCATAAACAGATACGAACTTACTTAACTAAAGGCAATTTATTAAATCAACATCAATCAGGATTTCGGCCCGGACATAGCACCACAACGGCGCTTTTAAAAATAACAGAGGATGTGCGTGATGGCATAGTGTTGGGAAAGTTGACGGTGTTAGATTTTATAGATTTTTCTAACGCCTTTAATACCGGTAACCATGATATTCTTATCGCTATCTTGTTCTACATAGGCTTTTCCTTATCAGCACGGAATTGCGTACCTTCTTATCTTCGTTGTCGCCAGCAGGCGGTCTGTATCGACGGTATGGTGACCGATTGGTGTAACTTAACCACTGGTGTTCCTCAAGGTGGAATTATTTCTCCATTACTTTTCTCTATATTTATTAATATGATTACTTGCAACTATCGTGCCTTCTACCATATGTATGCCGACGACTTGCAACTGTATGCTCATGCCGATGCTACTAAATGAATAATGCTGTAACCGTGATTAACTGCGATCTTAGTTGGATTCTCAATTGGTCAAGAAGGTACGGGGTCACTGTTAATCCCAGCAAATGCCGAGCCTTAGGCAGCGCACGTCAATTAGATAAACTTAATCATATGTCATTAGATCCACTGATTTTTAACGGCTAGGTAATACCGTACAGCTCTCGTGTTAGGGACTTAGGATTAACCTTGGATTGTTCTCTTACTTGGCGCAGTCATGTTGAGGAAGTTAGACGTAAAGTTTGTACTACTTTGAGACAATTGTACAGATTTAAAAGTATCTTACCGCCTTGTACAAAGAAACTTCTAATTCAATCACTTATTCTTCCTATGTTTGTTTATGCCGTTGTGTGTTACTTAGATGCAGAAAATTACTTGGTCAATAAATTGGATCGACTTCTCAACAAATGTATCCGTTTCATTTACGGTCTTCGAAAGTTTCTATCACTCTCTACTTAAATGGTTAAATATCTCACAACGCAGGAATCTTAGAATTCTTAGCACTCTTTTCACTATCCTTAAAGATCCATTGGCCCCAGAGTATTTGAAATGTAAGTTTCAATACCTGGGTTCTTCATATGATTGAAATCTTCGCTCTCATAACAATCTCGTACTGCAAATTCCCTCTCACCGTACTGGTTTCTTTTTTTCATAGGATAAGGGTGACGAACGAGCACACAGTCCACCTAATGGTAAGTGGTTGCCGTGGCCCATAGACATCTACATCTATAATCGATTACGAATCAAAATGCAGATGCGTTGTCACCCCTGAGGACTAAGATGGAATGCCTCGTTTCTAGTAAAAAAGGTATCCGGTTCTCTACACTCACCATACGAAACATAGCAGCATTAAGCTGCTATTTATTATATATTTTACGCTGGTATTCTGTGAGACTCAAACTCTTTCGCTGTTACAGCTGTACGACTCTGGAATGCGTTTCCCGTAGCAATAAGAAAATCCCCTAAGAAGTGAATTTTTAAAACAAAAGTAAAAGAACATTACTTGGGTTCATCTGACACATAAATATACATACATAAATACACACACACATATATATATATACATAGGCTGCACTAAAAGTATCGGGAATGGAATAATTCCACTGTTCCTGTCATATTAAAATCTTTTTATTTGAAAACTCCTTGGTTTTAAAAATCGAATACCATTTATTTATTTAAAAAAAGATTCTCGGTCTTGTCACAAGGTTTTGTCAAACTTGTTTAGTCGTTAAGAAAATGGAATTGACTCGAGAAAATTCAAGAGCGATGATTTATTATGACATTCGAAGTGGTTTAACACAAAAACAGTGTGTTGACCGCATGATTTCTGCATTTGGTGATGAAGCCCCATCCAAAACCACAATTTATCGCTGGTTTGCTGAATTTCAACGTGGACGTATCAAGCTTAGTGATGATCCCCGTCAAGGTCGTCCAAAAACTGCAGTCACCCAAGAAAACGTTGATGCTGTGCGTAAGCTGATTGAGGAAGATCGACATGTGACATACCGCGAAATTCAGGCAACTTTAGACATTGGCATGAGTCAAATACAAATAATTTTGCATGAACAATTGTTCTTTTTTTTTTTTCATTTTTTTTTTAAAACGTTACCCCCACACTAGGATTTTCTCCTGTATCGCAGAGGCAGTTTACAAACATAAATTGCACAAGGACAAACATCCAAACCCGGAACAATTATTTGTAGACTATACAAATACTTGTTCCGTGCGGGATTCGAACCCGCGGCCCCCAGAGCACTAACTCATTGCTAAGCCACTGCGCCACGGAGTCGTCAATTAGGTGTAAAAAAGTTGTTTTCCCGATGGATACCGCATTCGCTCTGTGAAGAGCAAAAAGCGGCTCGCGTTACTTGGTGCGTCAGAACTCTCGAAAGATTTCACGCAGGATCCTCAAATGCTGTATACAACATCGTATCAGGTGACGAATCCTGGATATACGCGTACGAATCCGAAACAAAAAACCAGTCACGAGTTTGGGTGTTCGAAAATGAGTTAAAGCAAACAAAATTTGTTCGTTCACGGAGTGTTGCAAAAAAAAATGGTGGCCACGTTTGTCTCCAAAACCAGCCATTTTACGACTATTCCTCTTGAGGGACAAAGAACGGTTAATGCAGAATGGTACGCTAGCATTTGTTTGCCACAGGTCGTTTCTGAACTCCGTAAAGAGAACTGCAACCGCCGCATCATCCTCCATCACGACAATGCGAGTTCTCACACCGCACACAGAACAAAAGAGTTTTTAGAGCAAGAAAACATAGAATTATTAGACCATCCGCCGTACAGCCCCGACCTAAGCCCTAATGACTTCTATACTTTCCCTAAAATAAAGAATAAATTGCATGGACAGAGATTTTCATCACCTGAAGATGCTGTGGACGCCTACAAAACGGCCATTTTGGAGACCCCACCTTCCGAATGGGATGGTTGCTTCAATGATTGGTTCCATCGTATGCAAAAATGTGTCAAATTTCGCGGAGAATACTTCGAAAAGCAATAAATACATTTTTAAATAGTAATGTTGTGTCACTTCCTTGATTCCCGAAATTTTCAGTGCCACCCTCGTAGTATTGATTCGTTCGCTATTCAATTTGCCTACAGATACACAAAACCAGCGCCATTGTTATTAACTACAATAGAGAGCAAAGTTCTTTTTAATATTCGTTAGATAATAAATAATTAATTTATTATCTAACGAATTTAGACGGCTCCGTGGCGCAGTGGCTTAGCAATGAGTTGCTGCGCTGGAGGCCGCGGGTTCGAATCCCGCACGGAACAAGTATTTGTATGGCCTACAAATAATTGTTCCGGGTCTGGATGTTTGTCCTTGTGCAATTTGTGTTTGTAAACTGCCTCCACGAAACAGGAGAAAATCCTAGTGTGGAGGTAACGTTTTTAAAAAAATAATAATTTGAAAGTAATTATTTAGAAAGATGCTAGTGGCCATGTCCTATTTCAATTATATACATAGATACTTTCGACTTACGGTTTCTCCCTATCGCCTTTTACGATATCCACGAAATGAGACGAAGTTAGTAGTTATTTACGTGGTAGAGCCACGCACGCTGCCACTCTGTTATGGATGTAGCACAAACTCTCAACAGCTTCATGCTGCTGTGTTTCGTATGGAGACCATTTTTACTGGAAACGAGGCATGCCATGTCAGTCCTCAGGGGTGACTACGCATCTGCATTTTGATTCTTAATTGAAGAATATATGTAGATGTCTATGAGCCACAGCATCCACTCACCATCAGCTGGACTGTGTGCTCGTTTGTCTCTTTGTTGTTATATCTATATATAAAAATCAATTACTGTCCATTACTATCGCTAAAACTCAAATATGGCTCAACCGATTTTGATGAAATTTTTTGCGTGTGTTTGAATGGGTGATGATGATAGATGGTTTAGATTCACATTTAGACACTGTAGGTGGCGCTGTTGTCGAGATCTCGAAATCTCCCGTGCGAAGCCGAAGGATGGCTAGTTTTATATGAAAAAAGAAAAGAACGTAACTCCCTCATTAGGATTTCCTTTTGTGTACTGGAGGCGTTTTAGATAGAATAGAATAGAATCATTTTTATTCAATATATCATCATTTTTATATAAGTAATATATTTTTTATTTTACCATAGATTGCACATTGACAAAAATACAGTTTAAAGTTAAAGCATTAGCTTTTGGTTTAAAGGCCCTACAAATACAAGTTATTCCGTGCGGCATTCGAACCCACGGCCCAGCAGCGCTACAAGTATATCTAAATGCTCAACCCATTGGAGCAATCTTAAGCAATCTATTTGTATGTAAATAAACTGTTGTTTAATTAGATTTTCATTTTGATATCTTTACTGTGTACATGCATTTTTATAGTATTCTTGTATACAAATACAATAGCAGCGTTTATTTATAAGTTCTAATTATTAGTGGATCTTGTATTACTATATTAACACTTTCACTGTCCGCTTTTCAAACACAATAGTAAGACAGTAGCAATGACCTATATGTAGTTCAGGGGACAGCGAAAGGGTTAATTCCTGTAATGTGAAAGAAAAAAGTAATCATCATTACAACTCATCAGAAATCCTCTGGTGTACTCGGGCTTTCTCAAAGCACGGTCCTGAGCTACCGGCATCCATCGACTACCTGTATGTTTCATTAGTTCGTCACTTATTCTAGTGTGGGTACTCGAAAAATTTCTTCCTAATAAGGGCATCCACGGCTTTTTCTGCCACCAGAGCGGCGCCACTAGAAAGTGAGGTATAAAATTTGACAGATTTCATAGTGGGGAAGTTAATTTGTTCGGAAAATGTTAAAGTTATTGTTTCTTTGTGTACTATTAGATATATATAACATTAAAAATAAATAAACAAAACCACAGATATTCATAAGAGTAGAAAAATTAAAAACATTAAAAAAGTGCAAAAAATTAAAGAGCAAACCACTGATGCATTGTTTTGTGTATTAATATAATACTCTAGAAACTGATAAACTTTTATTAAAAAACAACTTCTCAATTAAATTACATTGTGTAACAAAAAACTTTATCTCAGTGTCAACTAGCGACATCTGGTGAGTAGAAAGTTATTAGCCCTTATTGGGTGTCGGTTCTTCCAGCTGGACTGTGCCTATTACTATTGTTTCTGGGGATATCCTCGTGACGAATTTCATAATGCAGAGAAACTCCTGACTAAGCTTCCTCATACGTTCAACAAGGTTCTCAAATGGTGGAGGACCACGTTTCAGTTCGTACCGTTGTACACTGTCAGAGGTAAGCGTATCAAATAAGACGATTTGTCGCGATTTCCTGAACGCGGCTAAGCCGAGTAGAATATTTGTCGATTCAAAGTTGTGCTCACTTATAATCGAACATTTTATCCCAGGGCCAAATACTCGTCTACAACTTTAACCTGTCATTGGTGTCCGTCATTTTACCGTTGTCGTGAAAGATGACACAGGGAAACTGAGCCAGGATATTGGCAGGAACATCTTCTTGATATAGCTGAATAATAATAGAAATGACTACGGCCGCCAACTTGCTTGCCAAGCGTGGCAATTGGCAAAGCTATGAATTATATATCCTCCTATAAGTCGCAGAAGAAAATATCTAGTAAAACCAATAAATAAAAATCGGGTGCGATTCAGATTGTTCTCCTGATCAACAAGAATATCATTTTCTATTATTTAAAAAAACTACGGGTTCTATCTTAAGGTTATTTTAAGATTTGAATAAAATTTAATGTTTAGAAGACAATAATATAATACTTTGATCTCAATATATGCGAGACGAGAAAGTTCACTTATGTACAAAGGACAACAAACGCAGACATTCTAATAAGAGCGCAGAATTGAATGTAGAGTCATAAAATAGCAGCTCCATGCTGCTGTGTTTCGTATGGTGAACCGGAGACCCATTTAACTGTAAATGAGGCATTCCATCTTAGTCCTCACGTATGACAACGCATCTGCATTTTGATTCGCAAACGAGGATAGATACGTAGTTGTCTATGGACCACAGCAACAGCTTACCATCAGGTGGACTGTATGCTCGTTTGTCACCCTTATCCTATATAAAAAAAAGAGTCGATGTAGAGTCCGACTTTACGCGACTCTAGATTCAGACAGATTCTATTATATTGTCAAAACGTGAAACTATGTTGGAATTTCAACTTTTAATTATATTTAGTATATTTAAGATAGGCCAAATTAAGAGTATCCTTAACCGATTAGCATGTATGTGTAGGTATTTTATGGATGTGAAGGACGCGAGTGAGGCCTGTCAGAGCCGTGCCAAATGGAATTCCGTACTCTCTGCGTACTCCCTTGGCAGACGTGAATGTTTACGTTATTGAACTTAGAAATGTCAGACCCATTGCATCAATTTCCGAATGGGAAGATTGCTGTTCACGACGGCCTAAGGACTATGAGAGTGAGGGAATAGAAAGTGCATTCCTTTGAGACTTAACCGCAGGATGCTTATCCGACACGACCATAGAGTGATCAGGCGCAGGACCAACGGTTTTACGTGCTTTCCGAGGCTTGGGGGGTGAAATACCGGCACCTTCCTGACTACGGGCTGTTAGTGCGAATTTCTTGAGAAAAAGACCCAATAAATATCTAACTGAATTTTGACCCGACCCGGTATACGAACCAGGAACCTCATGATGAGTAACCACGTTTACGACTACTAGTTTTGTGAGTAGAACCTGTGTTTCCCAAAGGATAACCTTATTACTAAGCCTCCCCTGTCCGTCCGTCCGTCTATCTGTCTGTTGACTGGCTGTATCCGTAATAAGTAGACAGTTGAAATTTTCACAGAATGTGTATTTCAGTTGCCGCTATAAAAACAAATTATAAAAATTAAAAGGGGCTCCCCTACTAAAAACGTGTATTACGATGGTACGGAACCCTCCATGCGCGAGTCCGACCCACATTTGGCCGATTATTTATGTATAAATTTACTTAAAAAAAAATTATAGCTACTTCTTGGCTTGTCCCAGGACAGAGATTTTTTCTTCTTCTTTTGACCAACGAGGCAGTCACGTTCGAATATAGGTATACAAGCAAACTTGGACGACAAATCAATTTTCATTTGTATTGATTATTATATTCGCATACTGTATACTATACTAAGTAATGAATAATGTCCTCCAGACCGAATTTCGGCCACGGCGGCCAGTCTCAACGGAGACTAGCCATCGGCGCAGGACAGGATTACAGTGCCCAAGTGTATGCGCAAGCACAAGTGCACTCTCTATTCCCTCACTCTCATAGCCCGATGGGACGGTAAACCGACACGACTGGAGAGAGATCAGGCGCAGGACCAACGGTTTTACGTGATTTCCGAGGCACGGGGGTGAAACACCGCCAACTTCCTGACTCCGGCCAGATACTGAGAATTTCTTGATGGAAAAACTCAATAACTGATTTTTTGGCCCAACTCGGGATTCGAACCCGGGACCTCATGATCAGCAGTCGCACTACTACAACCACTAGACCAACGAGGCAGTCTATACTAAGTACTGATGCACTATCACAACATAATAATAGTATGGCGTTGTTGCTAAATGGCGGTCCGATCGTGCCATGATTCATTCATTTGTCTCGGGAGTAAAGTGGGAGGGAGTAGGAGGCAGTGGGAGGTGAAGTGGGGGTGCCGCCCGCACTGTACAAACATAACATTCGCATCAATTTATAGCAAAATCACCTATTCACCTAGTGCCTTCTATAATTGTCTATTGACACAAATTGTCTGTTGACATAGAGTATATTTGTTTTTTTACATAGATGGTTTTGAATAATTTATGATGATGAATTCTTTACATCTCTTTCCACTGCACTACCAGTGGGTGCCCTAAGAGGCAACAGAGGAAATCGGAACAGAAAATGGGTAGTAAGTAAGTTACTGCTTATAAAGTCAGCTATCTGCCAGTGAAAATCTCGTCAAGTTCGGTCCAGCCGTTTCGGAGAATAGCCGGAACAAACAGACAGACAGACAGAGAGACAAAAATTAAAAAAATTGTATTTTAGTTATAAGTACCGTATTTACTTTCATATGCATTTAGTAAAAAACTGTAATTTTGACATTACAAACAGACACTTCAATTTTATTTATTTGTATAGATTAAAGTAAATACCTATGACCCTGGAATTTGGAAAAAGTGACATATTATTTCCGACGTTCAGCAGTAGTGTACTTTATTGTTCCGATTACAAGGGATAAAAAAAATATGAACTAATTTGTTTAAGGTCGTTAGCAGGACAAGTGGGCTGCTGTAGGCCATCAGGTGCTATGATAGCTCGTCTGTCACTGTATTTTTAGTCCCCTGGGTGTCTTGGCTGGCGACTATGGGAATGCCAGAAAAATCTTATGGTTCGATACATGGCGGTACATCTCGTTACCAGACGTAAACTACCCAGGTCGGCGATGGGAAGCAGGCAGGCCAAATTTTCCTACGTCGGTTTTACTGGCCGATGAAGGCCGTAGAGCTATTACGTTTGTTCTGAATTACATATAATGAATTATTAAACTATTTATTCAAGTAATAGGCGGTTAATGAGCACACAGTCTACATGATGACAAATTGCAGCTATGGCACGTAAACACCTACACGTGCCCTCGATTAAGATTAAGAACCTCAATGCAGACGTGTTGTCACCCTGAGGCCTGTAGATGGAATGCTTCATTACCAATAACAAGTGATAAAATTAAAAGTTTTGTACAACCGACTTCGATGTAATTAAAATGAGAACATCATCAATGTAGTCGAAATCAATTAAATACGCATTATTAAGTATAACTCAAAAACTACTGGTGACAGATCTTGATCAAACTTATGTGGGATGGGAGAGGCACCAGCTTTCAAATAAAAAAATATCAAAATCGGTTCACCTAGGTGGTGTGTGGTTTTCTAGAAAAAAGTTATGAGGTAACATAACACACATAAAAGAATACAGTCGAATTGAGTCGCTTTTTTGAAGTCGATTGAAAAACAAAAGGAAATAAGAGAAATTTGCCAGCAGTTGTAGTCACGGAGACTACTTAGTTTATTTCAAGCTCAAGACATTTATTACGTCTATGGAATTTTCATTTATTTTACTTTAATATTTATAAAGAAAATTCTGTTACAATAAGTGTTCTTATAAAAGCTTGCTCTTATATTAGATTAACGATAATAGTCAAATAGTAAGATCGATCCGACGACCTGGTATTCGCAGGCGCAGACCTGAACCAATCAGAAACTGCCTCGTTAGTGATTGAGTATATTTTTAGTTAAATTCTATTATGAACCAAAAGGTTTTATTTCCAGCTAGCGATTTACTCTACTTGCAACAATCTGTGTTTTGGGAATCGAATTAGTATTAGGATCACCAAAAATTAACTAACAAAAATATAAAGTTGGCAACTTTTCTCTTTATTAATGGACTCGTACGGTTGTACTTTTGCCAGTATCAAATTCAAATTATTTATGATAGGTTAAGTGTTATATACATTTGACGTTAATTTATATTAATACTAGCTGTTCCCTGCGACTTTGTCCGTGTTACATTTGTTACGTTTGGATTTCATGGGTATTCTTTTTTTGCGCGGAACCCTAATTATTCTTCCAAAGTAAAAGCAGCCTAAGTTACTCTTATAACATCAGCTATCTGCCTCAGTGCCGTCAAACCGTCAAACCACAGTATAAATTTCATATTTATACTGTGGTCAAACCGTCGCGTCGGTCCAGCCATTTCGGTGATTAGCCGGAACAAACAGAGGGAGAGATAAATGTTAAAACTGTATTTTTATTATAAGCAGGTACTATATAAATATAATTTCTTATGCATTTAATAAAAAGCTGTTATTTTGACATTACAAACAGACAATTCAATTTTTTTATTTGTATAGATGTATAGATTAAGTGTCTGATAACTTAACCAATATTTTCAGGTATTACAATTATCTTATCTTATCTTTTTAAAAAAACGTTACCCCCACACTAGGATTTTCTCCTGTATCGTGGAGGCAGTTTACAAACACAAATTGCACAAGGACAAACATCCAGACCCGGAACAATTTTTGTAGGTCATACAAATACTTGTTCCGTGCGGAATTCGAACCCGCGCCCCCCAGCGCAGCAACTCATTGCTAAGCCACTGCGCCACGGAGCCGTCAATTTTATCAATTTTAGTCAATTATCGTCATATTTTATAGGCCTGTGCCTAATTTAAGTTAGATACATACAGAATTAAAGTTTGGATGTATCATTAACAGTCTTTTTAGGTACACTATTGAATATAAAATGTAGGCATTTACAAGATTGCGCCAACTGGCAAGTCCCAATATTTACCTCTACGTATTTATTTAATCAGTTGTAATGTCATCAGTATTTATAGCGAATCGTTACCGAAAAACCAGACAACTTTTTTCGATGTTTTGTAAAACTTTCCATATCCGAGAATCAATAGCGTGTTCAGAATTTAAACTATGTGTCCCCGCCATTTTTGTCGGATCTAATGAACTATTAAACTGCAATTTGGCTGCGCGATGGTTGCTAGATGGCGCTGTGCGCACGTATTGATCGCGCCGAGGGGGCCAACTTCTCGGCATCAACTTCTGCCAAGTCACGGAATGTATTGCTAGCTATTGTGGCGAAAAATGAGGGGGGCTGAAATGGGCCAAACGCCCCCCGAGCGCGTTTGACGGCCGAAGCAAGCCTGTTCAGATATCGAATCATGAGTCGTTAGTTCTCGTTTATGATATGACAGAATGCTTTCATTATTGCTTTTCTGTATTTTGTAAGGTTATTGCGAGGCGAACATTTTGTGTTACAGTTATTATTAGTCATTATTTTTAATATTCTCCATTAAATTCTTATTACTTAATAATATTAAAGCAACTGTAATGTTATTACAGGCAGACCGACTACCGAACGATAACATAAAATTACAAATTAATATATTTTTAAATACTCCATAAATGAAGCATGGATAAAAAATAATTATAATACACGTCTTACTCTTCAAACAATATATTTATAATAACATAAAACACGATGTATAAATTACTTTTTTCTTACTGGTACCTACTTACTTAATGGAATTTTGGTATGTACTCAATTTCTATAAAAAGCGATAACAATTTTTGATTTTATTAAGGTACAGTATTAAAGAAGGTTCATTAGCAATAATCAGTAAGGTAGCCAATCGGCCCAGACGGACCAGCCCAAAATATAATTTTATCACATTTTATATATTATTTCTAATAATTAATCAGTCTCACAAATATAATAAATTTGTTCCACGTGCCCTGCATTCATTTTAGAATCCTATCTAGTTTCTATAGGTAGCTTTCTTACAGTGTTGACTAATGTAAGTGCAAAGTAGAAAAATAGGCTTTAAATTTATATTGTGTGGTTACTTTTTACTGTAAAATTTTGTGTGTAATATTTAATTTCAAACCTAAAAGTAATAAAAATAAAAACCGACAATTAATGGCCACCTTACCACAGAATAAATAAGTATAAGGAATGTTAAAGCACAGAATAAATAATACGTTAGTCATGGGACGTTATAAGCAAATTTTTTTTGACAAGACCATTGGAAAAAAGAGTAGCAGGATATGGGAAAATAATAAAAATATGTATTTGCCAATCCGCCTGCCAATTGTGGCAACTATGTGGACATGTTAAGCCCAAAGAGTATAATATAATTAGTTATAGTGCCACCAACTTATCTGTTCAGGTGGACAAAATTGGAACTAAAGCCGCCATTTTGTAAATGACATTTCGCTGTCAACTATTATTTATTCTGAGCTATCAGGTCAGTGTTTTTAAAAAGTGTAAATAAAATGCCTAAAGGTCTTAAAAGTGATGCGCGATCTTTTATGAAAAAGAGAAACGTGTACAAGCCCCAACTATACCATTTAAAAAGCTGTATGAACGCGTTGCTGCCGCGACAGGTTAGTATTGCCAGATATGAAAAATTAAAATCACCAAATAATGTACTTGAGAAACAGTAAAAAAATTATCTCAATTTACTGCAATTCATCTAAAGTACCTAGCTTTGTAGTTTGTGTTGCTAATGTGCTAACGCCCCAATTAATTGAAGATTCATTCCATAAAATTACACCGGTGCAGTGGAAAAACATTTGTAATCATGTAAAAAAAATTGAAAATGAATACAGACTAAAAGACGCGTATTTAAATGAACCCTTTATTATAGATTGTCAGAACGATAGTGAAAGCGATTCCAGTGACTTTGAAGATGAATTATTGGAACCAGTAACTAACGCGGGTACATTTTTCAAAACAGAAATTCTTGGAATTCGGCCGCTGGAACTCCGAGATCACGACCACAATTATTTTTATAAAATATAAATAATATATATAATAACACTAATTCTCACTAATTTTAATATATTAACACGAAATTTGTTTTCTTTTATATTATGTGTAATGAATATGTAGTTACCTATTTCCTCGGTGAATTTCATAAATGGCAATAGTAAGCACTCCACTAGCGACGCTGTCAACTGAACAGATAAATTGGTGGCACTTTAATTAGTACGTTTTAGTTCAGCAATGACTAGTTCTGTTGAAAGACTGAAATGAATAGATGAATGATTTAACAGCGCCATCTTTTGTCCGTGTATGTTAAATTGTAAGCGTACACTATAACATCGTGTTTCATAATAAAGGAAAAGGTGTCGCTATTTAAAATTGAAAAAAGTTTTGAAACTTGAAATGAAAATGTGGCTTGTGTTTATTTTGCCTATTTATTTGTGATTCGGGTTAAACAAAACGGCATTTAGGATATAAAAATGTTTTAATTAAAAAATCAACCATTATTCGGTACACGGTACTAACCGCCGAATGTAAATAAATTTTTATGACAAGTACCTACTGTAGATTTAAAAACTACATATTTGAAAATATAAAGTTCTTGAAATATTTTGGAACTATCTTTTATTTTGGCATGAAAAGTAATAAAAAAAACAATAGGTATCTTGATGCTTTTTCAATTTGAAATACAAAATGCGTCCTCTGAGAGTATATTCTAAGAAAATTTGAATTCGTCTAAGGCCCGGGCATTTCATTATACCGGACTGGATAAGTGAGTTGATTTCCCCGATCCCAAGAGTACAGCTCCTGAAGAAAAAAAAATCACTCTTATTAAGACAATTGAGATAGACATTATGACGATAATGATGACTAGGCTGATTTTATTTTCGTCGACAATTTTTGAGTGATGTTGGGCGCTGCCAATACAAACTTTTTCACTTGTCCAAAACCACCCGTTTCCACTATTATTTTCATGGAGACAGGGATAATTCTTTAGGCTACATATTACGTAGGTACACTATTAGCGAACGGAGAAAAGTGCAGTAAAATTGATTTGTAATATGTATAATATGTTCAGCTTTTGGGGTAGCTGGAGGTCGATTCGTAATAATATAAGCAATAAGCACGTACGCCTGTACATTTTAGCAGTATTTTTTATAAAACCCATAAACACCATTATTAATTAAAAAGAATCTAGCGACATCTATCAGTTAGTTTAGTAAATTAAGAGGATAGTGACCCTGAAAGCATGTTGCAGTAAAAGTTTTGGATTTTTAAATTATAAATTATTCTGAGCTTAGAACATTAAAGGTGTGTCAAATTATATTAGTCTATTTCTCAATATCGATTACAGTCACACCTTCATAATACAACCGAAAGTTTTCAACAACGTAGTATAATAAATTATTAGAACCTAATGACTTTACGCGCAAAATTAACAAGCAACCTCAACGTATCTATCTATTGTAGATACAGTTACATAATATTATGCCAATATAACCGGGAGCTTGTAGAGTAAACACGAAACGAGTCAGTCGAGCTACGTTCGGACTTACTTCGATTCTAGAGCGGTATTATTGTTCAGTTGTAATGATTTTTTTTTATAGAAGACAAATAAGCATGCGGCTTGCGATTGTAACCGTTATTTTTTTTAAACCAACCTTGTGTATGTGGTCATATCCTAGCTGCGTTGTTTTCCGAAACGGGTTGGTGAACTGTAGGGACACTTCCAATGGCTTGCTGAGGTACAGGTCAATGGCCACTGACACCTTGCTCTCCCTGTCCGTGGCGGAGTCCAGCGCATACAGCACCCCGCAAACTATAAACATCTCACCCATCTGTAAATGTATTAAAAGCGTTATGATCATCATTACCTTTATCTTTACTAGCAAGGAGGCATTCCTTTCAGTAGGTACTCAGATGTGAAAACAATTTTGATTCTTTATTTTTATTCAAGGATAGTTGTTGATGTAGGTGACTACGGCAACAGCATTACCATCAGATAGACTGTGTGCTTCTTTGATATTTTTACTTCAATAAAAACACTTGGCAAACAGTTAGCTGCTGGCCGTTGCCTTTCCAATGGCTCTATGTCCATAGAACAAGTTCACGGCCAACTATGATATATCTTAATCTACCACCTCCAGTCAATGCCGGAGTAATTCCGCCCTCTTCTGGAAGCTACAAGGTATTCCCCTCATTTACTTTTGTTAGATCATGTAAAATAGTGAACCCTTAAGCCTCTATTATTATAATTCTTATAATAATTATGTTAGGCATAAGGTATTATGGCATTTATTTTTCTTAAAAAGGGTATTTAAAGTACCTAACTGCGGCAAGTACTTAACTAACTTTTCATGAATGAGATACTTTTTTTAAATTGCCCATTTTCACCGCTCTGGGCGGGTCATTTAGCAAGCGTAGAGTCCACGAGCACCGCGAAGTGGCGGATTAAGGGAATTCTTCCCCATATCATCTTATGGGTGTCATATAAGCGACAGAGGGAAATTGAGAAAAGTGGAAAAGTGTTGCCAACTCTCCTACCAAGCTTGGTGATTATTTTAATTATTCCCCCTATGAGGTAACCTATGGGGGAGGCCTATGTTCAGCAATGGACTCTGTTGATAGGATGTGATGAATGAATGAGTGAAATGAGTTTACCTTTAATGATGATATATTCCCCCCCGCAGTTACCTTAAATTAAAAATATTGTTAACTAAATGATTAGGTTTAGTAATAAAATAATAAAGGTTACCCACTTGTTTGTGATTTAAGGATATGTTCCAAATATAGTCAATGTTCAGGTCATCTTTATTAGGGTCGAAGTTGAGCTGAAATAAAAATAAACGCATTTTCTTAAATTTAACCTCGAATATACTCAAATAACATTAAAAAATTAAAAATAATAAAATAATTTCACAATATAAAATCGGTGCTGGTGGCAAAAGTGCACTGCTTGACATGCGCCTGATCACTAAAACAGATTGACCATCGCACTACTAGACCTATTGCACCTTTGTAGCGTCAAAGTCTCAGCATCGCCGGTCTAGGTTACGTCTGGTGTAATGAGATCGGAAGAAGATTGGAAGCCTTATGATTATTCTATTTCGACTATCCACTTCGATTATCCACTTCTTATCTATTTCGACACCCACGGGATGAAATGGGGTCTCTAACACCGTCACTACGCGGTATACCTATATCATGTAATATAATATCATGTAATAATCTATAGAACAGTTTGTCTGTATTTTAAACAAAAAAGAAACAAGTGGCTATTATAAATTGAGACCGAGTACAAAGCAGTGATTTCTAGATATTTTGTCTGCTCGTATTTGTAATCAAATTTGACGTAAATTTACTAGGTACTGAACGGATTCCTATTCTTTCTAATAATCATAATGTAGAACCCATAACATTTATTTATATACTGTCACTATCCTCCTAATTCAAAGGTAGATCGTTAAACAATGTATAAACAAGGGCGTCTACCACTTTTTCTGCAACCAGGGCGACGCCTTTTAGAAATGAGGTGTAATATTTGAAAGATTTCATAGGCGGATTTCATGTAAAAGTTTATTTTTTTATTTCAGTAATATTAGTTATATTTTATATTAATTAGATTAAAAATAAATAAACCAAACCACAGATATACATAAAAGTAGAAAAATTAAAAGAAGAGTTAAAAATGTGCAAAAAATGAAAGAGCAAGTCATTGAGACATTGTTTTGTCTATTAATATAATAAGTACTCTAGAAACTGATACACTTAATTTAAAACTAACTTAAATACTTAAAAAAATTAAATGATATTGTGCAATAAAAACTTAACCTCAGTGTCAATAATTTAAAATTAAAAATTTTGTACAGCCGACTTCAATATAAGCGACTTCAATATAAGTTATTTAAGAATAACTCTATAACCATTGGTCTGACCTTGATCAAATTCATATGGGACCACACGAGAACTATCAGCTTTCATATAAAAAAAGAATCATCGAAATCGGTTCGCCCAGTACAAAGTTATGAGGTAACACACATAAAAAAAAACATACACCCGAATTGAGTACCGTCTCCTTTTTCGGAAGTCGGCAGATAACTGTACAAATAAAGATCATTAAATGAATAAAAACAAATATGCTTGGGATTTTAAAAAAACTATATCCGATTAAAGCAAAGTAATCTTTTCTGGCGACTTCCAAAAAGGAGACGGTACTCGAGTGTTTTTTTTTATGTGTGTTACCTCATAACTTTGTACTGGGTAAACCGATTTCGATGATTGCTTTTTTATATGAAAGCTGATACTTCTCGTGTGGTCCCATATGAATTTGATCAAGGTCGGACCAATGGTCATTGAGTTATTCTTAAATAACCTATTTTGAAGTCGGCTGTACAAAATTTTTAATTTTTAATTATTTTATGTTTATATGACATGGTGAATTTTAATTTTTATCATAAACTGTTGATAAAAGCGCCATCCATGAAATATTTGTGTGATGGCAGTAGTAAGATAGGATTTTCTAACCCCGTGGGTGTTATAACACGCACAGACCATAACGGACGACTTGGAGAAATGTTGCTATGATTTTGTGACTATAGATGGTGTTAACGTTACAGCATATACGTCCCACTGCACACATAGGCCTCCTCTCATTTCTGAGAGGGTTTTAGGGCAAGGAAATGCGTGTTGGCGAACTTCACAAGTCTTCGCAATAATATCTTTTCTTATTTCTCAGACGTGCAGGTTTCCTCAGCACGTTTTCCTTCATCGCCGAGCACGTTGTAAATCAGCACTTAAAATTTATAGCGGTTCGATTATAGCTTAATAAATATATAAGCGGTTATATTAAAGGTTTATAACAGAATTTACCAGTAGCGAATCGTTAACAAGTTGATATTAAAAAAGTGTCCAGGAAATATGTCCGCCAATTCGCAGGCCTATTCTATTCGCTAACTTTAATAGTTACTTTGTAGTAAGTACATTGCGTTCTATGTTTTAGGAGCCGTGGTAGCTTTAGAGATATTAGTAGAAAGGCTAAATAGAATAAGCAATGCACTTCATTCCAGGTACACCATTGACTCTCTGACAGCGAATTCCTTCTCTGGTAGAAATATTTTAGTGCTGCCAATGCGGCAACGCACCTGCAATTCCCTTGGTGTTGCAGTTGTTCATGGGCGGCGGTAGTCACTATCAGGTGAGCCGTATGCTCGTTTGCTTCCTCATCATCATCATTTATCATTACAGGCTATCAAAAGTCCACTGCTGAATATAGACCTCCCCCAAGATTGCCCCATACGAGAGATAGTTGTAACAGACACAGAAACTTTTTTATTCAATATTATGTAGGTAGATTATAAATATAACACTTATTGAAAGTCACTCTTTTGTTTAATTAACACTGGTTCGAAAAAAATCCTCTGTCCTGGGAAGAAGCAGCAAGAAACTTAGCGGAACTTTTTTTTAAAATAACAGCTTACAATCATGTATGTTACACAATTAGTTGTTTGCCATAGTTGCCACACTAGGGACCTTGGTACGAGGGTTGGCAGCCACAGTTTTATTATTATTTTAAGCTGTTATCAGAATTATTCTGCTACCCCTGCCTTGTTTTGTTTTACTCTGTGACCTCTTTCGACACCCACAGATAATATGGCAGTGGAACCTCTTACGCCGTAACTGCACGGCATATTTCCACATAAAATATTCACAACTATTATTCAAACCCGAACCGCTGACTCTTTTTACTCCGATAGTGAGGATTTCAATCTTGGTCCTTGAATTTGACAACTCATCTTCAGTATTACAAACGTACTTGCATGAAATAAATACCTTAGCAACCGCCGTGTTGTTGGATTCTTCTATAGAATAGATTGCCCATAGTCCGTTGTCATCGGCGCTAAAATCCACCTGGAAATATTAGAAATTTAGTTTTTTTTTCTCATATATGTACTACGTGAGGCCATCCGCTAAATATGATCATTTTCTTATAACTCAAAAACTACAGCCTTCTTTGCATAGAACGCTCTGTGAAACGATAGCTCTTAATCAGTCTATCAAATAATAAAGGGTCAAAATGGAGCTGCTTTATCGACGCCATTTTGACAGTTGATATTATTTTTTGTAAATATTTTAGTCGATTTTTGTATTATGTGGTGTAGTTAGTTTTTTTAAATTGATTTTCAATGGATGCAGGTGGCTCGGGATCAAGCTTTGTGGCGTTTTTTGGGGGAGGCCTATGTTCAGCAATGGACTTGTGAAGGGCTGTAATCGTGATGATGAAAACAAGTGTTTTATTTAGTTAGAATCGTGGTAACTCAGGGGCTTAGCGCTGGAAATTTCACAATGCGTGGGGAAAGTGGGTTCGATCCCCGTCGGCACCAATGAAATTGTACTCGGTGCGACGGTGCGGTGGAAGGAAAACATCGTGAGGATACCTGCATGTCTAAGAAATAAAACAAAATATTTCGAAGTTTGTTAAGTTCGCCATGATGTATTAGGGCAGCTTGACGGACACTCCTTGCCCTAAAGTCAGAGGTCAGAGGTCTGTGCTCAGCAGCAATTTACTTTATATATTTTATACACAAAGACTTTAGGCAGGGGCGTAGCTACTGCCGTACCATCCTTATCAATGATACGGGTCCCCGGGCTACAGAGGCCCCGAACGTAAGCAAAACTTCCAAGGTCTTCTATGGGACAGGAAAGGCTATTACTATTGTCTATATAATCAAAGAATTTAGTAAAACTGAAATCGTCTTCAGCTATGAATGCCGCCGAATCGTCTTCAGCTATGTTCGCCGAACAAAAGGGAAGAAAAGTGTATATTTGATTTGAATGAGGGCTAATAATCTTCCACTCACCAGATGTCGCTAGTTACGACTGAGGTAAAGTTTTTACTTACACAATGTCAGTTAATTGAGAAATTAGTTCTATGAAAATAGTTTATCATTATCTAGAATATTATATTAATACACAACACCATGCGTCAGTGGTACGCTTTTTAATTTTTTGCACCTTATAGCTCTTTTTAAAAAAAATCTGCTTTTAGTTATATTTTATAGTTTGGTTTATTCATTTCTAATGTAATTAATATAAAATATAACTAATAATACAGAAAGAAGCCTTTAAAATTACATTTTCGTAAGAAATTATCATCCCCGCTATGAAATCTGTCAAATATTTTACCTCACTGTAAAGTGGCGCCGCCCTGGTGGTAGAAAAAGTCGTGGATGCCATCATTGTTTGGCTAGATTATAGTTCCTAGGATTATTAATTGTAAGTAATAATTTAAAATTAATATATAATAATTTCAATTCAATGCAAGCGTGTTTGTTCTTTTTATGAAATCTTTCAAAGGCCTATCTAAGGCACGCTACGCCACTGACTTTCATCATCATCATCATCATCATCATTACAGCCCTTCACAAGTCCACTGCTGAACATAGGCCTCCCCCAAAGAATGCCACAAAGCACGGTCCTGAGCCACCTGCATCCATCGCCTTCCTGCATATCTTACCAGGTCGTCACTCCATCTAGTGGGGGGACGACCTACACTTCGCCTGCCGGTACGCGGCTGCCACTCGAGAACCTTTCTTCCCCATCGGTTGTCGGTTCTTCGAGCTATATGACCGGCCCACTGCCACTTCAGCTTACTAATCCGTTGGGCTATGTCGGTCACTCTGGTTCTACTGCGGATATCCTCATTTCTGAGTTTATCACGCAGAGAAACTCCGAGCATAGCCCTCTCCATAGCTCGCTGATTGATCTTGAGTTTCCTCATCCGGCCAGCAGTGAAGGACCACGTCTCAGTTCCGTATGTCATCACTGGCAACACGCACTGGGTGTACAGTCTCGTTTTCAAGTTTTGAGGTATACCTGATGAGAAGATGTGCCGTAATTTCCCAAACGCTGCCCAACCGAGTTGAATCCGTCGATTGACCTCTCGGTCGAAGTTGGACTTACCTACTCGGACTATTTGTCCCAGGTAAACATACTCGTCAACAACTTCGAGCTTAGTGTTCCCAACAACTACCGGCATAGGTGTGACATGGACATTAAACATGATCTTTGTTTTGTCCATGTTCATCTTAAGACCTATCCGTTGGGAAACACTATTGAGGTCATTGAGCATAGTGCTTAGGTCCTGACTTTAGGAGACTTTTATCGATCTTAAATTTTTAAGATACTTCGAAAATAAGCAAAGGAGGGGTGGGATGGTGTGAGGGGCAGTATTTTCGACTTCAGCAGCCCTGGTTGGCATCTGTCCGTGCTACACCACTGTATTGTACCTGGTTGTGTTGGGCACTGTACAATCTTCCATCAGCGTGAGGCAGGTGAACCGACTTGATGCGGCTCTGCGTCAGGTCGTAGCGTATGATGTCTCCCGGGTGGCCCGACTCGTTCGCTTGGTAGAAGAACGACCCGCTGTACACTATGTGTCCATTGCCCTGGAATAGTTAACAGGTTTTTATATACGATAGAGCCATGCTGCAGCTATATTATGATTGTAACAGGATTGGGTCGGCTCGACTGGAAGGACCACGCTTTCAGAAAATACCAGCTTAATGTTGCTGTGTTTCGTATGGTAGTGACTGCAAACGAGGCATCACTTTACCTTTGTTCTGAGGGGGTGACAATGCATCGGAATTATGATTCTTAATTGATAATACATGTAGATGTTTATGAACTACGATGATGTTTATGTTTATTTATCTAAGTACCATCAGTTGGACTGTGTGCTCGTTTGTCACCCTTAATGTATAAAAAAAGTGTTATTTAATAATATGCTGACTTAAGGATGTTTGAATTAGATTTATTCGTTGGTAGAGCTCATTTCGTAGTCTTTTTTATCACTAACATCCTTCTACCTATTTCTACTGCCAATTAGCAATGCATCCAGGGGTGTGTATTTAATTAATTCAACAAAATTAATTTTATACTGATTTTAAAATATTAAAAAAAAAATTGACCTATATAAAATATAATAGAGTAAATATTAAACTTACTCAATTATATTTTTATGTTTACCATATAACTCGCCATATACTACATTCTGTTGCTGCCTTTACATATGCGTGAACTGTCTAAGATTTTTAAAACTATAGATTTTCCTAAACGTAACTCCGCCTGAAAATAGATTTGAATTACCCTCAGTAGGAGTTTTATTTAAAAAATCTGAGTCATATTAGCCAATTAGTAAAGTCATACAAAGAACGGTTTCTGCAGCTTATGGTATTCGTCGACGTGGTCAGCTTTAAAACTGACTTTGGTCCTGTATTCTCGGAGCCTCTCCACGTCGCTCTCTTGCGTTGTCCAAAATTTCTCTTTCTGTAATAACAAAATTAATTTTATTGTCAACCACGTCACCACATTTAAAATACAATATTCTAGAGCGGCAAATATTTTATTTTATTTTTAAAATTGTAATTTTGAAAACATCAAACATGACAACATCAAACTATGGTTATAATAAACCTAGCAAGCTAACAGCATAGCAAAGTGGCGAAGCAATCAGCTTTGTCGCGGTTTCTAACGGTTGCCGTTGAGAAATCAGTTTCAAAATAGGAGGTTCAGATGCCTGGGTGATCAGTAATCGATTGCTGAAAACAGAATTTGAAAATTCGAAACCGTTCTCGAGATAATCGTGGGACAGACGGACAGACATCGTGAAATCAATAAGTGACTTCGCAAGCTTCGCCACTTAATAATTATTGTATAATAAGAGAAAAAAATACAACAGCGAGCAACCCGGGTTCGATCCCCGGCGGCACCAATGAGATTGTTTATTATAATTTTAAGTGCTGATTTCCCACCTACTCGGTGGTGAAGAAAAGATCGCGAGGAAACGTGATGCTGATGAACCTGTTTTTTGTAGATGTCTGAGAAATAAGAAAAAGGAAATTCGAACACAAGTGAAGTTCGCCAAGACGCATTGGGGCAGCGCAGCGGACATTTCCTTGCCCTAAAACCCTCTCAGAAATGAGAGGAGGCAGAGGGACGTATATAGGCTGTTACTTTAACTTTACTTTTGAGATTTTTTTAGATTTTTGAAGAAGAGCAAAGAGAAGAAAGTCCGTAACCGTGTCTAATGACAATCAATTCATCATTGGACTTGCAATGATGATAATAAGCGCGCACACGACAAAGAATGACCCAATCTTACTCATGACATACCTCGGGCATTCGCACTAAGATTTTTTCTTTTAAAAATTAACACTAGCAATGACACTAATAAAACGTTTTCTACTTCAAATACAAGTTCGTGACAGTAGTCGGATGGCAGATTCAAACCCACGATATTTTATGTTAGCGCGTCATTTATCTCGCGGAGAAACTCTGAGTATTGCCTTAACCATAAAATATTCCTCTTGTTAAAGTTGTTCAAAATTAATTTGCTTATATCCGTGTAATGAAATTAAATGATGTGTTTTACCTAATTAGAACAGCCTACTTTCACTTAGCGGTTAGCCACCGCAGAGTCTACTTCACTTGAAGATGCTTCGTGTAGAGGCAAAAAAGTCGTATTATCGACGGTGCAGTGTCTTTTTTAGTGTAATGGTGGTGCGATTCGTGGTGACAGGGATAGTGCACACAATTTAGAAAGGTGCTATTAAAACTAGATAAGACACATCATTTTATTTCATAACGCGGATATAAGCCAAGTGATATTTAACAACTTTAATATAATGGATTTCCACAAAGTAACGCCTGATTCCATTAACTATTATATTATTTTTCTACATGATTCCCTATAAGTCCACTGCTGGATGTGCCTCTCTCTCGGTTAGTATTTTCGTCAAAATTCACGATTAATAGAATTTGACGATTACAGTAACAGACGCATAATGCACACTTTACTTTGAAATCGACATGGACAAAATACACACTTTACTTTGAAAACGCCGTCGTTAAAGTACACACTTTACTTTGAAAACGACGTCGACAAAATACACGCTTTACTTTGAAAACGACGTCGACAAAATACACACTTTACTTTGAAAACGCCGTCGTTAAAGTACACACTTTACTTTGAAAACGACGTCGACAAAATACACGCTTTACTTTGAAAACGACGTCGACAAAATACACGCCGTCGTTAAAGTACACACTTTACTTTGAAAACGCCGTCGTTAAAGTACACACTTTACTTTGAAAACGACGTCGACAAAATACACGCTTTACTTTGAAAACGACGTCGACAAAATACACACTTTACTTTGAAAACGCCGTCGTTAAAGTACACACTTTACTTTGAAAACGACGTCAACAAAATATACGCTTTACTTTGATAACGACGTCGACAAAATGCACACTTTACTTTGAAAACGACGTCGACAAAATACACACTTTACTTTGAAAACGACGTTGACAAAATACACACTTTACTTTGAAAACACCGTCGACAAATTACACACTTTACTTTGAAAACGACGTCCGGTTTTAGAGGCGGAAACTTTTATTCTAGCGGCTACAAACGGCAGCTACCATTTTTTTTTAGAATTGTTTATAACTACAATTACTAATAAAAATATTTTACCTGTAACTCAGTCGCGTTAGAATCTCTTAACCAGGCTCCAAACAACTCATCTTTGTAGCGATGGTACACTGGCTTGCCTATGGCGTAAAGTTGGCAGTCTGGAGAGTGAAATGACAATCGGTTAGTATACTTGACAAAAATGTTGTGTTAGGTACATACACACCTCATTTCGTACTGTGAGTAACGTATGGTCGTAAGAGGCTACCACGGAAAGTGCGAGAAATCTGTTTTGGCTTCCGATAGATGGTGCGGCTGTATAATCATCTCATTTGCGTTATACGTAATATACAATGACTTGCGACGCGCTTCGTCACTTGTACGAAAAGGTTCATATAATATATTACTGTGCTCTACATGTATGATGTGGCCAAGCATCTGGTAGTTCGATTGCCAATTCGCAAAATAATATCTACCTAAGCATAAAATTACCATGTAGTGACGTTAAGAATATCCATTACCCTAAATCATCCCGTGAGTGTTGTAAGAGCCGACAGAGGGTAGAAATGAAATGTAATGAAATTAAGTTTTATTTGCTTTGAAACAGGGTACATTTAGGTGGTTATTGCATATTATATATTGTAGTGTATTTCAGTATTTTCAGCCATCTATGAATAGCTTGCAAATACATTTTTTATAATTAAGTTTACTATATTACAATATCAAATTCAATTAAAATATTTATCGGCACGTCATCGTTTACAAATTAGCAATACACTAGTACCAAAACATACAAATTTAAATATAATTAAGATTAAAATACAATTAAAAATACAGAACTACTGGTACAGGTAGTCATTCACTTTATAAAAACAATGTTCATGTAAAGGGCGCCTTTAAATCAATTTCTTTTATATTTTAGGGTATTTTATTAAATATGAGCATACACATCCAGGAGCAGGTTTTTTTTTAAATCGAGCACTGTAGGGTATAATTTCAGCAGCAAGTCTATTGTCATTTCTGTTATTTCGCGTGGAAATCCTTTCACTTGTCTGAAATAATACATGTTTTGTTTAACAAACTTTGCAATTTCAAATTGTACAGGCATGGGAGGGGTAATATTTTCAGAGATATAAATAGCAGCCTGCAAGGCTCATCAGGTGCAGTGCCACTTTATTGCTCTAATACATTTTTTTGGGCAATGAATACCTTTTTTGCATCTGTGCTATTACCCCATACAATGAGTCCGTATCGCAGAACGGATTCCACATGGGCAAAGTACGCAGTTAGAGCTGTTTTTTGTGGCTACTTTGCGTAGTTTGTAAAGTGCGTACGAAAATCTATTTTTTTTACAAACATTTTCAACTCGACTTTTTCAAATTAGTTTTTGATCTATCCATATACCTAGGAATTTTGTCATATTTATACTTTTTAGATTTTGTCCTTCAAAATTAATGTTCATTGTCTGTCATTGAAAAAAATATATAAAATAAGATTTGTCAAGATTTATAAGTAGATTGTTATTTTTAAGCCATTATGTTGCCTGCCGGGGCTGCGGGCTGTTCGAAAGAGATACCGCGGCTCCGGAACGTAAGGGCACTGAAGGAACACGGATGGTTTTAGTCGGTAAAAGTCTGACACTCCCTTCCGCTCCACCCAGAGCGAAAGGCGTCATTTGATGATTTTCCATCCGCAAAAAAAAGCCATTATGTTATTTTTTTTACTGCACTGTTAATGTCATTAATGTGGCCTTTTAGTGATTGTTTACCATCTGTATAATTATTACAGATATGTCGTCAGCGAATAAAATGCATTTGTATTTAGTTATGTCCGGAAGATTATTAATATAGAGTAAGAACAACAGTGGTCCCAAAACGCTACCCTTTGGAACTGCTATTTGTTTTCTTTAAGATCTGAAATATGATTGGAACCACATGAATGTAGTCTGGACTGCTTATTTCGATAGATTGTCCTCAATTTTGCAAGTAGGTTTTAAACCAGCTTAAAGCAGTGCCTCTAATGCCACATTTTCCCAGGTTTTTCAATAGTGAATTATGTGATACAAAATCGAAGGCCTTCGACGATTTAGACATGGGTAGCAGCGTCTTCCTAATAACAATTAATAAAATGAAAAAAAAAACTATGACAGTTTTTTTCATTAAGTGATCCTAAGATGCTGAATGAATAGTTTGTATAAAATTAATAATTTTGAACAACTGACTTCAATATAAGTAAAATAAGAAAATCATCAATTTAGTCGAAGTCAATTAAATACGCATTATTAACTCAAAAACTACTGGTCATATCTTGATCAAATTTATATGGAACCACATGAAAAGCACCAACTTTCAAATAAAAAAGAATCATCAAAATCGGTTCACCTAGAAAAAAAATCTGAAGTACGAGTAGCACATATAAAACAAAAATAAAAAAATACAGTCGAATTGAGAACCTCCTCCTTTTTTTGCAGTCGATTGAAAACTGTATTTACATTAGATATGAGCGCCGAAGGCTAATTCCACGGCGGCGGCGTGGCCTGATAATTTTCTCGGTGGCGGCGGCGTCGCGGCGGTACGGCGTGGCTGGCCATAGGCCTTAGATATTGTTTTATCAGGAAGAGATTTCTTAAAAAAAAAAACTTAAAGAAAACCATATTGTTGGTACCAAAAACGGCTTTATATTTTTAATAAAGCCCCAGGTAGCACCAGCCCAGTGATGGGAACAGTATTTCATGTGAGGCCGAACCTGCGACTTGTAAAGTTGCAGGCGGTGCGCCGGCATGAAATACTGTCCCGCTCTGCTGAGCACGCAAAGCGTTTTAGAGGCCAATTTGACCTACTCTTCCAAGTGATAACGAAATTTGCACGTCACTCGATATGTCGACGCCGAGGATTCCGATACTGGCTGAGGCAACAAGGGGAGTGCCTTGAAATTGAGTGCTCCGATCTGCAAGAAAGCTGGTGATTCAAATGCACAATTTCTCGGGAAGCCCATAGAAAGGGATCTTCGAAAGAAGCGCTTTGTGCCAAACCCGACCGAAAACCTTCGCAATGTCCAAACTAACGGCCAATGCCTTCCCTTGGACCTATATGCCTCCGCCCATCTATGAGTCAGGTAGACCAGAAGCTGACCGACCCGGACGAAAACCGTATTGGCGGTCACTCATTAGCTGATGGTCCTCAAGATACCTCATGAACTGGCAGTTTATAATGAATTCCATTATTTTGGAGAACAAGGTGATGGCGATAAGCATAGCTAGACAGGTCTGAGCGGTCGCCTTTTTTAGCCAACCTGCAGAATGCAATCGCGATGTTAGTGTGAGTGGCACCACACTCTTGACTAGACAATGATCTGGGGAGCCAAGAAGGGAGTAGACGGAGACCTGATGTCTATCTGAATGAGAGGTCAGCAGAAGGTCCAACAGGGACGGTACATGATCTTCCATATCTGGAATCCGCGTAGGCGAAGTTACCAGTTGTGTCAAACCATATGCCAAGGCAAAAACATGAAGAGATTTCCTCGCGTGATCGGTTAAACATGAACCGAGTCATGCGGCGGTATGGGCGTTACAATCGCCGAGGATCACAATCTCTGCGGATGGGATCTAATGTAGCAAGGAATCTGTAGCCATTTTGACGTGGTTGATGAATTGGTCTGTTTCGGCATTACTGCTATGGGATCTATACAACCTGTAAACATGCGGATGGTCGTCGCTGTCTACGTGTAGCCAAAGGATGGACAGGTCCGAACCTTCAAGACTGCCGATGCATCGAAAACAGATGCCCTCTCTGATGTATACGCAAACTCGAGCCCGAGGCACAAGGAGTGTTCCAATTTATATCCCGGGGAGGAGAGATACGATATATCAGCCGGAAAGGATACCTGCGTCTCGGTCAGATAGAGCAAGGCCGGCTTCGCCGTCTCGAGATGGTAGTGGATGGCGTTTACGTTTGAGTGAAGTCCCCTGATGTTACAGAAAGTCACGTGGTAGGGGTCGCCATGGTCTTGTTGCTCAGCTTGCCCCGAGCAGTTATTGTCTTGAGCGGAATTTGCCCCCCCCCGCCCCTGAATACTGCTGACCAGAATGGTGCCGGTACCCTCCTGGGATAGTATTACATTTAGTTCTGTCACCATGTTGACCGGGGGGGGGGGGGGGGGATTGGTTCTCCTGCACTCATCAGATGAAACGCAGAAGCAGATCTTCCACTTCACGCCGGTATTCTGTGAGGTCGTGGTACCACCCCGGCTTGAGCCGGCATGAGCCGTATGGACGTGCAACATCACATAACAATACACGTTCACTCGATGAAATATTCGACTCGACTAAGTGAGCGACGAGCGTGGCGAGGCGACAAGGCGAACTAATACGGTCGAGCCACGCGTGTAAGCGGGAAAGGAAGTTGTGACTTGTCGCGACGGCGCGCCGCGTGAAACACGCGGCGGCGACGCGTCGACATGAACTCACGGCGACGATGGCGCGCCGGCGCGGCGCTCAAATTTAATTTACATGCATTTGTAAAACGAATCGTTACGAAGAACGAAACGTTTCTTGAATATAGGACAGGGATCGGGCATTAAAACCAAAATATGCAATATCAGAACAGAATGGAAGCCAAATGATCTTCGCCTTTCGCTAGCTTATAGCAATGTTCTCGAAACTACATGGTCAAGCAAAAATTATTTCTAAGCATCAATGAAATTTACTTGTGTTTCTTCTCGGCTTAAAACCAGCTGTGGAGTTCATTGTTGATATGAGTAGTTGGGCGCGATCACACCGTGGGCATGTAGGGCAGCGCTGCACCTTGCACAACTCCTCGTACGAAGTAAACGGTGGCGGTCGTGATCCGTACTCCATCGGTTGTTCCACCAAGGTTTGCTGGTTAGGACCTGGATCTGTAAATGACAATAAAATTTGTTAATATATTTTTAAGTTTATTACATGGCCCATAGACTTAAAGGAAAAGGGCTGAGGCAAAGAGTATAGTAACTGTCCTATACAGGAAGGCTGAGGCGATCACATCATCAGAAAAGCGACAGAAAATAAGGACTACAGGGCACTGGACTATGCGTTAATTATCTGACAGCGCGAAGATAGTTTAAAGTTGACAGTATTTGTGCTACAAAGTGCTGAATAAATTAATATACGAGGGTGGATTGAAAAGTACTCGGCCTAACACAGATCCATTCAATTCTTAAAATCAAATCTACCCACATTATTTAGTTCAGTTCAGACTAGTTCATTGTGTGAAGTTCGAAACGTGTGCGATAATTAGTTGTGATTTTATAAATTTATTAACAAAGTAATCGGACATAATTTCCGCGAATGGAGCAAATCGAGCAGTGTGCCGTCATTAAGTACCTCCATATGAAGGGGCTATCATCAAAAGCCATCCATGATGACATGGTCAGTACATTAGGCGATTGTGCTCTGTCATATTCATCCGCCAAAAAATGGATAGCAGAATTTAAGCGTGGTAAAGAGAGTGTGAAAGATGAACCCCGCTCTGGAAGGCCTTCGACGTCAACTACTGACGAAAATATTAAAAAACTACTTGATTTAATAATGGGAGACCGCAGATTAAAAATTAGAGAAATAGCCGAGATTATAGGCATCTCTTATGAACGAACTCAAAACATCATTGTCAACGAGTTGGGTTTCCACAAGGTGTCTGCGAGGTGGGGTTCCGCGACTGCTTTCAGTTGAACAAAAAAGGACGCGATTGACTATTTCACGCGACTGTTTGGAGTTATTTGAAGCCGATGCGGATGATTTTTTGAATCGTTTTGTTACTATAGACGAAACATGGGTTCATTACTGTACACCGGAAACAAAACAACAATCAAAACAGTGGAGTAGACCTGGTTCACCACCCCCTAAAAAGGCTAAGTCGATTTTGTCGGCAAATAAGGTGATGGCTTCAGTATTCTGGGACTCGAAAGGTGTGATTATGATTGATTATCTTGAAAGGGGTCAGACTATAAACTCTGATTACTACTGCACCTTACTACGTCATTTACTAGAGGAAATAAAAGAAAAACGTCGAGGAATGCTCAGAAGAAAAGTCCTGTTTCATCAAGATAACGCCCGTGTTCACACGTCAGTACAGTCAATGGCTGAAATTCACAACTGTGGCTTTGAACTGTTACCGCATCCGCCGTATTCACCTGATCTGGCACCATCAGACTTCTTTCTGTTCCCTAACCTAAAAAAGCACTTGGGAGGTCAAAGATTTTCGACAAACGACGAGGTCAAAGCAGCTGTAGACGCATATTTTGACTCTAAGGAAGAATCATTTTTTTCAACGGTCTAAATGCTTGGAAGGGGAGGTGGCAAAAGTGTATTGAACTTGATGGTGATTATGTAGAAAAATAAAAATATAACTGATTTAGTATGTGTTTATTTTCTTGGTTAGGCCGAGTACTTTTCAATCAACCCTCGTATTTATGAAAAAAGAAAAACATGGATTAATGTTAAGTTGTTAAGTTTAAATATATTTTTTTATTCATTATACTACCTCACCTATCACATATTACAAATGCTTTCCAACACCCATAATCACGTTGTATTGTAATGTTGTAGTATTGGCGTGGGCGATCCTGAACATGCAGGCCTAGGAATATGACATGACAAGTTTGCAGTTCAAAATCGGACCAAAATTACTAACCGAAGGAATCAGATGTCAAATATTCTACATCCCCACGAATAACGGTAGTTATATTTAAGTATTATGTAGTCGTTGCATAAATAAAAGAAATTATTATGATGAATATACATATTATATATATTAGCTATATTATGGTTGTAGTGCGAATGGTGGGGAAAGAACCGCGCTCTCACAGAATAGCAGCTTAATGCTGCTTTCGTACGGTGAGTCTAACCGGAGACCCTTTTATTGGAAACGAAGGCATTCCATCTTACTCCTCAGGGGTGAAACCGCATCTGCATTTTGATTCTTAATCGTGGATAGATGTTGATATGGGTCACTATGGGTCACAACATTCACTTACCATCAGGTGGACTGTATGCTCGTTTCCCACTCTTATTCCATAAAATATAATTTACATTAAAATAATTCAAAGAGGTGTGAAGGCCGCCGACCTGAACTGTAATTTTAGAAATAAAAGAGAGTACGTAGTACATAGCAGTAGTACGACACTGGGTTGTTTATTTATTTATTTATGTATACTCACACATTAAACGAATATGTCCCTTAACAGTTTGGTTATTGAGTTCATTCTTCGCCACACAACTGTACTGCTTCAAATCGTGCTCCCTGATTCCAGGTATTTCTAGCCGCATTATCCACCGCCAGGGGTCACCAGTGCTTACCGCCTCAGTTTTATATCTGGGTCCTTCGATAGTCACTCCGTCTACTTCCCAGGCAAGGACGGGCTCCGGCCATGCCTGGACCTGGATAAAGAATTACGAAGTTATTGAGAGCGTGTTATTATTCATCTTTATATATGATAATACTACTATACTGTACCTCAGTTTAAAGTCAGTCAAACTATGACTGTACTTATATTACGAAATACTAGATGGAGTGATGATTTGGTAGGAAGTCGATGGATGCAGGTGGTTCGGGACCGTGCTTTGTGGCATTCCTTGGGGGAGGCTTGTGTTTAGCAGTGGACTTGTGAAGGGCTGTAATGATATATGAAATTCCGGCGTGCTGGTATTCGTAATTTTTCATCTTCTAAATGGCATTAACGTTTTTGTTGAAATATCTGTAGGATATTTATGGGGTCACCTGGATGGTTCTTAACTATAGTTCCACTCGATAGATTGAGATGTTTGTCAGAAATCATTCGTGCAAAGCCGGGGCGGATTGCTTGTTAGAAATATGATACACATTTAAAAATATCATACGGTGTTCATTAAAGTAGTTAAATTATTACTACAACGGACGTTATACGAGAATAACTGATATAGCCTTACCAAGACAGTATGATTTACCATTTAGGGCTTCCCCTCTTACTAGTTGGTGGGTTTGTAGTCGATAATTGGCAGATAATAGATAATAATAATACATATGAATAAGATGTACCGGCAATGGGCTGACTACGTCGAAAAAAGAATGGGAAACCGATGGTAAAGGTATATTCCCCTACTACCCAATGTCCTACAGATCGAATATCGGTCAAGGCGGCCAGCCTCAACGGAAACTAGCCATCGGTACAGGATTAAGTAGCCAAGTGTATGCGCAGGCACAGGTGCACTCTCTATTCCCTCACTCACATTCATAGTCCGATGGGACGGTAAACCGACATGACCGCAGAGAGATCGGGCGCAGGACCAACAGCTTTACGTCCTATCCAAGGTACGTTGGTGGGACACCACCAACTTCCTGACTTCGGGCAGCTATTGAGAATTTCTTGAGGGAAATACTCAATAACTGATTTTTTTCGGCCCGACCCGGGATTCGTACCCGGGACGTCATGATCGGCAGTTGCATTTACAAACACTAGACCAACGAGGCATTTATCTGCCTATTATACATACACATCATACATATTCATATACATCTGGGTATCAGTCTAGATAAGTACAGATAAGTATAGTTCCAAAATAGTTTAGGTAAATAAGTACCTGCCCGTATAAGCTCTTTCGTTCTTTTAGTATTGCACGCCTCATAACGCAAAGCGTTATTAGGTGTTTATGACTTTCGACACGTCAAGGTCAATGTTGTAGTCTTAAAATGCCTCTATCATAGCCATATTGCACTTATACGATAATATGATTAGCCGTATATCAAGAAAACACTAATTAATCCATCTTATATTTTCTCAAAAATCTTTTTATATTGGTAGTACTTTAATAAAAAACGGTTAGAAATTTTTTTTACGTGGACGTCAGGATGTTGATTTTGTATGTGGTCACGATAACTCCCGAAAAACTTGACGTATCGAGATCGGGTCTTTTTAATTAGCTTCAGAATTACATCAACTGGTTCCATATTTCATATCAATAGCTTAGTACCTACCTACGCGTCGTTTGTTAATAAAATGATTTTATTATTATATATATTTTATTGCTATTAAAATTTTTAAGGTGCATTCATTTTTTCTTTAGCCCTTTATAGACAAAGGACTAACCATACAGCCTATATCGATTTTATACTTAGCATAATCGATTTATTTTGATATTTTTTTTCCATCAAAACTAAATGATACGCTCATGAGGCGTGCACCTGTGGATTTTCCAAACTATTTAATTCTGTCCTTAATTATTTTTCTTAACTTACCTCACATTCTATCCTTCCTGTCTTGTTGAATACGTAGACTACGTTGTTCGGCACACGGATGTATGGACTGACTGCAAATTAAAGATGCTCCATGTTAATTTATTTACGTTATACCAAAGAACACAACAGCACACTGTAACCGTAATGGCGATAGGCAGTAGCGTCTTTTTTCTAGAATAATGGTGACTAAAGAGCGCACTCTCCACCTGAGGGTAAATGAAGATAGCTATATTAATCCTCGATTAAGATTAAAAATGCGTTGTCATCCCTTAGAACTTCTTAGTCCTGCAATGCCTCTTCACCAGTAAAAAGAGTCTCCGGTACTCAATATAAAGCTGATATTTTACGGTGATATTATATGAGAGTGTGATCTTTCCTTGTCCATATATAGATAATAGCTGCAGCATGGCGTTACCACGTATAAAATGCGTCTTCTGCATTAATGCATTGCAACTGTCACATATCCCCTCTAACTATGTCCCCGTGCAGTGGCGGGTAAGAATACTCACTACCCCATATCTTTCCGTGGGTGTCGTAAGAGGCGACAGAGGGAAACTGAGGCAGAGGATGGGCAGCAGCATCTTTCTGATAACAGCAAAACAACAATAAAAAAACTGCGGTTGCCAACCCGCTCGCCAAGCGTGGCAACTATGGCAATATACCCCCCATGAAAGTAACGAAGAGACGGCCCCCAGTCCCCGGCGATCCCGCTATTCCTGGCTACGGTGGTGAAAAAAGGTTCTCGAGTGGCGGCCTCGTACCGGCGGACGAAGTGTAGGGCGTCCCCCCACTAGATGGAGTGACGACCTGGTAAGATATGTAGGAAGTCGATGGATGCAGGTGGCTCAGGACCGTGCTTTGTGGTATTCCTTGGGGGAGGCATATGTTCAGCAGTGGACTTGGGGCTGTAATGATGATGAATGATATGTCACATATCCACCTTATGAAGTCAATCTATACGAAGGCCTAATGTGTTTAAAAGTAGACTTTGAGAGGATATATAATGGATGAATGAATTCTAAACAATACTATCTGCTTTTCTTACCAATCGTAATGTGGTAAGAGGTTGCGTAGTCTCTGAAAGGATGTAGCTGGCAACATAGTAATTCATATAAAAGATTTGAATTTCTCTTATGCAGAGAAAGCTTAGAATAAGTAATATAGGCAAATAGTGAAGAAAATTTAATTTAAAAAAATCTCAAACCTTCCTTTCTTTGTTTTTCTTTTTGTCGTTTAAAATCAAAATGCGTAGTAATGCACTATTAATTATGATTTCTTATATTTACGCGAACACTACACATTTAAATAAAACTAATTTTACGGATTTTTTCGCGTATATTAACTTATTTTACATTCTCGACGTTTCGAGTACTTTACAGCACCCATGGTCACGGGGGGGACTGAGGTGTACGACGTCCCAATGTCATAGTTAACCACGGCTACCTCCAGATTAAAAATTATTAATTTTTGTTCCGATCTACGCAGTATGAACTTACAGTATCATGAAGTCTTGCAGTTGTATGCTTGGGTTGGGATTTAATTTTATTAATTATGGGATCCCAAGCAGATGGTAGCACCCAGCCATCTTCTCTATTGAAATTAGGATGTTTCTTGATTTCAATAGCCTCGCGAATCATCCTTGGAAGGAATCGGTGTTCTTTAGCGAGGATTTGTGGTCTATCAAATCTAATGTAGTGACGGGGGCGATCCTGTACGTGTTCACAGACTGCAGACTTCCCGGAGCGTCTATTCTTCACATCAGCTATGTGTTCTTTAACACGGGTTTTTATAGCTCCGTGGCGCAGTGGCTTAGCAATGAGTTGCTGCGCTGGGGAGCGCGGGTTCAAATCCCGCACGGAACAAGTATTTGTATGACCTACAAATAATTGTTCCGGGTCTGGATGTTTGTCCTTGTGCAATTTGTGTTTGTAAACTGCCTCCACGATACAGGAGAAAATCCTAGTGTGGGGGTAACGTTTATACATATAACATACATATAACATAACATAGATCTTTTAGTTTGTCCTATATAAGAGAGACCACATTCACAATCAAGCTTGTACACTCCTGCATCTTGCAGAGGAATATTACACTTGACTGATGGTAAAAACTGACCAATCTTCTTCGGCGGCTTGAAATATGTTTTAATGGAAGCACGCTTCAAGATGTAGCCAATCTTGTCAGTGACACCTCTGACATATGGCAGTACAGCAGGCACTCGATAATACCTACGTGTGCCAAACCACCGAAATTGTATGGGTTACCAAAAATACACAAGCCCAATGCTCCACTACGTCCTATAGTGAGCCAAATCGATTCACCAACTTACAAATTGGCTCAACACTTAGCGAATATACTCTCACCGCTCAGGGGACATACAAGAGCACACACAAAGGATTCCTACCATTTTGTCAGCGAGATTAAAGACCTACATCTGGCAGACAATGAAACTATGGTTAGTTTTGATGTGCAGTCTCTGTTCACATGCTTACCTGTTGAAGACTGCATCTCGATTGTTACTAGAAGGCTAGAGCAAAACAACATGCCCGTAGAATATGCAGTATTACTTAGACACTGCCTTACATCTGGCTACCTATTGTGGAAGGAGGAGTTCTACAAGCAAGTAGATGGAGTGGCGATGGGCTCACCTGTATCTCCCATTGTTGCCGATATATTCATGGAGGACTTTGAGGAGAAAGCCCTGCGTACTTCTCCCGTAAACCCAAGATTCTACAAGCGGTACGTAGACGACACTTTCACAATTCTCCCTTTAGATAAAGTAACTGCATTTCTAGACCATCTTAACTCCTTAAATTCTAAAATTCAGTTCACAATGGAGTTAGAGGCAAACAATTCTTTAGCTTTTCTAGATGTGTTAGTAATTCGGAATCCTGATAACACCTTGAGTCACACTGTGTATAGAAAAAAGACCCATACAGATAGATATTTAAACGGTGATTCTCACCACCATCCTTCACAGTTAGCTACCGTGGGTAAATCTTTGTTTCAGAGAGCACGAGGGATCTGTGACAGTAAACACCTGGCCGCCGAGCTCCAACACGTCAAGCAAGTTTTGCACGACAATAAGCTTCGGGTCCCGCGCCTACGTCACAGTGAACGCGTGAAGCCGGCCACAGTCGAGCGAGTGCCTGCTGTACTGCCATATGTCAGAGGTGTCACTGACAAGATTGGCTACATCTTGAAGCGTGCTTCCATTAAAATATATTTCAAGCCGCCGAAGAAGATTGGTCAGTTTTTACCATCAGTCAAGTGTAATATTCCTCTGCAAGATGCAGGAGTGTACAAGCTTGATTGTGAATGTGGTCTCTCTTATATAGGACAAACTAAAAGATCTATAAAAACCCGTGTTAAAGAACACATAGCTGATGTGAAGAATAGACGTTCCGGGAAGTCTGCAGTCTGTGAACACGTACAGGATCGCCCCCGTCACTACATTAGATTTGATAGACCACAAATCCTCGCTAAATAACACCGATTCCTTCCAAGGATGATTCGCGAGGCTATTGAAATCAAGAAACATCCTAATTTCAATAGAGAAGATGGCTGGGTGCTACCATCTGCTTGGGATCCCATAATTAATAAAATTAAATCCCAACCCAAGCATACAACTGCAAGACTTCATGATACTGTAAGTTCATACTGCATAGATCGGAACAAAAATTAATAATTTTTAATCTGGAGGTAGCCGTGGTTAACTATGACATTGGGACGTCATACACCTCAGTCCCCCCCGTGACCATGGGTGCTGTAAAGTACTCGAAACGTCGGGAATGTAAAATAAGTTAATATACGCGAATAAATCCGTAAAATTAGTTTTATTTAAATACTATTAATTAGTTTTACTGCACACGCGCACATTCGTAAGGGTCGATCGGTAGGCAAAAACGTCATTGTCCATAAATCACATTTAATTCGGGATAATTTCAAATTAAATTAGTAGCCTTATTTACTCGTATTATCAAAAACTACAATAACATTATATCATTATATAATGTACATTCATATATTTTAAACATAAGTTTAAAATTTGGCTAATCTTTGAAAAATAACAGTGTATAGCTTAGCCAAAGCTCTTGTCCACTTATTGAGCACGTTATATCTGCTTCTTCGTCTTCATCAGCCCGTTAACAATTACTGTTGTACATGGTCCTTACACATTAATGGGAGAATTCACCTTGATCGCCACGCTTGGCAGGGAAATTGGCGATAGCAATAGCAGAACCATTGCCGGTCTGTGTATTTTACGTATGGCGTAAACAGTACACGGATATACCACCTTTCGGAAGCTAAACGATCTTTCTGGCGATTCCCGTTATATATTGCGGTGTGGAGCACCCATAGAAATATTAAAAGTATTATATCTATGGGAGCACTACACCGCAATATATTACTGTGTACGGTGTAGCACCACCGGAGCCAATATTTGTGCTACAAAACAAATTGTTAGTTTAGCGGGTCTATTTGTGTTTGTTCCATGTTTCTGACGTTGCTGGAATACCTACCCTCGATCAAATTGCGTATACACATCAAGCACGGTTAGGTGACAGTGAACGCAAATGTTTACTTGCGATGAGCTTTTGCATGCGTATTTGTGACACAAAATTCTTACGAGGAGTTATTTTTTTAGCTGTATAAGAAAAAGAAAAAATAGCAGGGAGTATACTACAGAAGAACTCATAGGAAAAATGGAGTCCTGCCATATAGAAAGCCATTATACAGGTTTTTCACGATGTTTTCTTAACTACGAGCGCTTTCACATCTAATGGTAGTGATCAAACTTTGGTGGCTCAAGTGCTGATTTTACTTTACTTTACTAAAGATAACTTCGAAGAACCAAGCACTGTCCCCAACCTTTTTTACATGGGGAAACGCTTCGCTGAGGCAAGGACGGGTTATGCCGGACTCGCACCGACTAAAACTCCACGGTGTTCCACCTTTTTTTTAGTGTAAGGTGACAAACGAGCACACAGTCCACCTAATGGTAAGTGGTTGCTGTGACCCATAGACGTCGACATTTATCCTCAATAAAGAATCAAAATGCAGATGTGTCGCCACCCGTGAGGACTAAGATGGAATGCCTCTTTTCAAGTAAAAAGGGTCTCCGGTTCTCTACACTTACCATACGAAACACAGCAGTGTTAAGCTGCTATTTTACGCTGGTATTCTGTGAGAGCGTGGTCCTTCCCCGGTCGAGCCGACCCAATCGTCCTACAATTATACTACTAATATAGTTGCAGTATGGCTCTACCACGTATAACCTTCGCCGCATATTTGCAGGGCTACGGGAACGCTATCACACACATCCGCGGTCCCATCAATGTCCCGTCCTATCAGGCCCGGCCTACCTTTATATTTTTACTTACAGTTTATTTCGACGTCTACAGTTTGATTAGCGGACGGTAACATCCCGTTGTTTGCTATGCACACGTATTTTCCTGTATGCCATCGCGACACATTGGGGATGTTCAGGAGATGACCGCTGACGGTCGCATCACGCCACGGTCCCTGTTTTGAGATTAAAGTTTTCTGTTATATGTCAAGCTGATTTTTTTTAAGTCCGATAATTTAATTTTTTTTTTGTAAATATTATGTTTTAGATTTAGTAAATTAAATAAATTCGTCTAAAGTCTTTTAATTTTACAAGTATTTTAGAAATATATCTGTTTCAATAATATGGGTCCCCTTATAATGTGGTTTGTCTGCCTTAATTTGACACATAATAATTTCAGATGTTTATGGTCTAATAAGATAAACATCTAGAAATAGAAATACAGTTTCATGATATGTCTCTGTAAGATAATAATAGGCCATAGGCCATATAGCTGGTAGAACGGACAACCGATGGGGAATAGTTCTCGTGTGGCAGCCTTAAACCAACAAGCGAAGTGTTGCGTGGTTACCCACTTGATGGAATGCACACCTGGTGGGAGATGCAGGAAGTCGATGGATGCTGGTGGCTCATGACCGTGCTTTGTGGCACTACTTGTGGGAGGCCTATGTTGAACTGTGAACTTGTGATGGGCTGTAATGACGATGATGATGATGGAATGTCGAATGCAATCTTACTCACCTGTATAATAGCATTGCCGTCAACTCTGCGCCATTCAATTGTTGGATCGGGGCGTCCCATGGGATTGCAGCTTATTCGTAGAGTATCTCCTTCTCGAGCTGTCACCCTGGTGTGGTCCACTGGGAAACAATTACAATCAAATTATTTTTTTAGAAGTAAAAAGATGTATAAGTTTATTTTCAGAGGGTAAAACACTTAAAAAGGGTTTTTTTTTACTTATTATAAGCCAGTGCTTGACCACAATCCCACCTGGTGGTAAGTGGTGATGCAGCCCTAGATGGTAAATCGCACTGTCTTATCGTAACAAAAGCCTATTCACTCTTGCCTTGAAGACGCCTAGATTGTATTTGGATGGAAAGATAGACGCCGGCAAATTATTCCACTCCTTTGCTGTACGCATTACAAAAGACGAAGCAAACCGTTTGGTTCTAATGCGTGGAATAGCGACAACAAAGGGATGAAGACCCGCCGACCGTCTGGTTGTCCAATGGTGGAAAGGAGAGGGAGGCATTAAGGCGTGTAATTCCTGCGCACACTCACCGAAATGCATCCTATAGAATACCGAGAGACTGGCTACTCTGCGCCTGTGCTCAAGGCTGACAAGATTGGTTTCAACCAAATCAAGGTCACCAATGAGCCTCTTAGCACGTCTCTCCACTGAGTGCAATGCTGCCAGGTGGCATTTTGCAGCACCAGCCCATATGTGACAGCAGTACTCCATGCACGACCGGACTTGCGCTTTATATATGTGTTATTTATTCGATCTTTTAATTTTTGTGATACACACGAATGAACTTTGATGCAGAAAGTACGAGAATATTAATATACTCTATAAGTGCCGTAGTAAGTTAAAGTAACCTACATAAAATAACGTAAAATATTCTATTTTATACTACACTTCGCAACCCTAGTTCCTTATCGAAAATTTTCAGTTAAAGCTACCAGCTAATAAAGTTGTTTCATAGTACGCGAGCATCCCGGGTTTGATCCCCACCGGCACCAATTAAATCGTTAAATTTAAGTGCTGATTTACCACGTGCTCGGCGGTAAACATTGTGAGGAAACCTGCATGTCTGAGTGATAAGAAAAAAAATGTTTTCGAAGACATATGCAGTTTGCCAACACGCATTGGGGTAGCGCGGCTGTCATTTCCTTGCATTAAAACCCTCTCAGAAATGAGAGTAGGTCTGTGTCTGTTATATAGGGTGTAGTGACTTTAAGAAAGAATTTTAAACTTTAAGAAAGATAAAATCTGCCAAGACAAAGCATATTAAATGGCTTACTTGCGAATGTGGGGGGAATAAACAGCTCCTTTTCCTTAGTATAATTGTAAATAGAGAGGCCAGGTCGACCAGGAGCACCATCACGTCCGTCATTGCCACGTTGTCCCTTCGGTCCAATGGGTCCTCGGTCACCTTTTGGGCCACGGACACCTGAAGGCCCAGGAGCGCCAGGTCTGCCTGTAAATGAAGAAAAAATATATTGATTTTAGTACATATCTCAACTCGTTAACCCGTAAAACTCTATTGCTGGACATTGATTACTAGTGGCCGTATAGCGTACCGATGAGCAAAGTGAATGGCTGCCTTCTACTAGATGTAGTGACGACCAGGTAAGGTATGTAGGAAGTCGATGGATGCAGGTGGCTTTTGGCCGTGTTTTGTTGCATTATTTGGGATGATTTATGTTCAGCAGTGTCATCATCATCATTCATCATTACAGCCCTTCACAAGTCCACTGCTGAACATAGGCCTTCCCCAAAGAATGCCACAAAGCACGGTCCTGAGCCACCTGCATCCATCGACTTCCTGCATATCTTACCAGGTCGTCACTCCATCTAGTGGGGGGACGCCCTACACTTCGCTTGCCGGTACGAGGCTGCCACTCGAGAACCTTTCTTCCCCATCGGTTGTCGGTTCTTCGAGCTATATGGCCGGCCCATTGCCACTTCAGCTTACTAATCCGTTGGGCTATGTCGGTCACTCTGGTTCTACTGCGGATATCCTCATTTCTGAGTTTATCACGCAGAGAAACTCCGAGCATAGCCCTCTCCATAGCTCGCTGAGCGACCTTGAGCTTCCTCATACGGCCAGCAGTGAAGGACCACGTCTCAGTTCCGTAAGTCATCACTGGCAACACGCACTGGTTGTACAATTTCGTTTTAAGGTTTTGAGGTATGTCTGACGAGAAGATGTGTCGTAGCTTCCCGAACGCTGCCCAGCCGAGTTGAATCCGTCGATTGACCTCTCGGTCGAAGTTGGACTTACCTAGTCGGACTATTTGTCCCAGGTAAACATACTCGTCAACAACTTCGAGCTTAGTGTTCCCAACAACTACCGGCATAGGTGTGACATGGACATTAAACATGATCTTTGTTCAGCAGTGTAATGTGATAAAATTCTATTAAAGAAGATGTTAATAGAAAAGGCCGCAAAGTACTTATGGCCTCCGGTACAACTATGTATAAAAATAAACTGCCGTGCGTTAGGCTCGCAAAGTCGAAAATAGCTCGACCGATATTAAAAACAAAATTTCACGTGTGTTTGATTGGGTCCCTGGATGGTTTAGATTGACAATTGGAGCCGGTAGGTGGAGCTGTTGTCGAGATCCAAAAATCACACGTGCGAAGCCGGGGCGGATCACTAGTCTCTGATACAATTATAACAACTATCCATATATAATACAAATCAATTGCCGTGCGTTGGTCTCGCAAAAACTCGAAAATGTCTCGACTGATATTAATAAAAATTTTCATGTGTGTTTGAGTGGGTCCCTGTATGGTTGAAATTCACAATTGGAGCCAGTAGGTGGAGGTGTTGTAGAGATCCAAAAATCACCCGTGCGAAGTCGGGGCGGATCACTAATCTCTTATACAAGGATTACTGGGAACTGAACAACTTCCTGGCAGGGCGTGATAGGGGAAACAAAATGCTACAAATTTGAGCATCCATATGTATGGCCGAAAATGAACAGGTCCTGAGATATACGGATTTTAAAGATTTTTTCAATAATAACCCAGAATATCGTATTAAATTCTAAATAAAAATAAAAACTTTGTTTGTATGCTTTATTTTAAGTTTATTTATTTTCTTGAATCGTCAAACAAGGGAATATAATCATAAAAATATAAAAAGTATTCACAATAAAAAATTATAAGCATTAATAAAAAAAAAACTTTTTTTACAGTATGTATCATAAAATGTTACGCACCACTTCAAAAAATTACTATGACATGAGCCAATCTATCCAAAATGTAATGATGTCCTGGTGAAAACATCTAATGTGGGTCATTTCTAAAGTTAAACAATTTTTTTTACTAAGTTTCTTAAAGTTCAAACATCTTGCTCAATATGAGCTCCTTGGTTTGTTGATACATGTCCTGATTCTTTTCTAACTTCGGTTTTCGTTATTTTTGAAGATATTGTGGCCCTAATCTGCTCTGCCGCATTTAAAATACGCCTTCGAAGTTCTACAAGAAAATTCAAATTGGGTCACGTCACGTAAGTCCTTCATATGACTCCAAACGTAGAAGTCTAGTGGCGTCAGATCAGGACTTCGTGCAGGCCACGGAATTGGCCCTCCTCTCCCAATCTACCTGTATATAATATTATATATATAATATAATATTGGGTATTGACTATTTAGCCACTCTCGTACAGAATAACCGGAAGTGATCTGGACAGCCGTCATGTTGATAAATCAAATTACTTTTAATTTTTTCTGGAACATCTACTAATAAGTACTATAAAAACTTTTGTAAATTTTCCAGTTTAAATTTTGTGGCATTAACTAAGGCCCAATAATCCACACATTCAAAGAAAATCGGAGCTATGACGCTGTTTCTTTAAGTTTTTTTGCTTTTTGTCCACTTTCAGTGCCCATTAATGAAGATTATGGTAGTTTGTAATACCATTTCGGTCAAATTTGGACTCATCCGTCCATAGAAAGTTTCTTAAAAAATTTTCTTCGTCTGCGTCGGCGTTCAGCTTCAAGAAAATAAATAAACTTAAAAGAAAGCATACAAAAAGGGTTTTATTTTTATTTAGAATTTAATAAGAAATTCTGGGTGATTATTGGAAATTTTTTAAAATGTATATGGCCATACATGTGAGGGGTCAAATTTGTAGCATTTTGACTCTCCTATCACGTCCTGCCAGGTAGTTGTCGAGGTCCCAGTAACCCTTTATACGGTTCACAGGCAATGTCAAACGTGTGAGACTTGTGGTACTTTAGTCACCAACACGCCTATCAAGCGTGACAATTTTGGCAAATTCACTGGTGATGATAAATGGGAAAGGTGTGTATCTAACAATGAACTAATACAGGTTGAAAAAGAAAAGAAAGAATAAGAAATTTCAAAAAATAATGAATAAGAAATTAAAAAAATAACCACTTTAGAATAATTTCACACAAACATTAACTTTTTACTAATCGGGTGTTAGCGCTGACGACTGCAAATTCATTTTTTAAATTTTGCTGTGTAAACATACTGGCTGGGAAGAAACTGCACGCTAAAGGAAATTTTATGTAAGAAAGGATACAGAGGATAAACACAAAGGAATGAGGGCATCCACGACTTTTTCTACCACCAGGGCGGCGCCACTTTCGAGTGAGGTAAAATATTTGACAGATTTCATAGCGGGGACGATAATTTCTTTGGAAAATGTAATCTTTAAGGTTTCTTTCTGTATTATTAGTTATATTTTATATTAATTACATTAGAAATGAATAAACCAAACTATAAATATAACTAAAAGACGACTTTTAAAAAAAAGAGTTATAATGTGCAAAAAATTTAAAATCAAACCACTGACGCATTGTGTTATATATTAATATAATACTCTAGACAATGATAAACTATTATTTAAAACTAATTGCTCAATTAAATGACACTGTGTAACAAAAAACTTTACCTCAGTCGCTAGTAGCGACATCTGGTGAGTGGAAGATTATTAGCCCTCATTACTGAAGCTATCGGTGGCGTGTATAGCCAACATAATATTTTTAATATCGTTATTTAATAAAACAAATGCAATACCAAAATATAAAATATTGTAAAACGACGCTGTTTTTTTTGGATATTATATCGCCATTCAAACGAGTTCAAGTTTTATTGAAGTCTCAATACCAAGTTCAAAGAAAAGTAGCATTGTTTTTCATGGATCCCATACAAATTGAAAGAAAAAAATTGGGTAAGAAAATAGGAGATATACTATCTATTTAAACGACATTCTAGTTACTTTCCTTGTACCACTTAAAAGGGTAAAATAGTTATAAAGTTGCAGCCTATTTACGTCCCACTGCTGGGCACAGGCCTCCTCTCATTTCTGAGAGGGTATTAGGAAAAGGGAATGTCAGCCGCGCTGCCCCAATGCGTGTTGGCGAACTTCACATGTCTTCGAAATATTTTTTTTCTTATTTCTCCGATATGCAGGTTTCCTCACGATGTTTTCCTTCACCGCCGAGCACGTGGTAAATCAGCACTTAAAATTGCAATTAACAATTTCATTGGTGCCGGCGGGGATCGAACCTGGGTTGCTCGAGTACTGTGAAGCTTACAGCGAGCGCTAACCATTTGAGCTACCATGGCTCAAATAGTTATACTTAAACTAATATATAATATAAAATACTTATATGTATAGTACATAACAAAAAGCAAAAAACTTCTTACCACTAACTTCAGAAGCTATTTTCTGAATTTTTTCTTTTCTGTTTTTGAAGTCGTTTTTATTTTTTAATAAAGTTTTAATTATATCTTAACTTATTTCTAGGCTTACTTACAACGATACTTTGTGTTGGTTTGTGTAGTAACTATTCACTTACCATCTTTACCGTCCTTTCCATTTTTCCCAGGACTGCCGTCTTTCCCTGGCATACCGTCCCGACCGTCCCTTCCGGGCGCTCCATCGGCTCCGTTCCTGCCTGATAATCCATCAAGGCCTGGCTCGCCCGGTACTCCATCTCTCCCATCCAGTCCAGGATTGCCAGGAAAACCACGTTCACCTGTGTAATAAAGTATGAGGTATTTATAATTTTTCTACTAGCTGCTCACCGCGACTTCGCCCGCGTGTAATTTAGGGTTTTAATTACGTTGCGTATATAATAACAATGACTTTTACAGCTCTAATCAACCATCGCCACAATAAACAATGCATTTACCAGGTACCTATTTTAGTACTTTAAATTACTTGAATTAAATTGACCGTATTAAATTCCAATTATGTGGGATTTAAAGACATATCCATATTAGGATAACATCACGAAATCCCACAAAATTGCACTACCTATTTCGATCACTAATTATTACATATAGTCTGAGAGCTGGCGACGAATTTTGGAAAAGTCCTTTTGGCAAAAAATATAATCCCAGAAGTTTTTGTCGGTTCTAAAGTACCTATTACCAGACCTCTCCAAAATATTTTATTAAAATTTCCATAAAATATGAAGCAATCTCAAAATTTAATCTCGTATTTATTGAGTAATTTTTATAATACTTGCAAATCACCAGACAAATTAAGTGGTTATAAACAAACAAAATATTTTTTTGGATATTTTTTTGCAAATGTTATATGCTGCGCACTAACGAAACAACCGCAAACGCTCTGCCAGAGGCGCGAGACTGAATTAGCAAATAGACGAATTTATATTTATTCACAATTGCAATTTGCCAAAAGGATCTTCCCAAAATTCGTCACCAGCTCTCAGACTAATATTATTTATCGACAGCTTACTTACTAGATGGTCGGACCCCTTTCTCTTAAAACACGCCTTCACGTGAGGGCGCGCTGTCACACTAATGTTAAGTTCTAAGAGGAAGAACATCCGGTCATTATGTTCTCGTATATATCATTCGTTATGACTTTGTGGTTGGCTAAGCTTCAGTCGCTTAATTTCACCATCGCACATCGCGACAAAACTCGCGATACCATCCATACCATCTGGATGATTGGCGGTCCACCACTGTGCGATTTAGAAGAAGTTTTCTTCCTCGCACAACTTCCTTGTGGAATCGACTACCACCAGAAAATTTTCCAGACCGATACGACTTAGGGACCTTCAAGAAAAGAGCCTACTCTTTTCAGGTCGGCAACGCGATTCCCTGGTGTTGCAGTTGCTCATACGAGTAGGCGGCGGTCGACACTTACCGTCAGGTGAGCCGCATACACGTTTACCCCCTCTTCTAAAAAAAACTTGTATTTCTGTAATCAATCAAATATCTCAACGTTACTTAAAAATTAAACAGCAAACTTGACTAAGCCTATCAAAGGGCCGCTGCTGAACATAGACCTCCTTTATATATTGCCTCATAGTGGGGATATTTGTTTGGCAGGCGGGCTGGAAATCGCAGTAGTTTTTGATTCCCTCTGTCGTCTCTTATGACTCACAAGGGATCGGGTAGTGGTTATTCTTACATCGCCACTACTGGAATAGGACATAGTGTTTCACGCATTGCCTACATCTTTCAGCTTTGCAGCATGTATAGCTGAAGCATGATACTACCACGTAAACTACTAATGCTTACTACTTATGATTAAACACCTTTTAAACCGGGCGGCCCCACTGGTCCCCTGTTCCCGATAGGCCCTTTAGGACCGGGTACACCTGGAGGGCAGTAATCCTGTGTGGCTTTGCAGAAGCCTTGCACAACTTTGTACTGAAAATAAGGAAAATTGTTTTAAAGCAAAATATTTTTCTTTCGTTAGCGGCTACTAAAGCTGTGGAAAATAGAACTCCCCTATAAGTTACCTTATAGGGGAATATTGGTCATAGTTGTCATGCTCGGCAAGCGAATTTATAACTGCTTTGTTTTTTGTTTTTTCCGTTGATATCAGAAAGATGCTGCTGTCCATATACTGTTTTAGTTTCCCACTGTCGTGTCATCACAAGAGGAAACAGTATAAGGACTGAACAATACGACCGGATAGCTGCGAACGCGAAGTGTCGTCGCTGTGTAGTCACGCCCCAGAAGGGGGAGAAGTGAAATGTAGAAGGGACGGGTCAGAGAGATTTGTAGGGAGTCAAGCAAGCGCACGTGGGAGCCCAGAGCAAGTACCGTGTGCATCTCCCGTGATTCGGTCCGTATGCCGCAAGGCAGGTAGGATCATGGGATGGTGGAGGGAATGTCGTCTTTTACAACACCGACGGTATGATATGAAGTAGTCGATACTCTTACATCGCCGCTGCACGGCACAAAAATTGTGAAATATATAGTTTAAATAATAAAAGAAATGTTGAGAAGTACATAGTTTATTATAAAGCGTGTAAGGGAGGAAATGCCAGAAAGAAATCAAACAGGAGATGGGCATCAGCGTTTTCCTGATAACAATTCAAAGGAATAAAAAAATGTGGTGGCCACATAAGCGTGACAACTATAGCAAATATTACGGACAGTTTATGGGGACGCCTATGTTTAGCAGTGGACTTTGATAAGCTCTAATAAATTAATGAATGAATGAGAGAGCGCTCGTCTTAAAGTTCATAGTCCGCAAAGTAATCGTGGTGTTTCGTGCAATATCATGTGCTGAACGGTGAAGAAAAACTTCCTATGAGGAAGTTTACTTTTCTGAGAAATTTTTTAATTTTTTAAAAATTATATTTTGAGAACACCTTCATTGGAAGGAAGAAGTTCTTAGTCTTGCATCTGTGCAGCGTGTCGGATTTTACCTCTTCTAAAAGCCATGAGATACCTTTTAACCATTTCCGCTATTAAAAAAAGACAGTCTAGTGGTTGGACCAAGGGTAACTGATGTTCCCGCTGGTGCAGGTACTTTCGGGTCAGGGATGCTTTGGTTTGTATCTGTGTCGTATGGCCAGATGAGAGCCAACATTGCCAACGCCAAGAACTCATCGCAGTTATGGACGACAACATGTAGCTCTTAACTCGGGTAACAACCATGGTTATTGCAGTCCATAGACACCTGGAGGCAACTTCGAACAAAGAAGACTACAGATGCGTTGTTCCCTCTGAGGATTAAGACGGAATGCCTCACAGCCTGTGATTATATTGGCTCTCTACACCTTTTAGACAGGAACACGCAGCATAAGCACGAATTTGGCGGCAGAACCAGGTAAGAGGATGATATCTACCAAGACGGACTAAGAAAAGTAGTAAAGGAAGGGAATAAAACAGTCGATTGCGCTAATGAAAGCTAATAATTTTCTGCTCACCAGATGTCGCTAGTTCACACTGATGTAAAGTTTTTTGTTACACAATGTTATTTAAATGAGAAATTGTTTTTAAATAAAAGTTTATCAGTTTCTAGAGTATTATATTAATAAACAAAACAATGCGTCAGTGGTTTGCTCTTTAATTTTTTTGCAAATTTTAAATGTTTTCTTTTAAATTTTTCTATTTTTTTGAATGTTCGTGGTTTGATTTTTTTAATGTTATTAATATAAAATATAGCTAATAGTACAAAAGGAAACAATAACTTTTACATTTCCCGAACAAATTAATTTGCCCCGCTATGAAATCTGTCAAATATTATACTTCACTTTCTAGTGGCGCCGCCCTTGTGGCAGAAAAAGTCGTGGATGCCCTCATTTTTACCGGTTTCTAGTAGTATTGTCATCTGCTAGTAAATAGTGTTCATTATTAATGTAATAATAATTATAGTTGGACACATAAATCACTTACGGGAACTCTGGAGTAGCTGGTCAGCCATACCCACGAGTCTCCTCCGGGTGCGGGCCCTTTAGCGCCCGTACGCTTCATTTCCGCAGCATCTTTTTCCTCGAGTTCTCCTCGCATTTTTGGGTTGAAGAATTCGACATGCGGCGCTACTGTGTTTTCGTCTTGAACAACTGAAGCTTTCTTTATAACCATAAATACTATATTAAAATTTTTAAAATTAAAAGCTGGAAGGTATGATAAAAATGTGTTCGACGGTTAGTTCTAGCAGTATTTAAGTTTTCAGCACTAATTTTAAAAGCTGGTTCGCCCCGAAATTAAATATTATACACTACAATGTAAAGTGAAGTTTGCCAAGGGAAACTATACCAATTTAAATACTAGTCCAACTTGCATGGGATGACCCAAGATTTTACGAATTGGTGATAAGAAATCGTGTTACCAAGATTATGTATTCAAATAAAAATAATTTAACAACCAAAAGACATTTAAATAGACAAATCTTTCACAGCAAAGTTACAGATAAAGTTACATACTCTACTTTAAGAGAGTTAAATGATTTTTATTTAAATTGTATTAAAGAAAAATCTTAAGTTTAATTTGTATTTTTTATTACATGAACTACGAGCCTAGTCAGGTCATAAATTCTGTCACATGTTTAATATAAAATAATTGAAACAAGTTTATTCATTATGTAACCATTTATATACCAAAATGAACTTAACAAAACATAGATTCTTATGACACTAAAGTTTATTCAAAATGACCTCCGTGATTTTGAATACAGGCCTTCAATCTGCGCGGCCAGTCGTCTATCGCAGCACGAACGAGGTCCATGTCAATATCGGCGGCTGCCTTAATCAAGGATGTCTTGAGTGACTCCAAATTGGGATGAGGCTTTGAACACGCCTTTTCCTCCAAGTGTTGCCATATCTTGTAATCTAACGGATTCAAATCTGGACTGGAGGAGAGCCAGTCTTCGTGCCGGATGAAGTCGATTTCACGCGCCGCCAGCCAGTCTTGTGTGCTCTTCGCTCTATGAGCTGGCGCCGAATCTTGTTGGAATACCCAGTGCCTGTTATTGAACATGGTATGAGAAACAGGTTCCACAAGGTTCGTCAGGATTGTATTTTGATACACAACTGCATTTGTTTTTACACCTTTCTCACAAAAATGTACCTCTGTTAAGCCCCAATAAGAAACTCCCAACCATACCATGAGCGAGGATGGAAAATGACCTCGTTGGACACGCGGAATACGGTTGCTCGCTTCTTCACTACTGTGTGCGTACACCCTATCATTTTGTTTGTTGTAGCTCTCTTCTAAGGTAAAAATTTTTTCATCCGAAAAAATTTCCCGATATTTTGTTCCCGCGTACCGCTTCAACAAAGCGCGGCATCTCTTCAGTCTCAGGTCCATTAGACGAGCATTCAAACGCTGTCCTGTATTCTTCGGTATGCCCCAAGCCCTAAGTCTTCATTTAACACCCTTTTCACCGTGGTTCTGCTTAACCCCATCTGAAGGGCCAACAGTTTCTGCTTACGTTTGGGATTTTTTTGAATTCGCGCCTTCACAGCTTTTATCACTGCTGGAGTCCTAAGAGACCGAGGGCGACCACTTCTTGACCTGTCATCTACACTAGAGTCTTCATTGTATCGTTTGATGGTACGATAAACGAATCTTTTGGCTACATTCAAATTTTTCAGTATGTCAAAAATTTGAATTGGCGGGTAACCGCAACGATACAACGCAATAACTGCAACACGGTCTTCTTTAAGCGTCCACTCCATATTTAAAAATGAGTAAAATTCTAAAAAGTATACAGTTTTATTTTCGTGAACAATTCGAAATTCGAATTCAATAAATTTTTGTGGCCAGCATTCTAAAAGAAAAGTTTGTGACCTGACTGTGTATATAGTTCATAAATTGCTAAGTACATTTTTATCTTAACTTTTATTTGAAAAATAAATATGGAATCTGGCTGGCGAGCATTCTACCACTGAATCGAGCATCCTCCACGTACTGCGATCGACAATCTGACTACCAAGCGTGACGATATGTCATCTCACTATAACGGTAAACCCATGTTCAGCAATGGAATAGTACAAGCTGGTGAGGAAGAAGAAAAAAACATGATGCACATAATGGTAAACTGGTATGTATTTAGAAAGCTGATAATTAAGAAACATGTTTTTACGTGATAGAGCCATGCTGCAGCTATATTATGGTTGTAGCACGAATGGGTCGGCTCGGCCGGGGAAGGACCACGCTCTCACAGAATACCAGCGTAAAATAGCAGCTTAACGCTGCTGTGTTTCGTTTGGTGAGTGTAGAGAACCGGAGACCCTTTTACTGGAAACGAGGCATTCCATCTTAGTCCTCACGGGTGACAACGCATCTGCATTTTGATTCTTAATCAAAGATAGATGTAGATGTCTATGGGCCACAGCATCCACTTACTATCAGGTGTACTGTGTGCTCGTTTGTCACCCTTATCCTATAAAAAAAAATGTAGTGCCCGTGTAAAAATATCCACTACCCCATATCATTCTGTGGGTGTCGTAAGGTGAACACAACGCCAAACTTGACATCTATGCCAAATATCTCCTTAGAGGTTATGTATTTGGACTTTCGATAGGCTGTGAAAATGATGAGGAATTTAGAAGTTACAAAAAGTAAATTGTATAGTCTTTCCGTCCGATTACAATCCGGGCGTTTTCGAGGCAAGAGTAAATAGGCTTTTGTTACGCTAAGACAGTGTAATTTGCCATCTAAGGCTGCATCACCACTTATTGTAATTAAGGACTGGCTTATAATGAATAAAACTATTAAACATACCAGCATTGCTTCTCTCTTCAGTCTATGTGAAGTTGCGTCCGTCATTTCTGAAATATACGCTTCAATCCTCTCTTCTACTGTTGCTTTTAAAATGTTACCGATTGCACTACTTTCTAAATTAAGTTTTTCCTTAAATTCATCGTTTTCTATAAACTTATACGTGTGAATTAATAACGATATGACTCCGCAGAGAGTCGCAAACACCGACAGCCACTTGCAGCATCTCGTGTTTGCCTCATCAGTTGATGGTTTCCGTTTTGCGTACGGAGGCATTGTCGCATTTTTCACTTGTAAACACTTAATACACTTTTGAATTTTGAACTCTTTAATATTGACTTTAACATACAAGTAATTTTTGTGTGCTTTTTAAATAAAAACGTTATACTTGTTCGCGTGTTATCTGAGTATAATTCCGAGCAACACGATCCTTCCTGTGCGATAGTTACACAACGAACGGCCGGGCTCCCGATCCCGATAACCGACAATTGTGTCTGATCTGCGTACATTAGAGCCGGCGGATTCAATCAAACAATCGACAGCAGTGGCGTCCCTCACGTGTTGCAGGATTAAAAATAAATATCAAACATGTGGTAGTAGTGGAGTCGTAGGTTAATTTAAGAGTTGATAACACGAAAACTTACTTTAAACTATTTACATTAAGTTAGTTTTAACACTGGTTAAGTACGTGGCTAATTACTAACCACATACTTATTACTTAATTAAATAAAGTTTCATCATAAGTATAAGTTAAGTAATGTTACAGCGAGTTACAGCCTTAATATGTCCCAAGGCTACTTCCATTTCTTTTTTGTACTGGACTTTGAACAATTAGTGCCTTTTTTATAGGATAAGGGTGACAAACGAGCACACAGTCCACCTGATGGTAAGTGGTTGCTGCGGCCCATAGACATCTACATCTATCCTCTATTACAAATCAAAATGTAGATGCGTTGTCACCCGTGAGGACTAAGATAGAATGCCTCATTTCCAGCAAAAAGGGCCTCCGGCCTCCTGCACTCACCAAGCGAAACGCAGAGGTAAACCTCTACTTCACGCTAGTTTTCTGTGAGGTCGTGCTCCCACCCCGGTTCGAGCCGGCCCATCCGAGCGACAACAAAAGCTGCCGCGTGGCTCTACCACTGTTGAAAATGTGTGTGTTAGTAAAAGTATTAAATTATGTTATGCATACAATGATCTTATAAAATATGTGATACGTGTTACAATACTTTTAATGGCCTAATAATATAGTATTAGCACGTGAGGGTAATATGGTCAATCCGGTTAATATGGTCACTTCCTTATAACTCAAAAACTACATACGTATTGGGCGGCATAGACATCTACATCTATCCTCTATTACAAATCAAAATGCAGATGCGTTGTCACCCGCGAGGACTAAGATGGAATACCTCATTTCCAGTTAAAAGTGTCTCTGATTCTCTACAATCACCATACGAAACACAGCAGCTTTAAGCTGCTATTTTACGCTGGTATTCTGTGAGAGCGTGGTCCTTCCCCGGTGGAGCCGATCCATTAGAGCTACAACTATACTACTAGTATAGCTGCAGCATGGCTCTACCACGTATAAAAGTGACTAATGTGGTGATCCGTAACTGCCTTGTTGGGCTAGTGACCATAAGTAGTTGGAGTAGTGGCGACTGCTGAGTCTGTAGTCCGGAGTTCAATATCCTGGGTCGGTACAAAATCTATTATTATATTTTTATTTTAGTCAATAAATTCTTAGTATTCCCCGCTAGTAAGATGACGGATTTTCCTCACAAGTACGTAAAGCCTACTGGAGAGAATAGATAGTGTACGTTTGATTATTCATCTATTTATTTTATAGAATAAAGATCACAAAAGAGCACACAGTCCATCTGATGGTAGGTGGATGCCGTGGCCCATAGATATCTATATGTGTCTGCTATTGAGAATCAAAATCCAGAAGCGTTGTTACCCTTGAGGACTAAAATGATATGCCTCGTTTGTAGTAAAAAGGGTCTCCGATTCTCTACACTGACCATACGAGACACAGCTGCATTAAGCTGCTATTTTACGTGGGTTTGTGTACACTCTCGTGCACTATAATCCTGTCATAGATAGATGGCTATATGTCTCCGTTGAGACACGTCGCCTTGACCAAAATTCGACCTGGAGTAGGTAGGTACATTACATAAAAAGTTATTAATTTCAGTAGTAGTTTTAATTTGATGTAAATTATCTGTAAGTATTTTCTTCATATGTATAACTGTAACATATTATGTTATGATCAACTTTAGTACGTAAACGTTCACTGGTGGGGAGCTGCGCCTCTCCCGTTTCAGGGACGACTTGCATAAACGTCACGGTTGACAGACAGATTGACAATTGCATTATCATATGCGATTGTAATAACTGCGGTAGTACCATGGCTTTACGTTCTTTCCGTGTTACGGGGGTGAAACAGCACCATAGAATAAATAATAGTACTACCTACAGAAGTTACACTCCTTTGATGTTGACTGCATGCCGACGTTTTAAGAGCTCACATAGTAATTATTAATTAGATAAATCGCGCATGGAAGCTACTCGTATATAAAACTTTATTGCTGCGCGCGAGTGTCTTGTGTGTGTGTTTTCTCCTTCCTACGTCACAACGAACTTTTCGTGGTTACTAAGGGCTGTTAATAAAGAGTGAAAGAAAACATTGTGAAATTGTAAGTAAGTTATTTTGGTAAAGTACCTATTCTGACTATGATCGACCATATTTCCCATCCCATCCCCGCAACAATTATAGTAGGAACGACGTTTTACCATTACAATTAATGAAATAGATAGATAATGTACATATATATAATTCTTAAATAACATTAAAACTTTTTGAACTATCTTATCCTACAATTAAATATACTAAACACTAGACAAAAACTATTTTGACAAGTATCTCAACAAGTATTTACAAAATATTATTTATTATGTAAAATGCGCGTTCTAGGATATTTTTTAAAAACTTTTAACATTCAATCGCCTAGAACACGCTAGCCCCAACAGTGTTCTTCCCCGGGGGCACCCCGTGATTATAGGTAATTATTTCACGCAGGTAGCAAGAGTAACAGAGGCCTGACACCACCAACATCCTGACTCCAGGCTGCTAGTGAGAATTTCTTGATCAAATTACAGGATGATGCTGTTGCCCTTCTCCTATTAGATTGCACTCTGGCAGCTCTTATGATACCCACTGCTGACACAGGCTTGTTCTTGTTTTTGATGATGATGGAATGATCCGAGGCAAAGATGATTCAGCTGCAAAGAGTTGCCCAAAGCGTATTGGCACAGTTTATTTTATTGTTACATTTTAATTTCTCAGACATACAGGTTTTCTCACAATATTTTGGTTCACCACTGGAGACGAACTAAATCAGTATTTAAAATTGCATTTAGCAGTTTCGTTGGTGACAAGGATCGAAATCGGTTTGCTCACATACTGTGAATCTGAGCTACTGCGACTCAGGGTATGATGTTCAAAGATTCATTTTCAGAGAATTAAAAAAACGTGAATGAGATGGGAGAATGTGATGCAAGACTTTAACAAAAAAAATGCTTGAGTGTGGCCGAAAACTCGGTTGGAACGAAGTTCCTTTCGTAGTATAATTTTTATTGATAAACGTATTATTGATTAACAAATACAAATAAATGAATTACTAGTGTCTATTAAAATTAAGCGTCATTTAAAGTAATATTTATTTCATGGCATGATTTATTTCACTAAATTCTATGTACTCCAGGTTCCTGCAAAATACAGAGAGACATTCCTCCCTCCTGATTTCTGGATCTCTGGAAGGTATCGACGATATAGGGACGCGCCAAAGAAGAAAGTTTCCTAAATAGTGTATCTATCTTTGTATATATTTTAGGTTAATATTCTATGGGTAAATGATCTTAATTTTTAAGTCTTTGATACCTTAAATAAAGTGTTTATTGTATTGCATCACATTGTAAGCTGTATATGACGCTGTGATGATGATGACTACCAGAATTGTTTGTTAAATTTCATTTAAAGAAAGAGTTTATTCGGAAAATAGACAAGAAATCCAAGCACTGCAGAAGCAAAACAACAGTTGTATTCCACGAATGTTTTACATGAAGTACCGAATATCTGTCACAGAATATAAATAACATCTCAGAAAAGAATGTATATTTTTTCCGTCATCATTTGGCAACCCTCGCAAGTTCCTAGCCTGGCGTTCAATACGCATGCGTCGTTAAATATGCCATGGTCATGACGTGACATGATGTCGCCAAGGTCGCAGATGTTTGGAATTTGTGTTGTCACTTCGCGCAACTGATCCTTTGGAAGGCGACCTGTATTGTGCGAAACGTCCTTTTCGAGATATGGATTTGGTGCCCCCATTAGCTGCTGTACAAGGTACGTAAGAGTATACCGACTGAAAACGTTGCTGTTTTCCTTCGTGTTGAGGTTATTTTCTTTATCATATTTATTTTTGATATAACTGTAAACGTAAATAGATTGACTCGGTTAATAACTCGCTTAATTTAATTACTTTAATTGTTGTTTTAATTGAATGTTAAAAAGTTATTTCTGATTAACACTTTCCGAAGGCATAATTGCTAATTTAATAAGTACTTTTTACCAGAAGTAGTGAAATATAGTATGTATATCACTTTGAAAAAGAATATTTTATACATTAAATTGCAGTAAAAATATATACATTTTCACTATAATTATTTTCAATATAATAGAATATCTGAAATCTCTGAGAGACGACTACATATTTGTGCCATTTGCTGTAGAGAGTATCGGTCCGAGGGGTTCACATGCGGTGAAGTTCCTAAAGGAACTACATCAGCGACTGGTCGTTGCTGCTGGTGATAAGAGGTTTGATTCTTTTCTCGCTCAAAGTCTAATCATAGCCATTCAGCGGGGAAACGTAGCCAGCGTTCTTGCCACGATATCGCGGGGAGTAGGACTGTATGAAAATTAAGTTACTAGTTTTAGTTTTTTTTTTAATTATAGTTTTTAATATTGTATATAATAAAATTCTTTTGGTCAGTAAAAAAAAATTAAAAAATATAGCATTAGGCTCTCCTAAAAACGGTATTTTGATATTCGTGAACAATACTTTCAGCGTATAGGTGTAAGAATATCTACTACATACCCTATATCGTCCCGTATGGTGTCGTAGCAGGCGACTAAGGAAAACATACCAGGAGGTAGGCAACAGCGTCCTTCTAATAACAACTAAAAAAGAACTGCGGTTGTCAACTCACCTGCCAAGCGTGGCAACTATGGCAAATATTTATATATTTCTTATGAAGCAATCTATAAAGGAGGCCTTTTGCTTTTCACTTTTGATGAGCTGTAACAGTAACGGTAACTTTAAAATTCGAAATGGATAATGTATAATTCATTCATTCATTCATTCATTTCATCCTGTCGAAAGTCCGATGCTGAAAATAGGCCTCCCTCATAGATTAGGGAAGCTAATTGAACACACAGCACATCCTCAAAGAGTGGAAATTTGAAATAAGAGGTTACGCTAGGTAGAAAAGGTAGGAAGGTTAGCAACCACTCGTTTTTAGGGTTCCGTAGCCAAATGGCAATCACAGCCATTTTCTCCGAAACTATAAGAACTATGCTGTTGAAACTTGGTAAGTAGATGTATTCTGTGAACCGCATTAAGATTTTCACACAAAAATAGAAAAAAAAACAATAAATTTTGAGCGTTCCCCATACTTTTTCATTTTTTCATTAAACCCATACGTGTGGGTTATCTCTGGATAGGGCTTCAAAAATGATATTGAGGTTTCCAATATAATTTTTCTCTAAACTTAATAGTTTGCTCGAGAGACACTTCCAAAGTGGTAAAATGTGTGCCCTGTAACTTTTAAAATAAGAGAATGATAAAACTACAAAAAAATATATGATGTACATTACCATGTAAAATTCCATCGAAAATTGGTTTCAACGAGATCTAGTAAGTAGTTTTTTTTAATACGTCATAAATCGTAAAACGCAATTTACCTTTCATTCAATCAACTCAGATATAAAAAAAAATTACACTATTATTAAAACACCGATCAAAGTTACAACGAACTACAAGATCTTTTATATTATGTTACTTGCTGCTACGGAACCCTTCATGGGCGAGTCCGACTCGCACTTGGCCGCTTTTTATTATTTTGTTGTTGTCCTACTGTTTCATTTCCCTCTGTGTATGGGGTAGTTAGTTTCTCTAATGCTGCCATTAGACGGCTTTACGTAAATATCTATATCTGTATCTAAAGTACGTACATTGACATAATAAATATGCATTTTCTGCCGACTTCCAAAAAGGAGACGGTGCTCAATTCGAGTGTATGTTTTTTTTTATGTGTGTTACCTCATAACTTTATACTGGGCGAACCGATTTCGATGATTCTTTTTTTATATGAAAGCTGATAGTTCTCGTGTGGTCCCATAGGAATTTGATCAAGGCCAGACCAATGGTTATTGAGTTATTCTTAAATAACCTATATTGAATTTTTAATTTTAAATTATTATTCGCCGTGTTTTGACGCCTTAAGAGAAACTAACTTACGTGGGAGTCGTAAGAGGCGGCTGAGGGAAATGAAACAGGAAATGAGCAGCAGCATCTTCCTTACTACGACTTAATAATAATAATACAGAAACTGCGTTTACGAACCAGTCTGCCAAGGGTGGTAATTATGAGTAATATATTCCTTATCAGGAAATTTATGAGGAAGGCCTAAGTTTAGCAATGGACTTTTCATAGGCTGTGGTGGATGATGGTGAATGAATGTTTATATTTAATATTCTTTACATCTTTATGTTTAATTTCGAATGATAAGCTCGTGGAAACTGTCCATGCGGTCGGAGCTAAGTTCTGCAAGACCCGCCGCAGAAGAACACAAAAACTCTCCGATCACACTCTTAATCTCATGGCTGTTAGACGGGAGATGAAGCTACATTCTTCAACAGATTTGTACAGGCAACTGAACAGACAGATCTCCAAATGCATGCGGCGGGACTTGCGCAACTTCAATACAGCTCGTATTGAAGAAGCGATCGAGCGGAACCGAGGCTCCAAAGTCTTTGCCAGAGATCTGTCTGCCAGAAAGAGCCAACTGTCAAAGCTGAAGACCGAATGTGGCAGCATCGTTTCCGGGGCACCTGAGATTTTGAGTGAGATTGAGAGGTTCTATGGGCAGCTGTACACGTCATAGTTGGAGCCACACGCAAGTGTGAGTAACGATCCAAGAGCGAGTCTTATCCGACATTATTCCGATGATATCCCGGACGTCAGTCTGAGCGAGATTAGAATGGCTCTCCAGCGCCTTAAAAACGGCAAGGCCCCAGGAGAGGATGGAAACCGGTACTTGAAGTTCTTCAGAAGCTCTTTAATTCCGTCCTCCATGGTGGCATTACACCGGAGGCGTGGAGCAGAAGTGCGGTGGTCTTATTCTTCAAGAAAGGCGACAACGCTCTCTTGAAGAACTACAGACCGATTTCCCTTCTAAACCGCGTCTACGTGCTGTTTTCGAGAGTCATTACGAATCGTCTCGCGCGCAGACTTGACGACTTCCAGCCTCCCGAACAAGCCGGTTTCCGAAAAGGCTTTAGCACCATAGACCACATACATACCCTTCGGCAAATTGTACAGAAGTTCGAGGAGTACAATTTGCCACTATGTCTGGCGTATGTGGACTATGAGAAAGCCTTTGATTCCGTCGAAATTTGGGCGGTGCTGCAGTCCCTTCAGCGGTGCCAAGTTGACTGTCGGTATATCGAAGTGCTGAAGTGCTTGTACAGTAGGGCTACGATGGCTATCCGAGTACAGAACCAGAGTACGAAACCTATCCAATTGCAGAGAGGTGTAAGACAGGGTGACGTCATATCCCCGAAACTCTTCACCGCTGCATTGAAAGACGTTTTCAAGCTTCTGGACTGGAAAGGATACGGTATCAACATCAATGGCGAGTACATCACTCACGTTCGATTTGCCGACGATATAGTCCTTATGGCAGAATCGCTGGAGGACCTAAGCACTATGCTCAATGACCTCAATAGTGTTACCCAACGGATAGGTCTTAAGATGAACATGGACAAAACAAAGATCATGTTTAATGTCCATGTCCCACCTATGCCGGTAGTTGTTGGGAACACTAAGCTCGAAGTTGTTGACGAGTATGTTTACCTGGGACAAATAGTCCGACTAGGTAAGTCCAACTTCGACCGAGAGGTCAATCGACGGATTCAACTCGGTTGGGCAGCGTTCGGGAAATTACACATCTTCTCGTCAGGTATACCTCAAAACTTGAAAACGAGACTGTACACCCAGTGCGTGTTGCCAGTGATGACATACGGAACTGAGACGTGGTCCTTCACTGCTGGCCGGATGAGGAAGCTCAAGGTCGCTCAGCGAGCTATGGAGAGGGCTATGCTCGGAGTTTCTCTGCGTGATAAACTCAGAAATGAGGATATCCGCAGTAGAACCAGAGTGACCGACATAGCCCAACGGATTAGTAAGCTGAAGTGGCAATGGGCCGGCCATATAGCTCGAAGAACCGACAACCGATGGGGAAGAAAGGTTCTCGAGTGGCAGCCTCGTACCGGCAGGCGAAGTGTAGGGCGTCCCCCCACTAGATGGAGTGACGACCTGGTAAGATATGCAGGAAGTCGATGGATGCAGGTGGCTCAGGACCGTGCTTTGTGGCATTATTTGGGGGAGGCCTATGTTCAGCAGTGGACTTGTGAAGGGCTGTAATGATGATGATGATGACATCTTTATGTATAAAATTTACGTGTCACATTGTTTGTCCGTGATGAACTCCTAAACTACTGATTTCAATTCTTCAATTCTGAACTGATTTCAATGAAATTTTGCACACTGTGTGCAGTTTGGTCCAACTTGAGAGATAGGTTAGTTTTTATCCCGTTAAGTGACCATCAATATTTTTTATTGCGAATTTAAGTTTTTCTTTTTTTTATACTTTACCCTCACATTAGGATTTTCTACAGTATCGTGGTTTACAAACATAAATTGCACGAGGACAAACATCCAGACCCGGAACAATTATTTGAAGTCCATACAAATACTTGTTCCGTGCGGGATTCGAACCCGCGGCCCCCAGCGCAACAACTCATTGCTAAGCCACTGCGCCACGGAGCCGTTATTAAACAAATTATTTATTAGACAAAGGGTCATCGGAAAGAGCAGAACAACGTCTGCCTGGTCAACTAGTATGCTTTAGAAAAATATTAAGGCTAGATGCAGTTCGACACAGTTTCGAGTCTCTTAAGTGTCTATTGTTCTCCTAACACAAGGCTTTTTAAGCAGTAACTAGGAGCCGAAGAAAAATTAAAAAAACCAGATATATTAAAAAAAAACATGAGCAAGGTACTTATTAACTTTTAAAATGGAACACATGTTTAAAAATCAATGAAATTTATAAAGTATGTTTAGTTAATTTGTTTGGTTTTTTTAAATAAGGGGACAAAAGGTTTTCGGTTCATCCACTAGATGGAGTGATTACGTGGTAAGAGATACAGAAAGTCGATAAATACAGGTGGCCGCGGACCATGCACTGGACTTGGAAGACGCTATCTTGTTTTGTGACGGGCTGTAATGATGATGAATACCCTGTATTAGATGAATCTGTAAGATCCAATATGGTCTACGTCACACTGAACTGAAATTTCTATGCAATAAAATGTATTATTACCCTTCCGTCGCGGAAGATCCGTAATTTCCGTTCAGTATGAATGTGAAATTCATCATAAAGGCAATGATGAATTTCACAGTTCACGTGAAATAATGGAATGTCACCAAAACACTGCAATCGTCAGTATAATATTTATTTAACGTTTTGTTAATATTTATACGTTGTTTAATATAAAGAAATCCTGCCTGATTTTACGTTCTCTTAAGCGTAGTGTCGCACTGTAGCTTTTTATTAAGGCTAAAATAATTAAATGTTTTAGTTTACAGCAGTTCTTTACAGTACTTTATGATAGTAGTGTGTGGACTTAATGGTTGCATCATGTATGGGTCGGTCCGACTGCGAAGGACTGCGACCAGTATTAAATGCAGTAATGTGTTTTATATGGTGAGTGACGGGAACTGGAGATAACGAACACATTTGAAGATAAATCTCTATGGCCCAAATACTCGAACACTGTTCAACGTTGAGATGCCGTTTAGTCTCCTGTTGTCCCTATCACTTTAAGTCAGTGACTGTGACACCACGAGACAGCACCGTGCTCGTTAGTAATCCTTACATGCTCTATAATAATATTTTTTTTTAAAAACAGGCAGGGCAGTTTACATAGATCCATTTCACAAGGACAAACATCCAGACCCGAAACAATTATTTGTAGGCCATACAAGTACTTGTTACGTGAGGGATTGCGGCCCTTAGCGAGGCAATCATTGCTAAGCCACTGCGCCACGGAGCCGTCAATATACTGTGAATATCTTCATCTCCCCTCATTTTTTTATAATTTAGTCCACAACTGGATATGGTCCATTTCAAGAAATACGCAACAATTGTACATAATATAATCTGATTTTTGTTATGTCATTTGTATATATGTTCGTGGTGTACAATAAAAGTATATTCATTCATTCATTCATTGAACTTTCGTATTGCCCATATTTTGTGAGCGCAAGGCCTATATCCTAGGTAATAAATCGGTAACCCATCGCTTGTCTGTGATACTTTGGTTGGGCAACATCGAATCGAGCATCGAACGTCTGTCAGTATGTTACACCATGGTTATTGAATAAGGGTAACAAACAAGCACACAGCCCACTGTCGGTAAGTGGATGCTGTGACTTATAAACACGACGCGCGCATTCTGTACATGTTTATTTTTACTTATGTTAAATTTATTTAATTTAAGGTTTATTACGATACCGATATTATATCATAAATATTTTAAGCTGTACAATTGTAATTCTCTAATTATCTATGCAAAAAAAACCGTTTACAAGTGGATATTGTTAAAATTTGTATTTTAAAAATTATTAAAATACTTTCTGTTCGGCTGGCGGCTCGGTCGGTCAATCATTTCGATTGTTTGCTACGACGATGCACTTTATTTCAGCGGTTCCCTATAAATTCCTACGTCTATAATACATAGATTAAGTACCAAAAATACTCATGCGTTATGTCACCTTAGGAAGGTACCGAAGCATTCTTATGCCTCATTCAAAATGGTTCTTCAGTTCTCTATAATAATGTCCTCCTGACCGAATTTCGGCCACGGCGGCCAGTCTCAACGGAGACTAGCCATCGGCGCAGGATAGGATTATAGTGGCCAAGTATATGCGCAAGCACAGGTGCACTCTCTATTCCCACACTCTCATAGCCCAATGGGACGGTAAACCGACACGACCGGAGAGAGATCAGGCGCAGGATCAACGGCTTATCGTGCTTTCCGAGGCACGGGGGTGAAACACCGCCAACTTCCTGACTCCGGGCAGCTACCAAGAATTTCTGGATGGAAAAACTCAATAACTGGTTTTTGGCCCGACTGGGGATTCGAACCCAGGACCTCATGATCAGCAGTCGCACTACTACAACCACTAGACCAACGAGGCGGTCTCTATACTAACCATATGAAACACATCATGCTGCTGTTTCATGCTGGTGTTCTGTGGGAGCATGGTCCTTCCACGGTCAAGCCGACATATTCAAGCTGCACCTATAATACAACTGCGGCTTGGATCTATCACGTGTTTAGGTGAAGTTGACGTTTAGAGTAAAAGTTTCTTCTTGCACCTCCCTTAACACCCCAACCACACAACCAGTAAAGAAAAGCTACAGCCTATATACGTCCTACACATAAATAGGGCACAGGTCTCCACTAATTGTTGAGATGGTAATGAAGAAATTAGTCCTTTGAAATATTTTTATTTTTCAGACATTTTTTATAGGATAGGGTGACAAACGAGCACACAGTCAACCTGATGGTAAGTGGTTGCTGTGACCCATAGACATCTACGTTTATCTTCAATACAGACTCAAATTGCAGATGCGTCGTCACCCCTGAGAACTAAGATGGAATGTCTCTTCTCCAGTAAAATGGGTCTCCGGTTCTCTTCACTCACCATACGAAATAGCAGTGTCAAGTTGCCATTTTATGCTGGTATTCTGTGAGAGCGTGGTCCTTCCCCGGTCGAGCCGACCCATTCGTGCTACAACTATACTACTAATATAGCTGAAGACATTTTCCTTCACCACCGAGTACGTAGTAAATCAGCATTTAAAATTACAATTAATTATTTGATTGGTGCCCGCGGGGATCGATCGAACGTAGGTAGCTTGCGTACTGTGAAATTTACTGCTTACGCTCAGCTCTTCATACGACCTATATTACTGTTTATATAATTCGGTTATCAATCTTACAATTTTAAATTATTTTGTTTAGCCTACAGCGTCCAGCCATTAGAAGAGTACGACACCCCACGGGCTCCACTTCTCCGGCAAGTTTCGCTGGACGAAGAACGCCCTGATGACTGTCAGGGTCACTGGCGGGGAAGCTACATTCAAGGAGAAGAAGAGGAACGGGGAGTACGGCTATTCCGAGCTCTACTGTTGCAGCATTTAAGGCTTGAGGAGCTGAGGCCTCCGCCGTGCATGATCGTACCAGCTAAACCTGATCAGAGGTAGGTATAATTAACTCACACTCTTATTGTAATACGCAACCCTTCCTGATTCTCTTTTCCCAGCTCGTAAAAGTTACTGTACACTGACCTCTCTGATTGTAGGTAGGTTTTTTTTATTTATAAATAAGACAAGACTACGGATGCGTTAACACCCAGTGTGGTCTGAGGGTCAGGCTGGATTCCAACCCCAAGGCGCTCACCTTCCTACTTCTCCTCTCATACCCGAGGCTATCCTCAAGGCTTTGGAGCAAAACGCCGCTGACGAAACTGCGGGTATTATCGATGATGGTGAGTAAATTGTTTAATCGAGGCAGATACATGAGTAACCAACGTGTAGTGCCTACATATATATACGATATAGTATATGCTAGTCGCAAACCACACAGACCAGCAACGGAAAGCAGCATTAGAGAGCAGATATCTACTGTAGAAATTGTGGAAAGCCGTCCTACAATAAGAGAGACCCATATTCAACAGGGGTTCTACTTATCTAGATTACATTCTCACAGTGAGTGCTAAGATTAATCACTTCACAATATGTCAAACTGGAATACGGCAATGATGAGCTGCTTCACAACAGAATAACATAATTGGTATATACCAAACCAGATGACTTTGAAGCGGACGAAAATACCATTTAGTGCCGATTTACCACGTGTTTAGCGACGTAGGAAAGTAGCATCACGAGGAATGTTTTCTAGTCATATTATAAGTCCGTGCTCGCCTACAATCCTACTTATTGTAAGTGGTGGTAAAGCCCTAGATGGTTAATCCCACAGGCCATGTCTAGTGTCTTGAATACACCTACATCAATACGGCACGTAAAGATAGACGCCGTCAAACTATTGCACTCCTTTGCTCTATGCACTACCAAAGACGAAAAACGTTTGGGTTCTAATATGTAGAATATCGACAACAAAGTGTTATGTCCTGTTGACTGTCTGTCGGATGGTGGAAAATGAAGGTAGTAATTAGTGCGTTATACATGGTAGAGCCATGCTGCAGCTATATTAGTAGTATAGTTGTAGCACGAATGGTCGGCTCGACCGGGGAAGGACCACGCTCTCACAGAATACCAGTGTCAAATAGCAGTTTAACACTGCTGTGTTTCGTATGGTGAGTGTAGAGAACCGGATACCCTTTTTACTGGAAACGAGGCATTCCATCTTATTCCTCACGGGTGACAACGCATCTGCATTTTGATTCGCAAACGAGGATAAATGTAGATGTCTATGGGCCACAGCAGCCACTTACCAGCAGGTGGACTGTGTGCTCGTTTGTCACCCTATACTATAAAAAAAAAAAAAATTTATGCGCACACTCTCCGAAATGCATCGAAAACAATATTGAGAAGCTGGCTATTCTTCGCCTGTGCTCAAGGCTGGTAAGATTGAGTTCACCAAACATATACTTATATCTACCTGCATACATATTCTTTATGTATGCAAGTGACCTCTCTATTCGCATTGTATTAGGGCTGTAGATACTCTTACCCAACTACCGAGATTTATGTCGAACTAGGACGTATGTAATATATTTTAACGCCTCAAAACGTGACATTGGAGATTACATTAAAAAACTGGCCAAGTGCGTGTCGCGCCACGCACAATGTAGAGGTAGGGTTCCGTAGTTGGCCGTCACAATACGTGGACTTACTTGATAATGAGCATAATAAGTGAGTCCGTGGTTTGACCGCTATAACGACTAAAAATGGGCCCAAATAGGAAGATCGTAAATGAAGAACTAATTTTTCAAATCAGCCTTATAGGGAGTGGTATTCCAAAAAGATTTAAATATAATATTTGAGAGAACTTTTCGATTTTAATAATAATATATCATATATTTTAGTAATACACCATCTATCCTGCAAATGAAAATGTAAAGCTAAATGCATATAAGTCGTGTTCTCCATAAAATGTTTATTTTAACAGTTTACAATAACATTACAAAGTTATTAATGCAGCTAGAATTAGATAATTTTATATGAAGTTGTAACGACATTTTTACCAATCCAAGTGCATTTTATAAGTTGGTCTACTATTACTAGTTAACTTCGTAATTCTACTTAGCTGTGATAGTTTTCATATTTCCAAAAACATCGGTTTAGTTGGTAGGGGGGGGGGGGGGCATATGACTAATGAAAAATACCACTTTAAATCTAAATATTTCGCAAACGGACCCCTGAGTCGAAAAGATGTTGTTTCACACCCCCAATGGTCTTGAAAAACCTATCCAACGATACCCCCATATGATGGAATCGACGGGTAAAAAAAATCATTCTCCATTTACTTGTATGGGAAGAACCCTTAAGAATAATTAATATCTATAACGATGCAAAATTACAGATTTGTAGCACCTGGGGTCTCTGAGCAAAACCGCGGACGGACGGACGGATGGACATGGCGAAACTATAAGGGTTCCTTGTTGTGTAACTATGGAAACCTAAAAAGGTTGTAATCAAAATATTCCTTAATCATTTATTTGGCATTTTACAGAGGTTGGTGGATGTACTGGCGCGATTGGAGGGCATTGGAACGAGCCGCAAGGAAGTTCAGGGAAACCAAAGCGCGTGCTATATTGGCCTCACGGGCAGAACACATACCATTATTCAGTCTCGACGAAGTGGCCTTTGAAGACATTATGCAAGAGCTTTGTCAGGTGTACAGCCATTATATTATGAATAAAATAATTAATTTTAAATATAAAATAAAATTAATCTCTTTTAATATATGTAATTTGTAAATAGTTGCTTCCCTAACACAAATTTTGAGAATTTTGTTCTCTAAAATTACATGTTATAATTTTTACTACACTGCGTAGTGATTAAGTAAAACCATGGTGGCTCAGGGGTTCCACCGCCACCAGTGAAATTGTTAATTGCAATTTTTAGTCCTGATTCACCACGTACTTGATAGTGAAGGGAATCATCGTGACGTCTGTCTGAGAAATAAAAAAAAAAACATTTCGAAACATGTAAAATTCGTCCTTGCCCTAAAACCTTCTCTGAAATGAGAGGAGACCTGTGCCCCGAAGTGGGGCGTATATATAATAATAATGTCCTCCAGACCAAATTTCGGCCACGGCGGCCAGTCTCAACGGAGACGAGCCATCTGCGCAGGACAGGATTATAGTGCCCAAGTGTATGCGCAAGCACAGGTGCACTCTCTATTCCCTCACTCTCATAGCCCGATGGGACGGTAAACCGACACGACCGGAGAGAGATCAGGCGCAGGACCAACGGCTTTACGTGCTTTCCGAAGCACGGGGGTGAAACACCGCCAACTTCCTGACTCCGGGCAGCTACTGAGAATTTCTTGATGGAAAAGCTTAATAACTGATTTTTTGGCCCGACCCGGGATTCGAACCCGGGATCTCATGATCAGCAGTCGCACTAGTACAACCACTAGACCAACGAGGCAGTCTATAAGCTGTGACTAGCCATCGCAGTCTTTTTCTTCTGATGATGAGGAGAGATATTCGTTTGGAAGCGACACACGTGACAATTTCGACGTTGATGGATATTTCCTAACTTAGAAGCTAAAATGGTATAAGGTGTGGTAGTTTTGGGTGTAGCGGTGTTGGGTGTAGATATGTTATGGGTTCTTCAAACTACATAATACACATTACATTATTTTTGCACGTGGAACTTAGCTCATTATTGTTATCCCCTTTAATAAAATGAATTTTCTCAAAACAATCCCCGTTTTTGTTAATTGAAAATCCATGTTAATTCAAGCAGTATCACTTTTCTCTTATTTTTATAAAAAAAATATTTTGAGCCATTATCAGGAAGTGGCTGCTGTAGTAGATACACTTCACGGTTTCGAGTTTCAAGGGTAGTTAGGATTGTTTACCGTGTAGTGGCATATTATCCCGAAGGTGTCGTTTTATACGTGGTAGAGCCAAGGAGTAGCTATATTAATGATATAGTTGTAGCACGAATGGGTCGGCTGGACCGGGGAAGGACCACGCTCTCACAGAATACCAGCATAAAGTAGCAGCTTAACGCTGCTGTGTTTTGTATGGTGAGTGTAGAGAACCGGAGACCCTTTTTACTGGAAATGAGGCACTCCATCTTAGTCCTCACGGGTGACAACGCATCTACATTTTGATTTGTAATAGAGGATAGATGTAGATGTCTATGGGCCGCAGCAACCACTTACCATCAGGTGGACTGTGTGCTCGTTTGTCACCCTTATCCTATAAAAAAAAAGTGTCTTGCTAATAAGGACTAAAAATGAAAAACTGCGTCCCCAACCCGTTTGCCTCCGTAAATATTTATTACATGTTATACATTATTTCCTTTATGAGCCAATATATGGGGGAGGCGTATGTTGAGCAGTGGACTTTAAGAAGCTGTAACGGTAAGGTTAGGATTATTATTTATTATTGTTGTATGTATTAATCGTTCTGTGTTTATTAATATTGTTTATTTTCAGGCTTGTTCTCACGTAGAGAATCGTGCGTTGGTGGTCTTGGCATTTCTGTGCGAGGTGTGTGCGCGGGCCGTGAGAGTTGGAGGCTGGTGCCGGGCTGCGGACTGGGCAGCGAGGCACGTGGCGCAGTGTGCCACGCCATGGGCTAATCGACATGGAGGATGGGTGAGATGAATTTATTAATTTTTTAGAGAATAAAGGTTATGGCATATAGTTCCCCATTGGTTCTGTCATCTATCATCATTTTTTAATAGAATAAAGGTGACAATCGATCATATAGTTCACCATCGATTCTGTCATCTATCATCGCTTAAGGTTTAAAATGCAGATGCGTTTTCACCGTTGAAGACTAAGATAGATTACAACGGAGAATTCCAGTAAAAAGGATCGTCGGTTCTCTACACTTACCATACGAAACACAGCAGAACTATTCTGATGATTTACTCCGCTTCTGTTAGAGCGTTAGTTCTACTTCTTTTATAAGTAGAGCCATGCTACAACTATATTAGTAGTATAGTTGTAGCACAAAGGGGTCGGCTCGACCGGGGAACGACCACGCTCTCACAAAATACCAGCGTAAAATAGCAGCTTGATACTGCTGTGTTTCGTATGGTGAGTGTAGAGAACCGGAGACCCTTATTACTGGAAAAGAGACATCTTAGTCCTCACGGGTGACAACGCATCTGCATTTTGATTCGCAAACGAGGATAGATGTAGATGTCTATGGGCCACAGCATATTGAGGATAAATATAGATGTCTATGGGTCACAACAACCACTTACCATCAGGTGGACTGTGTGCTCCTTTGTCACCCTATCTTATAAAAAAAAACTTTGGTCATGCCGACCTATTAGTGCTGTAGATATGTACACCTAGCATAGCTCCAAAAATGATTATTATCTGTTTTTAGTTACTTTTTTATTTCCATAAGATATGTAAAGATCAGCCCAAGTAGCTGGCCCGGCATGTGGTCAATTTTTTTTAATAAAATTGAAGTGGTAAAAGATCTCACAGTTTACCTGAAGGCGACTGGCTATTGTTGTAATGAAAAAAAGGCCGTAAATGAGTTGTCCCCTCTCAGGACTAGGATGGAAGGCCCTAGTCCTGTAATTGTACTCCCTCTCTATGCACTACAGATCATGGTAGAGCCATGCTGCAGCTATATTAACGGTATAGTTGTAGCACGAATGGGTCGGCTTAAACGGGGAAAGACAATGCTCTCACAGAATACCAACGTAAAAAGGTAGCTTAACGCTGCTGTCTTTCGTATGGTGAGTGCAGAGAACCGGAGACCCTTTTTTTTACTGGAAACAAGGCAACCAATCTTAGTCCTCAGGAGTGACATCGCATCTGCATTTTGATTCCTAAATGAGAATAAGTGTAGATGTCTATGAGCCACAGCAACCACTTACCATCAGGTGGACTGTGTGCTCGTTTGTCACGATTATTCCATAAAAAGAGACCGGATACAGCAGTGCACGCACTGATGCTTGCCGGCAGAAATTGGTTAAGGAAAAGAGTACCTACTCAGACATACTCCTGGGTAGAAAAGTAATCTTGCCACCAGAGTACTGGCAAACCTTTTAAGAAGGCTCTAATTGACCCGTGTCTTGATACAGAAGTAGATATACAAAAGACCCAAGAGACTTCCAACTAGAAAAAACATATACATATATAAACGGCAGTCTAATATGTCCTACTCCTGGACTCCTACACACGTCAGGAGTGGGCCATATTTAGTGCATATTTTTATGGCAAGAATATGTCCATCGTGTAGCCCAAATGCGTGTTGGCGGAATTCACATGTCTTCGAAATATTTTTTATATTTCAAATATGCAGGTTTCATCACTATGCCGAGATAATTAATACTTCAAGTAAACGATAACCAACGATAATAAATAAGGCTGTATATAATATATTTGGATACTTTTGACGCTGCTCATTACAATCACATATGCCGTGGCGCAATAAGGAAATGGATCTCATATAGTTTAATGCTGCCGTCGAGGCTGGAAGAGAGCCCAATGAGACGGTCCATTACCGGTGCGAGTGTATAAGCTTTGCGATCTTTCATCCCACTGACCATGCACAAATAAGTAAAGATTTATTCAACAGTCCATTCAGAGTCTGTTATAGAGGTAATGGTAGCTTACAACCATCGATCCCTAATAATAAAATTGATACACAATCCCATGCAAAAGTTCTCTAAAAACTGCCGCCAATTGTTTTGATGAATTCTAGTTGAAATAAATATAAATTAATTAAAATTCAACCTTAAATGCATTGCCTAAAGTTATATTCACAAAGCTACGTAAAACTTAAAAGCGCACCCAAATGTTCGAGCGGGCGCTCATTCGGTAAGGACATTTTTTGTCACTGATTGTGTATGTGTCCTTTGATCTATGATCTATTTTTTAAAAACGTTACCCCACACCAGGATTTTCTCCTGTATTGTGGAGGCAGTTTTACAAACATAAATTGCACAGGGATAAACATCAAGACCCAGAACAATTATTTGTAGGCCATACAAATACTTGTTCCGTGCAGGATTCGGACCAGCGGCCCCCAGCCCTGTAACTCATTGCACTGCGCTACGGAGCCGTAAATTTAGTTTTCTTATTAGTGATTTTTTTTTGGAGTTTATGGCCTGGTATCTAGACGTTTAGGCCAATTTTATTAGTGATCGATGAACAACGCACAGATAAATAATTTATGATCAATTTGTTTCAGAGTGCAGTGGTAGAGCGAGCCGGGGGAACTCGCAGAGATGACACTACTCTGATAGCCGGTGCAGCGTTTGCAGCTTTGTTGGCTTTTGTGATATTCTACAGGGCACGTCTTCGTTACGCTCTTCTTTAAACAGTTCAGCTGTTAAGAAATAAATCTAGTGGCTCTGTGACGTTAAAATTGATGAGAGAGATTCAATGGAGTACAGAGGCAATAAGTCTCCGCTATGTCTAAATTGAGAGGCGGGAGTATGTTATTGATCTGTAACGACTTGTTTTTTTTTAAATTTGAGATATCGTGTAACATCCATGGAAGTTGAAGTTATTTAAAATTACAGCTTATATATGTCTCACTGCATCCATAAACTTAAAATATTGATTAATAAGAAACATAAAGTTGTAGAATCCCAAGAAATATTTAAAGAAATATACTACTACTCGTATATACAGTTAATTGATATTTACTGTTTTACTCGGCGGCCATTACCTAGTTTCCAATTTCAGTGAGAAACAGTATTTATAGAATAGAATAGAATAGAATAGAATAGAATATAATAATTTTCTATTCTATTATATTAATAATTTATATTAATAATATTTATATTAATAATTTGTAAATATATTTATATAAAAAAAAGATTTTTAAAGGAGAAGGAGACATCTCCATACATTTTTGGGCCCAGATGTTAACAAGATGAAAGTCGGACCATTTGAAAGCTTATATATAAAAAATTCGTACCTGAAAATTTGGCTAAATTTGTCAATCTAGGAGCTGAGTTATTGAAGAAAAATAAAAGTGATTTTTTTGTATTACCTACACTGTAACAGGCGATATTTCAGTGTAATAACACTGTAACAGGTTATTTTTCACTATAATTACTTAAAGATATAAAAGGCGGATCAGTATAAAATCACCAAAGAAAAGCTGAGGTTATCTAGAAAATAAAATATTGAAACGCTTAACGAAAATTAAAATAACATTGAATTATTGTTGTTACTGTTATTTGTTGACATGTTGATACTTGGTATTTTTTCATATTATTTTGTAGAGATGTTTTTAATCTGTCTAGTTAACACAGATAAATAATTAAAAATAGATATTAAAATGCTGGATTTAATCGAGAATCGATTATATTGCACTCGTTTCAAATCAAATCGAAAATTGGTCTTTTTCTTTTTTTTTAATGAATAGTTTTGAAGTTTGAACTGTCAAACAAACTAATAGAAACAAGGAGGTTATAATATAATAAATAGAAATTACTAGTGGTAGGTAGTGTACAGAAAAGAGAATTTCACTAGTGTATTCTTTATGGTAATCGATTTATTTCCATAAAATTTTTATTTCTTTTTTCCTTATGCGAATAATAATATACTTTATTTCCAAATGAATATATCATATCAATAAATCAACTTTATCATTTAATTTTTTTGGATCCGAATAAATATAAAATCGATTGCAATAGAAATTCCGGAAGAAGTGGAGAGAGGTAGAGAAATAAGTGTAGATGAAATAGTGAAAGCAATGAAAAGCATGAAAGCAAGTAAGGCAGCCGGATATGATAGAGTATCACTCGAAATGCTAGGGGCTGGAGAGGGTGTGGTTGCAGGCCTGCTGTACACCTTGTTTAATTTATGTTGGGAACTGAAGCGGGTACCGGAAGACTGGTGCAAAGCCGTTATAGTCCCAATATATAAGGGAAAGGGGTCGCAGCAGGACTGTAAAAACTACCGTGGTATCAGCTTGCTTAGCATTGTGGGTAAACTGTATGCTAAGGTGTTAAATGAAAGAGTTATGGAAGAAACTGATGGAAAAATTTGGGATGTGCAAGCTGGATTTAGGAAGGAGATGGGGTGTACGGATCAAGTCTTTTCCATGCGCATGATTGCGGAGAAATTTTTGGCCAAAAACCAGAAAGTTTTTTGTGCGTTCATGGACTTGGAAAAGGCTTATGACAGAGTGGACAGGAACGTGTTATGGCAAACACTGACCTCATTTGGGTTGAGCGCTGGTCTGATACAGGCATTGAAGTCTCTATATAGGGACTCCAGTGCCTGTGTCAGGATCAACGGGGCTTACTCGGACTGGTTTGGCATCCATAAAGGTGTCAGACAGGGCTGTGTGGCTTCCCCGTGGCTGTTCAACCTATTTATGGACAGTTGTTTGGAAAATTTGAAAGTAGAAGAATGCGGGTTAAGAATGGGTGAGTTAACCGTCAAATGCCTTTTGTACGCCGATGATCAAGTCATACTTGCGTCTTCGGCGGCCGAGTTGCAAATGATGGTTACATTAATGAACAGGACATTAAAAGAAAAGGGAATGAAAGTGAACGAAAGTAAGACGAAAGTTATGGTTTTTGAAAGAGAAGAAAGTAAAACGATATGTGAAATAAGAATAGAAGGGGAGTTGGTAGAACAAGTAGATGAGTTTGTGTATTTGGGATGTGTGTTTAGCAAGGATGGTAGATATGATAAGGATATAGAACGACGAGTGAATGCAGGAAATAGAGTGAATGGGGCTCTACACTCTATTGTGAAAAGTCAGAACGTGTCCAAAAACGCACGTATGGCAATTCACAGTGCTGTGTTAGTGCCTACTTTAATGTATGGTAGTGAAAGTTGGGTGTGGCAGAAGAAGCACGAGAGTAGAATAAATGCTGTAGAAATGCGGTCATTAAGGAGTATGTTAGGGATGAATCTGAATGACAGAGTGAGAAATTGTTTAATAAGACAAGAGTGTGGTTTGCAAGATGATGTTGTGACCAGGATTAAGAAAGGAATGCTTCGGTGGTTTGGTCATGTAGAAAGAATGAATGAGGAAAGAGTGACAAAGCAAATTTATGTTGCAGAGGTGAACGGCAGAATCGGGAAAGGTCGCCCTAGGCGAAAGTTTATCGACCAAATTGGCGATATATTGAAAATGGGCCAAATCAAGAGTACCTTTAACCGACGAGCGTGTATGCGTAGGTATATGGATGTGGAGGAAGCGAGAGAGGTCTGTCAGGATCGTGCCAAATGGAAGTCCATAGTCTCTGCCTACCCCTCTGGGTGACAGGCGTGAGTGTTTATGTCTTATGTCTATGTCGATTGCATCACAATCGATTTTCTAACTTATTTATTATTTTATTGTTTTTTCGAAATTTAGATCGTAAAATGAGCTAGTTTTTTGTATTTAACTTTAGAAAAATATAGCCAATTTTTTAAAGTATAAACCAATTAGTTAACTTCAGGTCCAAAAATCCCATTCTCCTTTGAATATTTTCAACAAAGGGTGTAAAGCAAACACAATTCACCGTAAATTTTACAATCTACTCCCATCCTCAGGGGATGGGAGTAGATTGTGTTGTTACCAGTAAAAAGAACTCCAATTCTCGAATCAGTGGTCAGTGCTCTCTCGTAATAGTGTTATCTCCAAGTGTTTGACACTTTATCCGATCCATTTCTTATCGAGTTGTTGCTTTCCTTTGGACTCGGTAAAGACGTTTTGATTTTATATTTGTATTGTATATAGCATTAGGTAGCACGATATAAAAAAACACTCAAGGACCTTATATCCTTAGAATTGACAAGTTTCAATATTTATCAAATATTTCTGTTGTTATTAAAACGACAAAAAATAAAATTTAAAATGTAATTACTTGCTAATACATAAAATACCTACTTAAATCGTTAGATAATTACGAGTGGCAATATCGTATTTAGAAATGTAAGATTTATAATTTAGAAATGTAATTAATAAGATACTTTAATATGTACATTTAAATATTTCGCAAATTAAGATATATTTTTAATTTAGATATTATGTGTATCACTTTGATATTTAACGAAATCAAAATGGCCGCCTTAATGGTGTAATAGAACTGAACGTAAGTTTGATGTGAATAAACGGAAAAGATGTGAGTTTAATGTTATATTGGATATGTTTTGAATAAAAAGTTATTAAATTTAATCACGCTCAGTAATCTTGTCTATATATAAAAATCAATTGCTGTGGGTTAGTCTCGCTAAAATTAAAAAACGACGACGGATTTTGATGAAATTTTTTGTGTGTTTGAATAGGTCCATAGATGGTTTAGATTCACATTTGGACTCGGTAAGAGATCGAGAAATCTTCCGTACGAAACCGGGGCGGATTGCTAATATAATATAATAATGACACTGTGCAGAGGCGGCGAAAGAGAACCCACTTCTCCATATTATTCCGCGAGTGAAGTAAGAGGCGACACAGGGAATTTAAATTGAAATGGTCGCAATATATTTAACACAACTGAAATTAATTAAAAACCATCACCATCAGAGCACTTGTTTCACCGTTTCCACTAACAGTTCACATGCGTAGACAGTTAATACATAAAATCGCACCACTTTTACATATCAAAATCCACTTCAAACTATTATTTAACTATAATACAGGTGCAGCAAACCGCCGTCGGTCGAGTTCCCGCCAAAACTCCCTTTTTACTGGAAAAGAGGCATTCCATCTTAGTGAGGACTAAGACAACGAGGCTGACAACGAATCTGCATTCTGATTCGCAAACGAGGATAGATATGTAAATGTCTATGGGCCACAGCAACCACTTACCATTATGTGGACTGTGTACTCGATTGTCATTCTTATCCTATAAAAAATATGAAGAAAAAATAAGAACAAAAATTAGGTCATTTATAAAATTGTAGAGGCGTTCTTATAAGTAAATACTCGTATATAAGTATTTGCAGCATTACGTACTGTTTTTATTAAGCTATTATTATATTTAAGTTTATGTATCCGGATCAGTATAAATTAGTAATCTGAAGTGGCAAAGAACCGCCCATAGATATAATATATAGTTCAAAGAAACAGTCGATGACAATCAAAGGTTTCTCGGTGACAGTTTCGTACCGGTAAACGAAGTATATGATGGAATAACGAGGTGCAAGAATTCGATGGATGCAGGAGGCTCTGGACAATTCTTTATGGCGTCTCTTAAGGATGCCTATGTTCAGCAGTGAACTTGTGATGAGTCGTAAAAATGATGATGATGATGATGAATCGAAGACATTGCATCGTTGCGCTTGTAAAATCCGCCAACCGATTTTATATACCAAAATGTTTTAAACAATTTTATATGCCTCCTGAAGTATTTATATTTATACTTATTTAACATAGAGTCGATTTTTTAAATGACAATATTTATAAAGAAAACGTTAGCAATATAGCAACATATAGCAATAATTGAACTTTACCGGCGCAGCGACGGGTAAAGTTGAGTATGGAATCCGGAAATAAATAAATGTTTTTTTTTATGATTGAACTTGTAGGTGTTTGTAATATGTATTTTAGTTCTTTCTGGTAGGTTTTCATTAGTAAGTCGTTATATGTATCAAATAAATGGTATTTTCGTGTTCGTTTTGTGTTTTATTTATGAAAGTACTTCGTACCTTCGAAGTGGAACCATCGTTTTCACTATGTATACTAATATAATAAGGTGGTAGAGTTTTTTGTTTGTTTAAACACGCTAATCTCCGGAACTTTCAGTCTGATTTGAAAAATTCTTTTTATATATTATAGCCAGATTCATGAGGAACTATAGGCTATCTAACATTAGGCCACACCTCTCAACTAGCCTTAAATATTGATTTTTGTAAAACAAGTCAGAAGGAAATGCGCTCTCGAACTGCTTTATCCGCGTGCGCTGTCGTAATGGTTAATGATACGTTAAAACAATGTTCTACAAAAGTATTAATAAGAGTAATAATAAAAGTATATAGTAATAATACTTTTATTATTGCTTTTATTAATACGCCCTGTGTAGTGGCGGGTAAGAATACTCACTATCCCATATCTTCCCGTGGGTGTCGTAAAAGGTGACAGAGGCAAACTGAGTCAGAAGATGGGCAGCAGCATCTTTCTGATGACAGCAAAAAGCAATAAAAACTGCGGTTACGAACCCGTTCGCCAAGCGTGGCAACTATGGCAATATACCCCCCCCCCCCATGAACAATAACATTAATAAACGGCCTCCAGTCCCCGGCGGCCCCGCTATTCCTGGCTACGGTGGCAACCATGGTAACGGCGGGGCAGGGGGTGTTAAAAATCTCCGGTGGAGATTTGGTTGCCACCTACGACGACTCAACCTGGCACGCACGCACGCACCCTGATGACTGACGAGAAGATCCTGAAGCTGGAAGAAGATATAGACAAGTTGCGCTGGAATATTATAGGATTATCCGAAGTCCAAAGAGAGGGGGAAGACATGGTACTCCTTGAATCCGGCAACTTGTTCTATCAATGGGAGGGCGACCATCTGTCCTAAGGAGGTGTTGAATTTATCGTCCCCAATCCCCCCTTTACAACATTGTAAAGATTGGGAGTGTGTCGAAGAGGGTTGCGTACCTTATACTCAGAATCACCAAACGGTATTTGCTGAAGGTCATACAGGTTTATGCACCAACCTCGGCACATCCCGATGAGGAGGTGGAGGCAATGTATGAGGATATCTCTAGAGCCATGCATTCCTCCAAAACCCACTATACGGTGTTAATGGGAGACTTCAACTCAAAACTAGGCACAAGAGAGAACGGTGAGCTGAAAGTAGGGAAATTCGGAATGGGGCAATGGAACCCAAGGGCCAGCAGCTGGCCGACTTCATGGAGAAAGAGGGACTCTTTATGATAAACTCTTTCTTCTAGAAGCGGCCCCACGGGAAGTGGACCTGGTCGAGCCCCGACGGTTTGACAAAAAAATGAGATTGACTTCATTATGACGACCAGACGACAACTGTTCAGTGATCTCTCAGTGATCGCGAGGGTGAAAACTGGTAGCGATCACTGAATGGTTAGAGTCACACTGAACCTAAGCGTTAAGTTGGATAGTTAATAAAATAAGATAAGTTGGTAGTCAACGCTCCGTCCCCCTCGTGCTCTAATCCAAAGTCCCAAAACCTTTCAGCTCGAGTTAGAAAATAGTTTTCAATGCCTAGAAGATTGCAATGTAGTGGATGATATAAATAACAAGCTTGTGGAAACTGTCTATGCGGTCGAAGCTAATTTTTGCAAGACCCGCTGCAGTAGAACACAAAAACTCTCCGATCACACTCTTAATTTCATGGCTGTTAGACGGGAAATGAAGTTGCAGTCTTTAGTAGATTTGATAGCATACAGGTAACTGAACAGACAGATCACCAAACACGTGTGGCGGGACTTACGCAACTTTAATACTGCTCGTATTGAAGAAGCGATCGAGCGGAACCAGGGCTCCAAAGTCTTTGCCTGAGATCTGTCTGCCAGAAAGTGCCAACTGTCGAATCTGAAGACCGAATGTGGTAGCATCGTTTCCGAGACACCTGAGATTTTCAGTGAGATTGAGAGGTTCTATGGGCAGCTGTACACGTCATCGTTGGAGCCACACGCAAGTGTGAGTAACTCCGGGAAGTCTGCAGACTGTGAACGCGTACGGGATCGCCCCCGTGACTACAGTAGATTTGATAGACCACAAATCCTCACTAAAGAACACCGTTTCCTTCCAAGGATGATTCGCGAGGCTATTGAAATCAAAAAACATCCTAATTTCAATAGAGAAGATGGCTGGGTGCTACCATCTGCTTGGGATCCTATAATTAATAAAACTAAATCCCAATCCAAGCATACAACTGCAAGACTTCAAGATACTGTAAGTTCATACTGCGTAGATCGGAAGAGAATTTAATAATTTTAATCTGAAGGTAGCCGTGCTTAACTATGACATTGGGACGTCAAACACCTCAGTCCCTCCCGTGTCCAAGTTAATATACGCGATAAAATCCGTAAAACTATTTTTATTTAAATGCTGTATTTTGGTCATAAAAGTAACTAGTATAATTACAACTTATGCTACATTCCATCTAGGTCTTCTGGGATGATGATGCACTAGTGGCCTATTCTGTTTAAAGTTAGCTAAATAAGCTATTTACCATGAGGTGAACTGCCAGCTCGTTTGTGAAATATAGTACGTATACGTGAGGACACTTTCTTATAACTCAAAAACTACAGCCTTATTTGCATAGATGACTGTCTGATGCGATAACTCTTCATCAGTCAATCAAATAATAAAGGGTCAAATGGGCACTGCCATGGAAATACATGTAAGTACATGTATTTCCATGGCAGCGTTGTCTATATTTCCGTGGGCGCTGCTTTATCGACGCCATTTTGACAGTTGATATTATAGTAAACATTTTAGTCGATTTGAGTATTGCATAGTGTATGTATATATATATCAAAGACATTTAAGTAGTAGTAGTAATAGACCGGACATCAGCAGCAAAATTGTCGTCTGTAACTTATGTCCTATAGGATATATCTCCGTTAGTCTTAGTGACATCGTCATAAAGTCAAGACGCATTCTTTTCATATCTTTAAAAAATATTTTTATAGAAAATATGCCCGGTTGTACATTAAGATATTGTAAGTCAGGATATGGAGCAAAAAATGAACGTGATTTTCGTTTTTTATCGTAAGTATAACGTATATTTACCGAATAATCTTTAAATTTTATTATTTCTAGTAGATTGTTCTAGAAATTTTATTTATATTGTACTAAGCGCCCTCTGTTATCCTGTAGCGTCACTATTTTTTTAAAGTTAGTGATTGACGACGTTTATCGATTGGGGTTATCGATAAAAATAATATACAGGATGCCGATTTAATCATTTACAATATTTTAGGAGGTAAAACAGTCAAAGATTCTGTACCCATACCAACAAAAATGAGTACCATATACCAACTATGCTAAGTGGCCTACTTTATGTGGAAGGGTGGAAAAATTTTTTTTAGGCATGATGATGAGATTTTCTGTGTTGCTTATGAACATGCTGAGGATACTTGCTGTGTTGTTGTTTAGCAATACAGCAAGTCTTCTCTTTTACATACCGGGCGTCATTGTCTGGTGGTATTCAAGGACAAAATCATTATAGATCCTGGCTTACAGTGATAGGAGAGTGCTATAGGCTTGTGACATTAAAAAAAAATGTACTGTTAAAGATATAACTTCAAGAAGTTGTAGGTTAAGCCTGAGGTAGGAAATAAGGTAAAAACTTAATATAACAATTTTTATTGATGTGGGTAGTGTCTTTTAAGTAGTGCAGCTGATGAAATTGATAATAATATTAAAGGAGAAGAAGACGTCTCTATACATTCTTGGGCCCAAGTGTTAACAAGATGAAAGTACCATTTGAAAGCGTATATATAAACAATTAATAGCTGAAAAGATATGTCAATCTAGAAGCTAAGTTAATGTAGAATAAGTAAAATAGAGATTATCTATTACCTACACTGTAACAGGTGATTTTTCACTGTTATTACATTGTAACAGGTTATTTTTCACTATAATTACTTAAAGATATAAAAGCAGGATCAGTATAAAATAGAGGCTTAAAAAGTTAAAGTGATTTTTTCGTGTGATGGAAGTCATGATAAATAGATTTATACAATGAAACAATCATTTTACTCCTTATTATTATATTTTAAAGCATTTCAAGCTTAGTAACCTTCAACAACATTATCGATACATTGGTATCGAAAGGGTAACATTCCTAAAACGATCTTATATTTTAAGCGTCACCTACTGGGGAATAGCTAAAATGTTGTCTTAATAAATGATAGTGTAGTTTTGCTATTTTTAGCTAGAGGGCATCAAACACGCACGAGCTTAAAGTTTTTGTATAGAAATTTCCCCAATGCCCGCTCTATAGTATATATATATATTTTAAATCTCTTTGATATATATACATATGTGTTTCTAATTATTGCCAAGGCTTGTTTGCTATTTTTTTCTTAATATATTAGTTATAGTATATGACTTTGTGTTTTTGTCTTTGTCCTCCTCCTAGTTTTGCTTTTATAGGACGGCAAAGTTTAAGGTGTCAATATAACCCTCACGTACCTTAGTCTTTAATATATAAACAAATAAGAACCCAATAACAGCTAATGCCAATTCAAATCAAAGAATCCTGGGAAGCGTGGTGATTAAGACGAATTCTACTTACACAGGTTGTTGTAGAAATAATAACCACAAAACTCACTATTTTATAATTTTTATTGTAATTTTCCATAATACGGTTGACAGCTTACGGGCAACACTGTTACATTTTGCACCTCACACCGAAAATTTCTCCATCTGCAGACAACTCCTGTTAAATATCTGGACTTCATAAACTATTAATTCAACGCGAAAACGATCTTTATGTTCAACAATTAATAAAAGCTTTCAACGAAGATAATGACTCTATTTCATTTGGTACAAATTATACCAAATAAAGTGGAGTCATATTTATTTGTACATTTTTAAAACCAGTTGTTGCCTTTACAGTAGCTGTATCACTTAATAATTCTTATTAACATCACGTAGTGATTATATACTATTTTTTTATTAGTAACACTGACGTTTAGTCAACTTACAGTAGGTTGCGCGCGTTTCGTACCAACAAATTTATTTGAAAGTGACTCATACATTTAATAAAATTAACATAACTTTTGTTTTGATAAATTTTATTAATTCTCTTATTTTGTTTTCTGGCAAAAGAGAAGAAACTTTTTGGAAAATTCCATAAGGGATAATTAGTAATTGAGTACAATTCATAAATGAGTGAACAAAAAACCGATAAGATAAGTAAACTAAACAGTCCACCTGATTTCTTACCATCAGGTGGACTGTGCTACTGCAGCCTGTAATCACTACAATCAACTTCAAACAAAGAAGGCCACAATTGCACTGTCATTTCTGAGGACTGAGATGGAATGTTTCTGTAACTAACTGTACTGGCTCTTTTTACCTTTCAGATCGGAATATTGCAGTGCCATGCCACTGCTATTTGGCGATAGAAATATGTAAGAGGGTGGTAGGTACCTACTACCTACCCGGACGAACAACTAGGCAAAGAGGCTATCCTACATGCTAGTAAAGTTTATAAGCAAGTTATTACATTATGTATACCTTTCAAAATGTTCATATTTATTTAATTTAGAAAATTCCTCCACGTAAAGAAAAAAGAGGTTCATACAAACTGGTTTTAAAATCGTACACTGATACATGAAACTTACAAACACAATTAGCACACAAATTCTACATAAAATTCATATTAATACTGCTAAAATATTTTTGAATCACAACATTGGATAACTTTGAACCAAATCGAACCAGAATCTTCACAGCATCCCCGTTTATCGTTACAACATGATGAAAATTTCTAGACTTATCTACGTCATTAAAATTAATAACATTTTTTAGTTTTTCTTAATTAATAATATCACTATTAACAATCTACGCTGGCATCTCGAGTTCGGGAAATATCTTGAATTTAAATAGTTTCGCAAATATTGATTGAAGTGTTGCTTATTATTCTGAGCATTTTGTATAAGGATTTTAGAAAAGTTGACAATGTAAGGAGTTTATACAATATTTACGTTACCTACTGACGGCATTTTTATTAAAACTGTTCTTATTTCGTAATAGTAGAATAGTAGAATTATGTTTACAAGATTTTTTTGAATATTTAAAGACGACATTCCTCCTCTTTCTATTTACACAGTTGCTGTGTTAGGAGAAATTTATGTTTAAGATACTTTTGTAGATATTGTCATACGAAAACGAGATGTGTCAGCTAAAAAAAAAAATCAAAATCGTTTACTAACGCATTACACTTTCCTTGACACGAATAGTTTAAAGCCGATTGTTAAGTAAACAAGAGTAAGTCCTAAAATACAAAACTACAGTCATAGTGTTCGTCGTTACGTCATCGTGTCGAGAAAAGTTTAAAGTATTTCTTTTTCTAAAATATTTTCTTCCTCATAATTTTATATAAAAACCATCACTCTAGTAACAACACTACCTGGATATTATATTTCATTTTGTTAATTAACATAGTTAAATTTTAATAATTAGCTTTAAGCCTAAGTTCTTACACTACGGAGAAGATATAAAGATTATATTTTATGTAGGTAAAGATATCAAATATCTGCGATACCGTTGTTTTAATTTTAATAGATTCTAATAATTATTAACAAACTTTGAAACATGGATCTAGCCCGGTTCGTGCTATTTGATATTAAACAAATGCATTGTTGATGTAACTATGTCGAATGAACTTCATGTACAGGTATATATATATTGTGATATGACTCTCGACTCAACATGGATTCCAACTAGGATAATACTCGTAATGGAGGGATGAATAATTTACAGTTTCTACTTACATAATTATTCAAGAGATAGATAAAAACCTAGTGTATATTAATGATTTGATATTATTGTTAGCATATAGAAACGTGATACGATATAGGCGATATAATTCATTATTTGGTGCTTCCCAGTATTAATTAATTTAAGGGATAAGTATAGTTCTAGTTTTATAGATTTCTAAGACTCCTAGATGAGCTATATATATTATATTGTTGAATACATAAAGAAATTTTATACAAAACAGAGAGAACATTCGTTCGAATCTTAAAATCTTATAGAGTGGCCAACTAATAAAGATGGTACATTTATATATTGATTATACAAAACTAAAAATGGAGAGTAAATTGAATTATTAAGAAGTTCTTAAAGTTATTGGAGAAGGAGAAGTAGGAGTAGGATAGAAAGTTAATGATTTGGAAACTGTTTCATCAATAGTAGCACCGGTAAGCGAACTACAGAAATCTATAATCAAATATAAGCTTACTATATAGAAGTACATAAGTGTGAAAGAGAGATAGAGACAACTTTTTACTCATGCCATAAGTATGCCCTTATCACAGAATTTGATCTACTTGATTGCTCAGTATTTATCGATATGTCAATATTTGTCTCGAAATTGTTTACTTTTGTATAACTTTAGTAAGTTTGCTGATCCGAATTAAGTTGAAGTCAATTTGGAAATGTAAAATGAAAGTAGTTTGTATGTATCCAAAGCTGGGATTTAAATTTTCACATTATATTTGTGCGCATTCATATTTTAAGAACTTTTTATGTTCGTGGAGCGTTAGAAACAATTGAAACTGTCTTCAACTATTTGAGCGCTATACAATGGTCTGAAATGTTAAAGCTTAACTATATCAATATTAACTATCTATTCTATTCTATTTATTGCTATGTCATATAGGCGGGTTGTTAATATAAAACTCTGTGGGGATTCAACAATTGAATTTACAAATGTTCAACTCGTCTCTTTTTACATTTTGTTTACATTTTGACAGCTAGTGAAGAACAAATAGCATATTATTTAAAATATCATTAAATGATATGGATAATTGATAAATCATGTTAAGATGAGAAAAAAAAACACGGACGGTTTATGTAGATGCTATACAAGAAATATTAGAATTTTAGTACCGACATCAGCTGTAACCGTGCCAAATGGTTGTTATGATAAGTGATTGAGCAAATAATAAACAATTATCAAAACTAGGGAACTAGTTATCAAGAAATGAGAAATTATAATACATACCACCAAAAGTAAAATAAAAAGATATTTGAATTTAGAACATTTTATGACAGAATTATCACTTATATAAGAATCTAAAGATAATTTATTCAAGGTTCATTGACTGGTAGTATCGCACATAGATCAAATAAAGTTCACGACAAAGATTTGGCCCGGTATTGATAAAATCACACAACAGATTTGAAAAGGAGAATGACATTTTACACTAAAATATATTTGACTTCCTCTCTTTTATGTTTATACTATTTAAATTGTAAGAAACAACGGCATAAGAAAATTATAATTAAAAATTAAAAATTTTGTACAGCCGACTTCAATATAAGCGACTTCAATATAGGCTATTTTAGAATAACTCAATAACCATTGGTCTCACCATGATCAAATTCATATGGGACCACACGAGAACTATCAGCTTTTATATAAAAAAGAATCATCGAAATCGGTTCGCCCAGTACAAAGTTATGAGGTAACACACATAAAAAAAAACATACACTCGAATTGAGTACCGTCTCCTTTTTGGAAGTCGGCAGATAATGTAGGAACGTATTATAATAAATTTAAAGTTACAGCTTATATACGTCCCATAGCTGGCCACAGGCCTCCCCTCATTTCTGAGAAGGTTTTATGGCAAGGATATATCCGTTCCGCTGCCCCAATGTGTGTTGACTAACTTCACATGTCTTCGAATTTTTTTTCTTATTTCTCAGATATGCAGGTTTCCTCACGATGTTTTCCTTCACCGCCGAACACATAAATCAATACTTAAAATTGCAATCAACAATTTCATAGGTGCCGGCTGGTATCGAACTCGGGTTGCTCGCGTATTGTGAAATTTATAGCGAGTGCTAACCATCTGAGCTACCACGGCTCTAATCACGTATTAATTAATGCTTCATTACCATTCATGGGAGAGGCCTAGTTCAGGATGATGTTAAAAATAGGATAAAAAAGAAAGTGTAGATAATACAGAGCATGCATGTATAATTATAATTTCGTATTTCTAATTGGATGCATGTTTATGTCACATTTTTCATTTACACAGCAAATGTCTACTGTTTGTATCTTTATATCTAATAATTAACAATATTATTAAAGTCGATACCGGACCTAAAACATTAGAGCGGGACATTGCGCTATAAAATCTACTATAATTATGTTTTAATATTGCTATTAGAAGAAAAAGTAATATGTTACACATGATTCATAATCATGAACATCATTACTAACATCTGCAGGCTTATTCGCTAACTTAGTTGACATTAAAGTGGTAACCACTATGTAGTAGTGATACATTGCGTTATATGTTTAATGAGCCGTGGTAGCTCTTTTATAAAAGCTATATATACGGCGCAATGTACTTCATAGTGACTATCATTTTGATGTCAACGAAGTTTCCAAATAATCCTGCTGAGCCCTTAAGAGCTCTTAGGCACATTTTATGGAAAGACAATAAAGTTCATATCATGCAACATTTGTCCCGCTCGCACGACACTCATTTACTACAAGTTTATTTACATCATTGACTTATATGCGGCAGACAGTAACAACGTTCAGTTATACTGAATCAGGACCTAATTTTATTCATTGTGTTCATTGTACTTCATGATTCTCAAACCTATTTTCTATATATAAACCTTTATTTTGAGTGAGACACCTATGCTCTTTTTAAATGCAGGCAGTTCAGGCAGACTTTGTTTCGTGCAATTTTCTAAGATATGGTAACATTTAATAATATATCAATATTTCTATACAATTAAATTGAAACAATACGCATGGACCGTAGGTCTTCCCCGACCTATTAAAATTAGAGTGAACAATAATTTGAAAAACGCTAACATCTTTGTATATAACTTACGGAATCAAAACATGTACAAAAATAAACTGCTAATCAATTAACATGCGCTCAAAAGAATAAACTAACGTATATTATTTTATTCAATTTGAGTAATACAGCAAAAATGCTAAATATTATTGTAAAAGCGCCATCGATTTTAAATGAACAGCTATATAACATTCATATAAATCTACAGTCACAGTTTGACGGCGACAAATTTCCATTTTTTTTTTAGTATCCTTATGCGAGTCTGCGTACTACCCCTCAATATGTTGCCAATGTTCTTAATCTTTAGGATGTTACGGACTTTACAATAACACCTGTATTTCGTCCTCACTTATTTTTTCAATTGCATCAATACGTGTGCTTTGAACGACACATTTCAATTTGATTCCTACCACATTCACTAAGTAATATATTTGTTTTATCTTTACTTAATAAGTTAAGGACTAAGGCTTTGATTTTAGAAAATAAATTTTCACACATAATGAAAATAAGCAGCTGTTATATTCGTTCTTTATAAACTGTCTAGATGAAAACAATTTTTTAATGTTAGTAAGAATAATGATTTATGCGTGACGATAATAATTTCATATTTTAAACATGAAAGGAGTGATGCTATTCGTGCTACTTGAGCAATTTGATTTTCGAATAGATTCCTATAGAGGAATCTGTAAATTGAAAAATTAAAAAACTCTTTATCATTCGTTGAAAATTTTCTGCTTTCATTCAAAGAACATAAACATTTTACAATGATCTATAAAATTTTGGCATATCGTCAATTTGAAAATTTATAAAACGAACTGCACTGAAATATTAATACTGTTTTTCTCATCTCCTGGACTAATTCATTGAAAATCGTTTTTAAGTTGTTTAACCCAAACTCAAATATCACAAAAGATTTATTCGCTAGGACAATGCAAATGTCCATACTCGAGACCTAAGCTAACCGCAACGAAGACGAAATATAGGAGGAACATCGTGAACCCGAGACCCTTGTTCATTTTCCACCTGAAGCAGGCGATGCTAAGGATGACGAAGAGGAGCATAGCAAACAGCAGTACGATACTGCAGACCATGCCCTTCGAATTCACTTGGACTGGCTCGCCGTATATCAAGCCGTAAAGTAGCCAGGGAAGTGGTAGCCTGGAAGAGTAAATAATAATAAATTGATTAGTGTAAATTACGGATTATTGTAGTTTGTTACTAAAATAAGTTAATAATTAATTAAATTAACAATTAATAATAAGAAAACTTATTAGGTAAACGTGATAAAGTTCGTAAAATGAAATTTATTTTATGAATATAAAAAAAACACTGAATATTTCATTGAATTCACTTATTGAAAAGATTAAAAAAGTATGCTTAATGTTTCGAATAAGTGTTTATCGCTTTAGAATTTCGCTGTCATCTCTTATAATTGCGCTCTGTCCATTTGTTTAATGTATAGTACATTTACACACTACTTACAAATTCATAAATTCTAGACGTATATGACTGAATAAAATAAATAATATAGAAGTGCACTCAAGTAGGTGAATAAATGATTTCTTTTTTCCATTTAACTATATAAACATTTAGTTACATAACATTAAAATATGATCAGTGTTTATTACCATAATAAAAAAATCTAAAATTAACAACTTAAATTGTCATAGAGTCTTAGCCGCTGTGACGCTGTGTCATAGAGACAAGAACGCTGGTTGCGTTTCCTTGCTGAATAGCTTTAATTTGGATTTGAGCGAGAATAATCAAAAATTAAAAATTTTGTACAACCGACTTCAATGTAAATTATTAAGAATAACTCAAAAACTATTGGTCAGACCTTGATCAAATTTATATGGGACCACATGTGAAGCACCAGCTTTCAAATAAAAAAGAATCATCAAAATCGGTTCACCCAGTAAAAAGTTATGAGGCAACACACATAAAAAAACACAGTCGAATTGAGTACCGTCTTATTTTTGAAGTCGGTAGAAAAACAAGCCCTCTTATCACCAGCAGAGCGGCGACGACCAGGCGTAGGCGTGGATATAGTTCCCCCCCGAACGGGTTCCCGCCTTGTCGTGGCGGGGGCCTTAGTAGCCGTGGCTTGGTTACCCGTGGTGAACAAAGAGGAACCCCAGCCGGGCCTTGGCTAGCCCGTGGTGTAGGATCGGCCCGAGGTGGCCACTCCGAGTGGGCTTGGCGAGCCCACTTCGGATGTGTGTCGGTGGACTGCGGTGAGAGGTGTGTCTTCTCCCCCTACCGCTACAGCCGAGATGGAGTCGCGGAGGAAGAGGAGTGTTGGTATGGCGATGCGTCACTCGCCCTATTCTCCTCGACTTAGACGGAGCCGCACCGTTGATGCGGTGGTGGTGGGGCCGTGGGGGGAGAGGAGTGTCGGTATTGCGAGGCGCCGCGACCAGATCCGTCGCTGGGGTCGGGAAAGCGGGTGCTACCAAGCGCTCGATTTTCCTGGTCCTATGGCCTCTGCGTATCGGAGTCGGGGGGGGGGGGGGGGGTCCGATACGCAGGTGGAGTTGGAGGTCGTGGAGGGGGGCGTGCCTTGTGTTCCTGGTGCGCCTTGCCTGAGAAGAAGAATGGGGAGGAGAGGTCCTCCCCCGAGAAGGGGCTGCCATGGGGCCGCCGGCGCTGGTGGGGCCGCGGATGTGTGCGAAAGCGTTCCCGTGGCCCTGCTAATATGCGGCGAAGATGGAACACCATAGGGTTTTAGTCGGTGCGAGTCCGACATAACCGGTCCTTGCCCCCCACGAGGCGGGTATGCGTAGTAAGCATTTACCCATGTAAAAAAAAGGCGCGGATACAGTTGTTTTAGGAACTTGACCGTAACCTTGTCTTAATTATTATTTCTACATCTATCTTTACCACGTTGAACACTTCGTATACTTGATGATAGGTATTGTAACAAGTTGATAAAGTATATAACAAATTTGTAGAATACACATTATGACTGGTTAGTGTTCGGTTTTGTTGAACTATACAAAGTTCTAAGCAAATTATAAGGCCCCCGATTATCACGCACTACTAACCATTTTCACGTAAGTTGATATTTGTTTGACCCAATATTTGGGCCAAGGCCTATCCGAATAACGTAGATAAATATCAAAAAGTAACTTCTCACGGGGCGAGGGCTTGTTTTATGGCTACAAGTAAGGTCGTGCCTTCAAATAATGCCCGCTTGAAAATAGGTCATTTTTGATTAACTACCGCTGATAAGATTGGGCGCAAATAATACCCTAAAATATTTATGTAAATTGGCGTATGTGGTAAATTTTATATATATAACTATCGACGCGGCCGAGTTAATTAAAAACCCTACTACCCTTACATAATATTTGCATACGCTATACCCAATAATATCTTTCTCAAGAAATCTCTTAAATGATAGTGAAAACCGCATCATTATAAATTTGTTAAAAGTTATAAGTGCATACACCGACAGACGCATACGGAGTGGCACACTGAAATGATCGGGAATAGAATATTTCGGATTGAGTCACAATGAAACCTTTTTTAGAATTTGAATACTGGACTCTTAGAATCTTAATGACATTCAAACACTTAAAAAAAATGTTTAAAAACAAAAACTATGTTGGTTTAAAGTTGACACGTCGTTAACAGAAATTGAGCTCACGTGTGAACATTTCCGTGCCATAATTTATCACAATTTTCGTCGCGGCTTATCTCAAGATAAATGTCTCAGCGAACTTGTTCCGATTTATGATGTTGAAGCACCGAGTCAAACGACAATATACCGCTGGTATACCGAATTCCGACGCGTTCGTGTGTCGCTCAGCACTGTTTCTTCTGCAGGTCGACCAAGAACAGCGGTCACGCCTGAAAACATCGCAGCTGTGCAAACTATTATATTAGATGACCGTCATGTGACATACGAGCAGATTCGGACTGTTATCAGTATCGGAATGACTGCAATTCAGTCGATATTACATAATGAGCTATGTGTAAGAAAGCTAGTTTCCCGCTGGGTTCCTCACAATTTGTCCGAAGAGCAAAAGGCGGCTCGTGTAGATTGGTGCCGGAGTACTCTGCAATGCTTCAACGGAGGAAAGTCAAATGCCATATATAATATCGTCTCAGGTGACGAATGGTGGATTTATTCATACGAACCTGAAAGAAAACATCAGTCAGCTGTTTGGGTCTTCGAAGACGAGGTCAAACCAACGAAAGTCGTTCGCTCTCGCAGCGTGTCAAAGAAAATGTTCGCTCCGTTTGTCTCGAAAAAGGGGCATGTTGCTACAATTCCTTTACTGGAACGCAGAACGGTTACCGCTGAGTGGTATATCGCGGTTTGTTTGCCAGAAATGATAGCAGAACTCCGAAAAAATAACCCGAAACGTCACATCATATACATATATACATCACGATAATGCGAGCTCCCATACGGCTCGGAAGACAAATGATTTTTTGAAGCAGGAAAACGTTGAGCTGTTGAGCCATCCTCCGTACCGTCCTGACCTGAGCCCAAACGATTTCTTTACATTCCCTAGAATGAAAGATTTATTGCGCGGTCAACGGTTTGAAGACCCCGAAGCAGCTGTGGAAGCGTACAAATCAGCCATTTTGTCAACAACAACTTAGACTGGAATTACTGTTTTAATGATTGGTTTGCACGAATGGAAAAGTGCAATTAGTTGAACGGAGAATACTTCGAAAAACAATAAAATACAATTTAGTTATACCGTGCATGTGGTTTTCTTATTCCCAATCATTTCAGTGTGCCCCACGTATAAGTGAATTTCATAGTATTTATTCTGATTTTTCTATCGACTTGAAAAAGGAGGAGGTACGCAGTTGAATTGTATGTTTTTTTATATGTGTTTCCTCATAACTTTGTTCTACGTGAACCGATTTCGATGATCCTTTTTTATTTTGAAAGGTGGTGCTTCTCATGTAATCCCATATAAATTTGATCAAGGTCTGACTAATATTTTTTCAATTATCCTTAAAGTTACAGCCTATATACACGTCCTACTTCCGGGCACAGGCCTCCCCTCATTTCTGATATGGTTTTTAGGGCAAGGAAATGTCCGTCGCGCTGCCCGAATGCGTGTTGGCGAACTTCACATGTCTTCGAATATTTTTTTTCTTATTTCTCAGACATGCAGGTTTCCTCAAGTTGTTTTCCTTCACCGCCGAGAACGTGGTAAATCAGTACTTAAAATTGCAATTAACAATTTCATTGGTGCCGGCGGGGATCGAACCCGGGTTGTTCGCGTCCAGTAAAATTTACAGCGAGCACTAAACGTCTGAGCTACCACGGCGGAGTTATTATTAAGAATATAATATATCGAAGTGGGTTGTACAAAATTTTTAATTTTAAATTATTTATGTAACCTTCAGATATAATTTATTCATACAATAAAATTCAACATGAACAAATTAAAAACTACAGTTGTATGAATAATATAGTTCAATTGTTTCACTTTTATATTCAGTCGGGTTATAATTTATTTGACGGATAACTTTTATTTCACGATTCAAAGATTAGCCCTAAGTGATATGACTTTTGTGTTTTTCTTCTTGATCATAGTTTAAATAATATAAGACTTTACAAAACTTAAACAACAGGCACTGATCATGAGATATGATGGTCCTGATAATTATTTTATTTTATCCTGGTGATCCTGATGAGGATACTAGGATAAAGTTGTTAAATTATTGTATTGTTATCGGTCCTTGATACGGTGTAAATTTTCGAGTCAGTCGGCCATCTAAAAGTTGGTGAAAATTTCATTAAAAGGTTCCATTACATAGATAGATAGAGATAGATACACGCGAAGCTAATGAAAACGTGTTAAAATATAAACTAGAATTATTTTTTATTATATTATATCTATACAAATAAATAAAATTAAAGTGTCTGTTTGTAATGTCGAAATAACAGCTTTTTACTATATGCATATGAAAAGTATATACAGTACTTATAACAAAACACGATTTTTAAAATTTTTGTCTGTCTGTCTGTTTTTCTGTCTGTCTGTCTGCCTCTCTGTTTGTTCCGGCTAATCTCCTAAACGGCTGGACCGATTTTGACCGGACTTTCACTGGCAGATAGTTGATGTTATAAGAAGTAACTAAAGCTACTTTTATTTTAGAAAAAGAATTAGGGTTCCGCGCAAAAAATTAAAACCCATGAAACCCAATCGTAATAAATTACGCGCGGGTGAAGTCGCAGGGATAGCATAAATATAATATTGCCGTTTGGTAGCGGTAGAGACTCCATCATGTACCTGGGTGAAGCGATTTAGATGATTCTTTTTTTATTTGTAAGCTGGTCCTCCTCATGTGGTACCATATATGTAAATTTCTGAATGATAAGGATCGAACCGGTGGTTTTTGATTTATTCTTAATAATGCGTATTTAATTCACTTCGATTACATTGATGATGTTCTCATTTTATTTATATTGAAGTCGGTTGTACAAAATGTTCAATTTTACCACTTCATAACTGACTATATTTTTTTAAAAGGAGAGGGGGCAAACGAGCATGCGACTCACCTGATGGTAAGTGACTACCGCCGCCCATGAACAACTGCAACTCCAGGGGCACCAGGGGAATTGCAGATGCGTTGCCCGCCTTTATATACTATATATTATTATATATTAGACTATATATTATTTTGAGTCGTTATCTGGAAGATGCTGCTGCCCATCTCCTGTCTCAGTTTCCCTCATTCAGCTCTTTCGACACCCAGGGGTGTGGTAGTACGTGGGGTAGTGGCTATTCTTACACCCCTACTATACAGTTCATTCATCTATCAAAAGTCCACTGCCACCGAATGGAATTAACTGATCAATAAGAACATTATATTATAAAATGTTTACCTCTTCTCGAATTTCAATTTCGAAAACAGATTCATGTTTCTAGTGTAACTTTTACGAAATCCAAATAAAGCCAATCCCTATATAAGTCGGCAAAGTTTTAAATCTACAACGGAAAGGTTGTCAAATACCCAGGAAATATTTGCCGTTGTAAAATAAATCAAACGTTACACACATAGGGTCTAGTTTTATTTAGTAAATGTGATAAGATTTTCTGTCAGAGCATTTTGAACCGTATTTGTGTGTCATTATAGCGAATTGAGGTACTACCGGATATCGATCGACGAAGGAGCTTGCCAGCGGCATCTCCATGTAAATATAAGTAGCAGAGACTATAGTCTATAGTCCTGTGTCTGAACAGCCTACAGTTGTTTCGATATTGATTCTCTATTTGGATTATAATTGCCAAGTTCAATTTTCGCTTTACCCGGCGCATTGCTACTGCAGAAGAAATAATTGTGGAAATATTGTTTTAAAAAGGTCTACATTGTTTAAAATTAGGAACGATAATACATTCGTTAAAATTGAATGATATTTGACTTTCAATTTTTTTTATAGAATAGGGCGACAAACGAGCACACAGTCCACCTGATGGTAAGTGGTTGCTGTGGCCCATAGACATCTACACCTATCTTCGTTTGCGAATTAAAATGCAGATGCGTCGTCAGCCGTGGGGACTAAGATAGAATGCCTCCTTTCCAGTAAAAAGGGTCTCCGGTTCTCTACACTCACCATACGAAACACAGCAGCATTAAGCTGCTATTTCACGCTGGCATTCTGTGAGAGCGCGGTCCTTCCCCGGACGAGTCGACCCATTCGTCCTACAACTATACTATTAATATAGCTGCAGCATGGCTCTACCACGTACAAATCGAAATCGAAATAAATCTGTCGGTACGATACGCGCGCCACCTACTGTAAGTTAATTGTACTATGCCTATAACATTTGCACAAGTGCAAGCAATAAACTGACAAAGATTTAGCGTTACTTGTCACTCCCATGACTGACTTGAAGACATAATTATAAGACATTTTTTTTATAGGATAAGGGTGACAAACGAGCTCACAGTCCACCTGATGGTAAGTGATTGCTGCGGCCCATAGACATCTACATTTATCTTCTATTACAAATCAAAATGTAGATGCGTTGTCACCCGTGAGGACTAAGATTTAATGCCTCATTTCCAGTAAAAAGGGCCTCCGGCCACCTGCACTCACCAAGCGAAACGCAGAGGTAAACCTCTAGTTCACGCTGGTTTTCTGTGAGGTCGTTGTACCACCCCGGTTCGAGCCGGCCCATCCGTGCGACAGCAAAAGCTGCCGCGTGGCTCTACCACTGTTAATAGAAACATAATTTAAAAGAAGAAGAAAGTTTTAGCCCAATCAGACGAAAGGTATGGTAGCGCAAAAAATGCGAACAAACATACTTTTATTTTTAAATATAAGGTAAGTAGTTAACATTATTTATAATGAAAGAAAAATACAAAATCATGGTAAAGAATTGAGTATCTATATATACAATTAAAAGAAACGCTTAATTTGTTATTCATAGTTCAAAATCAAATGAGACGTTATTTGGAATCCTTGTATCAGTAAAAAGATAAAAAGAAGAGTTTTGGCGTGTAGCAGCAGAGTAACAAAATCTACTCCATGTCATCCCGTGGTTGTTTTGAAAGGTGACTTCGGGAAACGCAACAAGAGATGGCCAGTGGCTCACCTTCTTGATAACAATAATAATAAAAAATTAAAAATGTTGTACGACCGTCTTGAATATAATATATTGTTTCTACTCCCACAGTGCGCTTGAGTAACTGGTGGGAATTGTGGTGTGTTATGTTTTGACGTTTGATTTTTGATTTTGTTGTATTGTGTGATATAAGTACATTATACATTATATATATTATACGGGGTGGCGATAAAGTTATCACATTAAATGAAAAGACTTATCCTATATAACGTTCTTTGAACATACACAACTAAAAAATATATAACAATTAACATTCTAGTCGCAATAGCCCATTTTGGGGTATTCCCAGTAGTCTTACCAAGTAGTATAATTTTCTTCCCAGTGGTCTTACTGGTAAGACTAACGGGAATTTCCTAATGAGAACTTCCCAATAGTCTTACTAGTAAGTCTATTGGGAATTTTCTTTACTTTAGTTGTAGTCTTTTTTTACTTTAGTTGACTTACTTCTGAATTAGGTAAAGTAACTTTATTTTGTTATTAAAAGCATGTTTTTTTTATTTCTTTAGTTATTAAATGTAATGATTATTGTTATATTTTGTGGATTTATTTTCTTATGTTCATAGATTTAAAGCATAGCACTGCAAATTTTAAATATAATATGTGACACAATAATATCTATTAAAAATTGTGAAGAATATATCCCATCAGATCTAATCAATACACAGATTTTAGAAGAGAGATTTTGCACCAGGTCAAGCTAAATTATTTTAAATATTTGGCCTCGGGTTCGAATCTGAGTCGGTCCAAAAATCAGTTATTGGGTTTGTCTGTTAAAAAAATTCTCAGTAGCAGCCCGGAGTCAGAAAGAGATACGGTCTGAAGAAGTATTCGACTGCCTCTTTTACGTTTATGTTTACCTAGTACTTTTCTGTATTACTTAGTATTTTCTACCCTAGTGATCTTACCAGTTAGTTCTTACTTGTTAGTTTTATCAAATTGTTTTTATCTTTGGCCCAGGATTCAAATCTAATAAGATGATTGTCTAACCAACACTGCTAGATCTATTTGGTTTGTTAATATTATATGTTTTGTCTCAAAAGTACCACGCGTACAAAAGTCAATAGAAGTTGTACAAGTATACAAAATATAAACTAGAAGTATCCTACTGCCTCTTGCAGGTTTATGCTTGCCTAGTACCATTCCTAAAATAAACTACTTGATAAACATTTCCATGTATTTTGTAAAGTATGACCACTGAGAATTTTTTTTCGCGTATGTCTGTCTACTTGGCAAAGATATTCTTAGTGGTTTTACTAATATGATTATTTGGTAAGACTACTGGGAATACAACACGCCACGAAAATTCCCAATAGACTTACTAGTAAGACTATTGGGAAGTTCTCATTAGGAAATTCCCGTTAGTCTTACCAGTAAGACCACTGGGAAGAAAATTCCCAGTAGTCTTACTAGTAAGACTACTTGGTAAGATTACTGGGAATACCCCCCCCCCTTTCGTGTTTTGCCTAATTACTTATGAACGGGAAAGCGTAAGTAAATAACTACCTATGTCGATGCCGCGTGAGCACTGCGTACCTGCCGCACCGTTGCCGCTTTTACACGTCACTTTAGGTCAGTAAACTAATATTATCAAGGTGATTTATGTCGTGTCAATTTTGACGCTATTTATTTTGTTTGAAAGATGCATTTTTTATTTTTGATAGAATTATTTTATTATTTTAATCGACATATATGAACTAGTATATACCGCTATGTTATTTAATGTAATAACCTAATCGCCACCCAGTATATTAATATTAGCGAACCGCCAAATCTTCACCAGGATAAGATCTATTAATCTGGCGTTATTTAGATTTAAGATAATCAACGGCCATTTATTTCCTCATTTGTTAGATTTTTCAAAAAAAATAACCAAGATATAAGTACATTATATATTAAGGTACGTGAGGGTAATATGGTCACCTTAAGCTCTGCCGCCTTAAAAAACCATAACTAGGAGGAGGACAGAGACAAATATACAATGTCGTATACTAAAACTAATATAGAAAAAAAAGTAACAAGCAAGCTTTGGCAATAATTAGCAACACTTCGAAAAATCAACTTAAAAAAAACTAACTATAGTAGGTGAGAGTAATATGGTCATCCGGTTAATATGGTCACTTTCTTATAACTCAAAAACTACAGCGTCGTTTGCATAGTACGCTCTGTGATACGATAGCTCTTGATCAGTCTATCAAATAATAAAGGGTCAAAAACGCGCTCTTTTATCGACGCCATTTTGATTGATATTATTGTAAATATTTTTTTGGTCGATTTTTGTATTATGTAGTGTAGTTAGTTTTTTTAAGTAGAGTTTTCGAAGTGTTCTTATTTATTTCCGAAGCTTGTTTGCTATTTTTTTCTTAATATATTAGTTATAGTATACGACTTTGTGTTTTTGTCTCTGTTCTTCTCCTAATTTGGGTTTTATAGGACGATAAAGCTTAAGGTGACCATATTACTCTCACGTACTTACTATGATATCAACTGTCAAAATGGCGTCGATAAAGCGGCGGCCTTTTGACCCTTTATTATTTAAATGACTGATGAAGAGCTATCGTATCACAAAGCTACCTATGCAAATTAGGTTGTAGTTATTGAGTGATAAGAAAGTGACCATATTAACCGGATGACCATATTACCCTCACGTACTCTATATATTAATATTAGCGACCCGCCTAGTCTTCACCAGGATAAGATCTATTAATGTGACGTGATTTAGATTTGAGGTAATCAAGGGCCATTTATTTCCTCAATTTATTTTAGATTACAAAATATTAACCTAATTACAAAAACGACGTAATTACGGTATGATTTCTATCGGCAAAGATTACCATCTATATTCTATACGCTCACGCTGCGGGACCTGTCACGCAGTAATCAAATAAGCAAACAGTGGTATCAACAAATGGTGATATCAAATTAAGAAAGTCGCGTGTTTTTACTTTGTGTTAATTAAAGAACATGAAACTTTGCACGAAGGTCAAGTGTAAGTGAATAGCGGCCTCCATTAGTTGTGGTCTGCCGCATAGTACTCATCACTGCAGGTCATGAGGTCAAGTGCACCCCCTCACTGCTGTCTTTCTATTCAGCAGTGGCATTGAACTGCAAGATTAATAATTACTAAATTAATTTACACTGGCTTTGTTCTTAACACGGATGCAAAAGTGTATCAACAAGTTCACTAGGTGCTAGGGCTCTAGATAGGTACTAGGTGTAGTAAACCGTCGAGGTAGATACCCTCTTACCTATTTCTGTCACCAAATGGCAGAGCCTGCACTGTTGTGTCATAGTCTCAACGGTATTATAGAAAGCCAGAATTATTACAGACTGTGAGACATTCTAGCTGACTAAGCTAGAGTGAGATGGGGCTTTAAAAAAATATCGTTATAATAGGGTATTACACCCATTTTCAAAAAGTTTTTAAATGAAAATTTTAAATGAATCCTAGAGTGATAATGAACCACTATAATTTTTATATAATTTTTTTAAAACCGAATAGTGACATAAAAATTACTTTTTATCTATCGATTTAAATTTTCGCCGCCTTAATTTCTAGACGCCATACTGTTCAACTCGTGACGTTACTGTCCTAGAATTTTGACAATTTTGCAAAGGAATAAGATACTTTTAGATGTTTAATAATGAGTTATCATTTATATCATTGTTGTGCTGTGCCTGATTGCAAAATACGAGCATAAGAACGCCGGGAAAGTTATGGATTAAAGTGCCAACTGATTTAAGAGCCCTCTTACATTTCGGCGTTTCGCAAATTTAGGTATTTTACGCACCGAGCGGGCGGCAAACTACGCGACCGATACTTTCTTTCATATCTATTCACTCGCTCGCACTATAATACTGTGAATATGGCGATTAAACGATCTTGATCTTCCATAATACAAAGTTTTCTTAGGATGGACTTCAGTGGATGGAATATTTTTTGGTGTGTCATTTTGATGTTATCTTATTAATTTATTATTATATAATTTATTATTATATACCATTTTGATATATTATTCATTATTTATGAAATTTAGTGTCAAAATAAGTACACATAAATATTTTAATTGTTACACTGTAATCGAATGTTAATAATCGATTATGTCTACTACCGGTAGAATAGTGGTATAAATAAATAAACGGTTGCAACCTGTTTTAATAAATATAACAACCAAATGTAACTAATATTTTTTTAATCGGTACTTACAGTCAATTACTATATTTTTTATAAGAAAAATATTTGCTGCGACGGCATTGACCGAACTTTTCTCGATTCGATAATTTCAGGCAGTACACACTTTTCATAAAAAGCTTGTAACTTGGGTAACATATTGAAAATCTAAAATTGGTCGTATTTGTAAATTTTTAGTACTTTTACTGCATTAATCTGGGCCAATACATATTATGGCAAGTATTCAGACATTTTTATTTGCTAAATGAAGCTGGCCTTGGATTTGGTAAAACCAGTCATTATTTTGATTTAATGTTACACTTGAATCACTGAATTTATAACCTTTAACTTTTTTTTGTCGAAAGGCCGTATCAAAATCTATTCCAAAAGCTGAAATAGGACATTTAACTTCAATAAGACCGTTGCTGTATAAACCATTAGGTGAAGCCCTCAAATAACAATGATCTAAGTCAATGAATAGACCACATTTTTCTATAATATTATTAGTTTGCTCAATTGTGCACATGCTGCAGACTCGTTGTCCCTACCATGTTTAATGGAAGAGACGTGATCTAAATTATAACTATGTAAAATAGTTTTAAACTGATCGATCAAAAATTGCGGTCGTAGTTGACAATGTTCTAGTATGCAGGCAATCGACGCACACTACGATAGCAATCGACGCACACTACAGTAGTATCGAAACCATGCAGCGCCCGAAATAAACTGACGCAGGTCCACCCTCGGCAAGCGCTCGCGCGTTAATGATCTCAGATGGCCGGCGCAGTTAAATATATAGTACTTTTATTTAATTAATTATAATATAATAGTAACGATTTTAAAAGTAAAAATAATAGCATAGTTTAAGCAAATGTTGATGATTATTTTGGTATAAATTTTACGTCTAAGTGATGTAGAACTTCGGAAATATAGAGGCTTGCATTGAAGCTTTTTTGGTCGTTTTTTGAATTATGTCGAATTTATTTTCCTAGTGTGAAAAGCATATAACGAAAATGTATTCCATTATTATTAAAGTGTAGGATATTTGGGAGATAAAAATATTTTTTTTGATGGTAGATATTCAATAGAATCTACAAATTAGAGCTCCCAAATCATGTCCTCGAGAGTTTTTGCCTAAACATGCATCGGGAGAATGATTATTACTGATTAAATAAATAAGTTATCTAAAATCCATTCCGAGCTTATTTGAGGAGAGAAAACGAACTATTTTTACCAAGTAATTGTTATTTCAAGAAATGAACGATAAACATAAAATTTCAACGAGGAAACCTTGTAATTTCGCGTTTTTTTGTAACACGCCTCTTTAAATATGAGAAATACTTGGTTAAAACTGGCAAGAAGAGACTCGAAGGCATTGTTTACAAAATGTAAACTATACTTCTGTGAAGATCACTTTGATGTAAGTATGACTTATATAATTTAACTATCGATTAAACAAAACAAAACATCATGAGATGATAGGTACCTATTGCAAGTAAAATTTTGTAATAGATTAGGTTAATCGCTCGTCTGTCCTGCCCTTTGTGGGCCATTTTGATAGCCCTTACAAGTGCAGTGCAGTGTTTTACTTAATTCCTGTTTTCTTCTATTATATGGGAATAAAGACATGGTTTGTACTCAGACCAAATAAAAAAGTGACTTTTTATTTCGTCTGAGGGTTTGTACCAAAAAATATAACAAAAAGATTTTCTCACCTAAGCTTATATTATAATATCTATAACATTAGTGCTAAAAGCGATGTAATAAACTCGCTTTTACGAATCCGTCTTCCATGATGACTATTCAATAAAATTCGGAATAAAAGTCAACAATAGTAATGATAACTTGAAAAATTTCGAAATTAGCTAGTTAGTACACAGCACATAAAGTAATTCTTTGACCTAGTGACGTCAGGAAGCTATCTAATATGGCGGACATCGTTTTGCAGATTTGAGGCACAGGTAAAAAAAAATCTTTAAAATGAAATATAAAATTTATAATTCATTTTTATAAATAGAAATCAATATTTCTCATTTACTTTTTACAAAATCTATCATAAATATATATTCTTTGATTTTTTTACATGGTGTAAAATACCCTATTGTAGCTCTGTTATTCGGATTTTACTTTTTATTTAAACTTTATTTTTGCAGTTATATTGCACTTTTATAAATATACTAAATATATTTTTTACAAACAAACACTATGAGAGTTCGTTGTTTCAGCCATCTATACGAGTATGTATATTAAAACCAATAAAAGTCCACATAACATAGTCCTCTCCTATAGACTGCCTCATAGGGAGGATGTTTTTTTTGGTACACGGTGGTGTACCACCCCCCCCCTCCCCCCCACCAGCGGGAATATATTGTCAATTTACCACAAACACTTTAGATTGGTCACACAATTTTCATAAAATTACACACTGAGAGTGGAGAAACCATTTACGCTATTTGATACGTAATTGTCTTCTCCCCTCTATTACTACTAATTCTATTTAAAACTTGTTTTAAAATAGATTACATATTATGGTGATTACATAATTTTCTTCTGCTTTGCTTAACATTTTGTAAGTAATGGTTTGAACAAATTCAGTCGGCGGCGCCTTGGTTATGCTCTATTATAAACGAGTGTTTTCTGAAATTATTAATGCAAAGTGATTATCGTAGGTTTAAGTATATAAAATGAAAGAGGACGTTACTACAGTTGCCATGCTTGGCAGGTGGGTTGGAAACGTCAGTTTTTTTAACATTTTGAGTTGTCCGTTCAGCCGGAAGATGCTGCTGCACGATTTTCTGTATTGGTTTCCCTTTGTCGCCTCTTATCAGATCCACGGGACGATATGGGGTGGTGGATATTCTTACCTGTAAAATTAAAAGAAATCGAGATAAATGTATTGCGAACCATGGAATTCCGAGCTTCCAAAATTCATCACATATTCTCTTAAGAAACGGCAACAGTATGACATTTGAAAACATTGCAAAAAAAAAACAGAAACCATGTGTAGAGGCAAATACCACAACATTTCAAAGGGAAGGAGGTAAAAGGGCAGAACCAAGTCTGCTCGGCTAGCTAGTAGATTATAAAAAACCTTTGAAAAATTTATTAATTAAGTCTGGTGTTACTTTGCGGAAATCCATTATATTAAAGATGTTAAGCATTGACTGAGAATATGTGAACGAGTCTTAGCGGTTAGCCACCGCAGACTCTACTTCACGTGAGGATACCTCCTTTACAGGCGAAGCACGTGTGCTATTAACGACGGTGGTGTCTTTCCTAATGTAAGTGGTGTTGAGAGTAGTTGTGCTGGAATAGAATAGAATAGAATAGAATATTTTTTATTCAATATTGATTATTACATAATACTTATTGAAAATCATTTTTTATTTACCACTGGTTCGGAAAATACCTCAGTCCTTGGAAGAACCAGCAAGAAACCCAGCGGGACTTTTTTTTCAAACATATTTCACGTAACAATAATTTCGTTTATACAATTTTTAAATGATTTTTCATAGAACCAGCATGGTGGCGGTCACCTTATTCCCAGGGGTTATTTTCATTCATGTATTCCTTGATATTATAATAACCGTTTTTGTACAGTTTTTCTTTAATCAAACTTTCAAACTTGTTTGTGGACAAACTTTGAATATGTTCTGGAATTTTGTTGTAAAAGCGTATACATTGCCCCATAAATGAATTACTGATTCTGTGGAGTTTAGTGCACGCAATTCAGGGAGGGCGAGAGGCTCTTCAAATTAGGTCAGACATATTATTTTATTTTATTACGCGGATCTTAGGTAACTAATTTTTGACATCTTTATTATAAAAATTATTCACGGACATATACAACTAAAACAGTCTACATTTTTTCCTCTCACGATGTGTTACTTGTAGCATCTAGCGCACTCTATCTACGGCGTAGATTCTACGCGGAGAATAAACCGTTGTATACGAATGTGGGTCAGTTGAGAACACAAAGTACGGGCGCAACGTTGTACACTACACTGACGCAAGATCGTGTATTTATGTTGGACCGCTGCCAGGAAGTTCGATGCTCGTAGAAGAGATAGATGTGAAATATTTTATTATTTACGGCTTGTTGGTGGACGTTTTTAAATTCGGCGATATTTTCCATTATATTTAGAAGGACCTAAAATAAAATAAATATTCTTTATCTGTTAAACTCTTATGTAATATGAGAAAATCATCGAGTCTGCAAGAAGTCAGAAGATGGTGTAGTTAGTAGCGTCTTGTGTTCCAGTCCGCCTTGTCTGAAAAGAAATAGGTGGAGGAACTATCTCTACCGAGGAGAAGCCCCTTATGAACAGCTGACGCTGATCAGACAGTGGATATCTGCGAAAGTGTTCGTTAAGCCGATACTGGTATTGTTCTCTTGTATATTTTTTATCATATACTAGCTGACCAGGCAGACGTTGTTCTGCCATTTTCGACGACCCTTCATAAAAAAATCCTTAAATTCAAATAAAATAATATTGAGCGTAACTTATCAGGATAAAAACTATCCTATCTCTCAAGTTGGACCAAACTGCACAGAGTGTGCAAAATTTCATTGAAATTAGTTCAGTAGTTTAGGAGTTCTTGCGGACAAACAACGTGACACGTAATTTTTATATATAAAGATTATCCCACCCATTTCGAGATGATCTGTTCTTTTTTTATATTCTACTAAGACAGTGCTTATCTACGATCCCACCTGATGGTAAGTGGTGATGTAGTCTAAGATGGTGAAGCGCACTGACGTAACAAAAGCCTATTCACTCTTGCCTTGAAGACATCCACACTGTAATAGGATGGAAAGACAGATGCTGGCAACTTATTCCACTCCTTTGCTGTACACATGATGAACGACGTGGCGAACCGTTTGGTTCGAATGCGTGGTAAGTCAACAACGAAAGGGTGGAGACTGGCCGAACGTCTGGTTGTCCGATGGTGGAAGGGAGAGGGGGGAATAAAATTATGTAATTCCTGCGCACACTCTCCGAAATGCATCCTGTAGAAAACCGAAAGGCTGGCTACTTTGCGTCTGTGTTCGAGGCTGGTAAGATTGGTTTTAACCAAATTCGGGTCATCAATAAGCCTCTTAGCATGCCTTTCCATTGAGTCCAAAGCTGCTAGGTGGCATTTTGCAGCACCAGCCCATATATGGGAGCAATACTCCATGCACGACCAGACTTACACTTTGTTTCGTTTTATTCAGCGATGGACAGTAGGTATATAGTGCTAATGCAGAAAAAGAACAATCATGGATTACAGTTTAAGCTTTTAGAAATTGTGCTTTTTAAAAAAAAAATCCCGCTGGGTTTCTTGCTGGTTCTTCCCAGGACAGAGGTTTTTTTCCGAACTATTGGTAAAAGTAAGAAAAATGATTTTCAAAAAGTATTATGTACTATAATCTATATTGAATAAAATGATTCTATTATATTCTATTCTATACAAAACAGATTACACGTATAGAAGACTATGCGTACTTTTCATTTTTAAATCACAATAACTATGATTGAATATCAAAGTCTAGAAATATTTAATTTTGAAAATTTTCCATATGATAAGATTTCTTTTTTGTTTAGGAGTTCGTCTGTGTAGGTGCAACCCCCTTACCTATTTCTGCCATCAAAAAAACAGTGCCTCCGCTGCTATGTAAGTGTGTGTAACAGGCTGTCAGGCATTCCACCTGGGTCCTCAAAGCCGACAGCTGTAGCCTTCTTTGTTTTAGGTTGGTTGTAGGTGTCCACAATACATCAGCAACTACTCATCAGCTAGACTGTAAGTTCGTTTGCAACTTCCGTTTAATTAAAAAAAAATAAAGCTGGACTATTAAATATTTAAAAACAGTAGCGCGTTATAGAAAACATATTTTGTTTATAGGATAGGGTGACAAACGGGCATACAGTCCACCTGATGGTAAGTGGTTGCTGCGGCCCATAGACATCTACATTTATCCTCAATAAAGAATCAAAATGCAGATGCGTCGTCACCCATGAGGGCTAAGGTGGAATGCCTCTTTTCCAGTAAAATGGGTCTCCGGTTCTCTACACTCACCATACGAAACAGCAGTGTCAAGCTGCTACTTTTCGCTGGTATTCTGTGAGAGCGTGGTCCTTCCCCGGTCGAGCCGACCCATTAGTGCTACAACTACACTACTAATATAGCTGCAACATAGCTCTACCACGTATTGTTTGAAATAGTTTCATATGCTTTCATATATCTTGCGAAGCGACTGCGCTAGCTGTTTGAAGAGACGTATGGATGGATGCACTTAATACTACGAAGATGTTAAAAATAAATATTTTGTTATGCATTTAACAATGACGATAAGACGAGTCATTTTTAGATGCCGTGACATCTTAGGGGTTAAACGCTCGTGGTAAATTCTACACTACCCGAGCAGAAATTAAAACAATATTTTGAAATCATAATTTGTAGTCCTTCAACACGCCTTGGAATTTTTTTATACAATAAGAGTGACAAACGAGCACACAGTCCATCCAATGGTAAGGGATGCTGAAACCCATAGACATTTACATCTATGCTCGAGTAAAGAATCAAAATGCAGATGCGTTGTCAACCCTGAAATGCCTCGTTTCCAATAAAATGGGTCTCGGATTCTGTTCCCTCACCAAAATGATACACAGTAGCAGTAAGTTGCTATTTTAGACTGGTATTATGTGAAACCGTGGTCCTTCCCCGGTCAAGCCTACACATTCGTGATATAACCATATTCGTCTCTACCATGTAAGGGGTGCGCGGTGGATACTTTAATACCCTACAACCCTCATAGAAACGAGAGGAGGCCTGTGCCCAGAAATGGTACGTATATAGGCTATAACTTCACTTTACTGTTTAAAGAAAGAAGTGGAATAATTTGCCGCTGTCTTATATTTGTTTATCCATCTGATAAGAACGCGGGTGTCTTCAAGACAATGTTAGCCTTTTTAACCCCCGACGAAAACAGAGTAGTGTTATATTTTTATATAACATATAACACTACTCTGTGGCATCATAGCTCCTGAATGGATGAACCGATTTTGATTATTTTTTTTGTTTGAAAGCTCCTTAATCAGGGTTCGTAGGTATGTTTTAAGAAAATCTGTTGAGCCATTTGAAGATTGTCAGCTCTTTTTGTTTTGGAAATTTTTAAGTGAAAGTGCTTTAACATCTTCGGCTAGATCACTTAACATCAGTTGAGATATTTGTCAAGCATGGAGCTTCGGATTATATTTCCGATTGATTTAGACATCGACGATAACTTAATTCAACTCAAGGAACATCGGTTTGCAATTAGTTTAATTATGAAATTGGGTATTTATTGTACCAAGATATGTAACCACTGCTTTAGCTTTCGTATTAAGAGATTTTAAGTGTGTTCACGTGTATCTATATATTTACTAACGCTTTAAGCGAACACATGGGAACAGCTTAATGTTTACGCTAGCTAAAATAATATCTTAACGTTTATATTATAACGTTATATTTATACGTGGTAGAGCCATGCTGCAGCTGTATTAGTAGTATAGTTGTAGCACGAATGGGTCGGCTCGACCGGGGAAGGACCACGCTCTCACAGAATACCAGCGTAAAATAGCAGCTTAACGCTGCTGTGTTTTGTATGGTGAGTGTAGAGAACCGGAGACCCTTTTTACTAGAAAAGAGGCATTCTATCTTAGTCCTCAGGGGTAACAACGCATCTGCATTTTTATTCTTAATTGAGGATAAATGTAGATGTCTATGGGCCGCAGCAACCACTTACCATCAGGTGGACTGTGCTAGTTTGTCACCCTTAATCTATAAAAAAAATTCGTTGCAAGCTACCAGCTAAGATCATAGGCATATTATGGATGGTAGGGTTAATAAACTGGGGTAAAAGTAAGACCGTTCTTTGAATCTGAAACAAGAATTACAAACCTTTTAGTAGATTCTTTTTTAGCCAAATTAAAATAAAGGAGGAATTTGACTCTATGTTTTTTTTGTATTTTAAGCGATATCTTTGTTAATTGATTTCTCAAAGTCTAAGATCATGCTTGTCCAATCGCTCATATTTATCCATAATTGATTATGCAGATATTGTACCCGGATCTGTCTCAGGATATTCTGAATGACCTGGAACGCCTTCTTAATACCTGTATAAGATTTATTTTCGGGCTTCGTATGATCATATTTCTGCAATATCGATCTAAGCTTAATTGGCTTACAATCCTGCAGAGGCGTATTACCAGAATTTTACTTGTTCTTTTTCATATTAAATGACCCATTTTGCGCTTTCTTAGCTTAAGAATAAATTTCGCTATCTCTCCTCGTCTCATGATAAGGTTCTACGTTCTTCTTTTAACAACAAAATATGTATTCCTGTTCACTTCACCGAGTTCTATGGTAACTCCTTTACAGTTCAGGCTACATGCGTTTCAACTTCTTGCAAGATGACATCAGAAAAACTCCCAATAAATTTGCTTTTATAAAGTTGGTGCGTAATCATCTATTAAAGACAACGCTTCTTACATGAATCATCCATGTCATTTATATTTTTAGACGTATATATTCATAGTTATTTATATGTATTATTTATATATGTATGTTGATATGTATATATGTATGTATAAATAGGAAATATTTCTATAGTTTATATTTATTTTATATATTAGTAAAATGTTTATATTACGTAGTTAATTATTATTTTTATTTTGTTTCGTAAAAATTCTTACCACTCCATGGGTTGACTGGCAGAGAGTGCCTCAAGACATTAAATCCGCCCTTTGTATTCTTTTATATTAGGGCACGCAATAATAAATAAATAAATAATCTCAACGTTCATCTCATGCATTCTCAAATAATCACAATTGTGACTGATGCTACCGTAAAAGTGTAATCATGTGAATTATTGATGGTAAATTTGAAATGTGATTTGGAAACGATCTTTTACTTAGAAATTGTACAGTGAGATTTAAACAAATTTCAAGTACTTAACTACATATTTGTTTCTAGGCATATTGCTTTATCGTTCGACATGCTTACAGCACAGGAGTGGAATAAGTTGCCAGCATCTGTCTTTCCATCCGAATACAATGTGGGCGCCTTCAAGGCAAGATTGAATAGGCTTTTGGTTAGTTAGTGCGCTTCACTATCTTCCGCTGCATTACCATTTACCATCAGGTATTCAAGCGCAGGCTTAGGATAGCAATAAAAGAAATATTTACAACTTTGGACTTATAAGGCATTATAAAAAACTAGTAAAGTGCAAATGCTACTTTGCCGAATCAAAGCAGCTCTACTAATATAATTTTTAATCTTGGTATTGTAATTTTTGACAAATTTTCTATGATTGACAATATTTTTTAGGTTTTTACGTAAATGGCTATTACCTTTACTGTTTTTAGGGTTCCGTACCTCAAAAGGAAAAAAACGGAACCCTTATAGGATCACTTTGTTGTCCGTCTGTCTGTCTGTCTGTCAAGACCCTTTTTCTCAAGAACGCGTGGAGGTATCAAGCTGAAATTCATATCAAATACTCAAGTCTACTGTCCCTTGGAGCTGTGAAAAAATTAAACTTCTAAGCCAACGTAATCAAAAGATACAGCCGTTTATGCCGCAATTTTTCAGCATTTGCAAGGGAATCAAAACCTACAGGGTACTTCCCGTAAACTCAGAATCTTGAAATTTGGTACGAAGCAACGTATTATAGCACAGATAAAGGAAAAATTGCGAAAAGCATAAATTTTTGTTACATCATATAATACAAATAGTTTTAATAATTTTAAAATTATATACCTACGGATTTGTTCGTAACCCTCGGTGCGCGAGGCCGACTCGTACTTCGCCGATTTTTTTTACCCCATAGAATGCCTCACACGGAGGATATTTGCTATAGCACCTATTTAAATATTCTGTATATACAAAAATATCTGGTTATTTGTGTTAAGTGACTTTGGCCTTAAGACATATTTATAATCCATATTTTAATTTGAGTTGCTCTGTTTCTTTTTATACGTGGTAGAACCATGCTGCAGCTATATTAGTAGTATAGTTGTAGCACGAATGGGTCGGCTCGACCGGGGAAGGACCACGCTCTCACAGAATACCAGCGTAAAATAGCAGCTAAACACTGCTATGTTTCGTAATGTTGAGTGTAGAGAACCGGAGACCATTTTTACTGGAAAAGAGGCATTCTTAGTCCTCACGGGTGACAACGCATCTACATTTTGATTCGCAAACGAGGATAAATGTAGATGTCTATGGGCCACAGCAACCACTTACCATCAGGTGGACTGTGTGCTTGTTTGTCACCCTATCTTATAAAAAATTGAAACGACCTCGAATCATTTTTGAAAGGACAGATTGATTGATCGCGGGTAACGCAGAGTAAAGTTGCCAAAAATTACCTCGCATACATCCGCTCGGTAAAATAAAATGATGTGTCTTAACTAGTTTGAAGAGCACCTCCCGCCCTCCCACAATTGCGTGTACTATCCCCGTCACCTCTAATCCCACCACCACTACTCCCAACCCCACTACATTAGGAAAGACACACCACTGACGACAATACGACACGTGTTTCGCTACACGAGGCGTCAGTGTTTCAGCTTTAATAATATAATGCGGAGTAAATTGTTTACGAACAGTATGCGAAAAGCTTTTGAAAGTGAAGACTTCTTTACAATCGTTGTGATTTGAAACTCGATGAAACGAAAAAGCGACATTATAATTAAAAATTAAAAATTTTGTACAGCCGACTTCAATATAAGTCATTAAGAATAACTCAAAAACTATTGGTGTGACCTTGATCAAATTCATATGGGACCACACGAGAAGTACCAGCTTTCAAACAAAAAAAAGAATCATCGAAATCGGTTCACCCAGTAAAAAGTTATGCGGTAACATACATAAAAATAAAAAAAAACATACAGTCGAATTGAGTACCGTCTCCTTTTTGAAAGTCGGCAGAAAAAGAGATGACAGAATGAAGACGAAGAAGAGAGAGACATACATCTGTAGGATTTAGCCTGCGAGAGAATGAGATACACTACAGTATACAGTGTTTATCATAAATTTATTTAAATTTTTAATTACATAAACTTTACAATCATCCTACTCCAGATACTCTGCATTCGTCTCATTATTTCAAAGTTTAGTTTTTTTGAAAGTTTCACTTCTACCGCGTATGAACTACACGCAGGTTTTTTTAGAACAATCCACCTAATGGTAGATAGATGCTGTGGTCCATAGACATCTTCATCTATCTTAGAATCAAAATGCAAATGCAAAAATTATAATAATAGTAATAATGGCAGCGTGGCAACTATGGCAAATTTATCTGCAATGAGGCAATTTAAGGGGGAGGCTGTGAACTTTGATGCGCTGTAATGATGACGATGATTTAAATAATAATAAATATTAAAAGAAATATATAATAAAATAAATATGCCATGATAATACGTAAATACTACAATAATGGACATTTGCAAAGAATTTATAATTAAACTACGCGCTACTTAGTGAAATCTTTTCACGTTATTTAATCGTTTAAAATTTCGTTGCGTACAAAACTTTAAGTGACTCATTATTCAGTTGAGTGTCTTATTATCAATTGTTTAAGACAACGCCATCGTTAAGAAAACAAAACACAACAAGTCGTTGATACTTTGTCTTGTCCCGCCAGATCTGGGTTCGAATTCTAAGTCGGACCAAAAATCAATGGTTATGTTTTTCTGTCATTGTTGAGAGATTTTCAGTAGCAGCCCAGAATCAGGAAGTTGGCGGTGTTTCACCAGCTTCGTATGGTTGGCTTTGTGCTTTGGAAAGCACAAAGTTGTACTTTGGAAAGCACAAAGTTATGCTTTGGAAAGCACAGAATTGTGCTTTGTAAAACACAAAGCGAAGCCTGCGCCTGACGCCTCCGGTCGAGTCTGATTGCAGTCCCATCGGACTATGTTAGTGAGTGTAGAGGGTGCACCTGTGCTTGTGGTGCACACACTCTCGCGACTAGGCCGCTTTGACCTAAATGCGGCCTGGAGGACATAATTTCGCATAGACTTATCACAGGCGTAAAGAACAGTGACTGTTGTGCCTAATTTAACAGCTAGATTTTAAATACTAGAAGCATTTTCATACGCGATGCCGGTGGGAATCGAACACACTATGCTCATACCATGGCCTCTCCAACAAATTGCATCACAGGGAGAATATTTGCCGTAGTTAGCACGCTTGGCAAGCGGGTTGACAATCGCAGTTTTTTTTTATTCAACTGGTTTCAGGAAGATGCTGTTACCCGTCTTCTGGTTCAGTTTCTCTCTATCGTCTCTTACGGCATTCACGGAATGATATGGGGTAGTGGATACTTTTGTACCCCCACTTTGCTTATGTATTTCAAACATAAACATTTATACCGTGAGCTACCAAGCCTCTTATAATTTATAGAACCTAATTAGGAAAAACGAATGACTTGTAATATTAAGTCAATTATAACAAATGGGAAGCAGTCCGCAGCGATAGCTAGTCGTTAATCAACGTCAACGACCGAGTTCTTTCCGATCGGCTTTACTCACTGGCACAGCGTAGATATGTTGCATCTCTTTGCGTATTTAATCGCATCTATCACGGGAAGTGCTTTCAGGAATTGTTCGGACTAATTCCAGCCGCTCAATTACACCATCGCACATCGCGACTATACTCGCCATACCATACATACCATCTGGATGATTGGCGGTTTACCACACGGATTTAAAAGAAGTTTTCTTCCTCGCACAACTTCGTTGTGGAATCAACTACCACCAGAGATTTTTCCGGATCGATACGACTTAGGGACCTTCATGAAAAGAGCCTGCTCCTTTTTAAAAGGCCGGCAACGCATCTGTAATTCCCCTGGTGTTGCAGTTGTTTATGGGCGGCCGTAGTCACTTACCATCAGGTGAGCCGCATGCTCGTTTGCCCACTCTCCTATAAAAAATAACTTTATTGCCGTTAAATAATTGGTGTGTGTAGGCAGTTAAATAATAAAATATCAAAAACATTAAGAAATACTGTGAAAACGTTGTGTGTAGTTATTACTATAATTTATGCCAACTTCATCCAATCGGCGCCATTTTATATTGACGTTCTATTCATAAAAAAAAACCGTTTAAGCTTGACATAGTTAAATAAATTCCTTTTCTTTACCTTTTTTTATCATTCCAATACTACGATATTCTCCTGTACTATATAGAGGCATTTTATATACATCGTGTCCCAAAATTCCACGTTAAGCGAGCACCAGAGAGTGGACAAATTGATGACTACCCATGGAAAAGAGGAAAAAATCTGACTCTTTTTTTTAAAGTTATAATAACTTATTTAAAATACTTTAAAATTTGACACGCTGTTTAGTATTTTTATTTACTATTACTACAATGTTGCGAGTATCATTGTTACTTTTTTGTATTAGTAACCTAAGTAGAGCTGTATATCGCAGTTTCGAATGAAACGAAAATATCAAAAGTTTTAAGAAAAAAATAGAATTAAGTTCAATTTTTTCTTGCAAGTTTTAGAAAATTTTAACTTTCTGAGCTCATGCTATTGTTCATCTATAACTTTAGCTGTAATTGTAATTATTGTATTGTGTGTTGTTTTATTTGGTAGGGTACACCATTGACTTTAGATCAATAAATTAAAATGTATATACTATCGTACTATATTTTAAAATAAACACACTTGCGGCATATGATACCAAAAATTTAGTATTTAAAGTTTGTGTGTATGATAAATAAAAACTATTGCAATTAATACGAGTACCTTATTTTTTATTTTACCGTAAAGCCTTATTATCGAACAAAAAAAACATAACTTATGAGGTCTCAAAGATGTACATATGCGGGTCGTTAAACAGATTATTCATTGTATGCGTACCGTTGGCCAGCAAAACCCGAAACCGATCGAGCAAGCGACCCCGGGCCCCACGGACTCGAAGCAAGCAAGCGGTGTTCAGAGCGAAAGCAGCCGCGAGGTAACTAGGTGTCAACGGCGTGGCGGTACTTAACACCGGGGCAGCTTCTTAATAATACCTTGATAATAAATATTAAGTTCCGACGTGCATTCAGTACTGCTGTTTCATATGAGCTGGTGCTCCAAAATGTCACCTAATAGTGTTGGAGTCAGTGAAAAGACGTGCTTAAAGGCTTATTGGTAATCTTGATTTGGTTGAAACCAATCTTGCCAGCCTCCCGGTATACTATAAGATGCATTTCGGGGATCGGATACGTACTTTAACTCCTCCTTCCCATTTCCACCATCAGACAACCAGGACAGCAGCTATTCACCCCTTTCTAGTCGATATTACATGTATTCGAATCGTACGGTTTTCTCTATTTAAAAGATGAATGAGTGCTGCCATCTGCTTGGGATATTATAATTAATAAAATTATTCAAACTTAATCATCATCATCATCATCATCATCATCATCATTACAGCCCTTCACAAGTCCACTGCTGAACATAGGCCTCCCCCAAAGAATGCCACAAAGCACGGTCCTGAGCCACCTGCATCCATCGACTTCCTGCATGTCTTACCAGGTTATTCAAACTTAATAATATTACTTATATCAGGGTTTAAGAATTTGGAAATAACAATAATAACACATGTTCATGTATCTCCATTGAAAAAGTATCTATATTTAAATATCTGGGTATTTATCTGGACTCGAAACTCAACTGGCAATATCATATTAATACAGTATCAGCACGCATTCGCAAATTAGTTTGGGTTTTTAATCAATTACGACGGATTTCAGGTATAACTCTTTTAAAAACAGCATACTTTACCTTATGCCAATCTATACTCACTTATTGCAACCTGGTCTGGGGAGGAGCCTCTAAAAGAATGATTATACCACTAGTAGAGCTCAAAGATCGATCATGAAGGTAATGACCTATAAATCATTTCGGTTCCCTATAAACATCTCTACTCTGACTGTCAATTATTAACAGTTCAACTTTTTGTATTAAGTAGTATTCTCAAGCAACATAAATCTACTTTATTTGATCCAAAACTATATAAAATAAAACGAAGAGCTCATATGTCCGGTTTCTAAATTTAACACCGCTGTCTCTCATCATTTTCAATGTTTTCTTGGCCCACGTCTGTACAACAAATTACACAGAGAAGTGGACATTTTTCCACTGAATTATTACCCGTGTAAAAAAAAGGTACACGCCTGGTTATTGTCGCTAGATTACGATCAGACTGAAAATTTGTTGACGACAGTTAAATAAGCAAAATAAGAAAATTAAATACTGTAATTCTGATTTGTGTTACTTAATATATCCCATTAGACATACATATCTACACTTTCAAAACATGAAATAAAAACTCCTAACCACCTGCCAATCACGTTGACCTTCATACATAACTTTATACATTACCCATTGTTTTTGTCATATTTTGTACTATATAGATTTGAGTGTATTTTTCTATATTCTATTTGTTTCTGTGTTAATTATTAATGCTTAAGTTTGGTTATAAATGTATTATGTAACAATGACTACTATTACAATATGGAAGGTCTGGAACCCTGTAAGACAAGTTTACCTAGTACAGGGTTCACAGAGCATAGATTGTGTTATGTAATACCTACTCCTTAAATAAATAAATAAAATTAAATCCAAACCCAAGTATACCACTGCAAGACTTCAAGATACTGTAAACTCGTTCTGCGTAGATCGGACCAAAAATTTATATTCAAAAACTGAAGGTAGCCGGTCGGTAGCTATGACATCGGGACGTCAAACATCTCAGTTTCACCCCGTGACTATGGGTGCTGTACAGCATTCGAAATGTCGAGAATTCAAAAGTTAAATTAACCGCTCTAGAATCCCTAAATTTTAGTTTCATTTAAAATAATTATAACCTTGAAATTTTCATGCTTTAAGCGCGAAGCGCGGGGTTATTATGCATTACTGCCGCCTATAAATTGAAATATTGAACGGGACGGTTTACGACAGTGAAGTTCCTAGTTGAGTTTTCTAAGGATTAAAATCTAAACGTGGTAGAGCCATGCTGCAGCTATATTAGTAGTATAGTTGTAGCACGAATGGGTCGGCTCGACCGGAGGAGGACCACGCTCTCACAGAATACCAACGTCAAATAGCAGCTTAACACTACTGTGTTTCGTATGGTGAGTGTAGATAACCGGAGACACTTCTTACTGGAAAAGAGGCATTCCATCTTAGTCCTCACGGGTGAAAACGCATCTGCATTTTGATTCGCAAATGAGGATAAATGTAGATGTTTATGGGCCACAGCAACCACTTACCATCAGGTGGACTGTGTGCTCGTTTGTCACCCTATCCTATAAAAAAAAATTAAAGCTAATAAAAAAATCAAAGTGATAAGTTCAGTTTTTCGAAAGATATTTTGTTCACATTCATACCGATCAACTGACGTCCAAGTGAAATTATTTTTAATAATAATCTTAATCTTTGTTTTTAATAATAAATGAAATAAATAATCTTATAACTACGTCAGAAGTATTAATTGAGATCTCCTCTTACTGTTGGTGTAATTTTTATTATCTAAGGGCAATATAAAGCTGTTGGAAAGAATTTAAGTTGACTGGATCACGATTTTTTGACTTGGTGACAATAGAATACCTAATCTCCGCTTCGTATTCGATGTAAAAAGTTGAAAAAATAAAGTTACTGCCTATATACGTCCCACTGCTGGGCACAGGCCTCCCCTTATTTCTGAGAGAAGGAAATGTCCGCCGCGCTGCCCCAATGCGTGTTGGCAAACTTCACATGTCTTCGAAATATTTTTTTTCTTATTTCTCAAACACAGGTTTTTTCACGATGTTTTCCTTCAACGCCGAGCACGTGGCAAATCAGCACTTAAAATTGCAATTAACAATTTCATTGGTGCCAGCGGGGATCGAACCCGGGTTGCTCGCATACTTTGCAACTTACAGCGAGTGCTAAGCATTTGAGCTACCACGGCACTCTGAGCTACCTCGTTCGATGTATGCAAAAATGAATTTATTTCTTTTAAATAACAACTGTCATTTTAGTCCAACGGCATGGCGTTTATATTATATTTTGCATGGGAGTGTCAGTCAAGCCGCAGCTTTATTATGGCTGCAATAAAAAACATGGTCATATGGACCAGGGAAGGATCAGGCTCTCACAGACTAAATTATAATAAATTTATAAAAATTAATAATAATATTGAGGTAAAGAGTAAAATGTTTGGCTTCACTTACTCGTATATGGGGAAAAGTTAAAAATACTATTGTAGAGATAACTCTATGATGAGGAATGGAACAGAATAGAATAATTTTTTATTCAATATAGATCACATGTGTAATTAATCTTATTGAAAGTTATTTTTTACCTTATCACTGGTTCGAAAAAATACCTGTGTCTTGGGAAGAACCAGTCAGAAACCCAGCGGGACTTTTTTATAAGTTGTACAAACTATTTGAATTTTAGAAACAGCTTGCAAGTCGGTCATGAACATTGTCCCAAGAATGGATTACTGATTCTGTGGAGTCGAGAAACTGGTATCACTAGCTTATGTTTGTACCTAGTGTTTACAGAGTGTATATCACTTTTTTTTATTAAAATTGGCTTTGTTTTTGTGAACATACATTAAATTTTCGAGCAAAGTTAATTTATTTATTTCTTTAAACTTTTCTCTAACAAACTCTCGATTTTAGGTTGTAATTAGCTCTAATGGCCCTCTTCTGTAAAACAAAAATAGTTTCTAAATCAGCCGCGATTCCCCATAGCAAAATACCATAAGACATTATCCTATGGAAATAACTGCTAACTAATCTAGCTGTCTCGACACTAGTGAGACCTCTAATCTTTTTTACAGCATAAGCTGCAAAACTTAGTCTGGTAGCTCGTTTGGATATATGAGGGCCCCAGTGAAGCTTTGCGTCGAGAGTGACGCCAAGAAAAACAGTAGATACAACAGAGCTCAGTTCTTCCCCATTTAAAAACACATTGGTATTCAGATTTTTAACATTCGATGTTGTAAATTTAGTACACTTAATTTTATTTCCGTTTAAATGTATACACTAATTTTAATTTAGCATTATTCACTTCTTCACATTTAAATGGTTGACGTTTAAGTTTAAAAATCAAGGAAGTATCATCAGCAAATAATACTATATCATGATTATTCCATACAAGGGAAGGTAAGTCATTAATATATACTATAAATAGTAATGGGCCAAGAATTGAGCCTTGAGGGATACCCATTAGTACAGGTACAGGGGAAATGTTTAGCGAAGGTCGAAGTCTACGATCGAGTCGCGGCTGCAATTAGTATACATTTGGAATTAGCTTCTCAAAAGAAGAGAACCATTTCTGCTATGTTGAGATAGATGATGCATTATTAATTTCTGTAGTGAATTGTAGTATAATAGTAATAGTAATAATATCCTCATGGAATATTGATCACGGGGGCCAGTATCAATAGAAGTTAGTCATCTACATACAACTTTAACAACAACATTATAGTGCACTCTCATAGTTCGATGAAACAATATGATACGACCGGAATGAGATAGGAGTAGGGGAAACAGCTTTACGTGCTTTCAAAGGCACGAGTGTTTAATACAATTTGTGACTTTGGGTTGGTACTAAGAATTTTTTGACAGGAAACCCTGTAACTAAGTTTGACCTGGGGTTCGAACCCGAGACCACGTAATCAGTATTCGCCCTTACCACCACTAATCCAAGAGGCAATTAAAGATAATAAAGATAAGAGAAAAAAATAGGTTTCGGCATATAGTGAAAGATAACCTCTCTCCTCTCTTTATGCAGGATTTAAGTCGAATACGATAGTAAAACCACCACAAGCACACACTGCATTGGATCTCTGTTTTAAATTACTAAGCGTAAACTGAGAAATCAACAAATGTTTTTTAAAAAAATATTTTTCATTACAAATGCAGCGCGAGTCTACAGAATGGCGATAAAATAATATTTATGGGGAAAGCCAACGTACTGTTATCTGAAACACGTGCGCTCTAATATTTATGACATACCGCTAAATTATGGGCCCAGTTTTGTAAAAACATTTCATAAAGTCAATAATGCAAAATTATTGCGTTTCTGCTATACATATTTATAATCTCTAATGCTAACAACTTTAAATGCTTTAGGGTGTGGCGTGATTTTAATCATTTTTTTTAAAGATACTAAGGTGATAATTGCTACACTTCTGAGGGCTAAGGCGAATACATAGTTTCAAACATGAAGCAAATACAAAGAGGAGACGGCATAAGCAACTGTGCACTGTGATTCTAAGTAGGTCCTGACGTCATTATAGTGGGCGTGGCTTTAGTTAGTATACTGTCAGCATTCGTCCTGTGCGCTTATGTGGTGAAAATCGCAAATCGGTGTATTTTCGTAGTATTAAGAAGAAAAGGATGTGTTGTGTTTTATCGCGTAAAACTACTCAGATAGACGCTCTGATGCTATGGATGGCATCACATTTCATTTGTAAGTAATTGCTAATTTATTAAAATAGTTCTAGGAAAATCTCTTTACGTCGGCTTTCAAATATAATTAAATATATTCGACATTAAATGGCGACACTTCGTGGCATATGAACTAAAAATATAAAGGTACGTAGAGCTCAGTAATGGTAAAATAATCATACCAAGGTGCTGAAATTTGTTTTGCATCCAGACATAAAGAAGTTTTAATCGGCAAAATATTAATTTTATAATTTATAATCATTTTGTGAACAGGTTGCCGTCTTTTTATTCCCAACGTTGGGGATGCTGTGGAAATTATTTAATTCTTTTTAGTTATTCAATAAATTAACGAAATTTATTGTCTTCTTTTATATTTGCAAGCAGTTTGTTTTAAACTTTGCAGGCATTAAATATTAGGTGAGTCGTTTTGAGTACCTGGCTTATTTAAATTACTATATTATAATTATTGCTTCCTTTGGAAATATAAGGCGGAGGTGTAAGTACAGACAATGACAAGACATATGATGGGTTGCGATTAATCTATATGGTTATTGGTGTTATCATAACATAAAAGGTTAATTTTGTTGGATTTATACAAGTTTTTTAATTGTTCAAGCTATTTGCAGTATGTGCCATACAATTTGCTTCGGTTTTATGATGAATTGGAGATAGTATACATTTAGAATAACGAATAGTACTCGTAAGGTAACCCGGAATCAATGGGACAATCTCACAATATAAATTATAATTGTGCGATATTAATCTACGTAAATAAAATTGAAAACTATCGTTTGTTCAAATTCATAAATCTCCGAATTACTTTGAAATTTCGACACAATAGTGCATACAAACACGCGCGTGTTTTTTTTAATACTTTTCGAGTAACTTTTCGGGCCACAGCATTGCGTGAACGGCAGTATAAAATAAAGTAGTCCAGCAAAAAAAATCCCGTATGCTCACCTCACATACAGACCCGTATTAGCGCTCTTTGCATCGGTACATTTTGGAAAAATATAGCTTTTTCTCTTTTCTAGATTCATTTCATTAACTTTAATTATGCTTCTTCATCAGCGGCTTCAAATTCCGCCGCTTGACATGATCTTTCCCGTTGTAGACAGGAATTGCCATATTCGCCACGCTTGTCAATGGGATTGGCGATCGCAGTGGCCGATGTTGCTGGTTTGGATATTTTACGTATGGCGTAAATAACATGTTTTTACCACCACTTGTCGGAAGCCATGCATATTTCTGGCATTTCATATAATCCTTTACGATATCCTTGGGACGAAACAGGTGATAGATCATTATTTCGTCCACCACATGGCAAACCTATTTAATTTGCTGTAAAAAATATGATATACAATACAAACCTTGGGTGTCTAACTAATGAGCGTTATCGTTAATTAACATTATAAAACTAATTTTAGAGAATATATATAGATAGGTTTATTAAGGCAAGTATTAAGAGCTACTGCGGCAATCTGCAGAGAAGCCGCTAATGAGAGCTACATTAAAATGTTCATTATTTTTTAACTGACATCGTACGCGGGACATGACTTTAGACTTTTCAAAGTGAGTGCCTCATTCTGTTTTTGGCTCTTCTCCAACCATCATTAAACCCGCCACAATGGTTTTATTATAATAGGGTTGGGCGATGTTTTTAAGCGATTCTTTCATTTGTTCCTGATTATTTAAAAACTACAATTTATGAGGTTCTGCTTTATGAATGTTTGAATAAATTTCCATCGAGTTACAAAAACGAGGTTCTATATTCGACGCGTATGTTTTTCATATATTTTTGCCGAATTTTAAGAAAATATTTTACAAATTAAGGTGGAAAAACAGGGTATGAACTTTTTAATGTGATAATTTAAATGACATTCTAGTTGTTACCTTGTGACTGTGTCTTTACTTGTGACATTCCTAAAAACACTAAACGGTAAAACAATTAAACCTTAAAAAAATCAAAAATTAACTTCAAAAACAAAAAAGAATAAATAATCTCCACATAATAGCATAGCTTCCGAAGGCGCGTCTTTAATTTTTCCATACACTGTCTTTCCATCGATAAAACAAACATTTTAAAAGTCACTCAGTGGCGTAGCATCAGTATTCAGTAGCTGTCGGCCGAGACTATCAGATACAAAATATAAACTCCAAAAGAAAAAGATCCAAATATCCAAAAATACCCCTCTCCTTTTCAAAAATATCAAAAATTATGAAATACTGTGGAATATTTTTACTGATTTCATATTTTTTATTATTATATTTATATATTACTTAAACATGAATATAATAATATAATGTTGTTTTTATACTTATTGCCCTTGGCAAGTGTGTATCTCTACGCAAATTTTCTTTATTATAAATGTTACTAATAGTGAAATTGGGAGCTATATTTCTTTGCCTAAATATTCCCCCTAAAATATGCCGCTCAGGGCCATAGCCTTCCTGCTATGATAACCTACTAAGTTGCTGTTGTTGTTGCCCAACCTTAATCACGACAATATCTTTTAGAAAATGTGAAAAATCATGAACTTTGAGTAATAGAGTAGGGAGATGGCGTAAAATTGAAAGGAAGGAAAATTTCTGATCCAATTGAATGTTGTAAACAGTTAAATAATTTAATTAGTGAGGTGATAAACCGCAACACCATTCAGTCATAAAGAATAACTGGTAATAGATCGATTTTTTATTAATTAAAATATCGTCTTTGTAGGCAAACCGAAATTGGTGACTAAGAACAACGAGTATATATAATAGTTAAACGGAAAATGAGACTTTGTAGAAGCAACTTCAGTCTACCATCTGGTTATTTTAGAGCATATAAATCCAATCGAAAATCAGCAAAGATCGTCATATTTACTATAATATTATTCTAGGTACAAACATCATTCTAAAGTTGAAATAGCATTGACAATGTTCCAAGGGTTAAAGATTAAACTTACACATTGGCATGGATCCAAATATCCTCTGGCTGCCAACTCGCAAAGCGTAGCAACGTAGCAACTATGGCAAACAATTCGGCAATGGACTTTTGATAGGCTGCAATACCAAGACCTCTAAAAATAACATTTTATGACACAAATTACAGGAGTACTATACTATTTTTTGCTAGAAGAAAAAGGTAAGAGAATGTGGTACTTTTTACATCACACCGCATAATGGTAAGTGGTTGATGTGGCCAATAGACACCTATTATACATTTATCTTCAGTTAGGAATCAAATGCAGACGCATTCTCACACCTAAGGAATAAGATAGAATGTCTCGTTGCTACTACTATTAGTCAAACAGACAACAGGCTGATTCTTGTGTTTTAATTTGTTAATTTTAGCAGAAAAACCAAATATTTATGTTATTAGTAAGCAACATCCTCTTCACTAGTTATCTGAGTAGGATAGACTTATTGGTTAACGAGTGTGTACACAACCACAGGTACTCTATTCCCTCACTCTCATAGTTTTTTTTTTCATAGGATAAGGGTGACATGCGAGTACCCAGTTGACGTGATGGTAAGTGGTTGCTGTGGTCCATAGACATTTACATATCTATCTTTGTTTGCGAATCAAAATGTAGATGCGTTGTCAGCCGTGACGACTAAGATGGAATGTCTCTTTTCCAGTTAAAAGGGTCTCTGGTTCTCTACACTCACCATATAAAACACAGCAGCACTAAGCTGCTATTTTTTCATTCATGTTACAACTATACAATTAATATAGCTGCAGCATGGCTCTACCACGTAAATGCCAATCCGACACAACAGGAGAGAGATCCCGTACACCTGCTTTCCAAGGTACGGGGGTTAAAAAACCCCCGAACCTTGGAAACTTTTTTGTGATAACTACGTAAGGATTAAAAGTTGCCTAGTAAATCTGATAAAACCAGTCACATATTATCACACACACACACACACACACACACACACACACACACACACACACACACATATATATATATATATATATATATATATATATATATACACACATATATATATATATATATATATATATATATATATATATCTTTATATATAAAAATTACGTGTCACGTTGTTTGTCCGCGATGGACTTCTAAACTACTGAACTGATTTCAATGAAATTTTTGGTCAATGTGCAGTTTGGTCCAACTTAAAAGATAGGATAGCTTACATCTCACTTTATTGTCGCAATACAATATTATTTTATTACAAATTATTTGTATATTATTTGACAGTCACAATTATCTGTTAGCTCCAAACGATTCTGTCAGATGACGATATCTGTTGGCTAGATTGAGTAAATATTCAATAGATGGCGCTATGTTAAAAATACAAACGTTTAATATAAGCTACAATTTAGTAGTATAACTACCACGTGTTGCTGTAAGTATTCAACAGATGGAACCGATTTTAATGAAATTTTGCAGACTGTGTGCAGTTTGGTCCAACTTGAGAGATAGGATAGTTTTTATCATGATAAGTGACCCTCAATTTTTTATTGCTAATTTCAGGAGTTTTTTGGGAAAGCAAATGGTCGTTCGGAAGGGGCAGAACAACGTCTGCCTGGTCAGCTAGTATATGTATATAAATTACGTGTCACATTGTTTGCCCGCGATGAACTCCCTAAACTACTGAACTGATTTCAAAGAAGTTTTCTACACTGTGTGCAGTATGGTCTAACTTGAGAGATAGGATAGTTTTTATCCCGATAAGTGGCCTTCAATATTTTTTACTGCGAATTTAAGGATTTTTTATAGGAAGAGTCGTCGGAAAGGGCAGAACAAATAAATAAATAAATATATATATATATATATATATATATATATATATATATATATATATATATATATATATATATATATATATATATATATTTAGCTTAGTCTTTATCAAAGAAGGAAACATCAAGGCCAATTACATTAGTTCCTCAGCTTGCGTGCATATAGATTATTAACGTCATTTCTTTCATAATAATTCTTGTTTTATATAACCATAGATTTCCGAACTTGTAATAGTTTAACGTGGTATAAGGTTGCTCGCTGTATAAGGGTGCTGAGCCGAACATGTACACGCAACCCCGAAATTTACCATTTAATTGGGCTCCTTATCCCATTATATTACACTTGATGACCGCATTTGTGTATAGTTTTTGTAACGGACAAATTATTTCGCTATTTGTGTTGTGCGTTAAATTTAAATTATACGTCGTAGTAATTTATTAATGTTGGTGTTGTTTATACAGCCAATCATTGGATTCGACAAATGCCCGATCTTTTAGTCGGAATCATGTAAGTTTTGTGGGAGTTTAAATTTAATGGTTTACGTCCATTCAATGTAGAATAGTCTATAAAAGTCCGCTGTTGAATATATTCTTGACTTAAGATGGATTATTTTCGTGACTCTCATTGAAAACTGTTTTTATGACGTAAATTAATTTATTAAATTCTGCCATGACGGTGATGAAAAAAACCTATCCAATTGCAGAGAGGTGTAAGACAGGGTGATGTTATATCCCCGAAACTCTTCACCGCTGCATTGGAAGACGTTTTCAAGCTTCTGGACTGGAAAGGATACGGAATTAACATCAATGGCGAGTACATCACTCACCTTCGATTTGCCGACGATATAGTCCTCATGGCAGAATCGCTGGAGGAGCTAAGCACTATGCTCAATGACCTCAATAGTGTCTCCCAACGGATAGGTCTTAAGATGAACATGGACAAAACAAAGATTATGTTTAATGTCCATGTCACACCTATGCCGGTAGTTGTTGGGAGCACTAAGCTCGAAGTTGTTGACGAGTATGTTTACCTGGGACAAATAGTCCGACTAGGTAAGTCCAACTTCGACCGAGAGGTCAATCGACGGATTCAACTCGGCTGGGCAGCGTTCGGGAAGCTACGACACATCTTCTCGTCAGAAATACCTCAAAACCTTAAAACAAAATTGTACAACCAGTGCGTGTTGCCAGTGATGACTTACGGAACTGAGACGTGGTCCTTCACTGCTGGCCGTATGAGGAAGCTCAAGGTCGCTCAGCGAGCTATGGAGAGGGCTATGCTCGGAGTTTCTCTGCGTGATAAACTTAGGAATAAGGATATCCGCAGTAGAACCAGAGTAACCGACATAGCCCAACGGATTAGTAAGCTGAAGTGGCAGTGGGCCGGCCATATAGCTCGAAGAACCGACAACCGATGGGGAAGAAAGGTTCTCGAGTGGCAGCCTCGTACCGGTAGGCGAAGTGTAGGGCGTCCCCCCACAAGATGGAGTGACGACCTGGTAAGACATGCAGGAAGTCGATGGATGCAGGTGGCTCGGGACCGTGCTTTGTGGCATTCCTTGGGGGAGGCCTATGTTCAGCAGTGGACTTGTGAAGGGCTGTAATGATGATGATGCCATGACGGTCATCTCAAGCGAATTATTGTTATTTGAAATTTTAAATTGATAAATGAAATAGAATTTGTAAGATTGACATTATACTAGTTTGACATTATGCATTATGACACGACCATGCCTGTATATTTTTTCTTTTATTCTCTTTTTAAATCATAAATTTATTGACATTATACTGTTTTATTAAATTTTGATATGAAACGTTATTGTAATTTTGTGATTTTGTAATTTTGTAGTTTTAATTATTCAATTATTGCATGTCGACTTAATATTTGCATACTGATAAATCGGTAAAAACATGCATGTTCACACTATATTATAAGACCTCAAAATGTACCATGTTTTATGCAAATAATTTTTTTTAATTATTATTATAATAAATAATAATAATAATTATTATTATTTATTATAATCCGTCATATTCAGTAATTATTATCCAGACTCAGTTCATAGAGATATAATAATAATAATATTAATTTAAAAAAACTTAAGACTAGTGTTAGTATTTAACTTCTTTTTCTTTATATTCTTAAATTAACAAATTAACCATCCGGCGTACATTACATATATCTTAATTATTTAATTTTATATGTAGACTTAACCAGTGCCTCATAATGGCCGAGTCCCATCTATCAGCAAGTGTGCTTAGGATGCTGTTGGTAGAGTTATGCAGACGACTCAGTAACGAAGCAGACCTTTTATGAATAACGGCATGAAAGCCATCCGTGTGTGCCTCAGCGAACATGGCAGAGGCACTACAATAACGCGACATTCCCAACGGCACAGATTATGCCATAGTTTTTTTTATAGTCTAAGGGTGACAAACGAGCACACAGTCCACCTGATGGTAAGTGGTTACTGCGGCCCATAGACATCTACATCTATCCTCTATTATAAATCAAGATGCAGATGCGAGGTCACCCGTGAGGACTAAGATGGAATGCCTCATTTCCAGTAAAAAGGGCCTCCGGCCACCGGTACTCACCAAGCAAAATCCCAGAGGTAAACCTCTACTTCACGCTGGTATTCTGTGAGGTCGTGGTACCACCCCGGTTCGAGCCGGCCCATCCGTGCGACAGCAAAAGCTGCCGCGTGACTCTACCACTGTTAAGTTGTCACGCTTAAGATGTGGGTTGGCAAGCGCAGTGGTTTATAATTTTAAGTTGTTATCAGGAAGATGCTGCTGCCATCTCCTGATTTCCCTCTGTCGCCTCTTACGACACCCATGGGACAATATAGGGCAGTGGATATTCTTACACCGCTATTACACGTTTTATGGTTTACATACATTTCTATTAATATTTAATAATATAATTGCAATTGAAACAAAAATTGAGCACCATTAAGCAGACTTTAGTTAAGTAACTAATGAAGTGTGGCTTATGATATTTTCTAAAAATGGCGATTACAATATAATATAATATTCTTTATTGACACCAAGGAAATGTGTTTCTTATGGTGAGTTTAGAGAACCGGAGTCATTCTTTACTCGAAACATGGAATCCCATCTCACAACACATTCTGCGTTATCGAGTATTAATGTAGATGCCTATGGATCAGAAGATCCACTTATGATCAGGTGGGCTGTGTGCTCATTTGTCATACTTATTGTATAAAAAATATGTAACGAATCAAATTAAAAAAAAACGTAAAAAATTAGACGTATTAATAACTTCCTATTTTTTTAAAATAATAAGACTGTATACCTAAGTTCTATTGAATCCTTTTATTAAAATCATTTTGTTAGCTCTTGGAAAAAATTGGTGTATGACAATAATTAAAAATGTTATACAACCGATTTTAATACAAATTATTAATGATAACTCAAAAACTATTGATCAGACATTGATTTATATGGGAATCATCGAAATCGCTTCATCTTGAAAAAAGGTTTGAAGTAACACATAAAAAATATAAAAAAAATATACAGTCGAATTGAGTACCTAGTATGAGAAAAGTCAGTAGAAAACACGCCTTTTATTTCCCTTTATATTTATATATTTCATTATGTTTATCTTTCTTTGATCATACGCCTTCCGGTCGCTTGCAGTATAACCACGACGGGCGCTTATTCACGCTGGTATTGTGTGTTGTATATTTCAAAACCTCCAAACATTCCATCCAGTTTAAATGTAGATGTCTTCAAGGTAAGAGCGGATATGCTTTAAATCAACCAGGTCTAGTGCTGGTTAAGGAGGGACCTTTACCATCTTCGACTTAACCAAGGTTTAGTGCTAGTTTATAATGGTTAAAACAAATTAAGTTGTGTACTTACCCAACAGTAACATCAAAAATGTTGCTCCCCACGGAGCTTGAGACGGCCATATCGCCGAAGCCCTTTCTGGCAACGATGACTGACGTGATGAGGTCGGGCACCGACGTCCCGGCAGCCAGCAGCGTCAGCCCCATCACCTCGGGCGGTATCTGCGCCGTCGCACCGGCCACATTCGCCCACCACACCATAAGGTACGAGAAAAACGCTATCCAAACTATAGACCCTATAAATGTTATAGGGAACAGATTTTTCCCTGTGAAAGAAAAATACATTTGTTATTTTATAAATAAAGATGTAACTAGTCGTGTGGTTGCAGGCTAATGACGGGTTTCTATCTTTTAAAACGCTTTGATTTCTTTTACAGGCCGTTATGTAGTAAACGATGTGCATAAAAATCTTTTTTTCTACCGACTTCAAACAGGAGGAGGTACTCAATTCGACTGTATGTTTTTTTATGTTTGGTTACCTCATAACTTTTTACTGGGTGAACCGATTTCGATGATTCTTTTATTTTAAAGTTGTGTGCTTCACATAGGGTTACCAGATGAAAAAATTAAACGCCCGGAGAAGAGGCCTGATTTCCATTTATAAATCCTGAATTTTTTTACAGTTTGAGAAGAAAACCTTCACATATTAAGTACGATAAAACTGTCTAAGTAACTACTTGGATAAATAAGGTTTGATTTTAATTGTGTAATTATTACCAAAGGAAGATTATTTTTAGTCTGTTTAACTTTTTATTAAAGAGATCTTTTAAATATAAGCTCTATTATATTGAAAGTTCTAAAAATCCTGAGATTTCATGAGATTTGCAAAATCCAGCCGCAATCCCGAGAAGACTAAAAATCCTGAAATCTCAGGACAAATCTTGAGATATGGGTTACCATGATATGCTAACCCTAGCTCCACATGTAAATTTGATGCCATTAAAACATAACTTGTAAAAAACCAAGTCTAGCAACTCAGTTCTCGTACCGTAAAAAGTTATGAGATCCATGTAATACTAAGTCGGTTAATTTATTCAGTCCCTACTTAAAGGTCCTTCTGTCTTAAGTTATTACGTAATTAGTTATCCTAACATCTTATATTGATCACATCAATACTAAAAATCTTTTGTATTTTAAATAAATAGATTGACTTGGCCATCGAACGAAAACACAATGTATCTCTCAAGTAATACATACTATATTAAATTAGATTGTTTAGTATTGCCAAGTCAATTTTTGGCGAATTTTTGTTGCGAATGGAATTAACTAGCGTGAAGAAAATTTATTGGTTTTGTGCGCGCTTAATCTACGTCACAGATTCCACCCTTTCTACGCAAAAACCCGCAGTATTTAATTTAAAAATCTAAATACCCTTAGATTTGAAAAAATCCGACCGCAATCCCGACAAGAGCCCAATAGTACTGACCTGTCAGGACAAATCCTGACATATGGTATCTCTAATTACAAGTCACTGCTGTTTATAGGCGCAACCAATGGAATACGACAAATCACGATTCTGAGCCAACTGTCATATATAATCCATCGAATCCTTGCACCTTTAACCAGGTATCCACCTAATGGGTGCCCTACACTTCGCTTAACGGTACGAGGCTGCCACTCGAGACAATAACTTGCCCATCGGAAAAGCATAATATACTCAGTACATAATACTTAATAAAAGTGGTGTTTGTTTATTTGGTAATTTTGAAATGTTGCAAGTACTACCTCTTTTCCTATAAGTAATTGTAACAAAAAAATCATAAATAAATTGAATTGAATCTCATTGGGATCCTGCAGGAGTCAACCCTATTCTACGATTGGTCCAACTCTAACAGAAAGGGCTTATCTATACTAATATTATAAATAGATAAAGTGTGTGAGTTTTTAGGAAGTAATCTCTAGAACTACTGAACCGATTTAAAACATTCTTTCAACTGTAGAAAGCTACATTATTCCTGAGTGACATAGGCTATATTTGATTGTGATTAATAATAACAATATTTGTCAATCAATTCCGAAAATAAATCCTAAACACTCAGTACTAAGAACCACACAAGATAATTTCATCACAAGTAAAAATGTTGACGCCCAACAAAGTGGGCACGGGTCAGCTAGTTTTATATAAAAGAAGGCACTGGAATGTTATAAATTTAAATTAATGCAGCGACGGACACTAATTTTTCTCTTGGTAGACACTTAGCAAGACCAGCAAATTGCAGCAATCTAAAATTATAGCCTATCTTACTAAAACAATTTATCACTTTTAATATTTAACACAAGGTTCAAATGTTAATAAGAATTTTTCTTATTTCTTTAATAAAACGTTACCCTCGATACTAGAAATTGTCAAATTGTTGGAACATATATTTGTAGGCCGTACAAATATTAGTTCCACGTGGGATTTGATACCGCGGCCCTTGACCCAGGCTTTGCTCCTCAATGCTGAGCTATTGCGCCATAGAGCCCCTAAATTCGTCAAAAGGTTAAAAATATTCATCTATTTTAAAAATATTGATATCATTAGAAAGAATGTACATGCGTCCTACTGCTGAGATAAGCATGTTATTTTAGCAATTATGTTGTTAATAGTCAAATGGAGTGTTCATTTGTAATTGAATTTTAGATTTAAGGTCTACGTAACAAGAGGTAAATTTAAAAATGTTGTACAACCGACTTCAATATAAATAATATGAGAACATTATCAATGTAGTCAAAGTCAATTAAATACGCATTATTAAGGATAACTCAAAAACTACTGATCAATCTTGATTAAATTTATATGAGAACACATTAGAAGCACCAGTTTTCAAATAAAAAAAAAACAATCATCATCATCGCGCATAAAAAAATACAGTCGACAAGAGTACCTCCTCCTTTTCTTGAAGTCGGTTAAATATATTGCAGATATGTAACATGTTTTGTTGGTATCTCAAACAAATAAATAAATAGATAAACTAAATCATAACATTTTATATTACAATAGTGTTTTAAAATGCAAAGTACGAAAGTTCAAAGTTAAAAGAACATCTTCCAGATTTATTGTTATGATCATAGCATTGAAGATGAGTAGTGGTCAAGTGAGATGAGAAGGGATTTACTAGAATTCCAACAGCAATAAAATCGCGTTCACTTGGCCCCGACGGGGAACAATTCTAGGAGATTAGTATTAAGTTTTTATTTGCCCTTCCTGGCGAAACAAAAATCACAAATAATTTTGACCGTTTATTTTATTGCAATGTCTCCCTTCATCTCTGAAATAGAAGTTTTCTTTTAGTGATTTCTTATCTACAACTTGAAAAAACGAAATTATGGATATTATTATAGAAAAAGAGTGACAAGCGAGCACGCAGTCTACGTGATAGTAAGTGAATATTGAGGCCCACAGATATCTTCATCTATGCCTGTTTATGTATTAAATGCAATTTGTGTTAAATGTTAAAAGGCAAAAATTATCATCATCATTATCATCATTAAAGCCCTTCATAAGTCCACTGCTGAACATAGGCGTCCCCCAATGCCACAAAGCACAGTCCTGAGCCACCTGCATCCATCGACTTCCTGCATGTCTTACCAGGTCGTCACGCCATCTAGTAGGGGACGCCCTACACTTCATCCGCCGGTACGAGGCTGCCATTCGAGAACCTTTTATCCACATCAGTTGTCGGTTTTTCGAGCTATATGCCCGCTACTAATCTATGTCGGTTAATCTGGTTCTACTGCGGATATACTCATTTCTAAGTTTATCACGCAGAGAAACCCCGGGCATATCCCTCTCCACAGCTCGCTGAGCGACCTTGAGCGTCCTTATACGGCCAGCAGTGAAGGGCCACGTTCCAGTTCCATAGGTCATCACTGGCAACATGCACTGGTTATACAGACTAATTTTTAGTTTTGCGGTATAACTGACGAGAAGCTATGCCGTAATTTCCCGAACGCTGCCCAGCCGAGTTGAATCGTCTATTAGCGTCTATTAGCCTCTCGGTCGAAGTTGGACTTACCTAGTGGAACTATTTGTCTCAGGTAAACATACTCGTCAACAACTTCGAGATTAGTGTCCCTAACAACTACCGGCATAGGTGTGACACGGACGTTACACATGACTTTTGTTTTGTCCATGTTCATCTTAAGACCTATCCTTTGGGAGACACTATTGAGGTCATTGAGTGTAGTGCTTAGGTCCTCTAGCGATTCTGCCATAAGGACTATATCGTCAGCAAATCGAAGGTGAGTGATGTACTCGCCATTGACGTTAATACCGTATCCTTTCCAGTCCGGTAACTTCAAAACGTCTTTCAATGCAACGGTGAAGAGTTTCGGGGAAATAACGTCACCCTGTCTTACACCTCTCTGCAGTTGGATAGGTTTCGTACTCTGGTTCTGTACTTGGATAGCCATTGTAGCCCTACTGTACAAACACTTCAGCACTTCGATATACCGACAGTCAACTTGGCACTGCTGAATGAACTGCAGCATCGCCTAAATTTCGACGGAATCAAAGGCTTCCTCATAGTCCAAATACGCCAGACATAGTGGCAAATTGTACTCTTCGGACTTCTGTGCAATTTATATTTTTCAAGCTTTTCGGAAAAAAAAATATTTTATCCGAAAAGTTTGAAATGAAAAATTTATAAAAAGAATGGTTTTCTTTGATTGTCATAGATCTAAATGACGTCATATTAACAGGTCTCTAATAAGTACCATTTTTACGTGGTAGAGCTATGCTGCATTTATATTAGTAGTATAGTTGTAGCACGAATGGGTCGGCTCGACCGGGAAAGAACCACGCAGTCACAGAATACAAGCGTAAAATAGCAGCTTAACGCTGCTGTGTTTCGTATGGTGAGTGTAGAGAACCGGAGACCCTTTTTACTGGAAAAAAGGCATTTCATCTTAGTCCTCACGTGTGACAATGCATCTACATTTTGATTCGCAAATGAGGATAAATGTAGATGTCTATGGGCCACAGCAACCACTTACCATCAGGTGTACTGTGTACTCGTTTGTCATCCTATCGTGTAAAAAAGATACCTCTCGGCGTCCTTGTGTCCGGGAGGGTCATCCAGAGTGGGAAGACAATTGGCGCGACCAACAGGTACGTAAGCCGCTTGCGGAAGCCGGAGGGCCACGACATGTCCAACGGCGTCGTGTCATCCTCGAGGTCTCCTATCTGTAACATAAAGGATTTTTGCATATTTAATAATAATACTATATATATATATATATATATATATATATATATATATATATATATATATATATATATATATATATATATATATATATATATATATAATAAACGCGTTTGCCGATCACGGGTTCGAATCCCGGGTCGAGCCAAAATCAGCTATTTGGGTTTTATGTTCAGAAATGTTCAGTAGCATCCCGGAGTCATGAAGTTGGCGGTATTTCATCCCCAGTGCGTCGGAGAGCACGTAAAGCAGTTGGTCTTGCGCCTGGACTCTCTCCGTTCGTGTCGAATTATCGTCCCAACGCACTATGCACTTGTGCTTGCGCATCCACTCGGGCACTATAATCCTGTTCTGCGTAGATGGCCAATCTCCGTTGAGACTGGGTGGCGTGACCGAAATTTGGTCTGGAGGACGTTATTATTGATAGGGGGGTTTAGCTATTTTTGTCACGCTTGTCGACTTGTGCGACAATTTTTTTAGAAATAATTAATAGAATCAGGCGTTACTTTGCGGAAATCCATTATAATGGGGTAGTTATAAATTAATTTACTTAATTCCGCGTAATGAAAGAATATGATGTGTTCTGCCCAGTTTTAAGGGGACCTCCCACCTTCCCTTAATCGCGCGCACTATACCCGTCGCCGTCAATCCCAGCACTAACATCCCCAGCACCACCACACTAGGCACGACACACCACTCTCGTAAATACGACACGTGTTTTGCCTCTACACGAGGCATCCTCAGGTGAAGTAGACTCTGCGGAGGTTTAATCGCCAGCCTCCGCAGAGTCTACTATAACCCCATTTTAGAAATGTTTGCTGTAAAAATTAAGTAACTGCCTACACCCACAGCCGAGTACAGGTCGCATCCCATTTCTGAGAGGATTTAGTGCAAGGTAGTGACCGCCGCGCTGTCTCGGTTAGTGTTGGCGAACTTCACGTCTTCTAAATATATTTTTTTAATTTCTCAGCAGGTTTCAGCATGCAGGTTTTTACACGATGGTTACCTTCACTGTCGAGCACGTAGTAAATCAGTTTAAAATTATGTGTCGGCGGGTATTACAGTAAACGCTTAGCCCTTGATCCATCACGACTCCTTAGTTTGTAAATTTTATTAACTGGAAATTCTTTTAAAGAAAGTTTTTTTTATAGAATGGGGGTGACAAACGTGAACACAGTCCACCTGGTAAGTGGATGCTGTGGCAGATGCGTGGGTGGAAGAAGTCTATAATTTGCAATTTTTTTCCATTATGAATCAAACTGCAGATGCATTGTCACCTCTGATAACCAACATGGAATGCCTCTTTTCCAGTAAAAAGGGTTTCAGTTTCTCTACACTCACCATACGAAACACAGGAGCATTAAGCTGCTATTTTACGCTTGTGTTCTGTGAGAGAGTGGCGGTGACGAATGGCCGACCCAGGAAGTCCCGGGTCGAACCGACCCATTCGTCACGCGTCGTGCTACAACCATTATATAGCTGCAGTATGGCACTATGACGTATTAGACTTTTTTAATTTATTTTCAGGCCAGGCCTGTTTAGCTCATAGTGTTTTTATTTTGTAATTTATTTTAGTGGAGATGGATTACAAATTTATAGTTATTGTTGTTTTTAATACTAGTAAGACTAGTTTATTTTTAATAACATGAATTAAAATTATAACTGTAAAGCATGTAAATGAGGGCATCCACGACTTTTTCTGCCAGCAGGGCGACGCCACTAGAAAGTGAGGTATATATTTGACAGATGTCATAGCGGGGAAGTGAATTTTTCCGAAAATAAAAAGTTATTGTTTCTGTTTTAATATTAACTATATTTTATATTAATAACGTAGAGAAATTAAAAAAATGTGTAAAAAATTAAAGAGCAAGCCACTGACGCATTGTTTTGTGTATTAATATAATACTCTACAAACTGAAAAACCTTTATTAAAAAAAACAACTTTAAAAAAAAACAACAATTAAATTACATTGTGTAACAAAAAACTTTACCTCAGTGTCAACTAGCGACATCTGGTGAGCAGAAAATTATTAGCCCTCATTGGTTGGGTATTTAAATAGATTTATTAAATATACACGGGTGTATTTACCCTATTTGTACCCTAAACTTAACCATTAAAATAGTAAAATTTGAGTTAAAAAAAAAACAAAACGAAACGTATACATCATAGGCTGTAATCAGTTATGCTAATAGCACCGTACATAATCTAAAATAATAAAAGAAGTTCCGGCATAGTCATGAAATCATTGTATTGTTATCGGATAATTTATACGTTCGGAAGTGGGCAAAACTAAATGAAATAATAATTATAATGAAAAATTGCTAATTAAAAATAAACCATCATCATCTCATCGTCATAATCATTACTGCTCTTTAAAAGTGCTAAACATAGGTTTCATCAAATGAATGCTACAAAACACGACAATCAGCCATCCATCGACTTTCAGCAATACTGTTTAACTCGTTACTATATTATTGATTTATTTATTTAAATTTTCATGCACAAATTGTACACATGGCGGACTTAATGCCTTAGGGTATTCTCTCCCGGTCAACCAAACTAAAGAGTTTAACCAGGCTAAACAGAGATAGACAAACAAGAAGCGATGCAGCGGTAATCAAAATAGAAAAGCTTCAAAAGAGATATATTATATATATATATATATGTACACATACATATACACACACATACATACATACATACATACACATTATCTATGGTGGTAGACCGTACTCTCCGTTATACAGGGTTATTTTTCATAGAGTAAACAAAACTTAAGTTCAAATATACAAATAATGATATACCGTTATTATATTTTTCGAAAAAACGAGTAAATAAGTATTCTACTTTTATCTGAAATTATCCCAATTATGTGATTTATGAGCAACAACGTTTTTGTCTACCGATCGACCCTTACGAATGTTTGCGTGCGCAGTAAAATCTGTTAAAATAATGCATTACCACGCTTTATGAATTTAAAAGATAAAAAGTAAACAATATTTAAGATTTCTTGTAATCAATTTTTCTTCACCATTTGCCTATATTACTTATTCTGAACCTTCTGTGTAAATTTGGCCGGTTATTGCAAAATAACCGTGTATAACTGACACACGAGAACGTTTCTTCCTCATCGGTAGTCAAGTTTTCGAGCTATATGGCCGACCCATCCATTAATTAATTTATTACAGTTCAAAGTGCACTGCTGAATAAAGATTTTACCATAAACAGCCTTATTAGCGGGATATTTGCCATAGTTGCTACCCTTGGCAGGCAGGTTGGCAACCGCTTTTTTTTGATTCTCTAGTTCCTATCAGAAAGAGGCTTCTGTCCGTTTCATATTGTAATGTATATATTGTAACCCATTTTATTTTATTTCTACCATACTATTTAATTTGTTAAATACGCTGCTTCCAGGACATTTTTCAGATGCTTACTCCTCTATAATTTGTAGGCTTTTCTGCGTAGAAGTCTATTTGGGTAGGCGTTGCCTATTTTCGTAGCCACGTAGCCGTGTAGCGATGTACCTACTGATGTGTTTTAATTTAAAGTGGAAGGGAGCCAGTTTAACTGCACGCTGATAACCTACAAAACAGGTGGTCTCGAGATACTGTCGAGGTATATCAATTTTTTTTAGAGGATAAGGTGACAAACGAGCACACAGTCCACCTGATGGTAAGTGGTTGCCGTGGCCCATAGACATCTACATTTATCCTCGTTTGTGAATCAAAATGCAAATGCGTTGTCGCCCGTGAGGACTAAGACGAAATGCCCCTTTTCGAGTAAAAGGGGGCCCCGGTTCTCTTCACTCACCGTACGAAACACAGTAGGATTAAGCTGCTATTTTACGCTAATATTATTGTGAGAACGTGGTCTTTCCCGGTCGAGCCGACCCATTCGTACAACAACTATACTACTAATATATCTGCAGCATGGCTCTACCACGTATAAAAATTTTTTTCATGAAAATTTCTCCTGAAAATTTTTATTATATTTTCAGGTTTTAATCTGCTTCAGTTGCAATATTCGTTTCCTCGGCCTGGGGAAGAAAGGGCGAATTTAATTCTGCTGATTTTATCATTTATAAGAACTTACAGTTTTACATATAAGATGATGTTGAATTGAGTTAATACTTTTGAAATATACTTCTGGCCTGCTTGTCTGCCTCAACGGCGTCTCGACTTTGAAGGGGCATCGTGTTATGTGAGGTGACTATTACTGCGACCGCTAATACACCTGCGTGGTTAGGCAAGATCACTTTCTACGATCGTTAGCGCTACAGAAACTATAAAAAATAATGGGAATAACATATAAAAATTTTGGGTCACGTGATTTAGTTTTGATTTCATTTATTTTTATAGTGTCTTAAAGCGTTAACGATCGTAGAATGTATGTCACCTTGGCTTACCCCGCTGATGAGCATGGTAAATACGCATCCTGTCTTCTAATGGAGATCAATTGATCCATACGCTACAAACCATCCATTCTGTGGCATCATGGGGATTAATAATAATAATAATAATTTAACTACCTTTTCTATATGGATGATCTCAAGTTATTCGCCTCCAGTCGCTCACATCTTGTGGAATTGCTAAACATCACTTGTGATTTTAGCAATTCTATTGGAATGAGTCTGGGGACGGATAAGTGTGCGGTTCTCCATGTCGAAAGAGGTGGGGTTGCTAACTCTGAAGGCATAGACTTATCTATGCCCATCAAAATAAGAACCCTATCCGAGGCTGAAACATACCGATACTTGGGTATGTCACAGAACATAGGTATCGATGAGGCGGACATGAAACAATCAGTATGCGATGTGTTTTATGCACGCTTGAAAAGAATGCTCAACAGTCTTTTGTCGGGCGTGAATAAGACACACGCATATAACAGTTGCGTTATGTCTGTCCTCATATATACCTTCGGCATGCTCAGGTGGACTCAGATCGAACTGAACGCTCTGGAGAGAAAAGTCCGCACTGTTATGACGTCCCATAAGATACATCACCCGAGATCGTCAGTAATAAGGCTGTACTTGCCACGGAAACATGGTGGGCGCTGCTTTTTAAGAGCTCTTACCATGCATAATCGCTAAGTGTGCAGCCTCCGTAATTAATTTCTGGCGAGATCAGATAATCCATTCTACAGGGACGTCATTTCGTGTGATAAAGGGCTTACTCCTCTATCCTTAGCCAAAGAGCAATCGCAAGACCCAGTAAGTACAGCGCATTTCCGACCGGGAAACCGCATGGAAGGAGAAGGAGCTCCACGGGATGTTCTACAAGGCTCTACATGAGCCTTGCGTAGACACAGATGCCTACCTGCACTGGCTACGTTTTGGTGACCTCTTTGGGGAAACCGAGGGGTTTGTCTGTGCGATACAGGATCAGGTTATTAAGACCAAGAACTAACGGAAATACATCCTAAAAGATGGCGCCGTCGACATCTGTCGAGCTTGTCGCCATCCCGGCGAGTTACTTAGGCATGTCATCTCCGATTGTTTGGCGCTTTCTAACTCTGAGTATTTGCACAGACAGTATTGTGGATCGGAAACTGCCATATTATAAGTATTGCCGGAAGCCGTGCTCGAAAATGAATGCGCCAGGCTCTACTGAGATCGGGCCATCATCACAGACAGAACTATTCTTGTGAATAAGCCTGATATTGTGCTGATGGATCGGGCACAGTCAAGGATATTTTTGGTTGATCTTACTATTTCCTTATGACGAGAATCTCGTGAAAGCCGAAACAGATAAGCTCACAAAATATCTGGACCTGGCTCACGAGGTTACCAACATGTGGGATGGTCTGCCGACCGAAATTATTCCTGTGGTCGTTTCTGCGAACGGGTTAATCCCAGTCAGCCTCTCGTGTCATCTGAGGCGACTGGGACTCCGTGACGGACCGCTCCAGGCTCAAATGCAGAAGACGTTGCTCCGCGATACCGCCCGTATCATCCGCCGGTTTCTTTCCCTTTCTCTTTAACCCTCGGCTGTTTGGTCTCCCCTGCCAAGGGCTTCCATCTGGTTGTGTTTTTATTTATTTATCTATTTTTTATGTATTTTTTTTATTGATATTTATGTACATTTATATCTTTCGTTTACAATTATATATTTAAACAGCCCAACCAGATGAGAAAATTTTATACATAACCCAAATAATAATTTTATTTCAGACCATGGTCCATATATTGTTAGTAACAATATTGACTTAAAACAATGTTTGTATTGTAAGTAATTACATATTATTTTAATCCTATGACTACGCCCACCCAGTGGTTCTGTATGGGACAGTCATATCTTACAGATATCGCATCGCTATCAGGATGCTGTTATTACTGTTTCGTAAACGTTGCGAGAGTGAGGCTGTTTTCTTCCGAATGATCGTTGGAAAAGTGTTAGTACGCGCTTGCGTAAACATAACTGACGCACTGCAATGCCACGGCAGGTGCAAGAACATTCTGAAAGCGTCATTATACTGTACGCGCAGAGCATTGTAAGCTCAACGCGTATATGTCACCCAAAGGGCACTAGAATAAAATGATTGACAAAACGTTTAATGATATAACTTAAATTAAATTAAAAAAAAAACCCTAAAATAAAAAAGAGTTGATGATCTTCAGATTTTTTCGAAACATAGCTAAGAACACACTCGATTAGGATAACTTTAAAAAAAACTTAATTGAAATCGGTTCATCCGTTCAGGAGCTATGATGCCACAGACAGAGACAGATACACACATACATACATTAAACATAATATATTGGTTAGAAATAAACCAGATTTAATGAGAACGGGTAGCGTGACCTTGTCAAGTCGACAGTACAGCCCAACCTCTCTGCTTCGCGTTCGAGGTGATCAATAAAAAATAAATGCTTTAAACGATTTCTGTTATATAAAAATCAATTCAAACACCACATTTTTTTAATATGGCATATTATATTAATTAATTAAAGAAGGATATTGGACCACAAAATGAAATTATATTCATATTTACAAACGGTACCATCACAAACATTACGTAATAGATGACAGCTTAAGTACCAAAGCTTCGCAATATCCCTTTTTAAATAACTTTAAAAAGAAGGAGGTACTCAATTCAAATATTTTTTTATTTTTTTATGTGTGTTACCTAATTACTTTTTTCTTTTCTTTTCTTTATTTACCGATTTTGATGATTCTTTTTTTAATTGAATGCCAGTGCTTTTTGATCTTGATCATGGTTGAACTTGCTCAAGGTTTGACTAGTAGTTTTTGAGTTATCCTTAATAATTCATATTGAAGTCGATTTTACAAAATTTTTAATTTTAACACATCTTTTGTGATTCTTTTATAAATTTATTTTACGTGGTAGAGTCACACTCTAGTTGTAAGCAGTATGGTTGCAGTACAGAGGACGATTAACCTCTCATAGAAAACAAAATAAAATATCAACATAATTTTATACGTGGTAGAGCCATGCTGCAGCCATATTATTAGTAGTATAGTTGTAGTACGAATGGCTCGGCTCGACCGGGGAGGGTAGGGGAAGGACTACGCTCTCACAGAATACCAGTGTAAAATAGCAGCTTAATGCTGCTGTGTTTCGTATGGTGAGTGTAGAGAACCGGATACCCTTTTTACTGGAAAAGAGGCATTCCATCTTAATCTTCACGGCTGACAAGGCATTTGCATTTTAATTCGTAAACGAAGATAAATGTAGATGTCTATGGGCCACAGCATCCACTTACCATCAGGTGGACTGAGTGCTCTTTTGTCACCCTAATTCTATAAAAAAATGTGCGTCTGTGTTTCGTAGACTAGTGACAAGAACCTAAGGCTTTTTTCACAGGTAACGAGGCATTCCATGTTATTCCTCACGGGTGACATAGAATTTTGATAATTTTTATAAACCATTCGCTGTCTCGTGCACTACATATAGTTCATTGCCATCGTCTTACTATTCAATAAATAAATAATACGTTTATTTGTGTCTTAAAATTGTCTTCAAATTCTGTCTTAAAATCGGACAGTAAGTGTTAATCTAGCACGTGGACCATTGTTTTTCACACTTTTATGAGAAAATATAGATGTTATTTCCTCTCGATAGATAATTGAAGGTAAAACGTTTGTGTGTTGTCAATGATGACCATAGATTAGGAGGTAATCTATGATGATGACATATGAATCTGAAACTCAGCTGTCTGTCGTTTGTGAGTCAGTGAGCGAGAGTGCTTTTCTCGGAGTTTCTTGATGGACTTAGAAATGCGGATATCTGCAGTGAACCACTTTATCATTAGTGAAGGAAGAACCGACAACCGATGGACAATAAAGGTTCCCGGGTGGCAGCCTCGTATAGGCAAGGGAAATGTAAGGCTACCTTCCACTAGATGGAGTGACGACCTGGTAATCTATGCAGGAAACCGATGGAAGTGGCTCAGGACCATGCTTTGTGGCTTTCCATGGGGGAGGCCCATGTTCAGCAGTGGACTAATATAGGGCTAAAACGATGAGATGTTATGATGTTTGGTTAGGATTAATTAATATATTTAAATACTAGCTGTTCCCCGCGACATCGCCCGCGCGTGATTTATTACGATTGGATTTCATGGGTTTTAATTTTTTGCGCGGAACCCTAATTTTTTTTCTAAAATAAAAGTAGTCTTAGTTACTTTTTATAATATCAGCTATCTGCCAGTGAAAGTCCGGTCAAAATCGGTCCAGCCATTTCGGAGATTAGCCGGAACAAACAGACAGACAGACAGAAAGACAGACACAAACATTTTAAAAATCGTGTTTTTGTTATAAGTACCATATATACTTCCATATGCACATTGTAAAAAGCTGTTATCTCGACATTACAAACAGACACTTCAATTTTATTTATTTGTATGGATGGATATGGATATAAAAGTTAATTATTATTATTAAAATTACTATAATGAATACTTATTGTTAAGTATTTTTTAAATTATTTCGACAACGTGAAGATGTTCACTTTAGTGAAGAATTCTATGTGACGCAATTTTATTTTACAATTTCAAAAAATGTTCAAATAGAACAAATTGTAGAAATTAGTTTTTTTCTTCAATATTATTTATGTCACTCAATGGGTTGTTCTGTTTCATTAAGTTTGTAATAGAAAATCTAGTTTTTAAAATACGATCGTAAGAAAAAAATATTAAATATTTATTGAAATTAAAGTCATAATATGCATTTAATTAAATTAAATTTTTAAACTCTATATTAATGATACTTAATGAATACTTAACAAAACAAATCACAGTAACAGTAGGTTATTTTATAGGATAAGGATGACAAGCGAGAACGCAGTCCACCTGATGGTAAAAGGTTGCTGTGGCCCATAGACATCTACATCTCTCCTCATTTGCTGATAAAATGTAGTATGCGTTGTCAGCCGTGAGAACTAAGATGAAATGCCCTGTTTCCAGTAAAAAGGGTCTCCAGTTCTCTACACTCACCAAACGAAACTTAGCAGCATTAAGCTGCTATTTTTTATGCTAGTATTCTGTGAGAGCGTGGTCCTTCTCCGGTGGAGCTGACCCATTGATATAACTGTACTGTTGACATAGCTGCAGCGTGGCTCTACCACGTATAAAATTTACACACGAAACATTTTTTTTCAGTATTTATTGCTTTGTTACAGCACTGCACGGTAATTATTAGTGGTATTTTTAATATATAAATATTTATTTGTGTATGGAATACATTTTATATAACTACAGGGCTGTTTGTTTTTAAATAAAAACAAAAATTTACTGTTCATGGAATTAAATTATTAAACGCCAAAACAATTCGCTCGCTATTATAGCCATAATGTATATCTCTCAGAGAGCTCATCCTTTTAACAGAACGCAGGGTACAAAACGTCAAACGTAATGCCCAATGTCACGGGTTAATGGCGCGTTACGAAACATGTTCTGCTTTTTCAGTTATTAATGACAACACACTTTTCCAAACTAATGGGAAACGCTCTGAGTAAGTGTTTTAATCATAACAGAAATGCTTCACACTAAAAGCTGACTTGGAGAGTAAGACAAAAATATTCTATGAAGTCTTACTCGAAGAGATTAGGCCAGAGCACAGATTAAAGCTGATCTGGTGGAGCAGTCTGTCACGCTGCTTCATCGGGTATTTTTTTATAGTACAAGGGTGACAAACGAGCACACAGTCCACCTGTTGGTAAGTGTTTGCTGCGGCCCATATATATCTATATCTATCCACGGTTGCGAATCAAAGTGCAGATGCTTTGTCAGCCGTGAAGACTAAGATGTATTTCCTCGTTTCCAGTAAAAAGGGTCTCCGGTTCTCTACTCTCACCATACGAGACACATCAGCTTTAAGTTGCTATTTTACGCTGGTATTCTGTGATAGCGCGGTCCTTTCCCGGTCGAGCCGACCCATTCGTGCTACAACTATACCTGTAATATAGCTGTAGCATGGCTCTACCACGTATGAATTTAACAGGTATGGCTAGACGCACAAGTATCTTACTTATAATTTTTAATAAAATTAATATTTTTATAATATCACAATCATCAACATCACTAATAGCCCTTTAAATTCAAAGGGAGGCTTATACTTTGCTTACCAGTACAACTATCAGGCACTAGAGAATCTGTCTTTCCTATAACTTGATAGCTGATAGATTACTTGATTCTTCATTCGTTATGGAAAGTACTTTTTTATTTTAATTTATATATTTATTGTATATTTTGTATGGTGAGGGCAGAGAACTAGGATGTATTTAATCTTGGTCTTCTGGGGTGACAACGCATTTGCATTTTGACTCCTAATAGAGGATAGATGTAGATGTCTATAAGTTACAGCATCCATTTACTATCGGGTGGAAAGTGTGCTTATTTAACAAAAAAAAGTGTAATGTTTATCGCTGAAAACTGTATGTGTGCATGAATGCAACAAATACCCACAAAATACTAATATGTAAGATAAATATTAACTATTTAAATCAATATTTAAAACACTACTTAGTAAAGAGTTTACGTTATAAAAAATTCGTGGAACGCATTAGAATTAATTGAAGTTCCACGTACATATGGTTACTAGCTTTGTAAACGATACAGACAAAATTGGGAAGCAGTCTTCATAATTTAATAATGAAATTGATTGATTAAAATTGCATTTGCGTCAGGACTTAGAGGTCTACTCTTGAAAACACCTAGAGATACTGATTACACGATGTAGATTATTATCTGTGCTAAGATTCACTGGAATTGCGCAATTAGTTTCAGAGGAGATATCAGTAACAATTTGTATCAAAGTAAAGAATAAGAGAGATACGCTACGCTTCGGGTCAATTATACATTGATGTTGCTTTTAAAGAGAGTTTTGGGATATTTAAATAACCAAGAATGAGTTCTAATAAAGCGTCGTGTGACTAAAAAGTTGTTGGGCACGTTATGTGAAGAGAGTTGTAAAATATTGTGTAAGACCAATTTTTCGGTTGAAAAATGTTGAGAGTCTGAAAAAAGGCTGGTTTTAGCCGTTACGCTAAGTTTAGCGTTAGTCCCGGTTAACAACGTGTCTGGTTTCTAGATTGCTTACCTGTTTTGACTAATCTCTTCAGATAATCAATTGGCTCACACGCCATCGGACGATATCTGCCCTCCGCGAAGTTTGGCTCTGAGTATTTGAATAGCGAGGTTTATGTGACCAATCACGACTAAACCATCGTTGATGACTCTTCTATAACTATTCAGACATCGCACGCTTTCCAAAATAAGATACCATGAAGCTATGGTCTAGTTTTCTCAACTGAGGTGATTTATTTATTTATGGCCGATTTTTCGATCATCGGAAAAAAATTATAGGATAAAATACAAAGAAAACAAATTAAAAGTAATAGTTGTATGAACAAAATATTTCAATTGTTTCACTTTTATATTCAGCCAGGTTTTAATTTTTTTGATGGATAAAACTTTTATCTTAGTCTAGTCAGCTCTTATTATATTATAGTTATTATAGTTATAAGCACTAAGGAGACTACTTTTTGTTTGTCAGATTTAGATATATTAAAAGTGAAGTGAATTGTTTTCCCCTTAGAGGTTTCATCTCTTTCAATTCTTTCCTTATAACAAAACTAAATAAAATTAATACATCAGACAACTGGCTGAAGCATAGCTAACTTCAGTTAAAGTTTTAGCTACATTATAATGGAACGCATTACGACTTAAGATCCAATTCATCGATCTTTATTTATTTTTTATAAATGTATAAACGTCGTTGATGTTGCATGCCGCTTTTTTTCTTATTTTACTAAACAGATCGACACAACCTTACCATAAAACATATTCTCACAAAACTGTTTACACAGTTTGTATGTGGAATACCGAGCCTCACAATAATACTTAATGGATAGCTATGGTACAAAATTTTATCTTATTGACATAATGATAAAAAGTGTCCATAAACCATCTTTTTAAATACTTTTTTCTTGGTCTCGTGTCAAATATCTTTGGAGAAACTGTTCAGAAGATACGGTATTTGTTTATTTAATGTTTTATCTCTATCTCTAGCGATTGATGATCCAATAAGAAAGGAATGGATGAGATTTATTTCTAACGAGAATTTATAATAGTTCCGTTGTATAAGGAAATAGAATTTAATTATACTTGAACAGTGCAATTCTTCCGAGACGTGAAGAACAATAGTTAAAACGACCAACGTTGAAGATCTTACTTTTAATTTGTAAGATGCGTATTTTAAATAGAAAGTCAATCATTGCTGCAGCTAGAATGAAGCTAGTGCATAGGTCACTAGATAAGTTTTGCAATACTTAGCTTTTGTTTTCATAGTTTTTCAGAGGATATAGATAAGAGGCGACAGAGGGAAACTGAGGCAGAGGATGGGCAGCAGCATCTTTCTGATAAGAGCAAAACAAAAATAAAAAAGACTGCGCTTGCCAACCCGCTCGCCAGGCATGGTAACTATGGCAATATGGGGTATATTGCCATAGTTACGATGCCAGACGGCCCCCAGTCCCCGGCGGCCCCGCTATTACTGGCTACGGTGGCGAACATGGTAACGGTGGGGCAGGGGGTGCTAAGAATCTCCGGTGGAGGTTCGGTTGCCACCTTAGACGACTCGACCTGGCAACGTAGAACGCACGCACCCTGAGGACTGGCGAGAAGATCGTGGAGCTGGAAGAAGAGATAGACAAGGTACGCTGGCATATTATAGGATAATCCGAAGTCCGAAGAGAGGGGGAGGACACGGTAATCCTCGAATCCGGCAACTTGCTATATAACCGGGAGGGCGACCATCTGTCCCAAGGAGGTGTCGGATTTATCGTCCACAAGTCTCTCGTTCACAACGTTGTAAAGGTCAGGAGTTTGTCGACGAGGGTTGCGTACCTTATACTCACAATCACCAAACGGTATTCGCTGAAGGTCATACAGGTTTACGCACCAACCTCGGCACACCCCGATGAAGAGGTGGAGAAAATGTATGAAGATATCTCTAGAGCCATGCATTCCTCCAAAACCCACTATACGGTGTTAATGGGAGACTTCAACGCAGAACTAGGCACAAGAGAGAACGGTGAGCAGAAAGTAGGGAATTTCGGAATTGGGCAACGGAACCCAAGGGGCCAGCAGCTGGCCGACTTCATGGAGAAAGTGGAACTCTTTATGATGAACTCTTTCTTCCAGAAGCGGCCCCACAGGAAGTGGACCTGGTCGAGCCCCGACTGTTAGACAAAAAATGAGATTGACTTCATTATGACGACCAGACGACAACTGTTCAGTGATGTCTCCGTGATCGCGAGGGTGACAACTGCTAGCGATCACCGAATGGTTAGAGGCACACTGATCCTAAATGTTAAGTTGGAGAGGTCTCGTCTAATGAAGTCAACGGTCCGTCCCCCTCGTGCTCTGTTCCAAAGTCCCGAAACGAGTTACAAAACCATTTTCAGTGCCTAGAAGACTGCAATGAAGTGGACGATATGAATGACCAACTTCAATATAGCTTGTATTGAAGAAGCGATCGAGCGGAACCAAGGCTCCAAAGTCTTTGCCAGAGATCTGTCTACCAGAAAGAGCCAACTGTCAAAGCTGAGGACTGAATGTGGCACCATCGTTTCCGGGGCACCTGAGATTTTGAGTGAGATTGAGAGGTTCTATGGACAGCTGTACACGTCATCGTTGGAGCCACACGCAAGTGTGAGTAACGATCCAAGAGCGAGTCTTATCCGACACTATTCCGAAGATATCCCGGACGTCAGTCTGAGCGAGATTAGAATGGCTCTCCAGCACCTTAAATACAGCAAGGCCTAGGTGAGGGTGGAATTACAACGGAGCTTCTGAAAGCGGGTGGAAAGCCGGTACTTGAAGTCCTTCAGAAGCTTTTTAATTCCGTTCTCCATGGTGGCATTACACCGAAGGCGTGGAGCAGAAGTGCGGTGGTCTTGTTTTGCAAGGAAGGTGTCAACACCCTCTTGAAGAACTACAGACCGATTTCCCTTCTGAGCCGCGTCTACGTGCTGTTTTCGAGAGTCATTACGAATCGTCTTGCGCGCAGACTTGACGACTTCCAGCGTCCCGAACAAGCCGGTATCCGAAAAGGCTTTAGTACCATAGACCACATACATACCCTGCGGCAAATTGTAAAGATGTTCGAGGAGTACAATTTGCCACTATGTCTGGCGTATGTAAACTATGAGAAAGCCTTTGATTCCGTCGAAATTTGGGCGGTGCTGCAGTCCCTTTAGAGGTGCCAAGTTGACTTTCGGTATATCGAAGTGCTGAAGTGCTTGTACAGTAAGGCTACGATGCCTATCCGAGTACAGAATAAGAGTACGAAACCTATCCAATTGCAGAGAAGTGTAAGACAGGGTGACGTTATATCCCCGAAACTTTTCACCGCGGTATTGGAAGACGTTTGTAATGGCGAGTACTCACCTTCGATTTGCCGACGATATAGTGGTTATGGCAGAATCGCTGGAGGACCTAAGCACAATGCTCAATGACCTCAATAGTGCCTTCCAACGGATAAGTCTTAAGATGAACATGGACAAAACAAAAGTCATGTGTAACGTCCATGTCACACTTATGCCGATAGTTGTTGAGGACACTAAGCTCGAAGTTGTTGACGAGTATATTTACCAGGAACAAATAGTCCGACTAGATAAGTCCAACTTCGACCGAGAGGTCAATCGACGGATTCAACTCGGTTGGGAAATTACGGCACATCTTCTCGTCAGGTATACCTCAAAACTTGAAATCGAGACTGTACAACCAGTACGTGTTGGCAGTGATGACATATGTAACTGAGACGTGGTCCTTCACTGCTGGCCGGATGAGGAAGCTCAAGGTCACTCAGCGAGCTATGGAAGGGCTATGCTCGGAGTTTCTCTGCGTGATAAACTTAGAAATGAGGATATCCGCAGTAAAACTAGAGTGACCGACATAGCTCAAGGGATTAGTAAGCAGAAGTGGCAATGGGCCGGCCATATAGCTCGAAGAACCGACAACCGATGGGGAAGAAAGGTTCTCGAGTGGCGGCCTCGTACTAGGACACACTGAAAATCAGCGCCATGGAGAAAAAAAAATTCATGGCATTATGCTGAGTGTGCTCCTGTTCCCAGATGACGCCTTGACACATATGAGTATTGGTATTGTATAGTTTGTAATATGTAGTATATTGTAATTTGTATTGTATAGCCAATATTATTTGTAAATTTTGTGTTTTTTTTTATGTTATCTGTGATGGCGTCATTTTGGAGAATAAACCTTTCTTTCTTTCTTTCTTTCTTTCTTTACTGGCGGACGAAGTGTAGGGCGTCCCCCCACTAGATGGAGTGACCACCTGGTGAGATATGCAGGAAGTCAATGGATGCAGGTGGCTCAGGACCGTGTTTTGTGGTATTCCTTTGGGGAGGCCTTTGTTCAGCAGTGGACTTATGAAGGGCTATGATATAATGATGATGATGATGATAAATCTGGCAGAGTATGGAGGTAATTGAGAGGCAGAACAAGCGCGTCAATACAGGAGACAACTCAGGTGCACAGACCTATAGAACTATAGCTGGTATACCAGGTTCACTAGCTTTGTTCACGTCTAGAATTTGCAAGGTTTTAAGAACTTTCTTGTTGGTGATACGGACCTCTGACATAGAAGTACCGCAGTGAGGTAATTGAGATAGTACGGTATTGCTATAGTTCAGATGAAAATTGCAAGCAAAAAGAAAAAAAGCAACACCTACGCTTGCGCACACTCGGGTACTTTGATCCTGTCTCGTTCCGTTGAGACTGTCTGCCTTGACTGAAATTCAGTGTGGTGACTTTTCATCTATGAATGTACCTAATGATTTTTATAGGATAAGGGTGTCAAACGAGCACACATACCACCTGATAGTAAGTGGTTGCTTAGACCCATATTTTTTTTAGGAGAGCGGGCAAACGAGCATGCGGCTCACCTGATGGTAAGTGACTACCATCGCCCATGAACAACTGCAACACCAGGGGAACCAGGGGAACTGCAGATGGGTTGCCGGCCTTTTAAAAAAGAGTAGGCTCTTTTCTTGAAGGTCCCCAAGTCGTATCGGTCCGGAAAAATCGTCGATGGTAATCGTTTCCACAAGGAAGTCGTGTGAGGAAGAATCAAAAAAAAAAACGCAGAGTATAATTGCGATAACGATATTTGCGTATAGACTATAGACTAGCGACGCGTATTAGACATGCTCGTGACGCGAACCTATAAAAATTTTCTCCAACTAAAAATCGCTCAACGCGGCTAAAGAAACGACACACTTCAATAACGCAGATGCTTCGTCACCCCTGAGGACTAAGATGGAGTGCCTTGTTTCCAGTGAAAAGGCTCTCCGGCAATGGTTGAAAAGGTTCTCTACACTCACATACGAAACACAGCAGCATTAAGCTGCTATTTTACGCTGGTATTCTGATTGGTCCTTCCCCGGCCGAGTCGATCTGCAACGCTACGATGCTGCGATGCTAAAAGCACCATGTAATTTAAATTCGGTAAGAAATTCTTACCTATTGCTACCGCTTAACATTACTGTGTTCCGCTCTGAGGAGGATGTGGAGAGTCAGTGAGACATTCCATTTGAGTTCTCAGAGGTTACGGATGCATTGTCGTGTGTGGTCTGTACAAGCACACATCTTTATCGTTTGCTAGAAATAGTTATAGCATGTGCGTTCGATTATTTAATTTACTTCCGAACCATATTCAAAACTTGACATTTAATCTATTTAAAAAAGTTATTTTCGGGACTCTCATTGAAAACTGTTTTTATGACGTAAATGAATTTTATCGTAATTAAATTCTGCCGTGACGGTCACCTCAAGCGAATTGTTGTTACTTGAAATTTTAAATTGACAAATGAATTAGAATTTGTAAGATTGACATTATACTAGTTTGACATTATGCATTATGACATGACCATGCCTGTATATTTTTATTTTTTAATTTTTACTGTTTTATTAAATTTTGATATAAAACGTTATTGTAATTTTGTAGTTTTAATTATTCAATTATTGCATGTCGACTTAATATTTGCATACTGATAAATCGGTAAAAACATGCATGTTCACACTATATTATAAGACCTCAAAATGTACCATGTTTTATGCAAATAAATATGTTATTATTATTATTTTTATTTTAAAAAGTTTATGGCAGATATTTACGGGCTAATGTAGCAACTTGGACTAATAGCATATCTCTTTTTTTTATAGGATAAGGGTGACAAACGAGCACACAGTCCACCAGATGGTAAGTGGTTGCTGCGGCCCATAGACATCTACATCTATCCTCGTTTGCGAATCAAAATGCAGATGCGTTGTCACCCGTGAGGACTAAGATGGAATGCCTCATTTCCAGTAAAAAGGGCCTCCGGCCACCTGCACTCACCAAGCGAAACGCAGAGGTAAACCTCTACTTCACGCTGGTATTCTGTGAGGTCGTGGTACCACCCCGGTTCGAGCCGGCCCATCCGTGCGACAGCAAAAGCTGCCGCGTGGCTCTACCACTGTTAAAAATCTCCTTGATAATTTAATTTTTTTAAAGATTTACCCAAAATTTCTAATATTATCTTTACAAATATGATAAAATAAAGCAGACAAGATAACTCACCTCTTCTATAGCATCTAACTGCACATCCGCGAGTCCTCCGTTCGGGAGGTCAAGCTGTGTCTCCTTCGCTTGTGCAGCCGTCAAGGCGGAGTGCCTCGCTGCCGTCGCTCCAGCACCACCGGCCGTCGGCCTCGTGGCCTCTAGCAGCACCTTGAGGGAAGCGATCGCGTGCAGCTGCGTCGCCTTCTCGTCCACTTTGCCTGTGAACAAAAATCGAACCACTTGATATTAGCTTAGTTAGACTTCATTTTGAAAAACTGAAGTGACAAGCGAACTCACAGTCCACCTGATGGCAAGTGGCTATTGCAGCCCATGGACACTTGCCAACTTCAAACGATGAAGGCTACAGATGTGTTGTCACGAGTTACTAAAGCCCGTAATAATAAACGTTACTCAGCTCAAGTACACGCACTTGAGTACAATCTTGAGGTTATGATCTTATTAATAAGCATATCTCAAGATGCGTGCCAAACTTATTAATAGACGAAAATCGACTCTCAAGTGTGTGTACTTGAATGCAAGTCACAGAACAGTATTCCTAAGTACAGCGTTTTGAGGTACTGTTTTTATGTGTTTATTAATTAGCAACGATCTTGAGATGCATGGACATTCAGTTTTCAGCGATAAACATAATACTTTTTTTTTGTTAAATAGACACATTCCACCCGATTCCATTTACTAGTGGATGCTGTTACTCATAGGCCCGTATTAATAAACGTTACTCAGCTCAAGTACACGCACTGAGGACTCGAGATTATGATCTTATTAATAAACAAATCTCTAGATGCGGTTTAGGTTTACGATATCAGCTGAGTGCCACACTGATTAATAAACGAAACTCGACTCTCAAGTGTGTGTACTTGAATGCAAGTCACAGAACAGTATTCCTAAGTATAGCGTTTTGAGATACTGTTTTTATGTGTTTATTAATGAGCAACGATCTTGAGATGCTGATATCGTAATGAGGACGTATCAAATGATTACGCACTTGAGTTCGCCGTTGAGTAACGTTTATTAATACGGGCCTAAGCCGAAATGCTTCACAGTCTGTAATTACACTGGTCCTCTACTCCTTTCAGACCTGAATACTGCAGGATAAGTACTGCTATTTGACAGCAGAAATAGTTAAGGGAGTTGTACCTACCTAGACGATCGAGGCAGAGAACGAGTTCTTCCACTGGTAAAATATTTACTTTACTTTTTTATATTTATGGTGTATCAAAAATATGTATAATTACATTGTTAATTCATTACAATCTTCCGAAATCCACCGCTGAAACACACGCCTCCCCCATAAATTGTTTTATAGAGCAGATATTTGAATATGTTGTATATGTCGTAGGATAATTCGATAAACCGAATTTTCCGCAAAAATCTAGGAGTATCGCGAGAACACGGATAATTAGACATTTCTCAATCTTACTGAAAAAATATAGGGGTGGGTAGGTTTTTGTGAAAACGCCACTCGCTTTAGTAAAGATTGCGAAAAGAAATGTTGCCAATAACGTCTTATCTGATTTGCCCCCCACCTTTATTCCCCGCCGGACGTGCCTATTTTTTACTAAATGTTGAAGATTAAATTTTTTGTTAAATGATTTCTGATATAAATCACTTTAATAGGAGGGGGCGGGGGGCGTCCTCCCTCCGCCAAAGTAACATCAAAGTGTAGTCGATGGAGCCCCGCTATGCGGTGCTCCTATTTCTAGATGGTTTATAAAAAAATAACCACGAAGGGGATGGTGGGGTCTAGTGAGCGAGCGAAGCGAGCGAACCTAACCTAACCAAACCTGTCCAAGTGGCGGTGCACCAAGTCGCGAGCTCGCTTCGCTCGCTCTTGCACCAAGTAAAACACCACAATGTTAATTTTTATAAGTAACCAGTGTTTTCGTAAAACTCCTTTTTTCAGTAAGATTGAGAAATGTCCATGGTCATTGTCTAATTATCCGTATTTTCGCGATATCCGGTTTAATTCGGTTTATCAAATTATCCTACGACATATATAAATCTATACTAATATAATAAAGCGGAAGAGTTTTTTGTTTTTCTGCCGACTTCCAAAAAGGAGACGGTACTCAATTCGAGTGTATGTTTTTTTTTTTTTGCTTTTTTTTATGTGTGTTACCTCATAACTTTGTACTGGACGAACCGATTTCGATGATTCTTTTTTTATATGAAAGCTGATAGTTCTCGTGTAGTCCCATATGAATTTGATCAAGGTCAGACCAATGGTTATTGAGTTATTCTTAAATAACCTGTCTTGAAGTCGCTTATATTGAAGTCGGCTGTACAAAATTTTTAATTTTTAATTATTTGTTTGATTAAACGCGCTAATCTCCGGAACTACCAGTCCGATTTGAAAAATTCTTTTTGTATATTATAACCAGATTCATGTGAAATAGTATAGGCTATCTAGCATTAAGCTATATTACTCAGCTAGCCTTATATATGGATATTTGTTAAGCAAGTCAGAAGAAAAAGCACTCCCGAAATGATTTATCCGCGTACGCTGGTGTTATCGTTAGGGATACGTAAATACAATGTTCTAGAAAAATATAGACTTTTACTCCGTCTAAAAAAAAGTCCGCAATACCATATGTCTATTTCTTATACATAAGCCATAATTTGGTATTTTGTGACAAAAAAATATTGAAAATTTAAAAGTGATTTATGAGCGTTATTCTTAGGCATGGCCTATTTATCCTTACGAACGAAAGTTACTTCATCATCAAGACAATTTTATGTAGATAAACTTTGTTCTTCATACCATGTTATTTCGACGCATAGTTTAAGAGATAATGTAAAATTAATATAGTTCAATACTTGGCTGGGCGCGCGAACGACGCTTAAATCCTAGCCATTATAAAACCTCGGACACGTGATGACGCGGGCAGGGATTGAATACCGGTACCAATTTCGGTTCTGGTTCTTCATTTAGGTTCTTATAAAGGTTCCTCTTTTCGGTACGGTTCCAGTTCCGGTATCGGTTCCGATTCGGGTTCCGATGTACCGGTTCTAAATACCGGTTCCGAGAACCTATAATCAAATTTCTCCAAATCCGTAGATTGGTATAAAAAATTCTGTACAATTCCGTAGATGCTATTTCAAAATATCCGTTCCGTTGAGGATCGACAATATTTGTTTTTGAACTTAGTTGATAAATTCATTCTGTCATGGAAAATTCTTGCTGTAAGTTAAAATGTAGTATAACATCGTACACATGTAAGAAATATAAACCATAAAAAATTGATTATAATTTTTTTTTAAATTAAATAATATTTAGTAAACAACAAATAAAGTAACTATACACACTTTAATATTTGTGGATAGTTATACTAAAAAAATACGTTTCGACCTTGATTATAACGACTTATTAACATGGATTTTATTTTCTGGTTTTTGTTAGTTTATTGTTTGGTTATACATATTACGGTGTTTCAGACTCGGGTGATTTATGTCACAATGAAAAACTATAGCTGTGTAGTGGCGGTTAAGAATATCTGTAGGTGTCGTAAGAGGCGACAGTGGGATACAGTCAGGAGATGGGCAGCAGCATCTTCCTGATAACAGCAATATCACAATAAAAAACTGCGGTTGCCAACCCGCTCGCCAAGCGTGGCAACTATGGCAATATACCCCCCAAAATAAATAAAGTTACTAAGAGACGGCCCCCAGTCCCCGTCGGCCCCGCTATTCCTGGCTACGGTGGCGACCATGTTAACGGCGGGGCAGGGGTGCTAAGAATCTCCGGTGGAGGTTCGGTTGCCACCTACGACGACTCGACCTGGCAACTTATAACGCACGCACCCTGATGACTGACGAGAAGATCCTGGAGCTTGAAGAAGAGATAGACAAGTTGCGTTGGAATATTATAGGACTATCCGAGGTCCGAAGAGAGGTCAGGACACGGTAATCCTCGAATCCGGCAACTTGTTCTATCACCGGGAGGGCGACCACCTGTCGCAAGGAGGTGTCGGATTTATCGTCCACAAGTTTCTCGTTAACAACGTTGTAAAGATTGGGAGTGTGTCAACGAGGGTCGCGTACCTTATACTCAGAATCATCAAACGGTATTCGCTGAAGGTCATAAAGGTTTACGCTCCAACCTCGACACACCCCGATGACGAGGTGGAGGAAATGTAAGAGGATATCTCTAGAGCTATGCATTCCTCCAAAACCCACTATACGGTGTTAATGGGAGACTTCAACGCAAAACTAGGCACAAGAGAGAACGGTGAGCTGAAAGTAGGGAAATTTGGAATAGGGCAACGGAACCCAAGGGGCCAGCAGCTGGCCGACTTCATGGAGAAAGAGGGAGTCTTTATGATGAACTCTTTCTTCCGGTAGCGGCCCCAGAGAAAGTAGACCTGGTCGAGCCCCGAAATTTCGACAAAAAATGAGATTGACTTTATTATGACAACCAGACGACAACTGTTCAGTGATGTCTCAGTGATCGCCGAGGGTGAAAACCGGCAGCAATCACCGAATGGGGACAAGCACACTGAACCTAAACGTTAAGTTGGAGAGGACACGTCTAATGAAGTCAACGCTCCGTCTCCCTCGTGCTCTACTCCAAAGAGCTACGAAACCGTTTTCAGTGCCTAGAAGATTGCAATGCAGTGGACGATATGAATGACAAGCTCGTGAAAACTGTCCATGCGGTCGGAGCTAAGTTCTGCAAGACCCGCCGCAAAAGAACACAAAAACTCTCCGATCACACTCTTAGTCTCATGGCTGTTAGACGGGATATGAAGCTGCAGTCTTCAGCAGATTTGACAGCATACAGGCAACTGAACAGACAGATCTCCAAATGCATGCAGCGGGACTTACGCAACTTCAATACAGCTCGTATTGAAGAAGCGATCGAGCGGAACCAAGGCTCCAAAGTTTTTGCCAGAGATCTGTCGGCCAGAAAGAGCCAACTGTCGAAGCTGAAGATCGAGTGTGGCAGCGTCATTTCCGGGACACCTGAGATTTTGAGTGAGATTGAGAGGTTCTATGGGCAGCTGCACACATCATGTTTGGAGCCACACGAGTGAGTAACGATCCAAGAGCGAGTCTTATACGACACTATTCCGATGATATCCCGGACGTCAGTCTGAGCGAGATTAGAATGGCTCTACAGCACCTTAAAAACGGCAAGGCCCCAGGTGAGGATGGAATTACAGCGGAGCTTCTGAAAGCAGGTGGTAAACCGGTACTTGATGTCCTTCAGAAGCTCTTTAATTCCTTCCTCCATGGTGGCATTACACCGGATGCGTGGAGCAGAAGTGCGGTGGTCTTGTTCTTCAAGAAAGGTGACAACGCTCTCTTGAAGAAGTGCAGGCCGATTTTTCTTCTGAGCCGCGTCTACGTGCTGTTTTCGAGAGTCATTAGCAATCGTCTTGCGCGCAGAATTGACGACTTCCAGCCTCCCGAACAAGCCGGTTTCCGAAAGGGCTTTAGCACGATAGACCACATACATACCCTTCAGCGAATTGTACAGAAGTCCGTGTAGTACAATTTGCCTTTGATTCCGTCGAAATTTGGGCGTTGTTGCAGTCCCTTCAACGGTGCCAAGTTGACTGTCGGTATATCGAAGTGCTGAAGTGCTTGTACAGTAGGGTTACGATGGCTATGCAAGTACAGAACCAGTTTATGAAACCTATCCTAATTATAAATAAATAAAATATCCTATCCTAATTGCAGAGAGGTGTAAGACATGGTGACGTTATATCCCCGAAACTCTTCACCGCTACATTGGAAGACGTTATCAAGCTTCTCGACTGGAAAGGATACGGTATTAACATCAATGGCGAGTACATCACTCACCTTCGATTTGCCAACGATATAGTCCTTATGGCAGATTCGCTGGAAGACCTTAGCACTATGCTCAATGACCTCAATAGTGTCTCACAACGGATAGGTCTTAAGATGAACGTGGGCAAAACAAAGATCATGTTTAAAGTCCATGTCACACCTATGCCGGTAGTTGTTGGGAGCACTAATCTCTAAGTTGTTGACGAGTATGTTTACCTGGGACAACTAGTCCGACTAGGTAAGTCCAACTTAGACCGAGAGGTCAACCGACGGATTCAACTCGGTTGGGCAGCGTTCGGGAAATTACGGCACATCTTCTCGTCAGGTATACCTCAAAACTTAAAAACGAGACTGTACAAACAGTGCGTGGTGCCAGCGATTACTTATGGAACTGAGACGTGGTCGTTCACTGCTGGCCGGATGAGAAAGCTCAAGGTCACTCAGCGAGCTATGGAGAGGGCTATGTTTGGAGTTTCTCTGCGTGATAAACTTAGAAATAAGGATATCCGCAGTAGAACCAGAGTAACCGACATAGCCCTACTGATTAGTAAGCTGAGTGGCAATGTGCCGGCCATAAAGCTCGAAGAACCGACAACCGATGGGGAAAAAAGATTCTCGAGTGGCAGCCTCGTACCGGTAGGCGAAGTGTAGGGTGACCCCCCACTAGATGGAGTGACGACCTGGTAAGGCATGCAGGAAGTCGATGGATGCAGGTTGCTCAGGACCGTGCTTTGTGGCATTCCTTGGGGGAGGCCTATGTTCAGCAGTGGACTTATGAAAGGCTGTATTGATGATGATGATGATATTTTTTATGTACAAGAATCTACTTAGCATTTCACCATAATCACTTAGTAAACGTTTTATAAATCACAGCAGACCATAAAACTGGCACACAAAATTCTACTCCCTTACAAAAAGGCTCGTACAAGCAAGCTCATTACTAACCTCCTCAAGGAACTATTTCGGATGAAAAGAGGACATAGAGCGATAGAACGCTTGTAAGCATTCCAGGAATCTTCATTGCAGGAAGTCGATGGATGCAGGTGGCTCAGGACCGTGCTTTGTGGCATTCTTTGGGGGAGGCCTATGTTCAGCAGTGGACTTGTGAAGGGCTGCAATGATGATGATGATAAAAAATTATACAACTAAGAACTTTGAGAACATCTCGAAAAAAGAAGATCGAGGAAAAGCGAAGAATAATCCGGCAGAATTTTTTTAATAATTATAAAAACAAATGGGATAGTATGGATTAGAAAAATTTGAGACATAAGTGACAATTCAATCATCTATGAAAAGGTTATAAGCGGTTATTTTAACTGCCTATTTTTCAAGAAGAAAGAAGAAACAAACGTACCTAATTTAATTCAAAATATCTAAGCTATTAACATTTGAAATCGATTAACGTCACAAAAAATTGATATTTGTGAGTAAGAATGGTTTTATTTTAATACAGATAGCATAGAATTAATTATTAAATATAATTTAATACAGAAAACATTAGAAGAAGAGAGAGAGAATGACATTGTCGGCAAGTTCACACTCATGATAAAAAAAAACTTGTTAAGTTTATAAAAATTCCGTAGATTGCAACGTCACATTCCGTAGTTCCGTAGATGATGACAAATTTCCGTATATCTATAGAAAATCCGTAGAGTTGGCAACACTGCATTGATATGCAACATAAGATCCACCAATACAAATGTGATATTTTACGAACTCCCTCTTCTCACAATCCGCCGCGCGCCGCATCGCGCCATCCACCCGACCGCACCTCAAACAAGTTTGGACTCGCTTTCGCTTTACTTAGGAACCGGTAAAATAAAGGTTCTTAAAGGTTCTAATTTAGGTTCTGGTTCCTGTTCCGGTATAGGTACCGAAACCCTTAAATACCGGTACTATACCGGTATTTCGGGACCGTTTTCAATCCCTGGACGCGGGTGAAACCTTGGGGCACAGCTAGTAGTTAATATATGTATATTTTACATTTTATATTTCCAGGACAACAAATGAAACATTGTAGTCGTCTAGATTTGACGTAAATGAGCCGTCATTTTTGTTATACTTCAACAAATAGAATACAATGTCTTGAATAGCTACGCTGCAGGCCTCTCATCATAACAACGGCTTTTGTAGCATTGTTGACCCGACTATTTGTAGAGATGACACAAATTTGTGGCTGTTTCTTGTTACGCGAGTAAATTTAATGTTTTTGTTTTTCTTTGTAATGGTGGCAAAGGAATATTTCTCGGGGTTATGGGTGGGTTCGACCGGGGAAGGACCACGCTGTAACATAATATAAAATAAGAGCTTAATGCTGCTTTGTTTCGTATGTAGAGTGTACCGAAGACTCTTTTTAATGGAAGAGGCATTCTATCTTAGTCCTCACGGGTGACAACGCGTCTGCATTTTAATTCTTAACGGAGAAGTATCTAATTACCATCAAGTGGACTGTGTGATCGTTTGTCACGAATTATTCATTCGATCAGCAGCGTGCATCGCGTGCAAGTGAAATTGACTTTTGGAGTAAACATTGTGTGTGTACAGTGTGTGTGTGTGTGTGTAGTGTACGCGCATGCATAGTTGCATTGGGTCTTGAGGTCACTGGCCTACAGAGAGGAACGTCGAGTGCACACGGTTTTAATTATTTTATATTATAACTAAAGGTTTTTGCAATTGTAACGAAAACGAAGTAGTTCAGTTTCTTGTTGAAGAGGTTTATAATTGATCATCTTCTCCAACAATGAGGGTCTCCACAACTTTTTATACAACAAAGGTGGCTACACTTTGGAATTAGGGGAAATATTTGATAGATTTTATATATTAAATAATTAATTTATTTTATATATTAGATTTTATATTTTAAACAGTGGTAGAGCCACGCGGCAGCTTTTGCTGTCCCACGGATGGGCCGGCTCGAACCGGGGTGGTACCACGACCTCACAGAATACCAGCGTGAAGTAGAGGTTTACCTCTGCGTTTCGCTTGGTGAGTGCAGGTGGCCGGAGGCCCTTTTTACTGGAAATGAGGCATTCCATCTTAGTCCTCACGGGTGACAACGCATGTACATTTTGATTTGTAATAGAGGATAGATGTAGATATCTATGGGCCGCAGCAACCACTGACCATCAGGTGGACTGTGTGCTCGTTTGTCACCCTGATCCTATAAAAAAAAAGATTTCAATACCGGGTAAGTAAATTTGTTAGGAAAATGTAAGAGTTAATGTTTTTTTTTGTAATATTACTTAGTTAAATTTCATATTAATTAGATAAGAAATGAATAAACCGAACTACGGATATTTGAAACGGCAGAAAATAAAAAAAGAGCAAAAAGGTGCAAAAGTCTACTAAAGCTAGCCTAATAAAGTCCACTGCTGAAGATAGGCCTCGCCCATAGATTGCCTCATAGGGGGGATATGTGCCATAGTTGCCATGCCTGGCAAGCGGGTTGGCAACCGCAGTTTTTATTTTATTTTTAGTCGTTATAAGGAAGACGCAGCTGCCCATCTCCTGTTTCTTTGCCCTCTGTCGTCTCTTACGACACCCACGGGATGATATGGGGTAGTGGATATTTTTACACAGCCACTCACACAAAATTAACTTCTCAATTAAATGACCTTGTGTAACAAAAAACTACACCTCAGCGTCAACTAGCGACATCTGGTGAGCGGAATATTATTAGCCGAATATTAACCTTTAACTTAAACTTAACTTTTAACCACTCAGGCCCCGACACTTTATTTGACCAACTTAGACATGGACAAGTTTTTTTTAAAATTAACGTAAAATAACGTAAAGTCATCTTGCTAATTAATTTTACTATGTTATATATTAAAATGGGCTCGACCATTTCCAGCCCAGACGGTTCGACAAAAAATGAGATTGACTTCATTATGACGACCAGACGACAACTGTTCAGTGATGTCTCCGTGATCGCGAGGGTGAAAACTGGTAGCGATCACCGAATGGTTAGAGGCACACTGAACCTAAACGTTAAGTTGGAGAGGTCTCGTCTAATGAAGTCAACGCTCCGTCCTCCTCGTGCTTTGTTCCAGAGTCCCGAAACCTTTCAGCTCGAGCTACGAAACCGTTTTCAGTGCCTAGAAGACTGCAATGAAGTGGACGATATGAACGACAAGCTCGTGGAAACTGTCCATGCGGTCGGAGCTAAGTTTTGCAAGACTCACCGCAAAAGAACACAAAAACTCTCCGATCACACTCTTAATCTCATGACTGTTAGACGGGAGATGAAGCTATATTCTTCAACAGATTTGACAGCATACAGGCAACTGAACAGACAGATCTCTAAATACATGCGGCGGGACTTACGTAACTTCAATACAGCTTGTATTGAAAAAGCGATCGAGCGGAACAAAGGCTCCAAAGTCTTAGTCAGGGATCTGTCTGCCAGAAAGAGCCAACTGTCAAAGCTGAAGACCGAAAGTGGCAGCATCGTTTCCGGGACACCTTAGATTTTGAGTGAGATTGAGAGGTTCTATGGGCAGCTGTACACGCCATTGTTGGAGCCACAGGCAAGTGTGAGTAACGATCCAAGAGCGAGTCTTATCCGACACTATTTCGAAGATATCCTGGACGTCAATCTGAGCGAGATTGGAATGGCTCTCCAGCACCTTAAAAACGGCAAGTCCCCGGGCGATGATGGAATTACAGCGGAGCTTCTGAAAGCGGGTGGAAAACCGGTACTTGAAGTCCTTCAGAAGCTCTTTAATTCCGTCCTCCATGGTGGCACTACTCCGGAGGCGTGGAGCAGAAGTGCGGTGGTCTTGTTCTTCAAGAAAGGCGACAACGCTCTCTTAAAGAACTACAGACCGATTGCCCATCTAAGCCATGTCTACGTGCTGTTTTCGAGAGTCATTACGAATCGTCTTGCGCGCAGACTTGACGACTTCCAGCGTCCCGAACAAGCTGGTATCCGAAAAGGCTTTAGTACCATAGACCACATACATACCCTGCGGCAAGTTGTAAAGATGTTCGAGGTGTACAATTTGCCACTATGTCTGGCGTATGTGGACTATGAAAAAGCCTTTGATTCCTTAGAAATTTGGGCGGTGTTGCAGTCCCTTCAGCGGTGCCAAGTTGACTGTCGGTATATCGAAGTGCTGATGTGTTTGCACAGTAGAGGTACGATGGCTATCCGAGTACAGAATCAGAGTACGAAACCTATCCAACTGCAGAGAGGTGTAAGACAGGGTAACGTCATATACCCGAAACTTTTCACCGCTGCATTGGAAGACGGTTTTAAGCTACTGGACTGGAAAGGATGCGGTATTAACATCAATGGGGAATACATCACTCACCTTCGATTTGCCGACGATATAATCCTTATGGCAGAATCGCTGGAGGACCTAAGCACTATGCTCAATGACCTCAATAGTGTCTCCCAACGGATAGGTCTTAAGATGAATATGGACAAAACAAAAATCATGTTTAACGTCCATGTTACACCTATGCCGGTAGTTGTTGGGAACACTAAGCTCGAAGTTGTTGACGAGTATGTTTACCTGGGAAAAATAGTCTGATTAGGTAAGTCCAACTTCGACCGAGAGGTCAATCGACGGATTCAACTCGGCTGGCCAGCTTTCGGGAAGCTACGACACATATTCTCGTCAGACATACCTCAAAACCTTAAAACAAAATTGTACAACCAGTGCGTGTTGCCAGTGATGACTTACGGAACTGAGACGTGGTCCTTCACTGCTGGCCGTATGAGGAAGCTCAAGGTCGGTCAGCGAGCTATGGAGAGGGCTACGCTCGGGGTTTCTCTGCGTGATAAACTTAGAAATGAGAATATCCGCAGTAGAACCAGAGTAACCGACATAGCCCAACGGATTAGTAAGCTGAAGTGACAGTGGGCCGGCCATATAACTCGAAGAACCGACAACCGATGTGGAAGAAAGGTTCTCGAGTGGCAGCCTCGTACCGGTAGACGAAGGGTAGGGCGACCCCCACGAGATGGAGTGACGACCTGGTAAGACATGCAGGAAGTCGATGGATGCAGGTGGCTCAAGACAGTGCTTTGTGGCATTCCTTGGGGGAGGCCTATGTTCAGCAGTGGACTTATGGAAGGCTGTAATGATGATGATGATGATATATTAAAATAAAAAAATATCAACAATTAAAATATTAAATTATTTGTATGATGGTCAAGTGAGCGCTAGAGAAACGACGATTGTATGACATTGTCCATAAATAAAATGTTTTCATAAATTATAAATTAACTTGTAGTGGCGGTGCATGAATATCCATATCATCTCGAGGATGCCGTAACAGACTTGGGGAAAAGGGTTGTTTTTAAATAACCGTGAACATCGTTTCGGTTACGAAAATGTCACAGTGAATAATCATCGTGACTTTGTCACGTTAGATAACTACTTGTAACAATAGGACAACTTATAACGTGACTTTATATATGCATTTTAGATTTAGTTAAAAGTTAAAGTTACAACCCATTATACGTCCCACTGCTGGGCACAGGCCTCCTCTCATTTCTAAGAGGGTTTTAGGGGACAAGGAAATGTTCACTCCGCTGCCTTAATGCGTGTTGGCGAACTTCACGTATCTTTGAAATATTTTTTCTTATTTCCCAGAAATGCAGGTTTTCTCAGGATATTTTTCTTCACCGCCAAGCACGTGGTAAAGCAGTACTTAAAATTGCAATTAACAATTTTATTTGTGCCGGCGTGGATATTCATTTGAAGTACATTCTCTTAATTTAGAAAAGCGTAATTTAGTAACGTATCTAATACAATATAATAACTTTTTTCAACGAAACTAATTATTGTAATAAAATTTAATAAAAATTAAACTAATTCAACTAAAATTCTAAATAGAATTTACAATTTTAGTTGTATAATTCTCATAAATAACAGGTAAAAAAGAATTGTTCTGATCACTGTTATCTATTATTCTGAGTAAACGTAGTGATTTAATACTCTTTGGTTCTGAGGGATCCCTTCTAAGTATTACTATACTCTTTGGCGTTGTCTACAAAATTATCACGGGCACATGAGTTATAAGAAATCATACCGTACCGATGTGGACCGGTGGGACTTGACAGAATAATATTGTATATAATTCCAACTCCAGTAATATCATTTCTTTTTTAATTATCGTCGGCAAAGATGTCGATGCAGTTACATGATGATATTGTGACGATTTATGAATTAGGTTTCTAATCGATTTGCAAACTTCCGTGTTATATACGCAATACTACGTGTACCAATTATTGTGATTTGGATTGACTCTATGTACGAGTAGATGATAATATAATAAATATTTGTAAAATTTGTTTTATAGCGACACTTACTTGATAATTTGTTATAAAGTTTTAGCATTGATTCCCGAAATACAGGGCATCCTAGTTTGAGAGTCAGGGTTTATTGAATTTACAATTTAACAGAAATGTCAAATAAGTATATTAATGTTATAGTTATAGTTTCTCGTAATCGTTTCCTTAAAAATTGAGGCAACGATATTTCAATTTCCTATTTGCAATTCGTGGGCTATTGAAATAAAATTGTCGTGGCGGAACACGAAGTTACTCCCAATTGGACGGTTGGCTGCATTGACTGTTTTCCTTTGTATTTATTTGTATCCCTGTTTCACCTGGAGCTCGACACGGCTACGGTCCGTTAGAGCCAGGCCCGCAATTTAATGTTGTGCATTTTGCTTAGCTTCTTTAATGTTGGTATTCCTATTTAGCTTTAATTGGAACAATAGTTCGTTTTTATAATTTTGAATATACCACGGCTAGTTAATGCAGTGATTTGCGATGCACGCTACGAGTCGAGGGTTCGATTCCGGCGCGAAACAAATATTTGTATGGATTTTTTTATAGAATAAGGATAACAAACGAACACACAGTCCACTTAATGGTAAGTGGATGCTGTGGCCCATTGACATCTACATCTATCCTCGATTAAGCATCAAAATGCCGATGCGTTTTTACCATACCTCGTTTCCAGTAAAAATGGTCTCCGGTTCTCTACACTCATCATACGAAACACAGCATCATTAAGCTGCTATTTTACGATGATGTTCTGAGAGAGCGTTGTCCTTCCCCGGCCGAGCTGACCCATTGGTCAATAATATAGTTGTGAAGTAATTTTTTTAAATAAAAAAGATTATTTAAGTATTTATATGATGTAGTATTAAAAATAAAAATAAGATGCATTGTTTATAAGTCAGTTATAGTGGCGTAAAAATCGATTAATTGTCCATTTACATCAAATATCGCAGGAGTGACATGGGGTGCTAAGATTTTGAGACATTCAATAGTTCTGATTGGTATATACTGATCCATACAGAACACGAGGGGACGTTTTAAAGGTGTGACAGAGCTCTGTGGTCGTCGTAGTGTCTGCCAAGCGTGGAAGGTAAATTGTCTTTACATTCGTCATCATGCAGTATAGCAGTCTCATCTTGCTTAAAAAAGTGGGGCGTATAAAGACTGCTACGATATCTTCTTCATCGTTATTGCGTCGCCGTAATAGTCACATACACGTCGTTGCCAGGCGGATTGATTTTTTAATAGAATATAGGTGAAAAACGAGCACATAGTCACCTAATGATAAATAAATGTTGTGGCTCATAGACATCTACATTAACAATTAAAATGCTGATGCGATATCACTCCTGAGGACTGAGATGGAATGCTTTGTTACCAGTAAAAGGTGACTTCAATTCTCTACACTTACCAAATGAAACACAGCAGCCTTAAGTTGCTACTCGTATTTTACGTTCGTAATCTGTGAGTGATGAGCGGTCGAGCTGACCTATACGTGCTACTACCATTTTACAGCTTTAGTTTGAAGGTTCTAATATTGTATCAGTCCGGAAAAATTGCTGGTTGTAGCCGATTCGACAAGGAAGTTGTGCGAGAAAGAAAACTTCTGGTAAATTGCACAGTGGTGGACCGCAAATCAACATAAAATGTGTAAACCAGTTTTTTTTAAATATTTAATATAGGAAACTTTGTGCATACTATTGACGTGACAACGTCTTATAAATCGATGAAGCTGGCTGCACGCACGAAAAAACATGACTCATGCGGCGTTACCTCGCTCTGAGGCGTTCCATTTAAAGTGCAAGCGAGAGCGCGGAACGAGCGACAAAGAGGCACAATCGGCCTCCGTGTTCGGCATGTCCGCATGAACAGCTGCTATACAATAATACATTTACATGTTTTCGTCAAGTATGACGTGCAGTGAAAAGTGAATGTGGTGTCAATTGTTTATAGCAACGATAATTGCGGCGATAAAGGTAATGATTCTTTCGATATTAAATATTTCTTATGACGTTGTCACGTTCAACTATCGTCAGTAAACCGACTTTACAGACAACCGATTTTTTTTGATTGTAAATAGGACAATCTGTAGCATCAAAATAGGTCAATACAGACACGTCAACGAACAAGAAACTTTTCAACAATAGAAAATGCTGAGGGAAATATGCAACAGACAGCAGACAAAGTTTAGCTGCGCGTCTGTCTATCTATCTCTCTCTATCTCTTGTATAACTGATTTTACCATAGAATACTTTGTGTATTATGATATTCTATGGATTTCACAATAGATTATATATTCTGTCACAAAGAATACCTAATTGGTGACAGATGTAATTGTAAAATGTTTCCCCTAAACTTTTTTACTTATGTATGTATTTGACAGTATTATACTGTGTTTTTTTAAAGCGTTAGAATTTTCTCGTGTGTCGTGGGGGCACTTTACAAACATAAATTGCTCAAAGACAAACATCCAGACCCACAACAATTATTTGTAGGCCATACAAATACTTGTTCCGTGCGGGATTTGAACTCGCAGCCCACAGCGCCGCAACTCAATGCAAAGCCACTGCACCAAGGAGCCAAACTGTAACTGTTGAGAAAAAAAATCTTGTAAGTTTCTTGACGTTTTTTCAGTCAAGCTCCTACGCAGTAGAGACTTATTGTAGCGATGGTATGGCTTTCTTGCCTTTAAAAATTGCTTTGTAAAAGCGAATTTTGAATAAATATATTTTAATAAATATATTTTGAATAAATATATTTTGGCTTGAATTTGACTTTTGAATAATTCGTACTCAAATACTCAAACGCTTCTCAATTTTAAGTAGTCGTTAAGTCTCGTGGTGTCACAGTCACTTCGACTTATAGTGATAAAGACAGCACGAGACAACTGCATCTTAAAATTGGTAGCGTTTGTGTATTTGGGCATAAGGGAATTAAAAATAATAAACGATCACATTTACACCTGCCTTCGATTAAGGATGAAAATGCAGATGTGTTGTAACTCTTAAATACTAAGATGGAATACCTCGTCTCTAATAAAAAGGGTACTTTAGTTCTCTACACTAACCATACGAAACGGCAGTATTATGTGATATATGTGATAGCGTGGTCCATCTTTGGTTTAGCCGACCCATTCATGCTACAACCATGATATATGGTTACAGCCGTGCCTCTACTACTACAGTCATATCATTAAATAAAACTAGACTTGAGCTAAAGTCAGTTGAATATCCGTAAAATACATGTATTTATAAGCATTATCGCAACCTTCGAAATTTTAATTCGAATGAAATAACAACTAATCCTGTGTTAGAGAATAAGAAACTTTTAATTGAAACCATTTTATACAGATTTTGTTAAGAATATACGTAAATTTACTTTCATTCAAAGTGTAGTTATATGTAAATACAGGAAGTAAAATAAAGTTACAGCCTACATACGTCCCACTGCTGGGCACAGGCCTCCCCTAATTTCTGAGGTGGTTTTAGAGCAAGGAAATGTCCGCCGCGCTGCCACAATGCATATTGGCGGACTTCAAATGTCTTCGAAATACTTTATTTTTATTTTTTATACATGAAGGTTTAAATCATTGAATCACTAATTATTTGTTATAAGTAAGTTCGTGAAAATGCAATGGAGCCTATACACCATTGACCATTGTGCAACCACAGAATGGGGCATGATTGTCACAATCATTGCGCGGCTGTCCACACAATCGTGCATACTACATATTTGTATTGTCATTTGTCCGAGGTGGACGTTGAAACAGTAGCAGCTGCCGCTATGTATGGCTTCTTCTAACTATATTACTCTCTCAGTAATGAGAAGCGGTATATATCCCAGTCGTTGGGCGTTTATCGGCTTTTATCCCAGTCCCAGAATTGAATTGGATCGTCTCACGATAATTTACTTTATCGTCAATCACGTGGTAAATCAGCGTTTAAAATTGCAATTAAAAATTTCATTGGTGCCGGTTGGGATCGAATCCAGGAGACTCGAGTACAACGATGTTTATGGCAAACGCTTAGCCCGTGAACTACTACGGTTTTTAAGCTGTTAAAACAGCCATGTAAAGGCAAACAATAGAACAATAAATAAAATGCTTAGCAGATGGATTCTTAACTCCAGAATATAATAGGATACTGTCATATAATACTATTATTCAATATCAATAGTCAATATTTATGTCATAGAACAATAGGCGAGAAAATAAGTTGGAATTTTAAGTAAAAATAAATGACATTAAAATGGATTCATTAAGTCAATTGAATTCACGATGTTTTCAAAGAACGTATTTAGAAAGCCACTGTGTCGAATGCTCCAGACTTCAAAGTGAACACAGTTTTTTACGACGTCTCAGAAAAACTGCGGCTTGAAAGAACGTAAAACCTTAATCGCGGATTAATGCTTGTCAAAGCTAAGTCTCCGTCCGCTAGATGTTTATGGCACAATTCCGACTGTCCATAACAGTTTCGCGCACAAAAAATTTCTTTTTGATTTCCTTTTATTCCGTTTGAAATTCTGTTGACTATTTACTTTGAAATAAATGAAGACAGTATATACTTTTAAAACGAGTATAACAAATCTATAGAATAAAGAATGCTTGATAAGTGTTAGTGCATTTTATTACAAAATTTTTATTACGTAACATAATATAAATTGTCAGTCACACGCAACAGAGGTGTAGGCAGAGAGATATTCGCATATTTTCGTGGGCTTTCGTGAAACAAGTTTTAGCTAATGAACTAGACGCCACCTAAGACGACTCGACCTTGCAACATATAACGCACGCACTCTGAGGACTGACGAGAAAATCCTGGAGCTAGAAGAAGAGATAGACAAGCTACACTGGGATATTATAGGATTATCTGAGGTCCGGCGCGTGCTCCTTGCAAGTAACTATTGTTAATATAATAGATTTTATGTTTAATTTTGTATTCAATTGTAGTGATTAAGTAATTGTAGACAAAACAGGACGATGTGGTCGCTCAGCGACAAAGTCCTTTATAACAATAAATAAAAAAAAAATCTGAGGTCCGAAGACAGGGAGAGAACATAGTAATCCTCGAATCCGGCAACTTGCTCTATGGTGATATTTGAAGATATCTCTAGAGCTATGCATTCCTCCAAAACCCACTATACGGTGTTAATGAGAACGGTGGGCTAAAGGTAGAGAAATACGAGATATGGCAACAGAAACCAGCAGCAGGCTGACTTCATTGAGAGCGAGGGTGTATTTCTGATGAACTCTGTCTGTCAGAAGCGGCCCCAAAATAGACCTGGTTGAGCACCAACGGTTCGGCAAAAAATGAGATTGACTTCATTATGATAACTAGGCATTCTAGAGAATATCTCCTGACGCATATATTCTCTTTACTTAAATTTTTAAACTTCATTTACCTAAGTAATAAAGTATACATGTTTTTAATTTATATAATTATATTTTGCTAAGGAAATTCTTAAAATGAGACATACCTTTATTATTTCATTTACAATTATCGTTTATGAAATTTGATTTTTAATTGACATGCTTAAATCGAATATAGAATAGAATTTAATTAGCCATAGATTTAGTTTTCCATTTACCGACAGGTGTTAGTTCACTGTATATTGACTATAGTCCCACCAACTTATCTGTGAACTGACAGCTGCGGCAAAATTGTGAACTACAGCCGCCATTTAATCAAATGTCACTCGATACGTCATTGTTTTGAGAGTTTATAGAAAATTAAAAAAAGCCCAAAACCATTAAAAGTGATGCCTGTAACATTATTTTAAAAGTATTAAACTTTTGTGAGCAAGAAGCTCGAGGGCAAGCACCGATAATGCCTTTCAATCAGGTCTATAAAAGAGTATCAGTTGCTACAGGTCAGTATTTCTATGTTTTGTTTCTTCCTTTCGTATTTCCCATAAATAGATTGGTTAGTGCAATTCATTTCTTTTAGAGATGTTAGTCAAGGATTCATTTCCAATTTAGTTAAAGAACCGGAAACCGCATAAACTACAGGAACGCAAATTACAACGCCCGGTAAAAAAGGCATAAAGCCATATTAAAGGCGTATTAAAGTTTAATTTGTTTAATTATTATATTTTTGTTTCTTCTTATTCTTGGGCATATATCTGTTAAATATGTGTTCTAGTCTTTTTATTCCGTGACTAATTTATTACCCTAGTATGTGGACTCTATGTAGGAATATAAGACCCTCACATGGGAATATTCCCGAACTGGCAACACTTCAGCGCAGAAGCGCCTAGCTGTCAGTTCACAGATAAGTTGGTGGCACTATATATTATGGTCTTTATAATAGAAAAGTAGTCCTGAGAGACTGACACATCTATCAACGCACAGCCCAAACCGCTTGACGTAGAAATCTCAAATTGGGATAGTAGCTACCTTTTATGACGTAGGCATCCGCTAAGAAAATATTTAGGAAATTAGACCCTTATGAGTGTGAAATAGTGTATTACAGTTTGTATGAAACTTTATTTTACGGAGCGATGGATTCGATGCTTATTGAAAGTACTGTGTAAATAAAATAAATGAATATTGAATAATATGAAATTGCGATTTGAAAGGAATTTTGACAGAGATAAATATTTAATGCTTTAAAATAATAAAATTTGCCCTTACGGTTTTAAAACAACTATGCAAATTGTGTATAAATTTTTTGTATTGAGACGCACAGCTTAAACCGATGGATGTAGAATCGTGAAATTAGGGCAGTAACTTTCTTTTATAACCATCCACTAAGAAAGGGTATTGGAAAATTTAAGTCCTTAAAGATGTGGTGCGTCGTGTTTCACTTCCAGGTTTTAAGAATTTTTGTAAGCGGTGATTTCTTTGATTGATGTTTTTGAATGGAGAAAAATTATTACTCTATTTCACTTTTACCCACCAACTGTCCCACTGGTGGCATAAAGTGGACTCTTTAACATGTGTTCGTCTATTTTGTGCCCACTAATCGTTTCTTGGTGGGACAAATTACACTGTTGTAATAAACATCGTTCACTTTTGCCCACTAGGGCTGGCATTAGCCAATTCTAAGATCTTGAAGTGGTTCCAAACAAAAAAAAAACACAAATCATCATAATTAAATAATTGTAATCAATATAAGTCATAGATTTACATATTGTTTATAACATTTTTTTGGATTTATCTACAAAAATCACTGACAACGTTTATAAAAGATTTACTTAAATCACAGATAATCTCTTAAAAGATAGTTAAACAACGTTATACGTAAAAAGAAGTAAAAGTCACGAAATATTTTAGTCCGGTCAATTTAGCTAAAAAAATAGAGAGGTTATAATAATTTGATCAGAGCTAAAATTGGTACGAATATTAGGAATATTCGCAAATGTGCGTTTTTATCATTTTTCAGCTAAACAATACGGACAATTGGTGAGAAAAAGTGGAATTAACCAAAATTAGATTAAATTATTTTTGTAACTTGAAAATTAGTACGTCTGTTTTTGGATTGAAATAATGAAATAAGTTCTATTATCTATAAATCATCACCACTTATCATGTCGAAAGTACGAATTGAGAGATTCTCGTCGTGGGGAACACTGATACCCACTAACTATCATTATTTTGCGTGTAGTTCGGTCTATCACCACAATGTCAGGTTTATTTGCCACTATAAACCTGTCTGTGATAATTGACCGATCCCAGTACAGCGTGACACTTCTATTATTATTATTATTATAAATTTAACATAATTAATTATTATTAAACACTGTATATGATAAAGAGGATAAGATGAAATCATGATAGATTTTATAATTGTAGATGAAAGCATGAGGAGCGCAATGGTAGATACAGGCGGTTCAAACGTAGGGAGGGATCTAACGGTGGCTAAAATTTATCCGACAAAATATACGTGGAGGCATAGGACATTTGTGGCTATACGTAATAATGCGTGCTTATACACTGTATTAAGAACAGAAAAGTTCCAAGATGAACATGCGAAAAAGAAATATCAATAAAAGAAAGAATTAGTGATTTGGATGAAGTGAATGAAAGAATCGGACTTGGAGACTGGGAGGGTTATAAATTAAGGGAGGTTTGGTTGATGCAGTAACCAAAGTGGATGATGTAAGTAAGAGAAAGAATTACAGAAGTAATAATACATGATGGTAGGATAAACGAATGGAAGTTGAAGCAAAGAAGAGAGCGTGGCTATCTAATACATCTGTACTAGCGACTAAAGAAGGTAATTCAGAAAAGGTAGTTTTTATATACTACAAGAATATATCTGTGATGCGATGGGCTGTAATGATGACGATTATGATGGTGAATGTCCAATAATGTTTCATACAACAATACAGTAACTCAGAGTAAAGTTTAAATGTATTGTCCATTTGCTTGAATAGCAAATGACAAAATCAGGTTACGACTGTTGAGGCTAGTCTACATTAGTGCGCGCGTTGGGTATGAAACTTTGAGTGAAGATCCGCTTAAAGTTTCAGATAAGATCTGCGAAGTACGTGCGTACTTACCGTGAACTTTCAATTGTGAAGTCTCGACAATGCGGTTTCTTTACAAAGCAGTTGAATTAAACTTTATCCATTTATGTACATCACTAATATCATTATATAAGTTAAATTAATGACTGCGTTAAAAAACTTTAACATTGCGGGAAAGCAGTATACTCGTATCATCTTTATACTTACTTACTTACTTATCGTCACGCACAATCCCTGACGGGGTAGCCAGAGAGAACAGATCGCCAAGTGTCACGATCCTTACATACCTCTTTCGCTTCTTTCAGATTCATCATCTTCTTCATACATGCACGTCTAGGTATCCGAGTACTCTTGACCCTCCCCTCTTCGAGCAATTTCCTCACATGGTCTTCGAAAGTTAGTCTCGGTCTACCTCGACACCTTTTAATATTAACTTTCGCGCTATATATTTTCTTCACCATTCGGTCTTCACTCATTCGCTCAACGTGCCCAAACCATCGAAGCACGCCCTTATCAATGTTTGTGATAAGGTCATCTTTCAAACCTGCCATATTGCGAATCTCTTCGTTTCGCTTTCGGTCAGCCATGGTGACGCCGCACATTTTACGAAGAGATCGCATCTCCACTGCATTCAACTTGTTTTTATGCTTCTTCTGGCATACCCAGGTTTCGCTGCCATATAACAAAGTCGGTACCAACACTGCGTTATGTATTGCAAGGCGTGCACTCTTCACTACGCCTTGCCTTTTGACTAACGCAGTCAGGGCACCATTGACTTTGTTCCCGGCAGCGACACGCCTGTCCACATCTAAATTACATCTTCCATCCCGGCTAAAAGCACTCCCCAAGTATACAATTTCATTTACCTGTTCTAGACATTCCTGATTTACCCATATTTCACACTTCGTTCTCTCTTCGCCCCTTTCAAATATCAGAACCTTAGTTTTATTAGCATTCAAGCGGAGACCTTTAATTTCACATTCCTCTTTCATACACGTGACTAATGCCTGCAGTTCTGCCTCTGATGGTGCAATAAGCACTGCATCATCAGCATACAGCAGACAATTTACTTTAATGTCACCCAATTTCACACCCAAACAGCTATCTTTCAGTTTCTGTAAACAGCTGTCGAGATACAGTATGAACAGCCAGGAAGACATGACACAACCCTGTTTTACGCCCGTTTGGACGCTAAACATGGGTGACAGGTCATGCCCTACCCGCACACAGGCTTTACAGTCACAGTAAAGTGACTGCACAGCCCTTAGCAATCGACCATCCACACCATACCCCGGCAACAGTTCCCACATTTTCTTCCTTACAACCTTATCAAATGCTTTCTCAAGATCCACAAAAGCACAGAAAATCTTCTGGTTAGCAGCCAGAAGCTTTTCCGTGATCATGCGGAGAGAAAACATTTGATCCTATCATCATCTTTATGAACGGTTAATTATAATTTTTAATAAAAAGGTAAAAACCGACTTCTAATTGCTAAAAAGAAGTTATTTATTTACCACCTTTAGGGGTTAATTTTTTTCTTCAGATTTAAATGGGGCCGCCCTTTTATAACCTATTTAATAAAAAACATCATCAAAATTGGTTCTCAACCTGCGCAGATATCGCGTAACATTATACAAAATTAAAAACACACTCGAATTGAGAATCTACACCTATTTGAAGTCGGTTAAAAATTAACGTTTTTTTATGCAATGAAGAGCAACAAAGAAACATGCGTTTCGCTTGGTGAGTGCAGGTGGCCGGAGGCCCTTTTTACTGGAAATGAGGCATTCCATCTTAGTCCTCACGGGTGACAACGCATCTACATTTTGAATTGTAATAGAGGATAGATGTAGATGTCAATGGGCCGCAGCAACCACTTACCATCAGGTGGACTGTGTGCTCGTTTGTCACCCTTATCCTATATATAATATATATATATATATATATATATATATATATATATATATATATATATATATATATATATATATATATATATATATTTATATATAAAAAACAAACACCTCCACCCTTTGGCACGTGAATATTGTTTTTACTGATATCGAGGTATCCTATCTTACTACTCAGGTATAACATGCAGAGTGTTTTTACATCATGAAAGGAGCCGTAGCTGAAAGCCGTTTTAGGTCAGGGGCTTAACGGTCGCTGTAAATTTCAAATTACGCGAGCAATTCGGGTTCGATCCCTGCCGGCAGCAATGACATTGTTGATTGCAATTTTAAGTGCCGATTTATCACGCCACGTCCTCGGTGGTAAGCACATCGTAAGGAAACCTGCATATCCAAGAAATAAAAAAAAAAATCGAGGAAATGTCAAATCCGCCAACACGCATTTCAGCAGCGCTGCAGACACTTCCTTGCCCTAAAACCATCTCAGAAGTGAAAGGTGGCCTGTGCCCAGCAGTGGGACGTATTTAGGCTGTAACTTTTATAAGTATGAAGAACGAGAACACAGTCCATCTGATGGTAAGTGAATACTGTGTGGTCCATGGACACCTACGAGTACATATCTATTATCATACATATAGAATCTTTCTCTTCCTAGGTTAAAATCACCAATTACTAATGAGTGATCTAAATCGCAAAGATTTTTATTAATATTATCTACAAATTTTATAGTTCCTTAAATTAACGGAAAGTGGTATATAGACCGCACATATGCAAAGTATTATAAGATTTTTACCATTTTTGAGATGAACTATAATGAAAAGATCTTCTATTAGACCAGCCTTCATTTCTATTAATCCTATGTGAGTCAAAATTTCTATTGACGGCAATCATTACACCACCTCCAGTCTTCTTTGAAAATGATTTAGTCAAGTCTCTGTCTCATCTATATTTGTATATAGACGAGATAGTTATCGTTAAATAACTCTAAATCGTTAACTTTATTTTGTAGCGAAGTTTCCGTTATTACAACAATATCGTACTCATTCATACACATGTTACTGTAAAATTCATTAATTTTTGTGTTTAAGCCTCTAACTCTACTTTGTGCAGGTATACATAAAAAAACAAGATATGAATAAATGAGAAGAAATCTAATCGGTTAAGTATTGTAACGAGGATAAATTCTTAATAACAACAACAGGAGCTGACTCCGACTTTCTCACATAAATGCGGCCACCTCTTACCCAAACGAACTTGTAGTTCTTTTTTTAGCCTTAAATCTGGTAGCCCGATACAGATCTTTGTTACTTGGAGAGAGATGCTCAGTCACGAATACAGGTATCTTTCCACCTCCAATACCCAAGTGGCTAGAATTAAGTTTGTCCGATTGGTGGTTTTTGGTGAATTTAATGACGGAAGCTAAAAATCCATCACGGATTAGAGGGCTGCGTAACTTGACAATAATTGATCTAGGTCTGGTGGTGGCAGGATTAGCTTTAGCAATTCTAGTTCACATGTGAATATCTTCTTCTTTAAGGTCGAAGGAGACCGTTTTAGCAAGCTGCTTAGTCAGTAGAATTTGATTTTCTGATTTATGTTGAGTTACACATTGTAATTCTAAGTTCGAAGCACGAAAGTGCTCTTCTATTTGTGTAACACGATCGGATAATTCCCTATTAGCGATGGTCAAGTCTGTACAATCCTTCTGTAACCGATAACATAATTCTGACTTTTTGATCAAATCAACCTTAATTTCATCATATTGTGAGTTTATAAAATCCATAGAAGTTTTAAGCGAAAGCAAATCACTTTTTAAGCATGCAATATCTCAGATCTCTCCGCATGATTGGTTAAACTTGAACCGAGCCATTCGGTATGGTGGGCGTTAAAACGCCGAGGATCACGATATCTGCGGATGGCATCTGCAGCAGCAAGGAATCTGTAGCCATTTGGATGTGTTCGATGAGTCGGTCTGTCACGGCATTACCGCTATGGGGCCTATAAAGGTACCCGTAGACACGCGGATGGTCGTCACTGTCTACGCGTAACCAAAGAATAGACCGGTGAACCTTCAAGACTGTCGAGGTGTCCAGAACAAATGTACTCTCTTACGTATACGCAAACTCCAGCACGAGGCACAAAGGAATGTTCCAATTTGTACCCCGTGTAGGAGAGATACGAAGTATCAACCGGAGAGGACACCTGCGTCTCGGTCAGAAAGAACAAGGCTGGCTTTGCCGTCTCGAGATGATAGTGGATGGACGGCATTTAGGTTCGAGTGAAACAGAAATTCATGGATAGCATGGCAGCTGTGGCCTTGGTCTTGTTGCTCAGCTTGCCCCGAGCAGTTATTGTCCCTCCTGGGGTAGTCTTACATTTAATTCCGCTACCATGTTGATGGGGTGGGGGTGGGGGGGGGGGGGTGAGTTGGGCCTCCGGTCTGCATTCAACAGACGAAATGCAGAAGCAGAGCTTCCACTTCACGCCGGTATTCTGTGAGGTCGAAATTAACTAAACCTTTTAACACAGTCATACCTTCACAAATCTACTGCTGAACGGAGGCCTCTCCTAGGGAACGTCACAAAGTACGTTCCTGAGCCATTTACATCCATCGACTTCCTGCATGCCTAACCACGTCGTCGCTCAAGCAAGTAGAGCGCCGTTGACACTTCGCTTACTGGTACAAGGCTGCCACTGGAGTTTCTTTACTTCAGCCACTGACCCGTTGGACTACATCGCTTACATTGGTTCTACTGCGCATATCTTCATGTAAGACCTAATTAGTAACTGCAGAGAATAACTTTTTTTAAGATAAGGATAACAAGCGATCACACAGCAGCCCACTTGATGGTAAGTGTTTGCTGTAGCCCATAGACATCCACATCTATCTTCGTTTGCGAATGAAAATGCATATGCGTTGTCAGCCGTGAGGACTTAGATAAAATGCCTCTTTTGCAGTAAAAACGGACCCCAGTTCTCTACACTCACCACACGAAACATAGCAGCATTAAGGTGCTATTTTACGCTGTTATTCTGTGAGAGCGTGGTCCTTCCCCGGTCGAGCCAACCCATTCGTGCTACAACTATGCAACTCATATAGCTGCAGCATGGCTTTACCACGTTTAATATATATAATTTTATTTGCCCAAATTATAATAACATCTGCATTTGGATACTTAATCAAAGATTCTATATGTATGATAATAGATATGTACTCGTAGGTGTCCATGGACCACACAGTATTCACTTACCATCAGATGGACTGTGTTCTCGTTCTTCATACTTATAAAAGTTACAGCCTAAATACGTCCCACTGCTGGGCATAGGCCACCTTTCACTTCTGAGATGGTTTTAGGGCAAGGAAGTGTCTGCAGCGCTGCTGAAATGCGTGTTGGCGGATTTGACATTTCCTCGAATTTTTTTTTTATTTCTTGGATATGCAGGTTTCCTTACGATGTGCTTACCACCGAGGACGTGGCGTGATAAATCGGCACTTAAAATTGCAATCAACAATGTCATTGCTGCCGGCAGGGATCGAACCCGAATTGCTCGCGTAATTTGAAATTTACAGCGACCGTTAAGCCCCTGACCTAAAACGGCTTTCAGCTACGGCTCCTTTCATGATGTAAAAACACTCTGCATGTTATACCTGAGTAGTAAGATAGGATACCTCGATATCAGTAAAAACAATATTCACGTGCCAAAGGGTGGAGGTGTTTGTTTTTTATATATAAATATATATATATATATATATATATATATTTATATATAAAATATTTATATATAAATATATATAAAATTTTTAATTTTATATATATTTATATATAAAATATTTATATATAAAAAACAAACACCTCCACCCTTTGGCACGTGAATATTGTTTTTACTGATATCGAGGTATCCTATCTTACTACTCAGGTATAACATGCAGAGTGTTTTTACATCATGAAAGGAGCCGTAGCTGAAAGCCGTTTTAGGTCAGGGGCTTAACGGTCGCTGTAAATTTCAAATTACGCGAGCAATTCGGGTTCGATCCCTGCCGGCAGCAATGACATTGTTGATTGCAATTTTAAGTGCCGATTTATCACGCCACGTCCTCGGTGGTAAGCACATCGTAAGGAAACCTGCATATCCAAGAAATAAAAAAAAAATTCGAGGAAATGTCAAATCCGCCAACACGCATTTCAGCAGCGCTGCAGACACTTCCTTGCCCTAAAACCATCTCAGAAGTGAAAGGTGGCCTGTGCCCAGCAGTGGGACGTATTTAGGCTGTAACTTTTATAAGTATGAAGAACGAGAACACAGTCCATCTGATGGTAAGTGAATACTGTGTGGTCCATGGACACCTACGAGTACATATCTATTATCATACATATAGAATCTTTGATTAAGTATCCAAATGCAGATGTTATTATAATTTGGGCAAATAAAATTATATATATTAAACGTGGTAAAGCCATGCTGCAGCTATATGAGTTGCATAGTTGTAGCACGAATGGGTTGGCTCGACCGGGGAAGGACCACGCTCTCACAGAATAACAGCGTAAAATAGCACCTTAATGCTGCTATGTTTCGTGTGGTGAGTGTAGAGAACTGGGGTCCGTTTTTACTGCAAAAGAGGCATTTTATCTAAGTCCTCACGGCTGACAACGCATATGCATTTTCATTCGCAAACGAAGATAGATGTGGATGTCTATGGGCTACAGCAAACACTTACCATCAAGTGGGCTGCTGTGTGATCGCTTGTTATCCTTATCTTAAAAAAAGTTATTCTCTGCAGTTACTAATTAGGTCTTACATGAAGATATGCGCAGTAGAACCAATGTAAGCGATGTAGTCCAACGGGTCAGTGGCTGAAGTAAAGAAACTCCAGTGGCAGCCTTGTACCAGTAAGCGAAGTGTCAACGGCGCTCTACTTGCTTGAGCGACGACGTGGTTAGGCATGCAGGAAGTCGATGGATGTAAATGGCTCAGGAACGTACTTTGTGACGTTCCCTAGGAGAGGCCTCCGTTCAGCAGTAGATTTGTGAAGGTATGACTGTGTTAAAAGGTTTAGTTAATTTCGACCTCACAGAATACCGGCGTGAAGTGGAAGCTCTGCTTCTGCATTTCGTCTGTTGAATGCAGACCGGAGGCCCAACTCACCCCCCCCCACCCCCACCCCATCAACATGGTAGCGGAATTAAATGTAAGACTACCCCAGGAGGGACAATAACTGCTCGGGGCAAGCTGAGCAACAAGACCAAGGCCACAGCTGCCATGCTATCCATGAATTTCTGTTTCACTCGAACCTAAATGCCGTCCATCCACTATCATCTCGAGACGGCAAAGCCAGCCTTGTTCTTTCTGACCGAGACGCAGGTGTCCTCTCCGGTTGATACTTCGTATCTCTCCTACACGGGGTACAAATTGGAACATTCCTTTGTGCCTCGTGCTGGAGTTTGCGTATACGTAAGAGAGTACATTTGTTCTGGACACCTCGACAGTCTTGAAGGTTCACCGGTCTATTCTTTGGTTACGCGTAGACAGTGACGACCATCCGCGTGTCTACGGGTACCTTTATAGGCCCCATAGCGGTAATGCCGTGACAGACCGACTCATCGAACACATCCAAATGGCTACAGATTCCTTGCTGCTGCAGATGTCATCCGCAGATATCGTGATCCTCGGCGTTTTAACGCCCACCATACCGAATGGCTCGGTTCAAGTTTAACCAATCATGCGGAGAGATCTGAGATATTGCATGCTTAAAAAGTGATTTGCTTTCGCTTAAAACTTCTATGGATTTTATAAACTCACAATATGATGAAATTAAGGTTGATTTGATCAAAAAGTCAGAATTATGTTATCGGTTACAGAAGGATTGTACAGACTTGACCATCGCTAATAGGGAATTATCCGATCGTGTTACACAAATAGAAGAGCACTTTCGTGCTTCGAACTTAGAATTACAATGTGTAACTCAACATAAATCAGAAAATCAAATTCTACTGACTAAGCAGCTTGCTAAAACGGTCTCCTTCGACCTTAAAGAAGAAGATATTCACATGTGAACTAGAATTGCTAAAGCTAATCCTGCCACCACCAGACCTAGATCAATTATTGTCAAGTTACGCAGCCCTCTAATCCGTGATGGATTTTTAGCTTCCGTCATTAAATTCACCAAAAACCACCAATCGGACAAACTTAATTCTAGCCACTTGGGTATTGGAGGTGGAAAGATACCTGTATTCGTGACTGAGCATCTCTCTCCAAGTAACAAAGATCTGTATCGGGCTACCAGATTTAAGGCTAAAAAAAGAACTACAAGTTCGTTTGGGTAAGAGGTGGCCGCATTTATGTGAGAAAGTCGGAGTCAGCTCCTGTTGTTGTTATTAAGAATTTATCCTCGTTACAATACTTAACCGATTAGATTTCTTCTCATTTATTCATATCTTGTTTTTTTATGTATACCTGCACAAAGTAGAGTTAGAGGCTTAAACACAAAAATTAATGAATTTTACAGTAACATGTGTATGAATGAGTACGATATTGTTGTAATAACGGAAACTTCGCTACAAAATAAAGTTAACGATTTAGAGTTATTTAACGATAACTATCTCGTCTATATACAAATATAGATGAGACAGAGACTTGACTAAATCATTTTCAAAGAAGACTGGAGGTGGTGTAATGATTGCCGTCAATAGAAATTTTGACTCACATAGGATTAATAGAAATGAAGGCTGGTCTAATAGAAGATCTTTGCATTATAGTTCATCTCAAAAATGGTAAAAATCTTATAATACTTTGCATATGTGCGGTCTATATACCACTTTCCGTTAATTTAAGGAACTATAAAATTTGTAGATAATATTAATAAAAATCTTTGCGATTTAGATCACTCATTAGTAATTGGTGATTTTAACCTAGGAAGGTTTTTGGATTTGGAGTGGCTGAAAACTGATAATGACCTATTTACTATTTTAAATGACTCTCAATGCCAATACTTTTATATGATCTCTGAGTTTATGGCCCTAAATAATCTTAAGTAGTTCAATTAAATTAAAAACAAAAACTCGAAAATGCTTGATTTAATAATCTCATCAGAAAGTAACATATGTGTTAGTGAAGCCGACAAAGCATTAACCGCTATCGATATTTTTCACCCACCTCTTGTATTTGAAATTACTTGCCACTCCATCAATCATTTACAACCATCCCTACAACCTAGACCAAATTTCCACCAAGTTAACTATGAGTGTATTAAAATGAATTGGATAGTGTTGATTGGCTCAATATATTTGCATTATGTAGGACTGTTAATGAAATGGTTACTCGTTTTTATGATGTATTGCGTGTTACTATAAGTAAAAATGTACCATTAACCACACCTAAAAGCATTTAGTATCCAATTTGGTTTTCTAAAGGTCTAATAAGGAGCATTAAATAAAAAAAGAAAATTAGACAACGGGTCAAGAAATATAATAATCCGTTGGACAAAATTGCCCTAGACTTGCTAAAACAAAGATCAAAAAGTTTTATGAAACAGTGGTATAATAGTTTTAAAAACGCCTTGAACATAGTATAACCTCAAATCAAAAAGTTTTTTGGATTTTGTAAAACATAAGCGTAAAAATAGTAGTAATATACCATCCCGTATGCAATTAGACCATGAAACTGGAGTGGATGAAACAAGCATAAGTGAACTCTAAGCGAAAAAATTTTCATCTATTTATAGTAAAAGTCTAAATCCACAAGTTTGTTACCATAAACGCGATGGTGTCCTTCATTTTCATCCTCGCTTAGTTCTATTATGCTGTCGGATAATTTAATTCTCACGAGGTTAAAGAGACTTGACTTAAATAAAGGTCCTTGCTTCGATGGATTACCGCCGTTGTTTATATATCAATGTGCTAAGCAACTATCATTGTCACTTACTTGTACCTTTAACGTATCTCTTAAAACTGGAAAAAATATTTCCTACCTACTGGAAAATGGCTAAAATTGTCCCCATTTAGAAAGATGGTACTAAGAATAATATCAGAAATTACAGACCAATTTGCATTTTATCTATTTTTCCTAAAATTTTTGAAATTTTAATCTACCCTTATATTGAAAATTTACTAAAATTTCAAATTACTGATCGTCAACATGGTTTCCTTAGAAATAGGTCCACCACTATTAATTTAATTGCCTCCACCAATTATATTATCCAGCATGTCGATCAAGGTTCTCAAGTCGATGCTATGTATACTGATTTTAGCAAGACATTTGATAAAGTTGACCTTGAGATACTTTTGACGAAATTAAGTAGTTGTGGTATTGGTGGCCCTGTTTTGGATTGATTTAGGTCTTATTTATCTCTTCGTGAGTGTTATGTAGTTGTTGATGGGAGCCAGTCTGAACCGTTTAAGGCAACCTCGGGTGTTCCTCAAAGGTCACATTTAGGGCCCCTTTTGTTTCTAATTTTGATCAACTCAGTGACAGAATGTTTTTTCAACACAGAGGTATACCTGTTTGATGATTTGAAATTCGTGAGACCTGTTAGATTATCAACAGACTCCCAGGTTATTCAAGCCGATCTGGATAGATTTTTCGAGTGGTGTACTCAAAACCATATGCTTCTGAATGCTAAAGTGTTCCACCTCACAGGGCTAACCTCGGTCTTAATTCAGCATTATGCAGAATGTTTAGACTGTATAATGATATACCTAGGCCACCTTATTTAGACATTTCAATGACAATTTAAATAATTTCAGAAGAAAAATGTTACTTTTTTTAGAATCTAAGTTTTATATGATAAATATAAACTTTTTTAATTTCTCATAAATACACAATTTAGCTACTGTACTATTAAAGGAGAATGCCCAATTCTGGCCATGAAACGCTCAACAATTTGCATTTGTTAAAAAAATACATCTTTTTAATGGTAATTAATCGCAGTATTAGTATTCAAAAAATATTGCAATATTTTTTCACAAAAAAAAATACCGTTTAAGTTACCGTTCCCAGCTCTGAGTAACTCATTCAAGAGGACATTTACGCTGTGTCAATTGTGGTTTAAATGTGACGAAAATACGAAGTCATTTGTTGTTAAAAAACTGTTCATATGAAAATAAAAAACCTTTATATCTTAAAATCCGGACTTTTTTAAACCGATTCCTTAACCATTTCATTCTTTTAATTGCATATTATCATTCCCATATGCTTTCATATCTGGCCACCCATGACCGAAGTGACTATGAACGGTGGGCATTCCCTTTTTACGATATTTAACTTTTCGTAACATTACTCTGTGTTAGCTGTGGTTGTCTATAACTGGGTGAGCACATTGCATGTTTCTCACAATGCTTGGATCTTGTTTTTAGTATTTGTGTATCATCTGTCGGTGACCCTTATAAATAAATAAATAAATAAAAGGCTGTCCAAGGAACTTCTGTCAGCCATCTCTTCCATCTCTGCACACACCCTCGACAATCCCATGGTCTGAGTGCTCCATGCCAGATGTGCCGTTTACACAGCGCTCGGTTTGTAAAGCAGTCCTCTTCTGGACGTCCACAAGTCGAGTGGGCCTGACGGAATCCCTCCCAATTGTGCTGAGGACGTTTGCGTCAGAGTTGGTACCGGTTATTACACGTCTTTTCCGGTACTTCGACTCTCTAGGCGTAGATCCGAAATCATGGAAGACGGCTTTCGTCCACCTGATCCCTAAAAGAGGCGCTCAGACTCGTCTTATTACAATCCTATCGACATCACCTCCTTGTTCTCCAAAATAATGGAATCCATTATTAACTGCCAGCTCATGCGGTACTTTGAGTATTACCAGCTGATTAGTAACCGCCAATACGGTTTGCGTCGGGGTCGATCAGCTCTTGATCTTCTAGTCTACCTGAATCATAGATGAGCGGAGGCAGTATAGTCGAAAGGGAGGGGGGGGGGGAATAGGCCGTTAGTTTAGACCTTGCGATGGCCTTCGATTGGATTTGGCACAAAAAGCTTCTTTCAAAGCTCCCTTCCTATTGGCTTCCTAAGAAATTGTGCAATTGGATCACTAGCTATTTTGCAAATCGGAACATCAAGGTCGTGGTAGGCGGTGTATGCTCCGATTACAAGCCTATTAATGCTGCTGTTCCACAAGGTTGCGTGCTATCACCAACGCTGTTATTTTTGCATATCAATTATATGTTGCACACTGGTGACATTCATTGCTTGCAGATGACAGCACTGGTGGTGCTCTATACACCAGCCGTGTTAATACTTATTGGGAAAACTTCACCGAGTACCGAAACCTTGCGTCTGAAATCGAGTCTTTGCGGAACAAAGGGTCGGATTGGAGGCGACTAAATCTAGCACAGTTTAATCCTCAAAAGACATAAGTTTGCGCAGCGCAGATCAGCTTAGACCATCAAAGACTAAGCTCTTTCCGATCGGCTCGATTTACTGGCGCTGCAAAGAGATGGTGTATCCCTTTGCATTTTCTTTCACATCTACCACGGGAAATGCTCTGAGGAATTGTTCGGATTAATCCCAGCCGCCAAATTTTACGTACGCACAGCGCGGCAAAACTCCCGATACCATCCACACCATCTAGATGCTTGGCGGTCCACCACTGTACGTTGCACTAGGAGTTTTCTTCCGCGTACGATCTCTTTGTGAAATAGTTTACCACCGGCGATTTATCCGGACCGATACGACTTAGGAACTTTCAAGAAAAGAGCTTACTGCTTTCTAAATGGCCGGCAACGCAACCGTATTGCAGTTGTTCATGGGCGGCGGTAGTCATACCATCAGTTGAGCCGTATACTCGTTTGCCCTCTGTCCTATAAAATAAATAAATAAAAAGGAATAGCATAAAACGGTCCGTACCATCGTAATACATGTTTCTAGTACGGTAGCCCCTTTTAATTTTTAAATAATTATTATTTTTATTATTTCTTGTTACAACAGACACAGAAATACACATTCTGTGAAAATTTCAACAGTATACCTGTTACGGATCATGAGATACAGCCCGCTGACAGACAGACGGACGGACGGGCGGACAGACGGACGGACGGGCGGACGGACGGATGGACGAACGGACAGCGGAGGCTTAGTAATAGGATCCATTACTCTTTGGGTACAGAACCCTAAAAATGAAGTAAAAACTTAGGATTTACAAAACCATAAATAGCTCGTGTATTCTTAACAGCTTATTACTTAAGGGGCTACTCCTTACGAACGACCTTGAGCATTTAGCCGGCGCGCCGCTCGCTACAATATATTGCGTAGTATTATTTTTTCAACATCAATAAACTATTTTATGGAAATACACACAGCTTACAACGATAAATGTATTTTAATTTTTTTTATTCGGTATATTAGTTGCATTATATTAGAATTATGTATTTTCATATATTATCTAATTATGAAAATTTATAATTAATTATATATTAAAAATGAAGCATGGAAAATTGTGAGTTTAAAAGATACCTATTCACTATAGGTAAATAAATAGATAGCTCGCCTTTTATACAAATATTTGGTGCAATCAAGAATAAATAAATAAATAGGATGTTTCGCAGATGTGTTTTTGATTACTGTTAATTTTTACGTGTCACGTATTGAAAAGTAACATACCTACCTACCTACTAATTTTTGATTTGAGCACCTTGTAACTTAGCCTGCTTATTACTTATGCTGGCAGACATTATCCTCACCCCAATGATTGATGAGGATGAAAAACAATTTTATTTATACATAACGGTAACTTTAATAAAGGTAATACAAAAATTAACAAGAAGTATAAGTGTTCAATCTTTCAATTTCAATTGTAAAAAAACGTTACCCATACACTAGGATTTTCTCCTGTGTCGTGGAGGCAGCTTACAAACATAAATTGCACAAGGACAAACATCCAGACCCGGAACAATTATTTGTAGGCCATACAAATACTTGTTCCGTGCGGGATTCGAACCCGCGGCCCCCAGCGCAACAACTGATTGCTAAGCCACTGCGGCACGGAGCCGTCACCGGGTTATAGCTAAAGTGACCATAAGTCCCGTTTTGAACGGGACTGTCCCTTTTCTCGGTCACCTGTCCAATTTTCCCTAAACAAAGCTCCGGGACACAAAACTGTCCCGTAACTCGTTGGATGGAAGTATTCAAAGTCAACAATCTTCAATATAATTTTTTTTAATCGAATATATTTTATGTCTACCTGGTACAAATGCTCCAGTAGAAAGAGTATTTTTTTATTTTGAGTAAATTGTGGACGTCTAAAAGAAACACTTACGGTTCCAGTTCTAAAGGTGATGTTGTTAACAAAGGTAACAATAAAAAAACTTGAGCAGTATTTTATTCTTATTTAAAACCATCACCAACTTTATTAAAGCAAATTTAATCCACTGACAAATGTAATTAATAATTAAAAAAAATATGTTGCATTTAATAATTACCGTCTATACCGAATATAATTTTATAGTGAACACTAATTGTATAAAGTTATAGTTTTTAGAGTATAAATAAACTCATGTCCTGTTTTGAGTTAAAAAATAAATGGTCAGTTTAGTTTTTAGTTAAATTTAGTTTTAAAAACTTTTAGTTTATAGTAAAAAGTAGGTATATTTATACCTACTTAGATACTTTTTACCGAATCAGGGTAGAAGCCCCTAATACCAGTCATGCCCTAATTCCAGTCTTTTCGCATTTTTACTCCATAAATAAGATTTCTAGTAGTCTTAACTACAAATATTGTCATCTAAAAAATTCTTTGTACCTAGAGGAAAGCATATTTATTCAAATATTACCTCGCAGTTTTAAACCTAACAGTGTTAAAATCAAAACAGGTACGCAACGAAAAACGATCATTTTCAAGTTATGATCCCGGTAAAATTATGCTTACTTTACATTATCTCATACATAGGCTTTTTGATTTGTATGAATATGACTATAGACATAGTAATGCAGTTATTTTTGTTTGAATTTACAAGTTATTTATTTTCTTTTAGTGGAAATTAATGGGGCTGTAATTAGATATAAGAAATGTATGGAGTGCATAATGTCAGCCGCCCGGCTGTTATTTGGTTTGACGTACCTAATAAGAAGTACCTAATTTCAGCCACGTAATATAAATCAGGGCTGCCATAAGCTGGAATAAATACCATTAATTAGATCATAACTATAAAATAAGCTAAGGGAGTTATGATCAATTCGTTTGTTTTAAAATTGGTTTTAGATTTTAAAGTTTAGCAAAAGATGTACTAGTTTTTCTCTCTGACATTCGGCGTATAGAACACCTTATGTACACAATTATTTTTTGAAAAAGAAGAAAAAAACAAGCAATAAATAATATACTATATTTTAGCAAAAAACTATAATTTAGTAATACTAATTATAACTTAGAACATAAATGAAAAACTCATAACTGACTTTTTGGCCCGACCCGGGATTCGAACCCGGGACCTCATGATCAGCAGTGGCACTACTACAACCACTAGACCAACGAGGCAGTACTATACCTAATAAGATATTGTGGTTGGGTATTAGGATTATTTTCAACTGTATACTATACTGATAATATTGAATTTGCCTTTTATAGTGTAAATTATAATATTTGTCGAAATTTTAATTATGGATTCGAACCTTACATGCTAATGGTGCTTAATTTTTTTATTTGCATTTACTTCAAAGAAAATATACGCAAAAAGCTTCATCGCGCAGTAAAAAACACAACAAATATATGTATAAGTAATACGAAAAATTATACCCACAACAAACAAATAATACTACCTATAAATAACCTAATAAGTAATAATAATATTATCGATTGATAAGATGACGTCTTCGAGCATGTGCGCTGACTGACGTCGTGACAAACGACACGGGTTTCACCTTTCAGAGATCAGCGCTCACTGAATCCAGCAAGCCCGTGGGCAGAGAATACGCCCAGATTTTAAAATAATTTCTTAATAAAATCAAATTTTGGTCTTTTGAAAAAAAAAATTATAATAGAAATGTTCATTAATAAATTGCCTATTCATTGGTGTAAATCACAAAATAAAATAATACTTACTTTACGAGGAGATGCATGTTATCAATAATAATTTCACATTTATGTGGTTTCGTTGTAAGGAGATTATATTAATATTTATTCCTTTAAAAAAATTGGATATAGCTCTTTTGAAATCAAGATTATGTAGAAATATAATGTGTTTTTTATTAGTTGATATATCTTTTAAATAAAAAGTAGATAGCTCCTAAAAACCGCACAAATAACGACTAGCGCGACATTTTGCTCAACCTGCGCCTTAACTGCCGGTTTATTGAAGTGGGTGATAATGAACTAAGTGTTTAGTTTTAGCTTGGCTATTGTAATTTGCGATTAGCTTAGATAACCGTTAATACTGTTGTTTTACTATGGATTATTTATAGAGCAATTAGATTTTAACCATATTTTTTCGTTACAAAGTGGATTGTAATTGTAATAAGCGTTCTAATTGTCACTTTATTATCTTAGACCAACAAAGAAAGATAGACGGAGCGCGGATAGTGAGCAATGCCCGGAGTAATCGAAGCTATTATACGAAAAACTAAGATATTTTAAGGAAATTGAAAGATTGATAAAATGAATCGTCTTTGATGATTGTATTAAATTTATATAACGCCACATTAATAAATCCTATGCAGGTGAAGCCGAAGTGGGACGCTTGTTTTCAATAAATATTTATTTTCGTAGAGTCGTAGTAGAGCTATATGTATGTTGTATTATTTTAAGTTAGTATAATATACTAGCTGGCCAGGCAGACGTTGTTCTGCCCTATCCAACGACCCTTCCTATAAAAATCCTTAAATTTGCTTTAAAAAGTTTGAGGGTCATTTATCGGGATAAAAACTATCCTGTCTCTCAAGTTGGACCAGAATGAACACAATGTGCAAAATTTCATTGAGATCAGTTCAGTAGTTTAGGAGTCTATCGCGGACAAACAACGTGACACGTAATTTTTAAATATAAAGATTAATAGTATCTTCGATGAAAACACAATTACTGTAATTTGCCTGATCTGATGTGTTTACACTTGATTTATCTCAAATTTACATATTTATAAATATACTTAGTGATTAGCTGATTAGTTAATAAATATATAAATCTACCATTATTATCAATAATAGTTTTATATAAGATAATAGTTTATAGTTAATAGACCACAGCAACTAAAACGTGTGTGGTTTATGATGTAGGGATAAAAAAAACATTTTTTTTTTTAATATTTTGAATAAATAAAAATAAACTTACGCTTTAACAAATTATGGTTGCAGCATGAATGGCTATGCGAGTAGCGTATACCGTTTAGTGGTGGTGTAGAATATCCTTCTACCCCATATCATCCCGTGGGTGTCGTAAACAAATCAGGAGATGGGCAGCAGCGTCTTCCTAATAACGACGAAAAGTAAAAAGTTTCGGTTGCCAACAAGCTCGCAAAGCGTGTCAACTATGGCAAATATTCCCCTATGTGTCAATATATGGGGAGACCTATGTACAGCAGTGGACTTTAATAAAAAAAATTATTTTATAATAAATAAATAATTTAATTTAAAATAGGCTGTAACGGTAACAGAAACGGTATGACCCAATCATGCAGTGGCTTGTAGACCAGGAAAGGACCACTTGCACAGAATACCAGCGTGAAATAGCAGTGTTTCGTATGGTAAGTGTAGGGAACTGGAGACCTTTTAAATGATAACGAGGCCTTCAGTCCGCAAGGCTGGAAATGCATCTGCATTTTAAACTTTAAACGAGGATGGCGGCTTTTTCAGGTAGACTTGGTGGTCATTTAACTCATAACATTCTAAAAAAAAAACTAAGCGACTAACATATATTAGTGAATGACTTGCAGCAGACAAAAACGTAGTTTGAAATATTGTTGGTACCACGAAGTTCGTAAGGGCGATGTAGCTGCTGTTTCATCATCACTGACTGTTTCACATTACACATGTCTTAAAATTAAACTTTAAATAAAAAGGGCCGATTTCAAAGAATGAAAAAGAATCAAGAATATTTTCCACATAACAACTTGAACATTTTATTAAAAAAATAATTTATTGTTGTTACTTTTGTATGACTTTTATAAAAAAGTAAGAAATGACTTCAATAAGGGGTAAAAAATTTCTGATCACCAGATGTCGCTAGTTGATACTGAGGTAAAGTTTTTTGTTACATAATGTTACTTAATTGAGAAGTTAGTTTTGAATAAAAGTTTTTAAAAATTGTCTACTTTTGTGAATATCGGTGGTTTGGTTTATTTATTTTAAATCTTATTAATATAAAATATAGTTAATAGTAGAGAAAGACACATTATCCTTTATATTAAAAAAAATAACTTCCGCTATGAAATCAGTCAACCTCACTTTTAAGTGTCGCCGCCCTGGTGGCAGAAAAAGTCATGGATATAAAATAGTTTATACATACCATCTTGAAAATTTTATTAAAAGTTTAATTTATTGATCTCTTTTTATCATAAGTTCAAGGTGTTCAAGGGTTTTAACAGTGGTAGAGCCAAGCGGTAGCTTTTGCTGTCGCACGGATGGGCCAGCTCGAACCGGGGTGGTACCACGACCTCACAGAATACCAGTGTGAAATAGAGGTTTACCTCTGCGTTGCGCTTGGTGAGTGCAGGTGGCCGGAGGCCCAATTCCTCCCCCCCCCCAACATGGTAGTGAAATTAAATAAAAGACTACCCCAGGAGGGTACCAGCACCCCTGGAGAATCCCTCGCTGAGCATCCACGACCAAACTACTTCACTCCTGAGCGTGGGCGCTCAGGCTGCCCCGCGTATTCTGGGGGGGGGGGGGGGGGGGCAAAATTCCGCTCGCGACTAATGCTGCTCGGGGCAAGCGGAGCAACCATCTAGAGACGGCGAAGCCGGCCTTGCTCTTTTTAACCGAGACTCAGGTGTCCTCTCCGGCTGATACTTCATATCTCTCCTACCCGGGGTACAAATTGTAACACTCCTTTGTGCCCCGGGCTGGAGTTTGCGTATACGTCAGAGAGGACATCTGTTTTCGACGCCTCGGCAGTCTTGAAGGTACGGACCTGTACATCCTATGGCTGCGCGTAGACAGCGACGAACATTCCCCGAGTCTACGGGTGCTAGGTACCATAGCGGTAATGCCGAAACAGACCGACTCATCGACCACGTCCAAATGGCTGCAGACTCCGTGCTACAACAGATCCCATCTGCAGAGATCGTGATACTCGGTGATTTCAACGCGCACCACGCTGAATGGCTTGGTTCTCGTTTAACCGATCATGCGGGTAGATCTGTCTATGACTTTGCTTTGACATATGGTCTAACACAACTGATTACTTCGCCTACGCGGATCCCAGATGTGAAAGACCATGTACGGATTCACGAACGCACATCGCGTCAAAATTCACGATACCATCCTCACCATCTGGATGCTTGGCGGTCCACGACTGTAGGTTTTAGTAGGAGTTTTCTTCCTCGTACAACTTCTCTTTGCGTATTTTATCGCATCTATCACGGCGAGTGCTCTGAGGAGTTGTTTGGACTAATTCCAGCCGCTCAATTTCACCATCGCACATCGCGACAAAACTCGCGTTACCATCCATACCATCTGGATGATTGGCGGTCCACCACTGTGCGATTTAGAAAAAGTTTTCTCCCTAACACAACTTCCTTGTGGAATCAATTACCACCAGGGAATTTTCCGGACCGATACGAGTTAGGAACCTTCAAGAAAAGAGTTTACACCTTTCTAAAAGGCCGGCAACGCATCTGCAATTCCCCTGGTGTTGCGGTTGTTCATGGGCGGCGGTAATCACTTACCATCAGGTGAGCCGCATGCTCGTTTGCCCCCTATTCTATAAAAAAAGGTAACAACTAGAATTTCGCCTAAATAGTTACAATTACATATAAAACTTTATCCCCTATTTTCATACACTTAAGGGTGAGATTTTTTATCCAAATTAGATGAATGGAATTGGACCATCTCTGAAATTTAAATATATTTAGTGAAAAAAGTACAATTTATATCGGTTTAAAATTGACGAAGATATGCCAAAAAAAGAACACACAGTCTAACTGAAAACCTCCCCTTTTTTCGGCTAAAAATAGTCATTATTTTCGACTCGTATTATGCGTTAATAAAAGTTTATAGCTTTTGGTGTTTCCCCGAAGTTTTATCACGATTATATATTTAGGTCGAGAAGCGACCTCATTTCTAAATCACAGCCGATGATAAGACCTAAGACAGCAAAATGTATGTACTTACTCGTAATATGTAATTACGGTATTACACTGTGGATCTATCCCACAAGAACCGTATTTTTTCCCAGAATAAAAAGTGTATTGTTATTGGTCTATGTCACTCTCCGGCACATAAATTAAACTCTATAACTGCAATATTAATGTTCGTTAGTTGCCCGATGCTACGTGAAAAAGTGACAAAACACACTTTCGCATTTATAATAGTAGAAATCTCTGTTTGTGACACACACATTGGATAGATAATAATGGCTATGTTTTACAAATAAGTTTCAAAACGAAGCCCGGATTTCTAAAACAGCGTTGTATAGAAGAAATTCATTAATAACGAAGGTTTTAGTGTAATTTTAACGTTCAGAAACGTGTTAAATTATAAATTCTGTAACGTCTGGGATTTAAACTCATCGTTAATTCGTTACAGTCTATCTTAAGTCCATAGCTGAACGCAGGCCTCTTCCGTAGATATTGCCTCATGAGCTATGCTTGGCTGATGAACACTGGAAGATTTATTATCTTAAAGTTGTTTCCAGAAAGATGTTTCTGTCGCCTCTTACGACAATGATATGATGATGTGGGGTGGTGGGTACACTTACGCCATCACAATACGGCGTGAAAAGCGCGAAAGTTTTAGACATTATATTATTATTGGACTATGCGTTGAACTCATATTGTTAAACTAGCTGTTCCCCGCGACTTCACAGGCGTGTAATTTTGGGTTTTAATTATACTACTCAGAACCCTAATTCTTTTTCTCAAACATAAGTAGTCTAAGTTACTCCTTAGAACATCAGCTATCTGCCAGTACAAACAAAAACTTGCTGTCCCTAGGTGCTACGAACAATCTAATTCAAAGAATTTAAATGGGAACTCACCAAGTGGCACGGAAAACTTATTGTAATGCATAGCATGCACTTGACCTTGATACCATGCCGGCCATATAGCGCGGGAATTGATAACAGATAGGGAAGAAAGGTTCTCGAGGGGCATTCTCGTACAGGTAAGCAAAGTGTAGGATGACCTGGTAAGACATGGAGGAAGTCGTTGGATGCAGATGGTTTAGCACTGTATTGTGTGGCGCTCATTGGGGGAGCCACATGCTTAGCAGTGAACTTGTGACGAGCTGATGATGATTTTATGAATGATGAACTTATTATATAAAATCTTTAAGCAAAATTTAATTATCTGAATGTTAGTAGAAGTATAAAAATTCAAGAACAAAATAAATTATTGAAGAAAAGTATCGATTTCGAAAGAGCTTTGCATGAACTTACTAATGATGCTTTACGAGGCACAATTTTAACGAACACCTGTCAAGCGTGTGTTCAAGTCGAAACAAAAGCTCAAGGTGAGTTCAACGCTGTGCTGCCAGATTGGGGGATTTTCCTCTAAATTTAGTGGATTTTAGAAGGCTTAATAGAAAATTTAGGGGGAACATTTTTTTAGGGGATTTGTTCAGGGGTTTACCACCTTGTTTAAATTTAAGTTGAAAAAAAGAACTATCAATGACAATTAAAAACATGCTTATAGATGACAATCTTTCGAATTCTGCATCATTCGAACCTACGAAAAGTATACTTAAATTTTTTTTAGTTCAGAAATGCATAATAGCCTAGTAAATGAATCTGTGATCAGGAGATTTTAAATACTAAACAATTTATAAATTAAAATATAACTTATTATTTATATTAACTTTCTTAAAACACATATGTTTCTATATTTTACTATCGCCTGTACTAAACAATGTTATATTTAGGAAAAAAGATTTAAACTAACAAAACAATAAGAGTTTAGTGTATTTTTAACCATAATTAAATACAATTTATATTAAACTGAATTACTATATATTGTATATAGTAATTTTATAAAAAGTTATTCCAAAATTTGTACTGCAAGTTTTTATTTAATTTTTCACGTACAAAGTTTTAATTTATTTTTGTATAATTTATTTATTAAAAAACGAATTCGAAAAGTAAACAGTGTGATAATTTCAAAATCATTTGATTTAGGGTATTATTTCAATCTAAGGGATTTTAAATGGGCGTGAAGTGGCAAGTGAATGAGTCTATCTGGCAACACTGGTTCTCAACAATATCTCTCTGTGCCCTTTCTTGCATTTCCAGATCTTCGTGAGCACTTCTACCGTTGATATTTTAAGACGCATTAAAATTTTAAGTACTGAGACATATCATCACTGTTTTAATTACAGGTATGGTGTGCATAAAAATGATGATTACTATTTTTTTACATAAGACAGTTTATAGTTACATCATTATCATCATTACAGTCCTTCACAAGTCCACTGCTAAACATAGGCCTCCCTCAAGGAATTCTAAAAAGCACAGTCCTAAGCCACCTGCATCCATTGACTTCCTGCATGTCTTACCAGGTCTTCGCTCCATCTAGTTTCTTTTTTATAGGATAAGGGTGACAAACGAGCACACAGTCCACCTGATGGTAAGTGGTTACTGCGGCCCATAGACATCTACATCTATCCTCTATTACAAATCCAAATGCAGATGCGTTGTCACCCGTGAGGACTAAGATGGAATGCCTCATTTCCAGTAAAAAGGGCCTCCGGCCAACTGCACTTACCAAGCGAAACGTAAAGGTAAGTCTCTACTTCACGCTGGTATTCTGTGAGGTCGTGGTACCACCCCGGTTCGAGCCGGCCCATCCGTGGGACAGCAAAAGCTGCCGCGTGGCTCTACCACTGTTGAAACTGTACCACTGTTGTCTAGTAGAGGGACGCCCTAAACTTCGCCTACCGGTACGCGGGTGCCACTCGAGAACATTTTTTCCCCATTGGTTGTCGGCTCTTCGTGCTATATGGCCGGCTCATTGCCACTTCAGCTAACTAATCCGTTGGGCTATGTTGGTTACTCTGGTTCTACTGCGGATATCCTCATTTGTAAGCTTATCACGCAGAGAAACCCTATCACATACATGACATGTCCATGTCACACCTATACCGGTAGTTGTTGGGAGCACTAAGCTCGAAGTTGTTGACAAGTATGTTTACCTGGCACAAATAGTTCGACTGCGTAAGTTCAACTTCGACCGAGAGGTCAATCGACGGATTCAACTCGACTGGGCACTGTTCGAGAAATTACGGCACATCTTCTCGTCACGTATACCTCAAAACTTGAAAACGAGACTATTCAACCAGGTACGTGTTGCCAGTGATGACCTATGGAACTGAGACGTGGTCCTTCAATGCTTGCCGTATGAGGAAGCTCAAAGTCGCTTAGTGAGCTGTGGAGAGGACTACGCTCGGGGTTTCTTTGTGTGATTTGTAGTTACGGGACATTTTAATTAACCAACTTTAAGAAAAATACTCTAATCTATATACAACACATGACCTCGACATGCTCGTGACGTCACAAGCATGTCTGCTACGCGTAGCTAGACCGGCGTAACGACGCGTAGTATAGCGGTCTGTGTACAAACTCGTATCATTGAGTTTTCACTTCTGTCGGTCGGTCTTAATGACTATTTCTGTTTTGTTTTTTATTTTCGCATATGGATTTTATTTCACTAACGCTAATAACTACTTTGCTTTAGAATTTTATTTTGAACTAAACATTATTAAGTGTGTATGTACGACTACGAGTGATCAAAAAATAACATTACGACATTCTGTAGAATCTACTAGTTGGTCTGTGATTAAGACTTGAGCAGATATTGACCGACCGATATAACCATTTCACGCATATAGATACAATTTAAACTGCTTAGTGCTATTGATAACGGTATAGAACTAATATCATGCACTAGTTCACTGTACGAAATTAACTAGTACAGAGCGATCTTTATAATGACGGAGCAGGCACAATACTAGTAAATAAATACCAATCAATGTGTATATAGTGTGCTTAGCGATTAATATCGCTGTTTGATCTCTTGTCTTTATGTCAATCTAAGCGAATATTAATCGATTTACATCCTTCAGGCTATTGAGTGCTCCGATAAAATAGTGTCAGAAATAGATTTCGCTTTTGTCAACCAACAGTGATGAATAAATTGATGCCATTGTATTTTGGCAGATTACTAGCTTAGTTGATGGTTGCAGTGTCCTATTTATATTTAAACAAATATTCGGGAAAGCAAAACATTTTAGTCACTAAATACTGCCTATCAGTCATAAATCTGAAAACATACCAAGCCAAGTTTGACGTTTCTTTTAAGGAATTTTAAATTATTGCTGACAATATACTTTACTAAACCTTCAATTCTGCTTATTTAAGGTTCCTTAAATTTTTTGAAGAGTACTCAATATTACAATAAGGAACACTTTAGGTTATTAAGTTAAATTGGAGTTTCCAGAAACATTTAACGGAGATTGACCCTTTAATCTGATACCTGAATGTTGATACATTAAATCTCGATTAACTCAAATCGATTTACGTATGCATGAGTGCACCTGTGAATAAATTAGCATACGTAGTTGTAACATAATATGTTTATATTTAACCCTATTATCATAAAACTAATATTTTTAAAATTTAATCTTTACTTGTGTTAGCTATCTCTAAACCTGTCTCTTTCTAATGTCATTAAATGGAAAGAGAAGAAAACTACTCTACTAAGTATTTATTTCCACTTCATGAGTAAGACCGTAATTCACTTTATCATAAATGAATTAGATAAGAATCTAGGGATCCCTACGTCACCAAACGAGTAGACAGTCATACTTCATTATCATCACCATCATCATTCATCATCAAAGTTTACAAGTTCACTGATGAACATAAACCCCTCCTATATAATAAAAATACGATTCTTTGCCATCTGTATTCACCACATTCTATCATACTTAGTCAATTGTATAAGGTACGTGAGGGTAATATGTTCACCTTAAGCTTTGCCGCCTTATAAAATCAAAACTAGCAGGAGGACAGAGACAAACACATAATGTCGTATACTATGACTAAAATAGGAAAAAATAACAAACAAGCCTTGGCAATTGGCAAAAAAAAAACACTTGGAAAAATGAACTTAAAAAAGAACTAACTATAGTACGTGAGGGTAATATAGTCATCCGGTTAATATGGTCACTGTCTTAGAACTCAAAAACTACAGCGTCGTTTGCATAGAACACTCTGTGATATGATAGCTCTTGATCAGTCTATCAAATAATAAAGGGTCAAAAAGTCGCTCCTTTATCGACGCTATTTTGAGAGTTGATATTATTGTAAATATTATAGTTGATTTTTGTATTGTGTAGTGTAGTTCGTTTTTTTAAGTAGATTTTTCCTGATTATTTCCAAAGCTTGTTTACTATTTTTTTCTTAATATATTAGTTATAGTATACGACTTTGTGCTTTTGTCTCTGTTCTCTTCCTAATTTTGGTTTTATAGGGTGATCAAGCTTAAGGTGACCATATTACCCTCACGTACTTACTATAATATCAACTGTCAAATTGGCGTCGATAAAGCGGCGGCCTTTTGACCCTTCATTATTTGAATGACTGATGAAGAGCTATCGTATCACAAAGCCATATATGCAAATTAGGCTGTAGTTTTTGAGTTACAAGAAAGTGACCATATTAATCGGATGACCATATTACCCTCACTTACTCTATTTAAATAATTTACTTCGAATACAAAGTTAGGCGTTGTGAGAGATGTCTGAAAAAAATTCCTAGAAGATGGTATCTATTGATGATGGTAATTGAGAAGTATCTCGAGAAGTGGTACACGGCCACCGGTGTTAGAAATCCTTTTCTGCAATGGAGTCCGTCCGTACCACCCTCTGACCTTTTTCAGCCATCGAATAGCAATGCTTGTACTAGTTCCAGTCTGAAGATTTCAGAAAGATAGTATCATTACAGTGTGTGAGGTATTGCAGCTTAATACTCAGGGGTGTCAAGGTATATGTAGCCTTCTTTATTTGAAGTTGATTGCAGGTATCAATCTCCGGCTCCGTGGCGCAGTGGGTTAGCGATGTGTTGCTGCGCTGGGGGCCGCGGGTTCGAATCCCGCACGGAACAAGTATTTGTATGGCCTACAAATAATTGTTCCGGGTCTGGATGCTTGTCCTTGTGCAATTTGTGTTTGTAAACTGCCTCTACGATACAGGAGAAAATCCTAGTTAGTGTGGGGTAACGTTTTTAAAAAAAAAGAGAATAAAAAGACTTGCCTTCCAAATGATTATTGTTCAAATATTTAATGTGTACCCATTACGATTATGAGGCCTCGTAAGATTCTTTAATCGTTGTTTTTCGTCACTACCTCCCCGTGCCGCGAGTTGGTAATTCGCGTATCTGCTGCCTTCCTTGCATGTGGTAGCTGTTCCTCAGGCTCCCTCTCCGGAATCATACCCTGATTCTCCATTATCCGTGACAACCATGGTTGTCGCAGAAACTATAATCGAAAGGTGATAAAGCATACATTTGAAAGATGTGACGCCGCTACTGGGCCATGAGATCGGCGAAGGTTATCCAGACTCACGACATTGGTTTTGATCTAATAAAAGCACTCATCCATTCACTTTTACACAGAGAGTACTGATTATATGTATTGTCTCTAGAATTATCACAGTTATCTAAGTAACCGAGATAAGATCTAAGGAACCAAAAGGGTAAGGGACAAAATATTTACGGTTAGAATTAGGCCACACGGCCTGTAAAAAGTCCACTGGTGAATACAGGATTCCCCTTACATTGCTTCAAGGAGAAATTTCATCACTGCCGCGCTAGCCAGGCGGCTTGGCAACCGCAGCTTTTTATTTTTTTTATTGATATTAGAAAGACACTGCCGCCCATCTCATGGTTTTTTTATACAAAAGGGTGACCAACGAGCACACAGTCCACCTGATGGTAAATGGATGCTGTGGTCCATAAACATCTTTTATCGATGAAGAATCTAAATGCTGATGCTTTGTCACCCTGACGGCTAATGCCTGCTGTCCAGTAAAAGAGTATCTCGTTCTCTATACACTTACCCTTCGAAACACAGTAGCATTAAGCTGATATTTTGTGAGATTGCTGGTATTCTGTGAGAATGTGGCCCTTCCCCGGTTGAGTCGACTCATTCGTGCTATAACTAGATATTATGTAGGTACAGGATGGCTCTACCACGTTTCTTTTATAGGATAGAATAGAATAGAATAGAATAGAATAGAATAATTTTTTATTCAATATTGATTATTAAATAATTCTTATTGAAAGTCATTTTTACGCTGTCATTTCACAGCAAATATTACGTCACAAGCCATTACGTCTTAGTTGTCAAGGTCTAGACTATGCGCCTTAATGATTAGTGTCGTGTGTTTTTCTTTAAAAAAGAATACGAATACATTTATTTTACTTTTCTAGTCGTTGGTATTCTTCAAGTTAAACGATTATGTTAAACTAGATGATCCCACGCGGCTTTAATCGTGTAAAATTTTGTGTATTCCTTTCATAATATTACGAACAAAAAGAATAACCAAGAAAATAAATCAAGCTTTAATGATAAACTAAACAGCTTTTTGATGTAAAACTTCTTTGAAACTCGATAAAACAAAACGCGACACTAAAAAGAGACAAACATATACCTACAATATACATCTTATACAATTTAGCTTGCGAGAGAATGAGATAGAATGCAGTATACCATAGATATAGTATATGCTAGATTGGTGATGGAGTGATTAGGGCGAGACCAAAATCAAAATCACCAGTGTGCGTGTAATGTGCAAGTGTGAGAGACAAATAGTGCTGCACCATGCATTCCCTGCATTAACTTCATTATCGATACTGATGGCAATATATTCGTCTTCCTACTTGACGCAGGTGATGCAAGTGAATATTTTACCCAACTACGGCGAAGTGAAAAGAGTGGTTACGATTTTAAAAGGATATGTACGTATGTGCGTTCATCTATTCTCTCAGACCTAAAATAGTCATCGTATTTTGACAAATTAGATATATTTAGCGGGTTTTAGAATGAAAACGAACATGGCGGCTTATTGCTGACTTACACATAAATTTATATATGTATATACAAATAAATAAAATTGAAATGTCTGTTTGTAATATCAAAACAACGGCTTTTTACTACTGGCTTGAAAGGATATACGGTACATATAATAAAAACATTTTTTTAATTTTTGCCTGTCTGTCTGTTTGTTCCGGCTAATCTCCGAAATGGCTGGACCGATTTTGGGACTTTCACTGCTAGATAGCTGATGTTATAAGGAGTAACTCAGGCTACTTTTATTTTAAAAAAAGAATTAGGGTTCCACGCAAAAGAAATAAAACCCATGAATCCAATCCCAATAAATTAAACACGGGCGAAGTCACGGGGAACAGATAGTAATTAAATAAAAATTAATTTGTAAGTAGCTGTAGTCACACATTATTACTAAGACGTCCTGAAATGTAGATGGGGCTTAATTTAAAACTTTTATGATTTAAGAAATACGAAGAGAAGTACAAACAAAAGGTGTTAGATTTATCTTTTCCTTCAAAGAGAACTAATACTAGAAATTTTCACAGAATGTGTGATTCTGTTGTGTATTACGAAGGTACGGAACCCTTCATGCGCGACTCCGACTCGCACTTGCCTAGTTATTATTCTTCTCGATTTTTATAATTAAACTGATTGTATACGGATAACTAATTTCGATATTGTGGCATTAAATTTTTTAATCTACTGGAGTGACAGTGCATGTAGCCATGTGCGTAGGACCATGAATTGTGATGGTCAAATGATATTGGCTGAAATTATGGCTTGTTAGTCACTCTATTATTAAAAAAAACATAGAGATATAAAAAGCGACGTTTCTTCAGTCTTCATTGAATTCCGCTTGAGCTTCATTTGACTTTGAACGTTGGACATGACGTCGAGGCAGACGTAAGTTTTAGTAATAGAAAGTACATGATTAATGAAAAAATTTAGTACTTTAAATTACTAATACTCGAGACCGCCGAAATGCTTTGTTGAACTGATGTAGACTTGGTTCTTCTTCTTCAAGCTTCTTTGCTTGCATCGAAGGCTGAAAAATTATTAGACAATACAACACTAACAGACGGGGAAAAGAAAACATTTCGTCTTGTTACTGGAAACGAGGCATTCTATCTTAGTCCTCCAGGGTAACAACGCATCTGCATTTGATTCTTAATTAAAGATAGATGTAGATCACAGTCACCATCAGGTGGATGCACGACTTGCAGTTGGATTGGCGATCGCAGCACCGAATAGAAATAGAAATAGATAATTTAAAATTAAAAATTTTGTACCACCGACTTCATATAATTTATTAAGAATAACTCAAAAACGATTGATCAGATCTTGATCAAATTTATATGGGACCACATGCAAAGTACCAACTTTCAAACAAAAAAACAATCATGGAAATCGGTTCATCCAATAAAAAGTTATGAGGTAACACACATATAAAAACATACAGTCATATTGAATACCGGCTCCTTTTTGAAGTCGGTAGAAAACATATTTATTTAACCAAAAAGTAATTACATAATTACACAATACACTGGTTTCTGCACTAAGCTCTGAGCTTGTATCGATGAGATGTCTCGCAATTTTGACGCTGAACCCATTACCATTTAGATATTTTAGATTTGTCGACAATTGGAAACTCTCTCTCTCTCTTTCTCTCTCTCTCTCTCTCTCTCTCTCTCTCTCTCTATTGGAAGATTTCTCTTGGTATATTCCATAATACCAAGAGGGACAATTTTAAATATAGCTACCAAATAGTGCCAATAACTTACTAAATATGACTAAGGACATTTTTGATTTAAAGCAATAATACAGTTATAGCAATTTGTTGGCGATCAAGTTGCCGTCTAAACTCCCTTCTTACTACGCCTCTGCTGACTAAAGTATTATTATTAAAGTACGTTTTATTATTAAAAATAAATTAATAGTCGTCGTAGTAAAGGATAGTCCAACGGATCAATGGTTTTCTGTAGAATCGAAACGGTAAATGTAAAAGACAAAAAGTGTTTTTTTATACAAGTAAGGTGGCAAACGAACACACTCAGTGATGGTAAGCAAATGGTATTTATCCTTGGTCAAGAATTAAATTGTCACCTCGTTACTAGTAAAAGATTACCCGGTTATCTTCCTTCATCACACAAAACACCGCAGGATTATTACGTTAAACGTTATTCTGGGAGAGCGTGGGTAATACGCTGCAGTGCTTTACTGCGTAACAAACCATTAATATATTTTTTAATATATTCAAAATCTTTATAGTGGCATATATGTAGATGTACGACCACTAAAAATTGAAAAATAAAAAAATTATGTAGTTTTGTTTCGTTTCAGCTCGTTTTAGCTTTAGAATATATTTTAACCATCAATCAAAAATTTTCAAATAGAAACAAAAACAAAAATAAAATTCATTTGTAAATCAATTTAAAGAGAAAGAAAGAATGTAAAAAACACTTTATTTAACACAAATTGTTGACGTACATAACATAATATATACGACTGTTATACATATCAATATATATTAATATAAATAACACCGGCCTTAAAAATAAGTTTTCTGTCAGTGTACACTGCGCTTACATTTCGTAGTAGACTCCGCTAATTGTAAGAAATTTGCCGGGCCGATCGCCCACTACGTTCACCGGATGCATGCCAGCCGCAAGTCAGAAATTTGTCTTGCCAGAATGTCGGAAGGCACGCTCTCCATACCTTTGTACTAGGTGAACACCATCAAAAATTCCGAGAGCGTACGCCCGTGGAATTCGCACGTATTGGGCGAGACTGACGAAAATGACCGAATTATTATTACAAGATTTATTTGACAAATAAGACTGTCAGAGCGGAAATTCTGATAGTGTGTGGGTGTACAGATATTCGTCGGGTGCGCGTTAGAAATCAAAAAATTCCTAACAATGTGCGGTCGACCTTAGGCAAGAAGTGTGTGGTTAGTAATGCGGATGACAGCGATATTTTGAAGGCTCGCTGGCTACAGATAGCAGAAAGAGTCGTGAGTTAAACATTGACTTCCACTCTAGTCGGTTTATCTCTTCGGTAAAGTGCGAAAGGGTGATTATAGTGAAAATTCTTCCACAAAAATATGGATATGAATACCATCATCACCAGCTCATCAAGCTCATCTACGGTGACAACTTACACTTGACAGTTTCAATGCTTTGAAGTCATTATCTGAGAACTCTAGTAGGTACTGTTCTAGGTATTAGCATTTGGCTGCGGGCTGTTCGAAAGAGATACCGCGGCTCCGGAACGTAAGGGCACTGAAGGAATACGGATGGTTTTTAGTCAGTAAAAGTCTGACACTCCCTTCCGCTCCACCCAGTGCGAAAGGCGTCATTTGATGATTTTCCATCCGCAAAAAAAAAGGTATTAGCATTTGAGCAAATCGATACACATCTATCTTGACCAGTACCTGATGATATGTTAAGATTAAATAAAGGTTTGTATTGTCAGAAATTTTTAATTGTTCTATACTTGTCCCAAGAGCCGCGACACGATAATCGGTTATTCTAATCTGAATCTCTTTGGCGAGTGATACGGCGTTTGAAAATCAGTCACTCTATTTCGTTCCACGAGTGCCGTTAAATATATTTATGAGAAATGCAGAGTTAACGGTGCGGTGCAACTAGCGTTGCAGTTGTTAATCCGAGGGCCAAACTTGATGATAAAACAAATCTGTCACAAACAAACAGAAGAGTTCCATGTCCTGTAATAGACTTTCCAAGTTAATGAAAAAAAAAAGAACTGTTAAGTCACTTAAAGTTTTAATGTACATCTTAATTAATAAGATTTCATCAGAACAGATCAAGAAGAAATCTCTTTGACGTTATAAAATACGACATCAAATAGAGAAAAGATTTCCTAATTCACTTCTACTTATTTAGTATGCGGTAAAGCTTCAAGGACTGTAAATACATTAGACTAAAAAGCTTGTTAACATTTGGCTTACATGCCAAAGTTAGTATAAAGCGTATCCCTCAGGGAGGAATTTCTAATTTGTGCTGTACATTCTAAAACATAAAGCAAAACACCTTGTGCAAATGTGTTAATTCACAGCCCAAAATTCTATATATGGCCATAAATTTCATAAATTAAGTTGACAATAATAAAGTTTTTGCCAAATTTAATTTTAGAATGCGTTTATTATTCAATCAAATTTCACTTACCTATTATTTCTCATCATGATGTAATAACTGCACGAAGCACGAGTTTACAATCAACAAAACATAGAAATGTGCAGTGTCATTCGAAATCATGACCATATTAATTCGAATGCCAATTATACGATTTAACATCTGCGTAGTTTGTACATTAATGGTCCGTTTCCACTTGTTCTATCTAGTTGGATGCTCTAGTTGACAGAATGTTTTGTATAACTGGTCGCATTTATCCGACACCAATTCTTATTCAACTCCAGCTAGTTTTATCGGACGGATGGATCGCCAACTACCAAATCAATAATAGCAAGTTTCTGTCGAGAACTTGACTATCGCTGGATTGCTGCTCCAGTATTATCTTTTGATTATGTTTCGTAGTGGAATTTGATGCGTAAAAGTGATGCAATTTTATTTATTAAATACCTACACATGCGAACTTTTAGTTTCGTTTCGTTACAACCTATTAAAGTCCACTGCTGAACATAGGCCTCCCCCAAAGATTGCCTCATAGGGGAGATCTTTTCCATAGTTGCCACCGTATGGGTAGGCAACCGCAGTTTTTTTTATTTTGAGTCGTTATTAGCAAGACGCCCCTGCCTCTCTCCTGATTTGTTTCCTTCTTAGTGGAAATGAGGAAATAAGTGCTGCGGTAGCGTTGTAAGCCTCGAGTTATTTAATCCGCTTAGAGGCTTTGGTAACTTGGAATACTATCGTCAACGATTGTCTGCTGGCTTAAGCTGTTTTGAAATTTTTATTTCAGCGTTTGATGTAGTATTTTGGCTGACGGTCTTGTAGTCAATCAACAATAGTGTCGTACTACACTCGGCGATGAAATTGTGTGCACTTTCTTACTGCCGACTCTCGTTATCATTTTAGCTAACTAATGTTCGTCATTTACTTCAGTGATTGAGGTCTGAAGACTTTCTAAAGAAAATATTTCTATTAGGATCATTGTAGCTAACTAATGTTCGTCATTTAAGTCAGTGATTGAGGTCTGAGGTCTTTCTAAAGAAAATCTTTCTTTTAGGATAGTTAGATAGTTCTATAATCGGATAGCCATCGTAGCTCTACTGTACAAACACTTCATCACTTCAATATACCAACAGTCAACTTGGCACCGCTGAGGGAACTACAGCACCGTCCAAATTTCGACGGAATCAAAGGCTTTGGCATATTTCACAAACGCAAAACAAAGTGACAGATTGTACTCTTCGGTCTTCTGTACAATTTGCCGAAGAGTATGCATGTGGCTTAGGCTACTAAAGCCTTTTTAACAAATTGTTCGGGAAGCTGGAAGTAGTTGAGCCTGCGTGCGATTTGTAATGACTCTCGAATACAGCACGTAGACGCGGTTCAGAAGGCAAATCCGTTGGCAATTATTGAACACAGCGTTGTCGCCTTTATTGAAGAATTAAAAAAAAATAAAAAGCTTCTGAAGGACATTAAGTACCAGTTTTCATGCCGCTTTAGAAGATCCGATGCTCCGGAACCGATGCTGCCACATTCGATCTTCAGATTCGACAGTTGGCTCTTTCTAGGAGACAGATCTCTGGCAAAGACTTTGGAACCCTGGTTCCACTCCATCACTTCTTCAATACGAGCTGTATTAAAGTTGCGTAAGTCCCGCCGCATGCATTTGGAGATCTGCATATTCAGTTGCCTGTATGCCGTCAAATCTGCTGAATACTGCAACTTTATCTCCCGTCTAACAGCTATGAAATTAAGAGTGTGATCGGAGAATTTTTGTGTTCTTCTGCGACGGGTCTTTCAGAACTTAGCTTCGACCGCATAGATAGTTTCCACAAGCTTGTCATTCATATCGTCTTGAAAGTTTTCGGGGCTTTGGAATAGAGCACGAGGAGGACGGAGCGTTGACTTCATTAGACGTGACCTCTCCAACTTAACGTTTAGATTCAGTGGCCTCTTACCATTAGGTGATTGCTGCCAGTTTTTACCCTCGCGATCACTGAGGCTTCACTGAACACTCGTCGTCTGGTCGTTATAATGAAGTCAATCTCATTTTTTGTCGAACCGTCGGGACTCGACTAGGTCCACTTTATGTGGGGCTGCTTCTGGAAAAAAGAATTCATCATAAAGAGTCGCTCTTTCTCCATGACGTTGGCCAGCCGCTGGCCCCTTGGGTTCCGTTACCCTATTCACAATTTCCCTATTTTCAGCTCACCGTTCTCTCTTGTGCCTTGTTTTGCGTTGAAGTCTTCCATTAACACCGTATAGTGAGTTTTGGAAGAACGAATCGCTCTAGAAACACCTTCATACATTTCCTTTTTTTATAGGATATTGGTGACAAGCGAGCACACAATCCACCTGATGGTAAATGGTTGCTGTGGCCCATAGACATCTACATCTATCCTCGTTTGCGAATCAAAATTCAAATGCGTTGTCAGCCGTGAGGACTAAGATGGAATGCCACTTTTCCAGTAAAAAGGGTCTCCGGTTCTCTATACTCACCATACGGAACATACCAGCATTAAGCTGCTATTTCACGCAGGTATCGAGCCAACCCATTCGTGCTACAACTACACAATTAATATAGCTGCAGTATGGTAGGACCATACGTATAAAACTCGTCCTTCACCTCCTCATCGGGATGTGCCGATGTTGGTACGTAAACTTGTATGACCTTTAGAATACCGTTTGGTGATTCGGAGTATAAGGTACGCAATCCTCGTCGACACACTTCCAATCTTTATAACGTTGTTAATGAGAGACTTGTGGACGATAAATCCGACACCTCCTTGAGATAGATGTTCGCTCTCCCGGTGAAAGAACAACCTGTCCTCGGACTTCAGATAACTCTATAAGATCCCAGCGCAACTTGTCCATCTCTTCTTCCAGATCCAAGAACTTCTCGTCAGTTCTCAGGGTGCGTGCGCTATATATTGCTAGGTTAAGTTGTCTTAGGTGGATACCGAACCTCCACTGGAGATTTTAGTACCCCTTGCTCCGCCTTTAACATGGTCGCCCACCGCCGGGGACTGGGAGCCGGTTATTTGTGTAGTTGCTCATGGGGGGTATATCGAGTTATAGACAGGACTATGCTCAGGAATTCTGTGCGCGATAGACTTAAAACAAGGATACCCGCAGTAGAGAAAGGATAACCAGAGTGACTGACATAGCCCAACGGATTACGAGAGTAAGATGAAGTGGCAACCGATGGAGAAGCAAAGTTCGCAAGTGGCAGCCTCGTACCGGCAGGCAAAGTGTAGAGCCCCCCCCCCCCCCTCATTAAATGGAGTGACGACCTGGTAAGACATGAATGGATACAGTTGGCTCGGTATCGTGCTTTGTGGCGTTCCTTGGGGGAGGTCTATATTCAGCAATGGACTTGTGAAGGACTGTAATGGTGATGATAATGATGATGACGATGAGGTGCATTCTAAATTTAATTATATTAACTTCCTGGAGACTTTGAAATAATTTCAGTTTTAAGATGATTCGTCATCCGACAAGTAGGAACGGGCCGTCAGTAACTTTAATAAAATAAGGTTTAACACCTTATTTTTATTAGATAATTACGAATAATATGGTAATTATAATTAGCTTTACTGTAGTATTTAAAAAGGTTCTCGTGTGGCAGTTAGGTTAGCACAGTGTTGAGCGCCCCCTCTTGGTTGGCGGCGGAATCTTGGTTGGCGGTGGAGTAATAGACCAGATACGCCGCTGGGGTCAGGAAGGCTGGTGCTTCTGAGTGCTAGTATTTCCTGGCCCCATGGCCTTCGCGCATTGGACACAGAGGCGTCCGTTGCGCATGTGAAGTTGGAGGCCGCGCAGAGGAGGGCGCGCCATGTATTCTGGTGCGCCTTATATGAGAAGTAGATGGGGGAGGAGTAGTCCTCTCCCGAGGAGGGGCCGCTATGGGGCTGCCAGCGCTGCCGGGGCCGTGGATGTGTGCGAAAGCGTTTCTTGCGGCGAAGGTGGAACACCATGGGGCTTTAGTCAGTGCGAGTCCGTCATAACCCGTCCTAGCTCCCGCGAGGCGACTATGCGTAGGCACTTCCCCATGTACAAAAAAAGTATTCAGGGACCCCCACGGTATGGAGTGATGACCTGATGAAACATGCAGGGGGTCGATGGATGCAGGTAGCATCTGCCAATCTAAGGGGGAGGCCATGCTCATCAGCAGACTTGTAATATGTTGTAATGCTTAAAGTTTAATAAAGTTAATTAAGTTTTGATTGTAAGAAGCAAAATTTAAAGCAGATATCACTGAAATTATTGACTTCACAGTGCTCACCTGTGAAGTTATCTTAAAGAAATTCGCATGTCGCTATCATCATAATATTATGTAGTAGGGTTGGCATCTCTAATTAGGACAGACACTAAAGTAACTCATGACATAACAATTTTTCATCCCTTATAGATAAGTTTTAAGATATTAAGCGACAAAATATGCAGGAAAATGCATTTTCTTAAATTACTCTTTGCTTCGCCTGTTTCGTTTAAACGACCAACTGACCTATATTTAACGTGCTTCAAGTTAAGAGCAGCATGAAGCTCACAATTGCGTAAAAAAGGAACAAAAGGAGGCCGGATTAGTAAAAGATTCGTGACTTACAAAAAATCTCGCTTGCCTGACACAGCTGTGCAAGTATACAATAATACGACATTGACTTCAGTCGGTTAATCAGACAAAGTATTCGTTACCAAATATAAAAAAAACAACTAATAAGAAACTTATTCACTCCTTCCTCGTTCTCAAGTTACAGTAACATTTTTTTAAATTATAGAATAAAGGAGACAAACGAGCACACAGTCCACCTGATGGTAAGTGGAGCTGTAGCCCATAGACATCTACATCTATCCCCGGTTAAGAAATTAAATGCAGATTCGTTGTTACCTTTGAGGACTAAGGTGGAATGCTTCGTTTCCAGTAAAAAAGGTCTCCGGTTCTTTAACCATACAAAACACTACAGATACTACTACACACTTAGAATGCTATTTTAAGCTACTCGTAGTATTCTGTGAGAGTAGAGTCCTTTTTTTGTGGATTTGTGCTGCAAACATAATATAGCTGCAACGTGACTCTACCACGTACAAATATAACATAATACAGAAGTACTAAGTAGCTGATCTAGTTGACAATGCTCTGTCCCTTACGTTGCGCGAAGAAATTTACTCCGAATTTACTGCTGACTACAGTGTAAATATAAAGTCGAGATTTAGTGATTATCTTTTTAATTATGTTGGTTTTGTTCCATTTTTTTCCAGTAGATAATTTAATAACAACTTGACTACCACGTCACCTATCGAATCATAGCATAGAGTAATTATAAAAAAAGTCAATCGGTCAAGTCGTTTAGAAGTTACATGATTGCTGGTACCAACGATTATTCTTGTAGAATTTAAAGCCATACTTCTGTATGATGTTACTGTAACTTGCTGTCTATGTTTTTAATATAATGATCTAAATATGTTATTCTTTATTTTAAGCTTCTAATTATTATAAATTACATTCATTTTAACAGTGGTAGAGCCACGTGGCAGCTTTTGCTGTCGCACAGATGGGCCGGCTCGAACCGGGGTGGTACCACGACCTCACAGAATACCAGCGTAAAGTAGAGGTTTACCTCTGCGTTTCGCTTGGTGAGTGCAGGTGGCCGGACGCCCTTTTTACTGGAAATGAGGCATTCCATCTTAGTCCTCACGGGTGACAACGCATCTGCATTTTGATTCGCAAACGAGGATAGATATAGATGTCTATGGGCTGCAGCAACCACTTACCATCAGGTGGACTGTGTGCTCGTTTGTCACCCTTATCGTATAAAAAAAATGAAAAGTATTTAATGATTGTCTTTTAACACGTTTTGATTGGTTCAACCTGTTTACTGCTTTTAGTCGTTTCTAGCGGTCCGAATAATTTGAAATTATACAGACGTATAACCAACCGATAACAATATAATAATTTTATAATTATGACCATAGTTAGAATATATACTAGATTATGACCTAGTATTTTCACTAGGATTATCACTGAGCTTATGATAAATGCACGTTGTTCAATGAATAACTTTTATTTTATTATATTGAATTTGTTATCGTAGTTCTTCCTCGTCGTTAATCAAACACGACTAAAGTCAAAGTCGTCGTAACTTAAGCGTAAAGTGAAAAGTGAAAGCGAAGCGAGGTGCGTACCTAACTCACCGTCGTGCATCGGATCGATGGTATGTATCATTAGCTGCAGCAGACCGTGGCGGAACTTGGCGGTGGGCGGTGGCACTTTGCTGGAGCCAGCCGTGGCGGGTGCCGTCGCTGTCGCAGTGTTTGTGCCTACTGACGTTTCACTTGACGTGGTTGCGTTGCCATGCTGTTGAGAAAATATCAATCGTTACATATCATATATTTTTTTGAAATACCAAATTTGACCTGCTCAAAGTTAAAAAAAATTATTGAACTAAGTTTGTATAAAAAGAGTTATTATAATATTAAGGAAGTTATGGATGATAATCACCCCTGGGAATGAGGTGATCGCTACCAGTCTATTTTTAATTTGTTGTGTTGTTAATTGTGTAACATATACATGATTGTAAGCTGTTATTTAAAAAAAATCTCGCGGGCATTCTTGCTAGTTCTTCCCAGGACAGAGGCTTTTTTCGAACCAGTGGTAATTAAACAAAAAAGTGACTTTCAATAAGTATTATTTATAATCTATATTGAATAAAAAAGTCTCTGTTCTATTCTGTTCTGTTATAATACATAAAATATTTACGTCCTTATTAATTAAATTACTTAAAGTAATTAGTTTATAACGTTTTAAGATTATAACGACCATTTCTACCGTTACAGCCTATAAAAACTCCACTGCTGAACATAGGCCTCCACCATCGGTACCTTAAAAAGGTATTTTTGCCATAGTTGGCACGTTTGGCAGGCGCGTTAGCAATCACAGTTTTTTCAGTTTTTATTAGAAAGATGTTTTTGCCCATTTGCTGATTTTCCCTTTTCCCTCCGTCACCTCTTACGTCACGGGACGTCATGGGGTACAAATACAAATACAAATTCTTTATTTGCAAGAAACACAGTTGACAGGGTCTTAAGTTAAATCTAGTGTACATGTGTTTAGTCTGCTCGCAGACGTGCAAATATTTAGGTACATAATACAAAAAAGAAACTATGTGTAAGTGGATCACATAAATCATTGAACTAATTTTTCCATTCTAAATAGTCTTTTAGGCTATAGAAACAATTTTCCAACAACCATTTTGTTAAATTATTTTTAAAAGAGACTCCTTCTTTTTCTTTTAAATTCTTAGGTAATGTGTTATACAATAATATACTCATGTTATATACATTTCTCTTATACATATTTTTGTGACAGGGAGGTTGATATATTAGGTCTGCATATTTACTTCTTAAACACCGTGTTGTAGTATCTTGGCGGGTTTTAAAATACTTAGGGAATGATTTGACAAAAAGACAGGCTTCTTTGATATATAAACAAGGTAATGGAAGAATATTATATTTTTTAAAATAAGGTTTACTACTAAGGTTAGTGGATATTCTTACACTGCGTACGATTGCTTATTTTTAAGGTGGCTTAAATTTATGAGAGTTAGACATACAGCAAATATTACCATTGTTAACTGTGATACCATAGAAAATAATTACATAATTTTGGATGTTCGCTGTGTTATTTTTAGTTATTTTTTTGGAAAATTTTGCCACGCATGATGATATTGTGGAATTTACTGGTTTTTTAAGACTGATATGACACAGGGTAATTTAAGAAAAGAGCCTTCTCTTCTCTAAGTTCTTACTTTTTGGTGTTGCAGATGTTTGTAAGTCAGATGGTAACCATACATATACTTAAACAATTTTTATTACAATAAATTGCAAGACTATTCCGCATAATCTGGAATTGATGGCCATGTTACTTATTAATTAAATCTATACAAATAAATAAAATTGGAGTGTCTGTTTGTAACGTCAAAATAAAAGATTTTCACTAAATGCATATAAAAGTATATACGGTACTTATAACAAAAACACAATTTTTAAAATTTTTGTCTGTCTGTTCGTCTGTCTGTTTGTCTGTCTGTTTGTTCCGGCTAATCTCCGAAACGGCTGGGCCGATTTTGATGGGACTTTCACTGGCAGACAGCTGATGTTATAAGGAGTAACTTAGGCTACTTTTGTTTTAGAAAAACAATTAGGGTTTCGCGCAAAAAAATTAATAACCTAAATTACACGCGGGCGAAGTTGCGGGGAACAGCTAGTAGCATCATAAAACCATATTAACTTGAACTCGAAGACACCTATATTCACACGAATAAAATACAAAAATAGACTATATAGTTCCACTCCGTTGCTGTGGGTAAATTATTCCATTTCATTGATGTACGTATTACGAACGACGAGGCAAGCTGTTGAGTACAAAGCGTGAGGCGGTCGTGGTATGTTGACAACATAGAGGATTTTTCAGCTTATGTAACGTGTGTTCAGCAAGAGTTGGTAAATATTAGGTCGCTTATATGTAGAAATCTATGGTATTTCTATCAAGAATATAATAGTAGCAGCCCAGAGTCAGAAAATTGTCGGTGTTTCACCCCCGCTCCTCAGAAAGTACTCTCCCTGGATGGATGACCATCGGACTATGAGACTAGAGAGGAATAGAGAGTACACATGTGCTTGCGCACACACTCGGAATCTATAATCCTGCATTGAGTAAATTGCTTGGTCACGACTATCGTGACCGAAATGCGGTCTGGGGAACAACATAACTTATATTAACCATATTTATATAATTATTTTACATTGAGCACAAGAAGCATTCTATCTCAGTCCTCACGGGTGACAACGCATTTGCATTTTGATTTGTAATAGAGGATAGATGTAGATGTCTATGGGCCGCTGCAACCACTTACCATCACGTGGACAGTGTGCTCATTTGTCACCCTTATCATATAAAAAAAAACACGGTGAAGTGTGTGAGATGAAGAATTCTACTTAATGTTTTTATCTCAACCTTTTCACTTAATTATACGGCTTAATTAGTCAACGAACACTAAAAGCTGTTCTAAACTGCCTATCCCTGCGAAGTCAAGGTATTTTAAAATGTATGCGTAAAACTATTGATTAATACTTTCAAAATATTAAGCTTTGAATTGCTCTTAACCACTTGTACCGTTATCACATGTTTTTCTACCGACTTCAAAATGGAGGAGATACTCTATTCAACTGTATTTTTTATGTGTGTTACCTCATATCTTTTTCTGGGCAAACTGATTTCGGTGATTCTTATTTTATTTCAAAGCTGGTGGTTCTCATGTGGTCCCATATAAACTTGATCAAGGTCTGACCAATAGTTTTTGAGTCATTATTATATATTAATATTGAAGTTGATTGTACAAAATTTTTAATTTTGAAGCGAAAACTTCTTTAGCAGCGTTGTGCACTTTTTTTGTAATGGGTAAAAATGCGTTTCGCTTGGTAAGTGCTTAATTAGGTGATTGTTTAATTAGGAATGATAATAAATTCATTGATGTTGAATGATATTTTTTTTATATAAGAGGGGGCAAACGAGAATGCGGTTCTTCTGATGGTAAGTGACTACCGCCGCCCATGAACAACCACAACACCAGGAGAATTGCAGGTGCGTAGCCGGCATTTTAGAAAGGTGTAAGCTCTTTTTTGAAGGTCCGTAAGTCGTATATATAACTTTCAAATAAATTTGATGTTGCTATACACGCGCCACCTAGTGTAAGTAAATTGTACTATGCCTATAACCTTTCTGCAATTGCAAGCAATAAGTTGACAAATTTTTCCTTCAATCTGATGACCGGTATGGCAGCCCATAAATACGAACAAACAAAAATAAATTTTTATATATTAGCTAAGGGTGACAAACGATCACACAGACCACCTGATGGTAAGTGAGTACTGTGGCTCATAGACATCTACATGATCTAGATCATGAAGTATTATTCAATCCATTGCAAATAAGTTTTAACAATGTTCCATACAAAAAAAAAATTGGATCAATTTGGTATGAAAGTCATGGAAGTTTTTTCACTATGTTACTTCTAAACTTCTACAAGCAACGTGCATTTACTGGAACAAACACAACTTTCTAATCTACTTGCTCATCTCAGCTCAGTTTTTCTGTCATCAGTGTCGTCTGGTCGTCATAATCCACTCAGGTTCACTTTCTGTGGATCCGCTTCTGGAAGAAAGAGTTCATAACAAAGAGTTCCTCTTTCTCCATAAAGTCGGCCAGCTACTGGTTGCCGGAGGCCCTTTTTACTGGAAATGAGGCATTCCATCCTAGTCCTCACAGGTGGAAGCGCATCTGCGTTTTGATCTGTGGCAGAGGATGGATGTAGATGTCTATGGGCCGCAGCGGCCACTTGCCATCAGGTGGACTGTGTGCTCGTTTTTCACCCTTATCCTATAAAAAAAATGTTAAACTCGCGTCAGGACACTTCGTAAGGAAACACTTCGGACAGGAAAATTCGTAAGACGGACGGAGAGTAGACAGCCGGCGCGGCGTAGGAGAGGAAGTATCCCCCTCTCTTTCTACGGCGCGGCGAAAATGTATGCCTGCGCCTGCTGTTTCGTTTAGGCGGTGCAGGACGCTTGCGCGAACGTTCGTGTGTGATTTTTCTGAGAGATAAACTTTTTAATGTATTATAAATTGTCATGTTTGTGTACGATAGAGCAATAAATAAATATTGTATTCTACCACATAAATGATAGTACTTTTATACTGATAATTAAAGCAATTCGTGCAAAATTATTCCCTAACCATTCCAAAATATCAAAAATGCACAACGTTAATATTCAAGATTTCACTTCTGCCGGCACTCCCGGAGTGCAACCCGTCGTTTTTTTAATTATTTTAATTGGGCTTGACCTTAAATATGTTATTTCCTAACGAAAACAACTAGATATCATTAATTTAGTCGTAAATTTCATCTCAATTAAACAGGCCATAAATGGTAAAAATTTTTGGCCTCCCAACTCAAGTTAGAACTAAACGTTCTTTTGTTACTTCCTTTAAAAGAAAGACACTCATAAAGACATGAAATGTCTGACAGCCTGATTTTTCACTTTACTTTTTTTGTTAAAATGTTAGTCACGATCCAAGGCTATTTATCCTTTGACAAACTAGTATACTGGCAGATACTGGGGTGTAATGTAAGGTTGTAAGATTATGTAAAAAGCTTTCTCCTTAACTAGTTACTCTACAAGGGGAAAGTTTGTAAATGATTTGTCATCGGGTTACTGGGTTCAGTTTACAGTGAAGATTGGACTATAGGTAGATTTGTATTTTTTTTATTTGCTTACATATATCTATATAAATAAAATGATAGAGGTTTGCAGTTGTGCACGCTTTACGGAAAACTACTGGGTAGATTTCAATTAGGTTTTCTAAGTTTTATTTCTTAGACACTTGGCCCTTATCGAAAATAAAAAAAATATTGCGATATCTTTATTTAATATAAAGTTATTAAAGTTTTAAGTAACATCGATTTCTATAAGCACTACGTTTCAGTTCAGTGATGTGTGTAAGCAACGCGGACGAAGTCGCGGGTATCAGCTGGTTCATAATAAATACACGTGTTATCAGTGATTTTTATATAATTTCTATCGTGAATCGTTATAAATAATAATTGTATAATTATCATTTTGTTATTTTTATTATTGTCATAATAATTATCATTGATAATTTTCTCTTTATTTCTAATTTAGAATTAGAGATATTTACTAAGAATGTTATAAAAGTAATTTCATCTTCTAATTATTCGTGAGTAACTCACTAATCCGTAATATTTATAAGAGAATTTAACTTACGTTCATATTATAAAAGTATTTGGTTTGTATAATTCTTACACACTCAAACTGTTGCTACGTTCAGTTTAGATAGGTAGTAGGGATAAGTTGCCACTATTGTGCGATATTATAAAAACGATTGCAATAATTATTGAATGACTATTCGTGTTGTGAACTAGTAAAGCAAACAACAAGTAATGAACCGTATTATTACCCTTCCTGCGACTCCTGTAATACATGAATCAAAAATTATTCTTATAAATTCTTATAACATATATTATTATAGAGATATTCGAATACAAGAAAAGGAAGAAAGTTAGATAAGCTTATTTTATTTAACCCATGTCAGAGACTGTCAGTGCCACTGAAAATCAGCGTTATAGTTACCGCTACTCGTATGTTGTGTGCTATAACATTTGTGCATTTGTTGAGTAGATTTTAGAATTTTAGTTTCTAAAGTATTTCGTATTATATTAATATTTGACACTTTTTTAATAAACAAAAAAAAAGAATGATATAGAATTAAATAAATTATTTTAGTAATATGATATGGACAAAAATATTGAGTGGATGTGTTGTGTAAAAACTTCGTTGAGGCAAACGAGTTTTTCAATATTAGAATTTTATAATACCCTGCGGCGCTGCGTCAGTAAGAAGTTGAAACTTTGCGAATGAAAAGCGTTATGTTCTGCAACTGGGCGTCGACTTAGGTGAAATCTACGTCTATGAATGGACCGCTAGATTGTGGTCGACGAGCAAATATAATTTTAAAGAGCCTACAATTTTATTTCAGAAATAAAGTTTCGTTTTAATCAGTCAGCGTACTTTCATAGTTAGTGTTGTTAATCATCGGTGGCCTCGAACACTTGGAGAGTGCAGCGTGAAAACGAAAGGCAGCCTATTGGCAAATGAGTATCTTTACAAATATTGATATGTTAGCTTTTATAGATTGTATCAAATTTGAAGCGGTAGAGATACATTTTCCATTACTTTCGTGCGCGCGCGGGGCCTAATGGTTAATCCGGCCCTGCCCACGGACCGATCGTCTCTACAGCAAATGGCACAAATGCTTAGTCATCTCTCAGAGACTTATATTTGCGCCACTTACTCATTTCAGCTGCCTCTGATGCCGCCCCGGCTCTAAACAAGGTACCTCTGAGATGAGAGGCCGCCAAAGTGTTTACGCAAGTAGCATCCCACACTAGGGCTTTAACTCTCTCCCAATGGACCAATTTCATACCATCGGGTCTCTTGCCATCGTCTTTTTCATTCTTATATTGTATTTTTTATTCTTATATTGTAATCGAATTCTGAGCTATGTTCAAAATTTCAAGTAATTACCAAATTCGACTTCAACAGACATTACACGAAAGCGAGTTAATAAAAACGTGTTAAAAACATTACAAACCAATTTTACTTATACAGCATCTTAAATTTATAGTTTACATAAATGTTTCTAGCAATTAGTAACCCTAAACGTGGATTACCTTTTAGATATGCTACTATTTTATGCACCGTACTAATTATTCCACGGAGAAAAGCTTGAACGAGATGAATGAATTGTTAATGATCTCAGAGCTGTTCACGCCGTAGACGTTTACAGACTAAACAAATTGCGACATAGCAAAACTAATATTATCATTATTAATGTTTTTTTTATAGGATAAGGGTGACAAACTAGCACACAGTCCACCTGATGGTAAGTGGTTGCTGCGGCCCATAGACATCTACATCTATCCTCTATTACAAATCAAAATGTAGATGCGTTGTCACCCGTGAGGACAAAGATGGAATGCCCCATTTCTAGTAAAAAGGCCCTCCGGCCACCTGCACTCACCAAGCGAAACGCAGAGGTAAACCTCTACTTCACGCTGGTTTTCTGTGAGGTCGTGGTACCACCCCGGTTCGAGCCGGCCCCTCCGTGCGACACCAAAAGCTGCCGCGTGGCTCTACCACTGTTCATTGAAAAACAAGAATACTTGGGACATTTGTAACTTAACTGAAACACGGAACGGTTCTTCTAATTTCGTCCTGTCTGTTTGGCGTAATCTGTCATGGCATGGCAAATTTCATGGTACGCGGGCGGCACGGGTTCATTGTGACAAAATATTTAATTTATAAGTAATTATTATAAGAAGTAAATATTTTGAGAACATGTGAAGTCCGCTAACACGCAGTGTAGTAGCGCGGCTAACTAAGTGCACTATAACCCTATCCGAAATGAGAGGAGGCCTGTGTCTGACATTTTTTATGAGGTTTCATTAATTATTAAACAATTAAGCTAAGTTTTTATAGCGATCCACCTCGGATTCGCACGGTAATTTTCTGAATCTCGACAACAACGCCATCTACCGTGTCTAATTGTGAATCTAAAGCGTTATCTAATCAACTTAATCACACACACAAAATTGCATCAAAATCGGTGTAGCCGTTCAGGAGGAGTTCAGTCACATACACATGGACAGAAGAATTATATAATATATATGTATTATACATATAACCTCTCTCTTGAATCATTCTGTTTATTGGTGAAAACCGCATCTAAATCCGTTACGTAGTTTAATAGATCTAAACGTACAGATGGCAGGAGGCGACTTTGTTTTATACTAGAGAATCTTCGAATCAGTCTACCAATTGTGTCCTTATCTTAACATTTTAAATAATTAAAATCTGGAAAGTGTGCTCTAAGTGAAAACTTTTAGTTACAAATACAGTTAAATTTAAACTTTAGAATATGTTAGAGATAATCTGCATAGATAACATATTACAGTCAGTATTTGAGTTAAGCGTTTTATATAAAAGAACACCACCATATTTTTCACTTCAAAAATTAGAGTAATTTCCGAATAAAAGTTCCAATGTTCTAATGCAGCTGAGTCAGCTCGCGATATTTATCTATTTATTTATTATTTATTGCTTTTTTTATAACAAAAAGTGACAAAACAGTAAAAGTATAACAAAAAGTAAAAGATACAAAAGGCGGACTAAATGCCTTGAGCCATTAATACCAAGTCAACCCATGGATAAAGTGGTAAAATTTAGCGTAGGTGTAGCAATATAGATTCAAAAACAAAATAAAAATTTCCTTTAAATACCATTACACAAAATATGTTGATATTACATAATCTAAACATTTTACCAATAAATAAACTCTATACATATATAGTTAGTATATACAAATAACTGTGAATATATACGTCCGCTTATCAATACATATGACAAGGATGGTTCATTTAACAAGCATCGTCGTTAATAGATGATCACGAACCAACTTTTCAAAAGCTTACTTATTAGAATACTTGTCAATGCTGCGTTTGGAAAGGATACGAATAACGATTAACGAACGCACTGTGCGTTTTTGGTTGAATCGCTTTCGTAATCTAAACTTCGAATGACCTGACCTGACCCGATTTTGCAATCCTTAAAATAAAATTTATTTATAGAATGTAATATAACATAAAGAAATTAAATATTACATTGTTTGAATAAAATAATTCAATTGTTTCACTTTTATATTCAGTCAGGTTATAATTAAATTGATGGATAACTTTTACTTGACGATTGTAAAATCGGCCCTAAGTTAAATAACGTTAAATTAACACTAATTGTGGAAGCTATGATGATTTTTTTTTATTTGAAAGCTGGTGCATCTCATGTGGTCCTTATAAATTTGATCAAGGTCTGACCAATAGTTTTTGATCTATCCTGAATAACATATATTGAAGTCGGTTGTACAACATTTTAAATTTCAAATTATTGCCTAGCTTTTTTGTCCGTCTGGGTGATATCACCTATTTCTGCTGCCAAGTAGCGGTACTTCCACTGCTGAGTTCCGGTCTAAAGGGTACAGATAGCCTTTATAATTACAGAAGGCTATGAGGAATTTGGTTCTTCACTGCTGGCCGTATGAGGACGTTCAAGGTTGCTCAGCGAGCTATGGAGAGGACTATGCTCGGGGTTTCTCTGTGTGATAAACTTAGAAATGAGGATATCTGCAGTAGAACCAGAGTGACCAACATAGCCCAATGGATTAATAAGCTCAAGTGGCAATGGGCCGGCCATATAGCTTGAAGAACCGACAACCGATGGGGAAAAAAGATTCTCGAGTGGCAGCCTCGTACCGACGGATGAAGTCTAGGGCGGCCTCCCGACCCAGGAGTGACAACCTGGTAAAACATGCAGAAAGTCGATGGATGCAGGTGGCTCAGGATCGTGCTTTGTGGCATTCCTTTGGGGAGGCCTATGTTCAGCAGTAGACTTGTGAAAGACTGTAATGATGATGATGATGAGGAATTCCATCCTAGTCTCGGTAGACCGAGAATACGTACCTGTAGCCTTCTTTATTTGAGGTTGGTTCCAAGTGTCCGTGGGCAGCAGTAGCAACTTACAACCAGATGGTCTGTTAGGTCTTTTGTAACTTCAATTATATAAAAAAAATAAAAAATCCTTGGCTCCATTTTTTATTTGCGTATATCTTTTATTTGTAATCTCGACGTCTTGTACATCTCTTGAATTGTCGATATCATTCAAAGCGACATGCGGTGCCTTTCCCATTTGTATCAATACTGTCGCTAAGTGAGGAGGGGGTTACGATTTTTAGCGTTACGTGTCAACAGCGTAACACTCATGGAATCCTCGCGTCTGTCTGTCACGCACAGAGATTTTTCTTTAATCGCGTTTCACGTAGATAATTAACATTTTGACGTATTTTTGGAATTCTTCGTTTTTCTTAGTTACAATTCAAAATTTCAACTGAGGGCGCATTTCCCTATCGTCATGAAACAATTGTACTGTTTTATTCATACAACTGTAATTTTTCATTCTGTTATGTTGTATTTTAATTCTAGAATAACTTTTATCTGATGGTTGAATAAATGCCCCTTACATTATTATTGTGGTGCGTTTGGTTAAGACGCTGTAGGGCCGCGAGTTCGAATCTCTCACGGAAAATGTGTTGGTATGACCAACATGTAATAATACCGTTGTAGCACAATGTTCATCCATGTGCTATACTTTATATATGTACCATGCCTTAACGATACTGAAGAAAATCTTACTGTGTGATTATATTTTTTAAAATAAAAAATCGTTAGATTTGATGATTAAAGGAGAAACAAAAATTTATTCATCTAGTGGAGTTATAAATTAGAAGCTCTTTAATTTAATTAATAACTAGCTGATATCCGCGGCTTCGTACGCGTTGCTTGATATATCAAGAAAACACACATCACTGAACAAAAATAAAAATCGTTGCTTCTTAAAACTTTAATAACTTTATATTAAATGAAGATATCGCAATACTTTTGGAACGAAGTTCCTTATCGGACGGTACGGGTTTGGCGGATGGGAGCTAGGCGACAAAAAGTGTAAGATATTTTCGTCTACCCCTTGCGTCATAGTGTATTTTATTTTAAATGACGCTTCATTTTAATAGACGCTAGTAATACATTTATTTGTATTTGTTAATCAATAATATAATACGTTTATCAATAATAAGGAACTTCGTTCCAACCGAGTGTTCCACGACACTCACGCATGTTTTTTTTAGATAAGGGCCAAGTGTCTAAGAAATAAAACTTAGAAAACCTAATTGATATCTATCAAGTACTTTTTCCGTGATGCGCACACAACTGCATACCTCTACCATTATATTAATATAGATTATAATTTCTTGCCACGGTCACTGAGTCGACTGAATACTCGTACTATTCATTGAAAGCGAATAACTCCATTTCGATTCCCACTGGCAAAAATAACGAGAGATATTCAGTACTTAGTGTTTAATTTTATAAAACTGTGCGTACAAAAATAATAATAACATAGGTAGAGTGAAACTATTCGAATTACGTTATTTTTTATAGCGTAAGCGTGATAAATGAAAAGACAATTCACTTGATGGTAAGTGGTTGATGTAGTCCGTGAACAGCACATCTATTCTCGATCAAATCTCAAAATAAAAGTGCGTTATTACCTGGCGTAATTTTAGAGTTTAGCAATATAATATATATTCGCCGCACGAGACACATCAGCATTAAGCTGTTACTCGTATTTTACGCTGATAATCTGTGACAGCGTGGTCCTCCCTGATCGAGCCGATCCATTCACCCTGCAGCCATTATAAAGTTGCAATATAGTTTAATACTATTTATAGGAGAGGGGGCAAACGAGCATACGGCTCACCTGATGGTAAGTGACTACCGCCGCCAATGAATAACTGCAGCACTAGAGAAATTGCAGGTGCGTTGCCGGCCTTTTAAAAAGGAGTAAGCTCTTTTCTTGAAGGTCCATAAGTCATATCGTAATACCTAATTAAAAATTACGGGCGTAATTTTTAAGCATATTTTTTTATATGAAAATAATATTACAATTTACGTGACGAGTCCCTATTCACATTATTACTTTCATATAACTTTAAAAAATATAATCTTTGCGGAGACTTCTCATTTAACCCAGTTATTACTAAGGGAACAAAATCGTAAATTTTACTGAGCATATCTAGACAGGAATGTATTTAAATTTACAGTCTTAGAGCTATGTAATAAAACGGTAATATGTTTAGAGCTCCACAACGTGGAACGTTGTTTAACATTGAAATTATCGTCATCGCGGAGTCGCGCGCTACGACCGCCTCATTTTATAATGTCTTATTTTATGGATCTATTTTTTAAAGACTTCTTCTAAGCAGACTTCTTTTAAGCAGCCGCGACTCCTCATTTTTGTGTTGATATGCACTGACTGCCCGCGACTAAGGTTGAAATCAGGGAAGCGTACAAAAATTTACGATTTTCTTACGTGCTAGAGCCATGCTACAGCAACATTGTGGTTGCAGAAATGGTTCGGCTCGATTAGGGAAGGACCACGCTCTCACAGAATACCAGCGTAAAATAGCAGTTAATAAATGCAGTTAATGCTGCTGTATTTCGTATTGTGAGTGTACAACCGTACCGTAACCGTAAAACCGAAGACCCTCTTTACTGGAAATGAGGCATTCCATCTTAGTCTTTAGGGGTTACAACGCATCCTGCATCTTGATTTTTAACCGAGAATAGATTTAGATGTCTATGGGCCACAGTATCCACTTAACATCAGGTGGACTGTGTATTGTAAAATGCTGGTCAAATTAAAATATTATAATTTTAATTAAAAATATTTAATTCCAAATATAAATTGTTATAATAAAAATTGTTACGCTTGACATTAAAAAATTGTAAAGAAATTAACTTAATGTTTTGAGTTCGCCACACACACACACACACACACACACACACACACACACACACACACACACACACACACACACACACACACACACACACACACACACACACACACACACACACACACACACACACACACACACACACACACACACACACACACACACACACACACACACACACACACACACACACATATTTGTCTCCTACTTACAGGTTGAATTCTATTGAATTCTAAATCTAATTTATATTTTATCAGTCAGAATATGGGTGACAAACGAGCACACAGTCCAGCTGATGGTACGTGGCTGCTGTGGTCCATAAACATCTACATTTATCTTCGATTAAGAATAAAAAAGCAAATGCGTTGTTACCCCTGAGCACTAAAATGGAATGCCTCGTTTCCAGTAAAAAGTTTCTCCGGTCCTCTCCACTCAACATACGAAACTGTTTCGTATGATATGGCTATTTTACGCTGGTATTCTGTGAGAGCGTGGGCCTTCCCCGGTCAAGCCGAATCATTGAAGTTTGGTTTAACCATGTAAATAAATTATAGTATTTCCATAACCTTTGAATACATGAATATTATTCAAAGGTTCATGTATGGTTGCAATGCAAATTGAGATATTATATTCAAATCTATTATAAAATTATGTTAAAAAGGTTACAGTCTATAGTCTGTATGCATCGCACTGCTGCGAAGGATGTGATTATTAGAGTATTAGAGTATTTGCGATTTTATTCGACTTAGCATGTTCTATTATGTCTTCTATATACGCAACGAGACGCTGACAATAAATACGTCTTAAAAATGTTTCATATTTTTTATTTATATAATTTAGACTACAATGATATTGTGCTATTCTGTAGTCCACTCAAAAGTGTAAAAAATGGTCCCATATTGTATTCTTAGGAGAAGATTATTTTCATTATTAATATAGGATTACCTGAAGTAAAATCTGTTTAATAAAAAAAGAGATCGAAATCAGTTCGCTATGGACGACTATATAGCGTAATAACATACAAGAAAAACACATACAGTCGAATTGGAAGCCTCGTCTATTTTTTAAGTCGCTTAAAATTGGGAAGTAATTGTTTTTTTTATAGAATAAGGGTAACAAACGAACACACAGTCCACCTGATGGTAAGTGGTTGCTGTGATCCATAGACATCTACATTTATCCTCAATAAAGAATGAAAATGCAGATGCGTCGTTACCCCTGAGGACTAAGATGGAATGCCTCTTTTCCAGTAAAAAGGGTCTCCGGTTCTCTACACTCACCATACGAAACACAACAGTGTTAAACTGCTATTTTACGCTGGTATTCTGTGAGAGCGTGGTCCTTCCCCGGTCGAGCCGACCCATTCGTGCTACAGCTACACTACTAATATAGCTGCAGCATGGCTCTACTGTGATATCATCTATTTTGCCTAAACAAACTTCATTCTCAGCTGTATGATTATATATAATTGTACCATTGTACATCTAATATGAAAAAAAAACTTCCGTTCGATTTGGACCTACATAAGAATTTCCGATTCCTATCGGAACTTGACTATTAGATGAGTCAGCACCAACGCATGCTTCAGTCGTTCTATCGTCAATAATCTACTTTTTATGTAGGATTATCATAGGAGACATTTAATTCTTCTTTTAAGTGTTAGAGCAGCTCTTTTATGACTGTAGCACGAATAAGACGGCTGGGCCGAGAAGAGAACTCGCTCTCATAAAATACCAGCCTTAAACAGCTGTTGTGTTTCGTATCGCAGCTGTAAAGAATCCGAGACCCTTTTATTTGTAACGGGCATTCTATCTTGGTTGTTAGGAGTGACAACGCATTTGCATTTTGATTCTGAATCAAGGATAGATGTATTTGTCTGTGGGCAACTACTTGTCATCGGTTGCTTTTTGTGACCTTTATTCTATAAGAAAAATCTTTGAATGACATTCTCGTAGTCCTGGCCTTCAAAATAAAGTGTGCGGCGACCACAGAACAGAAAAAGGTAATTTTTAAATATGCTGTGGTCGCCACATACGTTATAAGATACCCTTGCCCGATTTAACACATATACGATAGGATGAGAAGCGTGAGGTAGTATGCAGTGACATAAATACAGCTGCAGGGTAATATTTACTTGCACGAATATTAGCACCGGTTGAGATTCGAAAAAAATAACCAGATCGGAAGTCGGATCTTGTTAAGAAAAAAAATCGTCTTTAACATCATTACAGCCCTTCACAGGTCCATATCTGAATATAAGTAGGGCTCCACGAGGAGGGTGGTAGCCATAGTGGTGGGCCGTCCTACACTTTGATTACTTGCACCTGCACGGCCTATAGGTTGACGGTCCTTCCAGCTATATGGCCGGCCCAGTCTCGCATCGTGCAGCTTCCTGGTCCATTGGGCAATGTCTGCTACTCGGTTTTTTTTTATAGAATTTGGGTGACAAACGAGCACACAGTCCAGCTGATGGTAAGTGGATGCTATGGCCCATAAATATCTACATTTATCCTCGATTAAGAATCAAAACGCAGATGCGTTGTCACTCCTGAGGACTAAGGTGGAATGCCTCATTTCCAGTAATAAGGGTCTTCGGTTCTCTACACTCACCATACGAGACACAGCAGCATTAAGTCGCTATTTTACGCTGGTATTCTGTGAGAGCATGGTCCTACCCCGGTCGAGCCGACCCATTCGTGCTACAACTATAATATAACTGCAACGTGGCATACCACGTTAAAAGTTCAAATAAATGAGGAATGTTACCTGATAAAGAGAAATAGAGAACCAAAAACCAATAATTCTTGCTGAATCCCTTAAATTTATATCACAATATTCTATATTGATACATTACCTACGTATTTTTGTTTAGTAACTTTAATTCTAGATTACTAAGTTTTGGCGTAACTTTTATACGCAGCTAATTATGTTGCCGGAAAAAGTTCCAACGAACACGGTCCGGTGAGTAGGTGTTTCTGCTGTGAGTAGTTAATGAGGTAGAAATATTTAGTGTGCTACTAAACTTCGCTCAGCGTTAGAAAAAATAAATTATAATTTTATCAGGGATCCAGCTCTATCTTAAATAAATAAATTTAAGATAGGACATCCCTGAGAAAAATTTGAATATGTAGATAAACTTGGAAAGTAAAACATTATGTAAATACAATACCTACTTCATCCAAATAGTCACAGCAGTTTCTTTTTTTTACAGCATAAGGGTGACAAACGAGCACACAGTCCACCTAATAGTAAGTGGTTGCTGTGGCCCATAGACATCTACATTTATCCTCAATTACAAATCAAAATGCAGATGCGTTGTCACCCGTGAGGACTAAGATGGAATGCCTCGTTTCCAGTAAAAATGGTCTCCGGTTCTCCACACTCACCATACAAAACACAGCAGTGTTAAGCTGCTATTTGACGCTGGTATTCAGAGAATTTGTACACCATATCATCATTCATAATTACAGCCTATCGAAGTCTACTAGAGAACTGTTCTTCCTATAGAACGCCTTATAAGGGGTTTGCTATAGTTGCTACGCTTAGCAGGCGGGTTGGCAATCGTAGTATTTTTCTAGTAGTTATTAGGAAGCTGCTGTCCATCTCCTGGTTTGTTTCCCTCTGCCGCCTCTTACGACACCCACGGGACGATATGGGGTAAAGGATATTCTTACACCACACACGGTTAACCACCTGATAGTAAGTGGTTGTTGCAGCACACACCTGCAATCAACTACAACAAAGAAAGCTACAATGCGTTGTCACATCTGGGATAGAATGCGGTCTAAAATTATATTGGTTTTCTCCATCCTTCTGACTGGAACACAGCTGTGCAAGCGCTGCTGTTTGGGGACAAAAATAAGTAAGAGGGCGGTAGCTATTCCAAACGGAGTCCTAGGCTGACGGCTTCGTGGCGCAGTTGCTTAGCATTGAGTTGCAGCGCTGGGAGCCGCGAGTTTGAAGCTGCACGGAACAAGCTGCGGGTTTGGAAGTTTGTCTTGATGCAATTTATGCATGTAAACTGCCTCCACGATACAGAATAAATTCTATTGTTTAATCATGTAACGTTTGTTTTTAAATAAAAGGATTTATACCACCAGTAAATTCATTACGTTTTAGAGTATTAAAAAAATAATTGGAAAAATAAATAGTATATAGTAAAAGTAATGTAAAAACCTATAAACTCCGTCTAAGGTCTTGAATGGAACATGCGTTCACACCTGTTGCCCAGAGGGGTAGGCAGAGACTACGGAATTCCATTTGGCACGATCCTGACACACCTCTCGTCTCCTTTAAATCCATATACCTACGCATACATGCTCGCCGGTTATTGGTACTCTTAATCTGACTCACTTTCCATTTCTCTTTTTTTATAGCCTAGGGTGATAAACGAGTACACAGTACAACTGATGGTAAGTGGTTGCTGTGATCCATAGACATCTACATTTATACTCAATAAAGAATCAAAATGCAGATGCGTCGTCACCCGTGAGGACTAAGATGGAATGCCTCTTTCCCAGTAAAATGGATCTCCGGTTCTCTACACTTACCATACGAAACACAGCAGTGTCAAGCTGCGATTTTACGCTGGTATTCTGTGAGAGCGTGGTTCTTCCCCGGTCGAGCCGACCCATTCGAGCTACAACTATAATACTAATATAGCTGCAGCATGGCTCTACCACGTATAAAACTCTTAACTTGTCCCATCTTAAATATATCGCCAATTTGATCAATAATTCTTACGCCTAGGGCGTCCTTTGCCAATTTTGCCACTCACTTCTACAGTATAAATTTGCCTTATCATTCTTTCCACATTTATTCTTTCTTCGTGTCCAAACCACCGAAATAACCCTTTCCTTAACCCTGGTCGCACCTTCTGCAAACCGCACTTTTCTCTGATCACACAATTTCTCACCCTGTCATTCAGACTCAGCCCTAAAATACTCCTTAATGATTAATTTACTCTCGTGCTTGTTCTGCCACACTCAGATTTCACTACTATACATTTAGGTAGGGACTAATACAGCATTGTGAATTACTATACGTGTCTTTTTTGACATAATCTGACTTCCCACAATAGAGTGAAGAGCCCCATTTACTATATGTACTGCGTTCACTCGTCATTCTATATCCTTATCATATCAACTATCCCTGCTAAATACATATTCCAAATACACAAACTCAATTACTTGCCAACTCCCACATATTGTTTTACATTCTTCTCTTTCAAAAAACATCACTTTCGTCTTACTTGTGTTCACATCTCCTTTCTTATAATACCTGTTCATTAATGTAACCGTCATTTGCAACTCGGCCGCCGACGCAAATATGACTTGATTATCGGCGTACAAAAGGCATTTGACGGTTAACTCACCCATTATTAATCCATATTCTTTCTATAAGAATTTCTGTTATATCAATGTTGTGTATATGTGAAATTCATATGTACTTACTGTTCTTCTTACTTTCTCTACGTCTCAGTGCTGGCTACGCGCCTCCTTTCATTCTCAAAACGTCTGAACGCCTGAGCTTCCACGGCACGTTACATTAGTACTTATACTACACGTTACACTACACGTTAGTATTATAATGTGTCAATTTCAAAAACCATTTAAAACAATGCCCATTAATTGTAGTCGTTAAATTTCGTCCAAAATATGTTTTAAATTAACCCATAATTAATGTGTCTGCTTGAAACATTGCAAAATCGCATTAAAAGCAATCATTTGCGTGAAATATTACAACGTCAAATCGTTCCCGGCGGAACCGTTTTAAGCGTGTGGCAACCGCACTCTGTCACAGATTAAAATGGTAATTAAAATGAATGCAGGTTTCAATTTTTAAATCCAGTATAACACTAACTATGCATAGTTAAAGTAAGTGTTAATATAAAATTGAAGTTCTGATGTAGAGTATCCATTTTCTATCTAGAGCCGTGGTAGGTCAGGGTCTCAAGTAACTCTCTATAAATATCACAGCTCGCGAATAGCGTCACAGCATCATAACGTCCATAATTTTTAAAAGAGTGGTATATATTAGTTATCCAATATACAAAAATTAATGTTTGTTCGTATTTTATGCGCTGCCGTACCGTTCATCAGATTGAGCTGAAACTTTGTCAACTTACTGCTTGCACTTGTGCGAAGATTATAGGTATAGTATAGGACAATTAACTTACAACAGGTGGCGCGCGTATCGTAGAGTTGTATATCATTCAAATTCAATGAATGTATTATCCATTCGTAATTAAACAATATCTTTTATATGAAACCAAATATCCAACGATTTTTCCACAATTATTAAGTGGCGAAGCTTGCGAAGTCACTTATTGATTTCACGATGTCTCTCCGTCTGTCCGTCTGTCCGTCCGTCTGTCCGTCTGTCCCACGATTATCTCGAGAACGGTTTCGAATTTTCAAATTCTGTTTTCAGCAATCGATTACTGATCACCCATGCATCTGAACCTCCTATTTTAAAACTGATTGCTCAACGGCAACCGTTAGAAACCGCTACAAAGCTGATTGCTTCGCCACTTTGCTATGCTGTTAGCTTGCTAGGTTTTTTCTTCTGTCACGCACCGGGTACCAGCTAATCTAATATTTAAAAAATAATGTGTGTTTGTTCGTATTTTAGGCGCAGCCATACCGTTTATCAGATTGCGATACAACTTTGTCAACTTATTGCTTGCACTTGTGCGAAGCTTATAGGCATAGTATAATTAACTTATAATAGGTGGGACACGTATCGTACAAAAAAATTTATTTGACAGTTATAATATATCATTCAATTTCAATGAATGTATTATCATTCGTAATTAAACAATATAACTGTTCCAAATTTAAAACGATATTTCCACAATTATTTCTTTTGCGACAGCAACACGCCCCGTGCCAGCTATTTGGTTATAAAATATACACAAGTAATATATTATAAGGTCGGGGAAAGGTTCTTCATATTTTATATACAATTTTTTTTTAAAAGTTTATTTACACTTCATTCTAATATATATGTGCCATTTTTTTTGGAGTTTATGGCCTGGTATCTAGACCTTTAGGCCAAGTCTTGAGTATTTGTATTCGGTTTATTATAATTTCTTCATAGTTCACTGCTTCACAATATGTTGATGCGTCACATTGTGCAGCCCTTGGGAGATTTTGACGGCAACTTGAACCAGCAGGCAGCTGACAGTTGGCGATGGTATCTAAAGGCGCCTATGCAAACAAACAGCTTATCTTGAGAATCCATCACCATCAGAGCACTTGTTTCACAGTTTCCACTAATAGTTCACATGCGCAGACACTTAATACACAAAATCGCACCACTTTTATATATCAAAGTCCACTTCAAACCATTATTAAGTGGCGAAGCTTGCGAAGTCACTTATTGATTTCACGATGTCTGTCCGTCTGTCCGTCTGTCCGTCTGTCCGTCTGTCCGTCTGTCCGTCTGTCCGTCCGTCCGTCCGTCTGTCCGTCTGTCCGACGATTATCTCGAGAACGGTTTCGAATTTTCAAATTCTGTTTTCAGCAATCGATTACTGATCACCCAGGCATCTGAACCTCCTATTTTGAAACTGATTGCTCAACGGCAACCGTTAGAAACCGCTACAAAGCTGCTTGCTTCGCCACTTTGCTATGCTGTTAGCTTGCTAGGTTTATTTAAACAATAATACAGGAGCAACAAACCGCCGCAGTTCAAGTTCCCGCCAAAACTCATATGTGCCATTTCATTCGATAACTTGTTGGCATCTTGTAGGTATTTAAGTACGACAAGTAGTTTTGACAGTCTTCTTTTGATGTTAACCTAACTCAAAGAATTCTGAAATACAAGTAGTGTGTGTGTGTACTATTTAGAAGTACATAGACTTTTCACCATAGATTACCATAAAACACAACCACGTCCATCAGTGGGCCGCAGCTTCCATTTCCGTCAAGAGGACTGTGGGTGCTTGTTTGTTTTTCATACTTCCATAAAAAGAAAAACCGTGTAGAGGCGATGTAAGAATATCCATTACCCCTTTTTGTCCCGAGGGTAAGCGGCGACAGATCAGGACATGGTCAGCAGCATTTTCCCGATAGCCACTCAAAATAATATCTTTTTAATATATTCTATAACAGCATATATTGCGAATTTAAGTCTTAAAATTACGTGCATATATTTAAAGTTAGACTTAGTTAACACAATTCTAGTATTCCCTTATACAAAAGAATATCTAGCTTAAAATAGAGCTATTGAATCCGATCTTGAATATTCAGCTTTTTTTTTATATGATAAGGGTGACAAACGAGCACACAGTCCACCTGATGGTAAGTAGTTGCTGCGGCCCATAGACATCTACATCTATCCTCTATTACAAATCAAAATGTAGATGCGTTGTCACCCGTGAGGACTAAGACGGAATGCCTCATTTCCAGTAAAAAGGGCCTCCGGCCACCTGCACTCACCAAGCGAAACGCAGAGGTAAACCTCTACTTCACGCTGGTTTTCTGTGAGGTTGTGGTACCACCCCGGTTCGAGCCGGCCCATCCGTGCGACAGCAAAAGCTGCCGCGTGGCTCTACCACTGTTAAAAACTGCCGCATCAATGCGTTAATATGAGTATCATTGAAGACGGATCAAAGTTGGATAGAGAAGAATGCATGCTTATGACGTCTGCATTCTCAGGGACTTTGTTACTTTGAGAAAGGCTTTCTTTATTGTTAAATGTTGTTCTAAGCAATAATTTTATATGTGGTGGAACTATTCTGCAACTATGTATATTATGGATGTAGTATGAATGTGTTGAATCGTATGGGGAAGGACTACGCTCTCACAGAAAAAGTTACAGCCTATATATGTCCCGCTGCTGGGCACAGGCCTCCTCTCATTCCTAAGAGAGTTTTAGGGCAAGGAAATGTGTTTGTACGGCGTACAAATAACTTAATCGAGTATAATGTTCGTCCATGTGCAATTATAGTATATTAAACGCCTAGAAAATTGGCTATATTGGAGAAGTAAAATGAAATGTAAAAAAGCTTTTGAGATCATCCTCTTCAATTAAAAAAAGAAAACCAGAGCTGAGCTCTTACCACATTCTTGGTATGCGATCATCTCGAATTCTCACCACTCCATGGGTTGACTGGTAGAGAATGCCTCAAGGTATTTAGTCCGCCCTTTGTATTCTTTTAGATTAAGGAATGCATTAAATAATAAATAAATAATTAAAAGTAATACCATAAAATAAAATTATATCAAATATCGTTATTAAATTGTATTGTATATCGTTATTATAATAAGTATTAGTAGACTTCTGAAGGGCTGTAATGATGATGAAGAATGATGAATTGATGATAAATAACAAGACAAGTTTTAGAAAAGAACGTTTAAAAATACCTAAGTATATGTACATAGAAAAAAACTCCATTCCTATTGGCAAGGAATTGGTTGATCGCTAACGGAGCAATCTTGTGTGGCGAGCCAATTTAGAGCTTTCGAGCGTTGGTTTTCAAATCGATTCTAATGTCTAGGGCAACTCAGCGTAAAATTCTACAACTAAATTTACGGTACAAAATATCATATTTTTTTATAAACAAAACAACGTAAAAAATCCCTGTGAAATATCTTTGGGGATGTAGGTTTGAATATTTGTAGAAGGCCTCCTTTTCCTCGATTTGAAGTCTATCACACTCCGAGCATAGCACTGGCGCCCGTCGTGAAGGACTACGTCTCAGATCCATATGAGATGATTGGCTACACGCACTGGCTGTACACTCTTGTAAGAGCGAAGTTCCTTATCGGACGGTATGAATTTGCGGACGGGAGCTAGGTGAGAAAAAGTTTAAGATTTTTTCGTCACAACCTCTTCTAACGTAGTGTAGACGGCCTTGGCATCTATAAGGAAGCAAGATGGAATAATATCCATCCACCCCGCACTTTTTCTTATATATAGAAATATTATTGTCTATATAGAAATATTATTTTATTTTAAATGACGCTTCATTTTAATAGACGCCAGTAATTCATTTATTTGTATTTGTTAATCAATAATATAAAACGTTTATCAAGAATAATATACCACGAAAGGAACTTCGTTCCAACCGAGTGTTCCACGACACTCGCGCATTATTTTTTTATTTTAAGATATACGTGGTATTGTAAGTTTCCTACAAAAATAACTTACAGTCGAATTGAGTACCTGTTTTGTACAAAGTCGGATAACAATATTTAATAATGTTAATGATGATTTCACAGTCACACAGTAGATGGTGTCTCAAATAATGTAAATGATGCAAGGTTAACTAAGCTGACAAAGTTTTAGCTGAAGTCCCAATAGGTCATTTTGCAAAATACAAGGTCTACTCGTAATTCATATGACTTAAAGTTCCGAAGTGGCACAATATCTTTTGATTTACTTGATTTTGCAGTAATATTATACTAAATTATAAAACGAGCAGATATAAAATTTACAAAAAGTTTTTACTCTTTTCTACTAAGCTTTTTTGAAATGATGTTATATTTTTATTATGTTCTTTATAAATACATTCATAACTACAAAACTAACATTTCAGTTGATATAAAAAAATACATTAAATGTAACTGCATAGGTTACGCATCGTAAGCTCCCAATCGCGAAGGATGTGTTCATCATCGCTGACCTGAAACTTCTACGTAGAGAAAACTCCGAATAAAAACACGCGCGGGCTTCATTAAAACAGATACATTTTATGAAAACCTTTTTAATTATTTTTCTCGCTACTTTCTTTATACACTTATATACAATGATAAACTTTAAGCGATACCATCATGCGATGTTCGTAGGCTGATACGTGGTAGAGCCATACTGCAGCTATATTAGTAGTATAGTGGTAGTACGAATCCGGCTCGACCGGGGAAGGACCACGCTCTCACAGAATACCAGCGTAAATTTTTTTTTGAAAAAACATTACCCCCACACTAGGATTTTCTCCTGTATCGTGGAGGCAGTTTACAAACACAAATTGCACAAGGACAAACATCCAGACTCGAAACAATTATTTGTAGGCCATACAAATACTTGTTCCGTGCGGGATTCGAACCCGAGTCCCCCAGCGCAGCATCTCATTGCTAAGCCACTGCGCCACGGAGCCCTCAAAAATAGCAGCTTAACACTGCTGTGTTTCGTATGATGAGTGTAGAGAACCGGAGACGCTTTTTACTGGAAAAGAGGCATTCCATCTTAGTCCTCACGAGTGACAACGCATCTGCATTGCATTTGGATCCTTTATTGAGGATAAATGTAGATGTCTATGGGCCACAGCAACTTACTATCAGGTGGACTGTGTGCTCGTTTGTCACCCTATCCTATAAAAAAAAGCTGGCTCAGACACGGGGTGATCCAGCTCGAAAGTCCATATATTGAAACCCAAACGTTAAAAGACTTAATCATCCATCTCAACCTATAAAATTCCACTGCTTAACATACCCTCCTCTTTATATTACATGATAGGAGGGATTTTGCCATAGTTGCCGAACTGGCAGGTGGGTTGTCAACCGTAGTTATTATTTTTATTTGAAGTTGTTATCCACGGGACGATATAGGATAGTAGCTATTCTAACACTGCCACTAGCCGGCTCATAACGTAATAATGAACTAGAATATTATTAAGGACAAAAAAAAGCAAATTATAATAGTATCTACTTTTTTATTACCACAATGAAAACAATTATGAAACTTAGTGAAAGAATCTATTCACGTCACTAACAGATAACCGTCCAGTTGTGTGTGTTAAGGGATTCTCGGCACACGATGTCGAGAATCCCTTAACAAGACCGGACTGTCTGCCCTGCGTGTGACATATAATTTTAGGCTGAAAATCGGGATGCCATGCACGTCTCATTGATGTTGTTGCCTTTGTGCGCCTAAAATATTTTTTTTTTTTATAGAATAGGGGGCAAACGAGCATGCGGCTCACCTGATGGTAAGTGACTACCGCCGCCCATGAACAACCGCAACACCAGGGGATTGTAGATGCGTTGCCGAAATAAATAAATATATATATATATATAAAATAACAGAAAATTTAAAGGTTTTTTAGCCTTTCAATTTGAGACGTGACTAAGTTTTGGGTGACAAGCAAGAAATTCATCTTACTGAAAAGATTAGGCCGTGTAGTGGCGGTTAAGAATGTCCACTACCCCATATCTTCCCGTGGGTGTCGTAAAAGGCGACAAAGGGAAACAGGCAGGAGATGGGCAGCATCTTCCTCATAACAACAAACTTACAATAAAAAAACTGCGGTTGCCAACCCGCTCGCCAAGCATGGCCACTATGGCAAATAACCCCCTATGATGAGAGTAACAAAGAAACGGCCCCCAGTCCCCGGCGGCCCCGCTATTCCTGGCTACGGTGGCGACCATGGTAGCGGGGCAGGGGGTGCTATGAATCTCCGATGGAGGTTCGGTTGCCACCTAAGACGCATCGACCTGACAACATACAACGCACGCAGCCTGAGAACTGACGAGAAGATCCTGGAGCTGGAAGAAGAGATAGACAAGTTACGCTGGCATATTATAGGATTATCCGAAATCTGAAGAGAGGGGGAGGACACGGTAATCCTCGAACCCGGCAACTTGCTCTATCACCAGGAGGGCGACCATCTGTCCCAAGGAGGTGTCGGATTTATCGTCCACAAGTCTCTCGTTAACAACGTTGTAAAGATCGGGAGTGTGTCGACGAGGGTTGCGTACCTTATACTCAGAATCACCAAACGGTATTCGCTGAAGGTCATACAGGTTTACGCACAAACCTCGGCACACCCCGATGAGCAGGTGGAGGAAATGTATGAGGATATCTCTAGAGCCATGCATTCCTCCAAATCCCACTATACGGTGTTAATGGGAGACTTCAATGCAAAACTAGGCACAAGAGAGAACGGTGAGCCGAAAGTATGGAAATTTGGAAAAGGGCAACGGAACCCAAGGGGCTAGCAGCTGGCTGACTTCATGGAGAAAGAGGGACTCTTTATGATGAACTCTTTCTTCCAGAAGCGGCTCCACAGGAAGTGGACCTGGTCGAGCCCCAACGGTTTCACAAAAAAGGAGATTGACTTCATTATGACGACCAGACGACAACTGTTCAGTGATGCCTCCGTGATCGCGAGGGTGAAAACTGGTAGCGATCACCGAATGGTTAGAGGCACACTGAACCTAAACTTCAAGTTGGAGAGGTCTCGTCTAATGAAGTCAACGCTCCGTCCCCCTCGTGCTCTAATCTAAAATCCCGAAACCATTCAGCTCGAGTTACAAAACCGTTTTCAGTACCTAGAAGACTTCTTCTTCATCGCAATGAAGTGAACGATATGAATGACAAGCTCGTGGAAACTGTCCAAGCGGTCGGAGCTAATTTCTGCAAGACCCGCCGAAGAAGAACACAAAACTTTCAGATCTCACTCTCAATCTCATGGCTGTTAGACGAGAGATGAAGCTACATTCTTCAACAGATTTGACAGCATACATGCAACTGAACAGACAGATCTCCAAATGCATGCGGCGGAACTTACGCAACTTTAATACAGCTTGTATTGAAGAAGCGATCGAGCGGAACCAAGGCTCCAAAGTCTTTGCCAGAGATCTGTCTGCCAGAAAGAGCAAACTGTTAAAGCTGAAGACTGAGTGTGGCAGCATCATTTCCGGGGCACTTTAGATTTTGAGTGAGATTGAGAGGTTCTATAGGTCATCGTTGGAGCCACACGCAAGTGTGAGTAACGATCAAAGAGCGAGTCTTATCCGACACTATTCCGAAGACATCCCAGACGTCAGTCTGAGCGAGATTAGAATGGCTCTCCAGCACCTTAAAAACGGCAAGGCCCCAGGCGAGGATGGAATTACAGCGGAGCTTCTGAATGCGGGTGGAAAACCGGTATTTAAAGTCCTTCAGAAGCTCTTTACTTCCGTCCTCCATGGTGGCACTACTCCGGAGGCGTGGAGCAGAAGTGCGGTGGTCTTGTTCTTCAAGAAAGGAGACAACGCTCTCTTGAAGAACTACAGACCGATTTTCCTCCTGAGCAGCGTCTACGTGCTGTTTTCGAGAGTCATTACGAATCGTCTCGTGCTCAGACTTGACGACTTCCAGCCTTCCGAACAAGCCGGTTTCCGAAAGGGCTTTAGTGCCATAGACCACATACATACCATTGGCGAATTGTATAGAAGTCCGAAGAGTACAATTTGCCACTATGTCTGGCATATGTGGACTACGAGAAAGCTTTCGATTCCGTCTAAATTTGAACGGTGCTGCAGTCCCTACAGCGGTGCCAAGTTGACTGTCAGTATATCGAAGTGCTGAAGTGTTTGTACAGTAGAGCTACGATGGCTATCCGAGTACAAAACCAGAGTACGAAACCTATCCATTTGCAGAGAGGTGTAAGACAGGGTGACGTCATATCCCCGAAACTCTTCACCGCTGCATTGGAAGACGTTTTCAAGCTTCTGGACTGGAAAGGATAGGGTATTAACATCAATGGCGAGTACATCACTCACCTTCGATTTGCCGACGATATAGTCCTTATAGCAGAATCGCTGGAGGACCTAAGCACCATGCTCAATGACCTCAATAGTATCTCCCAACGAACAGGTCTTAGGATGAACATGGACAAAACAAAGATCATGTTTAATGTCCATGTCACACCTATGCCGGTAGTTGTTGGGAGCACTAAGCTCGAAGTTGTTGACGAGTATGTTTACCTGGGACAAATAGTCGGACTAGGTAAGTTCAACTTCGATCGAGAGGTCAATCGACGGATTCAACTCGGCTGGGCAGCGTTCGGGAAACTACGACATACCTTCTCATCAGATATACCTCAAAACCTTAAAACGAAATTGTACAACCAGTGCGCGTTGCCAGTGATGGCTTACGGATCTGACACTGCTGCCCATTTAAAGAAGCTTAAGTTCGCTCAGCGAGCTATGGAGAAGGCTGTGCTCGGGGTTTCTCTGCGTGATAAACTTAGAAATGAGTATATCCGCAGTAGAACCAGAGTAACCGACATAGCCCAACGGATTAGTAGGCTGAAGTGGGAGTGGGCCGGCCATATAGCTTGAAGAACCGACAACCAATGGGGAAGAAAGGTTCTTGATAGGCAGTCTCATGCCGGTAGGCGAAGTGTAGGGCGACCCCCCACGAGGTGGAGTGACGACCTGGTAAGACATGCAGGAAGTCGATGGATGCAGGTGGCTCAAGACCGTGCTTTGTGGCATTCCTTGGGGGAGGCCTATCATTATAAGATGATGATGAAAAGATGATGAAATGAAGATGGTACGAGGAATGTACGTTGTGAGGTATATCTTACTATAATGACGACTTTGATTTTTTATAGGATAAGGGTGACAAACGGGCACACAGTCCACCCGATGGTAAGTGGTTGCTGAGGCCCATAGGCATCTACATCTATCTTCAATTACGAATCAAAATGCAGATGCGTTGTCACCCGTGAGGACTAAGATGGAATGCTTTGTTTCCAGTAAAAAGGGTCTCCGGTTGTCTACACTCACCATACGAAACACAGCAGAGTTAAGCTGCTATTTTACGCTGGTATTCTGTGAGAGCGTGGTCCTTCCCCGGTCGACCTGACCTATTTGTGCTACAACTATACTACTAATATAGCTGAAGCATGGCTCTATCACGTGAAAATGGTACGAGGAATGTACGTTGTGAGGTATATCTTACTATGATGACGGCTTTGATATTATTAAGGATTTAAAAAAATTGTATGCTTTTTGCATTTGCTTTGCTCTTTTTCTTAAAAGAGGATACATACATCATGTCACATAAAATATCTAGTGAACTAGAAAACAGTATTAAAAGCAATCATTTTGATTGCGACAGTAAATATGCACACATTAGTCGGGTGAAGAATTAGGAGTTCGAAGCGCAAAAAAAAATTATTAAAAGAGTGAGAATCGTGGCGTCACAGATAAAGTGAAAGATTAATTAAAAACAGCGCAGAGTGCAATAATAACTTCGCCTATCAAGGGGATTTATAATTTAAAATTGCTAGATTTAATAGGAATTGTATCTAGTCGATAACAGAAACGGAAATTGTTGTTATATTCTCATTAAATTTTTCTTAGCGTTTTATTTCTTAATTAATTTTCGAAGTGAGGTCAAAAACTTCAAAGGAGGACGTTTCCAATTCGATGTTTTTGAAGTAAAAACTCTTTTAGCCGCGTTGACCGATTATTGGCAAGGGAAAATTTTATGGGTTCGCGTCACCGAACACCCCGACATGCTCATGACGTCACAATCATGTCTACTACACGTAGTATAGCGGCCTGTGTATATGTATATGCATATATAATTGAGTTTTCCTTTCTGTCGGCAGTCCTTATTACTGTCTCTGATTTTTTTGTATGTTTGTTACACGATATCTTCATCAACTGTGAACCGATGTTAATAATTTTTTGTTTCATAAATAGATTACACCTTATGAGTGGTCCTAGTTAAATATGAAGTCTGAGTCTGAGTGAAAAAACTTTCAAAGTAAATTGGGCAAAAGTTTTTAATGTAACTGTTTATTCCGCATTCAATTTTTTCTTCTTGTGATATTCTTTAGTCCACTCAAATGGGTAAAAAACGTTTTATTTTTATACAATAATGGTGACAAACGAGCACACAGTCCACCTGCTAGTAAGTGGATGCTGAGGCCCATAGACATTCACATTTATCCTCGATTGAGAATCAAAATGCAGATGCTTTATCATCCCTGAGGAATAAGATGGAATGCCTTGTTTCCAGTAAAAGAGAGTCGCCGGTTTTCTACACACACCATACGAAACACATCTGCATTTAGCTGCTATTTTACGCTGATATTTTGTAAGAGCGTGTTCCTACCCCGGTCGAGCATACCCATTCGTATTTCAACTAATATAGCTGCAGCGTGCCTCTACCACGTAGGAAAGTTAAACTTTTTATTAATAGTAAAAGCCCAGAACGTAAAGGAATTCAATACTTTCTATATTTTAGGGTCTGTAGTCGGGATTTAATCTTTCTATACATTTCTTCATAGCACCGACTTCAGAAGCTGTTATGTGAAAAGTATTTTCCTCACAAATGCCGGTTCCGTCTGCGATTTCTACGAACGTTACGAAGTTATTACGAAACCAATATTAAGCACACAGGCTGAAACAAACTCGGAACGTTGTTGCCAGTATACTTATTATTAAACTACATACTGTCAGTTTTCGAACTTTTTTATTTGTTTAAAAACCGCAAATCCATATATTTTTTACAAGCACGCTTTTCAAACCCCGGGAGACCGCGCCTCGTTTTTCTACAAACAGTAAACGAAGATTGATTATCGCGGTTTCGGAAAACTGCTTTTCATGAATATTTGGGTAGCTTTAACATCATTTCCACGCATCTTAAACTTAAGACTAAAGCTAATAAATATTTAACTAAGTTTTACTTATGAATTTATAATAAATGACAATTTTTATACTCGTTTTTTATACAAGCAAGGGCGATAAGGGAATACAAAGTCCACGTTATGGTAAGTGGATACTGTGGTCCATACACATCCATCCTTGATTGAGAATCGAAATGCAGATTCATTATTGGCCCTGAGAACTAAAATGAAATAATTGCCTTTTAAAAGGTCTGCAGTTTTCCTCACTTCATAATATAACTGTAAACATAACTCAAACCTTTATTTAATTGAAATATAATGCCTAATATTTACCAATCCATTTGAATTATTATGAATTGGCAATTGAACATCAAATATAATATTAAATCAGTGTTAGTTATTTTTTCCGTTAGTCTAAACAAAAATATCATTAAAGATCTCATAACTTTGAACACGCCAGTTTAAGCCATATTTATTGTAATTAGGGCCGCTTTAAATAAATTATTAATAGTGATCAATTAAGAATTTTGAGAAAAGACGTGAAAAACTTATTCCAAATTGCAATGTGTTTAAAATATTATGAAAACATAAAGACCTAATTGGTACACGGCGCGTTGCTTCCACAGAAAAAATAATTGTGTAAATATCGTTTTAAATTTTGAACAGTTGTATTGATTAATTAGGAATTATAATCCATTAAAGTTGAATGTTTTATAACTTTGAAATACATTTGTAAGTACGATACGCGCGCCACCTACCGTAAGTTAATTGTAGTATGTTTATAACCTGCAAGTGCAAGCAATAAGTTGACAAAGTTTTAGCGCCATCTGATGGTCGGTATGGCAACACATAAAATACGAATAACCAAAAACTAATTTTTATATATTACACTAACAAGAAAAGATTTTATAATTGAATGAAATAAGAATATAATAGACAATCACACAGTGACTGTTCTGTTCTTGGGATCAGCTTACGTTTTTTTTTTTATAAATATAATTATAATCCAAATACCTAAGAATAAAAATGGGGAAAGTTTACTTAGACGAAATTATATAGAATTTGTGAAAATCTCTTTGCTTGAATACTTTCAATACTTCCAAGAAATGAGTAATTAAGCTTGAAAAGGCAGATTTGTCTGTTCTTGAACACACAAATTGCTTTTACTCGTAATGGCAGTAGTTTTTTTTTTTTTAGCAGTAGTTTGTTCTAATTCACTCAATCGCTTGTTTTTAATGTAGTTTATATTCTTATAAAATTTTGTAATATCGCAGATCGTTATCGTTACAGCCTATTAAAAGCCACTACTGAACATAGGCATCTCTCTTAGATTTCCTCATAGGGGGGATATTTGCCATAGTTGCCACGTTAGGCAAGTGGCAACCGCAGTCGCTTATTTTTCTATGATTTGTTTCCCTCTGTCGCCTCTTACGACACCCACGGGATCATATGGGTAGTGGACATTCTTACTCCGCCACTACACAGTCATATCGTGGATACTATCTTTATTTATATTATAATTATTCTGTACGTATGTTTGTTACTGAACTTCTCCTAAACGGCTGATCTGAGTGGGTTCTTGGATGGTTTAGATTCACAATTGGACCCGGTAGGTGGCGCTGTTGTCGAGATCCAGAAATCATCCGCGCGAAGCCGGGGCGGATCGCTAGTATAGTATAAGATATAAAGACATTGAAATTACGCATGTCATCGTCAAAAAATCTAAAATATAAATATCAAATGTAGCCGTGTTGTATCGGTGAAACAGGAGCCACCTATTTTGGTGCCGGCGGTGTCGTGAAACCCGACTGTAGAAAATAAATATATCAAAAAAATCTCATTGCTTCCAATAGACTGTAAAATACATTTTTTTTAGATATAAAACGTTACCCCCACACTAGGGTTCGTGTCGGTATCGTAGAGGCAGTTTACAAACATAGATTGCACGAGGACAATCATCTAGACCTGGAACAATTATTTGTAGACCATACAAATATTGCTAAGCCACTGTGCCACGGAGCCGTCAATACTGTGAGGCATTCCATCTTAGTACTCAGAGTTAACAACTTATCTGAAGCCTTCTTTTTTTGAAGTTAGTTGCAGGTGTCCATTGGCTGCAGCAGCCACTTACCTTCAGATGAACTGTAGGTCTGTTTTAAAAAAAATAATGGCGAGTCCACCTGATGGTGAGTGGATGCTATGGTCCATAGACGTCTACATCTATCCTCGATTAAAAATCACATACGTTCACACCCCTCAGGACTAAAATGGAATGCCTCGTTTCCAGTAAAAAGGGTATCCGGTTCTCTACACTCACCACACGAAACACAGCAGTGTTAAGCTGCTATTTTACGCTGGTATTCTGTGAGAGCGTGGTCCTTCTTCGGTCGAGCTGACCCATTCGTGCTACAACTATACTACTAGTATAGCTGCAGCATGGCTCTACCACGTATAAAATCTTCCTCGGTTGCGTTGGCTAATTCGTGCTACAACCATAACACAGCTGCAGCATGGCTCTGCCACGTATGGTCAATATTGAACATATTTATTTTCAGTAAAGAACTTTCGATAAACTGAGATGATGATGATGATAAATTATATATGATCATGGAAACGCAGCAGCTTTATTCTACTGTCTCGCGCTGTATTCTGAGAGAGCGTGGTCCTACACCGCTGGAACCGAGCAATTCGTGCTGCAGCTATGAATAGCTTAGCATAGCTGCAGCGTGGCTCTATCACGTAAAAGTTCATTGTCACTTCTGTTTTAAAATATAATCTAGACTAGCGACAGAGGGCAGAGTCAAAACTGACAGAAGTGTGATAGGTTCTGTGAACAATCTATTTTTATATCAGGATTAAACACTTTCTGTGATTAGATTGACTTTTTATGACGACGTATCAACACAATTGACGTGTTGCACTTATAAGGTTTTAAATAATAGTTTGTTGGGATTCGTAATGCGGATTGTTTTATTAAAACATTACAAAATGCGGTCAATGGAATCAAAGCTCGTTACACAACAAACGCTTAGAAAAGCGGTCATTTTACTTCAATACGGTATAATAACAGGAGTTCGAATCTCAGCTTCGGATCGAAATACATAGACTTTTGGAATTGGAATGTGATTGCCTTATATCTTTGTCAATATGGATGTATTTACAAGAGTCACACAAGTTATTCCACCTTTGATTGTAAAGGAAATCAAAAGAAAACAAGCCTACATATCAGTATTTACCACCATAGATAATCTTTATATATAAAAAGTACGTGTCACGTTGTTTGTCCGCGATGGACTCCTAAACTACTGAACTGATTTCAATGAAATTTTTGGTCAATGTGCAGTTTGGTTCAACTTAAAAGATAGGATAGCTTACATCTCAATTTATTGTCGCAATACAATATTATTTTATTGAAAATTATTTGTCTATTATTTGACAGTCACAATTATCTGTTAGCTCTAAACGATTCTGTCAGATGACGATATCTGTTGACTGGATTGAGTAAATATTTAATAGATGGCGCTATGTTAAAAATGCAAACGTTTAATATAAGCTACAATTTAGTATAGTATGTGCCATATCGATTGAGAAAAACGGACAATGACCTCAGATATGAGCCGAGTGTCAAAAGGCGTAACTTACAAAATCTCAATTTAGATGTGATAACAATATTTAAATATTGATATTATTCCCACTTCTAGGTCAGCACATATGTTTTGTTTTTTTGTTTCTTAAATAATATTGTCTGTGGTTCCTATAAACATAGTAAAATCTTACGGTACATCGCGAAAAATGTGTTATATTTTATATTTCAATTTATGGTAAGTAACGCAGCAATTCATTTAATAACAGTTTCATATTAAAAAAATATTTGAAGCAATATAATCACCATATTGAGCTTTTGCAAATTCATCCCTTTAAAATAAACAAAACGCGCGTTACGTCAGTTCGTTCTAAAAGAAACGTGACAATGGCAGCCAGAGATGCGTCACCTTTTTTGGGCCGGTCCGCCATTTTGTTTTCATTCGTGTTCGGATAGCGCTTGCGTGTGTACGTCTCGGGTAATTCATAGCATTCATTGCATTGTTTTAGTTGAGTTTTTACTGTTAAATTTGTTATATCGTTAAGTTTTTGTTTTTTGAATCTGTTATATTAGTTTTACTGTGACGGTCGTTACTAAATCGACATGAGTTCAGGAGAATTTGGTGAAGGACCCGGTCCTTCAACATCAAGTGGAAAGAGACGTCGCCGACCCATAATAAACGTAGCAGGTACGTACAAATAGGTACAAATGCGAAGACGTAGCCTTTCTATTTCTTAAAGCGCTCTTTTTATGTGACCATGTGGTATTTATTTTCTAAAACAATATGTATTTATGTGATGTAGTACTATGGTAGTATATTTTTGTCATTTATTTACAGGCCCATCTTCTGGAGCACCTTTAACGTCACCAGTAAAAAAGAGAAAACCTACCACTTTGTCGGTCGGGGAACAAGAGATTATCATTAATGTATACAAATATGTCAAAAACACCTGGCCCGAAGACGTGTATCCTTCAAACGTTAATATGGTAGAAAAGGTTTCGGAGATCTCAGGAGTCAGCAAGAGCACTATATATCGCGTATTAAGCGTGTATAGAGATTCCCATAAAATACCAGAAAAGGGAATAATTAATAAAAGAAAAAAGTCTGTAATTGACAAGTTGGACGATTTTGATAAATCGGCTATAAGAGCGAAAGTGCATCAGTTCTTTCTTGCAGGAGAATTACCGACTTTAGACAAAATTTTGCTCAGTATAAATCAAGATGACCAGTTGCCAAACTTGAGCAAAACTTCCCTGCGACGTGTGTTGCGCCATTTAAAATTCAAATATATAAAGAGAAACAGAAAAAGTGGTCTAATAGATCGCCCAGAGATAGTTCTGTGGCGTACCAGATATTTGAGAGAAATACAAATATTAAGAAACGAGGGACGTAACATTTTTTACCTTGACGAAACATGGATTAACGCAGGTCATACTATGGGAAAGGTATGGGAAGACACCACAATTGAATCTTCTCGTCAATCACGGTTAGAAGGCTACTCTACTGGCGCGAAAGCCCCTTCGGGTAAAGGAAAGCGATTAATAGTTGTACACGTTGGCAATGAAAATGGCTTTTTGGAGGGATGTGATTGGGTATTTGAATCATCATCTACTGGTGACTACCATGAGAGTATGGACGCTCTCCATTTCGAGGACTGGTTTAGAAAAGTAATAGAAAAACTGCAAAGCGGCGATGTCATAGTTATGGATAACGCTAGTTACCACTCCAGACGTTTAGAAAAAACCCCAACAATGTCTTGGCGGAAACAAAATATGCAGGAATGGCTAGAATCTAAACAGATCGCATACGTGCCCTCGGACACAAAGACCCACTTAATGGAAAAAATAAAGGCAGTTAAAGATAACTATCGAAGTTACGTCACCGACGAGATGGCAAAAGAAAAAAGCATCACAGTGGTAAGGTTACCTCCTTATCACTGTGAGCTTAACCCCATTGAACTTGTGTGGGCAGATGTGAAAGGGTACGTTGCACGAAAAAATACAACTTTCAAGTTAAAAGATGTTAAAAATTTACTTAAAGATGGTTTAACTCAAATCACGCCAGATAAATGGAAAAACTGTGTTCAGCATGTCCTTAAGGTTGAACAAAAAATGCGTGGCATGGATGATAGAATTGACCAAACTGCAGATCGCTTTATAATTAATGTTACAGATAGTTCATCAAGTGAAGATACGAGTGATGATTGCACCGAATAAAAATAAAGTTCTTATATAATATTAAAAATAAAGTTTTATCTTTTGCATAAATACGTACTTATTCGGTGTCGTTATCACTCGAATCTTTATATGTGTTATAAATTAATGTTTTTTGTTGTTAAATGAATAAAGTACTTTATAACAATAGATGATTTTTCTTCTACAGCGATCTTTCACATAACTTTTTAATAATAGTTAATAAATATATATTATATCAATCATTATAAAAAAATCATTATAAATAAAGAAAGTACTACATATAAAATGTGCCTATATATTGAAGGTTTGTAACCCCTGGTTAAACGACCGAAAGGTCATTGTCCGTTTTTCTCAATCGATTTGGCACATACTATAGTATAACCACCACGTGTTGCTGTAAGTATTCAACAGATAGAACCGGTTTCAAAAAAAAATTCAGACTGTGTGCAGTTTGGTGCAACTTGAGAGATAGGATAGTTTTTATCACGATAAGTGACTCTCAATTTTTTTAATTGCTAATTTCAGGAGTTTTTTGGGAAAGCAAATGATCGTTCGGAAAGGGCAGAACAACGCGTAGTGTTTCTATATAGTTTGTGGGCAGAACAACGTCTGCCTGGTCAGCTAGTATACTATATAGGTTACCACTTCCCTTTGATTCATTTATTTAATCTTTACAAAACAGTATAGTATGAAAGGTTGAACTTAAGGCTTTTAACATTCTCTGTCTGTCAACATTAACACAGTGAAAACACAACGAAGGTGGTTACATACAATTTAATTTAATAATGTTGGAAATGGTCGGTAGGTACCGCCCTTATCGACCATGTTTATCATATTAAGTCCATATTTGTTTTACTAATGAACGGGTACTGCTTGTAAGGACTGGTTTACAACCAAAGTTTTTTTTATCGTAAAACATGTTTCACTTTTAGATCTTAATGGATCTATTACGTTAAAATGTATATAATTTAAAGTCAATAATATATAAAGGGAGCAAAAAGAGGAAACCTGCAGTGCTTATTCGTCGGTTCTTTTCAGATTAGAGAAACCTTATTTGACAAATGAAAATTTAATGTCTTACTTTGAATAAATAAGGATATTCATTTCGTTTCATTTTATCATTTCATTTCAATTCATTATTTTTATGCTTTTGCATTATTTTTTTGAACTAAAAAAAGTCTTGTCTGGGCCAGAATTCTGAGCAATACATATAGTAGAAGCACATACATACTTTTTACATTACATTACTGGATATGGGACACTACATTTTAGTGTATTGTAGTATTTTTGTTTAGAAATTGTCCCAAGTTGGTTAGTCCTCTATTATTAAAAGGGTAGGATTCGCACTTAGGACAAATACCTTTTATTGTAAAGTTAGATATTTTGCTCACTATCTAAAAACTCCCAATGATCAAAATATGCACTCATGTGTATGTATATAGAGATCCATTAACTGATTCCCATTAAAAATCCTTTTATTCTTTTGCATACCTTAAGCGAAAGCGCAAGGTATGTTCTACTATCGTCTAAAAATTAAGATTCCAACATTTTATCGAATAAAATGGTATCTAGCAATCATATTATACATATAAATGATATAAAAAGCACATTGTTAGAAAGATAAATGATTGTTCAACTTATTAATAATTTTTATTAAATCGATTAATTGCTATTTTTAAATAAAAAAAGGGTTTTAGTGGATTATGGTGTGGATTTATCATGGCCCTGTGGCTTGTAAACACGATAACTTTTGAAAATATCAATTGTTTAACTCAATCTATTTTTTAATCTCTTCATCTATCATGTGGGAAGCCACTGAATGTAAATGGCAGTGTAATTTTGTTTTGTTTAGCTATAATTAATTTTTTTCGGCTCCAAAATGGCGAAATTTTCGTTGATTTGGTAGCCTCGTATAGAATTATTTCCGTAAATGGGGAGCTGCAGCCACAGAGTAGTTTACTCACTAACCAAAGAGTCACTAACTCAGTTGGCCATCGCCATAGATTACTGTATGTATCAGTTCGCCGCATTAGCTTGCTACATTTATATTTATCTATGGTTCGCCGTCAGTCGCCGTCGTGAGTGGACATTATTTCGGTTGTTTGCAGCGGCTCAAAAAGATCGCTGTACAAATACACAATATTCGAATAACCAAATTTCTTAAATACTTGATTATAATAATAATAACAGATTTTTTATTACAATATTTTAAAAGCACAGAATAAATAATAGTAGTACGTACTAAAAGTAAGAAGTATCAATTTTTTGTCATGGGTGAAATTTTTATGGTTTTCGAGGGTGTTGAAACCGATATGGTTGTCGAAATGTAAATCCAAGATGGCGGCCGCAATATGTATCAATTTTTCAATATAGGTGTCATTTTCATGGTTTTCGAGGGTGCTGAAGCCAATAGTGTTGTCGAAATGTAAATCCAAGGTGGCGGCTGCAATAGGTATAATTTTTTTCATTATGGGTGTCTATTTCATGGTTTTCGAGAATGTTGAAGCCGACAGTGCTGTCGAAATGTAAATCCAAGATGGCGGCTGAAGTAGGTACCAATTTTTTCATCATGGGTGTCATTTTCATGGTTTTCGAGGATGTCGAAGACGATAGTGCTGTCGAAATGTAAATCCAAGATGGCGGCTGCAATAGATATCAATTTTTTCATTATGGGTGTCATTTTCATGGTTTTGGAGAGTGTTGAAGCCGATAGTGCTGTCGAAATGTAAATCCAAGATGGCGGCTGCAATAGGTATCAATTTTTTCATCATAGGTCTCATTTTCGTGGTTTTCGAGGGTGTTGAATCCAATAGTGCTGTCGAAATGTAAATCCAAGATGGCGGCTGAAGTAGGTACCAATTTTTTCATCTTGGGTGTCATTTTCATGGTTTTCGAGTGTTGAAGCCGATAGTGCTGTCGAAATGTAAATCCAAGATGGCAGCTGCAATAGGTATCAATTTTTTCATTATGGGTGTCATTTTCATGGTTTTCGAGGGTGTTGAAGCCGATAGTGCTGTCGAAATGTATTTAAACTACTTTAAAAATTCCGTATAATCATGTTATACGTAATTTTTTTAATGCGCTTAAGGTATGCCCAATGAGGGCTAATAATTTTCCATTCACCAGATGTCGCTACTAGCGACTGAGGTAAAGTTTTTTGTTACACAGTGTCATTTAATTGAGAAATTAGTTTTAAATAATAGTTTATCATTGTCTAGAGTATTATATTAATATATAACACAATGCGTCAGTGGTTTGATTTTTAATTTTTTGCACATTATAACTCTTTTTTTTTTAAAAGTCGTCTTTTAGTTATATTTATAGTTTGGTTTATTCATTTCTAATGTAATTAATATAAAATATAACTAATAATACAGAAACAAACCTTAAAGATTACATTTTCCTAAGAAATTATCGTCCCCGCTATGAAATCTGTCAAATATTTTACCTCACTCGAAAGTGGCGCCGCCCTGGTGGCAGAAAAAGTCGTGGATGCCCTCATTGGATTTACCAATATATATTTGTATTTATTACTATCCCGGCGGAATCTGTAAGTATGGAATCAGGGTAAATAACGACAGATAATTGCTGTTTGAGTATAAAGAGGGACCCAAAAACAAGCGGAAGCGTATGTCAGTCAATTTTAAAAGCTGATTTACTAAGTACGCGGTGGCAAATAACATATTTGTGAAGAAACCAGTATGTTTGAGAATTAATGAATATTTATCGTACATGTAAAGACCGCGTACATACATACATTGAGGTAACACGGCAGACTCTCCCGTGCATTGGTCATACTCCTTGATCTATTAAAAAGATGTCTATATAATAAGGTACAAAAAATATTCCAGACATTACAGCAGTCTTACCTCACCAGACATAATTTACAAACAGTTTAGCAGTGATGTTAGCAGGATAATCCATGGCAGTTATTAAAATTAGTAACCTAAACTTATAATTAAATTATTATCTAGAAACAATCGGTAGCTCGCCCGCATCAAAAACGACAAATCAAACACTAGAATCTGTTAGAGGTCAGATCATGCTCTAAGTTTCTATAGATCTAGATACTAGATATGTTTTATGATTTATGTATATGTATTTATGGAAACGATGCCCGACGCAAAACAAACTTGAGGAGCATACAATGCACTACAATTTCAATGCATTACAAATATTATAAATGTACCTATATATAAATGTATATGTTTAGATTAAAAATACCAACGCATGAATATGCTGGAACCGGCAGTGATAGCTAAATCATACTGTATAATCTCTATGTATATGCTGCTAATCATATAGTTCCGCAAGACTTTAACAAATGTTTAAACTCTATTCGCTAAGTGCATGCAGCATACGATACGAGTAACAATGGAAAATGATCAAACTTTTGTGTACATTTTCATATTGCAGTTTTATGTGTTAAAATACAATAGACGTTTTTAACAGAAAATTTTCATAGAAGAAATAATTTTTTTCCCAACGTTTTAGTGTAGTTGCACTTGCACCTTTTACTATATAAAATGTAAGTACTACACAGGGAGGCATACGTCCAGCAGTTGGACTTGTGAAGAGCTGTAATGATGGTGATGATGATGATGATGATAACCTATATATTTACTATTATATATTCAAAATACAAATAAGTATTTTATCACGTATTTATTAACTCGCTTTCGTGAATGTCTGTTAGGGTCGAATTTTGTAGTTGGTTTTGAATTAATTTCCCGATGACTAGGAGACTTTAAATTTTGAACATGGATAAATTTTGAATGTAGTTGAGATATAACGGTATTGTTTCAATTTGACGTCTATTGGTCCGTGAGCTCATGACGCATTTTTCATGAAGTGTTTGATGCATCATGAAACTTTGTTAAAAAGTATGAATCCACTCAATTTACAGGTATATGGCTATAGGCCAGGCAAACAGTCATATACCTGCTTATTGATTAGACTGATACTTTTAAACAAAGTTTCATAATGTTTTCTACACTCACCATACAAAACACAGCAGAATTGAACGGCTTTTTTTGAACACCACGTTTAAACCGCGGAAGTTGCAAGTGGCGAGTAGAGAAATGTCAAAAAGATAGCTTCTGACAGATCGTGGTATAAATATCATGTTAACGTGTGAATACCAAGTCCGAGGACATTTATTGTATTCGATAATATATTTTAACTGTTCAAATTTTACTTTTTTAATACTACTCTGTCAAGAAAGTACCGCGAAAAGATCAATAATCACATAATGTTAGTTATTCATACAAGTTTATTTTATAACCTTCAAAGAATGCTCCTTCGGAAATGATACACTTTCTCTAACGAATAATTCAACCATCAAAACATTTTTAAGCGCTTTTTCCGAACTTGAGTTCAATTCTCGCTTCGAATTCTCCTTTATGTCTTCTACCGAAAGAAAACGGCTGCCACAAAGTGGTAAGGTGGCTGAGTTTAGGAAAAAAAAGAAGTCGGCTGGAGTCATATCTGGTGAATAAGGTGGTTGCTCGGTGGTATTTGTTGAGTTTTTGGTCAAAAATTCGTTTACAATGATGGCCTTGTTCAAAGGCGCATTATCGTGGTGCAAAAATCCAAGAATTTTCTGTCCAAAAATTTCGCCTTTTTCGTCTAATTTGCTCTCTTAAACTCCGTGCATAACACCGCGCTAGTCAAAGAAAACAGTCAACATGACTTTGACTTTTGATCGAATTTGGCGTGGTTTTTTCTGTTTCGGTTCAGTTAAAGCCACTATGAAGCTTGTAGACTAATTTGCATGTCAAACTCGTAAACCCACGTCTCTTAACTAGTAACAATGCGTTTTATGAATGTTGTGTCGGAATCGACTCGTTCTTGCCGACTCTTATGCGATTGAGTTTTTGGAGATAATTCAGGTCTTTTGGGACTAGCCGAGCGGCAACATGTTTCATACCCAAGTTATTATTTAAAATGGTAAGGATCGACTCGTGAGACACAGAAAGTTCGGTGGCTATCTGTCCCAAACTTGAATGAGGATTTTCAGTCACTATTTCCTTCACAATTACGATGTTAACTTCAGTTTCAGACGTTGATGGCCTACCAGAGCGAGGCAAATCGTTCATCATATCTCGACCGCTTTTGAACGCTTTGTACCACTCAAAAGAACGTGTTTTCGATAAAATCGATTCACCGTAAGCCTTCTGTAACACTTTCAGTGACTACAAACACGAAATTCTATTGACGATACAAAATTTAAGACAAACTCTTTGTTCGATGTTTTTGTCCATTGTAAAATTCGCAATACACACTAGATATGATATAACTAAAAACAGCACAACATTTAATCGAAATAAGAGATGGTTTGAGTTACATCCACGCCAAGATGGAAAACAGTTGTGCCAATCTAACAACAACAAAAAAAAATTGAATTTGGAACCATAAACTGACCAGAAATTGACGGCTCCGTGGCGCAGTGGCTTAGCAATGAGTTGCTGCGCTGGGGGGCGCGGGTTCGAATCCCGCACGGAACAAGTGTTTGTATGGCCTACAAATAATTGTTCCGGGTCTGGATGTTTGTCCTTGTTCAATTTGTGTTTGTAAACTGCCTCCACGATACAGGAGAAAATCCTAGTGTGGGGGTAACGTTTTTTTAAAAAAAAAAAAAAAAATAAACAAATCATCCATTCCAGATACTTTTTTGACTGAATGTATTCTAAAAGCGGCAAAAGACCACCTGGTGTAATAATAAAAAATCTACATAATATTGCATCTTAATATATTTTTTTTTATAGAAAACGGTTGACGAAAGTCCGCGTGAATACTGTTGCGATCCAATGAAATCTTACTCGATTATGAATAAAATTTAGATTAATTGTCACCACTGAGGTTTCGGTGGTATGTCTCGTTTCGTTACGTATTAATTGCTAAACATATGCTAACTGTCCCCCATAAAATTATGGTGTTCAAGTTGATCAGCAGGAAAAGCATACTTTATGAAAAGCATACCTAATGAAAAGCATAATTCATGAAAATCATACTTTATGAAAAGCATACTTTATGAAAAGCATACTTTATGAAAAACATACTTTATGAAAAGCATACTTTATGAAAAACATACTTTATGAAAAGCATAGTTGTCATTACACCAATTTTGTTGTATTATATTACTTGGACACTAATACAAATGGAAGAAAATATGCATTTAGTAACACAAAGTAAAATCTTAAAAAAAATTGACATAAAAAAAGGGGACTATTCAAGACCAATGGGATGAAATAAGAGTTGGAGAGTAAGAAAAAATAAAAAATAAATTACCAATCCGTGTTCGAGTCCAACATTATAGATAAAAATAAATTCCCAATATTTAAATTACCATGGTGAAAGATTAGATGACGGACGCTGGTACCCTACCCTACCTTACAATGAAGTCAAGTACATTTTATACCAGCTCCAAATATAAAATGATATGGAGTCTGAAAGATCAGGCAGAAATGGAGAGGAGATACGAAGTAGTCTGAGACTAATTATCAGCAGATATAGATTAGAGCGTAGTTGGCTCCGGTATTCGCACCACTCATTAACGGTAAGGCAAACATGACTTTATTACATTTAATTAAGATTCCTTTTTAAATTACTACCAGCGGGTTTAATAATTATGCATTTTTTGTATATTATTTTGTCTTACAAAAATTGTTCACGTGTTGTTGTTGAAAACTTTTCACCGTCAGAATGAATCCACGCTGACGCTGTTACGTAGATGTAATAAATGAAGCCAACCTGTTACAAAGTTATCTCCCTTACGTCTTTTGATTAAATTCATACCTACTTCCGCATTCCAGCCATTTTGATTTGTAGGGCTGGCAAAAGAGAATAGCTTCATTTCATAACAAGGGTGCTGTAAGAGGTCATCGTCATCACTTAAATCCACATAGGACTCCACCATAGATTGCTTCGGAGGAGGGATATTTACTACTATTTTATATATTGTCATCGCAGTTTTTTTGTTTATTACATTTTTTATAGAAAAAGGGCGACAAGATAAGAACAAGACATCTACATTTATCTTCAATTAAGAATCAAAATGCAGATGCATTGTCGCCCCTGAGGACTAAGCTGGAATGCGTTGTTTTCACTAAAATGGGTCTCCGGTTCTCTACACTCACCATACGTAACACAGCAACATTAAGCTGCTATTTTACGCTGGTATTCTGTGAGAGCGTGGTCCTTCCCCGGTCGAGCCGACCCATTTGTACTACAACTATAATATAGCTGCAGCGTGACTCTACCACGCACAAATTACTTTACGTTGTTATCGGGTGAATTCTGCTGCCCATCTGCTGTTTAATTTTTTTCATGTAACACCCACTGGATGTTTCGGGGTAGTGGATATTATCAGTAGACTAGTGGTAAGTATTTCCGCCTGCCATGCGAGACGGAATTACACGCTTTAATTCCTCCCTCTCCTATCCACCATCGGACAACCAGACGGTCGGCGGGTGTTTATACCTTTGTTGTCGATATTCCACGCATTAGTGCCAAAAGGTTTGCTTCGTCTTTTGTAATGCGTACAGCAAAGATGTGGAATAATTTGCCGGCGTCTATCTTTCCGTCCGAATACAATCTGGGCGTCTTCAAGGCAAGAGTGAATAGGCTTTTGTTACGATAAGACAGTGCGATTTACCATCTAAGGCTGCATCACCACTTACCACCAGGTGGGATTGTGGTCAAGCACTGGCTTATAATAAGTCAAAATACGAATACCAGCGTAAAATAGCAGCTTAACGCTGCTGTGTTTCGTATGGTGAGTGTAGAGAACTGGAGACCCTTTTTACTGGAAACGAGGCATTCCATTTTAGTCCTCACGGGTAACAACGCATCTGCATTTTAATTCGTAATCGAAGATAGGTGTAGATGTCTATGGGCCACAGTATCCACTTACCATCAGGTGGACTGTGTGCTCGTTTGTCACCCTTATCCTATAAAAAAAAGACCAAGGTTCAATTTCCCACAGGGCGGGACCTTTTGGTCGCCATTAGATGGCAATAAATTGTAGATGAAAAACCGTGGTCTGTCGGTACTGATCGCCCTTACATTAGCTGATGAGTAGAACGAAATGAAGTTCATAATTTAAATCAACATTTTTGGAGTGAAACTGTGAAACTCGCAATTTCTCAAACAATTAAATTTGAGACTACCAGGCAATATATGCTGGCACATATTTTATATAAATTCAATTTTATAAAACCAGATGAATAAGTAAGAAAACGCGAACTTCTTATATAATAAAAGTTCGCACGAAATCCGAAAGAGAATACATGTCGATGAAATTGAAAAAGCAAAATCGTCTAACCAACGCGCCAATAAGAGCTTGGAATAGATCCACATCTATTCCGATTTTACGACTCCGTTTTTGTTACATTGGTTCCCTATTTTTGCCTATCTGAGAACACCGAGGGCTATTTCGACCCGAAATCTAAGCCAGCAATCGAAGTGCCTTTCATACAAATGGGAATGATAAGAGGTTTTAAATGTTACCCGTTTTTTCTGGATTACACCGTCATTCAAGTAACTTATAGCTTCATTCTGTCTATCATAATACGTTTCACCATCATAGATTTTACAGCTAAAACCGACAATCAATGGGTTTATTTTTTCGATAGGGTAAATTTTGAGGTAGGAAAATGTAACAATCTTTATATATAAAAATTACGTGTCACGTTGTTTGTTCGCGATGAACTCCTAAATTACTGAACTGATTACAATGAAATTTTTGGTCAATTTGCAGTTTGGTCCGGTTCTCTACACTGACCATACGAAACGCAGCAGTGTGAAGCTGCCATTTTACGCTGGAATTCTGTGAGAGCGTGGTCCTACCGCGGTCGAGCCGAATCATTCGTGCTACAACTATACTACTAATATAGCTGCAGCATGGCTCTACCACGTATACAACTCTTAACTTGTCCCATCTTCAGCTTATCAGATTGCGATAAAACTTAGTCAACTTATTGCTGGCACTTGTGTCGCCGCTTCTCTACACTCACCATACGAAACACAGCAGTGTTAAGCTGCTATTTTACGCTTAAATTCACGACAGATATAAATCCGGCATTTCATGCCGGCATATCTCTTGCAACTTTACAAAGCGCAAGTTCGGCTTCACATGGAATACTGCTCTCATCTCTGGGCTCCTCCACCAGCCAGCTCCTTCCACTTGACCGCATCCAGCGCAGAGCGGTTCGAATCGTCGACGACCGAGTTCTTTCTGATCGGCTCGATACACTGGCACTGCGTAGGGATGTTACATCCATTTGCATTTTCTATCGAATTTACCACGGGGAGTGCTCTGAGGAATTGTTCGGATTAATTCCAGCCGCCAAATTTCACGAACGCACATCGCGTCAAAATTCACGATACCATCCTCACCATTTGGATGCTTGGTGGTCCACGACTGTAGGTTTTACTAGTTTTCTTCCTCGTACAACTTCTCTGTGGAATTGTTTACCACCGGCGATTTTTCCCGACCGATACGACTTAGGGACCTTCAAGAAAGAGCTTACACCTTTCTAAAAGGCCGGAAACGCATCTGCAATTGCCCTGGTGTTGCGGTTGTTCATAGGCGTCACTTACCATCAGGTGAGCCGCATGCTCGTTTGCCCCCTCTTCTATAAAAAATATCCATTAAGATTATTTTGAAATACGTCAACGGTATTAAATTTCTCGTTATATTTTTACATGACCTTATTATAAAGCAATTTTTGCAATAATTTATTCTACAAAATGAAATTGGATAGAATATTAAAAAAAAATCAGTTTACTCAAAAGATAAGGAGTGTCTATCAAATTGGAAATAATTTAATAGAGAAAGATTTGGTTACGATGTTCCATTTGCTTATACAACACAATGAATTTCATCCGTATTATAATTATAGGACATTTGAAGTTAAGACGTTTATTTTAATGTATTCATTTTGTACTCGTTCTAAACAGTTTATGTACTTCGAACATTGAGGATTCCAGACGGTTGAAGCATATTCTAAATTCAAGAGAATGAGGGCATTATTCTGCAAATAATATAAATAAAACAATGTAATGCACTATCTAGCGACTGGTAGTCGCTGCTGGTGATAAGGGGGCTGATTCTTTTTTCGCTCAAACACTAAGTACAGCCATTCAGCGAAAAAACGAAGCCAGCGTTCTTGGCAGTGGACCGCGGGAGAGATTTTTTTAAATTATAGTAATAAATATTGAATATATTTAAATGTTATGTAAAAATTAATTACTATATACTAAAAAAGCAACTACAAGATTGATAGATATTTTAAATTTTTTAGTTTTACTTTGTAGTTTGTCTGAAAATAAAATCTAACATTTTGTAAGCCTTAGCTGTAATATGTAGTCCATTAGTCTATAATGTATTTTTATTTAAGACAAGCCATAGTCTGTTCATGCAGTATCTCGTGGGTATAAAATAATTAAAAATGTTGTACAACCGGCTTCAATATAAATTATTAAGAATAACTCAAAAACTATTGGCCAGACTTTGATCAAATTTATATGCGACTACATGAGAAACACCAGCTTTCAAATAAAAAAGGACCATCAAAATCGGTTTATCCAGAAAAAAAGTTATCAGGTAACACACATAGAAAAACATACAGTCGAATTGAGTACCTACCTCCTTCTTTTTGAAGTCGGTAGATAATAACATCCTGCAGACCGAATTTCAGTTACAAGACAATATTATAGTGCACGTGTGTATTTTCAAGCACAAGTGGAGAGGGTTCTCTATTTCCTCACTATCATAATCCGATGAGACGGCAATGCGCCACGACCGGAGAAATTTCAAGCGCAGGGCCAACGGTATTACGCGCTTTCCGAGGCGCGAGCGTGAACCACCGCCAACTTCCTGACTCCACTACTGAGAATAACGCAATAACTGATTTTGACCCGACCCGGAGTTCCAATCCGGGACCCACGACTACTTGACCAACGAGACAGTCGTGAGCGTGAGTATAAGACAAGAATAGTATAAAATAATTTTTAAACAACATAGATTACAAGGATCTATTGAAAGTAAAAGCGTTCGACACACTATAAATAGATTAATATCTTTATTAGGTATACATCTTAGTGCATCGTTTATATTCATATTTAGTCATGTTCACATAATTCGTTTTGTCGGGACGATGATTTATAGTTACTTGTATAGCTCCAAAGGCCAGGTCAAGAGTACCCTAAACCGTTATACATGTATGAAGGGAATAATGAAAGTGGACGAAGCGAAGGATAAAGGAATAAGGATCGTATCAAGTGGAAAGAAGTGGTCTCTGCCCACCCTTGCGGGAAAGAGGCGTGATTATATGTATGTATGTATGTATAGCTATGCTAGGATCACAGTCGTAGTCAAGTCAATTAAACGTTATCTTCTTTTCTTCTTTAAAAAAAAAACGTTATAACGTTATTAAACGAACATATTGTGAATATTCATAATGTGTTTATTTAATGACAAAAAAACACTAAGTTTGGGCCAGATAGGTTGCGCTGTGGTCGTTATTAATAAACTAGCTGTTCCCCGCGACTTCGCCCGCGTGGAGTTTATAACGATTGGATTTCGTGGGTTTATTTTTGGGCGGAACTCTTATGCTTTTCCTAAAATAAAAGCAGTCTAAGTTACTCCCTATAACATCGGCTATCTGCTAGTGAAAGTTCCGTCAAAATCGGTCCAGTCGTTTAGGAGATTAGGACGAAAAAACAGACAGACAGCCAGACAGACAGACAAAAATTTCATACATTTTTTTTGTTTTAGTTACCGTACCTACATACTTTCATATGCATTTAGTTAAAAGCTGTTATTTTGACATTACAAACAGACACTTCAATTTTATTGATTTAGACACTTCAATTGTACTTCACGTATTAATTTTTTTTCTTATGTAACCTGTACGCTGAATTCTTAACATGTCAAAGATTGTACAAAATTTTTCTGTTTTATTTGCATTGGCCCGGACTTTCGGTTGCCTACAGCTGCAACTGGAATGACAGAGATTTCGCGGCGCTTGAAAGTTTTCGAAATGGGTCGCAGCGAGATTTTAGGGTTGCGCACGTAAAACTACAACGAGGTCAAGTGATGAGGAGTTGAGGTAAAAATAAATTTGTTTTCACAGTTTTAGTGTTACAGTTTGAAGTGTTAACAGTGTTATTTTTTATATTATGAATTAAAATCAACAATTTAAACACAGGTTATATAGATTTTTGAGTCGTATTCATACCAATTAAAACTAAACGACATCAAGAAGAGTTCAGATTAAAATAAAAGGGATTTTTGATAAAATTAATCAATGACGGCATCCACGACTTTTTGTGCCACCAGGGCGGCGCCAGTTAAAAGTGAGGTATAATATTTGAGGGATTTCATAGCGGTGAAGTTAGTTTATGTGGAAAATGTAAAGGTTAATGTTTCCTTCTGTACGATTAGTTATATTTTATATTAATTAGATTAAAAATAAATAAACTGAATAACGGATATTCACAAAAGTAGAAAAATTAAAAAATGAGTTAATAATGTGCAAAAAATTAAAGAGCAAAGCACTGACGTATTGTTTTGTGTATTAATATAATACTCTAGAAACTGATAAACTTTTATTAAAAACTAACTTCTCAATTAAATTACATTGTGTAACAAAAAAATTTTACCTCAGTGTCAACTAGCGACATCTGGTGAGCAGAAAATTATTAGCCCTCATCGTTAACTACTCATTTGACGGCTCTGTGGCGCAGTGGCTTAGCAATGAGTTACGGCATTAAGGGCCGCGGGTTTGAATCCCACACGGAACAAGTATTTGTATCGATAACATCTATAACAGTTTATAGGCTGCACTGCTGAACATAGGCCACTCCCGCAGATTTGCCTCATAGGGAGGATTTTGCCAAAGCTGCCACGCTAGACAGTCGGCTTGGCAACTGCAGTTTTTTATTACTTTTAGTTATTATCGGGAAGATACTGCTGCTTATACACTGTTCTAGTTTCCATCTGTCGCCTCTTACGACACCCTCGAGACGATATGGGCTAGTGGATATATTCTTACACTGCCACTACACGGAGGCTATACAGCCTACAAATAATTGGACGTAGCAAAAAGAATCCAACCCGAATTTGTGTCAAAAAATGTCGACTTGAAAAATAATGTTTGTGGTCTATACTATTATGTGATGTAACAATTTAAGCAAACGTGACACAAATAAGATGAAAAATTACAAACAGACTGAAACCATACCGTAATTTGAGTTTATGATATTTGAAGTATCTATACTTCAAATATCATAAACTCAAATTAACTATCTTGGATCCTTTTTGCATAACTACGTCCAATTGTTCCGGGTCTGGATGTTTGTCCTTGTGAAATTTATGTATTTTAATTGTCTCCACGATACAGGAGTGAATCCTAGGGTGATGGTGACGTTTTAAAAAATTAAATAAACTTAACTGTATCATTTGTTCAACAATTTTGGTAATAATTTGAAATATTAAATTTTATACACACGCTTATGGGAAATGTTATTTCCACCATTATTCAACAAAATATACATTTACTATAGCTACACACAGCTAGGGTTACCAGATGAAAAAATCAAAATTCCGGAGAAAAGGCCTGATTTCCATTGAAAAATCCTGAGATTTTTTACAGTTTGAGAAATTTCTCTTCAACTAACTTAAAAATTAAAAAAAAGTCATAATATTATAGGCGGGGACATCGTCCTAATGATAGTAGTGTCGCACACCACTCAGTTCCATCCCATTGCGAAGATTCGGTTGTTTTAACCTTACTCAAGTAAATCATCATCATCAATCAATCTCAATTTAAAATGAAATACTCAATACCTTGCTTTAACCGTTTCCAAGACAATAGGTATTTCACGATAACCAGAGATAATGCGTATTTGTCTATATATTAGGAGCTTTGCTATTATCGGGGCTCAATGGTCGAATGATAGAAACCGACTAACGGTGTCTTCAGTTCGAGATATACTTTTAATTCAATATAATTTGAAGAGTTTAACATTTAGGGCATTTAATAAATCAATACTTAATGAAAAACCTCACTTAAAAACGTATCTTCACTTAATATAAGTATGATAAAACTGGTTAAGTACCTACTAGCATAAATAAGTTTTTTTTTATATATAGGATAACGATGAGAAACGAGCACGCAGTCCACCTGATGTTGTGGTTGCGGCGGCCCATAGATATCTACATCTATCGTCAATTACAAATCAAAATGCAGATGCGTCATCACCCGTGAGGACTAAGATAGAATGCCTCGTTTCCAGTAAAAAGGGTCTCCAGTTCTCTACACTCACCATACGAAACACAGCAGCGTTAAGCTGCTATTTTACGCTGGTATTCTGTGAGATCGTGGTCCTTCCCCGGTCGAGCTGACTCATTTTTGCTACAACTATACTACTAATATAACCGCAGCATGGCTCGACCACGTAAAAAGGTTTGATTTTAATTGTGCAATTATTACCAAAGGAAGATTATTTTTAGTTTCTTTAACTTTTTATTAAGATCTTTAAAATATAAGCTGCATTGTATTCAAAATTCTAAAAATTTTGAGAGAGAGATTTGCAAAATCCAGTCGCAATCCTGAGTCCAAAAATCCTGAAATCTCAGGACAAATCCTGAGATATGGTAACCCTACACACAGCTGACTCTACAAATTAGGATGATTAACACGGTGTTCACGTTTGTTAGGTGAATTAGCAATTGTGATACTAAAACAAACGCACTTTCGATGCTTTTAATCATTTCTTATGTCGGATATTTAGAAGATTTTTCTAACATCGTTCTTTCTCGACTTTTACATTAATCACATTTTGTGCCTGAAGTCATGTCACGTAATGACATGACTTCTAATATTGCTCTACCAAAAATAGTTTAATCCCTCTGTATATTGAACTACAGTTTATTTTTTTTTAAATTATAAATGCATATAAAAAGCATATCCACACAAACAGAATAAAAAACACAAATACAAGGACTGAAACCCGGTTTTGGAATAAAAACAACGATGGTCGCGTAACCTAGCACCTTAGCAATCATGTGTAAAAAGTTGTACCAACCAACATCTAAACATAATTGACAAGTGAAGCTGGCTGCCTGGATCGCTCGCTAAGACGAGACTAGGCCGAAACGCATATAATATCTTATTTACTTTTAGTATTTGTACTGATTTTAAAGATAACATGTGTGGAGTGGGCTAAGCCCACGCTGGCCTTTTTATACTTGTTTGTACATAAAAACAGCTGTTGGTTTTCAGATCTGCATGAAGTTAATATCGACGTGTCACTGTTACTTTATATAATACGGGTTAGTTTAGTAAAGTCTCACGCTTTTTGCCTTTGAATATTATATATAAAATTCTGGTGCGAGTCTGTTCGAAAATTTTCTCCTCCTAAATGGCTTTATCAATTTTGATAATACATTTATGGGGTACTTATAGAGTCACCAGAAAGATTCTTAGCTTTAGTTACTACTTTACTTTTATTATTATCTTTACCTGTTTTAGCAGTTGCTATTACTATATTATTAACAGATCGAAATCTTAATACTTCCTTTTTTGACCCAGCAGGAAGTGGGGATCCTATTTTATATCAACACTTATTTTGATTTTTTGGTCATCCAGATGTTTATATTTTAATTTTACCCGGATTTGGAATAATCTCTCATATTGTTTCACAAGTAAGTGGAAAAAAAGAAACTTTTGGATGTTTAGGGATAATTTATGCTATAATAGCAATTGATTTATTGTTTGAGCTCATCATATATTTACAGTAGGAATAGATATTGATACTCGAGCTTATTTAACTTCTGCAACTATAATTATTGCTGTACCAACAGGAATTAAAATTTTTAGTTGATTAGCAACATTACATGGATCTCAAATTACATATAATTATAGTCCATCTATTTTATGAAGATTAGGGTTTGTTTTTTTATTTACAGTAGGGGGATTAACAGGAGTAATTTTAGCTAATTCTTCAATTGATCTAACATTACATGATTAGGTGATGCTGTTTTTGAGATAAAAAAATCACCCGTGCGATGCCGGGGTAGATCGCTAATATTTTCTACCGACTTCAAAAAGGAGCCGGTACTCAATTCGACTGAATGTTCTTTTTTGTGTGTTACCTCACAACCTTTTACTAGGTGAACCGATTTTGATGATTCTTCTTTTATTTGAAAGCTGGTGCTTCACATGTAGTCACATGTAAATTTGACCAAGGTCTGACCAATAGTATTTGAGTTATTCTTAATAATTTATATTGAAGTCGGTTGTACAAAATTTTTAATTTTTAGTTATGATAGAATAGGACGACAAACGAGCGCACAGTCCAGCTTACGGCATAGTATAAAGACAGGGAAGTACGTTATCTTCAAACAAACGCACTGCGCGCGGCTTGTATGTGTGCGCCATAGTATCTATGAGGCGCCGCACGCACACTTAAACACAATCTCGGAATGTTTCTCACTACGCCAGTCTGGGCTAACACCGCACGAGGTTCGCGCGTTACGGCTTTTTTACATACATTTACATATTTTTGTTGTATTAGTTGTCTATCAGACAGAGGAAGAATAGTAACTAAGTAACTACTTACGGTTATAAAATCGTAATTAATTATATTTGCAAAAGTTATTTATAAGGATGCGGATATATTACACATTAAAGTTTAATAACAAGTCGTTTCGTAATAGTCGAAACCGAAGAAAGTATTTTTCTGTAGCTAATTTGTAATTTTGTAATAAATGTGTGATTCAATATATATATGCTTGTATTAATTAAAAATAAAAATTAATATGGTCCTTTATGTGTGCAAATACTATATTATGCCTATTAAAAATAAAAAATAACTAGAATATACTAAGTAAATAATTTAAACACGAGCTCACACACCGCCCCGCCGGTTTATTTTATCCCTTTTCTTATAAATAATACTGCTCTGAATCTTAATACATTTCTGTATTTGTTAGGAAAACCATTGTTGAACTTTATCGACTAATGATCACTGAATTAGTTATACAGAGATGTATTATTTTTGGCAAGGGCCGGGCTTTAAACTAATGATTTGGTGACAATGACAACCCTGAGACAGTAGGCAATTATATCGCGGATTGGGCCGGAGACAGCCTACTTCCCTGTCTTTATACTATGCTTACGGTAAGTGGGTGTTGTAGTCCATAGATCTTACTATCTATCCTCGATTAATAAACAAAATGTAGATTCATATCTACATTTTGTCTACATACATTTTGTCTACATATGATTCATATCTACATTTTGTCATGTCTGAAACTATTATCAGACAGCGATGTCATCCCTGGGGACTAAAATATGCCTCGTTATCAATAAAAAGGGTCTCCGGTAAGTTACTTACTCATCATAATGTAATCAATAAAAAGTGTCCGGTTCTCATCACTATACGTACGAAACACAGCAACATTAACCTGCTATTTGCGCTGGTATTCTCTGAGAGCGTGATCCTACCTTGTTGTTTGCCGTAAATGTGTGAATATGAATCAACGTAGAAGGAATAATGTTTCTTGCCACGTTGATCGATACTTCACATTAGTTTGTGTGGTACAGCCACGCTGCACCATGTATGGGTCGGCCAGGGAGAAAACAGGCTCGCACAGTCTAAAACACGAAATAGCAACATAATACAATATTTCGTGTATTTGTGTAGTGATGAGAACCGGACACTTTTTATTGATTGCAACACATTTATCTAAATACATCCTCACGTGTGACATCATATCTTCATTTTGAATTTTGACACCAAAGTAACCACTTACGAATAAATCGTCCAAATGTTACGATGCGTTCGTTTGCTATTCTTACTTCAATAAAAATGTATTCGCATTTTTTCACTGTATTCGAATGCACCGTAGTATAATTGGCTAAGATGATATACCATTTTCACCTCTATTATGCTCTTTATTTATTATTAAGTAAAATTCCATTCTACGTCAACGATCACATTTTAAAGACGACCCTATTAACGCTAATGCCACCAGTCTTTATGAAGATGGTGTTTAATAAAACAATTTGGCAAATTTATGCGGAACCAAAACGAAATTAATTTAAAACAACGCTTGACGACATACGTTCAAAATTCAGCGGCGCCCACGAAGGACGTTTTAGTGGGTCGCGTAGGAAATGTAAATTCGCTTAACATTCCGCCAAGTTCAGAGGTGACTCTAGAGTTTAAGTGGCAAATGAAAAGTAGCACCACAACATTTGCTTTGGGTTTAAAAAGTTTTAATCGAAGCGAATAATGTTCTTTTGAAATAAATGCTTAAAAAATTAAGAGAAAGTTATTTCAGAAATAAAATTAAATAATATTTTTATTTATTAACTAGTGCCCGACGCGTAGATGCTACAGAAGAATTAATTGTGGAAATATCGTTTTAAATTTGAAAGAGTTATATTGTTTAACTAGATTTTTACCCGAGGCTTCAATTTAGAAACTTTTAGGTCTTCAGAAACATCATTAAGACTACTCCAATTAAAATTAAAATTTCATAAATGTAGTTCTGTTCACGATGAACGTGTGAGAGGATTTACGGACCACTTGATGGTAAGTGGCTTCAAATAAAGAAGGAATAAGATGTAATGCCTCACAGCCTGTAAATTATACCGGCTCTATATCCTTCAGATCATTTGATACCTTATTGAGGAACGATGTAGATGTCTATGGGTGACAGCAACCACTTAACATCAGATGGACTGTGTGCTCGTTTGCCATCATATCCTATAAAAAAAAATTGAAAAGATTGATCACTGGTGATGAAAAGTGGAAGATCAGGGTAGTTATGCTCCACAGACTGTGTGTATGGTTGGATTAGAAGGGCATCGTTTATTATGGCCAAACCAGAGATTAGGATCTTTGCGCCCAACTACTAACGAGCCTCAAGCAAGAAATTGAGAAAAAAATTATCGGAATTGTACAACAGAAAAGGAGTGGTCTTTCATCATGATAACGCCAGACCACACACATATTTGGCCACTTAGCAAAAATTGAGAGAGCTTGGTTGAGAAATATTAATGCATCCACCTAATAGCCCTGACCTTGCACCCTCAGATATTCAACTGTTTCGGTCTCTTCAGAATTCTTTGGATTATTTTAGGTTAACATCAAGAGAAGACTATCAAAATTACTTACTTGTCGCATTTTCTTTGATCAAAAATCTCAAGATTTCTACAGCAGCGGTCACCTACAAGATGGCAACAAATTATCGAACAAAATAGCACGTATGTATTATATATAATTAAATGTAATTAATATATGAAAAAAATGTCTTTAATTTGTATATACGAGTATAATACGAAGAAACTTGTTCCCCAACCTTTTAATATAATATATAAATCGCCATTATCTCTATATAGATTGAAAGGTTGAAAAAAAAGTAAATTTTTCGACTGGGAGTGATAATTAATCGACATTTTTCCTAACTTCTTGTACTATAAATGTGTTGATCGCAATTTCGGTATGTGATTTCATTGTCATTGGTAATAACCAAAAAATATGGCGTAAATAGCTCATATTATTTAATTTATTTAAATCTTATGCATGCTTATCATCGTATGCATGTTTTCAAGCTTCTGCCACCTGCTCCCTGTCTTTGTTTACACTTTAATAACACCCACGGTATAAGTAAGAAGTGTTGGAGACTACGCCGACTTCAATTTAACACTAACTTTTTATGTTACAAAATAAAATAGAACTCAAATCTAATCGACCCTTGCAAGGGCAAGGGTAGAATCATAACCCGCCAGTTATTTGAGCTCTTCGGTGGCGGCTTCATTTAGAATGTAAATTGCAATTCTGTGCTCGGAAATAAAGAAAGAACATTGTGAGAATATCTTCATAAAATTAAATGTAAATTAAGGTAGTGTGAGGCCTACTAATACGCACGGAAACGTTGCGGACTTTTCTTGCTCCTCTGTGTGTCTAGCCATGAATTTTTAGTAGTAAAAACAAATGAAAAATAAAAAATCATTTAATACTAAAATGAGCTACAGAGCTGAACACAAAGAACAGTAACTAATGTTTTTTTTGTTGGTTTTGCAGCCCTCTGACAAATATTTCAGAGTCATTTCTAGCCGTCATTTGGAGGTAATTTATTTGTTTCGTGTACATTTAAATTACAATAAATAAATAATGAATTATCACATTATTCTCACGTATTCAATTTATGTTAAAATCGGTTCGTCCTCTCTGAATATACTTGGTATATTCAAAAGGAAGCCCTGAATGGCAATCTTGCGTTTGCAATTCTCGCCCTAAGTTTATTTTGCTGACACAAAATTATTAACATTAATTTGAGAACTTATTGACATTACATTTGATATTAAAATAATAAATAGATTGTATTGAAATTAAATAGTTTAGTTTATGCGTTCAACGTTCATTACAGTACGCGTTCTCATTGAGTCGATTGCATTATTTTGGTTGATATTTTATCAGTGATACAGAAATATTGACATTATTGAAATCATTGCTAGAAAGTCAGTTCGATAGTGAAGGTGAAGGTCATATTATATTCCTGTAGCTCCTGAGTTAAGCTCTAGTGATGATTCAGAAAGGAACATACCGTTGACTGCCATTCAACAACAGACTAGAGGAAGATCAGACGATCTTCCTCTAGTAAAGAAAAAACTGGCGACGACGAGTACGTGGTGTTTGGATATAATTTTATTAAAATACCTCTCATAAAAATATGACGTCACCAGGTGGAATATTGTGGAAATCCATATTTGAAAATGGCTCATAGGTGGTAGATCGCCGAGGAAGTCATAATGTTGTAACTGAACAGCCAGGGCCTACCGGCTATGCACAAAGGTAAGTTGGAGAGAGATTGATGATAGCCTGGAAACTTTTGATAGACGATACGATTTCACGACACATAAAAAATTGTACTGATACATTCATGGTATATTTCCCTAGAAGAACTTGCAAAATTAATTTTCATTTTGTTGTAGGAGGTTGTTTTGTAGCGAGAAATGTATCTGTAAATGACTTATTGAGTAAAATTTGGGGCATTCAGTATTTTTATAAAACTGTGCCTAGGGATAGATTCATAGAAATTATGAAATATTTACAATTCGATGTGAGCTTAGAACGATCTACGACAATTATAACATAAGTTTGCGTTGATTTCTCAAGTATGGAATAGCTTTTTTGACAACTGCATTTCGTGCTACAAACCGAGAAAAAATGTAACAACAGTTGGTTGCTACAAAAGTTAGATATCTTTTTATTCCATATAATATTTAGCCGTATTACCTCATAAATTTGGAATAAAATTTTGGCTCTGTGTTGGTGTCAAATCTAAATACTGGTTGAATGCTTACCCACATCTTGGGAAAGATGAAACTCTACTGGAAAATCAAAGTCTTGGACAACACTACAGATAACTTTTTCACACTTGCTTTTAAAATGTACAATTTTGGTTTTTACTATAAATAAAGGGAGATGTGACATTTCATCGTATTTAAAAACAATCTAACATTGAATTTATATGACACCAAATTACTAAAAACTTATTGACTGTTTACCAAACAAAAAGAAGCAAATATGTTTCATTATTGAGTACATTACATGAAAGTGTTCATATACACAGTGCCGATCTCAAGAAAAAACCTAAAACTGTTATGTTTTACAACTAAACTAAATATGGTATATTTCACGCATTAGAACCAAATGGTTTGCTTCGTCTTTTGTAATGCGTACAGCAAAGGAGTGGAATAATTTGCCGGCGTCTATCTTTCCGTCCGAATACAATCTAGGCGTCTTCAAGGCAAGAGTGAATAGGCTTTTGTTACGATAAGACAGTGCGATTTACCATCTAAGGCTGCATCACCACTTACCACCAGGTGGGATTGTGGTCAATCACTGGCTTATAATAAGTAAAAAAAAATGGTTTTGACGTGGACGATCAAATGGCGAGAAGATACAGCACAAAAGCACCTTTTAGAAGATGGCCGGTACGAGTATTTTATAATATTTTAGATTTATCTGCAATAAATGCCTGGGTGTTGTACTGATAGAAATAAACAACAAGAAATTACGAAGAAGGAATTTGTTATGCAATTGGCGGTTCAACTGAGTAACATTTAGAAGAACCCACTCGTGAAATCTGACTGCAGTTCTATAGCCTCAGAAATGCTAGCAGCTGAGTGTAGGAAAAGGCGTAAAATTGCTATCAAACTATTTGTAAAATAAAACTAATAGTTTGTGACTAGTGCAAAAACGACTATGTGACAGATGCAATCTATCAAAAATATTCATATATCATAACGGTAAATAAATTTTATCAAACATGTATTTAAACGTAAAAAATTTTACGTGTTTTCCGTGCCTCGGAAAGCACGTAAAGCCGTTGGTCCTGCGCCTGATCTCTCTCCGGTCGTGTCGGTTTCCCGTCCCATCGGGCTATGAGAGTGAGGGAATAGAGAGTGCACCTGTGCTTGCGCATACACTTGGGCACTATAATCCTGTCCTGCGCCGATGGCTAGGCTTCGTTGAGACTGGCCGCCGTGGCCGAAATTCGGTCTGGAGGACATTATTATTATTATTATTATTATTTAAACTGGAAACCAAGAATATTTCATTTGGCTTTGTAACAATGAATATAGTGTAGTATTACATACTACAATTATATGCATAATACAGCCCTATATTATATGCATTATTAAATACTTAGGTAACAGTGATGGGCCAAATGACGATTGACCGTCTTTGTAGGTTAGATTTTTTTATATTCTACTAAGCCAGCACGTATCTACGATTCCACCTGATGGTAAGTGGTGATTTAGCCTAAGATGGTGAAGCGCACTGACTTAACGAAAGACTATTCACTCTTGCCTTGACACCCATATTGTAATCGGATGGAAAGACAGATGCTGGCTACTTATTCCACTCCTTTGCTATACGCAAGATGTTGTTCCCGTCTTGCTAGTAGCGGATTTTCTCTAGAACACACTACACCATATCGTCTTTTGGTGTCTTGAGGGGCGACAGTTTGAAACTGAAACAGGAAATGGGTAGCAGAATTTTCCTGTTAACAACTTAAAATTAAAATGAACTGCGGCTGCCAACCCGCCTGCCAAGAGTAGCAACAATGGCAAAAATCCCGCGAAGCGATCTATGTGCGACGCCTGTGTTTAGCTGTGGACATTTTTTTCTTAATAAAGAGTTGAGGTGAACGTGAACAAACGTGGCTTATATAGAAAAATAATTGCGATAATAATAAAATAAAAAGGAGAACAAACTGCTAAATCATAAATTTCGCCTTAATTATGTTTTATTTCATCAGTTTCATTATTATCATTATCGTCATCATTATAGCTCATAATAAGTTTACTACTGAACATAGGCCTCTGGAATGCTACAAAGCACGGATCTGAGCCACCTGCATCCATCCACTTCCTGCGTCTGTTACCATGGAGTCACTCAGATGAAGTGACTAAATGGGGGACCACCCTACATTTCGATTACAAGTACGAGGCTGCCACTCGAGAACCTTTTTTCCCCATTGAGCTATATATAGTCGGTTAAACATTATTTACGGTCCCATAATGAATTGGCCTAACAATGAACCAATGAAGGAAATGAAACGAAACCAATTTTATTTTTCAATATAATCACCATGAATACTAACACACTTCTGACATCTGTGAATCAACATCTCTAAACCTTTATAAAAATAATCACATTTTTTATCCTCGAAATGACTGAAGACGGCCGCCTGCAACTCTTCATCGCTTGAAAATTTTCTTCCTCTTAAGTCCCGCTTTAAATTTGGAAATAAATAATAGCCGAACGGGGCCATGTCTGGACTGTAAGGTGGATGTTGAACTTCTGTGAACCCGCATTGACGAACTGCATCCTTCGAAACACCAGCGGTATGAACAGGAGCGTTGTCATGGAGCAACAGGACACCTTTAGACAGCTTGCCTCATCGTTTTTCCTTTATCTTGTCTCGTAATTTATATATTAAAGAAGCATAATATTCGCCGTTCACGACTGTATTACGTTCTTTAAAATCCACCATCAAAATGCCTTGTAAATCCCAAAATATTGTGCACATCAGTTTTTTAGTCGATTGTTGCACCTTTGCCTTTCTTATGGGGCTTTTCACCCTTATAACGCCATTCCATTGACTCGCGCTTGCTTTGTGGATCATAATACAAGATCATAGTTTCATCACCAGTCACTAGCCGCTCGATCACAGTCTTTGGATTTTCGCCACAAAGATCCAAAAACTCCGAAGCGCAGCGCACTCTTTCCTGTCTCTGTACCGCTGAAAGAAGTTTCGGTACCCATCTTGCACTCACTTTTTTCATGTGAAGATGTTCATGGATCGCGCGATGAACGGTACTCTTAGAGAGCCCAAGCCTTGCTGCAATTTCTCTAATCTTCAAACGGCGGTCACTCAGAACCTCCTCTTCGATAAGAGCAATCATTTCAGGAGTGAGCACTGCCACAGGTCGACCGTCGTGGCCAAAGTCTTCGACGGTATCTCTCCCGAGGCGAAACTCTTTCACCCAATTTTTCACTGTGCTATAGGAGGGGGCAGACTCCTTATACACGCCATCCAATCGTTCTTTTATTTGGGCAGGGGATAAACCTTCTTTAAACAGAAACTTTATGACACTTCGATACTCAGTTTTCGACATTTTGAAAAAATACGCGACTCTCGTTATTCAAATGCCTGTTAAACTAAGACTAAGCATTTCATGTCGATGCATGTTTCTTATATTAAGTGCACGATAAACGTACTATTTAATGCAACACAACATGTAGCGACATGTTGCGTTGAACTGTATCAGGCCAGTTCATTATGGGACCGCCTGGTACATCCGTCCTTTATTTCATTACGTCGTAGAGCCATGCTTTACGTGGTAGAGCCATGCTGCATCTATATTAGTAGTATAGCTGTAGCACGAATGGGTCGGCTACGGTCGGACCGGGGAAGGACCACGCTCTCCCAGAATACCAGCGTAAAATGGCAGCTTGACACTGATGTGTTTCATATGGTGAGTGTAAAGAACCGGAGACCCATTTTAGTGGAAAAAAGGCATTACATCTTAGTCACGGGTGACGACGCATCTGCATTTTGATTCTTTGTTGAGGATAAATTTAGATGTTTATGTGCCACAGCTACCATTTACCATCAGGTGGACTGTGTGCTCGTTTGTCATCCTATTATAAAAAAAAAACATCCACTGGTATTATAAAAATTAATAAGAATTTGAAAGCGTAGCTAATTATAAGTATGTATATTCAAACTTTAATCCATATAAAGTTCAACCGCAACACGTTGGGCGAACAGAAGATGGTGAATGTAGGTTAATTGTGAGTGGAGAACTCTCGCTCTAGCCGCTGTCAAAGCTATTTATAAGAGCTCTTAGATTCTCCTATTTGTGTATCTATACATTATTCCAAAAATACTAATTTTACGATAAAATTTCAAACTAGTTCACTTTGAATAGAGAAAGCTATGCTCAGAGTTTTTCTGCGTGGTAGACTTTGAAATGAGGATATAGAACCTGACAAATGGTCTAGCAATGTAACTAGGTCAAAAAACCTACAACCAATGGGGAAAAAGGTTCTCTAGTAGCAGCCCTTAAATGAAGATTGGGGCGGCCCAACACTAGGTGGCGAGACGACCTGGTAAGCGATGCAGGTGTCTCAGGATCGTGCTTCGTAGCATCCCGTGGGTGATGCTTATGTTCAACAGCGGTCTTGTAAGGGTTGTAATTATGATAATAAATACCGCAGACAACACGTAATGTTATTTTTTTATAGTAAAGGGTCACAAACGAGCACTCAGTCCACCCGATGGTAAGTGGTTGCTGCGGCCCATAGACATCTATACCTATCCTCTATTATAAATCAAAATGCAGATGCGTTGTCACCCGTGAGGACTAAGATGGTATGCCTTTTTTCCACTAAAAAGGGTCTCCGGTTCTCTACACTCACCATACGAAACACAGCAGTGTCAAGCTGCTATTTCACGCTGGTATTCTGTGAGAGCGTGGTCCTTCTCCGGTCGAGCCGACCCATTCGTGCTACAACTATACTACTAATATAGCTGCAGCATGGTTTTACCACGTATAAAAATGTGACAATGTGTGAATGTGTTTGTTGACATAATGGGAATAAAAAGGGATTGTTGTATAGTTGCAGCATAAAAGCATCCGTCTCCCCATTTCGCCCCGATGGTATCATGAGAGGTGAATGTGGCAAGTGCTAGTCAAAATCTAATGCCATCCAAACGATTGTTTTAAAACCATGTCTTTTACGTCAGACATAAAATACCCAGACCGGCAATTGGTAACAGCGTAAAATGCGTGGTAGTGGAATATAGCAGTTATATTATGGATGAGTACAATTGGGTCGGCTCAACCTGGACCGGGAAAGGATCAGCTTAAAATAACTGCCTAATGCTGCTGTGTTTCGTATGGTGACTGTAGAGAACCGGATACCCTTTTTACTGGAAACGACGCATTCTATCTTAGTCCTCAGGGATGATAACACATCTTGATACTAATCGAACACGCATTTTGATACTAATCGAAGATAGAGCTAGATGTATATCTATAGCCCTCAGCACCACTTACAATCAGGTGGGTTGTGTGCTCGTTTGTCACCCTATCCTATAAAAAAGTGTAAAAATATGTTTTTAGTATTTTTATGATGTCATCAGTCATCAAATAAAATTAATCCTTTTATCAGGTAATTCACATAATTACTTACACCTTTTTAAACAAATAACATGTCTAAATAATAAACGGCTCGTATACAGTGAAATGAATTGGAAAGGCGACTCACTACCGTAATTAATCACTTCCAACGTTTAATGTAAGTCTTTGTGCTCGGGCCCATGTCATTTGAAATATAGACATCCCTTTGTCACGACCACTTAGATGTACCTGTGGAGTGTTCTGAATAGAAAATGACCAGGGATTTCATTTAATACTATCAAGACAATGTATAGTAATATCTTGCAATAAATTACTTTCTTTGTGTGCTTAATTGTTTGTCTTCATAGCCAGCAGTAACATCGTTTAGCCGTTTCGATATCGCCCAATTGCCAGTCATCATCATCATCATTACAGTCCTTCACAAGTCCACTGCTGAACATAGGCCTCCCCCAAGGAATGCCACAAAGCACGGTCCCAAGCCCCCTGCTTCCATCCTGCATGTCTTACCAGGTCGTCGCTCCATCTAGTGGGGGTTGCCCTACACTTCGCCTACCGGTACGAGGCTGTGACCAGAGAACCTTTTTTTAATTGCCACTAAAAACGATTATATATGAAATTATTTAAATTTTTTTATAATTTTGCATAAAAAAGAAAAGTGAAGATACAGTCTATATACGTCGCTAGTTTTATATAATTTCTAATAGAATTTTTGGCACATTAGCCCGTCATGCATGCACTCCACGCATGCATGCGTGGCACGAAACATTTTATCCCGCAAACGTTACACGATATTTTGCTTTACCGTCGAACACGTAGTAAATCCGTAGAATCAGAAATATAGAAATTAAAATTGCAATCGTTCTCAATGAAAATCAGTGCTGTAGTTCTGGCGACAACATAAGCTATCACCAACGCTGTTTCTTCTGCATATCAATGATATGTTGCAAACTGGTAACATTCATTGCTATGCGGATGACAGCACTAGTGATGCTCTATACACCGGCCGTGCCAATATTCCTCGGGAAAACATCGCCGAGTACCGGAACAAACTTGTATCTGAAATCGAGTCTTTGCTGAACAAAGTCTCGGATTGAGGGCGACTAAATCTAGTCCAGTTTAATCCTAAGAAGACACAAGTTTGTGCGTTTACCGCTAAAAAGAATCCCTTTGTCGTATCTCCTCAGTTTCAAGGCACTCCCCTTGTTGCCTCAGCCAGTGTCGGAATCCTCGGCGTCGATATATCGAGTGACGTGCAGTTTCGTGGTCACTTGGAAGAGAAGGCCAAATTGGCCTCTAAAAAGCTTGGCGTGCTCAGCAGAGCGGGACAGTATTTCATGCTGGCACAACGCCTGCAACTTAACAAGACGCAGGTTCGGCCTCACATGGAATACTGTTCCCATTTCTGGGCTGGGGCACCCCAGTGCCAGCTCCTTCCACTTGACCGCATCCAGCGCAGAGCGGCTCGAATCGTCGACGACCGAGTCCTTTCCGATCGGCTCGATTCATAGGCGCTGCGAAGAGATGTTGCATCCCTTTGCATTTTCTTTCGCATTTACCACGGGGAGTGCTCTGAGGAATTGTTCGGATTAATCCCAGCCGACAAGTTTCATGAACGCACATCCCGGCAGAACTCCCGATACTATCCACACCATCTGGATTTGCAGTTGTTTCCCCTGGTGTTGCAGTTGTTCATGGACGGCGGTAGTCACTTACCATAAGGTGAGTCGTATGCTGTTTTGCCCCCTCTCCTATAAAAAAGTTGATTTCATGATTCCATAGAACAATACAACGGTCAGCAGCTCATTTAATTTCGAAGAAAAAACTTTGAATAAAGCTCCACAGTTAAGAAAATATTTTTAAACATTCCTTACTAAATCTTTTACTAATTTATAGAGTCTAAATGCTTAAGAACAACTGACACAAGATTGTTTCTCTTATTCATTGAAAATGTCTTTTGTTTTTCTCTTTTTTTTTAGAAAATGAATCTCGGATTCATTTGGATAGACGAAGATACGACTTTAAGCTCAGTCGTTTTCATCCCATAGAATTTATTCAGAAAACATTGCATTATTTTGATTCAAGGAATAACATACATTTATATAAAGTAAAGAAAATTTTAATTGATTTTTTGTTTTATTAAATTAGGTGAAATGAATGAATGAAATGAAATATACTTTATTATATAACGAAAAATAAGAGGGGAAAAAAAAACAAGAAATTATTTAAAGGTACTATTGGCGGCCTTATCGCTTAGAAGCGATCACAAATTGCGCAGGATATAACGACCTGTAAGAACGGGTGAGGACGTACGCAAGTTGTTAGATAATACATACTACATAAATATAATAATATGCTCAATAAATACATTCATAATATAATAAATACATTTCAATTACAAAAATATAGAAAAACATATACAACAGCATAAACGACTAGCAAGCAAATGAAATAAAAGCCTAACGTAAGGAAAAATAGGTAGCAATCTTTAAAATGTAAAGTTTAAATAAATGGAAGGACTGTTTTAGGATACTAGGATACTACTAAAGTTGTATAATAAAACCGCCTGCCCGATCCGAAAGGGCCACATAGGTAACGCAATGATATTAATAAAAATATTAAAACATCATATAATTAATGAAAATGAATATGTTTTATTTAAAAACACATATTTTTACTATTTGCTTGAAATTCGGTATCTTTGTTTTGAACACTAAATAATTGGAACTTGTCGTAGTCATAGAGCTGCACGGGCCACCGGCGGAGTATTGCTCTATGGTATATATGTATAAAATTATATATAATTTTATGCGGGGTATTTTTTAATTGTTTTCCAAAACGTATTGCATGAACAGAATCATATTTTCACCTTCATAGGTCGGAAAGAGACAATTTTTTCAAGTATTTTATAGGTACATCTTAACTTTCTCTAATTTCTAATCCCAAGCAGTAATGCATATACTGATGTGTTCCGATTCGAAGAGCAACAGTGTCAGTATACTTAATAACAGGCTGTGAGGCATTTATACTAAGTTTTCTCAGAGGTTCCGAACGAGAAAGATGCAAATGTCCATGGGCTACAATATCCACTTAGCATTAGGTGAAATGTGAGCTCCATTAACATTAATATTTAAAAAAAATATTTTACTAATATGGAAAGTACGATCTCAAAAAGAAGAAGAAAAAAAAGTCTAAAAGTATAGTAGAATACTCTATTGAGCCTAATAGAGTATTCTGCTATACTTAACAGATATAGTTTTTACTTCAAATTCAACAGGATGTACATATTGTTACGAGCTTGGGGTTCGAGACAATCAAAAACTGCCGATTGAATTACCAAAATTGACACTTTAATTACACAACACTAATTACAATCTAAAATCACACAATTATAAAACACAATTGTACTACTGATCACTTAAGTTCACGGTTGTTTCGCTTCGAAGTATTCTCTTGTATCGCCAATTCAATACTGCCTCGGTCGTGGTCTATACCGGCCTTATATAGGGCCTCAGATAGTTACTAGAACCTTCTACTGTAGCGACATCTAGAATGTTCGAGTACATATCGGTCCCGAAATTTCTAGAAGGATCTTGACTCTCCTAGTCCTGCTACTCGACACTAGAGGGTGCTGGTGGTAACTAGTGTTGCCATGTACAAGACATTAATAGTGACGCGCAACACTGCCCCTCCTAAGACATGCTCGTCCCGAGCATTATTGGCCCCATAATAACGCGCCAGTCGATCCACATGGACAATCTAAGGAGTACCTCTTCTAACATCAGTCAGCACCCACCAGTTTCCCTGCTGCAGCTGGGCGGTGCTGTGAGCCACACAACTCTCTCGAGATCGATCACCTTCCCCTTCTACAGTTCGCTTAGGGCAGCTGGATCGAAGATGGCCCCTTTCCCCACAGCCGTAGCACCTAGGGTTGTATCCTTTATTGCGGTCGCGAACTGTAGCCGCTGCAACCTCCATGGCGCGATAGAAACGATGATCCTGTCGCACGGCTTCCACCTCCAGTGCATGGGCCAATGCGTCCTTAAGCATCTCGTGGTACCCGAGCCTCACAGCAGCTCTGACTTCAAAGTCTGCACCAAGTTCCCTACAATGAGCACAGGTACAGACTGGTATGCTTTTCGAACCAGCTTCTCCACCTCAAGGGCCCACTGCTGCAGGTTTTCGTTGCTGCGTTGCACGCGATCTTTGAGCTGCGCACGAAAGATGTGTTCCAGGTGAGCGTCACCATTTCTCGCCTCCAACGCCTCAAGGAGCTGTTCGTAAGTCACTTCCTTACCAAGAGCTTCCAGAACAGTTAAGACCTAGTCACGCAGGCCTAGGGTGAGAGCAGTCATGACCTGACTTTTATTCCAGCCGTTCGCCTTCATGACAACCTCGAATTGGATTTTGTAGGCCGACCAGGAAGAAGTCCCGTTGAACGGTGGCACTTTGAATCCGCGTAGCGATGGTGTTGTAGCTACCACGGGAGCTGTAACTCCATCCCCAAGTTTGAGGTCGTCCAGCGTTTTCTTCACGTCAGCCATCACGTTGTCAACCCGATTGTACACTTGGTTGATTCGGGTTTCAGCTTCCGACAGGCGGTTGTCATGTTGAGCAACCCTAACCTTCACCTCCTTTATCTCTTTCCCGAAGGTAGCGTGAAGGTCCTTCATGAGGAGCATCTGCTCCTCCTTATAGCGTTTGAGCTGCTCTTCCAAAAGACGGCCCTGTTCCTCCTGTCGGCGGGCCTGTTCCTCCTGTCGGCGAGCCTGATCCTGCAGCATTATTATCAGGGCACCTAAATCAGGCGCTGCAGATGCAAGAGCTGCTGACGGGCCAGCCTCCGTTGTTAGCAGTTGGCCCTCCGACATTTGCAGCGTTGCATTACCAAATCGTCTCTGGTCTGTCTCCTGTTGGCGTTGACTTCGGGTACGGATACCCTCCATGTCGTCTTTAGGTAAAATCGGCATATTTGATTCCACTTCTGACACCAATTGTTACGAGCTTGGGGTTCGAGACAATTAAAAACTGCCGATTGAATTACCAAAATTGTCACTTTAATTACACTACACTAATTACAATCTAAAACCACACAATTATAAAACACAATTGTACTACTGATCACTTAAGTTCGCGGTTGTTTCGCTTCGAAGTATTCTCTTGTATCGCCAATTCAATACTGGCTCGGTCGTGGTCTATACCGGCCTTATATAGGGCCTCAGATAGTTACCAGAACATTCTACTGTAGCGACATCTAGAATGTTCGAGTACATATCGGTCCCGAAATTTCTAGAAGGATCTTGACTCTCCTAGTTCTGCTACTCGACACTAGAGGGCGCTGGTGGTAACTAGTGTTGCCATGTACAAAACATTAATAGTGACGCGCAACAATATAATACCAAAAACAACGTCTTTTTACAAAAGTTTATGTTTAGTATTGAGTTTGTGTTATTTAAAAACTTTATTAAAAATTAAGTAGGTTAGGTTCTTTTTTAACGAAAATTCGAAAGTCTTTCATTCTTTTTTTCTTCCTTTTTATTTTTTCTTTTTTACATATTTTCTTTAGCGTGCAATTTCTTCTCGGCCAGTATGTTTATACATCAAAACTTCAAAAATGTATATGCAGTCGTTAGCGGTAACGCGACAATAAACATACATCACTCTTCCAAGCAAACATATTTAATTGCAACAACTATAGGAACATATATTCTTGTGTGTGCGTAACTTCGTAAGTGTGAAAATTAGTGCATAAATTCACTCCTTAGACCCTAGAATAGCTTGTAAAAGTTAATAAGTAAACTTACAATTAACACATAAGTTACAGGTTGGGCACAGGTTTTTTGTTTACATGAGATTCCTTTACCACCCAGTAAGTTAAATATAAAAAGTAACAGCCTATAAACGTACCACGTGTGGGCACAGGCTCTCATTTTACTTATTTGGCTGCGAGCACACCGTCCACCTGATTGTAAGTGGATGATGTGTCCCATAAGCATCTACATCGTTGCGTTATCAACCTTCAGGACTGAGAATAATTGCATCACTTCCAGTAATAAAGATCTTCGGTTCGGTATTTTACGCTGGTAACTGGTATTCTGTGAGAGCGTGATCCTTCGCCGGTCGCGGACCTATTCGTGCTACAATCATAATGCAGCGTGGTTACAACGTATAAAATTCTATGCGAATTGAAAAAATAGAAAATATATAAATGATGCAAATCAGAGCCTCGTTTAAAGGAGAAAACAGAAAAAATGGAATTTCTTTGTAGCTAACTCTTTAATGCCACCATTACGCGATATATGTTCTTAGTTGTTCATATAGACGTGTCGAGTACGTGATTGATGGTATGATTTCGTTCGTAAGCCGGCTAGTAATGGGCTTTTAAAAGTGAACGTTAACAAAGGGCATGTAAATAAAAGATTTTTCGACAGTGGACACGCAAACTGAGTAACAAAGCATGTAAATACATAAGTACAAAGCCTAAGATTTTGACAAATTACAAAGCAGCGGCATGTTTTATTTATTAACTAATAATCTGCTCATCATCATTTGCAAATCCTTTGTTTTCGAGAAGGGGCAATGTATTTGTTTTTTTTTTATAGGATAGGGTGACAAACGAGCACACACTCCACCTGAGGTAAGTAGTTGCTGTGGCCCATAGGCATCTACATCTATCCTCGTTTACGAATCAAAATGCAGATGCGTTATCACCCGTGAGGACTAAGATGGATTGCCTCTTTTCCAGTAAAAAGGGTCTCCGTAGCCGTGTATGTAGCCCTGAGTTTATATCTGCAAGGGTGTAAAAATCTAGCGCCCCTCCCCCTGTAAATTTGTTGTCTCCAATTCAAAACAAGTTTCTCGTGTTTTTTTAAGCAATATAACGAAGTCTTATGTCATCTTATCTCTCAAATAGCGAACAGAAAGATAGCATCAATGGCGTATTATCTTTTGACTCCGTGAATGGGCGTTCCTCAGGGGTCGATCTGTGGACCTATTATATTTTTAATTTAAATTAATGATCTACCGAATAAAGTATTATTTATTTATTTATTTATTTACTCTTTATTGTACACCAGAAAACAAAAAAAAAACGAATACAATTAAATCTAAATTAGAAAAATGTACAAAAGGCGGTCTTATCACTCTGAAAGTGATTTCTTGTTTTTAACTTTAGATAAATTTTTGGCTTAGTTTGCTGAGTGTACAAGCAGTACCTACGTATTGCCAATGATGACAACATATGGATCTACTCAGCAAGATATGAAGAAGACTATGTTTGGAGCATCTCTGCATGATAGATTTAGAAATGAGGAAATCCGCCAGAGTAGCCTACATAGCCCAACGAATCAGTAAGCTGATGTTGGCATGGGCCGGATCAATATCTCAAAGAACCGGCAACCGATGAGGAAGAAAAATTTTCGAGTGGCAGCCTCGTACCGGTAAGGGTATAAGACAGCTCTCTACTAGATGGAGTGGCAAACTAGTAAGAGATGCAGGAAGCCGAGGGGTGCAGGTGGCTCAGAACCATAGCGACTGCCTCGGTGGTCTAGTCTTCATAAGTATGTGGTCCTGGATGGGAATCCATATGGGTCAGGCTAAAAGGAGAGACCTTCATATGTGCACACACACATGCATTTAAATCTTGTCCTGAACAGATGGTTAGTCTCCGTTGAGACCGGCCGCCTTGATTAAAATATCTGTACGACATTCCATAAAACATAATGTCATCCAGTGTTCAAATGGAGATCTCGTATCTCCTGCTGTAAAATAAAATGAAGTCCCACTGCTGGAAACAGATCTACTCTCATTTTCAAGAGGGTTTGTAGAAGATATGATTTGATTGGACTGCTCCAATGCGTGTTGGTGGATGTCACATATTAGATTTCCTGGCGATATTATCTTCGTTAAGGATGTGTCAAAACAGCATTCAAAAATGTATTTAATAAATTCAGTGTAACCGGTGGGAATCGAACGAAGACTACTCGCGCTCTATAGGTACACTTCCACAGGTCGAAGCCACATCTCGTACGTACGTATACTGTATGGTATTTAATCCCAGGCCCCTTGTAAGCACTGATTTTGGTAGTTTTATTAAGATGGAAATCTTATAGCCAAAATAAAAACATCATCGATACAAATGAATTGTTGTGACTTATTTGAACTCTAAAGGAACATTTTCTACTTGCTTGGTATTCAAAAACGGGTACCACAGTTTGTATTCTTTCTCCGGATCATTTTCATTCCCTTTACATTTGTCATTTTAATTTGCCTAATGGCATTTCACAGTAAGCAAATTCCTTCTTCTAATTAAGTAATTACGTCTCTAGTTTCACCCTCTTTACAAAAACTCGAGAGAGATCGTTTGAAATACTCGTAAATCTGCCTTTTATTTCGTGGTATTTTTTTTTCTTTTGATAGCTATGTATAAGTATGCTCAGGAAAGTGCTTTCTTTGGTTTTATGGCGTTCCTTGGGGGACGCCTATCTTTGGCAATAGACTTATGAAAGGTTGTAATGATGATAATTCTTATACTAACTAAATGACATCAAAAGCAGTTCAGATGAAAATAAAAGGGATTTTTGACAGAATTAATCAATCGTTAACTATTAATAACTATATCATTTGTCGGCTCCGTGTTGCAGTGGCTTAGCAATGAGTTGTTGCGCTGGGGGCCGCGGGTTTGAATCCCGCACGGAACAAATATTGGAATGGCCTAGAAAGAATTGTTCCGTGTCTGGATATTTGTCCTAGTGCAATTTATGTTTGTAAACTGCCTCCACGACACAAGAAAAAATCCTAGTGAATCGTTTTTTTAAAAAGAAAAAGAAAATATTTTTTTATTCCAAATAATCTAATGCATCGTTAGGATTAATTCTTACATACTTATTTACTTATCTTTAATTTCGTTTAATTAAAAAAAAAAAAAACACATAATATGCTTAGTTTCGTTTATTTCCGTTTTAATAATATGGACCTTCCACACAATAGAAATGAATATTTAACAGCATCAAAGGGGATATATTGAGAAACCGTTCACAGTTTAGAGCTGAAAATCGTCACAATTTCTAGTAAATTGATTTACAACGTTGCAACAATCTACACATTCAGTATTATGTGACGGGAAGCTATGGTTAGGGCAATATCCTAGCAAATCATTCAACATGCTAAAAACCTATAATACTCGGAGCATTGGCTCTTTATGTTAAGATGCGACATGGTTATGAACTTTTGTAATCAATATCTATTACCAGCTGTATCTGTAGAAGTATAAAAAACAGGCTCGTATTCCAATGCAACGTTGTATCAAGAACTTTCAGTGATTTAAGATTCGGAACAAACAAATATTTATATTTTTATACAGGTACTAGCAATCCGCCCCGGTTTCGCACGGGTGATTTCTGGATCAAGTCAGCAGCGCCACCTACTAGGTCCAATTGTGAATCTTAATTATCTTGGGACCCACTTAAATGCACAAAAAATATTTCATCAAAATCGTTTGAGCCATTTTCGACTTTTAGCGGGACTAACGGACAGCAGTTGATATTTATATATAGAGATAGAGAAGATGTATTCAGGGTTATTTTTCAATAACTTGTCAAATGACATTATTATGCGTCCATACAATGTTCGTCTAAGAACCAACAGTGAAAAAAATACCCTTTTAAGTCCGAAGTTACACATACTTGTATGTAAGAACAATAAATCCTGACGGACAATTCTGAAAACATAGATATTATCAGTTATCATAGATTTTAAGGTTATGTTTAATTTTTATAAAACATTACTATTTTATTGCTAATGTAAGCAGTTCAGTTTTTTCCTAGCACTTATATAGTAAATAAAACTCAGGCTGTGATTAAGTAAACATATCGCACAACAAACCAACTGCACAGTGCACTTAGATTCCGAAAACATTTGCAGTAATATATTTTTATTTTTACAATGTTCAAAATCTAAAAAGTCTTTTTATTTTGATTTCACAATTCAGAAGTGTCCGTTATTATCTATTGAATGATATCTAATGCATCATTAAGGACAATGATTTTAGTAATTGTCAAATATATGTTTGTTCTTAGGAGAGTTTTTACAATGTCCTTTGGGAAAGTTCAGAAGGCATATGGCGAAGAGATAATAATTAAAAAAAAAACTCAAACATTCTGTCCTTCTTTATTTTTTTATTCAAAACACGTGATAATGCATTATTTTAACTGATTGTCATTCATAAATATCTAAAGCCTACTATTTTACTAAGCACGCACACATTCGTAAGGCTCAATCGGTTGGCAAAAACTTTGTGAGGTGAATCGCACTCGGAGGAGCCATACAAGATAATCATATTTATATTTTTGAATTTAAGTTTAAAATTTGGCTATTCTTTGAAAAATAGGCCCTGTATAGATATTTTTAGAATACTGCTTATAGTTTTTGGATAACATACATGCGAGTATTTAAAATACTCAACGTGTGGTGAAGGTGTAAGATAATCTTTTACCGTTATGTATGTTAGATATGTATTTATTTATATTTTATTAGTTTTATAAAGAAATCCTAGCAATGCATTAATATAGCATCCGATAAATGAAAGTTTAAACATCTCGCATACGCTAGATACAAAATATCCAGACCAGCGACGGAGAGCAGCGACAAATTTACGATACGTAAGTAATTTTGGTATTACAATCGCCAATCCGCGTGCCGAGCGTAAGATTAAAGCAAATTTCCTTACTGGGGACACTCATTACCTTCAGCGGACTTTTATGAGCTGATGAAGAATGCTATTAACATTACTAAATGCTTCATCATCATCATTACAGCCCTTCACAAGTCCACAGCTGAACACAGGCCTCCCCCAAGGAATGCCACAAAGCACGGTCCTGAGCCACGTGCATCCATCGATATCCTGCATGTCTTACCAGGTTGTCAATCCATGTAGTGGGGGGACGCCCTACACTTCGCCAGCCGGTACCAGGCTGCCACTCGAGAACCTTTTGATAAAACACCGATTTAACTATACTGGCTCTCTTAACCTTCAAAGCGGAACGCAGCACTGATTAGGTACTTGGCGTCAAGTATCACTGGTACATTAATTTTTAATACGACAGGTTCAATTATTTTCTTCTTAGTTTTTATTTTTATGTTTTTTTGCCGTCGTTTTGTCTTGTGCCTCATACTCCTGATTCCACTGAAAATCAGCGTTACGAATTGATATCTATCTTCATTTCGTGACTCAAAGCTGAGTGGAAACCATTTACATATTATGTTATATATTTCTTTTTTATATTTTGTTAAGATGAAAGGTATTTTTTTCTTACCAATTTATTTTTGCTCTTTTTAGTTTGAGTTATTCTATAGTTCTTTTTAGTTCTAATGTATGTCACAAATAAACGTATTTCTTTCTTTCTTCTTTCTTACTTTATTTCAAATAATTACAAATAATAATATAATTTCCACACGGTGTGAAGATATAACGTAAGCATTAAAGCCCCGAAGTCGGCTTTATACTTTTTATTAAAAATTTAATTTATTGACCTTTTTTGAGTGGACTAAAGAATAGCGCAAGTTCAACGTAACAAACAACTAGAATGCCACTTGCAACCAACTTTAATAAAGATAATTTTAAATTAAAAAAAATTCAATGGATTTCGATATAAATCTTATTAAGAATAACTCAAAAAGTATTGGTCAGACCTTGATCAAATTTATATAGGACTACATGAGAAGCACCAGCTTTCAGCAAAAGAATTATCGAAATCGGCTCACACAGAAAAAAGTTATGAGGTAACACACATAAAAAGAAAAGATCCTACTCTTTTTTAAAACGCCGGCAACGCATCTGCAATTTCCCTCGTATTGCGGTTGTTCATGGGCGGCGGTAGTCACTTACCATCAGGTTAGCCGCATGCTCGTTTGCCCACTCTCCTATAAAAAAGCATACAGTCGAATTGAGTACCGTCTCCTTTTGAAGTCGGTAGAGAAGTACAGATAAATCGTCACGTCTGAGGACTAAGATGGACTCACAGCCTGTGATTACACTGACTCTCTATACTCCTTCAGATTGGAAGATCAATCCACGCACTGCTGATTGGCGGTGTGCCTAAACAGACTGACTACTGGGCTTTTTGCCTAGTAGTCAAGTCAGAATAGCAGATTAAATAGATGAGTATTTAATCTCCTATTCTCAAATATTTGCCTCTTTATTTAACTTTGTTTGTTAATCTGAATAAACAACTTCTAAATATTAAACTAGCTTTTATGGTACATCTATAGATACATACATACTGTTTAGGCCCAAAAATGGTCATTTGAGACGCCATCCAATCACGTTGGTCTTAGCGAATCACTCGATGGTGTCGAGGTGAGGTAAACGGCCGGCGGGGCGAGTGAGCCGGCTCCGGTGATTCCGGCGCTGGGCTAAGAGAAGCAGTAGCTCGAGGGCAGCGGTGCAGTGAATTAGCGTATTTTGGTGGCCGCTGCAGATGTTACGCACGACCGGTTTTTGGAGTTATGGTCTAGACTTATCGAATTTGTGCGCGTTACTTCGCTACTGGATTGTGGTTTCGTGAAAACTTGCTCGGTTTAGTTGTCTAAGTTATAAGTTCGTGACAAGAGGCTTGTATTGTATTTGACTGATTAAAGTAATTTTGTTTGAAAGTAATTGCTCCAATTATATAGTGATTGCGTGTTGAAGTGCATTTTGCAATATTTAACTTGCTCGTGTGACGTGAAATTTTGCGCGCGCGCCGTTTAGAGATGCGGTCTGGAATTTGAACCGCGCATTCCTTTTCGAGGGCGACGCCCGGTTGATTGTTTTGGAAATCATTGTTTATTTATACCGTCGCGTTAAGAGCCTTTTGTGTGTTGACTCTGTAGCTAGTTTACGTGTCAGCTAGGTTGATTTTGAATTCTTATTGCGGCGTAGTATTTAATATCGTACGAAGGAGTTTAGTTGTTGTTTGTAACGCTGAATTTTGTGACTCGTGAAGAGATCGCGTTAGTTCCCTATTTGTAATTTGGTGATAAATGAATCACGAACATTGAATGTTGAACTTTGAACTACTGTTCGTGACTTGTATCGGGTGTTTGATTCTACGATGAACGTTGAATTAGTTGAGTTGAAGTTAGTTAAATGTACAATAAAGTTGATAGATTAAAATAGTGACATGAAGAAAGAAATGGTCCATTGGCGACGCCTGCTGGAGTGATGCAGCATTGTCGGGCTGCATGGAAACCGGCCGCTGCCCGGTCACCTCAGCTGGGCCAGGTCACATACAGATACACACCACTAAACCACTTTACATGCACCTACCCTACCTACGGCCTGACCGAGCCTTGGGTGCGGTCTTAGCTTCGGATCCAGGTACGTACTATTTATTTACCTAGCCTTCTTTCTATTGTGTAGTATGATAGGATATTCCTCCAAAAGGCCGTAGGGCCCCGTCCTTAGTTGTCCGTCGAGTCTACAGCTGTATGGGCTCCTGTATGATCGACCTTTGTCGGGACAGCTAGGGGCGTGTACACATACATACATACATAGAAATAAATAAAATTGAAGTGTCTGTTTGTAATGTCAAAATAAAAGCTTTTTACTAAATGAATACAGAACGTTTATACGGTACTTATAACAAAAACGCTATTTTTTTTATTTTTTGTCTGTCTGTCTGTCTGTTTGTTTCGGCTAATCTCCGAAACGGCTGAACCGATTTCGATGGGACTTTCACTGGCAGGTAGCTGATGTTATAAGGATTAACTTAGACTACATTTATTTTAGAAAGGTAATTAAGATTATAAATAGGTGATAGGGTGGTACCTAAACAGACTGATTCCTAGGCAAAATAATTCTAGCACCTATTTAATCTTCTATTCTCAAATATATGCCTATTTTTTAACTTTGTTCGTAAATCTGAATAAACAACTTGATACTTCTAAATATTGAACTAGCTTTCATAATACATTTAAAATAAGCGCCGAGATCTCCATTCATATTTAAATATTGAATCCCCTGCTATACAAATCTCAATTTCCGATGAGTAGTTTGTGAAGAAAAGAATCTCAAGTATTTGACATTCATTTTAATCATAATTCTACGTTTTTCTTTAGAATAAATTCTAAATGTTATTTATTTTTAAAAAAAATTACATGATTATGGCTTAAGAAAAGAGTATTCAGTGTATAGTTTCTACAGTTATCTATTTTATACAATATTAATATTAATAATCATTCCTCTTCATCGGCTCGTATTCACTATTGGACATGAAACTCTCCGGTCGGGGAGGGTAATATGTATGTAACGTACATACAAAGTGTCATGCCTGTAATCATCGAGAGGGGGAGGTGTCAAATAGCTTGCTGTCTCTTGGAGTCAAAACACAGCAAGATACTCGGAACACGGTTAGCTAAAAAAGGGCTTGGATGAAACAAACGCCCATGGACGACTGCAACCAACTTTAAACAAAAACGGCCACAGATGCGTTATCAGCTCTGAGAACTATGATGGAATGCCTCACAGCCTGTATGGTATGCCTTGCCTGCAAAAATGAGTAAGAGGATGTGTCCTACCCAGACGTTTTACTGGACCGAAAAGTTCGCGCTTTAGAAGCACGGGGGTGAAACAAAAAAAAAACCGAAATAACTGACCAGATCGGATTTGAACCCTGGATCACATTAACAGCAGTCGCGCTTACTACCACGTGATTAACGGGGCGGTTAGGTAGGGTAAATCTATACAAATAAATAAAGAAGTGTCTGTTTGTAATGTCAAAATAACATCTTTTTAATAAATGCATATGAAAGTATATACGGTACTTATAACAAAAATACAATTTTTTAAATTTTTGTCTGTCTGTCTGTATGTCTGTTTGTTCCGGCTAATCTCAGAAACGTCTCAACCGATTTCAACGGGAACTTTCACTGGCAGATAGCTGATGTTATATGGAGTAATTTAAGCTACTTATATTTTAGAAAAAGAGTTAGGATTCCGCGCAACATAACTAAAACCCTAAACTACACGCGGGCGTTATCGCGAGGAACAACTAGTACAAGATATATGTGCTAAGCTGTCGGCTATTAATACATTTTATGCATTATTATATAAAAACTTGTACTATAAAAACGTTTTTCAAAAAAAAGTCTATCAAAATACCACTGCTGAAATTACGCCTCCTCCATATATTGTCTCATACGGGGATTTTGCCACAGTTGCCACGATTAGCAGGCGGATCAACAATCACAGTTTTATTATTGTTTTGAGTGGTTATCAGAACACGTTGCTGGCCAACTCCTTTTTTTCATAGAATAGGGTGACAAACGAGCACATAGTCCACCTAATGGTAAATGGTTACTGTGACCCATAGACATCTACATCTTCCCTCGTTTGCGAATCAAAATGCAGATGTGTTGTCACCCTTGAGGACTAAGATGGAATGCCTCTTTTCCAGTAAAAAGGGTCTCCGGTTCTCTACACTCACCATACGAAACACAGCAGTGTTATGCTGCTATTTTACGCTGGTATTCTCTGAGAGCGTGGTCCTTCCCTGGTTGAGCCGACTCATTCGTGCTACAACTATACTACTAATATAGCTGCATCATGGCTCTACCGCGTATAAAACGCTCTCCTGTTTCAATTTCCGCTCTGTCGCCTCATACGACACCCACGGGATGATATGGGTAGTTCATTCATATACGACGCTGCGAAACGGCAAGGAGATTAAGAACTATCTCTGTGTTATTCTTTTATATTTTATTTTGTTACATTTATTTGTTGGATGTCTAATAAAGGCGGTATTTCTGAGTATTATTCGTAATTTAAGAAGGTTCTTAGTTTAAAAAAAATACTTGTAAAAGAAAAACAGAAGCATGACAGTGATAAAAATAGATTAAGACTATATATATATGCTCTCATGTAGGAATGGTAGAGGAATACGTTTGTATGGACCGGCTAAATTATTTTTTAAAGGAAATTTTGATTTTTCTCATCAGTTTGTTAATTGATTAAAATACACTATATTAATAATGTTCTTAGGAGCGGATTTCGGTCACCGGTTTGACACATCCGCGTAGGACGAGATTATAGACCCCGAGTGTATGCGTAAACACAAGTGCCCTCTCTATTCCCTCACTCTCATAATCCGATGGGACGGTAATGACACACGATCACAATCAGGCACAGGACCTACGGCTTTAAGTGCTTTCTGAAGCACGGGAGTGGAACATCGCCAATTTTCTGACTCCGTGCTGGTCTGAGATAGTAGCAATATAATACCGAGATAAATGTGAGATAGAAAAATTTAATAACTGAGTTTGGCCCGACCCGGGATTCGAACCCGGGATCTCATAATCAGCAATCGTGTTTACGACTACTGGATCAACGAGATAATACACCGTATAACGCAAACATTAAATATTTTATCAGCGAAGTGATATTGAGAGTAACAGACAATTACTAAATAGTAGGTTAATTTGTATGTGGTAGAGCCATGTTGCAGCTACTTTAATAGCATAGCTGTAGCACGAATGAGTCGGCTCGACCGGGGAAGGAACACGTTCTCACACAATACCAGCGTGAAATAGCAGCTTAACACTGTCGTGTTTCATATGATGAGTGTGCGGAGACCCTTTTTACTGTAAAAGAGGCATTCCATCTTAGTCCTCACGGGTGACAACGTATCTACATTTTGATTCTTTATTGAGGATAAATGTAGAGGCCTATGAGTCACAGCAACTACTTACCATCAGGTGGTCTGTGTGCTCGTTTGTCACCCTATTTTATAAAAAAAGTTTAAATTCTTTTTTAGTAAGAGTATATCCTTTCATATAATATAACGACTGTGAAATATTATTCTCATTATTAGTCGGCGATAGCGAAGCTCTCGTAGCCCTCAACAAACCTTAAAGAATTGAATAGCCTACTTTAAATTTTTCATGCCTACATTAAAAATATTGCAAGGAAAATTTTTACAATCGCTTGAGATTTTAGATTAAGAAATACGTTTCTTGAAGTGTATATTGACGTAACAGTTGCTTTTATAATTTTATTAATTTAATATTAGATAATTTAACCGTCATTGTGAAACTTACTCGTGGTACAGCCACGCTGCGGCTATATTATAGTCGTTGCATGAATTGGTCGGCTCAACCGGGCAAGGCCATAAAATGGCAACTTAATGCTATACTTTATGCTCATATGGTGAGTAAAGAACCAGAGACCTTTTTTACTAAAAACAAGGCATTTCACCTTAGTCCTCAGGGTTGAGAACGCATCTGCATTTTAATTCTTGATCTAAGACATATGTAATTCATAATTCATAATTATTTATTTGCATGTAGATTTCTATGAGGTACATCATCTACTTAATATCAGGTGGACTGTGCTCATTTGTCACCCTTATACTATATAAAATTTTTTTGAAAGAAAGAAAGAAAATAAGTTTATTTAGCAACACATATTAGAAGTTTGCTGACCATAATAACATATTAAGATAAACGGTTACTAAAAAGGTACCCAACTCAGCATAGTCTTGGTACTAACAAGGTACTTCGACACTGATCTTCCGTGGGTGCCAATAAGATTTAACAAAAACAAAACATAACAATATTCATTATTATACAATGTTAATTCAATATGCACATACAGTATATTCAAACCATATAGGTACACGATTACACTATAATATAAGTAATAAAACATACATAAGTACTTATAATAAATTAATATAATAAAAATAGCAATTATTTAAATAAGATTAAAAAGAAACGAATAAACGGAATAGAAAAGTATGTAAGACACAGTAAATAATTTTCAATAAATTAACTTTTGAATACTAAGTAAGTATTTTTTGTAGTTATATTTAAACAAACCGATTGAATTGAATTGAAATTAAAACCTGCGTGAGTAAGGAAAAAAATATTTTATGTAAGTGTGAAATCGGGGCAACGCGACAGATTTTTCCCTAGTCCAAGAACCCTTTCAGAACGAATGGAGGCCTGTGCACAGCAGTAGGTCGTATATCGGATGTTACTTGTTTGAATTAATGTCATAAACTTCCATCATTATTTTCATTACAGCTCATTACAAGTCCACTACTGAACATAGCCCTCCCCAAAGAAAACGTACTGTAACAAGGCACCTGCATTCATCGAATTCCTGCCACTCCATATAGTACATACACTTTTCTTACCGTTGCAAGACTGCCACTCGAAAACCTTTCAACCTAATCGATGGTCGGTTATTTTTTAATGCCAATCATTTAGAAAAATATTTATGAAATTATTTACATTAAACTAGCTGGGTCCAGCATGCGTTGTAATGTATTTTATTGTCATAAACATTCGCGGGCAGATGCACAACATCTCACTTAAATTTTGCATACGCGGGACAAACAAAGAAATATTAATTTTTACAGATTTATTTTTCTGAATAAAGGATTAAGAAAATTATTATGAAATGTAATGTTCACTTTAAAGGCTATAACGGGGCAAGTTTTAAAGAGTTCAAGGAAAATGGCTTCAAAATTACAGTATAAATTATTTTACTGCTAGCTGGGGACGCTTATAGCTGCTTTTGTAATTGTTAATTTAATAATCTTAATGCTTGTGGGAGCTATCCGACTTCAATATAAATTATTAAGAATGACTCAAAACCTATTGGTCCGACCTTGATCAAATCAGGACCACGTGAGAAGCACAAAAAAGGGTTATCGAAATCGGTTCACCCAAAAAATAGTTATGAGGTAACACACATTAAAAAAAACATACAGTCGAATTGAGTAATTCGACTGTATGTTATTTTTAGTAATTGTAACAGTGGTAGAGCCACGCGGCAGCTTTAGTTTTAGGGGTGGTACCACGACCTCACAGAATACTACTAGTCGTTAGAAAAGGTACCGGACTACTCTCATTTTGGACGGGAGTCTCGAACAGAAAAATGGTCCCTACGTAGCACTAATATGTGTTGGCGAACTTAACAAATATTTTTAACTATTAGTGAAGAAACAGATATAAGATATATTATATTTTTTAACTTCCCGGTCAGGCGGGTAAATCAACTCTCAAAATTGCAATAAACAATTCTATTGGTGCCGGCTGTTGCTTCACCATCACAGACTTTCATAAGACCACTGCTGAACATAGGCCTCCCCTAAGGAATGCCACAAAGCACGATCCTGAGCCACCTGCATCCATCAACTGCCTGCATGTTTTACCAGATCGTCACTCCATCTAGTGGGGGGTCGCCCTACACTTCGCCTACCGGTAAGAGGCTGCCACTCGAGAACCTTTTTTCCACATCGATTGTCGGTTCTTCGAGCTAAATGGCCGGCCCATTGCCACTTCAGCTTACTAATCCGTTGGGCTATGTCGGTTACTCTGGTTCTACTGCGGATATCCTCATTTCTATGTTTATCATGCAGGAAAACCCCGAGCATAGCCCTCTCCATAGCTCACTGAGCGACCTTGAGCTTCCTCATACGGCCAGCAGTGAAGGACCACGTCTCAGATCCGTAAGTCATCACTGGCAATACGCACTGGTTGTAAAATTTCGTTTTCAGGTTTTGAGGTATGTCTAACGAGAAAATGTGTCGTATTTTCCCGAACGCTGCCCAGCCGAGTTGAATCCGTCGATCGACCTCTCGGTCGAAGTTGGACTTACCTAGTCGGACTATTTGTCCCAGGTAAACATACTCGTCAACAACTTCGAGCTTAGTGCTTCCAACAACTACCGGCATAGGGTGACATGGACGTTAAACATGATTTTTGTTTTGTCCATGTTCATCTTAAGACCTATCCGTTGGGAGACACTATTGAGGTCATTGAGCATAGTGCTTAGGTCCTCCAGCGATTCTGCTATAAGGACTATATCGTCGGCAAATCGAAGGTGAGTGATGTACTCGCCATTGAAGTTAATACCGCATCCTTTCCAGTCCAGTAGCTTGAAAAAGTCTTCCAATGCAGCGGTGAAGAGTTTCGGGATATAACGTCACCCTGTCTTACACCTCTTAGGTTTCGTACTCTGATTCTGTGCTCGGATAGCCATCGTAGCCCTACTGTACAAACACTTCAGCACTTAGATATACCGACAGTCAACTTGGCACCGCTGAATGGACTGCAGTATCACCAAAATTTCGACAAAATCAAGGGCTTTCTCATAGACCACATACGCAAGGCAAAGTGGCAGATTATACTCCTCTGTCTTCTGTACAATTTGCCGAAGGGTGTGTATGTGGTCTATGGTACTAAAGCCTTTTCGGAAACCGGCTTGTTCGGGAGGCTGAAGTAGTCAAGTCTACGTGCGAGACAATTCGTAATGACTCTCGAAAACAGCACGTAGACGCGGCTCAGAAGGGAAATCGGTCTGTAGTTCTTCAAGACAGCGTTGTCGCCTTTCTTGAAGAACTTCACCGCACCTACTGTTGGCTGTTGCTTACGTTTTATGAAATAAAGTGCGCTTTACCCCTGAGATAGAAAGGCTAAAAATAAATCTATTCCTATACATTAACCTTCACATTACATAATGTGGTTTAACGATAGTCTCTGGCTTAAACTATGATATAAGAGTCTATCTGACTAAAGAAGTCCCTTAGCGGCGACGCCAGTATTCGCAAAATTTGACATTTGACGCCAAATTGTATATTTTACATCATACATGCGTATAGTCTAAAAAAAGAATTATATAATTATTTTTTTACTCTAAGGTTCGCATATTTCCACTGGACTTTTTGTAAACCGATTCTAGTTTAAACCTGATACTAAATAAACTTCTTTTTGTAATAAGAAGATAATGGTCTTACTTTTAAACGCCGATCATATTATACTTCATTGAAGTATTCATTGGCTCTAAATCTATCTCTTTCTATTATCACTTGGTAAAAAGAGAGGGAGCAACTAGCATTTCTTTTGCTTTGCGTCGATTGCAAACCGGGTTCAATCCCCGCCGGCACCAATGAAATGGTTAATTTCAATATTAAGCGCTGATTTACCACGTGCTCGGCGGTGAAGGAAAACATCGTGAGGAAACCTGCATGTCTGAGAAATAAGAAAAAAATATTTCGAAAACATGTGAAGTTCGCCTACACGCATTAGGGCAGCGCGGCGGGCACTTCCTTGCCCTAAAACCCTCTCAGAAATGAGGGGAGGCCTGTGCCCAGCAGTGGGACGTATATAAGCTGTAACTTTAACTTTTATAATATATATTAAATATAAGAGATGGCTTATGTTCAGCAGTGGAATAGACTGTAACGGTAACGGTAACGGTAAATATAAGAGATTCGTACCTGAGAAAATTTCGTCTTTAAATATTTTTTTACCAACGCCAAGCAACGCTCGTACTTTCAGGTACTACTATAAAAAAAATGTTAATATTCCTTTGTTCAGAAATCTCCAAATGTTCTTCATCTATTGCTTTGAGATTTTAACTCAACGATATATTCAAATAAGCGCGTGTTTTAAATTATACTTTTTAAAAAAGATATCTCTAACGATCGCTGAAGTTGCGATGCTCATTTTCATTGGAAAACCAAACGTATTCTTGTATGAGGTTCTTTTGACTCCCTCATCATACGAGTATATTATGCTCTTGCCTAGATGAATTTTAAGCTCTCTAACCATTTTAACCTATACTTTCTCTAAACACTGCGTATTTAGCTCTATAGAGATAAAGGTTAATGTCTTTCTTACTTGTCATGAGTTCGTCTTGTACATTTTGTCTCATAAATCCTTCTAGACAAAAAAAAACGTAAGTATTATGCGACCGACTGTGTTGAACGAGTCTCGCGAGAGTATTGTTTTCCTTAAAAATATTAGTAAAGTTAATATTTATTAAGATAAATGAAAAATAATAAATAATTATAATAAGTTTAAGGTAATGGGGATGAATACTAGCGAGCGCGCGTAATAAATAATTAAAAAACAGGATTTTTTCTTTTATTTCGCTCAAGGATATTATAAATATAATATTATATAGATAAAACATAAAATATTATTTATATTCTTTAGACAATAGTTCATAACATCCTTAAGCGAGAATTAAAAAGAAATCCTGTTTTTTAACATTTATATATATATATATATATATATATATATATATATATATATATATAATTTGTAATATATATAATTTGATGTGTACCTTTATTATTTCATCAAATAATATTTTAAAAAAATTGTGCCATTTGAATTGCTTGCAATTTCAATTTAAGCAATATAACACTGAGTTGCTCCATGGCAACATGCATTTATATTTGAAGAGATAATTTGAAGGACAATTTGAAGAGAATCGGATAAAAAAAAATGAAGTGGAATGTTTTAGGTCTTTAAAAAGCGCCGGTTCCTCCTGGATTAATGTTACACTTCTTAAATTCTCCCGGCTTCAGTACTAATTCGCGGGTTGCGAGGTTAAAATACATATAAAATGACGCAATTTAAAAAAATCTGAGAGTCATATGTATTAAGACAAAATTAGATCATACCCCTACTATTAGCTTTTGTCTTTCTTGTTCTTCAAAAATAAAAAAAGTGTTTACATCTAAAACTTGAACAGAAATTCACTCAAAAAGATTTAGCCCAAATTTTGCAAACTGATAATGGCAAGTAACTTTATTATTTCGAGCGTCCCATCACAGTCCGTGTTTGCGCGACCTATAAAAGAAGTATGGGCCATTTTTCCTTGCTTGCTAGTTGGCTCAATCTTAGAATTATTTTTTTATTTTGTTGGTAACATGGTTGTGTTCTTTGTGAATACTTCGCTCGTTAATATGTCGCAGACTTATACTAAAGTCTGAAATATACCAGTAAAAAAATCTGATGACTGTTATTATCTCGACACCAAAAACTCGAACACAAAGTGTGATACGAATGAAAATTAAAACGAGCCACTACTTCTATTTAGGGAGACAAAAGGGCCGACTTTTGTCGTTTGTATCAAAGAAAATCCCAACCTACGATGGATTCGCTGCCAACTATACTACATATCAGTACGAATGTCTATTTCGATGTTCGACAACAGCCAATATTAGTCAATGGTCAAAATAAACTCAAAATCCTGTGCTCTTGATTTATATTGCTTGGACTGGCATCAAGGTTGGATTAGAAGTGCAACCCAATTTGGAAATGCCTTATCAGGCGTGGAATTAGTTGCAACACACATAACATTATGCCAGCCAACGTGATTATTCAGCTATAATAGATACCGCAATGCAACTATAGATTCTCAAGCTTATCTTAACGGTAACACAACTGGAAAATGGCTCTTATATATATATTTATGAACCAATTAATGCCTATCTTTATGACTCGTGCTAAAATTTTATAAGATCGCTACAGTAGATTTTCAACTTTATATTACCTAATATAAGACTTAATTTTTAGGATTTCGTACCTAAAAGCTAACCAATGGGACCCTATTACTAAGCCTCCACTGTCCGTTCATCCGTCCGTCCGTCCGTCTGTCTGTCTGTCTGTCAGCGGGCTGCATCTCATGATCCGTAATAGGTAGAGAGTTGAAATTTTCACAAAATGTGTATTTCTGTTTCCGCTATAATAGCAAATATATAACAATAAAAAGAAGGGGCTCTCCCACTAGCAATGTGTATTACAACGGTGCGGAACCCTTCATGCACGAGTCCGACTCGCACTTGTGCCATGGCATAAGTAAACCCACTACCCCACATCATCCCGTGTGTGTCGTAAAAGGTGACATAGGAAAAATTAAACAGAGAACGTGCAGCAAAGTTTTGCGAAAATGTACCAATTTGTAGTTTTCTGGTGTATTTATGTAGCCTAGAATTCGAACTCATAATTTGGCTGTATCATGTGATCTTTAAATAAAGTAAAAAGTATATGAGTGAGTTTCAGTAAAGAAAAAAACTAATAAGAGCAAACATATTTTATGCGCTAAAATAACACCCATCTGGAAAACGTACTTAGCCCAAAAGAAGTAAAATTGCTCACAGCCAAGCGACTCCTTCTATTCGTTGAAGATTTTTTTTTATAGAATAAGGGTGACAAACGAGCACACAGTCCACCTGATGGTAAGTGGTTGCTGCAGACCATAGACATCTACATCTATTCTCTATTACAAATCAAAATGCAGAAGCGTTGTCACCCGTGAGGACTAAGATGGAATGCCTCATTTCCAGTACGAAGGGCCTCCGGCCACCTGCACTCACCAAGAAAAACGCAGAGGTAAACCTCTACTTCACGCTGGTATTCTGTGAGGTCGTGGTACCATCCCGGTTCGAGCCGGTCCATCCGTGCGACAGCAAAAGCTGCCGCGTGGCTCTACCACTGTTAGGGACTGGCAGTGAACTATATCCATATCAGCGATCACAATAAATCTTACAGGTCGCAGAGATACTGATCTTTTTAGAGCTGCATAACTGCTCGCAGAAATAAAAAAACTGGCCAAGTGCGAGTCGGACTTGCGCATCAAGGATTCCGTACCCTCGTAAAACACGTTTCTAGTAGCGGAGCCCCTATTTAATTTTGATTTACTTTAATTTTTATTATTTTTTGTTATAGCGGCAACAGAAATACATATTCTGTGAAAATTTCAACTATCTATCTATTACGGATCATGGGATACAGCCCGCTGACTGACAGGCGGATTGACGGAGGGATGAACGGACGGACGGACTGCGGAGGCTTAGTAATAGGGTCGTGTTGAAATACTCTTTGAGTACGGAACCCTAAAAACATATTTTATTAAATAAAAGAGAGATAATAAAATTTTTAACAGTGGTAGAGCCACGCGGCAGCTTTTGCTGCCGCACGGATGGGCCGACCCGAACCGGGGTGGTACCACAACCACACAGAAAACCAGCGTGAAGTAGAGGTTTACCTCTGCGTTTCGCTTGGTGAGTGCAGGTGGTCGGAGGCCCTTTTTACTGGAAATGAGGCATTCCATCTTAGTCCTCACGGGTGACAACGCATCTGCATTTTGATTCGCAAACGAGGATAGATGTAGATGTCTATGGGCCGCAGCAACCACTTACCATCAGGTGGATTGTGTGCTCCTTTGTCACCCTTATCCTATAAAAAAAAATAACAACTCGGTGGAATATTTTGGTAGCTTTCTCTGCATATTTACTGGTTAGTTGACGCCATTGTCAATAAAATTCTACATTTGTTTGAAGAAGTAGTCCTCCTTGTAAAGTCCTCTTGTAAGTAAAACTAGATATTTGCCATTTAAAATATATAAATAGAGAAATGAAAATTATATTTCAACTACTTGCACAATTATGACGCAATTTTCTGTTTGATTCTCATATAATTTCTGTAGAAAGTTTCATTCTCATTGTTTATTATAAGCATTTCATTTGGCATGATGAATGAGACTAGGTCAACAGCCCTTAGTTACTTTTACACATATCGCAAGAAGCGAGAGATGGAAACTGTTTTTTTTTTCATATAATAAAAGTGACAAAATAGCACACGATCCACCTGATGATATGTAGGTGATATAGGCCATAAACATGAAGAATGCGTTGATGACACCCTTGAGTAGTGAGGACTAAGAGGGAATGCCTCGTTTTCATAGAAAAGGGTCTCCAGTTCTCTACAACCACCATACGGAAACTGAAACAGTAGATTGGCAGCAGCATTATACGTAGTGGAGCCATGCTGCAGCTATATTAGTAGTATAGTTGTAGCACGAATGGGTCGGTTCGACCGGGGAAGGACCACGCTCTCACAGAATACCAGCGTAAAATGGCAGCTTGACACTGCTGTGTTTCGTATGGTGAGTGTAGAGAACCGGAGACCTATTTCACTGGAAAAGAGGCGTTCCATCTTGATCCTCACGGGTGACGACGTATCTGCGTTTTGATTCTTTATTGAGGATAAATGTAGATGTCTATGGGTCACAGCAACCACTTACCATCAGGTGGACTGTGTGCTCGTTTGTCACCCTATCCTATAAAAAAAAAGCATTTTAGTGATAACAATTGTAAATAATTAAAAAATACTGCACTTACCAACCCGCTTGCCAAGGATCAAGTTTGGAGGAGCCGTAACGTATTGATAAACTAGCTGTACCGCGCGACTTCGTCCACGTGTAATTTGGTTTTAATTGTTATGCGCGGAACCCTAAATATTTTTCTAAAATAAAATTAGCCTAAGTTACTTCTTATAACATTAGCTATCTGCCAATGAAAGTCCCGTTAAAATCGGTCCAGCCGTTTCGGAGATTAAACGGAACAAACAGACAGAAAGACAAAAATTAAAAAAATTGTGTTTTTGTTATAAGTACCGTATATACTTTCATATGCATTTAGTAAAAAGCTGTTATTTAGACATTACAAACAGACACTTCATCATCATCATCATCATTATTACAGCCCTTCACAAGTCCACTGCTGAACATAGGCCTCCCCCAAAGAATGCCACAAACACGGTCCTGAGCCACCTGCATCCATCGACTTCCTGTATGTCTTACCAGGTCGACACTCCATCTCGTGGGGGGACGCCCTACACTTCGCCTACCGGTACGAGGCTGCTACTCGAGAACCTTTCTTCCCCATCGGTTGTCGGTTCTTCGAGCTATATGGCCGGCCCACTGTCACTTCAGCTTACTAATCCGTTGGGCTATGTCGGTTACTCTGGTTCTACTGCGGATATCCTCATTCCTAAGTTTATCACGCAGAGAAACTCCGAGCATAGCCCTCTCCATAGCTCGCTGAGCGACCTTGAGCTTCCTCATACGGCCAGTTGTGAAGGACCACGTCTCAGTTCCGTAAGTCATCACTGGCAACACGCACTGGTTGTACAGACAACAGACACTTAAATTTTATTTATTTGTATAGATAGTATATATTCTGTGGTGTTGCTTATACGTATATCTATACATACATATAAATAAAATTGCCTGTCTGCAAAATCGAAATAACTGCATTTTATTGATATAATGTGGAGGTTATTTTCATGTTTATTATGACTTATATAACCAGTTTTTAATTTTTTGTCTGGCTGTCTGAACGTCCGGGCTAATCTTCGGAATTAATGTACCGATTGTAATGAAATTTGACGAACAAATACAGAGTAATGACAGGTGTGATTTTTCGCTACATACATACGAAGAACTTGGTGATTATTTTGAGATATCCAAAAATTGGTAAAATAAATGGTCTTTGGTAATTATCTTAAATCTAAACGACGCCACATTAATAGATCCAGGGGAAGCCGGGGCGAATCGCTAGTGAATAATTAATTATCTAGAGTATCTACATGTTATGTATTAGCCAAACTATACGCTACTACACTAAAATTGTTTAATTTTATTTTCAGTTTTAAAGTTTCCCGGAGAAATCAACGACAATCTTGTTAAGCAAACGACAGCACTCGTTAAAAATTTTAAGTGTCCTAACAAGAAAAATACTTTATAGCTAGTTTTCAGGATTCAATACTATTATAAGTTTATCACAAGCAACGAGGAATTCAAAACTTTCATATTCTTAAGCATAATACAATTTCTTTATACGAAGGGGCAAACTGAAACGATCGGCAATAGAATATTTCGGATTGAGTTACAATAAAACCTTTTTTAGAATTTGAATTTTGAATCTTAGAATCTTAATGACATTCAAACAATTAAAAAAAATGTTAAAAAACAAAACTATGTTGGTTTCAAGTTGACACGTCGTTAACAGAAATGAAGCTCACGCGTGAACATTTCCGTGCCATAATTTATCACAATTTTCGTCGCGGCTTATCTCAAGATAAATGTCTCAGTGAACTTGTTTCAATTTATGATGTTGAAGCACCGAGTCAAACGACTATATACCGCTGGTATACCGAGTTCCGACGCGGTCGTGTGTCGCTCAGCACTGTTTCTTCTGCAGGTCGACCAAGAACAGTGGTCACGCCTGAAAATACAGCTGTGCGTACTATTATGTTAGATAACCGTCATATGACATACTAGCAGGTTCGGGCTGTTATCAGTATCGGAATGACTGCAATTCAGTCGATATTACATAATGAGCTGTGTGTAAGAATACTAGTTTCCCGCTGGGTTCCCCACAATTTGTCCGAAGAGCAAGCGGCGACTCGTGTAGATTGGTACGCGAATACTCTGCAACGCTTCAACGGAGGGAAGTCAAATGCCATTTATAATATCGTCTCAGGTGACGAATCGTGGATTTATTCATACGAACCTCAAAGAAAATATCAGTCAGCAGTTTGGATATTCGAAAACGAGGTCAAACCAACGAAAGTGGTTCGCTCCCGCAGCGTGTCAAAGAAAATGGTTGCTACGTTTGTCTCGAAAAAGGTTTGTCTCAGGTTCCTGTAAAGGAGTTGTAGCATGTTGCTACGAATCCTTTACAGGAACGCAGAACGGTTACCGCTGAGTGGTATATCAAGCTTTGTTTGCCAGAAATGATAGCCGAACTCCGAAAAAATAACCCGAAACGTCACCTCATCTTACATCACGATAATGCGAGCTCCCATACGGCTCGGAAGACAAATGATTTTTTGAAGCAGGAAAACGTTGAGCTGATGAGCTATCCTCCGTTCAGTCCTGACCTGAGCCCAAAAGATTTCTTTACATTCCCTAGAATGAAAGATTTATTACGCGGTCAACGGTTTGAAGACCTCGAAGAAGCTGTGGAAGCGTACAAATCAGCCATTTTGTCAACAACAACTTCAGACTGGAATTACTGTTTTAATGATTGGCTTGCACGAATGGAAAAGTGCATTAAGTTGAACGGAGAATACTTCGAAAAACAATAAAATACAATTTAGCTACACCGTGCATGTGGTTTTTCTTATTCCAGATCATTTCAGTGTGCCCCATGTATCCCACTAATATTATAAATGTGAAAGTATGTGAGGATGTATGGATGTTTGTTATTATTTCTCGCAAAAACTACTAAATGGATTTTAATGCAACTTTACAATAATACAGCTCATATATCAGAATAACACATAAGCATAAAAAATTGTGTATTTAGCCAAAATATAACGATAAATGTTAAGTAAGTCTGAAAAATAATTTGTCATCTGCGAGCTATTTTGGCGTGAACTCGCATCACGCAAAAACCTGTGAACCGATTTGGATGGGACAATTCACTTGCAACACTTGTTATAATAAGTAACTTAAGCTAATTTTACACGAGCGAATTCGTGGGGAACAGCTAGTATAATCTTGTTTTTTAATTTAAAAAACCCTATAGATTGACTACCCCTTAAATTTACTAAATAGTAAGGTTGCTTTTCTCCCTCTCCAATTGTAACCAATCCATTTTAGGGCTCCGTAGTTACACAATAAAGGAGCCCTTAAAGTTTCGCCATGTCCGTTCGTCCGTCCGTCCGCGGTTTTGCTCAGATTCGTACTCTTGACAGCGGCTCTAGCGTTATATTATAAATCTATATTGTTTGATCAATGCGTGTACAAATTGAGATTGGATTTGAAATTGTCCAATCCAGTAGTTGTCAACCTTTTATCTACATGTACTTTAAAATTTATAAATAAAACATTACATTGTCTTTGAAATCTTCTAACAAGCTGGTACTTTGAAATAAATGATACAGCATGGGCATCCATATTTTTGATTTCAGTAAGGATCACTGGCAAAAAGCTTAATAAAATAATATATGGATTATAGACATATAATTTCGTGGATATTTCAACTGATATAAGTTCACTACAAATAAAAAAGGAAAAATACAAAATCAAACACATTTTTATTAAAAGTTATATCCGGCTTTTTGAATTAAGCGACAAAGCTAAAGCGGGCTTACATGCTAATTAAGTGCTAAAGCAAACAATATACTAAAGACTAAATCCCGCTTGCTACAACGCCGGGTACGATATTTTCTCTAAATAAAGTTTCATTTAGCAGAAAAATTTCTATTCAGATAGAATGTTTAATATATTGTTAAATTAAATGTTTTGTCGTGTGTTAAAATGGTACGATTAGTGGTGGGGGTGGTAGTGGTTGGTACTTTACTAAGCAATTGGTCTTCTAGGTGTCTATGAGTCTGCCATCCGAAATGCCAAAAAAACATGGCTTCCGTCAGATTGCAGTATGATTACCTTTATTCCAGACTTAATCTGTCGGTGACTTCCTTCACTGTTTACGGCAAATGCTCTTTAACATTTGATGAACTATATACGTGACATAACCACGCTGCAACTGTACTAAGGTTCTACGAATCGGTGGGCTCGACCGGGGAATCCGGTTCAGAATACCAGCGTGAAATAGCTTAATGCTGCTGCTTTCCCTATGGTGAGTGTAGAGAACTGTTTTTTTTTTAAACGTTACCCCCACACTAGGATTTTCTCATGTATTGTGGAGGCAGTTTACAAACACAAATTGCACAAGGACAAACATCCAGACCCGGAACAATTATTTGTAGGCCATAGAAATACTTGTTCCGTGCGGGATTCGAACCCGAGGCCCCCAACGCAGCAACTCATTGCTAAGCCACTGCGCCACGGAGCCGTCACTGTAGATCCTTTTTACTGGAAGCAAGGCATGCAATCTTAGTCCTCAGGGGTGACAACGTATGTCTTGTTCTTCTTGTGTTTCAACGTCTTTTTCAAATTCAAATTCAAATTCTTTATTTGCAGGAAACACAGTTGACAGGGTCTTAAGTTAAATCTAGTGTACATGTGTTTAGTCTGCTCGCAGACGTGCAAATATTTAGGTACATAATACAAAAAAAAACTATCTGTAAGTGGATCACATAAATCATTGAACTAATTTTTCCATTCTAAATATTCTTTTAGACTATAGAAACAATTTTCCAATAACCATTTTGTTAAATTATTTTTAAAAGAGATTCCTTCTTTTTCTTTTAAATTCTTAGGTAATGTGTTATACAATAATATACTCATGTTATATACATTTCTCTTATACATCTTTCTTTTTAACCGAAGACAGATGTAGATTGTTTATGCACCACAACATCCTTACTATCAAATGGACGGTGTGCTCGTTTAAAGTTACAGCTGGGCACGGGCCGCCCCTGATTTCTGAGGGGGATTTAGGGCAAGAAAATGTCCGCCCCGCTGCCCCAATGCGTGTTGGCGGACTTCATATGTCTGCGATTTTTTTTCTTATTTCTCAGACATACAGGTTTTCTCACGATGTTTTCCTTCTCCGTCGAGCACTTGAAATTGCAATTAACAATTGCATTGGTGCTGGCGGGATCAAACCCTGGTTTCCCGCGTAATCTTATATTTACGGCGACCGCTAACCATCTGAGCTACCACGGCCCGTTTAACAGCTGTGAATTTTCGTATGAGCCGATGATGAATTTATTAGTTACGTAAAACTAGCCAATATCTGCTTTATCATTAGAGTAAGTTAAGAGTGAAGCGCCGGTATTCTAATGGTAGGGCTCATTCACTCATTTATTAATTACATCTTATCAAAATCCACTACTGAACAGAGGTCTTCCCATAGGCGGACCGCGAACTGAATAAGTCGTGGTTTGTAAGCCGCCATTCGACTACAACTGCCGTGAACTACTCCTACTACAAGCATTGGTTAAAGAGAATATAAGGAATGTATATAATAGTAATTATAGCATTTATAGTATATTTATTGAAAAAAAAGTTTAAAACGAAAGATAAAAGGGTCATCTAACGAAAATTCCAGGGATATGTAACGTCCTGCCACTGATGTCGAAGTAATGTAAGTAAAAGAAGTGGAAATGCTCACAGCTAAGCAAATTCTTGAACTCATTGAAGATATAGGGCTTAACAGTGAATTATAGCCACAGCAGCGATCACAGTTGTATCATAGTGGTCGCAATGATACAGATCTTATTAGAGTTGAATAGCTGAAAAAGATGCAAATTTAAATGTCTATGTCTCGAATTATCATTATTCTGCAAGGCGTCTTATCAGTGGTCATCAAAATGAACTTGGTGGAGGATGTGCTTATTAGTCGATAACTAAAGATTATAACGACTAAAATATCTGTCAAATCACTTTAAATTTTTTGGTGTTTATTACCCTTTGTCACCACTTCTTGGCGTGAAATGGGAACCTTCACAAGCAAGCTACGAAGTGAAAAGATTGGTTTATAGAGTCCGCATAATTGCATTCTGTGAGTCATTTGAATTCTCAAAGGTGATAACGCATTTGTAACCTTGTTTGAAATTAGGTACAGGTTAGTATTTACCATCAGGTCAAGTTACTTTAATGTTACTAAAAATATGACAATGTCTCTCTACCACAACTAATGAAGAACATTCATCAAACAAGATTTATGGGATTAAGCGATTTATAACGTAACTTAACAATAATGAGTGTTATCCTGAAAACGCAACGTCTTTAAGCGAACCAAAATTATAATCCTGGATCGCATGTTTCACTATCATAAATCACATATGAGCCAGCGTCGAAATTGTTAAAATGGCCGATTCAGATTACCACTACCATTACAACCTATTACGGGTAATAGTCCACTGGTGTACATAAGCCTCCCCGTAGATTTTTTTTATAGGATAGGGTGAGAAACGAGCACACAGTCCACCTGATGGTAAGTGGTTGCTGTGACCCATAGACATCTACATTTATTCTCGTATGCGAATAAAAATGCAGATGCGTTGTCACCCGTGAGGACTAAGATGGAATGCCTCTTTTCCAATAAAAAGGGTCTCCGGTTCTCTACACTCACCATACGAAACACAGCAGTGTTAAGCTGATATTTTACGCTGGTATTCTATGAGAGCGTGGTCCTTCCCCGGTCGAGCCGACCCATTCGTGCTACAACTATACTACTAATATAGCTGCAGCATGGCTCCACCACGTCATAAAATTGAATTATATGTAGAATATTTGCCACAGTTGCTACGGTTGGCAGGCGGTTTTTTTAAATTGTAATAGGTCTTTACCTATGAAATTGCCGTTCTACAGTACTGGCCATTTCAATTTAAAATAATTTTTGTTTGGCTAAGTATTCTAATTTCAATTTAATTTTATTTTAAAAACATGTTTTTTTTTTCAAAATTAGTCATTTGCTTATTAATAAACTTTAATAAGCTCTAAATGTTTTCATCACATCTGAATCTTTTTCGTTATCAACGTATCCATTTAAAAATTCGAGTATTTATAGAATATGAGTATGAGCGGCAAAAGCAGCATTCAATATAAACGACGTTTACGGAGCGAATACTACAAACGAACGCACTAACTTTTATTGGTTTGTCTGCTTCCGTTCTGGAAATTTCGTCCTGAAAACTGAACCCCGTGATCGTTCAAAAACTTTGGTCGACAATGATGAACGAAAGGCGATTGTGGAAGCTGATGATAGTCAATCTACGGCTGAATTAGCAGCAGCTTTCGACGTTAGCATCAAAACAAAATAGTCCATTTGCATCAAATTGGCGAGGTAAAAAAGGTTGAAAAATGGGTGCCCCGCGAACTCAATGATTTGCACTACTCAACAGGCACACAAATGAAAGAATTTTGAACCGGATTTTGTTTGACAATCGCAAGGGCTCAGCAAGTTGGTTGGATCCTGGTTCAGCACCTAAACAATGCTGTACACGAAAAGTCACCTCTAGAAAAGTGATAGTCACTGTTTGGTGTTCTAGTGCCCGAGTGATTCATCACAGCTTTTTACCAAACGAGATGAGCATTACTGCATATGTGTACTGTGAAGAACTGAACACAATGATGGAGAAGCTCGCACATCTGCAACCAGCTTTGGTCAATCGCCATCCCCGCTGCTCCAGCATGATAACGCGCAACCTCATACAGCACAACAGACGGTCGCCAAGTTACAACAGCTGTGGTTGGAAGCTCTCCGTAATTTGCCATACTCACCAGATCTTCCGCCTACAGACTTCTACTTTTTCCAAAATTTGGAAAACTTTTTTCCGGGAAAAAACTCAATATCCGAGAGGCAGTACAAAATGCCTTTGAAGAATTTGTTGCCTTCCGTCTAGCTGATTTCTTCAATAAGGGTATCAAAAATCTGCCACTGTGGTGACAAAGATGAATCTATTGCATGGGTGATTACTGCAATTAATTAAAAATACACGAAACAAAATTACATAAACTTATTTAATAGAAAACTGTAATTTCATAGGTAGACCTAATATTTTTTTTAGTTGTTGTCGTAGTAGAAAGACGCTGTTGTCCAACTCCTGAATGGTTTCTATCCTACAGCACTCACGGAACGATATGGGGTAATGAATATTCTTACACCTCCACTACACCTCCACAACACGAAAGTGAATCTATGTCACTTAACACTCCGATTCGTTTATTTGATAGAATACTAGTCAAACAATTACAACATACTGGTTATAGGGCTGGTACCTTATTTAACATTATACCCTTCGGCGCCATATTTCATCTTTTGGTAAACACTTTTCGTTGTTGACGCATTCGAAACAAACGGTACATTTCATCTTTGGTCGTGTTTGAAAGGAGTGGAATAAGTTACCAGAATCTGTCTTTCCATCCGGTTATAAGATTTTTTTATAGAATAAGAGTGACAAATGAGCACACAGTCCACCTGATGGTAAGTGGATGCTGTGGCCCATAGACATCTACATTTTTCCTCAGTTAAGAATGAAAATGCAGACGTGTTGTCAAAAGTATAAGTATCTTTAAGGCTTGCCTTGTGTGTGAATAGGTTTTAGTTGAATCAGTGCGTTTTACTATCTTTGGCTGCATCACCATCAGGTGGAATAATAATCAAACGTTGGTTTAGAATAGTAAAGAGAATAGTTTTTAGTTCAGATCAGTCATCGATTCACATATTTTTAAGTAGAATCGCTGTGTGGTGGTACCGTGAGAAATTCCATCGACGCATTTTGTCCCATGAGCGTCGTGAACTTATAGCGCGGAATTTTCCATTTATAAACGTAATAACTTCACAGAAATAGCTCGATCTTCCAATCCAAATGTGACAGGACAATTATTATCGTTCGAAAACATTGTGTCCGGCTTCCAATTATTTATTCGATTTATCTTTCGCCCTTTTGGACGTTCTCTCACCCATAGCGTAAACCTATTATTCATTCCATCAAAAACAATTCGTAACATGAGACTGTGAAAATATTAAGTGTCATGCTGAAAATGGACAGTGAGAATGAATATTTCTGGATAGCGTGTGTAACTACTATATATCAACGTCGATCTACTGACAACTTATTACGTTAAATAAAATCAGTTTTCCACGTGACTATTCTTATATGCACATATCTAATTATAGTAACATTACTAGGCCGTAAGACTTCCTTTCTGCCTAGGTGTTCATCTGGGCAGATATCACCCTCTAGCCTATGTCCCAGCTTGATGGGAAAGTAATTACAGGCAATACGGCGTTTGATCTTAGTCCTCGGAGGTACAAACGCATCTGCTGCAGGTTGTCAATTATATGCGAAAACTAACATTCCGATATATACTATTCGACAATCTGGGTGATGGTAGATACAAGTATTGATAGAATCCTTTATGCCTGTGTCTATCGATCGCACAGCGGTGACCAGGAGACAACACGATTATTTGATCACCTTAGTGAGGCTGCTGACGAGTCCCTAAATGAGTAGTCTTTCTGGGGGACTTGTCACTAAGACTGGCTGTACCCATACCAGAATACCGACCAAGAGAAGCGTGAAATTTCTAAGTCTTTCTCAGATGGTAAAGGTACTGACTAGGGTACCCGATGTAGACGGTCACGGCAAATCGCTTGAACCTTTTGCTGACTACCGAACCAGACATATATGAAGTACAGGTTACATCTCCCTTGCGTACATCTGACCTCTATCTGGTGAAATCTGTATCGTCATATTCTCCACCTGATTACGAGTCCCAAGGTGTTCGTTGAATATGGCGGTATAAGTCAGCTGATTGGTTTGCGATGCGACACTTTTTTGTATCTTATCTTTGGCGGGAGGGCTATTTCTCTTCTGCGGATCCGAAAGAGAAACTATGGTAGAGCGTGTGAATCTCACACTACAGGCAGTCTCCGAATGGGGCGATGCCAATCTTGTGAAATTCAACGTCTCCAAAACACAAGCGTGTCTCTTCACTGCAAAAAGGAGCCAGCTCAACTTGGCTCCTTCTTTCCGAAATGTATCACTGGAATATACCAACCGCCTTCAGTTGTTAGGGTTTGAGATATCTTCAAATCTGAACTTCGGGTGGTTCATTGAGTCCAAGACCAAAGCAGCTGCAAGGAAGCTGGGAGTCCTTGCAAAGGTGCGACGATACTTCACGCCAGGACAGCTTCTTACTTTATATAAAGCGCAAGTCCGGCCGTGCATTGAGTATTGCTGCCAAATATGGGCTGGTGCTGCAAAATGCCACCTAGAGGCTTTGGACTCAATCTTATATATATATATATATATATATATAATATTCATTATCATTAATTACGAGTTTTTAGTACCATCCAATAATGATATAAGAGAACTTCACCGAATCACCTTCTGTTAACTGCTCATTAATAAGGGCTAATAATCTTCCGCTCACCAGATGTCGCTAGTTGACACTGAGGTGAAGTTTTTGTTTTTTTGCACATTTTATATGTTTTTATAAATGTTTCTACTTTTATGAATATTTGTAGTTTGGTTTATTTATTAGTAATAAAATTAATGTAAGATATAACTAATGGTACAGAAAGAAACATTAATCTTTACATTTTTCGGACAAATTAACTTCCCTGCTATGAAAGATTTCAAATATTTATTTGATACAAAGACATTTAAGTAGTATTAGTACTCGTATACCTATATATTTAAATCTCTTTGATTTTACATATTTCATAGCTCATTTTTAAGTGGCGCCGTGCCGTCCTGGTTTCAGAAAGAGTCATGGATGCATTCATTGAAAATGTACCAACGATTTTATTGAGGGACAGATATAAAAAAGAGTTATATTAAAAAATATTACTTGGTTTATAAAAAAAAATCCAGTCTTCATAACATAACCTAAACATACCATCCATTCGTTTTTAAGTACCATGTATTCGGTCAAAATGTTTTGTTTCGTCATTTATTATACGTTCAGGAAATAATTGGAATGATTTGAACGCATGCTGTCTTTTAACCTGACTGAAATATGAATGACACAAGAGATTTTCAATCACTTTAATAATCGCTTTCTATCAGGTGTCTGTCAAGCACTAGCTTATCTTACTAGTAAAATTATATGTGTGAAAAACTATGTTTGTTGGGATAGAGAGAAAAAGTTAAGTTACAACCTATATACGAGTATGTCTCACTGCTGGGCTACGCCTTCTCTCATTTCTAAGAGGGTTTTACGGCAAGGAAATGTCCGCCGCGCAGCCCTATCGTGTGATGGCGGACTTCACATATCTTCGAAAATTATTTTTTTGAAGTGAAATCTTTTTTAACATCGTTGTGATTTCAAACTGGATGAAACGAAAAACTACAACACTAAAAAGAGACAAACGGATATACGTATAGGATTTAGCCCGCGTGAGAATGAGATAAAATACAGTGTACTAAGCGACATTATCCTAATGGCAGGGTGCGGACCGCGAACTGAAAAGATTGTGGATTCGAAACCGCCCTTCGATAATTTTAAGCTTACCTCTAGAGGTTAAAGGGAATTTCAGTTATGTTATAATAACATTGCTAGTATTTAAAAATAATGTGGCCTATTATTTCGTTCTCGTCTTTGTGTCGGTGCTTTAAAGATGGTAAATATATATTTTGGCTGTTTAAATAAACAGTTAATAAAATACCAAATTTATTAAATAAATAAAGTTAACCATATTGAATCCACAATTTCATAGCTTGCTGATTTATATTAAATTATTAATATTCATGCCATCTAGTGCCTATCTTATATATCACTTTGAAAGTCAATCAATTTTTGTTCGATAAAATGACTTTACCTATGGAAATTTTACTCGAAAGAAAATATTATTTTGATTTATTACACAGTAATTAAGTCTAAAATTAAGGATTGTAACATTTAATTGCTATAAAATTAAACTGTTATCTTATATTCATGCCGCATTAGTGGTTGAAAATGATCATATTAAATAAATAATCTGCCGTGAAATATATTTATTTTATATTTCATTTCATTTGCAGGTTTCACTTGTGCCTCGTGTGAACTGCACACATGTTTTTTATTTCTTCCACATGCAGGTTTCCTCACGGTGTTTTCCTTTACCACTGAGCACGTGGTATATCAGCATTTAAAATTGTAATTATTCATTTTATTGGCGCCGGCGAGGATCAAGCCTGAGTTATTCGCGTACCATACGACGACGCACAGTAGGCGGAAACGATCAAAACTACGCGTGAGGTAGTAAATCTAATCCAAATGAAATCATTTTTGTTCTTAAATATCCGTATTTATGTCCGTGTTATGTCTGCTTTGTTGTACTACTGCGGAAATTCACTTTTTAGGGGTAGAAACCACCCCTATTAACCCCTAAGCAGGCTAAACCACTAGATTCTGGGTAAAACGAGTTCGATCGACTACATATTTACAAAGTCTGATCAATAGTTTTTGAGTTTTTTTTTATAGAAGAGGGGGCAAACGAGCATGTGGCTCACCTGATGGTAAGTGACTACCGCCACCCATGAACAACCGCCACACCAGGGGAATTGCAGATGCGTTGCCGGCCTTTTAGAAAGGTGAAATCTCTTTTCTTGAAGGTCCCTAAGTCGTATCGATCAGGAAAAATCGCCGGTAGTAAACAATTCCACAGAGAAGTTGTACGAGGAAGAAAACTCCTAGTAAAACGCACAGTCGTGGACCGCCAAGCATCCAGATGTTGAGGATGGAATCGTGAATTTTGACGCGATGTGCGTTCCTGAAATTTGGCGGCTGGAATTAATCCGAACAATTCCTCAGAGCACTCCCTGTGGTGAATTCGATAGAAAATGCAAAGGGATGCAACATCCCTACGCAATGCAGTACAGTGTACGTTACTCATGTAGAGAGCCACAAAACGAGTACAATTCAATCGCCTTAAACAATTAATGTCTCTATATTTCTATATCAAATAAATTCATTACCAACATCGTTATCAATAAATTTTGAGTTAAAAAATTAAACATTTTTAAATTATTTCCAATAAATAAAACCTTTAACGATATTATGTAATAGGGTTTATTTATCAACCATAATAGTTATTCATAGAATAAAAAGCTACATAAACAAATTAAAAATTATAGTTGTATAAATTAAATAGTTCAATGTACACTTTGTATTCAGTTAGTCACAGATTATATCTCACCATTGAAAATCTAGCACTAAGATTCATCACCCAACGAGTAATCTTACAATAATGAGGGCATCCACGACTTTTTCTGCCACCAGGGCGGCGCCACTTTCGAGTGAGATAAAATATTTGACAGATTTCATAGCGGGGACGATAATTTCTTAGGAAAATGTAATCTTTAAGGTTTCTTTCTGTGTTATTAGTTATATTTTATATTAATTACATTAGAAATGAATAAACCAAACTATAAATATAGCTAAAAGACGACTTTTAAAAAAAAAGAGTTATAATGTGCAAAAAATTAAAAATCAAACCACTGACGCATTGTGTTATATATTAATATAATACTCTAGACAATGATAATCTATTATTTAAAACTAATTTCGCAATTAAATGACACTGTGTAACAAAAAACTTTACCTCAGTCGCTAGTAGCGACATCTGGTGAGTGGAAGATTATTAGCCCTCATTACATACATACGCGATTAATGTATGTTTACATATTCATGTAATCAATAAAAATTTATTATGGTAATAATTCTGATATTTGAATAAAAAAAAGTTGACAGCAATGTCAATGTGACATAGGATCTAGGGATCTAGTGTATTTCTTTCGATTCAATCTGTTCATTTAAAAACAACATTGTTTCATATCAATATTTTATGAAATAATTTATATATTTTTACATAAATTTGGCATTATCACTAATTAATGGTCCCATATGAATAATAAGTCAGTATTGAATCAAATGCCGTTTGGTAAGTATAAAGTGCTTATTTTAAAAATGGTTTTCTTACCTTTCCATGGATTAACAAAAACAAACACGATATTCTATAAGTAATAATATGTGAATTTTATCACTTACATATTGTTTTGTTTCTAAAAAAAATACAAAAACATCAATATAAGTACACTTATCTATGCCCTAGTTATATAAATATATATATATATATATATATATATATATATATATATATATATATATACATATATATATATATATAAACCTTATCCAAAAACATCAAGTGATTTTTTCAATAAATAAGGCTTTTTCATGTTGTAAACTGAAAATCCCTTTTTTAGTTAAAACTGAAAATTCAAATAGATAATATACATCATTTTGCAGACCCAGCACCCGCAAAAATTGCAGATATTAATTTGGATAATTATTTTCTTGACCATCAATTTTATAATACCGACGTTTATGTGCATAAGAAATTCTTACCTAAAAGTAAAATAAATGAAAAATCGCGTCACGAAGTTAAACCACTTGCTGGTAATGTTGAACAAGGTAAACACGATAAAAGTCAGCAGTGTGAAACAGAAAAAGGTATGAAAAAGTTTTACAATGAGAAGAAAAAAACCCGTGCAAGTCTTCATGATGACTCCGTGATAGAGCAAACAGTAAAATTTGCGAAAAACATAATTCCACGCATAATACCTCCAAGTAGAGAATATTCTCCGACACCTGTATTTTATACCATAAAAACATCTAAGAAACTTGGAAAAAAACTTTCTAAGCTTTCCAGTATAAATAATGAACACTGTGAAAAAGTTAATGAAAATACGCCTAAAGCCGTAGCGACAATGGCAGACGAAGAGAAAGTAAAGGTTCATAGTGCAATGGAAGTAGGTAGTCATTCATCTCCAGATAATACTTTAGATGAATTTCATATAAATCAAAGTTCGAATTTTTCGCTCTCAGAATCTTCCGCTAACGATCCAAATAAAATGTTCCAGAATACAAGAAAGCGTAAACATGATATAAGACAAAAAGATAATCCATCTGAATCACTTGAAGCTATAGCTACAGAAGTAAATACTTCCAATCAAGTTGAAATCAAAATAAGTTTAATGAATGATTCAGAAAAAAGTAATTTCATTGAAAGTTTAAAGACGCCTGTTATTAACTCTTTTAATGAGTATTTAAATGAATTAAACAGTCCTTTATCAGAAGAACTTCAAGGAATGAAAAAAATATTGGCTTCAAATACGCAGAAGTTAGATTATATGGTACAAATTCTAGATAACATTGAAAATAAAATTATAAGGTATTCTGATAAAACTACGAAAATAATTATGTCTCCAAAAACCATATCCTCTAAAGCATCTAGATTAGAGGAGTTAGCAGGCGACTTGGCAGAAATAAAAGAAGGAACTATCACTGATGATGAGGAAAATTATGAAACGGATGCCACAAAGCCAATGACTACTAAAAGTGCTTTCGTAACAATGATTCCAAATCACCAAAATAATGGAAGAGAGAATAAAAGTGAAAACGTAGGTTATGGTGACAGTGTTCCCATACATTTGAATGCTGCATGTAGTCAATTAGGGGTCAAACCAGATCGCCCGAATAGAATTCCTGCTAGATTTTGTTGGACAGATACGACAAAAAAAAATTAAATATCTAATTTAATTTTTTAGCGCTTAAACAACTATAATGAATTTTGGTAGGAAATTTACGAGGATTTTGCTGTTAATTTTGGTTCTAAATATTCTTTCTTATAGTAGTAGTTTAGACTCTTTATATCTAATATATAAAAATTAATATTTGTTTGTTCGTATTTTATGCGCTGCCATACTGTTCATCACACAAACTTTGTAAACGTATTGCTTGCACTTGCGCGAAGGTTATAGTCATAGTATTATTAACTTACAGTAATTAGCGCGCGTATCGTACCGACAGATTTAAAAAAAAAGATATATTATAGATTATTTTAACAGTGGTAGAGCCACGCGGCAGCTTTTGCTGTAGCACGGATGGGCCGGCTCGAACCGGGGTGGTACCACGATCTCACAGAAAACCAGCGTGAAGTAAAGGTTTACCTCTGCGTTTCGCTTGGTGAGTGTAGGTGGCCGGAGGCCCTTTTTACTGGAAATGAGGCATTTCATCTTAGTCCTCACGGGTGACAACGCATCTACATTTTGATTTGTAATGGAGGATAGATGTAGATGTCTATGGGCCGCAGCAACCACTTACCATCAGGTGTACTGTGTGCTCGTTTGTCACCCTTATTCTATAAAAAAAAAATAAAAAAAAATTATTTAACTTCAATGAACCTAATTTATTCCTTCCTAATGAAACAGCATATCAAGTTTAAAATGATATTTCCACAATTAATTTTTCTGTGGCAGCAACGCGCCGGATACCAGCTAGTTACTAATAAAATAACGTTTCTAAGTACTACAGTGACCTTTTTGACGATGAAGAAGTACAAACCTCTATATATAAATATCCATTGCTGTCTGTTAGTCTCGCTAAAACTCAATTAGGCTCGCCACATACATACGAAATTCCGTTTCGGGATTCCGTTTCGGAATTCCGAACGGGTCGGCCACACACATACGAAATCCCGTTTTGTCCGTAAAATTTCGAACGGAAAACTGCCGTACGTGTGTTGCGGGTCATAGATTTTATATATCAAAACGGAATCCCGAAACGGAATTCCGTATGTATGTGGCCGGCCTAACGGCGCGACCAATTTGATGATTTTTTTATGTGTTTTAAATGGGTCCCTGGTGTAGATTCACATTTGGACCCGGTAGGTGTCTGTTGTCGAGATTCAAAAATCCCCTGTGAAAATTCTAGCAATCCGCCCCAACTTATAATAAATACCTAAATTTTTTATCTTACAACACTTAAAAAACTAATACTATTACTTAGTAGAGAAACTGAAAGTTTTATATGCAATTTTTTGTGCGTGTCATTTGTCAGAAGCTGCGATCTTTTAGTTCTTAACTTCTTCCTTACTTTATAAAGCCGGGATTAAATTGATTAATGCATATTCTTTTGCCAGTCCTACGTTGATACCACGCCCATTGTTATATAATCGTATTAATAGAATAAATTTCCTGTGTGATGTTCAATAAACATTTTTCTAAGTTTTAAAGTCAACATACGTTCCAATACTGGGGCACAAACTTTTACTGCATTCTGAAACGGTTTTAAAGCAATAAAGTCGCATTGTACCAATGTCCACATTTAGCGTTGGTGGCTTTGATGGTGATATGACTTCAAATTTTTTTTAATTTTTATTACTATACAGGTTTCCTCGCTAAGTTTTCTTAAGTCGCCAAGCACGTACACGGTTTACCTGGTAGAGCCACACTGCAGCTATATTATGGTTGTAGCACGAATGGGTTGGCTCGGTCGGGGAGGACCACGCTCTCACAGAATGCCAACGTAAAATAGCACTTTAATGCTGCTGTGTTTCGTATGGTGAGTGTAGAGAACCGGAGACCCTTTATACTGGAAACAAGACTATCCATTTTAGTCCTCAGGGGTGACAAGGTATATACATTTAAAAAAAAAATTTATATGGCCCATAAATATCTTCATGTTTATCACAGCATCCACTTACCATCAAGTGGACTGTGTGCTCATTTGTCATCCTTATTCTATAAAAAAAACTTGCGTTTGTCAACGTAGTAAAATACATAATAGTAAATAAACGAACTCAATTTGCTCTACAATGAAATTTTAAGGCGAGTGCTCTCCTAAGCTACCATAACTTCATTTCGATTAAATAATATTAAAATTTAACCTTTTTTTTTAAATACTCATTGTACGTCAGTTCACTTCAGTTCAGTTGATAATTAATAGAATCAGGCGTTACTTTGCGGAAATCCATTACATTAAAGTTTTAAAAAAGTTACCTCGCGTACATCCTCTCGATAAAATAAAATGATATTCCAATCTAGTTTGAAGAGCACCTCCCGCCCTCCCTCAATTGTGTGCACTATCCCCGTTACCAATAATTCCAGCACCACTACTCCCAACACCACTTCACTAGGAAAGACACACCACTGACGACAGTATGTGTTTCGCCTCTATACGAGGCATCTTTAGGTGATGTAGACTCTGCGGTGGCTAACCCCTAAGTCAAGCTCAGTCGTAACGGTCACCGCCGCAAAGAGGTGATCTTCAAACTAGGTAAGACACATCATTTTATTTTATCGAGCGGATGAACGCGAGGTAACTTTTAAAAAACTTTAATATCAGTTCAGTTGCTTGGATTTGGTTTCTCGTATTCAGTTGTTACATGTTAATTGTACAAAAATTATTATTGAATTTTTTTTTATATGGTAAAGGACAAACGAGCACACAGTCCACCTGATGGTAAGTGGTTGCTGAGGCCCATACACATCTACATCTATCCTCTATTACTAATGAAAATGTAGATGCGTTGTCACCCGTGAGTTAGTCCTCACGGGTGACAATGCAAGTAAGTTTGGTTTGAACGCTTTTATTTGTATTGCATAACTGATTATTATGTAACACGTGACTTTAAATTAATCTAAAAACAAACTTTTATGAAATTAATGCTTGACTGGGGAATCGAACCCCGAACTTTCGTTCGACATTATATTGAATCTATTTACTTTTAACATAGATTATCTCTTTATTCGAAGCGTAGTAGTCGTAGGTCTTTTCTATAAAAATGTAACGAAATTTATACAACTATTACTCGTTAACTTCTTGATTCTACTTAGCTGTGATAGTTTTCCTTTTAACTGCAATATATATATATATATATATATATATATATATATATATATATATATATATTTTTTTATAGGATATATATACCCATTTTTTTATAGGATAAGGGTGACAAACGAGCACACAGTCCACCTGATGGTAAGTGGTTGCTGCGGCCCATAGACATCTACATCTATCCTCGTTTGCGAATCAAACTGCAGATGCGTTGTCATCCGTGAGGAATGATGGAATGCGTCATTTCCAGTAAAAAGGGCCTCCGGCCACCTGCACTCACCAAGCGAAACGCAGAGGTAAACCTCTATTTCACGCTGGTATTCTGTGAGGTCGTGGGACCACCCCGGTTCGAGCCGGCCCATCCGTGCGACAGCAAAAGCTGCCGCCTGGCTCTACCAGTGTTAATTATGTAAATGCGTTTAACAGTCTTTTGATTTTTATTTTTTTTCTGAATAAATACATTCATACTGAATAAAATAAATGAATTTGCTGTGTTGCCGTATATCAAAAATACATAAATTTCTATATTTAGTAAATAAAACTGAGTATATAGAAAAGGAACGAGAATCGATTAACATCTCTAATAGCTCTGTATCAATCGTAACATAACATTGTGGGTATTCGGTCAATTGTGATTTACGGTTGTAATACACGCGATCTAGAATTGGCTTTTCATTGTATTAATTGACAGTCCATTTTGAGTATGCTTCGTCGTTTGTAATACATACAGCAATGGAGAGGAATAATTTGCCAGCAACTATCTGTACTTCCATCCGACTGCAATATGCGTATCTGTAGGCTAGAGGCTTTTGTTAAGTTAAATACTTCTGGTTTACCATATTTCGCTAAATCACAACTAATTTTCTATTACACACTATTTACTCGTACATCATGTGAGGTAGTATTCAAACATTATCTTTAAATAGGTAAAAAACAGTATAAAAATAAATTAATGGGTAAATAAATAATGCAAGTTTATAAAATCACTAATCAGTCAATCGCAATTTATTTTTAAACATGCTGTACTCGTATATCTGTTACTAAACCTAGTGATTACATTGAGATCTTTGATAAGTACAAAATTATATTTAATTAAAAAAACATTCTGGCCTATTTCAACGTTATAACGATAAGGTGTTTTATAATAAACTGGCCATAATGAAGCACGTGCACAGTTATTGTGTACATTTCTTTCCTAATATAATACATTCACTATGTACATATTTATAAAAGCCTTATAACATTTGGTTATTTCATCTAAGATTAATATATTATTTTATTTAGATAATAACTATTTCCACAGTGTACTACTTAATGCTTTATTTCATACTTATACTCATCGAGGAAGGTACATATTGTGAGGAAAAGTATTATGTACAAGAAAAAGAGTGAAATAAAAATCGTGTCATGTGCATTACAGCTTTACAAGACAAAAGCAAACGCTTTAAGCCAGAGATAGAGTAAAACTCCTGTAAAATTTTGAGACAAACAATAATAAATAGGACATGCATAAGAATAAAAAAAATTGTGTGGTATTAAGCAGTAATTATAAATGTCACCACAATATTTACTACTTTAAATTAGAATCTTATTGCAGTGTAAAAGGTTATGTCTTCTGTTATATTTGAAGCTTCAGAATTGTTACAAACAAGCGGCGCATATTTAAAATAAGAGAAATCGTATATAGATAAGTTGGAAAAAATACTAAATAGAAGGCGAAAACTCACCAAAGTCTGAGCAGCTGCCTGGTGCTGTAAAAACAGGCCTTAGTCAGTAATGACAGTTAAAATAAAGAAGATTTGAAGATTTCGGAGAAAGAAAAAGTAATATAGCAAGAAAGACGTGTGTAATCAGTTGTGTTTTAAACTTTATTTTATTGGATATGTTTTATTGTATATGTTGGTCTACAAAACTCTCCGATTTAGCAAGTTTAAGAGGCAATGCGTTGGTCACAACTCACATAAAACTTTTAAATGTAACAAATGAAAAGCGATCCGTTAAACTGTGACTACGTCCAGGCTTACTTAATATGGACAGCCCTCTTAGTAAATGTCAAAAGGAATTGAATTTGTAAAGCCCGTGCGTAATAGAAAGAGACATACAAGAGGACCTTTTCAATTTAGTAGACCTATTCTTTGTATTTGGAATCCAGCTAAGTGGGTACAACCCTCCCTATTTCTGAGACTATTTCTACCAGTTAAAATTATAGATCATGAGAGTTCTGAGGCATTCCAGCTTAGTTATTATAGATGACATCTATAACCTGCATCATTAAAAGTTTTTGTAGATATCCATGGTTTGCAGAGTCTATCAAGTAGGCTAGGAGCTAGTTTGTCTTTGTAACGTATTAAAACATCTATGCATGAGGATTAAGAAGTTTGTTTAAATAAGACCATAAAGATCATTTAGGCTTTCATGTAATAGCAGAATACATGTAATGTTACCAAATGGGAACCATAATGATTTGTTCTACTTGTAGTGATTATATACTCTTTGATATGTACACACATACATCATCGTCATCGTGTAGGAAGTCGACGGATACCGGTGGCTCAGAACCGTATTTTGTGACATTCCTTGAGTGAGTCCTATGTTCAGCAGTTAACATATTATGATAATATCGATGATGATTGCTATAGTATGTGCCAAATCGATTGAGAAAAACGGACAATGACCTTTCGGTCATTTAACCAGGGGTTACAAACCTTCAATATATAGGCACATTTTATATGTAGTACTTTCTTTATTTATAATGATTTTTTTATAATGATTGATATAATATATATTTATTAACTATTATTAAAAAGTTATGTGAAAGATCGCTGTAGAAGAAAAATCATCTATTGTTATAAAGTACTTTATTCATTTAACAACAAAAAACATTAATTTATAACACATATAAAGATTCGAGTGATAACGACACCGAATAAGTACGTACTTATGCAAAAGATAAAACTTTATTTTTAATATTATATAAGAACTTTATTTTTATTCGGTGCAATCATCACTCGTATCTTCACTTGATGAACTATCTGTAACATTAATTATAAAGCGATCTGCAGTTTGGTCAATTCTATCATCCATGCCACGCATTTTTTGTTCAACCTTAAGGACATGCTGAACACAGTTTTTCCATTTATCTGGCGTGATTTGAGTTAAACCATCTTTAAGTAAATTTTTAACATCTTTTAACTTGAAAGTTGTATTTTTTCGTGCAACGTACCCTTTCACATCTGCCCACACAAGTTCAATGGGGTTAAGCTCACAGTGATAAGGAGGTAACCTTACCACTGTGATGCTTTTTTCTTTTGCCATCTCGTCGGTGACGTAACTTCGATAGTTATCTTTAACTGCCTTTATTTTTTCCATTAAGTGGGTCTTTGTGTCCGAGGGCACGTATGCGATCTGTTTAGATTCTAGCCATTCCTGCATATTTTGTTTCCGCCAAGACATTGTTGGGGTTTTTTCTAAACGTCTGGAGTGGTAACTAGCGTTATCCATAACTATGACATCGCCGCTTTGCAGTTTTTCTATTACTTTTCTAAACCAGTCCTCGAAATGGAGAGCGTCCATACTCTCATGGTAGTCACCAGTAGATGATGATTCAAATACCCAATCACATCCCTCCAAAAAGCCATTTTCATTGCCAACGTGTACAACTATTAATCGCTTTCCTTTACCCGAAGGGGCTTTCGCGCCAGTAGAGTAGCCTTCTAACCGTGATTGACGAGAAGATTCAATTGTGGTGTCTTCCCATACCTTTCCCATAGTATGACCTGCGTTAATCCATGTTTCGTCAAGGTAAAAAATGTTACGTCCCTCGTTTCTTAATATTTGTATTTCTCTCAAATATCTGGTACGCCACAGAACTATCTCTGGGCGATCTATTAGACCACTTTTTCTGTTTCTCTTTATATATTTGAATTTTAAATGGCGCAACACACGTCGCAGGGAAGTTTTGCTCAAGTTTGGCAACTGGTCATCTTGATTTATACTGAGCAAAATTTTGTCTAAAGTCGGTAATTCTCCTGCAAGAAAGAACTGATGCACTTTCGCTCTTATAGCCGATTTATCAAAATCGTCCAACTTGTCAATTACAGACTTTTTTCTTTTATTAATTATTCCCTTTTCTGGTATTTTATGGGAATCTCTATACACGCTTAATACGCGATATATAGTGCTCTTGCTGACTCCTGAGATCTCCGAAACCTTTTCTACCATATTAACGTTTGAAGGATACACGTCTTCGGGCCAGGTGTTTTTGACATATTTGTATACATTAATGATAATCTCTTGTTCCCCGACCGACAAAGTGGTAGGTTTTCTCTTTTTTACTGGTGACGTTAAAGGTGCTCCAGAAGATGGGCCTGTAAATAAATGACAAAAATATACTACCATAGTACTACATCACATAAATACATATTGTTTTAGAAAATAAATACCACATGGTCACATAAAAAGAGCGCTTTAAGAAATTGAAAGGCTACGTCGTCGCATTTGTACCTATTTGTACGTACCTGCTACGTTTATTATGGGTCGGCGACGTCTCTTTCCACTTGATGTTGAAGGACCGGGTCCTTCACCAAATTCTCCTGAACTCATGTCGATTTAGTAACGACCGTCACAGTAAAACTAATATAACAGATTCAAAAAACAAAAACTTAACGATATAACAAATTTAACAGTAAAAACTCAACTAAAACAATGCAATGAATGCTATGAATTACCCGAGACGTACACACGCAAGCGCTATCCGAACACGAATGAAAACAAAATGGCGGACCGGCCCAAAAAAGGTGACGCATCTCTGGCTGCCATTGTCACGTTTCTTTTAGAACGAACTGACGTAACGCGCGTTTTGTTTATTTTAAAGGGATGAATTTGCAAAAGCTCAATATGGTGATTATATTGCTTCAAATATTTTTTTAATATGAAACTGTTATTAAATGAATTGCTGCGTTACTTACCATAAATTGAAATATAAAATATAACACATTTTTCGCGATGTACCGTAAGATTTTACTATGTTTATAGGAACCACAGACAATATTATTTAAGAAACAAAAAAACAAAACATATGTGCTGACCTAGAAGTGGGAATAATATCAATATTTAAATATTGTTATCACATCTAAATTGAGATTTTGTAAGTTACGCCTTTTGACACTCGGCTCATATCTGAGGTCATTGTCCGTTTTTCTCAATCGATATGGCACATACTATAGGACAGCGTTACATTGCAAGAACACAGTCAGATGTTTCTAATAGATTTATTAGCACGGCGTGTGCAATAAAGACAGAAAACCAATTTCCCGGAGCTATTATCGTAAATTCTTGTAATAATCATTAGGGAAGAAATTATATCAAGATGAAATTCTAGACGCGTTGCGCAATGTTCGAAGTCATATACCCGTTATTAAGTTAAGATCTTGGCCGCCGTCCAAACGGCAGACCCAGCAGTTTCAACTACAATAACTAAATGTACAATGTACCTATACCTCTTTGGAGATTGTTCGATCACTTGAGAGATATTGAACGCTGCTCTGATTTATGAAAGTAGTTATTGAATTCATCGTTCATTCATTGCAGCCCATCAGAAGAGTTTTACGTGGTAGAGCCATGCTGCAGCTATATTAGTAGTATAGTTGTAGCACGAATGGGTCGGCTCGACAGGGGAAGGACCACGCTCTCACAGAATACCATCGTTAAATAGCAGCTGTGTTTCGTATGGTGAGTGTAGAGAACCGGAGACCCTTTTTACTGGAAAAGAGGCATTCTATCTCAGTGCTCACGGGTGACAACGCATCTGCATTTTGATTCGCAAACGAGGATAGATGTAGATGGCTATGTGCCACAGCAACCACTTACCATCAGGTGGACTGGGTGTTCGTTTGTCACCTTATCCGATAAAAAAAAGCTACTCCAATGCAAGTTATTGAACAATAGGAGATAGTTAAATAGTCTTTGGTATAGGATTTTTAACGAATAGGCAGAATGGATAATTGATTGTTTCTGGGCTAGGGTTAGATTACTCGTGGTACTTTTTTTTGTTTATACTGTAACAGGTAGTGGGACTCGTTTTTAGATACTATTATCCTCTTACCTAATTCAATCGTTAAAAAGCAGTGCTTGCACTTGTGTTGATGTCTAAAAGGTATGGAGAACGATTAGAATTACAGGCTGTGTGCCATTCTATTTTAGACCTTAGAAGTAACGCATTTGTAGCCTTTATTTGTTTGATGTTGGGTTTTAGGTGCCCATGGACTGCAATATCTACAAATACAAATCAGATGGTCTGTTAGTTCGTTTGTTTAAAAAAAACTTTGTTAACTAAGCCAACGATCTTATAGCAAAAGGTATTCGCAGTTTTTTTTTTGTATAAACTCTGGTCGTTTTAGATTTTAAACAAGTCTGTCGCAGGACAGCAGCTGGTTTCCGCTAATTCGTCTTTACAATCATTAACATTATTACAACTGTTCACAAATCCACTGCTGAACATAGGCTCCCCAAAGGAATGCCACAAAGCACAATCCTAAGCCATTTACTGTATCTATTTCTGCATATCTTTTTATTTATAGGATAGGGTGACAAAAGAGCATACAGTCCGCCTGATGGTAAGTGGTTGCTGTGACCCATAGACATCTACATTTATCCTCAATAAAGAATCAAAATGCAGATGCGTCGTCATGCGTGAGGACTAAGATGGAATGCCTTTTTTCCAGTAAAATGGGTCTCCGGTTCCCTACACTCACCACACGAAACAGCAGTGTTAAGTTGCTATTTTACGCTGGTATTCTGTGGGAGCGTGGTCCTTCCCCGCTCGAGCCGACCCATTCGTGCTACAACTATATTACTAATATAGCTGCAGCAGGGCTCTACCACGTATAAATCTTAGCTTGTCATAATATCATCTTGTGGGGGGCCACCCTACATTTCGCTTACGAGGCTGCTACTCGAACCTTTACTTTTACAACCTTACTTCCCCATCGGTTGTCGGTTCTTCGAGTTATTGCCACTACAGCTTACTAACCCGTTCGGCTACGTCAGATACTCTGTTTCTAGTGTGGATAATTCTCATTTCGAAGTCTATTATACAGAGAAGCTCTGAGTATAGCTATTTCCATAGCTCGTGTTGCGACTTATGAGCTTCCTCATTCGGTCAGCAGTGAAAGACCACGTCTCAGTCTCGATCAAGATCATCGACAAGAAAATATTTCCTATAACAATACTTTGCGATTCGCTTTGTTAAATAGAGGTCCGGAGTAATTAGGAACTCTTTTGTTCTAATAAGTACGCTTATCTATAAATATCGTTCTTGAAAGAAAAATATACACAAAACACTCTGGAATAATACTTTGTCTCAACACCGAACAAAGCCTTTTGTCTGACTTTGTTTTATGCTTTGTATCCATATTGGAATTTAAATTTCAGAAAACACGAGACATTATTAACTTTTATCTTCATTTTAAAAGCTTGTTACGATGACTTAGTGGTAATAAGGAAATAATTTTAACACGTGTCTGGAAGTGAAAAAAAGCGTCGTGAGGAAACCTGCATGTCCGCTAAATAAAAAATTATATGTATTAAAATAAAAAATTAAGTGTGTAATATAAAAAAAAACAAAAAAAATTGAGAGACAGTTGCCCACTGAAGTTGTCGCTTTGAGGTGTCAGTGTGCGCGCGCATCGTAACAACTTCATGGTGTCGTTTTTAGGTGTCGGTGTGCGCGCACAGTGTAAAAATTCACTCTCTTCATTTTTCCCAAACGCCCCAAAAGAAGTATAACTTCAATAAAATATAAATATTTCAGGAACATGACTCCTTTGAAATACAGGCTTTTTTACTTTCTTTATAAAACTGAAATGGCAAACGAACTTACAATCCACCTGATGAGTTTTTTTTTCTGAAAGTGTACACTTTTGGCCCTGCCGCCTTGACATCTTCATCGAATTAGGCTCGTAAGCGAGGACCTACAAGCTATTGAGTGCAACGATACTACCGCTGCAGTTCCAAGGCATCCTGACCCCCGCTTTCGGAGTGAGGCTCCTCGAGCTACGAGGGGCTTGATGCGATTCAAGGGCCCCTCTGAAGGAGGTACGAACCTCGGTTTGATTTACTATCGCAATTTTAGTTACGGGTCGCAAAAACTAGAAACGCCCCGTATCACGGGTGTTGAACCTCGTGTACAGAGTGTGTCTGTGACTTCGCGTTCGCCGGCGAAATGATGTGCCCTAGTGTTCTGTGCTAGAGTATTGTCTGTGTGTGTGTGTGTGTGTGTGTGTGTGTTTGTGTGTGTGTGTGTGTGTGTGTGTGTGTGTGTGTGTGTGTGTGTGTGTGTGTGCAGCCTATATATGCAACCAAATTGAAACAAAGAAGGCTACAGGTGCGTTTATCACTTCCAAGGACTAAGATGAAATGCATCACTTACTGTAATTATATTTTTTATACCTTCCAAACCGTAAGATAGCAGTGCAAGCGGAACTTTGTCGGCAGAAATAGGTAATAATAAGGTACGACGTCTCCGTGGCGCAGTGGCAATGAGTTGCAACGCTGAGTGTCACGGGTTCTAATCCCGCACGGAACGAGTATTTGTATGGCCTACAAATTATTGTTCCGGGTCTGGATGCTTGTCCTTGTGGAGTTTATCGTTTACGAGAAAATCCTAGAGTAACGTTTTATATAAACGAACAAACCAAGACACAATCTCTAGTCTTAAATGACCATTAAATACAATCGTACTTAAAAGTCAAAGTTAACTATCAAACTATTTTTCTAAATTGACTTTTACAAAGCTCATTTTGACAGCCAAGAAAGCTACGTCATCGCTTCAACTACTACTGCGGAAGACTGCACGTAGCAGCAAGAATCTCAAAGTTACAATTCATATTTTTATCAAACAAGTTAAAAAAGCCTAGGGTAGTTCATTATGTTCTCACATTCTTATATAACATATAATTATATAATTTATTAACATACTTTTTTCAAAAGAATGCTTTTTACATGCGCCTTGAATTTATGCAGACAAATCGGTAATATTAGGTAGTATGTGTTATATAGATACTCGTATTATAGCTAATAATGATATTCTATATTTAAAAAGTCGTAATTCCAATTTTTCATACGCAACGGCTTCATAGCAATAACAGGTGACGTTAAATTTATCAATAAAATTACGTGTAACGTTACGTAGATTTAATGGTAACACGTTTGAGTTTTTTTTTATGTAGTAAAGATGGCAAAAGAGCCCATGGACACCTACATCTATCCATCTCCGGTTCCCAACACTCACCAAACGAAACATAGCAGAATTTAGCTGCTATTTCAGACTGATATTCTGAGAGGACATGATCCTTTCCCCGTTCGAGCTGATCTATTCGTACTACAACTATAAAATATCTGGAGCGTGGCTCTACCATGTTAAGTATTGAAAATTTTCGAGTTGAATTTGTTTAATTTTTTTTTCACTATTTACACGAGGTAGAGCAATGCTGTAGCTATATTAGTAGTATAGTTGTAACACGAATGGGTCGGCTCGACCGGCGAAGGACCACGCTCTCACAGAATACCAGCGTAAAATAGCAGCTTAATGCTGCTGTGTTTCGTATAGTGTAGAGAACCGGAGACTCTTTTTACTGGAAAAGGCATTCCATCTTAGTCCTCACGGGTGACAACGTATCTGCATTTTGATTCGCAAACGCGGATAGATGTAGACGTCTACGGGCCACAGCAAACACTTACTATCAGGTGGACTGTGTACTCGTTTGTCATAATATCCTATACAAAATATACAACATACATAAACATACGAAGTTTCCCGAGAGTAGGCCGAGACTGTGGACTTCCTGACATATCTCTCTCGCCTCTATTACATACTTATATATTTACGCATACAAGCTCGTCGGTTAAGGTTACTCAAAATTTGTGTCATTATCAATACCAATTTGGTCGATAAACTTCTATGTAGGACGGTAAAGTTACAACTATTTTACCGATATTTCAAGCTCTGCTTATAATTTACATCGAATAAAAATGATGCAAAATCACTTTACCAAGAATAGACACTGATATTCGTATTAAAATTTCATAAAATCTCTATATAACCAAAAGTGTCAACGCTTAAAACAAGTTTTATGGACGCGTTTTATGCTCGTGCAACGCGTAATAGAGAATTTATTGTAAACCATCAAAAGGCTTAACATACGCGCCGTTATGTCTCAATTAAAGCGGAAAAGATATATGAGGAATTTATGTTATTTATGTTTAATATCGCTTTACGCACATGGGGATAAAATACAAATGTATGATGCTGTTTTTAGCCGACCTCTAGAATAGGAGTAATTTCTCTATTGGACTGAAAGTGTTTTTTTTTTAATGTTTTCGTATGATAAGCGATAATTTCATCAACTGTCAACCGATGATTTTTTTTTTAAAATTAAATTATACTTCAGGGTGATACCATATAAATTTGGAGAAAATTTCTACACCTCAGTGTGGGGAAATAGGTAAGATTTTTCCGTCAAAATCCCTTCTGACGTAGTGTAGACGGCCTTGGCGGCTATAAGGAAGCGAGATGGAATAATATTCATCTCCTTCGCACTTTTTCTTATCTTGCCATGAAAAAAAAATATTTTATTTTAAATGACGCTTCATTTTAAGAGATGCTAATAATTCATTTATTTGTATTTGTTAATCAATAACATAATACGTTTGTCAATAATAATATACTACAAAAGAAATTTCGTTCCAACCGAGTGTTCCACGACACTCACGCATGTTTTTAGGGTTCCGTACCTCAAAAGGAAAAAACGGAACCCTTATAGGATCGATTTGTTGTCCGTCTGTCTGTCAGTCTGTCTGTCAAGACCCTTTTTCTCAAGATCGCGTGGAAGTATCAAGCTGAAATTCATATCAAATACTCAAGTCTACTGTCCCTTGGAGCTATGAAAAAATCAAACTTCTAAGCCAACGCAATCAAAAGATACAGCCGTTTATGCCGCAAATTTTCGACATTCGCAAGGGAATCAAAGCCTAAAGGGTACTTTCCGTGAAAACAGAATCTTGAAATTTGGTACGAAGCAACGTTTTATAGCACAGATAAAGGAAAAATTGCGAAAAGCATACATTTTTAGTTACATCATATAACAAAAATATTTTTAATAATTTTAAACTAGGTATATAACCTACGGATTTGTACGGAACACTCGGTGCGCGAGTCCGACTCGCACTTGGCCGGTTTTTTTTTTATTTTATGTATTTATACGACCTTATAGTTATTACTTTTTAAATGTATTATATAATTTTTCTTAGTCCGCTCAAAAGGGTCAAACAATTAAGCTTCAAAAAGTTCAAGAATAAAATAGTTTCCTCATAACAATTTCCGAAGTCGGCGAATAATTTTTCCAAGAACTATGTCGTAACACCGACTTCCGAAGCTGTTATGTGGAAATTATTTCATTATTTTTAGATCTTTTAGGCCGGCATTTGTTTTTGTTAAAGTTTTTATTTAAAATACAGTATTAATTTTTTTTTGCGACGTCGCGTACCCTGAATATATGACGTACCAATGAGGTACCAACTTTTGTATAAGTATTTATTTTAAAATTGAAAATCTATACAAATAAATAAAATTGAAGTGTCTTTTTGTAATATCAAAACAACAGATTTCTACTAAATGCATATGAAAGTATTTACGGTACTCGTAAAATAAACATAATTTTTATATTTATGTCTGTCTGTCTGTCTGTTTGTTCTAGCTAATCTCTGGAATGGCTAGACCGATTTTGACGAGACTTTCACTGGCAGATAGCTGATGTTATAAGGAAAAACTTAGGCTACTTTTATTTCAGGAAAAAATTGGGCTTCCGTACAAATGAATTAAAACACATGAAATCCAGCCGTAAAAAATTACACGCGAGCGAAGTCGCGGAGAACAGCTAGTTAAAATATTTTATTAATTTTGGTCATATAATTCTATGAATGTCAGGATTTTTAGGCAGTTTAAGTATAATAAAACATGCGGAATGGAACACCACTTCATATCCAAATGTATTGTGTTCTACGCTAATTAATGTTGTTCATGAAATTCAAATGCAACAGTGACAAATGTGCCAGACATTCGGAATCTCCGAAATGAGAGCATATGCTTATACCTACAAATTTTAGAAATATGTATTAATTCTGAATTGTTATAATGTAATGTAATTTAGTTTTTTCTTTTATAGGATAGGGTGACAAACGAGCACACAGTCCACCTGATGATAAGTGGTTGCTGTGGCCCATAGACATCTACATTTATCCTCGTTTGCGAATCAAAATGCAGATGCGTTGTCACCCGTGAGGACTAAGATAGAATGCCTCTTTTCCAGTAAAATGGGTCTCCGGTTCTCTACACTCACCATACGAAACACAGCAACATTAAGCTGCTATTTGACGCTGGTATTCTGTGCATTGCGCAGTGTGTGTTCCTTCCCCTATACAACTGCTGTGCTACAACTATACTACTAATATAGCTGCAGCATGGCTCTACCACGTAGAAAATGTTTTTTTATCACGGTTTTTGAAAAGTTTTAGCTGTTTTATACAAATAAGGCTGCTAAACTAGTACACAGGCCTTGTGGTATCTGTATCCCTCACACACCTAAATCCATCCTCGATTATGAATCAAACTTTTATAAGTAGTGGAGCCATGTTGCAGCTATATGATTGTAGCATAAATAGGTCGGCTCCACCGAGGAAGGACCACGCTCTCACAGAATACTAGCTTAAAATAGCAGCTAAATGCTGCTGGGTTTCATAAGATGGATGTAGAGAACCGGAGACGCTTTTTACTGAAAACGATTTAACCTTATCTTGTTCCTGATCTTAGTCCTGAGGGGTAACAACGCATTTTGATTCTTAATCGAAAATAAACGTAGATGTCTACGGACCACAGTATCCACTTCATACAGATATACTATGAGCTCGCTTATTCTATAAAATATCTACATTTTATCCCTAGGAGTACGATTGAATACGTCGATACCAATAAAAAATGGTTTTTGGTTTTCGTCACTCGCATACGTCAGCAGTATTATGCTGCTATTTTGCTCTAGTTTTCTGTAAGAGCGTGGTACTTTCTCCCTCAAGTCAACCAGCTTGTACTGTAGCTGCAATGCCAGAGTGAACGAGTATACACTAACACGCACACAAGCGCGGGGTTCACATTTAGTAGAAGACAAAAATAATGCGGTATTTAGTACTGCTGACGGGAGCATCGCGTTATTTTCTCTGCGAAGTGTTTGTGTGAAGCTTCCAAACACTCTTTCACTCTAGTAATGTCTAGATATTGTCTCTAGACATCATCGTGGCTATATAACGTGTCGAAAGTTACAGGCATAGCCCACGCATGTTTGCTGCCTGTTAGTTTTCCATCATTAATTGTATTAAAATATGTTGTGTTGGAAATCACTGATGGATAACTAGATTTGGGAAGAGTTTACATGGACAGTTGATATTAATACGCCATTAGCTCTTTGGTCGAGAAACTTTTTTCCTACTGAATTCCCAATTAGTCGGCACACTTTGCTTGAACCGCAACCTCTTACCGGCACACGTTACGATGCCAACAAGTGATGATAGTGTAATTTCTTGCTGATAGTTAAATTCCATGTTTAGAGGGAAACGGAATAGGCAGCAGCATCTGTCTGATGACCCACCAGCCATCTTGGCAATTACTGCAAATATTCCCCCTATCTATGGAGGATGCCTTTGTTCTGCCTGTCTCTTTCTATTATCATTTAGTGAAGAAAGAGAGAGAGAGCAACTTTAAGCATTTCATAAGTTGACTCTTCCATAGTTCATAAGTTGATTTATATGAGTAAGGCTGTAAGTGTATAATGGATGATTAAAAAGAGTAAATAGTAAAACCTAAAATTTCTGGGTTAAAGTTAACATTAGCTACGAAACAATGCACTCTTTCTTAGTTGAGAGAGCTAGAAGCCTGCGTACCTGAAGCGTAGCGAGCTACGACGTAGCGTGCTTGTAGAGGTTGCAGCGCTACTATAGAACGTGCACAATACTAACGGTTGTTTGCGGCTTTGCTTACGTAACAGTTGTTTTTCATGAGGACGTTTTGTTATATAATATAACGGTATATTTTAAAACAATAGTTTCCTCAAGAGGTTAACTTTAACAAGTACGGTTTTGAGCGTTTTCATTTTCTTTCATTTAGTTTATGAAACAGTTTTTTTTTAATATTAACATAATAATCGGTGCATTCAAAAACCAAATTGAAGAAAAGAGCTTAAAATATACTAAGAATAAACAGTAATAAACTATTTTTCAATTTCTAATGACATCATATTTTAATTAGTAAAATCTATTATTTATCATCTTTATAATGTAAAGTGTTTTATTATAAACGTTAATAAACGTTATTTTTACTTATTCATTAATATTCTGGATATATAATGTAAATCTTATTGATATAATCAAAATAAAATAAAGATAATCTTTCTATTTGAAATAATTCTCCATAAGTTAATCACTAAACCTATTATATTAAATATTGTAATAAACTCGACCATTATAATCTACGAGTACGTTATAAGGAAACTAATAGTTATAGTCCCATAGGGAGTGCTTGGCACGCGAGTAAGAATAACCTTAAAAGAAAACTTAACCTAATTTCCCGTATCCTCTCGTAAAGCGACAAAGTTACTAACAGTTACTATAAAAATTCACGAGCGTTGTCGTTAAAATCGAGTTACATCTACACGTGAGCTAGGCACGCCATTGTTACGTAAGGCAACGTACAGTTGAGTCTGGGAGGTCACCATAACAACGCGCATCAAACAGGACACCTCATTATAAACAAGTTAAATGCACACTACAAACAGCCGGCCATCAATGACATACACGCTAAGCACGATGTCTCTACCTAAACTCACAATTAAACAGAGCTAAAGCAAATGAAATCAGACATTTTAAGTAGCGAATTTGTTTTTAAATTCATATCAAAATACTTCAATATACATTCATTTATATTTTGTACAGAATTAAAGTTACGTATAGATTATAATCTATGAATAAATAGAAAATTACATCGGCCCTAATCGACGATTAAATCATAAAATTAATATTTTACTAAATGTTACTAATTTTACTATAACGCAAGATGTATCAAGCTTTCGTATACTAAGTTAAAGTAGTCTAGTTCATACTCTTGATTGAGGTAGATTTGGGATTGATTATAATTAAAATACAGTTTAAAGAAACTGAAATCGAACTGATAAATGTATGCTTTCATACACCAAATCCACATCAAGACTAAACATGCAGGGTGTGCGGGCGAGCTTACCGTAGGCATCAGCTGATCAGTACTTCTAACTCTCGTCACCTTGTTCTTGTAGATCAGTTTCTTCAGAGCCTTCTCCACTGGTTGGTTCCACCTCATAAACAGTACATACGCGCCATACAAGGAAAACAACACCAAGGCCTCTTGCCAGTATATCATGCTGTCCCGAAAACAATAAATCAACACTAACAGGCTGATCGAATAAAAGGTACAGTCGCGGAATAGTGGCCACCAGGTGAGAGACAGAGTTGTACGGGAGAATAACGCGCAAGCACCGATAACGAATAAAATGTTGAAAACTGCGGAGCCGACAATCGTTCCGATACCGACGTCGTCGAACGAAACGAACACGCCGATGATGGAGGTGAAGAGTTCGGGCGCGGAGCCGCCGGCGGCCATAAACGTGGCTCCAGCGACATCATCTCTTATCGCGAGCCGCTCGATGATCACATCGAGAGCGGGCACGAAGAATTCGTCGCAGACGATCGCGAGCGCTACGAACATGTAGCCCATGCCGAGCACGTGGAGCACAACGGCGCCGGACCGGCGTTGTTCTTCCGTGAACAAGTCTGGGGGGAAAAGGGGGGTCTTTTCGTCTTCAGGTTGTAGGGTGGTAAAGTTGGTGGCGTTGGGCTCGCTGGCCCGCGCCGCCGCCAGCAGCGCCAGCAGCAGCGGGCCACCCATGCCGCGCTCACGGGGGCTGCCAGCACACTGCCGCCGCCGAGCCAACCGACGCGACGCTAGCACCGCCGCGCATCAACTACTTCTCATGTGTCGATTTCGAACAATTAATCGAGAACCTATATTCAGGGTCGATTTTTCAATCAACATATTAAAGTTATTTATAAGATTATTAAAATTACCAATATATGAATAAGATACACACAAATCTGTTACCCTTGAAAATTTATTTCCCATTATTGAATGGAAAGACAGTCTACTATGACTTGCAGGAAGTCAATGGATGCAGGACCAGGCTTTATGATATTACTTTGTTCAGCAGTGACTTATAATCGGCTGTATTGATAATCATGAAAAAATGACACTAGTTTTTGAGAATAATATAATAAATAATAAATAAAACAAAATAATTAAAAATACCATAGTTTTATTTTGTGTACATATGTTGGTTAACGACAAAATTTCAGACTTAGGCACAATATAGCTTGTATCATCCGTGCCATTGTTGACATGGCATGATTATGACCAATTCTTCCAACTTATACTATACAGCCGTCGTGTGCTTGCAAAATCAAGTCCAGCTGAGGTTTAAAAGGCTGTTGCTAGGTTTATAATCAGTTTTACTGACTAGAATAATTTCGTGCTATGCATTATATAATTTTCTAAAATAATATACAGAAATAATTCGTCTCTCTCATCATCAAGAAACTAATTGCATTTCAATCATTATATGATAAATTAAAAATTAAAATAAATCGATTAAACTGGATCGTTTCTCATTCGATACATCGATATGCTCTATATCGCGGGCAAGCCCTAGCGGCGTCGTTTTCCCCCACTTCCCCGATGCTAGCAGCCCGTTCGATAGCGTCGCACTGCGCCGCTTCGCCCCGCCTCGACTTCTAGCCCTTACTCGCCCCTGTCTGGGCCTACAAACGTATAGATGCGCTCTTGAACTTCTCAAGCATAGGCATCTACCGCATGCTCCAAGTATCGCGCTAATAGGTCCTTGAGAGGACAGCGCATATAATGCTAATATAACAAGCTTAGAATTTTAATTTTATTTATTTTAATTTTTATATTACAATTAATTTGTACCATAGCTTATAGACTAGTTTTTATAGTTAATACTGAACATTCGAAATATTGAAATATTTACATATATACATATGTGTTATGGTATAATAAGTATTTAATTATGGTTATGTAGGAAATGTTACAATTATATGAGTTAATAAATATAATATGTAAAAGGAATAAAATCAAATATTCTGAAGTCATACTCTGCACTGCTTTAATTGCTGCTTTAATTAAATAAATATTAAAAAAAATATTATTGGGTAAAAACATTTTAACAGATTTTCCTGTTTGACTGGCAATTATCATAAGTTTACCTTCATGCACTAATTAACATCTTATAAAAATTTTAAAACAACCGCTTCGTTCGTAAATTAGGTTTACTTACCTAATTGTTTTTTTATTTTATTTTTATTGGATTAAAATAAACAAGTGATTTTTAACAGTGGTAGAGCCACGCGGCAGCTTCTGCTGTCGCACGGATGGGCCGACGCGAACCGGGTGGTACCACGACCTCACAGAATACCAGCGTGAAGTAGAGGTTTACCTCTGCGTTTCTCTTGGTAAGTGCAGGTGGCCGGAGGCCCTTTTTACTGGAAATGGGGCATGCCATCTTAGTCCTCACGGATGACAACGCATCTGCATTTTGATTAGTAATGGAGGATAGATGTAGATGTCTATGGGCCACAGCAATCACTTACCATCAGGTGGACTGTGTGCTCGTTTGTCACCCTTATCCTATAAAAAAAATTGAATATTAACAACAAACAATACTGTGATTTTATTTCCTAAATTTTAAAAAGGTATTTTTTATTTTTATTTCTTCTAATAATCAAATAAAAATATATTTTACACTTTCTTTATGTGATTTTAATATTTATAGAAAGTTTAAAATATATTATTAATATCCTTGATTTTTAGCCAACTTCAATAAAAACAGGAGGTTAACAAATCCACTGTATGTTTTTATATGAATGTTACGCGATATCTTCGTTAATTGTGGACCGATTTTGATGGTTCTTTTTTTGGTGAACAGGTTATATTATATTATATTCCAGGGGTTATTTATTATAGTTTAGGAACGGTACCATATAAATTTGGAGAATAAACTGCACCTCTAAAGGAGGCAAAGTTTGCATATACAGTTTTTTTTTTATAGGATAAGGGTGAAAAACGAGCACACAGTCCACATGATGGTAAGTGGTTGCTGCGGCCCATAGACATCTACATCTATCCTCTGTTACAGATCAAAATGCAGATGCGTTTTCACCCGTGAGGACTAGGATGGAATGCCTCATTTCCAGTAAAAAGGGCCTCCGGCCACCTGCATTCACTAAACGAAACGCAGAGGTAAACCTCTACTTCACGCTGATATTCTGTGAGGTCGTGGTACCACCCCGGTTCGAGCCGGCCCATACATGCGACAGCAAAAGCTGCCGCCTGGCTCTACCACTGTTAAAAATTCTCACTCTCTATTCATCAATCTCTTGGTGAGACCAAATACAACACGACCGGAGAGATGAGACGACGGACCACCGGCTTTTCGTACTTTTCAAGCCAAGGGCTGAAATACCGCCAAACCACAAAATAAATAAGTCAAACTAAGAATTTCTTAACAGAAAGCCCACTAAAACAAAATAAAGATGTTGTTATTCTCACTCCCAAGGACTAAAATGTAATGCCTCGCTATCGGTAGAAAGGGTATCCGGTTCTTGTCCCTCACCATACCAAGATCAGCAGCATTATGCTGCTATTCAGGCTGGTATTCTGTGCAAGCGTGATCCTTCCCGGTCGAGGTGACCTATGCGTGTTGCAATAACAATACCCTGCAGCCCCGCTACAGCGTATATGTACGAAGTAATATTTCTCTTCGACATTAATTCTTCAATACACTACTTCAGAAGCTATTAAATTTTATAGGAATTATTTAAAATTAAATTGCTACTGACACTGTTTCTTTTTTTTATAGGATAAGGGTGACAAACGAGCACATAGTCCACCTGATGGCAAGTGGTTGCTGTGGTCCATAGACGTCTACATCTATCCTTGATTACAAATCAAAATGAAGACACATGAGGACTAAGATGGAATGCCTCATTTTCAGTAAAAAGGGTCATCGGTTCTCTACACTCACAAAATGAAATAACAAATATGAAACACAGCGGAGTTCAGCTTCTATTTTACGCAGGTATTCTGTGAGAGCGTGGTCCTTCCCCGGTCGAGCCGACCCATTTGTGCTACAACTATACTACTAATATAGCTGCAGCACGGCTCTACCACGTAGTATGGACTCAGTACTCAAATAAATGATGTTTTATTATATATATATTTATTCTTTTTGTATCTTTGAAGTCGGATATGCACACCTCGAACGCGATGCGAAGAGTTTACTGTCGAGTTGACAAGGTCACGCTACCCTCATTAAATTCGGTATACTTGATATTTTAGACCGCACTAATGGATGAAGAAAATTAAGAATAATATTAAGAGGTAACACTAATGAATAAACTTGATGCTTTTACCATGTTTTGTATTACCACACAATAAATTAATAATAGTACAGGAAGTACTTATTAGGCATTATTATAAAAAAAAAGTCCGGTGATTTTTTTATCATTGCCGTCTGTTATTTGTGGTGAAAATTATTAATGCCTATTATTTATTATGTGGTATTGACTATATCAAAAGTTTATTTTTTTTCAATTTATAAGGCTAATATTTACTATGTGCTCGGTGGTGAAGGAAAACATCATGAGGAAATTAAAAAAAAAATTCAAAGTAATGAGAAGTCCACCAACACACATTGGGTGCGGTAAATACTTCCTTGCCATAAAAACCTCTCAATAATGAGAGAAGGCCTGGAGGAGAAAAATGGAGGAGGAATGGAACGTATAAAGCCTGTAATTTACTTTACTGTAACTAAAACTACATGTCCTAATTAAAATTTAACAATATTTTATGTTATATATTAAATAAGTGTTTTATTTATTTGCGTCTTCAGTTTTATCCCCCTGAAATCAAAATGATAAAACACTCGAACCGCAACCTATGTGAGTTATGTTTAAATTGGTCTGGCGACAGATGCAACTAAGTGATGTTCGCAGAGCGCAGGAATTATTTTTTACTAGCTTTTGCTCGCGACTTTGTCCGCGTAGATATTATACTTTAAACCATATTATACTTTTATAATAAATTCCATCACCCTCTAGGGATGATTTCCGTTATCAAAGCTATCCTATTTCCTTCCCCGGAACTTAAACTATCTCGATACCAAATTTCATCTAGATCGGTTCAGCGGTTTATTCGAAGAGGTACATTTGCTTACGCGGCGATGAGCGATATTTTCCCATACCTCGCCCGCAGTACGCCTGATCGTCCTGCGCGCGCCGGACCACACAATTTAATATCATCCATAGAGTTATTATACTACTATCGATGTGTATCGCCGTTACTTTTAAAATATTTGACCAAATTTCGTAGTTAAAATTTATCTACTTTGAACATCAGAAGCGAGTCGGTTAATTTATTCAGTCCATAGATTGATACAAAGATTGACTTGGCAATCGCATGAAAACACAATATATCTCACAAGTAATACATATTATATTAAATTAGATTGTTTAGTGCGATTGCCAAGTTAATCTATGTATCAATCTATGGACTGAATAAATTAACCGACTTGGTATTACATGGATCTCACAACTTTTTACGGTAGAAGAACTGAGTTGCGAGACTTGGCTTTTTTTACAAGTTATGTTTTGATGGCATCTCATTTCTTTTTGTAGATAGTTATATCTAGGTAGCTATTTACACCTACTATTCCATTATACATATATAGGTACACTGATTCATTCACTGCAAAGGTAACTTTGTAATACTATATGTTTATATGGGATTACAAAGTTATTTATGCAGTTGGTGTATCTCGAAAACTGGACCGAAATTGTAAAATATTTTAATTTTTTCTTGATTAATATATTAAACAATAATAGAATTCCAAATTTGAAGTTTCTATGTCTGCTAGAAGTGCCTCAGAGTTTTGATGATCGGTCAGTCAGTGAGTGACAAAATTAAGAAATTTTGACTAGTTATAATTCTTAAACTACTGGTTTAAATTTAATGAAATTTGAAATATACTGAGTCTATACAATGCCTACTTGGTTAGTTAAAATTCAGGCTTCTAGTTTTATCCATAACAAAGTTATAGAGTTTCAGAAATAGCCTGAACTGCTTCGAGAAAAGGATGGTACGGCCGTGCCGCTTTTTTGCTCGACTTGGCGGGGGCACTGCCGTGCCCCCAGATTAATTATAGCCTATATGTTGTTCCGATGTATGAGCTATATAACTTTAAAGTTATATTAAAATCCCTCTCGTAGTTTTTGCGTAGAAGAGTAACAAACACCCACACATCCACAGAACACAATTACTCACACATCTATACATCCTTACAAACTTTCACGTATATAATATTATTATAAAAGTAAGATTCATAACGATAAAAATAATAAAACAAAAATAATTTTGTAATAATACACAGAGAATCCTACTGCAGTGATTATTAATATAAGATTATTTTAATATACAAACTAGCTTTGTCCCGCGGATTTAATTGTGGATTTCGCTTTACCAACATTGACTTTTCTATACCAAAATTTGGGATCACATCGTAGACAGTTAGTATGTGTATCTTTTTGTCACAAAGGTTCTTCTCAGACTCTGACAGAAATATATGTGATGTGCAAGCTGGATATAGAAAGGTGATGGGGTTTTTGAATTAAGTATTTTCTATGCGAATAACCACGATGAAATTTTTGAAATTTTCTGTTCATTATTAGATTTGGGAAAGGCTTAAAGAGTGGACAGTGTTGCTTTATAAACGCAGGCCTCGTTTTTTTATAGAACAAGGGTGACAAACGATCACACAATCCACCTGATGGTAAGTGGATGCTGTGGCCCATAGACACCTATCTCTATCCTTAATTAAGAATCAAAATGCAGATGCCTTGTCACCCCTGAGGACTAAGATGGAATGCCTCGTTTACAATAAAAAGTATTTCCAGGTCTCTACACGCACCATACAAAACTGAGTAGCATCAAGCTGTTATTCCACGCTGGTATTATGTGAGAGCGTGGTATTGCTCTCTGTGGTGTGCTGCAGCGGGGTTCTAGCACAAATAATTAAGCGCAGAGCTGATACAGCCATTAAAACCTTTGTATAATGACTCTTGTGCTTGAATTAGGATCAACGACCACAGACTTATTTAGCATCTATAGAGGTGTCAGAGAAGATTGGACTCCCATGGCTATTTCATATGGTTATGTACTGTTATTTGGAAACTTTGAAAGTCGAATAATTTGGATTAATAATGGGTAAGTTAGCTGTGAAATGCCTCTTGTACGCCTACGATTAAGCTATATTTACGTCGTCAGCGGCCGAGCATTTGTATTTTAATTCTTAATGGATGATAAGTATAGATGTCTCAGTACCGACTTTCTTTTATAGAATAGGGCGACATATAAGCACACAGTCCACCTGATGGTAAGTGTTTGCTGTGACTCATAGACATCTACATTTATCCTCAATCAATAATCAAAATGCAGATGCGTCGTCACCCGTGAGGACTAAGATGGAATGCCTCTTTTCTACTAATAAGGGTCTGCGGTTCCCTACACTCAACACACGCAATTTTAGCTTTACTCATAATGCTGGTAGACTTTCTTTATGAAGGATGGATGAAGAAGATATATTATACTAAGGTTCATCCTTAACCTTGCTAAGATTTTCGACCATATGGAATACACTGTTATCGTATGCAATAAATATACGAATTTGAACATGACGATGAACTCCATCTTTATATTCGAAGTCCTCTGGGGCCCTCCGACGAACGTGACTAATTTACTTTCACCTTTTTATATGGAATAAGGGTGGCAAACGGGCAGTCCACCTGCTGATAAAAGGTTTTATACATGTTAGAGCCATGCTGCAACTATATTAGTAGTATAGTTGTAGCACGAATGGGTCGGCTCAATCGGAATAGGACCACGCTCTCACAGAATACCAGCGTAAAATAGCAGCTTAATACTGCTGTATTTCGTATGGTGAGTGTAGAGAAATAGAGACACTTTTTACTGGAAAAGAAGCATTCCATCTTAGTCTTCACGGGTGACAACGCGAGTGAGTTAAGATTATTTATGTTTATAATTATAATTATAATATATTTGTAAATTCATTAATAAGAGATAGTATGTAAACTGTCATGCTATAGTTTTCAGCGTACTTAACTGCTAGTTCAAGTTTGAATCCTAGCCAAAGAATTAGGAATATATGTTAAGTATGTTGTGTGTTACTTATTACTAGGTGGTAAGCCTTTTTGACTACTACTCAGTGTGGGTAGTTACCTCATGTGTGACAGTATCTGCATTGATGTGTTCCGGTAAGAATGTTATAGAGAAGCAGTATGATTACAAGCTATGAGGCATTCCATCTTAGTCCGCTGAGTTTAGTGTAGGTTTACATGGATTTCAGTAGCCACTTACCACTGAAACCAATTACCACCACTGAATACTATATGTCACTTCAATATTATAAAAAAAAATACTTCTAACATGAAGATGGTGTTCATCGTCATGTTTGAATTCAAACATTTATTGCATACGAAAACAGTGTATCCAAGTTCTTTAAGGTCGAAAATCTTAGCAAGGTTAAGGATAAACCTTAGTGTAACATATCTGCTTCCTCCATCCTTTATAAAGAAAGTCTACCAGCGTTATGAGTACCTGAAGCTAAAGTTTCGTATAGTGAGTGTACAGAACCGGAGACTCTTACCACTGAAGCCACTTACCACCGCTGAATGCTACATGTCACTTCAGTATTATAAAAAGAAACAATAATTATTATTAATTGTTTCTGATATCGCATCGGACCTTGTCACTACGTGTTACGTGTGTGCATTAGGCGAAGAGTTGTGACCAAAGAGAATATAATCACTACGTTTAGTTTTGACATTCGTTCTAATACTATACGTGCATAGTTACTTTAATTCACGAGACGTTTTACTCATTATAAAGAGTCGTTTCAGGAGTGTTTATTTGACAAATCGAACAATTTAATAAAACATATGGCCTTTAATTATTATCTTTATATATAAAAATTACGTGTCACGTTGTTTGTCCGCGATGGACTCCTAAACTATTGAACTGATTTCAATGAAATGTTGCACACTGTGTGCATTTTGGTCCAACTTGAGAGATAGGATAGTTTTTGTCCCCATAAATGACCCTCAAAATATTTTATTACGAATTTAAGGATTTTTATAGGAGGGGTCGTTGGAAAGGGCAGAGCAACGTCTGTCTGGCGAGCTAGTAATAATAATATAATATCAAAATAGATTAACCACGTTAATAGATTCTATCCAGGCGCAGCCAGATTAGATCGCTACTTACTTTAAAAAATTGATTTTCAGTCATTATACTAAAACAATTCGTAAATTACTAGTAATTATTCCGGTAACTTGGACACTTAGACGTAAGAAAGCAATAGGGTGAGAAGCTAAGCTGCTCAATAGAGAGAGGGAGGGTTGTGGCCTACTTACTTAATTAATTTTCAGTTTCTGACGATTTCATAGTGAGTGACTTGTTTCATCTTTTTAACCGACTTCAAAAAATAAAAAATTTTGTACAACCGACTTACATATAAATTATTGAGAGAAGTACTATTGGTCAGACCTTGATCAAATTTATATGGGACCACATGAGAAGCACCAGCTTACAAATAAAAAAGTAATCATCGAAATCGGTTCACCCAGACAAAAGTTATGAGGTAACACACATAAAAAACATACAGTCGAATTGAGTACTGTCTCCTTTTTGAAATCGGTAGAAATGAGGAGGTTCTCAATTCGACTGTATTTTTTTATGTGTTTTAACTCAGAACTTTTTGTAGTTGAAGCGTTTTTAATGATTCTTTTTTATTATTATTTGATAGCTGGTGCTACTCATGTCGTTCCATATAAATTTGATCAAGATCTGACTAGTGGTTATTGAGTGATCCGTAATTATATGTATTTAATAGACTTCAACTACATTGATGATGTTCTCATTTTATTTATATTGAAGTCGGTTATCGAATTTTTTAATGATACCTCTTATCCACGATTAGTTCACTTGCGTAGACATTTAATCACAAACTCGCACCACTTTACATATCAATATCCACATATTATTTTACTATTTCATTATATTTACTATTATTTAAACAACCTATTATTCAAACAATCAAAACTCTTCATGTTTTTCTGCCGACTTCCAAAAAGGAAACGGTACTCAATTCGAGTGTATGTTTTTTTTTATGTGTGTTACCTCATAACTTTGTACTGGGTGAACCGATCTCGATGATTCTTTTTTTTATATGAAAGCTGATAGTTCTCGTGTGGTCCCATATGAATCAAGGTCAGACCAATGGTTATTGAGTTATTCTTAAATAACTTATATTGAAGTCGCTTATATTGAAGTCAGCTGTACAAAATTTTTAATTTTAAATTATTCTCATCATGTTTAATTCTGCTCAACAATACCGAATGTCGCAGTTAATTGGTTGCATCAGATTTCATATTTTAAAAACGTGGTATATACATCAAAAGTAAAAGTAAGAAGAAAGTAAGTTAAGTAGTAAGATAAAAGGTGAGTCTGTGTATCGTGGATACCGTGTCAGACATTACAAGTACAATTTTGCAAGTTTTTTTTAATATATACAATAAAGGTAACAAACGAGCACACAGTCCACCTGATGTTAGTGAATGCTGTGTCCCCTAGATATCTACATGTATTCTCGATTAAGAACAGTGGAGTAGCGTGTCTTAGAGGGGCCCTGTATCAAAATTTGTCGGGGGGCCCAAATGAAGGGTAAAGATTTTTCACAAAAGGAACAAAAACTCTCGCATTGAATTAAAATAATTATATATTGATTGTAAGTTATTAGTTACAATTAATACTCCTAGGAACTAAGCTAGCCAAACAATTCAAACCAACATCCTGTCCCATAGAAGTCCTTAGAATTTTTGCTTAAATACGTTCGGGGCCCCTGTAGCCCGGGGGCCCCGTATCATTGATACGGCTGATACCGCGGTAGCTACGCCCCTGATTAAGAATCTCCTGAGGACTAATAAAATGCCTCGATTCCAGTAAAAACGGGTTATTGCGATTATTAAGGGCATAACCTTATGTTATTAATAATTTTGAACAAAATTGGACACCGGCCTCTACTCACTTTTCAGAGGGTTAGAAAGCTATATAAGTCCTCCACACTGCTCTATTAGTTGCGGCTAGAATTTATGGCCCCTACATATCCTCAAAATATTTTGTTTCTCAGACATGCACGGGGATAACTACCATAGTTCCACGCTAGGCAGGCGGATTGGCGACCGTGTTTTTTTTAAATTTTCTAGTTGTTTTTAGGAAGACGCTGCTGCCCATCTCCTAGTTTTTTTTCCCTCTGTAGTCTCTTACGATACCCACGGTACGATATGTACAGTAGTTCCTACACCGCCATTTCACATTCTTAGGGGAGGCTTATGTTTAGTAGTGGACATTGATAGCAGCTTCGTAAACAATGAATAAATGAAATAGAGAATGACCAATGAGTTTGGCCATAATTTTCAGACATAGTTCTTTCTCTGAATTGCTTTTCTGTACATCATGCTTAATATAATTTTGCAGATTATTTTTAGAAATACTACAAAAGGAGTAAACTTCTTTAGAAACGTATATTAATCCTCCTTGGTCGCGCAAACACACCAATTTATGGAACCATTATTTGTCCTTGGCTAGCATATTGTCTACACAAAATCTACATTTTATTCGAGTAGTGATATATCTCACAACATTGCCTACAATATATCCGACGATGTGATTTTTGCAATCTAGATCATCATTAGATGCCATCTCAAATGTGATATCCTCATTAGTGGGTAATGCATTAATCAATTCTTCGTCGGCATCGTCAAATCTTTCAGCTATAGTTAAAGCATTTATGCATTGAAGTGCTGATGAGCACGTCAAAATTGTAACAGTTTCAAGTGGTAAACAGTTTCCCGTTTCACCGACTTGCAACTCATGGAGTTATTTTCTATAGCTGCCTTTAAATTGAAAGGCGTTGGAATTATCATTGTGCCCACCATGCATCTTTATTGACGCAAAAAATAGTTCAATATGATCCTGACTTAATCTATAAGTGGTAATATATTTCAGATCCTGTGTGTCAACCAGAGTTCTAAATAAGTACATAAGGCTTTCGATACATACGAGCAATCCTTTGAAACCAGGGAAGCACTTGACTGCGAAGACCGATTGAAAACTTTTTATTTGTAACTGTATTAAACTTTCGTTTTCTTTAAATTTACGTTTTCTGGTGTTTTTGATCTGTAAGATATGTATTATGTATTTTTTAGCTTTATCTAAATATTCAAATATTTCTGTTTTATTTTCACGGGAAAGGGATGGAAAAATCCATGTTGAGTTAAACTTCTAGAATTAAAAATGTCAAACAGGTTATTGAAGATCATTATGAAATTTTCTGTGCCTTTACTTTCTTTGAAACTGTCCAATTTTAGGACGTCACGATAAAACCTTAATGCAACAGCTACACTCTTACTAAGCAATTGGGAAGCTAGTTTTACTTTTATAACAGAGTTTTTAAACTCTAGGTGTCTACGAGTTAATTTGTTGGCTAAGTATAAGCCTTACTTTTCTTGTATATTATTTAATTTTGTTACGAATTCCCAATTAATTTTTCTTTCTTTCTGGTCTATAAATTCTTTTTTGCCCTCAAAATGGTTCCGAATCAGCTTAATCAATGGTTGAAATCTAAAAACACAGCTACGTCATGATCGGCTGTTGGGTGCTTAAATGTAGTTTTCATTTTTTATAGTCCTTTATCTTGCATCCTAATAATTCCATTGCTGAAATATTGGTAGCGTGAGCGTCAAAGGTAAGGGCGACTACTTTCACACCTACTTCTTCACATTTTATTAGACATATTTTTATTATATTACTTTTTTGCTCACCGGATAGGCCATGAACCAAAAAGTATCCCAGTGGAATTTTCCAGTGCTTATTAAGACAAACGAGAATAAATGTATAAGCTTCCGTAGCTTTCGAAAAATATTCAGACGTGCCTGTTCCTAGGTCTACCTGTCCATGACCACCATTTATATTTTGCGGACGTATTGCCATTTCGTCTGCTACTAAATTACATATCAATTTCTTTTCAGAACATTGTACTTTAGTTTTCAAAAGCTTAAAGACTTCATCCGTTAACCAAGGAGAACCATTCACGTTGCAATACCAGTTATAAATGGTTTTTGGATGCGGTAAACACGAAGTAAAGGTTCTACGGACGTAATTATATGCCTGTGGTGAGTAGAAATGTTATGTTATGTCAATGTTAAGCAAAAGTTACGAAATTCTGGCGTATACTTTGGCATTGGACGATTTCTTTTCTTCAATATTTTTTTTTTACTAAGTTGTTATATAATTCCGCTGCAAATACGTTTCCAGACAAAATATTTGGGACGTCATTATCAATAAACCTTTTCTTTCGCAAGTTTATTAAATTTTTTGCAAACATACATTTTTTTTCTTCAAGCGACCTGCTTTTTGTTGCAATATCTTAATTTTCTTAGTGTGTTTGTGTTGAAGAAAGATCTTTTTATTTAGTTGACTCCGTAGTGCAGACTTTCGAGGTGTGTCAAAAATGGTCGCAAAAGTCTATGTCGCTCTCTTGATATACCTGTAAACAAGTTTTATTTTTATAATGCACGTTTTTGATATAATAGGAAGCAGCTGTGAGTCAATTAATTTGATAAAAATTACTTAAAATCTGGTCATTATTACGCACAGGTTTGTTAGATGCATGTGCTTCGTTGACATTTATTGTTTGTTGCTGTCGGGATGGAGATATATTTTAAGTTGTAAAATTCTCATTGACTTTACTAGAAGATGCGCCCTGCAAAACGATCACAAGATTATAAACCAGACATGCGTAAACAATATTAATGAGCTTACCAATTTTACGTGTAAATATCAAAAAAGCTAACCAGTTGTGGTTCACACAGCTTATTAGAATCATAAATGTCATTACTATCTTCTGTACAAAAAATGTGCAGACACTAAAAACATAGCAACAGTAAACATCATAAGTATATACTTAGGCAAAAATCTTGAATTAGATAATGTTTTATTTATTTATTTAATAAGTTAGTTACTAATATTATGGTAGAAATATTCTCATACCTTTGTTGGTATAGCACACTGACGTAATTTACATAAACCACCTTTAGTCATATACTTTTCTTTTTCATCGAAATGTATCGAGCATATCTTTGTGTGTTTAGTTGGCTTCCAATAGTTTTCATTTCGATTAAGTCTGATTTTTTCAATCCATCGAGCAGCAATAATCGGATCAGATGGAAATCTACAAACGCATTTTTTTATAGGTTAAGGGTGACAAACGAGCACACAGTCCACCTGATGGTAAGTGGTTGCTGCGGCCCATAGACATCTACATCTATCCTCGATTACGAATCAAAATGCAGATACGTTGTCACCCGTGAGGACTAAGATGGAATGCCTCATTCCCAGTAAAAAGGGCCTCCGGCCACCTGCACTCACCAAGCGAAACGCAGAGGTAAACCTCTACTTCACGCTGGTTTTCTGTGAGGTCGTGGTACCACCCCGGTTCGAGCCGGCCCATCCGTGCGACAGCAAAAGCCGCGTGGCTCTACCACTGTTACAATACAATGCATACATTTAAATTGGCAATAAAAGTTCATGTTATTATTAACTTAAAACAAAATAAATATTGTTTGCTATTTTGGCTAAACGTTAACTATTATCCTTAACTTAATTAAATACATCACTGTTGGCTAGTGGTAAAACGTATCGTCTTTTTAGAAAATGTTAAATATATGTAAATTAGAATTTTAAAAAAAAAACAATCATAGGCTATGTTATTTATCCTAAACATATACCATAAAAAGGTAAAAACAACTGCACATTATCAAAACAAAATAAAATCAACACATTTTTTTTCGTGGCAAATGGGAACCCTAATAATATTTGGGAAATAAAAATACCTACTTATACGTGAATGAGACTATTGGCAGTATGTATGTGTTTTTGTCAATATGCATTTTTTTTATAATTATAATAGTAAGAAAAAATGGGGTAAAATATTTTACTATGCCTAGCAACATTTTCATTATATTGGCGTCTGTCAAATTTATTATTTTGTTTTGATGAATGTTTTTTACAAAAATATAAAACGCTAGGCAGTACTTACCCGTGAAATAAGATTTTTACATTTTTTTTTGTGATTATGTGATGAGTTGTGACACCCTTTCACAGTACAGTACGTCATTTTTTTGAAAAATTGTGCAAGCTGTTTACAGGACTACGTCGACTCGAGTACTAACTTTCGGTTTATACAAAGGTACTCTTTGGTACTAACGCACCAAAAGTCGGACTTAGCCTTTAAAGGCTAACTTGAAATGGCTTCACTTTGCGTGCGCCTACTGCGGTTCTAAGTCTAATACTTCTATGTATATAAATATGTTATTTGTTTTAATAATAGGTCGGGAAAAAAAATTCTTCGTACTTTATATACAAACTAGCTCTATCCCGCGACACTTCACCCCCGGTAATTTGGTTTTCATTTTTTTTTTGCGCGAAACCCTATATCTCTTTCTAAAATAAAAGTAGTCTAAATTAGTCCTTATAAGATTATTTATATATATACTTTTTTTTTTCAATGTTTAACTACATATAATTATATATGTGCTTTTTTTTTGATTTTATGGCCTGGTATCTACACCTTTAGGCCAAGTCTTTAGTATTTTTATTCGGTTTATTATAATTTCTCCAAATGTATAATTATACTTCATAGTTCACTACTTCACAATATGTTGATGCGTCACATTGTGCAGCCCTTGGGAGTTTTGGACGGCAACTTGAGCCAGCAGACAGCTTACAGCTGACAGTTGGTGATGGTATCTAAAGGCGCCTATGCAAACAGCTATCTTGAGAATCCATCACCATCAGACTTGTTTCAACGTTTCCACTAATAGTTCACATGCGTAGACAGTTAATACATAAAATCGCACCACTTTTACATATCAAAATCTACTTTAAACTATTATTTAAACTATAAAACAGGAGCAGCAAACCGCCGCCGATCAAGTTCCCGCCAAAACTCATATATGTGCCATTTGTTCGATAACTTATTACCATCTTGTAGGTAGTGACAATCCCGTTTCTGTAGAAATATTGGTATTTTTGATCAAAAAAATGTGAGAGCTATTTTTGACAGTCCTCTCCTGATGTTAATCTAACACTACCCAAGGAATTCTGAAGACACCGAAACAGGTGAAAATCTGAGGGTTTGAGGTCAGGACTATATGGTGGATGCATTAACACATTCCTAGCTCCTAGCCACCTAGCTCTCTCAATTTTTGCCGAGTGGCCAAAATGTGTGTGGTCTGGCGTTATCATGATGAAAAACCACTCCTTTTCTGTTGATTAATCCCGGTCATTCTTGCTTGAGTCTCATTAGTTGTTGGCAGTAGAGATCTGAATCGATGGTTTTGCTCGGCGGTAAAATCTCATAACGATGCCTTTCCAATCCCACCATACACACAGCATCACCTTATTGCGTGTTATTTCAGGTTTCGCTATAGTTTGATTACCCTTTGATCGTGATATTTTTCGCACATTCTTCTCTTAGGTAATCCACTTTTCATTACCAGTGATCAATATTTTCATAAATGGTTCGGTTTCTTTACTTCAAATAGAGACCCTTTTTACTGGAAACGAGGCATTCCATCTTAGTCCTCACGGGCGACAACGCATCTGCATTTTGATTCTATATTAAGGATAGATGTGGATGTATATGGATCACAGCAACCACTTACTATCAGGTGGATTGTGTGCTCGTTTGTCACCCTATCCGATAAAAAAAAGAATCGCAAATGAGTACACGATTTATTTCAGTGAGCTAGTGTAATACCCAAATATCGAGTCTTTTTGTATAGCCAGAATTTTTTAAATAGGTCAAAACTCTTTGTGGTCAATCTTCAATTCCTCGGCTATGTCGTGACTACTAATTTGCCAATCTTGCTCCACGTTTTCAAAAATTGCACCGACTTTATCCATATGATGGCGACCAGAGCGAGCTGCATCTCTGACATCAATGTCCCCGGACTGAAAACGCTTGAGCCAACTTTGTGCTACTCTTACTAACACTGCATTAGGTCCATAAACGTCACAAATTTTTTTCGCGGCTTGAGTCGCATTTATTCCTTTTTTGTAATAAAATTTCAGAATGTATCGATCGAATTTCTTCGTTTGATTCACTCGTTTTGGCGGACAGAAAAACAATTGAAAAATGGCGGGAATATGGTTTTTACTTTTTATTTTTCATTTTGTTATTGTCCTTTATGTATTGACATTAAAACCAGCCAGATACAAACAGTACTACCAAAGAGATTTTTCTTCAATTTTATACAAACAAAATACGAAGAAGCTTTTCCCCGATCCAACTCAAAAAGTAAAAGAACACGTCTGCAACTTACTCTCCGGCTCAAATCATCATCATCATCATCATCATCATCATTACAGCCCTTCACAAGTCCACTGCTGAACATAGGCCTCCCCCAAGGAATGCCACAAAGCACGTTCCTGAGTCAACTGCATCCATCGACTTTCTGCATGTCTTACTAGGTCGTCACTCCATCTAGTGGGGGGATGCCCTACACTTCGTCCTCCGGCACTAGGCTGTCACTTGAGAACCTTTTTTCCCTATCGGTTGTCGGTTCTTCGAGCTATATGGCCGGCCCATTGCTACTTCAGCTTACTAATCCTTTGGGCTATGTCGGTAACTCTGGTTCCACTGCGGATATCCTCATTTCTAATAGCCCTCTCCATAGCTCACTGAGCGACCTTGAGCTTCCTCATTCGGTCAGTAGTGAAGGACCACCAATCAATTCCATAGGTTATCACTGGCTTGTTAAGTTTTGAGGTATACCTGGCGAGAAGATTCTTTATTTATAATAATTTCCCGAAAGCTGCTTAGCCGATTTGAATCCGCCGATTGACCTCTCGGTCGAAGTTGGACTTACCTAGTCGGACTTTTTGTCCCAGGTAAACATACTCTTCAACAACTTCGAGCGTAGTATCCTCAACAACTATCGGCATAAGTGTGACATGGACGTTACACATGACTTTTGTTTTGTCCATGTTTATCTTAAGACTTATCCGTTGGAAGGCGCTATTGAAGTCATTGAGCATAGTGCTTAGGTCCTCCTGCGATTCTGCCATAAGGACTATATCGTCGGCAAATCGAAGGTGAGTGATGTACTCGCCATTGACGTTAATTCCGTATTCTTTCCAGTCCAGTAGCTTGAAAACGTCGTCCATTGCAGCGGTGAAGAGTTTCGGGGATATTACGTCATCCTTTCTTACACCTCTCTGCAGTTGGATAGGTTTGATACTCTGGTTCTGTACTAGAATAGCCACCGTAGCCCTACTGTACAAACACTTCAGCACTTCAATATACCGACAGTCAACTTGGCACCGCTGAAGGGTCTGCAGCACCGCCCAAATTTCGACGAAATCAAAGGCTTTCTCATAGTCCACATACGCCAGACATATTGGCAAATTGTACTCCTCAGACTTCTGTACAATTTGCTGGAAGTCGTCAAGTTTGCGTGCGAGACGATTCGCAATGACTCTCGAAAACAGCACGTAGACGCGGCTCAGAAGGGAAATCGGTCTGTAGTTCTTCAAGAGAGCGTTGTCGCCTTTCTTGAAGAACAAGACCACCGCACTTCTGCTCCACGCCTCCGGTGTAGTGCCACCATGGAGGACGGAATTAAAGAGCTTCTGAAGGACTTTAAATACCGGTTTTCCACCCGTTTTCAGAAGCTCCGCTGTAATTCCATCCTCACCCGGAGACTTGCCGTTTTTAAAGTGCTGGAGAGCCATTCTAATCTCGCTCGGACTGATATCCGGGATATCATGGGAATAGTGTCGGATAAAAATTGCTCTTGAATCGTTACTCACACTTGAGAGTGGCTCCAATGATGAAGTGTACAGCTGCCCATAGAACCTCTCAATCTCACTCAAAATCTCAGGTGTCTCGGAAACGATGCTGCCACACACTTAAAACGGTTTTGTAGCTCGAGCTCGATTTCGGGACTCTGGATTAGAGCACGAGGGGGACGGAGTGTTGAATTCATTAGACGAGACCTCTCCAACTTAACGTTTAGGTTCAGTGTGCCTCTAACCATTCGGTGATCGCTAGCAGTTTTCACCCTCGCGATCACTGAGACATCACTGAACAGTTGTCTTCTGGTCGTCATAATGAAGTCAATCTCATTTTTGTCGAATCATCGGGGCTCGACCAGGTCCACTTCCTACGGAGCCGCTTCTGGAAGAAAGAGTTCATCATAAAGAGTCCCTCTTTTTCCATGAAGTCGGCCAGATGCTGGCCCCTTGGGTCCCGTTGCCCTATTTCAAATTGCCCTACCTTCAGCTCATCGTTCTCTCTTGTGCCTAGTTTTGCGTTCCCATTTACACCGTATAGTGAGTTTTGGGGGAATTCATGGCTGTGCCGAGGTTGGTGCGTAAATCTGTATGACCTTCAACGAATACCGGTTGGTGATTCTGAGTATAAGCTACGCAACCCTTGTCGACACACTCTCAATCTTTACAACGTTGTTAACGAGAGACTTGTGGACGATAAATCCGACACATCCTTGGAACAGATGGTCGCCTTCCCGGTGATAAAACAAATTGCTGGATTCGAGGATTACCATGTCCTCTCCCTCTATTCGGACCTCGGATAATCTTCTGTGTCTATCTTTTCTTCCAGCTTCAGGATCTTCTCGTCAGTCCTCAGGGTGCGTACGTTATATGTTACCAGGTCTAGTCGTCTTAGGTGGCAACCGAACCTCCACCGGAGATTCTTAGCACCCCATGCCACGCCGTTACCATGGTCGCCACCGTAGCCAAGAATAGCGGGGTCGCCAGGGACTGGGAGCTGTCTCTTCGTAACTTTTATCATGGGATGTATATTGCCATAGTTGCCACGCTTGGCGAGCGGGTTGGCAACCGCAGTTTTTATTTATTGTTGTTTTGCTGTTATCAGAAAGATGCTGCTGCCCACCTTATGTCTCACTTTCCCTCTGTCGCCTCTTACGACACCCACAGGAAGACATGGGGTAGTGGGTACTCTTACCCGCCACTACACCCCATGTGTACAATATAAAATGTAGGTATATATCCCGCTAGAATGCAGCACTATAACTTATTAGTTTTGTTCGCCGAGACTACAATAATAAACAAGTCTAACAAATACAATTTCAAAAGTAAATCACATAAAGATGATGACACATGTCTAGAGTGTATTGAGTAAGGTAGCTCACCTCTATCGATATAAATTGCTATATATAACTGGCTTTTGTTTATTTATTAATTATATATAAACAAACAAAAGCAAAATTAAGAAACCAGTGTTGGGGACCAATGCAGGGGATGAGGTAGCAGAACAATAACACATAATGCAAAAATAAAAATTACATGTGAAATAAGGTATAAACATAGACTATCAACATAGATCAGTTAACATTAAAAAAATAACCAACACCAAAAGTAAAGAAATTAAAATTAAATTTTGGTAAATATTGTTAATATGCATAAATAGGTAAAACAAAACAGTCAAATGCAGAAAGAAATGTGAAACAAAAAATAATTATTAAAGAAGAAGATAATATTTTGCCCTTTGAATGTACTCGACGCGTCTCTTGCAACTTTACAAGGCGCATGGGCAAAATATAATCTTCTTCTTTAATAATAATCTTTCGTTTTACATTTATTTCTGCATTTGGCTTCAAATATTATCCCGCTTTACAGAGCACGCCAAGGTTTTGAGAGGACAATTTGCCACAAACAATCCGCCAAATTTAAGAAAATGGACTGCACCACTCACAATTGCAGGTGGTGGCAGATTTTAGATTTTAGAAAGTTAATTTGGTTATCCTTTCAGCAGACTAAGGAGTAATCTCAATGTCGTCTAAAAAGTTATATTAAAAACTTCATATACTATTGTGCCGCCCTCAAGGGTGGTCCAATAGTATATGATAACCCCTAAATCTATAATAACCCCCTAAAGTAAAACCTATTTAATAAAAAAATAAAAATCATAATCGGCTTACAATTGACTAATGTGTCACGTAATATGTATATATACAAATAAATACACTACATTAAAAAATCCTATCAAAAACAAAAACAAAAACTTTTTATACAATATAGATTATAAATAAACAAAACGAAAAAAACCTCTGTCCTGGGAAGAACCAGCAAGAAACCCAGCGGGACTTTTTTTTGAAATAACGGCTTACAATCATGTATGTTACACAAATTAACAACACAACAAATTAGAAATAGTTTGGTAGCGATCACCTCATTTCCAGGGGTTATTATCATCCATAAATTCCTTAATATTATAATAACCCTTTTTATACAAGCTTAGTTTAATAAAGTTTTTGAACTTTGAGCAGGTCAAATTTTGTATATTTTCTGAAATTTTGTTGTAAAAGCGTGTACATCGCCCCAAGAATGAATTACTGACTCGATGGAGTCGAGTAACTGGTACTACTATCAGGGCTGGCCCTACCATAGGGCGAACGGAGCGGCCGCTCCAGGCGCCAAGTCCCAGGAGGCGCCTTAGTCAAATTTTTTATAATAGCATAGCTACCTGCATTTTAGAAAAATACAATCTTTTAGCTTATTTAGGTAACAATTTTGCACGCTCCTTAGAAGCTTAGTCTCTGTTCGGTTTCTTTACTCATGTGCCTGAGTTTATTGATGGAAATTTCCTCGCTTTTTAATATTTTGGTTTCAAACGTGTGGCTAGTCAGTTTATATGCGTATGGTCTTATTTGTTGAGACGAGAGCGGCATTCTTCAGCGCCTTTTTGTATTTTTTACAAACCCAACAAAAAGATGGGAAGTTATTTCAAAACATGTGAAGAGCTTAACTTTAAAGAAGGTGTGTCGAACAAGATGCGATCTTAGTTGCATCAGTACGCCGAAGTAAATAGTGCAACTCAGTGCCATATCATTTAAACCGATTTTTTTTCAATTGCAAGGAATTGTTATTTTTAAACTGGTCAATTTCTTTTCTATTCTTTGATAAAATGCAAATAAAAAAGTACCGAGACTTTTTACGATAAACTTAACATTTTTGGAGTTATGAATTTTTAAAGGTTTGAAAAATCCCAAATTCAGATATATTTGACTCTATATATATAAAGAAAAAAATATTAATATATTCCGGATCCAGAAATGTTATTCAGAACAAATGTTTTCTATCCTATGTTAGACACCGCCATAAAAAATAGAGACATGCTTTACACGACTTTTTACAATTAATGAGACTTGGCGTTTATAGAATAGAATAGAGAGTTTCCTCTATGATTTGAATAAGACCGATCAAAATTTTAAGAAATTGTAGGAAAAATTAACGCATGATTTTAATCGCTATATTTCGGGATTGGAGCTTTCAAGAGAAATGATATATTTGAAAAAGTTTTTACATATCAATAAAAGTCACCCGAAAGCAGTCCTTCAGCTCTTAGTATTAAATAATTGGCAAGATACGTTATCTAATATTAGGTCTTTACCTATGAAATGGCCGTTTTTTATGAAATAAGTTAACGTAAGTATTTTTCTATATTTTTTTATTTCTATTAATCAAAGTTATCACCCATGCAATCGATGCATCTTTGCTAATGCAGTAGCAATTTATTGATGCCATTTTTGAAAAAATCAGCTGGGTTCCAACCCAGCTCTTGTAACTTCAAGACCATCTGTTGTGCAGTATGAAGTCGCGCGTTGCTGTACAGGAGCAGTGGGGACGAGCGATTGACCAAAGCTGGTTGAAGACGTATGAGCTTCTCCATCATTATGTTCAGTTATTCACAGTACACATCTGCAGTAATGCTCATCCTGTTTGCAGTGCCTGATTTGGAGTTCTGACAGCCCTAAGCTAACTAAGAATATGGCCTGTTCTCTTTGTGCCTGCCCAGCCAGAATATATTTACGAGATTTTTATATTTTACTAGCTTTTCACCCTGTGGTTTCACCCATATTCCTGATAGTAAGTGTCGACCATCGCCCATAAATAACTGCAACACCAGGGAAATTGCTGTTGCGTTGCTGATCTTTTTAAAAGGAGTACACTCGTTGCTTGAAGGTCTCTAAGTCGTATCGGTCCGGAAAACATCGCCAGTGGTAGATGACTCCACAGTCTTGCGAGGAAGAAAACTTCTAGTAATTTGCACATTTATGGTGTACCGCCAAGCATCCAGATGGTGTAGTTGGTACGTGGTATTTAGCAGCTGGAATAAATCCAGACAATTTATCGAAGTACTCCCCGTAGAAAATGCGATAGAAAATGCAATGGTATGCAACATTTCTTCGCAGCGCAAGTGAATTGAGCCGATCAGAAAGAACTCGGTGGTCAACGATTCAAGCCACTCTGCTGGATGCGGTCAAAAGAAAGTAGCTGGCACTGGGTTGCCCCGGTCCAGAAATGAAAACAGTACTCCCTGTGAGACTAAACTTGCGCCTTGTAAAGTTGCAAACGGTTGCCGGCAGAATGTACTGTCCCGCTCTGCTGAGCACGCCAAGCTTTTTAGAGGCCTATTTAGCCTTCCCTACCAAGTGACCGCAAACTGTACGTCATTCGATGCCGGCTGAGATTGAGAAGTTAAGGAGATACGACAAAGTGGTTCTTTTTAGTCGTAACTTAGCAAACCTGTGGCTTCTGAAGTTTAAACTGGACTAGAGTCGTCCCCAATCCGAGATTTTGTTTATAAACACTGGAATTCAGCCACAAGTTTGTTCCGATAGTAGATGACGTGTCCCGAAAAATATTAGCACGGCCGGTGTAAAATTCATTACCAGTGTTACCGGTGTAAAATTCATTACCAGTGTAGCAACATATGTATAATTGATATGCAGAAACAGTGTAGAGTCAGGTAAATTAGAAGATAAGAACTAGAAACAGCTGATTATTGACCGCATTGGCGTCTAGCAGTTTATAATGGATTCAATTACTTTGGAAAAGAAGGAGGCGATGGCGATAAGCCTGTAGTTGGACGGGTCTGATCGGTCGACTTTTTAGGGATCGGGTGCGCTAAATCTGGCTTCTATTCTTTCAGGATTAATCTAACCTAAGGAGTAGGAGTACCGGAAAAAACGCGTTATAACTGTTGCTTACTCCAGAGCATTCCTCTTCAGTACAATAGGAGGGACTCCATCAGGCCCACTCGACTTGTTGAAGTCCAGGGAGAGGAATGCTTTTCACACTGAACGCTGTGTAAGCCGCACATCCAGCATGGAACAATCATAACGCGGATGTTCGACGATGTGTATCCCCAATCATCGAGAGTCGAGTTGGACTCAAAAAGAGAACTTAAAAGATCGATTGTCTCCTTTACGGCACGGGCCAGTGAGTCGTTCTTTCTGTGCAGAGATGGAACACTTGGCTGACAGAGGTTGTCATGGACAGTCTTGGCAAAACACCTTAATAAAATTAGAGGTAGAGAAGAGAGCTTGAACAGTTTATATCTTTGTATCATAATTTCAGTCTTATTTTTAAAATCTGCTTATTTGTTTTATACCAAAAATGAAGAATGAGCAATAAGTAAAATATTTGCGGCACTTACTCTATCATTTATTGATAATATTATATGAAATTTTATTCTGAACATAAGTGTGTGCTTGCAAAGGCAAGCGCAGCGCCCCCTCGAACTTTCAGTCCTAGGCTCCAGCCTGTTTAGCCTAGATAAATCAGGCCCTGCCTGTTTGGTAAGAAGCTGTGATGAATCATACCGGCGCTAGATTAACAAACAGTGACCATCACTTTTCTAGGTGTAAGTTTTCGCTTAGGGCATTATTTAGGCGCTGAATCAGGATCCAAGCAACTTGCTGAGTACTTACGATTGTCAAACAGAATCTATTTTTCGTCGCATATAACAAGGTGGTTCAAAATTTGTTAACCCATTCAGTGTTTTAAGGACAATTTTTCCGACATTCAATGGGTTAATTATATTATTATTAGGAGCCAGTAGGCTAAACCTGAAGAGCTTGTTTTTAATAAGCACTGTTACATTAATTAGTAAACTTATAAGTATAACGTATAAGTAGGCACCAGTTCTAAAGTTGATTATGCTTATTGATCCCATTAATGAATATTGACTTAATTTTGTTTTATTGTCAATAGTTGTTATGATTTATTTAAATAAATGTACAATAAATATATATAATAAGTGTATAAATGTAAAATTCCTATTTAATTTTGTTTTTTCATTCTACATCAACGGTTCCTATAGATACCATAAGGAGTGCAGTGCCTAAAATGCCACGAGCATGGCTGTTTTCAATCAACAAAATAAACATAGACTTAAGGTTTTGTCGAGATCTTCCCAGTTGCATGCTTGCATGTGCACGTACAACTGGTATATATTAGGGGCAAGCAAGAGGGGCGCCAAAATTGGATCTCGCTCCATCCTAAATCTTGCCTCGGGCCGGCACTGACTACTATCTTGTGTCTGTTCCTAGTATTTACAGAATGAATACCACTTATTTTTGTAAAACTACTTTTATTTTTGTGTGCGTACATTATATTTTCATAAATGTATTGAGAGGCCAAAGTTAATATATTTATTTCCTTAAATTTTTGTCGCAGCGACTCTTTAGGCTTTAAATCATAAATTGTAAATTGACTATCAATTCCTCTGTACAATAAATAAAGTAAAATACAAGGGATGGAAAATCTCTCTGCAGCGCCAGTCAATCGTTATGTCGACGCTGAGGATTCAGATGCTGCCTGAGGCAGCAAAGAGAGTAGGTACCTACCTACACTAAAATTGAGGATATAACACGGGTTTCTTTTATACGGTAAACCTGAGTCTTCTGAGGTTTAAACTGGATTTAATTTTTTTATTTTCTTAAAAAAAAGTTTGTATTGGATTTAGGATTTTCTCCTGTATCATAAAGGCATTTTACATACATATTTTTTACGAGGACAAACATCCAGACGCGGAACAATTATTTGTAGACCATACAAATACTTGTTCCGTGCGAAATTCGAACCAATTACTAAGTCACTGCGCCACGGAGCCGTCAAATGTTTAACAAATTAATACTTTACTTCAGTCACAAATTTATTCAGGTACTCGCGGACTTGTTCCCGAGAAATTTTGGGCCGAACGGATTAAAAAGTATGACGAGTGCTGTCATACGCCAACATATTATGCCTTGTAGAACACCAGCATTAATAAGCTTGTAGTGGGAACATGAACCGTCTACTACGATCTTAAGGCCTTGGGCCATCTGGTGATCCAGTTGCACAATTTTGGGAAACCCGTATAAAGGCAGACGTCAGTACCACGATCGATGGTTCTTATTTTATCAGTCATTGCAATCTTATGCCAGACTGCCGACATAAACGACTTATTGAAGGCATTACAACATTGTCCGTGTCCGCTACATTAAGTAATATTGCTCAGGACAGTTTATATGCCGTGGCATGTATCAACTCAATCTTTACGCAGGTTTTTGCTGAGTTCCAGGACATTAGGCGCCTTCCTGGACTTCGTAAAGTTATGAAGCATAATACACTGCACTTTATCAAAACTACTGAGGGACCTCCAGTTTCATGCCGTCCTCGTCGTTTGGCGCCACACAAACTTGTCGCAAAGAAAGAGTTTGAGGATATAGTGCGATGTGGTATAGCCAAGGCTTCTAAAAATTCTTGGACATCCCCTTTACAGATGATCTTCAATAAAAATGGCTTATGGCGTCCGTGTGGCGTTTATTGTGGTATTAATGTTCGAACTATAGCGGACCATGAGATTAAGAGTGTGACCAATATGCAGTGCGCCCCATTAATGACTTGTCTCACAGCTTCTCTGGAGCAAGTACCATCGTCTTAATAAAAGCTTATCATCAGATTCCCGTTTTTGAGAGTAATATTCCGAAGACTGCCATAGTTACCCCGTTTGGCATCTTCGAACTCCCCTTTATGACCTTCGATTTTCGTAATGCTGGGCACACCTATCAGCGCTTTATCGATGAGATCACACGGGATTTCGATTTCTGCTTCCCATACACATACATCGACATTGTGCTAGTATTCTCTCCAGGCGAAGCTACTCACCAGGAACACCGCATGTTGTTCAGACGCTTGCAGGAGTATGGAGTTATTTTAACCCATCCAAGTGTGCCCTGGGTACTCAAAAAGTAGTGTTTCTCGGCCATCTCATTATTGCAGAAGGTACTCACCCTCCTCAATACCGATTATAGGTTCTTCTAGAATTTCGACCTCTTGAAACTGTGCATGGCATGAGGCGTTTTCTCGGCAAGATTAACTATTATCACCGTTTTATACCGCAAAGTTTCAGACACCGCTAATAGAAGCCGTAGTTGCGAATAACAATAAAAGCACAATGACATTCCCATGGACGCCTGAACTGCACGAAGCTTTCGACGCCTGTGAGCCTATTCGATGCCACGGTCCTTCAACGCCCTGTGAACAACGCCTTACTGGGCCTTTTCACGGATGCTTCTAGCGTCCACATCGGTTCCTGCTTACAATAGTGTATCAATGGTCAGTGGTAACCACTGACATTTGTCAGTAAAAAAACTGACATCTCGACAAGCTGAATTGCCTACCTATTTGAGAACTTTTGGCGGTGTACAAAAGCGTGCAACATTTCCGTCATATTCTCGAGGTTCAGCATGCCACCATCTTTAATGACCACAAACCGGTGTTGTATGCTTTCGTACAGCGCTGAGAGAAACTCCCTCCATCCCAACTTAAACAGTTGTCTTTTCAGTCCACCACGGACATTAAATATATTAAAAGGGGAAGTAATTTCTCTCGAAGAAGATTACAGTGTATTAGCAAAAGGCTCAGCAGTCTGATTCAGAGCTCGCTGAGCATCGCAATTCACCTACCTTCTTTGAAATTAAAAAAGGTGAATATTCCCGGTACAGGCGTCACCATTTGGTGCGACACAGTGTTGCCAAGTCTGAAATCTAGCGGACGGTAGAATTCTTCTAAAAATACGGTAGAATTTTCGAAATTATGTTGTAATATATATTTGAAATACGGTAGAATTACCTTGTTTATTTAGTAGCATGTTATGGGTCAGAGTTAAAAAAAAAAAAACATATTTTTAATCAGAATCGGACAGTATAATTGTTTCAATATTTTTATACATATCATTGTTATGTTTTGCGATCATAGCGTGAGTGGGATTAAAATCAACACAGTTTTTTCCGTGACGCTGTATGGCTTGCTGCGATAAGAGATTTCCCTTGATGGATTTCGTTAGGAGTTTATTCCGTTTTTTTGTTTTTATATCGTTAACTCTGCTGAAGACTCTTTCGCACTCAGCATTCGAGTGTGGCAGAGACAAAATGGCCAACATAAATTTTGGCAAGTGTTGGAAATAGGTATTCCCTTCTCGATGTTGGTCACGCAGTTCTGCGACCTGAAAAAAAAAATGATTAGGCTGCTATAACAATAGAAACCAATATGAATTCACGTTGCTTCGAGTTTACATGGAAACTTACCTGGTGCCAAAATACGTCAGGGGGTTGACTTAAATCCAAATCTTTGTAGTATAACGGCAACTTCCGCCAATCATCATCTAGTTCTTGTTGATGTTGGATTGAAGTTAGGGCAATTCTGGGCAGTAATGGAAATAACGACGAAACTGACTCTTCCCTGTCATCAGAAATTACTTTCTCTAGATCAAATTTTGCTATTTCTGTCATAATTTTGTCATTAAAACAGTATCGTTTACGAAGGCCCACACAAGCTCTAATAATAAAATTTTTACACATCTTTCTGAGAGTTAACTTTCTTTCTTCATTTTCAACAGAATCTAGTTCTTTCTGGACACCTAAACCTAGATATATGTCTTTTAGGTCCTTGTGATTTATTTCTGTCATTGGATCTATAATTTCAATAGGAGCGGAATTTACATAATTTCTGTGTAAAACCAATAGTAACAGTTCTTTATAAAAAGCTGTCATTTTCCCATGTAGTTTCGCAATTAAAATAGATTCGCTCTGAAAACAGCTATTTAATGTTGTAAATTTTGGCAACATCCAAGCCAAAAAATAGTAATAAGCCTTGATTATGGGATCATTCAGGCATGCATGAATATCGTGGCACTCCGATTCTTCCAGCCATTTGCTATTGAAATAAAGACGTAATACATCCCATTGTTCCAGAATCCTTTGCACTACTGCATTTAAAGACAACCATCTAGTCTGGGCTGGTCTTAGAATTTTGTGCACATCCGCCTCAGCAAAATACTGGAACTCTTTCAACTCACTCTGCCTTTTACTACTGGATTTAAAATAATTATAAATATTTCGCGCCATTTTTTCACAATTTAGTGGAAGCTCTTTACATGCGTCACTAGCGCAAAGATGCAGAGAATGGCAAATGCATTTGATCACAATTATGCCTGGACAACGTTGACGAAATCGACTTGAAACTGAATTGTTACATCCCATCATTGTGTTGCATCCATCAGAGCCGAAACCTATGATGTTTTCCGTAGGAATCTCATACTTTTGAAATGAACCTATAACAGTATTAAAAAGTTTTTCGGCATTTGCAACATGATCGGTGGTTTTCTCATCAAATAATTGAATCAAATTCCAAAACCGAGTGATAACTTTACCAATCATTGGATCAAAATACCTGACCACTACTGTTTTTACTACAGCAATATCTGTGCTTTCGTCTATCAAAATTGAAAACATTTGTGATTTCAAGTCACTGATCAAGTTTTCTTTTTCAGTTTCCCCAATACAGTTATTTATCACAGCTTGAACTTTAGTTCTTTTTAATCTAATATCTTTGGCTATCTGAGAATCTGGGAACAACTTTGGTAACAAATCTGCTAAGTGATTCATGACATTATGAGATACCTTATGCTCAGCAACAAAAGCAGCTAATTTTATTTCTGAAGTCTTTACCAATTGCTTTTCATTAGTTGGCATGGATTTAAAAACGCTTACTATAGACTGTTGTTTTTTGGACGTTGAAGCACTACACCTCTTTAAATTATTCACGTGTTTAGTTCCTTCTTTGTGGCGTTTTATTACACTTATTTCGGCACTGAAAGATGTATTGCAAACATTGCAGACCGCCTTCGATAAGTCCCTATTATCCTTTCTTAGCCAGTCACTATATTCTTTATTCAGCAACCATTCTTCCCGAAACTTCTGCTTATAACGCTTTCTCTTAGCCGGTACTCGTGTTAAGCTATCTTCTCGATCAGTAGCGCTGTCGCCATCACTCTCCATATTTTTAAACACTCAGATCACACACAACACAACACAACACAACAAACTCTTACGTAATTTTAAGTATTAATGAAATGTTAGTCGTATCTCGTTTATGATACAAATAAACTAGGAAAATTAAAAAGCTCTAAGTATTCATTGAAATTCAAATACATACAGCACCCCCGAATTCGTTCGCATAATATCTCCAAGCTGGTACCACGCTATTGGGGGATTTCCCGACGCATAAAACAGTGTTGTCGGTAGAATAAAAGGAAAATACTGTAACGTAAAGAAAGTAAACAATCAAACTCGCTAAAATTATTTTAGTTTATAGATAATCATATTTAGATACGATCTTCATTGGGTATTACGGTGTATTTTGCTACCGTAATTATAATCCTACGGTAGGTGGTAGATCTATGCTGATTACGGTGTTTTTACCGTAATTACGGTGCAGTTGGCAACACTGGTGCGACACCTCAACTGGTCGACCTCACCGATTTATGTTTAAAACCTTTTCGTCGCGCTACATTTGATCGCCAAACAACCTCAATCACTCTGGTGCGCGTGCATTCGTACGTTTAGTGTGTGAACGCTATGTTTGGTCGCAATTTCTTCGTAGGTGGTTGGTGGCGGAATGCCACGTATTCAAGGCTAAGAAGACTTATAATATAATTTAATATATGACAATATGAGTCTGTAAAGAGCTAAGGAGTCGTTACGATTCAGAATTAGAATTATAAAAGCTGTAAAAATTGCTCTTGCATAATTACCTGATCCATTCTTTCCTTCTTCGCGTGTATTAAATAGGAATTGTAAAGTTCGTCTGTTCTTTTATTAATATTATAATTCAGATGTCGCTACATAAATCCCTATAATTTGTTGATTTCATTATATAATGAGCTACATATAGTTTATAGAACCACTACAATAGAATATACTAATAATGGAACCATACATTCAGCGAGTCTGCCGAATGCTTCGAATGATAATTAATTATCTTGAGGTTAGTACTCACCCTAAGAATTTAAGTTATTTTGACCAATAATGACACATGGTAATAAATAGCGCTTACAATAAAATTTGCTCAGGTGCCAAAAAGGCTAGTTTATAAATTATAGATTTGATATAAAATCATATATTATCACTGTTAACGTTGTTTTAGAAGTCTGTTTTTTACCAAAAAATACTTGTGTGTTTAATAAATGGCTTCACTAAAGATCGCAGCTTAAAACATAGACCATGCATAGACAATTCTTTTAACTCTGTCAAGCATGACATCTGTTGGTAATTAGGCCAGAAGGGCTAGAACACACAGCCGTAAAGCCAGTTATAAAAAAATGTTAGTAGTCTTTGCACGACATTAATGTCATGTCATTGACCCGTTTTATCACACGTAGAGTTAATAATTGGATTTTATTAATAAAATTATATTTTTTTACTTAATTTCAATAGAGAAGGACAACCAAAATAGTATCAACAATGTGGTTAGATGAAGCGGATGGATTTGCGGAAATCTTTAAAGGCTATTTACCTTACTATTTGTTGGTCGCTCTTCCTATATTTATAATTATGTCCCCAGTAAATCCTGTTGCTGCCTCACACGAATTTTCTGTATATAGAATGCAACAATACGACCTTCACACTGTGCCCCATGGTAAGTACAAAGAATAAGTGCAATTCTAATTTATAATTTGCCCAAAAATGATGAACTTAAATTTTTTAAGGTTATATTCTAATTATCTATACGGGGTACGTGATCTAGACTGTTTACATAGTGATAAATCTTTATTCAGGTCAAACTTTGGTCTTGAATTTTGTAATTTTATTTTATAGTAATATAGTTGGTAAATCTTATAATTGGTTTGATTTGTTGATTAACTCTTTACCCAACAAAATTGAATAAATAAGTTGTAATATCAAAATACACTGGCAATAACAGCAGCTTTTTTAATAATTTACTGCCATACCCTTCCCCTTCTTCAACTCTTAACAATAGTATCTTACAGTAAAACCTAATCCATAAGTTTTGCTGCTGCTGGTCTTATTACATCACAAAGAACATCAGTCTGTCTAGCTGTTTAAAGACTGATGACAACATTCAAATGATTTTTATGACAGGATGTCGCAGTGCCAGTTTTAACCTGGAAGGCCGATCACTTTCTTCCTGGAGTACATCTCGGCACTGTGTGGTTGCACGTATTCAAGATATAACCATTGAACAATTTATGGAAGTTCGGAGCAAAGCCGGGGCTTTGTTGCTGGTGCTACCAAAGAACGACACAGTCCTAACACCAGAAGAGAAGGAGGTAAATGTCAAATTGAAGGACTTTTAATACCTATTTGTTATATTTTAGCTAACTTCAACTAGAAGAAGATATATACTTTTTAAATAGTGAAGTGTGTGCTTTTATTCCTCCAATAATTTTTAGCTCATGAGTATGTTCTTTTAATATTCCTGGATCCTCCAGCCCATCTGGACAGATAGGATTAACATACATTTCCCACTTTTAGCAGTTTTGATCTGTGAGTAGGATTTACCATAATTGTAAGCATTTTCAAACATTTCCATTACCCAACAATTAGTCATTGAAGCCGCAAAGGGGCGAACCTCAATTTTTCAAAATATTACAGGAGAACAAGGAAACATTTATTATTCCCCGATCACTAGCTGTTTTTCATCAGAAAATTAATCTAATTTGTACTTTTTCCATTAAGTCTAATATATTTAACTTTCTGACGGAAAAAAGCTAGTCATCTGGGAATAATAAATATTTTCTTGCTGTCTGGTAATTTTTTGAAAACTTGAGTTTCGCCCCTTTGCGGCGTCAACGACGAATTGTAACAGCTTTAGATGAGACACTGTTAGTGAATTCTCTTATGCAACCGAAAGACCTCCAAAAAGAACTTTTTTTCTTTGCAGCATATCCAACTACTGGAAATGGCAATGACCCAGCAAGAGATTAATGCACCAGTTTACTTTGCGAAATGGTCTCCTGAGTTTGAAGATATAATTAAGGACCTTCAGCACGGCTTCATCATGGATGACAAATCAGGCACAGCACTAGAAGCAATGTTTAATACTGTCTCCTCTAATGGCTACCAAATTGGTAAGTTGATAAATTATTATGTGTATCAGGTCATGTATATGATATGACTATGTTGCCACATGACCAGAGTACCAGGATCTTATGTTGTGGGATCTAATCCATAACTGCAGGTGTAACCCGTATTTCTTCAATGTTTTGATGTCATGGTTAACCCAGACCACCTTCAGTTTTTAATATATTTTGGTTTGATCTATGCAGAATAACGCTCACATGATCATGTTTTCTGCAAAGCATTGGAAATGTTAATGAGTATAAAAATAAGTAGATTAAATTTATTTTTACCACTTGCTATATAGTAAATTAAAACATTGTGAGAAAACAATCTTATATGTAGTAATATGAATGGGTTGAATTGACTGGGGAAAGACCATGTTCTCACAGAATGGCAGAGTAAACTAGCAGCTTAGGCTGCTGTTTTGTAATGTGATAGTAGAGAACCGGAGACTATTTTTAGTGGAAATGGGGTGATGATGCATCTGCATTTTAATTCTCAATTGAGGATAGATGTCTTTGAGTCACATCACACACTGACCTTCAGGTGGACTGTGGTGTACGGTGACCTATTTGTGTAAAAAAAAATCTGTAAAAAATTTTTTATTCAACTAGTAACATTATTAACATTTTTAGTTTCCCTTCGACTAAATCAAGTAAATATAAAATTTGTCTTAGTAAATTCTTTAAATCATAACTTTTAGGCTACTATATTGCCTCGTAATGATTGGCTTATACCTAGGTGTTTTTCATGTGTGCAATTTAAATATCTAAAACATCCCTGTCATACAGAATAAATTCATCATTTTTTTTCTCTGGCATTGCAAGATGTTTATGTCTTAAAATTGGAAATAATATTGTGGATAGCTTTATAATGGGCACTTGTGGCCAAACCGTTTAAGTATGTATACTTGTGCCAGCTGCCGTATAGTGGCGGTTTAGAATATCCACTATCCCATATCTTCCCGTGGGTGTCGTAAAAGGCGACAAAGGGAAACAGGCAGGAGATGGGCAGCAGCATATTCCTGATAACAGCAAAAGTACAATAAAAAAACTGCGGTTGCCAACCCGCTCGCCAAGCGTGGCAACTATGGCAAATACTCCCAATGATGAGAGCAACAAAGAGACGGCCCCTAGTCCCCGGCGGCCCCGCTATTCCTAGCTACGGTGGCGACCATGGTAACGGCGAGGCAGGGGGTGCTAAGAATCTCCCGTGGAGGTTCGGTTGCCACCTAAGACGACTCGACCAGGCAACATATAACGCACGCAGCCTGAGGACTGACGAGAAGATCGTGGCGCTGGAAGAAGAGATAGACAAGTTACGCTGGTATATTATAGGTTTATCCGAGGTCCGAAGAGAAGGGAAGGACACGATAATCCTCGAATCCGGCAACTTGCTCTATCACCGGGAGGGCGACCATCTGTCCCAAAGAGGTGTCGGATTTATCGTCCACAAGTCTCTTGTTAACAACGTTGTAAAGATTGAGAGTGTGTCGACAAGGGTTGCGTACTTTATACTCAGAATCACCAAACGGTATTCGCTGAAGGTCACAGGTTTACGCACCAATCTCGGCACATCCCAATGAGGAGGTGGAGGAAATGTATGCGGATATCTCTAGAGCCATGCATTCCTCCAAAACCCATTATACGGTGTTAATGGGAGACTTCAATGCAAAACTAGGCACAAGAAAGAACAGTGAGCTGAAAGTAGGGAAATTTGGAATAGGCCAACGAAACTCAAGGGGCCAGCAGCTGGCCGACTTCATGGAGAAAGAGGGACTCTTTATGATGAATTTCTTCCAGAAGCGGCCCCACAGGAAGTGGATCTGGTCGAGCCCCGACGGTTCGACAAAAAATGAGATTGACTTCATTATGACGACCAGACGACAACTGTTCAGTGATATCTCCGTGATCGCGAGGATGAAAACTGGTAGCGATCACTGAATGGTTAAAGGCACACTGAACCTAAACGTTAAGTTGGAAAGGTGTCGTCTAATGAAGTCAAAGCTCCGTCCCGCTCGTGCTCTGTTCCACAATCCCGAAACCTTTCAGCTCGAGTTACAAAACCGTTTTCAGTGCCTAGAAGACAGCAATGAAGTGGACGATATGAATGACAAGCTCGTGGAAACTGTCCATGCGGTCGGAGCTAAGTTCTGCAAGACCCGCCGCAGAAGAACACAAAAACTCTCCGATCACACTCTTAATCTTATGGCTGTTAGACGGGAGATGAAGCTACATTCTTCAACAGATTTGACAGCATACAGGCATCTGAACAGACAGATCTCCAAATGCATGCGGCGGGACTTAAGCAACTTCAATACGGCTTGTATTGAAGAAGCAATCGAGCGGAACCAGGGCTCTAAAGTCTTTGCCAGAGATCTGTCTGCCAGAAAGTGCCAACTGTCGAAGCTGAAGTCCGAATGTGGCAGCATCGTTTTCGAGACACCTGAGATTTTGAGTGAGATTGAGAGGTTCTATGGGCAGCTCTACACTTCATCATTGGAGCTACTCTCAAGTGTGACTAACGATCCAAGAGCAAGTTTTATCAGACACTATTCCCATGATATCCCGGACATCAGTCCGAGCGAGATTAGAATGGCTCTCCAGCACCTTAAAAACGGCAAGTCTCCGGCGAGGATGGAATTACAGCGAAGCTTCTGAATGCGGGTGGAAAACCGGTATTTAAAGTCCTTCAGAAGCTCTTTAATTCCGTCCTCCATGGTGGCACTACTCCGGAGGCGTGGAGCAGAAGTGCGGTGGTCTTGTTCTTCAAGAAAGGCGACAACGCTCTCTTAAAGAACTACAGACCGATTTCCCTTCTGAGCTGCATCTACGTGCTGTTTTCGAGAGTCATTACGAATCGTCTCGCACGCAGACTTGACTACTTCCAGCCTCCCGAACAAGCCGGTTTCCGAAAAGACCATGGACCACATACACACCCGTCGGCAAATTGTACAGAAGACAGAGGAGTACAATCTGCCACTTTGCCTTGCGTATGTGGACTATGAGAAAGCCTTTGATTCCGTCGAAATTTGGGCGGTGCTGCAGTCGCTTCAGCGGTGCCAAGTTGACTGTCGGTATAAAAAGTACTGAAGTGTTTGTACAGTAGAGCTGCGATGGCTATCCGAGTACAGAATTAGAGTACGAAACCTATCCAACTGCAGAGAGGTTGTAAGACAGGGTGACGTTATATCCCCGAAACTCTTCACCGCTGCATTGGAAGACGTTTTCAAGCTACTGGACTGGAAAGGATGCGGTATCAACATCAATGGCGAGTACATCACTCACCTTCGATTTGCCGACGATATAGTCCTTATGGCAGAATCGCTGGAGGACCTAAGCACTATGCTCAATGACCTCAGTAGTGTCTCTAAACGGATAGGTCTTAAGATGAACATGGACAAAACAAAGATCATGTTTAATGTCCATGTAACACCTATGCCGGTAGTTGTTGGGAGCACTAAACTCGAAGTTGTTGACGAGTATGTTTACCTGGGACAAATAGTCCGACTAGGTAAGTCCAACTTCGACCGAGAGGTCAATCGACGGATTCAACTCGGCTAGGCAGCGTTCGGGAAACTACGACACATCTTCTCGTTAGACACCTCAAAACCAGAAAAAGAAATTGTACAACCTGTGCGTGTTGCCAGTGATAACTTACGGATCCGAGACGTGGTCCTTCACTGCTGGCCGTATGAGGATGCTCATCGTCGCTCAGCGAGCTATGGAGAGGCCTATGCTCGGGGTTTCTCTTCGTGATTAACTTATAAATGAGTATATCCACAGTAGAATCAGAGTAACCGACATAGTCCAACGGATTAGTAAGCTGAAGTGGCAGTGGGCCGGCCATATAGCTCGAAGAACCGACAACCGATGGGGAAGAAAGATTCTCGAGTGGCAGCCTCGTACCGGTAGGCGAAGTGTAGATCGACCCCCCACTAGATGGAGTGACGACCTGGTAAGACATGTAGAAAGTCGATGGATGCAGGTGGCTCGGGACCATGCTTTGTGACATTCCTTGGGGGAGGCCTATGTTCAGCAGTGGACTTATGAAAGGCTGTAATGATGATGATGATTTGTGCCGAAGCTAGAGCTCCAAAATAGGGCAAGCCCAAGATATGGTTTTGTTGTTTTTAGCAGTTTTATAAAAATACACCAATTTTGATCTGTCTCCACTCTTCAGTTTAATATTCAGTGCTGTCGAGGAAGTATTTAACAAAGCACACAGAAGGCATACTAGTGCTAGATAGATTGTATGACTATATGCATATCTTCGGTGGCTTTGAAAAAAGCCTTTTGGGTTTGCTTGAGCGAAAGAAAAGATATTTACATACAATACAATACATGAACAAAAGAAAAACATGAACAAAAGTACAAATAAACTATGTATGAAATTAAAAAAAAAATATTAACGTATCGCCTGCATAGATAAATAAATATGTAGCAAGCTAATCGCCCGGGCTCCCCCGCACTCGGCTAACTTCACACGCCAAAAGTGGGGCTTTTGGCTCCATACTAATTGCTATATAAACAATCGTAGTTATATTTCATTATAGAACATTTTGCATCAGGTTAGAAGGGGAGCGATCGTTGTCGAAAGCCCGGTAAAAAGCCTACGCGTGCAAGAGAGACGACTAATCGCTCAACTCATCTCGTTTTTTATGACCGCAGTATCGCGCAGTTTTGCCGAGACCATTAATGAACTGTGTAGAACAAAGGAGCGCGCGGGAAATTTAAAATAGTTTGAAACAGTTTACGAATTATTTTATTAGTTGATATTATTGATTAAGCAGTTTGATAGGGCAAGCCCGCCTTCTCGGATTCTATGGAGGCTTCGCTACCGTGTGCCAGCCAGAACCGCTCTACCATATCTAAAATAGTAAATTTTCAAATTACTTTCTAAAACTTAACAATCTTAATACCAGAATGTGCATGATGCACGCGCGCGTGCGTATGTACACGCTGATAAAGCGAACTTGCGACTGCTGTACTGGACATATTACACCAAAGTTGAGAGTGTTTTAGTTACGGTATTTTTAAATAATTTGTCAACAACCTTTTTCTCAGGGAATAAGCGTAACAAACAAGCTCTAATGCTGTGTTTGCTAATATTGATTAAGATTGCTAATGATCTTGCCAAGCGTGGCGATTATGACAAATCTCTACAATGGGAGAAACACATGTGTAGCATTTCACTTTGTAGGTTGATAACGAAGTATTATACTATCACTTGATGAGTTGTCAGCATAGTCGAAATCGACTAGGTTTATTATTGTCGTAAGTTTCATATAGTTACGTTGCTGTTTCCAGTGGTATCGGCGTCAACTCCTCAGAAAATGGAATCCAAGCCAGTGACCATTCACGGCAAGCTGATGGGCCGTTCTGGAGCGGCACAGACTATAGTTATCGCTGCACACTACGACTCGGCCGGTCTTGTGCCTGTAAGTTAACATATATTCTTTAAAAAAAACGTTACTTCTACAGGGGACTTTCTCCTGTATGATGGAGGCGTTTAACATACATAAATTGTACAGAACAATAATTATTTGGAAGCCATACAAATATTTGTTCTTTGCGGGAATCGAACCCGCGCTCCTGCAGCGCCGCAACCAAACGTTCACCAAACCACGTGGATGTCGTAAGAAGGGAAGAGAGAAAAGTTAGAAATGCCGTAAAGATTTAATGGCCGCAAATAATTTACGAATCCACCTGCAACGCGAGGTGACTATGACAAGTCCCGTTTATGAAACTTGTGAAAACTAAACTAATATTTTACATTTATAGCAATTAACACAATTGTTTTTTCAATACCACACTTTACGGTTTAAATAAAAAACGTTGCAGCCTAAATACTTTCTGCTGGCACAGGCAGTTTTATGGATCTACTAGCTACCGGATTTCATATCTTCATCAACCTGCAGCGGTCCAGTGCTGGATACAGGCCTCTCCCAATCGCGTTACTTTACTCGATCTTTGGCTTCACGCATCTAGTTACTGCCAGCCGACTTGCATAGATCGTCGCCCTATCTAAATTTCATATTCTGTCGCATATTTTATTTATCACACATGCAGTTATTTCACCACAATGCTTTGTAATTCCTTCGCCGCCGAGAACTTTAAATTGCAAATTATTAATTTTTAAAATAAATAATTTAAATTGCGCCAGCAGAGATCAACTTGTTTGCATACATTAGTAAGTTTATGGTAAGCTCTTAGCCCCTGAATGCACGTCCAGAATAATATTTTTTTTTATCAGGAACTATCCCAGGGCGCAGACTCGAACGCATCCGGTGCCGTGGCATTGTTAGAACTTGCCAGAATCTTCTCCCGACTCTACTCTACCGCAGCAGTTCGCGGTGGACCATCTCTAGTCTTCGTTCTCACATCGGTTGGCCATTCCCTGAACTACTTCGCAACGAAAAAGTGGCTGGAGGAACAGTTGGATTCTACTGATGCTACATTATTGACGGTAAGATAATAGAATCTAATGTATTTTACCCATCCACCCTAATGCCCTGAATTAGAGTTATGTTTTTCGATTATATCTATGTATGTATATGTCTTTTTTTATGAAACATAAGTGATAAACAAACATACAGTCCACCTTATGATAGGTTACTGTAGCTAATGCACACCTGCAACCAACTTCAAATAAAGACCGCTACAAATGCACTGTCACCTCTGAGGACTAAAGCCGCGTATTGATTACGCGTTTCTGGCGCGCGCGTCCTTAATAACTGAGTTGACCAGTGCGTTCCTCGAAACGCGCTCCAAATGTTCGAAGTTTGATACAAACATTTGGAGCGCGTTTCTAAGCGCGCCTCGAGCGTGCGGCAGTTGTTCCAATGTTTGACCGTTCAACATGGCTGTCGGTCGGCTTTCATAGTTCCATGCATCTTCTCCGATCGCTTTATTATGATAAAAAAAACTACTTTTGCTATTCCACAGCAGTTATTTTGAACCATATAATTTTATCCATTTATTGCAACTCTGGTTATCCATAGCTCGGAACCCAACGAACACACAAATGACGAAAACAACCGTCCCAACCGGCGCGCGCGCTATAACTTATCTACTTTGATACGTGGTAAAAAACCGACACCAGGTGGATTGAGCGTTCCAACGAACAGTTTGCCGCGCGTTCCAAGACGGTATCCATTTCGCGCGACTGGAACGCGCGCCAATGTTCGGCCTTTTGGGGCGCATAATCTATACGCGGCTTAAGGCGGAATGCCTCACATCCTGTAATTATATACTGTCTCTCAATACATTTTATATATATCTAATCTTATATATAAAAAGTACGTGTCACGTTGTTTGTCCGCGATGGACTCTTAAACTACTGAACTGATTTCAATCAAATTTTCGGTCAATGTGCAGTTGGGTCCAACTTAAAAGATAGGATAGCTTACATCTCAATTTATAGTCGCAATACAATATTATTTTATTGCAAATTATTTGTCTATTATTTGACAGTCACAATTATCTGTTAGCTCCAAACGATTCTGTCAGATGACGATATCCGTTGACTGGATTGAGTAAATATTCAATAGATGGCGCTATGTTAAAAATACAAACGTTTAATATAAGCTACAATTTAGTAGTATAACCACCACGTATTGCTGTAGGTATTCAACAGATGGAACCAATTTTTTTATTGCTAATTTCAGGAGTTTTTTTTTTTGGGAAAGCAAATGGTCGTTCGGAAAGGGCAGAACAACGTCTGCCTGGTCAGCTAGTATATCTATAAAAATATGCGCGAGTATCGTGGAACACTCGGTTGGAACGAAGTTCCTTTCGTAGTATATTATTATTGATAAACGTATTATGTGATTGATTATTGACAAATAAATGAAGCGTGTATTAAAATGAAGCGTCATTTAAAATAATGTTACTTTCATGGTAAGGTAAGAAAAAATGCTGCGGAGATGGATATTATTCTATCTCGCTCGCACTATAGAAAGGGAGTCGTGACGTTAAATCTTACACTTTCTCGCCTAGCCCCCACCCGTCAAATTTGAACCATGTGATAAGGAACTTCGTCCCAACAATATTACAACTACACAAGGTTACACTTAACCAGATGGAACGGAGACCTCCTAGGTATAACCTATTTAACAAAATGAATCTTCAAAATCGAGTCTCAACTGAAGATATTGCATAACATACATATAGAAAGAAACATACATTCGAAAAGGACTTTTATGCTTGTTGTTGACGAAAACTTATTTGGGGTCTTAATATCATAAACATAACTTCATAACCTTTTCTGTCTAGGACGTGTCGTTCGTGATGTGTCTGGATTCGCTCTCGTCGCCGCAGCTGACGATGCACGTGTCGAAGCCCCCGCGGGCCGGCGGCGCGGCCAACTCGCTGCGTTCCCGCCTCAAAGCGCCAATTGTGCACAAGAAAATCAACTTGGCCGACGAGCTACTCGCTTGGCATCACGAAAGATTCAGTATTAGAAGAATGACAGCGTTCACGCTTAGCTCTTTGCAGGTATTTCATAACTTTATAATTTTTTGTGTTTGAATTCAAGACATTATCATAAACTTAATTGTTCACATTGTTAATGCAACAAAATCTGTTTTAAATTTATCTTAACAACATTAGAACTAGTGCTAGAGATCTATATTCATATAACCGAAAAATATTTACATGTTGATGGAACGACGTTGAACGTGAAAAACGTGAAATTATGTTTAGTTTGTATGAATCAGAATAGGAATAAATAGTGGTAAAGCATATGAGAAGCGCGCAGGAAAACTAACGCTATCTTTTAAAAAACTGTGATTCCATTTCCTAAGTATAGCTTTTTTTTATTAAATAAGTATGACAAATAAACACGCAGTCCACCGGATGGTAAGTGGAGGTTGTGGCTTATAGACATCCACATCTTTCGTCGATTAAGAATCAAAATGCAGATACGTTGTCACCCTAATGATGTAATGACTTGTTTCTATTGAAAAGGGTCTCCAGTTTTTAACACTCATCATACAAATCACAACCGCAGTAAGCTGCTATTTTAGACTGTAATCTGTGAAATGTCCTTATGCGGTCGAGCTGACCCATTTGTGCTATAATTTTGTAATAGGTGCAGCATGGCTCAATCACGAATCAAATAGATTCATGATTCTTTCTCGATATTATTACAACAGTTATAGAATTTTTAAAATTTATTTTGTACTTTTTCTTATCTATTACTATTTACTCATTGGTTTAGTTAGAAAACTTATTATATCAGCTAAGTATGGACCATGAAGCAAATACAAAAAGCAGGTGTTGTAATTAGATTTCACCATCTAACAACGCTTGACAATTTGCGAGGTGAGCGCATGTTAAGCCCCGCCCACTTTACTATCTACATCTACCGATAAGTAGTAAGACTACTAGAATCGTTCCATATCGATGTTGCCATCTAGTTTAGCTACCTTGACGATAGATGGCGGCCTGTTCACAAAATGATTATAAAAACTATAATTTTAGCGAGTAAAAATTCTTTAGGACAGAATGCAAAACAAATTTTAGCGCCTACGTATGATTATTTTACTAATACTGAGCTCTACGTACCTTTATGTTTTTAGTTCACATGACGCAAAGAGATTTTTCTAGAACTATTTTAATAAATTAGGTGTAAAATTACTTACAAATGAAATGTGATGCCATCATAGCGTCAGAGCGTCTATCTGAGTAGTTTTTATACGATAAAATACAACACTTCAACAACACAACATGCTTTTCTTACTAATACTACGAAAATACACCGATTCAGTTGTTTCTGACAGTATACTAACTAAAGCCACGCCCACTATGATGACGTCAGGACCTACTTAGAATCACAGTGCACAGTTGCTTATGCCGTCTCCTCTTTGTATTTGCTTCATGGTATGGGCTCTCTGCTCAATTTCTCAGTTTAAAGAAAAATTGAAACAAAGGTTGTAAGTCAAAGATTTTAATATTGTGAATATTGTGATTAAAATTTTTTCATCATTACCATCTTTTGGAAAATGTTATTCATCGCCTTAAAGTTTACTACTGGACATCAGGCGCTCTTTGTAACTCTTATCTCTAAATCTCTAACCTTAATCTCTAAATGCCTTGCAGACACACCTTTGACCTTGCACATCTTCGTCTCCGTCTCTGTTCTAGGTATTTTATGTTTGACATAAACGAGATAGTAATATCGTTATCTACCATCGTTAACTTATGTAAATATTACATACCATTGACGACACCCGGGAAAAAATTAGGGTATAGTTCCTCTTATTTATATATAGGATTTAAAACAGATTCAAAAATTCTTTGTGAACAGAGTCATAAAGACCCAGCTCGTAGTACGATCCTCGACACACCGTCGGAGACCTCGCTGAAGAATCTGGCGTCACATATCGCCGTGACAGCGCGTGCCCTCGCCTCCCACATATACAACCTCACCGACGAAGAAAACGACGAGGACCCAGCTATATACGACGACGCTCTTGTACGTAACGATTATTTTTGTATATAAGTAACGGTGACAAACGAGTACACTGTCCACTTGTGGCAATAACAATACTGTCCTCCAGATCGAATTCCGGTCTCATGCGAGACTAGCCATCTACGCTACGCAAAACAGAACTACATTGCCCGAGTATAGGCGCAAGCACAGGTGCACTCTCTATTCCCTCACTCTCATAATCCGATGGGACGGCTAACCGACATGACCGGAGAGAAATCAGGCGCAGGCCCAACGGCTTTACGTGCTTTCGAAGCACAGGGGTGAAACACCGAATGACTCCGGGCTGCTATTCGACTGTCTTGACATAAAAACCCAATAACTGATGTTGGTCTGACTCTGAATTTGAACCCGAGACCTCTTGATCAGTAATCGCGTTTACGACCAAAATCAACGAAGCACCCGTATGGTAAAGTTACACAACCTATATACGTCCTACTCAGACAGACCTCTCATTTTTGAGAACGTTTTAAGGCAAGGAAGTATTCACTGCGATGCCCCAATGCGTGTTGCCGTACTTTACATGTCTTTGAAATATTTATATTTTAAACAGGCTGGTTTTCTCACGACGTTTGTCACCATCGCCGAACATGTGCTAAATCAGCACTTAAAATTGCAGTTAACAATTTCGATGGTACTGACGGACATCGAACCTGATTTCCTCTTGTACAGTGAAATCTGCAATGTGAGCTGAGCTAACACGGCCACCTGGACCGCTTATTATAAATGGATGGGTATGGTTCACAAGATACCTACTGTGCGGAGTGAGTTTTTTTTTATATAGAATCGGGTGACAAACGAGCACACAGTCCACCTGATGGTAAGTGGTTGCTGCGGCCCATAGACATCTACATCTATCCTCAATAAAGACTCAAGATGCAGATGCGTTGTCACCCGTGAGGACTAAGATGGAATGCCTCTTGTCCAGTAAAAAGGGTCTCCGGTTCTCTACACTCACCATACGAAACACAGCAGCGTTAAGCTGCTATTTTACGCTGGTTTTCTGTGAGAGCGTGGTCCTTCCCCGGTCGAGCCGACCCATTCGTGCTACAACCTTAATATAGCTGCAGCATGGCTCTACCACGTATAAAAATGTAAAATTTGAAGAATTTGAGTAAAATTTAAAATTTAGTTATACTTGAATTGTACATTTCAAAGGGCATGTAAAGAAAAAAACGAATGAAAGTTTGTGTGGAAGGTGATGAAAGTATGGTAACATTGTGTATACGAAAGAGAAAAATAGAATGAAATAGACAAATGAAGTGCAATCTAGACAGATTATATTAAATATTGTTATAAATAAGCAAATTTAACAGCTCAGGCGGCGACATTTTCTACCGACTTCAAACAGGAGGTACTCAATTCGTCTGTATGTTTTTCTTTTCTTTTTTTATGTGTGTTACCTCATAACTTTTTACTGGGTCAGCCGATTTCCATGATTCTATTTTTTATTTGAAAGCTGGTGTTTCATATGTGGTCCCATATAAATTGGATCAAGGTCTGAATTTATATTGAAGTCGGTTGTGTATTTTTTTTTAAATTTTACTGCTTGTTTAATTTCTATTAAAAAAGTAATAAAAAATGAGAAGCACCAGCTTTCAAATAAAAAAAGAATCATCAAAATCGGTTCACCTAGAAAAAAGTTATAAGGTAATTAATACACACGTAAAAAAGTACAGTCGAATTGAGTACCTCCTCCTTTTTGAAGTCGGTAGAAAAGAAAAAAAGGAGAATGAATAGAACGACTGGTTCCAATATAAAGATGGGATATTGTAATATGTAGGTTATGGACTAGGTAGGACTTCAATTTCACCCTGTATATAAAACATGTCCTTTTAAATTGCAGGGCGTAGAAGAGGCGTCAATCAAACACTGGTACGAGTACTTATCGTCGCAGCCCAGATCGCCGCAGATCGTCACAACGTCTTCGCCGAATGCCGGTTAGTTAAACTTGGGTTAAACAGGTGTGAAGATGGACGGAGTACTGCTGTCACATATTTGACAAGTATTATAGTATAGGCTGATATTTCAAAATGCCATCTAGCAGCTTTGTACTCGGTGGAGAGACACTCTAAGATGCTTATTGGTAACGTAGATTTGGTTGAAACCAATCATGTCATCCTCAAGCACAGGCGCAGAGTAACCAGCCTTTCGGTATTCTATATCCTATAGAATACCTGCATTAATGAATTCGGAGATTTTGCGCAAGAATTTATGACATATCTCCTTTGTGGGTCTTCATCCATTTGCTGTCCAAAACGGTTGGACCCATTTTGACGAGACTTTCACTGGCAGATAGCTGATGTCATAAGGAGTAACTTAAGCTACTTTTATTTTAGAAAAAGAATTAGGTTTGCGCAAAAAAAAATTGAAACCCCAAATAACAGGCGAGCGAAGTTGCGAGGAACAGTTAGTTTTAAATAAATGTAGATGAAGGTGTCTACGAGTAACATCGTCCATTTACCATCAGGTGGACTAGTTTACCACATTGGTGTTTAAAAAATATTCACAATTGGTTGTAGTCATGATTCGAAATTTGAAATCGGTCAAGAACATATCATCATGTTCAGTGCTGTCCTTTAGCCTCTCACGCGCACCCATTCATCACCAATACGTGATGAACGGGAAGCTGCTTCATAGAGTCACGGAGGTTAGAGATCTAGGTGTACATTTTACTGCAGACTTAAATTTTAAATTATTGTAAGTAATGTTAGTATAAAGGCATACCGTAACCTCGGATTGATAATGCGTCTTGCAAATAATTTCACAAATGTCGGGGCTCTGAGAGCGCTATATGATGCACTCGTAAGGAGCCACTTGGAGTGTAACGCCGTCATTTGGGCTCCTCACGAAGCCAAATACAAATTTATGTTAGAGCGAAACCAAAATAAATTTATCATATTCACGTACTTGGAATAATTTGAAGTTTACCCGGGAAGAAGGGAAGTCGCTCTCGCTATGTACGTGTTGAAGGTGATGAGGGTAGGGTACACAAGACGAAGACGCGCAAGCTGCGTTTGATCAACACCGTGTCGGAGCGAACTGATTTGTTTTCGTGTTCGCTGAGTGAGCTCAGTAAAATTGCATATCATACTTGTTACGGCCTACGGCTGCTCCAGCAAGGGTCAAATCTTCCGGGGCCCATTCAGCAGAAGACTTCACGAGCAGACGCAGGTCGGGCCCCAATATGGCCACGTGGAATGTCCTATCACAATAAACTATATGGGAGAAAGCTAGAAACCAAAAGTACTTACCAGTATCAGGAGCTAACTTCGCTCCAAGGCTTGGGCAGGCCGTGAGTGTGTGTAATGGTGTTTGGCGAACAGTGTACAGTGAGGTGTAAATGTGTGAGGCCTGGGCAGGCGTAAGCGACCAACAGCGGCCTATTTCCAGGCTGCCCCAAAATGCTGCATCGCTCCAGACTGCTCCATCGCCGGACCGCTTCTATCTTCACAGTCACTAAGTCTCTTAGCTTCATTGTACATTTAACTAACTTCAATTCGCCTAATTCCACACTCATCGCAGAATCGAACACGTGATACCCGACACGGCAAGGACAGTAGCGCAAAATTCGACATTCAATGTCCCGGATTCACTTATCTACGTGACGAAGAAACACGCACTTCATCTAGCTATCACTATATAATATGCACAATTACTTTCAAAGAAGTTACTTAAACCGTAAAACCCCATAAAGGCCTCTTGTCCAGGAACTTAAACCCTAGCCTACCAAATCGGAGGCGGTTTTCACGAAATCCAATTACGTAGCGAAGCCACGCGCCCAAAATCCAAAATTCTAGACCCTAATCAAACAAAAACCGGTCTCGCGCGAACTTCTGCAGCGATAGCCGAGACGCGCGGATTAAACAGGTCGCTGCTAGCAAGCTACTGGCCTTCGCACTCGCGTTCTGCTCACACGCCCTCTGCCGAGCAACGCACACGGGAGTGGGGAAAGGGTGACCTTTACAAAGTCAGCGGGCGGACACGAGTGAAATGCAAATTTCAAATATTAATTGTTTGGCCTAAACAATACTGCAACGTTAGCCACACTGTCGAATTAGTTTGGTCACCCTGTAATGACTGTGTATGTTGTATGTGTGTAAATAAATAAATCATTCCAACCAATATGTAGTTATTATTATTTCTTACATATTTGTGTGACAACCTGATGGCAACGGAAAAGGTCCACCTGATGTGGTAAGCGGCTCTTGCAACTAATAGAGTTGAAGACCTTGAAGAAACTTCAAACAAAGAAAGTCACAGGCCCAAGTAAAAGTAATTCAATCGAATTTGTATTTTGCGTCGACAGTTTACACTATAATATATCCAAATTTCTGGTCTGTAACAAGCTAGAGATCCGTGAATACGGACAGAGTGACATTGATCAGGCTTCGTTTAACCCTATAGGTACAGAACCCTAAAAATGTATTGAACTAGTTTTTTTTTTTTTTAACAGGAGTCACGGCCGCGTTAGAGAGGGCGCTCTCGCGGTACATGGACGCTACGGTTAGCACTCATGCGATCGACAAGCGCGAACCAGAGTACACACTCTACTCGCCTGTGCGGTCACTGCTTTACGTTTATAGGTGAGCTTTATTTTATATTGTTTTCTTGTTTTAAAACTTCCAACTAGAACAATTTGATACACAATCCCGCTTGTTATAAATATATAACTTCGCATTTTTTTTATAGGATAGGGTGACAAACGAGCACACAGTCCACCTGATGGTAAGTGGTTGCTGTGACCCATAAACACCTACATCTATCCTCAATAAAGAATTAAAATGCAGATGCGTTGTCTCACCATACGAAACACAGCAGTGTCCAGCTGCCATTTTACGCTGGTATTCTGTGAGAGCGTAGTACTTCCCCGGTCGAGCCGACCCATTCGTGCTACAACTAATGTGAACAGTAATGAACAGCGAGCGCTAACCATCTGAGCCGTGGTGGCTCAGATGGTTAGCGCTCGCTGTAAGCTTCACAGTACTCGAGCAACCCGGGTTCGATCCCCGCCGGCACCACTGAAATTGTTAATTGCAATTTTAAGTGCTGATTTACCACGTGCTCGGCGGTGAAGGAAAACATCGTGAGGAAACCTACATGTCTGAAAAATAAAAAAAGATATTTCGAAGACATGTGAAGTTCGCCAAGACGCATTGGGGCAGCGCGGCGGACATTTCCTTGCCCTAAAACCCTCTCAGAAATGAGAGGAGGCCTGTGCCCAGCAGTGGGACGTAAATAGGCTCCAACTTTACTATGATCAATATAGTGTCACCATACTTTAAATTAACGCCAAATGTAACACAACTCACAATAAATATATTGAATTTATTTAAGAATATTTTGACTATAAACTTCAACCTTTTGTAATGAAACTAGTAATAGCTTATGTACCTACATCTTAAAGCTAGACTAATATTATACATCTTAAAGCTAGACTAATACATAAGTATATGATACATACTAAATATACCTTTTTATATCAATCCTACATAATAAGTTTTAATAGGTATAAAAAAGGAAATATAATTATCTCAACCCACCAAAGAGATAGAAAAACAAATTTATAAAAAAGTAGTTTGTAACAAATCATTTACTCTGATTTGTACTGCTAACTCAAGTTGCGTGGATTTCAACTTGGGTTAAATCAAGTCATAATTTTCTAAGTTGGCACATCTATAAGATCAGAATTCCTAATATTCACTCCACTTAGTTGTTGTTGTTTTAACTTTCATTAATCGTTTCACCATTCCGTTTAATTATTAACCACAGCTTTTTTGGTGATTTTTTACTGATCCTGCTTTTATATATTGAAGTAATTATAGTGAAAAATAGCCTGTTACTGTGTAATAATAGTGAAAAATCACCTGTTACAGTGTAGCCAATAGATAATCTCACTTTTACTTATTCTACAATAACTTAGTTCCTAGATTGACAAATCTTGCAGATTTTTAGCTAGGAATTGTTTATATACACGCTTTATAATACGTACTTTCATCTTGTTAACACTTGGGCCCGAGAATGTATAGAGATGTCTTTTTTTCCTTTAAGTACCATGATTGAAAGTAATAAAATGACTACCACCTGTTGCAGTCAGAGGCACACCATGAGCTATTTCATTGTCAGTAAGCAAGCACGGGTAAGAGTATCGAAGTCTTCTGCCTTCATTGTCGAACTGAAACATATCAAAATGTTTTTCACAGACACGTTTGTTAAGTAACTGTTCTTTGGAAAGTACAATGAGCTGGGGATTTGTCGGCACTACGAAAGATATCCATAAGTTTCTTAAATTATCGTTCTTAGGGAATCTGAAAAGCCGGTGCGTTTCATGTGTTGTATTGCAACCACCAACACAACACTTTTCGTATACCATTATGTTGGTATATGCAATATTCACACGAGCAGCACAAAAACAGAATATTTTAATAACTGAGGAAAATTCGCATTAATATTGGCGGCAATCAATCTATATCGATAGCTTTGACTTTTGACAAATGATTTGACATTGGCGTCTCAAAATGCTCAAAATGGCGTCCGTAGGCAGATAACAAATTGCGACGGTAGCGCCAAATGGCGTAGAATGGAACTAAGCTGTCACGGGCCTGATAGCATTCACTTATCATCAGGTGGATTGTGTGCTCGTTTATTATGTAATTGTATATTTATGGTATCAGGGTGACATACCATACAAATATAGTAAAATTTATTTCGTCTATGACTGAGAGAAATGTTCGTAACATCTCCAATAGATGGCGGTATTACCATCACCTAAAAACAAGCTACACAGTGGTGTAAAGAGCGCCTAAGGCGCAACACAAATTCAATATGAATTCTTGTAATCTATATTAAATAAAAATGATTCTATTCTATCCTGGAAATAGACATTCAAACAGGAAGTCGATGGATGCAGGTTACTCAGAACTGTGTATTGTAGTGTTCCTTTTTGGCCTTCCTTTTAGCTTAAGCACTGGCTTATATATACCTTTTTTACTATTATAAGCCCGTGCTTGAGCCAAGTGATGGTAAGTGGTGATTCAACCGAAGATGAAACACCCACATTACGATCGGATGGATAGACAGATGCTTGCAAATTATTCCATTCCTTAGCTGTACGCATTTCGAACGATCGTTTGGTCCAAATGCCAGGTGTGTCGCCAATAAATGTCCTATAAATGATAGATAGGCCTCCCCAATGTTCAGCAGTGGAATTAATAATTGTAAACGTATAAATTTTTTTTAATAAAATGTACAATTTGTTGAGTTTTATTTTAGTAGCTAATCATTTTAAAAACTGTGTGATATTTATTTTTTAACTTTTCAGTGTTAAGCCGGCAGTGTTCGATCTCATCCTAACTCTGGCCATAATCGCTTATCTGACCGTGGTATATTTCGCCATACAGCTGTTCCCGCGCTTTTATGAAGAATACGCTAAATTGGTTACGGGCAAGGCTAAAGTACATTAGTATTAAGTGAATATTTTTACTGTGTGCGAATTTGAACTTTAAGTTCTTAGTATTAGAATGTTAATTGAATTGTGTGAAGAATGGTATTGTCTAGAATGAAATGCTTCAATGTTGGTTGGTAAATACTTTGTTTATAAAAAAAAGTTGTTGGTTGAATGTAGTGCCTCAGTGGTTAGAGTAATTGACTGGAAGATGGGGCTTGAGTTCAAATGTTTGCTAATTGTGCTTAAACATTTTTTTTAATTCTGTTTGTTTGCTTCCGTATTTTAGACACTACGCTATTTGCTACTGCAGATTAATTTGTTAAGTTTTTATCGGGAATGAGAAATTAAGTATTGATATGTTAATAGCTAGCAATATGGGTAACGGGTTCGATTATTGTAGTAGGGTGCCTGATAAAGGGAGTCATGGTGTAACCAGCATGTCAATATGATATTTAAAATTAAATTAATTGGATCAACTAAGAAAGCAGCATTGTGGATTATGCTACTTTTTTTACTTGATCCCAGCAGTGAGGCGTATAAAGGTTTTCATTATATCCCATCCATCGATTACATACTAAAAGTCCACCGCTGAACGTAGGCCTCCCTCATAGATTGTCTCATAGGGGATATATGCCATAGTTGCCATGCTTGGCAGGCGGGATGGCAGCCGCAGTTTTTTTTATTTTTATTCAGATGTTATCAGAAAATGCTGCAGCCCATCTCCAGTTTCAGTTGTCATCTGTCGCCTCTTACGACACCCACGACACGATATGGGCTCGTGGATATTCTTACACCAAATAGATTGACGTTTATTTATACATCTTTCTAGTAACAACTTTTTAACGTATCCATAACGCAATGGCATTTGTTTGCGAGGCTGCAAGGCCGCGGGTTTAAGTTTGGAGTGAAACCATCTTTATTTATATAATTGTTGGTGTGTATGTTAGTGATCGTGTTAGTTTAAAAAGTCTTAAACGACAGGTCATATTAACTCAATGTATTTGTTTGGTCGACACGATAGTTAATAGCTATGTGAGGTTCCAATATGTGCCGCTGTAGTCAAGTGATTCACAAATTCAATGTTTACATAGTTCGGAAGGAATTCGAAGTGACACTCATCGCGCCGGCCTCCTAAAAAGGCAAAGCAACTTTTGCCAAGCCAGTTGGTATTATATATTATACTAGTGGTCCGCCCCGACTTCGCACGGGTGACTTATGGATCTAGGCAACAGCGCCACCTACCGGGTCCAATTGTTAATTTAAACCATTCCATCCAAAATCCAAATTTTCATCAAACTCGGTCCAGACGTTTAGGAGGAGTTCAGTCACATACACATGAACAGAAGAATTATTTATATAAAGATAAAATATCGCAGTATATAAATAACACAGCAGTCACAAGTTATGTAATTTTACGTTTGGCGTAATTTATAGTATGACGGCCTGTGTAGCACCTACCGGTGCAGAACATGGGGGAGTTCTTCTGTTCTGCCTTCGCGCGGCAACCCCCCCCCCCCCCCATCCCCCTCCCCCCTCTTTGCCCCGCATCGCCCGTGGTATAGTTGTATAATAGTAAGCTATATACACCTCACACTAGGCCGTTAATTTTTTTTTATTACGTATGCTAGCTTTTCAAAGACAATATTTATCAACATAGTACAAATTCGCACACAGTACCACAGTTTAATATTATAAGCGTTGAACAATAATTATTTAACTTTGTTTATATAATGTTTTTGTTATTGTAGAGTGAGCCTCGTAAATATTGTTAGCGAATAGTCTCAGTGAGTGCATACAGGTGTCGTAAACATAGAGTGATAGTCGTGGAGACTAGAAAACCATATTATAATCACTATGTTTTAGTGTGTAGTAGTAGTAAGTATTTGTATGGCCTACAAATAATTGTTCCGGGTTTGGATGTTTGTCCTTGTGCTATTTGTGTTTTTTTAAACTGCTTCCACGATACAGGAGAAAATCCTAGTGTGGGGATAACGTTTAAAAAAAAAAGAATAGAAATTTATGTAATCAACGTTAAGTAAAGACTTAGACCGGTATTCAGAGACAATCTCGAGTTTAACGAGTCTCCACAATGTCAAAATTTTATTCTACACCACACAGTTTCACAGATCGAACTCAAACAACGTTAAGATGTGTCATTCCATTTATTTTTAGCCGACTTCAAGAAAAGAAGGAGGTTCTCAATTCAATTACTTTTTGTATTATAGTTTTCTATTGTCGTTTATAACTGTAGAAAGTCAACTTGGCACTTCTATACTTCTGTACCTAAATATATTATTATAACAAATAAGGTATATCACAAAATAAAATAAAACGAAGTCCCTAAAGAATTATACTCGTCTAGTCGCTTAAAACTATAAAACCATTTAAAGGATTTCTTGAATACGTGTTTCGTGTATAGTTCAAGCATATTTCATATGAGTAGAAGAGAAATTCTGGCATTTGTGATCAACTCGTAAAAATTTTACGTCAGTTAAGAATATCCCACGCGAAGCCGGGGCGAGTCGCATGTAAATTATAATAGGGTAGTTTTTATCTTCCATCCCCAGAAAGCTAACGTTTTCGATGACTAAATACTGCAATAGCCGCTCACCATCCGATCGACTGTAGGTTCGATTCTCACTATAATTTTATAAAAAAACAAAATTAAACATCGTTACCTGTCGTAACTTTATTTATGAGGCTTCCTGCACAATATATGCATTTATTTTTGTTGCTGCATCAAAGAAATACAAACTCCAATTACCGAGTCATAGATTACGCAAGTTTTTTTTTAAATTTTGTTATTAATATTAAGACAAATGAATTATGAAATATATAAAGTAATAAATAATTTTAATAGTGTTTAAAATTTAAATTGTGTAAGGCTTTCCATGTGTGTTGAGCAATTGAATTCAAGTTATTTTAACCATTAAGACAAAAGCAATAAGGTAAATTATTATATGCATAATAAGTGTAGATGAATCTTTTGACCTGTATATATATATATGAGAAAGTGGTTTAAATCTGTTGTTGTTTTCGCCGTCCTCGCTCTAAGTTCCTTGAATAACAGAATATATCATGTAACATGTAGCGTCTACGATAGTTTGCACATAATTTCATGATTATGATAATATTTACATATGATAACATTTTCTAAAACATTGCTCACAGTTCCAGGTTTGTTACATAAGTATTATTTAATTTTTATTACCTGGACTCTGGTCACTTTTTGCGTGGCAACGGTTGAAAATGTTTATGTATTGTAAACGACAGTAATACTACTCGGTAATTGTGCGAACTGCCAACTCAAAAATTTGTGGGTTCGAACCCGTCATTCGACTACTACTGTCGTACACCACTTTAACGGGACTACAGGAGCTAAACGCAAGTTTTGTAATGCCTTAAAGTATATGATATTTTTCAAGATATATGGTAGTTAGTGTGTTGAAAACATGATACTAATAATTTGATACGATAGAAAAAAAATTACAAAGATGCCTCTAAAAATTACTACACATATATACATAGATACATGCAATCATTCTGATTTTTTGTTAGATTATTCTGCAAGCAACATTTCAACGTAATAGTGTTTTAATGTTTTAGTCCAATCAATAGATATTTTTTAAATCGCATATTCTTATATCGGAACATAATACGTACGCATGTGTGCATAAACGTCTGTGTTCGGCACACAGGCCGGCCAAGGCCTGATGCTATACAAAGTTGTGTAAATGTGTGCGTGCGTAATTTGAGGTCACTTAGCTCTTATAGTCCCCATAATACAAGGCTTTAGCCTACTTGGGAGTTGTTAAGGCATATTAGTAATGAAAATTGTGTTACTAGTATTCTTTGATTTTCCAAGCCCCTCTGTGGCTCATCAGCATTGCCTTCTATACATGTCCATGTTTGTAAAATTCTTCCACCACAAAAATAAATTCTCTATTCCAGTATTTATTTCTACGCAAGATCTCTTCGACTGAGTTTATTGTTAAAGATAAATATTTCATGCAATGCAACGGCCGTTTCTTTTTTTTTTTGCATCAATCTGTGAATATACATATTTATGTAAAAATTACTTGCAGTTGCAGCAATATGTAAATCAGTCTGGTACTAGTACTAAATCGTAGTACTAAAGCTATATAGCATTGTTCGCATTAGATGAAGCGTGTAATGATTTTATTAAAAAAATTGATTTAACTTTTATCTTTGATTTAAACACAAAAATAGATTACAAAAGGAGTTTCACAATTTTTCAAAGAATATTTTTCTGCTTAGTTATTAAACGATATCGCACGTTGTCGCTGTCTTTAGAGAATATCTAAACTGCCATTGAGAAAAAAGTTTGTAGAAATATCAAGTGTACATTGCATGGAAATAAAAATAAACTGTTGTTTTCACATTTTTATTGTTTTATTTTTACGTATTTTATTTCAAAAAGGTACATCTAATTGATCTCATTTGGAAGTTGAAAACTAGTCTGGTATTTGAAAATCTAAATATCAACATCCTAGGGAACCGTTGTGGCGGCGCTGAAATCCCGATATCACAGTTCCGAAGGACTGTATATTATATAGAATAGTTCCGAACTGTCACATGGAGCATTGGCCGCTCTCCGGACTGAACACCTTATTCGGCGGGAGATTTCGCCTTTTCATTCCACGGCCAAACCGTGATTGAGTTAAAAATAGATACTTTATGGGAAGCCAACCATCGGGGAGGCGGGCAAACACCGCGTGTATCAACCAGGGAATTTTGTCGACCAATTTCTCGTATATCGTATATGGCACGTGATGTACAAATCGTATAATATCAATCTACTACTTTAATATCAATCTCCTAGAAGTTCCCCACCAATATTAAATTTTGATCATTATTTAAATCGTGTGGTCTTTTTAATTTATTTTTAGAGCCAACGCGTATTACTAAATCTAATGCAACATGTATAGATAACATTTTTACAAATGTTAAGCCGTTGCATAAAGGTATAATTCGAAAATTGAGTTCTGATCACTGTGGACAATAAGTTTCGTTACCTTATGTTCACAAAAAGCAAGCAGATCAGAAAGTTGTGTTTGATGAACTTTACCTTAGAACTTTACCATGAAAGGTCCACCATTTACTGAATAAACTATTTTTTTTAATTTTATTTAAAAGAGCGTGCTCCACAGCTAAGTCCTTGCATTTGACCAACAACATTAAGACAGCTTCTAATAAAATTAAAATGACATTGAGTATATAATTAATAGTGAAACTGGTATAGTGCGCGCAAGATAACTCTGCGCGCGACTGATGGCGTACTTAATGTTACCAACTCAACTAATATTTTTTTCCTTCATTTAATCTTATTACTAGAATTATATAATTATATCAAATTACATAAATGACCGAATTGATTACCAAAATTCAGTTAAAAGAAACTGTAATTTTCAGCTTAAACTTACAAAGACCTAATAAATATTAAACTCTATATTTATTGTTTAAGATTGTATATTACGGAAGTTACAATTAAGAAATATATTTCTTGATTGTAACTTCCGTAAGTTTGACAGTACACATCACAAGTTTCTATGGTAGGATTTAAGTATAAATTATTCCTTAAAACATTTGAAAACGTTTAATTTATGCGAGCGAGTTTGAGAAAAAAAAACAAAAAACACGCTTCACTTTTATTTTTGGTATTCTTCTCAGCAAAGCCTTTTATTTGATATCCATATCATTGGAATGCACAAAAAATAACTAGTCCCCCATATTGGATTTAGAATGAGAAATAAGTGATATTTGTCTGTATCTATCTTATCTTATCTGTTTCATCTCAACTTAACGTATATGTAAAATTTCGGCTCCATCGAGAACCTAAAAGTTGGTCAAATTTAACTTTTAGCTGTGGCGGCGAACAAATATTTCATGACACGCTGGGCGTGTCAAGCTCCACAGACAAACGTGTTCGATGGCACGCCTGGCGTGTCACCTGCACTGAACCGGTTAAAAATATTTATTATAAATAACGAAATTAAAAGTCCATGGAAACCTTGTAAATCTTTTATTGAATAGCTAGGATCTATATGTAAATTTGGTGTAACAATGGTCCTGCTGTGGGTCAACGCCTTTCATTCTCACATCTTCATCATAATCCATGCTAGTCTTCATCAGAAGACTCGGATGTGTCATTAATTATAAATTTATCCATTTAAACTGGCACCTTTTGTATTCTTAGCCCATAGTCTTTAATCTACTACTCAACGTTGTTCTGCCATATTTAACATCAGCTTGCAATTCCAACCAAAGTTTATTTATGGCAGGAATCTCTTTCTTCACAATGTCAAACGATTGATTTAAATGCCTTATAGCGCCACGTATGAAAATCTAAATCAATTTTTTTTCCTCCGGTTCCTAGTTTTTCCCGGCGCCACAATTTTAGAAGATAAAGCTGCTGCTACATTATGTACCCTCTTGAATTATTTGGGTGACGGTGAGTTCAGAAACGCCTAAAACATAATAAAAACAATGCATTATGAATACATGATATTAATTACACGAGAAAACAAAAAACAATCAAATCGAGAAAATTAGGGAGTTTTATTTGTTATGGCAGTCCTAAAAATTACCTGTGAAATATGAAACGTGGGCTCTAGCTTTGGAAAACGGTACTGTAGGCCCGTTATTGTCTCGTTCTTCTTCACAAGCACGTTTGACCTTCAAGATAATATCCCTGCCAGCAATTTTAATCACTTTCGGAGTAATGATGACGATTATTTACTGCAAAAACGAATAAAAACACGACACCTAACAATCTGTTTTGACACATGCCATAAACAGTAAGATGGCGGCACACGATTAGTTCCAATTTTGGCCGCGCGCAGAGTTATCTTGCGCGCACTCTAAGATCAACTCTCGCAATTCAAACTATCATTTAAATTTTAACAACAAATTAACTGAATTAGATTAGGACGTTGCAATGGTTTTGAGAAATATTTTACTGATATTCTGATCTTAACCATTAAGTCTCTGAATTCTTCTCCTGCCGTCGCCGAATCATTACTTAAACCAATTGTAAATGCGTGTACAAAGAATTTAACATTTCATAAAGTATCATCAAAAGATATTGTGAAATATTTTAAAACTATTGATATTAATAAAACTGCAGATCTGTGGGGGATTTTCGTTAAAGTTATTGCGTCTATAATAGATACAATCGCGCCTAAACTAGCTATTATTTTTAATACTAGTATCGAATCTGTTATTTCCTGATTCAATGAAGCATTGTAAAGTAATATCTTTATTTAAATCTGGTATTTCATTAGACCCCGCCAATTTTAGTATATTATAGTAGTAGTATATTATTATAACCCCTGGGAATGAGGTGATCGCTACCAAGCTATTTCTAATTTGTTTTGTGTTGTTAATTGTGTAACATATATAAGTAAGCTGTTTTTTTTTAAATGTCACGCTGGATTTCTAGCTGGACCTTCCCAGGACAGAGGTGTTTCCGAACCATTGGTAATTAAACAAGGAAGTGACTTTCATTAAGTATTGTTTGTGATCTAAGTTTAAAAGTTTTTTTTTGTATATGGCCTATCAAAAGTACCATATTTGAGAAATTTAGTAGGTACTATCCCTGTATGATGTGTCTTAACAAGCGTTTTTATGACCTATAAATAAATAATTGTTACATATATGGATGTTAATCTATATGAAATTTATGTATGTAAAGCGCTTCTAAGAAACTAGAAAATCCTACTGTGAGGGGTAACATATTAAAAAAACAACTTATTTTCTTACCCATTAAACTAGAATGCATGTATTGCTGCTGAAACAACGTATAATAAAGGTCCACTACGTTCGAAGTTTTTTTAGAATGTGTAGACATCCATAACTTTTACCAAGAGGTATCTAACTCGAATGGGCAACTTTCGGTAAAATGGCGACAGTGATTCCCGTTCAGTTTACCCAGGAATCATTTAAACAAAATTGTGTCAACAGCCACAGGTTTTCAGTTTAGACTTTTACAATCTTATTTAAGAACCTATACGTAATCTTTAACTGATGACCGTATGAGGAGGTTAAGGTACCTTAACCCTAAGATTGCCCAGAGATCTATATTATGGGGAATTTCTCTGCGCAACGATGATTCCGCTGAAGAACCAGAATAATTGCCGTAGCCCCAAAGGATCAGTAACCTCAAGTGAAAGTGGGTGGGCCATATATGTAACTCGAAGAACAGACAACCCATGGAAAAGAAATGTTCTCTGGTGCCGACCTGGAATGTCATGCGGAAAGTTGATGTGTTTTGTGACACTATGATTAGGAGTAAACTTATGAGGCTACCGACTACTAGGCGACTAGGATGATGATGATGATATTATTACATTTTATCGTATTAAAATGTGCGTTTGTAATAACTAATAATTAAAAAAATTGTACAACCGACTTCAATATAAATTATTAAGAATAACTCAAAAACTATTGGTCAGACCTTGATCAAATTTATATGGAACCACATGAGAAGCAACAGCTTTCAAATAAAAATAAAGAATAATTGAAATCGGCTCACCAAGAAAAAAGTTATGAGGTGACATACAAAAAAAAGCATACAGTCGAATTCAGTACCGTCTCCTTTTTGAAGTCGGTAGAAAATACAACATAAAGGCGAATTGTTAGGTTCTTGGGAAATTATTAAAAAGCCATTAAAAATAATAAGAACTTTATTTTGTATATACAAAATATATATTAACTTAAATAACCTAAATAAACTTACAATACCTAGACAAAAAATAACAATCTCATTATCAATATATCTGAACAGAACTGTACAGTCGTAGTTGTAAAATTGTAAAAGCTACCATAATTAAATAAATGTTAACAGGTCAAGTCATGCCATAGATATAATTAAAATAATATAATTTTGACAATTTGTCTAAATATTTAGCGGTGACAACAGTTGAGACTTCAACACCATTATAATATTATAATCCCTAGTCAACACGTAAAGTGAGACTTGAAAACTTATGGGGGCTTGTTGGTTGACCTTAGTCTGTGTATGGTGGTTGCAATAATTACAAACTACCAAATGACGAACCAATCGGGCAAGGTGTATGGTTCAGCCCTCTCCCAAAGAGTAAAGTAATTATATACCCTTAACTCATCTGATACCTCTAAGCAAACCTTAAAATCGTCTACAACACAAATAAAGGTCGGTGGGGTTAGCTAAGTTGACATTCTACAATCATTGACACTGATTAATAGAAAACTTAAATAATAAATGGGAATGGCAAAGACATTTAAACAGTAGTAATAGACCCGGACATCAGCAACAAAATAGTCAACTTTTACTTATGTCCTATAGGATAGGATATACTTCGGATTTGTGATATTTAGGCTGACATCTATAGACCGTACTTTGACTTTGCTCAGACTTAGCTTACGAAAAACATAGCTGAGTATATGCTAAGCATAAACTTTGATTCTGAATTTATAGTTGTATCGGGCTAAGATTAAGCTAAGCTTATGCTAAAGCCCAGCCAGTTCAAATATTAGTGGATGCTTCATTCCACGCAGTATGTTTTTGACTTTAGTGACGACATCCAAGATGCCACCAATGTGACTGCTGTTCGAAATGATTCTTAGTTATTGGAAATTAAATATTTTATTTCTTGACAATTCATTTCATTCATGATGTTATTCATGACTTAAAAAGCTTATATGATTTTTTTGGTGTGATGGGAGTCATAATAAATAGATTTATAGAATAAAAAGGCATGCATATTCCCTATTATTATATCGTAAATTATTATAAACTTAGTAACCTTCAACAATATTATCGATACTTTGATGTCGAAACGGTAACATACCTAAAACGAGTTTTTACCTTACATTTATTAGCGTCACCTACTGGGGCTAAAATGTTTTCCTAATAAATAGTCAGCGTAATTTTGCTATGTTTAGATAGAGTCCGTCACACGCGCGAGCTCAAAGTTTTGTATGCAAATGTTCCCTATGTCCGCTCTATAGTATAGCTATATATTTAAATCTCTGGGGAATGGCATATCTTAACATAACTAAGCTTCGTGTATAAAAAATTTAGTTTGGCAGTTTGACTAAATTTATTTTAAATAATAATTTATTGTTTGTAATTTTAGTGTAGCAAATTTTCTTACGTACGTATAAAGAAAAATAAAACTAATTTTAAAAATATTTAAAATATACATATTAAATATTTTAACAATTTCTTTTAAAATTTTATAGGTTCTTAACCTCTAAACTTAATTACAAGTATGTTCATATTTCATTTTCTTTCCCGTCACGAAATTCGCAGTTATACGATAAGAAATTGAGTTAATTAACCCTCGAACACTTCAACGCTGACCGCTCCATTGATGTCCTTGAGCTCCGCCGACTTGAATGTTGCTACAAAGTTTATTGTACCTAGTTTCTGTAAAATAAAATAATTTAAAATTAAAAATTTTGTACTGCCGACTTCATTATAAGTTATTAAGAATATCTCAAAAACGATTGGTCTGACCTTGATCGAATTCATATGGGATCACACAAGAAGTACCAACTTTCAAATAAAAAAAGAATCGTCGAAATCTGTTCACCCAGTAAAAAGTTATAAGGTAACACATATAAAAAAAACATACAGTCGAATTGAGTACCGTCTCCTTTTTGGAAGTCGGCAGAAAAACAGTAATCGTCTTAAATTGTTCTTGATGACTTTTTCATAGGTAAAAATTTCTGAGCGAAATTTCAAAATTCGTAGAAAAAAAGTGTTAATTTTAAAGATGGGAATTACGGACTGACAGCTTTTCGGTATATTACATTTAATCCTATATAATGTCCTCCAGGCCGAATTTCGATCTGGATTATAGCAACAGGATTATAGTGCACCAGTGTGTGCACAAGTACAGGTGCACCTCCTATTCCCTCACTTTCATAGTCCGATGGGACGGTAATCTATTAATAATAATCGACCAGACTAAAGGCTTTACGTGCATTCTGACGCACGAGGGTGAAACATTACTAACTTTCTAATTGCGTGATGCTACTGCGGGTTTCTTGAAAAAAAATCTAATAAATAAAAATTACTGGGTGGTAAGATCTTTTATGCTTAAAAGTTCATCTGAGTAGACCCGGCCATTCTCTTATCTATTTTTACCGCCAAAAAGCAGTCTGTAAAGATATCGCCAAAAGCAGTGCTTGCACTGCTCTGTTCCAGTCTGAAGGTTGTAGTAGTATAATCATAGGCTGTGAGGCATTCCATCTTATTCCTCAGAGGTGACGACGCATCTGCAGCCTTATTTGTATGGGGTATTCCGCACATGTCCATGGGTGCAATAGTAATTTACCATCAGGTGAACTATGTGTTTGTTTGTCACTCGTATCGTAATGGATGGATGTGGACTTTTCCACTGTTGTAAATGCCTGCCAAACGTGAAGTGGCCTTTTATAGCAGTTGTTATTTTGATAAATTATAATTAAGCAGGATCTTCCTGCTGATCTTCCGATTATCTCCGTATCCCCTTTGTCGCCCCTTACCGACACCCACGGGACGATATGGAATAGTGGATATCCTTACATCACCACTACACGAGTTTGTCAATTCGGTTTTACAAAACTCTTACGATAATTTGAACAGCGAGGCAGTACAACCCTGTGACTATAAGTTGAGCTGCCTTGATCTACACGGGCGGCTCAGCAGAAAGTAGCCTGCTTCTGTTACTTCAGTTTACAGTAAAAAAGTTCAAGCATGCCCCGACTAGAATAGAGCAGCTAGTGGGCGCGAGCGTTTCCCGGAGGCAGTGAATCCCTGCAAGTCGGCGTACCTTGGGCTGGACGGGCAGCTCGGCGGAGACGAGGCCGTGCGGCGGTGCGTCTGGCGCGGCGAGGCGCAGCGTGCGGCCCGCCACGCCGGCCGACGTCACGCGGAACTCGCAGCCCGTCAGCGCGCGCCCCAGCGGGTTCACGAACGACAGCACCGCCGTCGCCGGCTGCCCGAGGATCAGGTCTTCGTTGAACTGGGGAACGAACCAACAGTTTCACCTCTCACTACACGGTAGCGTGATAGAACCACGCTGTAACCTATGGTTAGTAGCATGTACTATAGCTGCAGCACGAATCGGTCAGCTCGACCGGGGATACCAGGCTCTTTTAGAATACCTCGTTGAACCGGGGGACGGAACACAACCATCAATCGTCTTACACCGCAAGCCAACATGAACGATTTTTCTCATTACAGCCAAAAGTCCACTTAACTCCGCCGAGCATAGGTCTTCCCCTATAGTTTAATATTGTTGCACGCCACTATTAATGTCTTGTACATGGCAACACTAGCTACCACTAGCGCCCTCTAGTGTCGAGTAGCAGAACTAGGAGAGTCACGATCCTTCTAGGAATTTCAGAACCGATATGTACTCGAACATTCTAGAATGTTTCTATAGTAAAAGGTTCTGGAAACTATTGAGGCCCTATATAAGGCCGGTATAGACCGCGACCGAGGGAGTATTGAATTGGCGATATATGCGAATACTTCGAAGGGAAATAACTGCGAACTAAAGTGATCAGTAGTACAATTGCGTTTTATTATTAGTCTGGTTTTAAATTGTAATTAGTGTTTTATAATTAAAGTGTCAATTTTGGTAATTCAATCGGCAGATTTTTAATTGTCTCGAACTCCAAGCTCGTATCAATATTGTTATATTGAAGTAGATTGCTCTCACGTCTTTCGAAAGGCCCCTACGAAACATAAGCCACCCTCATAGATTGCCTCATAGTTGTCCCGCTTGGCAGGCGAGTAGCATTCGCAGTTTTTTCATTATTTTGAGTTGTTATGAAGATGCTGTAGCTCTGTGGTTTCTTAAGTACGACACCCAAAGATGCGTTGGGAAGAGTGTGCGCAGGAATTACATACCTTAACTCTTTCCAGGCGGTCAGTGAGCGTGATATATATATATATATATATATATATATATATATATATATATATATTTATACTTAGAGCATTCGTTATATTCATTTACGTGGTAGAGCCATTCTGTGTACTCTATAAAAGCGTATTTTCCCCGGTCGCCGGTGTTCTTATAAACCTTACCTTAATGTTAATATTAGGCTTCAGTATTTGGAAGTCGTCATCGTCGGCCCACGACTGCTTGGTCTCGTCCGCGATGGCCATTGCTGATATCTTCATGTTACAGTACTCCACGAGCTTGGGAAGGTAATCGTCCGCTTTCACCAGGATGCTTACTTCTTCATCTGTATATAATAGATATGTATATAATTACAAGTAATGTAAGTATTGTGGTAATGTATCTATTCTTAGTACAACTTTTAAGTTAAATGGCTGCCTAAACCCAGTCCGATATGGCTCCTTATAGATTTTGTAAAGAGAGAGAAAGATTGACAGAGGATCGAAGGAACCGATTATGGGTAAGGGAAAGATACTGGAAACGGTCTTTTAAATAATGAAGAGTGGAAGGATTAAACAGCACGCCATACAAAGGCGAGAGCAATGGAGTATTCCTACGAAGGCGGATCGGGAGCCATTTGAGCTGTTTGCGAAATTCAGAGATTTTATCATTTTTGCGAAGCCCAAATATAAATCTAATACATAAATTTTGAATGCGCTCAAGCTTATTAAGCTGCTCCTCGGTAATGTAATTAGAGATAAGATAATTATTACGAAATATTTCTGACCACAGCGCCTTTAAATCATAAACAAGAAAATTAAATTTTAAGATTAGTTGTTATTGGCGACTTGAAAATAGAAATCACAATCAGTTTCGAAATAGTCGCCTTCTTCAAATTCTACCGCCTTTGGCTTAGACCCTTTTCAGTAATAACCAAGCACTCACTCTACTTGATGGTAAGTGGATGGTATACCCCATAGACACCCACGCTTATCCTCGATTAAGAATCAAAATGTAGATGCGTTGTCACCCCTAAGGACTAAGATTGGATGCCTCGTTACCGGTAAAAGCGGTCTCCAAATCCCGTCACTCGCCATACGAAACCCAGCAGCAATAACTTGCTATTGTACGCTGGTATTCTGTGTAATATTGCTGTGTATTGGCGTACTTTGAACGTATAAATAAGTAAGACTTACGTTTTCCAGGGCCAACGAAAACTTTTCCTTCAACCTTTTTAACAACTTCCGCTTTTACACCGTTGTAGAACACGCTCGTTGCCGATAAAGCTGCTTTTATGTTGCGACCCTAAAAAACAGAATTTGTGAATAATATACGCAATAAATATAGTCAGTTTTCGGATCAGGATTTTATATGCGCATGATCACAGAGAAATGTTTGACCAAAAACCAGAAGGTTATCTGTGCAGTTTTAGACTCTGAAAAGGCCTATGACAGATTGGACACGTTAGATCTATGGTAAACACTGGCCTCGTATGGATTGAGCTCGGATTTGATTTAAGCATTAAAATCTCTTTACTCTAGTCCTTGTCATGATAACACGGCGTAGATAGACTGGTTTAATATTCATAAAGGTGTCAGATGGAGTTGTTGGTAGTCTTAGTTGTTCAATGGAAAATTTGAAAGCCCGATCGTCGATCGGCCATTTGCATCGTCGTGGAGTGAGTTGCAAATGATGATTACATCAATGGACGTATCATAAAAAGACAGGGAAATGTAAGTAAAAGCAGTTAAGTGACGGTTTTTGGAAGGTAAGAAAGTAAAATGATATGTGAAATAAGAATGAAGGGGAGTTCGTGTATTTAGAATTTGTGTTTAGCCGGTGGTATGGACATGACAAGGATAAAACATACTCAGAGTAAATGCGATCAGGGCCGGCCCTACCATAGGGCGAACGGAGCGGCCGCTCCAGGCGCCAAGTCCCAGGAGGCGCCTTAGTCAAATTTTTTATAATAGCATAGCTACCTACATTTCAGAAAAATACAATCTTTTAGCTTATTTAGGTAAGAATTTTGCACGCTCCTTAGAAGCTTAGTCTCTGTTCTGTTTCTTTACTCATGTGCCTGAGTTTATTGATGGAAATTTCCTCGCTTTTCAATATTTTGGTTTCAAACGTGTGGCTAGTCAGTATATATGCGTATGGTCTTATTTGTTGAGACGAGCGCGGCATTCTTCAGCGTCTTTTTGTATTTTTTACAAACTCAACAAAAAGATGGGAAGTTATTTCAAAACGTGTGAAGAGCTTAACTTTAAAGAAGGTGTGTCGAACAAGATGCGATCTTAGTTGCATCAGTACGCCGAAGTAAATAGTGCAACTCAGTGCCATATCATTTAAACCGATTTTTTTTCAATTGCAAGGAATTGTTATTTTTAAACTGGTCAATTTTTTTCTGTTCTTTGATAAAATGCAAATAATAAAGTACCGTGACTTTTTACGATAAACTTAACATTTTTGGAGTTATGAATTTTTAAAGGTTTGAAAAATCCCAAATTCAGATATATTTGACTCTATATAAATAAAGAAAAAAATATTAATATATTCCGGATCCAGAAATGTTATTCAGAACAAATGTTTTCTATCCTATGTTAGACACCGCCATAAAAAATAGAGACATGCTTTACACGACTTTTTACAATTAATGAGACTTGGCGTTTATAGAATAGAATAGAGAGTTTCCTCTATGATTTGAATAAGACCGATCAAAATTTTAAGAAAGTATGCTCAAAGTTGGAGGAAAAATGAACGCATGATCTTAATCGCGATATTTCGGGATTGGAGCTTTCAAGAGAAATGATGTATTTGAAAGTTTTTACATATCTATAAAAGTCACCCGAAAGCAGTCCGTCAGCTCTTAGTATTAAATAATTGGCAAGATACGTTATCTAATATTAAGTCTTTACCTATGAAATTGCCGTTTTTTATGAAATAAGTTAACGTAAGTATTTTTCTATATTTTTTATTTCTATTAATCAAAGTTATCACCCATGCAATCGATGCATCTTTGCTAATGCAGTAGCAATTTATTGATGCCATCCTTGAAAAAATCAGCTGGATTCCAGCCCAGCTCTTGTAACTTCAAGACCATCTGTTGTGCAGTATGAAGTCGCGCGTTGTCGTACAGGAGCAGTGGAGACGAGCGATTGGCCAAAGCTGGTTGAAGACGTATGAGCTTCTCCATCATTATGTTCAGTTATTCACAGTACACATCTGCAGTATTGCTCATCCTGTTTGCAGTGCCTGATTTGGAGTTCTGACAGCCCTAAGCTAACTAAGAATTTGGCCTGTTCTCTTTGTGCCTGCCCAGCCAGAATATATTTACGCGATTTTTATATTTTACTAGCTTTTCACCCCGTGGTTTCACCCACATTCCTGATAGTAAGTGTCGACCATCGCCCATAAATAACTGCAACACCAGGGAAATTGCTGTTGCGTTGCTGATCTTTTTAAAAGGAATACACTCGTTGCTTGAAGGTCTCTAAGTCGTATCGGTACGGAAAACATCGCCAGTGGTAGATGATTCCACAGTCTTGCGAGGAAGAAAACTTCTAGTAATTTGCACATTTATGGTGTACCGCCAAGCATCCAGATGGTGTGGTTGGTACGTGGTATTTAGCAGCTGGAATAAATCCAGACAATTTATCGAAGTACTCCCCGTAGAAAATGCGATAGAAAATGCAATGGTATGCAACATTTCTTCGCAGCGCCAGTGAATTGAGCCGATCAGAAAGAACTCGGTGGTCAACGATTCGAGCCACTCTGCTGGATGCGGTCATAAGGAAGTAGCTGGCACTGGGTTGCCCCGGTCCAGAAATAAAAACAGTAACCTGTGAGACTAAACTTGCGCCTTGTAAAGTTGCAAACGGTTGCCGGCAGAATATACTGTTCCACTCTGCTGAGCACGCTAAGCTTTTTAGAGGCCTATTTAGCCTTCCCTACCAAGTGACCGCAAACTGTACGTCATTCGATGCCGGCTGAGATTGAGAAGTTAAGGAGATACGACAAAGGGGTTCTTTTTAGTCGTAACTTAGCAAACCTGTGGCTTCTGAAGTTTATACTGGACTAGAGTCGTCCCCAATCCGAGATTTTGTTTATCAAGACTGGAATTCAGCCACAAGTTTGTTCCGATAGTAGATGACGTGTCCCGAAAAATATTAGCACGGCCGGTGTAAAATTCATTACCAGTGTTACCGGTGTAAAATTCATTACCATTGTAGCAACATATAATTGATATGCAGAAACAGTGTAGAGTCAGGTAAATTAGAAGATAAGAACTAGAAACAGCTGATTATTGACCGCATTGGCGTCTAGCAGTTTGTAATGCATTCAATTACTTTGGAAAAGAAGGAGGTGATGGCGATAAGCCTGTAGTTGGACGGGTCTGATCGGTCGACTTTTTAGGGATCGGGTGCACTAAATCTGGCTTCTATTATTTCAGGATTAATCTAACCTAAGGAGTAGGAGTACCGGAAAAGACGCGTTATAACCGTTGCTTACTCCAGAGCATTCCTCTTCAGCACAATAGGAGAGACTCCATCAGGCCCACTCGACTTGTTGAAGTCCAGGGAGAGGAATGCTTTTCACACTGAACCCTGTGTAAACCGCACATCCAGCATGGAACAATCACACCGCGGAATGTTCGGCGGTGTGTATCCCCAATCATCGAGAGTTGAGTTGGACTCAAAAAGAGAACTTAAAAGATCGATTGTCTCCTTTACGGCACGGGCCAGTGAGTCGTTCTTCCTGTGCAGAGATGGAACACATGGCTGACAGAAGTTGTCATGGACAGCCTTGGCAAAACACCTTAATAAAATTAGAGGTAGAGAAGAGAGCTTGAACAGTTTATATCTTTGTATCATAATTTCAGTCTTATTTTTAAAATCTGCTTATTTGTTTTATACCAAAAATGAAGAATGAGCAATAAGTAAAATATTTGAGGCACTTACTCTATCATTTATTGATAATATTATATGAAATTTTATTCTGAACATAAGTGTGTGCTTGCAAAGGCAAGCGCAGCACCCCCTCGAACCTTCAGTCCTAGGCTCTAGCCTGGTTAGCCTAGATAAATCAGGCCCTGCCTGTTTGGTAAGAAGCTGTGATAAATCATACCGGCGCTAGACTAACAAACAGTGACCATCACTTTTCTAGGTGTAAGTTTTCGCTAAGGCATTATTTAGGCGCTGAATCAGGATCCAAGCAACTCGCTGAGTACTTACGATTGTCAAACAGAATCTATTTTTCGTCGCATATAACAAGGTGGTTCAAAATTTGTTAACCCATTCAGTGTTTTAAGGACATACAGGTGTCCTAATTGCTATTGATATGCTATTGTTTTATTTTTTCCGACATTCAATGGGTTAATTATATTATTATTAGGAGCCAGTAGGCTAAACCTGAAGAGCTTGTTTTTAATAAGCACTGTTACATTAATTAGTAAACTTATAAGTATAACGTATAAGTAGGTACCAGTTCTAAAGTTGATTATGGTTATTGTTCTCATTAATGAATGTTGACTTAATTTTGTTTTATTGTCAATAGTTGTTATGATTTATTTAAATACTCGTAAATGTACAATAAATATATATAATAAGTGTATAAATATAAAATTCCTTTTTAATTTTGTTTTTTCATTCTACATCAACGGTTCCTATAGATACCGTAATGAGTGCAGTGCCTAAAATGCCACGAGCATGGCTGTTTTCAATCAACAAATTAGACATAGACTTAAGATTTTGTCGAGATCTTCCCAGTTGCATGCTTGCATGTGCACGTACAACTGGTATATATTAGGGGCAAGCAAGGGGGGCGCCAAAATTGGATCTCGCTCCATCCTAAATCTTGCCTCGGGCCGGCACTGAATGCGATATTTCACTCTATTGTCGGAAGTCAGAATGTGTCAATGAAGGCACGTTCGTATTGAAAGTTGGGTGCGGCAGAAGAAGCACGAGGTTAATGCTGTATAAATGCGGTCATTAACAAAAATATTTAGGAGTGACTGAATGATACGGCGAGAAAATGTGCGATAAGGGAAAAGTTTGGTTTGCAAAAACATGTTATGACCATGATTATGAAAGTTTCAACACGTAGAGATAATGGATGAAGAAAAGAGTGACCATGCAAATTTATTCTGAAGAAGTGAGTAGCAGAGTCGGCATGGGTCGCCTTAGGTGAAAGGTTATCGACCCAATTACAAATCGACAACATTATATTGAAGATGAGCCAAATTATAATTTTCCCAGAGAGAGGTGTGTCAGGATCGGAACAAGCGGAAGACCGTAATCTCTGCCTTTTTACAGAATTATGAAAAAAGAGCACACAATCTACCTGATGGTAAGTGAATGATGAATGACATGCACATTTATCCTCTGTTAAGAATCAATATGCAGATGCAGTATCGCTTCTGAGGAATGCATCGTTTCTATCTAATTGTTTATTGTATTTTTAATGTTTTGCTTACCTCTTTGGACGTGTTGTCAATATCGACTGTGATTCTGAAATCCTGTCCAATAGATACAGTGTCGATTTCGCGCAGATTGAAAGTGATGTCACTGTTGAGGTTGCCAGCTATAGCAAAGTACCTGTGGTGGATAGAAAAAAATTGATTTTGATTAAATAGTAAAAGCTGATTTCAAAGAACTAAAAAAAATATAAAACAATTTCTGCATAATAGCTTAAAAAGTCGTCGAAATACATAGTACAAGTATTAAGGCCCCGATATCTGAAGCTATTATGTGGAAATTATTTTAAGACTAACTGTGCGGAACTGTAATTCTATATCTAAATGAAAGTATCCTAAATTACTCCTTATAAGATCAGCTATCTGCCAGTGAAAGTCCCGTCTAAATCGGTCCAGCCGTTTCGGAGATTAGCCGGAACAGACAGACAAAAATTAAAAAAAAATATTTTTTTGTTATTAGTACTGTATATACCTTCATATGCATTTAGCTAAAATAACAGCTTAAAATTACAAAGAGACTTCAATTTTATTTATTTGTACAATTATGCAAAAAAAAATTGCAGCGGTCTAATAAACTCGAAGTGAATATTTTATCTTAAAATTGAGACATCTAGAAACGCTTTTAAAACTCTAGTTGTGATGCTTTCTCGCATAACAGAAGATGGAAAGAACCAAATGATCAGGATAACAACATTCATGCGAACAATAAATATTTGGAAATTACGAAAAACTCACCTCTTAGCCCTCTCGGAGTAACGAACTCCATTCATTAGAGCCAGCCTCTCGGAAGCTGTGCCCTCACTGTGCTTATATTCGGCGGTAATGTTCATTCTGTCCTCATCACCCAGAGGGTCGAACACGTATGGTTTCTTTGTGAGAACCATGCGACCGATGCTGCGGAAGACGCAAACATTAAAATGAACAATATTTTTTACCATACGAAAAACTGATACTAAAACAAACTTAAATTATCAAACTAAAACTGTCCTAATCCCCGCGGTACAATGCTTAGAACGCTGGATACTTAGACTGAGCGAGAAAAGAACTTCTTTTTTCACATTATTGACCCTAGTGAAAATGCTAGGTGATAATTATAAAATCATTCATTGTACTGTCATCGGTTCTTAATAAGACTGCATTTTGAAAATTTAGTTTAGACGTTCGGAAGTAGGTGATGATTGTATTCAAACTTCATTCATATTACCTACGTATACTTAAATACCCTTACTGCCTATCAAAAGTCTACTGTTAAACACAGGCCTCCCCATAGCTTGCCTGCCGGGATATTTGCCATAGTTGCCACGTTGGTAGGCGGGTTGAACTTAAAATGCGGTTGCTAATCGCAGTTTCGAAGTTACACTTCTTTTGGGGCGTTTGGGAAAAATGATCAGAATGAACTATTACTATGCGCGCGCACACTGACATCTAAAAACGACACCATGCAGTTGTTACGATGCGCGCACACACTGAGACCTAAAAACGACACCATGAAGTTGTTACGATGCGCGCGCACACTGAAACCTAAAAACGACACCATGAAGTTGTTACGATGCGCGCGCACACTGAAACCTAAAAACGACACCATGAAGTTGTTACGATGCGCGCGCACACTGAAACCTAAAAACGACACCATGAAGTTGTTACGATGCGCGCGCACACTTAAACCTAAAAACGACACCATGAAGTTGTTACGATGCGCGCGCACACTGAGACCTAAAAACGACACCATGAAGTTGATACGATGCGCGCGCACACTGAAACCTAAAAACGACACCATGAAGTTGTTACGATGCGCGCGCACACTGAGACCTAAAAACGACACCATGAAGTTGTTACGATGCGCGCACACACTGAGACCTAAAAACGACACCATGAAGTTGTTACGATGCGCGCGCACACTGAGACCTAAAAACGACACCATGAAGTTGTTACGATGCGCGCGCACACTGAGACCTAAAAACGACACCATGAAGTTGTTACGATGCGCGCGCACACTGAGACCTAAAAACGACACCATGAAGTTGTTACGATGCGCGCGCACACTGAGACCTAAAAACGACACCATGAAGTTGTTACGATGCGCGCGCACACTGAGACCTAAAAACGACACCATGAAGTTGTTACGATGCGCGCGCACACTGACACCTAAAAGCGACAACTTCAGTGGGTAATTGTCTCTCAAGATTTATTGTTTTGTTACGCTAAAGATACTTAAGTACACACATACACACACACTTTTTTAAATTTTCAATTGTTGTAAGGAAGGCGCTGCTGTCCATCTCTTGTTCCAGTTTCCCTCTGTCGCCTATTACGACACCTATGGCACAATATGCACCGCTACTACACGATCATACATCTATAGTTTAAGCTAATGAAGCGTATTTTAACACGCTTTATTAGCTTAATAAGCTTTATTTTTAAATATGTCATGGCTATATAAGCTTGTGATACGTAGCTAGGCTAGCCAAGTTGACATTCAACAATCGTTAACGCTAATAGAAAACTATACAAGGGAATGAAATCAATGGTCACATGAATGTCACGTAACTTTACATTGTGTCATTCTCATTCATTTAAAGTTTTCTAATAACGTTACCAATTATGTTGTAGAAATCACTTAAGCTAACCTCACTGGTCTGGCTATCGCTTATAAGGCAGCCATTACTTTTTTTTTACTCCTTACTTTTCTTACTTTTTTCATTTTATAAAACTGAAATAACAAATGAAATTGCAGTCCCCTGATAGTGAGTGGCGACTGCTACCTATGAACACTTATCAACTTCTAATAAAGAAGGCTGCAGGGTGGTATTTACCCAGACGTTCTCTTAGCTCCTTGACAAAAAAAGAAGTCCTTGGGAAGGGAGTCCCTGCAAAGGTGCGGCGATACATCACGCCGGGACAGCTGCTCAATTTATATAAAGCGCAAATCCGGTCGTGCACGGAGTATTACTGCCATATATGGGCTGGTGTTACAAAATGCCACCGAGCAGCTTTGGAATCAATGGAAAGGCTTGCTAAGAGGCTTATTGGTGACCCGAATTTGGTTAAAACCAATCTTACCAGCCTCGAACACAGACGCAAAGTAGCCAACCTATCGGTTTTCTACAGGATGCATTTTGGAGAGTGTGCGCAGGAATTGCATAATTTAAAAACAGCCAGACGTTCGGCCAGTTTCCACCCTTTCGTTGTTAACTTACCACGCATTCGAACCAAACGGTTCGCTACGTCGTTCATCATGCGTACAGCAAAGAAGTGGAATAAGTTGCCAGCATCTGCCTTTCCATCTGATTACAGTGTGGTTGTCTTCAAGGCAAGAGTAAATAGGCTTTTGTTAATTCAGTGCGCTCCACCATCTTAGGCTACATCACCACTTACCATCAGGTGGGATCGTAGATAAGCGCTGGCTTAGCAGAATATAAAAAAAGTCTAACCACATAGTAAAAGGTTCATGTAACGTAAACTAGACTGCTGAGGTTGGAGAAGAAAAATGTACTCACTGATAATTATTTGTATCCACCATGGAGTACCCACTCTCCGATTCGGGGTCTTTCCTCCAGCGCATGAGGTCAGCGTTCACGGAAGCCAACATAAACTCTACATCGTAACCAAGCCCGATTACCCCCTGCTTGATGGCCTCTAGCGGTGCCGGACCGCATTGGTACAGGCCCGAGGATGTCTCTTGTGGTGTGGCGTCAATGGCCTGCCAACCACCAAAACCTACGAAAAAAGAATATTTTTTATTTGCCTTGAATATATTCGCTCCATATCATTCCGTTGGTATCTTATATGGTATTGGCGACAGAGGGAAATAAATGAGTAAATGGGCAGCAGCGTCCTCCTAATACCGACTAAACATAAAATTCTGCGGTTGCCAACCAACCGTGTGAATAAATACATTATTAACAGTGGTAGAGCCACGCGGCAGCTTTTGCTGTCGCACGGATGGGCCGGCTCGAACTGGGGTGGTACCACGACCTCACAGAAAACCAGCGTAAAGTAGAGGTTTACCTCTGCATTTCGCTTGGTGAGTGCAGGTGGCCGGAGGCCCTTTTTACTGTAAATGAGGCATTTCATCTTAGTCTTCACGGGTAACAACGCATCTGCATTTTGATTCGCAAACGAGGATAGATGTAGATGTCTATGGGCCGCAGCGACCACTTACCATCAGGTGGACTGTGTGCTCGTTTGTCACCCTTATCCTATAAAAAAAATGGTCGGTGAAAAACACATGCCCCGACAGAGAAATTTAAATAAGAAATCGATATTTGTTTCTTAAGTTTATTTAAGCCATTTACCTGGTGGAAGGTCGGGCCTCGCCATCCAAACGTCATTCCACACATGGTAATTCCAGATGGAGTCGGCTCCAGCGGGATTGTTGGGGTCGTAATCTAGTTCTTCCATTGTCTCCGTATAGTACTTGTCCACTGTCAAAGAGCTGTTGGCGTCATGAGCTGACACCAGGTTGGAGACCACACGAGAGGGTATGCCCAAAGCGCGACACACTGAAAAAAATTGAAAGTATGGAGTTGTTTATTATACCCAAATATGATCAAAATTTACCACGTGCTCTACGGTGATGGAAAACATTGGGAGGAAACCTGCATGTTTTAGAAATTAAAAAAATAATATTTCGAAGACATGTGAAGTCCACCAACAGGCATTGGGGCAGCGCGCCGGAATTTTCCTAGCTCTAAAACCTTCTCAGAAATGTGAGGAGGCCTGTGCCGAGACGTAGTTTGCTATAACTATGACTAAAATGTTAATTACAACACCTGAGGATTAAAATGGGATGCCACGCTACCAATAAATAGTGTCCCCGGTTCTCTATACTCATGATACGAAAACACAGCATCATTATACTGCTATTTCACACTGTTAGAGTGTGGTCTTTCCCCGTTCCCCGGTCGAGCCGATCACTTATGCTGCATCCCTAATACAGCTGCAGCGTGGCTCTTCCATGTATACATTTTTGATTGAACCTCGTACATAATTTTATAATTTCATAAAAAAATTGTTATTTAATGGACCTGTCCGCATTTTAAGAGATTTCATTACCCTGTTTCGTCTCCTGGGTGGTGGAAAAGAGGACTATGGTAAATACCAGAAAACTTATGACTTCAGATAGAGAGTGAGTTTACCGCTCGTTTACGCCAAAGGAAAATATTGAAAAGTAAAATATTGTAAAATTTTTACGTGGTAGATCCATGCTGCAGCTATATTAATAGTATAGTTGTAGCACGAATGGCGCTACAACTATACTATTAATATAGCTGCAGCATGTAGTCTTTAGCTTGTCTAGTGGTCCTTCCACCCACCGACTCTCACAGAATACCAGCGTAAAATAGCAGCGTAATGCTGCTGTATTTCGTATGGTGAGTGTAAAGAACCGGAGACCCATTTTACTGGAAAAGAGGCATTCCATCTTAGTCCTCACGGCTGACAACGCATCTTCATTTTAATTCGCAAACGAAGATAGTAGATGTCTATGATCGTTTGTCACCCTTATTCTATAAAAAAAAAGGTGTGTGACGTCGGATGCTGCGATCGTCCATCCGCCTGCTAAACTTACCGGCTAAAGCAAATCCTCTATAACGGGAGAAGTCCATATCCAACAATATACTTTGATGAGTTTTTAAAGAAGATCAGTTATATGCAGTTTTAATACTTTTGAAACCTTGGATATATGCTTTGTCCAACATTAGAATTATTTTTCTAAATGTCAACCTCACATGCATTGTTAAATAGTATATATATACTATACTATTTACCTACACTTTTAAATAACGATTGAGATTTTGACGAATTATTGATAGAGGTAAAATCAATCCAAAATGCCGCACTTAATATATATCACAAATTGAGATACATTTTGACATAATTTACCAATTGCCAGTGTCTCTGGTCGCGATTCTGCGCCCAAAAAATACATGCCTAATTGGGCATTCTTAAAAAAGTCTAGCAATGAAATGAGGTGACAACGAAACAAGTATTTATTTTAAACATGAAAAATCTCTAACTCAATTATTACATGTACAGGTTCATTTAAAACAAAAAAATCATTGTCTCTTTAATTTAACCCTAGCACGTACCTACCTAAAGTAATGCAAAAAGATAGCACCCAAAAATCATTACTTCATAATTTATTTGACATGATAACCTCCGGCATTATCCTATCTTAATGGATCTTGTATCAGTTTGTTTAAAAATGACTCTATGAATATAAAAATGCATACATTTTTTATTACTTCTATTTAATATGATTTATAAACATATATTATGTGCCGTGTAGTAGTGGTGCGCCGTAAGAGAATCCACCACCCCATGTCATGGGTGTGATAAGAGGGAAATCAAATAAGAATTGAGGAACAGCACCTTCGTGACAAGAACACAATAATATTTAAAATAAACATAGCAAGCTAACAGCAAAGTGGCGAAGCAATCAGCTTTGTAGCGGTTTCTAACGGTTGCCGTTGAGCAATCAGTTTCAAAATAGGAGGTTCAGATGCCTAGGTGATCAGTAATCGATTGCTGAAAACAGAATTTGAAAATTCGAAACCGTTCTCGAGATAATCGTGGGACAGACAGACGGACAGATATCGTGAAATCAATAAGTGTCTTCGCAAGCTTCGCCACTTAATAATTAAAATTTAAAAATTTGTACAACCGACTTCAACATAAATTATTAAGAATAACTCAAATAGTATTGCTCAGACCATGGTCAAATTTATATCGGACCACATGGGAAGCACCAGCTATCAAATAAAAAAAGAATCATCGAAATCGGTTCACCCACAAAACAGTTATGAGGTAACACACATAAAAAAACATACGGTCGAATTGAGTACCTCCTCCTTTTTGAAGTCGGTAGAAAAACCTGCGGTTACCAACCTGACTGACAAGCGTGGCAACCATGGCAAATGCCCCTCTTTGAGGCAATCTGTTGGGGTGAACTATGTTCAGAATAAGGACTTTTGATGGGCTATTAGAAATCATCCATTGAAGCCTATTAAACTCCACTGCTGAACATTGGCCTCCTCCATAGATTGCCTCATAAGAGGGATTTTGCCATAGTTGCTTGGCGAACAGATATTTTGAGTTGTTGTCAGGAAGATACTGCTGTCAATCACTCGTTTCAATTTCCCTCTATCGCCTCTTACGAGACCGACGAGACGATATAGGATAGAGGATATTCTTGCACCGCCACTACACGAGATGTGTAGTAACGTCAAAGAGTTCCAGTAGCAGTCGCCGAAGTACTTCAGGTTTTTTTTTTATTTAATTATACATAAAACATATTACAATAGTGCATAGTTACTATACAGCATCATTAAACCGCAAAACGGTTTGTATTGGTGCTTGCAGACGTCTATACGCATAAATATATTATTTTTAATAACTACCATCTTATAATTGATAAAGTTAAGCATAATAACAACTAACAACCTATTCATTGTATTAGTGACATGACGACAAACAGGTTTCGCTAGTTTACCGCGATGAGCGTGTATGGTATAATATACATACACAGGCTGATTTCTATCATCATCATCATCATCATTACAGCCCTTCACAAGTCCACTGCTGAACATAGGCCTCCCCCAAAGAATGCCACAAAGCACGGTCCTGAGCCACCTGCATCCATCGACTTCCTGCATGTCTTACCAGGTCGTCACTCCATCTCGTGGGGGGACGCCCTACACTTCGCCTACCGGTACGAGGCTGCCACTCGAGAACCTTTCTTCCCCATCGGTTGTCGGTTCTTCGAGCTATATGGCCGGCCCACTGCCACTTCAGCTTACTAATCCGTTGGGCAATGTCGGTTACTGTGGTTCTACTGCGGATATACTCATTCCTAAGTTTATCACGCAGAGAAACTCCGAGCATAGCCCTTTCCATAGCTCGCTGAGCGACCTTGAGCTTCCTCATACGGCCAGCAGTGAAGGACCATGTCTCAGTTCCGTAAGTCATCACTGGCAACACGCACTAGTTGTACAATTTCGTTTTAAGGTTTTGAGGTATGTCTGACGAGAAGATGTGTCGTAGCTTCCCGAACGCTGCCCAGCCGAGTTGAATCCGTCGATTGACCTCTCGGTCGAAGTTGGACTTACCTAGTCGGACTATTTGTCCCAGGTAAACATACTCGTCAACAACTTCGAGCTTAGTGCTCCCAACAACTACCGGCATAGGTGTGACATGGACATTAAACATAATCTTTGTTTTGTCCATGTTCATCTTAAGACCTATCCGTTGGGAGACACTATTGAGGTCATTGAGCATAGTGCTTAGGTCCTCCAGCGATTCTGCTATAAGGACTATATCGTCGGCAAATCGAAGGTTAGTGATGTACTCGCCATTGATGTTGATACCGTATCCTTTCCAGTCCAGAAGCTTGAAAACGTCTTCCAATGCAGCGGTGAAGAGTTTCGGGGATATAACATCACCCTGTCTTACACCTCTCTGCAATTGGATAGGTTTCGTACTCTGGTTCTGTACTCGGATAGCCATCGTAGCTCTACTGTACAAACACTTCAGCACTTCGATATACCGACAGTCTGATTTCTATAGCAATTCTTTTTTTTAAATAATTATTTAATAAAATAATTTTATATATACCTATATACACATACACACACACACACACACACACACACACACACACACACACACACACATATATATACAAATACATATATATACATACATACATACACACATATATATATATATATATACACACACATATATATATATATATATATATATATATATATATATATATATATATATATATATATAGATTTAATAACATTTGAGAATTTATTAAGGAAGACAATTCAGGTTTTCTAGAACATAATGCTTAATTTTATATTTTAAGTTTTTTTCTGTCAATTCGTTCTTAAGGTTTTCTGGAAGATCGTTTAGAATAGAAGCTAATATATTAACAGTTCTCCTGTCTCCATAAAAGTTATTTGATTTTATTTTTGCTACAGATTTTTTATTACTTTGTCGCGTTCTATCAGAATATTTTACCATTTTTAATGAAGGAATCATATTAAAATCTTCAATCATGATATGACATTCAAGTTTTTTATTCATAGGTATGACGTTACAGTATTTAAAAAGACCAATATAGTTATTTTCTTTATATTTTTGTTTTACCTTGTCATCTACAATGAGCTTTAAGAATTTTAGTTGTAAATTAAAGATCCTTCTTATGTATGTTTTGAATGTACGACCATAACTTGTTATTCCATATGATATTATCGAATCTACTAGCGCATGGTACATTGATAGTAGTACTGAATATGGTACTTTATTCTTGATAATATAGAATATTGCAAGCAATGACCTTAGCTTATTACAAATCATATCAATATGAGGACCCCAGTTCAATCTGTTGTCTATGATTAAGCCTAGGTATTTTTGATTTGTAACTTATTCTATAGGTGTACATATGCATTTTTGAATAAGGCCATGCATACATTCATGTGTATGCACAGTTATTGATATTGGACTATATACTGTGTTATGACTTGACCTAATATGCATGACTTTAGTTTTTTCTGCGTTAATAACTAGTCCCATGTCATGAGACCATTGATTTAAGAGCGTTATATCATCTTGAAGTGTTTTTTGAGCGGCGGCGATGTGACGATCTGCTGATACGAGACAAGTATCGTCCGCAAATTGATATAGATTACACTTTGTTATAAGGTAGTTAAGGTCATTAACATAAGCAAGATAATGCAAGGGACCCAATACTGATCCCTGTGCTGTTCCTTCTGTAATGTTTATTTTATCACTAAGTGTATTATCCACCCTAACAACATATTGTCGGTTACAGAGGTAGTTTTTACTCCAGTCTAATAAAGGTCCTCTGATACCTGTGTCTTGAAGCTTTTCAATTAGAGTTTCATGTCGTAAAGTATCGAAAGCCTTACTGTAGTCAATAAAGGCGACTAATACGTGTCTTTTCTCATCAAGGTAAGTATTAATATCATTTGTAAATTTTGACAGTAGCTGTGTAGTGCTTTTACCAGGTTGAAATCCGAATTGATTGTTAGATAGAATAGAGTTTGCAGTGTAAAATGTTTGTATTTGTTCACATATATATTTTTCTGCTATTTTGTCGATAATCGGAAGTATTGATATCGGTCTGTAGTTGGCATATTCTTTTTGGGAGTGTTGCTTATAGATTGGCCTAATAATACTTGTTTTTAATCCGTCTGGATAAATACCCTTTCTTATACTTGTGTCTATAAGTTTTGTCAAAGCAAAAGAAATCTTTTCACCTATGACTTTTATGTCAATAGCTCGAATGCCATCAAAACCGGGTGCTTTATTGACGTTAATATTTTTTAATATTTTTGCTACTTGCTGTACACAAGGTTTTTTATAATAAATAGACAAGCAAGCCGGTTTTTTATAACTGTTTGTATCCAAAATATTATTTTTACAATTTGGTATTATTTTAGACACATTTTCTTTAAAACTAAAGGCGAAATTATTTGCTATCGTTTGAGTATTTATATTGTTTGTTTTAAAAGCTTTATTTATTACTTCGTCTACAGTTCGGGTTATTCTCCCTGTTATTTTGTTAATAATATCCCAGAGTTTTTGTGTATTTCTTCTATTTTTATTTATTTCTGTTTTATAAAATAAGTTTCTAGATTTCTCTATTGTTTTGTGAGTTTTATTTCTTATTTTATTATAATCTACTCTTAACACTGCGTTAGTAGGATCTTTTTTCCATTGTAAAAATAAATTATCTCTTTAATTGCAAAGTTTTTTTATACTTTTATTTATACATAGTTCTTTATTTCGTTTAGATGTTGATTTTATTTTTATGATGTATTCCGATTTTTTATAACATTCAGTAATTTTACTTATTATATCATTGTATATCAGATTTGGGCAATCTATTGTATTAACATTACTCCAGTCTATATTATGTAATTCTTTACTCAGACGATCTTGTTTGAAACGTATTAATGTAATAGGATCAGCCTGTATACGTGGCGGAGCGATGCATGCAATTGCAATCATTCGATGGTCCGCCAGTACAGTACCCAACGCCGCACTGTACAGTCCTTGTTTACAAGATCACTCCATAAGGTCCAAGACGTATTTGAGTATAAGCCGCATTCTGGAGGTAAGGTCTATTCATAACTAACAAAACGAGCCGTAACTCGGCACATCTATTACTACTCGTCGAGGAGTTCCAGTTGCAGCCATCGAAGTACACCTTCATGTCACTCTATCAAGGCTGTGCAAGAATATCCACTACCCTATGTAGTGGATATTTTGCACCGCCATTACACGGCATGTGGGTTGTTAGAAATGAACGAATGAGAATACATTTATTTTAAATGAAGTGACAAACAACCTTGCAGTCCACCTGATGGTAAGTAGCTACTGCAGTCCATGAGCAACTACAGCCAACTTCAAACAAAGAATGCTACAGATGCGTTGCCACCACTGAGGAGTTAGATGGAATGCCTCACACCCTGTAATTACTCTATACAACGTGTAACAAAAACCCTATGGTTCCATTAAAGTGCGTTATCAGAATCGGTATTCAAATGTAAAGAACCTTTTTTTTTTCAAAAAACTTATACATTAAAAAAATTTAAATAAAAAAATTAATTTGCAAATTGTATGTGGTTTTATTACCACTAACTGACACGAGCATCGGTAAAGGAGGGGTCTTTGACAATCCTCTTATTCCCCGGATAATGCAGAGGTAATAAAACCACATACAATTCGCAAATTATTTTTTTTTACGTTCAAGTTTTTTGAAAAAAGTTATTTCTTTACGTTTGAATATTGACTCTGAAAACGCATTTAACGGGAACCACAGGGTTTTTGTTACACGTTGTATATAACAACTCTCTATACCTTATAGACTGAAACACCGCAGTTTTTATAACGTGGTAGAGCCATGCTGCAGCTATATTAGTAGTATAGTTGTAGCACGATTGGATCGGCTCGATCGGGGAAGAACCACGCTCTCACAGAATACCAGCGTAAAATAGCAGCTTACACTGCTGTGTTTCTAACTGGAAATGAGGCATTACATCTCAGTCCTCAGGGGTGACAGCGCATCTGCATTTTGATTCTTAATCGAGAATAAATATAAATGTCTATGGGCCACAGCATCCATTTACCGTCAGGTGGGCTGTGTGCTTGTTTGCCACCATTATTCTATAAAAAAAGTCGTAGTACTACTATTTGACGACAGAAATAGGTAAAAGATGGTAATCAGACGAACTTCTAGACTGAAAATATGCTACTACCTATTACCACATAACACTTTGACTGTAATTTGTACGATGCCACTTACCTGTGGTTACAACACCAGCGAACACCCAGCACTGTCCATAGGGCACTTCTTGCTGCGTCTCCAGGTACTGTGCGAGGATGTCAACGGATCCGGTCCACTCTGATGGCGCTGTACCATCATCGTATTGCCCGTCCCAACGTCCCACTAGGACTCCGGCATCGTCATTCGAGTTTACAATACGAGAGATTACTCGAGTCATTTTTACTGGATCACCACGTCTGAGAAAACGGGCTGGTTTTAATTTAAGTGCACAAAGATAATGTCACGGGATATAATATGTATTTGATACTGACAAGTCCGCAGCGCAGTGGCTAACCGAGTTCGAATCCCGCACGGGTTAAGTGTTTGTATGGCCTATAAATAGGGTTACCAGCTCCCGTTTAATGTTTTAAAGGATTTGATAAGATTAAATAAAGGACATAGGATAAAAATAGAGAATATTATATATTTTTCCAACAAAATGCTGTCATGGTATCACTATCTATATTTATTAATAAAGAAAGCAATGATAATACACAATGTATCATAATTTGTCCCTTTATTATCGTGTGTCACCTCAACGGGATTTCTAAACCTCATTCTCTATTAAAAATGGTCAAAATCTATTTTTTGGGTGTGAAATAGAAGACGTCCTTTAAAATAAAGGACGTCTGGTAACCCTACCAACAAATACCTATTCTGGATCTGGATGTGCGTCCGTCTGCATTTTATGTATGCAAGCCGCTTCGAATATAGAGGAAAACATTCTACTATTGGGTTGTTTGTGAAGAAATTCTTCGAAGCAGCCCGAAGTAAGGAAGTTGGCGATGTTTCCCCCCGTGGCTCAGAAAACACGTTAACCAGTTGATCATGCTGCTCTCTCCCTGGTCGTGTCGGATTTCTATCCCATTGGACCATGGAAAGAGAATATAGAGAGTGCACCAATGTTTGCGCACACACTCGTGTACTATAATCCTATACTGAACAGATGGCTAGACCCCGTTGGCCGCTGTGACCGAAAGTTGGGCTGGAGGACATTATTATTTAGTAGAATAGAATAGAATCATTTTTATTCAATATAGATTATAGTACATAATACTTAATTGAAAGTCTTTTTTTACCACTGGTTCGCAAAAAAAAACCCTCTGTCCTGGGAAGAACTAGCTAGAAACCAAGCGGGACTTTTTTTTAAAAAGCACAATTTACAATATATTATTTTATACAATTGTTATGAAAACATTTAGAGACAGCATGGTAGCTATCACCTCAGTTCCAGGGGTTATTATCAGTCATGCACTCTTTAGTAGTATAATAACTCTTACTAGACAATTTTTGCTTAAGAAGTAATTTAAACCTTTTGATAGAAAAGGTCTGCATATTTTCTGGGACTTTATTGTAAAAGCGTATATATTGCCCCGTAAAGGAGTTACTGACTCTGGAGTCGAGTAAAACTATTTTTTTTGTGTACATATATTAATTCTCGTAAATATATTGAGAGGGGCCAAAGTTAATTTATTTATTTCTTTAAAATTTTCGCAAAGGGATTCCTTCGGACCTAGATTATAAATTGCTCTTATGGCTCTCTTTTGCAAAACAAAGATAGTTTCAATGTCAGTCGCATTACCCCATAGCAAGATACCATAAGACATTATAATATTTATTCGTTAAACTTTCATAAATAAGAAAACATCGTACACAAGGTAAGGTAAGGAATATAAATGTATGTACTTACAGGTGGAAAGGCATTTCAGCTCTGTCCAACATGAACATGCAAGCGGGAAGCACAGCTGCATCAAACTGTCCGTAGAACCAGGGCTTCCCACGTGTGGTCTTAATCGGTCCCACCCACACCTTGCCGACATCGTTCAGCACGTACTCTTGGAGCAAAGCGGTGTCCTCCATGTAAGTTTGGTCATCTGCACGTGAATGATATAAGTTACAGTAGTATTTTGTGCCCTGTGGTGACGGTTTTATGGGATAAATACGTGATGCTGCATTATAATCACTACCCCGTATCGTCCCGTTGGTGCCGTGAGAAGCGACAGAAGGAAACAAATCACGAGATGGGCAGCAGCGTCTTCCTAATAACGACTAAAATTAAAAAAAAACTGCGGTTTCAAAACCGCTTGCCACGGGTGAAAACTATGGTAAATTATTATATGATGTAATCTGTGGGTAGGTCTAGGTTCAGCTGAGGACTTTTGGCAAGCTGTAACTGTATAGTTTAAGTTAGTTTGACGAGTAGAGACGACGTAAGACCCATTACCTTTATACTGCAACTACCAGTGTTCTTTTGAAGTTATACTTTAACAGTTGTAGAGCCACACGGCAGCTTTTGCTGTCGCACGGATGGGCCGGCTCGAACCGGGATGGTACCACGACCTCACAGAATACCAGCGTGAAGTAGAGGTTTACCTCTGCGTTTCGCTTGGTGAGTGCAGGTGGCCGGAGGCCCTTTTTACTGGAAATGAGGCATTCCATCTTAGTCCTCACGGGTGACAACGCATCTACACTCTGATTTAGTAATAGAGGATAGATGTAGATGTCTATGGGCCGCAGCAGCCACTTACCATCAGGTGGACTGTGTGCTCGTTTGTCACCCTTATCCTATAAAAAAAAATACTTCTTTTGGGGCGTTTGGGAAAAATGCGATTGAATTTTTACGATGCACGCGCACACCGAAACGTAAAAGCTACACCGTGAAGTTGTTCCGATGCGCGCGCACACTGACACCTAAAAGCGAAAACTTCAGTGGGTAATTGTCGCTCAAGTGTTTTTGTTTTGTCACGCTAAAGAAGTATAACTTCCTAAGTGCGTGCATAAGTACACACACAGTTTTTTCTTTTTATAAAAATGATGTGGCAAACGAACTAACAGTCCACCTGATGGTAAGTTGCTACAGCTGTCCACGAACACCTGCAGCCAGATTCAAAGAAAGAAAGCTGCAGATGTATTGTCACTTCTGAGGGCTAAGATGGAATGCCTTACTGCTTGTAACTATACAGGCTCCCTACACCCTTCAGAACGGCACAGGCAAGCGCTGTCATTTGGCGGCGGTAATAGGTAGAGGGTAACAGCTAATAGTACCTTCCAGATGAACTCCCAGGCAGAGGACTCCTACAACTTAAAAGTTCTTCTTTTACTGAGAGTTTCCCTTAATCGTCACGCTGGCAAACAGATTGGAGAGGACCAGGTGTTACCACTCAGCTGGGTGGCTAGGTTAATCTAACGAATGTAGTCGATTATCATATTCATAGAAAGTCCTTGATCTTGCAGTAGGCTTAAAATACTATTGATGAGATACTTTACGAATTTACAAATATAAATTAATTTGGCTACTCACTAGATGGAGCTACGAACTCGTAAGAGATGCAGGAAGTCGATGTATGCAGGTGGCTTAGGACCGTGTTTGGTGACATTCCTTGCGGGAAACCTATGTTCAGCGGTGGAGTTTTGAAGGGATGTAATGATGATGATGACACACAAACTTAAGTTTTGTTTCTTATTATAATCATTTATTTCCATACCCGGATTCCATGGGTTGAAGAGTATGTAGATATCCTGATCGAAGTCGTAAAACTCCCTGGCGGATGAAGTCTTCAATCTTGTGACGACACGGAGTGCCCAACATCCAACTGGCACAGTAATAGGTGTCGACACCTAAGATAAAAATATCAACTGTAATTCTAGATGTTTTCTCCTGTACCTTCGCTTCAATCATTCTATCGTCCATCATCAGCTATAAACAGTCCATTGTACATATTCTAATTCCCTCCCAATCCGTCTTCTGTTACCATAACACAAGGCATACGGTGATCGCAATACGAATTGCAAGTCATGTTATTATATAGGCCGCATCTCAGACCGTATTCAGTCAGCAGTTCCACTGTGTAACTCTGGTGAGAATCGTAGACGTCTTCGTTTTGACATTTAACGTTTATTTTTATTGTAGTGCATCGATTATAATCCGATGTCTTTTGTATTAATATCTTATTATAGGTTACAAATTTTTTCATAATTTTAAAATAGATCGTTTAAAATCGATAGTTGACCGTGTAGTGGTGGAGTAAATATATCCACTACCCGTATCGTACAGTGTGTGTCGTAAAAGACAAAAGGGGGAAACGAAACCAGAAGATGGATAGCATATTCGTACAACTAGAAAATAAAAAAACTGCAGTTGCTAACCAGCAGTCGCTAAGCATGGCAACTATGGCAAATATCCTCCTTTGGCAGTAAAATCTATGGTGAAAGCTGTGTTCCGTAGTGTACTTTGATATTCTGTTCTCACCAGTTACACAATCACACTGCTGGTCTGGATATTATTAATGGGTTTACCGCTACACTTGTATGTTAGAGTGAGGTCACATGGTGCTTCGTTGGTGCATTGCAATGGCGGCGTAGCGCCTGAGCTGTTTAGTTACAGAGTCTTACACCCATCGATACCAAAAGACCACCTAGATGACAGTTCTTCTGATAGTTAATTGCTAAGCTACACTCTAAGAACATCTGCAACCCAAATCGAAGAAAAAGGCTACAGATTAAATTCGTTAGTCCGAGCCGATTTGAATTCCTTTGTTTGCCAATCATTGCAAAATAAAAAAAATACTATTAAATTATGTTTCTCACCCGTAAATCAATTCGATGATGAAAATAAAACGTGTATATTTTAGACAAATATAAATAGATTCGGCATAGGTATTTAAAATTGCAGAAATATTTATATGATAATGATTATAATAACTAATAATAATATAAACGACGAATACAAATTGTGATATTATGGTAAGAAACCGGTAGAAGACCTACCTACAACTTAACTCGTAAAACATTTTATGAATATATGTACTTGAGGCTTAAGGCGTTGTCAATGACGCACGCAAATCCTCTTGAGAATATCCTATACGTCTATATAGTATGTGCCAAATCGATTGAGAAAAACGGACAATGACCTTTCGGTCGTTTAACCAGGGGTTACAAACCTTCAATATATAGGCACATTTTATATGTAGTACTTTCTTTATTTATAATGATTTTTTTATAATGATTGATATAATATATATTTATTAACTATTATTAAAAAGTTATGTGAAAGATCGCTGTAGAAGAAAAATCATCTATTGTTATAAAGTACTTTATTCATTTAACAACAAAAAACATTAATTTATAACACATATAAAGATTCGAGTGATAACGACACCGAATAAGTACGTACTTATGCAAAAGATAAAACTTTATTTTTAATATTATATAAGAACTTTATTTTTATTCGGTGCAATCATCACTCGTATCTTCACTTGATGAACTATCTGTAACATTAATTATAAAGCGATCTGCAGTTTGGTCAATTCTATCATCCATGCCACGCATTTTTTGTTCAACCTTAAGGACATGCTGAACACAGTTTTTCCATTTATCTGGCGTGATTTGAGTTAAACCATCTTTAAGTAAATTTTTAACATCTTTTAACTTGAAAGTTGTATTTTTTCGTGCAACGTACCCTTTCACATCTGCCCACACAAGTTCAATGGGGTTAAGCTCACAGTGATAAGGAGGTAACCTTACCACTGTGATGCTTTTTTCTTTTGCCATCTCGTCGGTGACGTAACTTCGATAGTTATCTTTAACTGCCTTTATTTTTTCCATTAAGTGGGTCTTTGTGTCCGAGGGCACGTATGCGATCTGTTTAGATTCTAGCCATTCCTGCATATTTTGTTTCCGCCAAGACATTGTTGGGGTTTTTTCTAAACGTCTGGAGTGGTAACTAGCGTTATCCATAACTATGACATCGCCGCTTTGCAGTTTTTCTATTACTTTTCTAAACCAGTCCTCGAAATGGAGAGCATCCATACTCTCATGGTAGTCACCAGTAGATGATGATTCAAATACCCAATCACATCCCTCCAAAAAGCCATTTTCATTGCCAACGTGTACAACTATTAATCGCTTTCCTTTACCCGAAGGGGCTTTCGCGCCAGTAGAGTAGCCTTCTAACCGTGATTGACGAGAAGATTCAATTGTGGTGTCTTCCCATACCTTTCCCATAGTATGACCTGCGTTAATCCATGTTTCGTCAAGGTAAAAAATGTTACGTCCCTCGTTTCTTAATATTTGTATTTCTCTCAAATATCTGGTACGCCACAGAACTATCTCTGGGCGATCTATTAGACCACTTTTTCTGTTTCTCTTTATATATTTGAATTTTAAATGGCGCAACACACGTCGCAGGGAAGTTTTGCTCAAGTTTGGCAACTGGTCATCTTGATTTATACTGAGCAAAATTTTGTCTAAAGTCGGTAATTCTCCTGCAAGAAAGAACTGATGCACTTTCGCTCTTATAGCCGATTTATCAAAATCGTCCAACTTGTCAATTACAGACTTTTTTCTTTTATTAATTATTCCCTTTTCTGGTATTTTATGGGAATCTCTATACACGCTTAATACGCGATATATAGTGCTCTTGCTGACTCCTGAGATCTCCGAAACCTTTTCTACCATATTAACGTTTGAAGGATACACGTCTTCGGGCCAGGTGTTTTTGACATATTTGTATACATTAATGATAATCTCTTGTTCCCCGACCGACAAAGTGGTAGGTTTTCTCTTTTTTACTGGTGACGTTAAAGGTGCTCCAGAAGATGGGCCTGTAAATAAATGACAAAAATATACTACCATAGTACTACATCACATAAATACATATTGTTTTAGAAAATAAATACCACATGGTCACATAAAAAGAGCGCTTTAAGAAATAGAAAGGCTACGTCGTCGCATTTGTACCTATTTGTACGTACCTGCTACGTTTATTATGGGTCGGCGACGTCTCTTTCCACTTGATGTTGAAGGACCGGGTCCTTCACCAAATTCTCCTGAACTCATGTCGATTTAGTAACGACCGTCACAGTAAAACTAATATAACAGATTCAAAAAACAAAAACTTAACGATATAACAAATTTAACAGTAAAAACTCAACTAAAACAATGCAATGAATGCTATGAATTACCCGAGACGTACACACGCAAGCGCTATCCGAACACGAATGAAAACAAAATGGCGGACCGGCCCAAAAAAGGTGACGCATCTCTGGCTGCCATTGTCACGTTTCTTTTAGAACGAACTGACGTAACGCGCGTTTTGTTTATTTTAAAGGGATGAATTTGCAAAAGCTCAATATGGTGATTATATTGCTTCAAATATTTTTTTAATATGAAACTGTTATTAAATGAATTGCTGCGTTACTTACCATAAATTGAAATATAAAATATAACACATTTTTCGCGATGTACCGTAAGATTTTACTATGTTTATAGGAACCACAGACAATATTATTTAAGAAACAAAAAAACAAAACATATGTGCTGACCTAGAAGTGGGAATAATATCAATATTTAAATATTGTTATCACATCTAAATTGAGATTTTGTAAGTTACGCCTTTTGACACTCGGCTCATATCTGAGGTCATTGTCCGTTTTTCTCAATCGATATGGCACATACTTTAGTTAGGTATATAACAGACTATTTTTAATAACTCAACCTGGTCATAAATAATGAAACAAAGAAAAAAGTTCCTTTTTCTTTATTCAATTATATTTGTTAAGGTGGAAGCTCCAGGGTGGTCCGCGAAATTCAAATTTTCTTGCGTGTTTTGGAATTTGCAGGTCAGGGTTAGGTTGTATATTTAACAAAATATGATTCGCGACCGTAGCGATTATGTGTTTACAGAATTATTATCATTAAAATCACCAATACAACCCTGTAAGTTCATATTAGCCCTTTGAATGAGTTTTTCTGGAAATAGCCATACAAAGGGACACTGATTGCCCGCAGGCCGTCATAACTAAAGACAATACTTGTGTAAGATTTTATAATTATATGTCTATGAACAATGCAATAACTCGGGTTCGATTTCCGTCGGCACCAATGAAATTATTGCAGGCAGTTACGAACTCACCTGCCAAGCGTGGCAGCGTTAATACCTGGTAGAGCCATGCTGCAGCTATATTAGTAGTATAGTTGTAGCACGAATGGGTCGGCTCGACCGGGGAAGGACCACGCTCTCACAGAATACCAGAGTAAAATAGCAGCATAACGCTGCTGTGTTTCGTATGGTGAGTGTAGAGAACCGGAGAACCTTTTTATTGAAAAAGAGGCATTCCATCATAGTCATCACGGGTGACAACGCATCTGCATTTTTATTCGCATACGAGAATAAATGTAGATGTCTATGGGTCACAGCAACCACTTACCATCAGGTGGACTGTGCGCTCGTTTCTCACCCTAAGTCTATAAAAAAAAATTAGGAAGTATCTCCCCTATGAGGCAATCTAGTGAGGAAGCCTTTGTTCAGTAGTGGGTTTTAACAGGCTGTAACGGTACGCTGACGGCAATATTGATACCTCAATAAAATACCCGATAATATTAATAAATGTGATGAATGATGATTGGTACCTGAATGTTGTATTTATAATTTTTTGTCTAATAATATTATTATCGTCTAGAGTCTAGACATTCAGACGTCCCGACAACATTTTTGTATAATTGGACGACTTTTTGTTACAATGTTAAAAAAGTTAACAAGTATCAAACATTTAAAATGAGTTGCAATGAAATTTTTAACCATTAAAATCCACTGCTAAATATTATTTTATACTTTTTTAGAATTTTCAGTTTCATTCATTCTTTCTTTCCACCCGTCACAAATCTAGTTTTGAACACAGGTTTCCCCCATAGATGTGCGCCATAGTTTTGTAATAGTTGGTTAGATATTACATTTATTTACCCTTTTTATTTTAATACCTTTAAACTATATTTTGCCTAGTCTATGCAAACAGAAACAAAAAGTAGGTAATTGGCTTTTTATTTGTATATTTATCTGTAATTTGCTTAGAACAGATTTTCTAGATTTCTAACATTTTGCATTTAGGTAAATACGTGATCAGTATGTAAATGGTGGTGCGTCCGTCCGCCATTTTGTCCCGGCCTTGACAACATAGAATCACACAACTTAGAACAACTTAGATCTTTCCTTGTTGAATACAAAAGCCTTATTAAAGATTGATTTTAATATGCGCAAGCTTTTTTAAGAAATTTCCTAGCTATTTGCAATTCAGTACGTTTACTGTTTCGTGTTACGACTAAGATATATTTATTTATTACTTTATTGCATTAACCCAAAGATGTTTTACATTAACCATATAAATACTAATAGCATAATAAAATCGCTCAATTTTTATGGACACGTTCAGTATATAATTTACTGTATAGGATATTACACTATATTGGATTGCTTGCTCATAAAGTATAGTGTACAAAGTATAGCGAAGTCTGAACTGAGCGTTACAAATGGTAGAGTTAATAAAATAAAAAAAAATAAATAAAAATATCTTTATTTCAGGCAACACAGGACCCATACAAGAATGTTAGTAACAGTCAATGAAATATAACTTAAATTATAGTGTTAGTAATTAAATTAATTTACATAAATAATGATGATAAAATGTAAATGCAAATGGAGATGCATTTTAATGCCAGTCGACATTCTCCGCCAAGTATCAGGAGCCTTTGATAACTAAATACACTAAAAAAATAGACATAACATATATTAAAAGAAGGCTTATAAATAACCTCAATACATATGAATACAAGCAAACTAAGAATCCGTATACCTGACCGACCTACCAATCCCGAACCAATATTTAGGTTATTTTATAAAGCTATTTTTATTTTAAAACACTATAAACATTACTAACTCATGTTAACAATTTAAGTAAGCTAAAAGGCTTTTGTTGAAAGTGATTCACGACAGTTTACGAAGAGCATATTTGAACCCTCGCTTTTCGAGCTTACAGTCGCGCCCTTAACCATTAGGCTATTGTCCTACTTTAAGGGCATAAGCATAACTTGTTTGTGTATACTCTGAGCTACTGTCGCTTTAAATAGCACTAATTATTTTAACCCTCTTAGTTTTCAAACCGGGATACGACATTGGGTAGGTACATAACTCCTTTACAGCTGAAATAAATAATAATACGAATACGAGAACGAATATAGTCGGCGTACAAAAAGAAATAGAGCACGGCCGTTAGATTTTGGCAAATCTCTTTCTTGCCATATCTAAGAGATTTTATGTGAAATATATTACCCCATTTTTAAATATTAACACTGAAAGCTTTATCTGGAGACGTCCGAACAGTCCCAGAGAAAATGAAATTTTTCTTTGTCAAAATAGATTGAATTGAGATAAATGACGTCATATTTAAGTCAAATAAACATCCTTTAATATTGAAAAAGTAAAAGAGGAAAATCTATATCACTATTTATATAATATTATGTTACACTGGTACATTCATACCATTTCATGCATAAATTATAAAGTTATCAAATACCGTCATTCGAATCTCATCATCATTTATTGTTATTTGATTTACATATTGTATGATATAATATGTAAATAATGATTTTAATAACACAACTTCGAGGAAAAATGTTTGAAATAGCAATTATTAAGAGGTGTAAACAACAACATTAGAAAATTTTAATTTGTTGAAACGATTCTATATGTTCGATTAACATAAAGCTTTTGTCGTGATCGAGGCTTCCAATCATAGGTTAGACCAATATTTGTTTTTGAGTAGTAACTATAAAAAATTAAACAATTCTTAGAAAGAAATCAATTCGAGTCTGTTTCCTTAATATATAGAAGAAATATGTTCAAAGTTTTTGAAAGACACAAAGATTCAAAGATGAAGGAATCAATGTTCGAGGTCAGTTAAAGCGTTGACTTTTTTATCTAAAAATTACACACACATTCACAATAGTTTACAAAATTTACATAATTTCAACCACATCTGATCATAATTGTATATTTTGGTGGGGGAAGGACCACGCTCTCTCAGAATACCAGCATGTAATAGCAGTACAATGCTATTGGGTTTCGTATGGTGAAAGTAGTGAACCGGAGACCCTTTTTATACGAGGCAATCCATCTTAGTCCTCAGGGGTGCATTTTCATTCTTAATGGAGGATAAACGTAAATGTCTATGGGCCACAGTGTCGCCTCAACATCATGAGGATTGTGTGATCGTTTGTCACCCTTATTCTATATATATATATATATATATATATATATATATATATATAATACCTCGGAGCATATAATTTTGGATTTGTAAGTATATTTTATATGCGATGAAAAATATTTTACAAGTCGTATAAAATATTATAGTAACAATCGCAAAACCTTTAATAGTAGGTACAAATTCAATCACAATTAGGAAAAAATTGACATGCGTCAAATTAAATTGACAACGGCGCCAATCAAAAGCCTGCAATTTAAATTAGTACATACCAAAATCAAAACAGGATAATGAATAATATTCAAACCACATTATTGATAAATAACTTTTCAGACGACTTTATAATGAAGGTTTAAAATGCTCTTATTTCAAACTGGATCTCAATGCGAGTGCATATTCTTTTCTACCGACTTCAAAAAGAAGACGGTACTCAATTCGATTGTATGTTTTTTTTATGTGTGTTACCTCATAACTTTTTTCTGGATGAACCGATTTCGATGATTCTTTTTTTATTTGAAAGCTGGTGCTTCTCATGTGGTCCCATATAAATTTGATCAAGGTCATCAAGGACAAACGAACGCACAGTCCACCCGATGGTAAGTGGTTGCTGCGGCCCATAGACATCTAAATCTATCCGCTATTACAAATCAAAATGCAGATGCGTTATCACCCGTGAGGACTAAGACGGAATGCCTCATTTCCAATAAAAGGTGCTCCGGTTCTCTACACTCACCATACGAAACACAGCAGTGCTGAGCCGCCATTTTACGCTGGTATTCTGTGAGAGCGTGGTCCTTCCCCGGTCGAGCCGACCCATTCGTGCTACAACTATACTACTAATATAGCTGCAGCATGGCTCTACCACGTAAAGAATATTTACTAATCTATTCAATCGTAAGTGGCGCCGCCCTGGCGGTAGAAAAATTCGTGGCTACCCATTGACTAGAGTGTCAATAAACCTAATCGTCAAATAGTAAATCTGAAACCTTATTTTTTAATCTAAATTAAACATTTTCATGAATGAGTCTGTTATATTTAAAAACTGAGAACAGTTAAACACTTACCTCAAAAGAGACAGTATCGCCCTGTACGTCTAAGATCTTGGCGACCCAAGCGTGCTTATCTGGGACCGCATCTCTGTGCAGGAATATGGAGCCCTGTGTGTCCATCTGGGGCTTGTCCCCTAAAATAGTAGATACTCAACGTCACACTTCTCATATTTAGACTTACAAACATAATGTTTTTACAAATTTTACTGTACTATAAATGTCATATTAAGAAAGCTCAAAATTAACAGTCAGACAAATCGGTCCAGGCGTTTAGAAGGAGTTCAGTCACATACACACGGACACAAATATTATACGAGTATATATTAAGATGATATCGACTTCTAATAAGTTTATGTCGTATAAATTCATCATCGGTCCATACGACAATTTTTAGATTTATACGACATAAACTTATTAGAAGTCGATATCATCTTTATCTTTATATATATAATATTTGTGTCCGTGTGTATGAGACTGAACCCCTTCTAAACGCCTAGACCGATTTGTCTGACTGTGAATTTTGAGCTTTCTTAATATGACATTTATAGTAGGTACAGTAAAATTAATAAAAACATTATGTTTGGAAGTCTAAATAGATTTATTTTAAATACCATACACACATCTACTCGTACTAACACTTACTTACATAGCACACCGTTAGGGATTGCTACAGGATTCACTTAACATCAAGTGGACTATGTACTCATTTCTCAACTTTTTTCTATAAAATAGATGTTACAAACGAGCTTCCATGATGGTAAGTGAATGATATTGCCCATTGACATGACATCTATCCTTGATTAAGAATCTAAAAGCAGACGTGCTGTCACCCCTGAGTATTAAGATAGAATGCATCTTTGCCTGTAAAAGAGCCCTCCGGTTAGCTGTATATTTTCAAACAACTTCAAACATCAGAGTCACAGATATGTTGACATCTGTAAGGTCTAGGCTAGAAGAGACTAGATGAAATTCTTCGTAACCTGTGGCCATATTATTAAAATGTTAAAATTAGTTACAAAAGATCAGCGAGAAAAATAAAAATAATTTATCTTTTTTGAAGAGCCCAGGCACATGGTTTTTTTAGCTAATTTATTTGAACATCTTTAATACATAAATAATATAGATTTCCGCAAATTAACGTCTGATCTTGCCAATCAAACACACATGAGTGCGCAGTTCCTTGGCGACACAAATAGACATAAAGGTGCTACCAACTTAGGCTGACTCTCAGTAAAAATCATCTTCCACCAAATAAAATTAACATCGATTAGTTTTTCTTACTTACTTACGTTGCTAGATTTACTAGCAACTAAAGCTGGTAATTCTGGCGGTATGAATGATGAGATTGAAAGAAAAAAGGCAGACTTTAGACGTATAAATAAGAGAGTAAAAGAAGTTGTTGAAAGGAAAAAGCAAGAAAGGACAGATAAGAATGATAGAAGAATATCTGATAACTTCCAGGCAAATATTAAAATGTTCTGGAAGCTCGTAAGAACTGCCAGGGGCAATTCAAAACAGCCTAGAATGAATGCTATACGAGACGAGAATGGCTGCATGAGATGAAAGAGATGGAAGGAATACTTTGAAAGCGTGTTTAAGAGTGAAGAGTCGTCTGAAGTAAGTGAAATAGAAATTCCGGAAGAAGAGAGAGGTAGAGAAATAAGTGTAGATGAAATAGTGAAAGCAATGAAAAGCATGAAAGCAGGTAAGGCAGCCGGATATGATAGAATATCACTCGGAATGCTAAGGGCTGGAGAGGGTGTAGTTGCAGGCCTGCTGTACACCTTGTTTAATTTATGTTGGGAACTGAAGCGGGTACCGGAAGACTGGTGCAAAGCCGTTATAGTCCCAATATATAAGGGAAAGGGGTCGCAGCAGGACTGTAAAAACTACCGTGGTATCAGCTTGCTTAGCATTGTGGGTAAACTGTATGCTAAGGTGTTAATTGAAAGAGTTATGGAAGAAACTGATGGAAAAATTTGGGATGTGCAAGCTGGATTTAGAAAGGGGATGGGGTGTACGGATCAAGTCTTTTCCATGCGCATGATTGCGGAGAAATTTTTGGCCAAAAACCAGAAAGTTTTTTGTGCGTTCGTGGACTTGGAAAAGGCCTATGACAGAGTGGACAGGAACGTGTTATGGCAAACACTGACCTCATTTGGGTTGAGCGCTGGTCTGATACAGGCATTGAAGTCTCTATATAGGGACTCTAATGCCTGTGTCAGGATCAACGGGGCTTACTCGGACTGGTTTGGCATCCATAAAGGTGTCAGACAGGGCTGTGTGGCTTCCCCGTGGCTGTTCAACCTATTTATGGACAGTTGTTTGGAAAATTTGAAAGTAGAAGAATGCGGGTTAAGAATGGGTGAGTTAACCGTCAAATGCCTTTTGTACGCCGATGATCAAGTCATACTTGCGTCTTCGGCGGCCGAGTTGCAAATGATGGTTACATTTATGAACAGGACATTAAAAGAAAAGGGAATGAAAGTGAACGCAAGTAAGACGAAAGTTATGGTTTTTGAAAGAGAAGAAAGTAAAACGATATGTGAAATAAGAATAGAAGGGGAGTTGGTAGAACAAGTAGATGAGTTTGTGTATTTGGGATGTGTGTTTAGTAAGGATGGTAGATATGATAAGGATATAGAACGACGAGTGAATGCAGGAAATAGAGTGAATGGGGCTCTACACTCTATTGTGAAAAGTCAGAATGTGTCCAAAAAGGCACGTATGGCAATTCACAATGCTGTATTAGTGCCTACTTTAATGTATGGTAGTGAAAGTTGGGTGTGGCAGAAGAAGCACGAGAGTAGAATAAATGCTGTAGAAATGCGGTCATTAAGGAGTATGTTAGGGATGAATCTGAATGACAGAGTGAGAAATTGTTTAATAAGAGAAGAGTGTGGTTTGCAAGATGATGTTGTGACCAGGATTAAGAAAGGAATGCTTCGGTGGTTTGGTCATGTAGAAAGAATGAATGAGGAAAGAGTGACAAAGCAAATTTATGTTGCAGAGGTGAACGGCAGAATCGGGAAGGGTCGCCCTAGGCGAAAGTTTATCGACCAAATTGGCGATATATTGAAAATGGGCCAAATCAAGAGTACCTTTAACCGACGAGCGTGTATGCGTAGGTATATGGATGTGGAGGAAGCGAGAGAGGTCTGTCAGGATCGTGCCAAATGGAAGTCCATAGTCTCTGCCTACCCCTCTGGGTGACAGGCGTGAGTGTTTATGTTATGTTGTTGTAGTTTTTCTTACCAAGCGAGAAGACTAGTTGCACGATGTCCTCATTTTCGTCAAATGCTCGAGTGAAACGCACCACGCCGTTGAAAGGTTGACCGCGGCGGACTATCGTCACAGTGGGATTCTCCTCGTTCACAACTTCGAACCTAAACGGTAAAGCAAAATGGTAAAAATGATTCTTTTCAGTTTTCGGCAGCTACCTGTTTAAGTTTTAATTAAGTCATGGGCATGGACCATGGGTCATTGTAGAATATACCTTAAATTTTTTTATATGATAGAGTGACAAATGATCACACAGTCCACCTGATGATAAGTGGTTACTGTGGCCCATAGACATCTACATCTCTCCTCGTTTGAGAATCAAAATGCAACACACAGTCCACCTGATGGTAAGTGGTTGCTGTGGCCCATAGACATCTACATCTATCCTCGTTTGCGAATCAAAATGCAGATGCGTTGTCACCCGTGAGGACTAAGATCGAATGCCTCTTTTACAGTAAAAGGGTCTCCGGTTCTCTATACTCACCATGCGAAACACAGCAGTGTTAAGCTGCTATATGATGCTGGTATTCTGTGAGAGCGTGGTCCTTCCCCGGTCAAGCCGACCCATTCGTGCTGCAACTATACTACTAATATAGCTGCAACATGGCTCTACCACGTAAAAACTGTAATTGTCCAAGTTTGGTATATATGTCACCGCTTGATTTTTTATTCTTTATAAATTATAATTACATGCAATGACATATAATTTTAATTTATAATTTTTTTATAATTTAAAATTTTTGATAATTAAGAGTTGCGGAAATTTTTGTAAAAATCCGCAATTCTTCATAATATAAGCTTAAAAACCAACTTATACAACACGCATTGATCATCACGTAGCGTCGAGATCCTAATGAGAATACTAAGTTATAGTCTTAGAGTAATTACATACATCATCATCATCACCATCATCACCATCACCACCATCATGATCATCATTACAGCACTTCATAATTCAAGTGCTGAACGTAGGCCTCCCCAAAGGAATTTTGTGGCATTCCTTACACGGTCCTGAGCCACTTGCATCCATCGAATTCCTGCATGTCTTACCAGGTCGACCAGTGGAGAGCCGCCCCACCCTTCGCCTACCAGTACGAGGTTCGAAAACGCTTCTTCGTTATCGGTTCTTTAATCTATATGGCCTGCTCATTTATCACTACAGCTTACTAACCCATTGGTTTTTTTTATAGGATAAGGGTGACAAACGAGCACACAGGCCACCTAATGGTAAGTGGTTGCTGTGGCCCATAGACATCTACATCTATTCTCGATTACGAATCAAAATGCAGATGCGTTGTCACCTGTGAAGGCTAAGATAGAATGCCTCATTTCCAGTAAAAAGGGTCTCCGGTCCTCTACACACACCATCCAAAACACAGTAGCATTACGTTGCTATTTTACACTGGTATTCTGTGAGAGCGTGGTCCTTCCCCGGTCAAGCCGACCCATTCGTGCTACAACTATACCACTAATATAGCTGCAGCATGACTCTACCACGTAAAATGGCTCTGTCGTTTACTTTGGTTCTATTGCGGATATCCTCATTTTGTAAGTTTATCATGCAGCAAAACCCCCAGCACCCCCTCCTTAGCTGATCCCTTACACACATATAGTCATAAAATTATTGTACTGGTAATTCTAAATATATCTGCAAAATTTCTGATTCAGACAGATTTCATACTTTCCGAAAATGGTGATACCGGATGTATGAAAGTCAATTACATTCAATTATACATACCTAATTATGTACCATACAAACATAAATGGCGGACATGAAAGCAATCGATAGTATGTAATATTTCAAACTGGTTTTTAAATTAATTAAAGTCGGATTTGGCTTATACAAGTATAGAAGTAAAAGCCTTACCTACTTTCTTCTCAGATTTAATTAAATTTTCGATTTTCAAAACGATTTTAAGTTTAAAATAGCATAATATAGATACTCGCGAAATTTTAAATGAAACATAGCAATTTAAATTTCATACCGGTGCTTCCAGTTATTTCGAATGATACCTAGTCAGGTCATAAATTCTGTCACATGTTTAATATAAAATAATTGAAACAAGTTTATTCATTATGTAACCATTTATATACCAAAATGAACTTAACAAAACATAGATTCTTATGACACTAAATTTTATTCAAAATGACCTCCGTGATTTTGAATACAGGTCTTCAATCTGCGCGGCCAGTCGTCTATCGCAGTACGAACGAGGTCCATGTCAATATCGGCGGCTGCCTTAATCAAGGATGTCTTGAGTAACTCCAAATTGGGATGAGGTTTTGAGCACGCTTTTTCCTCCAAGTGTTGCCATATCTGGTAATCTAACAGATTCAAATCTTGACTGGAGGAGGGCCAGTCTTCGTGCCGGATGAAGTCGATTTCACGCGCCGCCAGCCAGTCTTGTGTGCTCTACGCTCTATGAGCTGGCGCCGAATCTTGTTGGAATACCCAGTTGTAGTGTTATGGTACTTACATATCATTTTACACTATTTTAAATTTATTTTTCCATTCTGTTTTTGATTTTCTGCATTCATATTTTGCATCACCTTTATTTCCATAGGATCCTGTAACGTTTTTACACAATAACAAATCATTTTCACTTCGTATTTTCACGCTATCAGCACTTTTTAAATCGGTATCGATGGAGTCTTACCTTTTTCGATCTTTTATTTAGTTCTCCGTAACTCTGCAATTTCGGGTTTCGTGCGCGCTGTTGCGCTATTTTTTTTCCTATATCAATAATATCTCATTTCTTACTTAAATCTTGTCGTTTTTTAATTATAAGACTGAAACCAAAAATTGTTAGTTTTTGACATCGTTATTTACTTGGTTGTCATGGCAATTTTGATTCTAATTCGTTACCGGTCTGATGTTTTTATTTCAATATTTCCACATAAATACTCTTTTGCTCTGGGTCATTTACAAAAATTTCCTTTTAATTTAAATAATTTCCCGTTCTCTCTAAAAAGGTGTAAAAGCCGAACCATCGGTGAATACAGACAGTCTCGCTTCAGCTTCCAAACTTGAAGCATCTCCTAAAGGCCTTATCCCGGGGCCGCACTGCCCCGGGATCCTGCAAGCCTCTATCTACACCTGAAGTCGTCGGCGTAGTCTATTCCAAGCGCGGGGCCGCACTGCTCCGGGATCCTGCAAGCCTCTGTCTTCACCTGAAGTCGTCGGCGTAGCCTACTCCAAGCACGGGGCCGCACTGCTCCGGGATCCTGCAAGCCTCGGTCTTCACCTGAAGTCGCTGCCTAGTCTACTCCAAGCGCGGGGCCGCACTGCTCCGGGATCCTGCAAGCCTCTATCTACACCTGAAGTCGTCGGCGTAGTCTACTCCAAGCGCGGGGCCGCACTGCTCCGGGATCCTGCAAGCCTCTGTCTTCACCTGAAGTCGTCGGCGTAGCCTACTCCAAGCACGGGGCTGCACTGCTCCGGGATCCTGCAAGCCTCTCTCTTCACCCGAAGTCGTCGCCTAACCTACTCCAAGTGCGGGGCCGCACTACTCCGGGATCCTGCAAGCCTTCCTTCATCTGGAGTCGTCGCCTGCACCTCCACCTACTAGTAGTGCCCGTGCTATCTTTAGGCGCTGCGACTGTTTACTCCAGGCGCTGAGAGCGCCTACTCCAAGCGCTACGTGTGCCAACTCCAGACGCTGCGTGTGCCTAGATCAGGCGCTGCGTGCCACCACCGCCAAGAAACTCCAAGCTCAGCGTGTGCCTACTCCTACTCCAAGCGCAGCGTGTGCCACTTTGACCTTCAGGCTCCGCTTCAATATTTTTTTATCTTTATTTTCTATCTAATTGTAATTTCACGTCACCCATCACCATCATCATACTTCATTTTTTTATATAAAATTGTAAATATCTTTTTAAAATTTTAAATATATTATTTTCTTGTTCTACTTTTGTTGTTTTGTTGTTCTTAGGTTAGGTTCTTTTTTTTTAATTGTCGCTTCACGACACAGTGCCTGTTATTGAACATGGTATGAGAAACAGGTTCCACAAGGTTCGTCAGGACTGTATTTTGATACACAACTGCATTCGTTTTTACACCATTCTCACAAAAATGTACCTCTGTTAAGCCCCAATAAGAAACTCCCAACCATACCATGAGCGAGGATGGAAAATGACCTCGTTGGACACGCGTAATACGGTTGCTCGCTTCTTAACTACTGTGTGCGTACACCTTATCATTTTATTTGTTGTAGCTTTCTTCTACGGTAAAAATTTTTTCATCCGAAAAAATAATTTCCCGATATTTTTCCCCGCGTACCGCTTACACAAAGCGCGGCATCTCTTCAGTCTCAGGTCTATTAGACGAGCATTCAAACGATGTCCTGTTTTTCTTCGATATGCCTGAAGCCCTAAGTCTTCATTTAACACCCTTTTCACCGTGGTTTTGCTTAACCCCATCTGAAGGGCCAACAGTTTCTGCCTACGTTTGGGATTTCTTTGAATTCGCGCCTTTACAGCTTTTATCACTGCTGGAGTCCTAACAGACCGAAGGCGACCACTTCTTGACCTGTCATCTATACTAGAGTCTTCATTGTATCGTTTGATGGTACGGTAAACGAATCTTTTGGTTATATTCAAATTTTTCAGTATGTCAAAAATTTGAATTGGCGCGTAACCGCAACGATGCAACGCAATAACTGCAACACGGTCTTCTTTAAGCGTCCACTCCATATTTAAAAATGAGTAAAATTCTAAAAAGTATACAGTTTTGTTTTCATGAACAATTCGAAATTCGAATTCAATAAACTTTTTTGTGGCCAGCATTCTAAAAGAAAAGTTTTTATTGTGTGACAATACTTATGACCTGACTGTGTAGTTTTATTTGGATTGGTTTAAAAGCTCAGTAACGAGAGTGGAGCATACTACCTCTTTAATACTTAAATATATTTTTTTTTATAGAAGAAGGGGCAAACGAGCATGCGGTCACCTGAAGGTAAGTGACTACCGCCACACATGAACAACCGCAACACCAGGGAAATGCAGATGACGGCCTTTTACAAGCTCTTTTCTTGAAGGTTCCTAAGTCATATCGGTCCGGAAAAATCGCTGGTGGTAATCGATTCCACAAGGAAATTGTGCGAGGGAGAAAACTTCTTCTAAATCGCACAGTGGTGGACCGCCAATCATCCAGATGGTATCGCGAGTTTTGTCGCGATGTGTGATGGTGAAATTGAGCGGCTGGAATTAGTCCGAACAATTCCTCAGAGCACTTCCCATGATAGATGCGATAAAATACGCAAAGAGATGCAACATCTCTACGCAGTGCCGGTGTATCGAGCCGATCAGAAAGAACTCGGTCGTCGACGATTCGAAACGCTCTGCGCTAGATGCGGTCAAGTGGAAGGGGCTGGCACTGGGATGCCCCGGCCCAGAGATGAGAACAATATTCCATGTGAGGCCGAACTTGCGCTTTGTAAAGTTGCAAGTGATGTGCCGGCATGAAATACTGTCTCGCTCTGCTGAGCACGCCAAGCTTTTTACAGGCCAATTTGGCCTTCTCTTCCAAGTGACCACGAAACTGCACACTATTCGATATGTCGACGCCGAGGATTCCGATACTAGCTGAGGCAGCAAGGGGAGTGCCTTGAAACTGAGGTGATACGACAAAGGGGTTCTTTTTACCGGTAAACGCGCAAATTTGTGTCTTCTGGGGATTGAACTGGACTTGATTTAGTCGCCCCCAATCCAAGACTTTGTTCAGCAAAGACTCGATTTCAGACACAAGTTTGTCCCGATACTCGGCGAAGTTTTCCCGAGAAATATTGGCGCGGCCGGTATATAAGGCATCATCAGTGCTGTCGTCCGCATAGCAGTGAATGTTACCAGTTTGCAATATATCATTGATATGCAGAAGAAACAGCACCATCTACAACGACCTTGATACTCCGATTAGCAAGGAAACTGGTGATCCATTTGCACAATTTCTCGGGAAGCCCATAGGAAGGAAGCTACGAAAGAAGCGCTTTGTGCCAGACCTTCGATATGTCGTATATCGAAGGCCTTCGCTATGTCCAAACTAACGGGCAGTGCCTCCCCCTTGGACTCTACTGCCTCCGCCCATCTATGAGTTAGAATATTTCCCGAGATGCAGGAGAAAATTCTAAAATGGAGGAATTGATAACAAAAAAATTCCCACTCGTCAATTAATATTTATAAATGATTACAAGAAATCCTCTGTAATTAATTTATTTTTGATTAAAATTAATTTACTAAAATGCTCCGGGGTAAATTTTTCAGTACGCGAGACGTGACTTTGAACTTTGAAGACTGAACGCGCAATCCGTGTTCAATCCTCGCCGGCTCTGACGAAATAGTTTATGTTCTGAATTATATGTGTGTGCTAAAAAACCCTCCCAAAAACAGCCTATACCAATACAGGAATTGGTAAGAATATTTTATTTTATAAGGGTACAAGCGAGCACACAGCCCACCTGATGGTAATTGAATGCTGTGGCTCATAGATATCTGCATCTATCCTTGATTAAGAATCAAAGTGCAGATGCGTTATTCTCACCCTTGAGGACTAAGATGGAATGCTTCCAATTTTCTTCACTCACCATACGAAATACAGTAGCATTGAGTTGCTATATTTTATGGCTGGTATTATATGAGAGCGTGGTCCTTCCCTGGTCGAGCCGACCCATTCGTGCTACAACCATAACATAGCTGCAGCATGGTTCTACCACGTGTATAACTGTAACGTTAACTTAGCTGTAACTTTGCTTAGTTTTTGTAATATCTGTAATATCAAATCAAATACCTAACTCAACTCCTCAATTAACAAGACAGGATGACGAATAGATTCAAATCTCAGCCGATGAAGAATGTTCCCTATAGGATATCTTTCTTTCCCCGAAGAAGAAACGAAATCTAGATTCGCTGTCGACTGTAGTTTTAAGTTTTTGTCACTTATCATAACACTCCGGAACTTCACTAAAGAAGCTCAGAGCGGTAGCCTTAATTTCTTCGTCGTGACCACCTCGATTTACGCCAGCGCCATTGAGAAGCGTATGCTCATTGGTGACGCAAAACATCACGAAAAAATCTACATTTAAAGGTTTTAAAATAAAAATAAAAACTTTCTTAGAAATAAAAGGGGGCCTATATTTATTAGCGGTACGAATGACGACTGTACTTCTTACTGAAAGTTGAAGGTATTTATGTAAGTATCGGCTTCATTAGGGACGGACATAACAAAAAAGAGAACACCAGCATTACAACCTATCAAAAATGCATTGCTGAACAAAGAACACCCCCTATAGATTGCCTTATAGGGGGGATATTTACCAAAGTTGCGAGGCTTGGCAGAAAATTTTTTAATCAACTGTTATCAGGAAGATACATCTGCTCATCTCCTAGTCCTACTCTTCCAGTTTCTCTCTGTCGTCTTTTTCGACACCTACTAGACGGGTTAGAGGATATTCTTACACGGTTAAAGTGATAATATTAATATAATTAATATAATCAGGCGTTACTTTGCGGAAATCTATTATATTAAAATCGGTAAAAAATTACCTCGCGTACATCCGAACCATAAAATAAAATAATGTGTCTGACTGAAATGGTTGTTGGCTGACCGCTAAGCTTAGCACCGCAGAGTCTACATCACCTGAAGATGCCTTTTGTAGAGGCGAAACACGTGTCGTACTGTCGTCAGTGGTGTCTTTTCTAGTGTAGTGGTGTGTCTTTTCTAGTGTAGTGGTGTTGGGAGTAGTGGTGCTGGGATTAGTGGTTACAGGGATAGTGCATGGAATTGAGGGAGGGCCGGAGGTGCTCTTCAAACTTCAACTTCAAACGCGAGGTAATTTCTAACAGCTTTAATAAAATTTAAAAAACACTCGAAACAAAAAGAGCTGATCTTTTTTTTTAAAGATTTTCTTGTATCATAGCTAAGAACACCCGCGATCAAAACTAAATCGAAATCAGGTCATCCCTTTTGGAACTACGATGCAACAGACAGACACACATACACACAGATACACACGTTAAACATTGGCTTAGAGAAAATTCTAAGGACTCAAGAAAGAACTTTTTTATACGTGGTAGAGCCATACTGCAGCTATATTTACAGTATAGTTGTAGCACGAATGGGTCAGCTCGACCGGGGAAGGACCACGCTCTCACAGAAAACCAACGTTACCAACCAGCTTAATGCTGCTGTGTTTCGTATGGTGAGTGTAGAGAACCGGAGACTCATTTTACTGGGAAAGAGGCATTCCATCTTAGTCCTCAACAGAAGAGATATAGCTTCGATGTGCTTCTCCCAAAATTCGGTCTGTATAGCCGAATGGTTTATTTTTTTTTTATAGAATCGGGTGACAAACGTGCACACAGTCCACCTGATGGTAAGTGGTTACTGTGACCCATAGACATCTATATCTATCCTCAATAAAGACTCAAGATGCAGATGCGTTGTCACCCGTGAGACTTAGATGGAATGCCTCTTTGCCAGTAAAAAGGGTATCCGGTTCTCTACACTCACCATACGAAACACAGCAGCGTTAAGCTGCTATTTTACGCTGGTTTTCTGTGAGAGCGTCGTCCTTCCCCGGTCGAGCCGACCCATTCGTGCTACAACCATAATATAGCTGCAACATGGCTCTACCACGTAAAAAAACATACCCACAATCTGACATGGATCTTGCATGTGAGATTGTGAGTATGTTGCTTTAGTGAAACTTAATAGTGTTTATATTTTCCTTTTTTACGCTCACCGACCAAGCAAAGCAGGCGCCTTTATAATGTGCTATGTAGTTACATATTACTTACTTGACGGTGTTATGCGTCTGGGAATTTTCTTTTGGGTAGAAATGAACAACGTCCACCACTAAAGGTTCCATTATGATCAGGTTGTCTGAAAATGAAAATTCAAAATTGAATGCATTGTTTAAATTACAACATCATGCTGATGAAATTTATATAGTTTGGCATTTCGTTGACGGAACCGAAGGAGGTTATAGGAATTATGTTACACTGTTACAGCCTGTTAAAGTCCACTGCTGAACATAGGTCTTCCCCATAGATTGCCTCATAGGGGAAGTATTTGCCGTAGCTTGGCAACGCTTGGCAAGCGTGTTGGCAACCGCAGTTTATTTTTATTTTTAATTGTTATTAGGAAGATGCTGCTGCCCATTTTCTGATTTCTTTCCCTCTGTCGCCTTAAGAGGCGTTTTGACGTAAGCGACACCCTATATTCTTACACCGCCACTACACGGTTATACATGGAAATTGTTACGCTGAAATTACATAGAAAATCAATCAAAACTGTGTGCTATTAAATCTTATATTGGCGAGATGGAATTAAAAAACAAAATTACTTATAAACGTTAATTCTCGATCCCTTAAAAATATGTACTATACCTCCCTTTCTTTTGATTTTAAGTGAAAAGAGAGAGAGAGCAATATTAAGCAGACCTTCAGTATGTTAATAAGAAATTAAAAATCTATGCTAATAAAATCGTACACAGTTTTTTGTCTAATTGAATAAAAATAGTTTTACGGCTATATTACCGACGTTTCGTTTATTGTACGTTTATTTACGAGAGGAGTTGAAAACAAAAGGTTAGTCTTTATACGTGCTGTACCAAGGTCCAGCAGTGATTGAGATCTCCTTCCATTTCTAAGATGATTATGTAATGGAGCATTTTAATAAGAGCGCTTTGACAGTTTCACTGCTGGAGTGCGTATGTTTATTATTTAAGATAAAATACCTACCAATACATACGACACAGTTTCATTTGCATATTATATTAATTAGGATCCGCAGGTCATCAGTTATGTTTGCGCGTATAACGTCGAAGGCCCAGCTAGTAGATAATAAAACCTGTCTGACGTCTACGACTTGTCTCACATACTCGTAATTAATACGTTTGCACTTCAATATCTAACGCAAATAGTTATGTTTCAAAAGATGCCAATAATAATTTATAATTGTTTTATATGTATACATGTGTGCACAACCACAATACCAATGTACGCTCCCATGTATAAGTAACAATGAAAAACAAGAGTGTTATAAAAGTTTATGTTCTCCTGGTATGCTCAACAAAGTGACAACTTCCGAAGTTTTTTAGCTTTTAAAGCGCAATGAAAAAATAATAGCCACAAACCACGTTAGGTGTTAGGTTTTTTTTATAGGATAGGGTGACAAACGAGCACACAGTCCACGTGATGGTAAGTGGTTGCTGTGACCCACAGACATCTACATCTATCCTCAATAAAGACTCAAAATGCAGATGCGTTGTCACCCGTGATGACTAAGATGGAATGCCTCTTTTCCAGTAAAAAAGGTCTCCAGTTCTCTACACTCACCATACGAAACACAACAGTGTTAAGCTGCTATTTTACGCTGGTATTCTGGCCACTCGAAAACGCTTCTTCATTGTCGGTTCTCCGATCTATATGGCCGGCCCATTTGTTACTTCAGTTTACTAACCCATTGGTTTTTTTATAGGATAAGGGTGACATACGAGCACACAGGCCACCTGATGGTAAGTGGTTGCTGTGGCCCATAGACATCTACATCTATCCTCGTTTGCGAATCAAAATGCAGATGCGTTGTCAGCCGTGAGGACTATCATAGAATGCCTCTTTTCCAGTAAAAAGGGTCTCCGGTTCTCTACACTCACCATACCATATAAGTTTATTTTTTTATTTTTTAGTTATTACTCGTACCTAGTAAGAAGACAAGTAAGTAATATTTCATTTTAGAAAAGGTCTATCACCTAGCTACATTGTCACATTTCAAAGTGTACATCGTGATTAGAAATTAAAATAATGTTTACAAAATAGTTGAGCCACTTATAGCTTAGGAATGGCGCGGTCACCTTATATGAAATTTATTTAGTGTTAGTTAATAAATTTACATGCTTATTACCATAAATAAATAAAGAGATAAAACATGCTTATTATACATTCGTTCCTAAACGAGCACAAAGTCTAATAATGGCAAGTACCTATATACTGAGGCCCATAGACACTTACTGTTCTATTCTTGGTTAAAAATCGAAACGCAAGTGTTTTCAACCCTAAAGAGTAAGATAAAATACCTTGTTAAATTAATTTAAAATTTTGTATAAGAGACTTCAATATAAATTTTTAAGAATAAGTCAAAAACTATTGGTCAGACTTGATCAAATTTATATGGGACCACATGTGAAGCACCAGCTTTCAAGTAAAAAAAGAATCATCGAAATCCGTTCACGTAGAACAAAGTTATGAGGTAATACACATTCGAATTGAGTACCTCCTCCTTTTTTAATTCGGTAGAAGAAAAAAAAAACGGTTTTAACATTGCACGTTGTAGAGTCATGCTGCAGCTATATTAGTAGTATAGATGTCGTACAAATGGGTCGGCTCGACCGGGGAAAAACCACGCTCTCACAGAATACCATCGTAAAATGGCAGCTTGACACTGCTGTGTTTCGTATGGTGAGTGTAGAGAAGCGGAGACCCACTTTACTCGAAAAAAGGTATTCCATCTTAGTCCTCACGGGTGACGACGTATCTGCATTTTGATTCTTTATTGAGGATAGATGTAGACGTCTATGGGCCACAGCAACCACTTACCATCAGGAGGACTGTGTGCTCATTTGTCACTCTATCCTATAATAATTTAAAATTAAAAATTTTGTACAGCCGACTTCAATATAAGCGACTTCAATATAAGTTATTTAAGAGTAACTCAATAACCATTGGTCTGACCTTGATCAAATTCATATGGAACCACACGAGAACTATCAGCTTTCATATAAAAAAAATCATCGAAATCGGTTCCCCCAGTACAAAGTTATGAGGTAACACACATAAAAAAAAACATACACTCAAATTGAGTACCGTCTCCTTTTTGGAAGTCGGCAGAAAAAATAACACTCTTCTCTCACGATACGAAATACACCAGCATTATGTTGATTTATTATTTGCGTTGCAACGTGGCTCTACCATTGATGAAATAGCTAATAAAAGCCCGAGCACTCTGCATGTCGTATGAAATCACACAAAATTAAGTGGTAATTGTTTGTTACTGTGAGACTGTTTGACCACAGACTATTATGTGTTTGACATTCGCAGTATGAACGTAAAAAATAAATGTTTTATTTAATTTATGTATTTGTGTGTACATATTATATATGTCGAAGCGAGATCACACTGGTACCGCATCCGGCAGCCAATTATAACTTTCGTTTGTTTACTTTAGTTTGTATGCATTGACAGTTTTGTCTCACGTTGTCATAAAGATGATAACTAGTCGAAGGCTATGTTGCCCAGTCCAATTCCATAATAACCGCTCCCATTCATCATATGAAGTGACGACTGATCATGGCGACGCTTTAGCTAGCGTTAGTTTGCATGAGGTCAAACGTAATCTCCTTACGTATGTGTGCGAGTCCCAAATGTCCAAAGATAGTGTACCTATTCGCATCAGGATGGACGAGCATCGAGCAGTTTGTTACAGGAATTCATGAAGATACATACACGCCCGAGGACGGTCGTACGTCAGGATGGACGTGTCGGCGCGTCTATAAAATACCGGTTGGATCGAGAGTGAGCGAAAGGTTGCGTCACTGTAGCGTAGCGTATGACGCTAGGTAGCGAGGTGGAATTAAGGGTATATCGAGGAACCCCCACTTGTTTGTGCAGTATAAAGTTCACTGTAGGAGAGGTGCCGCTTAAGTAATTCTACGAGTGAAGGCATTTTACGTGTGCTAAGATAGTATTGTGGATAGGACATCAGGAGGATGGTGTTGCTCAGAGGCTGTTCTGTTTTACATTGAGATGTGTGGTATTGTTGTTGGTTTGCATACTTTGGTGTTATCATGTAATTACGTCCCTCACCTTACACTGCACTGGTGTTTGATTGTGGCGGGGACGTGTTACGTTGTGGTTGAAACTGTAATTTCTCTATACTGAATAAAAACACACTTATATTATTTTTAACAACTAACGCTATTCCGTTATTTCCGAGATCAAAATTGGGATAATTTGCTGAAATTCCGAGATAAATTAAATTAAATTAAGATAAGTTTTAGCTTTCTGCACGCCTTCTTCATTTAAACTTTAACTATGCCAAACACTTTGCCAAACTCTTCCTTGCACGCGACATGTTTAAAAAGCAGTACAAAGTTTTTCTTCATATATTATATTATTATGATTACATATGGATTTGAAACCTTTTTTATTTTTATTACTAAGAAAAATATCAAATAGGTTTTATTTTATAACGACAAAACAATGATTTTCTGTAAAAATACTATAGTCAAATATTTTCGACCAAAGGACCTCACGGTCAAAAATACGTATAGCGTCATAAAAATATACGTAACTCCGAAAACAAAATATTTTATGAGTATATAATAATTTAACTCTTCTATTGTGGGTCTATAAGCTGAATTAATAAAGAACATCATTCATCATCATCATTACAGCCCATCACAAGTCCACTGCTGAACATAGGCCTCCCCCAAAGAATGCCACAAAGCACGGTCCTGAGCCACCTGCATCCATCGACTTCCTGCATGTCTTACCAGGTCGTCACTCCATCTCGTGGGGGGACGCCCTACACTTCGCCTACCGGCACGAGGCTGCCACTCGAGAACCTTTCTTCCCCATCGGTTGTCGGTTCTTCGAGCTGTATGGCCGGCCCACTGCCACTTCAGCTTACTAATCCGTTGGGCTACGTCGGTTACTCTGGTTCTACTGCGGATATCCTTATTCCTAAGTTTATCACGCAGAGAAACTCCGAGCATAGCCCTCTCCATAGCTCGCTGAGCGACCTTGAGCTTCCTCATACGGCCAGCAGTGAAGGACCACGTCTCAGTTCCGTAAGTCATCACTGGCAACACGCACTGGTTGTACAATTTCGTTTTAAGGTTTTGAGGTATTTCTGACGAGAAGATGTGTCGTAGCTTCCCGAACGCTGCCCAGCCGAGTTGAATCCGTCGATTGACCTCTCAGTCGAAGTTGGACTTACCTAGTCGGACTATTTGTCCCAGGTAAACATACTCATCAACAACTTCGAGCTTAGTGCTCCCAACAACTACTGGCATAGGTGTGACATGGACATTAAACATAATCTTTGTTTTGTCCATGTTCATCTTAAGACCTATCCGTTGGGAGACACTATTGAGGTCATTGAGCATAGTGCTTAGGTCCTCCAGCGATTCTGCCATAAGGACTATATCGTCGGCAAATCGAAGGTGAGTGATGTACTCACCATTGATGTTAATTCCGTATCCTTTCCAGTCCAGAAGCTTGAAAACGTCTTCCAATGCAGCGGTGAAGAGTTTCGGGGATATAACATCACCCTGTCTTACACCTCTCTGCAATTGGATAGGTTTTGAACTATGGTTCTGTACTCGGATAGCCATCGTAGCTCTACTGTACAAACACTTCAGCACTTCGATATACCAACAGTCAACTTGGCACCGCTTAAGGGACTGCAGCACCGCCCAAATTTCGACGGAATCAAAGGCTTTCTTATAGTCCACATACGCCAGACATAGTGGCAAATTGTACTCTTCGGACTTCTGTACAATTTGCCGAAGGGTATGTATGTGGTCTATGGTGCTAAAGCCCTTTCGGAAACCGGCTTGTTCGAGAGGCTGGAAGTCGTCAAGTCTGCGCGCGAGACGATTCGTAATGACTCTCGAAAACAGCACGTAGACGCGGCTCAGAAGGGAAATCGGTCTGTAGTTCTTCAAGAGAGCGTTGTCACCTTTCTTGAAGAACAAGACCACCGCACTTCTGCTCCACGCCTCCGGTGTAATGCCACCATGGAGGACGGAATTAAAGAGCTTCTGAAGGACTTCAAGTACCGGTCTTCCACCCGCTTTCAGAAGCTCCGCTATAATTCCATCCTCGCCTGCGGCCTTGCCGTTTTTAAGATGCTGGAGAGCCATTCTAATCTCGCTCAGACTGACGTCCGGGATATCTTCGGAATAGTGTCGGACAAGACTCGCTCTTGGATCATTACTCACACTTGCGTGTGGCTCCAACGATGACGTGTACAGCTGCCCATAGAACCTCTCAATCTCACTCAAAATCTCAGGTGCCCCGGAAACGATGCTGCCACATTCGGTCTTCAGCTTTGACAGTTGGCTCTTTCTGGCAGACAGATCTCTGGGAAAGACTTTGGAGCCTTTGTTCCGCTCGATCGCTTCTTCAATACGAGCTGTATTGAAGTTGCGCAAGTCCCGCCGCATGCATTTGGAGATCTGTCTGTTCAGTTGCCTGTATGCTGTCAAATCTGTTGAAGAATGTAGCTTCATCTCCCGTCTAACAGCCATGAGATTAAAAGTGTGATCGGAGAGTTTTTGTGTTCTTCTGCGGCGGGTCTTGCAGAACTTAGCTCCGACCGCATGGACAGTTTCCACGAGCTTGTCATTCATATCGTCCACTTCATTGCAGTCTTCTAGGCACTGAAAACGGTTTTGTAACTCGAGCTGAAAGGTTTCGGGTCTTTGGATTAGAGCACGAGGGGGACGGAGCGTTGACTTCATCAGACGAGACCTCTCCAACTTAACATTTAGGTTCAGTGTGCCTCTCACCATTCGGTGATCGCTGCCGGTTTTCACCCTGGCGATCACTGAGACATCACTGAACAGTTGTCGTCTGGTCGTCATAATGAAGTCAATCTCATTTTTTGTCGAACCGTCGGAGCTCGACCAGGTCCACTTCCTGTGGGGCCGCTTCTTGAAGAAAGAGTTCATCATAAAGAGTCCCTCTTTCTCCATGAAGTCGGCCAGCTGCTGGCCCCTTGGGTTCCGTTGCCCTATTCCAAATTTCCCTACTTTCAGCTCACCATTCTCTCTTGTGCCTAGTTTTGCATTGAAGTCTCCCATTAACACCGTATATTGGGTTTTGGAGGAATGCATGGCTCTAGAGATATCCTCATACATTTCCTCCACCTCCTCATCGGGGTGTGCCGAGGTTGGTGCGTAAACCTGTATGACCTTCAGCGAATACCGTTTGGTGATTCTGAGTATCAGGTACGCAACCCTCGTCGACACACTCCCGATCTTTACAACGTTGTTAACGAGAGACTTGTGGACGATAAATCCGACACCTCCTTGGGACAGATGGTCGCCCTCCCGGTGATAGAACAAGTTGCTGGATTCGAGGATTACCGTGTCCCTCTCTTCGGACTTCGGATAATCCCATAATATGCCAGCGCAACTTGTCTATCTCTTCTTCCAGCTCCACGATCTTCTCGTCAGTCCTCAGGGTGCGTGCGTTGTACGTTGCCAGGTCGAGTCGTCGTAGGTGGCAACCGAACCTCCACCGGAGATTCTTAGCACCCCCTGCCCCGCCGTTACCATGGTCGCCACCGTAGCCAGGAATAGCGGGGCCACCGGGGACTGGGGGCCGTCTCTTCGTAACTCTCATCATGGGGGGTATATTGCCATAGTTGCCACGCTTGGCGAGCGGGTTGGCAACCGCAGTTTTTTTTATTGTATTTTTGCCGTTAACCAGGAAGATGCTGCTGCCCACCTCCTGCCTGTTTCCCTTTGTCGCCTTTTACGACACCCACGGGAGGATATGGGGTAGTGGATATTCTTGACCGCCACTACACGGCGATAATAAAGAACAAATAATAAAAAATAAAAATATCTGAACTAGTGGTCTCCAGTCTGGTAGACCTACGCTCTAGCCATTGCGCTATTAGGAAAATGATCTCTGTGGCGATCCAATCATATGAAATCAAGTTTCCCGTAAGGAGTTTTTGTGCGAGAAATTTAATGGGTTCCTAGAAGTAAACGCTAGGTAGATCAATTTTTCGCCCCAGTAAACCACTATATTCTAAATTTCTCGATTGGATGAATATTGCCGAGAGGCTCTGCTTAAAATTGACACATTTTTGTAAAAGGTGTCTTAGTTAATGAAATATAAATAACGATCAATTAAAACAAAAATTTTGCTAGATATACCAAACATTGTCAAAACATAACATGCAGAACTGTTTTGAAAATAAAATTGACTATTAAATGCAGCGGTTAATCGCGTCCAAAACCTTGTACATAGTTGTATCAAAGTCAACGTGTGTTTGGGTACAGAATAATTTATTTTCATCGCGAGACCAAACAAGCGATGATCTAGATGCAGACGTTCATAAATATCAATGATTGCAAATTCAATATTTAACCACTTGTTTAAGCTATGTCTTGGCAATACACGTTAATCCATTGAATAAAATGAATATAATAGTGAAAATAATGATGTCAGATTACGATCACGGCGACAACTTTGCTGAACACAACCTATGATATTAACTGGCAGAACGACGTCTGCCGGGTTCTGCTATATATTATAGAGTACAGGTACGTAGCATAAAGTAAGTAGTTAGCTAGTTTAATGTATATAATATTAATTACATATAACTATTAGATTAAATGATTTTTTATAGGATAGGGTGACAAACGAGCACATAGCCCACCTGATGGTAAGTGGTTGCTGTGGCCCATAGACATCTACATCTATACTCGTTTGCAAATAAAAATGCAGATGCGTTGTCACCCGTGAGGACTAGGGTGGAATGCCTCTTTTCCAGTAAAAAGGGTTTCCAGTTCTCTACACTCACCATACGAAACACAGCAGTTTTAAGCTGCTATTTTACGCTGGTATTCTGTGAGAGCGTGGTCCTTCCCCGGTCGAACCGACCTATTCGTGCTACAACTATACTACTAATATAGCTGCAGCATGGCTCTACCACGTATAAACTTAACTATGTTTTAAGGCTTGATGATTATAATTAATAAAATAGGTACTAAATTATGTCTCGTTAATTATGTCGTTCTGTAAATACGTGAATAGTTTAAGCTTAAGTTAAGTTTTAACTTTTCACTACACCTTTTGTTCCCGATTGAGAATAATCATTGATATATTACTATATTACATAATGTTGTGCAAAAGCTATTAAAGATATCACCCCTGTTGAACTGTAAGGGGTCTTGAGAGTCAATTATTACAGATAGTAGGTTAGTAGGATGATGATAGTTTTCGTATACTTTATGTGAAACATCGACAGGAACTAACGTCAAAGGAAAGGTTTGCGAGCACAGGCAGATATTCAGATCTTGCTTATAAATGAAACTGATTAGTATTTTATTTACGAGTACGAGTTCATCAAACAGAAGAGATAGGTAAACTTGTGATTCCAGTATCTATTTGTTTTCTTTCGGTGCAAGACTGTAAAAGATAAATACTTTATTTTACGCGACATTAAAAAAATCACAAGATTTAAAAAAAGAACGAGGATAATACTACATACTACCATAATCAATATAAAGATTTTTTTTGAAAAACATTCAGGTTATATAAAGAAGGCTGGACCGTGTCGTGGCGGTGTAAGAATATCCACTAATCCACTATCTCATATCATCCCTAGGGTGTTGTAAGAGGCGACAGAGGGAAACAAATCAGGAGATAGCCAGCAGCGTCTTCCTGATAACGACTAAAAATAAGAATACTGCGGTTACCAACTAACAACAATTAAGGCAGTCTATGGGGAAGGCCTATATTCAGAAGTGGACTTTTACCACCCGGCTTACGAACGAAACATTGTTATAACTAATTTAAAAAAAATAAGGAAAATTATATTTGGGAGAGCCGTGGTAGTTCAATTCCCAACTACACCAATGAATTTGTTAGTGGCAATTTTAAGCGCTGATTCACGCGCACGACGGTAAAGCCGACATCATGAGTGAAACCTGTATGTCTGGAAACCTCAAATATTTAGAGGGCAAGTGAAGTCTGAAAACAGATATCGGGACAACATGGAGTCACTTTTCTGAGCTGAAACACCAATTTAAAAGAGAGTTTGTGTCCAGATGTGGGATATATATAGGTTATAACCTTGGTCTCTTCTTTTCAAAGATATAAACATAGCAAACAATGTATACATAAGTATAAAAATCATGACTACATTTTAAAACATATCTCATATTTCAAGGAACTGGAATTATTTGGTGAACGTACTTTTACAGTATAAAATGTAATAAAATCATAATAAAGAGTAAAAAGTAATTATTTGCACTTAGAAATACTTCATTGAACCGCGCAAGTTTACTTGTGATTGTATGTCAATATAGTATATCAACTGTACACGACTTCCAGATTCTGTTTTTAACCGACTCCAAAAAAGGAGGAGATTTTCAATTCATTGGAATCTTTTTCTAATGTATTTTCACCGATTACTCGAATACGCCTTAACAGATTTGGAAAATTATTTTATTGTTTCAAAAATTATACTTCCCAGGTGGTCCCATTTAAATTTTAATGAACTCGGTCGAGCGGTTTTAAAAAAATCAACAATAAAGTATTTTTTTATATTGAAGTCAGTTGTACATTTTTTTTAATTTCACTACTTCTCTATAAAAGGTTTAAAACAAGAACTTCTAGGCCAAACCCGCTCTATTATTCCTAGAGATTTGTCTAAAGACTACAATGACAGTCTCAACACCCGAAACGTCGGGAATATAATTAAACGCGACAAAATCCAAAATATGTTTTATTCAATGTGTAGTATTCACGTAAATATATGCTATCGAGACTTAGGTTTATGTCACATCTATGTAGAAGTACATACAAATAATATATATACCTATATGTAATATTGCCACCTGGTAATATTATATATTATACACCTGGCGCTTACAGGAAAACTGTCTTCTAATTTCATTGTACAGTTTTACTCTCATACCTTTATTTAGTTCTTTTTTTGTATTTAGAACTAGATGTTAAAATAAATAATTTATTTTTTAATGAAATATATTTTTTACGTGGTAGAGCCATGCTGCAGCTATATTACTGGTATAGTTGTAGCACGAATGGGTCGGCTCGACCGGGGAAGGACCACGCTCTCTCAGAATACCAGCGTAAAATAGCAGCTTAATACTGCTGTGTTTCGTATGGTGAGTGTAGAGAACCCCTTTTTACTGGAAACGAGGCATTCCATCTTAGTCCTCAAGGGTGACAACGCATCTGCATTTTGATTCGTAATCGAAGATAGATGCAGATATCTATGGACCACAGCATTCAATTACTTTCAGGTGGACTGTGTACTCGTTTGTCACCCTTATTCTATAAAAAAAATATACCCGTTGATGTTCGATGTTGTTACTTGTTCCCACATCAGATAATATTCCGAATCGAATGTTGACGCGAGACATTTATTCGGACATTTAAATCCAAGATATCATTGTGGCTATAGCGACATGAAGACACATGAATGCAGCCTTAGTTTATCATAAAACAGATCTCATAGTCACTTTTGCCGAAATCTGAGAGGACTCTTATAACATAAATACTGGATGTGAATGTTACACATTTGTAGCTTTTTTCCCATGAAATTTTCCCTGGAAAATTTGTCTAACTATGTCACAATTTTTAAACACACAAATTTCAAAAATGCAAACGAAGAGCAAGAAAATAAATAAAATAGTTTACTCATATATTTACTATCCATTAATTTTGATGCCTTATCACTCAACTTTTCTTACAATTTAGTAGTATTTACCTTTCGATTATTAAATAATGATTCATTAATTACACTCTAAGCCATAACACAAGCCTCACACAAGATTGCCCGGTGTTTTTGCCATAGTTGCCACGCTTGGCAAGCGGGCTGGCAACCGCAGCTTTTATTATTTTAAGATGTTATCAGGAAGATGCTGCTGCCCATCCCCTGTTTCAGTTTTCATCTTTCGCCTCTTACGACACCCTCGGGATAATAATATGGGGTACTGTGGATTCGACATACGACATGAAGTGACACTAATAATTAAATGTTGTAAATATAATAATTATAACAATTAATTAGACGATCATATTACCTTAATAAATAAAAAAATGTCACAGCACTATCACAGCACAGAACCAGAAATTAAATTAATGTACGAAAGCTAAAATTTTCGTTGCGAATTTAAAGCACCCAAACACTAGGTCTGTGCGCTCGCGCAGGACTGATGCCAGCTTTGAGATCGCGCCGAGTATATCTTCAGATGCGACCCGAGGCGCCGGCGTTTTAGTTTGAGCATATTAACAAGATTCTAATGGAAAGTCCACAATTTAAAAAGGACGTTGTCTGTGGGGTTGGCCAAGTTGACTTTCTACAATCATTAACGCTTATAGATAACTATAAAATGAATGAAATCAACGTTAAATCATGATAGTGTTTTACCCGAATTCAGAGTCGGAACAATTGTTTATAGCCAATGCTGTGGATATTAACACCGATAGAACCTTATGTTTTCTGAACAAATAAATAAATAAAATGAAAAAACAAAAAAGCTGTTCCCCTGCGGGTTCGAACCCGCGGCTTGTAGCGCCGCAGCGAACTATTACTGCTGCACTACTGAACTGTCCTTTCTTTCTGCCTTAATACTAACATGTATTCATTTATCTCGCATTTCAGATCGGTCAATAAGTGATATGTATAAAGGCGAATAAGTCTTCTCAAGTAAAAACAACTCGCCACGTCACTTTCGTTCCGTTATAGCGATCGTCTGAGTTTTTTTTTTATTTACACTCGTACTTATTTTACTATAATATTTATCAATTCAAATTTAAAATGTCCTTAATGTAAAGTCCGAAAAGAGGAGTTTAAGAAGAGTGTGAGTTACGCTATTAGACATTTTGTAAGTTGATTATTGCCACCTTGTATTGTATTAATCAACTTTCAAAGTTTTGCTCAGGACTCGGGACTTGTTCAGGACCTAATTTTAAGGTATTCCTTGGCGAAAGCCTGTGATCAGTTGTGAACTTTCAGGACTGTTTTTAAACAGTGGTAGAGCCACGCGGCAGCTTTTGCTGTCGCACGGATGGGCCGGCTCGAACCGGGGTGGTACCACGACCTCACAGAAAACCAGCGTGAAGTAGAGATTTACCTCTGCGTTTCGCTTGGTGAGTGCAGGTGGCCGGAGGCCCTTTTTACTGGAAATGAGGCATTCCATCTTAGTCCTCACGGGTGACAACGCATCTACATTTTGATTTGTAATAGAGGATAGATGTAGATGTCTATGGGCCGCAGTAACCACTTACCATCAGGTGGACTGTGTGCTCGTTTGTCACCCTTATCCTATAAAAAAAAAACTGTAATGATGATAATACCGCCTTATGGTCATATAGCAACACCAGATTTTTTAAACACAATTATTGAACACATTAAGTATTATATTAACAAATGATAACGTAGTAAAAATAGTCCAGTTGAATAGTTACATTAGTTTATCTTTTTTTTTTTAATTTAAGAAATAAAACTGAAAGTCCACCTGATAGATAGTATTGGCTGTTTCAGTTTAAAGACACCCGCAACCCATTTCAAATAATTTTTGGTCTTTAAGAACGAAGATGAAAGCGGGTGCACTGCTGCTTTGCGGCATAAAATAGAAAAGAATTTGTTACTTACCCGGACGGACTCCTAGGCAAGGTAGAAAAGCAGTCCTAATACCCGGTAAATCAGACCAACAAATGAATAGCTTCTTTTTCTTTTCTACCGACTTCAAAAAGGATGAGGCACTCAATTCTACTGCATGTTTTTATGTATGTTACTCTTAACGTAAGTTACCTCATAACTTTGTTCTATGTGAACCGATTTCGATGATTCTTTTTTTTATGTGAAATTTGGTGATTCTCATGTTTTTTTTATAGGAGAGAGGGCAAACGAGCATGCGGCTCACCTGATGGTAAGTGACTACCGCCGGCCATGAACAACTGCAACACCAGGGAGGGAATTGCAGATGCGTTGCCGGCCTTTTTGGTTTCATATAAATTGATCAAGGCCTGACAAATAGTTTTTGAGTTACCCTTAATATTATATATTGAAGTCGGTTGTACCAAATTTTTAATTTTAATTATTTTCCACTCAATTTCCTATAGTCACGTCTTACCACACCCACGGGATGAAATGGGATGGTAGTTCTAACTCCACCACACGTCAAATAAATAGCATAGCAACTATGCTATATCCTCAAATAATAATTATGAGTTCTAAAATTAAATTGTTTCGTTTACCCATCTACTTTTAGGGTAAAACTTATTAAAAAAAAAGAAATATTAAGGTCTGTTTATGTATCATCATCATTACAGCCCTTCGCAAGTCCACTGCTGAACATAGGCCTCCCCCAAGGAATGCCACAAAGCACGGTCCCGAGCCACCTGCATCCATCGACTTCCTGCATGTCTTACCAGGTCGTCACTCCATCTTGTGGGGGGACGCCCTACACTTCGCCTACCGGTACGAGGCTACCACTCGAGAACCTTTCTTCCCCATCGGTTGTCGGTTCTTCGAGCTATATGGCCAGCCCACTGCCACTTCAGCTTACTAATCCGTTGGGCTATGTCGGTTACTCTGGTTCTACTGCGGATATCCTCATTCCTAAGTTTATCACGCAGAGAAACTCCGAGCATAGCCCTCTCCATAGCTCGCTGAGCGACCTTGAGCTTCCTCATACGGCCAGCAGTGAAGGACCACGTCTCAGTTCCGTAAGTCATCACTGGCAACACGCACTGTTTGTACAATATTGTTTTAAGGTTTTGAGGTATTTCTGACGAGAAGATGTGTCGTAGCTTCCCGAACGCTGCCCAGCCGAGTTGAATCCGTCGATTGACCTCTCGGTCGAAGTTGGACTTACCTAGTCGGACTATTTGTCCCAGGTAAACATACTCGTCAACAACTTCGAGCTTAGTGCTCCCAACAACTACCGGCATAGGTGTGACATGGACATTAAACATAATCTTTGTTTTGTCCATGTTCATCTTAAGACCTATCCGTTGGGAGACACTATTGAGGTCATTGAGCATAGTGCTTGTTTCCTCCAGCGATTCTGCCATGAGGACTATATCGTCGGCAAATCGAAGGTGAGTGATGTACTCGCCATTGATGTTAATTCGGTATCCTTTCCAGTCCAGAAGCTTGAAAACGTCTTCCAATGCAGCGGTGAAGAGTTTCGGGGATATAACGTCACCCTGTCTTACACCTCTCTGCAATTGGATAGGTTTCGTACTCTGGTTCTGTACTCGGATAGCCATCGTAGCTCTATTGTACAAACACTTCAGCACTTCGATATACCGACAGTCAACTTGGCACCGCTGAAGGGACTGCAGCACCGCCCAAATTTCGACGGAATCAAAGGCTTCCTCATAGTCCACATACGCCAGACATAGTTGCAAATTGTACTCTTCGGACTTCTGTACAATTTGCCGTAGAGTATGTATGTGGTCTATGGTGCTAAAGCCCTTTCGGAAACCGGCTTGTTCGGGAGGTTGGAAGTCGTCAAGTCTGCGCGCGAGACGATTCGTAATGACTCTCGAAACCAGCACGTAGACGCGTCTCAGAAGGGAAATCGGTCTGTAGTTCTTCAAGAGAGCGTTGTCACCTTTCTTGAAGAACAAGACCACCGCTCTTCTGCTCCACGCCTCCGGTGTAATGCCACCATGGAGGACGGAATTAAAGAGCTTCTGAAGGACTTCAAGTACCGGTCTTCCACCCGCTTTCAGAAGCTCCGCTGTAATTCCATCCTCGCCTGGGGCCTTGCCGTTTTTAAGGTGCTGGAGAGCCATTCTAATCTCGCTCAGACTGACGTCCGGGATATCTTCGGAATAGTGTCGAATAAGACTCGCTCTTGGATCGTTACTCACACTTGCGTGTGGCTCCAACGATGACGTGTACAGCTGCCCATAGAACCTCTCAATCTCACTCAAAATCTCAGGTGCCCCGGAAACGATGCTGCCACATTCGGTCTTCAGCTTTGACAGTTGACTCTTTCTGGCAGACAGATCTCTAGCAAAGACTTTGGAGCCTTGGTTCCGCTCGATCGCTTCTTCAATACGAGCTGTATTGAAGTTGCGTAAGTCTCGCCGCATGCATTTGGAGATCTGTCTGTTCAGTTGCCTGTATGCTGTCAAATCTGTTGAAGAATGTAGCCTCATTTCCCGTCTAACAGCCATGAGATTAAGAGTGTGATCGGAGAGTTTTTGTGTTCTTCTGCGGCGAGTCTTTCAGAACTTAGCTCCGACCGCATGGACAGTTTCCACGAGCTTGTCATTCATATCGTCCACTTCATTGCAGTCTTCTAGGCACTGAAAACGGTTTTGTAACTCGAGCTGAAAGGTTTCGGGACTTTGGATTAGAGCACGAGGGGGACGGAGCGTTGACTTCATCAGACGAGACCTCTCCAACTTAACATTTAGGTTCAGTGTGCCTCTAACCATTCGGTGATCGCTGCCGGTTTTCACCCTCGCGATCACTGAGTCGTCACTGAACAGTTGTCGTCTGGTCGTCATAATGAAGTCAATCTCATTTTTTGTCGAACCGTCGGGGCTCGACCAGGTCCACTTCCTGTGGGGCCGCTTCTTGAAGAAAGAGTTCATCATAAAGAGTCCCTCTTTCTCCATGAAGTCGGCCAGCTGCTGGCCCCTTGGGTTCCGTTGCCCTATTCCAAATTTCCCTACTTTCAACTCACCGTTCTCTCTTGTGCCTAGTTTTGCATCGAAGTTTCCCATTAACACCGTATATTGGATTTTGGAGGAATGCATGGCTCTAGATATATCCTCATACATTTCCTCCACCTCCTCATCGGGGTGTGCCGAAGTTGGTGCGTAATCCTGTATGACCTTCAGCGAATACCGTTTGGTGATTCTGAGTATAAGGTACGCAACCCTCGTCGACACACTCCCGATCTTTACAACGTTGTTAACGAGAGACTTGTGGACGATAAATCCGACACCTCCTTGGGACAGATGGTCGCCCTCCCGGTGATAGAGCAAGTTGCCGGATTCGAGGATTACCGTGTCCTCCCCCTCTCTTCGGACTTCGGATAATCCTATAATATGCCAGCGCAACTTGTCTATCTCTTCTTCCAGCTCCACGATCTTCTCGTCAGTCCTCAGGGTGCCTGCGTTGTACGTTGCCAGGTCGAGTCGTCGTAGGTGGCAACCGAACCTCCACCGGAGATTCTTAGCACCCCCTGCCCCGCCGTTACCATGGTCGCCACCGTAGCCAGGAATAGCGGGGCCGTCGGGGACTGGGGGCCATCTCTTTGTTACTCTCGTCATTGGGTGGTATTTGCCATAGTTGCCACGCTTGGCGAGCGGGTTGGCAACCGCAGTTTTTTTATTGTAACTTTGGCTATTATCAGGAAGATGCTGCTGCCCATCTCCTGTCTGTTTCCCTTTGTCGCCTTTTAGGACACCCACGGGAGGATATGGGGTAGTGGATATTCTTGACCGCCACTACACGGTGTTTATGTATAGTGTATTAAAATACCTATGATGTATTAAAATATCTTGTGTATGAATCACAAGAGTGATAGTTAAACCAAAGGTCTGATGAGATTAGTTTACAAACGATAATCAGCTGTGCTATGTTCTCTTTAGCTGTGAGTAATAAGTTGAAATGGCGAAACAAATAGAAACGTAGTCTGTCGGATCTAACTCCGGAAAAATCTTAGATTATTGGCATGTTCACACACCGTTTATGAAACACGTTCAATACATTTCCTAACCATATATCGACTGGTCTCCATAAGTATCTTTATGGTAAGATACCAGATGTTTGACGTTCTTCTGTATAGTAATCTAGTGTAATTCAATTATTTATTTTCCACGTATGTAAACATTCCCTCCTCCTCTCCATGCCATACCACGATGCTATCCTCTTTGCGGCATATGCACAGAATTCTGAGAGGCGTACGCAGTACTTGCTAGGGGATGATTGTTGGACTCCGTACAAATTTCTCTCTTCCATTCCTTTCCTCTACTTAACACCTCTCTGCCTTCTGGGGCGTGACTCACGTCATATTTACCAAGTATGTTAACAATATTCAGGTAATCTCATTGGGAATTCTCCTGTGTGGAATGGAATCCATCACCATTCCGTCCCGTGGGTATTGCCAGAGCTGTGGTGTATGCTAGAAAAAACTTATGGTTTTTGATAGGTTTAGTAACTCGTTTACGTTAATTTAAATTAGTATAGAGCAATTTATTAAGCGTGAAAAATTTGTCTAGATGGCTATTGTTAGTTTTTCAGGTCTTGAAGCAATAATTTGTGAGCGATTTGAATATTAACTTCAACTTAAATTCGCATCTAGGTATTATAGTATGCACTTAGGTATGCTGGCTGCTTAAGCATATATAGTAATGACTTGTTAAGTGATACTATCATATTTTTTTTATTATTTGTTTACATAAAATAAAATAATTATATAATTCACAAAATCATCATCATCATCATCGTTACAGCCCTTCACAAGTCCACTGCTGTACATAGGCCTCCCCCAAGGAATGCCACAAAGCACGGTCCTGAGCCACCTGCATCCATCGTCTTACCAGGTCGTCACTTCATCTAGTGGGGGGACGCCCTACACTTCACCTGACGGTACGAGGATGCCACTCGAGAACCTTTTTTCCCCATCGGTTGTCGATTCTACGAGCTGTATGGCCGGCCTATTGACACTTTAGCTTACTAATCCGTTGGGCTATGTCGGTCACTCTGGTTCTACTGTGGATATCCTAATTTCTAAGTTTATCACGCAGATAAACTCCAAAATTCACAAAATGTAATATTAAAATTATAATAAAGCCTCACTCGCCGCGATGTAGTGCCAAGAACATTAGTAACATAACGATATTTCTTAAAAATTTAAAAGTGTTATCCCGCCAATTCCACAGTTACCCTACCCTAATCTGACGTTTTTGACACCCAAATGATGTCCACGTACTATTAATAAATATACGACAAATAATTCTGTTAACGCCGTGAGTGTTTCCCAAAGGTCTTGATTCAAGAACAGTTTCAATAACATAACTAGAACTGATACGTAAGCGTTACATTCGAGTGTCAATGATGAAACATCAGAGTATAGTCATCAGCGTGGTTTCCTCCTGACGTGTGCTTACGGACTCGCTTGTAAAACGTTACGTGACTTATTACAGACGCATCAATTAACTTACGTATTCGTAGAAATGTTGTGATGGCTACATTTTGATATTTACATATTGACATAGTTTTTTAATATTACATGTTAGACTTTATAGTAATGAGGCTTTATATCTTAATCCTTGGGGGTAACAACGCATCTACATTTTGATTCTTAATCGAGGATAAATGTAGATGTCTATTAACCATTGCATCCACTATAAAAAAAAACCTATGCCGTATTAACAGTTTTAAATAAAAGTGATAAACAACACCTAACGTTAGTAGTTTTTTTTTCTTGATTTATTTATAATTCAAACATTACAAATTACATTATAAATAGATAACTATAACATTTGGGATACGTCAAGTCAAAGTCAAAGTCAAAATCTTTATTTGCAGAATAAAATGTTTAGGTAATACTAACTTTAATAATACTTTAGGTAATAATAAGTCTCAATAATATTCTACCGGGAGTTGTACCGGTGTGCAAATATATCTTAAAATAATCAAATTTAATTGTCCATATATGTCAAAAGATTAAATAAATTAAATAATACATTAAATAATACTGCAATTAATTAAAATATTCCTTAACACTATAATAACACTTGTCAAGAAGCCATTTAAATTAATCTCAGTTTTGAATTTATTTAAAGGCATTTCTTTTAAGTTATTGGGCAATTTATTATATATTTTAATAGCCATTATAGGAGCACTGTTTGCATAAAATCTAGAGCTGCATTTGGGATGAAATAATCTATTTTTATGCCTTGTTTGCCTTTCGAGAGATTCAGCGTGGGTTTTGAAGTAGTTCGGGTGTCGCTTTACAAAAATACATATTTCTGGAATATACATGCATGGCAACGGCAATATGCGTATCTTTTTGAACAAAGGCTTGCAGCTATCAAGAAACCACGCACCACATATCGCTCGCACACTTTTCTTTTGTAATTTAAACGCTCTAATCACCTCAACAGAATTGCCCCACAAAGGCAGAGCACATAATAATACTGACGACACATAACCGTGTACGGCTAAGATCTATGGTGATAAATATAATATGGTGGTAAATTTTCTACTAGATTTGAGATTTGATATCACTATGATATTAATGTTTATTGCATAGAATATAATTTACTATCTTAAGTCTATGGTTTATTGCTTCGCAGCAGGGAGAGGCCCCGGCCTTTTCTTTGAAAGTGTTTATTGATAAAATTACTTATTTATTTGTTTTTATGTATTTATTATTTTTATATTCTTTATTACATTCCTTAAAACAAAATAATACAAAGGGCGGACTTAATGCTTTCGGTGCACTCTCTACCAGCCCATGGAGTGGTGAGGAATAGGTGTAGCAATATAGAATAAAAACTAAAAATATGATATATAATTACGTTATATAATATAAATTTTACTAATAAATAAAATATACAAATATAACCTATACGTACATACATATACAACATTATAAATACATTTGGCACAAAGCTCTTCTTTCGAAGCTTCTTTCCTATGGGCTTCCCGAGAAATTGTGCAATTGGGTCACCAGTTTCCTTGCTGATCGGAGCATGAACGTCATTGTAGACGGTACATATTCCGATTACAAGCCTATCAATGCTGGTGTTCCACAAGGCCGTGTGCTATCACATACGCTGTTCCTCCTGCATGTCAATGATATGTTGCAAACCATTAGCATTCATTGCTATGCGGACGACAGCACAGGTGATGCTTTTTACACCGGCCAATATTTCTCGGGATCACGTCACCGAGTACCGGAACAAACTTTTGTCTGGAGTTGAGTAGTTGCTCGCATTGGGGACGACTAAATGTAGACTAGATTTAGTCGTCCCCAAACCGAGAACAAACTTGTGCCTGAAGTAGAGATTTTGTTGCACAAAGCTCAGACTGGGGCGACTAAATCTAGTCCAGCTTAACCCTCAGAAGACACAGGTTTGCGCGTTTACCACTGAAAAGAACCCGCTGGTCGTATCTCTTAAATTTCAAGGCACTCCCCTTGCTGCCTCAGCTAGCATCGGAATGTTCGGTGTCCACATATCAAATGATGTGGAGTTTCGTGGTCATTTGGAAGGGAAGTTTAAATTGGCCTCTAAAAAGCATGGCGTGCTCAGCAGAACGGGATAGTTTTTCATGCCAGCACACCGCTTGCAACTTTACAAGGCGCAGGGCACGTACCAACTTTTTAAAAGCCTACTTATACGGAGCTTTTCTGATGTCATCGGACAAGTAGTTCGAAACACATGTAGTCTGAACTGTGAAGGAATTACCATAGAACTCGGTGAAGTGAAAAGGGATACAGATTTTGTTGTTAAATTATTGATAAATAATTCTACTTGTGAAAAACACTGCAGTTCCTATATACTAGTTCGGCTCGAGCGGAAAAGAACCACGCTCGCACAGAATATCAATTCTTAGTTTTATTTTATTCTTTCAAGCTTTGAGTTTTTAATTCCATATTTAAACAACTTCGCGCAAATATTAAGTATTAATTCAAAATGCATCTGGTATTATCTACCGGCTACTTTTTATTCTTCGCATATGGTGACCTAGTTTGCTTAAGCATCATTGATTCCTGGTAAAACTTAAAATCTTAATGATAAGTACTTCTTAATAATTATATGCACTTTACGGTTTCTTTTATCCTTTTGTCTTCTTTGCTTTTCACTACTGACCGGAAGCACATGCGTCATACAACATTCTAACGCCCCCTTGGTAATGAGGACAATATATTCGCCTACGAATAATAAATACGGTGTAAATTTATACCAATTTGTCTGATCAAATGATTGCCGGGTTTAAATTGGATACAAGTTATTTTACGCCAACGTTTTATAGCAACCAACAGATATAGGAAATACGACAGCAAACAATACGGTGTTGTTGCGTGCGTGCGTGCGATCGTGCGTGAGTGCGTGCGTGCGTGCGTACATGCATCCGTGCGTGCTTGCATGCGTGTGTGTGTGCGGGTGTGTGTGTGTGTGTGGGTGTGTGTGTGTGTGTTTGTGTGTTCGTACGCGGGCGCGGGCTCGGGCGCGGGCGCGGGCGCGGGCGCGGGCGTGTGCGTGGGCGTGTGCGCGCGCACGTGTGTGTGTGTGTGTGTGTGTGTGGTAAATTTTGCAATAGTTGCCATTCTTGGCAGGCGGCTTGGAAACCGCATTTTCTATTATTTTGAATTCTTATTCAAGAAACATGCTGCTGCCCATCTGCCTGTTTGAATTTCCCCCTGTCGCCTCATACGACACCCACGTGACGACATGGGGTAGTGGATATTCTTACACCGCTACTAACCGGTTAACTGAACTTAAGGCTTTCACATATCTCGTATGAATACCTACGACGGACGATTCCTGCATCTTTTAAAACATACGGTTACCTCAAGCTCCACTCACCCATCACCCATCGACCCTTATAATCGAAGAACCATTTGTAGTGTTATGCAACTTACATTTCATTGTACACTAATTCTCCATTCTGCTTTGATATTCTGTATTCATGTTTTGCATCACTTTATACTATTTTTTTCATTCTGTTTTTGATTCTCTGCATTTATATTTTGCATCACCTTTATTTATATAGGATCCTGTAACGTTTTACACAATAACATATCATTTTACTGCGTATTTTCACACTATTTAGTACTTTTAAACTAGCTGTCAACGAAGTCTTACCTTTTTTTTGGTCTTTTATTGAATTCTCTGTAACTCTACAATTTCAGGCTTAGTGTACGTTGTCGTGCATTAGTTTTTCCTATGTGATTTTTATCTCGTTTCTTACTTAAATGTAATAGTTTCTTAATAACAGTCCTAAAACTAAAAATTCCTCAATTTGACAACCATTGTTTTTGTGGTTGTTATGGTAACTTTTATTTAAATTCGTCTCTAGTATGATGTTCTTTCTACATAAATACTTTTTGGCTGTAGGTCATTTACAATAAATTTCGTTTTAATTTAAATAATTTCTCGTTCTCTCTAAAAAGGTATAAAAGCCAAACAATTGGAGAATACAGGACAGTCTCGCTTCAGTTCTCAAACGAGAAACATCTACTAAAGGCCTTATCCCGGGGCCGCTCTGCCCCGGGATCCTGCAAGCCTCCATCTACATCCGGCGCATCCTGAAGTCGTCGGCGCATCCTGCAAACCAGGCGCCGGGATCCTGCAAGCCTCCATCTACACGTGAAGTCGTCGGTGAATTCTAATTCAAGTGCGGGGCCACACTACTCCGCGCGCTACGACTGCTTGATCCAGGCGCTGAGTGCAGCCTACTGCCTGCGCTACCTTCAGGCGCGCTTCGACTGCTGGCTCCAGGCGCTGCGTCCCTACTGCCCGCGCTACCTCTGGGCGTGGCGACTACTTCTCCAAGAACTGAGCGCACCTACCCCAGGCGCTACGTGCGCCGGCTCCGGACGCTGCGTGTGCCCAGTCCAGGCGCTGCGTGCCGTCGCCGCTGAGAAACCTCAAGCTCTCCGTGTCCACGCTTCTACAAAAGCAGCGAGGCTCTAGGGCTCCACTATCATACTAATTCTCCTATTCTCCTTTCCCTTTTTTTAATATAATTGTAATCTCATTTCATCCATCACCTTCATATTTCATTTTTTTTTATAAGATTGTAAATACCTTTTAAAAAATTATAATATATTATTTTCTTGGTCTATTTTGTTGTTTTGCTGTTCTTAGGTTAGGTTCTTTCTCTTTTAATTGTCGCTTCACGACACATTTCCACCAATGATCCCTTTGTTTGTCTTGCTGAGATCCAAAAACCCTAAAGAAACAAGAACCTCGGCTTGGCGCAAATCGTCGTTTTAGTTTAAACATTATGCATTATATTAATAAACATAGTGCTGTATTATCAAGTCAATGCAATTTCGTAAATACAAAAATGTAATTCGAATATGGTTATAAAAGTCATACAATGATACGGAAAAGTTGCTGATTATTTTATGTGAATTTATGATAATATATTTTAACGAAATAAACCCCAATTAATTAGTATGTTATTCATTATATATAGGAAACAGACAGGTTTACCATAGTACAGATACCTCTTATAGTACACTATTTTTAGATTATGGCATTGTTTGAATTAATTGTGCACTTTATTGGGATAAAATTAAATAAAAAAATATATTACAAACTTTTTTAAACATTGTCCTTTTAAGGTTTTCCTCCAGAAAAGCATCCAGACCGCAGCAGGTCGTACTTGTTCCGTGTAGAAATAGAATCAGTGGTCACACTGCGACACTGAGCTCCTATTGCAATATTAATTTAGTTTACATTATTATCGTCAATGCATGTGCATTCCGCGCGTATATACGCATTCAAAGTAGTCATCTGTATTCAAGGCGTTACAGCAAATTGACAGCTCGAGTGAGACACAAATGTTTAATGCATCAGATACGGCGTTGAGATATTATTAACGAAATAAGTATAAATGATTTTTTTTTAGTGGGAAAAGGCATCTTTTTATTTTAATTATTTATTTACCATATGCATAAAATGCTACCGGATTTCAAGTTTATCTTTCAAACTCGGAATATATTTAATTCTACTAACGAAGAGACAAATTAAAAAGTAACTAACTGATAACTTTTACTGGATAGTTTACTTAAAAAATTTATATCACCTTCTGGTGCCACCATTCACCAGCCGCTCGATTTATTAATAAAGAAGTTTTAAGCTAATATCAAACCAATATATAATATTTAATTATTTTAATTACAGCATATATTTTATATCCTAAATACAATGAAACACTTGGATCTTGATAAAAATTGACTATAGGATACGAATGACACACTTCTTTGAAAAATATTATTTTATAAGGTTATATTATTACTAGCAATCCGGCCCGGCTTCGCACGGTTGATTTCTGGATCCCAACATCAGCGCAACCTACCGAGTCCAATTGTGAATCTAAACCACCCAGGGATACACTTAAACACACAAAAATTCATCAAAATCGGTACAGCCATTTAGGAGGTTCAGTGCATAAACATATCACAAAATTGGCAGTATAAGTTATTAGTAAAACTTGTGTGTATTTAAACTACTTAAAAAATATTAAGTATAATCTAAATTAAAAATTATAAATTAAAAAATAATTAAATATTAAAAAATACGTAATTTTTCTACAGAAATAGATAAATAATATAAATTATAGATTATGTATAAAGATAAATAGTATAAATTATAGAGCAAAATAGAAATGCATACACGTAACTATATACATTAGTAGTAAGCTGAAGTAAGCTGTTATTTAAAAAAAAAGTCTCGTTGGGTTTCTTGCTGGTTCTTCCCAGGATAGAGGTTTTATTTCGAACCAGTGGTAATTAAACGGAAGAGTGACTTTTAATAAGTATTATTTTAAATCTATATTGAATAAAAATGTTTCTGTTTCAATACAGGAGTGAAATGTTGCTGTTTCGTATAGTGAGTGTAGAGAACCGGAGACCTTTTTTATAGTTAACAAGGCACTGTATCTTAATCCTCTCTAAGTATCTACGTTTTAATTCTGATCGAGGATAGATGTAGACGTGTATACGCCACAGCATCTACTTAACATCCAGTGGACTGTGTGATCGTTTCTCGTACTTATTCTATAAGGAACATCACACTTCGTTAATTTTATTACCTTGGTGGTGAATAAAAACTTCTTTCATAGGAGAGGAGGACTGGAATTAAATTTTTAAACACTTGTTATTTGCGCTCAATTTTCAATAATACGAGTAATAATAAGTAATTAATTGATATGAGATGAGAGATTCAAAAACATACAATAAGGAAAAATTGTTGTTTGTTCAAATATTCGGCACCAAATAATACGCTTAATACAGATTACAACGTTTATTTTAGTAGTTAAATTTTAATCATTACAATGTACTATTTCCATTAATTAATTTGACAATTAACGGATATGGATAATAATTGTTCACTATAGTTCAATGATCTTTGGGAACGGTTTATTTTACCAGGTCTATTAATTAAAAATAATTAGACATTGTACATACGTGTTTAATTTTTCTTTTTAGACTTTGTTCTATTTTTGGACATTCATTTGATTGAATGTAATAAATATTAAGTTATATTTTTTATTTTTTGTTACATTATTTTAAATGGAATAACAATACAATATGTTTGTAAACTTTATTTATTTTAATTAAATTAAAAATTTCATTAATATAAATTTTGATTTAGTTGTACATCTGCATACTTAATGTGTGAAGAGACGGCCTCCAGTCCCTGGCGGCCCCGCTATTCCTGGCTACGGTGGCGACCATGGTAACGGCGGGGCAGGGAGTGCTAAGAATCTCCGGTAGAGGTTTGGTTTCCACCTACGACGACTCGACCTGGCAACATACAACGCACGCACCCTGAGGACTGACGAGAAGATTGTGGAGCTGGAAGAAGAGATAGACAAGTTACGCTGGCATATTATAGGATTATCCGAAGTCCGAAGAGAGGGGGAGGACACGGTAATCCTCGAATCCGGCAACTTGCTGTATTACCGGGAGGGCGACCATCTGCCCCAAGGAGGTGTCGGATTTATCGTCCACAAGTCTCTCGTTAACAACGTTGTAAAGATTGAGAGTGTGTCGACGAGGGTTGCGTACCTTATACTCAGAATCACCAAACGGTATTCGCTGAAGGTCATACAGGTTTACGCACCAACCTCGGCACACCCCGATGAGGAGTTGGAGGAAATGTATGAGGATATCTCTAGAGCCATGCATTCCTCCAAAACCCAATATACGGTGTTAATGGGAGACTTCAATGCAAAACTAGTCACAAGAGAGAACGGTGAGCTGAAACTGGGTAAATTTGGAATAAGGCAACGGAACCCAAGGGCCGACTACATGGAGAAAGAGGGACTCTTTATGATGAACTCTTTCTTCCAGAAGCGGCCCCACAGGAAGTGGACCTGGTCGAGCCCCGACGGTTCGACAAAAAATGAGATTGACTTCATTATGACGACCAGACGACAACTGTTCAGTGATGTCTCAGTGATCGCGAGGGTGAAAACCGGCAGCGATCATCGAATGGTTAGAGGCACACTGAACCTAAACGTTAAGTTGGAGAGGTCTCGTCTAATGAAGTCAACGCTCCGTCCCCCTCGTGCTCTGTTCTAAAGTCCCGAAACCTTTCAGCTCGAGTTACAAAACCGGTTTCAGTGCCTAAAAGACTGCAATGAAGTGGACGATTTGAATGACAAGCTTGTGGAAACTGTCCATGCGGTCGGAGTTAAGTTCTGCAATACCAGCCGCAGAAGAACACAAAAACTCTCCGATCACTCTCTTAATCTCATGGCTGTTAGACGGGAGATGAAGCTACGTTCTTCAACAGATTTGACAGCATACAGGCAACTGAACAGACAGATCTCCAAATGCATGCGGCGGGACTTACGCAACTTTAATACAGCTCTTATTGAAGAAACGATCGAGCGGAACCAAGGCTTTCAACCAACCAACCAAGGCAAGTCTTTGCCAGAGATCTGTCTGCCAGAAAGAGCCAACTGTCAAAGCTGAAGACCGAATGTGGCAGCATCGTTTCCGGGGCACCTGAGATTTTGAGTGAGATTGAGAGGTTCTATGGGCAGCTGTACACGTCATCATTGGAGCCGCACGCAAGTGTGAGTAACGATCCAAGAGCGAGTCTTATCCGACATTATTCCGACGATATCCCGGACGTCAGTCTGAACGAGATTAGAATGGCTCTCCAGCACCTTAAAAACGGAAAGGCTCCAGGCGAGGATGGAATTACAGCGGAGCTTCTGAAAGCGGGTGGAAAACCGGTACTTGAAGTCCTTCAGAAGCTCTTTAATTCCGTCCCCCATGGTGGCATTACACCGGAGGCGTGGAGCAGAAGTGGTCTTGTTCTTCAAGAAAGGCAACAACGCTCTCTTGAAGAACTACAGACCGATTTCCCTTCTGAGACGCGTCTACGTGCTGTTTTCGAGAGTCATTACGAATCGTCTCGCGCGCAGACTTGACGACTTCCAGCCTCCCGAACAAGCCGGTTTCCGAATAGGCTTTAGCACCATAGACCACATACATACCCTTTGGCAAATTGTACAGAAGTCCGAGGAGTACAATTTGCCACTATGTCTGGCGTATGTGGACTATGAGAAAGCCTTTGATTCCGTCGAAATTTGGGCGGTGCTGCAGTCCCTTCAGCGGTACCAAGTTGACTGTCGGTATATCGAAGTGTTGAAGTGCTTGTATAGTAGGGCTACGATGGCTATCCGAGTACAGAACCAGAGTACGAAACCTATCCAATTGCAGAGAGGTGTAAGACAGGGTGACGTCATATACCCGAAACTCTTCACCGCTGCATTGGAAGACGTTTTCAAGCTTCTGGACTGGAAAGGATACGGTATCAACATCAATGGCGAGTACATCACTCACCTTCGATTTGCCGACGATATAGTCCTTATGGCAAAATCGCTGGAGGACCTAAGCACTATGCTCAATGACCTCAATAGTGTTTCCCAACGGATAGGTCTTAAGATGAACATGGACAAAACAAAGATTATGTTTAATGTCCTGTGTTGTAATGTAGTAATGTAAATGTTTACCTGGGACAAATAGTGCAACTAGGTAAGTCCAACTTCGACCGAGAGGTCAATCGACGGATTCAACTCGGTTGGGCAGCGTTCGGGAAATTACGGCACATCTTCTCGTCAGGTATACCTCAAACTTTGAAAACGAGACTGTACACCCATTGCGTGTTGCCAGTGATGACATACGGAACTGAGACGTGGTCCTTCTCTGCTGGCCGGATGAGGAAGCTCAAGGTCGCTCAGCGAGCTATGGAGAGGGCTATACTCGGAGTTTCTCTGCGTGATAAACTCAGAAATGAGGATATCCGCAGTAGAACCAGAGTGACCGACATAGCCCAACGAATTAGTAAGCTGAAGTGGCAATGGGTCGGCCATATAGCTCGAAGAACCGACAACCTATGGGGAAGAAAGGTTCTCGAGTGGCAGCCTCGTACTGGCAGGCGAAGTGTAGGGCGTCCCCCCACTAGATGGAGTGACGACCTGGTAAGATATGCAGGAAGTCGATGGATGCAGGTGGCTCAGGACCGTGCTTTGTGGCATTCTTTGGGGGAGGCCTATGTTCAGCAGTGGACTTGTGAAGGGCTGTAATGATGATGATGATGATGATACTTAATGTGTGACAGCATAATTTCCGAGACAGCTGAGATTTTGAGTGAGATTGAGAGATTCTATGAGCAGCTGTACACATCAATCTTATCCGACACTATTCCGGATATCACGAACGTCAGTCTGAGCGAGATTAGAATGGCTCTCCAGCACATTAAAAACAGCAAGGCCCCAGGCGAGGATGGAATTACAGCGGAGCTTCTGAATTCGGATGAAAACCGGTACGTGAAGTCCTTCAGAAGGTTTTTATTTCCATCTTCTATAGTGGGACTACTCCAGAGGCGTGGAGCAGAAGTGCGGCGGTCTTGTTCTTCAAGAAAGGCGACAACGCTCTCTTGAATAACTACAGACCGATTTCCCTTCTGAGCCGCGTCTACGTGCTGTTTTTGAGAGTCATTACGAATCGTCTCGCGTACAAACTCGACGACTTTCAGCCTCCCGAACAAGCCGGTATCCGAAAAGTCTTTAATAGCATAGACCACCTTCGGCAAATTGTACAGAAGACCGAAAAGTAAAATTTGCCACTTTGCCTTGCGTATATTGACTATGAGAAAGCCTTTGATTCCGTCGAAATTAGGGCCGTGCTGCAGTCTCTCCAGCAGTCTCAAGTTGACTGTCGGTATATCGAAGTGCCGAAGTGTATATACAGTAGGGCTACGATGACTATGGAGAGTACAGAACCAGAGTACGAAACCTATTCAACTGCAGAGAGGTGTAAGACAGGGTGACGTTATATCCCCGAAACTTTTCACCGCTGCATTGTAAGACGTTTTCAAGCTACCGGACTGAAAAGGATACGGTATTAACATCATTCTTAAAGTGGATTTGCTATAGTTAATTGGCAATAGTAACAAATATCTGGGATGTTGATGTCGTCTGTATATTTTATTTATATAGTATATTAATTTTACATTTGTAGCACGAATAGGTTGACTCGAACGGGGAAGGACCACGCTCTCACAGATTACCAGCGTAAAATAGCAGCTAGATAGCAAAATGCTGCCGTGTTTCGTATGCTGAGTGTAGATAACTGGAGACTCTTTTTACTGCAAAAGAGGCATCCCATCTTAGTCCTCACGGTTGACAACGCATTTGCATTTTTATTCGCAAACGCAGATAGATGTAGATGTCTATGGGCCACAGCAATCATCAGGTGAACTGTGTGCTCGCTTGTCACCCTTATCCTATAAAAAAAATTTCGTCTGATAGAAAAGATATTTAGATAGATAAATAGATAATTACTTATTACTTTTATCAAAACACAAAATAAGAAATAAAAAACACAAAATATTGAAAGGTAGTTAGAATAGGCGGTCTTATCGCTTAAAACGAATTCTTCCAGCGGTGATGCGCTTATAATACAATATACTACTATTTATTTAATAGTAATTCTAATGACATGAATTAAAACTAAACATAAATAAACACCATAAGTATAAGCATTAAATATAATATTGCAAATATATTATATGATATAAATAATACATGTAGCATCCTGAATAACACTCATAATATAAGACAGGTTTTTAAAATGTAAGATAAAAATAAATGTAAGATTGAGTGCATCGAATTGATAAATGTTAGGTATTCCACGGACGAGTAAGTTATACTTTTTGTACTCTTACTTATTGTGGGGATATACGGAAACGAGGTCTCTTTACAATTTCTCATGAAATCACGGTATTAAATCAGGTTAAGGATTATTTGTATCGATATTTGGATGGAAATAGAATCGACGCAAGCATGTGCTATTAAATTCCACAACTCGTCACTACATATTCATTTATAGTTTTCATATCTATACAGTCACATGTCCTCTGAATATTTGAATTCCTCTAATTCGCATTAGAGCATCGCAGTTGTGTAATTGCTCCATACGCTCTCCGAAATGAGAGGAGACCTAGCAGGTGGACGTATAAAGACTATAACTTCACTTTTTTATATATATATATATATATATATATATATATATATATATATACTATGACTATCGTTATCATTTCTTAGCCGTTCGGGTTTGTGCCTAGAGTTATAATACATATTTTATGTATGCAAAGCTGACTGATTTAGTATGTGTCGCAAACAAAAATGCATATTACAATAATTACAGAAGTACAAGTATGGAGTTGCCAGCCAATCATTGTGACTTTGATCATAATGATTGGCTGGGTACTCCATACAATAATAACTTAGAATAATCTGTACAAGTAAATAAAATTGAAGTGTCTGTTTATAATGTTAAAATAACAGCTTTTTATTGAATGCATATGAAAGCATATACGATACTTATAACAAAAACACATTTTTAAAACAGCTAGTAATGTATATGTACGCACTTACTCTGAGATTCATAAACAATTCATAAACAAGTTATAAGTTTAATTTCGTAAGTACTGCAAATACATATTAAGTAGTGGTGACTTAGTTAACTTAAATATTTGGTAACGTCCGGTTTATTCCCTATAAATAGTTTAATGTCTTTGCTGATTTCATACCGAACTGACTAATTTTAGTAAGTTTTCCGGTACACCTACATGCGCACTATAAATTAATATAAAAAATTACCAAAGTAAGTATTTACTTACTTTATGTTATCAAAACCATAAATAACTACCTTGGCGACAGTAACCTTTTAAAAATTGAAGCCTTTCCACCTAACTAAAATATTATTGTATGTTAAGAAAAAATCAAAATATCATAGTTAATCCGTACTCAATTTATTCATACCGACATTCCACACTGATCTGATAGGCTACATTAGAAATGTCACTGATAAATGCTAAGCTATGCTATGCACATAACATGTTCTAATCCTAGAGTCCTAATTTAGATTTAATTGGCGTAAAATAATTGACTTGTAAACTATATTCTATAATGTGTTACTGTCACGTCAGACATCATCATACAGGGCTGAATTTACTTAATTACTCGTATTTAACTTTACTAATAAAATTATATTGATATTCAACTAATATGTATCCATCGACTTCCTGCATCACTTACCAGGTTGTCACTCCATCTAGTAGGGACTTTGCCATTGGTTGTTGGAACTTCGAACTATTTGGCCGGTCTATAGCCACTTCCCTGATCAGTTGAGCTATGTCATGTTATATTTTTGTATTGAGTCCCAAAAAAGTATATTAACGGACTGCAAATTTTGGTAAACAGCCGAGGTTGTATTTCCTCAGAAAATTTAATTGTGAACCAATTTTTTTTGTTCTTCAATAATGAACGAGAACTTCTTGTAAGTAAAATTGTATTAAAAACTATAATAAAAAAAACTAACCTAGTAACTTAATTATCATACAGTCCTACTCCCCGCGGTATCGTGAAAAGAACTCTGGCACGTTTCCCCGCTGTACTTAGCCTTTGAACGAGAAAAGAACCAGCCCTCTTATCACCAGCAGCAACGACCAGCCGCGGATGGAGTTTCTTTAGGAACTTCACCGCACGTGGACCCCACGGACCGGTAGTGTCTACAGCAAATGGCACAAATATTAGTCATCTCTCAGAGACTCATATTTGCGTCACTTACTCAGTTCAGCTGCCTCTGATGCCGCCCCGGCTCTAAACGAGGTACCCCTAAGATGAGAGGGGTACCTCGTTTGGAGGTATATATATGTATGTATACCTATATGTTTTACCATTATTGTGTTATCTTTAAGTTAATATTTAGTTTGAAAAAAAAAATCATTGTAAACTTAAATCAAGACAACTGTTATTAATTTAGATTTGGGACTAAATCCCAAAAATTATTTATACTCGTAGCTATTTTTTGACGTGACAACGTCTTATAAATCGATGGAGCTCGCTGCACGCACGAAAAAACATGACTCATGCGGCGTTACCTAGGCGTTCCATTTAAAGTGCAAGCGAGAGCGCGGAACGAGCGACTGTGCGAGCAAATGTGGTGTCAATTGTTTATAGCAACGATAATTGCGGCGATAAAGGTTCAACTATCGTCAGTAAACCGACTTTACAGACAACCGATTTTTAACATGATGAATGTAACAATGATATCTTTATCTTGTATTATTTGATCTAAATGAAAACTTCAGAATAGATGTAAATTTATAGAAGCAAGTTGAATGTATCACTTCTTGTAAGTACCTACTATTATTTATTCTGTGGTATCCATATGCATACCTTACCTAATTTTTGATATCATACTTATGCGATTATATTATATCGAAACATAAATGCCGAAGTACTTTTAAAACATTAAAAAATGTGAAAAACTATGAATTTATTTAATGCGAATAATTTGTGGTTTCACAATCCTGCACTGTAGAGAGCATTAATATTTCTATTTACAGGCCGTGGTAATGTGTATTACTTACAAGATCTAGTTCACCAATATGTTTTACTGTTACTACTAACTTCTGTTTATTCATCGGTGGGTACAAGTCAGTTCCTGGCCCAGGGACAAAGCAGTGGGTGCATTGCTGACACTAGAAATGGGAAAGAAAGTGATACTAGCGCAGACTAAATTACTCAGAACAGGAACCCAACATGTTTAAAGAATGTTGCGCCAAGATTTAATACATAGGATCAAGTACATTTTACAGTTTTACAAAGTACACTATCTTAATAGGAATACATACCTACATTTAATAACCTCAAAACAATGTGTTTGTTATACAACGTGTTTCATTTTAAGAGAAACCTAACCTTGAAATACAGTGTTGCCAGAGATATTCTATTCAGACTACACACAAGCAAATTATTCGTTTTAATAGTGCAACATAAAACTCTTTGAATTGTGTATTATGAGGATATCGTAAAATTCTAACCACTGAAAGTGGGATTCAAATAAAATTAAAAGTTACATCACGCGAGATGAGCAAAGATTCACATGAAAAGCAAAAAAAGTAACAACTGATCGCAGAATTACCTTTTCGCAATTTAAATAAGTCAATCTAAAGAACAATCTAAAGAAGTCAATTCACTTATCGAGAGTGGCAATGAGAGCGTCCACATTTTTTAACTGCGCAACTTAAGAATGACGTCAAATATTTAACAGATTTCATAGCCGGAGCAATTCATTTGTTAAAAAAGTGTAGAGATTAATGTTTATTTCTGAAAGATTAGTTACATAAAATTTATAATAATTAGGTAAGAAATAAATAAACCAAAGTAATAAGTATAGATTTTTTGAAATTGTAAATAAATAAAGTTAAAAAAAAATTGGCAGCACTGAGGCATTGTTTTGTGTTTGTACATACACTAGAAACCGAAAAAGTTATAATTAATAATTATAACTTTTCAATGATGTCGACACTGAGAGACCATTTAGGTAACAAATAAATTCACCTTAGTCCTAACTAACAACATCTTGTAAGCGTACGATTATTAGCCCTCATTACTACAAATCCTCAGTCTAGAAGACTGCCAATCACATCTTTTCTATCAGCCTGTAAAAGTCTTCTCCTATAACATCGGTCGGATTGTTGATAACAGTACGAGACGTTTTGTACCTTTGACGTCGTTGCTCTTTGTCGTTCAGATTTGTGCCAATTTACAATAAGCTGACCTTAAAGTTATAACATAAATATGTTTACAGAGCTTAGAGTTCTAACATAATTATGTTTAAAAATCACGGCTGGCCGGCACGTCTCCGCCGCAACCTCCTTCGCTGTCAGCACATGAAAACCGGCATTTTGTAGAGTTGTTGCTCAAAGGATATATGCAACAAGATAATGGAATGATTATTCTTCACATAACCTACAAGAATTGGTAGATAAAGTAATAAACAAACTACATAACAGTAAAACCAGTGCCGACCAACAAATCACAAATTCAAACATTGAACCTTGCGGGCTGAGTTGGGCTGAGAGATATAATATGTATGGCTTTCGCGCGTCAATTTCAATGATAAAACCACAGATAAAACTTTGACATTAACAGCTAAATTACTCAAAGTTGTTTAATCTGTAAGCCGTGGACAAATTTGGATTTATGTTTCACAATTATACACGATATGATATTTTCTTACAACAATGTGACAACAACAAAGCGACAAACTAAATCGATCGAACAGTGTTTTTTTTAATATAAATGACACCACATGTAAATTGAACCCGTGTGAATCCGGGGCGGGTTGCTACTAATATTATAAATGTGAAACTGCAGTGGTCTTGTTCTTCAAGAAAGGCGACAAAGCTCTGTTGAAAAACTACAGACCGATTTCCTCTCTGAGCTGCGTCTATTAAATTCTACAACTATCCAAATTTCAAGTCAATAGCAATGGGACTATTGGGTCACTCGTCTCTCAGAAAAATGGCCTTTACACTTAATATTAGTCCAACAGGTTTTGGTTTGAGTTTTTGAGTATCCCATACAAAACATACACAGGTTGTTGTATCAAAGTACCTCTTTATAAATAATGATAAACACTTATTTTGTGATACTAGAAATTAAATCAGCAGCACCAGTGACACGGGACGGGAGATTTGACCAAGTGAGCAGCAGCTCCTCGGGGAGTCCACGCCTCGAGGGCTGTTTATTATTATTGCAAAGTAACTAACAGCACTTGCATTAATTTGAAATAAAACGGAAAAATACATCATAGTATAGGTAAATAAATATTTGAATACATACTTCATTTAACACAAACTATTATTAGGTACCTATAAATAGACAAGTAACTAAATGATAATTTTTAAAAATCCAAATTAAATCATCATTTAACATAAACACATCAAAATTTTATAGGTATGTTTTAACAACACATGAATTCCAAAGAGTATGTCAATATTATTTTCTTGAGCTGAGGTGGTTATTTATACGCCATTAAGATTGAGTAAATTTTTTTTTAAATCATTGTCTGTGTATCTATTTGTCTGCCTCGCTGTCTGTCTGTTTTTTATATGTATAGAGAGGGGGCAAAGGAGCATGCGGCTCACCTTATGGTAAGTAACTACCGCCGCCCATGAACAACCGCAACACCAGGGGAATTGCAGATGCGTTGCCGACCTTTTAGAAAGGTGTAAGCTCTTTCTTGAAGGTCCCTAAGTCGTATCGATCCGGAAAATTCACCGGTGGTAAACAATTCCACGGAGAAGTTGTACGAGGAAGAAAACTCCTTGTAAAACGCACAATGGTGGACCGCCAAGCGTCCAGATGGTGAGGATGGTATCGTGAATTTTGACGCGATGTGCGTTCGTGAAATTTGGCGGCAGGAATTTGTCACTGGAATGGCTGACCGGATTGTAATGCAACTTCGAGAATAGATAGAGAGCAAAGCCAGGAGTGATTTAGGCTACACTTTATGTCAAATACTTAGAGATTATTTTTATTAATTAAATATTTTATATTATTTATCATTGATTATCTTTGACGGATTTTACGTATTTACTACGTATTTTTTTTACGTATTTTTATATTACGTAGTTTATTAATACAAGTTACGATTTACAAATGATTATCATTTTTTTTGCATTCAAATAACTAAACACTAATAAATTGATGGTTGGATGTTGCCTCGGTTAATGCCAAGGACAACGCAATAACTGATCAAACTAAATCCAGCATAACCTTTTGGCACACGTTCAACACCTAGATGTCTACACAATCGATGTTACAACTATTATTAAAACATTGTATATCATATTTATATTTTACACGAAATTGCAGACTCCAGAACAAGAGAAACCATCATAGCTTAGCAGATAAGTGAGTCGACTTGGTACTTCACTACTGGCTGCATAAGGAAGTAAAAGTCGCTCAGCGAATTAAGGAGAGCTGCCACATAATATTCTGCTATATAATGCTCCTTGATCTCTTTATATCCAAGTTGTCTTTTTGATCCTCCGTGATCCCGTGGGCAACCTTCTATAAAGGTCACATAAAGTAATATTCAGTACATTAGTGTGACACTTGGTCCGGTCTAAAATCTAAATTACATAAATTCACTCATTACAGAGTTGTATTTAACAAGTAGGATGATCTAATATATAAAAATAAATTTTTGTTTGTTCGTATTGTATACGCAGCCATACCGTTCATCAGATTGTCAACATATTGCTTGAAATAATTTTGTCAACCTATTTCTTGAACTTCCGCGAAGGTTATTTTTTTTATAGGATAGAGTGACAAACGAGCACACAGTCCACCTGATGGTAACTGATTACTGTGGCCCATACACATCTACATCTATCCGCGTTTGCGAATCAAAATGCAGATGCGTTGTCACCCATGAGGATTAAGATGGAATGCCTTTTCCAGTAAAAAGGGTGTCCGGTTCTCTACACTCACCATACGAAACACAGCAGCATTAAGCTGCCATTTTACGCTGGTATTCTGTGAGAGCGTGGTCCTTTCCCGGTCGAGCCGACCCATTCGTGCTACAACTATACCCGAAATATAGCTGCAGCATGGCTCTACCACGTACTAAAATTATAGGCATAGTACAATTAACTTACAATAAGTGGCACGCGTATCGTAACAACAAATTTATTTGAATGTAATATATCACTCAACTTCAGTTAATGTATTGTCATTCGTAATTAAACAATATAAATCTACCAAATTTGAAACGATATTTCCACAATTTTTTTTTTGTGGCAGCACCGCGCTGGGTACCAGTTAGTAATTAATAAAAAAATTGTGGTGTATGTGTTATAATATATCCGAAAGTTGTTGTATCGCAGAAGATAGAAATAGATAAGGTAATTCAACCAATCAGTAGTATATTTAGGTATATATATTACGGATGTAACAAAGACGTTCAGACTAGACACGGGACGAGTACTCGGTTTGGATTCGGTACTCGGCGGATTCGGCCTTTTTTTAGGGTTCGGCCGAGCACCGAGTATTAACGGCCGGGTACGAAGTACTCGGCCTTAATTATATTCCAGTGAAAAATAAAGACAAACAGGCAGTTGCTATCATTATTATTATATGTTGCACATTAAAACATCAGAAACATGAGAAGCAGCAGAAATATAGGCCGAGTACCCGGTGGCCGAGTACTCGGCGAATCACTACTCGTTCCATGTCTAGTTCAGACCCCTTTTAGTGGAAACTAGGCATACCATCTTAGTCCTCGGGGATGACAACGCATCTGATTTATAGGCCACAGCATCCACTTACCTGAACCTGGAAGACTGTGTACTTGGTGTCATTTTATTTTATAAAAACAGTGCATTGATTATATGGTAAACTACTTATCGTTTAATTATTTGAGTACACGTCATATAAGTTGTTGACTTCGTTATATTAATCTTATTTTCATGTTCCATATTTATAATAATTTATTTAATTCTTGGTTATTACATTGGCGATACAATAAATATATTTAACTATAAAACCTGTGTCCAAAGCGAACACACCCAAGCCTAACACCTCTCGTTAAATTGCGCCCGACGTCCTTGTCAAACCGATTACAATTTATCGCATGCCGATAGATAATATTAACATAAGTAACTGACCGTAGATGAAAATATATTTCGTTTTGAAATAAAACGTCATAAATGATAGAAAATCTTATTTTATATAAATCAATAAAAGGCACCATTAAAATCAATAATGCCACAGAATATAATAAAGAGTATTAAAATATCGTACGATTAATAAACTGGTGATTGAGAATTATAAAAAAGAGATGTTTCTTTTAGAGCTCCTCACCTATGTAATAATAATAAGTATCTGGCAATATTGTTTTCAGAAAAATGTGGGTGGCTTTACATCATAAAACTACTATTTTACTTCTTTACTATATTAAAACTGACTGCCTCGTTTGTCTAGTGGTAGTGCGACTGCTGATCTTCAAGTCCCGGGTTCGAATCCCGGGTCGGGCAAAAAAATCAGTTATTGAGTTTTTCCTTCAAGAAATTCTCAGTAGCTGCCCGGAGTCAGGAAGTTGGCGGTGTTTCACCCCCGCGCCTCGGAAAGCACGTAAAGCCGTTGGTCCTGCGCCTGATCTCTCTCCGGTCGTGTCGGTTTACCGTCCCATCGGGCTATGAGAGTGAGGGAATAGAGAGTGCACCTGTGCTTGCGCATACACTTGGGCACTATAATCCTGTCCTGCGCCGATGGCTAGTCTCCGTTGAGACTGGCCGCCGTGGCCGAAATTCAGTCTGGAGGACATTATATTAAAATATATAAATATTAAATACAATTTAGGTTTCTTAAATTACGTATAACATAATTATATCGAAGTTTTTTAAAGTAGTTTAATTACACACAAATATTCACTAATAAACTTATTACTATACTTCCAATTTCCAATTTTCCGATAATTTTATGTCAAACTTCATTTAAAAAGAAGTTTGGAAAATCCACAAGTGCACAGCTCATAATGCTCATATGATAGTAAAAAATTAAAAAGAAATTAAAATTGTAGTTCGATTCGTCAAAGAGTTCCAGTAGCTGTCACCGGATTACACCTTCAAGTCACTCCGTCAAGTCCGGAGGTAAGGTATATTCATAACTAACAAAATTAGCCCAAACTCGGCATATCTAGTTCTCCTCGTCAAGGAGTTCCAGTAGCAGTCATCGAAGTACACCTTCAGATCACTTTTTCAGGTCCGGTGGTAAGGCCTCATCATAACTAACAAAACGAGACCAAATTCGGCACATCTATTTCTACTATTTGAGGAGTTCCAGTAGCATTAATCGGAGTACACTTTCAAGTCAGTCTATCTAATCCGGAGGCAGAGGTGGATTAAATGCGCCCTAGGCTAGCCTAGCACCTCATCGGCGCCCCTCTAGGGGCCATATTATATCTATTATAAATTAAATCTACTTATTTTACAAATAAACTATATTATAATTTATAATATAGTTTAATAGTTGCAAAATAATTAGGTTAGGAGTACCATTTACAAGGATTAAATAAAAAATGTGATGAGAGAGTAAAAGCAATTTAAGAGTAATTAAATACGATGATTTTTTTCGTTTTAAAACTTCCGCACGCGCCTTTTTAACCTTGTGCCTCTAGGCACGGGCCTAGTTTGCCTTAAGGATAATCCCCAACTGTCCGGAAGTAAGGTCTCATAATAATTAATAAAACGAACCCAAAATCAACACACCTATTACTATTACTATTCTTTGAAGCATTCTCAGTAGCATTCACCGAAGTACACCTTCAAGTCACTCCGTCAAGTCCGGGGATAAGGTCTCGTCATGACTAACATAAGGAGAGCAATCTCGGCACACCTAATTCTACTCGTTGAGGAGTTCCAGTAGCAGATATTGAAGTACACCTTCAGGTCTCCATAAAGTCCAAGACGTATAAGTAATAAGTATATTTATATATAAATCCTACGTACTTTTAGCGAAACAAAATATTCTAATAAAAATCTATGATTATAAAAATAATAATAATAATATCTTACCTTGGTCACATGAGTAAATAAACCGTACAGAGGCAAAGCTTCTAAGGAGCTGTCAAAATTTTTACCTATTTTGGTAGCGTCGCCACAGGAGGATAAAATTAAATAAACAAAATATTTATCAGCTTTTATTATATACTTAAGAGAGAATATATTTTTATAAACTACTTATTCTAAATATTTTATTTTATAATTTTTGTTCTTTAACAATTTGTTATGCCTTTTAATTAAATGGTAAATTATGAAACTAAAGTATTTTTATCTATTGGAAAGCACTCGCATGGCATAACAAATATAGTTTGGAAAACCCAAAAGTGCTCGCCTTATGAGCGCGTTTCATTTAATTAAATTTTTACAAGAAAAAAAAACAGAGAATCTGATCGATTTCTTCGAACTTTTAAACGGTGTTGAGTTCAATTACAAAAATCCATAGGGATCCTCCAACACGCATTGGGGCAGCGCGGCGGACATTTCGTTGCCCTGAAACTCTCTCAGAAATGAGAGGAGGCCTGTGCCCAGCAGTGGGACGTAAATAGGCTGCAACTTTAACTTTTTTATAGGGATCCTCCTTAGAGTATATGGAATCTTATTTATTACTATGTATCTCAATCTATTCCTTAACTTTCTATTAAGCGAAAAGACTCACCGACGCATAGACCAACGGACAGCAATTCATATATTTTTTAATTACATTTTTGGTTATGTAATCTAAAATTAATCAATTAGAAAATAAACTAATCTTATAATTCAATGTCTGTAGTTATTATAACGTTAATAATAATATGAATTTGAGATAGAAAGTAGCGCATTCCCTCACGTTGTGAGGCATGCAATACAATCTTGCACACGTTTTAATACTTCGTTATCAATATTTACAATGATTTTTTCGAGATCAAAATATTCGCAAAATTTTTACTCAATCAATTCATAAATTCACTTCAGGTACATTCTCACATTGGCTGGGGGAAATCAAACAAGCACCATCATTTGTAGGCAATTTGAGTGTTGGAAAAGCATTTCCAAATAAATATTTTACAGGTATTTTTTTTACAAAACTTAATACAAGATTTTTCGAAAAGATCCTCACATAGTCTATATTGTTGCCTTTTTATAATAGAAAAGTTTTGAAAGGAGGTTTCTTGTCCGACAGCTTTTAACCACTCTTGTTTTCTGAAATAATAATAATAGAAAAAACATGAAGTCATGTTACTACTTACCTAGTTTTGGGATAATTAAAAAAAATATACTTTTATTTGTTTTATTATTGTTCATACAAACAGTACAGTGAACCATAATAACACTTTTTATATTTCATGTGACAGGACTAATTCTTTAAAAATAAAATTTTACACTTATTATTCTTTACACAACCCTGAGTTTGAGCACTGGCCGAACCGGTTTAAAGCAGTTTCTCTGTGTACGTGACGAGCCACCAGTGCTCACATACACTCGCACCTCAAGCTTATAGTAGCGTAATTATGATAGCGCGGTTGAATGAAGCTTTGCCTCTTAAGGGTACGGTTTGTTTACTCATGTGCCTTGGTCAAGTATGTATCAAATTTGATTTTGGAATATTATTTTGTATTTCTACAGCGATCGATATTTTTCAGCACGAACTGCTGCTGTCCGCAAACAACCACTCACGGCGACGAATGAGCCTGGAGGCCCGGAGTACAAAACTAAAATAGTACTCTGTGGCCCGGAGTGAGGCAAAGTGTATTTAGAAAAATAAATGAATACAAGGCTGCTGAAACACCGAAAATTTCGCGATTTCTCAGCCGAAAAAAAAATTATAACAACAAAATTAAACCGCCATTTACGTTCCATGGCTTCCGATTTGACAGATAGAGTTTAAAAATAGATTGAGTTGATCAATTGATATTTTCAAAAGTTATCGTGTTTACCCGTCCATGCGGACTTGATAAATCTACACCTTATGTCACTTAAACTGCTTTTTTATGTAAAAATACCAATTGATCGATTTAAAAAAGAATAGTAAGTTCAACAATCATTTATCTTTATTTATTTATTTATTTTAAACAGTGTACATGCTGGCTTACAGTATGCCTAAAACGTCAGCATGCTAATTTACAAATTACACTTTTAAATAATAAGTAATTGATTAAGATACATGTCCAAATAAAATAAAAAATAAAAAATACATGCCAAATAGATTATATTATGTGAAATAGAGTAAACAAAGTATCATTATCAAATTAACTAACCTAAGATTAAATTAATATATTAAAATATGTCAAAATTGGATGTCAAAAATAGAAGGGCTTTATTACATAGTTGCCTAAAGCTATCAGCAAATAAATCAGTCTCATAATCATTCTGACAATGTGCTTTCTATATCAGTTATATGTTCAATATGATTTTTTTAGATACGACTTCATGCGACAAAACGTTGGAATCTTGTTTTTAATCGCTAGTAGAACATACCTACACGCTTTGCGCTTAAGGCATGCAATAAAATATTTTTTGAAAAATATCGTCTTTTTTTAAATAGCAAGTAGTGTGTCAATGACTTAGAAAATTCCTAAAATCTATAGAGCGATAAAATACGATATCAATAATAGAATAGACACCATACTTATCTGGTCACACAGATTTGGTGTTTCAGTAAATGTAAAGCGATGGTTGTGGGTAGCTCCTTATAAGATTTTATTTAACATAGTATAGTTGTAGATGTGTGCCATCCAGGCCTATCGTAAAAACAAAATCTAAATAAGTCGAAGTGCCTTTTCAACAACTCTATGAGATTTATTTTAAATTTAATGATTGCTAAGTTAAATCGAAACGAAAGAAACAGTGTCAATAAACTTAATTAAAATGAATTATTTATATATCTTGACTTAGACATAGACGAACTTATTGCAAATGTAGTTTGTATTTAGTCTCTCGTTTAATCAAGTTTGTTTCACGAAAGAAGTCCCGTGAAAACATGTGAAATATTGTGGGCAGGTCTTGTATCCTCTCTAGCTTCTCCATCACCGTTCTCCTCGCATGCCATCCATGGGCAAACTCCCAAAAGCTGTCCTTACTGTCCACTAGGTCCGGGTAATAAATCGAACCCACCTTTCAGCGAAAAGTGGGATAATCCGCTGGAAGATACCGAGCCATCTCAAACTGCCTTCTGGCAGTTGATCCGAGCTCTGAAAGCAGAACAATCCTCACCTATGCCGCCTCTCATTAGACCAGGAAACCCCGATCTTGCCTTTGACGAATCCGAAAAGGCCAAAAGCCTCGCGGACAGTTTAGAGAGCCAATGTACTCCCTCTAGCGAACTTACAGATTCCGCTCACCTTGCAGAAGTCGAAGCAGAGGTCGAGCGTAAGTCTGTACTACCACCTGCGGGCGACCCCTTAGATCCTTTGACTGCTGACGAAAGCCTTAAAAAGAAATCAGCACCCGGCCCCGATGGCATCAGCAACAGGTTACTGAAATCTCTCTCCACGCCGCCCGTTTGCCTCCTAGTAGGCATATTCAACGCTCTTCTTTCCAGCTGCTCCTTCCCGAATGCATGGAAAGAGGCAGACGTAATAGGAATCCCGAAACCGAGGAAATCGCGCAACTTCGCCTCTAGTTACAGAACAATTAGTCTCCACAGCACACTGGAGAAAGTTTACGAGCGACTCTTATTGAATCGCCTTCGTAAACACGTCTTCAAAAACAAACTTCTTCCAGGCGAGCAGTTCGGCTTTAGACCCGAACACTCGTGCACCGATCAATAACATCGCCTCACAGACTACACTCTGAAAGCATTCAACTTCCCACAAAGAACTCGCAGAACCACCGGTGTCCTCTTCTTTAATGTAGCAAAAGCGTTTGACAAAGTCTGGCACGACGGCTTGCTTTAAAGCTACATATATAAACTCTACGTGCTTGATAGGCTCACCCACATCATCAGACCCTTCCTTGCCAATCGCCACTTTCGCTGTCGAATAGAAGGTACTCACTCTACAAAGTATCCCATCAAGGCTGGAGTCCCACAACGCTCCATTCTCTCCCCACTACTCTTCACACTCTTCACGAGTGACATCCCGAAGAATCCAGTAGTGAATACCGCTCTTTTCGCCGATGACGCGGCACTTTTCGTTGCTGCTGTCAACCGCTTAGGCAAGGCAAGTTCCGCTAATGGAGAATCGAAGTGAATCCTGAGAAAAATGTAACAATACACTTTCAAAGGATCTCCACTTCCAATCATCAAATCAGGAACCCCAAGATATCATTAGGCACGATCACTCTGTATGACCGCCAGATCCCCTGGTAACCAACGGCCAAATATCTAGGGAGTCACATTCGATGAAGGTGGGCGGTTCAACTTTTTACCCACACTTAGGTGTCCCTAGTATTTATTTTTACTTAATGACTTCTTCAAAAGTTTTTTATAGGTAAATAGTATTCTAAACACATAACAAATAATCAGGCATCATTAGAAAAATGCTAAAAGTGCTGAAAATTAACAATTTGTTTTGAGTTTTAGGGTAACTCAGTATACCAAAAACAGCTCCCATACAAAAAGTCGTTGTCCCCAGACCATAGTGTCTCATGTTAATGCCAGTTGAAATATTTTTTTCTATAAAACCCTATCTTTAAATTAATTTTACTAAAAGACAAAATAATAAACTTTGTCATGAATAATCACTGACATTAAATACATGACGGCACCTGCACCGTTGCAGGTGCGGCGGCGTCGGTCTAGCTACACAGAATTCTTGTAAAAGACACGTGTACCGCACACCTGCGGCATTGCACCTGCGGTACCGCCCGTCCTGCTTGTATAAAACGGACGGAGTGGCCACCGTTAAGGCAGTCTTGGCTCTGACGTGAAACGGTACGCTTGTCGTATTCCGTTACTAGTTTATCTTCGACTCGTTGGATAATAATTCGTGTAAACGAATTGTATATATATATAAATGTCGAAAGAAGTTGGAGGCTTTCTAATTAACTTATTCAAGTTATGTTGTAATTTGATAGTTCACGCGAAACATGATTATCATTTGCTATATTTTGAAGTTCAAAACGTTTAAGGGATGTACCAAAATAAAGGATTAACTTTAACACGCTATGAATTGAAAATAATAAGTGACATTTTTGTGTTCTAATGTGTTGATCAGTGTTGCAGTTTGCTCCGAATATTGTGTCGTCAACAAGATAGGGGTTTGATGTCGAGGGATTCGTAGAAGTCTCTACAACAATGATCAATGAGGAAGATGTTGTGACGGCTAATCGAACATGGTCAGGTACGGCCGAGCGCTGGTAAGATTGAGCCTACACCGCTACAGTCGGTAACTTATCGGCTGATCTTACGGCAGGGTAATTCAAGCGGCCGCCGAACAAAAGGTGCTTTGGCACTGTAAATGGACGTCTGAGGTCGGCTTTCGTAGATTTTGCGCAGTTGCCTCCTTCCCTTTTAAATATGTTGTGGTGTTTGCCTCTACACATAGTTTCTGTTTTTTTTTTGCAATGTTTTCAAATGTCATATAGTTGCCGTTTCTTTAGAGAATATGTGATGAATTTTGGAAACTCGGAATTCCATGGTTCGCAATACATTTATCTCGATTTCTTTTAATTTTGCAAAGCAGAGCGACGATTCACTAGCGCTAGTACGGCGCGACGGCTCGCTGGCGCGAATGTGGCACGAACGCAGCAGAACGAAAAGCTGGAGTGCGTTTGCCTGGAGGTAGCCATATCGGCGCGTTCATGACTTAAATGAAGTCTGAGATGGTCGACCTTTGTAATATTTAACAAGAGTTAATATCTGTTAGCAGATGGTGATAACTGATAGACCGTATGCTGTTCACTGTCAACCGCACGAGGACGCGCGACAGTCGGAGGTAGGCTTGTCTGTGTGTCTCAATAACTACATAATTTAAAATTAAAAATTTTGTACAGCCGACTTCAATATAAGCGATTTCAATATAGGTTATTTAAGAATAACTCAATAACCATTGGTCTGACCTTGATCAAATTTATATGGGACCACACGAGAACTGTCAGCTTTCATATAAAAAAAGAATCATCGAAATCGGTTCGCCCAGTACAGAGTTATGAGGTAACACACATAAAAAAAAAAAAAAAACAAAAACATACACTCGAATTGAGTACCGTCTCCTTTTTGGAAGTCGGCAGAAAATACAGAGGTTGCATCACTGTAGCGGAATAATTCTTCTAGTGCAAGAAAGGAAGATGGTGTCGCTGAGAGGCTAATTTGTTCTGCACTGGGATGTGTCGTGTTGCTGTTGGTTTATATACTTAGGTGTTATCATGTCACTACGTCCCTCACGATACACTTTTGTGATTGTGACAGGGACACGTTTGCGGTATGGTTGGTCTGTTACTGTTCTATACTGAATTGAAAAAAAGAGAGTAAGAAAAAAAAGTCGTTCTTACTATCATTGCAGGGCGTTTGCCGGTCCAATGATATAGCTACAGGGAATAGTGATTCCGGACTAGCAAGTAGTACTTGAAAAAAAAAGAGTAATATCATTGCAGGGCTTTCTGCCGGTCCAATGATATGGTTATAGGGAATAGTGATTCCGGACTAGCAAAAACAGTACTTGAAAAAAAAAGAGAGAAAATAGAAAAAGCTACAGACTAATCATTCCGATCTAGCATAAAGATGATTAAAGTTTTGTAGGGCTTACTGCCAGAACAAAACTGATTGTCGCCCAAATCTGAAGGGTCAATATGGACCGGACCAGACACTATTTTATCAGGATGATCGAACGATGTTTTCCTTTCTACAGATAAGTAAGGTTGTGATGGAGCGCGTGCGAGGACGCACGCATGTCAGCATGGCCGAGACGGCACTTGCACCGTTGCAGGTGCGGCGGCGTCGGTCTAGCTAGACAGAATTCTTGTAAAAGACACGTGTGCCGCCCGTCCTGCTTGTATAAAACGGACGGAGTGGCCGCCGTTAAGGCAGTCTTGGCTCTGACGTGAAACGGTACGCCTGTCGTATTCCGTTACTAGTTTATCTTCGACTCGTTGGATAATAATTCGTGTAAACGAATTAATTATTATTCTTAACTACAAAATTAGTCTCTGTACTATACTCAATTACCATTTCTACATACACATAAAATGTTTGAACAAAAAACACATTTAGGACTGTCCCTCAATAAATTCCTTTTGCACGTGTATGCTGGGTTACCTAAACAAATTGCGTTAAAAGAACGCCTAGATGGTATGTCTTACTCTTGCTAACTTCATTAAAGTCGTATCGGGTAACAACGACGGGCGAATTTTTGAGGAGTGCTGACAAGTCAATCAGTCTGGCTCGAAGGCTCGCAGAGAGTGTGCGTCACAGAGTACTTTCTAATATACTGAAAGTGTGCGTACCTTTTGGCGCCGTCAACTGAGTTACCGGATTTTCCCGTAAAATGTAAGTAGTAACTTTTTGATAATAATATTACATAGTACTAACTGTGGTTATCGACCAAATCATAAGTTACTTATTTTTTTGTAGTTATAATAATATGTATTTTTGATCAAAATACTTGAATTGTCTCTTCAGTTACCGGTATACTGAGTTACTTTGAATGTAATTCGATAGACATTGTTGGTAACTTCAGAGACATTAGTGTACTGTCAAAGACGCTGTGGTGTCAAACTAAAATCAATATATATTTTTATAAATGATTCTTGTATTATTATTTCATTTTCAATATGTACTTCTCCTATTTCATTAGCACATTGTTTTCAATGACAACCATCCTCACTTAATTGTTAAGTATGTGGCGGGTGGAAGGAAAAGGGGAGATCTCCCGCCGGGCAAGGTGTTCTGCCCGGGGAGCGGCCAACGCTCCAAGTGGTAGTTCGGAGCTAATCTACATATGCTGCTTTAACTTCGGAACTTTGTTAGTGCGATTTAGGTTTCGATGTGTTTCGCTTGTGGCGCGACGACAGCGCCGCCACATCACCCTCCTAATCAGACCGGAGGTCGATAGTGCAGTCTAGATATCGACGAATTTTGCAAATGCCAAGGAATTGTCTTGTAAGTATTCGGTGAGTCGAGAAGAAGGCAAGTAATCTGCGAGAGTGCCGTGAAGCAGAGGCGAGCAGTAAAGCTCAGAGCCGTGCCGAACTCTGTAGCGCAGAGAGTAGCTAGTCAAGTTGCGGGAGCTGCCGAGAGCTTTTTTAAAACTAAATATAAACTAAGACTTAAAACTAAATAAAAACTACGTGTTCACAGAGATAGAAGTGAATTTATTCTGACCATTGTCTTTTACAATCCTTAATCCTATGCTTACAGTCTACTTAAATTACTACATACTCAGCGTTTATGTATTTATGCTGATGGATGCTTTATCTGTATTACGGGTGGTGCTGGTGTAACCATAACGCCTCCCTCCTCAACTGCAAAGTTATCGGCAAGATTTGGATTCCGATAATTTTGCATAGAATGTAAGAACTTAGACTTATTTTTCCAAGTTACAACAATAAGACTAATTAAGACTAATATATCATAGAGTAGTACAGTAGCTAAACTAACACTTTTCTTATTCACTAAGCTTTCACTTTGACTTTCCACTATTTCACTTTTCAGTTTGTACGAGAGATATTTTAGTTCATCCAAATTAACGCGATTTAAATTCACTGTTTTCTCCGTATTTGTAAGCTGCTCTATCAATTTGGGTAGAGTTAAAATAGGTGTCACCTTATATTGCAGTTTTCCTGAATAGTATCGTTTCCGGTGTAATTAAATATTGCCTAATTTATCTCACAGTTTTCATCGATTTCCAAGAGGTAAGTGCCCTTTACAGCATTTCCTTGAGTGTCATCGCCCCACGTTTTTGTAAGCACTATTTCATTTTGTGTAAATAGGATCCAGTTAATAGGACCAATAGACTGTATCTTAACACTTTCCAGCTCTACTATTAATAATTTACAGAGGCTTAGATTTGATGCGAAGTTCATAAGTTGTTCGATGCATGTGTTTTCAGGATACTGCACGATATCAATTTCTTCACACAGGAACTGGTTTGCTGCTATCTCCTGACATGGGCCATTTGAGGGTAAGTACGTGTGATCTTTCACCATGAGGTAAGGATATTTGGGAAAAATAACTGTTGTTCTATTATAGGTGGGATCAAACATAGGTAAAGTATATATTTTAAAATAACTGTAGGTATGTAATATTATCAGTCAGAGGGATTTCCATAATGAACGTTATTTGGTTTTCTTTTACATAGACCTTAACAAAAATAGATCTTTCTAAATTAACTAAATTGTTTTCAGTAATAGGATACAATAAACTGTTTGAGATATAGTTTCTAATATTACTAGTAATTCGGTGGAATTAACAATGGGTTGATGTAGAACGTGAAGTGTAGTAAATGCTAATTTCGTTTCTATTTCGCTTAAAATTAGGTATATAGTTCTAAAATTATTGACAAACATTTTAAACATACTTAAAACATATGTGGATGTGTGCTGTTATCGTCTTTAGTAATTATATATTTTACAATTCTTTCTATACGTTTCATTCGTTCATTTACAATTTTTATATTTTCCTGTAGAGATCCAGTACTATTTATAAGAGAGTCAAGCATCTCCGAGCTTATTGTTATTTTCTTATTAATGTGCGTTTGCTGGGTCTTTAATTGAGATATGAGATAGAGATTATTTTACTGCATCATTGTGGTCTCTAAGTTTCCTGTAAGCGCTTTGATGACAGAATGTAATGGATTAATAAGACCGCGCTTAAAACGTATCGAAGGTGCAAAGTAACTAAAATAATTTACTTGTGTGTTCATATTTTGAAATTCATTTACGTATTTTGTATAATTGTAGTGGCATAGCCATTCTCCCATTTAACCAATGCAGAAAGCATGCGCACTCCATCACAGAATCGGGTATAATTTTAATATTCCTTGGCCATAAAAAATGTTAGCAGGTAACTTTGCTCTAACTTCAGAACGAGGTGGAAGTATTACAGCACATTTTAAGCTATTGTGTATTATAGGTATTTTAGAAGAATTTGTGGTAAGTACTTGTTTCTTAAAATCTATTACAGCTTCCAACTGCTTTAATAAATCATTCCCAATTAACCCATCATAACGTGAATCGACATTATAAAGATAAAATTTATGTTCGTCATTATTTTGAAATATAGAAAATAGTAGAATTTTAATTACCTGATTGTGTTTGTTAGATCCATGAGTGCTTATAACTTTAAAGGGTTCAGTTGTTATATAATTACGGTAGTATTGATGTGCTTTATCAGGGCTTATAAAAGAACTTAAAACTGTTGTATGTTTCCTTCATACATGCAATTTTGAGGAAATTCGTAGGAATAGTATGATGGACAAATTTCTAATTCGTTTAGGCGGAAACCTGGATGAAAAGGCTTTGGAGGGGCAGTTCTCATAGAAACATCAGTATCATTAGAAACCGGCTTCTTATGCAAATTATTATTATTAAGATAATTAAAACGCTGAGAATTACCAAACTGTTGTGGTAACATTGGTTGCATGGGGCTATAGTCCGGGGGTCTAAATCCAAAGTTTGGTCGGTATCCAAAATTAGGTGGGTGATATTGCTTAGGGAAACTCATTTGCTGTTGAGGCTTATTTTGTAGTAACGGAATCCTCATCTGTCTACTATTGGGAATGCCAAACTTAAATTGAGGTGGTGTTCCGAAATTCTGCCTAGGGGGTTGGTTTGGTGCTAACCTTGGTCTAAAACCTGTAGGCTGTGTTGGCATTGCGAACTTAAACGATGGTTGTTGCACTAGTGTACTACTAGACTGTGGCTTAGACGTATGGCTAGACTGTAACATTTTACTACGCATCTGATATTGGTCATAGAAGTTTACTTCTTCTAGAACTATACTTAGTGCTTCTTCTAGTGTACTGGGTGTTTTCAACCTAACAATGCGCACCATATTTTCGGATAAATTGTATAAGAAAACCTGCAGAGCGGTGTTATTGTATATAATAGTTTTACTTATTTTTAAGTTTTTATCACCAATTTGATTAACCTTCGATAATAGCACTGATTTAACGGATTGTATGCGACCACAAAAATCTGTATAATTTTCATTTTGTTGTTTCTTTAAAGTTTCTAATTCTATGGCTAAACATTCCTCGCTACGTGGGTCGCCGAAGTGAGTTAAAAACAATTCCTTGAATTCGGCCCACGTCTCTATATCTTCCCGTTCACTGATAAGCGACGCAGCCTCGCCCGTAAGACGACTAGTAATTATTTGCATTATATATTCATTTTGCACATCGGATGATTTAAAGTTACTTATTATATATTCACATTTACGCAAAAATAAATTTAAATGGCGCTTATCACCGCTAAATGTTGGTATTATATTAGTTAATTCGTTAGGAATAAGTTTGATTTCCGCCATTTTTAATAATTTATTCACTGGTTCTACACAAAAATAAAAAAATAATATAAAATATTTATTATAACTCTACCAGTTCCACAAATGTTGTAAGGAAAATTCGAGTATAAGTAATAATCTACTGGGTATCAACGTGTCGAGTAATCTTTAAATTAACAAACACATGTAGACACAATAAGAACTTAATTTAATTTTAATGTATAATACTTAATATAATATACTCTATAACTTTATTGAGTGATATGGGACTTATTATTATGTACGTATTACAATTAAATTAATATTATTTTAATTTTTATTTGAGTAATATTTATTACACTTAATACTTTATAAAATTTACGTAAGATTAGTATTTGATTTAGTATTTTTTTATAACTTGAATAATTTAATTGGAAAGCCTCCAAATTCTTTCGACATTTGTTAATATATTTAGGTACATCAAGAAATAATGAAAATACTTGCAGGGTACTTTTAATACAAATCGAACAAATTAAAAAAAATTGGCTTAAATAATTTCACTTTATCTTTTCTCTACACTTTAATGATACGAAAATATCATAAGTAGCATAGCAAATTTCATTACGGTATTTAACATAAAAACAGATTCATCAATGCGGAATGCATTACAGTCTTCCACAAATGTAATAATCCTCATACTATTCGAAGATTAAATGTGGGCCAAAATGGGGACTTTATCCCACTTCTGATGTAGAAAGGGTAATTGAGTATAGTACAGAGACTAATTTTGTAATTAGGAATAATAATTAATTCGTTTACACGAATTAATTATCCAACGAGTCGAGGATAAACTAGTAACGGAATACGACAAGCGTACCGTTCCACGTCAGAGCCAAGACTGCCTTAACGGTGGCCGCTCCGTCCGTTTTATACAAGCAGGACCGCACCGCAGGTGCAATGCCGCAGGTGTGCGGTACACGTGTCTTTTACAAGAATTCTGTCTAGCTAGACCGACGCCGCCGTACCTGCAACGGTGCACGTGCCGTCATATTCTTACGCTTGCAAGGCTTTGTCCTCTATAGAAGAAGACTGTGAAATTAAAGTTATGTTTTCACGGGTAGTTGGTATTGACGCGAAGAAGTTCAAACTAGACAAGAGGGATATCAGCTACGTAAATTATGAAGATGTTACTAGCATCTTGCCGGTACCAAGCCATCTGAAAGTAGGCTAGTAAGAATGGAAATATGTACCTACTAATTTACTGTTTCCATTGATATATTTGAAAAGCAATTATTGTCGAAATTTGATCTTAGGATTATGACTAAATTGATTATTAACAGTAGAATATTTCTCCTAAAGGTGATATTATTTTGTTCCTTATTTATGATTGTTACATATTTCAAACTTATTATGTTTAAAACTAATTAAATTTTTTAAATATTTTGATTTTATGTCTTAGGCGTTACCAAGTTTGTCTCTGAAGTTACTTTTTGTCCCTGAATTTAAATTTTCGTTTTTAAACGTGGCGATCTTCCTGCCTACATCATATCATATGCCTATATCTTTTTTTTTATCTTAATATACTGTAGATAAAAGGGCACCTGTAGGAAAGATTTTTTACGTTTATCTTATTACCTATTTAGTTTTAATGAAAAGTTGCGTCTTTTTTTTGGATTTTTTTTGGTTGGTAACGCAAGATACAATTTACTTTTAATATAAAAACTAAACAATTGTTAAGACTGACTTTATAACAGCAATTAATTTTGGGTAAAAAAGTAAATAAAGACTACGAATCATTTATATATTCGTTTTACTCAGACTATATCGATCACTATATATAGGTTACGCAGTAGACAATTTTTAGAGTGTGCTCATACATTTTCGCAAATAGTGGCCAAAATAATAAATGAACATCATGACCCTTTGAAACATACAAAGTAGTTGATATTTCTAACACACTTTTCGTGTCGGAATGCACATATTAAATATTTATTTTTCAAAAAATATTTTGCCTAACCTCTCCAAAGTGTGGGTCGAATAGTTGATTGACCCAGGTATGTCATTCGCGAAACACATTCAATTGGGCAAAAATCGTCACTAGTCGCTTCCACCCGCTAGTTAACAGAAAGAGTAAACTGTCCTTAAGATACAAGATCCATCTTATAAAGCATGCGTAAGACCTTTCATATCATACGCAAGCGTAGTTTTACGACCTCCAAGCCGTATAAAATAGATTCATTCCCATAGCCACCGGAGCTTGGTGGTACCAGCGAAACTCCGACTTACACAGAGATTGTCAAATTCCGACGATCTCTCTAATTCGAGAGAGCCGAGACACATCCCAACCCAGTAGTGGTAAACGCAGCCACTTATGCTCTGACTCCGAACGTTACGGAAAGTCTCCGGAGGCTCCGTAACGTTCTAATCGAACCCCCCCGTTCCGCTAGATGCTGACGACAAAAATATCGCCGGCCACTCACACAAACACTACAAACTTACCTAGTACCACAAACACAGTTAGAACAACCACGGATGGGACGCAACGAGTCCGCAGACAGGTGCGCTGCACACCCCTTCACACCGCGTACATACCGTACACCCTGGGTGTTTCTCGGCGCCCAAAACATCGAACGATACGAGTTGGCCGTTAGATAACTCATTTACCTGCATTTTAAACTATCCTAGGTGACGCCGTTACGCAAGTAATGACACAGAATAATAAAAATTCACTCCTTTTTAGTCCCGAGTCCAATGAAGCTGTAAAAGCCAAAAGGCTAACAGCAGAAACATCACCAGGAACCTGTCAAAAACCAGACTAGTGCGTTCCGCGGAACGCACTGGTCGGCGCAGTCATTAAAGGCGCCAGGAGTGTGTGGACTTATGATACGCGGCTTTAAGCCCAAGATTTTTAATTAACTATGTTTTGTAACAAGACGGCCAACAAGTATTTGTATGTTGATAAGAGCTCCAAAAATCATAAATGAGGAAAAAATAGCAAATAAAATAAGTAATGCTTTATTTTTACACATAGTCTGTCATAGAAAAGTAAATACACTTAATTTGTCTCTAGTGGCTACTATGGCTAATACGAGCCGATATATATATATATATATATATATATATATATATATATATATATATATATATATATATATATATATATATATATATATATATCTTTATATAAAAAAATTACGAGTCACATTGTTTGTCCGCGATAAACTCCTAAACTACTGAACTGATTTCAATGAAATTTTGCACACTGTGTGCTGTTTGGTCCACCTTGAGAGATAGGATAACTTTTATCCGGTTAAGTGACCATCAATATTTTTTTTGCGAATATAAGGTTTTTTTTATTAGACAAAGAGTCGTCGGAAAGAGCAGTACAACGTCTACCTGGTCAGCTAGTATATATATATGCCCCTATAAGGCAATCTAGAGGAGGAAGCCTGTGTTCAGCATTAGACTTTTTGGATGAATAAATGTGTAATAAAAATACTTTACCTGAGCTTAAAACAGTTTTCGAGAACAATTTTAAGCGTTGTTAATATTAATGTGGTGGCCGCCGACTATAATTCAAGATACAAATTGATAAAATAAATCAAACCAGATTTAATAAATAGCAATGTTGTCTACGAAACCTAATTATTTATTTTGATTTCTCCACATCTCCCTCTCTCTTCACCTTACCTTTTCCTGTTTCAATCGATCGAATCTTTCAATCATTTTAGCACGAATTTATTGCGTTGCTTTTTTCCTGTTTGTCTGTTCACTACAAATTTTGCAATCGAAATTTTTACTTTTCAATGATTTAGAGTCTAGACTTTAAATAAAGATATATTTATTTCACATAAATATATCATATAAGTTTCCAGGCTCTTCAGTTTCAGTTTCAGGAACTGGATGACATTGCAATGCAATGAAGTGGGAAGGACCACTCCATCACAAAATACCAGCGTTAAATTACAGCTTATTGCTTTTTTGTTTCGTAGGATGAGTGTAGAGAACCAGAGACCCTTTTTACTGGTAATGAGGCATTCCATCTTAGTTGTCAGCGCCGGCTTTAGGGGGGAGGAACTCAGGGGACCGCCCAGGGCGCCGGGGCTCACAGGGCGCCACATGCGCTAGCTTAACTTCACCACTATCATATAAAGAAAAAATCAGCGTAGGTATAGACTTTTACGCATTTATGTCGTTAGTGTCATTCATATTCATGAGTACTCACATTCAACATATCATTTTGTCACACTAATGTAGAACGAGAGAGACGCACTGAGCAAGAAGCGAGGAATAGTAACTCGTATTAGGTCTTCTGTCTATGCTTTCTTCGCTTTCTACATACTGTTAAGTTTATAAGCAAATATATTTAAGAAATAAAAGCCATTCGGCAACCGAAATGATGCGGCAGTGGCCCGGCCATATAGCTGGAAGAACCGACAACCGATGGGAAAAAGGTTCTCGAGTGACAGCCTCATACCTGTAGGCGAAATGTAGGCCCCCACTAGATGCAGTGACGACCTGGTTAGATATGCAAGAAGTCGATGGAGGCAGTGCAGCAGGCAGAGTGCATTGTGGCATTCCTTAGGGGAGGCCTATGTTCAGCAGTGGACTTGTGAAGGGTTGTAATGATGTTGATGATGAACCGAAATGGAATTAGTTAGTTAGTAATTTCTTATTATTTATTTTCAAGGTAACAAATCCTACAATCAGTTACAACTAAAACTCCGTTAAAATAGACTAGACAGACCGCGATGATCTATTAATAATCTAAGGTGTACATGTTTGATGGTTGCTACCTTCAGATTTTAATTAAATCTGATTCATTGAATTGGCTAATTCAGGTTTATTCTGACTTAAAATTACTCATTGTGTTTATGCATTTCATTTTAGTTACAGTATCATTTCGAGGATTTGTTGTTTTTGTAATTTTTATTATAGCTTCAAGGGGCCAATTATTGTACTTTTAATCAATTCTGGTAGTCAAGTAATTGTTTTATTACTTACACAATGATTACTTCAAAAATGTGATTGGATTTTGACATACGCCTACCTACCAACTGTAAACTAAATTTCTTTTTGGTGTATGTGGATGTAGAAAAGATATTATTCTCGACACAGCTAATGGTGGTAGTTCAGGAGTCACAGTGCGATTATGTAACTCTGACGGAAATCGTAGTTGAGTACGTTTTGACGTTTGAGGTTTGTTTTCTTAGTATTTTTAAGTATGGATTTAAGCCGATATCTTTTAAAATTTATAATTTTATATTAGATTATAATGCATTTGCGGAGGTATTGCCACCGGCAAATGATTGCACCTGAGCTACACAATTTAACTGCAGCGCTAAAATTTCTAAATTTCATGGTATTATTCAAAAAAGACATTTATTACTAGTATTAATTAATATTAATCAATATTACGCGCTAAATATTCATTAATCATAGCTAGAAGATTAAATCTTTGAAGTCACGACATTTAAATGTTTTTATTTATCGTACTTTTTCCTCATGCCTGTTACCGTCATCAGTTACACCAAATGATCGTCTTTAATAAATATTTTAAACAGAGAAGTGCGTTCTGTATGCAAGACACGAGGGTCTCGTCACCTTTCAAAGAATCAGCAATTGAAGACGCGCACTTTAAACTAAATAAAAAATGTTGTTGTATGCGTAATCACTTTATATATCATATATACTTATTATATTTGTTTTTGGAATTCCAACCTTTCTCGTTCTTAATCAGATTTTGATGCGACACATTTACTTTATTTTTTGTGTAATGAATATTCTTTTTTCCTAATTTATTACTATACTAGCTGACCAGGCAAACTTTGTTCTGTCCTTTCCGACGATCATTTGTCTATTTAAAAATTATTTAAAATCTCAATAAAAATATTGAGGTTCACTTATCGGGATAAAAACTATCCTATCTTTCAAGTTGGAGCAAGCAATACACATTTACAAAATTTTATTAAAATCGGTTGAGTGGTTTCATAGTTCATCGCGGACAAACAATGTGACACGTAATTTTTATATATAAAGATTATACAATCGTCTACTTAACTCAAAGAAGTATATCCCAATATACTTTTTTCATTTAACTAATAATATTTTTACGTAGTAGAGCCATGCTGCAGCTATATTAGTAGTATAGTTGTAGGACGAATGGGTCGGCTCGACCGGGGAAGGACCACACTCTCACAGAATACCAGCGTAAAATGGCAGCTTGACACTGCTGTGTCAGTGTAGAGACACTCATCATACGAAACATAACAGAGAACCGGAGACCATTTTTACTGGAAAAGAGGCATTTCATCTTAGTCCTCACGGGTGACAACGCATTTGCATTTTGATTTTTTATTGAGGATAGATGTGGATGTCTATGGGTCACAGCAACCACTTACCATCAGATGGACTGTGTGCTCGTGTGTCATTCTATCCTATAAAAAAATTGTACCTGAACCCCACTGAGGTTTAAATATTATCTCAGACGAATCCCAATTATATTAACGATGGCTACCACGTCGAATTTAACTTGTTCTTGGATCGTTCGACCAGTTTTACAAAGATGGTGTAGCAATTTCGGCCATTGCTATCGAGTCGAAAGATGTACGTTGTACGCGTTCCGATGAAAAAGTTCAAACCGGATTCGATTGTTTTTCTAAAGATTTTATCTTTCTTTAGGCAACAAATATGTACAAAATTATTAGCATAATTATTGACAAATCCAAATGCACAATTGAAAAATAATAACTAGTTACTTTTCAATTGTGTATTACTTGTTGTTTTTAAATAAATCACTATAAATAAAGTCTACTTAAAAACAAGCTTTTATGGGCCCTGTTAGGATCAGCATCCGAGTCCATAATCAAATTAGCTCCATGGTACCATACATTTGCAATGTCATTAAATTAGACAAGCGTACCAAATTTCAGTTCAATCGGATGTCAGCAAATGCTTTAAAATTGTTAACAAATTTTGAACCGAAAGCCATGAATAAAGCAAGTTAAATAAAAGCTTGAAAAAGGAGTAAATACTTCAGAGAACGTGATGACAAAAATTATGTTTTGAGAGTTCATTTCATTTCATTGCGAAAGGTTAGGTTACAAACAACGATGATGTTTACATATTATGAAAATTACTAATTTAATTTATAAATTACTAATGCCTATAGGCCTGGAGGCTTCCTAGGCGTGCGTATGCGCCTGTAATCCCTGAGGAGGTAGACAAAGTCCAAAAAGTAGCGAGCCACTCGCACTACGTTTAGTCTAAAAATATATGGATATAGATGAAAAATTATGAACGAAGGAAAGGCTACTCCATTGTCTGCACAGTCACAAACTCGATCGATATACTATTAATCACCTATTTACAAAAAATTTGGCAAGTTGCACTGTTGGCACATTATTTTGTATAATTAGTCCTAGACAAACATGTGACTTGAATTTTTACGTGGTAGAGCCACGCTGCAGCTATATCATTAGTATAGTTGTAGCATGAAAGTGTCAGTTCGGCCCCGGAAGGACCACGCTCTCACAGAATACCAGCGTAAAATAGCAGCTTAACGCTGCTGTGTTTCGTATGGTGAGTGTAGAGAACCGGACACTACCTATTAGTACCAGTTACTCGACTACACCGAGTTAGTATTTCATTCTTGGGGCGATGTATACGCATTTACAACAAAATCCCAGAAAATATACAAAATTTGAACTGCTCAAAGTTCAAGAACCTTATTAAACAAAGTTTTGTAAAATAGGTTACTATAATATTAAGGAATTTATGGATAATAATAACCCCTGGAAATGAGGTGATCGCACCCAGCTTTTTTTAATTTATTTTGTGTGGTTAATTGTGTAACATACATGATTATAAGCCGTTATTTAAAAAAGTCCCGCTGGATTTCTTGCTGGTTCTTCCCAGAACTGAGTCTTTTTTTCGAACCAGTGGAAATTAAACAAAGGAGTGACTTTCAATTAGTATTATTTATAAAATCTATATTGAATTTTAAAAAATCTGTTTCTGTTTCTGGAGACCCTTTTTACTAGGAACGAGGCATTCCATCTGAGTCCTCACGGTTGACAACGCATCTGCATTTTGATTCATAATCGAGTATAGATGTAGTTGTCTATGGACCACAGCAACCACATACCGTCGGGTGGACTGTCTACTGGTTTGTCAACCTTATACCATAAAAAATCATGTCCTATTTCGACATGAACTTAATATACAGTAAAATCTTTTGTATCAATGATTTAGACAAAAATTTTATCTTTTTGTTTGTAAGTAGAAAAGTTATTTTCTTCCTAAAAGTCATGTAACAGTTAAAATTAACTTATCCGTTCGGCATAACTCGCGCGCCAATCTCGAACTTCCTACTTTAGACAGGTCTAGACTAGATGCTGCCATGCATGCAAGATAGTTATATTGATCGATGTGAATGTCATGCAAACATTTTTTTATAGAACAAGGGTGACGAACGAGCACACAGCTCACCTGATGGTGAGTGAATGCCTCGTTCCCAGTAAAAAGGGTCTCCGGTTCTCTACACTCACCATAACACAGCAGCATTAAGCTGCTATTTTACGCTGGTATTCTGTGAGAGCGTGGTCCTACCCCGGTCGAGTTGACCCATACGTGCTACAACCAAAATATAGCTGCGAGGTGGTTCTACCACGTAAAAAACTACGAGTAGCTACGTGCTGGCTTAAAAGCATAATATGTACTATGTTTATTGTGATTGACAATTTATTTAATTTGTCATCCATCTACGACTGATATGCATGCATGATCGAATGAATTGGCGTGTCATGCAACTGCTCAAAGTCACAGAAAGAAAAAAAAATAAAACGACGAAAGCAGGTGAAATATTTATTAAAAGTAATTTCGTTTTTGCTGCACATAACAAGTACAAGAAAAATAAATATACGTTTGACATTGTCACTTTAAATTTTGAGAAACAAAAACATTTTTATAGTTTTCTACTAGCGTTATAGATTGTAGAAAATCTAATCTTCGTTGTTACGAAGGCTGTATATACGATGAAATGATTGTTATTATTTTATGCTTAAGTCATGCGGCATGATCATACACGTAACGCAAGTTATGCTGCATTGCCGTCTAGGGTCCGCTTACTAATCATACGGAATCATCATCGATGAAGGATGTCACGACGTTCGTGCATCACACCTTCTAGTATGAGTAATTAAAAAATATAATGAGGTAATCGGGCTGATATGGAATGATTTAATGTTTCCTAGTAATTTTTAATTTCTTATTGGAATATTGTTACTGTTTTAATCGTAATTGAAAGCTTCGCACTTTATTAAATAATTTAGTTTTGTCTAATATATTTATTTAGAATTATTTTACCGGTACAACGTAAAATATATCGTGGTAAATTTAATTTTTTTTACAAACGACTTCAATGTGAATATAATTTATTGTTGATTTTTTAAAACTCCTCGACCGATTTTGATAAAATTTATATGGGACCACCTGGGAAGTATGGGTGGATGTCCCTATTACCAGCCTTTTAGTGCCAATTTCAACTTTAAAAATTTCTGCTATTTTAATTAGGGCACAATATTTTTAAACATTTGTTTTAATGGATAGGTTATTTATGGACAAATGTAATGAACATTTATTTACAATCATATTATTTCAAGAACAATTTTAAAAACGACGATAAGCAAAAAAGGCGTAATGGTTTAAATTCCAGCCACCCTGAACCGAATGTCGTCCTTTTGTGTACCTTTAATGTCCTATTGTAGGTAAGTTTTAGAGGCAAAGTAATAAATTCGAAACAATTTTTAATTTTGAATCTGCATGTCACAAGCATGGAATATGTTATTCCATGCTTTATGTTAATATGTATTAAGGCAGGCGACAATATTATTTTATTTTAATGTTTTTACTTAACTTACTGTGATTTAGTTTAAAGCAGTTTCAAATTAAAGCAAATTATGATATAATATTATGTAGTTAATCGATTTCTAATAATTTAATCATCCAGGTTTTCAAATCATCATCGTCATTACAACCTTACACAAGCCCATTACTGAACATCCTCCTCCCTTAGAATATTATTATTCTAAGCCTCCTCCATAAACTGCCGCAAAGCCTGGTCATAAACCACTTTCCTTGTCATGAGTTTTTTATTTATGTTCTTAATTATAATTAGTATTACTAAGTTATATTTATTGCTTGTTTTTTCTTCTTTCTCAAAAATAATTAAATATATAAGGTGTTCTTAATATACATTGAATGTCAGATAGAAATCTAGTACAACTTTTGCTAAAATTTAAAATGTAAAACCAATTTTGAAACAGACGAATTAATCATAACTTCTTTAACTATAAAATAAGTTATGATGTAATTAATATTTATTCCAATATATGACAGCCTTGTTTTGTATTACGTGGCTGATACTAGGTACTTCTTATTAGGTACGTCAAACCAAATAACAGCCGGGCGGCTGACATTATGCACTCCATACATTTCGTATATCTAATTACAGCCCCATTAATTTCTACTAAAATAAAATAAATAACTTGTAAATTCAAACAGAAATAACTGCATTATTATATCTATAGTCATATTCATACAAATCAAAAAGCCTAAATATGGGATAATGTAAAGTAAGCATAATTTTACCGGGATCATAACTTGTCCAAAAATTAGGAAAATGGGCGTATTTCGTTGCGTACATGTTTAATTTTTAATTTACGACTGTTAGGTTTAAAACTGTGAGAAAATATTTGAAATATACTTTCCTCTAGTTACGAATAATTTTTAGGTGACAATATTTGTAGTTAAGACTACTAGAAATCTTATTTACGAAGTAAAAAGGCGAAAAGGCTGGAATTAGGGTCATGGCTGGTATTAGGGGAATCCACCCTACCCTTCGAAACAAAAAAATCCAAATAGGTTCAGGCGTCTTTGAATAATCGGTGAACATACATAAAAAAACAAATATTCCGACGAATTGAGAACCTCCTGCTTTTTTGAAGTCGTTTGAAAATGTCGGTGAAAAAATTTCTTTGTATTTTATATACAAATTCAAGTTTTCCAAATCGGTTTAGCACGCAGTCCACCTGTAAAGGATGTACCTGGTAAGTGGATGCTGTGACCCATAGACATCTACATTTATTTTATCCTCAATTGAAAATCAAAATGCGGATGCTTTTTCACCCCTGAGGATTAAGATGGAATGCGTCGTTTCCAGTAAAAAGGTCTCCGGTTCTCTACACTCACCATAGTAATCAAAGTAGTGTTAATCCAGGTTTCGCTACAGTCTGTGAAATTTGACTACCTTTGACCATGATCTTTTTCGCACGTTCTTGTCGTATGTGATCCACTCTTCATCACCAGTGATCAATCTTTTCAAAAATGGTTCGGTTTCATTACGTTTCAATCGAGAATCTCAAATGAGTACACGATTCATTAGGTTTCATTCAATGAGCTCGTGTGGTACCCATATATCGAACTTTTTTGCATAGCCAGACTTTTTCAAATGGGTCAAACTGTTGTGTGCTCAATCCTCAATTCCTCGGCTATGTCGTACTACTAATATGCCGATCTTCTTTGTTTTCGTGGCTTGAGTCGCATTTTCCCCTTTTATGTAATAAAACTTCAGAATATCCGAGAATCCCACGGTGTGAGTGCTCCATGCAGGATGTGCTGTTTACCCAGCGCTCAGTGCTCAAAGCACTCCTCTCCCTTGACGTCAACAAGTCGAATAGCGTTCTGAAAATGTGTGCTCAGTCTTTTCCGGTACTCCTACTCCCTAGGCGTAATCCCGAACTCATGGAAGACAGGTTTAGTGCACCCGATCCCTAAAAAGGTGACCGCTCAAATCCGTCCAACTACAGGCTTATCACCATCACATCCGTGTTCTCCATAATAATGGAAACCATCACAAACCGCCAGCTCATGAGGTATCTCGAGGATCGCCAGCTGATAAGTGACCGCTAGTACGGTTTCCGTAGGGGTCGGTTAGCTGGTGATCTTCTAGCTTATCTAACTCATAGATGGGCGGAGACAGTAGAGTCCAATGGTAAGGCGTTGGCCGTTAGTTTGGACGTTGCAAAGGTCTTCGATCGGGTTTGGCACAAATCGCTTCTTTCGAAGCTTCCTTCCTATGGGCTTCCCGAGAAATTGTGCAATTGGATCACCAGTTTTCTTGCAGATCGGAGCATCAAGATCGGCAAAACTCGCGATACCATCCATACCATCTGGATGATTGGCGGTCCACCTCCTAAAATTAAGTAGAATTAAATGCGATAAAAGTGTAATTGTAGTCAGTGTCGCTTATTAAGCCACCACACATACTCGTAAAATATTACTAGAACTAACTAACTAGAAGTAACTTTAATTTGAACAGTATATGGCTCGACTTTCCTCTGATTTAGTGTATATTCCCTACATTGTCTGTATATCCTTTATTTCCCAACGTGGTAACGTACGTGGTAGAGCCATACTGCAGCTATATTACTGGTATAGTTGTAGCACTAATGGGTCGGCTCGACCGGGGAAGGACCACGCTCTCACAGAATACCAGCGTTAAATAGCAGCTTAACACTGCTGTGTTTAGTATGGTGAGTGTAGAGAACCGGAGACCCTTTTTACTGGAAAAGGCGCATTTAATCTAATTTATTATTATTACATTTAATTTCAACGCATCTGCAATTCCCCTGGTGTTGCGGTTGTTAATGGGCGGCGGTAATCACTTACCATCAAGTGAGCCGCATGCTCGTTTGCCCCCTCTTCTATAAAAAAAATATTCCATCTTAGTCCTCACAGGTGACAACGCATCTGCATTTTGATTCGTAATCAAGGATAGATGTCGATGTCTATGGGCCACAGCAACCACTTACCATCAGGTGGACTGTGTGCTCGTTTGTCACCCTTATCCTATATAAAAAAAAATTAAGTCGGTTGTACATAACCTTTAATTTTACCACTAGTTTAGATTAAAAAAGTATCAACAAGACAACACAATTCTAAATGGGGCAACTCTCATAGTAAATTAAACATTTTCTAATAAGTATAAAATCATTAATCTATGTATAAAATCAAAATTCTAGCCAGAGGAATTTGTTTTTCGCAGCCTCATCTTTGAGGCATAACCAGGCCGAAAAACACCCTACAGACATAATAACACAGTACAGAGAGATGACTTATAGGCATGCTTATTTATCAATAAGACTACAAGTTCTTGACACACATAGGGATGCATAACGAGATTAGCTTCACGCTTGACAAAATGAGTGCTAAGCGAAAATAGTACTTATTTCGTCTACTACTAGGACGTTTTTCTTTTCGCAAATTCACATCAAAATTCAGACGCAAACCCCTGCAACAGGGACGCAATTATGCGCTTTCACATTCCGAGAACCGATATGACTGATTCACAAGACAACTGTTACTGGTTACGTTGCGCAAGTTATGGTTTATCCCCATTTTAGTGGGCCAAGGTTGGGTCATTGTTACTTTAGGGATAACCAAATAACGTATGAAATAAAATAAAGTTTGTTCGAGATTCGCGGTTAATAGTTATTGGATTTAAGTCATTATCATCACTTTAATCATCGTCATTTGGTTTTGTTTTTGCCGAAAATTCGGAGAAATCTTTTAAGGGCAAAATATTTTCATATACGTATCTGCTTTAGAGGAAAAAATATTACTTATAAACCGCTACTATGACCTTAAAGTCTATCGAAGTCCTCTGCAGGACATACGCCTTCCTGATAGATTACCTCATATGGGGGATATTTGCCATAGTTGCCACGTTTAGCAGGCGCATTTTTAGATGTTGTTAAGATGACGCTGTTCCCTAACTCTTGATTTGTTTACCTCTGTCGCCTCTTCCGACACCTATAGAACGATATAGGGTAATTCATATTCTTACACAGCCGCGACGTGATATATTTATAAACAAATTCAAATAAAGCATTGTGAAATAGGATTAATGTCGACTCATTGTTTTTACTTTCTCCTGTCGTCTTAAAAATGATAAAAATGCTTATGCGCTGAAGTTAATCATTAATGTTTTTTAATGAAGTGACAAAGGAACATCTAGTTCACTTGACGATGAGCATGATGAGATGATGGCGATTGCAGTCCATGCATACCTGTAGCTAACTACAAACAAAATTCGATTAGAGTATACAGGAGCGTTATTACATCTGAAGACTATGCCTCAATGGAATGCCTCACAACTTGTAATTGTACTGGATCAGTATACTCTTCGGATCCGGACACAGCAGTGTAGGCGCTGCTACTTAGCGACAGAAAACCAGAAATGGTAAGGAGACGCTAACACCCAGTTTAAAATGAGTAAAAAAAATGTCTAAAATAACATCTAAATATTTTTTACTACACTACACTAAAATAATAAAATAAAATAATTCAACCAAGTAACCCATAAGTTTGAAGAGAAAAAAAATGAAACATTTAACATTTAAACATAAAAAAATTGCTTTGAGTTATGGATTACTCATCACCAGCAAAAGTGTTACGAAAATGTTTCTACTCAGCATACAACGTTGAACACAACGTTAAATCTAAATGTAAAAAAATGTACAATACCAAATGTTAAAAATCCTAAGACCATGTGTTTTTAAATGAGGAAGAACTGAGCCTTATTAATTCCACATGTTTTCTTGGTATTACCCCAAACTTCAGTGGAGCCGAGAGCCAAGATTAAGCTCGAAGCATACTGTAGTTTATGTTGTAAAAAAATTATAATTATTGTTAAATCCATAAGTGCACGCCTCATGAGAGTTTCATTTAATTTTGATGAAAAAAATTAATTGCATTCCTGATTTTTAAAATATATTATTTATATTTTAGCGCTCTATTATTTTAAAAGGTATCACCTGTAGGGGGAAAAATTATGATTTACCAAAACAAATCGATTACACAAAGTATAAAATGCATCAAGAGCTAATAAAAATGAAAACGCCTTTAAATTTTTAACAGCAATAAAACTTATAAAAGTTGAAAATCATTTTATTAACAAACTGCGCGTAGGTAACCTACTAGGCTATTGATATGAAATAGGGGACCAGTTGAATTCTGAAGCTAATAAAAAAAAATCTTTTTTCGTTGTCTCTCGATACGTCTTTTTTTTTGTAGTTATCGTGACCACCTTAGATTATATAAAATGTTATATAATCTAAGGTACACATAAAAAATCAACATTCGGACGTCCACGTAATTTTTTTTCTCACCGTTCTTTATTTTTTTAAAGTAGCATCAAAAAGTTATTTTTTAGAAATATAAGATGGATTAATTAGTGTTTTCTTGATATACGACTACTATATTATCGTATAAGTGCAATATGGTTCTGATAGAGGCATTTTAAGAACACAAAATTGTTTGACCTTTACATGTCTTAAGTAAAACACTACTTAATAATACTTTGCGTTATGAGGCGTGCAATAGCTGACGTGAAGTATCGATGCTCCGTGATGTCTGTAGTATGTGAAAATTTTGAGGATCGTTTCAACTATAACATCTTATTTTTTGGGTGTTGTAAAAGGGCGGAAACGTCAGGAATTATAAAAGTAATAATAAACTCTATATTAAAAATTCCTATAAATAATGATTTCTTATATTTACACAAACACTACACATTTAAATAAAACTAGCTTTTACGGATTTCATCGCGTATTTTATTCCTGAGGTTTCGAGCACTTTTTAACACCCATGGTCCTGGGGAGACTGAAGAAACCTCGAGAATATAATTTAATATACGCAATAAAATCATAATAATCATATAAATAGTTGTATTGAATAGGTAATAACAATTTTATTAAAAAAAAATTATAACGGCACCCGCCGCTGCTGGTGGAGCTATGAACTCAAACAAATTGCGGGCGTATTTTGGGGCAAAAGCGGAAGAAGTTTGCAAGAAGGTCTCACGAGGTCACCGAGATGTGGGGTGGTCTGCTGACCGAAATTATCGTTTCTGCGCACGGGTTATTCTCTATCAGCCTCTTGGCTTCGCTGAGACCTAGTTCTCATTTGTCGGGTGTCGGACGCCTTATTTTAATCGGGTGTATCGGCGCCTCTGTTCACACTGTGCTGTGTGTAGGCAGTTGTCGGACCCGATTGAAGCTGGAGCCATTTTTTGGCAATCTATGCGATGCGACTATACACGATGGACGTTGAAGAAGTTTTTGTTATGATGTATTATTTTAAAAGAAAACAAAGGAAAAAAGCCAAGAAAAGGAAAAAGATTGTTTCAAAGACAACCTCTTTCTTGAACTAGAGTGAATAAATCTTCAGACTTTATATTTTTTTTCCATTATTACGAAATACCAAACGTGCGTACAATATGTTGGGTACAATCAAAACGCAACAACTCTGCGTGCGCGCCACGATATAGAGGATTGCCCAGGTCGACATCCGACATAATGTGAACAACGCCATTCTCTCTCATAAGCGAACGAGATTCGACGCGATTTTTTACGGATGTAGAGGGCTGGCAAAACACCCGACATTTCTTATACGGTGTCGGATAAGTGTGAACAGCTTCATATAAAATTTTCTGCAACTAAAGCAGTCGATTTTCTGTCGCGTTCCATACCGCTACGCCAACCACCGACCGCTCCGGGCTCAAATGCAGAAGCCGGTGCTCCTCGATACCGCCCGAAAAGTCCGCCGGTTTCTTCCCTTTCCCTCTATCTCTTTGATCCCCTGTTCGGTGTCTCCTGCTGAAAGTTTTCGTCTGATTGGGTTTTATCTATTAATTTTATTGCATTTAGTTTTGTAAGTTATATTTTATTCTTCCGTTTTTATGTTTATATACATTAAGTTGATGTTTTAACCGGGCGAGAAACAATAGAAATATCCCCATATAATTTATTCCTTAGGATCACATAGATCGTAGATTAATGATTGATTTATTAGAAACGTAATTGGCAATTCAATTACATAAATTACTGATCGACGGTCTATGACTAATGTAATCTGTACATCTTCTATATATACGTATAAATAAAATTGAGGTGTCTGTCTGTTATATGCCTGTAATAGCGAAATAACTGACCTTTATTAAGTTCAGGGGTTATTTGACATGAATAACTATTTTCAACATTATTGTTTGTCTGTTTGTTCGAGCTTATTTATAGAGCTTTATTATATATAGAGAGCTCTGCCAGGAGTACCCTTGGTTATATTTTATTCAAGAAACTTTGATATTGTTTTATTGAGAAATCGAAAAATTGATAAAATTAATGGTCTTTAATAATTATCTTAAATTTAAATAAGTTAATACATCCAGATAATTCCCAGGGGAAGTCGGGGCGAGTCGCTAGTCTAAAATAAGGTTTTAATTTATAGAAGACATTATATCCGTACATTTTGTATGATTTGAAATCTGAGTGAATCATTTAGTTTCTAATACTTGTTGTAGAACATGTTGTTTTGTACTATGATAATTTAAAATTAAAAATATTGTACAAGTGACTTCAATGTAAACTATTAAGAATAACTCAAAAAATATTGGTTAGACTTTGATCAAATTTATATGGGACCACCAATTTTAGACAGTGGTAGAGCTAAGCGGTGGCTTTTGCTGTCGCACGGATGGGCCAGCTCGAACCGGGGTGGTACCACGACCTCACAGAATACCAGCGTGAAGTAGAGGTTTACCTCTGCGTTGCGCTTGGTGAGTGCAGGTGGCGGGAGGCCCAATCCCCCCCCCCCATCAACATGGTAGTGGAATTAAATAAAAGACTACCCCAGGAGGGTACCAGCACCCCTGGAGAATCCCTCGCTGAGCATCCACGACCAAACTACTCCACTCCTGGGCGTGGGTGCTCAGGCTGCCCCGCGTATTCTGGGGGGGGCGAAATTCCGCTCAAGACGAAACCTGCTCGGGGCAAGCGGAGCAAGAAGACAAAGGCAACCCCTGCCACGCTTACCGTGGATTTCTGCAATATCAGGGGACTTCATTCAAACCTTAACGCCGTCCACTACCATCTGGAGATAGCTAAGCCGGCCTTGCTCTTTCTTACCGAGACACAGGTGTCCTCTCCGGCTGATACTTTGTATCTCTCCTACCCGGGGTACAAATTAGAACACTCGTTTGTGCCCCGGGCTGGAGTTTGCGTGTATGTCAGAGAGGATATCTGTTTTCGACGCCTCGGCAGCCTTGAAGGTACGGACCTGTCCATCCTATGGCTGCGCGTAGACAGCGACGACCATTCCCGCGTCTACGGGTGCCTCTATAGGTCCCATAGCGGTAATGCCGACACAGACCGACTCATAGACCACGTCCAAATGGCTGTAGACTCCGTGCTACAACAGGTCCCATCCGCAGAGATCGTGATACTCGGTGATTTCAACGCCCACCACGCTGAATGGCTTGGTTCTTGTTTAACCGATCATGCGGGTAGATCTGTCTATGACTTTGCTTTGGCATATGGTCTAACACAACTGGTTACTTCGCCTACGCGGATCCCAGATGTGGAAGACCATGTACCTTCCCTGTTGGACCTTCTGCTGACCTCTCATCCGGACGGATATCTGGTCTCCGTCGATGCCCCTCTGGGCTGTTCGGACCATTGTCTGATCCGGAGTACGGTGCCACTCACGCTCCAATCGCAGTTGCGATCTACAGCTTGCCGCCGTGTTTGGCACTATAGGTCAGCTGATTGGGACGGGATGTGGTCTTTTTTTGCATCCTACCCTTGGGGGCGGGTTTGCTTCTCGCCGGAAGATCCCAGCGTTGTTGCCGATTCTGTTGCTGATGTGGTACTTCAGGGTATGGAACTTTTTATTCCATCCTCTGTTGTGCCCATCGGAGGCAGATCCCAGCCATGGTTTGGTCGCTCCTGTAAAATAGCATCACGCTATAAGCAGGAGTGCTACCAGGCCTGGGCTGACGCATCAACGTCTCGGGATGTAAACACCAGCGCACTTAAAAAGAAGTATAATTCCGCCTCCAGGTCCTTCAAAAGCGTCATTGCCGAGGCAAGGTCTGAGCACATCAGCAGAATTGGCGAGAAGCTAGTTCGCCTTCCTTCGGGAACCCGTGCATTCTGGTCTCTCGCCAAGGCTGTCCAAGGGAACTTCTGTCAGCCATCTCTTCCATCTCTGTACAGAGAGGACGACTCACTGGCCCATGCCGCAAAGGAGAAAGCCGATCTGTTGAGCTCTCTTTTTGCGTCCAACTCGACTCTAGATGACGGGGGGAACACACCGCCGACCATCCCGCGATGTGAGTGCTCCATGCCGGATGTGCGATTTACACAGCGCTCGGTCCGCAAAGCACTCTTCTCCCTGGACGTCAACAAGTCGAGTGGGCCCGATGGAGTCCCTCCCATTGTGCTGAAGACGTGTGCTCCGGAGTTGGCACCGGTTTTAACGCGTCTTTTCCGGTACTCCTACTCCCAAGGCGTAGTCCCGAACTCATGGAAGACAGCTTTGGTGCACCCGATCCCTAAAAAAGGCGACCGCTCAGACCCGTCCAACTACAGGCCTATCGCCATCACCTCCTTGTTCTCTAAAATAATGGAAGCCATTATAAACTGCCAGCTCATGAGGTACCTTGAGGATCACCAGCTGATTAGTGACCGCCAGTACGGTTTTCGTCGGGGTCGATCAGCTGGTGATCTTCTAATCTACTTAACTCATAGATGGGCGGAGGCAGTAGAGTCCAAGGGGGAGGCATTAGCCGTTAGTTTGGACGTAGCGAAGGCCTTTGATCGGGTCTGGCACAAAGCGCTTCTTTCGAAGCTTCCTTCCTATGGGCTTCCCGAGAAATTGTGCAAATGGATCACCAGTTTCCTTGCTGATCGGAGCATCAATGTCGTAGTAGACGGTGAATGCTCTGATTTCAAGCCTATCATCGCTGGTGTTCCACAAGGCTGCGTGCTATCACCAACGCTGTTTCTCCTGCATATCAACGATATGTTGCTAACTGGCAGCATTCATTGCTATGCGGACAACAGCACTGGTGATGCCTTATATACCGGCCGTGCCAATATTTCTCGGGAAACCGTCGCCGAGTACCGGGACAAACTTGTGTCTGAAGTCGAGTCTTTGCTTAACAAAGTCTCGGATTGGGGGCGACTAAATCTAGTCCAGTTCAATCCCCAGAAGACACAAGTTTGCGCGTTTACCGCTAAAAAGAACCCCTTTGTCGTATCTCCTCAGTTTCAAGGCACTCCCCTTACTGCCTCAGCCAGTATCGGAATCCTTGGCGTCGACATATCGAATAGTGTGCAGTTTCGTGGTCACTTGGAAGGGAAGGCCAAATTGGCCTCTAAAAAGCTTGGCGTGCTCAGCAGAGCAAGACAGTATTTCATGCCGGCACATCGCTTGCAACTTTACAAAGCGCAAGTTCGGCCCCACATGGAATACTGTTCTCATCTCTGGGCCGGGGCACCCCAGTGCCAGCTCCTTCCACTTGACCGCATCCAGCGCAGAGCGGTTCGAATCGTCGACGACCGAGTTCTTTCTGATCGGCTCGATACACTGGCACTGCGTAGAGATGTTGCATCTCTTTGCGTATTTTATCGCATTTATCACGGGGAGTGCTCTGAGGAATTGTTCGGACTAATTCCAGCCGCTCAATTTCACCATCGCACATCGCGACAAAACTCGCGTTACCATCCATACCATCTGGATGATTGGCGGTCCACGACTGTGCGATTTAGAAGAAGTTTTCTCCCTCGCATGACTTCCTTGTGGAATCAATTACCACCAGCGAATTTTCCGGACCGATACGACTTAGGAACCTTCAAGAAAAGAGCTTACACCTTTCTAAAAGGTCGGCAACGCATCTGCAATTCCCCTGGTGTTGCGGTTGTTCATGGGCGGCGGTAGTCACTTACCATCAGGTGAGCCGCAAGCTCGTTTGCACCCTATTCTATAAAAAAAAATGTGAAGCACCAGCTTTCAAATAAAAAATAATCATCGAAATCGGTTCACCCAGAAAAAAGTTATGAGGTAACACACATAAAAAAACATACATTCGAATTATGTACCTCCTTCTGTTTGAAATCGGTAGAAAATGTCAAACACGATTCCCTTCAACATAATATTATTATTGATTGATAATGGAAAATCTTGAAAAACCAAAGCAGCTATGACTCTCAAGTCTCAACAGAGTTACGCAATCGCAACGCTACTCTAAAAGCAATCAAAACAATGAAAACCACCGTTGATTTTTCCGGATTGGTACGACTTGAGGACCTTCAAGTATCAAGCTCACTCCTTTTTATGGTTCCGTACCCAAAGGGTAACCAACGTGACTCTATTACTAAGCCCCCGCTGTCCGTCCGTCTGTCTGTAAGCGGGTGTATCTCATAATCCCTAATAGACGACAGTTGAAATTTTCATGGAATGTGTATTTCTGTTGCCACTATAACAAAAAATAATAAAAATAAAAATAAATTAAAAATAATAAGGGTCTCCCCTACTAGAAACGTGTTTTACGATGGTACGGAACCTTTCATGCGTGAGTCCGACTAGCACTTAACCGGTTATTAAAAGTCCGGTAACGCATCTGCAACACTAGGAGAATAACAGTTGTTCATACTTCATAGGCGGCAGTCGACACTTACCATCAAATGAGCCACATGCTCGTTTGCTCCCTAAAAACCTCTACAAACCTCTTAGAAATTGAGGCTGGTATCCAGCAGAAAGACGTGCATGAGTACTTTACGACTTTATTTTTTTACAGCATAAGGGTGACAAACGAGCACACAGTCCACCTGATGGTAAGTTGTTGCTGCGACCCATAGACATCTACATCTATTCTTGATTACGAATCAAAATGCAGATGCGTTGTCAGCCGTGAGGCCTAAGACGGAATTCCTCATTTCCAGTAAAAAGGGTGTCCGGTACTCCACACTCACCATACGAAACACACCAGCATTAAGCTGCTATTTTACGCTGGGGTATTCTGTGAGAGCGTGGTCCTTTCCCGGTCGAGCCGACCCACTCGTTGTACAACTATACTACTAATATAGCTGCAGCATGGCTCTACCAGGTACAAAAGTAAGCACCACCAAGTGAGCAGCATGCTCGTTTGCCGCCTAAAAACTTCTACAAAAAAACCTCTCAAAAATTGAGGCTAGTATTCAGCTGAAAGTGGTACATGAGCACTTTACGATTTTATTATATAATACAACTGCAAATAAAGAAAGCTACAGATACGTGGTCCCCTCGAGGACTAAGTTGGAATGCCTGTTGTTACACTGTCTCTCTCTCTCTCTCTCTCTCTCTCTCTCTCTCTCTCTCTCTCTACCCTTTAGATCATATAAGATAAGTAACTCGATAAAGATAGAAATTATACAATAAAAATACGAAAAAAAGGTAAAAGTCTTTCACTTTTTTCCTGTATTAGATGTAGTAAAAGGAAAATCTGAGCGCCAATAATGATCGGTCCCCAAGCGGTTTCACAATAACTTAGTCACGTCATTCAGTAATAACTAATAGCTAATGGCAGGCAAACAACCTTTAAACACAGTAATATTCTACTTGCGTATGATAAACATGTCATTATGTTACGCTTAAAGGGAATATTTAACTTAATGGTTCTGTAGATACACTCGCGTACACAATTGTTTTACAGTTAATCCTTACGATGATTGTATCTTGATATTGTATTCTTCTATTATCTTTTACTATGTTTCAAATTTTCAAATGATTTCATAATAGTAAAGTGACAAACGAGCTGAGAGTTCACCTGGTGGTAAGTGGATACCCGCATCCAATTATTATCATAAAAAACCCAAAAAGAAGAGAAAGGCCCTCCATACTCAACTAAAACACTGAAGTTGATGCACTACAACGTAATGAGAAATATGTAAAAGCGTGGTATCTACCCAAAAAATCAACCTAAATATCCCTAGTAATTAAATAACCTACTAACTGGTTTCGCCATCCAGTACCATAATGTTGCCATCAACCGCTCGAATTTATTAGTAAAAAGGTTTTAATCTAATCTCAATCCCATAAATAATATTTAATTATTACAATTCAATAAAAAAAGAAGCGACAGTAGCCCAATGGCAGGGTACGAACCGCGAACTCAAAAGGTCGTGGGTTCCAATCCACCATTCGACTGGTGTCATGAATAACTCCTACCATAAGCATTTTAAACTTGCCAGGAGTGGTTAAAGAGAATATTCATCATGTTAATAGAATTGCTAATAACTTGTTTAAAAATAATTAAAAATTAAACATTTTGTACAGCCGACTTTAATATAAGTTATTAAGAATAACTCAAAAACGATTGGTCTGACCTAGATTAAATTCATATGGGACCACACGAGAAATACCAGCTTTCCAATATAAAGAGAATCTTCGAAATCGGTTCACCCAGTAAAAAGTTATGAGGTAACACACCTAAAAAAACATACAGTCGAATTGAGTACCGTCTCCTTTTTGGGAGTCGGCAGATAAGTAAAAAGTAATTACACCATATACTTAATATATAACATTTTTTAACAGTGGTAGAGCCACGCGGCAGCTTTTGCTGTCGCACGGATGGGCCGGCTCGAACCGGGGTGGTACCACGACCTCACAGAATACCAGCGTGAAGTAGAGGTTTACCTCTGCGTTTCGCTTGGTGAGTGCAGGTGGCCGGAGGCCCTTTTTACTGGAAATGAGGCATTCCAACTTAGTCCTCACGGGTGACAACGCATCTGCATTTTGATTCGCAAACGAGGATAGATGTAGATGTCTATGGGCCGCAGCAACCACTTACCATCAGGTGGACTGTGTGCTCGTTTGTCACCCTTATACTATAAAAAAAAATATGCTAAAACAAAGAAACACTTAGCAAGAATCTGTTCTTCCTCTAAATGTGTCACATATACCCTGACAGAATTAGAGGAATTACATACGTCTACCATGAGGTAAATAAGCCAAAGGAAACAAATGACCGAAACGTTTCTTATGAATTTATTTTATAAGATTGTATTATTAGTACATATTTTCGGTTGAAGGTTCGTCCCACAAGGTTTCTCAGTTCAGAAACTTATTGAAGCGATAGCATAGCTTTTAGCTTTTAACAATTGTTTTGTAAAAACCCATTTTGAGTAAGTTATTTATTTGACTTTGCCTTTTATTTTCTATAATTTATTAACACTATTTAAGAATTGACAGTACCTTATTAAACCCTTGTGTACACGACTGTCCCTACGCATAAATATTGCATTTCGTTTTTCTGAATTTGTCTCTTTTTCTTATATTTTTCTCATAATACATGGAAAATTGTATGTCTAAACTTTTTACTTTCGCATTTTATTCACAGAAAACTAGTAGGGTTGTTTGTACGGTACTAAATTAAAATGAACTTAAAATGCATTAGCATTTTCATATTAGTTGGTTCCACAGTAACAATATCATCTCATACGAACAGTGCTAAGTATGCGATTGATATGATAATATCTTTCTTAAAATTAGACGATAGACCGGTTTCACTTTTAATACCAAACTTGTGTTGGAATCAATGTAAGTATATACATAGCTCTAAAATTTAATATTATTTACTGTTTCTTTTAACTTATTTGCATATTTTGTAATCTTTATCATTTGCAAGTTGAACTTTTCCTGTTATACGTCGAAAATATTTGACTAGTTGATGTAATGCTTTAATGGCGTATCGACAAAATAGCTTTAACAATAAAAAGGAAATCGACAAAGTGCAAGCTATTAGCTCAGAGGTTTACGGCGTGGTAGAGTCATGCTGCAGATATATTATGGTTATAACGTGAATGGGTCGACTCGACCGGGGAAGGACCACACTCTCTCACAGAATACCAGCGTAAAATAGCAGCTCAATGTTGCTGTGTTTCGTATGGTGAGTGTAGAGAAACGTAGACCCTTTTTACTGGAAAATATGCATTCCATCTTAGTCCTTACGGGTGACAACGCATCTGCATTTTGATTCTTTATTGAGGATAGATGTGGATGTCTATGGGTCACAGCAAACACTTACCATCAGGTGGACTGTGTGCTCGTTGTTCACCCTATCCTATATAAAAAATACGGATATTGTGGAAAAGGTTTAAATTTGGCCAAAGTTATCAAAAGTTCTTCTAAACTACTATTTTACTGATAGCTATAATATATATGGTAAGTGCAGTTTTTTTTAAATACAAGGATGACAAATGAGCACACTGACCACCTGATGGTACGTGGATACTGTGGCCCATAGACATCCTGTTATCAACGAAGAATAAAAATACAGATGCGTTATCACCCCCCAGGATTAATTCGACATACGGAACAGAGCAACATTATACTGCTATTTTTGCAGGTATTCTAAACGATCCTGGTCCATTCACACGCACGTTTATAAGAGTTTTATGGAGCAGTTATTTCGCCATGCTGCCTCACTGTGTTTTGTAACTTCACATACCGTCGGAATGTTTTACACAAACTGGTTTCCTCACGATGTTTTTCTTTATCATGAAGAACGCTGCAAATTAGTACTTAAAATTGGAATTAACAATTTAACCGGTGCTGGTAACGAACTCGGGTTACTTGCATACGAAATTTACTGCGAGTGCTTAGCTTCTGATCGAAAGCGGACCAGGTATCCTATAGCAATTTAATTAATTCCAGATGAGCTGAAAACATTGGCTAAATCTTTATGCAGTGCTGGTGTAAGTTGGGCTTATTCCTTTCAACCGAATCGCAGTGAGAGCCATTTACAGCATATTGTAATACTAGCTGATCTGTCATGCTCGGCAACACCGCAGTTTTTATTGAAGGTAAAATCATTATTATCATTAATACAGAATGAAAGGCTTCTTTTTTGTCTGAGTGTTCCTTTGGGACTGTACCACACTTTTACATTTATCTGCATAAGTATTGTAACTGATGTGTTCATCATTTATCATTATCATCGGAATTACAGCCTTTCACAATTCCACTGCTGAATATGAGCCTCTCCTAAGAAATGCCACAAAACTCGGTCACTTGTGTCGACTTCCTGTATGTTTTAATTATTTTTTAACATAACTTCTGCTGTGTTTAAGAAAAGGCAGGAAAGGTAAAGAAGCAATTATATACAAAGAATGAGATGTATTTCATGTTACACCTAAGAAGTGACAACGTACCCATAACATTCTTTGCTTCTTGGTTGCAAGTGTATGTACTACAGAATCAATTACCACCATCTAAACTAATTGCTCGTATGTCACTCCAATATTATATAACAACCAGAATAGTCAAAAGCAATTTCACGGTTGAACCTATGTTGCATAGTATGGTATGGGGTAGAAACAGAACAGAAACTTTTTTATTCAATATACATACATAGATTATAAATAATACTTATTGAAAGTCACTCTTTTAATGATTTCTTATATTTACGCGAACACTGCACATTTAAATAAAACTAATTTTACGGATTTTATCGCGTATATTAACTTATTTTATATACCCGACGTTTCGGGTGCTTTCCAGCACCCGTGGTCACGGGGGACTGAGGTGTTTGATGTCCTGATGTCATAGTTAGCCCGGCTACCTTCAGTTTTTTAATATTAATTTTTGGTTCGATTTACGCAGAATGAGCTTACAGTATGTTGAAGTCTAGCAGTGGTATACTTGGGTTTGGATTTGATTTTATTAATTATGGGATCCCAAGCAGATGGCAGCACCCATCCATCTTCTCTATTGAAATTAGGATGTTTTTTTTAATTTCAATAGCCTCGCGAATCATCCTTGGGAGGAATCGGTGTTCTTTTGCGAGGATTTGTGGTCTATCAAATCTAATGTAATGGCGGGGACGATCCTGAACATGTTCACAAACTGCAGACTTCCCGATACGTCGGTGCTTCACGTCAGCTATATGTTCTTTAACGCGGGTTTTTATAGATCTTTTTGTTTATCCTATGTACGAGAGACCACATTCACAATCCAGCTTGTACACTCCTGCATCTTGTAGAGGGATATGACACTTGACGGATGGTAAAAATTGACCAATCTTCTTCAGCGGCTTGAAGTATATTTTAATGGAAGCTCGCTTCAAGATGTAGCCAACCTTGTCTGTGACTCCTCTGACATAGGGTAGTACAGCAGGCACACGCTCGACTGTGGCTGGCTTCACTTGTTCACTGTGACGTAGGCGCGGGACCCGAAGCTTGTTGTCTTGCAGTACTTGCTCGACGTGCTGATGCTCGGCGGCCAGATGTTTTCTATCACAGATCCCTCGTGCTCTCTGAAACAAAGATTTTCCCACGGTAGCTAACTGTGAAAGATGATGGTGCGATTCACCATTTAAATATCGGTTGGAATGGGTATTTTTTCTGTACACTGAAACGTCGGGAATATAAATAAGTTAATATACGCGATAAAATCCGTAAAATTAGTTTTATTTAAAAGTCACTCCTTTGTTTAATTAAAAGTGATTCCAAAAAAACCTCGTCCTGGGAAGAACCAGCAAGAAACCTAGCGGGACTTTTTTTTAAATAACAGCTAAAAATTATGTAATCACAATTAACCACACAAAACAAATTAGACATAGCTTGGTAGCGATCACCTAATTCCCAGGGGTTATAATCATCCATAAATTTCTTAATATTATAATAACCCTTCTTATAAAAGTTTTGTTTAATGTTAATGTTTTTGAACTTCGAGCAGGTTAAATTTTGTATATTTTCTGGGATTTTGTTGTAAAAGCGTATACATCACCCCAAGAATAAATTACTGACTCGGTGGAGTCGAGTAGCTGGTACTACTAGCTTGTGTCTGTTCCTAGTATTTACAGAATGAATATCACTTTTTTTTTTTAAACTACTTTTATTTTTGTGTACGTACATTACATTTTCATAAATGGATTGAGAGCCCAAAGTGTATTATCTATGCGTTGTTTACTCTGTGGAGTCAGATGGAATGCCTCGTTACCCATAAAATGGGTGTAAAATAATGTATATGTCGCAGGTTTATGACAAAACCTGGTTTTTGATCAAAAATCTAGGCTTTTGATCAAGAACCGGAAGAAAAAATTACTACTTTATGTTACCATAAACCTGAGAACATTCAGTTTTTTTGGTGTGATTGAAATGGATTGAATTATTTCTATCACCATTTTTAAATACATGCTCAAATTTGTTTTAAGATTATGTTGTTCTACATAAGAAACTGTTATGTTGAACTTTTATTGATGTTTGTTATTAGGCCAGTAATCAGGGATACTTCAAGTCTCCCTACAGATGGCTGCTGTGGGCCGCAGAGTCTGGCAATCAATTCAATATTCTGCAAGATGTAGATATGCTTATAGACAGTGACGTGGTGATTTCAAGGAAGTTAGCTGACGGGGGATTTATTTTTACTGATGGTAAATACTGATATACTATATAAACCAAATCATAAAATAAAATCATCATTCATCATTACAGTTTATCTAAAGTCTATTGTTGAACATAGGCCTACCCCATAAATTGCCTCATACTCAAATTAAGTTTATTATTAAGTTGACTGTCGACTATATCGAAGTGCTGAAGTATTATAACTGCAGAGAGGTGTAAAACAGGGTGACTTTATATCCCCGAAACTCTTCAATCTAAAGACGTTTTCAAGCTACTGGATAGGACTGGAAATGATACGGTATTAATATCAATGGCGGGTACATGTTCAGGGGTAACATGTATGTACTACCAACATACGCAAATATCTTTTCATATAATATTATATATTAAACTAGTTCGCTAGGCAGACGTTGTTCTGCCCTTTCCAACGACCCTTCCTATGAAAATCCTTAAATTCGCAATAAAAAATTTTGAGGGTCATTTATCGGGATAAAAACTATCCTATCTCTCAAGCTGGACCAAAATGCACACAGTGTGCAAAATTTCATTGAAATCAGTTCAGTAGTTTAGGAGTCCATCGCGGACAAACAACGTGACACGTAATTTTTATATATAAAGAAGATAAGTGAGCTAGCAAAATCGCTGAACCTGAGCGAGAGCTGTGCGAGGGTACCGGCTCTGTATTAATCAGTTCACTTGCACAGCTAATCAATAACTGCATGTAATAAGTCAATAATAACTGGTGAATAACTAATTCCAAGACGCAGTAGAATATTGTTGTCACTGCCCTATCGTAAGTCGAATCGATGTCGCGTAAGTATCCTTTATCTCACATACAAGTCAGAATCCGCAAATACGTAGATCTGAAGCTAGAATGGCAAATCTTTAAACCTTTGTAGAAATATTATTTTCAATAATTTTGACTTTTTAAAAGCAAAATATCAGATCACGCGCTAAATGCACTGACCGATATTCATCTTTGCGTATCCTTTTAAGATTTAAAATGCGATAACATGAATCATGAAAAGTATTACATAAATATGGCTTTCGAAGGACTAATTACAGATCTGTGACACAGTTATTGATGCATATTGCATATGGTGATTACAAAAAAGATTAAAAGTTGTGTATCAATTTTTATAAAATAACGGGTGATAAGCGAACGAACGAAACGAAACGAAACGTAAACCTGATGGTAAGTTTGATGCGGTGGTCCTAGATATCTACGTCTATCCAGAATTAAGAATCAACATTCTCTCTTTTCCTGTAGAAATGGTCTCCGGGTCTAAGCAACATAAAGCTGCTATTTTGCGCTGGTATGCTGTGAGAGCGTAATCAGATCGAGCCAGCCTATTCGTATTCGTATGGTTGTAACCATAATAAAACTGAAACATGGCTCTACTACGATTAACATACCTTCTTGTCAACCCAGTAATAGTGCATTGCGGAGGTTAATCATATCATGAGACAGTTGATGTTAGATTCCAAAACTTCATCAGGGATCTAATAAAACGGGAGCACACACACAGACATAACAATAGATTTCAAAGGTAGAAGTTTTAGATCCTTACTCGTTACCATTTAAAAAGATAATGTAACTAGAAAACAATAATGTACTAAAACATGGAACATTTAAACAGTGTTTATTTTCTTTAGGGACAGGATGAAATCCTTACTAACTCTCCTGTTTATTTCGTTTCTTTACAATTTTATTTTCATTTTCATTTTCTATTGACATAATATCACATATCCTTTTTCCTTTTTTTTTGATAAGAAAACGTTACCTCAACACTAGGATTTTTTTCCTTTATCGCAGGGGCAGCTTACATACATAGATTTCACAAAGACAAACATCCAGACCCAGAACAATTATTTGTAGGCCATACAAAATATTTGTTCAGTGCGTGATTCGAATCCGCGGCTCTTAGCGCTGCAACTCATTGTTAAGCCAGTGCGCCACGGAGCCATCAAATAACTTTATACTTTACATTTATATTGATATTCTAATATAATATTTGATTTTTGTGTTTTCACTAGTCTCATGAAATTTTACTGTTATATTACAGTTTACAGAATTTCTGAAAAGTCTGAACTTATTTTTACTACAAGAGCAATTTGGCGCACAGCCACTAATAATTATAAAATTGAAAGTAGTAACTCAAGTGACATCTTAATTGAAGAAGACAGCCATAACGAAACGAGTGTAAAACCGAGTGAACATAAAAATAGGAATGAGGAAAACGGAACCAACGCCCCTGTTAAAATTATAACAGTAAATAAATATGGAGTTATGGAAGATTACAGGGAAACTAAAGTGCTCTTGGCAAGGCGTCGCAATTTAAGGAGGCATACTCTTACAATGGCTAACGTTATCACCGACAGCAACGAAACAAGGAAACATTTGGATGATCGACTGTCAGTAATTCGTTCGCTTAAATTATAATTTATAATTTTTAAAACATTTACTAAAATTCTAATTTATCAATATGTGATTTAATCAAATTTTGTTAAGTTATAATTATCTGCCTATTAATATTTTACTGTTGGATGTTAATCACACAAAAGATATTTCGCATGCCTGGTAGACTTGTGGTTTACAGTACCAATCCCCTCGCTTTTTTTAAATTCCTTCGCGTCCCTTTTTTATAGAATGGGGATGACAAACGAGCACACATTCCACCTGATGGTAAGTGAACATTTACATCTATCTTCGATTAAGAATCAAAATGCGTTGTCACCTGTGAGGACTAGGATGAAATGCCTCGTTTTCAGTAAAAAGTGTTTCCGGTTCTCTACACTCACTATACGAAATACAGTAACTGCTATTTTACGCTGGTATTCTGTGAGAGCGTGGTCCTTCTCCGGTCAAGCCGACCCATTCGCGCTGCAACCACAATTTAGGCAGCAGTGTGGCGCTACCACGTAAAACATATCTGGTCTATGTGTTCATATGTCCGTGACGTTTCTCTCATGACAGTCCGGTGGCCAGCATAACAACCATTTAGTTACACCTATTTCAATCTCTTCATTCCATATAAACAATCAGTTTACATCGACTTTTTTTCCTAAGATTTTTCATTACATTTAAAAAAAAAATTCCACCTTTATTTCTCAACACGTCTCTTACAAATACCGTCATTATTATTATTTCTTCGTTTTTTTATATAGGTACATATATTTCTATCAAAAGTCACTTTGAAATAAGTATATTTATCTTAAAAAAATTCACCATTAAATAAAATTAATTTGTAAACATTTTAAACATTGGCGACGTATATACGTAAAAGTAAGTAAATTAAGTGATAAAAATATAATAAAACAGTTCCATTCAACATGTAGTAAGTAGTATTCGCAAAAATAAATAAAGTCCACAAATAAATTTAAAATATCGTATTACATTATAGTTTAGTTAATTTCTGGACTAAAAATTCGCTAAATTAAAAAAAAATGCTTATAATAGTTGTTGCCAGGAATAAAACTCTACTAGCATTTTCGAGGCTAACCTTGCAGCAAAGTAAGCAGTCGCAGTTCGCTGTACATGTTTAATGTGCATAATCCGTACATGAGCAGTTCATTATCAGTTAATTGCAGGCATGAGTTATTTAATGTCTTTGTCCTTACCGGTGTAGTGTCTAATAATGTTTGCTTGAAATTTAGAGCAAACTTTTAAGGAAACCACATTCTTGCCTTGATTCTTCGGAATTACCGTAATTACTCAAACTCCCGTAACTACCGATATTATAATTAAGACTTTCATCTTCACAGCGTGTGTCAAGTGAAGGCAATATTTAAAATAAATCTCACCAGCGGGGCTGGCTAAGATGACATTGTAACAACGCTAAAGGAATACTGTAATAATGAATGAAATCAACGAAAAGTAACGTGACTGTCTTTTTTATAGAATAAGGGTGACAAACGAGCTCATAGTCCACCAGATGGTAAGTGGATGCTGTGGCCCATAGGCATCTGCCAGAGTCTTTCCGTCCGATTATAATGTGGGTGTATGCAAGGCAAAAGTCAAAAGGCGATTACGTGGTAGAGCCACGCTGCAGCTATATTATGGCTGTAGCACGGTTAGGTCGGCTCGATCGGGGAGGACCACGCTCTCACAGAATACCAGCGTGATGTTGCTGTGTCTCGTATTGTGAGTGTAGCGAACCGGAGACCCCTTTTACTAGAAATGAGGCATTCCATCTTAGTCCTCTGGAGTGACAACACATCTGCATTTTGATTCTTAATTGAAGATAAATGTAGATGTCTATGGACCGCATTATCCAATAAAAAAATAGTAAAAAAAAAAACAATGTACTAATATATTGTATTATATTAATGCTTATTCAGAGTAAAAGGTTTTCATTTGCACTCTAAACACGTCAGTTTTATGACATTATTATCAGTAATTATATCATTCATCAATCAGTTTTATAACAGCGTCAGTTTTATATCATCAGACAAATTTGCTTTGAAAACCTGTTTTAGTTGTACGTACGTGTGTAGTAGTTTTTAGCAAATGTAGAGGAGAATTGTAGTGCAATTATTCTGATTCCTATCATTTGTTGTTTTGAAGAAACATTTAAGCAATGAGGCATAGATTAATGATAAGTCATCAGAGCGAGCAATGACCTATCATTAATCTATGCAATGAGGGCTCTATCCACAACTTTTCTGCAACCAGGGCAGCGCTACTTTAAAATGAGGTGTAATATTTGACAGATTTTATAGCGGGGAATAGAATAGAATTGGATATTTTTTTATTCGATATAGATAAGAATTGCATTTATGTGATTATATATGTAATTCTTATTCAAAGTTATTTTCTACTTCACCACTGGTTCGAAAAAATAACCTCTGTCCCGGGAAGAACCAGCAAGAACCCAACCGAACTTTTTTTAAAGTAAATTTTACGTGAATGGTTAAACAACTATTTACAAAACTTATTTTAGAAACGGCTTGGAATCGAGCAACTCATTCCCAGGGGTTATTATCAACCATGTATAGATTTATATTATGATAACCCTTTTCATACAGTTTTTTTTTTAAGTTAATTTGTTAGGGAAATGTAAAGGTTCATGTTTGTTTCTGTACTATTAGATATACTTTTATAATATTTAGATTAAAAATGAATAAACCAATGCACAGATATTCCTAAAAGTAGAAAATAAAAAAAGGGTTAAAAATATGGGAAAAATTAAAGAGCAAACCACTGAGGAATTGTTTTGTGTATTAATATAATACTCTAGAAACTGATAAACATTTATTTAAATCTAACTTCTCAAATAAATGACACTGTGTAATAAAAAACTTTACCACAATCAGAATTAGTGACATATGGAAGATTATTAGTCCTCATTGATCATAACGGCAGCGACGAAGTGTTTCATTCCTGGAAATCGCAAACAGCGAGGGGCCTGTCAGACCCGTCCACAGTCAATGGTTAAGTGATGTAATAATTAAAGTATGTCAATGAATTAATGAACTTTAAATAGACTTGTTTCATGTGTATAGAAATATTATATTATTAATTGTTTGTAACGCCTTAATTCGTATGCAAATTACAGTAACTAGTGTTTTAGATTCAGTAAACTATTTACATAATCTATCCTTGTAACATTTGTACTGTTACCGACAAGGTTGGCAACAAAATATAATATTTTATTTTTGAATAGCTCCACCCATATGCGACAATAAATGCGATTAATTTTTTTAGGAACCTCCATCAAGACTCTATAACAAAAATGTCATATGTTATAGTAAAAATATGTTTTGAAATGTTGAATGCTACAGAAAAATTGATATTTACTCACACGTGGGGATACAAGGATAAAAACGGCAACTGGCAAGGGATTATTGACCATCTACTAAAGAAAGAAGCGGACCTCGGTAAATAAGAATTCATTGATATCAATCAATTTGATAAAAAACCGTAAAATTTTTTTTTTTTATAAAATAAGAGTGTCAAAACGCACACAGTCTATTGTGATCCATATACATTTAAATTATCCTTGATTAACAATCAAAATGCAGATGCTTTGTGACCCCTAAGACCTAAGATAGAATTGTCTCGCTTCCAGTCTAGTCAGTCTGTCAAAAAGGTTTCCGATTCTCTACGACCATCAGACGAAACACAGCAGCATTATGCTGCTATTTTACGCTGGTGTTCTGTGACAGCGTGATCCTACATACCTATATCGTTTTAACTATTTCATATCTATTTCTAAATTTAATACGGTTTCATTGTAAAAGGCTTAAAAGATATATATATACTACTTATAAATGAAATTTCACTACAGTGTTTTTTGGAATTAAAAAATATACAGCACAGACCACAATAGCAAAATTTTCAGCTGAAATATTGCTTATGACATAAATTAAAGACACTTTTGTATAAAGACTTCAAAAAGGAGACAGTATTCAATTCGACTGTATATTTTTTTTATAAGGTAGGGTGTCAAACGAGCACTGAGTTCACCTGATGGTAAGTGGTTGACGTGGCCCATAGACATCAACATCTATCCTCGGTAGCGAGTCAAAATGTAGATGCGTTGTCACCCGTGAGGACTAAGATGGAATGTCTCTTTTCCAGTAAAAAGGGTCTCCGGTTCTCTACACTCACCGTACGAAACACAGCAGTGTTAAGCTGCTTTTTTATTTTTATAGAAATATTTATTATTTCCCCGGCCGAGCCGACCCATTCGTGCTACAACTATACTACTAATATAGCTGCAGCATGGCTCTACCACGTTTTATGTGAGTTACCTCATAACTTTTTTCTGGGTAAACCGATTTCGATGATTATTTTTCATTTGAAAGCTGGTTCTTCCCATGTGGTCCCATATAAATATGGTCAAAGTTTGACCAATAGTTTTTGAGTTATTCTTAATAATTTATATTGAAGTCGGTTGTACGATATTTCTAATTTTAAATTATTTAAGGTTCGATGTTCAAGCTATTAATGGATCTTTGAGAATACTCTCACGGTCTGCAGTAGAAATTTAGTTAAGCTATTTAAATTTTCTTATTATTGCAGGAACTTTAACAATCTTTACCAAAGAACGAATGGAATGCATCGATTACATTGCAATGGTTGGTTCCACTGCCGTGAGATTCGTATTTCGCGAACCGCCTCTTGCATTATTGTCAAACATCTTCACGCTCCCTTTCACAGGCGCAGTTTGGCTTGCAATTTTCATTTGCGTATTAGCCTGTGCGATTTTTCTATTCATTACTTCAAAATGGGAAGCTACGATGAGCATGGTTGGTATTAGATATTATATTGATTACTATTAAATTCATTTCTTATACCTACATATTTTGAACAGTTATTTGGAACATTATTTTTAATTCAGGGGGATATATTCCAAGTACTTGTCTAATAGATGGCGAACTACACACGTGTACACGACTTCGAGTCCTTAAGCGAGCACTGTATCTTACCATTTCTTCTGAATTACGGGTCTTTACTACTCTATTGCATAATATCCAGCATATTTTCAACATATCTTTCTCTATTTCCCGGCATATGACGTGACTTATGGTTTATTTTGTGGTCCTTGAATACTAGTCATAATATGGTCAAATTCGCTTAGCAAACTATGGAATTGACTGTGCCCGTATGACTATAATAGAATCCTTGGCAAATATATACACAGTAGAAACAGTGTAACTTAGATGTTCCAACGAATCAATATGTGAAAGTGAGAATAAACCAGCCGTATAACTCGAAGAACCGACTGACTAATGGGGACCTGCCTTGTAGCCGGGCTGACAAATGTAGATTAAGATGGTATATTACTTACTTAACGTGGATTGGGTGGTACTGCGTCAGTAATGACTTGGTTAAATATGCAGGGATTTAGTTAATAGATGCACTTGGCTTAGGGGGCGAAACAGTACTCGTATCGGGGTCACGAGCGAGGAGCGGCGATATTCTCATGTTTGGCCTGCCCGGGCGCAGTTTAATTGCATGATATTTAAATAAAATTATTTTATTTCTTTTTAAAATGAAATATACTCTTTTATTAGAAAATAAACCAATAATTCTCCTAAGTATTTACTAGTGAACACATATAAACATAATTTAATTGAAATTGCTTTAATTACATTCGAATGAAACTGCTTTTTCCCCTAATGGACGTAACTAAAATTATAAATTTTGAAGAAACTTTGCGATTTTTAAAGTCATACTTCTTTTGGAGCGCTTGCGAAAAATGATTGAGAGTGAATTTTTACAATGCGCGCGCACACCGACACCAATAAACGACACCATGAAGTTGATCCGATGCGCGCGCACACTGACACCTAAAAGCGAGAACTTCAGTGGGTAATTTTCGCTCAAGTTTGTTATGTTTTGTTAATACGCTAAATATAACTAAATATAGCTAAATATTAACAGTGGTAGAGCCACGCGGCAGCTTTTGCTGTCGCACGGATGGGCCGGTTCGAACCGGGGTGATACCACGACCTCACAGAATACCAGCGTGAAGTAGAGGTTTACCTCTGCGTTTCGCTTAGTGAGTGCAGGTGGCCGGAGGCCCTTTTTACTGGAAATGAGGCATTCCATCTTAGTCCTCACGGGTGACAACGCATCTGCGTTTTGATTCGCAAACGAGGATAGATGTAGATGTCTATGGGCCGCAGCAACCACTTACCATCAGGTGGACTGTGTGCTCGTTTGTCACCCATATCCTATAAAAAAAAATAAAAAAAATATGTATAATTTCCTATGTGCGTACATAAGACAGACACAAAATATGTCAATCGTGTTTTGGCCATCATAATTCACTAAAGAAAATAATGATTTAAAAAAGAGTGAATTCGTAGTTTTTTATTACAAAAAAAAAATATTTTCTGCGCACCCATAAAGCGTCAAAAACCTGTTTTGGCGCCCATTTCAACTTAGGGCAAGATTTGGAGAAAGAATGATGATAACGATAATTATGATAGTCGTAACATAACAAATAATTGTAATGGACTAGCATATACATGTGTTATGACTGTTTCTTTTTGATAAATAATTTCCATTCTGGTTTCTTCTATAATTTATTTAAATAGAATAAACGACCGGCTTACGTATTCATGTCACGTGTATGTGCGCCGATTAAATAATTGACAAGGTTACTCCCGGTCTAGAAGTCTAGATTATTTATTTTATTAATAATAGTATTATTTAAAAAAAAGTACAGACATATTTATATATACACATTTGCACATTGACAAATATAACAAAAACAAAAAAATTGCGTCCATCAAACTCGACTGTACTGCTATCCTTTTTTTTCACTAGGTTAATTTTCAGAAGTGATTTATCACAGAAATCTACTTTTGAAACTGGACCTCCCCCATTATAGGGAAGATAGATAATATAGGTAATAGGTATATTTAAAATCGAGAGATTGGAGTACATATACCGAATTGTCGAACGTACTAGATGTCTCGCACCATTGATTTTATAAAACTGCCATCTATCGGAGGCCATGAGATGTTTCTGTTATTTCCCAGGGTCACATATTACGCCACCGCCACCACACATACTCGTAAAATATTACTGGAACGTTGCTTTTTCTAGTTTAACTGCCATTGTAACTTTAACTTGAACGGTAGATGGCTATTGATTTTCCTCTGATTAAGGCCGGCCACATACATACGGAATTCCTTTTCGGGATTCCGTTTCAATATTCCGATTCAGGACTCCGAACGCACCAAGTCCATATAAAATCAAGGACCCGCCACACACGAACGGTAAATTTCCATACGGAATTTTCTCCGATTCAAGATTCCGTATTCCGCCTGTTCAGAATCCCGAACGGAAAAAAGCCGCTCCGAACGCAAGTCTTCCATAGATTTTGTATACTTAAATCGCAAGTCGCAACACACATTCGTAAATTCCATACGGAACGCGCTCAGTGTTCGTCACACGACCGAAGCAAGTAGGTGTGTTTATGTACGTTTTTACATTTAGTCTTATATGTGTATAGCTTTTCGTAACCTTTCATCTTATTTTGTTTAATAAATCGTCGAAAGGGGTTACAGACATCCATATTTAAAAAAAATATCTCTGGATAAATAGACCTTTTTACATAATATTGACTATATTGCAAGCTTAGGGTGATAAGGGGATGCACCCAGTAACAATGATACAGCAACAATGGAATCGCAATCAGAAAATTTTCGTCATTATTCGCTGGCAGAATGTCTAGATTCAATGGCTAACCTCTCTCAACTGAGCCTTTTTATTCCGAACGGAAATAAACGTATGTGTGTGATGTATTCACGGATTCCCGATTCGGGATTCCGAAACGGAATAACGAAACTCGAAATTCCGTATGTATGTGGCCGGCCTTAGTGTATATTCCCTACATTGTCTGTATATCCTTAAGGCCCGCCACATACATACGGAATTCCGTTTCGATATTCTGATTCGAAGTTCCGAACGCAGCAAGTCCATATAAAATCTATGACCCGTCACACACGTACGATAGTTTTCCGTTCGAAATTTTGCGAGCAAAACAAGATTTCGTTTGTGTGTGGCCGACCCGTTCGGAATTCCGAATGTATGTGGCCGGCCTTATTTTAAGTGAACACTTATAATATATCAAATTAGTATATCGTTTTGATTGGGTGACAGGCGTGAGTTGATGTTTATGTACCTATGTTTTTCTCGGAAACGGCTCTAACAATTTAGATAAAATTTTGTATTTAGATAACGATTTACTTTCCAAATTTATCTAGACTAGATAGATAGATTTCATCCTGGAGAAAATTATGTTTTTTTTAACACTGAGCAATGCTCGCCCGACCTACGACGTGTACTTTAAATAAACTAAATCATACATGAAATGATAGTAAATTGTTTGTCTATTCGACTAGTTACTGTTAATTTATGATTACAGCATCCGATACAACTGAATGGGACGTGGGCAGATGTGCTTATATTAATCATAGGTGCTGTATTGCAACAGGGGTGCACGCTCGAGCCAAGATACGCTGCTGGTAGGTATAGTATTTTTATTATTAGAAAGATTACTCTGTTCATTTCTAAAATTGCATCACGAATGGGTCGGCTCAATATGAGAAGCCGCCACTTTGTCACAGAATACCAGCGTGAAGTAGCAGCACAATGCTGTTGTGTTTCTTATGGTAAGTGGCGAGAATTTGGTACCTACTATTTTTTTAATCTAAATTTCAATTTATTACGCAGAGTCAATATCATAAGAGACTTAACATTTTAATAGTTTAACATTATCTAAGATTGTGTAGTGCAACGTAAGAATAACCACTACCCCATATCATCCTGTCGATGTTGTAAAAGGCGACTAAGGGAACCAAATCAGAAGAATGGATGGACCTAATGATAACTAAAAATAAAAAGACTGCGGTTGCTAATACGCAGCCGTAGCAACTACGGCAACATCCCACTTATGAGGCAATCTATGGGGAGGTCTTTGTCCAGCAGTGGACTTTGATAGACTGTAACGAATGGAAATATACTATTAATTCGTCGTTGACGCCGCAAAGAGGCGAACCTCAATTTTTCAATAAATTACAGGAGAGCTTATTAGCCCCCGATTACTCGCTTTTTTTCATCAGATAATTAATGTTATTTGTAGTTTTCCATTGACTCTAATATAGGGGAATATTAAATGTTTTCTTGCTCTCCTGTAATTTTTTGAAAAATTGAGGTTCGCCCCTTTGCGGCGTCAACGACGAATTATATGGTGTCATTTATTATAATAGTCCTTTTTTATTCTTTATCAACCCATTAAGTGGATTGACGATCGCAATACTAGATGTCTTGCACCTTTGATTACCTAATAGAAGCTGAATGACCTTTGGGTATATAACATTTGCCTCTTACGACACCCACAGGATGACATGGGGGTGATGAATCCTCTTACGCCGTCATAGGCATTTTTGCAGAAGAGGAGTTTTCGAGCATGCGACTCGCCTGATGTTAAGTGTCGACTGCCACCTCTGTGACTGCCACGCATATACAATTATCAACTACAACACCAGGGGAATCGCAGGTGCATTGCCGACCTTTAAAAAGGATTAAGCTTTTTTTTCATGAAGGTACCTAATTCGTATCGGTTCGAAATAATTTAAAATTAAAAATTTTGTACAACCGACTTCAATATAAATTATTAAGAATAACTCAAAAAGACTATTATCAAATTTATATGAGACTAAATGTGAAGCACTAGCTTTCAAATAAAAAAGGAAGTTATGAGGTAACACACATAAAAAAACATACAGTCGAATTGAGTACCGTCTCCTTTTTGGAGTCCGTAGAAAATCGCCGGTGGTAAACGATGCCACAAAGAAGTCGTGCGAGAAACAAAACTCTTAGTAAATTGTACAGTGGTGGCAAAAATCCAGATGGTGTACATGTAATCGTAAGTTTTGTCGTGATATGCGTTGGCAGAATTTGACGGCTGGAATTAATCCGAACAATTTCTCTGAGCTCTTCGCAGCGTCAGTGAATCGAGACGATCAGTAAGATCTCGGTCATTGAAATTTCGTGCCACTCTGCGCTTTTTTTATAGTATTTTTTTTAAACGTTACCCCCAAACTAGGATTTTCTCCTGTATCGTGGAGGCAGTTTACAAACAAAAATTGCACAAGGACAAACATCCATACCCGGAACAATTATTTATAGGCCTTACAAATACTTGTTACGAGCGGGATTCGAAACTGCAGCCCCCAGCACTGGAATACATTGCTAAGCAACTAAGCCACGGAACCGTATAAGGGTACAAACGAGCACACAGTCCACCTGATGGTAAATGGATGCTGTGGCCCATATACATCTACATTTATCCTCCATTAAGAATCCAAATGCAGATCCGTTGTCACCACTTAGGACTACAATGGAATGCCTCGTTTCCAGTAAAGTAAAAGGGTCTCCGTCTCCGGTTTTCTACACTCAACATACGAAACACAGGAGCATTAAGCTGCTATTTTACGCTGGTATCCTGTGAGAGCGTGGTCTTTACCCGGTTGAGCCGACCCATTCATGCTGCAACCATAATATAGCTGCAGCTTGGCTCTACCATGTAAAACTATACCGCGCTGGATGCGGTCAATGTCTTTCAAATATGTATGATGGAAGATTTCCCCATACTCACCACACTGGGCAGGTCCGCAGATGGGCAGTACAGAGCCGATACTTGCGCACAAGCAACACTGTTCTATTCTACTCTACTCGAACCATGACACATACTTTATAATCTTTTTTACAGGTAGATGTGTAACGCTCCTGCTGTTTCTTGCCTTGACGATACTGTACTCGGCTTACTCTGCCAATATAGTTGTGTTACTACGAGCACCCAGTTCCTCGGTGAAGAGTTTGCCCGATCTTCTAAACTCGCCTTTGAAACTAGGAGCCAGTGATTTTGAGTACAACCGATATTTTTTCAAGGTATTTACTTATAATTTTAGTTTAGTTTAGAATTTTTAAGCAGTGGAGCAAGTTATAAATTTTGAAAAATTGCTCCACCACTATTTGATTAACATTTAAACAGGCTCTAATTTCACGTTCGTAAGGATATCAAGACTTGAGAATACTTTAAATGTTTCTTTTATAGGATAGGGTGACAAACGGACACACAGTCCACCTGCTGGTAAGTGGTTGCTGTGACCCATAGACATCCACATCTATCCTCAATATAGAATCAAAATGCAGATGCGTCGTCACCCTTGAGGACTGAGATGGAATGCCTCGTTCCAGTAAAATGGGTCTCCGGTTCTCTACACTCCCCATACGAAACACAGCAGTGTCAAGCTGCTATCATACGCTGGTATTCTGTGATAGCGTGATCCTTCCCATTCATGCTACAACTATACTACTAATATAGCTGCAGCATGGCTCTACCACGTGTGCTTGAGGACTAATAAAAATGCGATAATGAGATTTTGATACAATAAAACAAAACGAAGTATATTTTGTTTTATTGTTTCAAGTTTTAAGAGCTATTTTATATTCTACATATTAGCGAGCCCACTATAAGACTGTATGGTAGGCCTGCTTCTCTATCTAAGACTTTGTCTGGGTAGATACCACTCATCTTACGTGGTAGAGCCATGCTGCAGCTATATTACTCATGCTAGCAATGTGATCTCTTTTGGTGGCTTCTTCCTGGATTATTTCCCATTCTTTAAGCTGTTTGGGCTCTGGGAATGATACACCGTAGACCCTTTGGAGGCTTTCAGCATCCGCTATACCCTCTCAATATGTCGCAGAATTCTGAAGTAGTCAAAGTTTTATGAATATTTATCGCTTTTTATTTATTTGACAGACCTACAATAAGTATGTGCGTGGTACGTATTTTACGTGGTAGAGCCATGCTGTAGCTATATTAATTGTATAGTTGTAGCACGAATGGGTCGGGTCGACCGGGGAAAGACCACGCTGTCACAGAACACTAGCGTAAAATAGCAGCTTAACGGTGCCGTGTGTCGTATGGAGAGTGTAGAGAACCGGAGAGACCCATTTTACTGGAAACGAGGCATTCCATTTTGTCCTCACGGGTGACAACACGTTTGCATTTTGATTCGTAATCGACAATAGATATAGATGTCTATGAGCCGCAGTATAAACTTACTATCAGGTGGACTGTGTGCACCAAATAGCAGTGCTTGAACTGATATGTCACGGTCTAGAGGTATAGAGGATATATATAGAGAGAGAACCAGTATAAACCGAGCGGTAAGGTATTTCATCGTAGTCTTCAGAAGTGAGTGTTTATGGACAGTCCATTTGTCACTTTTATTTTTCGAAATAAAACTCAATTTGCACAAAGAAAAATTAGAGCACATTTTATACAAAGTTAAGAAAAGAAGAGATGCCATATTTATTATTTACATATTTTCCGAATTAAAGAAATTCACATCAGCCTCTGTAATGTGCGTTAGACGTTCTTATTGTTACGTGGTGGATACTCATATAAATTGAAATACTTTTTAAGAGCTCTCAAAAATAAACTTTTTTATAAAAATTGTATTGGAATACAACAGTTTTTTTTTGTTATTATTGCGTTCTTATCAGGAATGGATTAAGGTGGAATGCCTCATTAAAAGTTCAAGTGTATTCAAAACACTAAAAATGGTGGTCTTCTATTTTCACCACACGAAACACAGCAGCAATATTTACGCTAGTATGTGAGATCATAGTCCTTCAACGATTGAAACGACCCAGTATGCATGGTGCAGTATGGCTGCAGTCAAAACACAACAATAACGACATACATCTGTTAAATAATAAGAAACACAGTTTTAATTTATATTTTTGGAACGAAGATCCTTATAGGACGGTACGAATTTGACGGATGGGGGCTGGGCGAGAAAAAGTGTAAGATTTTTCCGTCACGACCCCCTTTCTATAGTGCGAGCGACATGGAATAATATCCATCACCCTCGCACTTTTTCTTATCTTGAAAGAAATATTATTTTAAAATGACGCTTCATTTTAATAGACGCTAGTAATTCATTTACTTGTATTTGTTTATCAATAGTAATATACTACGAAAGGAACTTGGTTCCAACCGAGTGTTCCACGACACCCCCGCGTGTTTTTTTTTTATTATGCACGTTACACATACATATATCTCCCTCTTTCGCATGTTAAAGACGTAACAAATCTTACACTTGAACATTCATTGATGATCCACCTTTTTAATCTCATATTTCCATTTCAGAAATTAAATGAACCAGTACGCAAGGCTATTTACAACAAGAAAATCGCACCAAAAGGGAGGAAACCAAATTTTTACAGCATGAAAGAGGGTGTAGGAAAAATACGCCGAGTAAGTATAAATTATAATAGGTAATATATAAATACCTATGAAATTGTCCTTCTGCAGTACTGGCCACTTCAAATCAAAATAATTTTTGTTTGGCTAACAATTCTAATTTCTAATTAATTTTTATTTTAAAACCATGCAATTATTTTTTCAAAATTAGTAATTTTTTATTGATTAGTGTTATGTTTTCATCCCATATGAACCTTTTTCGTCATCATGGGTACGTTAAAATTCGAGTAATTATGGAATACGAGTACCCTCGTGAAAGCAACACGGCACAAGCGGCATGCAACATCAACAACGTTTACGGAGCGAATACTACAAACGAACGCACCACCTGTTATTGGTTTGCCCGCTTCCGATCTGGAAATTTTAACCTGTAAAATGAATCCCGTGGTCGTCCGAACACTTTGACTACTACGGCTGAATTAGCAGCTGCTTTCAACGATAGCATGTGGTCCATATGCGTCAAATTGGCAAGGTAAAAGGTAAAAAGCTTGATAAATGGGTGTCCCACAAACTCAATTATCTCAACGGGCACACAAACGAAGGAATTTTGATCCGCATTGTTACCTGTGACGAAAAGAGACTCTAATATACAAAAATAACTTTTGTTTGTTCGTATTTTATGCGCAGTCATACCGTTTATCAGATTGCGCTACACCTTTGTCAAAATATTGCTTGCACTTGCGCGAAAGTTATAGGCATAGTACAATTACCTTACAGTATCGCGCGTATCGACAAATTTATTTGAAATTTATAATATAGGTATTATTCAATTTCAATTAATGTATTATCATTTCTAATTAAACAATATAACTCTTCCAAATTTAAAACGATATTTCTACATTTTATTTCCTGCGGGAGCACCGCAGTGGGTGGGTACCAGGTAGTAAAAAATAAAAACAAATCATAATTTGTTAAAATCAAAGTAGTTCTACGAGCTATGGAGAGAACTATGCTCAGAGTTTCTGAGCACCTTGAAATTTAAAATACATTGTTCTTTATTTCTCATATAGGCAGTCTTCCTCACAGTGTTTTGCAGCAACGTAAGGACATTGATAATTAGGCACTTAAAACACTTTTTTAACGCAAGGATTATGTAATTGCCTATAATTATAAAATAATTTATATTGTAATGTAACCCTACACGTAATACTGTTTCATATGTTGGCAGTACAAATAAATAAACGAGTGTGTGCACTAGGTGATAGGATTCCTAATTAATAGAATCAGGCGTTACTTTGCGGAAATCCATTATAATGGCGTTGTTATAAACTAATTTGCTTATTTTCGCATAAAGAAAGAAAATTACGTGTATTGCCCAGTTTTAAGGGGACCTCCCACCCTCCCTCAATCGCGCGCACTATACTAGTCTCCGTCAATCCCAGCACTACCATCCCCAGCACCACCACACTAGGCACGACACGCCACTCTCGAAAATACGACACGTGTTTCGTCTCTACACGAGGCATCCTCAGGTGAGGTAGTAGTAGACACTGCGGAGGCTGGCCGCTAAGGGAAAAAATAAATAAATAGCAGTAGTTTCGGCTCGCCGCACACTGAGCAGGACACATCATCTTCTTTCTTTACGCGGAATTAAGCAAATTAGTTTATAACAACCCCATGATAGGATTCCTTTTCTACCTGGGTGTCCGTCTGGATGAGTACTGCCCTCTTGTCTATTCCTGCCGCCAAACAACAGTGCGTGAACTGGTATGTTCCGGTCTATGGGCTGCAGTGGCCACTTATTCGTACCATAGGTGAACTGTATATTTGTTCATCACTTCACTTTTGAAGTGAAAACTTATTTAGACGCGTTGAGTGATTTTTCGTAGGAGAAAAACTAATGGGTTCGCGTCACCGATGACCTCGACATGCTCGTGACGTCACAAGCATGTCTGCTACGCGTAGTATAGCGGCCTGTGTACATGTACACGCATATATCATTGAGTTTTCACTTCTGTCGGCAGTCCTTATTACTGCCTCTGTTTTTCTTTTAATGTATTGTAATGTAACTATAATATATACTTTTTATGTTTAAGGGGTTGTTTGCATTTCACATGGAGCTTAATCCGGGATACAGGCTTATCCAAGAAACCTATCAAGAAAATGAGAAATGTGACCTGGTGGAGATTGACTACATCAACGAGATAGACCCATGGGTGCCGAGCCAAAAGAGATCTCCTTTTAAAGACCTATTCAAAATCAAGTAATTGAAACATTCTTTTCTCGTAGGAACGAGATGTTACATATATAAATAGTCGCTATGTTTTACAAACACTTTTCTAGCGAGCTGTAGCATTTCCAGCGACCAAGCATTTCGTGGATTTGAATATTTTCATTCCCGTAAGAAATAAGTATTTGTATAATCTAAAAATGAAAGTTTCGGGTCTGAATGTGTGTCTCTGTGCAATTATGTACGATTTAGGGTTTCCAAATGGTCGGGATTCATCTGGACTCTCCCGACATTTTAAATGAGCTCCAGACTCCGGGCAAAATTCAAAATCTCCTAACAAACAGCTTCTCAGAAAATTCTATACAAAATATTAATTTAAAATTGCCGTGAACTTTCACGTTCTTCTTCATCATGTCCCAATCATTTGTGTTGTTAATTCTTGTAAGCAATGCTTAGAGTGTTTAATTTGCTAAATAATTTATATACCAAAGAGAGAAATCGTTTGGCATTTGATTAAAAGATTTAATAAAAGCTGAGTTAGTAATTAGACTGAACTTTGAAGTAAATTGTTTGAATTTTTAATGTTGTCTGAATACTACAAAAGGATCCAACTTGGTGGACTCAGTAAGTCCAAGTCAAATACATGTGGCAACCTAAAAATTAACTGTACTTAAATTAGTTATATGTCAACAATGTTGTCTTTTTGTACCCTATTAATTAAAAAAAAATATATTTTTATATTTACTTCTCCCGACAGCAACCCCAAAATCCCGACATTTTCAACTTCTATCCAGACATTTTGGATTTCCGATCTGACAAACCTATGAACGATACAAAAGTAATTCCTAGTGTGAGGGTAATATTTTTTTTAATCCCGCTGGGTTTTTTCAATGGTTCTTACGTACCTGGGTACGTAAGAACCATTGAAAATTATTTTCGAGACAGTGGTAAATGTAAGAAAATACTTTCTTTATAAACTACCTATACAAAAGAAATTAGTCATTATTTTATAAAATATACAAAATAATAAAACATAATTATTAATACTCTTTTCAATCATCATTATGCAGGGTTATTTTGCAATAACCGGCCAAATTTGCAGAAAAGGTCCAGAATAAATAATGTAGGCAAATGGTGAAAAAAAATGATATGCCATCAAAAACAAAACTTTAAAAAAAACCAAGTCTCGCAAATCAGTTCTTCTACCGTAAAAACTTGTGAGATCCTTGTAGTACCAAGTCGGTTAATTTATTCAGTCCCTACTTAAGGGTCCTTATGTCTTAAGTTATTACGTAATTAGCTAACCTAACAACATCTTATAGTGACCATATCAATATTAAAAATCTTTTATGTTTTAAATAAATAAATTGACTTGCCAATCGCACTAAACAATCTCATATAATATGTATTACTTGTGAGATACATTGTGTTTTCATGTACAATTTAACTGTTATTGTTATCTATTCTTAAAAGAAAACATTTAAAATGTAATTTAAATAAATACAAAACAAAACAAAACATAGGTATTTTAAAAGACGTGCAGAACTTAAAACGAATCAAAGATTTTTTTTATGACGTTATAAGTCGAATAAAAAATTGATAACGATTTTTATTTTGCATACCTTAAGCGAAAGCGCAAGGTAATGTTCTACTACCGCCTCAAAATTAAAATTCCAACATGTTATCGAATAAAACCGTATCTAGCAATCATATTATACATATAAATGATATAAAAGCACATTGTTAGAAAGATAAATGATTGTTGAACTTATTAATAATTTTTTTAAATCGATTAATTGCTATTTTTAAATAAAAAAAAGGGTTTTAGTGGCTTATGGTGTGGATTTATCATGTCCCTGTGGCTTGTAAACACTATAACTTTTGAAAATATCAATTGATTAACTCAATCTATTTTTTAATCTCTTCATCTGTCATGTGGGAAGCCATTCGTAAATGGCAGTGTAATTTTGTTTTGTTTAGCTATAATTAATTTTTTTCGGCTCCAAAATGGCGAAATTTTCGTTGATTTGGTTGCCTCGTATATAAATTGTTTCTGTAAATGGGGATCTACAGCCACAGAGTAGTTTAGTTCACAGAGTACCTTTGTATTAAGTTTAGTTCGGCTTAGGGATGGGCAAAGGGAAAAAATATATCGATATATATCGAATCTATATTTTTAAACAGTATCGATATATATCGCGTGAGAAATATCGATATATAGTCATCATTTGAATTATGTAACGGTAAGGTCAAAAATTTTCGGTTGGACAACGAAAAAAACGATACAACATTTTAAAATATATCGAAATTGATACGCATTCGATACTCTAAAATAAATATCGATATGTCGATATATCGCGATTTAAAATATCGACGATATATATCGATATATTTTTAAAAAAATATCGATATTTCGATATATCGATATTTTTTACCCATGCCTAGTTCGGCTTCAGTCGCCGTCGTGAGTGGGCATTGTTCCTGTTGTTTTCAGCGGCTCTAAAAGATCGCTGTACAAATACACAATATTCGAATAACCAAATTTCTTGAATACTTGATTAAATAATAATAATAAGAGATTTTTTTATTACAATATTTAAAAGCACAGAATAAATAATAGTAGTACGTACTAAAAGTAAGTAGTATATTTTTTTGTCATGGGTGACATTTTCATGCTTTTCGAGGGTGTCGAAACCGATAGGGTTGTCGAAATGTAAATCCAAGATGGCGGCCGCAATAAGTATCAATTTTTTCATCATGGGTGTCATTTTCATGGTTTTCGAGGGTGCTGAAGCCGATAGTGCTGTCGAAATGTAAATCCAAGGTGGAGATTGCAATAGGTATAAAATTTTTCATCATAGGTGTCATTTTCATGGTTTTCGAGGGTGTTGAAGCTGATAGTGCTGTCGAAATGTAAATCCAAGATGGCGGCTGAAATAGGTACCAATTTATTCATCATGGGTGTCATTTTCAAGGTTTTCGAGGGTGTTGAAGCCGATAGTGCTGTCAAAATGTAAATCCAAGATGGCGGCTGCAAAATATATCAATTTTTTCATCTTGGGTGTCATTTTCATGGTTTTCGAGGGTGTTGAAACCGATAGTGCTGTCGAAATGTAAATCCAAGATGGCGGCTGCAATAGGTATCAATTTTTTCATCATGGGTGTCATTTACATGGTTTTCGAGAGAGTTGAAGCCGATAGGGTTGTCGAAATGTAAATCCAAGGTGGCGGCTGCAATGGGTATCAATTTTTTCATCATAGGTGTCATTTTCACGGGTTTCGAGGGTGTTGAAGCCGATAGTGCTGTCGAAATGTAAATCCAAGATGGCGGCTGCAATAGGTATCAATTTTTTCATCATGGGTGTCATTTTCATGGTTTTTGAGGGTGTTGAAGCCGATAGTGCTGTCGAAATGTAAATCCAAGATGGCGGCTGAAGTTGGTACCAATTTTTTCATCTCGGGTGTCATTTTCATGGTTTTCAAGTGTTGAAGCCGATAGTGCTGTCGAAATGTAAATCCAAGATGGCGGCTGCAATAGGTATCAATTTTTTCATCATGGGTGTCATTTTCATGGGTTTCGAGGGTGTTGAAGCCGATAGTGCTGTCGAAATGTAAATCCAAGATGGCGGCTGAAGTAGGTACCAATTTTTTCATCATGGGTGTCATTTTCATGGTTTTCGAGGGTGTTGAAGCCGATAGTGCTATCGAAATGTAAATCCAAGATGGCGGCTGCAATAGATATAAATTTTTTCATCATTGGTGTCATTTTCATGGTTTTCGAGGGTGTTGAATCTGATAGTGCTGTTGAAATGTAAATCCAAGATGGCGGCTGAAGTTGGTACCAATTTTTTCATCTCGGGTGTCATTTTCATGGTTTTCAAGAGTGTTGAAGCCGATAGTGCTGTCGAAATGTAAATCCAAGATGGCGGCTGCAATAGGTATCAATTTTTTTTATCATGGGTGTCATTTTCATGGTTTTCGAGGGTGTTGAAGCCGATAGTGCTGTCGAAATGTATTTAAACTACTTTAATAATTCCGTATAATCATGTTATACGTAATTTTTTTAATGCGCTTAAGGTATGCCCAATTGGATTTACCAATATATTTTTGTCTGTTATGTAGCAACATCGAATCTGACAGTTAGGACCATGTCATAATTATCAAAACTAAATAGTCATAAGTCGAATTCATTAGTGTTATTTTGTTTGTTTTCTCGCGGTTTTGTTATCTAAGCAACGAACAAGTTTTCTAAATGGACTCCCAGTAAATCTTCTCACCCTATTGACCACGGCCTGAACATGGATCCCGCTCCCGCTTCTTACGATAACCCTTGCACGAACTTTGACTCGATATCCACTGTTAAGATGACCCCAGCTTTCACACCGGCCAGAATTCTTCCCAGCCTCCAGTAACTCATTCATTTCATCGAGACATTTACGCTGTGTCAATTGTAGTTTAAATGGCACGAAAATATGAAGTCGTTTGTTGTTAAAAAAACTGTTCTTGTGAAAATAAAAACCTTTATATCTTAAAAATCCGGATTTTTTTAAAACCATTTTCTTAACCATTTCATTCTTTTAATTGCATACTATCATTTCCATATGCTTTTATATGTGTGCACCCATGGCCGAAGTGTCTATGAACGGTGAGCATTCCCTTTTCTGCTTCTTTCTGAAAAATAACCCTGTATATGTAAAACCTATATGTTTATACATATGTATATTAGCTTGTTCTGCCCTTCCGACGACTCTTCCTATAAAAAATTCTTATCGACGCAATAAAAAAGTATTGAAGGATACTTATCAGGTTAAAAACTATCTCTCAAATTGGACCAAACCAGCATACAGTGTGCTAAATTAAATTTCATAGAAATCAGTTTAATAGTTAAGGAGTCCATCCCAGACAAACAATGTGACACGTAATTTTTATATATAAAGCTTAATACATACATATCCGAATAAATATGAAAATAGTTTAGAAAATCCAAAAGTGCACGCTTCGTGAGCGTGTCATTTAATTTTGATGACAAAAATAAATGGCCAAAATAAATCAAGCGTCAGTAGCCTAATGGCAGGGCGCGGACCGCGAACTCGCAAGGTCGTGGGTCGAATCCGCCATTCGACTACTGTTGTGAACCACTGCTAACACAAGCATTTTAAGCTTACCAAAAGTGGTTAAAGGGAATATTAGTAATGTTTATTAACATTACTAGTATTTTTTTTAAAAAATCGATTACACAAAGTATAAAATCGATATAGGCTGTATGGTACATTTGTCCTATGTCTATCAAGGGCTAAGGAAGAAAATGAAAGTGTCTTTAAACTTTTAATAGCAATAAAATTTATAAAACAAACGACGCATACTAGGCTATTGATATGAAATAGGGAACCAGTTGACGTAATTCTGAAGATAATAAAAAAAAAACCGGTCTCGATACGTAAATTTTTTCGGGAGTTATCGTATCTACATTCAAAATCACATAAAAAAAGAATTTCAAACCGTTTTTTATCAAAGTAGCAAAATAAATTGTTTTAAAAAAAATACTTATAAGATGGATTAATAAGTGTTTCTTGATATACGGCCGCTGATAATATCGTATAAGTGCAATATGGTTATGATAAAGCATTTTAAGACCACAACATTGCTTGATCTTGACGTGTCGAGAGTAATACACTACCTAATAAAGCTTCGCGTTATGAGGCGTGCAATATTAAATTTAAGAAGTTAATAATTGCCTTTAGGTAATGATATGCAAGAAATTATTTAAAGGAGTTTTATTGGTTGTATTCTGAATGTTATTGGGAGGGGTATTCCAAAGATGTAAAATAAGTATAACCTGTACCGAAAACTCCTAGTAAAAAAGTATAACCAAATGAATATTTTATATGCTCTAACCAGCTTCATTAAGATCCGCGAGACCGGCATCCAGGCGAACAACCACCATCGCCTAAATGTGCCGCGACCTCGCTGCTCGGGCACCATCTCCACGTTTAGCAGCGTCGGCATCACCGATATGTACCCTGCTTTGTTGGCTACAACGTACGGCATGCTCTTGGCCCCCGCGGTGCTTTTGCTGGAGATCACATATAAAAGAATGTAAGTATAAACATTTTTTCATATGATAGGGTGACAAGTGACCACGCAGCCCACCTGATGGTAAGTAGTTGCTGTGACACATAGACATCTACATTTATCCTCAATAAAGAATCAAACTGCAGATGCGTTGTCACCCGTGAGGACTAAGATAGAATGCCTCTTTTCCAGTAAAAGGGTCTCCGGTTCTCTACACTCACCATACGAAACACAGCAGTGTTTAACTACTATTTTACGCTGGTATTCTGTGAGAGCTTGGTCATAATGTAAATAATTTATTGGCCTTTGTTTAAAATCGGTTTTGTTTTGTCTTAAGCGGCGGCATAAGAGAATTCACTATCCCATATTATACCGCACGCATATAGATGGGCAGCAGCATCCTTCAGACAGGCAGAAAAAAGTGTGTAGTACCTACCCAGACGGGTTGAAGTGACAAATTATAGTCCACCTGACCTGTGTCTATGTACACCTGAAACCAACTTCAATCAAACGTTAAATACGGGAAAGGACCACGCTCTCACAGAATACCAGCGTAAAATAGCAGCTTAACACTGCTGTTTCGTATGGTGAGTGTAGAGAACCGGAGACCCTTTTTACTGGAAAAGAGGCATTCTATCTTAGTCCTCACGGCTGACAACGCATCTGCATTTTAATTCGCAAACGAAGATAGATGTAGATCTCTATAGGCCACAGCCACCACTTACCATCAGGTGGACTGTGTGCTCGTTTGTCACCTTAATTCTATAAAAAAAATAAACTACAAACTAAATTAAAGTAAAGTGAGGTGGGATAAGACTCCCACATATAGTGGGTAGGTGGGTGGATACATTATTCTGCAGCGTTGCTAAGCCACTGATTAGATACCACAAAAAAAACGTTTTAATACCTATAGCCTAAAAATAATTGTTCAGTGTCTGAATGTTTGTCCGTATCATTAGAAAATCTTTATGTTGTTTACCGCGGCAAGACAATCACTGTTTAATTTCTCGATAAGTATAACTTCCTTACGAATTCTCTTAGTCGGTAAAACAGATCATACATTGAAGTTCCCGAATCAAAACACAGATGTTGCTGCTACAAGTAAATATGACCGAAAAATGTCATTAAAATGTCGTCTTCCATACATCCCGATCAGTCATCATATTAGTATTTACCATCTTTCTAAGCATATAATCTTTCACACAATCCAACCCATGTCCATGTTGCTCAAAGTTTTTCACTAAGTTAACGAATAGGGTATTTTACACCATGTAAAAATAAGTCAAAGAATATATATTTATGATAGATTTTGTAAAAAGTAAACGAGAAATATTGATTTCTATTTATAAAAATGCATTATAAATTTTATATTTCAATTTAAAGAATAATTTTTTTTTACCTGTGCCTCAAATCTGCAAAACGATGTCCGCCATATTAGATAGCTTCGTGACGTCACTAGGTCAAAGAAATAGGTTATGTGCTGTGTACTAGCTAGTTAATTTCGAAATTTTTCAAGTTATCATTACGGTTGTTGACTTTCATTCCAAATTTTATTGAAAAGGCATCATGGAAGACGGATTCGTAAAAGCGAGTTTATTACTTCGCTTTTAGCACTAATGTTATAGATATTATAATATAAGCTTAGGTGAGAAAAGCTTCGAGAGTCATTACGAATCGTCTCGCGCGCAGACTTGACGACTTCCAGCCTCCCGAACAAGCCGGTTTCCGAAAGGGCTTTAGCACCATAGACCACATACATACCCTACGGCAAATTGTACAGAAGTCCGAGGAGTACAATTTGCCACTATGTCTGGCGTATGTGGACTATGAGAAAGCCTTTGATTCCGTCGAAATTTGGGCGGTGCTGCAGTCCCTTCAGCGGTGCCAAGTTGACTCTCGGTATATCGAAGTGTTGAAGTGCTTGTACAGTAGGGCTACGATGGCTATCCGAGTACAGAACCAGAGTACGAAACCTATCCAATTGCAGAGAGGTGTAAGACAGGGTGACGTCATATCCCCGAAACTCTTCACCGCTGCATTGGAAGACGTTTTCAAGCTTCTGGACTGGAAAGGATACGGTATCAACATCAATGGCGAGTACATCACTCACCTTCGATTTGCCGACGATATAGTCCTTATGGCAGAATCGCTGGAGGACCTAAGCACTATGCTCAATGACCTCAATAGTGTTTCCCAACGGATAGGTCTTAAGATGAACATGGACAAAACAAAGATCATGTTTAATGTCCATGTCACACCTATGCCGGTAGTTGTTGGGAACACTAAGCTCGAAGTTGTTGACGAGTATGTTTACCTGGGACAAATAGTCCGACTAGGTAAGTCCAACTTCGACCGAGAGGTCAATCGACGGATTCAACTCGGCTGGGCAGCGTTCGGGAAGCTACGACACATCTTCTCGTCAGACATACCTCAAAACCTTAAAACGAAATTGTACAACCAGTGCGTGTTGCCAGTGATGACTTACGGAACTGAGACGTGGTCCTTCACTGCTGGCCGTATGAGGAAGCTCAAGGTCGCTCAGCGAGCTATGGAGAGGGCTATGCTCGGAGTTTCTCTGCGTGATAAACTCAGAAATGAGGATATCCGCAGTAGAACCAGAGTGACCGACATAGCCCAACGGATTAGTAAGCTGAAGTGGCAATGGGCCGGCCATATAGCTCGAAGAACCGACAACCGATGGGGAAGAAAGGTTCTAGAGTGGCAGCCTCGTACCGGCAAGCGAAGTGTAGGGCGTCCCCCCACTAGATGGAGTGACGACCTGGTAAGATATGCAGGAAGTCGATGGATGCAGGTGGCTCAGGACCGTGCTTTGTGGCATTCTTTGGGGGAGGCCTATGTTCAGCAGTGGACTTGTGAAGGGCTGTAATGATGATGAGGTGAGAAAAACTTTTTGTTATATTTTTTTGTACAAACCCTCAGACGAAATAAAAAGTCACTTTTTTATTTGGTCTGAGTACAAACCATGTCTTTATTCCCATATAATAGAAAAAAACAGGGATTAAGTAAAACACTGCACTGCACTTGCAAGGGCTATCAAAGTGGCCCACAAAGGGCGGGACAGACGAGCGAAGAACCTAATCTATTACAAAATTTGACTTGCAATAGGTACCTATCATGTCATGATGTTTTGTTTTGTTTAATCGATAGTTAAATATAAGTCATATTTACATCAGAGTGATCTTCACAGAAGTATAGTTTAAATTTTGTAGACAATGCCTTCGGGTCTCTTCTTGCCAGATTTAACCAAGTATTTCTCATATTTAAATCAGTTGGCACTTTAATTCATAACTTCCCCGGCGTTCTTATGCTCGTCTTTTTGCAATCAGGTACAACACAACAATGATGTAGATGATAACTCATTATTAAACATTCAAAAGTGTCTTATTCCTTTGCAAAATTGTCAAAATTCTAGGACAGTGACGTCACGACTTGAACAGTATGGCGGCTAGCGTTTTCACGCTAAAATTTAAAACGATAGATTAAAAGTAATTTTTATGTCACTATTCGGTTTTAAAAATTTATATAAAAATTATAGTGGTTCATTATCACTCTGGGATTCATTTAAAACACTTTTTGAAAATGAGTGTAATACCCTATTGCCACCTGACTGATATTAACTCTCTTTGGGAATGCTTTCATTTCGCAGTATGCTTGTTAAGGGGACTACAGGAGCTAAACGCAAGTTTTATATTGCCTTAAAGTATATAATCCAATGCAGTAAACTAAATCAGAAAAATATATGATATTTTTTTCAGACGAGGTCACTTGGCGCTTGTTGTCCTCTTAAATACTAAATGAACGCTGAAGCCCTTCCCTCGGGTGAATCCCTTAGTCGCCTTTTACGACACCCACGAGAAGAAATGGGGTGATGCTATTCTTTGAATATAGTTATATAATGATGACTTCATATACATAATTAGTAATTACAAATATTACGCGTTATTATTTTATTAAATCTGAGCGGAATGCCCGGATTTGATAGAATCCGGAATTCGGATGTAATTGGGGTGGGGTTGCAACGTATATAATCTCCATAAAGTACATAAATTGGGTGAAACTAAACTTAATATGTATAACCGAAGGGAAATTAATAGAAAGAACAAAATTTTAAAAACAAAACAATAAAGAGTTGGAATTGTATTGAAAATTTTACTTATACTAAGGAAAAAATATTTGGTACCCCTGATTTTGATTGTAAGTCCTACCCCTTATTACTACTACACATTTATTTCAATAAATAACTCAAGAAAGAAACCTTTAACATTGAAAATTTAAAATAAAAGTTAGTACCGTTAATATTTACGATTTTTATCAGAAACTGCACAAAGTACGTACGTTAAGCTAAAAACATTATAATTATATTAAGATAAAAACTAACAGTTTTTCCTGTTTTACATTTTCTGCAGTATTACCATTTTGAAAACACTTATGAATAAATCTTTATAATCATATTGTACAAAAGTCTATTTTATCGCTATATCAGTAGATATATAAGTTATACCTCAAAAGAAGCGCAAACAACTTCTTCTTTAAAACGTTTTCTTCTGCCTATTAGGAAACAATGTTAGTCTTACCCCACCTCACTATATACTACTCTGTGTAAAAAGTATCGGGAATATGTCAATAAAAAGACCCGCGTAAAAGAAGTCGTTATAATTTTTTTACTGCATGTTGGTAGCACTGTACTGATTTAGCGCGCAAAGTTTGAGCGGGATCTGTCATTTAATTTGTTTTTGTTGGTCATAGTTTTGAGTTCTCGGCGATTTTTACAATGGAAAATATTGTTGAACAAAGAGTGTGCCTTAAATTTTGTGTTTCGAATGATATTTCATGTGGTGAATCACTAAAAATGTTGCGAAATACCTACGGCGAATCGTGTATATCGAAAACAAGGGCTTATGAATGGTATAAGGCTTTTAAAGAAGGCCGAGAAGTAGTAGTAGACTTGCCTCGTTCTGGTAGACCTTCAACCGCTACGACCAAAGAAAACATCGACAAAATCAAGAAGCTAGTGCTCGAAAATCGACGTATGAGTCTGAGAGAGTTGGCTAGTGAGGTGAACATATCTTTTAAGTCCGTCCACAACATTCTCATTGACATTTTAGGCATGAAACGCGTCGCCGCTCGACTAGTTCCAAAAGAGCTCAATTTTGTTCAAAGAGCGCAGCGAAAGCATGTCGCTGAAGACATGGTTTCCCGAGCTTCTACGAATCCGACCTTTATGAAACGTATAATAACTGGCGACGAGACATGGGTTTATGAGTACGACATGCAAACAAGCCAACAGTCTTCAGAATGGCGTCTCGAAAACGAGCTGAAACCCAAAAAACCGCGGCAAAGTCGCTCCAAAATCAAGGTGATGCTGACAGTTTTTTTTGACTACCGTGGTGTGGTTCACTCCGAATTCCCTCCAAAGGGAGAAACAGTGAATAAAGAATATTATTTAGGCGTCATGAAGCGTTTGCGTGAGAGTATCCGCCGAAAACGTCCAGATTTGTGGCAACACAACTCATGGATGCTGCACCATGATAATGCACCATCACACACAGCCATTATAGTGAAAGAGTTTTTAGCCAAAAATTCAACAAAAGTTCTCGACCAAGCACCGTATTCACCTGATATGGCTCCGTCTGACTTTTTTTTATTTCCCAAGTTAAAATTACCACTTCGAGGAAAACGTTTTGAGTCGATAGAAGCCATAACAAAAAATTCGCTGAATGAGCTAAAGGCCATACCGCAAATAGCCTATGAAAAATGTATGGAAGACTGGGTGAAGCGTTGGAGATGTTGTATTGCAAGCGATGGGGCCTACTTTGAAGGCGATAAAATAAATTTAGATGAATAATTTGTATTTTTTGTTTTATTGACAAATTCCCGATATTTAGTACACAGAAGGTACATATGCTAAAATCCTCTAGAACTCTATTTTTTTTTCAGAATTACCTTAAGGGCGAAGCAAAAAGCAAGGAATCGAATTATCGACAGCTTCGTATTGTGAAAGGAGCACACCTGTAGCAGTGGAAATCAGAATTATCTACATAGTTATTGCTTATTGTATCAATTATTAATGTCACCTTGCAACACTTAGCTTTAGCACAAATAAAATCACTTATAAGCCAAAAATATTTTTTCCTTTTTCATCAGCTTGTATAAATCTATCGTTTGATACAGGCCTCAACCATTATAGGGATTGCTATAATCGCCACGCTTTGCGCAGGCGGATGAACGATCGTAATGTCAGGTCTCGCTGCTGCGATTTAAATCACCTTTTGTTTTTACTGAGATAAGAAATAAGGGTTCCAAAGGATCACAACAGCAGCACACCTATTGAAAAGTAGATATTATAGCCCAGTCACCTACATTTATTCTCATTTAATCAAGATACGTAGATTTACGTGGTAGAGCCGTGCTGCAGCTTTATTAGTAGTATAGTTGTAGCACGAATGGGTCAGCTCGACCGGGGAAGGACCACGCTCTCACAGAATACCAGCGTCAAATAGCAGCTTAACACTGCTGTGTTTCGTATGATGAGTTTAGAGAACCGGTGACCTTTTTTACTGGAAAAGAGGCATTCCATCTTACTCCTCACGGGTGACAACGCATCTGCATTTTGATTCTTTATTGAGGATAGATGTAGATGTCTATGGGCCGCAGCAACCACTTACCATCAGGTGGGCTGTGAGCTCGTTTGTCACCCTATCCTATAAAAAAAGATGCTGATTTTGAGAATACCTGAAGAAATTACATTTTCCTCAGTTACCAATAAAATGGGTGTAATAAAGGGTGGATTTTTTTTTAAATATCTGGCAATAGGTGTTAAAAGGTTGTCCGTGGAGACACATCGGCAAAAATAAATAGACCAGGAGACCAGCACCCTCATATCATTTTTGGAGCTTGAATAGTTTGCCATACTATAAAAATTTGTATTGTGAAATATTTTACTAAAGGCCACATTAACTTAATGTTTACAATCAATTTTCATCGTAGTCTGTAATTAGTTTGCCGTAATTGTTACCCGCTACTCTTATTTGGAGAGTAACCGTATGTTCGTGGAATATTAGATCATTGGTAAACCATTTAGAAGCTTATGTATTTAATTATGCAGCCAATTGTCTACAGAGTTAAATACAATTTCCATCACTTTAATTTCGTCATTTTCCGAGCTGAATGTTACTGAATATAGCAGCTATGATGTTGGTTGGGCTTATTTTAATACTACTGTGCAATAAAGAAGTCACATCTAAGGATCTGGTCACTGTTAATTTTATCAAAAACTTTGTCATAAATGAACATAAGCCTACATATTTAGTTTGTTACGGCTTGTGCTGGAAAAAGAGTAAGTGGATAGTTTTAAGCCCGCTAAGACAATAATATTTATTAAATCAGGCCTGTGTACATTTATATATATATATATATGCAAATGAGTCTTGAATATGCAGATACTAACGGGACGCCATCGACTGATACGAGTTAAGCAGTCATAAACAGGTTCTGCATAACCCTGCTCGCATGATTGTTAGGTAACTCACAAACACGTGGTAAGCCATTTACATGGTAGAGCCATGCTGCAGCTATATTAATAGTATAGTTGTAGCACGAATGGGTCGGTTCGACCGGGGAAGGACCACGCTCTCACAGAATACATGCGTAAAATAGCATCTTAACACTGCTGTGTTTCGTATGGTGAGTTTAGAGAACCGGTGACCCTTTTTAATGGAAAAGAGAAAGAAAAGAGGTATTCCATCTTAGTCCTCACGGATGACAATGCATCTGCATTTTGATTCTTTATTGAGGATAGATGTTGATGTCTATAGGTCACAGTAATCACTTACCATCAGGTGGACTGTGTGCTGGTTTGTCAGCCTATGCTATTAAAAAAACACTGCATAGGTGATCCGATGAATGGTTGGTTGGATCATTAACCAAATCATCATCACCACGATCATCATTATCACAAATCTCTTTTATAAAACTCTGAGCCAAATGAAACAATAAGCACTAAGATCTCACAACAAAGACAAACGACGGGACACTGTTCCTACCATCTTCATACGACTAACTCGCAGGTCTTCTGCGGGCGAAAATGTTTCAACAAAGTCGAAGTATTTAGAAAGGGAAACATTTTGTTAAATTAGCGAAACTAATTTGTTTGAATAATAAACATAAAACAACATTTACAGACCAAAACTTAAATCTTTTAAAAGAATTATCCAATGGAAGAATAAGATCAATATTTTCAACACATACAAGTACATATCAAAAACATGAAACTATGTTTCTGATTGATTTGGATTGCCCCTGGTCTGAAGAACTTTTTTCGAATGTAAGTAATAAATAATTAGTACTCGCCTGAGCTAGATTTATTTTGAAATATTTAGACAGCAGACTTTGCTTTGTGGCATTCTTTGTGGGAGGCCTATGTTCAGCAGTGGACTTGTGAAGGGCTGTAATGATTTAACAGTGGTAGAGCCACGCGGTAGCTTTTGCTGTCGCACGGATGGACCGGCTCGAACCAGGGTGGTACCACGACCTCACAGAATACCAGCGTGAAGTAGAAGTTTACTTCTGCATTTCGCCTGGTGAGTGCAGGTGGCCGGAGGCATCCATCATCATCCTATGGCTGCGCTGGCTGGCTGCGACTCATCGACTACGTCCAAAAGGCTGCAGACTCCTTGCTACAATAGGTCCCATCCACAGAGATCGTGATACTCGGTGATTTTAACGCCCACCACGCTGAATGTCTTGGTTCCCATTTAACCGATCATGCGAGTAAATCTGTCTATGACTGCCTTGGCATATGGTCTAACACAACTGGTTACTTCGCCTACGCGAATCCCAGATGTGGGGGACCATGTACCTTCCCTGTTGAACCTTCTGCTGACCTCTCATCCTGACGGGTATCAGATCTCCGTCGATCTGGGCTCTTCGGATCATTGTCTGATCCGGAGTACGGTGCCACTCACGCTCCCATCGCAGTTGCGATCTGCAGCTTGGCGCCGTGTTTGGCACTATAGATCGGTCAATTGGGACGGGATGTGGTCTTTTTTGCATCCTACCCTTGGAGGCGGGTTTGCTTCTCGCCGGATGATCCCAGCGCTGTTGCTGGTTCTGTCGCTGATGTGGTACATCAGGGAATGGAATTATTTATACCATCATCTGTGGTGCCCATCGGAGGCAGAAATCAGCCATGGTTTGGTCACTCCTTCAAAATTGCATCACGCTATAATCAGGGGTGCTACTGGGCCTGGTCTGACGCATCAACGTCCCAGGATGTAAGCACCAGCGCTCTTAAAAAAAGTATAATTCCGCCTCCAGGTCCTTCAAAAGTGTCATTGCCAAGGCAAAGTCAGAGCGCATCAGCAGAATTGGCGAAAAATTGGTTAGCCTCCCTTCGGGAACACGTGCATTCTGGTCTCTCGCCAAGGCTGTCCAAGGGAACTTCTGTCAGCCATCTCTGCCATCTCTGCACAGGGTGGACGACTCACTGGCCCATGATGCAAAGGAGAAAGCTGATCTGCTACGCTCTCTTTTGCTTCCAACTCGATTTTTTCTCGGCTCCGCCGATCATCCCCCGATGTGAATGCTCCATGCAGGAAATGCTGTTCACACATCGCTCGGTGCGTAAAGTAATCCTCTACCTGGACGTCAACAAGTCGAGTGAGCCTGATGGAGTCCCACCTATTGTGCTGAACATATGTGCTCCGGAGTTGGCACCGGTTTAAACGCGTCTTTTTCGGTACTCCTACTCCCTAGGCGTAGTCCCGAACTCATGGAAGACAGCTTTGCTCCACCAGATCCCTAAAAAAGCGACCGCTCAGATCCGTCCATTTACAGGCCTATCGCTATCAGCTTCTTGTTCTCCAAAGTAATGGAAACCATTATTAACAGCCAGCTCATGCGGTACCTTGAGGATCACCAGCTGATTAGTGACCGCCAGAATGGTTTTCGGCGAGGTCGCTCAGCTGGTGATCTTCTAGATTACCTAACTCATAGATGGGCGAAGGCAGTGAAGCGAAGGCTTTCAATCGGGTTTGGCACAAAGTGCTTCTTTCGAAGCTGCCTTCCTATGGGTTCCCCGAGAAATTGTGCAATTGGATCACCAGTTTTCTTGCAGATTGGAGCATCAAAGTTGTAATAGACGATGCATGCTCCGATTACAAGCCCATTAACGCTGGTGTTCCACAAGGCTGCGTGCTATCACCAACACTGTCTCTTCTGCATAATAATGATATGTTGCAAACCAGTAACATTCATTTCTATGCAGATGACAACACTGGTGATACTTCATACACCGGCCGTGCCAATATTTATCGGGAAAACGTCGCCGAGTACCGGAACAAACTTGTGTCTGAAGTCGAGACTTTGTTGAACAAAGTCTCAGACTGGGGGCGACTAAATCAAGTTCAGTTCAATGCCCAGAAAACACAAGTTTGCGCGTTTACCGCTAAAAAGAACCCCTTTGTCGTATCTCTTCAGTGTCAAGATACTCCCCTTGTTGCCTCAGCCAGTATCGGAATCCTCGGTGTCGACATATCGAGTGATGTGCAGTTTTGTGGTCACTTGGAAGAGATGGCCAATTTGGCCTCTAAAAAGCTTGGCGTGCTCATCAGAGCGGGACAGTATTTCATGCCGGCACACCGCTTGCAACTTTACAAGGCGCAGGTTCGGCCTCACATGGAATACTGTTCCCATCTCTTGGCAGGGGCTCGCCAGGGCCAGCTCCTTCCACTTGACCGCATCCAGCGCAGAGCGGCTCGAATCGTCAACGACCGAGTTATTTCCGATTGGCTTGACTCACTGGCACTGCGTAGAGATGTTGCATTTCTTTGCGTATTTTATCACATCTATCACGGGGAGTGCACTGAGGAATTGTTCGGACTGATTTCAGGCGCTCAATTTCACCATCGCACATCGCGACAAAGCTCGTGATACCATGCATACCATCTGGATGATTGGCGGTCCACCACTGTGCGATTTAGAAGAAGTTTTCTCCCTCACACAACTTCCTTGTGTAATCAATTAACACCAGCGATTTTTCCGGACCGATACGACTTAGGGACCTTCAAGAAAAGAGCCTACTCCTTTATAAACGGCCGGCAACGCATCTGCAATTCCCCTGGTGTTACCGTTGTTCATGGGCGGTGGTAGTCACTTACCATCAGGTGAGCCGCAAGCTCGTTTGCTCCTTCTTCTATAAAAAAAATGATAGTAATAATAAGATAGCAAACATCGTTTATTTAGAAATACTTGGATATTTTAACGTCGAATAGCCATGCTGTAGCTATGACTGCAGTACAGATAGTAGCATGCTCTCACATGATATCACCGTAAATCAAATAGTAACTAGCTAATGATGAGTGGTTACTGCCACTGTTCACTAGCAACCAACGTCTGAGGTTTTTCGAATGCATTTCGTATTACCTGTGATTATGTTTTCCAGACCGAATTTCGGTCACGGCGGCCAGTCTGACCGGAGACTAGCCATCTGCGCAAGACTGAATAATAGTGCCCAAGAGTATGCGCAAGCACAGGTATACTCTGTATATTCCCACACTCTCTTAATCCGATGGGACGGTAAACTGACACGATCAGAGAGAGATCAGGCGCAGTACCAACGGCTTGACGTGCTTTCCGAGGCTAGGGGTGATAAATCGCCAAATTACTGCCTCTACGCTGCTTCATCATCAGCAACCGCTTTGATAACTACTAGACCGACGAGCAAGTCGCGTGATACTGGAGATTATACTTGAGTTATTATACTGTCTGTCTTTGACAGAATACCAGCATAATGCTGTAGTGTTTGGCATGGTGTGCGTAGAGAACCGGTGACTCTTAAGCCAAATGAAAGATAAAAAATTATGCTTTTTTGACATTTGAAAGGGACAATTCTATCCTAGTTCATTGGACATGGGTTTAAGTTTATATTTATACAGAAAATCTGTCTAAGTCTAAATCTATCTCCCATTTTATCTACTGTTGATATTATAACCACTGGCATGCCTATGCTCGAAGGGTGGATTAAACTAAGCGAGGGGATAAACATTTTCTCCTTTCTCCTTGGATAAAATTGTCTCCTGACCATGCTAGCCCTGCTAGCCTTGTTTATTCCATCCTAGTTTTTGCTCATCGATTCTCGGGGATAAATGTAGTTAGGTGCTAATGGGTGAGCATTGACTTACCATCAGGTTGATAACAAAAGAGCACACTTTTTCATTGTTACTTGTAAAAAAAATCAAATAATTCCAATTTGGAAAATGTATTTACCACTTTATCCGTTTAGAAACGGTTTTAAATTGCATTACTAAGAAGTGAACAACTAGAGTTTGAGTTTCGCAGGTACCAACCACATTAATTGTAAGTTTTAAGTGCTGAATAGTGACATGGGATGAAGGAAAACATCTCGTGGAAACTAGCATTCGAGTAGTATAAGAAATTAAAAATATTTGGAGAGATACATATTTCTGCTTTTTTTAAGAAGTTCGGGAAACGAGTAAAATCACTTCCAAAATGAAAGAATTCCTGTTCTGGGAATTGGAATATATGTAGACTTTTACTTTATTTTTTGCCGACTTCAAAAAATGAGGTTCTCTATAGGCCTGTATTTCTTTGTATGAACGTTATGCGATATCTTTGTGAATTGTAAAACTATTTTATTGATTCTTTATTTAATAAATAGGATACGCTTTAGAGGTGGGTCTTATAAATTTAAAGAAAGAATTCCACCCCCAAAAGTGGCAAAAAGGGTGTGAAATTTTTAATGTACCTAAATTTAAACGACATCTAGTTTTTAACTTGAGCTTGGGATATTCCTTACTTGACTACTTCGTTAGTCAAAAATATAGTCAAAAACCGTTGGTCCTGCGCCTAACCTCTCTCCGGTCGTCTCGGAATACCGTCCCATGGCCTATGAGAGTGAGGGAATAGAGAGTGGCACTTATGCAAGCGCACTCACTCATGCACTATCCCGTACTACGCAGATGGCTAGTCTCCACAGAAATCTAAATAATATTATCTAAATAATATTAGTATTATTTATGTTATTTTATTATTAATAATATGATTGTATTTAGATTTCCATGCTAAACCCAATCGTTAATGGATGATGTAGCACATTGACCCACATCTAACTGTTTTGAAAGATCAACATTTACTATTTCCAAACAGGATTCAGCAAGTAATTTATTTTCTTTTCCTTATCGTTGGTTGGTGCTGAATTCTTTAGAAGATAAATCAAATATTTTGAGTGATGTTCCACTATCGCCTGGAAGTGATTTTGTGTTGGCAAGTCGAGAAAATGATACATTCACATTACACGAACGTAAGTTTCGATTATTCAGTTTACATAATTATTATCATCATTCTACCTAGTATGTAATTGAGCCGTGGTAGTTCACCTCAGATCACGACAATCATAGCCAGTGCGCTCACGAGCCAATACACTCTGAAATACACACTATTCCACTCTATAGCACACTGTTGTACTATTTCATTACATTTTATTTTGCTCTATTCTACTATATTTTGTTCTATTCTATTATGTTCTCATAATGATTTCTTATATTTACGCGAAGACTACACATTACATGAAACTAATTTTTACAGATTTTATCGCGTTTAATCTAACTTTTTAATTCCCAAGGTTTCGGGTGATTTACAGCACCCATGGTCACGGGGGGGACTACGGTGTTTGACATCCCGGATGTCATAGTTAGCCCGGCTACCTTCAATTTTTGAATATTAATTTTTAGTCCGATCTACACAGAAGGAGCTTATAGTATCCTCGCAAAAGAACACTGATTCCTACCGAAGATGATTCGCGAGGCTATTGAAATTAAAAAACATCCTAATTTCAATAGAGACAATTAATGGGTGCTACCTTCTGTTGGGGATCTTATAATTAATAAAATTAAATCCAAACCCAAACAGATACTATAAGCTCATTCTGCGTAGATCGGATCAAAAATTAATATTCAAAAACTGAAGGTAGTCGGGATAACTATCACATCGGGACGTCAAAAACCTCAGTGCCCCCCCCCCCCCCGGTCCCCGTGACAATGTCTACTAAACTAAACGTCGGGAATTAAAAATTAAATTAAACGCGACAAAGTCCGTAAAAATTAGTTCTATTATATTCTATTATCTATTCTACATAGTATGTTCTAGTCCATTTTATTTTATGGAATTGAATTGAAATGCAAAAACAAACAGGAAGAAATTACCCTTATCTTTATATTATTTTAATAACATTTTTGCACAGTTCATAAAACTTCGTCAATTGGTGAAGTTATATCCAATCCTAGAGGCTATTACAACGGAACCTTCTTCGACTTAAGACCTCATAAAGAGCTTTTTCGAAGACGGCACAATATAATGGGACATCCTTTAACTATGGCGAACGTGATTCAAGATAGCAATAGCACACAGTACCACCTGGAAGATAGACTGTAAGTTAAACACCTAAATATGTTGTCATCTGATATGGGAGTCGCAAGCCCACCCTACAACGGGAAACCATTGTGGGGTGGGTTCGCACCACGAATCAAAATATACAAAGTATTTGCTCCGTGTTTTGCACGGTGTTATACGTTAACAAGCGGATTGACGTTTTATCTGTTTATATTATGTATTTTTCTTTTCTTCTTTCTATCTGGCATTTCTCTTACGTCATCCACGGTATAAATTATGAAGTGTTGAATTACACGGCCTTATTGATGTCAGTTGTTTATAATTAGGTACTTAGTTATTTTATTCGTGGAAACTTTGTTGGCTTGTGTTTTTTTATCCTTTAATACATTATATTATTTATAATACATATCATATATAATATTATGATTTACAAATAATACGAAAGTGTCATGAGAATGTGTCACTTAAATATATAAATAAAAAATGAAAAAATAGGTATTATAAAAAAAAAGTAGCGACAGTTTTTCTTACTGATGCATATTCGTTTTTTGTTTTTTTTTTTAATATGTTCACCGATTTCTCGGAAACGGGTGAAACAGTTGAATTTATTATCTTTTATTAAATGGGCTCTACCACCAGCGTGGAAAAAAGAGGATGAAAGTGAAAGTTTTTGGTGTAATTATTTAAACGATATTCTAATTATGTGTTACCTTTAGAATGTGATATTTCAAAGATGACACAAAGGAAAAAAATAAACCTTTATTAAAAACTTAAAAACGTCTTTAAAAATGTCTTACCGCCCAGATCTCTTCTTTAGAATTTTTGTCTCGCTCTCATAGTAACAATCGACATGGAGAACGTCGAAATGTTCTTCTATTTATACTTCTTTTTTATCCTACTCTTACTGTCATCAGGATAAAATATTCTATAATTAATAAAATTAGGCGTTACTTTCCGGTAATTCATTATGTAAAAGATGTTAAAAATTAATTTGTAATTTGCTAAGATCCCCGTAATAAAATAAAATAATGTGTTTAACCTAGTTTGAAGAACACCTCCCGTTCTCCTTCAGTTGCGTGCACTATCCTCGTCACCAGTAATCCCAGCACCACTACTCCCAACACCACTACACTAGGAAAGACACATCATCGACGATAATACGACACGTACTTCACTTCTACACGAGGCATCCTCAAGCGAAGTGAACTCTGCGGTGTCTGATACAAGAGCGGTCAGCCACTAAATCTACTTCATCTGAATTTTAACACATTTAATTTAATAATATATTACTGAAAATAAACCACAGTTAGATAAAAGACTTTCGCCGTGTGGCTGCTACATAAGAGAATCCGTCAAGCAATTCATCCTGTGGTTATCTATCTGTATATTAAGGTAAAAGACCGTAATAAGACCTTAGAAATTACAACAGCTTCGGGAAATAGTACCAAAATACAGAGCGTCTGATACCGCCAAACCACCTGTCAAACGTAGTGATTAAAGCAAAAAACGATCCAATTTCTGTAGATCTTCTCTAAACATTTTACCCTTATTCTAGAGAAGCGCAACATGATTCAACAGCCAAGATATCGTGGATGGTAGTGAAACTCGCCTTTCAGATGCTGAATGCTACTCCGCGATACATCTTTAGCCATCGATGGGGTTACAAACAAAACGGAACTTGGTCAGGAATGATAGACGATATACTAAATAACAGAGCTGATTTGGGTGGGTATCTTCAATCTACTTTTATCCTAAATATATTTTATATATTTAAATCATCTGACTAAGTTTACAGTGAAGGAAAACAAATTGTCTAAGAAATTGAATATTTCCAAAACATGTTAAGTCATCCTTACGCCTTTAACATTACTTACATCAAATAATTTTATAACATTATCCAATTTTTTAAATAAAACCTTGCCCCCCCCCCCCCCCTTCCCTCGCCCTCCACAAAATACATTTATTTGTAACAACATTGATATTGAAAGGCATACAATAATACGGTTGTTTCTTAAAAGCTTTATATAAGGTATGTATGTCGTCACAAATCGGTTCCAACTCGCACATTATGCTGCTTATAAACCACCTGCGGTGGTATTCTGTTAAAACCGTCCGGTAATATTACGACTTAACTTGCTTGTTACCTTGTAAAACATCTTAAAACCATATTTTAAACTAAGGTTCAATTATAATAAATAATGATATACCGCTCTTGCAGTTTTTGAAAATACGAGTAAATAAGGCTTCTACTTTTATTTGAAATTATCCAAAATTGAATGTGATTTATCGGCAACTTTTTCGCCTACCGATCGACCCGTACGAAAGTGCGCGTGCGCAGTAAAATCAATTACAATAATGCATTACCACGCATTTTAAATTTAAAAGAGCTGAATAATTATTTAAATAAATTTAAATTTTAAATATTTAAAAAAATATATTTTATTTTATTCATTTTTCCTCACCAATTTCGTATATTATTTATTCTGAATCTCCTCTGCAAATTTGGCCGGTTATCGCAAAATAACCCTGTTACAAGATATTCCTATATCATCCTAATGTATATAAAGCAGAGTTGCCACCTGTACCGTACTATATTTCAGTCTATTGTACTATATATTATAGAAAAATAATATAGTACGAAAAATACTATATTTTTATCCCTAATTGAACTGTCGCGCTTTTATATATTATTAACTTTGACTGGAAGTCTGGCAAGTATGTAGGTTTTACGGAAAGAATTTTTTCCGACATGAATGTAAAATGGATAGAATAAAGAACTAGAGCGTGTAGGTATTAATTTAATTAAAAATTAATTGGTAATTCATTTTTCATCATCATCATCATTACAGCCCTTCGAAAGTCCACTGCTGGACATAGACCTCCCCCAAGGAATGCCACAAAGCACGGTCCCGAGCCACCTGCATCCATCGACTTCCTGCATGCCTTACCAGGTCGTCACTCCATCTCGTGTGGAGTCGCCCTTCACTTCGCCTACCGGTACGAGGCTGCCACTCGAGAACCTTTCTTCCCATCGGTTGTCGGTTCTTCGAGCTATATGGCCGGCCCACTGCCACTTCAGCTTACTAATCCGTTGGGCTATGTCGGTTACTCTAGTTCTACTGCGGATATCCTCATTTCTAAGTTTATCACGCAGAGAAACTCCGAGTATAGCCCTCTCCATAGCTCGCTGAGCGACCTTGAGCTTCCTCATACGGCCAGCTGTGAAGGACCACGTCTCAGTTCCGTAAGTCATCACTGGCAACACGCACTGGTTGTACAATTTCGTTTTAAGGTTTTGAGGTACGTCTGACGAGAAGATGTGTCGTAGCTTCCCGAACGCTGCCCAGCCGAGTTGAATCCGTCGATTGACCTCTCGGTCGAAGTTGGACTTACCTAGTCGGACTATTTGTCCCAGGTAAACATACTCGTCAACAACTTCGAGCTTAGTGCTCCCAACAACTACCGGCATAGGTATGACATGGACATTAAACATAATCTTTGTTTTGTCCATGTTCATCTTAAGACCTATCCGTTGGGAGACACTATTGAGGTCATTGAGCATAGTGCTTAGGTCCTCCAGCGATTCTGCCATAAGGACTATATCGTCGACAAATCGAAGGTGAGTGATGTACTCGCCATTGATGTTGATACCGTATCCTTTCCAGTCCAGAAGCTTGAAAACGTTTTCCAATGCAGCGGTGAAGAGTTTCGGGTTGACGTCACCGATGCCACTCTGCAATTGGATAGGTTTCGTAGTCTGGTTCTGTACTCGGATAGCCATCGTAGCTCTACTGTACAAACACTTCAGCACTTCGATATACCGACAGTCAACTTGGCACCGCTGAAGGGACTGCAGCACCGCCCAAATTTCGACGGAATCAAAGGCTTTCTCATAGTCCACATACGCCAGACATAGTGGCAAATTGTACTCTTCGGACTTCTGTACAATTTGCCGAAGGGTATGTATGTGGTCTATGGTGCTAAAGCCCTTTCGGAAACCGGCTTGTTCGGGAGGCTGGAAGTCGTCAAGTCTGCGCGCGAGACAATTCGTAATGACTCTCGAAAACAGCACGTAGACGCGGATCAGAAGGGAAATCGGTCTGTAGTTCTTCAAGAGAGCGCTGTCATCTTTCTTGAAGAACAAGACCACCGTACTTCTGCTCCACGCCTCCGGTGTAATGTCACCATGGAGGACGGAATTAAAGAGCTTCTGAAGGACTTCAAATACCGGTCTTCCACCCGCTTTCAGAAGCTCCGCTGTAATTCCATCCTCGCCTGGATCCCATACATAATTTGATTTTTTTTACATCGGTTATCAATATGAATACTTAGTGATAAATTATTTACATACTGAACTAAAAAAATGGTTAAATTTAATTCAAAAACCCAATTATACCTGATTACTTAATTATCAATAAAAATACTTACCTCAAACATACAACAAGTCTTTTTTCTGGTTCAATTGGTCTTCTAAATCTTGAGTTTTCCATAGAAAGATATGGTTTTAGTACATGTACCAATTCTTGAAGTACTTTGTATGTTAAATGCAAATATCTGAAAAATCGTTCATCATCACCTAATAAATCTTTAAATAAAGTATATCCCCTTCATATTCTCCATACAATTGCCTTTTTACATTTATATTATGAATCCAGAATCTTCTTTTTCTCCGAAATTTTTTTTCTTCTTCCTATGCCAATGAGCAGGCTATTACTATATTTCTTTCCATAGTGATTTCGAGCGATCAATTTCAATGTACTGTTTCACACCAGTGGTTGGAAAAAACTACAAAAGTTGTTGGTAATACAAAAGATTTGCGGACGGTGCGGACGATGCGTACGGACATATTATGTGCGAGGCCATCAGTAAAACTCGGCGCGTACGGCGCGTACGTTGCGTACGGTGCGGACATATGTGCGTTCAGCTTTTAAGGTGCTAGAGAGCCATTCTAATCTCGCTTAGACTGACGTCCGGGATATCTTCGGAATAGGAATTTATTTTTATATGAATCAAAATTACTCAGATTCCTATAATTATTTTAAAGGTTCATTGATGGCCAAAGCGAAGATCAAAAATAAATATATATGGAAAAGCACAAAAAAGTTTAAAACTGTATATTTTTGGATCTGTTTTAGGAAATATACAATATTTGTTCAAAAAAAAAGGTGGCAACCCTAGTATAAACCTACCTGTAGTCTTTGGCCTAAAGGTCTAGATACCAGGCCATGAACTCCAAAAAGAAATTCCTGTAGTCTTTTTTTTTAACCATAATATTTGTAGATAGCCAGGCGCTACTGAGCCACCACTAATTATTAGGTAACACTAACTATACGTCGTGATTTTTATACTCTTTGGGTACAACGTACGAAAGAATGGGAATGATTTGCCTGTAGTCTTTCCGTCCAAATATAATGTGGGTACTTCAAGATAATAGTGAATAGACTTAGCACAATTTGCCACTCAAGACAACATCACCACTTCCAACCAGGAGGTGTTACTACTAAGCTCTAGCTTATATTCTACTAATATTATAAATGTGAATGAATGTATCTTTGGATATTTGTTCTTTAATGACAATTAACGGCATGACATAATTTTATAGGAGAGGAGGCAAACGAGCTCGGCTCACTCGATGGTAAGTGATCACATCACACAACATCTTAAGCAATAGGAAATATCTAACCGGCTTTATAGAAGTGACTTTAAGCTATACACAGCATCATATTGGCTAGGAACAACTGCTGGCGACAGAAAATTTCACTATGTAGTCGTGTATGCCATCAATGAATTTAGATATCTATCGCGTTAATGAGAACTAATAATTTTCTGCTCACCAGATGTCGCTAGTTGACACTGAGGTAAAGTTTTTTGTTACACAATGTAATTTAATTGAGAAGTTGTTTTTAATAAAAAATTATCAGTTATAGAGTATTATATTACTACACAAAACAATGCGACAGTGGTTGGCTCTTTAATTTTTTGCACATTTTTAATAATTTTTTTCATTTTTCTATTTTTATGAATATCTCTGGGTTGTTTTATTTATTTTTAATATTATTAATATAAAATATAGCTAATAGTACAGAAAGAAACAATAACTTTTACATTTTTTAACAAATTAACTTCCCCGCTATGAAATCTGTCAAATTTTATGACCTCACTTTGTGTGCTCAATTTGTGTGGCGCCGGCCTGGTGGCAGGAAAAGTCGTGGATGCCCTCATTTAACCCCAGCAAATGCGGCGAGTAACATCCATCCATTACGTAGGCCTTCCTCGTGAGTTAACTTTATGGTGAATTTTTCATAGCAGCACGTGCGAATAGGCAGTTTTTTGAAGTTGTTTGTTTTGAGTTGTCATCAGGAAGGTGCTTCCTCCGTCGCCTCTTACAACAACCACGGTACCTCATTAATGGGTATTTTTACACCACTACTACCCAATACACAAGTAACAGCTATTAAATAATAAAAAAGGGATAATGTTACCATCTGGATATAAATCATTTGTCGTTGCGGCTGGCTCCTAATCATTGACAATTTAAAAAAAAACTTATATTTTTTCAGGGACCAACTGCGCAGTGTACACAGAACGTCTGGATGTGATTCAATATACTGATACAATAGCGCCTTTTAAAGTCGGCTTTATCTTTCGCCAGCCGCCACTTTCTTACGTGACTAATATATTTTCCCTCCCTTTTTCAACTGAGGTGTGGCTAGCTAGCATTGGATGTGTTGTAGTCTCTATTATTACATTATACTTGGCTAGTAAATGGGAGGTTCGGCTACAAAAGGTTAGTTTAAAGCGTACAATATGTTTGGTGATAAAAATATTGGTAGAAAAGCACGTGGTAAACCCATTGCAGCTATATTATGGTTGTAGCATGAATTGTTCGGCTCGACTGGGAAGGACCACGCTCTCACATAATACCAGCGTAAAATAGTAGCTTAATGCTGCTGTGTTTCATATGGGAGTGTAGAGAACAGGAGACCCTTTTTACTGGATACGAGGCATTACATCTTATTTCTCAGAGGTGATAACGCTTCTTCATTTTGTTTCTTAATCGAGGATATATGTATGTCGGAGAATTCAACAGAGGATCGCAATTTTGATCTCGGGAATACATCAGGATAGCAATAACTGTTAAAAATAATAAAAGTGTAAGAGCGAATGTTTAACTTGCTCTCTTGCTTATGCAAATAATCATTATCAGTAATAAGACAACGTAACGCACTATACATTCAGTATAGTGAAATCACAGTTCGACCACACCGTAACACGTCTCCGCTACAATCACACACCAGTGTAATATACGTAATACGTGAGATACGTAAATACATTATCATCATCATTGCAGCCCTTCACAAGTCCACTGCTGAACATAGGCCTCCCCCGAGGCGTGCCACAAAGCACGGTCCTGATCCACCTGTATCCATCGACTTCCTGCATGTCTTACCAGGTCGTAACTCCATCTAGTGGGGGGGGGGGGGACGCCCTACACTTCGTCCGCCGGTACAAGGCCGCCACTCGAGAACCTTTTCACAGTTCACCTGATGGTAAGTGGTTGCTGTGGCCCATAGACATCTACATTCATCCTCGTTTGCGAATCAAAATGCAAATGCGTTGTCACCCGTGAGGACTAAGATGGAATGCCTCTTTTCAAGTAAAAAGGGTCTCCGGTTCTCTACACTCACCATACGATACACAGCAGTGTTAAGCTGCTATTTTACGCTAGTATTCTGTGAGAGCGTGGTCCTTCCCCGGTCGAGGCGACCCATTCGTGCTACAACTATACCAGTAATATAGCTGCAGCATGGCTCTACCACGTACGAAAAGCTTACTCATCCGGCCAGCAGTGAAGGTAATGGTACCATTAATAGAGCTAATTTTTTCTGAGTTTTATAAGCATATGGTGGTAATATAAACACCAGTCTAATACTTACAGATTGCATCGTAAAGGCTACGTAATAGAAAACAACAAAGCTTATAGAGCATTATAGACTAATTATACATGTCCTGCCTATCTTTATTTAACTTGTGAATGATTTATAATTATATATGTAGGTAGTTGATGGCGTTAGATAATCCATCACCTCCCCCCCCCCCCATAAGTGTCGACATTGTGAAAGGCCAGAAATGTTTCATGGTCTCCGATGGTGACATAACCATCTCCTTTACGCCAGACGGAAAATATACCAAGATCTGCGACAGGCAACATCGTCAGCAGTCCACCTGCCAAGCTTGTCCGGAAGAGGCCCAGGTTATTCACGTGGTAGAGCCACGCTGCAGCTATATCATGGTTATAGCACAAATAGGTCGACTGGGGAAGGACCAAGCTCTCCAAATACCAGCGTACAATAGAACCTTAATGCTGCTTTGTTTCGTATGGTGAATGTAGAGAACCGGACACCCTTTTTACTGGCAACGAGGCTTTCCATCGTAGTTCTCAGGGGTGTCATCTGAATTTTGGTTCTTAATCGAAAATAAATGTAGATGTGTAGCATCCACATACCATCAGTTGTGTGCTGTGTATCAACTGTGTGCTCGTTTCTCACCCACATTTTTTTTAAAAATCCATAAAATAGTAGAGCAATGGGCTTGTGCCCACAGATGGAAAAGAAAAGTTTCTTAAAGTTGTTTGATTTTGTAAAAAAAAGGCAATAATTTATTACACAATATTTATATCCTTCCAGACCCCATCACAATTAGATGGTACTGTCAGTGATGCGATGCTTGTAACTATTAGTGCTTTTAGCCAGCAAGGTTGCACGCTAGAACCCAGGAAAGCTTCTGGTAGGTATTATTTTCATTGTTTGGAATTGTTTTTGCTACAAACCGTGTAGTAGAAAAAGTTTTATTCCTCTCACAACTTCCTTGTGGATTCGATTACCGCCAGAGACTTTTCCGGACCGATACGACTTAGGGACCTACAAGAAAAGAGCCCACTCCTTTTTAAAAGGCCGGCAACGCATCTGAAATTCCCCTGGTTTTACAGTTGTTCATGGGTGGCGGTAGTTACTTACCATCAGGAGAGCCACATGCTCGTTTGCACCATATCCTATAAAAAAGAATATCTGCTATCCCATATCGTTTCGTGGGTGCCATAAGAGACGACAGAAAGAAACAAACCAGGAAATGAGCAGCAACGTCTTCCTAAAAACAAGTAAAGTAATAAAAACTTCAGTTGCCAAGTCGCCTTCTATACGTGAAAACTATGGCAAAAATCGCCCCTGTGAGGCAATTTATGTGGGAGCCTGTGTTCAGCATATTGTTCCAGTAACGGAGGCTATAACCGAATGAACTGTTCTCTCTCTTTTGAGATGGTGTTAGGAAAAGGAAGACTCCTCAGTGTTGTTCCTATGCGTGTTGGCGGACTTCACACAACTTTTTTTTTATTTTTCATACATGCCGATTTCGTATGTGTTCCATTAACAATTTCAGAGGTGTTGCTAGGATCTATTCTAGAGATATATCCTACCAGCACAAGAAAGGTACAAGGGTTTTAATCTCATGCTCGAGATTTCAGCTACTCAGCTTTCAATGTTGTCGTTAAAATAATATTACATGGTTAAAATATTATTACCAGGTCGAATGATGCTGTGGGTGATATTCACAGCGCTGATGGCGCTTTACGCTGCGTACTCAGCAAACATTGTGGTTCTGCTTCAAGCGCCATCAAGCGCTATTCGAACTTTGACACAACTATCACAGTCCAAGCTCACACTGGCCGCTAATGATGTAGATTACAACCATTTCGTTTTTGGAGTAAGTTGATAAGAGATTGTTTAATAAGAGAAGAGTGTGGTTTGCAAGATGATGTTGTGACCAGGATTAAGAAAGGAATGCTTCGGTGGTTTGGTCATGTAGAAAGAATGAATGAGGAAAGAGTGATAAGTAAGCAAATTTATGTTGCAGAGGTAAATGGCAGAGTCGGGAAGGGACGCCCTAGGCGAAAGTTTATCGACCAAATTGGCGATATAGGCATTGAAAATGGGCCAAATTAAGAGTAAAGGTACTCTTAATTAAACCGACGAGCGTGTATGTGAGCGTGTATTATTTTAAAATCTAATATTATTTTAATAATTAAACACACAACATTATCTATCTATACATTTAATAAATCTGTTGAAAAATTGTGTGTTCACAAACTACTGGACAGATTTCCATGAAATTTTGTATGTAGGCAGTAATTAACCGTGTATAACATATAGGCAACTTTTTATCCGCTTACAAAAGAGTAAAAAAAAGGGTTAAGTTTTCCTTTTTTTTTAGTTTATTATGATTATGGCTGCTGATGGTTCTATTATTCCTAAAAAAGATTTAGCTACCTACGTATAAAAATATAAATGTATAGAAAATTGTTTTTGAAAATAAAAATAAAAATAAACTTAAAAAAAATGAAAATAAACTAATCGCGCCACCAACCAGAAAGGGCAGAATAACGTCTGCCGGGCCAGCTAGTTATAAGATATAGATATAGATAGATAAGTAACAATTTCATGAAAAGTGTTATTTATTATTTATTGCTTATTTTATGCAAGCCAACAATTCTGTTAGTATTTACAATTTTGTTATTTAGAGCTATTGGTAACGCCAGTTAACAATTTAATTTATAAATCTATCTAATACTTCTAATCTATATAATACTTGATACATAACTTTAACCCCTCCCTTCCTTTCGCTATGCACGCACGACCGTTGAAAGCGACACAATCGCCACGCAGCGGCAATCTAGTTACAATCGAACAATACCGCGACCACACCGTACGAGGACATTACGTCCTTCGCCCTCCGCTTTAATATAAATTATCACCGGACATTGTGTCCTTGTAATTTCACAAATGTGACACGCTTTCTGCGATTACAATAAGTCGAGACTTTCCTTGCTCTGTTTGTTGTATGTACCAATTACAGTCCACAAACCTTTATCGAAGAACTCAAGTTACTGGCGCGTTGCTATTATTCAGATTAATATTTCACATTATTATTCCACCAAGGCCACAACAGTGACAATAACAACGCACACACGAGAATATCTTGCCAAAGTCAGTTTCATTATAGGTTACCAGGCATTCACACATCCATCATGGGTGACAATGCGTTCCGTAGCCTTTTTCGTTTGGAGTTGGCAGCAAGTGTATCAGGTGAACCGTGAATTTGATAATAACTACAATGTAATAAAAAAATCGGGAATGGATGTTGAATTCAATGGAACTAACGAATATTTGTCATAACATTTGTATTTTTTTCGATGTTCAGATGTATTCAGATGCAATTCGAGTCAAAATCACCAACAGGGTGAAGCCATCAAAAGGTAAAGCGCACTTTTATGAGATCAAAGAAGGTGTTGAAAGAATCCGACAGGTAAAGTAGTACTTTATACTAAGCGCTTAAGATTGTACCTCATTCAAAACGCGCGAAGAGACACAAGGGTTCCGCATTATGCGAACGCGTAATGTGGAACCGATTCTACTTTTTACTAGCGACCCGCCCCAGCTTCGCCTGGATAGGACCTTTGAATGTGGCCTTGTTAAAATTTAAGATAATCAAAGACTAATCTAACAGTGGTAGAGCCACGCGGCAGCGTTTGCTGTCGCACGGATGGGCCGGCTCGAACCGGGGTGGTACCACGACCTCACAGAAAACCAGCGTGAAGTAGAGGTTTACCTCTGCGTTTCGCTTGGTGAGTGCAGGTGGCCGGAGGCCCTTTTTACTGGAAATGAGGCATTCCATCTTAGTCCTCACGGGTGACAACGCATCTACATTTTGATTTGTAATAGAGGATAGATGTAGATGTCTATGGGCCGCAGCAACCACTTACCATCAGGTGGACTGTGTGCTCGTTTGTCACCCTTATTCTATTAAAAAAAAGACCATTTATAATTTTTTTTAATCTTCCAGTTCTTCGGATAAAATATTCTAAATCTCTCCTAGCAATGCTCTCTACCTGTTTGTAAAGTTTCGTTACAATCGGCTCAGACCTTTCGAAGATTCACCCGGACAGACGGACAAAAAATTTAAATATGGTTGTTTATGTCTTAATAGCATGAAAAAGTTATTTCAACATTACAGATAGACACTTAAATTTTATTTATATTTATAGATGTACTTATAGATATTATTTTAGGTTTCGAAGTGCTATTATAATTAAGAAAAAAACAAATTACTTAGTGAATACCACCGGCAACTATTCCCACAACAATCTCTACAAATAAATAAAATTGAGGTGTCTATTTGTAATGTCAAAATTACAGTTTTTTACTAAATACATATGAAAGTATATACGGTACTAATAACAAAAAACAATTTTAAAAAAATTTGTCTGTCTGTTTGTTCCGGCTAATCTCCGAAACGGTTGGACCGATTTTGACGGGGCTTTCACTGGCAGATAGCTGATACTATGTGGAGTAACTAACGATACTTTTATTTTTGAAAAAGAATTAGGGTTCTGCGCAAAAGAAATTAAAACCCTAAATGACACGCGGGCGAAGTGCGGAGAACAGCTAGTTACATAATAACATTGCTAATCACTGATCCAAAAAAAAATTTTTGTCTTGTTGGTTCTTGGTAGGATAGTTTCTTAAACTCGCCCGGTCACACAGTTGTTATGATATTTATTATATTTCTGTTTGTTTGTAGGGCTTATTTGCATTTCACTCTATAGTGGAACCAGTGTACCGCCACGTAGAGCAGACCTTCTTAGAGATGGAAAAGTGTGACTTGGTAGAGGTGGACTTTATGATGGGATTTAACCCGTTTGTACCTGTGAAGAAGGACTCGCCCTATTTGGAGTTATTGAAAGTCAGGTACCTACTCGTACTTGTAAAATGTTGAATCGGTTTCATCAAATTTTCCCTATTCTAATTTCTTCTTCGACATTAGCCAGTTAAATGTCCACTTCTGGATATGAGCCTCTGCAATATAAGGCAGGATTTACGACAATCGGCACAATTGCAGTACTCAGGTATGTCACTGATCTATGTAATTATTTATTAGGTTTCATATTTAACGAGATGTAAATGGAGATTCTTCGTTGGCCTGCGGCAAACAACTTAACATTGCGTACACTTGGGCCTATTATGATGGTTTGAGCATTGAACACTTGAAATATGCTGGTGTTCACTTACCTCGAGTACTTGCTATGTTTTATAATTTATGTGTAAGTCATAGTTACTTACCGGCTGAGCTTACTAAAACCCTTGTAGTGCCTATTATTAAAAATAAGACGGAGGATGCCCCTGATATTACAAATTATAGGCCAATATCCTTTTAGGCTACTATTATGTCGAAAGCACTGGACAGTCTGCTTGATAACTAAGAAGAACTTGATAACTAAGATAATTAAGAAGTCACTCACATGACATAAGTATATACGTTGCATATGTTTTAATATACCACTATCAACACTAACAATGTTTATTTCGAAATCAAAATATTCGCGAAATTTTTGCAAAAATTAACAAATTCAAGCGATCAACAAATTCGACATTTTTTTAAGACATGCCTATGAGATATCTATCTACCTTATTAAAATAATGAATTATATTTATAAACTACTACTAATTTCATAGTGGAGTCTATGGAATAATTAAAAATTTGTATATTATTATGAACTTTATTTATTTTGAACAGATTACTTATTTATTTATTTATTTTATTTATTTATTTAGGTACACAAAACAGAATAACATCTAAACATGAACAATTGAACATAATAAATACAAAATTACAATCTGGATGGTATTCCACAACATGTGCACACAACATGATATTACCATAGTATAAGGCCTCTCTTTATACTATGATATTAGGTAACAATAACGAATTTACAGCGCAAATACTTTTAAGTATACATACATACATAATATATACTTATAAACTTAAGTTGTGGAAAATTTTAAAAAAATATTTCTTTATTATTAATTATATTGTCTTATTTAAAAAGTGTATCTAATACAGATTCTTTTAAAATTGTTTACTTTGTTATTAAATATGTCGATATTTTTACTATTATTAATCAATAAGTCATTGTAGAGGCGACACATTCTTACTAGAAGATTTATTATTTCTATAAACTTGCAAAGCAAGTGTTTAGGAAAGTATAGCGACGATGGGGCTTAGTATTAATCTTGACAAATGAAAGGAGGGTGGGGGAATCAATAAGGGAATGAATAATTTTGAAAAGGTAAGTCATATCCTAATATTTATATCGGGTTTGTAATGACATAATGTTAAACTTTTTTAAGTTTCTCTTCATACGAGGGCAGACTTCTGTTTAAACTATACCTATGGCACAGGATTGATAGAAATTTCTTTTGAACACATTCAATACGATCTATGTAGACAGCGTAGTATGGAAACCAAATAATTATTTTATTTATTTTTATTTATACTCTTTATTGCACACAAAATACTATACAACACAGCAAACTTAATTTTTTAAACAAATGTACTATTAGGTGGCCTTATCGCTAAACAGCGATCTCTTCCAAACAAACCTTGGTGAAGGAGATAAGTTTCATTTAAATATAATATAGAAGTGTGCATAAATAGTAGATAAACAAGTATATATTAATAGTACAAGGTATATATTGTATAAGACAATGCAATAATCAAATACATAATATTATATATACATATACACATATACACACAAATAATACAAATATACATACACACATACATGTATATACATACATAGAATACATACATATTTATAAATATTTCTGTAATACATTATAACTATATATTATATACATAAACCTTATCAAGAAAAGTAGATATGACAATAAAATATATTAAGTAGAACAAAAATTTATATAATAATCTTTAAACATATTTTTGAAAGACTCAATGCTTTGGGCTTTCTTAACTGTTAAAGGAAGCGAATTCCATAATTTGATTGCTTTGACACAAAAGGAGGAATGAAAAAAATTTGAGTTGTGAGAAGGCATACGCAATATAACTTTATCAGCTAATCTGGAATGATCTTTATCTGCGCCCATGAACTCAAATTTTTATTTAAGATAACTTGGTGTTTTAGGATCGAATAGTACAGAGTACAGTAGATATAGAATATGAGTATTCCGACGAAGTCTGATAGGGAGCCACTTGAGCTTAATACGATACTCGGAAACATGATCATATTTGCGAAGGCCAAATATGAACCTAATAGCAAAATTCTGAAGACGATCAAGTTTATTTAATTGGTCCTCAGAAAGATTGGAGTAGCATGCATCAGCATAATCAAGGATAGGGAGTAACAAGGACTGTGCCAGTAAAATTCTAGTAGGAATAGGAAGCGAGTTCGCAAACGTCTTAAATAAGATGCTGCCGTAAACATCTTTCTGCTAGACTCATTATATTGTTCTCTAAAATACTGCGTGCTAGAGAACAGTACAAAATGAGAAAGCTTCGCGGATTTTTCAAAGTTTTGCAGTTCTGAATAATAAAACCAAGAAGTTTTGTACGTAATGATCGCGGAACATAAGCTTTTCATCAAACAGTATTCCAAGATCCTTAACTGTGGATTTTCTATCAAGTACCTGTCCATTTATTTTGTAATCAAAAATAAGTCTGTGTTTCTTATTGCTAAATAATATAACAAAGCATTTTCTTGTATTCGGATGCATGTAGTTTTCTTTACAGCAATTATGAATGGAGTCTAAATTCGACTGAAGATTTAACGAAACGCTGAGTGTATCGATTACAGAAAAGAGCTACAAATCATCTGCATACAACAGATATGGACATGTTAATTTATCAAAAAGGTCGTTAATAAATATTATAAAAAATAAAGGCCCCAAAGGGGTTCCTTGTGGCACACCCGATGTCACAGCAGCTGTTGAGGATTTGAAAACTTTTATAGTGACTAACTGACTCCTCCTGTTAAGGTATGATTCAGTCCATTTCAACAGACTCCCATGTATTCCGTAACATGCTAATTTGATACATAAAATATTATGATTTACTGTATCAAAGGCTTTCGAGAAATCGGTATATATACTATCAAACTGTTTTCTCTTGGCGAAAGCACTGCAAAGATAGTGTTTGTATTCAAGTAAATCAGAAGTTGTCGATCTGTTCATAATAAAGCCATATTGTTTAAGCGATAGGAAGGGTTGAATATAGTGGTAAAGAAAATCATACACCAATGATTCAAACAATTTACCGAGGCAAGACAAGATTTTGTCACCGGATTTATAAATCGAAACGATATGAGCTATTTTCCATACTAAAGTAAAAACACCTATCTTAATGGTTGCATTGAATAGAATACACAAGGAATTACTTAACTCCTTACCGCATTCTTAATCAATAAATCATCTGGTCCGGGGCCTTTACTTTGGTCTAATTTCGAAATCTTTTGCTGTATTTCTTCTTATGTGATTACGATATCACTTAAAATACAATTACTACGATTGAATAATGCATTGCGAAAATATAAACTAGGCTCTGGGTTTACAAAGACGGAACTGAAATAATTAGAGAAAAGCTCACATATTTCTTTTTCATCGGAAGAGATATGATTACTATATTTCATTGTTTCGGGAATGCTATTACAATTATTTTTCTTATCATTATCAAAACGCCAAAAGAATGTTATGTCATCATCTAAAGAAGATTCGACAGACGAAACAACGATGATATTTTCGTTTTTCTTTTAAGTTTTGACTCAAAGCAGGTGTGAACCATACTGGATAATTCTTTGTGTCAATTTTCGTCGTAGGTGTATGTTTTGTAATAATATTCCTAACCTCTGCATAAAATGCGTCAGTCTCGCTATCAATATCTTTATAAGTTGACAATATATTATGCCATTCAACTGATTTTAATTCAAGATCTATTTTTGAAAAATTACTTTTGATAAAATTTGGTCGTTTTAGGTTTTTGTTCTTAAAATTATTTGAGTTTATTTCAACAAAATTTACATCCGCTACTAATGAGGGGTGGTGGTGATCTAAGCGGCTCAATGGCTCCATTCATAAACTTGAATTCTGTTCGAACTGAAAAGAAATAGGTGTAAAAATCGTCCAGTGTTATTTATTACTGTTATAATTATCAAGATTACATATTATAGAATATTCTATAATTATCACAAATCAGATTAGCTTTTTGATCTCACGGATTAAGAGGAATCATATAATTATATTGAGATAATTTAGATCAGTGAACGTCGGGTGTATTAAAATCACCTATACAAAGAAATTCTTCTCTATTTCGATATCGCATAATTACGTTTTATTTACATAAAATAAGGGTGACAAAAGAGCACACAGTCCACCTGATGGTAAGTGATTACTGTGGCCCATAGACATCTACATCTATCTTCGTTTACGGGAATTAAAATGCAGATGCGTTGTCAGCCGTGAGGACTAAGATAGAATTAATCTTTTCCAGTAAAAAGGGTATTTTGGCAGTTTGTATAAAAATGGGGCAAAAAAGTTACGAAATGGCCCCGAGTTCCCGGCGCCCCTTTAATGGGGTAGGGGTGCGAAGAATCTCCGTGAGGAAAACCGGCGACGAGGTTCATCACCCGTCACGTTCTGTCTCCCGGACGTTAAATGTATGTGGAGCAATGAATAACAAGATGGATGAAGTATGCGATATGGTGTATGATAGAGGAATAGACGTGTTATGTGTAAATGAGACGAAACGGAACGGAAAGGATGCCACTACACATGGCATGTATACCACGTACTGGTCTGGTATAGACGAGACCGAGCGGGTATGCCAGGGAGTCTGTATCATCCTTTCAGAAAGAATGGGTCATTGTGTATAAGAGTATCAATGTGTAAGCCCGAGACTGCTATGGATACGAATAAAAGTGGGCTTAAAGAAGTTGTTTGTTCTAAAAGTCTACGCCCCAGACATGTCTAAGCCCACTTATATCCGAGAGCAGTTTTAGGAGTTGGTAAGGATGGTGCTAATGAAATGCAAGGGTAATGAAAATATTGTTATATTAGGAGATTTTAATAGAAGGGTTGGGTTGAAGAGGCTTGGTTATGAAAACATATTGGGAACGTTTGGTAATGAAAGTATAAATGAGAATGGTGAAAGCCTCGCCGTATGTGTGGAAAAGTATATTACTGTGACAAACACTTTCTTTCGTCATAAGAAGATTCACATGTATACATGGGATGGGAAAGAGGTGATGATAGAAGCATGATAGATTTCATAATTATGGATAAAAGAATGAGGAGCGCGGTGGTAGATACAAGGGGTTGGTCGGGAACTTAGGAACGGATCATTACTTGGTCTTATGCAGAATTAATGGTCTATTCAGACGGCATCAGACATCTGCATCAACCACTGCGTTACAGCGTGTAAGAACAGAGAGTTTACAAGATGAAGGTGTGAAAGTGAAGTTCAAATGTAGACTGAGAGAAAATATAAGTATACCACTTATATTTTCTCTCTAGTAGACTGAGAGAAAATATAAGTATACCACTTATATTTTCTCTCAGTTTATCGAATGAATTGTGTATGAATGAATTAGACTTGGAGACTATGTGGTATAATGTCAAGAAAGGTTTGGTGGATGCAGCTACCGAAGTATGTGGTGTAAGTAAAAGAACGAATGAAAGGAAAAATAACACGTTATGGCGGTATGATTAGGTATGGATGGAAGTTGAAGCAAAGAAGAAAGCATGGCTAAATTTACCAGTAACCGAGGCTAGTAATTCTAGCGGTATGAATGATGATATTGAACGAAAAAAGGCAGTCTTTAGACATCTAAATAAGAGAGTAAAAGGAGTAGTTGAAAATAAAAAGCAAGAAAGGACGGATAAGAATGATAGAAGAATGTCGGATAACTTCCAGGCAAACATTAAAATGTTCTGTAAACTCGAAAGAACTGCTAGGGGACATTCAAAACAGCCTAGAATGAACGAGACCAGAATGGCTGTATTCTGAATGACGAAGTTTCGAGTTTAAGGAGACGGAACGAATACTTTGAAAGCTATGAGTGATGAGACATTTGAAATAAATGAAATAGAAATTCCGAAAGAAGAGAAAATAGATAGAGACATGAGTATATATGAAATAATGGAAGCAATGAAAAGTATGAAAGCAGGTAAGGCGAAATGCTAAGGGCTGGAAAAGGAGTGGTGACAGACCTGCTGTACATACACCTTGTTTAATTTATGTTGGGAACTTAAGTGGGTACCGGGAGACTGGTGCAAAGCCGTGATAGTCCCAATATATAAAGGAAAATGATCGCAGCAGCACTGTAAAAACTACCGTGGTATCAGCCTTCTTAGTATTGTGGGAAAACTGTATGCTAAGATACTAATTGAAAGAGTTATGAAAGAAACTGATGGAAAAATTTGGGATGTGCAAGCAGGATTTAGAAAGGGAATGGGGTGTACGGATCAGGTCTTTTCCATGCGCATGGTCGCGGAGAAGTTTTTGGCCGAAAACCAAAAATTTTTTGTGCGTTCGTGGACTTGGAACAAGCTTATGACAGGGTGGACAGGGATGTGTTATGGCAAACACTGAACTCATTTGGGTTGAGCGCTGGGTTGATACAGGCATTGAAGTCTCTGTATAGGGACTCTAGTGCTTGTGTCAGGATGAACGGGGCCTACTCGGACTGGTTTGGTATCGATAAAGGTGTCAGACAGGTCTGTGTGGCTTCCCCGTGGCTGTTCAACCTATTTATGGACAGTTGTTTGGAAAATTTTAAAGTTGAAGAATGCGGGTTAACAATGGGTGAGTTCACCGTCAAATGCCTTTTTTACACCGATGATCAAGTCATACTTGCGTAGTCGGCGGCCGAGTTGCAAAGCGTGGATACATTTATGAACAGGTCATTAAAAGAAAAGGGAATGAAAGTGAACGCAAGTAAGACGAAAGTTATGGTTTTTGAAAGGGAAGAAATCAAAACGATATGTGAAATAAGAATAGAATGGGAGTTGGTCGAGCAAGTAGATGAGTTTGTGTATTTGGGATTTGTATTTAGCAGGGATGGTGGATATGATAAGGATATAGAACGACGAGTGCACGCTGGAAATAGAGTGAATGGGGCTTTACACTGTATTATGGGAAGTCAGAATGTGTCCAAAAGTACGCATGGCAATTCACAATGTTGTGTTAGTCCCTACTTTAATGTATGGTAGTGAAAGTTGGGTGTGGCAGAAGAAGCACGAGTGTGAGTGTGGCTTGCAAGATGATGTTGTAACCAGGATTAAGAAAGGAATGCTTCGGTGGTTTAGTCATGTAGAAAGAATGAATGAGGAAAGAGTGACAAAGCAATTTTGTGTTGCCGAGGTGAACGGCATAGTTGGGAAGAGATAGCTTAGGCGAAAGTTTATCGACCAAATTGGCGATATATTGAACATGGGCCAAATTAAGAATACCTTTAACCGACGAGCGTGTATACGTGGGTAAACGGATGTGGAGGAAGCGAGAGAGGTGTGTCAGGATCGTGACAAATCCATAATTGTCGTGATAAAAGTCCATAGTCTCTGCCTACCCCTCTGGGTGGCAGGCGTGAGTGTTTATATTTTTTTTATGTTATGTTAAATCAAAACGTGAAACAAACACGATGCGCGAAGTGTATACCCTGAACTTCAACAATGGCCGAGCTGGCTATGTACGTGACTACATGATGAGTCGCCAGCGCTCACGCAAACACGCGCCTCAAGCTTGTAGTAGTGTACCCTTGGACAAAGAGCGAACCTATCATACCTAACGTAGTTGTATGAAGCTTTGTCTTTGTTCCGTTTCTTTACTCATGTGGTACAAATTATGTTTCGTTTCATTCATTACACTAGTGAAATAGTTACGTTTCCCCTTATGGCCAATTGCCGTATATTGAGATATAGCAATGAGAGGCCTGCCGTATGCCGTATTTTCTGAAAAAATCGATGGTTGCCGTATAATACGGAGATTGCTGCATCAAAGGCAGCGCTGATACGAATATGCAACAAGTACAACTATTACTACACTACAACTGTTTCGCCTACCACACATAAACATTTTGTGAGTTAAAAAAAAACAAGAAAAGAGATGTAGATATTACCGATTTTATAATAATCACATCGCAAATTATTTATTACAAACAATGTAACAATTTTAAAATCTACTAATACTCCTAAATAAGACTAAAATCATCCATCACCCATCGTGTGAAGTTTGCTATTTATGAGTATACTAGCTGTGCGCCGCGACTTCGCCCGCGTGTAATTGAGGGTTTTAATTATATTGCTCAGAACCCTAATTCTTTTTCTCAAATATAAGTATCCTAAGTTACTCCTTAGAACATCGGCTATCTGCCAGTGAAAGTCCAGTCGAAATCGGTCCAGTCGTTTCGGAGATTAGCCGGAACAAACAGACAGACAGACAAACAGACAAAAATTAAAAAAATTGTGTTTTTGTTATAAGTACCGTAATAAAATTCATATGCATTGAGTAAAAAGCTGTTATTTTAACATTACAAACAGACACTTCAATTTTATTCATTTGTATAGATTATTTTTGTTTGGCTATCTTATCTAGCTGTAAATAATGCGAAATATAGTTTGTGTTTTTATAAATTTAATAGTGATTTCGGTTGTAGTTAAATCACAAACTTATGAACTTAAATTGAGTAGGACGTTTTTGGCCACAGTACTTGAGTCGGTGATTGATCATTGGCTCAAGTGACCACAGTATCACTAAGCTGCGTGATGTCATTGAAATTAAAAAAAAATTCTTCCGATTACAATGTATAGGTGCCATCAAGAGTGATTAGTCTAATTGTCTTAGCAGTTTCAATTTAGGTACATCTATTTTCATCTTCATCATCACTTAACACCAGATGGGATTGTATCAAGCACTGTCTTATAATAAGAAAAAAACAACATAAAATTACGTATTTATGCGACAGTTGCAACTCGTTTTAATCTGAAAATCAATGGTTTTTTTTTTAATTTTATACTTTTATAGCTTTAAGCGAATCCGCGAGTCTGGTCTACAATCGGCTATAAACAAGCGCCTGCAAGTTCCAAAACCGAAGTGCTCTCACAGAATATCCGCTTTCAATAGCGTTGGAATCCTCGATCTCTGGCCAGTCCTGGCTCTCATGCTTTACGGAACAGCTGTCTCCTTAGTGATACTCCTAATAGAGATGATGACTTTTAAAATGTACGTGGTAATTTAATATTTTTGTGTTCCTTTTGTGACGCTTTCGATATATGTTACAGACAGAATTTTATTTAAAAAAAAAGTTCAACATACGTGGCGACGTCATCTAATGTAAAACTTACATTTTGTTTGGAAATTTGAGAATGAAAGTGTAAACGGATAAAACTATACACATATAAGGCTGGTTACTAATTCAGAACAAAACTGCTAAGAGTTAGGAGGCGAGAATTTTAAGTGCTGATTTATCACGTGCTCGGCGGTGAAGTAAGACATAGTGAAGAAACCTGCTTATCTTAATTTTTTAACATCATGCGAATTACAAGTTACTTTCATCAGCACTTATATTTGTCTAACTGTACTATTTGAAACTTCAAGACATACAGACGAACAATTCATAGCGTTACCATGTATCAATTTTGTATCATTTTGCCTTTTCTTTAATAAATTGTTCCCAACATTATTTTTATGTGTCATTTCAGAACTATGCAACGTGTCTCAGGCTTATAAATAAGTATTTGTGGCAACGTGCATCATAACATTAATGTTATTTATCTCAAACTGAAAATCAAAATAATGGAAATTATAAAAATATTTCATTGCCGACTTTACACTGATCGTCCAATTCTTCAACGATCCTTCCAACACTCGACGGGTAGAGGGATATAGTTCGCTCGAGTAAGATCATTCGGCCGAATTCGCCCAGCGATGGGTTGCTACGGTGATACATGGACAAATAATCAAAAGAGCGCCAACTCGCATGAAACGATCTTTTAAATCTCACTTTCACTACACTATATAAAACTAGTTTTCGTGGACTTTATTTTTTCACAAACTTTTTAGTAATTTTGCATCGACTATACGATCGGAGGTACGGTTTATGGTTCTAACGAGTTTGCAGAGGTTCGGAAAACGTTTGCAGTTGGACGGTTGGACACTCAAAGAATCACGCAGTCACCAGATTCAATCCAAAGTTTTAAATATAAATGCGGCGTGGTTTTTAAGCTAAAAATTGTTTTTATTTTAAGGCTACTTTAATACTTTTGTATATCACTTTTAAAGTTAGGACTATTGTTTATTAACTAATTTAAAATTAACTAGTAGTTATTAGCTAACATTATCTTTTATAACCTTTCTTTTTCTATAATATTTTTAAACCCTGACGAAAACTGAGTGGTGTTATTTGTTTGTAGTGTGTATTCTGTGTATCTGTGTGTTTGTCAGTGGCATCATAGCTCCTGAACGGATGATCCCATTTTGATTAGGTTTTTTCGTTAGAAAGGTCGTAATCGATAGTGTTCTTAGCTATGTATCAAGAACATCTGTTCAGCCGTTTAAATATCACCAGCTCTTTATGTTTCGGGTGCTTTTTTAATTTTTGATTTCAATTATTTGCCATACAATTCGTCACCTGCTTATAGAAGTGTGGCAAACAATTATACAGTCCACGTGATGGTAGGTGAATATTGCGACCCGAAACACCTACGTCTATCCTACATTAGGATCAAGATTTAATAAGATCGCTGTATCTATGCGTCATCGTTACCCCTAAGGACACACGTCGCTATAATTAAAAAGGGTCTCCAGTAATCGTCACTAACAGCAAACGCAGCAGCACTTTAAACATCTTTTTTATTCTAGTCAAACCTAGTACTTCTCTGCTCGAGCCGACCTATTCCTGCTGCAGTCATAATAGACTGAAGCGTAGCTATATCAAGCAAAAGTGTACCTCTTTGATGTAATCATTGTATCTAAATAAATTATTCTCTATGAAGAATATTTTGTATTTTTTTTTATTTTGATTGAAATTTTTCTTCAAATGCTAAGTATACTAAACGTATCGTACGTATCTAAGTAATACTAAATATTCGTAAAAATTTCTAAAAATGTGTGCTAGCCAGCGCGTACATGAAAATTAGAACAGGCACACACTTAGATACGTAAAAGCTGTCTAAGAGTGAATTTTGTACACTGTTGCCTTTATTTACTCATAAATGACATTTACTATCATTATAATATATCATCATAATCATCATTACAGCCCTTCACAAGTCCACTGCATAGGCCTCCCCCGAGGAATGCCACAAAGCATGGTCCTGAGCCACCAGCATCCATCGGCTTCCCGCATTTCTTACCAGGTCGTCACTCCACCTAGTGGGGGGACGCCCTACACTTCGTCCGCCGGTACGAGGCCGCCACTCGAGAACCTTTTTTCCCCATCGGTTGTCAAATCTTAGAGTTATATGGCTGGCCTATTGCCACTTCAGCTTACTAATCCGTTGGGCTATGTCGGTCACTCTGCTTCTACTGCGGATATCCTCATTTCTAAGTTTATCACGCAGAGAAGCTCCGAGCATAGCCATATCCATAGCTCGCTGAGTGACCTTGAGCTTCCTCATCCGGCCAGCAGTGAAGGACCACGTCTCAGTTCCATAAGTCATCACTGGTAACACGCACTGGTTGTACAGTCTCGTTTTTAAGTTTTGAGGTAGGTATACCTGACGAGAGGATATGCCGTAATTTCCCGAACGCTGCCCAACCGAGTTGAAGATTGAGCTCTCGGTCGAAGTTGGACTTACCTAATCGGACTATTTGTCCCAGGTAACCATACTCGTCAACAATTTCGAGCTTAGTGCTCCCAACAACTACCGGCATAGGTGTGACATGGACGTTATACATATCTTTGTTTTGTCCATGTTCATCTTAAGACCTATCCGTTAGGAGACACTACTGAGGTCATTGAACATAGTGCTTAGGTCCTCCAGCGATTCTGCCATAAGGACTATATCGTCGGCAAATCGAAGGTGAATGATGTACTCGCCACTGATGTTAATACCGTATCATTTCCAGTCCAGAAGCTTAAAAACGTCTTTCAATGCAGCGGTGAGGAGTTTCGGGGATATAACGTCACCCTGTCTTACACCTCTCTGCAATTAGATAGGTTTCGTACTCTGGTTCTGTACTCGGATAGTCATCGTAGCCCTACTGTACAAGCACTTCAGAACTTCGATATACCGACAGTCAACTTAGTACCGCTGAAGGGACTGCAGCACCGCCCAAACTTCGACGGAATCAAAGACTTTCTCATAGTCCACATACGCCAGAAATAGTGGCAAATTGTACTCCTCGGACTTCTGTACAATTTTCCGAAGGGTATGTATGTGGTCTATGGTGCTAAAGTCCTTTCGGAAAGCGGCTTGTTCGGGAAGCTGGAAGACGTCAAGTCTGCGCGTGAGACGATTCGTAATGACTCTCGAAAACAGCACGTAGACGCGGCTCAGAAGGGAAATTGGTCTGTAGTTCTTCAAGAGAGCGTTGTCACCTTTCTAGAAGAACAAGACCACCGCACTTCTGCTCCACGCCTCCGGTGTAATGCCACCATTGAGGACGGAATTAAAAAGCTTCTGAAGGACTTCAAGTACCGGTTTTCCCCCGCTTTCAGAAGCTCCGCTGTAATTCCATCCTCGCCCAGGGCCTTGCCATTTTTAAGGTGCTGGAGAGCCATTCTAATCTCGACTGACGTCCGGGACATCATCGGAATAGTGTCGGATAAGACTCGCTTTGGATCGTTACTCACACTTGCGTGCGGCTCCAACGATGATGTGTACAGCTGCCCATAGAACCTCTCAATCTCACTCTAAAGTCTCAGGTATCCCTGAAACGACACTGCCACACTCGGTTTTCAGCTTCGACAATTGGGTCCTTCCGGCAGACAGATCTTTAGCAAAGACTGGAGCCCTGGTTCCGCTCGATCGCTTCTTCAATACGAGCAGTATCAAAGTTGCGTAAGTCCCGCCGTATGCATGTGGAGATCCGTCTGTTCAGTTGCCTGTGTGCTGTCAAATCTACTGACGACTGCAGCTTCATATCCCGTCTAACAGCCATGAGATTAAGAGTGTAATCGGAGAGTTTTTGTGTTCTTCTGCGGCGGGTCTTGCTAAACTTAGCTCCGACTGCATGGACAGTTTCCACGAGCTTGTCATTCATATCGTCCACTGCAATGCAATCTTCTAGGCACTGAAAACGGTTTCTTAGCTCGAGCTGAAAGGTTTCGGGACTTTGGATTACAGCACGTGGGGGACGGGGCGTTGACTTCATTAGACGTGACTTCTCCAACTTAACGTTTAGGTTCAGTGTGCCTCTCACCATTCGGTTTTCGCTGCCGGTTTTCACCCTCGCAATCACTGATAATATATAGCTATTTTCAATTAAAAGCTTTTTAATTTGCCTATTATTATGAATGATTCATTAAAAAAAAAAGTAAAAATTAACCGTGTTATATCGACTTAACCAGTGTTCCTTTTATTTTTTAAATGCAACTATCGTGCAGTAATGCAGTAGATAAAGGTGTTTTAATTATTAAAATATGCAACTATGATGAGTGTAGTGTTTGCACAAATACACAAACATACATTTATATATAAGTCACAGTCTCGAGTGCACCGCGTCAGTTACACGAGAGCCTCGGGCGAGAGTGGACGTGTTTAGTTAAGTGCGTGCCGAGCCTGTGTTACACTACAGTGATTAGAGAAGATAGCAGACAATACAAGTGGCGACGAGGAAAAAGATAAGTACCTATTTAGTATAAAGATATAATCAAAAATAGGTTAGCAATGTGCAACTATTAGCATTGCAATTGTAAATTAATTCCTAGAGTACCCGCGGAAAAAAAACTGTGGATTATGAATTATGATTTATTGTTTTAACCCTGTTATGATAATTTTAATAATTTATATAAATTATATGTTCGCATATGACCACGCTTATGGTGTGCAAAAATTTATTTTCTTTATGACTTTAAGTTATTTATTATTATAAAATTAAAGAATTTATAGATGATAATAGCCCCTGGAAATGAGGTGATCGCTACCAAGCTATTTCTAATTTGTTGTGTTGTTAATTTGTGTAACATACATGATTGTAAGCTGTTATTTAAAAAAAAAGTCCCGCTGGGTTTCTTGCTGGTTCTTCCCAGGACAGAGGTTTTTTTTCGAACCAGTGGTAATTATACAAAAGAGTGACTTTCAATAAGTATTATTTATAATCTATATTGAATAAAAAAGTTTCTGTTTCTGTAGCAATGATAAAATATTGATTTATTTTAACATATGTCTATTAGCACAACTTTTATTTAAAAAATATTTTGATGGAAAAATAAAAGATGTAACTAATCACTCCTCTCGATTCGAACCGAAATACAATGTCGTTAGCTAAATTTTAGTGGCATTTTACATGTAGGTGTGATATTTATCGCCTTTAATGAAAATACTATTTTACCGCTTTCAGGACTTACAAATGTTTTACAAGAAATCGTGGGCACTTCACGACTTCTGTAAATTGCATAGTAGGTAACTAGTAATACCTACTGTAAATGCGCATTATAGGTATTGAATTCACCCAAAGCCTAAATGGCACAGCAATGGAAGTAGTCGGTATAACAAATAAACCGAAAGAGAAGGGCGAGTGTTTTGGAACATATTACTATCATGGAATTGAGTTTGGGTACCAAGATACCAACCATTAAATTGGTGTTGGGTACTAAGATACCATCATTAAATTGAGTTGGGTACTAAGATACCATCATTAAATTGAGTTGGGTACTAAGAGACCATCATTAAATTGAGTTGGGTACTAAGATACCATCATTAAATTGAGTTGGGTACTAAGATACCATCATTAAATTGAGTTGGGTACTAAGATACCATCATTAAATTGAGTTGGGTACTAAGATACCATCATTAAATTGAGTTGGGTACTAAGATACCATCATTAAATTGAGTTGGGTACTAAGATACCATCATTAAATTGAGTTGGGTACTAAGATACCATCATTAAATTGGAAGTTGGGTATTAAGATACCACCATTAAATTGGAAGTTGGGTACTAAGATACCACCATTAAATTGGAAGTTGGGTATTAAGATACCACCATTAAATTGGAAGTTGGGTATTAAGATACCACCATTAAATTGGAAGTTGGGTATTAAGATACCACCATTAAATTGAACTTTGGGTACTAAGATACTACCATTAAATTGGACTTTGGGTACTAAGTTACTACCATTAAATTGGACTTTGGGTATTAAAATACCAGCATTAAATTGGAAATAAAAATATAAGAAACTGTTTCAGTTTGCCCCTAAAATAATAAGAATAATAATACCGCTATCAGTTTTAATGTGATGGCACATCTCTGGCTATAAGGTGTGAAAAATGGAAAAGGTCTAATCTATCTGGACGCAGCTGAAGTTATATCAGCACTCAATAAATGAGCTATGCTATTGCATTTTGGTGGTTCTGGGTTACAAAAAATATTCTACAATATACCGGGTGCCAGTGTCGAGTCATCAGAAACCGTTGATGTATTTAAAGTAGCCATAAAAAAACTCTACGAGTATTTTCAACCTAAACGGAGCAAAGTTTATGAGCGGCATGTTTTTCGATTGCTAAAACAGGAAAAAGGAGAAAAATTTGAGAAGTTTTTGATAAGATTGCGTCAACAGACCGAAAAGTGTGCATTCGAAAAGCAAGATGATCATCTCATAGATCAAATTGCGGAAAAGTGTAATTCTTACAAAACGTGGGAAGAGTTAAAAAGCAAAAAAGTATATGTTTTTAATCAAATGTCTTAGACCAGACAAGACAGTATTAGCATATAGTAGTAACTCTCCTTTGGCAATAGAGGGTTCATTTGAAACTATACTCGAAGTCGGTGGACGAAAGGAACATACAACCATTTACGTGATTTCGGGGGGTACTAGAGACCTGTTGGGTAAGAACACAGCAGTCCGTCTAGGTGTCTTAAAACTTGGTATCGGGATAAATCAAGTGGAGAGTACCGATCCCCATTAAAGAGAAGGTTGCAATCAAAATTAAGGAATCACTAAACAGTGATATAATTGAAGAAGTGCAAGGCCCGTCTAAATGGGTTTCACCAATGTTCCAATCATAAAAGAAAATGGTGAATTACGTTTGTGCGTAGATATGAGATGTACGAACGCCGCTATATTGCGAGAAAACCACCCCCTGCCTACTATGGACCATATTTGCCTAAAATGAAAAAAGCTAAATATTTTAACAAATTAGACATAAAACAATGCCTTCCATCAAGCGGAAATTCACTCTGAATCCAGACACATAACGACTTTTATAACCCCCAAAAGATTATATAGATATAAAAGAATAATGCTTGGAATTATCTGTGCTTCCGAGATTTTTCAGAAGATCATTGAAAGGATGCTGATAAACTGTGAAGGGGTCGTCAATTTTATTGGCGATATCCTGGTATTCGGAAACAGTGAAGAAGAACATGGCGCATGACTAAAGAAAGTTCTACAGGTACTTAGTAAAAACAACGCCGTGCTGAATAGCAATAAATGCATATATAAAACGCAGGATGGGAATTTTCTGGGACACAGGCTTACACATGAAGGAGTAAACCCTTCAACAAGTATGTTGAGAGCATTATGAAATTTAGGGTCCCAAAGACCATAGAAGAACTCCAAAGTTTTTTAGGACTCTTAAACTACATAAATAAATGGATACCTAACTTGGCCGCCATGACAGAACTTCTGAAGCACCTGCTAAGACAGAAGATGAGCAAAAGGAAGAGCTTGGAAAAACAATGGTCTGGGGAACAAGATAAAGCATTCCAAAAAACTCAAACGGATGCTCACGGAAATACAGATTATAGGGTATTATGACGTCAGAGATGCAAGACAAGTGATAGCAGATGCTAGCCCTGTCGGACTTGGTGCTGTCCTTGTACAAAATGATACAAATGTCCTTAGAATTATTGCCTATGGTAATCGAACTTTGACAGACTGCGAGCTCAGATATAGCCAAACGGAAAAAGAGGCACTAGCATTAGTTTGGGGGGTCGAACATTAATATTTTTTTTATTTGGAAAGCCTTTTGATTTAGTCACTGACCACAAGCCGCTAGAGATATTGTTCTGGTCTAAGTCAAAACCATGTGCGAGGATTGAACGATGGGTACTGAGGCTACAGTCTTATTCATTCAAGGTTGTATACAAGCCAGGAAAACAAATATAGCTGATCCCTTGTCACGATCATGTAACTATCCTGATAACCCACCAAAAAGAAAAGACCAGCATGTGTACCAACTAGTGGAAAATTCTAGACCAGTTGCTATACCAATGAGTACCATTGTAGCATATTCAGAAAAAGACCAAGAGATTTACAAAGTGAAAAAGGTGTCTATCAGAACGACTGGGACGATTCAATTAAGAGTTACAAATTTTTTGAAAACGAGTTGTTTCCACGATAGCATTCTACTTCGTGGAAATAAAATTGTAATACCACAGCAACTCTTCAAGAGTGTATTAGATGCTGCATAGGAAGGTCATCCAGGTATCGTAGCGATGAAGGGGCGCTTGAGATCAAAGTTATGGTGGTCCCGTATCGATAAAGACGTAGAACAATTAGTAAAGGCCTGTAAAGTTTGTACATTAGTGGGTTTGCCAAATCCACCTGCACCAATGAAGAGACGAGAGTTGCCTGCAGCTCCATGGATAAATGTCACAATGGATCTAATGGGACCATTGCCAAGTAATGAGTATCTGTTAGTAGTGGTCGACTACTATAGTCGATACAAAGAAGTAAAAAATTACAAAAACATCACAAGCTTACAGATTATTAAAATGGTAAAAGAAATGTTCAGTAGACTTGGTTATCCTATTTCTATCACCGCAGACAATGGCAAGCAGTTCGTTAGTGAAGAGTTTCGATCTTTCTTTAAAGAATGCAACATTAAGTTATTTAGTACTGTACCATATTGGCCTCAAATGATCGGCGAAGTTGAAAGACAAAACAGAGATATTTTGAAACGTCTTCGTATCAGTCAGATCGAGACGAAGGATTTAAAAGAATGTTTGTGGGAGTATCTTCTAATGTATAACAGCACCCCTCCTTACAGTTACCGGGAGGTTACCGTCTGAACTGTTTTTTCAACGAAAAAGTAGGGATAAAATTCCATCAATATGTGAAATAAATTACAGACAATCATTTAGATTCAGATATCAGGGATAGAGATAAAATACAAAAAAAATCTTGATAAGAAAGAGATGTAGTGTTTGCACAAATACACAAACATACATTTATATATAAGTCACAGTCTCGAGCGCATCGCGTCAGTTACACGAGAGCCTCGGGCGAGAGTGGACGTGTTTAGTTAAGTGCGTGCCGAGCCTGTGTTACACTACAGTGATTAGAGAAGATAGCAGACAATACAATGAGTATCCTTGAAAGTATAATGAGAATATCATATTAAATTAATATTTTTTTTTACAAACGCCTCGGTTATATATGTGCTCCATACTGTGAATACTCTCAATACGACATAACGTGCCAGTTCACTACTGAAAGAAATATTCACGTAATTTGGTATTTTTTCTGTGATCCATCGCTTAATAAAAAACTATTATATAGATGCTGGCAAATTATTCCACTCCTTTGCTGTACGCATTATGAACGACGAAACATACCGTATGATTTGTATATGTGTCCGATCAAGCTGTAAATTTATACAAAGGTACTCTGTGCCTTAAATCCTGGCCTTCTCCTGGCTTACAGCACAAACATCTTTTGATTTGTCATTGTGTGCGATAGCTAGTGATGTACATTTTACTTCAAGGACTATCGAAAAATAATGGTTAAGAAAGCGACAAAAAGATTAAAACATATAGTTTAGTTCACGAAACTGAATAACTTTAAAACTTAAATGAATTTTGACCAAATTCATTTCAGTTTTAAAGTTGATAGTTCCAAAATAATTAAAAAATATTCAAATAACATTCCCGAGAATAAGCTTTAAGAGGCATTCCATCTTAGTCCTCACGGGTGCCAACGCATCTGCATTTTAATTCGCAAACGAAGATAAATGTAGATGTCTATAGGCCATAGCAACCACTTACCTTCAGGTGGCCTGTTTACTCGTTTGTCACCCTTATTTTATTAAAAAAAAACTGACGTGAGGCCTGAGAGGCCGCGTACATTATGTAATGTTTTTTAAAGAAAGTGATGATTTAAATATCCGCCTTTGCATTATGATGAAAAATAAGGGGTTTTAGTAAAAATAAGTACAAAGAGAAATTCAACTTTATTAAATTTTTAAATATAAGACTACAATAATATTTACTTGAATTTTGGGGGAAAATCCGACTATTAGATATGTAGGAAGTATAGTGGGTATAGTACAGAGACTGATTTTGTAGTTAGGAATAATAATTAATTCGTTTACACGAATTAATTATCCAACGAGTCGAGAATAAACTAGTAACGGAATACGACAAGCGCACCGTTCCACGTCAGAGCCAAGACTGTGTTAACGGCGGCCGCTCCGTCCGTTTTATACAAGCAAAACGGGCGCCACCGCAGGTGCAATGGTGCTGGTGCCGTCACGACCGTCCTCGCACGCGCTCCATAACAAGTTTAGTTATCTGTAGACAAAAAAAAACATCGTTCGACTGTCCTGACATAACAGCCTCTGGTCCGGTCTATATTGACCCTTCAGACTTGGGTAACAATAAGTTTTGTTCCGGTAGTAAGCCCTACAAAACTTTAATCAACTTTATGTTAGATCGGAATGATTAGTCTGTAGCTTTTTCTATTTTCTCTTTTTTCTTTTTCAAGTACTGTTTTCGCTAGTCCGGAATCACTATTCCCTATAGCCATATCATTGGACCGTGCGGTTCCGCTGCGTTCGCGCCAACGAGCCTTCGCGCCGTACTGGCGCTAGCAAATCGTCGCACTGCTTTGCAAAATTAAAAATTAAAAGAAATGGAGATAAATGTATTGCGAGCCATAGAATTGAGAGCTTCCAAAGTTCATCACATATTCTCTTAAGAAACGGCAATTGTATGACATTTCAAACAATGCAAAAACGAAAACTATGTGTAGAGACAGATACCAGAAGATATTTCAAACGAAAGGAGGCAACTGCGCAAAATCTACGAAAGCCGACCAAGCCTCAGACGTCCATTTACAGCGCCAAAGCACCATTTGTTCGGCAGCCGCTTGAATTGCCTTGCAGTAAGATTAGCCGATAAGTTACCGACTGTAGCGGTGTAGGCTCAATCTTACCAGCGCTGGGCCGTAACTGACCATGTTCGACTAGCCGTCACTACATCTTCCTCATTGATCATTGTTGTAGAGACTTCTACGAATCCTTCGACATCAAACCCCAATCTTGTGGACCACACAATATTCGGAGCAAACTGCAACACTGATCTACACATAAGAACCCAAAAATATCACTTATCATTTTTAATCCACAGCATGTTAAAGTTAATCCTTTATTTTGGTACATCCCTTAAACGTTTTGAACTTTAAAATATGATAATCATGTTTCGCGTGAACTATCAAATTACAACAAAACTTGAACAAGTTAAGTTTTCATTAAATGCAAACTATTCGTCTAGAAAGCCTCCAACATTTCTTTCGAGATTTGTTAACATATTTAGGTACGTCAAGAAATAATGAAAGTACTTACGGGTACTTTTAACACAAATCGAACAAAAGGATTCATCTTTTGGCTTAAATGATTTCACTTTATCTTTTCTCTACACTTTAATGATACGACAATATCGTAAGTAGGACAGTAAATTTAATTACGGTATTTAACATAAAAACAGATTCATCAATGCGGAATGCATTATAGTCTTTGACTAAATGTAATAATCCTCATACTATTCGAAGATTATATGTGGGCAATAATGGGGACTTTATCCCACTTCTGATGTAGGAAGTATAGTACAGAGACTGATTTTGTAGTTAGGAATAATAATTAATTCGTTAACACGAATTAATTATCCAACGAGTCGAGGATAAACTAGTAACGAAATACGACAAGCGCACCGTTCCACGTTAGGGCCGAGACTGTCTTAACGGCGGCCGCTTCGTCCGTTTTATACAAGCAAAACGGGCGCCACCGCAGGTGCAATGGTGCTGGTGCCGTCAGATACATAAAATCTAAACACAAAGAATAATCTACTGAGAATAACAAAAATAGTATTCCTTACTTATGACTTACTGGCTGTTACCTGCGGCTTCGCCCGCATGGTCACTGGGAAATGAACTATCCATTGCTTTTTGAATTGAAAGAAAACTGAATTTTATAGATTTGTCAGAGATGCAGCCATTAAAAGGAAACTGAGCAAAATTGATTTGTCAGCCTATTTAAATGTTTTGAAACGCAGCGTATAGGAAAGCATGAAAATAGCCTGTTTATTCCAAATGGAAATGGGATATTCTTTTAATTAAAGGAAATTGAGCATAATCCGTCAGGGATGCAGACTTTTGAAAAGAAACTGAGTTAAATTGATTCGTCAGAGATGCAGTTTTCTGAATTGAAAGGAAACTGACCCATATAAAAGATCCGTCAGAGATGCAGCCTTTTGAGTTGAAAGGAAACTGAGCTTAATAGGTCCGTTAGAGGTGCAGCATTTGGAATTGAAAAGAAACTGAGCTAAATAGGAAATTTTGAATTGAAAGGGAAGATCTGTGGGAGTTTTGATTAATTGATTGTGGGAATTTTGGAAAAAAAACTAACTGAACACTATTTTAAGACGCTACTGTACACAATGTTATATGTTTTTCCATTTGGGGAAAGAATGTGGAGATTCTGGGCATTTGACACACGCGAACATGCTACATACAGCTGACCACGAGAGAAGCACGGTTTTTCTAAGTTGACCCCCGCTACCTGTAATGATTGCCCTTGCGCTTTATTAATTGTCATTGCAAAACTGAGCTTAATAGGGAACTGCAACCTTTTGAATTGAAAAGGAAGATCTGTGGGAATCATAGGGATCCGTGGTATAATAACATTTTCACCTTTTCCTACGCCTGTCAAAATTGTAGCACCGATTATGTTCCGTCCAAGATGTGTCACACGCAGTCTTGTCCCGTTACATAACCGAGGAGCATCTAAATTTCGCATTAGCATGACTGGGACGCCTAATTTTGATTGAAGCTTATGTGAGGACACACCTGACATCTCTAGAGAATTTAGAAACTCTACGGGATATGAAGTGCTCTATTCTGTGTCCATAACTGTGTCTACTGACAAATACTCTGTTATTTCTCGTGCTACTTCGCTTAATATATCTGAATTTATTTTGTTAACGCTCTCATTTTTGGTGTGGTCTTCATGCGTGTTGTTCGTTAAATCTGAATAAACGCTCGCAATTAATTCGGAATGACTCTGTACTAAATTACAAAAATCTCTCGTCAATTTAACGCAGCCCTCAGAATCCATTTCCAACCGCCCATCGCCAATTTTTAATAGTGTGTCAGCATAGTTTCCAGCATTGATATCATTATACAAATGCACTCTCATATTTTTTTTATAGGATAAGGGTGACAAACGAGCACACAGTCCACCTGATGGTAAGTGGTTGCTGCGGCCTATAGACATCTACATCTATCCTCGTTTGCGAATCAAAATGCAGATGCGTTGTCATCCATGAGGATTAAGATGGAATGCCTCATTTCCAGTAAAAAGGGCCTCCGGCCACCTGCACTCACCAAGCGAAACGCAGAGGTAAACCTCTACTTCACGCTGGTATTCTGTGAGGTCGTAGTACCACCCCGGTTCGAGCCGGCCCATCCGTGCGACAGCAAAAGCTGCCGCCTGGCTCTACCACTGTTAATATTCGTAGTTAAACTGAATTTTGTCACCTTGTTCCATAAAATAGACGACTTGAGGCATGCTTTAATTTCATCTGCAGGTGTGCCCTTTTGAATGACAGGTAAAGTTTGGCGAAAGTCACCAGCCAGTAAAACCACCATTCCTCGCATTACATCGGTATTGCTGCACAAATCCTGGAGCGTTCGATTTAGTGCTTCTACAGCTTTTTTATGCGACATTGTACTTTCGTCCCACACTAAAAGTTTGCTACGACAATGCAAACTACAAAAGCATTTGCTGACTTTGAGCAGGTGTTTCAGAAGCTCTTAAAGTAGATTGACGCTCTGCCTGTTCAAGACGCCTTTGCTGACTTTGATGAGGTGTGTCAGTAGCTCTTAAAGTAGCTTGATGCTCTGCCTGTTCAAGACGCCTTTGCTGACTTTGAGCAGGTGTTTCAGTAGCTCTTAAAGTAGCTTGACGCTCTGCCTGTTCAAGACGCCTTCGCTGATTTTGAGAAGGTGTTTCAGAAGCTCTTAAAGTAGTTTGACGCTCTGCCTGTTCAAGACGCCTTTCCTAACTTTGAGAAGGTGTTTCGGAAGCTCTTAAAGCAGCCTAATGCTCTGTCTGTTCAAGACGCCTTTGCTGACGTTGAGAAGGTGTCTCAGATGCTCTAAAAGCAGCCTGACGCTCTGCATGCTCTTGCCTTCTCAGTTCAGCATCTTATAAAGATTCTAGCGATCGAGCTAATCTTTTCGCTTGTCTTTGAGAAGATACTCTTGAAAGGCTGGACTTACGTATGCGAGGCATTATGAAGTAACAAAAAACCTATTTATAAAAAAAACGTTAAAATAGCTAAAAGGAATTAAATTTCCTTATAAATATTTTTTTTAAAAGCAAATCCAATATATCTAAAAGGAATAAATATTCCTTTTAAATATTTTTTAAAATCAAAACAACAAAACCAATTCAAGACACAACACGAATCCGAAAACGATAGCCAAAATAAATCGAATCAACTTAAACCAAATCACAAAACAAATCGCAGAAAACCGAAATCGAAAGCAGTAGTCAATATAAATATAACCAACGAAAAAAGAAGTAAGTGTACCGTATACACTATCTATACTATTAATATTCCTTTGAAATATTGTTAAACAACCTAAAACAACGAAAACCAATTCACGATTCTAAATAAACAAAATCCAAAATCAAAGCCAGAGTATAAATATGTATAAAGGCATACCAACCAAATCAACAAAACCGATCCAAGAAAATACACAAATCCGAAAATGAAAGCCAATATAAATCCATTCAACCTTAACCAAATCACAAAGCAAATAACAAACAAAAACAACCGAAATCGAAAGCAGGTAGTCGAATAAGCTACGAAATAGAAACAATTTAAGCGTATAGGTACCGTATGCACTATAAGTTGACGCGCGGCTCAACGGCGGGAGTTATGTCAGGAAACATTTCGTTACCGCGTTTTAAAACCCTAGAAACGACATCTAGCGGAACCAATTTAAACTATGTATACGTTAGTTAATAAGAACTGTACTACCGATTCATTCATAACCACATATAAGAACTGTATTCATTTCCGTTCAATAAATATTACTAAGGCTTATTAATAAGGCTTACTAAGGACTGTTTCTACCACAGTTAAGTAATAGTTAAGGGTGAAAGCGTGACAGGTGGTGATAGTATTTCTGATCCATACTTATAATCACGCCTGTAACCCTTGCGGGGTAGCCAGAGCATCAACGGATTACTTAATATCGTCTGCGAGGTTATCACCTATTCTGTGAATTACAATGCACCAAAACGTTTGAAGAAAATCAGCTGGTGAATTTTATGTTTTTTATCGCTCTCTCCCCGGTCCTGCGTGGAAAAATACATTATTATATCATACTAAAATACAAGATCCATACATTTTTTATCTTAATTTTGGTAAAAAGACATAATAATCCAGATATTCTGACCTTCTGTGTTCGTCCATCGTACCGTCGTCCGTCTTGTAGAATCACGGTGGCGCCACCTAGCTGAATTTAATTTTGCAACATATTCGATTTTCCCACGGATGTGATATGTTTTTCCGCGGAAAAAAGTAGCCTATGTCACTCTACAGCCACCGAACTATCCCCAATCCCCATACCAAAATTCATGCCATGCCGACGCTCTGTTACGACGTGAAAGAAGGACAAACTTTTGCAACATATTCTATTTTCCCACGGGAATGAGATGTTTTTCCGCGAAAAAAGTAACCTATGTCACTCTACAGCCACCGAACTTTCCCCATACAAAAATCATGCCATGCCGACGCTCTGTTGCGACGTGAAAGAAGGACAAACAAACAAACACACTTTCGCATTTATAATATTAAAATACGGATATAAGTTTTATAAAAATAATTAGGAACATAAACCTTCTGGAAAAAAATGACCACAGTCCAAATACACCTTAAAATCTAAGCACAGGCAGGGCACACTTGTTTCGCTCACTGTAAACAAACGTGGTTCTTGCACAAATAGCATCTATATATCAATTTTCTTTTTAGTTTAGGTTGACATAAGAGGCAAGTCTTTCGTGTCTTGACTTCCTCAGCTTTATCTTCAGATGTCTCTGGCTTATCAGAATCAAGTACTCTTACCAAACTCATCCTTAGTTCACGGGGTTCAGATCTCTTCCATTGCTGTAAATCTATCGCAGAACTATTTCTTTTACAACTTGAAGTCTCTTGTATATTCAGAATTCACAATATCTGTAAAAATAACAGTTTATCTTAACAAAAAAATAAAACAAAATAGTTACGTAAGTACCGACGTGCGGCCTGAGAGGCCACGTCGGAATTTCAAATCGTAATTACTCACCAAATGCGCGTGCGACGACACCACTTCCTGCTCCAACGTTAACGTGGGTAGTGGGTACTATACTATCCTTGCAGCTACTTAAAAGCGGGGATCGGTATAACGCGGGGAAAGGGGTAAACTAGCAATTCAAGTGCCTACCAGGCCCTCTCAGACCGCACGTCGGTACTTAAAGGTTAAGGGACAATATGTTTATGAGGCTACTCCGTCTTTCATTTGTATCTGAAAAATATGAAGTAATAATAAACTTATTATCATGAATTATACACATAATAATACACTTACTACAATAATACACATGAATTATAAAAACATAATGGTCCTAACAAAGACTAGCCCAATACGCTGGATATATTAAAGTGCACCAAGTGTTAAGAGGATACAGATGCACTCTCTATTCTCTCAATTTCGGTATGTTAAGAAAATGGTTGCCGTGTAGTGGCGGTTGAGAATATCCACTACCCCATATCTTCCCGTGGGTGTCGTAGAAGGCGACAAAGGGAAACAGGCAGGAGATGGGCAGCGGCATCTTCCTGATAACAGCAAAATACAATAAAAAAACTGCGGTTGCCAACCCGCTCGCCAAGCGTGGCAACTATGGCAAATACTCCCTTATGAATGAATGTAACAAAGAGAAGGCCCCCAGTCCCCGGCGGCACCGCTATTCCTGGCTACGGTGGCGACCATGGTAACGGCAGGGCAGGGGGTGCTAAGAATCTCCGGTGGAGGTTCGGTTGCCACCTAAGAGGACTCGACCTGTCAACATACAACGCACGCACCCTGAGGACTAACGAGAAGATTGTGGAACTGGAAGAAGAGATAGACAAGTTACGCTGGAATATTATAGGATTATCCGAAGTCCGAAGAGAGGGGAGGACACGGTAATCCTCGAATCCGGCAACTTGCTCTATCACCGGGAGGGCGACCATCTGTCCCAAGGAGGTGTCGGATTTATCGTCCACAAGTCTCTCGTTAACAACGTTGTAAAGGTTGAGAATGTGTCGACGAGGGTTGCGTACCTTATACTCAGAATCACGAAACGATATTCGCTGAATAGGCTTACGCACCAACCTCGGCACACCCCGATGAGGAGGTGGAGGAAATATATAAGGATATCTCTAGAGCCATGCATTCCTCCAAAACCCACTATACGGTGTTAACGTTGACTTCAATGCAAAGCTAGGCACAAGAGAGAACGGTGAGCTGAAAGTAGGGTAATTTGGAATAGGGCAACGCAACCCAAGGGGCCAGCAGCTGGCCGACTTCATGGAGAAAGAGAGACTCTTTATGATGAACTCTTTCTTCCAGAAGCGGCCTCACAGGAAGTGGACCTGGTCGAGCCTCGACGGATCGACTAAAAATGAGATTGACTTCATTATGACGACCAGACGACAACTGTTCAGTGATGTCTCCGTGATCGCGAGAGTGAAAACTGATAGCGATCACTGAATGGTCAGAGGCACACTGAACCTAAACGTTAAGTTAGAAAGGTCTCGTCTAATGAAGTCAACGATCCGTCTCCCTCGTGCTTTGTTCCAAAGTCCCAAAACCTTTCAGCTCGAGTTACGAAACCGTTTTCAGTGCCTAGAAGACTGCAATGCAGTGGACGATATGAATGACAAGCTCGTGGAAACTGTCCATGCAGTCGGAGCTAAGTTTAGCAAGATCCACCGCAGAAGAACACAAAAACTCTCTGATTACACTCTTAATCTCATGAAGACCGAGTGTGGCAGCATCGTTACCGGGGCACTTGAGATTTTGTGTGAGATTGAGAGGTTCTATGGGCAGCTGTACACGTCATCGTTGGAGCCACACGCAAGTGTGAGTAACGATCTAAAAGCGAGTCTTATCCGACACTATTCCGAAGATATCCCGGACGTCAGTCTAAGCGAGATTAGAATGGCTCTCCAGCACCTTAAAAATGGCAAGGCCCCAGACGAGGATGGAATTACAGAGGAGCTTCTAAAAGCGGGTGGAAAACCGGTACTTGAACTCCTTCAGAAGCTCTTTAATTCCGTCCTCCATGGCAGCATTACACCGGACGTGCGGAGCAGAAGTGCGGTGGTCTTATTCTTCAAGAAAGGTGACAAGGCTCTCTTGAAGAACTACAGACAGATTTCCCTTCTGAGCCACGTCTACGTGCTGTTTTCGAGAGTCATTACGAATCGTCTCGCGCGCAGACTTGACGACTTCCAGCCTCCCGAACAAGCCGCTTTCCGAAAGGGCTTTAGCACCATAGACCACATATATATCCTTCGGCAAGTTGTACAGAATTACGAGGAGTACAATTTGCCAATATGTCTGGCGTATGTGGACTATGCGAAAGCCTTCGATTCCATCGAAATTTGGGCGGTGCTGCAGTCCCTTCAGCGGTTCCAAGTTGACTGTCGGTATATCGAAGTGCTGAAGTTTTTGTACAGTAGAGCTACGATGGCTATCCGAGTACAAAACCAGAGTACGAAACCTATCCAATTGCAGAGAGGTGTAAGACAGGGTGATGTTATATCCCTGAAACTCTTCACCGCTGCATTGGAAGACGTTTTCAAGCTTCTGGACTGGAAAGGATACGGTATTAACATCAATGACGAGTCCATCACTCACCTTCGATTTGCCGACGATATAGTCCTTATGGCAGAATCGCTGGAGGAACTAAGCACTATGCTCAATGACCTCAATAGTGTCTCCCAACGGATAGGTCTTAAGATGAACATGGACAAAACAAAGATCATGTTTAATGTCCATGTCACACCTTCGACCGAGAGGTCAATCTACGGATTCAACTCGTCTGGGCAGCGTTCGGGAAACTACGACACATCTTCTCGTCAGATATACCTCAAAACCTTAAAACGAAATTGTACAACCAGTGCGTGTTGCCAGTGATGACCTATGGAACTGAGACGTGCTGCTTCACTGCTGGCCGTATGAGGAAGCTCAAGGTCGCTCAGCGAGCTATGGAGAGGGCTATGCTCGGGGTTTCTCTGCGTGATAAATTAGAAATGACTGTGAAATTATATCCGCAGTAGAACCAGAGTAACCGACATAGCCCAAAAGTGGCAGTGGGCCAGCCATATGGCTCGAAGAAACGACAACCGATGGGGAAGAAAGGTTCTCGAGTGGCAGCCTCGTACCGGTAGGCGAAGTGTAGGGCGACCCCCACGAGATGGAGTGACGACCTAATAAGACATGCAGAAAGTCGATGGATGCAGGTGGCTCAGGACCGTGCTTGGTGGCATTCCTTGGGGGAGGCCTATGTTCAGCAGTGGACTTATGAAAGGCTGTAATAATGAAGAAAATGGTCACTCATCTATGGACTGACCGCGGTAAGTGCAGCTTAATCTCGCAGATCTATTAATCCACGCAGCTGTTATTTTACCACAAGTTTCTTTTCTCTACGACTAATGCTGTAGGCGGTTAATGACGCTTTCAAGCACTGAGCACATTGTCGTCAGGCATCAAGCATCGCGAGTTGTGTGTATCAAATACTATGGAATTTATATTATCCTGGTACACTAAACCGCCCTTCTCATGGGCGGGCGTCTAGCGGCGCTTCAGGAGTATTACTAAATATATTATTCGTTCTATCTATTTACAGTTATTGTCGCGATGCACGGCACGCCAATATTTTATTGTGGGATTGGGATAGTGAGGGATTGCCCAGAGGGGCACTCGTAGCACTACCTGAGGATCTCATTCTCGGAATCACGGATGCGGGACCAAAAAGCTGCAACCCGAGATCTAATAACGGCGAACTAATCTAATTAAGGCTAATTAAAGCGGGTTGGTTGGAATCTAAAGAAGAACTCAACAATTGGCACCAAACATTTTCTTAGCAAGTATAAAATAAAAAGCAGAATCATCATCATCATCATCATTACAGCTCTTCATAAGTCCACTGCTGAACATAGGCCTCTCCCAAGGAATGCCACAAAGCACGATCCTGAGCCACCTATGGATCCAGGTGGCTCAGGACCGTGCTTTGTGGCATTCGACTTCCTGCATGTCTTACCAGGTCATTACTCCATCTAGTAGAGGGACGCCTTACAATTCGTCTACCGGTACGAGGCCGCCACTCGAGAACCTTTTTTCCCCCATCGGTTTTTGGTTCTTCGAGCTATATGACGGGCCCATTGCCACTTCACCTTACTAATCCATTGGGCTATCTCGGTTACTCTGGTTCTACTGTGGATATCCTCATTTCTAAGTTTAAGTCACGCAGAGAAATTCCGAGCATAGCCCTCTCCATAGCTCGCTGAGCGACCTTGAGCTTCCTCATCCGGTCAGCAGTGAAGGACCACGTGTCAGTTCCATAGGTCATCACTGGCAACACGCACTGGTTGTACAGTATCGTTTTCAAGTTTTGAGATATACCTGACGAGAAGATGGACCGTAATTTCCCGAACGCCACCCAGTCGAATTGAATCCGCCAATTAACCTCTTGGTCGAAGTTGGTACCTAGTTGGACTATTTGCCCCAGGTAAACAAACTCATCAACAACTTCGAGCTTAGTGCTTCCAACAACTACCAGCATAGGTGTGACAAGGACGTTGTACATGATCTTTGTTTTGTCCATGTTCATCTTAAGACCAATCCTTAGGTCTTAGGCTTAGGTCCTCCAGCGATTCTGTCATAAGTACTATATCGTCGGCAAATCGAAGGTGAGAGATATTAATGTTGATACCGTCTCCTTTATTATCCGGAAGCTCGAAAACGACTTCCCATGCAGCAGTCAAGAATTTAGGAGATATAACATCACCCTATCTTACACCTCTCTGCAGTTAAAGTAAACTAAATATATACCGATTTATATTTTATAGGGTGGGTGTACCAGTCCCAAACCAGGTACCGGTGGTTGACCACTCATATGTTCAATTGAATAAATTAAGAAATGGCGGGCAATTTTTAAGAATTCAATAGTTTTGTTATGTAGCCAAGACTATAACCAATCTTCCGAACATCATTTTTTGCGATAGTAATCGAAAAATATCGATACCTATAGTATGTGCCAAATCGATTGAGAAAAACGGACAATGACCTTTCGGTCGTTTAACCAGGGGTTACAAACCTTCAATATATAGGCACATTTTATATGTAGTACTTTCTTTATTTATAATGATTTTTTTATAATGATTGATATAATATATATTTATTAACTATTATTAAAAAGTTATGTGAAAGATCGCTGTAGAAGAAAAATCATCTATTGTTATAAAGTACTTTATTCATTTAACAACAAAAAACATTAATTTATAACACATATAAAGATTCGAGTGATAACGACACCGAATAAGTACGTACTTATGCAAAAGATAAAACTTTATTTTTAATATTATATAAGAACTTTATTTTTATTCGGTGCAATCATCACTCGTATCTTCACTTGATGAACTATCTGTAACATTAATTATAAAGCGATCTGCAGTTTGGTCAATTCTATCATCCATGCCACGCATTTTTTGTTCAACCTTAAGGACATGCTGAACACAGTTTTTCCATTTATCTGGCGTGATTTGAGTTAAACCATCTTTAAGTAAATTTTTAACATCTTTTAACTTGAAAGTTGTATTTTTTCGTGCAACGTACCCTTTCACATCTGCCCACACAAGTTCAATGGGGTTAAGCTCACAGTGATAAGGAGGTAACCTTACCACTGTGATGCTTTTTTCTTTTGCCATCTCGTCGGTGACGTAAATTCGATAGTTATCTTTAACTGCCTTTATTTTTTCCATTAAGTGGGTCTTTGTGTCCGAGGGCACGTATGCGATCTGTTTAGATTCTAGCCATTCCTGCATATTTTGTTTCCGCCAAGACATTGTTGGGGTTTTTTCTAAACGTCTGGAGTGGTAACTAGCGTTATCCATAACTATGACATCGCCGCTTTGCAGTTTTTCTATTACTTTTCTAAACCAGTCCTCGAAATGGAGAGCGTCCATACTCTCATGGTAGTCACCAGTAGATGATGACTCAAATACCCAATCACATCCCTCCAAAAAGCCATTTTCATTGCCAACGTGTACAACTATTAATCGCTTTCCTTTACCCGAAGGGGCTTTCGCGCCAGTAGAGTAGCCTTCTAACCGTGATTGACGAGAAGATTCAATTGTGGTGTCTTCCCATACCTTTCCCATAGTATGACCTGCGTTAATCCATGTTTCGTCAAGGTAAAAAATGTTACGTCCCTCGTTTCTTAATATTTGTATTTCTCTCAAATATCTGGTACGCCACAGAACTATCTCTGGGCGCACTTTTTCTGTTTCTCTTTATATATTTGAATTTTAAATGGCGCAACACACGTCGCAGGGAAGTTTTGCTCAAGTTTGGCAACTGGTCATCTTGATTTATACTGAGCAAAATTTTGTCTAAAGTCGGTAATTCTCCTGCAAGAAAGAACTGATGCACTTTCGCTCTTATAGCCGATTTATCAAAATCGTCCAACTTGTCAATTACAGACTTTTTTCTTTTATTAATTATTCCCTTTTCTGGTATTTTATGGGAATCTCTATACACGCTTAATACGCGATATATAGTGCTCTTGCTGACTCCTGAGATCTCCGAAACCTTTTCTACCATATTAACGTTTGAAGGATACACGTCTTCGGGCCAGGTGTTTTTGACATATTTGTATACATTAATGATAATCTCTTGTTCCCCGACCGACAAAGTGGTAGGTTTTCTCTTTTTTACTGGTGACGTTAAAGGTGCTCCAGAAGATGGGCCTGTAAATAAATGACAAAAATATACTACCATAGTACTACATCACATAAATACATATTGTTTTAGAAAATAAATACCACATGGTCACATAAAAAGAGCGCTTTAAGAAATAGAAAGGCTACGTCGTCGCATTTGTACCTATTTGTACGTACCTGCTACGTTTATTATGGGTCGGCGACGTCTCTTTCCACTTGATGTTGAAGGACCGGGTCCTTCACCAAATTCTCCTGAACTCATGTCGATTTAGTAACGACCGTCACAGTAAAACTAATATAACAGATTCAAAAAACAAAAACTTAACGATATAACAAATTTAACAGTAAAAACTCAACTAAAACAATGCAATGAATGCTATGAATTACCCGAGACGTACACACGCAAGCGCTATCCGAACACGAATGAAAACAAAATGGCGGACCGGCCCAAAAAAGGTGACGCATCTCTGGCTGCCATTGTCACGTTTCTTTTAGAACGAACTGACGTAACGCGCGTTTTGTTTATTTTAAAGGGATGAATTTGCAAAAGCTCAATATGGTGATTATATTGCTTCAAATATTTTTTTAATATGAAACTGTTATTAAATTAATTGCTGCGTTACTTACCATAAATTGAAATATAAAATATAACACATTTTTCGCGATGTACCGTAAGATTTTACTATGTTTATAGGAACCACAGACAATATTATTTAAGAAACAAAAAAACAAAACATATGTGCTGACCTAGAAGTGGGAATAATATCAATATTTAAATATTGTTATCACATCTAAATTGAGATTTTGTAAGTTACGCCTTTTGACACTCGGCTCATATCTGAGGTCATTGTCCGTTTTTCTCAATCGATATGGCACATACTATAGCTTTTTTTCTCATACCTGTGTCTCGTTTACTGCCTTTCGGCCGCCATTACAGTTAGACGTGCACGTCGACATGGTAAGCTAAATATTTTAATATCACCTATTATATCCTAATTGCTGTCATCAAGTTGTATTATTTAAAAAGTTTAGTATTTATTTAAGTGCTATGCGCTGTTATTTTTATTAAATAATGACATTATCAAGTATTTTTAAAGGTGGTTAACTACTGAAACACACCTTGTACTGAGTTCCTATTGTTGACCAACTGGTTTGCAACTGGTTGCTTATGGTGTTCCTTTTTTTGTTCTTTTTTTTCATAGCGATGCTTTTGTTTGACTATTTAGAGCTTAAAGCCAATTATTAAAATCGTTTTATGCGATGTGCCCCAGTTTTTGACCACTGGTTTGCTATTGGTACACAATAGTAAAAAAGTGTTCCTATGGATAACCACCACATTAGAGTTTTAACTTTTTTCGTTGTTTTAGATTGAAGATAGACCCAAAAAGACGTTTTTAAATATACAGAGCTTAATTTGCTTAAGTATCTCGATGAAATTCATAAAGGCGCTAAAATAAGGCGAATATGGCGAAAATATCATATCCCTCACCCGACTGTTATAAACAAACTGAAAATGAGACATTCTCAACGGAAAATGGGACCACCAAAGTTTGTATTATCTAGGTGGATTGACGATAACGTTAAAAATGACTGTTTATTGGAAACAGCCAAATAATAAGACAGCACATCTTTAACTGATTTTGGACGTGGACTATCAATCCAACAACCAGAAGAAAAGGAAGTTACCCTACACCCACAGGATTTTTTTATAGGATAAGGGTGACAAACGAGCACAGAGTCCAACTGATGGTATGTGGTTGCTGCGGCCCATAGACATCTACATCTATCCTCGATTACGAATCAAATGCAGATGCGTTGTCAACCGTGAGGACTAAAATGGAATGTTTAGTTTCCAGTAAAAAGGGTATCCGGTTCTCTACACTCACCTGACGAAACAGAAGCGTTATGCTGATATTTTACGCTGGTATTCTGTGAGAGCGTGGTCCTGCCTCGGTCCAACTGACCCATTCGTGCTACAACTATACTACTAATACAGCTGTAACATGGCTCCACGTAAAAAACCTTGAAGCGACACCACCAAAAGCCAAGCACCTAAACAACTATTTCCCTGGGAAAATCAAAAACATTGATGGATGTAACGCTGAAGTCAGTACTATGATGTTATCATCTGCGACCATTTTCAAGTGGTTTCAAGCCATTTGAAGATTATATTGTATGACCGTGATAGCATCATTGGAGTTATAAAAGCATCTGTTTCTATAAATACCAGAGGTTTCTACAAGGTTGAAGACATGGCCAAACTTTTGCAATGAATCCTACCAATATTATAAATGTGAAAGTTTGTGAGGATGTATGGATGTTTGTTACACTTTCACGCAAAAACTACTAAATGCATTTTAATGAAACATTACAATAATATAGCTCACACATTAGAACAACACATAAGCTATAATTCATAAAAATATTGTGTAAATTGACCAAAATATAACAATAAATGTGTAAGTCTGAAGAAAATCTGTCGTCTGCGAGCTATTTTGGGATGAACACGCATCACGCAAAAACCTGTGAATCAATTTGGATGGGCCTTTCACTGGCAGATAGCTGATGTTATAAGGAGTAACTTAGGCTACTTTTATTTTAGGGTTCCGCGCAAAAAAATGCACGCGGGCGAAATTGCGGGGAATAGCTAGTATAAGATAAAGCTTTCGAGTTCTTTTAGTAATTTTACGGTTTCTAGATAGGTTTTTGTTAAAATCGCCTACTGAACGTCGAGACTGATTTATTTAATTCAGTCTGTGATAGATGATACTGATAATTTATGTGCAAAGATATTTTTTTCTATTGTAGTTTGCTAATAAGCGTTGTTACCGTTAATGTTCTAATTTTCATGTTTGTCTTCTAATTAGTTACCTTCGACTGTGCCATTAAAATTGGTTGTAAGTCTAGATAAACTTTCAGTCATCATATGAAAGTCAATTTATGTAAAGAAATAGTGTTTTATTTTCAATTAGCTACCTTTTTTTGATAAGTTTTTCAGTGGTCAACTATTGGCGCAAAAGTGGTCATTTATTGGAGCGCACTGGTCAAACTTAGGCACATTCCCGTTTTCCGTATAATTAATGAAATCTATAAAAAACTTAAATATTTGGAATCAAATAATTTATCTATATTGCAACATTAGTGATCAATAAACAACTGTATATGTACATTTCTATGTTGAAATTAAATAATACTAGTTCAGAGCATTTCGACGTGAAAATGTGTCCTTAACTGGTTTGGGACTGGTACACCCACCCTATCTTTTTTTAAATGTTTTGATGAGGAAATAAAAAACGGGGATACGGAGTACATAGTGGTTGCTTTATTTTTCATATAAGTATTACTTTGAAATTACAAACATTTAATAATTAATAATTAAATACATTATGGAAGTTTAGTTTAACATTCCACTTAAATATGAATTTAAACTTAATAATTTAAGCAATGAAATTTGTAGGAATCGGTTAAATAAGATTGCTCTGTTTAATGGCCAATATGTTTATGAGGCTTTATCATGCTTCATGTTTATATTCTTTCATCTCTCCCTGAAAAGTGTAAAGTAGTAATAAACCTGTTATCAACTTAGATGCATGAACTTTAAAAACATAATGATCTTAACAGAGTAAAGTGTACCAAGTGTCTAAGGATGCAGATGCACTCTCTATTCTCTTAATCTCGGTATGTTAATAAAATGGTAGCTCATTCATGGACTGACCGTGGCAAATGCAACTTAATCTTGCAAATCTATTGATCCGCGCAGCTATTCTTAACCACGAGTTCCTCTTCTCTACGACTAACGCTGTAGGCGATGAACCACGCTACTTAAGCCCTCGGCACAATATCGCCGGCTATAAAGCATGAATCGGGCATCGAACGTCGTGAGTATCAAACATTGTGGAATTTATACTATCGCGTCTCATGCGTGGGTAAATATCTATATCTAACTACGCTAAAAGTTTTATCATTGTGACTTGGGAATATAATCCGAACCTCCACTCACCCCCTTGGGGAAAATAGCGTGATGCTATAAATATTGCACTAGTGTGACCGCGAAGCTGTGCGGTTGGTTAAGTAAGGTTATACATTTATTTTGGTTGACAAATGGATAGTTAGTTGGGTTTAAAATGGCTTAAAGAGGATAATCTCAAGATTTTTTTATCTTTAATGTACAGTTTTATAATGTATAAAAATCTGTCGTTATTTTAATCTAAAGTTTTGAAAGTTAAATTTTTGAAGTCTTATAACAATTATATTATACTTACTGATACTTACTGATATTACTCCTGCCAAATGACCTCCAAGACAGCTTCAGATTTTAAAGATGAAGAATGGCAGAACTGGTTAAAGGTTGTTTCTCATTACTTTAAAACTGGCCAGTTATGCAATATCGTATCAAAAAGTAATGACAACCGTCATTACGCTCTTGTTAAGATTTTAAACAAATCTTTCTTGGGATTACTTGATTCAGGGGCCACATCTTCGGTGATTTCTAGAGACTTAAGTCGTAAGTTCATGGTTTTGGGATTCTCAATCCATGAAATACCTCAGTTGAGTATTTCCATGGCAGATGGAACATCCTACAATATAAAATCAGTAATTTATTTGCCAATACTGTTTAGGAAACGGTATAAAGTGGTGAAGTTTTACATTATGGATAATTTAAGACATGATCTCCTCTTCGGTATGAATTTCTTTGATTATTTTAATCTTACCATTGGATATACAGAAGATATCATCAAAAATGAAAATATCCAAAAATTATCGAATGGTGAATTAGCAATAATAAATATAAGCAATTCAGTTAAATCAAGACATGAGTTGACAGAGGATCAATCGAAAACCTTAGGTTTAGTGGTTGAAGATATAAAGTATTCTATAGGCGAAGGTATAGGAAGAACGAACTTGATAGAGCACCACATTGATACAGGAGAACACATGCCCGTTACTCAAAGGCAATATCCCTTTTCACCACATATCATGCAGGAATTAGAAAAGGAAGTGGATGAAATGTTGGCAAAAGACATAATTGAACCATCGTTTAGCTCGTGGCGTTCACCGGTTCTTTTAGTAAAAAAAGCATCAGGCTCTAATAGATTATGTTTAGATAGTAGACAACTAAACAAGACAACAAAGAGTGATTCCTATCCATTGCCAAGAGTTACGTCTATTTTGGACAGTTTAAAGAATGCTCAGTATCTATCAACTCTTGACTTAAAATCGGCATTTTGGCAAATACCATTAGAAACTACGAGTAAAGAAAAAACAGCATTTGGTTTGCCAGGTAAGGGTTTATTTCAATTCAAGGTTATGCCTTTCGGTCTTAAAAATGCAAGTCAAACGCAACAGAGGCTAATGGACAAGTTATTTCCACCAGAGCATGAGGGTAAAATCTTTGCATATTTGGATGACATTGTGGTATGTAGTAAGACTTTTGAAGATCACATTAATTCGTTGACTTTGGTTAAAAAGCAGTTACTCTCAGCAGGTCTCACAGTAAATTTTGAGAAGTGCCAGTTTGCCCGTCCTTCATTAAAGTACTTAGGCTATATTGTTGATAAGGAAGGTTTAAGAACAGACCCAGAAAAAGTTAGTGCCATTTTAAACTATCCAAGACCAAACACATATACAGAGTTAAAACGTTTTCTAGGACTGGCGAGTTGGTATCGACGTTTTGTGGAGAACTTTGCAATTGTTGCTGCTCCATTACACGATCTTATTAAAGGCTTGAAAAAAGGTCAGAAAATTAAATGGGATACAGAAGCCGAAAGTGCTTTCACTGATCTCAAAACATCATTAACTTCTACTCCGGTACTGAGCTGTCCTGACTTCAACTTAGAATTTATTATACAGTGCGATGCCTCAAATAAAGGTACGGGCGCTGTTTTATTTCAAACTCGTGATGGTATGGAGAGACCAGTTGCGTATTCTAGCCGAAAATTTTCAGAAAGAGAGACAAAGTACTCTACTTCCGAAAGAGAGTTACTAAGTGTGATTCACGCGGTTGAACAATTTAGGCCGTACATAGAAGGCACGCACTTTAAGGTCATAACTGATCATAGCGCCTTGCAATGGCTTTACAAGAATAAGGATCCACATGGAAGGTTGGCTAGATGGGCAATGAGGTTACAACAGTTTGATTTCGAGATAATATATAGAAAAGGTAAAGATAATATTGTACCGGATGCACTATCAAGAGCAATTCCAGATAAAGAAATAAATATTATAGATATTAAACCAGACGACAAAGATGACTGGTATAATTCAATTGAAAAAGAGATTACGGAGGGAAAAGGCAGAGATGATTGGATACTTAATCAAGGTATTTTGTGGAAATATTTGAAACTTAAACAATTTCCAGATGAAAAAGATTCTTGGAAGATAGCAATACCAGAAAAATTGAGAAGACAAATCCTAATAGAATGTCACGACAGTCCAACAGCAGGACATTTAGGAATTAAGAAATCCATAAATCGAACAAGACAACATTATTTCTGGCCATCCTTAATTAAAGATGTTAAAGATTACGTACGAAAATGTGAGACTTGCTCTAAACATAAACCTAGTCAACTGCCGCCAATTGGGAAAATGGGCAAACATAGAGAAGTAACAGAGCCTTTTCAAATAGTTTCCATGGATCTAATGGGCCCTTTTCCACGATCAAAGACTGGCAATACAATGTTACTTGTAGTTTCATGTTGGTTTAGCAAGTTTGTATTATTGTTTCCCTTGAGAAATGGTAAGACATCAACAATCGTTAGAATTATCGAAGAACAGATATTTCTCATATTTGGAGTACCAAGAACAGTGATATGTGATAATGGGAAACAGTTTATTTCATCACAGTTTAAAGAATTAATTACGAATTACAACTCTAAAATTTGGTATACGCCTTATTATCATCCTCAAGCCAATCCTACAGAACGAGTAAATAGAGTAATTGGTACTGCAATAGCGTCATATATCGAAGATAATCATAAAGATTGGGATAAATTTATACCTCATATAGGCCATGCCATTAGAACTGCTATACATGAAATAACTGGCAAAACTCCTTCATACTTGTTTTTTGGTAGAGAAACCTCCTTACAAAACAAAATTGATTTCGGGCCAGATAAAGATGATTATGTTAATGTAAATAGAAACTATTTTGAAAATAATTTAAGACTTAGAGAAGAAATATATAAAGACGTAAACAAGAGGCTGCGAGAGGCTTATGAAATTAATAGCAAAAATTATAATAAAAGAAGACGAATATGCAATTTCAATGTGGGAGAACTGGTTTGGAAGAAAACAAAACCACAATCATGTGCTAATAAAGACTTTATGGCCAAGTTATCTCCAAAGTACGAAAAAGCTATTATTTCGGAGAAGGTGTCAGCCGATGTTTATATTTTGAAAAGTTTACGCGGCAAACTTTTGGGTACATGGCACGCTTCTGACCTGAAACGGGTAATTTGAAATCTAGCTGAATCCGGTTGGATTCCATTTGATGAGGGGGGATATGTGATGATAAAAAAAAATGTTACGATTTACGTCATAATTGAGATGGGTCATGTTTCTCAACTTGGAAAAATATTGGAGGGTAGGAATTGGTTACGGACAGCGGAGGGCCGCAGTCGCGATCGCACGAAGTGGTAATTTTTGTCAGACATTGGAAGTTTAATGCACAAAAGTTTACGTACATATTATAGCTGTGTATCAGTGAATTTTGTATTAATTAAATACACATTTTATTCGTGGAACGTTAATTTTAGAGGTGCAACGGGTCTGTGGAAACGCCCATTAAGTTAATTGTGACCATACGCCTTCCTATATATCTGGCAAAGAGTTATTAGAAAATCTACTTCGTCATAAAAACATGAGGACATAGAGAGATAATACTATATGCTAATTTGACTCGAAAAGTCATCGGCAGGCATAGCCTATCGGGATAGCGGCCAAACGCACTGGGCGAATTCTTCAAATTCACGGTTCAAACCCTCGAATAAAATATTGAAATTTATTTTTATAATTTTGTTTTTTCTTTTATTATTTATTAAGTTTGCATTTTTTTGTAATGATACTTTATTTATAAGTCTTGTTAACTAAAGTAAAATAACTAATGGTAAATTTTATGTTTTATTATATTTCATTTTATTTTTCTAGTTAATGCTTAGCTGTAGAATTAGTTAAAATTTTAGTGCTTACATATCTTAGAGTTAGGATAATTTGTAGTTTTTATGCTTTAAACTATTTAGTTAATTGTTTTGTAGTATTGAGTTGATGTAGGCTTTTATGTTGCAATTAAATAACTTACACCAACAATATCGCACATTTGTTTCTTATCTTGCCTGGACCCCGACCCCTAGGGCTTGAGTAAACACATGACAATATAATGTAGAAATGACTCCTTTTAATAAAAAAAAACTTATTCTACTTTATCTTTCATTCTTTGAGAAAATGTTTGCTGAAAATTGTTGAGTTCTTCTTTGGATTCCAACCAACCCGTTCAATTAACCTTAACCATTTTTGCTAATTATAGAATCCGGAGGGAATCCGTTTGACAAAAGGCAAAATAAAATTACATTTTAGGATGCAAAATGAGGATTTATTATCTTGTTATGTAGGCAAGTATATCGATTCAATATAAACAAAAGCTTTTAAAAAATTTACTTCGCAAACATCCGCGCTGTAAAATCAAAATGATATGTCTTACCTAGTATGAAGAGTACCTCCCGCCCTCCCTCAATTGCGTGCACTATCCCCGTCACCACCAATCCCAGCACCGCTACTCCCAACACCACTTCACTCGGCAAGATACACCACTGACGACAATACGACACGTGTTTCGCCTCTACACGATTGTGACGTGACTTTTTTCTTTGCAAAATATCATAATTAACAAAATAATTGAAAACATTCTATATTTTAAACAGTATATAACATAAATTTTAACCATAAAATAACGCGTCATAATATTGACGACTTCTTGAGAATTTACCTGTGACATATGCAATTATCGGGATTATTTCTATTATTAAGTGGCGAAGCTTGCGTAGACACTTATTGATTTCACGATGTCTGTCCGTCTGTCCGTCTGTCCGTCTGTCCCACGATTATCTCGAGAACGGTTTCGAATTTTCAAATTCTGTTTTCAGCAATCGATTACTGATCACCCAGGCATCTGAACCTCCTATTTTGAAACTGATTGCTCAACGGCAACCGTTAGAAACCGCTACAAAGCTGATTGCTTCGCCACTTTGCTATGCTGTTAGCTTGCTAGGTTTATTAACACCACAGTCACTCATAGAACACGTAACCATTTTGGAAAAAAGTTACTTATGAAAAATAATCACTATTACTCTCTAAAAAATTACAAAATATCTAGGATCTCATTTCTTGCGGGCTGACTTGTGCCGACCTGTCATTCAAAATTGGTTACAGAGTCATGAGATTTGGTATCCTTTTCTATCTTGCATTTTTTCCATAAGGAATTTTCTTCTCCCTTGCACACTATGTCGGTCTATACGCCAGTATATTCTAGGTCTATGATATAGACAATATTATGTATGTTTCTCTAAGGTCTAAGGAGGCAACACATGGAAGTAGGTATCCATGTCAATTTGGCCTAAAGGTAGGAAGGTAAGAAGGCCTAGATACCAGGCCATAAACTCCAAAAATAAAGAAAAAATATATCAATGTCAAGTGTCAACATGACAGTGATATTTATATAAAAAAATTGACATTTGACATTCTCTGACTAGTATACAGTTATCTGTGTTTGACATCAACGTAACGTGAACGCAATGGGTGATTCTGCTGTTGAAGAAATTCAGAATTTAAATATTAACGAAAAGGCAGGAAATTAAGCAATATATTTAATTCGTTTAAATAGATTTGCATATTATTTGAGTGATGCTAAAACTGTTAAGTATACGTAGAACCTGCGTGGTCCACTTCAAAGAATCCTATGCCACATGGGTAGGATCACTTCGTCAGCAATGATTTACTCAATATTTATCATTGTTAAATTTTTAAACATTTTGTTAATTTTTTCCCTGGAACATTTTTAATTTCTCAATAGTATTTACTGAAAATATTAATCATTCTACACGGCATATCGGTACTATCGTTTTGATAAAAATATCAATACGATAACCCTCTATTGTTAATGTAATTAATACATTTCATAAGAAGTAATTAAAAACAAAAAAATAACATTCGAAAAGCAATAGTAAAATACTATTTTTATAAATCTGTGCACTTACTACTTAATATTTTACATATTGTTTTACCTAAAAATGTTATTTGTTATAAGACTAAGGTCCTTCTATTAACATTGCAGTCAAAGACAAAAGCAATGAAGGAGAAAAAGAAAAAGTCAGATGAATCTTCTGGAACAGTAGGAGAGCTGAATCCATGGCCAGAATATATACAAAAGCGAATAGACCTCTGGGATAAATATAAAGCACAGTATCAAGAGCAGTTAGCAGCAAAACCAGAATTAAGCATTGTTGTGACATTGCCAGATGGAAAAACTGTGGAAGCTAAAGCCTGGAGAACAACTCCTTATGATGTTGCTAAAGGAATCAGGTATATAAATCTTGTTAAATATATTAGGCTTACTTGGTCTCTGTTTGATTTTTGTTTCTGCTTTTGGCTAGTTTTTTTTTTATTTTGTTAAAGCTTTCATTATTTAGTAATTAATTTGTTTTTGTCAGACTGACTGAACTCCTCCTCCTGAAATCCTCCTATCATTCTGTCCTAATGTTTCACAGCATCTTGACTTTTCAGTTTTTTGATTGTACATTAAATTAATGTCTTCCAATATATACTTAATTAGTCTCTTTAATATTTTGCATGAATGAATACCTTCATTTTTTGTTTCAATTAATAACAAGAATATATTGGAAATATAATATATTTTATGTACTTTACTTACATGTAAACATGCATAAAGTTAATTTTTTCAATTTTTCTTAACAAGATGTATTATGTCATTAGATAAGTCTATTAAATTAATTATGAGGTTTCCATAACAAATTTAAACAATTAAGGTTAGTTCATTTTGAATTAACCCTAACTTAACCTTTTTTAAATAATGCAACTCATAAGCTTCATATTCATATAATATAATTATCATAATTCTTTAGAGAATTATGGCCTCTATCCTCACACTTTCCCTGGTGATTTATCACTAGGGAAAGCATGGGGACAAAGGCGGGATGTGGGTGCCGAAACCGCATTCCTGTCATGCGCGTAATTGTTTTGGCCAAGTTATACTGGTATACATGTCTTGCAGGCATCACAAAGGTTGAAGGGTGATACTGCCACTAATCCAAATTATTTTCATATCCCGAGAGCATTGTACATGTTGATTTTGCATGAGTGTCCCATTTTATTTTATGCTACTGTAGCTGATTACACATTTTTGGCCCATTTGTTTGTATACAATGATTTGGCAAATTTTAAATATAATTTAACATCTAAAACCTTATTTATGCACTCACAAGCGAGTTTTGGAGTCAATTGTAAGTACGTAATACTAATACAATTGATTGTAAAATTATAATTAATTTCTAAATTATTGTTATTAGAGTATTGCAACACATTTATATTGTGTATATATATATAATTTTGACACACAAAGCCATATTTCTTTTTTGGTGAAATTATCAAATTTACCCTTATTTTTTTTATCTCACCATTATGATGATTTATAAAAAGTTTTGACTAGCAGCTACAAAATCATTTATGGATATTTTACAAAAAATTAAATTATGTGCTTGTGTACTTCATATAAATGTTTTATGGTTATAACTCGTAAGTCATAAAACACTCATGCCTGTCACTCAGATGGGTAGGCAGAGACTATGGACTTCTATTTGGCACAATCCTGACACACCTCTCTCGCCTCCTCCACATTCATATACCTACGCATACACACTCGTCAGTTAAGGGTACTCTTAATTTGGCCCATTTTCAATATATTGCCAATTTGGTTGATAAACTTTCGCTTAGGCTGTCCCTTACTGACTCTGCCGTTCACCTCTACAACATAAATTAGCTTTGTCACTCTTTCCTCGTTCATTCTTTCTACATGACTAAACCACCAAAGCATTCCTTTCTTAATCCTGGTCACCATAAATCATCTTGCTAACTACACTCATCTCTTATCACAAAATTTCTCACCCTATCATTCAGATTCAGCCCTAACATACTCCTTAATGACCGCATTTCTACAGCATTTATACTACTATCATTCTTCTTCTGCCACACTCAACTGTCACTACTAAAGTAGGGACTATCATATGATATTTATTCAATATAGCTACAGAGCCTAAGACGAAGAGACTGCAATAAATGATTGCTACAAATAACTTCAATGTATGTTTATTTGATATTAGTAAGTGATAAAATAATTTAATCACCTGATGACGAGTACCACACATAATTACTGAGGCTGTGGTAGTACTAGTTGCATAGCAAATGCATATCTCTCCTACCAAAAGTAGAACTTAGTTCAGCTTTACATCTATCTGTAAGTTTCACTCACATAAGTAAATAGTATTTATTGTAACTTTATTTCATGTGTAAACCCAGTCATAAGTCATATTATTAAGTGGCGAAGCTTGCAAAGTCACTTATTGATTTCACGATGTCTGTCCGTCTGTCCCACGATTATCTCGAGAACGGTTTCGAATTTTCAAATTCTGTTTTCAGCAATCGATTACTGATCACCCAGGCATCTGAACCTCCTATTTTGAATTTTTTTTTCCGTTAGAAACCGCTACAAAGCTGATTGCTTCGCCACTTTGCTTTGCTGTTAGCTTGCTAGGTTTATTGATTTCACGATGTCTGTCCGTCTGTCCGTCTGTCCCACGATTATCTCGAGAACGGTTTCGAATTTTCAAATTCTGTTTTCAGCAATCGATTACTGATCATCCAGGCATCTGAACCTCCTATTTGGAATTTTTTTTTTCGTTAGAAACCGCTACAAAGCTATTGCTTCGCCACTTTGCTATGCTGTTAGCTTGCTAGGTTTATTATTATCATGAATGTACCCTACAGCAATCCATAGCTGATGACAACACCAACAATACCTCACACCTTTCAAAAATCTATCAATAAGGCTACTGGCGATTACAAAGAAACAGACAAACATATGCACACATACAAAATTAACTTATAATAGTACTTATGAAAAACGTAACATTTGTATCACACGACGAAAAAACAAATATCGACTGGCACCTTTATACCAATTGCCTTGTAAAATTTTAATAGATGTTCAAACATGTCCCAATGTTCCATATATCTGGGGCTTATAGGTCCCATGTATATGTGGGACTTATAGTGAAAAAAACTACTGTGTTATTTACCTAGCCTATTGTAAAAAGCGACTAATGAGATATCAGATTTGTGACAGCGCAGATGATGGGTTAGCCACCTACTGCTGCCTTTAATACTCTGTCTACGCCCTCGAAGATTACAAACATGACGTGACGTTTATATATGTAAATTGAAAAGTGTAAATTTTATTCCAGCCAAGGGCTAGCAGACTCGACTATAATCGCCCGAGTTAACGGTGAATTATGGGACTTGGATCGACCATTAGAGGGTGATTGCAAGCTAGAACTCTTACGTTGGGATAACACAGACGCGCAGGCAGTCTTTTGGCATTCTTCTGCTCACATGCTTGGTGAAGCAATGGAAAGGGTATGTTCAATTTTTACATACGGAAATGCCTACGCACACCCGCCTCGCGGGTCAAAGGACGCGTGATATCGAACTAGCACTTAATAAACCACATGGTCCATCTTCTTAACCTCCATCTTTTAACATTTAAATATATTTGAGAACTCTCAGATCATTCTAGAAATTTTTAAGAACAATCTTGAATGTTGTAGACTGATTAGAGTTAGTTCCGTCTAATTCAGAATATTTAAATATACTTTCGAGATTATTCTAATTTGTTTTAGAACAATCCAGAATATTCTCGATTAATTATAGTCCCTCAATTTTGAAGATAACTTTTTTCAACCTCCATATCTTTTTCACCTCTATCTTTCACAATTGACTCGCAACCCCCACAATGGTAGACTTTTTTTACAGGATAGGGTGACAAACGGGCACACAGTTCACCTGATGGTAAGTGGTTGCTGTGACCCATAGACATCTACATCTATCCTCAATAAAGAATCAAAATGCAGATGTGTTGTCACCCGTTAGGACTAAGATGGAATGCCTCTTCTCCAGTAAAACGGATCTCCAGTTTGTAGAGACCATACGAAACACAGCAGCGTTAAGCTGCTATTTTACGCTGGTATTCTGTGATAGTGTGGTCCTTCCCGGGTTGAGCCGACCCATTCGTGTTACAACTATACAATTAATATAGCATGGCTCTACCACATATAATTTACTTGAGACTTGTAACTACTACCAAATACCAAATACAATTTAGGGATATATAAAATGGTATTTTTATTTTTATATTAGGCATTGTAAATATTTTTATGTGGTTATTTGTTGCCAGGTGTATGGTGGATGCCTGTGCTATGGTCCACCAATTGAAGAAGGCTTCTATTATGATATGTATTATCCAGAGAAAGGAGTAAGTACCAATTGCTGCAACTTTATAAGTTTTTGCATATTCATTTAAGGCGCAGGTTGAGCAAAATGTCGCGATAGTCGTTATTTGTGCGGTTTTTAGGAGCTATCTACTTTTTATTTAAAAGATATATCAACAAATAAAAAACACATTATATTTCTACATAATCTTGATTTCATAAGAGCTGTATCCAATTTTTTTTTAAAGGAATAAATATTAATATAATCTCCTTACAACGAAACCACATAAATGTGAAATTATTATTGATAACATGCATCTCCTCGTAAAGTAAGTATTATTTTATTTTGCGATTTACACCAATGGATAGGCAATTTATTAATGAACATTTCTATTGTAAATTTTTTTTCAAAAGACCAAAATTTGATTTTATTAAGAAATTATTTTAAAATCTGGCCGTATTCACTGCCCACGGGCTTGCTCAAGTCAGTCAGCCCTGAGCTCTTCGACGTGGAGCCCGTGTCGTCTGTTAGCGCACACGCTCAGGATATGTCAGTCGATAATATTATTACTTATTAGGTTTATAGGTAGTATTATTTGTATGTTTTGGGTATAATTTTTCGTATTAGTTATACATATATTTGTTGTGTTTTTACTGCGGGATGAAGCTTTTTGCGTGTATTTTCTTTGAAGTAAATGCAAATAAAAAAATGAAGCACCATTAGCATGTAAGGTTCGAATCCATAATTAACATTTCTACAAATATTATAATTTACACTATAAAAGGCTAATTCAATATGGTCTAGTGGTTGTAGTAGTGCGACTGCTTATCATGAGGTCCCGGGTTCGAATCCTGGGTCGGGCCAAAAAGTCAGTTATGAGTTTTTCATTTATGTTCTAAGTTGATTAACGTATTACTAAGTTATAGTTTTTTGCTAAAATATAGTCAATTATTTATTGCTTGTTTTTTCTTCTTTTTCAAAAAATTATTGAGTACATAAGGTGTTCTATACTTATAATTCGGTAAAAAGTATCTAAGTAGGTACTAATATACCTACTTTTTACTATAAACTAAAAAAAAATAAAAGTAAATTTAACTAGAAAGACTAAGCTGACCATTTATTTTTTAACTCAAAACAGGACATGGGTTTATTTATACTCTAAAAACTATAACTTTATACAATTAGTGTTCACTACAAAATTATATTCGGTATAGACGGTAATTATTAAATGCAACATTTTTTTTAATTATGAATTAAATTTGTCAGTGGATTAAATTTGCTTTAATAAAGTTGGTGATGATTTTAAATAAGAATAAAATTCTGCTCAATTTTTTTTTATTGTTATCTTTCAACATCGCCTTTAGAACTGGAACCGTAAGTGTTTCTTTCAGACGTCCACAATTTATTCAAAATAAAAAAATACTCTTTCTATCGGAGCATTTGTACCAGGTAGACATAAAATATATTCGATTAAAAAAATTATGTTGCAGATTGTTGGCTTTGAATACTTCCATCCAACGAGTTACGGGAAAATTTTATGACATTACGGGACAGTCCCGTTCAAAACGGGACGTATGGTCACTTTACCTATAACCCAGCGACGGCTCCGTGGCGCAGTGGCTTAGCAATCAGTTGTTGCGCTGGGGGCCGCGGGTTCGAATCCCGCACGGAACAAATATTTGTAAGGCCTACAAATAATCGTTCCGGGTCTGGATGTTTGTCCTTGTGCAATTTATGTTTGTAAACTGCCTCCACGACTCTCATTCTATATTACTCTCACTCTGCGAAACATCCTATTTATTTGTTTATTCTTTATTGCATCAAATATTTGTACAAAAGGCGAGCTATCTATCTATTTACCTATAGTGAGTAGGTATCTTTTAAAGTCACAATTTTCAATGCTTCATTTTTAATATATAATTAATTATAAAATTTCATAATTAGATAATATATGAGAATACATAATTCTAATATAATGCAACTAATATACCGAATAAAAAAATTAAAATACATTTATCGTTGTACGCTGTGTGTATTTCCATAAAATAGTTTATTGATGTTGATAAAATAATACGTCCGTACAGTAGGTGGCATTGAGTTATACAAAACTATGGTAGGTGGCGTCTTACATATTATTTCTTGCGCGATCCTATATTGTAGGGAGTTGGCGCGGCCGGCACACAAATGCTCAAGGTCGTTCGCATGGAGTAGCCCCTTAAGAGAGCTAAACCTTATTTCGACAAAAAAATTCTTCACTATATATCTTTATACATAATATATACGTGTCACATTGTTTGTCCGCGATGAACTCCTAAATTACTGAACTGATTTCAATGAAATTTTGCACACTGTGTGCAGTTTGGTCCAACTTGAGAGATAGGATAGTTCTTATCCCGTTAAGTGATCCTCAATATTTTTTATTGGTAATTTGAGGATTTTTATAGGCAAAGTTGGAGAGGGTAGTACGACGTCTGCCTGGGCAGCTAGTATATATATATATAGTATATATATATATAGTATATATATAGTATATATATAGTATATATATATATATATATATATATATATATATATAATATATATATATCTTCTCAAATTATATTCCATATTATAATAAATTGGTGTTATTTTTGTTTTATATGAAAGCAACAAATAAGTTGACAGGCCATCTGATAGTAAGCGACTCCTGCAGTCCATGGACACGCAAATAAACAATTCTCTCTCTTATTACTCTTAGCCATGTAGATCAGGTGGCCCGCCGGCACCAATGACAATTTCATAATTGCATAAGTGCTGATTTATCAAGTGGTCGGCGGTAAAGGAAAACATCGTGTTTCCACATCTGCATGTCTTAGAAATAAGAAAAAAAAATTGGAAAGCATCTTAAGTTTGGCAATACGCATTAAGACAGCGCGGCAGATATTCGGATGCCCTAAAAACCTTCTCAGAAATTAGAGGAGACCTGAGCCCAGTTGTGGGACGTATATAGGCTCCAATTTATTACTCTTAATGCTTGCGGCAAACAAAATATTTTATAAATATTTGAGAGCTTCATTCTGTTACGTGCAGGGTGAATAAAAATGCCAATTAGAATGAGAAATGTATGTATTCTTTGACACACACAGCAAGTATACAATGAGGGCATCCACGACTTTTTCTGCCACCAGGGCGGCGCCACTTTACAGTGAGGTAAAATATTTGACAGATTTCATAGCGGGGATGATAATTTCTTAGGAAAATGTAATCTTTAAGGTTTCTTTCTGTATTATTAGGTATATTTAATATTAATTAAATTAAAAATGAATAAACCAAACTATAAAATATAACTAAAAGCCGTTTTTTAAAAAAAAGAGTTATAAAGTGCAAAAAATTAAAAATAAAACCACTGACGCATTGTGTTGTGTATTAATATAGTATTCTAGATAATGATAAACTATTATTTAAAACTGATTTCTCAACTAACTGACATTGTGTAACAAAAAACTTTACCTCAGTCACAACTAGCGACATCTGGTGAGTGGCAGATTATTAGCCCTCATTACGTCGTCCAAAATCGTAAAAATTCTTACTCAGGATCAAGGTCAAGATCCTTAATAATCGCAGATATCGTAGGCCGATTGCTCATTGTCACTTCCCAGAGTAATTCACTATCGTGTTCCTAAAATAATTGATTCTCCCGTCGCTGGCGTACGCTTTTATACCCAATAAGAGTAAAATAGAACATTCTAGGTTAAGCCGGATCATTCCACTCTTGGGAAAGCACTAGTTCTCTCGCGATTAATTTATGTACAAAGGAGAACAGGCTTTATGCAAGTAGACCTTAGGTTGCGTCTTGCTTGCATCAATTTGAATGTTTGTCTATTCTTGTGTCTACACATTTTATTAAGTTGAGGTAATCGACTCTTATCGTCGGGAATATTCTAGTGCGACAAGATGCGACACGCAACAAGACGACAAAAGTCATATGGACTCCTATACAAAGTCAAAGCACTATCGCCATGTAAAATTGTTGAATAGGTTGTATATGCAACGAACTTTACCAGTTACACGCCTCACAACATGAGTGAGTGATCTTCTCTCGATACGTGACCATACCTCAATTTCGCAAAATCGTTCTTATACTTTTAGCTAGACATCAAATCCATATTATTATCAACGTTACAATAACTACAGACATTGAATTATTACATTAGTTTATTTTCTAATTGATTCACTAAATTATATAACAAAAAATGTAATTGAAAAAATTTATGGACTGCCATCCCTTACAATACAATACAATACAATACAATAACTTTATTTCAGGCATCAAGGACTTAAAAATTAAGAACATTGGCCCATAGCAATATATACCTTAACCTAAAAATATATATAAAATATAGACATAACTTAACACTATCTAGGGAACTTTTTTCTTTGGCGCGTCCCTGTATCGGCGAAATACTACCCCAGAGGGCCAGAAATCTGGAGCGAGGAATGTCTCTTTATGTTTTGCAGGAACCTGGAGTACGTAGGATTTGAAGTTCGTTGACCTATTAGACTCCAGACGCTGCAAATGTAAAGAGATCGGATCCTCAATGCGGCATCGGCTTCGTTCTTCCACGAAACGCAGGACGTCTTCTCCCGACGTACTTTTGTCCAAACGGGAGATGTAGAGTTGTATAGTTGGCTCCACAGCACGCAGAGTTGTACTCGCGTTTATCTTGGCGGTCCCACACTGGTTACAGACGGGTCGCGACCGACGTCTCTTGTCAACAAGAGTAAACCCGTCCTTATCAATCTTGTCTTGGGTCACCACTGGAACTGATTTTATTTCCACATTCTTCCGCTTTCGACCACAAGATGGTGCCGGTTGTAAAGGTTTTCGTGCAACATCCGCAAACGTCTTCCCTTGTTTTGAGGTTGGCTTCGGCGGAGGAGTACCAATGGGTTCAGTCAAGGGTTGAGGTGGTGATGCAATGACGACCAAGGTCGCCCTAGTTTCTCGGTCATCAACCCGCTGACAGACGGTATCGCGTGACGGAGTTGCAATCATCGGTGAAATATGTCTATGGTCGTATTTACATTCTGCGACGGCGGTGAATTTGCAGATGTTGCAATTATATTGTGCAACATATTGACTTGGTTCCTCAGCTCTGTTGCGGCTCGTTCCGATTCCTCAAATTTGGAACGGATGTCGGTAACATCGGCTCTCAACGTGGTGATGTCTTTCAACAATCTGGTGACGTCTACGTGATCGAACGTCACTGGAGGCAGCTTGTTGAGATCACGCGCGACGAAAGTTGGGATGTCATCAGGGTCGGTCTCATTGAATAGCCTGAAGATGTCTTGCAGGTCTTTCTTACCGCGTCCATCCCTGTGACGTGTGATAAGACGGATTTGGGTCACGGCTGAATCTGCTAACACCTTCTTGGCTTGGATGATCTCGTCCTCGGTGAAGCTTGTCATCAGTACCTGTTCCAGAGACACCTGGTCCATGACGTCCAATTTTTGTTGAACAAAGGCCAAGAACTCGTGGATTACGACAGTTTCGGAGCGTTTAGTTTGACACGCCATTTCGATTTATTTTTGCGCAGTAGGTATGCTTACGCTACAAAAATACTGTAGGTTCGGCATTAGAGCCGTCACGTCATTATGAAGCGACTGCACTAACCGGTAGTAAAATTGCGACTGTGTCCCCTTAGAGAGTGTGTACCCTTAGTCTGTGCGTCGGTGAGTCTTCTCGCTTAATAGAAATTTAAGCAATAGATTAAGATAATAGTATTAAATAATATTCTATACATTCTAAGAAAGATCCCTATTGATTTTTGTTATTGAATTCAACACTGTTTAAAAGTTATTAATGAAAGTCGATGAGATAGTCTGTTTTTTTATTATAAAAATTATCGTCACTATTTTTATTTTTTTGATCAGAATTAAATGAAACGCTCATGATGCATCCACTTTTGGGTTTTTACCAATTTTTTCATTTTCTGTTTACAGATTTCATCATCGGACTTCCACATTCTCGAAGGACTCATAAAGAAGATAGCAAAAGAGAAGCAACCGTTTGAACGTTTGGAACTGACAAAGGAGCAACTGTTGGAGATGTTCGACTACAATCCGTTCAAAGTGCGCATTCTAAAAGAGAAAGTGAATACGCCCACCACCACAGTGTACAGGTGTGGACCACTGATAGATCTTTGTCGGGGACCCCATGTACGACACACTGGGAAAGTAAAGGCTATTAAAGTTACCAAGGTAATTACCTAGTGTTTACTTTTTTAATTAATTTAATATATAAACAGGAATAAGCATAAATTTATTTGTTTGCTTAAAAAGAGGTATAAAGATGTCACAGAGTGGAAAATGCACATTTTGCTTCTTATAGATAACATACAAATTCTATTAGTCCGTATTACTGGAAGTACAATAAGTACTTTTAAGTTAATATGAAAGGGACAATTAACTAATTGTGTTTTGAAATTCAATTACAATAAACAAAATTAATAATATAGTACATGAGGGTAATATGGTCATCCGGTTAATATGGTCACTTTCTTAAAAGTCAAAAACTACAGCATTGTTAGCATGGATGGCTCTGTGATACGTTAGCTCTTCGTCGGTCTATCAAATAATAAAGGGTCAAAAGGGCGCCGCTTCATCGACGCCATCTTGACAGTTGACTTTATAGTAAATATTTTTGTCGATTTTAGTATTGTGTAGTGTAGTTAGTTTTTTTTAAGTTAATTTTTCAAGTGTTCCTCCTCATTACCAAAGCTTATTTACTATTTTATTTCTTAATATATTAGATATAGTTTACGACATTGTGTATTTGTCTCTGTCCTCCTAGTTTTGGTTTTATAGGGTGGCAAAGCTTAAGGTACTAAGGTATATTACCCTCGCGTACATTACATGAAAATGCCATCAATTAAAAAAAACAAATTATGATACTTTGTCCCGTGGGTGTTTGGTTTTGGTGGTATTAACTATTTCGTTTATTTCACGTTAACGCAAAGCTTATTGCATGCTGTATTTTGTGACGAGACGATTATTGTAATTATTTTTCTTCATTACAACTTGTACTTTTTTTTATAAGTTAAGGGTGACAAGCGAGCACATAGTCCACCTGAGGGTAAGTGGTTGTTGTGGCCCATAGACATCTACATCTATCCTCGTTTGCGAATCAAAATGCAGATGCGTTTACAGCCGTGAGGACTAAGATGGAATGACTCTTTTCCAGTAAAAAGATTCTCCGATACTCTACACTTACCGTACGAAACATAGCAGCATTAAGCTGCTATTTTACGCTGGTATTCTGTGAGAGCGTGGTCCTTCCCCGGTCGAGCCGACACATTCGTGCTACAACTATCCAATGAAAATAGCTAATGCATTGCTCTACCACGTAAAAAAAACGTACCACGTGCTTATTGTAGGTCTGTCAAATAAATAGAAATCATCATAAAACTTTGACTACTTCAGAATTCTGCGACATATTGGGAGGGTAAAGCGGATGCTGAAAGCCTCCAAAGGGTCTACGGTGTATCATTCCCAGAGCCCAAACAGCTTAAAGAATGGGAAATAATCCAGGAAGAAGCCGCCAAAAGAGATCACAGAAAAATTGGAAGGGTAAGTTTAAAAAAGTATGTATTCAGCTGTATTTCCCACCATAGTTACAAGGATGGAGCTAATGATAGCACGAGTGTTTTTTTTTTCTTTCTATAAGTTGCAGAAAGATTTTTCTATGAAGCATTTATTACTTCCTAATATACTGACCGTGTTACGATTACGTTAAGTTACGGTGTAAGAATATCCACTACCCTATTTCGTCCCGAGTCCCATTGTCTTTGTAACAGAGGTTGTCGACAGAGATCAATCGTTGTAACTATGGCAAATATTAAGAGACAATCTGTGAGGGAGACTTTGTGGACTTTCGATAGGCTGTAATGATGATGATGATTGATATTACAAACTAAAACTTATTTTATCAAAAATTTTAATTAAATGTAGGGATTTTACTCTGGCATAATGTAGCTTTCTATAGGTAAAAAAAAACAATTTTTTAACCTACATCAAAAGGACCAGGTTCTCAATTCGACTGTACGTTTTTTCTGCCGACTCCCGAAAAAGTTGACGGTACTCAATTCGACTGTATGTTTTTTTTTACTTGTGGTATCTCATAAATTTTTACTGGGTGAACCGATTTCGATGATTCTTTTTTTATTTGAAAGCTGGTGCTTCTCGTGTGGTCCCATATGAATTTGATCAAGGTCAGACTAATAGTTTTTGAGTTATTCTTAATAACTTATATTGAAGTCGGCTGTACACAATTTTTAATTATGTTTGTGTTTTTTTGTATGTATCTTACGCGATATCTTCGCAGATTGTGAACCAATTTCGATGATTCTTTATTTTATTAAATAGGTTATACTTTAATGGTGGTCCCATATAAATTTTGGATAAAAATTTCTCCCCTAAGGATAACAAATAAGTAACTTTTTTTTAGTAATTTGAAGTTTGTTTTTACTACCGTGAGAGGTGTGTCAGGGTTTTGCCAAATGGAAGTCCATAGTCTCATAGTGTCTACCCTCTGTCACCCAGAGCGTGAATGTTAATTATTGATTTTAGTCTTAGTTGTGTTTGATGGTTTTATTTCTAGGAACAAGAGCTGTTTTACTTCCACGAGTTATCGCCTGGATCGTGCTTCTTCCTGCCACGTGGCGCGCACATATACAACACGTTAGTCAACTTCATAAGAGAGCAGTACAGGTAAATTGAATGTTATTTATATAATAAAGCATTTACATAAATGCTATTTGATATGTCCATGGTATCAATTTTTTTGTTTGATTATTTTTATTTAAATAAGACCAAATTTTTAATGAAACCTAAGATGGTTGCCACGAAACTTTGTGTTTGTGACTTTAGCTGTGAATTAGCTTTGCACATATTAGAGATCGTCCGTATTAAAACTGCACACGATACTCTTGTATTTTTGGTAGATTTCGTTACATTTAATATATTAAGTAATATCATAAAATATATACCTGTGCATCTCTTCTATTGTATTTTGGTAGATTTTAGTATAGTATAGTTGATATGATAAAAGGAATTAAATACACCAAAAATACAAAGAAGGCGCGTGCTTCGCGTCGCTGCGCGCGCGTTGCTAAGCAACGAAGGCGTTTTCGCGACCCGCACTCGCCCTACATTGGCTTACATCTACTTAAAGATTTCTTATGTTTACGCGAACATTACACATTGAAAGAAACTAGTTTTACGAATGTTATGTTTTTTTTAACTCATTTTACGTCTATTATAAGTGTTCCGCTCAGCTTTTTATTGCCGTTCGAGAGATAAAGGTCCGTCACGGGTAATTTAATTAGGTACTAAATATACAAATCAAATTAGCTTGGAAATGATATCATCCTTTCATCTCGAGATATATGGGACAAAAATCACTCGCGTTTGGTAGATGATCTCTTTTTCTGCTTAGGTTTGGGTGGGTGCCGCCATTTTACCTTTTTATTTTCCACTAAATAGCAGTGCTCGCAGTGTTGTGTTTCGTTCTGAAGGATATAGAGAATCAGTATAACTACAGCCTGTGAGGCATTCCACCTTACTCAGGAGTGACAACTCTATGGCCTCCTTTGTATAATGTTGGCTGCAGTAGCCACTTACCATCAGATAGACTACTAGCACATTTGCCATTTTATTTTTATTAAAAAAGGGATGTTGTGTGGGCGCATGTCCGAGATAAAAAAAAAACATGTTCTAGGAGTCGAGGTTTCCAAGAAGTGATCACACCAAACATGTACAACGCCAAGCTGTGGCAGACTTCGGGCCACTGGGCTCACTACGCGGAGAATATGTTCTCGTTCGACGTGGAAAAAGAGACGTTTGCCCTGAAGCCCATGAACTGCCCTGGACACTGGTGAGTAAACATACAAGGTACAAGATTTTTAACTTCAGGTTGATACAACACTTCTTGGTCTTTTTCAAATTGTCTGCTCGTTGTGTAATGCAATTCCACCGAGATAAAAAAATAATATGTCTTTTATCAGTCGTTATAATTAAGTGATTTAAAATAAAATACTAATTTATGTGTGACAAGTCTTTTATTTAACGAGATATTTATATTTTAATAAGGTATGTCAGCTGAAAAGTGCCATTACATCACAAAGTATGGATAATTATAACTATTGTTGTGATTATATATAATTATTGTATGGATATTAAAACTCGGTTGTCTTTCAAGAATATATTATAATTTTACTAAAATGTTTTTAAACATTAACAGATAATAAAATCACAAACTTATAATTAGTAATTTGAAATTTAACAACATTTTTTTCTATGAAAACTATTCCTCTACGCTACTTTATTGTACGTTTTATTGCACAGTGTAGTCTTAAATGGGTGTTACGGCGTGCAGCTGCTTATTCAATAGTAGGGTCCTCCGGGGCCCATTAACGGAAGACCCTACAAGCAGATGCAGGTCGGGCCTCCTAAAGCCAAGTGGAAAGTTTCTAATTACAATAAACAATAAGGGGGAGCGTTCTATCCTACTGCAATTCAACAGGGAGAATATTAAACCGAGCTTACTTACCTATATCCAAGGCGACTGGTCCCTCAGGTTTCGGTCAGGTCGCATGTGGTTGTATGGTGCAAGGGAAGTAAGGGTCAGTGATGTGTATCTGTGTGTGACTGATTGTGGTAGACCAGGTTAGACCGTTGCCGTCGGCAGCAGCTCGGACTTCAGCACCGCTCCAAATTGTGGTAATCTTCCGCGGAGCCGCCCACAGTCACTTTCTTCGTTCGTCACGAGGACAGCCCATTAACTCTATTGTACGATTAACTAACTTCCAGAAGCCACTAACTCTAATTTGTTTTAAAGCTTAACCCACAAAACGAATACAGAATGTCGGTCTATACGAAATCCCGTTACTATAAGCAAAAACGTAACACCCCGCACGAATAAGAATGTCCGGATCAAAGTTCACTACCGTTTCGCGTGGCAACAGTTATTTCTAGAATAGTAGTTAATATTGTCGAATACACTTACATACGGATTCAGAGTTAAACACAAATAAGTCCCGGGAGAAGCTTTCCGGCTAGGAATGCGCGTTACAAATCCTTGATAGTATATTTACTAGACGCACTTACACTATTCCGCGTTCCCGCACAAAAAATGACAATGTGCCGTCGATAGCAGCTGTCGCGCGCGCGCGCACGCGCGTGTGTGTGTGTGTGCGCGCGTGTGTGTGTGTGCGTGTGCGTGATTGTTCAGTTTATAATACACGGAGATGTTTTATAAGGGTTATATAATGTTAAAAAAAGTCTCTTAAGTTTATGTATTTCCAGTAGGTATGTTTCAAGTTTTCTGCAGCAATTTGCCGCTTCAGCAATGCTGATTTATATTTAGCTTTGAAGCTTTCCGTACTCATTTTATTTCTCATAGGAGGGGGCAAATCGTTCCATATCCTTGCTGCAACAAATTTGAAACATCCTCTGTACCGCGTTGTTTTATGTTTTGGCATACTTAACATGTTTAACGAGTTCGTACGAAGGCTTCTGTGTGAAATGTCTTTGATCCATAGGAGTTTTTCAAATAAGTGGTCAGGCTTTTTGTTCCATATTACCCTATGCACTGTGTACGAGCTGGTGTGCTGTACAATCTTAGAAGTTGATAAAAATGATAAGGACTTGAACTGATTATGTAATTTATTCTGATATTATTGATAGTGAGTACAATGCGCGACGGCGAATGATTGCGTACTGAATGGATGAGAATGAAAAATGATACAATATGGTAAAAATGCTTAAGTGCAAAAATGTGCGGTTTGTAAAGACCGTACATGCTGCGGGGAGAGAGAGAGAGAACAGATGATGATTGATAGGCGATTACAAATTGATACTAATTGATAACGATGATTATACTATAAAAATTAGCTTATAAATTTCAATTAAAAAACTTATAAATTTCACACTTCACTACACTGCACTAAGATCACAAAAACGTTTGCAAACTGTAGGCGACGTCGACTTATCCAGTGCGCGTGCACTCAGTTCACCCGATGACGTAACTGCGATACCGCGGGGCTCGACCGATGTTGCTTGCTCTGTGTTTCGGTTCGTGCCAGTGAACTGTACATTCAAGCCAGCTGATGTTTCGCTTTGAGAGGGACCTTGTATACGTGCGGCGCATCTGCGGCGTAGACTCCGCAAGGCGATTAATGTTGATGCTAGTATAGCTGCTCCCAGCAGAAGATAAATAAGCACATATTGATGTAGGTCGTGGTTTGATAACTGATTTACCATCTCTGTATCAGCGTTGCTTGTCTTCAGCTGCTCTATTTGGTGTCCAATACTTGACAAGTGTTTTCGATTCTCCTCATTTTCTGACTCGTCGAATTTCTCGAGCCTTTGGAGAGGAATAGATAGGTTGATGACATCATTGATTGGAGGTATGTCTATCTTTGCAAGGTCGGGCTTGATATTATAATTAGTGACCTGCTTTCTGTGTGAAAATATTGTCAATGTTTCACTTTTAATGAAACAGCCGTCCTCGAGAATGATAATACCGGCCTTGCTAAGTCGTTGCGCTGTAACATGATGCTCGCATATTATTCTTATCATCCTTTGATTACAGCAAAAGTACAGGTACGTATTTAGTTTGTTAAGTTCAACCCATATATCCTTGCAGGGCGAAGTTTTGATTTCACACTGACCTGTGTCTTCATTTTTGATGCAGAGAATATCGTCCGAATTCATATGGAAAATAGGTTTCTGTAGCGGGCAAAGGTGAGTCTCAGCGTTGAACTGTGTACATCTTCGAACTTCTTCTTCTGATAATGGTACGTACGAGTCCTTTTGGATGTTGATCGCGATATGATCTGCGATAGGAGTGATGCGGACCATCTGTTTTTGTACTTGCTGCGGGATAGATATAAGCCTGTAAATCTCGTAGGTATCCCTGCTTACCAACGGGATTTTGATCTCGAAAATAAAGTATTGGCTTGTCATCCTTGCTTTTACTTCCAGTAAATGATAGAGTCTGGATAAGTTGTTTTGGATGTTGTTTATAGGCAGAGCTAATTCCTTTGATAATTGGCCAGAGATAATATTTAACTCTTCATTCAGTTGTTCAGGCGTTAATAAATAAACATTAAACTGCCCATAGTGGATGTCTGTGATGGTCTCCACCAACGTTTCTTGAATGTTTTTAAGATTGGCCAAAATGTTGTTTGCTATCATGGATGAGAGAATAAATTCATTGATGATTTTTTCGGTCTGAATTTCCTTTGTTATGATGTTGGCTTCTTTTTCTAGCTCTATGATGTGGGCATTGAAGATCTTGTACTGCTTGTTAATAGACTCTTCGATTCGACTCAAAAGGTTATATTCAGCTTCAACCACGGATGTTTGATTTTTCCATAAAAGAGCAAGATGTTTCTGATTCATCCTGATTATATTGATGTCTCTCTCGTATTTTTGAGCAAACTCTTCGTCTAACACACCGAACAAGCTGTGCGCTAGGTATCCGACACCGTTGATAAGCCCGCGCCGGCGTCTCGAGCGCGTGTATTGCTGACCGAGCAACATATGATGATAGTAGTCCAGTTCAGTGGCCTCATGACGTAGTTGTGACAACATTACGTCACATTTTGTTTGTTTGGATATCTTGGAGCATATGTTATCCAAATAATCGAAGTACTTGCGATACAATTCAATGCCTTGCCAGTACGGATTCATTTCGTAGTAGACAATGAGTTTCCACTGATCTCTGACAAGGTGCATGTTGGAAATTTTGTCCAAATAAATGCTCTGATTATTGCTTAGACTAAGTAGGTTGAAGGCACACTGAACGGGTGAAATGATGGTAAGTAAAGTCAACATTGCTAAAGCTATGAAGTTGCATGATTTTTTGCTTCGCGTTCTTTTTGCTTTGGTGCTTTTTGCTGTAGACTCCTTATTGCTTGATTCCGAATTTTGCTCGCTACCAACGTAATCATCTGATAGAAGTGGTGATATTTTTGTAATAGGCCTCTTGATAATGTTGTTTTTAGTTTTCAGGGACACCACTCGGACCAGATCGTCCTTTCCAGGGTGAAGTTCAACAACTCTAGCGAGCGCCCACTTGCCGGGAGGTAAGTTGACGTCATGTATGACGACAACGTCACCAATTTCCATGTTTCTTTGCTTCTGTTGCCACTTGCTTCTAGCTGATAATTGGCACAGGAACTCGGACTGCCATCTCTTCCATATGTCGTAGAAGATTTTCTGTACCAGTTGCCAACGTGTGCGCTCGTCCCTTTCGGTTTCGATGATGGTGAGGGTGGGGCCACTCGCCAGAAAATGTGACGGGGTGAGGAAGTTGATGTCCTCGGGATCTTCGCTCAGGGCGCACAGTGGCCTTGAGTTCAGGCACGCTTCCAGCTGTGACAACAATGTTGATAGCTCCTCAAATGTAAGCTTTTGTGCTCCGATGACTCTTCGTAAGTGGAATTTTAGGCTTTTCACCGCCGCTTCCCATAGACCTCCTGCACTAGGCCACGAGGGGGCGTTGAAGTGCCATTCGATCTCCATGTCTGATATTGCTGCGAAGAAATCATCGTCCAAGGCTTGTCGAAGATTGATGAATTCCTGCTGTAAGTGTTTGTAGGCGCCGACGAAGTTTTTTTTTTTTTTTTTTTTTTTTTATTTTTTTTATTATCACACACAACAGATTACAACTATTACTAAACAAATTATACAAAAAAAAATCATTTATAAACTAGGTTGCATTCCACAAAAATGTGTGTACATGAAAAATTACAAGGGAGTTAAATATGTCTACACAATTTAAGGTTTAACAAGAACAGTAATCTAAATAATAGGTACAATGAACAACACTAAATAAGAATATAATAGGGTTAAAATATAAGGAGACCGAGAGTCCAAGCGCTGGGATTAGACTGTCGGCTTGTGATACAGTATGCTTTTAATCAAATTAATATAAAGAGTTAGTTTAGGTAGAAAAACGTCAAAGGTTTGGTTACCCTTGGCTATTTCATTGCACTGACGAGCCATCCTAACCAGGGGGTTGTAAAAGGAGGTATTATTCTGATACACTTGTAAAGTAAAAAGTGCTATTTGATTTGCTCTACGAGCACTATATTTGATATTAAAAGTTATTTCAGCGAGCAAGGTAGGAACGTCTAATATGGAGTGAAGTATTTTATAAAAGTAAACGAAATCAAAATATCTTCGACGTGTTTCCAATTTTTGTACATTAAAATTAATGAGACGAGCTTCATAATCAGGAGTTTTACGCCTCGACTGTTGGCGGTAGCTTAAAATCCGTAGGCATTTGCGCTGCACTCTCTCTATATTATCAATATGAACTTTGTAGTGCGGAGACCATATTGGACTACCGTATTCCAAAACGCTTCTGACGAGTGTAGTGAAAAGGTAAAGAAAAGAATGAGTGCCCTTGAAGTCTTTAGTAGATCTAAAAATAAACCCCAGAAGTTGATTCGCTTTTTTCACTATGTGGTGGTAGTGTTCGCGAAATGTCAGCTTATCATCAAAAAGGATTCCGAGATCTTTGACAACATGTGACCTCTCAAGGGTCTGGCCGTTGATGCTGTACTCATTAACGATCCCATTACGCTTGTTAGTGAACGTAATAACGGAACACTTGTCTATATTAAGGTACATTAGATTATTTCTGCACCAGTGAGAAACAGCAGTTAAGTCTTTCTGTAAAAGATTACAGTCTTCGAAAGAGTTTATTGTTTTAAATATTTTCAGGTCGTCAGCGTATAATAGACATTCACATGATATGTTCTTAATGAGGTCATTAATGAAGACAACAAATAACAACGGGCCCAGATGTGACCCCTGGGGCACGCCTGACGTAATGTCAGTGGGGGTCGAAGTGTATCCTCTCAAAGCCACCAACTGACTTCTCTTATTCAAATAGGAGGCCAACCAGCGAAGGAGACTACCGTGAATACCACAGGTGGCGAGCTTGTTACAAAGTAGTCTATGACTCACTTTATCGAAGGCCTTCGAGAAATCTGTGTAGATAGAGTCAACCTGACCCCCTGTGGCAAAAGCCTTGCACAGGTAGTTTTTATATACAAGAAGATTTGTGACAGTTGATCTACCCTTAATGAATCCATGTTGATTTTCGGGTATCAGAGGCTTAAAATGGCTGTATAACTGAGTGTGTACTAGGGACTCGAAAAGCTTTGCGAAACATGACAAAATACTTATGGGTCTGTAATTTTCGCAGCGCGACTTGTCTCCGTTTTTGAAAATGGGTACAATATGTGCTATCTTCCAACGACTGGGAAAAACTCCATTTGTAAGGGATTTGTTAAATATGATGCTTAATGGTGTGCATAGCTCTTTTCCACAACGTTTAACAAATGAAGGAGGTATTTGGTCAGGACCGGCTCCTTTACTTGCATCAAGAAGCTTGATCTTCGTCATGATGTCCCTGTCAGATATATTAATGTGAGACATGGAGTCCATGGTACTACACTCAGGTGACTCTAGATTATTGTTACTCGTAGCAGAGGAGTTACTAAGTTGCTGATCCGATTCAAACACCGAAGCAAAGTACTTTGAAAACAGCTCACATACACCCTGGCCGGTCGAAGAAGAAGAGTTGCCAAACTGCATGACATTTGGAATAGAGACTCGGCCCTTTCTATTATTCACAAAAGTCCAGAATGACTTTATATTGTCAGTCATTGATTCTTCAATAGAGGCAACATAATTTTTATAACAATGATCTATCATTTTTTTGGCTCTAGCTCGCAGTAAAGTGAACACGTCGTAATCTCGGGGGTTATTGAACTTTTTATAAAGTTTGTGGTATTTATTTTTTTCTTCGATACATTTTATTAAGGGTTTGCTGTACCAAACGGGATATTTATTAGATCTCATAGCTGTTAATGGCGTATATTTGTTAATAATTACAAAGAGTTGTTCATAAAAAATGTTTACACATTCATCTACGTCAGAGCTCGATAACAGATTGTGCCAGTCCAATAACTCCAAGTCATGTCTTATGCTGTCATAATCACATTTTGCGAAGTTCAAACGTTTTTTGTTATTAAGTTTTAGATTTTTTGGAGTATTACATAAAGAGGGGAATTCAAATTCCAAAGCAGGGTGGTGTCCATCTTTCAAACTCAGCGTATCAGCTTCTGTAACTGTCAACGAAATTTCTGATGATAGTACTAAGTCAAGATATCGGCCTTTTTCATTAGGGGTGCGGTTACCCTGGTGAAGATTGCAAATTGACATGAATTCCTGTAAGAGTAGTAGTTTTTTACTTTGTGAGGTGAAAGATGGCCCGTCAGTATCATAAGAGACAGGAGAATATTCAGGTGTATTAAAATCTCCAACGATTATATTTTTGTCATCTATACAGTGATTCAACAATATCTTTTGACAATTAGAATAAAATTCATCTCTCTTAAAACAATTTAATTCGGGAGGAAGGTAACAGACACATATATTGATTTTAGGGGCATTACAATTTTTCGGTATAATTGATATCCAGAGATCCTCCAAATTGCTTTCCCAATATGCATGTCGGAGAACTTGGAATGATTTCTTTACTGCTATAAGGACGCCACCGCCGTCCTCTTTAGAAGAGTTAATGTCATCGCGATCTCTTCTAAAGATGTTATAGCGGGAGTCAACGACCTCTCCATCGAAGATATTATTATTCAAGTTGGTTTCCGTCAGGCATATGACGTCATAGTTGGAATTCAACAGATTTCGATAAAATTGTGATAACTTAGTTCGCATTCCATTAATATTTTGATAATACATACTAATCATAATGTTTTTTTTTTTTTTTTTTTTTGTAGGAATCAGTATACAAATACTATTTTTATAGTGAGAGAAAACAATAAACTTTATAATAGCTTGTTGAGACATTCAATGGTTTTGATGTGCTGTGCTTGACTTTGTTCATCTTTACGTATATACACTTGCCCGAAACGAACCCACACATACTTAAAATTATTGTCTCTGCAAAATTTCCTCGCCACACTGTGCACTTCCTTTGTTTCTGGCGAAAGGTGTTCAGCCACATAAATCCTGCGGGTTTCTCCCGTAAAGCCAATGTGTGTAGAGGCGAGTCTATCTCTAGGATGAGCTTTGTTGAAACGAGTGACCGACGATAGAACCAAATCACGTTGTTTCTGCGATGAAAGGGTAACAAGAATATTGCGTGGTCGCCCAGACGAAGGATTCATTTTCGAAACTCGACGACAGGCTTTTACATCGTTTTCAGGAATGTCAACCTGCAAGCACTCGCAGAGTTTTTTGAATATGCCAGGTAAGTTTTCGTTTTTGTTCTCTGGCACCTCATGTACCTCAATATTCATGTCGCGTGAGATTTTTTCAATAGTTTGAATTCGTGACTGATATTTAGCAAGTGAATTTTGACATTTTGATATGTCAGTTTGCAACTGCTTAACAAGGTTGTCCTTTTGTCTAATCTCGGATCTTAAATCTGCTTGCTCAGCGGCCAAATAGTCCGTGGTAGATGAGAAATCAGTCTTCAAGTTCTCAATTGCTCTGTTGACGTGCACAGCCACCATTTTTTCGATGTCCTTATTAAGTGCTGCTCTCAAATTTATCATAATTGTGGAGTCTGGCGCCATCTTTAAGTCAAAAAGTTTGCTAATACTTTCCATCGTAACGGGTTCCTTTGCTAGCCCGGTGTCCGTGGAAATACCAACACTAGTATTAGCAGTGTTGTTATGAGTCACGTCGCAAAAAGAAACATTTATCGATTGCGCCTGCCCTTTTTGATATCTCGGGCGGCAAGGCGTGTCGTCATTGTTTATGCGCCGCGTGACGTTCCGACAGTAGGGGCAACTTAATGATTTTATTTGTTCCGGTGTAAGTAACTTACTTGAATCATCAGTTAAGTTAAGGCATGCGAAACAATACTCTGATTTGCAACCATTACATTTCAAATAATTATTCTCTCTTAGCGCAGAACTACACCCGTGGCAAGACATTTTTACTTATCTCGAAAAATATGTAAATAATAATCGACGACTCGAGCGAACAAGTGTACCAGGCGATCAGAAAATACAAAGAGCAAAGGAGTTCACTCATCCACTAGTCAGGTATCACCGCCCTCGGCTTCTATGCGAGTTAGTTGTGGGCAGGACGCGAAGACGTCACGATGCAACCAATAGCGCGCGGGTCGTAGGCGCCGCCCCCTTGGTCGATGCGCAGGAGCAGTGGGCGGGTCAAGCACGTGTGACGTAGTTGCCGTTGCCGATGTAGTAGGGTAGGGAAATGACTCACCCCAGTCTCCGCCACTCGGTCGTATTGAAGAACTCCTCACAGTTTATGATATCTTATTTTTTCAAAACTATTTTTGAGTGTAAATTTTAATTAACTTTCGAAATAAAAATTCAATACGGATTTCCTTAGACACGTCTGAACTCCTCAGAGGTCCGGGGGGGTCCCGTTGTCGCTGTACAGGTGACGCGGTGCTCCACGGCGCGCTGCCATTCGTCGGAGTGCTGCGAGGAATGCTGATGAGGAGAGGTCTGATACCATTTCCAGGTGTACGGCCTTAGTGACCATACACACAAAAACTGCGACGTATCCTTTCGTCGTTTTTATGCCTCGTCCTTTGTTTGCTTTCACGTCGATGAAACCGGTGTAATCGGTACCAACGTGGTAAAATGGCCTGGTTGGGTTACATCTTGCTGACGGTAGGTCTCCCATGATTTGAGTCTGTTTGATTGGGTTGTGTCTTCTGCAGACAACACATTCACGGATGCGTTTTTTGACAGCCCTGTTGCCGCCAATAATCCAGTAATGCTGTCTCAGATGCGATAGAGTCAGGCGGGCTCCACCGTGGAAGGTGGCCTTGTGTGCCTGATCGATTATGAGCTCAGTGAAGTGTCCGCTGTGTGGCACGATGAGAGGATGCTTCATGTTTTCATCGATGCTTGCATTATTGATCCTGCCACCAACTCTTAGAAGATCGTTTTTATCCAAGAATGGATTAAGGGACAGCAGTTTGTTGTTACGCTTCACTTTCCCCTGCTTCTTGATGGTAAGTATTTCTTCATAAAAATACTTTTCTTGTATGTGCTTTATAATAATGTATTTTGCTTGTTTGATTTCAGGTGCAGTTAGATACGGCGTCTTCGGTTTGGAATTCGACACCGCCCGCAATACCCAGGTAAGTATACGCGTCACTCGCGTCATACAGCTATGTTTGTTTATCAACGCTTCGATTACGTCAGAGCTGTGACGTTGAATAGTGACGTTGGTTTGCATTGCTTTCTTCACTTCTTGATTCGTAGTGTATGTTTTTGTGGTGGTTTCTTTTTGATATGTTTTCAGCCATGATGGGCCTTGCCACCACAAGGGATGATTTTTGAGGATTGCTGTTGATACCCCACGGCTGGCGCAGTCTGCTGGATTATCAGTCGACTTGACATACTGCCAACAGTCCGCAGGTATGATTTCTTTGATTTGTTGTACACGGTTGGCGACGAATGGCTTCCAGCGATTGATGTCGCCTTGGATCCAGCCGAGCACAGCTGTTGAGTCTGACCAGCCGAAGGTCTTGATGTTTTGCTCTGATAGACTGTGTTTGACTGTCTGCATGAGTCTTGATAATAAGTGAGCGGCACACAGTTCTAATTTCGGCAATGATATGATTTTTGATGTCGGAACTAGTTTTGATTTTGCTGCTATCAGAACTACTGCTTGTTCACCTTGTTTCTTGCTCTTGATTTTGCTGTAGATAACACAAGCGTAGGCACGTTCTGAGGAATCGCAGAACCCGTGTAGCTCAATGTCGTCGTTCTCATAACTTTGAAGCCATCTTGGTACTTGGATTTGATTGATGCCTTCGAGGTCATGTTTGATCTTAGACCACTCTTCTTCAATGCTTAGTGGAAGTTGGTCATCCCACTTCAAATCTTCTTTCCAGACTGATTGGAATAAGAGTTTCAATCTTGTTGTTACAGGACAGAGCCACCCGGCCGGGTCGAAAACCTTTGAGATGTCTGAAAGTAGTGACCTTTTTGAGGCTGGTTTGTCTGTTGATGTGTTGATTTTGAGCTCAAAGGTGAAGACGTCCTTCTGAGGGTTCCAGCGCAGTCCCAGGGTCTTTGTTGATTCTTTCTGCTTGAAATCAAACCCAATTTGATGATTGCTATCTGTGTCTGATCCTGCTGCTTGTAGTAACTCATTGCTGTTTGAGCACCACCTTCGTAGATTAAACCCCCCTGATCTGAGTAGGTTGATCAGATCTGTTTTTAATTTTAGAGCAGCTGGGATGCTGTGCTGACCGCTTAAGACATCGTCCATGAAAAAGTCTCTCTTCAACACCTTAGCTGCTTCAGGGAAATGCTGTCCTTCGTCGCGTGCTAATTGCTTTAGTGTGTTCATTGCCAGGAACGGCGCTGCTTTCGTCCCGTACGTCACAGTTAATAGTTCGTATTCTTGAAGTGGCTGATTTGATGATTCACGCCATATGATTTTTTGTAGATGTTTGTCGTTATTATTGCAGAGGATCGCTCGAAACATTTTTTCGATGTCTGCAGTGAAGGCGACCTTATACTGTCTCCAACTTATGATCAATGATAGTAAGTCTGCTTGCAGATTGGGTCCGTTGTACATCAAGTCGTTTAGGCTGTAGCCTGATGACGTCTTTGATGACGCGTTAAATACGACGCGTAATGCAGTTGTAAGCGATTCGGCGCGCTGTACACAATGATGTGGCAGGTAGCAACTCGTTGCCGGGATCGTGTTTCTGTTACGAGTACATTGCTGCATATGTTCTAATTCAATGTATTCGCGCATAAAGTTTTTATACATTGCTGCGAGGTCTTCGTTTTTGGCGAATTTCTTTTCCAGCTGATAAAGTTGTGCCACGGCCTTCTGCTTTGAATCACCCAGCTTTTCTTCGAAGCCTGGTTTCATGGGCAGACGTACAACATATCGACCGTCTTCTCGTCGTGTTGTTGTGTTGTTATAATGCTCCAAGCAGTATTGATCCTCGGATGATATTGTTATTTTGTTGTCTGCTATGTCTTCGATTGTCCAAAACCTCTGAATATTTTGTAAATCGTGCAGAACAACATTACACTGATAAGACTTCAGGTTGCCGCAGATGATCCAACCGAGTCGTGATTGCTGAACAATCGGTTGATTTTCATCTTTTCTGATGATTCCACTCATGATGATGTTCGAGTAGATGTTCGCACCCAGTAATATGTCTATGGGACGGCTGATATTGAAGTCTGGATCAGCAAGCCGTATGCCTTCAAGACGTTTCCATGACGGTTTGTCAAAGGATCTGTTCGGTAGATTGTTTACCAAACTTTTCATGATGATGACGTCAGTATTGAATGTGTATTCTGAATTCATAGATGATGCTGTTATAGTGATGATACCTTTGCAGTTATTTTCCTTTGTGCCAATCCCGAAAATAATACCCTTGCAACGTTGTCGTGGAAGGCCAAGTCTTTGAGCGGCATTTTCGCTTATAAGTGATGTTTGTGACCCTTGATCAATCAGCGCTCGCATCGTCAGATAGCTTCCATCAGCTGATAGCACCTTGATTTGGGCTGTTGCCAGGAGGATTTCGGCGACGTTTTCTTGTGAAACATGTGTCACGTTTCTTTGCTGTGTAACTCTTTTGTTGCTGTCTCGCTCGCTCGCGTTGATATTTGATGCGTATGCTTCGTGCAATAAAGTATTGTGACCGCATTTGCAATGCGCGCATCTTTTGTCGGAAAAACAGTCCTTGCCTTTATGATCAAAAAGACAGTTTTCGCATAAATTCAATTTTGCCACTGTTTTTCGTTTTAATTCTGGTGTCTGACCTAGAAACGATTTACAGTGGAAAATTCCATGTTGTTCATTGCACAATGGACACGTGTATTTATTCCTTGCTAACGATTTCAATGACTTCACATTTGTATGATTGATAAATGCCTTAGTTGATGCACCCGGGTATGCCTTGGAATATTGAGCTTTTTTGGAATCTTGATAGGTAGCTTGCTGATTGCTCCGCGGCGCTTCTTGCTTGCGTCGAGACGATTCTAATGCTGTGAATCGCATTTCCAAAAAAGTTAGAAATCCTGATAGCGTCGGCAATTCCCTCGGATCTTCAAGATATTCGAAGTAGTCATTGTGTGTATCAGTGTCCAATTTCTGCATCAACAAATGTACCACCAAAGGATCCCAACTTGATGTATTCACGCTTAAGTTTTTTACGGCACTTAGACACTCTTTTGTGGTGTCGTGCAATTTTTTCAGGGCAAATGATGATTGGTGTTGTATTGTTGGCAAGCCAAAAAGCGTGTTCATGTGAGAACTAAAAATCAATCGTTTGTTGTTATACCGATGATTCAGAATTTCCCAGCATGTTTCATAGTTTTCTGAACTAATATTTAGATGTTGTATTAGTTTCTCGGCTTCTCCCTTGACCTTGCTTTTTAAATGTTGCATTTTTTGCACATTTGAAATGAATTTATTCTTGTGGATCATTTCCATGAAGAGATCTTTGAAAGATGACCACTGCTGATAGTTGCCGCTGAACGTAGGGATTTCCATTTTTGGCGTAGAATGCTTTTGATGAGATACGGACCACATCTTGCTGTTGATTGATTTTTTGATCTTTTTGTAGCTGTCTTCGAACATGTAGTATGTTTTTTCGTACTGCACATCTTCTGTGGTAAGCTCGCTGTCGATCTCCCAGTGTAAGGAGTCCACGGCATTCCAGCGAAGTTGTAAGTCACGTAAGCTGTCCTCGAGCTCCCACTTTTCGGTAAGTAACTCGAGATTAGTGGCATTGATTGCTCGTTCTAGTGCTTTAAAATTGCTTTTTTGTTTCCGGTACATCTCGTCAAGTTTGCTGTGGTTACCTCTGTCTACTCGGCTGGTGCTGGCCTGACCTGATGGGGACGCTGTTGCAGCCGTTGATGGTGGACGCCAATCTGTAGTCACGCCGGCTAAAGGAGTAGCAGGTCTCAGAACTGACTTCTTTTCTTGATCAGTAGATAGGTGTTGCTGAATAATTCTCCGACAGTCGGTGTAATATGACTTTGCTTTTTCGAAGTGATTTTCCAAGAAATAAGTGTAGTCTTGGTCCTCGTACTCACACAACTTGACATGATTGGCTTGGAACTCTCTCCAGTACTGATCCAGAGTCTCTAGTCGCCTTGATATGTAAGATGGGGTTTTTCTTTCAGCTCCATCTTTCTTGAAGTTGGTGAATAACTGCTCCATTGCTTGAAGAAGTTGTTGCTGAGTTGATAGTAAATCTTCCATTTTTATTTGATTAATGGACGATTTGATTGATAATCCGGTGACGGATGCTTCCGAGTCACGGAGGTGATGCTGTTGCTAAGTGCTCCGGTATCCTAATGCAATATATGCGCCTTCTCAATCTCGTCGGTGAGACCCGCTTGTGGGAGGCCGACTCGACCGATTCGCTATTGCACTTCAGACACAGAAACACAAGACAAAAAATGTTTTTCGTGAGTGATGGCGTGATGTTTACCAATCACTGCTGCTGGTGATGATGTATGCGGTAGCAGAAAATTGTTCACTGCGCAATAGCTTTTAAAAATAACTTGTAGCGTTTTTGCTAAGTAGGCGGTAATACGTGGGCAGCACTAAACGGCGAAACGAAGTCACGTTGTCGAACCGCGTGGTCCCGCTTTTCTCTTACCGGCACTAGATCAATGCTCGAAGGACCATTAAGATGTACGAGCTGGTGTGCTGTACAATCTTAGAAGTTGATAAAAATGATAAGGACTTGAACTGATTATGTAATTTATTCTGATATTATTGATAGTGAGTACAATGCGCGACGGCGAATGATTGCGTACTGAATGGATGAGAATGAAAAATGATACAATATGGTAAAAATGCTTAAGTGCAAAAATGTGCGGTTTGTAAAGACCGTACACACTGTACAAGCGTACTGAAGCTCCCTTCTAGCACTCATGTTAAGTAAGCACTTTTTATTTAAGTACGGTTTAATAGATTCTCTTTTGGGCACATTAAAGCAAAAACGAACACAGGCATTTTGCACTCTTTGTATTGCCCTCTCTGTGTTAAACTTTAGTCTTGGACCAAAGGTGGAATTGCAGTAATTAAATTGAGATAGTACCAGAGTATCACATAAAAGAATCCGTAAATCCTCCTTAAGATATTGTCTGATTTTGTAGAGCGTTTTCAGCTTGAAAATGCTGTCCTTATTTTGTTATTAACGTGATCAATAAAATTTTGTTCCCGATCTAAAATCAGGCTGAGATTACGGGCAGAGGTTACTTTTTCCAGAACAACATTATTTACTTTTTCTCCAACATCTACATTTTTTATTTGGCGTTTAGTGCCTAAGACCAACATATGAGATTTAGCTGCATCGAGAACCAAAGAGTTATTTTCAGACCATGTGTGGATACTTCTCAGGTCATCATTAACTTTCTCAATAGTTTCTCGAGCGTCTTTACTGTGAAACAAGTAGTACAGTTGTGTATCATCAGCATATAAGTGATATTTACAAAACTTTATATGCCTAGGTAGATATGCTGTAAAAATTGTAAATAGGACTGGGCTAAGTAGAGAGCCTTGAGGCACGCCGCGCTGAACTGACCTGAGACACGACCGTCTTTTTTCTCCGTATTTGTCGTCAGTTTCTACCATTTGTTCTCTATTAGCGAGGAAACTGTGAAACCAAAGACATGTATTCTTTGAGTATCCATAGCAACTTAGCTTATCTAAAAGTAGTTCAGTTTGCAAACAGTCAAATGCTCGAGAATAATCAAGTAATACCATTATACTACTCATCCCCATATCCGAAGCCTCGGTCAGGTCGTCTGTGACATGTATAAGTGCAGTTTCTGTACCATGACTCCTGCGAAAGCCCGACTGAAATTTAGGTATTATATCTTTGGCTTCTAAGTAGTTCAGCACTTGATTTAACACTACTTTTTCTAAAACTTTACATAGTACTGGCAAAATCGAAATAGGACGCAAGTCTTTTATTTCAGTACGAGATTTTTTTTTAGGTATGGGCCTTACCAGTGCTCTTTTTCAACATGATATTTGTTTCAATTGACTTACTCAGTATCCTCGTAATAATAGAAAGAGTCACATCTAGACTCAGCTTAATCATCCCTATACTAATGCCATCGTGTCCCTCTGCATTGGTCTTTATATTATCAATAATAACTTTTACTTCCTGTTCTGTAGTAGATTTTAGGACCAGCATGTCAAGCTCTGGTGTATCAATTAAACTAGTGAAGTTTTATTGCACAACTGTTTCGTTACTGACTGGTAAATTCAAAAAGTGGTCGTTGATTTTATTGGGGTCATTAAGATGTTCAGGAATTATGGATTTGTGCATGTAATCAAACTGGGTACTGTTTTTTATGTTTTTCCAAAGTAGAGTCGGATTTTTCATATTGTTATTTACAAAATTGTTATAGTAGGCTTTTCGTTCTCTTTCAATTGTTGCAGTAACAAAATTTCTTAAATTTCGGTAATAATCTTTCGAGCTGTCTTTTTTGTCTTTCTGCGCTTTCGTTAGAGCTTTATCGCGAAGTTTTATCATAAATTTAATCATGTTTGTAATCCATGGTTTAGGCTTATCTTTGAGAACTACCTTACGAATTGGTGCATGTATGTCAAATAATTTTATTATATACATGTTAAAAGTTTTAACCATTTCATCGACATTATGTAGAGTATAATATATAGATTCCCAGGGAATAAGTTTTAAGTCCTCTGTAAACTTATCTTGATTTATATAAAATATAATGGTCGTTGAAATTTCACTTCTTTGTTTAACTTGGGTTTTTTGATATCTAAATCAACAATTACTAATGCATGGTCACTTAAACAATGGTTATGTATCACATCAATATTTTTGCATTTTAAAGGGCAGTCAGTCATAACGAGGTCTATTATAGTTTGGGAATGGTCGATGATTCTAGTCGGTTCCTTTACGAGTTGCTGAAGACTGTGATGATAACCAAAATGCTTAAGTTCTTTCACCTTTGAAGAGCTTACACAAGCCATATCAATATTGAAATCGCCCAGGATATATGTGATGTCACATCGTGCCATAGAGTTCATTGTCTCACTAAGTGCATCTAGAGTTTCTTGAACACCAACATACTCCGGCCTATATGCTGTACCGATTGCCATAGTGGTTCCTGGTAGTTGAACTTCTAGCCACATTTGTTCCAGTGGAGATCTTGGATGTTCTCGTATCCTTGTACTTATATTCTGTCTTACATAGAAGCCCACTCCTCCGCCTTTTTTAATCTGTCTTGCTCTATGTATAAATTTTTAGTTCGGTATCACTGGTGCCAGTGCCTCTTCTCCTGCCTTTAGCCAGGTTTCATTAAGGGCAAGGATATCAGGCGAGTAGTTAAGAAAAGTTACAAATAATTCTTCTTTTCCGGTATTTATGGATCTAGCGTTTAATAACCCTAATCTCAAATAATTTTGCTTTAAGCTAGACATTATCGCGCGTCAGGGTTAATACATTACTGGGATAAAAGCTATAAAGATGAACGTTACGTTGTAAGTGAGTGTGGTCTATTTGTGTGAATGTGTAGAGTGTGAGAGTATTTGTTTGTGTTGCAAGAATATATCTTAAAAGTATATAACATCTTAAAACATAATCTATATTAATATAACAAAAAACGTTTGTATAATAGTTTAAATTAAATGAAATGAGAAGACATATGAGATCAAATATCAGGCTTTCCAAAAACCCTAGAGAGGTCTGTTTCAGTGCGCAGCCGATGTCGCGGTTTCCCTTGGTCCTTACGTGCGTAGATTTTTCCGTCTCGCGTCCACAGATACTTGAATTTAAGCTCGCGGGCTAGAGCGCGCGCTTTTTGAGACAGAAGACGATTTTGCTTGGTCAGACGTTCATTGAAGTACAAGGATCCAACCGGTCCAGGGAACTGCAAGCCTTCAGTGTTCAGATCGCGTCGAATTCGCGCGGCTTGTAATAAGGCATCCCGGGTAGTACGACGTGCTAAGCGAACCACGAGAGGGCGTGGTCGCACATGCGGTTCACTCTCTGTAGTCCGTCGCACAAATCCCACTCTCTCTGCATTTACAATGTCCTTTTCATCAAGCTTAACGCCAATTTTCTTCGCTACTGTAAGCACAATATGAACGCAGTTCTCATTTACCCTTTCCGTACACCCAGCTATTTCAAGGTCATTGGACAGTAGGGCCTGATCTCGCTCCGCAACATCAGATTGTAACTATGCGATTGTGTTCTCTATACTTGAGATACCAGGTTGTTGACTTCCTTTGACTTAATCTCCAGTGTAGAGATCCTAGCTTCCAGCTGTTCTATACGCGTGTTTTGAGCTGTGATTGTTGTAGTTAGCTCGACTATCGCCTCGCGAATACTAACCATCTGGGTGTGTAGTAATTCTTTTACAAATAGTTTTAAGTCGTCCAACATAGCACTATAGGGAATATTACTGTACCCACTATTTTCAGCCACTGGACTGCGTTCTTCACTAGACAAAGAAGGTCTAGTGATCTTAGCACGTTGTGTAACATTATTGTCGTCATACGTTAAATCGTGCGGTTTCGTACAGATATTTGTTTCCTGTTCCGTCATTCTACCTATTATTGTCGCAGTACTGCGTACAGGGGTATTTAAATTACCTTTTTTGGCTGAATACATACACACAATGGACACATCCATTTGTCTTTGCGTTCCATCAAGTTGAGGAATTTATGGCTAATATTTGCGCACTCCATATCGTACTTCGACTTACATGCTGCACATTGTAAATATTCCTTCTCAAGTAAGTTTTTGCATCCAGCGCATTTCTGAGAGGTATTCATTTTGGCAGAAATTTCACGCTCTTGGGGAGTAATGTTATATTTTATTTTGCCACTATATATCGTATATATCGTTTGTATGCTACTGCAGATTTCCTTATATTTTGTTAAATTTTAATGCAAAGATTACTAAATTAAATCTATTATTACTATGAAATAGTAATTAATCGAAAAATTGAAAAAAGTAGCTACAAATTTCACGCTCTTGGGGAGTAATGTTATATTTTATTTTGCCACTATATATCGTATATATCGTTTGTATGCTAATGCAGATTTCCTTATATTTTGTTAAATTTTAATGCAAAGATTACTAAATTAAATCTATTATTACTATGAAATAGTAATTAATCGAAAAATTGAAAAAAGTAGCTACAAGTCTTCACGGGTTTGAACTCACTTCGGTGGATTAAGCGACAAGCACTGTATACACTTTACCGTTTAATCGCGGTAAAAATTTTGCGAATTTTGTGATCCTATGCTTAGTAAGCCGTTATTAGCAGTTTGAATAATTTTGTTTGTAATCCACCGTCTTAAAAAATGTAATTTGCACAGACTTATTTACATAAAAAGACAACACTAATGTTTATTTTGTCACAGTTTAAAAACACAACCGTCAGCTTCCCAGATATTTAATTATTTTCGATAGACTCGCGATTAGTATCACTTTATACGATTTTTTTGTATAACAAAACACAGTATCTCTGTCTGTATCGTTCCGCGGTGCGGGGAGAACTCAAGAATTTAAGAATTCCAATATGTGACATTTGGTGTTCCAGAACGTTGACGTGTCACCGGCACAGCAACGAACTTCTAAGTTCAGTAGTTTCGATGTAATTTTACTAAATATTATTTTCAATTCATATTTTAACACTTTTTCTAATTAGCCATCAAAATTTCTAATACCAAAAAATTATTACTTACCTCAAATAGTCAAGTTCGTAGTGGAAAATAAAAACAAGACGACGTGACGCCCAACCACTCACTTGCATTTCACAAACGCGACTGCTATCAAAAAACTAATATGATGACTGTTTGCTTGCTAAAACACTACCAATAGTGAAAACCAACACTTAGTTTATTAAATATTTTTCATTCTAAGTTATAAAATCGACGTAGCGTATAATATGGAATTTTCTACTAACGATATTTTAAGGGACAAGTTAAAAGAGTATTTTACATTATTATGTGCTTTAAAACTCTATTAATATAGGAATGTTTTCGAATTTGGATCACATAACCCTATGAAATTACATACAATTATTGAAGAAAAGGGTAGGATAGTATTAATATTTTTCGTTTGGATCTATGCAAAACGAGGGTGGGACACTAAAAAAATCACTTTTCGTATTTGTCTCAATGCTTATACAACATGTAACATAATTAACGCACTTTGAGAAAGTAGTTTGTTCAAAATCGTTTACTGAATCGATTTCTATCATTTTTAATATAGGTAATTTTTTATCCCAAAAATAATTTAAACTACTTAATTTACAGTCACACTAAACCTGTACAGTCAAAACAAACTGAAATGGACGGTCCAACTTAAAAGTGCAGTTTTATTTGTATTAATACAAATTCCGTCATTCAATACAAAATAAAGAAAAATGAACCTTATTTCCTGCGAACTTGGGATAGAGCGAGATAGCACGTTACCGACGCGGGCGCTCCGCGCTAGCCGGCTACGATGAAAGCTAACTTAAATGAAAACAATATGTATTAGTCACGCGCGGACATTATGAGTGGAAAGTACTTACGAGATTGTTTGCAAATAATTTTTCAAGCGCGATGTCTTTCCAATACAGCAACGTTCAGTACACCGAAATGGTAAGGACTTTGGCACAGTGTGGTGATAATGTGGCTCTAGCTTGCAGAACATTCAACCAAAGGTATTGTACAAGAGTAGACCGCAGGACTATGTTAGCTGCTACTCAACGACTTCGCGACCACGGAACGTGCCGTCCGAACACGGCCATCGACAGGGGAGCCAATGTGCGTACACGCACTCGTCTTCAAAACGAAATACTGGACTATTTCGATGAGAATCCCCATGCCAGTACTCGAGAAGCAGCCCCACGCTTTCAATGTAGTCATATGCATGTGTGGAGAACACTTCGTGGTGATAAAGAACATCCGTTCCACCTCAGAAGATGCCAGGAGTTGACTCCAAACGATTACGCGCCACGCTTGCAGTTCAGCCGCTGGTTATTAGAAAATTGTAAGCGGAACATAATTTGGACAGATGAAAGTATATTTACACGTGTGGGGATGTACAATCAACACAACACACATTTATGGATGCACGAAAATCCTCACGCATGCAGAGTAGATTCCTTCCAACACCGTTTCTCAGTTAACGTCTGGGCCGGTATTATTGGTAGACACATATTGGGGCCTGTGTTCTTACAAAGATTAACAGGAGACGCATATTTACTGTTTTTACGAGAAACTCTACCTACGCTGCTAGAAGACATACCTCAACAATTTACAAGAGGTATACTACCAACACGATGGTGCCCCTGCTCATTTTACTAGGAGTGTTCGACAGTACCTTGATAATTGATTTGGAGAGCACTGGATCGGACGCGGCGGCCCAGTTGAGTGGCCTCCTAGATCAGCTGATTTGACGCCTCTTGACTTTTATTTGTGGGGACGTATTAAATCTTTAGTTTATTTTAGTGAGACAACAAGTGCCGAGGACCTAAAAAATAAGATAGTGACCGCTTTTGGAATAGTGAAAAATTACACTGAAGTGCTTTCTAAATTAAAATACCAATTAAGAAAACGCTCATTAAAATGTATTGAACAAGGTGGTGGACATTTTGAAAGTGCATTAAAAACACAACGTTGCATGAGTGTTTAGGTTATCAGTAAGTTAAGTATTTGTTTTATTTTTAATTATTGTAAATATTTTGATTCACATCTTTTAAACACGCCGTCTTTGAATTATGGTGGAAGTATGGTCGCCTCTTATTTTTAACAGTTCCTTATTATTTACAATTACAATGAAAATGTTATGCTAATGCATAACATTTTGTTACGAATATTGCCTATTAACATTGTATCATAATCAATAAATAAAATTATTCAGAGTCGACAGTCCAAAGATTGAAAAGTGTGATGTAAAGATTGAATCAAATTTTTACTAGACCTAATAAACAACTCGATGCTCGGAGTACGAATATCAGTTTTATAGGTAGATATTTATTAACATAAACAATCGTGTATTGTCGGCTTTTTTCAAAACCTATACCTACGTAAGCGACTGCGTGCGTTTGTAGATTTATACTGTGACCATAACACTGCTCCGGAATTAGTATAACTAATTTAATAAATAATCAATGCATAAACATGTTTAGTTAAAAAGTCAGTGTATGTATAATGATTATAACATAATATACTAATTGGGGTGTCTGAGGGTGTACGTTAATTACGTTATATATTGTATATATGTAAAATATACAGATTTACATAGTTTTGAATACACTAATAATCAATTTTAAGTTGTTTTGTCGTTTTAGGTTAAAAAAGATAAGTTTTAAAATCCTTAGCTTTTTTGAATATTGGTCCAAACTCATAGCACACTTTTTTTTGAAAAATGCTCTTATGGATGTGGTGACTTTTTAACTTTATTATCATATCACATTAACAGTTTCTAAATCGTAAAGTAATTAATTTGTGCACATACAAAATAGTAGATAAAACCCAAACAGATTCCTTCTTCTTCTTTGGTAAAGTACTTGTAGAGATGTACTTTTGCCAGTGTATAAGTAATAAGAATTTATCATTAATTATCATTAATTCAATCATTACGTCCTAGCAGAAGTTCATAGTTTAACATAGCCCCTCTCCTCCCTTAGTTACCACGCTTGGCATGCAGGTTGGAAAATGCTATTTTTTTATTTTCAAGGAAGACACTGCTGTTGCAGGAGATTACTCATGTTTTGTTTTCCTCTGTTGCCTCTTACAACATCCACCGGACGTTATGGGGTAGTGGATAGTCTTATATCATCACTACACTGTAGGATAAGCATGTGCAAATAATAGATATAGAATAATGAGAATTTTTTTTTATAATTTTTTGTTTAAAAACTTCTTTACAATATGTTGATGCGTCACACAAACAATAAAATACAAGATTTCTCAAAATGAGAGCTGCAGTATGACAATCATGTAGGTTAGAATAGAATATAATAGAATCATTTTTTACTTTTACCACTGGTTCGCAAAAAAACCTCTGTCCTGAGAAAAACTAGTAAGAGACTTTTTAAAAGCACAATTTACAATATAATTGTTCACGCAAAAGCGTTAGTGTCAGGCATCGACGTTAGATGGCACTCGGCTCGGTCGATACGGAATGACGTTTGTGTGTGTTGAACGTCCGAGTTGACTGAACGGTGGGAGTCGAGAGCGAAAGATTAGAAGTCTTCTTTGCGTCGAAAGAGAAGGCAGTCCATTTGGTTTGGGAGCTCTTAGATCTGATTTTATGTTAGGCGCGTATAGTGAATATACCACTGGGAATGGTGGCGCGTGTTGAGAGTTTACCCGGGACTTTAGGTTTAACGCAGAATCTGTATAAGTGGATTCGACTGTATTAGTTACTAGTGCGGTAGTTAATATTCTAGAAATAACGGTGACCTTTGACCCGTACGTTCTGTGTTCATTTTCGCGAGTAAATCGTAACAAAGGAAGAAAGTGACTGCGGAAGGCGACCTTAGCTTGGAGAGGAGCTGAGGGCCGAACTGCTGCAGGGGGAACGGTCAAATAAGGTCAACAACACTACCAGTCACACCCAAATACACATCACTGACCTTTACTTCCTAGCACAATACACCCACACGAGACCTGACCGAATCCTGAGGAACCAGTCGCCTTGAATAGAGGTAAGTAAGCTATGTACAATAATTGTAACGCTCCCCCCGGATTATTTAGTGTAATTAGACTTTTAACCCGTGGCGTGAGGACGCCCGACCAGCATCTGCCTGTAGCTTCTTCGTCTATGGGCCGCGAAGGATTCTACTCCTGGGATAGGCAGCTGCCGGCCGTACCATTTGGTAGCAGAGCGTGGTGCTGGGATCGATTCCCGGTCGATCCACCGACCATAGTATTTGATAAAAATTAAATAATTTTGGTGGCAGCGAGCGTTGGGTTGATTGGTTTAATTTTGTGTCTACAATCACGCCCGTCCGTAATACGTAAAAATATTTTTTTTTATTATATACGTAATAATAAAATTCCTTTCTTTGTTAGCTTGCTTTGTTGTTTGCGGGTAAATTTGAAAAGCCACGCCCGGTTTAGCGCGCAAGCGGGAGATTGCGTCATGTAGGTAGATGGTTATTTTTACGTAATCGGTTAATTATCGTTGTCGGATGGTTGTAGTGTGTTACTTATCGAAGGGTCGATTTCCGAGCAAGGCATTTTTTGTTGATGTGTATCTTCGTTATGTATCTTTCGTATTGTAATTTGTATTTGAACTAAAGAGTGGTAATTTGTATTTACGTAATTTGAATTTAACTTGATTTGATCGCACTAGTATTTGTTATTGTTAATTTGATTTGCCTTTTCTTTTGTACTAACTTGTGTTTGATTTAATAAATAGCGGTTCTTAGTTGTGTAATTTCTATTCAACTCGATTTGATAGGAACTGCATTGGTTAGCTGTTAATTTTTTTGTATTTTTTATTTGTTATTTTTGTAATTGTGCTCGAGCGGCGTCGTAATTTGTATTTAGTAGTGATGTCCTCGCCCAAGATGCTAATCCGTTGCCTGCGGACTGAGTTACGCTGGGCCACCAGCGCCCATGCTTTGATAGGTCGACCGGATAGGGTCCATAATTTGATGAAGCGGTTCGAGCAGGTCGATGCTCGAAGGGCTGCAGTGGAGGAGGCTTACGCTGAGCTCGAGGATTCGGATGTGGAAAAGGGAGTCCTGGACTCCTGCTTCGCAGACTACGAGCAGTTCTTGTGGCTCACGGACGAGTTGATCGAGGCTGAAGGCAGGTATGCCGAAGAGGCGCGTGAAGCTCGGACGAGTGGCCTGCCCGAGTCCGTTCGGAAGCAGCCTCAGCCGGAGCTGTTGGGACGACTCCCAACTCTGGACTTGCCAAAGTTCTCCGGGGTCCTTTCCGAGTGGCAGACCTTCGTTGGTCTTTTCGACGGCCTAGTGGACGCCCGGAGTGACTTGACTCCGAGCCAGAAGATGGCGTACCTCTTGGCCTCACTGGAGGGGGAGGCCCTGGGCGTTGTCAGCCATTTGAGCTTGTCGGACGACGCCTACCAGACTGCTCGGGACCTCCTAGCCAGAAGATACGCCAACGTCCGGCGAATTGCGGACGAACATGTTAAGCAGCTTCTGAGCCTCCCGCTGCTGAGTGACCGGGCCAGACTACGTCCGGACCTGTTGGATCCAGTCTTGGTGGCCTGTAATATGTTGAGGCGGCTGGATTTACCAGTGGGCGAATGGGCCTTCTTGTTGCTCCGCATCGTGCTGTCCCGTCTACCTCTTGACCTTCAAATGCATTTTGAGGAGAGGTACGGCGGGGACGAGGCCTCCTATATTCCGCCCTTCTATGACCTGCTGCGGTTTTTGGAGGAGCAGTGCCGACAGATCGAGCACGCGGCGGGCACCGTCGACGACTTACGAGCCGTGCCCAGTGAGAGGCGAAATCCGCCGGGCAAGTCGTCGTCAACCCCCCCCTGCTCCTATTGTCGAGCATCTGATCACCGGGTAACGTCTTGCCCAAAATTATTAAGTAAGCCGGTTCCGGCGAGGCGAACTATCGTCAAGGAGCGCCGCTGGTGCTACTCCTGTTTGGAAGGGCACCTTCAGCGAGACTGTCCGCACCAGCGGCTCTGTCTGCATTGCCAGGGCAATCACCATGCCGTACTGTGCCTGGGTGCAAACGGCGTCTCCTCTCGGGGCACTGCCAGGCCCTCGACCCCCACGGGCGGGGGCGCTCCGCCACTCCCTCTGACGGGCGACGCTCGGCGCCCGCCGGCTAGCCACCAGGCCCCTAGGTTTGAAAGGGGTCCCTCCCCCGACCAGTCGGGGGGTAATTCCCCCAGGGGCGGGGGTGTCATCACCCCCCCTCAGCGTGCGAAGAGGAACTTCACGGCCACTCATCGGTCCGCTGGACCCTTCCCACTCCCGTTAGCTGAGTGGCCGCGACTGGTGTACCACTGTACCCCATTTGATGGAGGCGGCCCTAGCTAGCTGCCGCCTTATCTCCCACCACGGCTGCCTCTACTGAGCCTTAAGCCGTCAACAGTCCACTTGTCAAGCTGTTCTGTTGCCGACGGCCTCAGTGAGGGCGTACAACCCGAGTGGCGACCGTTAGCGGTTGCGCTCTGTCAGTATCGGGTTCACGCGGTGTGGCCTCCACTTGGTGGTGGGAAGATTAGGGCCCCCTGGAGCGTTGAATCACGCTCTCAAGGGGTATTAGATTTGGTTTGGTCGAGCACTTAGCTAAAAATTCTTTAAATTTAAATTAAAATGCTTTGAGTTTTCCGCGAAATTCATATTGTAGCGGTTGTGATTAAAAGAATTGAATTTAAAATACTCCTTTAAATGCTGCTGCATATGTTTTGTAAATACATTTGATCACTGCGTTTGCTGTTGCACGGAAAATGGAGATTAAATTGTGTGCCCTTTTTGAGTGCTTGTGCGTATGCTTGTAATTGTATTTGATTGTCGCGCCTGTGCTGAAGGGAAGTTTGAATTCATTTGAAATTTGAATGGCGCTCTATTTTGAAAATTATGTATATGTTTGTGATAGTGTTTAATCATTTTGCTTTGTGATAAGGAAGGTTGAAATTAGATAAGCCTGTGGTTGCCGAAGGAAATAGGAGTCAATTCCCTTTTGGTTTAGATTTTGTTGGCACTGTCTAAGATATTTATTTGAAATAAGAGATAGGGCTGTCCCTTACGTTTATTGTTTTGTTTACTTTGCCATTTGACACAGTTGACCTATGTGCATCGGTGATTACTTGTTTTAATTAATTCTGTAATTGAACATTGATGCTTTTGAAAAATTAGTTGAAATATGAGCATAGGATCACCTGCTAGGGACCATCTGTGCGTTTCGTTCAGCTCTCCACAGACGACGTTCATGGGGAATTTGGGGGTGCTCTCTGCACTGAAGCTTGAAGGTCCCTCTGGGCCGCTTCGTGTCGCGTCGCTGTTTGCAGACCTGATCCGGTCGAATTGCGGAACTAATCATAGGAGCGCAGATATGTGTTTGAAGGAGGTCGTCTGACTTCTGTCTAGGAATAGGACTTATTTATGTGCTGCGATGTCCAGGAAGGGCATCCAGTTCAACTCTCCGGCTAGCCCACGTAAGGGCTGCAATTTTGGGGCGTTGGTTGGTGTTGCAAGATCTGATTGGGTGCGTAAGGTGGCCTAGTTTGGTTGTAGATTCGATCTTGCAACTTGCCGTCGCGACCCTGTCCCGCTGACCGGTTTGCTCGCGGACCTAAATCCTTATGTCCGGGACGGGGGTTTGTTCACGCAAAAGCGTTAGTGTCAGGCATCGACGTTAGATGGCACTCGACTCGGTCGATACGGAATGACGTTTGTGTGTGTTGAACGTCCGAGTTGACTGAACGGTGGGAGTCGAGAGCGAAAGATTAGAAGTCTTCTTTGCGTCGAAAGAGAAGGCAGTCCATTTGGTTTGGGAGCTCTTAGATCTGATTTTATGTTAGGCGCGTATAGTGAATATACCACTGGGAATGGTGGCGCGTGTTGAGAGTTTACCCGGGACTTTAGGTTTAACGCAGAATCTGTATAAGTGGATTCGACTGTATTAGTTACTAGTGCGGTAGTTAATATTCTAGAAATAACGGTGACCTTTGACCCGTACGTTCTGTGTTCATTTTCGCGAGTAAATCGTAACAAAGGAAGAAAGTGACTGCGGAAGGCGACCTTAGCTTGGAGAGGAGCTGAGGGCCGAACTGCTGCAGGGGGAACGGTCAAATAAGGTCAACAACACTACCAGTCACACCCAAATACACATCACTGACCTTTACTTCCTAGCACAATACACCCACACGAGACCTGACCGAATCCTGAGGAACCAGTCGCCTTGAATAGAGGTAAGTAAGCTATGTACAATAATTGTAACGCTCCCCCCGGATTATTTAGTGTAATTAGACTTTTAACCCGTGGCGTGAGGACGCCCGACCAGCATCTGCCTGTAGCTTCTTCGTCTATGGGCCGCGAAGGATTCTACTCCTGGGATAGGCAGCTGCCGGCCGTACCAATAATTTATACAATTGTTATGAAAACATTTAGAAACAGCATGGTAGCGATCACCTCATTCCCAGGGGTTATTATCAGTCATGTACTCTTTAGTAGTAGAATAACCCTTAGTAGACAATTTTTGCTTAATAAATAATTTAAACCTTTTGATAGAAAAGGTCTGCATATTTTCTGGGACATATATGGGACTATACATTGCCCCATGAATAAGTTACTGACTCTTTGGAGTCGAGTAAATTCTCGTAAATATATTGAGAGGCCAATGTTAATATATTTATTTCTTTAAAATTTTCTCTAAGGGATTCCTTCGGACCTAGGTTAAAAATTGCTCTTATGCAAAACAAAGATAGTTTCAATGTCAGTCGCATTACCCCATAGCAATATACCATGTGACATTATGCTATGGGAATAACTAAAATAAACTAATCTAGCTGTTTTATCACATGTAAGGCATCTAATCTTTTTTACAGCATATGCTGCAGAACTAAGTTTGCAAGCTAGTTTAGATAAACAGTGGATTCAACAAGGTCCAGCTCCTCCCCATTTAAAAGCACATTGGTATTCACTTGTTTAACAATAGGTGTAGTAAATTTAATACATTTCATTTTATTACCGTTCAAAAGCGAATTATTAACGTTAAACCAGTGTACTACTTTTGATATATCATTATTCACTTCGTCATATTTCAATAATTGCCTTTTTAGTCGAAAAATCAACGAAGTATCATCAGCAAATAATACTATATCATGATTATTCCCTGCCAAGTCAGGTATTAATAAAACCGCCATAAAAAGAAAGAAGAAGAAGAAGAAATCATTAATATACACTAAGAACAGAAAGGGACCAAGAACTCAGCCCTGAGGAACACCCATAGATAGTACCAATCCGGAAGAACTGCATTCATTAATAACAACTGTTTGCGTTCTATTATTTAGATATGACATAATAAGTTTGAGCGCTGTGTTTTTTAGACCGTAATGAGGTAGCTTCCTGATTAATCTCTATGGTGAACACAGTCGAAAGCCTTGGAAAGATCACAAAATATACCCAAAGTATCTTCTGAATTTTCCCATGCACAAAAAATATGTTTTAAGCATCGGCATCAGTTGTCGAGCAACCCCTTGTAAGTCCAAACTGATTGTTATGGAGTAATTTCTTTACATTAAAAAAAACTTAGCATTTGTCCAAGAATAGTTTTTAAAAAATTTTACTGAGCGTTGACAGTACAAAATAGGTCTAAAATTAGTGGGGTCCAGTGTACTGCTAGATTCAACTAAAGGTATAACTTTAGTATGTTTCATTAAATCAGGGAACACACCAGATTCGTTACTACATTGAAAATAACAGCAAGTTGGGGTGTGATCGCATCTATTATAGACGCAATAACTTTAACAGAAATCCCCCATAGATCTGTTGTTTTCTTAATATTAATAGTTTTCAAATATTTTATTATATCGCCTGATAATATTCTATGAAATGCAAATTCTTTTTTATAGACATTTACATTTTGTTTGAGTAATGACTCTGCGACAGCAGGGGAGGAATTGAGTGACTTTGTAGTCATGGTCGGAATGTCGGTAAAATATTGTTCAAAAGTCGTCTTGATCTGATTTTGTCAAATTATTGTTAAAGACTTGGCTGCACAACACACTCTCTTATATATTTTGGAATATTTTTTACATATTTTCTAAATAAAACACTATGATGTTTTAATCTTTCATTGTAAAGGTCAAATAACTTTTTTCTACTCCTATGGATTCCTACTGTCGCCCACTCATTAAACGATTTGCGACTGTTTAAAGAGTGTTTTAGAAGTAAACGTTTCATTAAATTCAAGACTTATTAGTTTAAATAATGATGTATATAAATAGTTAGCATTGTTTTTATATGGAAGAAAAGGCAGATTTTTCATTATACTACTTCTAAATCTCTCTAAGCGATGTTCATTTATTGGGACAAGCACAACTTTCTTAACTTTCTGTTTTTTGTGCGTGTAAGGTAGCGAGACTAACTGTTCACAGTGATCAGAACTTAAATTTTGAATAATTAATTTATGTAAGGGCTCAACATCAATAAAAATATTATCTATGTAAGTTGCACTAGGCCCTGATGCTTCCAACTCTACTGTGTCGTGGACATGATAACCCACATCAGATATAGTTCCATGGGTGTCGTAAGAGGTGAAATAGGGCAACGAAACAGTAGATGGGCAGCAGCATCTTCCTGATAACAACCTAAAATAATAAATAACTGTGGTTGCCAATCCGCTCACCAACCGAGGTAACTACGACAAATATCCTCCCTATGAGGCAATCTATAGTCGGTAACGGTACTAATATCATTACAGCATGTTCAAAGTCCACATAGGTCTCACCTCAATAGTTTGCGTCAGGAGGGATTTTTTAAAATGATAGAATAAGGGTGATAAACGGGCACGCAGTCCATCTCATGGTAAGTGGATGCTGTGGCCCATAGACATCTACATTTATCCTTAATTAAGAATCTGACTGGTTGAGATGGAGTGCCTCGTTTCCAGTAAAAAGGGTCTCCGGTTTTCTACACTTACCATACGAAATGCAGCGACATTAAGCTGCTATTTTACGCTGGTGTTCTGTGAGAATGTGGTCGTACCCCAGTCGAGTCGACCTATTCGTGCTACAACTATACCAGTAATATAGCTGCAGCATGGCTTTACCATGTAAAAAGTATTCATAATATTTGCCATACTTGGCAAGCGGGTAGAAAACTGCGTTTTTATATTTTTAGGCGTTATTAGGAGACGCCGCTGCCCATCTCCTGATTTGTTAGTGATGGTATTGGTAGTGAAGTATGAATGTTGTGGCAGCTTAATGTTCGACAACCGCACGCGGTCGTGGCGCGAGCTGCCGCTGCGGCTGGCGGACTTCGGCGTGCTGCACCGCAACGAGCTGAGCGGCGCGCTCACCGGGCTCACGCGCGTGCGCCGCTTCCAGCAGGACGACGCGCACATCTTCTGCGCGCCGCACCACATCGAGCGCGAGATGGTGAGTGCCACTCGCTCCACGCATGCACCACTCACGCGCCACTAGTGGGACTAATACTTCTGCGCGCCGCACCACATCGAGCGCGAGATGGTGAGTGCCACTCGCTCCACGCATGCACCACTCACGCGCCACTAGTGGGACTAATACTTCTGCGCGCCGCACCACATCGAGCGCGAGATGGTGAGTGCCACTCGCTCCACGCATGCACCACTCACGCGCCACTAGTGGGACTAATACTTCTGCGCGCCGCACCACATCGAGCGCGAGATGGTGAGTGCCACTCGCTCCACGCATGCACCACTCACGCGCCACTAGTGGGACTAATACTTCTGCGCGCCGCACCACATCGAGCGCGAGATGGTGAGTGCCACTCGCTCCACGCATGCACCACTCACGCGCCACTAGTGGGACTAATACTTCTGCGCGCCGCACCACATCGAGCGCGAGATGGTGAGTGCCACTCGCTCCACGCATGCACCACTCACGCGCCACTAGTGGGACTAATACTTCTGCGCGCCGCACCACATCGAGCGCGAGATGGTGAGTGCCACTCGCTCCACGCATGCACCACTCACGCGCCACTAGTGGGACTAATACTTCTGCGCGCCGCACCACATCGAGCGCGAGATGGTGAGTGCCACTCGCTCCACGCATGCACCACTCACGCGCCACTAGTGGGACTAATACTTCTGCGCGCCGCACCACATCGAGCGCGAGATGGTGAGTGCCACTCGCTCCACGCATGCACCACTCACGCGCCACTAGTGGGACTAATACTTCTGCGCGCCGCACCACATCGAGCGCGAGATGGTGAGTGCCACTCGCTCCACGCATGCACCACTACGCGCCACTAGTGGGACTAATACTTCTGCGCGCCGCACCACATCGAGCGCGAGATGGTGAGTGCCACTCGCTCCACGCATGCACCACTCACGCGCCACTAGTGGGACTAATACTTCTGCGCGCCGCACCACATCGAACGCGAGATGGTGAGTGCCACTCGCTCCACGCATGCACCACTCACGCGCCACTAGTGGGACTAATACTTCTGCGCGCCGCACCACATCGAGCGCGAGATGGTGAGTGCCACTCGCTCCACGCATGCACCACTCACGCGCCACTAGTGGGACTAATACTTCTGCGCGCCGCACCACATCGAGCGCGAGATGGTGAGTGCCACTCGCTCCACGCATGCACCACTCACGCGCCACTAGTGGGACTAATACTTCTGCGCGCCGCACCACATCGAGCGCGAGATGGTGAGTGCCACTCGCTCCACGCATGCACCACTCACGCGCCACTAGTGGGACTAATACTTCTGCGCGCCGCACCACATCGAGCGCGAGATGGTGAGTGCCACTCGCTCCACGCATGCACCACTCACGCGCCACTAGTGGGACTAATACTTCTGCGCGCCGCACCACATCGAGCGCGAGATGGTGAGTGCCACTCGCTCCACGCATGCACCACTCACGCGCCACTAGTGGGACTAATACTTCTGCGCGCCGCACCACATCGAGCGCGAGATGGTGAGTGCCACTCGCTCCACGCATGCACCACTCACGCGCCACTAGTGGGACTAATACTTCTGCGCGCCGCACCACATCGAGCGCGAGATGGTGAGTGCCACTCGCTCCACGCATGCATCACTCACGCGCCACTAGTGGGATTAATACTTCTGCGCGCCGCTCCACATCGAGCGCGAGATGGTGAGTGCCACTCGCTCCACGCACGCACCACTCACGCGCCACTAGTGGGACTAATACTTCTGCGCGCCGCACCACATCGAGCGCGAGATGGTGAGTGCCACTCGCTCCACGCATGCACCACTCACGCGCCACTAGTGGGACTAGTACTTCTGCGCGCCGCACCACATCGAGCGCGAGTTGGTGAGTACCACTCGCTCCACGCATGCACCACTCACGCGCCACTAGTGGGACTAATACTTCTGCGCGCCGCACCACATCGAGCGCGAGATGGTGAGTGCCACTCGCTCCACGCATGCACCACTCACGCGCCACTAGTAGGACTAATAGTACCACTTACTCGACTCCACACAGTCGGTAAGTCATTCTTTAGGCGATATATACGCTCTTACATCAAAACCCCAGAAAATATACAAAATCTGACTTCCACCAAGCTTAAAAATGTTATTGAACAAAGATATAAGTATTATGTTAAGAAATATACAAAAATGGTAAGTATTATATTAAGTTTATCGATTATAACCCCTGGAGAATGAAGTGATCGTTATCAAGCTACTTCTAATACGTTTCGTGTTATTAATTATTGTGTAAATTTAGTGACTGAAAACTGTATTCAAAAAAATTCCCGCTGGGTTTCTTGCTGGTTCTTTCTAGGACAAAGGTATTTTCCGAATCAGTGATAAATTAAACAGTGATATTCAATAAGTATTATGTGATTATACATATTTAGTAAAAAAAATATATTCTATTTCTTTTGGGGTATTTGTATAGTTTTCTCATCTGGCTATATAAATATATAATTGAAAATGAAAATGATAAACTTACATAAATATCAATAAAATAAAATAAATACATAAAAATTACATAAATATATAAAAACCCAACCTGATGGAAGCCCTCGGCAGGGGAGACTAAACGGCCGAGGGTTAGGGAGAAAGGGAAAGAAACCGGCGGACGATGCGGGCGGTATCGAGGAGCACCGCCTTCTGCATTTGAGCTTGAAGCTATCCGTCCCGGAGTCCCAGTCGCCTCAGATGACCCGAGAGGCTGACTGGGATTAACCCGTTCGCAGAAACGACCACAGGAATAATTTCGGCCGGCAGACCACCCCACATGTCGGTCACCTCGTGAGCCAGGTCCAGATATTTTGTCAACTTATCTGTTTCTGCTTTCACGAGGTTCTCGTCATAAGAAATGGTAATGTCGACCAAAAATATCCTTGACTGTGCCCGGTCCATCAGCACAATATCAGGCTTATTCGCAAGAATAGTCCTGTCTGTGATGATGGCCCGGTCCCAGTAGAGCCTGGCGCGGTCGTTTTCGAGCACGGCTTCCGGCAAGTAATATAATTACATAATATATGGCAGTTTCCGATCTACGAGACCGTATTTCAGAGCGAGCTCCTGGTGTAGAATCCTGGCTACTAAGTTGTGTCTGTGCAAATACTCAGAGTTAGAAAGCGCCGAACAACCGGAGAAGACATGCCTAAGTGACTCACCGGGATGGCAACAAGCTCGACAGATGTCGACGGCGCCATCCTTTAGGATGTATTTCCGATAGTTGTTGGCCTTAATAACCTGATCCAGTATTGCACAGACAAAACCCTCGGTTTCCTCGAAGAGGTCACCAAAACGTAGCCAGTGGAGGGAGGCAACTGTATCTACGAAAGGCTCATGTAGAGCCTTATAGAACCTCCCGTGGAGCTCCTTCTCCTTCCATACGGTCTCCCGGTCGGAAATGCTCAGTACTGCCGGGTCTTGCCATTGCTCGTTGGCTAAGGATAGAGGGGTAAGTCCTTTATCACAATAAATAACGTCCCTATAGAATGGATCATCCGCTCTCGTCAGAAAATAATTGCATGGTAAGCGCGCTTAAAAAGCCGCGCCCACCATGCTTCCGCGGCAAGTACAGCCTCATTACTGACGATCTCGGATGATGCACTCTGTGGGACGTCATTATTGTGCAGACTTTTCTGTTAAGAGCGTTCAGTTCGGTCTGAGTCCACCTGAGTATGCCAAAGGTGTACATGAGAACAGGCCTGATCCCACCGTTATATACGTGTGTCTTATTAACGCCCGACAAAAGACTGTTAAGCATTGTTGTCAAGCGTGCATAAAACACATCGCAAACTGACTGCCTCATACCCGCCTCATCCACACTGATGTTCTGTGACATACCCAGGTATCGGTATGTTTCAGCCTCAGAAAGGGTCCTTATGCTGATGGGCATAGATAAGTCCATGCCCTCAGAGTTAGCAACCCTTCCCCTTTCGACATGGAGGATCGCATGCTTATCCGTCCCCAGCTCCATTCCAATAGAATTGCTAAAATCACAAGTGATCTTTAGCAATTCCACAAGATGGAAGCGACTGGAAGCGAATAACTTGACATCATCCATATAGAAAAGGTGGGTCACTTTTGTACCACCATTTTCAGCGCGCGACACCACCTGATTTGAGTTCAGGTGACGAGTGATTCTCGCGCTCAAAATGGATGTTAGTGTCTTGTATATGGTAGGTTCGTTATGGGGCGGTATTTGCTCGGGTCTGTGGAATCCCGGTCTTTAGGAACCAAATGAGTGATCCCAGTAGTGAAGAGGCTCGGGAGCGACTTTTGGTCGAGAGCCTCTTGAAAATGTCGGGCGAGCACAGTGTGACACACCACGAACCCCTTCAACCAGTAGTGATGCAGTCCGTCGAGTCCCGGACTTTTCCAGTTCGGGGCCCTACGAACCGCCTCAGCTACGTCTACGTTATGATGACAGGATCCATGGGCGTAATATTCGCACACTGACTCGCCACAACTTGCGTCCAAGGGCCCTCGCTGTGGTTTACGGGCTCTGACCACAGGCCGCGCCCGAATGCGATAGTGTCGGCCTGTTTCGGTGCTGGGCCCGATCCACGTACCATTGGTCGCTCCAATGATTCATAGAGCCTCTTCTGATCACTCTGGAAGAGACGATTCTGGTTGAACCGTGTCGACCTCTCGGTATATCGCCGAATCCGCTTCCCCCAAGCAGCGATTCTCTGCTTCAGGTCGTCTATGCGCTCCGTCAGTTTTTGCGTTACATCCGGCTGGGACAAACTGATATTTGTCCCAGCAAACGCCATCCTGACGGTGCGCACAATTTTCGGTCCATTATTGCCCGACCTGAAGCTTATCAGTCTGACGATGAGGATCCTTGCCTTTGCGATACGGTCCTCAATCCTTCTTCTCCGGGCTGGGATGGCGCTACTTTGTCTAGTAGCACGTTCAGCAGTGGGAAATTTGGCGCCAATAATACGGCAAACTGCCAGTGCGGCGCCAAATAGAATTGAGTCCGTCTCGCAAAGGTCCCGGCTGGCTTCCAAATAGGTCACCAGCATTGGGTTAAGAGCCCTCACGACAGCCAGATTCCGCTTGCTTAGGGGCATGCGCGGGAGTCGCGGTCGATTTTCGAGAGGCGTACTGCGCGTTTCCACAATCGCCTCTTCCAATTTACTCCTCATCTGCTCTAGTCCTTGGGTGACCATTCCATCATCGTCTCAATCAATTACAACTGGAAAATCCGCGGCGGCATCCACGTGTGCAGATTGTTCTGCAATTAGTGGCGTCGCATTACCAGCTGTAGCATTTTCATCCGTTGAGGGAACAGCCTCACGTCGTAGTCGTTCGAGTTCGGCGTCACCAAATATGTTGGAGCGCAGGATGTACCGAACTCGGTCTGCCAGGTTTTGCTCTGATACATGAACAGATGGCTCCAGCCCTGCGAAAAAGCGATGCATCCGAGCCCGATACGCTAACATTCCAGTTTCTTCCCCTTTTGCCCTAAAATACGCTCGCAATGCGTTTGCGTTCATAATTTTCGTCCAACGCATGCGACGTGTTCCACCAGCGGCGGGTGCCGCTTGCTAAGTCCGAGAAGACCCAGCCGACACCAAGCTCTCTGGTGGGGATGATGGATGCGGGCGTCTACTAGGTGGTCTTGTAGCCCCCCGCGCTTGGCTGGCGACTCGCATGCTGTCGCGTCCAGCGCCAGCTCCAGACGCGCCCTGGCGACCTCCAGGCAGCGGCCCTTTGCACACTCGTTTATTCTCCATCATTCATACTATGGGCGTCAATTAACGGGAGACGCCCAGGCCCGGCACCGTTTCATGGTGCGGCCATAAGCACAGACGGACCTTTGCACCCTCAATTCTGCCGAGGCACGGCGCACACACCTCTTGGCAAGGCGCTGACTGCCTGCGCTGACGTAGCAATTTTGTCACATAACCGTTACGTCAGCGGGCGATGGGGTCGTCACTTCCCGACGCCTTTCTATTTCTTTTATTATTATTATGGTATCTGTAAAGTTTTCTTATCTGCTTGGGCTGTATAAATATATAATTGTAAATGAAAATGATAAACACACATAAATATCAATAAAATTAAATAAATACGTAAAAAATACATAAATAAATAAAAACCCAACCAGATGGAAGCCCTCAGCAGGGGAGGCCAAACGACCGAGGGTTAGGGGGAAAGGGAAAGAAACCGACGGACGATGCGGACGGTATCGAGGAGCATCGCCTTTTGCATTTGAGCTTGGATCGGTCCGTCACGGAGTCCCAGTTGCCTCAGATGACCCGAGAGGCTGACTGGGATTAACCCGTTCGCAGAAACGACCACAGGAATAATTTCAGCGGGCAGACCACCCCACATGTCGGTCACCTCGTGAACCAGGTCCAGATATTTTGTCAGCTTATCTGTTTCGGCTTTCACGAGGTTCTCGTCATAAGGAATGGTAATGTCGACCAAAAATATCCTTTACTGTGCCCGGTCCATCAGCACAATATCAGGCTTATTCGCAAGAATAGTCCTGTCTGTGATGATGGCCTGGTCCCAGTAGAGCCTGGCGCGGTCATTTTCGAGCACGGCTTCCGGCAAGTAATTATAATATGGCAGTTTCCGATCCACGAGACCGTATTTCAGAGCGAGCTCTCCTGGTGTAGAATCCTGGCTACTAGATTGTGTCTGTGCAAATACTCAGAGTTAGAAAGCACCGACCAACCGGAAATGACATGCCTAAGTGACTCACCGGGATGGCGACAAGCACGACATTTGTCGACGGCGCCATCCTTTAGGATGTATTTCCGATAATTGTTGGTCTTAATAACCTGATCCTGTATTGCATAGACAAAACCCTCGGTTTCCCCAAAGAGGTCCCCGAAACGTAGTCAGTAGAGGGAGGCAACTGTGTCTACGAAAGGCTCATGTAGAGCCTTGTAAAACCTCCCGTGGAGCTTCTTCGCCTTCCATACAGTCTCCCGGTTGGAAATGCTCTATACTGCCGGGCCAAGGATAGAGGGGTAAGTCCATTATCACAAGAAATAACGTCCGTATAGAATGGATCATCCGCTCTCGTCAGAAAGTAATTACATAGGCTGCACATTTCGCGATTATGCATGGTAAGCGCGCTTAAAATGCCACGCCCACCATGTTTACGCGGCAAATGAAGTGGTGCAACAGGGAATGGAACTATTTATTCCATCATCTGTGGTACCCATCGGAGGCAGATCTCAGCCTTGGTTTGGTCGCTCCTGTAAGAATGCATTACGCAGTAAGCAGGGGTGCTATCGGGCCTGGGCTGAGGATTCGGCGGCTCGGGATGTAAACACCAGTATGCTTAAAAAGAAGTATAACTTCGCCTCCAGGTCCTTCAAAAGAGTTATTGCCAAGGAAAAGTCAGAGCACATAGGCAGAATTGGCGAGAAACTAGTTCGCCTTCCTTCGGGAACCGGTGCATTCTGGTCTCTCGCCAAGGCTGTCCAAGGAAATTTCTGTAAGCCATCACTACCATCTCTGCACAGGGAGGATGACTCACTGGCCCACGCCGCAAAAGAGAAAGCTGACCTTTTAGGCCCCCTTTTTGCGTCCAACTCGACTCTTGATGACGGGGGGAACACACCGCCGACCATCCCGCGGTGTGAGTGCTCCATGCCGGATGTAGGGTTCTCACAGCGCTCGGTTCGCAGAGCATTCCTCTGCCTGGACATCCACAAGTCGAGTGGGCCAGACGGAATCCCCCAATTGTGCTGAGGACGTGTGCTCCGGAGTTGGCACCGGTTCTAACGCGTCTTTTCCGGTACTCCTACTCCCTAGGCGTAATCCCGAAATCATGGAAGACAGCTTTTGTCCACTCTATCCCTAAAAAGGGCGACCGCTCAGACCCGTCCAACTACAAGCCTATCGCCATCACCCCCTTGTTCTCCAAAATAATGGAATCCGATATAAACTTGAGGATAACCAGCTGATTAGTGACCGCCAGTACGGTTTTCGTCGGGGTCAATCAGCTGGTGATCTTCTGGTCTACCTGACTCATAGATGGGCGGAGGCAGTAGAGTCCAAGGGGGAGGCGTTGGCCGTTAGTTTGGACTTTGCGAAGGCCTTCGATCGGGTTTGGCACAAAGCGCTTCTTTCGAAGCTCCCTTCCTATGGGCTTCCCGAGAAATTGTGCAATTGGATCACCAGCTTTCTTCAGATCGGAGCATCAAGGTCGTTGTAGACGGTTCATGCTCCGACTACAAGCCTATTAACGCTGGTGTTCCACAAGGCTGCGTGCTATCACCAACTCTGTTTCTTCTGCATATCAATGATATGTTGTAAACCGGTAGCATTCATTGCTATGCGGATGACAGCACTGGTGATGCTTTATACACCGGCCGTGCCAATATTTCTCGGGAAAACGTCGCCGAGTACCGGAATAAACTTGTGTCTGAATTCGAGTCTTTGCTGGACAAAGTCTCGAATTGGGGGCGACTAAATCTAGTCCATTTTAATCCTCAGAAGACACGACACAAGTTTGCGCGTTTACCACTAAAAAGATCCCCTTTATCGTATCTCCTCAGTTTCAAGGCACTCCTCTTGTTGCCTCAGCCAGTATCGGAATCTTCGGCGTCGACATATTGAGTGACGTGGAGTTTCGTGGTCACTTAGAAGATAAGGCCAAATTGGCCTCTAAAAAGCTTGGCGTGCTCAACAGAGCGGGGCAGTATTTATGCCGGCACAACGCCTGCAACTTTACATGGCGCAGGTTCGGCCTCACATGGAATACTGTTCCCATTTCTGGGCTGGGGCTCCCCAGTGCCAGCTCCTTCCAATTGACCACATCCAGCGCAGAGCGGCTCGAATCGTCGACGACCGAGTCCTTTCCGATCGGCTCGACTCATTGGCGCTGCGAAGAGATGTTGCATCTCTTTGCATTTTCTTTCGCATTTACCACGGAGAGTGCTCTGAGGAATTGTTCGGATTAATCGGCAGCCAAATTTCACGAACGCACATCGCGGCAGAACTCCCGATACCATCCGCACCATCTGGATGATTGGCGGTCCACCCACTCTGCGATTTAGAAGATGTTTTCTTCCTCGCACAACTTCCTTGTGGAATAGTTTACCACCAGCAATTTTTCCGGACCGATACGACTTAGGGACCTTCAAGAAAAGAGCCTACTCCTTTTTAGAAGGTCGCCAACGCATCTGCAATTCCCCTGGTGTTGCGGTTGTTCATGGGCGGCAGTAGTCACTTACCATCAGGTGAGCCGCATGCTCGTTTGCCCCCTCTCCTATAAAAAAATCCTCAAGCCTCATTACTGACGATCTCGGATGATGCATCCTGTGGGACGTCATAATAGTGCGGACTTTACTATCCAGAGCGTTCAGTTAGGTCTGAGTCCACCTGAGTATACCAAATGTATACATTAGAACAGGCATGATCCAACCGTTATATGCTTGTGTCTTATTAACGCCCGACAAAAGACTGTTAAGCACTTTTGTCAAGCGTGCATAAAACACATCGCAAACTGACTGCCTCATATCCGCCTCAGCGATACCTATGTCGGTATGTTTCTGCCTCGGATAGGGTCTTAATATTGATGGGCATAGACAAGTCTATGCCCTCAGATTTAGCAACCCTTCCCCTTTCGACATGGAGGACCGCACACTTATCCGTCCCTAGATAGAAAATGTGGGTCACTTTTGTACCTTCTCTCCGAAGCTGAAATCCCCTCCCGGAACCCTCCAGTAAGGTACTGAGAGGGTTCAGAGAGAGGTAGAACCAGATTGGACTCAAACAATTGTCCTGGAAGATACCCCTTCTTATCCTTATGTGGTACTCCGCAGCCGTCATCCGCTCGCCTAGATGACAAAAGATCGTACTCCATTGCCCCATACACTGCCCGAGGTCGTCTCGAACTGTACAGTTAACCTTATACAGCTCGAGGACCCTCTTAAGCCATGTATGAGGCACCGAGTCGAATGCCTTTTTGTAGTCTATCCAGGCGGCGGAGATGTTCCGACGGTTGCGTTTAACCACCTTGCCAATGACCGCGTCAATGCGGAGTGGTTCCTTGGTTCCACGACCACCGCCCTGACATCCATTTTGAGCGCGCGACATCACCTGATTCGAGTTCAGGTGATGAGTGATTCTCGCGCTCAAGATGGATGTTAGTGTCTTGTATATGGTAGGTAGACACGTTATGGGGCGGTATTTGCTTGGGTCTGTGGAATCTCGGTCTTTAGGAACCAAATGAGTGATCCCTGTAGTGAAGAGGCTCGGGAGTGACTTTTGGTCGAGAGCCTCTTGGAACTGTCGGGCGAGTACAGCGTGACACAACACGAACCCCTTCAACCAGTAGTTATGCAGTCCGTCGAGTCCCAGACTTTTCCAATTCAGGGCCCTACAGACCGCTTCAGCTACGTCATCCGGTATTATGATGACGGGATCCATGGGCGTAACATTCGCACACTGACTCGCCACTACTTCTGTCCAACGGCCCTCGCTGTGATTTACGGGCTCTGACCACAGGCCGCGCCAGAATGCGACAGTGTCGGCCTGATGCGGTGCTGGGCCCGTTCCACGTACCATTGGCCGCTCCAATGATTCATAGAGCCTCTTCTGATCACTCTGGAAGAGACAATTTTGGTTGAACCGTGTCGACCTCTCGGTATATCGCCGAATTCGCTTCCCCCAAGCAGCGATTCTCTGCTTCAGGTCGTCTATGCGCTCCGTCAGTTTTTGCGTTATATCCGGCTGGGACAAGCTGATATTTGTCCTAGCAAACGCCATCCTGACGGTGCACACAATTCTCGGCCTATTATTGCCCGACCTGAAGCTTATCAGTCAGCCGATGAGGGCCCTTGCCTTTGTGATGCGGTCCTCAATCCTTCTACTCCAGGCTGGGATAGCGCTACTTTACCTAGTAGCGCGTTCAGCCGTAAGAAGTTTGGCGCCAATAATACTGCAAACTGCCAGTGCAGTGCCAAACAGAGTTGAGTCCGTCTCGGAAAGGTCCCGGCTGGCTTCCAAATAGGTCACCAGCATTGGGTTAAGAGCCCTCAAGACAGCCCGATTCCGCTTGCTTAGGGGTATACGGGGAAGTCGCGGTCGATTCTCGAGAGGCGTACTGCGCGTTTCCCTAATCGCCTCTTCCAATATGCTCCTTATTTGCTCTTGTTCCTGGGCGACTATTCCGTCGTCGCCTGAGTCAAACACAAGGAGATCTACGGCGACATCTACGTGTGCGGGATGCTCTGCAACTCGTAGAGCCGCATCTCCTGTTGTAGTATTTTCATTCGACGAAGGAATAGCCTCACGTCGTAGCCGTTCGAGTTCGGCGTCATCAAATATTTTTGAACACATGATGTACCGAATTCGGTCTGCCAGGTTTTGCTCGGTAACGGTAATAGACGGCTCCAGCTCAGCAAATAGTCGATGCATCCTAGCCCGGTACGCAAAACCTCCAATTTCTTCCCCTTTCACTTTAAAATACGCCAGCAATACGTTTGTATTCATTTCCTTCGTCCAACGCATGCGGCGTACTCCACCAGCGGCGGGTGCCGCTTGCCGAGTCCAAGAGGACCCTGCCGACGACAAGCCATCTGGTGGGGATGATGGATGCGAGGAGCTGCTAGGTGGTCGTGCAGCACCTCGCGCTCTGCTGGTGCCCCGCATGCTGTCGCGTCCAGCGCCAGCTCTAGACGCGCCCCGGCGACCCCCAGGCAGCGGCCCTGTACGCGGTCTATTTGTTTCCATCATCCATAAGTTGTGGGTCAATTAACGGGAGACGCCCAAGCCCGGCACCGTTTCATGATTTGCATTGTCACCCTTATGGACTAAGACGGAATGCTGCGTTTTTTTAGGATACGTCTTTTCATTCAACGTGATAATTTCATCGTCACTCGGTATGTAATCTTGGACGGTTATTCTATGAGGATTTCCCCGATGAGATGATGATGAGAGTTAGAGGTGATAACACATATGCGTTTTTTTTTTAATCGTGGATACATGTAAGTGCCAGTGGACCACAGCATGCACTTACAGTCAGGTAGCCTGTACTCGTTTGGTAATGTAAGATAAAAATGAGTTCTCCTCATAACTTGTTATACGTTAATCACTATGTTACGCATGCTTCAATCTAAACACATTTTTTCAACAGGTGGGATGCCTTGAGTTCCTGGACTGCGTGTACTCAACATTCGGGTTCACGTTCCAATTGAAGTTGTCCACTCGACCGGAGAAGTACTTAGGTGACTTGGCTACTTGGGAGCAAGCTGAAAAGGTTAGTTTTGACAAGATTGTATGTTAAGTATAACTTACCCTAATGTCGCTCTTTTAATATTAAAGAGCAATGGCAGAAAAATAGTTGACAAAAATTATAGCGTCTAGAAGTAAGTTATATATAAAATGAGTTTTATTATTTTTCTATGATTTTTCAAATAAAAATGTATTTTAATTAAAGCCACAGAAAAAAGCAAACATTTTTGGGAATATCAAATGACTTCAATCATTTTACTCTATTCAAATGTTGCCATTTAGTATATTCATACTATTTTCGTATACACTTTGTAAGACTACCAACACAACACACAAAACATTTTTATATTAAGTTTTTATTAGTAATAACTGTACTATCAGTAATAATAAAAATAAAAGTAATATGGCTGAGAATAAGTCTCTTACAAAGATTTTCCTACAATAATACATTATCTCAATCATAGTACTATGTAACAATTCCATTTAATGTTATGCCAACACTAGCTAAAATAAAATGTCACTGTTTAGTTCTAGGTTTCTGGGTTCTAGCCCTTCTGACAATTTCACAATGATACAAAGGCCCTGGAGCCATTGCCAGAAATATACATTTATAGTATGCAAATATATAATAGAGATACAATAATCTAAAAACTCTCAATTATGTATTATGTATTAAGCTAACATCAAAAAACCACAGGAAGCATGACTTTTTCCAAGTGACATAGGACATAACCTAAAAAGGTTCAAATGTAAATATCTTTTTTTTGACGCCTTCTCAGGACATAATTCTTTGACAGAGTTATTAAGGGACTGACACTTAACATTTTAAGATATTTTTGGTATATAGACGCTACCATTTCTTCTCAACTAATTTTATGTATGGAAGTCTGCCATTGTCCTTTGGACTTTATTAACCATTTGCAATATGGAAGTGATGCAAAAATCCATAACTCCATTTCGTCCCGTGGATGTCGTAAAAGGCAAATGTGGGAATGCAAGAAAGATCTTGGCTTCTAATAGCTGTAGCTGTCGGTATTTTTTTTTTATATGATAAGGGTGACAAACGAGCACACAGTCCACCTGATGGTAAGTGGTTGCTGCGGCCCATAGACATCTACATCTACAAATCAAAATGTAGATGCGTTGTCACCCGTGAGGACTAAGATGGAATGCCTCATTTCCAGTAAAAAGGGCCTCCGGCCACCTGCACTCACCAAGCGAAACGCAGAGGTAAACCTCTACTTCACGTTGGTTTTCTGTGAGGTCGTGGTACCACCCCGGTTCGAGCTGGTCCATCCGTACAACAGCAAAAGCTGCCGCATGGCTCTACTACTGTTAAACTGTGTGTATCCACACATCCATCCATTACATCCTATAAAATGCCACTGCTTTTCTTTTTGCCCATTGGAAGATTGCCGACAAATCTTCATTTAACTGCACGACTGCATTTCTCGTGTGTTCAGGCTTGAACGAATGATAAATTTGAGTATCGTCGGCATACAGATGTATTTTGCTATGTTTTAAGAGTTTGCTAATATCCGCTGTAAACAGTATAAATAGAATAGGGCCTAAGATAGATCCTTGCGGAGTGTCTCTGGACGTTTCACTTATACTTGATTGCATTACTTCCCCTTGGTCGGTGTTAATTTCAACATATTGACTTCTATTTGATAAGAATGAGTAAAACCATTTACATGTTGCTTCCGATAATCCGTTGTAGGACAATTTCGCCAGAAGTATATCATGGTTTATGCAGTCGAACGCTCTAATAAAATCCAATAACACCAGTATACTACCCTTAACTTTATCAGAAGCTGCAGTTATATCATCCGTGACGTGCAGCAGAGCGGTTTCCGTATCAAAATACTGTTCCGTGCGATTTGTCCACGTTGAAATTATTATGATTGGTTTTCATAGGTTTAAATTTTTTTGCACAGAACCCTAATCTTTTTTCTTATATCAGCGATCTGCCAGTGTCAAACTCTGCCAAAGTCCCGTCAAAATCGGTCCAGATATTTCAGAAATTAGTCGCAACAAATAGACAGACAAAAATTTAAAAAATTGTGTTTTTTATAAGTATCGTATATACTTTCATATGTGTTTCGTACAAAACTGTTATTTTGACATTACAAATAAACACTTCAATTTTATTTATTTGTATAAATACGAAATCACACATTTAGTATACTTTACTTACTAAAAGTCAGACTGTTAATGTTTTACTATGTGCTTAACTTAAAAAAGACTGTCGGGAGGAAATCTGCGTATCAAAAATATGTCAAGTATTTGTGCATATCAAAGATTTGCACTGATGCAGTGTAGTAGATTTCTTTCTCTTCTATAATCCTTTCTGAAATGAGAGATAACTTGTGTGCAACATGGAAATTTAAGTCGATTATAATGGTCATATCCGTAATTGGCAGGCGTTGGAGGATTCACTGAACAAATTCGGGCGTCCGTGGCAACTGAATCCTGGGGATGGTGCGTTCTATGGGCCCAAGATTGACATCACCATCCAGGATGCTCTGAGGAGATCCCACCAGTGCGCCACAATACAGTTGGACTTCCAACTGCCCGAAAGATTTAATCTCACTTATGTCAGGTAATTTAGTTAGAACTTTTTATTTTTACCTACCCTTGTTCCTCCTTTGTAATTATTATGAATTATTTTTGTTAGCGACTGGGATTTAATAGACAACGCTTTGGCACACTTCAAACTAACAGCCGATGCTCAGGAGGCCGACAAATAGCGGCTACCAGTCCAAACATTTTTGGAAGAGCTTATATTTAACTGTGGGCTTAAATGTACTATGAGTGTATGTTTTATTATATTGTCATAATTTTGATTTCAAATAATAATTTTGACCAAATATATAAAATGACATTTAGATGTATAAATGTTAACTATTTAGAAATTAAATGGATCTGTGTGAGTAAACGACTAGCAGCGTCATCCTGAAAACCATTCGAAATGCCGTCAAAAACATAACTTGTAAAAAAAAGCCAAGTCTCGCAACTCAGTTCTTCTACCGTAAAAAGTTGTGAGATCCATGTAATACCAAGTCGGTTAATTTATTCACTCCATAGATTGATACATAGATTGACTTGGTAATCGCATGAAAACACAATATATCTAACAAGTATTACATATTATATTAAATTAGATTGTTTAGTGCGATTGCCAAGTTAATCTATGTATCAATCTACGGACTGAATAAATTAACCGACTTGGTATTACATGGATCTCACAACTTTTTACGGTAGAAGAACTGAGTTGCGAGACTTGGCTTTTTTACAAGTTATGTTTTTGACGGCATCTCATTTCTTTTTGTAGATAGTTATATCTAGGTAGCTATTTACAACTATTATTCCATTATACATATATAGGTACACTGATTCCTTCACTGCAAATGTAACTTTGTAATACTATATGTTTATATGGGATTACAAAGTTATGTATGCAGTTGATGTATCTCGAAAACTGGACCGAAATTGTAAAATATTTTAATTTTTCCTTGATTTATATATTAAACAATAATTGTATTCCAAATTTGAAGTTTCTATGTCTGCTAGAAGTGCCTCAGAGTTATGATGATATGTCAGTCAGTGAGTGACAAAATTAAGAAACTTTGACTAGTTATAATTCTTAAACTACTGGTTAAAATTTAATGAAATTCGAAATATACCGAGTTTATACAATGCCAATTTGGTTAGTAAAAATTCAGGCTTGTAGTTTTATTCATAACGAAGTTATAGGGTTTCGGAAATGGCCTGAACTGCTTCGAGAAAAGGATGGTACGGCCGTGCCGCTTTTTTGCTCGACTTGGCGGGGGCACTGCCGTGCCCCCAGATAATAAATAAACTACGGTTGCCAACCCAACTGGCAAGCAAGGGAAAGATGGCAAATATCTCCCGAAGGGCAATGGGGAAAGGCCTATGTTCAGTCGTGGACTTATGATAAGCTGTAATCAATGAATGAGTAAACGAACGCTTAACCATATAATAGTGTTATCTAGTATTTACATTTGCGTGTTTACAGCGAGAGTGGCGAAAAGAAGCGGCCGGTGATAATCCACCGCGCAATCTTGGGTTCCGTGGAGCGTATGGTGGCCATTCTAAGCGAGTCGTACGCGGGCAAGTGGCCGCTGTGGCTCAGCCCTCGCCAAGTGTGCGTCGTGCCCGTGGGGCCCTCGCTGGACCAGTACGCCACCGCGGTGAGTCGCCTCGCGTGAACTGTGCACGCACAACTACATGTACACGCACGGACACGTATACGTACGGACACGTGCACGCACGGACACGTATACGTACGGACACGTACACGCACGGACACGTATACGTACGGACACGTACACGCACGGACACGTATACGTACACGCACGGACACGTATACGTACGGACACGTACACGCACGGACACGTATACGTACGGACACGTACACGCACGGACACGTATACGTACAGACACGTACACGCACGGACAGGTACATGCACGGACAGGTACATGCACGGACATGTACACGCACGGACACGCACACGTACGGACACGTACTCGCACGGACACGGACACGAGCGGACACGTACTTGCACGGACACGTACACGTACGGACACGTACACACACGGACACGTACATGTACGGACACATACATGCACGGACACGTACACACACGGACACGTATATGCACAAATGTTCGGGCACCGCCACTAACATACACACGTATTTTTTATAAAACTGCACTGAAAGCCACAGATACGTTGTTCTGACAACTAAGATGGAGTGCCTTAAAGCCTATTACTAGATAAAATAATTATGGCGCCTTCAGACCGGAACATAGTAGTGCACACACTGATATTTGGCGTTGGGTTGAAGTTGACTGGAGGTATTCATGGACTGCAACAATCACTTTTATCATCGGGTGGACTGTAGGTTCGTTTGCCGCTTCAATTTTATAAAAGATAAAGTTAACGTAAATCACGGCGTTCTTAGAATAGAGTCCACCTGAACTTTTTATAATAACAAACCATCAGGCACGCAACACTACTATTATTTTGGCTGCTGCAAAAGAGAACGTTCCACCTTTACCCATAATACTGTGGGGAAGAGTGGGTTTACTGAAATGTTAGCATTCTACCGGTTGATTTGAAACACGCCAACATACAAATACAATTAATTTATTATTTTTTTATAGGATTTGGTGTCAAACGAGCACACAGTCCATCTGATGGAAAGTGGTTGCTGTGGCCCATAGATATCTACATTTATCCTCATTTGCGAATTAAAATGCAGATGCGTTGTCACCCGTGAGGACTAACATGGAATGCCTCATTTCCAGTAAAAAAGGTCTCCGGTTCTCTACACTCACCATACGAAACACAGCAGTGTTAAGCTGCTATTTTACGCTGGTATTCTATGAGAGCGTGGACCCATTCGAGCTGCAACTATACAATTAATATAGCTGCAGCATGGCTCTACCACGTAAATAAAGTAATAATTAGACATATTACTTGAGTGAAACGCTTGTGTAATAAGAACAGACAACGTGTGGATGCATTGTCATAGACTAACAATCCTTACATAGCTATCTCTTATATGTACGTGGCAGAGACACATTTCTTTTTTTTACAATAAGGATAAGAAATGAGCACACAGTCCAGCTGATGGTAAGTGAATGCTGTGAGCCATAGACATGTTTATCTATACTCGATTAAGTATCGAAATGCACATGCGTTGTTAACCCTACACTCACTCGTATACAAAACACTCACCATACAAAACACAGCAGCATTGGTGTTCTATTTTACGCTGGTGTTCTGTGAAGGCGTGGTCGTTTCCCGATCGAGCCGACCCATTCGCGCTGAAACCATAATAGGGCTAGTTTTACCACGCATTCATCAGGCATTGGCTTTACCACGTAAATTGTACTCTTATAAACTAAGCTCCATCTCAAAAAAATACCATGCTCTTACATAATACCAGCGTAAAATAACTGTATAATGCTGGTGTTTTGTATGGTGAGTTGTTTTGTCACTTACTTTAAAGTAGGGTAAATTCGTCAGTTCACAACACTATGAAATCTTTCCCGTTTCGTTGCTTTACTTGTCATGCATTTCAGGTGAACGAGAAACTTTTCGCGAGCGGCTTCATGTCGGAAGTGGACACCGACCCCGGCGACACGCTGAACAAGAAAGTTCGTAACGCCCAGCTCGCCCAGTTCAACTACATTTTAGGTAAGATTGATAATGCTAAATGCTAATGCAATTCTGGTTTCTGATAGATGACGAATGTAACCATCTCCCTTACTAATTACCATTACCAACTATCAAAAGTCCACTACTCAACACAAGTCTCCCCCATAGATTGCCTCGTAGAGGGATATTTGTCACAGTCCGTTTCCGTTAAAGCCTATTAAAGTTCACTGCTGAACATAACCCCTCCCCCCACCCCCCACCCCCCATAGATTGCCTCATTAGAGGGATATTTGCCATAGTTGCCACGCTTGGCAAGCTGATTGGCGCCCACAGTTTTTTTTTATTTTTAGTCGTTATTAGGAAGACGCACCTGCCCATCTCCTGATTTGTTTCCCTCTGGCGCCTCTTACGACACCCACGGGATGATATGGGGTAGTGGATATTCTTACACCGTCAATACGGTCATAACGCTTATGCCAGACGTAAAATATACCGAGAGTAACTTTACTTTTTTACTGCCCTTGTAAATTAGTAAGAACTGAATGAAATTCCTCATACGGTCCAGAAGGACTGACGCTCGCCAGGGCTTTTCTTTTATTTATTGATTATGACGGTACCGTGTTTTTTATTAGGGGTGGCCGTGTTTAACAAGGAATAATTTATTAGGGAGTGATTTTGTTTACTAATACAAGTTTACCCTCTTTCAGTGGTAGGGGAACGAGAAAAGAACTCTGGCACGGTGAACGTTCGCACCAGGGACAACAAGGTGCACGGTGAGATGACAGTCGACGCTCTCATCGATCATCTCAACCAGCAGATCAAAGAGAAAACATTGTCCGATGACAGTGAGCTGTTGAAGTGGAATTAGACTTTAGACAAGCAGTATGTTATTGCAAAAACGGTCACTATTCCCATTGTATCAACGTCTATTTTTTAACATAACAGCAAAAAGTAAAAGGATCAATAAAAATAATTTAGCAAAATAAACAGTACATAATTCATTTACAAACTTTTAATTTGTATTTCATACTAACATTTATTTGATCTATAACGGACTTATAAAATTAAATTAAATTTTTTATATATATTATTCTACCGACTTCAAAGAGGATATGTTACTCAATTCGACTGTATGTTGTTTTTTTTTATATGTAATAACTTTTTGCTGGGTGAATCGATTTCGATGATTCTTTTTTTATTTGAAAGCTGGTGCTTCACGTGTGGTCCCATATAAATTTGATCAAGGTCTGACCAATAGTTTTTGAGTTATTCTTAATCATTTATATTGATGTTGGTTGTACAAAATTTTTTAAGTAAGTAAGTAACAAAATATATCCGTGGCTTATTAAATGATTTTTTTGATTCTTAGGATTCGCTGGGGACCCTTACACCACTTATATATTATAATCTAGAAACCTTAATCATTTTGTCCTGTCCGTCTACCCTAATGAGTCGCACTATTATTCGATCCAAAAGTTATTAAAGTTTAACTTTGTAAGTCGCGGATTCAGTCTTCTTCGTCACCAGCCCGCAAAAGTCCACTGCTGTACAGGGCCCTCCTTCATTGTAGGGAGATTTTGCATTTAAAGAGGGGATTCAAAGAGATGGTTGTCCATGTATAAAGTATTCGATTATACATACATGTATAATCGAACACATCTACGACAGTGGAAGTAACATTATTATTAAAGACGGCGAGACAGAAAGAAGAAGGAACAAAAGATCAAAATATTTAAATTTGAAAAAAATATCAAGCTAAAGATTGACCGTTTCGAAACGGCAATCCATCTTAATTTTTAGCAATGGTAAAATACACGGAATATAAAAAACAAGAGGAAGTAGCAAAACGCATAATTTGTAGCGAAACCACTGTCGCCAAACTCACATGCGCAAGAAAGAAATGTGTATCAACAATTGTGTACCATTTCAGTAATTTTCGCGTGATTGGTTATTTAAAGATAAAAGAGAAAGGCATTATGTAACTCTCCATTCATTTGAGTATGAACAATAAGTCCTTGAGAATAGAGATTATATTCCTTTTCATCAACGAAGTTTCTATAATTAATGAGCAAACTTAGCTTCTTAACGTTAGATATCGCAATAATAAATTCACGCTATTAGAGACATAATGACAATAAATATAACGTTGACATTGCCCTACCCATACCCTAACTAACCTGTACTGCAACGTGAATGATGTTAGTGATGTAGTTACTCTGCCTGAACATGATCTGGCTTATATCGATATTCAGTATATGATTATTATCATGTATATGAGTTGATTGAAGAAACTAAATTGAAAAAACCAACAATATATGATAAAATGAGTAAAATAGCAAAATTTTATCGAAATTGCCATAATGTACCACGTATATCCCTGTAATTCATATAGCCGGCATATAATTGTATTTAATGGAAGTTTATTTACAATAAGCTAAATTATTTTTTTTAAATGGAAACAAGGAGAATAATAAAAAACAATACTTTAGCAATTGTTTATTGTCATTGAAATAACATATTTGTTTAAAAATTATATATTATATGTTCACACTTTAATAATTAGATCACTTTTATTTCAGCTTTTTCCCAAAAGTCATGAATACTACTAAACTACTTACTTATTTCTCCGGCTTAGCAACCATAACAAATGTTCATTCGTAGGCTTCACCCTACAATTTCGTATATTTCCAAAGACATCCAGCATTTGCAATTTTTCATTAATATATTAGTGAATTAACAGGACTGTGATAACATTTTATCAAAAACTTTAATGTCGGCGTAGTTACAACACTATCGCAGCTATTTTATTCAAAACGTATTTACAGCTGAACGTTATCTTAACGAAATAAGGTTGAATATATCTTGTAATAATGTCTTTATTATTTGACATTTTGTCCATGTTTAGTTAAGATTCTGTCCAAAAAATTAAAAAATTACGCGTGCCTTTGGTACAAAACACCTCTATTCGAAATATTTTTATTTTTTACTTTCGTTTTTACACTCCTAAATTGCACAAAACAGCATATTTTCGCATATATCACTTAAGCAGCGACCCGTCAGCTCGCAACAATTTGAGTCTGCGACTGACGGTCTATTACGCTCTACTGTCACTAATGAGGGCATCCACGACTTTTCTGCCACCAGGGCGGCGCCACTTTACAGTGAGGTAAAATATTTGACAGATTTCATAGCGGGGACGATAATTTCTTAAGAAAATGTAATTTTTAACGTTTCTTTCTGTATTATTAGTTATATTTTATATTAATTACATTACAAATGAATAAACCAAACTATAAATATAACTAAAAGCCGATTTTTTAAAAAAAGAGTTATAAAGTGCAAAAAATTAAAAATCAAACCACTGACGCAATGTGTTATGTATTAATATAGTACTCTAGATAATTTTAAACTATAATTTAAAATTAATTTCTCAATTAACTGACACTGTGTAATAAAAAACTTTACCTCAGTCGCTATTAGCGACATCTGGTGAGTGGAAGATTATTAGCCCTCATTGTGACACGCCTGCCCCGCCCACTTTGGGCTTCCTCTTGTTTTTTATATTCCGTGGGTAAAATACACGGATGGTAAACTTACACAAGTTGATTTTGCTGTGTACTTGCAAATAGTGTTATTGTCCCTTAACATTTTAATAGCTAATAATAATAGTAAGGAATTGAAAATATCTAAGTGTCATATTACACTTTTACTCAAATATAGTAAGATTTAGTATCTGTATTACCTAGGTTGCACTTTCAGTTTGCATTTCATAAAAATCTTTATAGGATATCTTATTTAAAAGGTTAATTTTAACCTAAGGTAAAAGCATTTTATTTGAATAAATAAAAATATAATTTTTGTTCACAGTTTCTCTTTATTTATTTAAGGATTTTTATTATAAATATGTCAACCCCATCATAACAAACTTAAAATGAATACATAAACCATTAGTCAGCACACAAACAAACACAAAGCAATATCCAAGGTAAAGTTATTATGTAGAATGCCTTGAGCAATTAGATGTTTCGTAAATAATTGTTCCCTCGTTAGTCTTTTCCGCTCACATTCCATTAACTAATGACGTAAATCTTCAATTAGTCTACAAGTTAATTGTTTAAATCAATTTTCGTCATTTAAAAAACCTTTTTTCGTGGAATGGGACCTGATCTCATTCTAAATTAATTATATTTCTATTTATTTTTGTGTTTACAAAACTGGGTATTCGATGAGGTTTACTCTACCTACAGTTCTACGTATAATTTTGTACCAAATGCCTTACATTTTAAAGCACTCATTGAAACATTATGTTTTTGTTTTTTTTTTTTATTCCCTCATGTAACGAGAAAGTGAAATAAATGTAACAAGAATTGTTTTGCTTTTAATTTTGTGACCTATCTTCAATCTGATGTTTCTTAAAATGTGGTACAGTGCCTGGTTTCTTACGGTGAGAGATGAGAACCTATACCCTTTTACTAATGGTAAAGTAGATGTAGGTGTGCAACCTTACTTTGGAGTTTTATTTACATTGTTTGCTTTTGATTAGTGTCATTTTTTTTACAAAATGTGTTACAGTAGCTATTAAAATAGTTTTAAATAATATAAATGTATATTTAAATGTGCTATTTTTGTGACGTGATCACCTCCTCATATCCCGACAAATTCGAGGTGGTGATACAAACAACTGGTTAAGTGCTATGAACCATCTACTGTTGTTTGAACTTTCGAGCGATAGTAACAATGCCTTATTTTACTTTACTTTACAAAATGTTGATTATTGCTGCTACGTCGGAACGTTCCGTTCATAACGACGCGAGTGCTGGTAAGTAATTTGTTTGACCCTAAGTATGTGGCAACAATAGCCTGAGTATAGTTCGGCCGTTCAGAGAATGCGTTCCTGACACGTCGCGATTGAAATGACGACGTAACTTTTAGCAGTTACGATAAAAATATGTTTGCTGGTTGTTTACCGTTTTAACAATTCATGACCATTAAAACAACATTATTATATCAATAATCAATGAATGTTATAATTTTGTGCCAAACTGAGTGTCAAATAACTTGGTAAACAATATTTTTCTAAATCTATACTGCGCTATTACAAGGTTATGTCAGCGCTTTATATTTGTAGTGCTGTGCTAACAATAACAGGCAATAACAGTATCGTAATCTGTTCTTATACAGTTATACTTTATAAAATAATACGTTTTGTTTTTCTTAAGAATTTGAAAATAATGGACTATAAGATAACTTTTATTAAATATAAAAATAAAACTACGACCAAACCGAACGCGCGAAAGAAAGTAGCATTTTTATATTTAGGTTGAAAATGGTAACCCCAAATGGCGTTATGGGCCGCCATTTTGTAACGCTAAAACAATCGTCTGTTGTCGTTTCGTGCGCATAGACCACGTTCTTCAAGTGTTTTCGATCTGTTTTTATTTGATTACCCGGCTTTTACTGTTTTCTGTTTCTGCTTTTCAAAGTGACATCGGCGCTAAATCGGACTTCGTTTGTGTTTTGTATTGCGTTCTTTTTACTTTTGGTGCATAATAATGCCTAAACGTGGACAAACATTGAAAAGTGGAGCCCGTGAGTTAATCATCAAGCTGCAAGATTACTTTGAGCGGGAGCGGCAAAATGGCGGGCCCCTGTTACCTGTCGAACAAGTACAAGAACGCGTCTCTCAGGCGCTTGGAGTTAGCAAACGAACGATAACAAATATTAATAAAAAAAGTTCGGCTCTACTGGCACTACATTTTTCTACGAGACGTAAAAAAATGAGAGCGGCAATATTTTCTAAGATGCTACTTGAATCATCTGTCACAGTCATTCATCGGTCAGTTCATATTTAGCTGTAGATAGCCTATGGATTATTATATATATATATATATATATATATATATATATATATATATATATATATATATATTATTTCCACTTAGTGGACTGGGCATACCTACAGAATTAGCGTGACTACCTAAACAAATCTGGCGTATAAAATGGCCGCCTTTTATAGGGTTGTAACTCAGCAATATGGGCAGCTGATATCGATATTTTTATTAATATGAGTTAGTTCTTATTTAATATAATTATAGAAATTAAATCCTAGCCTTGTTTTGTTACGCTAAAGAAGTATAACTTCTTACGTGCGTACATAAGTACACACACACGTTTTGTTTTATATCAATGTGAACAAAGTTAAAAAGTTATAACGCACACAATAAAAATGAATATTGACAGAGTAGTAGGAAAAGAAATATTTTTGCTTGTATATCAAATACCTTACTTATGCGTGTGGGGGTAGGGGGGGTTAAAATTATAAAACCAAATTCTAATCATAACATGCTTAATATTGATTTATTACCATATTTATAACACGGTTATTTATTGACCAATACTTTTGATACCATCTATAATTTTATCTTTAGTGCTCTTCTCAGGTGTGACCGAGTCGACGACATATTTGCTCGCGTCGCTGGCAGCCCCGCTGACCGCGGCGCTCGCGTTGCCAACAGCGTTGGAGGTCGCGCTGCCGATAGCGCTACCCGCGTCGCATGCGGCCTTCTTCGTATCACTTGCAGCACTCTTCACGGCATCCATGACGTCACGATTTGATGTTTTCTTCTGTTTTCACAAGCAACTGAAAATATACAAGGAGACAACCGTGAAACAATTTTATCTTAAATAACAAAAATATGCTAATAATCATAGTTATATTTATGATAGATTAACTTCACTAGATGGAATGACGACATGGTGAGAAATTCAGGAAGACCGGTAGCTCGGTACCGTGTTTTGTGGCACTCCTTTGGGGAGGCCTATGTTCAGCAGCGGAGTTATGTAATATTTATGTTTTATCTAGTAACGAGGAAATAATTCAAACAAAGCTTATGTTTTTCTTCATAAAACAAGTAGATAGAACGTCTGGATTTATTACATGCAATAAATTTTGGCAGCAATTTTTTTTATAAATGCGCTATATTTTCTTGTCATGAGACTAGCCCAATGGATAAGTAAGCCGAAGTGGCAAAGGGTTGGCCATATAGCTCCAAGAACCGACAACCGATGAGGAAGTACTCGAGTGGCAGCCTTGGACTGGTAAAGTCGGCGACAAGTCGAAAAAAAAGCTATTTGGTTGCTTTATCGACGAACGCTGGCTAATATTGGTATACTAAAAAAGCGAAGTGGGCTTGCATAGTCAGACAATTTGTCCTAGGTAAACATAATCAGCGACAACTTCGAGCATAGTGCTCCCTGCTCCCTACAATTACTACTGGCATATGTGTGACATGGATGTTCCATATAACCTTTGTTTTGTTCATGTTCATTTTAAGACCAATTCTTTGGGAAACGCTATTCATGTCATTGAGCATAGTGCTGAGGATCTCCTGCGATTCTGCCATAAGGACTATATCGTCGGCAAATCGAAGGTGAGTAATGTACACGACCTTTATGTTAATACCGTATCCTTTCCAGTCCAGTAGCTTCAAAACGTCTTCAAATGCAACGGTGAAGTTCCGGGGATGTAACGTCACTCTGTCTTACACTTCTGCAGTTTTATTGGTTTCGTACTTTTGTTTCTTTACTTTGATAGCCATCGTAGTTCTACTGTACAAACACTTGAGTACTTCCATATACCGATAATAAACTTGGCACTGCACTAACTACAGTCCCTTCACCATCCAAATTTCGACAGAATCAAAGGTTTTCTCATAGTCCATATAGGATGGATGCCCCTTATATCAGCCCCGCCAATTTTATTAAAACCTAATCAAACGAATTTAGTTCAATACTGCATGCAGTAGCTTTGAAACAATCAAAGAAACTTATGATCAATGCCAAGCTCGTATCCAGACAATTAAAAATTAAAAAAAAGTTACAACCGGCTACAATATAAATTATTAAGAATAACTAAAGTACTATTGATCAGACCTTCATCAAATTTATACGGGACCACATGAGAAGCACCAGCTTTCAAATAAAAAAAGAATCATCGAAATCGGTTCACCCAGAAAAGTTATGAAGTAACACACAATAAAAAAAACATACATTCGAATTGAGTACCTCCTCCTTTTTGAAGTCGGTAGAAAATAGACAAATTGATGTTAACTTCCTTAGTGCTGTCGTCTAAAGTCTCAAAGTAAGCTATGTCTTAATTAATGGTATTTATTCCAGTTTTTGACAACCCTGCTTTATATTACGTGGCTGAAATTGGATACCTCTTTTTAAGTACGTTAAGCCTTGTATTAAGCCAATTAGCATCCTGACGGCCGTCAATAATTACTCCGTATATCTAATTACAGTCCCATCAATTCCCACTAAAAGAACTTGAAAGACTAATATAAAAATTTGATATTCACGCAAATCAAAAATATAAAGATGTAGTAATGTATAAGGCCTTATTTTATCAGACGCATAACTTATCAAAAAAAAGTAAATGAGTGTTGTCAGTTTCCTACGTGTTTTGATTTTAAATTTGACAATGGTAGATTTATAACTGCGTGGTAAGATTTGAGATATACTTTCCACTTATTACGATTTTTTTAGTTAACAATGTTTGTAATTAAGATCACTACTAGAAACCTTAGAGCTAAGCTAGAAACCTTATTTTTGAAATAAAAAGGCGAAAAGGCTGGTATTTGGGGTGGACCTGGTATTTGGGGCATCAATCACCCTATGACTTATGTGGCAGCCGTCGCCCTCCTCGTCTCTTCAACCATTATAAAGCTCTATAAAAAGACGTATCACATGAGTAAAGAAGCGTTTGTATACTCATGTGGTAGTAATTCCTTATTACCTATAAAAGAAAATTTGCCAAGTACGTGTCAGGCCACGCATAATGTAGAGCCAGGGTTCCGTAGTTGCTCGTCACAATACGTGAATTAAGAAGAGGTCTTCTTGGTTATATAACCAAGCTCATATGAGCATACTAGCTGTTCCCCGCGACTTCGCCCGCGTGGAGTTATTTTTCGCGGAACCGTAAAATAAAAGCAGCCCAAGTTACTCCTAATAACATCAGCTATCTGCCAGTGTGTATAAATATTGACAAATATTGAGATTAATATTTATACGATACTAACGTCACTCGTCAACGTCAGCTCGTGGAAACTGTCCATGCGGTCGGAGCTAAGTTCTGCAAGACCCGCCGCAGAAGAACACAAAAACTCTCCGATCACACTCTTAATCTCATGGCTGTTAGACGGGAGATGAAGCTACATTCTTCAACAGACTTGACAGCATACAGCCAACTGAACAGACAGATCTCCAAATGCATGCGGCGGGACTTACGCAACTTCAATACAGCTCGTATTGAAGAAGCGATCGAGCGGAACCAAGGCTCCAAAGTCTTTGCCAGAGATCTGTCTGCCAGAAAGAGCCAACTGTCAAAGCTGAAGACAGAGTGTGGCAGCATCGTTTCCGGGACACCTGAGATTTTGAGTGAGATTGAGAGGTTCTATGGGCAGCTGTACACGTCATCGTTGGAGCCACACGCAAGTGTGAGTAAGGATCCAAGAGCGAGTCTTTTCCGACACTATTCCGAAGATATCCCGGACGTCAGTCTGAACGAGATTAGAATGGCTCTCCAGCACCTTAAAAACGGCAAGGCCCCAGGCGAGGATGGAATTACAGCGGAGCTTCTGAAAGCGGGTGGAAGACCGATACTTGAAGTCCTCCAGAAGCTCTTTAATTCCGTCCTCCATGGTGGCATTACACCGGAGGCGTGGAGCAGAAGTGCGGTGGTCTTGTTCTTCAAGAAAGGTGACAATCTTGAAGAACTACAGACCGATTTCTCTTCTGAGCCGAGTCTAAGTGCTGTTTTCGAAAGTCATTACGAATCGTCTCGCGCGCAGACTTAACGACTTTCAGCCTCCCGAACAAGCCGGTTTCCGAAAGGGCTTTAGCACCATAGACCACATATATACCCTACGGCAAATTGTACAGAAGTCCGAAGAGTACAATTTGCCACTATGTCTGGCGTATGTGGACTATGAGAAAGCCTTTGATTCCGTCGAAATTTGGGCGGTGCTACAGCCCCTTCAGCAGTGCCAAGTTGACTGTCGGTATATCGAAGTGCTGAAGTGTTTGTACAGTAGAGCTACAATGGCTATCCGAGTACAGAACCAGAGTACGAAACCTATCCAATTGCAGAGAGGTGTAAGACAGGGTGATGTTATATCCCCGAAACTCTTCACCGCTGCATTGGAAGACGTTTTCAAGCTTCTGGACTGGAAAGGATACGGTATTAACATCAATGACGAGTACATCACTCACCTTCGATTTGCCGACGATATAGTCCTTATGGCAGAATCGCTGGAGGACCTAAGCACTATGCTCAATGGCCTCAATAGTGTCTCCCAACGGATAGGTCCTAAGATGAACATGGACAAAACAAAGATTATGTTTAATGTCCATGTCACATCTATGCCGGTAGTTGTTGGGAGCACTAAGCTCGAAGTTGTTGACGAGTATGTTTACCTGGGACAAATAGTCCGACTAGGTAAGTCCAACTTCGACCGAGAGGTCAATCGAAGGATTCAACTCGGCTGGGCAGCGTTCGGGAAGCTACGACACATCTTCTCGTCAGACATACCTCAAAACCTTAAAACGAAATTGTACAACCAGTGCGTGTTGCCAGTGATGACTTACGGAACTGAGACGTGGTCCTCCATGCTGGCCGTATGAGGAAGCTCAAGGTCGCTCAGCGAGCTATGGAGAGGGCTATGCTCGGAGTTTCTCTGCGTGATAAACTTAGGAATAAGGATATCCGCAGTAGAACCAGAGTAACCGACATAGCCCAACGGATTAGTAAGCTGAAGTGGCAGTGGGCGGGCCATATAGCTTGACAACCAATGGGGAAGAAAGATTCTCGAATGGCAGCCTCGTACCGGTAGGCGAAGTGTAGGGCGACCCCCCATTAGATGGAGTGACGACCTGGTAAGACATGCAGGAAGTCGATGGATGCAGGTGGCTCAGGACCGTGCTTTGTGGCATTCTTTGGGGGAGGCCTATGTTCAGCAGTGGACTTGTGAAGGGCTGTAATGATGATGATGATGATGATGAACGTCACTCAATTGTTTTGCCTTCCCGAAACCCCTCCACTAACACTTAAACTGTATGTTATGGTGTTAAAATTTAAATTGACTTTTAAGTATTATTACGAATCTTTTGTATGGGAATATAGAAGTGTTGTTTTTAGACATTTTCAGGCAATTTTTTAAATTTTTCTCTCCGTAAGAACTATCTTCGTACTTCAAGGAATATTATAAAAAAGAATTAGCGAAATCGGTTCAGCTGTTCTCGAGATTTGCGCTTAGCAACACATTCAGCGATTCATTTTTATATTATAGACTAGCTGTGCCCCGCGACTTCGCCCGCGTGGAATTTACTACGATTTCATGGATATGAATTTCTTTGCGCAGAACCCTAATTTTGTTTTTGAGTAATGTTACCATCGTATAAATATTGACATTAATACTTATACGATACTAATGTCACTCATTTGTTTCGCCTTCCCGGAACCCCTCCACTAACACAAACTTTATGGTATGGTATTAAAGTTCAAATTGACTTTTAAGTATTATATTAGGAATATTTTGTATGGGAATATAGAAAAGTGTTGTTTTTAGACCTTTTCAGGTAATTTTTTAAATTTTTCTCTCCGTAAGAACCATCTTCGTACTTCAAGTAATATTATAAAAAAAGAATTAGCGAAATCGGTTCAGCTGCTCTCGAGATTTGCGCTTCGCAACACATTCAGCGATTCATTTTTATATTATAGGTTAAGTCTGACCGCTATAACGGTTAAAAATACCGTTCAAGTGCGAGTCGGACTCGCACATGAAGGGTTCCGTATCATCGTTATACACGTGTCGTCTAGTAGGGCAGCCCCTTTTAATTTTTAGTTTTATTTTAGTTTTTATTGTTTGTCCTTATAGCGGCAACAGAAATACACATTATGTGAAAATTTCAACTCTACCTCCTGAGAGTCCCCCGCGTAAACCAAGAGTAGCACGAATATAACTGTTTGAGGCTATACAGCTTCAAATAGTTTTATTTACAACAGGCATCATTCACAGTATTCATACATTCATACGAATGTATGAATACAATAACTACCAACTACAATATAAGCGAAAGTGGTATGTCAGGCTCATAGACCGTGGGCACGCCACTATAGCGGCGATAAGACCCCTCTTTGAGGAGTGGCTTGAGAGACGCCACGGCGTCCTCACCTTCCGCCTGACGCAGGTTCTCACCGGACACGGTGTGTTCGGGAGGTTCCTGCACCGAATCGGGCGGGAGGAAACGCCCGGGTGCTCCCACTGCGAGGAGCGACCGGAGGACACGGTGGAGCACACCGTGGAGGTGTGCCCTGCTTGGGCGGAGCACCGCCGTGTCCTCGTAGCGGCGATAGGCGGCGGCGACCTCTCGCGTCCGGCCCTGGTCGAAGCCATGGTCCGGAGCGAGACGGAATGGGATGCCGTCACCACCTTCTGCGAAGCAGTGATTCTAGCGAAGGAGGTGGCGGAGCGGGAGAAGGAGAGAGCAGCAGCTTTCCTTCCCGGCCGCCGCGGGAGACGCCCCGGGCGTCGGGGGCTACGTCGTGGCCCCCGGCCACCGTAGGCGCGGGCCTGTGGATGGCGACCAATGGGTAGCTCGCCGTCCGTCCGTCTAACGACGACAGGCCGTGTCGACGGCGCGTTTTGTTCCACGCGCGCCTCAAAGAGCTGTCAGCATCGTGAAGGGGCCCACAAGGGCCGACGCCTGCCGGGGCTGCGGGCTGTTCGAAAGAGATACCGCGGCTCCGGAACGTAAGGGCACTGAAGGAACACGGATGGTTTTTAGTCAGTAAAAGTCTGACACTCCCTTCCGCTCCACCCAGAGCGAAAGGCGTCATTTGATGATTTTCCATCCGCAAAAAAAAAAAAAAAAAGGCTCATAGACCGTGTCAGGCTCGGTATGTTAGCGATCAGTTTTTACCTACCCCGCAAAGGAAAAAGTAAAGCTATTGTAGAAAAGCATAAGTCGTTTTCTTCAAAAAAAAAATATGTTTATTTCTTACAGTTTACAATAACATTACAAAGTTATATAAAGCATCTTGTTTTAGATAATTTTCTATGAGATTGTAACGAAATTTTTACTAATCAGAGTGCATTTATAAGTTGGTCGATTACTCATTAACTTGTTAAGCTTACTTAGCTGTGATAGTTTTGTTTTTAATTTCATTATACATAATATATACTACTATCGTGCATGCTTTTCACATTTCCAAAAACAGCGGTTTAGTTGGTAGAGGGGGGTACACACGACTCTAATAATAAATGCCGTTTTAAAGATAAATATTTCGCAAACGGAACCCTGAATTACAAAATGTTGTTCCATACCCCCAATATTTTCGAAAGGCCTAGTCGTAGACTGGTATACAATAATCTGTGGCCTATTCAACAACATTCGACACGATAAAATAGACGGCTAAAAAAAATCATCCCCCATTAATTTGTATTTGAGGTATTAAACAAAATTAAAATGTTGTTTGTTTTATTTTACAACTTTGTAGTAGTGATTGAAATCTATACCTGACCCTGAGTGAGCCCGCGGACGGACAGACGGACGGACGGACATGGCGAAACTAGTATTCGTTTGTTCGTTGTTGTACGTTGTCTACGGAACCCTAAAAAATGGACGACCCGTCACACACCGCCGCAAGTAATGACCTTAGCATAGTTAGGTACCTACTTACCCGAATAAACACAGTTACAGAGCACAATTATAATTTTCTATAGAATTTTTTATAACAGGTTCCTCTATAATAATTGTAAAATAGTCGTATTCCTTATGGCGGCTGTACACGCTCGTCTCGTCGCGTCGCGTGCCTCTCGTCGCGTAGAGGTTCGACACGAGAGCACACCATGTACACACTCGTTGTATCACTTGAACTCCAGATGCGCACTGCGATACACGTAGAAGAAACTGTTGCTGTGTTTTGCCTTAGCTATTTTTAATTATAATTTTTTACATATTTCCAATAAAAAGAAAATTAATAAGTCATGGTGGATGGTTTCTATTCACTGTAATAGAACCATGTAACTTCCTATATTGTATTTAACAACATTGAACCATTTTTTTGATAATTTTTATAATTATCAGAAAACGAACGTGTGTACAGGCGCGCTCTCGTTTTCATCGCGAGACTCACGAGACCCTTTGACTCGGGCGCAAAAGACCGACACGCTTCCGAGAGCGAACGAGGGCCGCGAACGCGACGCGACGCGACGAGGACACCATGTACACACTCGTACTCGGCCTGTCTCGTGGTGTCTCGACGAGCGTGTACAGCCGCCATTAGGATAAGTGTTAGGTGATGTGAATTAATACTTCTTTTCACTACCTTATCATCAGAATAATCATTCAAAGTATAGTGAGTTATTAGGCCTTGAAGCACAAACATTTAAAATTTTATTTGCATGAGGCTCACTGCCTAGCAACATAATCAAAGCTAGGTAGGTATACTTACTTGGGAATTTTAGTAAAAACACAGAATAAATAATAGTACAAGAAGTAGAAACACGTGTACCTACACCGGTCCAAAAAAAATATTATTTAAGATATCTATGTTTCCAAGCATACTAGATAATCACACTAGTTATAGAAAGATAAAACATATTTTTCTTAAAAAAAATAATTATCACAAGAATCACCAAAACGCGCTTTTCACCGTTGAATCTCAAGAATAAAACAATTATGAAATTTGTGAAAACATAACGTTAGCACGTTAAGCTTCACCAAGTTCACCAAAAAAATTCTCTAAATATAATATGTAGTACAAAAGATTTTTAGAATTTTCTTCTTTAAATAATATGTATACAAACATACTAAAATATATTTAGGTATAAACAACCAGACATCACCTTCAAAATCGCAGAAACTGGAAAATTTCCGTTCCGGTCTGAAGCACTATCCAGTATCAGTACTCCTTGACGGTTATGAAACACGAACGAGAATGTCGCGCCAACAAGGGCTCTCCGAGCACGCCATCATTACAACGCAGTTTATAGATTAAGAATAATAGATCGCGCAGATGTGACACATAGGTATTGTATAAATATTAAATACCACATATCTCATATTAAATGCAAAAGTAAATGCTATTATTTATTTATTCATAAAATGTACAATATTTATTTATTTATTCATAATATGTACAATATATGGATTAGGTACCATATAAAATATACTTACATCCTTTTATTTCTTTTGTATGTGTAATAAAAATGTACTTAAGTATTTTATAATACGTGTAGTAAAAGTAAATAATTATGGTTCTTAGTGATAACTAAGGTTAACTGATTTTATTTTTGTTTTAATTATAAGTACAATTCCATAAAGGCCGATTTGGCAAAGAGCAAAGGGAAGCATGAATCCAATTTTAAATTCAAATACCTACTACTATACTATACTATACTAGAATAAAACCTTAGCCAATGCTTGAGTGGCGAATATAATATAACTGAGCAGTAATCAGCTGAACGTCTACACTCACCATACGAAACATAGCAGCATTGAGTTGCTATTTTAAGCTAACCAAGCTACTCCACTACTGAGCGTGGGTGCTCATACTGTCCCGCGTATTCTGGGGGGAGGAAGGGGCAAAATCCCGCTCGTGACTAATATTGCTCGGGGCAAGCGGAGAAATAAGACCAAGGCGACCCCTGTCATGCTATCCGTGAATTTATGCAACTAGAGATGGCGATGCCGGCCTTGCTGTATTTAACCGAGACTCAGGTGTCCTCTCCGGCTAATAGTTCATATCTCTCATACCCGGGGTACAAATTAAAACACTCCTTTGTGCCCTGGGCTGGAGTTTACGTATACGTCAAAGAGGACATCTGTTTTCGACGCCTCGGCAGTCTTGAAAGTACGGACCTGTCCGTCCTATGGCTGCGCGTAGACAGCGATGACAATCCCCGCGTCTACGGGTGCCTCTAGGTCCCAGAGCGGTAATGTCAAAATAGACCGACTCATCGACCACGTCCAAATGGCTATAGATTCCTTGTTACAACAGATCCCATCCGCAAAGATCGTGATCCTTGGCGATTTTAACGCCCACGACACCTAATGGCTTTGTTAACGTTCAACCGATTATGAGGGGAGATCTTTGCTTTGGCATATGGTCTTACACAGCTACTTACTTCGCCTACGCGGTTTCCAGAGGTGGAGGGTCATGCACCTTCCCTGTTGGACCTTGTGCTGACCTCTCATCCGGACGGATATCAGGTTTCCGTCGAAGCTCCTTTAGGCTCGCGGACCATTGTCTTGTCCGGAGTGTGGTGCCACTCACATTAACGTCGCGGTTGCATTCTGCAGGATGCCGCCGTGTTTGGGACTATAGGTCGGCCGATTGGGATAGGATGCGGTCTTATTTTGCATTCTACCCTTAGGGGCGGGTTTGAATCTCGCTGGAAGATTCCAGCGTTGTTGCTGATTCTGTTGCTGATGTGTTACTTCAGGGTATGGAATTTTTTGTTCCCTCCTCTGTGGTGCCCATCGGAGGGAGATCCCAGCCATGGTTTGGTCGCTCCTGTAAAATAGGATCACGCTATAAGCAGGATTGCTACCGGGCCTGGGCTGACGCATCAACGTCTCGGGATGTAAACACAAGCGCTCTTAAAAAGAGGTGTAGTTCCACCTCCAACTCCTTCAAAAGCGTCATTCACCTTCTTTTTCTCCAAAATAATGGAGTCTATATAAACTGCCAGCTCATGAGTACCTTGAGGATCACCAGCGGATTAGTGACTGCCAATACGGTTTTCTTCGGGGTTGATCAGCAGGTGATCTTCTGGTCTACCTGACTCATAGATGAGCGGAGACAGTAGAGTCCAAGGTTAAGGCATTGGCCATTAGTTTGAACATAGCAAAGGCCTTTGATCGGGTCTGGTACAAAGCGCTTCTTTCAAAGCTCCCTTCCTATGTGCTTCCCGAGAATTGTGCAATTGGATGACCAGTTTCCTTGATGATTGGAGCATCAAGGTCGTAGTAGACGGTGCATGCTTTGATTACAAAAGCCTACTAACGCTGGTTTTCCACAAGGCTGCGTGCTATCACCAACGTTGTTACTTTTGCATATAAATTATATGTTGCAATCTGGTAACATTAATTGCTATGCAGAGGACAGCATTGGTGATGCCTTATACACCGACCGTGCCAATATATCTCGGGAAAACGTCGCCGAGTACCGGGACAAACTTGTGTCTGAAGTCAAGTCTTTGTTGAACAACGTCTCGGATTGGGGTCGACTAAATCTAGTCCAGTTCAATCCCCAGAAGACACAAGTTTGCGCGTTTACCGCTAGAAAGAATCCCTTTGTCGTATCTCCTCAGTTTCAAGGCACTCCCCTTGCTACCTCAGCTAGCATCGGAATCCTCGGCATCGACATATCGAATAGTATGCAGTTTCGTGGTCACCTGGAAGGGAAGGCCAAATTGCCCTCTAAAAAGTAGCAGCTCAGCAGAGGGAGGCAGTACTTCATGCCGGCACATCGCTTACAACTTTACAAAGCGCAAGTTCAGCCTCACATGGAATACTGTTCTTATCTCTGGGCCGGGGCACCCCAGTGCCAGCTTCTTCCACTTGACAGCATCCAGCGCAGAGGGGTTTGAATCGTCGACGACCGAGTTCTTTCTGATGGGCTCTATACACTGGCGCTGGGTAGGGATGTTGCATTCCTTTGCATTTTCTATCGAATCTATTACGGAGAGTGCTCTGAGGCATCGTGCGGATTAACTCCAGCCGCCAAATTTCACGAACGCACATCGCGTCAATATTCAAAATACCATCCGCACTAGCTTGATGCTTGGTGGTCCACGACTGTGCGTTTTACTGGGAGTTTTCTTCCTCGTACAATTTCTCTGTGGAATTGTTTACCACCGGCGATTTTTCCGGACCGATACGACTTAGGGACCTTCAAGAAAAGAGCTTACACCTTTCTAAAAGGCCGGCAACGCATCTGCAATTCCCCTGGTGTGGCAGTTGTTCATGGGCAGTGGTAGTCACTTACCATCAGGTGAGCCGCATACTGGTTGCCCCCTCTCCTAAAAATAGGTTAATGCTATAAAGTATAAACATATTACAAATATTTCATCTATAATGTGTAAGTACATATGTATCTATATTAATAATTTCGTCTAGCAGTACAGTAGACTCGATCGAAACCTAATCTTAATAATAAAATTATATTAATTAATAAATGAAAATTAATTAAACCTAAATTACTTCCTTTCCTACGCCGCGCCGGCTGTCTACTCTCCGTCCGTCTTACGAATTTTCGATCAGGACACGTGACCTGACGCGAGTTTAACATTTTTTACCCATTACAAAAAAAGTGCACAACGCCGCTAAAGAAGTTTTCACTTCAAAAAATACAATAATTGACTTTGGCAGCCTTTCAACTCAGAGTTTTTTAGTCATCTTAGAACCTTGTTTAGAGCCGGGCGGTATCGGAGGCAGCGGAACTAAGTATGTGGCGAAAATATAAGTCTCAAGGTCTCAAAATAAAGATGACTACATATATATCATTTGCTGTAAAGTTTACCGGTCCATGGGGTCTACATTCGGTGAAGTTCCTAAAGGAACTGCATCCGAGGCTGGTCGTTGCTGCTGGTAATAAAAGGGCTGGTTCTTTTCTCGCTTAGTATAGCTATTCAGCGAGGAAACACAGCCAGTGTTCTTGGCACTATACTATGGGTGGTATGGACTGTATGATAATTTAAATTATTACTTTTAGGTTTTTACCATGGTAATAAATATGGTACATTTCAATATTACAATAATTGTAGATGGAATGAATAGTGTATCCCGTCTGCTGCACGCAGAGGTTAATCTATGATGACATTAATCTAACCGCGCATGAAGTTTTGGCGGGAATTTGACCGGCGACGGATTGCTCCTCCTGTATTATTGTTTAAATAATAGTTTGAAGTGGATTATGATATGTAAAAGATTTTGTCTATTAAATGTTTGCGCATGTTAACTATCAGTCGAAATGGTGAAACAAGTGCTCTGATTGTGATATGATTCTTAAGATAAGGTGTATTTTTTTATAACTGGCTTTATGGCTCTGGGTTCTATTCCTTCTGAACCTGACACTGACACATTTATTCACAGCGCACAGAGTAGTGTAAACACAGACGTTAAGGTTTTGTGGCTAGATATTGAGACAAATAATTGAAAATTAAAAATTTTGTACAGCCGACTTCAATATAAGCGACTTAAATACAGGTTATTTAAGAATAACTCAATAACCATTGGTCTAACCTTGATCAAATTCATATGGGACCACACGAGAACTATCAGCTTTCATATAAAAAAAGAATCATCGAAATCGGTTTGCCCAGTACAAAGTTATGAGGTAACACACATAAAAAAAAACACACTCGAATTGAGTACCGTCTCCTTTTTGGAAGTCGGCAGAAAAGTGAATTTTAGATAAGTTTATATGCAAATTTCTGTCTATTTTTGTCACCTTATCTTATCCATCAAAGCATATTAAACGTTATTTTATCGTTGTGAAATAGAAGCATCGGCTTTTTCTTTGGTACCAGTAACTATACTATAATTTGTTTGACAACATATTGATATATATATACACTGCCAATTACTATATATATCCTTTAAGTAGTGCCAATGATTATGACTTGTCTTCTTCATATTTTATCTTGATGAAGAATACCGATAGTTAAGAACGGGCGCTTTCGAAGCTATGAAAATGGTATGGAAAAATAAATGGGGCACAAACATTTAACATTCCAAACGCGAATTTACAGTTCCCGCTAAGTAAGTAAAGTCAAAAAACTAAGAAGCTGAAAAGCCGACCTGGTCCTGACACAGTTTTCAATGTCATAAAATTTTTAATGATGTGTGGTTTTTGAATAATAACCCCATACCAAACCGTTTTTATAGAGGGACAGTAGAATGTCTATGAGGTGGATGATGCCTAATCGAAGTATTGCATTACTGTTCTTTGGAGTAAACGGTAAAACCTATGACTATTTCCCCACTATAGAAATTGCGATCAGACGTACAAAAGTTAGTGCGTGGAGAGAGGGGTATTTACACTTTAATTACTTATAAGAGAATAGGTGTATAAAAGCAGAACTTTTTATCCTTTACAAATAAAATGTTTTTCATTAGTCTAACAATAAAGAATGTAATTTTTCAGTGATTATTTTTGTAGATGGTCATAAGAGCCACATCTGAGCTGACGCAACTTTGCCCAAGTCTCGCCATAATACTTAATAATTATAACCCTTAACCTGAATGTAACGCGACTATTGCCACCAATCTGCATTTCCCATCAAAGCTACGTGGCGTAAAGCTGTCTTCGAATGACGAACAAACAATTTGACAAAAAGGTTACTAAAACAGATGCGGGCCTATATTGGCAACACTTTTACCGAATTGAAATAAAGCCACGTTATGAAATGTTTTTGAGACATGTGGGTTGTGCCCATTTAGTCCAGACAAAGTGGATTACACAAAGTGTCTGTTGCCGTCGAAATCACAGCAAGCCATTTTAGATGATCACCGTTCTGTGCATATGAATTACCAAATATTTTAAGAATAACGAATAATAACGACTGAATCAGAAACACCTGTATGAAATTTGCCTTGTATCCTTTCACTTAATAATGATTTATCAGTACAAGAGCTTATAAAAGCTGCAGAGATTATTGTTGAGTAAACAGAAAGAAAACTAATCCTTATGTTTTTCATCAACAAGGCAAAAAATTTAGTATTTGTTGGTGGTTAATTTTGAAATTTGTATGGCTGAATTAATTGATTTATAAATAATATGAACACAACAAAAAAATATAATTACATTTATATATCGCGGGTTAATAGACGTTGTGCTCTTTCCGCATCTATTATGTACTACCTCTGTTACACTACACTGAATCAGGTTCCTGAATTAATGGTGGGCGTGACCCCTAAACCCTAATGATAGACGTTAGTTATTATATTGCACTGATTTTACGCCCTTAGTCAGACCATCTATCTATACATATATCTATCTATACATATAATAAAAATGTAAATAGCAGACGTCTGTACATTTTATATTTTTGTAATAAAAGTGATTGAGAGATACTAAAAATAAGTAATTAAATACATTTCTACCGTTTTTAGAATTGTCTGTCTGTCTGTTTGTTTGTTAACGTATCACATATAAAGTACTAATTTATATCATGAGAATCGTTAAGGAAATTATAAAGCGTATCTTCAGGTTACATTTAGTCTTTATTTCATTAAAATCAGTTCATTCCATCAAAAGTTATGATAAATATTCTGAAGTATGGGTACGAGGTATATGTACGAATTTGTTAAATGGTGGCGTTGATTGAGTCATCAAGTGCATTTTAAACTAATCTCATATTATAAATCATAATTAAATGATGTTTTATAATGACATAATTATATCTAAAACGCAGTAAACAAAAGTATTAAGGAAAAAGAACGTAATAAGAATATACAAAAATATATTAATCTTATCTAATAAGTCTAAAGTACAATAGTTAGCCAATTTCATCGATAGATGGCGGTATTTTTATGTGGATGAGTTTTCATATTTGCTGCTAATCTTTATATTAATCGTTACCCTACTGCGTGTTGACAAACTCAATTATTCTTTACCGCCGAGTAATCTAACAATAATTGGTAAATAAAATTTTAAAAGAGCTATTAATAATTTCGTTGGTTTCGGCTAGGATCAAACTTTCTTTTTTGCTTACTATGCACGCACTGATTTATAAGTGTTTGTTTGTTGTTCTTTTATTTTTAGAATTGATGTTAACAGCGCCATCTCTCTTTAAATCTATACATATAATAAACATGGTGATAACGTGTTGTGTCTGTTTATTTACATTGTATAGTAGGTATGTTTGTGACTAAAATCATTATGGTGACTGAAAATCATTAAATAAGTACATTTTTATATCTTTTAGAATTGTCTGTCTGTCGTTCTGTCTGTTTGATTATGAACGCATAACGTTTTGAGTAAATATCTTTTTTGCAAAGAAGTCGTTAAGAACATCATAAAGCGTATATTCGAGTTCATTTTTAATCTTTGTTTTATCAAAATTGGTTAATTCTATCGAAAGTTATGATTCTTATTTTGAAATCTAGGTTCGAATCTGTTTAAAGGCGCCATAAAACTCGGAAATAGTAGGTAATAAAAAGATTCGTGTGTAAAAAAATAACATTCTATTATAATATACCTACTTAAAACACAGTAAACAAAAAATATGTTTTCCTTAAATTAAAAAAGGATGTTTTCTCAGAAAGAACGTAATAGATCGCGTTGTACAAATTACAACTTTTTCTGAATTGCGGTGGCACCCCTTTTTCCTAAATGGGTCGCTTCCGATTCGGCAGGAAGGCCATAATGGCCAACGCCAGTCCCACAGGTGGTGTTTAGTGGGTAGGCACTTCTTCAAAGTGAGTCCCACATAACCACGCAGCCGGCTGCCGTGGTATGCTATGAGCATTCATCTCCTCCCTCTCCCGCTTCCAAAGAGTAGCCTCGCTTTGGGCGCAAAAGAAAAAAAAAAGAATTGCGGTTTTAAGATTTCCCGCTTTTTTTTAATCATATTGAGACAACTGAACAGACAGATCTCCAAATGCATGCGGCGGGACTTACGCAACTTCAATACAGCTCGTATTGAAGAAGCGATCGAGCGGAACCAAGGCTCTAAAGTCTTTGACAGAGATCTGTGTGCCAGAAAGAGCCAACTGTCAAAGCTGAAGACCGAATGTGGCAGCATCGTTTCCGGGGCACCTGAGATTTTGAGTGAGATTGAGAGGTTCTATGGGCAGCTGTACACGTCATCGTTGGAGCCGAACGCAAGTGTGAGTAACGATCCAAGAGCGAGTCTTATCCGACACTATTCCGAAGATATCCCGGACGTCAGTCTGAGCGAGATTAGAATGGCTCTCCAGCACCTTAAAAACGACAAGGCCCCGGGCGAGGATGGAATTACAGCGGAGCTTCTGAAAGCGGGTGGAAGACCGGTACTTGAAGTCCTTCAGAAGCTCTTTAATTCCGTCCTCCATGGTGGCATTACACCGGAGGCGTGGAGCAGAAGTGCGGTGGTTTTGTTCTTCAAGAAAGGTGACAACGCTCTCTTGAAGAACTACAGACCGATTTCCCTTCTGAGCCGCGTCTACGTGCAGTACCGTCTTTACCATAAGGGCACACGGGGCCCGTGCCCAGGGCCCCTAACGTCACGGGGGCCCCGAAAGGCCGATTTATTCGCTTACAATAAACAATCTTTTTTCTATTTGAGGAAAATATAACCCGACAAAAAAAATCATAGAGCAAGTGAGGGCGTTTTTAGTCACTTTCTGGTAACCATGAGCAGTGACAAGTCACAAATTGCCGAGTTTGACAGAAAAAGTGGCATTGACAGATTTCCAAAGTAGGAAATATGTATTTCCATGTTTCGCCACCATCTAAACGTTTTTGTCGAGCTGTACAACTGTCTTACCTTAGCCAGGATTTTTTTTAATTTGCGGCAATCTATGTATTTATATAATTACAGCTAAATAAAGGTGTAATTTTAATCGGACACCTGTTCTGGTGTCCGATTATTTAATCTTTTTCTAAATAGTGAACATTTTAATAAATATTTTGATACAAGAATTTTCCTTTGCTTAATGGTTACCAATTGTAATGGAGAGTTATCATTTTCACACCTAAAGAGAATAAATTATTTAAAATTAAATATTTTGTTCAACCTAATTCAATATAAATTATTAAGAATATCTCAAAAACGATTTGTCAGACCTTCATCAATTTTTTATGGGACTACGTGCGAAGCGCCAACTTTCAAATAAAAAGAAATCATCGAAATCGGTTCACCTAGAAAAAAGTTACAGTCGAATTGTGTACCTACTCATTTTTGAAGTTGGTAAAAAATAGAAGATATTTCCACCAACATACTTATCTAATTAATAACATATTATTTGGTTTTTACCAATTAACTATAATAAATGTAAGATCAGCAGAAAAATGTTTTTGTCATTCACTTTTTTTACTTTCCAACAGGGCCCCAAATACTTGTATGCCCAAGGGCCCCGGTATGGTCTAAGACGGCATTGTCTACGTGCTGTTTTCGAGAGTCATTACGAATCGTCTCGCGCGCAGACTTGACGACTTCCAGCCTCCCGAACAAGCCGGTTTCCGAAAGGGCTTTAGCACCATAGACCACATACATACCCTACGGCAAATTGTACAGAAGTCCGAAGAGTACAATTTGCCACTATGTCTGGCGTATGTGGACTATGAGAAAGCCTTTGATTCCGTCAAAATTTGGGCGGTGCTGCAGTCCCTTCAGCGGTGCCAAGTTGACTGTCGGTATATCGAAGTGCTGAAGTGTTTGTACAGTAGAGCTACGGTGGCTATCCGAGTACAGAACCAGAGTACGAAACCTATCCAATTGCAGAGAGGTGTAAGACAGGGTGATGTTATATCCCCGAAACTCTTCACCGCTGCATTGGAAGACGTTTTCAAGCTTCTGGACTGGAAAGGATACGGTATTAACATCAATGGCGAGTACATCACTCACCTTCGATTTGCCGACGATATAGTCCTTATGGCAGAACCGCTGGAGGACCTAAGCACTATGCTCAATGACCTCAATAGTGTCTCCCAACGGATAGGTCTTAAGATGAACATGGACAAAACAAAGATTATGTTTAATGTCCATGTCACACCTAAGCCGGTAGTTGTTGGGAGCACTAAGTTCGAAGTTGTTGACGAGTATGTTTACCTGGGACAAATAGTCCGACTAGGTAAGTCCAACTTCGACCGAGAGGTCAATCGACGGATTCAACTCGGCTGGGCAGCGTTCGGAAAGCTACGACACATCTTTTCGTCAGACATACCTCAAAACCTTAAAACGAAATTGTACAACCAGTGCGTGTTGCCAGTGATGACTTACGGAATTGAGACGTGGTCCTTCACTGCTGGCCGTATGAGGAAGCTCAAGGTCGCTCAGCGAGCTATGGAGAGGGCCATGCTCGGAGTTTCTCTGCGTGATAAACTTAGGAATAAGGATATCCGCAGTAGAACCCGAGTAACCGACATAGCCCAACGGATTAGTAAGCTGAAGTGGCAGTGGGCCGGCCATATAGCTCGAAGAACCGACAACCGATGGGGAAGAAAGGTTCTCGAGTGGCAGCCTCGCTCGTACCGGTGGGCGAAGTGTAGGGCGTCCCCCCACGAGATGGAGTGACGACCTGGTAAGACATGCAGGAAGTCGATGGATGCAGGTGGCTCAGGACCGTGCTTTGTGGCATTCTTTGGGAGAGGCCCATGTTCAGCAGTGGACTTGTGAAGGGCTGTAATGATGACTTATTGATACAGTAATGATATAAATGAGGCGTATTACAAAAAAAACGCGAAATTACAAGGATTCCTCGTTGAAATTTTATGTTTATCGTTCATTGCTTGAAATAACAATTACTTGGTAAAAATAGTTCGTTTTCTCTCCTCAAATAAGCTCGGAATGGATTTTAGATAACTTATTTATTTAATCAGTAATAATCATTCTCCCGATGCATGTTTAGGCAAAAACTCTCGAAGACATGATTTGGGAGCTCTAATTTGTAGATTCTATTGAATATCGACCATCAAAAAAAATATTTTTATCTCCCAAATATCCTACACTTTAATAATAATGGAATACATTTTCGTTATATGCTTTTCACACTAGGAAAAAAAATCGACATAATTCAAAAAACGACCAAAAAAGCTTCGATACAAGCCTCTATATTTACGAAGTTCTACATCACTTAGACGTAAAATTTATACCAAAATAATCATCAACATTTGCTTAAACCATACTATTATTTTTACTTTTTAAATCGTTACTATTATATTTTAATTAATTAAATAAAAGTACTATATATTTCACTGCGCCGGCCATTTGCGATCATTAACGCACGAGCGCTTGCCGAGGATGGACCTGCGTCAGTTTATTTCGGGCGCTGCATCGTTTCGATACTACCGTAGTGTGCGTCGATTGCTATCGTCACAGTAAATATATAGTAGGAACAGTATGGAAACTTCTAACAAACGCTCGAAACGGCACACTCACACAAACATGCGCAACGACGAGACTTCTAAGCGATCGTCGCGGTGTTCTCAGTGGTGTCGCCTCAAGACTTTAATAATGCCACGAACGTATTGCGTAGTAAACGGCTGTTTGAACTCGGCTTCATCAAAACCGGAGCTATCTTATTTTAAGCTTCTTGCTGATTTTGAAAGGTAAGAATGATTTTTATTGTCATTGTTATAATCGTTATCGAATTTATAAGTCCGTGTGATTGATCATAATGAATTCGTGAACTTATTTGTACATCCAGAATGCGGCGGTTTGGAGGCTATTAAAAAGCTGATAGTGCAATAGTGGTAACACAAAGTAAATCCAAGATGGCGGCTGCAATAGGTATAATTTTTTTCGTCATGGATGCCATTTTCATGGGTTTCGAGGGTGTTGATGCCGATAGTGCTGTCGGAATGTACATCCATGATGGCGGCTGCAATAGGTATCAATTTTTTCGTCATGGGGTGCACCGATCACTAATAAAAAACATGGGTATCATTTTCATGGTTTTCGAGGGTGTTGAAACCGATAGTGCTGTCGAAATATAAATCCAAGATGGCGGCTGCAATAGGTATCAATTTTTTCGTCATGGGTGTCATTTTCATAGCTTTTGAGTATGTTGAAGCCGATAGTGCTGTTGAAATGGAAATCCAAGATGGCGGTTGCAATAGGTATCAATTTTTTGGTCGTGGGTGTCATTTTCATAGTTTTAGAGTATGTTGAAGCTGAAAGTGCTGTTGAAATGTAAATCCAAGATGGCGGCTGCAATAGGTATCAATTTTTTCGTCATGGGTGTCATTTTCATAGTTTTTGAGTATGTTGAAGCCGATAGTGCTGTTGAAATGTAAATCCAAGATGGCGGCTGCAATAGGTATCAATTTTTTGGTCATGGGTGTCATTTTCATAGTTTTAGAGTATGTTGAAGCTGATAGTGCTGTTGAAATGTAAATCCAAGATGGCGGCTGCAATAGGTATCAATTTTTTGGTCATGGGTGTCATTTTCATAGTTTTAGAGTATGTTGAAGCTGATAGTGCTGTTGAAATGTAAATCCAAGATGGCGGCTGCAATAGGTATCAATTTTTTGGTCATGGGTGTCATTTTCATAGTTTTTGAGTATGTTGAAGCTGATAGTGCTGTTGAAATGTAAATTCAAGATGGCGGCTGCAATAGGTATCAATTTTTTCGTCATGGGGTGCATCGATCACTAATAAAAAACATTGGTGTCATTTTCATGGTTTTCGAGGGTGTTGAAGCCGATAGTGCTGTTGAAATGTAAATCCAAGATTGTGGCTGCAATAGGTATCAATTTTTTGGTCATGTGTGTCATTTTCATAGTTTTAGAGTATGTTGAAGCTGATAGTGCTGTTGAAATGTAAATCCAAGATGGCGGCTGCAATAGGTATCAATTTTTTCGTCATGGGTGTCATTTTCATAGTTTTTGAGTATGTTGAAGCCGATAGTGCTGTTGAAATGTAAATCCAAGATGATGGCTGCAACAGGTATTAATTTTTTCGTCATGGGTGTCATTTTCATGGTTTTTGAGGGTGTTGAAACCGATTTTTCGTTGTTGCTTTAAAAAAGGACACATAAACAGCAAAGTAGCTGATCTAATTTACAAAAAAATAAACAAAATCGGTTTCATAGTACCCTGTCCTTGTTTCCCAACAGCTTATTAAAAAAAAATCATGTTCATTAGAATGATATTTTTTACACAGTTAAATTTAATAATAAAGAATTCCGAACTTGTCGTAGCAGACGAAAATATTTTTCTGTAAATAATTTGTAATAATCTATACAAATAAATAAAATTGAAGTGTCTGTTTGTAATATCAAAATAACAGCTTTTTACTAAATGCATATGAAAGTAAATACGGTACTTATAACTAAATAACAATTTTTAAAATTTTTGTCAGTCTGTCCGTCTGTTTGTTCCGGCTAATCTCCGAAACGGCTGGACCGATTTTGACAGCACTTTCACTGGCAGATAGCTGATGTCATAAGGAGTAACTTAGGCTACTTTTATTTTAGAAAATTAATTAGGGTGCCGTGCTAAAAAATAAAAACCCTAACACGCGAGTGAAGTCGCAGGGAACAACTAGTGAAGAATAAAGGTACGTTTTCGTCCAGTGCGTTCCCGCCGAAACTTTCAAAAGGTTACGCCGTAATGACAAAGTTAAAGATCTATAGTTCTAAAAGTTGTTGTGTGTTAATATTAAATTGTTTTCCGTATTTAAACTATCGTTTTTTGCTGAGATTATCTATTTAGATTGTAAGCTAGTTATTTAAATTCGATTGATTGATAAAAAAAGCAATATCAAAACATTAAAAGTTACAACCCTATTGCTTCAATGGAGCGTAGATAATTATATCCTCAACTAGGCTTAGTTTCCATACTGTTCATATTTATACTGTGCTATCGTAGTGTGCGTCGGGTGCCTGCATACTAGAAAATCGTCAACTACGACCGCAATTTTTGATCGATCGGTTTAAAACTATTTTATATAGTTATAATTTAGATCACGTCTCTTCCATTAAACATGGTAGGGACAACGAGTCTGCAGCATGTGCACAATTGAGCAAACAAAAAAATATTATTATAGAAAAATGTGGTCTATTTATTGACCTAGATCATTGTTATTTGAGGGCTTCACCTAATGGTTTATACAGCAACGGTCTTATTGAAGTTAAATGTCATATTTCAGCTTTCGGAATAGATTTTGATACGGCCTTTCGACAAAAAAAAAGTTAAAGGTTATAAATTCAGTGATTCAAGAGTAACATTAAATCAAAATAATTACTGGTTTTACCAAATCCAAGGCCAGCTTCATTTAGCAAATAAAAATGTCTGAATACTTGCCATAATATGTATTGGCCCAGATTAATGCAGTAAAAGTACTAAAAATTTACAAATACGACCAATTTTAGATTTTCAATATTTTACCCAAGTTACAAGCTTTTTATGAAAAGTGTGTACTGCCTGAAATTATCGAATCGAGAAAAGTACGGTCAATGCCGTCGCAGCAAATATTTTTCTTATAAAAAATATAGTAATTGACTGTAAGTACCGATTAAAAAAATATTAGTTACATTTGGTTGTTATATTTATTAAAACAGGTTGGAACCGTTTATTTATTTATAGCACTATTCTACCGGTAGTAGACATAATCGATTATTAACATTCGATTACAGCGTAACAATTACAATATTTATGTGTACTTATTTTGACACTAAATTTCATAAATAATGAATAATATATCAAAATGGTATATAATAATAAATAATGAATTATATAATTATATAATAATAAATTAATAAGATAACATTAAAATGACACACCAAAAAATATTCCATCCACTGAAGTCCATCCTAAGAAAACTTTGTATTATGGAAGATCAAGATCGTTTAATCGCCATACTCACAGTATTATAGTGCGAGCGAGTGAATAGATATGTAAGAAAGTATCGGTCGCGTAGCTTGCCGCCCGCTCGGTGCGTAAAATACCTAAATTTGCGAAACGCCGAAATGTAAGAGGGCTCTTAACTAAATGTCAAATTCTTTAAGTAAAACCTATACACGTGAGCCACGCCGCGGGCACAGCTAGTAGATAAATAAATATGTAGTCAGAGAGCGAATTTTAGAGCAGCGAATCATAGATGTTTATTGTTTACATCGTAAACAAAAAATCTTTTAGAAAGCCCTAAAAACATTTATAGAGTTTTTGCCATTGCCTATCAAATACCCTATCAAAAAGCAAAAAGCAGGTAAACAACACCGTTATTTTGTGTTCCAATCAGACGCAAGCGCGGCTTCTAGCGTATAAGGGATTGTTACCAGACCAAGAATTGAATAAATCTCTATTAAATTAGTAATTGTTGCCACTCGAAAGTTTATAAAGAAAATAACTATATAGAGCATAAATATTAATTTAAAAAAATATAGTTCCAGTACGGAACACAAAGTGACAAACAAAAAGAGACAAACAAAGCCAAAAACTCAGACATTATAATACTTACCAGTCAATACAACAAATTCAGAAAAAAATTAAATAGTTATTGAAACAGAAAAATCTAAAATGACTAACCACAAAACAGGACGATCAGAGACTGCAGCCTTTATCCACAAAATAGCCAGATAATATTTTACTAAAACCGAAAAATTTATAGCGAAAATACATTACTAACACATAATGGATCAGGAAAAACCAAAATAAAGGTATATTTCTACAAAATATCGAGAAGACATGAAAGGTTTAGAATATTCGCATCTCCTTCAGAAGCATATCATAATATTACGTATTTTGAAAAATAATTTAATTACGTATAATAAATAGGCTACAATTTAATTGACCTAGTTTTTAAACTATGCTCTAATGTTTGTTTATTATTTTTTTTTTGAGATTCCACCAGAATTTCATCTGTCAAGAGTGTTTTTTGCTTCTAAAGTAACGTTGTAGAAATGGAAATATAAATGCTGAATTATAATTAGGCCACACGCGTGTTTGCCTGGGAAATGAACGGTCCGTCTTGGATGTTAGACGACGCATAATATATCACACAGTTCAATTAATATCTACTAATACTTTCACAGGGTGTTTACAATGAGGTAGTATGTAGTCTATAATATAATATTTTGAATCAATCAATCCTATTAAGTGTTCCGCGCGCTGTTACTAATTACGCGGGTAATGCACCCCTCTCGCGTCTACCCAGCGTTTACAATGAATTCTTTAGAAAAATTGATATCTATAACTACAGTAAGAACGCTTTTAGGCGCTTAGCTATTGAAAATCTTAAAGCTAAAACCTAAATAAAATAACATAATTTATACTAAAGTGAAAATAATAATAATATACTGCTAATCTAGTGTATAAAAAAGTAACACGTGTGTATGTGTGTATTCGTGTTCATTTGTGTGTTACCGTTGAACAGTGTGTGCTGTTACTGATTTTATTAGTGTGCATGTACATATGTTTATGAATTTGTGTATGAGACTTGTCAAATGTGCATATTGCCTGAGGGAACAGATGCAATCATTTAATGTTATAAGTGTAAAATTGAGTGTATACCAACTGATACTAATTATTACGACCGTAGTATGTTATGCCTTAGTAATTAAAGGAAACCTGTTATAGGCCTTATTATAAGAATAATATTGTTTACTGTAAAGTAAATACTTTCGAAACCAACAGCGTTCTAAATAGAACGCTGTTGGTTTCGAAATAAATTTAAAAAAAATCAGGACAGTGCTTTGTCGCTGTCTTTAGCCTATTTTCAGCAGTGGACATGTGATAGGCCGAAATAATATCAATGATAGACAATGTCTAACAAGATTATCTCATGGGCCCATTCTCTCACTCACATCATTCATCATTACTTAACCTACTAAGAGTTCACTGCAGAACATAGTCCCCGCCCATATATTGCCTCATGTGATAGTTTTTTCTATTATTTTGCGTTGTTATTAAGAAGATGCTGCTTCCCATGCATACGGGCAGTACGGAGATAGGGCTCCGTGAAAATAAAATGCGAGCGTTTCGCGGTCCAAATGGGAAGAACAAGAAGAAGAGACTGCCAGAAGAAGCTCTGAAGTAGTGAATTCAAAAGAAAATATGCCTTATTTATACGTGGTAGAGCCATGCTGCAGTTATATTAGTAGTACAGTTGTAGCACGAATGGGTCGGCTCGACGGGGGAAGGACCACGTTCTTACAGAATACCAGCGTAAAATGGCAGCTTCACACTGCTGTGTTTCGTATGGTGAGTGTAGAGAACCGGAGACCCATTTTACTGGAAAAGAGGCATTCCATTTTAGTCTCTAGATTCTTTATTGAGGATAAATATAGATGTCTATGGGTCACAGCAACCACTTACCATCAGGTGGACTGTGTGCTCGTTTGTCACCCTATCCTACAAACAAAATCCCTCCCCGTACGTCCACTCAGCTACCAAATAAAATTGAATTAAGTGTTTTTGTTTCTCTCGGAATCTACCAGCCAGTCAAGGGACGACCCGCCACTAATTGGGAGAATCCGTACAAATTGTTTTAATTTGGATTAGTAACAATCTACTGCCTCAAATCCTATTTACAATGTCGTAACAGAAAAAAGAAAAAAAATGGCGTAACCGAAATTACCACCTTAAATATGATGAACCTACATTATCTAGCCTGCTAACTGACATCAATTGCGAGAAATGGTAGCTGGTATTACGATCGCAAATCCGTGAACTCAAAGCCCATCGGACGGTGTAACTTCTGCAGCCCGTCTGCAATGAACTTCAAACAAGGAAGGTTACAGATACGTTGACACCTCACCTCACCAGGACTAAGAAGTGAGCACCGGCTCTCTTTACCCTTCAGATCGTAATGCAACAGTGCACGTACTGCTGCATAGCGGCAAAAGTAGGTAAGAGGGTCGTACCTACCTAACCAGGCGGACTCCAAGGCAGAATAGGAGTCCTTATCACCTAAATATATAATAGTAAAATCATCATCAGTATCATTACAGCCCTGCACAAGTCCTCTCCTGAACATAGGCCTCCCCCAAGGAATGCCGCCTAAAAATAGTTTGTCATTTTTCATTTAAAAAAAATATAAATAAATTCGTATTTAAAACTATTGCTATTAAAGTATATAAGGCATTTCAAATGATAAGGTAATGTACGTTAAAAGTAAATAGATTCAATATAACTGTCAAACGAAAGTTCAGGGTTCGATTTCCCGGTCAAGAGTTAAGGTTGCTGCATACAGGACGGAATCAGCACGTGCACGGGACGGAAACGGAATGTGGTTGTATCTCCACACGGACGGGAGTTTAATGCATACGCAACGTGACAGTGACTCGAAACTAAGTGTTGTGAAAGATGGATTTTTAGTTTGAAGAGTTGACGGAGCGACTGTGCATACGCAGCAGAATCACGGACGGGACGTGGCGCGCACGGGGCGGGACGGGGTAAACATCGTCGCCGACGATATTTTTCTCGTTCAGTTCATGACACGTCCCCGTCCCGTCCACGTATCCGTAACATATGCATTTTCACGTACATTTTCTATGACGCCTACTACACACTCGATAATTATCACGATATTTGGATCGTAATCTAAGGTTACGATATTTATCGAGTGTGTAGTATAGCATATCTTGGATCGTGATACGGATCGCTGGATTTCTAAAAATCCAGAAATCCAATGATCTGTATCAAGTATCGTCGATAAATATCGAGTGTCTAGTCTCTCGTCGATATTTATCGTCAGTATTCATTGTCAGCGATGGTGGAGGACGCGCTTCTTGATGCAGTGGCGGCGCCAGCCGTGCCTCAAACGAGTGATCAAAAAACCTTGAAAAAATTAACGTGAAAGAGACGTGTAAAGAGAAAAATATGGATGGAGCCAATGCTTCATGCATTTTTTTCTCTTTACAAAACTTTTTAAATAATGCTATCGCTAACATAATAGCAACGCAAGCTTTATTTTTATAGTCACTCATTACGTTACTGGCATCGAATTATGGAACGTACACGTCTTTAGTGAATGAAATCTACCATTGTACTGACGCGATTAGTATCGAGTGTGTAGTATGTAGATTCGATCCAAAATATTGCAAGATAAAAATCACGTTAAATATCGTGATAATTATCGAGTGTGTAGTAGGCGCCTATGGAACGATATTTCCAAAATTTGACGTCCCGCTCCGTCCGGAATAAAACATGTTATGTATGCAGCGACCTTAATTCCACAAACGTTTGTTTTTAGAGTAAGTTGTGCTTATTATTTAGTGTTAGGATCTTTTAGCTCCAAAACAAGAGAACCCATTCTCCAATATCAGTGATCATATAATTATTATTATACGGTATTTCTTATTACTTTGTGCGATGGAAACGTCTGTGAAATCATTATTTGTAGTCAGTACCCTCTTTTAATAAAGTGTATTTAAAAAATTTAACACCCTACATACGTAAGTAATTAAAATAAAAAATTGTGGTTTGTTTGTGTTTAGAAATAAATGTACGAATGTTTCATTTATTAATTATGTGATATTAAAATTGTATCTGCATAGCTTTTGGATTTTATAAATATGCCTGTATTCCTTTCTGCTTAAAATATTTTTGATTGATTTATAGTACATTTATGAACACATTATTGCCCTTTATATCTTCTTAATATTTTTATATCATGATGTTTGGAAGATAAAACAGAACAAACAGTTCTATTGTTGAAGTTCCAAAAACTAAAAATGGTAATTAAATTTAAATTTAATTTAAATAATAAATAAATATCACTGTCACTTTGGAAACAAATTTACGTATAAACTAAGTATGTACTTTATCTAAATTAAATTTGGGCAATCGGAGGTGACACAGCTTTTGCTTACACAGCACTGAACAAATATATCGTCTTGCATCGTTAAATTTTGCAAGAATTATGGTTTTATGAAAAAACATCAAGGAATCACCTTACATAGATAAGTCAGTAAAATTATAATCACTTATTTGCAAATTTTAAGTCATAAATAAAATTACTATTTTTCGAACACAATACGTCACTAATGTTGTTAACCATTTATAGGGAAAATTACCCGAAAGTACGGGAAATTGCTATTTGTACCATCGACTGAACGGAGACTGTATATGCACATGAGAGAAGAAACCGTACCGGACAGAGGCAAAGCTTTTATACTACTACAAGCTTGAGGCGCGTGTGTGTGTGAACACTGGCGGCACGTCACAAACAGGGAGAAACTGATTTAAACCGGCTTGGCTAGTGCTCAAACTCAGGGTTATATAAAGAAAAATAAAACTAAAATTTTATTTTTTAGAATATTATTAGTGTCACATGAAATAATAGAACAAATAAAAATATATAATTTTTTTGATTATCCCAAACACACAACCAGGTAAGTAGTAACTTGACTATAATTAATTATTTTAATGTAATAGATAGATAATTCACCTATAAGTGACAATTCTACCTATAAGTGATTGAATAGTTATTTTTATAATGTCTGTAATTGATTAATTACGTTTATAAATTAAATACGTAGGTTCATGTTTTTTTTTAATTTCAGACGGCAAGAGTGGTTAAAAGCTGTCGGATGAGAAGATCTCCTTTCAAAACATTTTGATTATAAAGGTAACAATATAGACTTGGTTAGGATCACTTCGAAAAATTCTGTATTATTAAATTTTCTAAAAAAAGACCTGTATTACAGTATACTAATTATTTATTTGCAAATGTTTTTCCAACACTCAACTTGTTGGCAAAAATTACGGTGCTTGTTTGAGTGCCAGCTAATGTGAGAATGTATCTGAAAGGGATCTATGAATTGCTTGAGCAAAAATTTACGAATATTTTTTCTCGAATATTGATATCGAAAGAAACATTGTAAATATATTTATATTTAAAAATATATATTTGTAAAGCCATGAGGGCTTTCCAATATATTATTAAAAAAAACTTTACATTAGATTCACAATTTACAATTTAATCCAAAGGCACAACAAATTGTTGAAGAACGAAAATTATAAAATAAAAAATTTAGAATAAGCAGTTTATATGGCTCTACCATGCTTACATGTGGTAAAGCCATGCTGCAGCTATATTAGTAGTATAGTTGTAGCACGAATGGGTCGGCTCGACCGGTGAAGAACCACGCTCTCACAGAAAAAGTTAAGTGGTAGAGCCACGCGGCAGCTTTTGCTGTCGCATGGATGGGCCGGCTTGAACCGGGGTGGTACCACGACCTCACAGAATACCATCGTGAAGTAGAGGTTTACCTCTGCGTTTCGCTTGGTGAGTGCAGGTGGCCGGAGGCCCTTTTTACTGGAAATGAGGCATTCCATCTTAGTCCTCACAGGTGACAACGCATCTGCATTTTGATTCGCAAACGAGGATAGATGTAGATGTCTATGGGCCGCAGCAACCACTTACCATCAGGTGGACTGTGTGCTCGTTTGTCACCCTTATCATATAAAAAAAAACCAGCATAAAATAGCAGCTCAACGCTACTATGTTACGTATGGTGAGTGTAGAGAACCGGAGACCCATTTTACTGGAAAAGAGGCATTCCATCTTAGTCCACATGGGTGATAACGCATCTGCATTTTGATTCTTTATTGAGGATAAATGTGGATGTCTATGGGTCACAGCAACCACTTACCATCAGGTGGAATGTGTGCTCGTTTGTCACCCTATACTATTAAATAAAAATAAAAAATATGTGGCGGCGCTGTCATCGCGCCACAAACGAAATTCATCGAAGCCTAAATCGCGCTAGTTACGCTAGCTACAAAGTTCCGAAATTAAAGCAGTATATATAGAATAGTTCCGAACTACCACCAGGAGCGTTGGCCGCTCTCCGGGCAGAACACCTTGCCCGGCGGGAGATCTCCCCTTTTCTTTCCACCGGCTACATTGGTGATTCTGACGTGATAATAGGAACACGCAACCCAATAAACTTCGGAAACTACAACTCGGAGTGTTGGCCGCTCCCCGGGCAGAACACCTTGCCCGGCGGGTTATCTCCCCTTTTTCTTCCACCGGCTACAAACATATTCTATCTTAAGTAAATAATAAAAGTTCATAAACGTTTTGTTTATTTAATTTTATCCTCCTGTGCCAACCATACAAAAATAGATGAAAATTTTAACAGCTCCTTAGAAGCTTTACCTCTGTACGGTTTCTTTACTCATGTGGTTATAATATGTGTTGTTTGTTTTTTTTTGTTACCATTTTCTTGAAAAACTACTGGAACTGAAACTATTGTAATCGCACAATACATTAGGCATGTATAGTTGTAAACTATTGAAAATAAACATTTTATGAAAAAAAGGACTTATATGCATTATTACTACAATAACTTTACTGTTTCATTTGCGGGATAGGCAGGGAGGATCTCTCTTACTTAGTTTAAGCCTCATTCAAAGTATTCTTACGTATAGCCTCATACTGTTTCATTCGTCACACTATTGGTTTATGCGGGCGATCTCAAAATAATTTAGGGCAGTGGTGGTTTAATCGTAATAAAGAGTTCCACTATAAACATTCTGGTATTACATACATTTCAGATTTCAAATCCATACGAAAATAATTAAGAAGTTGGTTAAATTCGACGTCAGGGGTTTGGTTACATATACCTATAGTTGGTTAGTTACTTATTAATAACAAGTTTCATTCCAACAACATACTATAATTTTATATGATATAATGTTTGTAATAAAATTAAATTAATAGGTTTTTTATTGCACCTATCAATACAAGCGTGTTAATTTTTTATTTTGACAATTATTACTTTTATGTAACTTCAGAGGAAGAACTCACACCTATAAGAAAATTCACACAGTGATTATTATTTATTTAAAAAAAAATTAGTTTATTTTACATCATATAATTTTAATATTCTAATACATAATTATTATAAAATAATAACAAATTATTTTTTACACATTTATTAATTTAAAATTTAAGAAAAAATCAATTCAAAGTTATGTAATTATATTGGGAAACTTACATGTCAACACATGCGGTGCGTGCGGCCGTCGGGTAACAAGTATATTATCTATTCTAGTATGTACTATCCAGTGGTCACCGGCACAGTATACATTTAATTATAGGTAGGTACCGAAGGTCACTTGTCAGGTGGTCAGTGGCTTTGATACAGATACACATCAAAGGTCAGGGGTTAGTGGTTATTAAAACTTTACTCGTTGCTAAAATTAAGATAGGCGTGTGCAGTGTTTCCATTTTAATGGGTTCAGTTTCCCACGCCTCAATTGAGTTTTCCCCATTCCCCATTTATATATTATATATTTTTTTAATATATTTTATAAAGATTTACCTATAAATTTTTTTATCTATAAATTTAAATAAAAACTTTTATCCGCTTCTGCAGAGTTGAAAAAACTGGAAGTCTGTTAGGGCGACATGGTCTGTCTGGAGAACACGGTGGACGAGGAAAGGTCTCTAGCTTTAGCTCTCCTAATTTTACTAACTTCTGTTGTGCAATATATTATAGCCAGGAGTTGTCATTACAAAGCAATGGCGCAAAGCAGTTCAATAATTTTGGGATGTTTGAGTGCCTGCTTATCTACTACTCTCATTTGCAATTTTTGACAATAAACTTATAGTGAATAATATCAACAACAGAACACAAAACTGTTACTATAAGTATCTTCCAGCAGATTTTTCGTTTCAGGCAATGTTAGCCTTGGGCACATGGATCGAATAATTGTATTAATCTTTACATTTGACGTATGGTTTCCTTTTCTTATCGCATGTAACATTAATTTGACTTTACGTTCACTTCTTTTGACGCCGATTCAACAACATGATACAAGCTTTCACGCGTAGTTGATTCAATAGTAATGTTACGTCCGTATGTGTCATATGGATCGAATGCCGTTTGAGATGTAAAGCGTATTCAAAAATAAAACAAGTTTTCTTAAAGTATGGGTAAAAGAGAGCAATATACCCATTTGTGAAAACTTTTAAAAGGCTTACCTTTTCACCTACATAGGTACCACATAATGTTAATTTATTGATTGTTTTTCCGTTATAAATAAAGAAATAAATATTGCAGAAAAAGAAAAACCCAAAGAAAAAATGATTGACTGATTTTGAAAAAAGAATGACATGCTAAATATAAAATTGATTCAGTGGTTAACGACATATCGAATAAATTAGAACCACCATTCATATTTTGATTTACCCATGGTTTCCTCTCTTTTGCCCTTTTCCCTTTTTAGTGTAAATTCCCAATCAGAAAGGGAATTTCCCATCATTGTGTAATACTCAACATTGTGAGTCAATCGTGAACATATAGGTTGTTTGATCGTTTGCAATAATATTTTTGAACAGTCTGGTTTAATCAGTAATTAACGGATTTTTTTAGTAACTTGTTATTGACTGTGTTTCGCGAATCGCAAAAGTGTAAGATCAAAATCAAGATTAAACATAAAATCTAGTTTAGGAATGATAATAATATTACACGAATGAGCTTATTCTACTTATCATTCGAAACAAATATGATAGGCAGTTCGACCATTCCAGAATATCTACTAATTTTATACGGCAGAAACGCTTTGTGAGTCTAATCATAGAAATTACTAGCGATATACAAGACCATCTAGACGGCAATGTGACAACCAATATCTTAAAAGAAAAATGCGATGCACACATAATACGTCTAATATTAATAAATGACATAATAACGTCCTCCTGACCGAATTTCGTCAGGAGGACAGTCTCAACAAAGACTGAAAGCCATTTGCGAGGTCGTTTCTCCCGAACTTTTTCCAAGACAAGTGGGAAACAATTATTGATAGTGTACCACTCTGTAGTAACTGTTTTTCGATCTTCTAAAATATTTTTTGCGTAATGACCTGTCCTTTCGAAGAACGAGGTCACCATCTTTTTTCCCACATTTCGACCTCTCTTCACTTTAGTTGGCAACTCCTCGGAAGGAAACACCTAGACAGCAGACTCTCTCTTAGTTTCAGCATAATAACAATAAATCCAGCTTTCGTCAGCCGTAAGCATGTCGAATACAGCATTTGAGTCCCCTCTGTTAAATCTTTGAACCATTTCACGACACCAATCAACACGTCGGAGTTTTTGGGCCTCTGTCAAATTATGAGGTATTCACCGGGCACAAAACTTCCTGGCCGCTAAATTTTCATGGAGGATTTTGTGCACTTGACTCATACCTATGCCTAAGCTTGTCCGAAACTGCTGATAAGTCACTCTTTTGTCAGTCTCTATCATACGCCGCACAACACATGTTATCTTCAGTCGTCGCCGTAAAGGCCGTCCTCGACGCAAATCATTGGTGAGATAAGTGCGACCACGTTTAAACTCATTAAACCAGTTGTAAATAGTGGCACGAGATGGGGCTTCATCGTGAAAGGGCAAGGGAAGTCTATCATAACATTCCTGTTGACTTAAATGACATCAAAAGTCATAAAAAATCATTGTACGAAAATTTTCTCGCGTTAAATTCATGCTGACGTGACACATACAGTTTTTAATTTGCCGCCAAATCGTAAAAAAAATGGCAAAATTAATAAAATACTTACATACATAATAATATTGACAAAGAGTTTCATTTTCAAAATTTGAACTTATTTTTTTATTATATCGTTACAAGTGGCCAATTCTAAAAACTTTCAGTGTCGCCCTCGTATAGATAATAATCATTCTTTTTCATGTAAGACAGCTCATTAAATGAACATTTTATTATTGTATATTAATACGTTAAAAAATTTTTTTTAAAAATTGTTCTATTAAAAAATGCTTCCTAAAAATATTTCATAACAACCCAAAAATAATATTTACGAGTTTGTGATGTTTTTACTTCCGACGTGAAGTCCTACGACTGACAGATTGGTTTAATTTATTGGATAATGTAGCAGTAAATATAAAAAAACTTGTTTTGCTTTCCATTTTTTAAACTATCTTCTTTTTTCTAATGAGATTATCTGACAATGTGATGTATCTATAAAATCCCAGACAATCGCTGGTTTCGTATGGAGGGGAACAAGAACCCATGCTCTTTTACAGGTGGTTGAAGCATTTCATTCTCACCCTGAAGCCGGATCTACATTACGAAACTCGTGGCATGAAACTAGCCTACACGACATTAATTTCATCAACAATTTTGCGTCTAAACCTCTAATTTCATTATGCATGCTTTAGGTACTTTCAGGAAACTAAAACACTTTCATGTTCTATGTGTATTTTTTTATACGATAAGGGTGATAAACGAGCACACAGTTCACCTGATGGTGAGTGGTTGCTGTGGACCATAGACATTTACATCTATCTGTGTCACCTGTGTAGTCTAAGATGGAATGCAATGCCTCGTTTACAGTAAAAAGAGTCTCCGGTTCTCTACACTCACGCGTGTCTCTCTAAACTAGTGTCCTATTGTCATTAGATGACTGTAATGAGTCGCTAAACTCTCGCACAACGGTAGACAGCCCAATGGATGCCATACACGACCAAGTTTACCGTCAAGTTTGCAGCGCGCTTAAAGCGGCGTCCAGTTCAGTGTTGCCAACCGTACGATTTAAATCGTATTCATACGATCTTTTTGGCCCGAGTACGATGTACGACCATGTATTCGAAATCGTACGCAAAATATACGATCTTTTCAAATCTTATAATCTTTATAACAAAATAAAAATGATAATTAATTAAGTTCATTTTATCGATATGAAAAATCAATAATTTCAAAATTGAACGAGCTCTAAACTTCTTCTTTGCATTTTTTCATAAACGCATCCTATAATATTTAACTATAATTAAATATTTTTTAATAATTTTGAAGTGAAAACTTCTTTAGCGGCGTTGTGCACTTTTTTGTAATGGGTAAAAAATGTTAAACTCGCGTCAGGTCACGTGTCCTGATCGAAAATTCGTAAGACGGACGGAGAGTGGACAGCCGGCGCGGCGTAAGAGAGGAAGTAGGTTAGGTTTAATTAATTTGCATTTATTAATTAATATAATTTTATTATTAAGATTAGGTTTCGATCGAGTCTGCTGTACTGCTTGACGAAATTATTAATATAGATACATATGTACTTACACATTATAGATGTAAATTTTGTAATAATATGTTTATACTTTATAGCATTAACCTATATTTTCATAACATCACAATAAGCACATGTGCGGTGTAGGTTTACCAAACAAATAATTTCGAATGAAAATAAATGAAATAAGATAATAATAAATAATCTCCGCCATTCCAAAATATCAAAAATGCACAACGTTAATATTGATGTTTTCACTTCTGCCGGCACTTCCGGAGTGCAACCCGTCGTTTTTTTTTAACTCTATTCCTCGCACAGTTTAAGGAGGAAGCTGCATGGTAGCCCGCGAAATTCAAATTTTCTTACGATTTTTACAATTTGCAGGTCAGTGTCAGGTAATATGTTTAACAAAATATGATTCGCAGTCGTAACAAGTATGCGTTTACAGAATTATAATCATTATAATCGTCAATACAACCCTCTAAGTTCGTATAATCGCATTGTATAGCTATTTCCAGAAAAACTCAGTCAAAGGGATTATATGAACTTGGGGGTTGTATTGGTGATTTTAATGATAGTAATTCTGTAAACACATACTCGTTACGGTCGCGAATCATATTTTGTTAAACATTCAACCTCATACTGACCGGCAAATTCCAAAAACCATAAGAAAATTTGAATTTCGCGGGCCACCCTGGAGCTTTCACCTTAACCTTCTTTCTTCGAGTTTGTTTTACGTCATTCTTTTCGTTCTAATCCAAATAATATTAAACTACCTACGCAGATAATCATATATTACATATTTTTGTAATAGATGAACACATTCCGAGCCCATTTTTTTTTTAAATAAATAATGTAGTAAAGTTTAGCGTCAGATTCTTAAATGTTATATGGTTATACTCTAAATGTAAAATTTTGCTTTGACGTTATAATAATATTATTTTATTTGAAATATTGATGCGTACTATCTTTTTTGTTGAGTTTTTAGCAAAATACGACCTTTTCCAGTTTATGGTACGATCTCCTAAAAAATAAAGTTGGCAACCCTGGTCCAGTTTGCAGTGCATCCATATTATAGACCACTCACGTTCAATTTCGCCGTCAAGTTTGCATGATGCCGCATCAGTTGAAACCATGGCGTCACTAGTGATGGACGACGATGCGTTAGCCATCCTAGGCTTATTGCTCGCACGCAATTAAGAAAACAAAGAGGTGGTGCAAAAACTGGTTAATGAAACGAAAAAAATTATCTCAATAGTAAATAGCAAAAAATGTGAAACAGACAAGTGACGGCTCCGTGGCTTAGTAATGAGTTGCAGCGCGAAGCGCCACGGGTTCGAATCCCGGACGGAACAAGTATTTGTATGGCCTACAAATAATTGTTCTGGGTCTGTTCTATGTATGTAAACTGTCCCTGTGATACAGAAGAAAATCCTAGTGTGGAAGTAACGTTTTTTTTAAAAAGAGAGGAAGAGAGACAACTAATGAAATTAAAAATTTTGTACAACCGACTTCAATACGAAGACGCATTATTAAAGATAATTCCAAAACTACTAGTCAGATCTTGATCAAATTTATATAGGTTGTATAAATTATAAGCACCAACTTTCAAATAAAATAGAATCATCAAAATCGATCCACTTAGAAAAAAGTTCTGAGGTAACACACATTAAAAAAACCCAGAAGTTATACTTCTTTTTAAACATGCTGGTGTTTACATCCCGAGCCGCCGAAGCCTCAGCCCAGGCTAATGCATTCTTACAGGAGCGAACAAACCAAGGCTGAAATCTGCCTCCGATGGGTATCACAGATGATGGTATAAATAGTTCCATTACCTGTAGCACCACATCAGTGACAGAGTCAGCAACAGCGCTGGGATCATCCCGCGAGAAGCAAACCCGCCCCATGGGTAGGATGCAAAAAAAGGCCGCATTCCGTCCAAACCGCCGACCTATAGTGCCAAACACTGCGACAGCCTGCAGAAAGCAACCGCGATTTCAGCGTGAGCGACACCACACTCCGGACTAGACAATGGTCAGAGGAGCCAAGAGGGGCGTCGATGGAGACCTAATATCCGTTCGGGTGAGAAGTCAGCAGAAGGTCCAACAGGGAAGGTGTATGAGCCTCCACATCTGGAATCCGCGTAGGCGAAATAATCAGTTGTGTTAGACCATATGCCAAGGCAAAGTCATATACAGATCTCCCCGCATGATCGGTTAAACGTGAACCGAGCCATTCGGCGTGGTGGGCGTTGAATTCGCCAAGGATCACGATCTCTGCGAATGGGACCTGTTGTACCAAGCAATTTGTAGCCATTTGGACGTGGTCGATGAGTCGGTCTGTTTCGGCATTACCGCTATGGGACCTATAGAGGTACCCGTAGACGCGCTGGATGGTCGTCGCTGTCTAAGCGTGTTTTATATTATAGTACTTATTTACCTAATTTTAATTAACGTTTCCGAAAAATATAATATATATTCACCAACAATAGAAGTGAGGCACTTTATTACTTTCATTGCGTTCCTGTCCCCCACAACTTTGCTGTTCACTACTGAGATTTCGTCGAACTCGTCCCTATATTCGGTCTCCCAACATGATAAATTTTCTTTACCAATATAACACAACGTCAGCATTTTGAGTAGATTCCGAGTTATATAATAGTGAATGAAATGACAGTAATTAATAGGTAGGTACTAAACATATAACATAATTCAAAAACAAATAACAAGTCAGAGATCAAACATACTTAACAATAACTAGAGGAAATAAAATAATATAAAACAGAATAAAGTGGTAACAACATACAACTTATTTACCTAACAAACATGGCTTTCACATAACATGACACAGTTTGACATGATCACCTTGAGTGTGTCATTAAAGATGTCACATTCCGGGACTGTCTCCATTAAGGAGTTTAAAGCACCATGCATGCGACACAACGGGGATTGCGCGCGCGACACAGTGCGGCAATGGGATGTGGCGAACAGCCGGTGTCGTCGAGAAGGCCTATGACGCAGGTAGTTGGTAGGCACATAAAGTGTACACAAAGTATTGTGCAGCTCTGGGGAATCTACCATGCTCCTTAAAATTTTTATGGCTATTAGGATCTGATCTCTGGCTCTACGCACTGAAAGGGAATTATATCCTAACATTCCCAGCAAGAAAAGAGTAGGATACATAAATGGATAATACCCGTTTATGTATCCTACTCTTTTCTTTAAGGGGGGGCTTATTAGCCGTGGCTTGTTCACCCGCGGTGAACAAAGAGGAACCCCTTGGCTGGCCCGTGGTGTAGGCCGGCCCCAGGGTGCCCCTCCGAGTGGGCTTGACGAGCCCACTTCGGATGTGTGTCGGTGGGCTGCGGTGAGAGGGGTGTCCGCTCCCTCTACCGCTGCAGCCGAGGTGGAGTCGCGGAGGAAGAGGAGTGTTGGTATGGCGATGCACCATTCGCCCTATCCTCCGCGACTCTGACGGGGCCGCACCGTTAAATGATGCGGTGGTGTTGGGGCTGCGGGGGAAGAGGAGTGTCGGTATTGCGAGGCGCCGCTCTCCCTACCCCCCGCAGCCGAATCTTGGTTGGCGGCGGAGCCATAGACCAGATCCGCCGCTAGGGTCAGGAAGGCTGGTGCTTCAGAGTGCTAGTTTTTCCTGGCCCCATGGCCTTCGCGCATCGGACACGGGGGCGTCCGTTGCGCATGTTAAGTTGAGAGGCCGAGGAGGAGGGGGCGCCATGTGTTCTGGTGCGCCTTACCTGAGAAGATGGGGAGTAGTCCTCTCCTGAGGAGAGACCACCATGGGGCGGCCAGCGCAGGTGGGGCCGCGGATGTGTGCGAAAGCGTTCCCGTGTCCCTGCCAATATGCGACGAGGGTGGAACACCATAGGGTTTTAGTCGGTGCGAGTCCGAGATAACCCGTCCTTGCCCCCGCGAGGCGGGTATGCGTAGGCATTTCCCCAAGTAAAAACAAAAAAGGTTAGAAGGCTGTAGCGGGAGCGAAGCACAGTGCAGCTCCCGCCATGCCAGTGTGTTAGCGCGCGCGCTTTTGTTTGTGTGTCGGTGAGGGGGAGGGGGTTATAATTTAATCAAATGAATTCTAATCGTAGTAATTACTTTAATGATGCTTTAAGCGCATATTTATAACACGGTTATTTATTGACAAAGACCTTTGATACCATCTACAATTTTATCTTTAGCGCTCTATTTAGATGAGACCGCGTCGCTGACAGCAGCGCTCGCGTCTTTGGCAGCCCCGCTGACAGCGGAGCTAGCGTCGGTGGCAGCCCCACTGACAGCATTGGAGCTTGCATTGCCGACAGCGCTACCCGCGTCGCATGCGGCCTTCTTCGTATCACTAGCAGCCTTTTTCACAGCATCCATGACGTCACGATTTGATTTTTTCTTCTGAAGAAAATACAACTGCGACTCCTGCAGGCAACTGAAAATATACAAGAAGACAACCGTAAAATAGTTTTGTCTAAATAACAAAAATATGGAAATAATCATAGTTATATTTATGATTAAATTACCTCTTAGTAGGTTTTCACTCGCATCTAGTGATTAGAACCTGGTAAGAGATGTTTGAAGACAGTGGACGTAGGTGGTTCTGAACCGTGCTTTGTGGAATACCTTTGGGGAGGCCTATGTTCAGCAGTCGAGTGATACTTTGTTTTATCTAGACATGAGGAAAAAAATTCAAATATAACTTGTTTTTCTCAATAATAAACTTACATAGACCAACAGCCTATATACGTTTAGAATTATTTCAAACAAGAAATTTGCCTTTACTTATTTCCAAGATGATTTTCTAAAGTCGGCAATACATGTTGGTCAAGCCTCAGTCAACGCGAGCGTAGGCAAATTGATACAAGGCGAGTGCTACAGTCTACATGTTAGTCAAGTTCGAATGAGTGAACTTACTGACATGGCCAACTAACATGTGGACAAGAATTACCGAGTGCAGACGAACGCCTTTTGATTGTTTGATTTTAGCAGAAAAACAGACACTGTTCCGAAGTGAGAAGAATCAAGCCGAGCGATTCAGAGTGGCGGCAAGGCACGCCAAACGAACAGTATATATAATACATGTTGGCTGTCACCTGCACTCGGCCAGGTAGGCGAGCGACGACGAGCAATGGCGAAGCTAGGCAAATGTTCTGTCTATGGACAGAACTCGCCTTCGCTCGGCCAACATGTATGTATAGCCGGCTTAAGATTACTGGCATATATCAAGAGGCTCGGCGCACAGCGCACACCAAGTAAATTTCGTCGCGTACAGTAGTGGTGTAAAAATATCCACTACCCCATTTGTATTATTAAAGATAAGCCTTATTTTACTTTATCAGACCCATAACTTAAAAAAAAAAATAAACAAGAAAAGGAGCGTTGTACGTTGCCTACGTGTATTGATTTTAATTTTGACACTGATAGATTCATGGCTGCCTGGTAATATTTGAAGTGTACTTTTTACTCATCACAAAGAAGTTTTTTGTTGACTATGTTTGTAATTAATTAAGATCACTAGAAACCTTATTTTTGAAATAAAAGGCGAAAAGGCTGGTATTAGGGGCATTCATCACCCTATGACGTATGTGGCAACCGTTCGTCCTCCTTGTCTCTTCAACCATTAAAAAGCTCTGGTTAAGAGTATTATCACATCACCAAATAACCGTTTCTTTACTCGCGTAGTAGTAATTCCTTGTTTAGAAAATAAAATGGACGACCCGTCACAAGACGCCGCCGCAAGCGATGACCTTGGCTTAGTCACCTAATTACCCGAGTAAACTTAGTTTCGAAACAAACAGCACACTTGTAATATTCCATAGAAATATTTTACAATAGGTACCTACTATAATAATTGTTAAATAGTCTTATTAATTATGATAAGTGTTAGGTAAGGTGAATTAATACTACTCTTCACTACCTTATCATCACAGTAACATGAAAAGTATAGTTAATAAAGGTTATTAGGCCTTGAAGCACTAAAACTTAAAATATTATTTTCTAAGCAAGAGTAGTAAACTATGCTTATAAATAAGTATTTCCACGAGGCTCATTACCTAACATAATCAAAGCAAGGTAGGTATTTTTGGGAATCATAGTAGAAATACGTGTAGGTACCTACATCGGCACAAAAAGATATATATAATCTTAGTATATAATATATAAATGTTTCTTAGTTTACAAAATATAGAAAGTTAAAATATTTATGTCTTTTTAATTATTCGAATCTTTAGTTTTAAAAAAAGATCAAATTTCCTTAAAAACGCAATTTTAAAACGTATATACAAATTGATTTTTTTTTTATTAAATTTATGGAAACAACTAAGCTTCATCAAGTTTACCGAAAAAATATCTGTAAATATAGTAGGTATAAAAGATTTTTAGAATTTCTTTTCTTTAAATAATATGTATAAAAAATCCAATATAAAAAACATACTAAAATATATATTAAGCAAACAACCAGGCATCAGCATCACCTTCAAAATTGCAGAAACTGGTAAATTTCCGTCTCGGTGAGAAGAACTTTCCGCTTCTTCCTGTTTATAAAACAGAACTAAACTAACGAAAATATCGCGCCAACAAGGGCCTTGGGCTAGGGCTCGCAATCCATTTTAACGACGCAAATTATAGATTATGAAAAATAGATCACACAGATGTGACAAATAGGTATGTGTACCAATACCATAATGTGAATATAGATTATACGCAAAACAAAATAATTTATTCTATGCTATTTATTTATAATAACTGACTAAGACGGAATGCCTCGTTTCCAGTAAAAAGGGTCTCCGGTTCTCTACATTCACCATACGAAACACAGCAGTGTTAAGCTGCTATTTGACGCTGGTATTCTGTGAGAGCGTGGTCCTTCCCCGGTCGAGCCGACCCATTCGTGCTACAACTATACCACTAATATAGCTGCAGCATGGCTCTACCACGTACAAAATTTGTATTCATGTTGTATATTGTGTTATAAAAAGTGTGTCTTTTATAAAATGTGTAGTAAATAAATATAGTTCTTACTGGAAACTAAAGACAACTGTTTTTTTTACTATAAGGAATAACTATTTAAAGGTTGATTTGGCCACGAGAAAAGAGAAGCACAAATTCAATTTTAAATTCAAATACCAACTCCAATCAATATTCAAGCATTACTCTCGCGAATGAACCCTCAAGCCCATTCTAGGATAAAGCCTTAGTCAACGTTTTAGCGGCGAATAATAGGAATAATACCTGCGAAATATAAGTAATGCCGAAAAATAGATTCTGTTTACCAATCGCAAGCGCTCACCAAGTTGGTTGGATCCTGGTTCAGATCCTAGACAATGCCCTAAACGAAAACTTACCCCTAAAAAAGTGATGGTCACTGATTAGTGGTCTTGCGTCAGTGTATTTTATCACCGCTTTTACCAAACCTTCGGTCCAGCTGATTTCTTTAAGAAGGGCATCAATAAACTGCCACTGTGTTGGCAAAGATGCATCAATTCCATGGGTGATTACTTTGACTAATAGAAATAAAAAATGTAGAATAAAAATTACGTTAACTTTCGTTTCATAAAAAAAAAACCTAATATAATACTGAGCAATAGTCTGCTGAACATTGTTCAAATAACTTGGGCACCAACTCAGAATACGACCCTTAATATGTACACCTCTTTTTTCTTTTTTTTATAGAACAAGGGCTACAAACAAGCACACAGTCTATCTGATGGTAAGTGTATGCTGTGTGCCAATAGACGTATACCTACATCTACCCTCATTAAGAATGCCTCGTTTCCAGTCGGATGGGTATCCGGTTCTCTATACTCACCATTCGAAACACAGCAGCAATAGGCCCGCCACATACATACGGAATTCCATTTCGGGATTCCGAATGGGTCGGCCACACACATACGGAATCCCATTTAGCCCGCAAAATTTCGAACGGTAAACCACCGTACGTGTGTGACGGGTCATAGATTTTATTTGATCTTGCTGCGTTCGGAATCCCGAATCGGGATATCGAAACGGAATTCCGTATGTATGTGGCGGGCCTTGAGCTACTATTTTACAATAGTGTTCTGTGAGAACGTGCGTGAAAACTGCTACAACCATAGCCATAGTATGACAGCAGCACGGATCTACCATGCAATAACGTTTTAGATCATTGTAAATAAATATATTTAATTTGCTTAGACTTAACCTATTTTAAATAGCTACCTTCACAAAAATTCAAAATTTATAATTAAAGTGTAAATATAACATCACAATATTATGAAATATCATATTAATTTATCACATAACATAATATATAATGTAATAATATATGCAGAATAAATGTTAAAAATTTGTAAGTACTCGATGTTTTAATTATAAAAAATAACACTTCTAATAATAATAATATCAATCACTGACTTTGGCAGCCTTTTATCTCAGTGTTTTTTTAATCATCTTAGAACCTCGTTTCGAGCTGGAGTGGCATCGGAGGCAGCTGAACTAAGTGCCGCGAATATTAGTCTCAAAAAAATAAATTACCAACACTGTATTTGTATCATTTGCTGTAGAGATTATCGGCCCGGGGGGTTTATATGCGGTGAAGTTCCTAAAGGAAATGTGTTCGCTGGTCGTCGCTGCTGGTGATAAGAGGACTGGTTCTTTTCTCGCTTAAAGGCTAAGTGTAACCCATTCAGCGAGAAAACGCAGCCAGTGTTCTTTGCATTATACCGCGGGTAGTAGGATCGCATGATAATTGAGATTTTACTGTTAGTTTTTTACTATGATACCTAATAAGTATTGTATATAAATAAAAAAATATTAAATAGGAAAGTTACAATATCTTGTAGATGGAATGAACAGTATATCCCGTCTGCCACGCGCTGAGGTTAATCTATGATGACATCGTATTCTAACCGCGCATACGCGATTTTCATTCGGAATGTAATTGAGTGGCACACACTTGTATGATACTTTATCCAAGCATATTTTGTTAGTTATAGGGATGGGCAAGGGGACAAAATAAATCGATATATATCGAATCTATATTTTTAAACAGTATCAATATATATCGCGTGATAAAAATCGATATATCGATATATCGTCATCATTTGAATGATGTAAAGATAAGGTCCAAAATTTTATTTACTGACGGTTAGACTACGAAAAAAACGATACAACATTATACGAATTCGATCTAAAATAAACATCGATATGTCGATATATCGCTATTAAAAATATCGACGATATATATCGATATATTAATTTTAAAATATCGATATTTCGATATATCGATTTTTTTGCCGAAGCCTAGTTATATTGTATCACGCTCACGTGTCCGAAAATGTGCTTTACTTATAAAACGTCGGCCGTATCCAAGTGGAGAACTACTTGTCAAAGTTATAAACCCCTCCAAAGAGTATGTAATAATTAGAAGGGACCTCTTAGAACAATAAATAAGATTATTCAGAACTTAGAGTACAGATAAGCAAGCTATAGAGCGCGCGTATCGTTCAATGCCCATTATGCCAAGCGTAAAATTGACGCCTATGCGTTATTGTACTTAAGTTATTAATTTGATTATGTAGTATTGGTAAATATTAGGTAAGCGATAATTATAACGTATGTTTTAGCTCAATAAAACATAGGTACTAATTTATGAAACGATATTTATTAATCAAACATAAAAATCTAATTAATTTACTCTACCCTTAAAAACCATAATATTATACAGGGTTACTGGGACAACTTCCTGGCAATGCATTAGGGAGTCAAAATGCTACAAATTTGACCCACCATATGTATGATCGAAAATGAACAGGTCTTGACAGTTCTTTTCGTATTAAATTCTAAATAAAAATTAAATCTTTTTTCGTATGCTTTCTTTTAAGTTTATTTATTTTCTTGAAGCTTCAACGAAGCGAAATACAGTCATAAAATTACAAAAAGTATTCAAATAAAGAATTATGGGTTTTAATTTAAAAAAAAACTATTTTTACACTATGTATAAAAAAATATGACTTACTTCAAAAATTACTTTGACATGAAACATAAAAATATACCAATTTAATCAGCTATCCAAAAAGGTATTAAAATCCCGGTGAAATCAATGAATGATAATAATAAAAGGGTATTTTACTTAACACAAGTAGAGAACGGTAAAGAATGATTGCTCTTAGGAACGGTCTTGCACACTTTTAGTCACTTGGCGCTGATTAATTGTTGACAACTATTCAGAAAGCAGACGGCCATTTTAAATTGAGTCGTAGCAACGCTCGTTATCAGTGTTGCCGATGTGGCATTTTTAATGCTAAATTTGGCATATTTTTAAACCTGTTGGCATGAAAAAATTGGCTTTAGCATATTGCATATTTAGTAATTTTTGTAAAAACAAAATTAAGAAATCATATGTCACTACATACACTGAGCTCGATCCTATCCATCAGATATGCCTTAAAAGATCAGTTAAATGTTGTCATTCCTATAAGTTCCCGAGCATGTTTTAAAACAGATTAGAGGTATTAAAGAGTCGCTTGTGAACATTATATTCAACATCACAAGCACAAGCACACGACGAAGCTGATATTGACGATCTACAAATATTATTTGATTTATCTTGATGATATTTACTTAAAAATAGCACTGCATTTTAGTTACACTCCCTACTTGCAATTTATTTTCGTTTCTTATTCATTTAAACAAGACTTAACAGCTGGCATTTTTTTTAGCATATTCAAGTGTGATTTAGCACTTTTTTAGCATTATCACCGCCAAAGTCGAGCATTTTTTTCATTTACAAAACGGCAACACTGCTCGTTATCGTTAGTTAGTTTCTACTATCGCTGCGCTGCGCAAGCACGTGTTTAAGCTTTCTTCTAATAAACTCTCATCGCGTTAATTCATTTGTTATTGTTTTCAGTCGTTATCGTTATTGTTATTATTACTGTTACCGTTATCTGTTACTGACCGTTCATTGTTACTGTTTTTATGCGTCGAAGTTAAAATGGCGTCATATTCTAATAAAAGAATATGCCGACATCATGTACTGTTATGGTTTTGCTGACGGCAACGTTGCTTGGGCTCGAAGAGAATATCAAAGTTGCTTTCCAAATCAAATGCTACCCCACTTTTGCATACCTTAAGCGAAAACGCAAGGTATGTTCTACTATCGCCTAAAAATTAAGTTTCCGACATTTTATCGAATAAAATCGTATCTAGCAATCATATTATACATATAAATTATATAAAAAGCACATTGTTAGAAAGATAAATAATTGTTGAACTTATTAATAATTTTTTTAAATCGATTAATTGCTATTTTAAATAAAAAAAAGGGTTTTAGTGGCTTATGGTGTGGATTTATCATTTCCGCAAGGATTGTAAACACGATAACTTTTGAAAATATCAATTGTTTAACTCGATCTATTTTTTAATCTCTTCATCTATCATGTGAGAAGCCACTGAATGTAAATGGCAGTATAATTTTGTTTTGTTTAGCTATAATTAATTTTTTTCGGCTCCAAAATGGCGAAATTTTCGTTGATTTGGTAGCCTCGTATATAAATTATTTCCGTAAATGGGGAGCTACAGCCACAGAGTATTTTAGTTCGGCTTCAGCACAGAACACAATTACTCTCTACCAAGAGGGCTTCAGTCGCCGTCGTGAGTGGACATTGTTTCGGTTGTTTGCAGCGGCTCAAAAAGATCGCTGTACAAATACACAATATTCGAATAACCAAATTTCTTAAATACTTGATTATAATAATAATAAAAGATTTTTTTATTACAATATTTAAAAGCACAGAATAAATAATAGTAGTACGTACTAAAAGTAAGTAGTATAATTTTTTTTGTCATGGGTGACATTTTCATGGTTTTCGAGGGTGTTGAAACCGATAAGGTTGTCGAAATGTAAATCCAAGATGGCGGCCGCAATAGGTATCAATTTTTTCATCAAGGGTGTCATTTTCATGGTTTTCTAGGGTGTTGAAGCCGATAGTGCTGTCGAAATGTAAATCCAAGGTGGCGGCTGCAATAGGTATAAAATTTTTCATCATTGGTGTCATTTTCATGGTTTTCGAGGGTGTTGAAGCCGATAGTGCTGTCGAAATGTAAATCCAAGATGGCGGCTGCAATAGATATCAATTTTTTCATCTTGGGTGTCATTTTCATGGTTTTCGAGGGTGTTGAAACCAAAGGTGCTGTTGAAATGTAAATCCAAGATGGCGGCTGCAATAGGTATCAATTTTTTCATCATGGGTGTCATTTTCATGGTTTTCGAGGGTGTTGAAGCCGATAGTGCTGTCGAAATGTATTTAAACTACTTTAAAAATTCCGTATAATCATGTTATACGCAATTTTTTTAATGCGATTAAGGTATGCCCAATTGGATTTACCAGTATATTTTGTATTCGTAGCTACTTATCGACGATTAAGTGAAAGCGGCACACAGAAATCAAGTGGATACTGGCAGACCACGACGTTTTACACCTGACGATGAATAAACAATTATGCAACATTTTATTGACGACCCTAATGTCTCAACGAATATTGTGACTTACCGGCTCGGTATGACATAGTAGAAGATATGGTCGGTGGTGCACCTGTAAGGCCGACATCCGTACCATTACCAACCGGTACAAACGCTATACGAGAGCGATTCAGCAAATAGACTCCAGTTTTGATGTTAAAAAACTTAGTAAAAAAATTGTTTAAGTTTAGAAATTATTTTTTGTTTAAGTTTAAAATTATTTTATTTATGGACAACGTCTTGCAATCGTTGTTTCTCTAGTGCTCAATTGACCTTCATACAGAAAGTGCGATATTTTAATTGTTGATAATTTTTTATTTTGGAATAAGAACTTAGTAATGACTCTAAGTTATATTTAACTTCATTTAAAAAAAATTGTCTTTGGCCTGACCTACTATACTCTTTGGCTTGACCATAGATCTAACTAAGTTGGTAGGTGTAATTGCGTAGTCTATGGGTTATAGCCGACGCTTGAGTGGTTAAAATATACAGTAATCTATGGGTTAAAAGCAGACTGTCTTTGTGTTGACAGACTCTCTTGCTACCTGCGTCAGGCCTTTGTCACTCTTACTACCTGCTTGAAATAATTTCCTACACACCGACAATCGCGAGCTGCCCCAGGGGTAGATACGCAGTCGGGGCTAGTGCGTTCTAGGCGATTGAATGTTAAATTTTTTAACGCTGTTTACGTAAATAGTTTTTTTTGTAAATACTTATGGGAATTGTTTTGTTTAGTGTTTTGTAAATTCTATTGTAGGATAAAATAGTTAAAAAAGTTTTAATTGAATTTAAAAATAATATATTTGTTTATTACCCTATCTACTTTGATAAATTATAATGGCAAAGCGTCGTTCCTACACTAATTGTTGCGTGGATGGTTGCTTGAACAAACAAAAGGATTCAGATACTATATCATTTTTTAAGTTACCGAAGGATAATGAAAGGTAAATTTATTTCTTTTTTTTTTGTTAGACAGGTACTTACAGCGAAAAAAGAATTAAGTAATAATTAACTACAGAAATAATACCTAAGTACCTACTTTATTACAAAACTTTAACTAGAAATTTATTTCATTATTCAAGTACTTACTTACATACCTATAATAGTCTTATCGAATTAAAATATTTAAATGAAAACTTTATTTACAAGATTTTTAACTAAGTAGGTAAGTAGAATACGATCACATTTCATTTAGGAATCGTATTAGGTATATTTATTATCGCATATTTTCTTCCGATCCAAGCATCGCGATTCACGACGAATGGCCTTTAAAGTTTTTTTTTATAGGATAAGGGTGACAAACGAGCACACAGTCCATCTGATGGTAAATGGTTGCTGCGGCCCATAGACATCTACATCTATTCTCTATTACTAATCAAAGTGTAGATGCGTTGTCACCCGTGAGGACTAAGATGGAATGCCTCATTTCCAGTAAAAAGGGCCTCCGGCCTCCGGCCACCTGCACTCGTCAAGCGAAACGCAGAGGTAAACCTGTACTTCACGCTGGTTTTCTGTGAGATCGTGGTACCACCCCGGTTCGAGCCGGCCCATCCGTGCGACAGCAAAAGCTGCCGCGTGGCTCTACCACTGTTACAAATTTGCATACATTGTGCACAGAACTCGCATAGTAGGTAGCAAAAAGTCAAAGTCAATCGATCATAGTCAGAATAGGTACCTTACCTCACTTACTTACGCGGCTTACGCTTACTGCGAAGTGTATAAATTAAATAATACATTTCGCAATGTATTAATTAATTAATTTATTTATACTCTTTATTGTACTCAACATATTACAATAACACATGAAGTACAATTGGGTGACCTCATCGTTAAAGAGCGATCTCGTCCAGGCAAACTTTGGTTACATAGTAACTATCTACTATTATTTATTCCGTGCCTTGGTGAAGGAAATCATTTTCATTTAAACATATATAGAAGTGTGCACAAACAGTAGATAAACGATAATAGGTATATTAAATATTGTATGTATTGTACCTCCTTACATGTGTTTTTACTAATATTGCACCATATTAATTTTCTGTGTGTATTAGTTTTCTGGGCCGTGTAGTGGCGGTCAAGAATATCCACTACCCCATATCCTCCCGTGGGTGTCGTAAAAGGCGACAAAGGGAAACAGGCAGGAGATGGGCAGCAGCATCTTCCTGGTAACGGCATAAATACAATAAAAAAACTGCGGTTGCCAACCCGCTCGCCAAGCGTGGCAACTATGGCAATATACCCCCCCATGAGCAATGACAATAATAAACGGCCCCCAGTCCCCGGCGGCCCCGCTATTCCTGGCTACGGTGGCGACCATGGTAACGGCGGGGCAGGGGGTGCTAAGAATCTCCGGTGGAGGTTCGGTTGCCACCTTAGACGACTCGACCTGGCAACGTACAACGCATGCACCCTGAGGACTGACGAGAAGATCGTGGGGCTGGAAGAAGAGATAGACAAGTAGCGCTGACATATTATAGGATTATCCGAAGTCCGAAGAGAGGGGAGGACACGGTAATCCTCGAATCCGGCAACTTGCTCTATCACCGGGAGGGCGACCATCTGTCCCAAGGAGGTGTCGGATTTATCGTCCACAAGTCTCTCGTTAACAACTTTGTAAAGATCGGGAGTGTGTCGACGAGGGTTGCGTACCTTATACTCAGAATCACCAAACGGTATTCGCTGAAGGTCATACAGGTTTACGCACCAACCTCGGCACACCCCGATGAGGAGGTGGAGGAAATGTATGAGGATATCTCTAGAGCCATGCATTCCTCCAAAACCCAATATACGGTGTTAATGGGAGACTTCAATGCAAAACTAGGCACAAGAGAGAACGGTGAGCTGAAAGTAGGGAAATTTGGAATAGGGCAACGGAACCCAAGGGGCCAGCAGCTGGCCGACTTCATGGAGAAAGAGGGACTCTTTATGATGAACTCTTTCTTCAAGAAGCGGCCCCACAGGAAGTGGACCTGGTCGAGCCCCGACGGTTCGACAAAAAATGAGATTGACTTCATAATGACGACCAGACGACAACTGTTCAGTGATGTCTCAGTGATCGCGAGGGTGAAAACCGGCAGCGATCACCGAATGGTTAGAGGCACACTGAACCTAAATGTTAAGTTGGAGAGGTCTCGTCTGATGAAGTCAACGCTCCGTCCCCATCGTGCTCTAATCCAAAGTCCCGAAACCTTTCAGCTCGAGTTACAAAACCGTTTTCAGTGCCTAGAAGACTGCAATGAAGTGGACGATATTAATGACAAGCTCGTGGAAACTGTCCATGCGGTCGGAGCTAAGTTCTGCAAGACCCGCCGCAGAAGAACACAAAAACTCTCCGATCACACTCTTAATCTCATGGCTGTTAGACGGGAGATGAAGCTACATTCTTCAACAGATTTGACAGCATACAGGCAACTGAACAGACAGATCTCCAAATGCATGCAGCGAGACTTACGCAACTTCAATACAGCTCGTGTTGAAGAAGCGATCGAGCGGAACCAAGGCTCCAAAGTCTTTGCCAGAGATCTGTCTGCCAGAAAGAGCCAACTGTCAAAGCTGAAGACAAAATGTGGCAGCATCGTTTCCGGGGCACCTAAGATTTTGAGTGAGATTGAGAGGTTCTATGGGCAGCTGTACACGTCATCGTTGGAGCCACACGCAAGTGTGAGTAACGATCCAAGAGCGAGTCTTATTCGACACTATTCCGAAGATATCCCGGACGTCAGTCTGAGCGAGATTAGAATGGCTCTTCAGCACCTTAAAAACGGCAAGGCCCCAGGCGAGGATGGAACTACAGCGGAGCTTCTGAAAGCGGGTGGAAGACCGGTACTTGAAGTCCTTCAGAAGCTCTTTAATTCCGTCCTCCATGGTGGCATTACACCGGAGGCGTGGAGCAGAAGTGCGGTGGTCTTGTTCTTCAAGAAAGGTGACAATGCTCTCTTGAAGAACTACAGACCGATTTCCCTTCTGAGCCGCGTCTACGTGCTGTTTTCGAGAGTCATTACGAATCGTCTCGCGCGCAGACTTGACGACTTCCAGCCTCCCGAACAAGCCGGTTTCCGAAAGGGCTTTAGCACCATAGACCACATACATACCCTACGGCAAATTGTACAGAAGTCCGAAGAGTACAATTTGCCACTATGTCTGGCGTATGTGGACTATGAGAAAGCCTTTGATTCCGTCGAAATTTGGGCGGTGCTGCAGTCCCTTTAGCGGTGCCAAGTTGACTGTCGGTATATCGAAGTGCTGAAGTGTTTGTACAGTAGAGCTACGATGGCTATCCGAGTACAGAACCAGAGTACGAAACCTATCCAATTGCAGAGAGGTGTAAGACAGGGTGACGTTATATCCCCGAAACTCTTCACCGCTGCATTGGAAGACGTTTTCAAGCTTCTGGACTGGAAAGGATATTGAATTAACATCAATGGCGAGTACATCATTCACCTTCGATTTGCCGACGATATAGTCCTCATGGCAGAATCGCTGGAGGAGCTAAGCACTATGCTCAATGACCTCAATAGTGTCTCCCAACGGATAGGTCTTAAGATGAACATGGACAAAACAAAGATTATGTTTAATGTCCATGTCACACCTATGCCGGTAGTTGTTGGGAGCACTAAGCTCGAAGTTGTTGACGAGTATGTTTACCTGGGACAAATAGTCCGACTAGGTAAGTCCAACTTCGACCGAGAGGTCAATCGACGGATTCAACTCGGCTGGGCAGCGTTCGGGAAGCTACGACACATCTTCTCGTCAGAAATACCTTAAAACCTTAAAACAAAATTGTACAACCAGTGCGTGTTGCCAGTGATGACTTACGGAACTGAGACGTGGTCCTTCACTGCTGGCCGTATGAGGAAGCTCAAGGTCGCTCAGCGAGCTATGGAGAGGGCTATGCTCGGAGTTTCTCTGCGTAATAAACTTAGGAATAAGGATATCCGCAGTAGAACCAGAGTAACCGACATAGCCCAACGGATTAGTAAGCTGAAGTGGCAGTGGGCCGGCCATGTAGCTCGAAGAACCGACAACCGATGGGGAAGAAAGGTTCTCGAGTGGCAGCCTCGTACCGGTAGGCGAAGTGTAGGGCGTCCCCCCACAAGATGGAGTGACGACCTGGTAAGACATGCAGGAAGTCGATGGATGCAGATGGCTCGGGACCGTGCTTTGTGGCATTCCTTGGGGGAGGCCTATGTTCAGCAGTGGACTTGTGAAGGGCTGTAATGATGATGATGATGATGATTAGTTTTCTGACATTATTGCCTGTACCTATATTCCACTTAAATAAATGTGGAATCAAATATCAAATACCTCTGAAGATTAGTGTGAAATTGGAGAGCTTAATGATTCTTATTCATATTTATATTCTATTTAAATTGTTCTGAAACATTGAGTTCTTCTTGAAATTTATGATATCAATTTATTAAAAAAGTCCTTTGAAAAAAAATTTTTTTTCTGTAGTAATAAAGTTAACGCCTCACTGCGATTGCGCCTGACGAATGGTCATCATGTTTTTTTTTTTACTTATTATAAGCCAGTGCTTGACCACAATCCCACCTGGTAGTAAGTGGTGATGCAGCTTTAGATGGTAAATCGCACTGTCTTATCGTAACAAAAGCCTATTCACTCTTGCCTTGAAGACGTCTAGATTGTATTCGGACGGAAAGATAGACGCTGGCAAATTATTCCACTCCTTTGCTGTACGCATTACAAAAGACGAAGCAAACCGTTTGGTTCTAATGCGTGGGATATCGACAACAAAGGGATGAAGACCCGCCGACCGTCTGGTTGTCCGATGGTGGAAAGGAGAGGGAGGAATTAAGGCGTGTAACTCCTGCGCACACTCACCGAAATGCATCCTATAGAATACCGAGAGACTGGCTACTCTGCGCCTGTACTCAAGGCTGACAAGATTGGTTTCAACCAAATCAAGGTCACCATTGAGCCTCTTAGCACGTCTCTCCAGTGAGTCCAATGCTGCCAGGTGGCATTTTGCAGCACCAGCCCATATGTGACAGCAGTACTCCATGCACGACCGGACTTGCGCTTTATATAAGGTAAGAAGCTGCCCCGGCGTGAAGTACCGCCGCACCCTTGCAAGGACACCAAGTTTCCTTACGGTTGCTTTGGCTCTAGAGTCAATGAACCGCCCATAGTTTAGGTTCGGAGAAAATTCAATCCCCAACAACTGAAGGCGGTCAGTGTACTCCAAGGATACATTCCGGAAAGTAGGAGCCAAGGTGAGCGGGCTCCATTTAGCGGTAAAAAGACACGCTTGTGTTTTGGAGGCGTTAAATCTCACGAGATTGGCATCGCCCCATTCGGAGACTGCCTGTAGTGTGAGACTCACACGCTCAACCATAGCCTCTCTTTCTGACTGGATTTGATCCCGACTGGCCCGGGCGCTTGGTTGGTATCTCTCCACAACTGTGCTGTCGTCTGCATACCCATAGACACCGGGAATGAGCAGATCATTTATATGCAGCAGGAAGAGAGTTGCGGAGAGAACGGACCCCTGAGGAACACCGGCGTTAGTCACCACAGTATTGGATGAGCAGCCATCCACGACGACCCGGAGAGACCGTTCACTCAGAAAGTCCTTCACCCAGATAATTAGGCCAGGGGATAAGCCGTACGCTGAAAGCTTGCCCAATAGACTAGCGTGCCAAACCCTGTCAAAAGCCTTCGAAACATCGAGGGAAACAGCAATTGCTTCACCACAGTTCTCGAGAGCTTCGCCCATATGTGAGTGGCATACGCTAGAAGGTCCCCAGCAAATCTATTTCGGCGAAACCCGTACTGGCGATCACTGAGGATATCATTTTGCTCTAGGTATGCCATAAGGTGGTGGTCCATAATCTTACAGAGTATGGAGGTAATTGAAATTGGCAGATAGTTGGCAGGGTCTGTACGGCTACCTTTTTTAGGCACAGGCTGCACATTGGCCAGCTTCCAAGATTTAGGCACTATTGCAGTCCTGAATGAGAGGCGGAACAAGCGTGTCAACACAGGAGACAACTCAGGTGCACAGACCTTTAGAACTATAGCTGGTATACCATCAGGTCCACTAGCTTTGTTCACGTCTAGACTTCGCAAGGTTTTAAGAACCTCCTTGTTGGTGATACGGACCTCAGTCATAGAGGTAACGCAGTGAGGTAATTGAGATGGCACGCTGTTGCTACTGTCCAGACGTGAATTGCAAGCAAAAAGAGAAGCAAATAAGTCCGCTTTCTCCTTAGGCGCATGCGCTAGTGAGCCATCTGGTTTTACCAGCGGAGGCAGTGTAGACCGACAGAAGTTTGTCTAGACCGCTTTGGCGAGAGACCAAAAAGCTCTACTGCCAGATGGTTTGACAGAGAGCTTTGTGCCGATGCGTTTAATGCGCTCGAAACTGGCTTGGCGTAATACCTTTTTGCACGACTTGGCGGCTTGGTTAAAGGCTCTCTTCTTAAGGCTAACATCCGGAGCTTTACAATCTCGAGCATCGACCCAGGATAAGTACGCCATATGCTTGTGCTTTTCAGCACGAGCGCACTCGGCGTTAAACCAAGGGCGAGCTTTACCACCAATGGGCACGTCAGCAAAGGGGATGACATACTCCAATGCTTGACGTATCACATTGGTTATGGCATCCGCGCAGCTCGACCAGACAGTGGTCAGAAGTTCCCAAGGGTGAGGTAACCTGAACATCGTACCTGTCTGGATCGGTCGTCAGCAGAAGGTCGAGGCAGTTGGCTCTGTGCCCATCTACATCAGGTACCCTAGTCGCTTGTTGCACCAGCTGGGAGAGCCCCAGCGACAAGGCAAAATTCCACGCCTCTCTCCCAGCGTGGTCGGTCCTCTGGTATGGGAACAGCCAGTCCTGATGACAGGCATTAAAGTCCCCCAGAAAAACCAACTGTGCATTAGGGTACCGATCTAGAGCCACATCAAAGGCCTCACTCAGGTGTTCAAACAGCCTAGTTGTCTCCTGGTCACCGTTGTGCGATCGGTAGACACAAGAATAAATAATTTTATCCATTCCAGTGTCTATCAATACCCAGATAGTAGAGAAAGTGAGGTCTTCAAGGTGACGGAGACGCTTACAGCAGATGTCGTTGCGGACGTAAACACAGACTCCGGCGCGCTGATGAAAATTATGCTCCAATGTGTACCCGTGTAATTTTAAGATTGTCGCTGCCGGAAATCGAACCTGAAAGATCCCGGATTCCACCATAGCGGCTTCAATACGCCAAATACTTTTAAAGTTTGACGACAGAATTTCAAAGAAAGGGAGCGTTTTAGTATTATGTAGGAAGGCTCGGGGGAAGGGGGGGGGGGGGTTCAGTTCTTTCTTACTTTTGCTTTTGCTTCTTAAAAAATATAAAACAATATTTATACTAAAAATTAATAATACTAATTTTATTATGTCATTCTGGTATAATGACTTTAACCACTCTACACTATCATATGAGTAAAGAAAAAATTCTTACGTCTTATCATTTGTGGGATTCGTAATTTTTTTATTATTGCTTATACAGGGGATAATGTATAATCATAATATATAATCACAGAAAGATTGCTTATGTAATAATTAAAAGCCCCCAAAAGCGAATTGGCAAAGCAGTGGCGGACTAAGGTTTTTTTTCGGTTTACTATAATTTTAGTAGGTAATATTTTTTCCTGTCTTTCAGGCGCAAAGAATGGTTAAAAATTATCGGAAGACCGGATTTATTAAATAAACCGAACTTAAAACACGGAAGTTACAAAGTATGTTCACAACATTTTGAAAATTCAATGATGTCTTTTGTAAATAAACGAATACTGATTCCAACTGCAATACCAACATTACATATTTTAGGAACCGAGTCACAACAGCAACAGAGTACATCAAAAACTGAAAATATTCGGAAAAGTTTCGACGTATCTATACAAACCATGAATTCATGTATGAACATATTATCTGTAGATAAAATTAAAAATGTTTCTATGACCGAACATCAGACACAAACTGACATTAACATAAAAGAAATGCAGACTCAAATTCCAGTAGCTCTTTCATCAGATACGCCAAGGAAAAGGAAGCTACATTTACAATTACAGGAGTCTGAAGTTAAGAGAAAGCGATTACAATATGAACTAGACCAAAGGAAAATACAATTAGAAGCCTCAAAATCAAGTTCACTTGCTCTATCCGGCGATGATGACGATGGTAAAATAACTAGAATATTTTCTAAACTTATAGAATGGCAGAAGAGCTTAAAAAATAAATATAAAGGTAATCGCTATGCTCCTGAATTTAAATTGTTTGCAATGAATCTTCATTTTTCCAGCCCGCAAGCTTACCGCAGTTTATCATCATTACTAAAACTGCCTAGTGAAAGTACCTTATCAAGATTGAAACTAAATATTCGACCAGAAACAGATGACTGGATTTTTAATACCATTGCTTCAAAATTTAAATCATTGCCTGACACAGCTAAATACTGCACAATATGTGTAGATGAGATGGTTTTAAAGCGACATTTGTATTATGATATAAAAAATGACGAAATAATTGGACTTCACAATGTTAATGGAAATTTAACCAATGAAGCAGCTTCAAATGCTTATGTTATTATGCTTCGGGGAATAGTAGTTAATTGGAAGCAACCAATAGCCTACGCCTTATTAGCAAGCACCAAGCATTACGAAGAGTTGGACCACTGGATGAACGAAGTTATGTCTAAATTATTTCAAATAGGTATAAAAGTGATGGCTATTGTATCTGATCAGGAGTCAAATTTTGACAGATATGCAAAAGAAATTAAACAAGTTACCATAGAAAAGCCCTACTTCAATTTTAACAACCACAAAGTTTATTACATTTTTGATGTACCGCACATGCTAACATGTGTGAGAAATAATCTCATTACTAATGATTTTTTTTATGATGGAAAAAAAATTTCATGGATGTATATAGAAAAATTGTACAAACATCAAAAGGAAAAAAACTTAAGTCTCATACCGAAAGTTACGGATGCGCATATTGAACCCAATAACCTCCAAAAAATGCGTGTAAAATATGCCGCACAAATTTTTAGTCAAAGTGTGTATGGTGCACTTAAAACATATATTTACACAAAAATGTTACCTGAGGAAGCAACATCAACTGCAAATTTTGTAGTGTCAATGAACGAGTTATTTGATGTTCTTAATTCATCCAAAACTAAAAGCACTAACAAGAATCAAGTAGCATTTAGCTTAAATGATTACCAAATTCAGATATTAGACGCTGCAAAGAAAATATTTAGCGAAATCATTGCCATAAATCGTAAAACGGGTACTAACAATACGAATAAAATAAAAACTTTTAAAAATATACAAATAACGTTGCAGGCAATTATTAATCTAAGCATAGATTTAAAAAAAGAAGGCATACATTTTATCTTTACTAGGAGACTGAACCAAGAGCCGCTTGAAAAATTTTTCGGCGCGATACCCCAGCAAGGAGGGAACTGCAGCGAACCTACCCCGATTCAGTTTACGAGAGCCTTTTCGAAGTTATTCATTTCTAATATGGTAAGAAACTCTACATCCAGTAACTGCGAAGGAAACATTTGTGATTTGCTCTTAAAAAAAAACGCTATTTTAAAAGAAATAAAACCATTAAGTTTACCAAGTACACAAGAAACTTCAGTAACGGTTAGATTGGAAGGGGAGAAAGACTACCGATTTGACGTGCCAACAGAAGACGCGATCACATACGTGGCCGGATACCTACTTCATAAATGTAATAAAAAACATACATGTACAAAATTTACCGAATATTTAAAAAAATCATCCCTCCCCCAAACAGATTCGAAAATATATTCTTATTTTAAAGCATATAATAAAAAAGCATCTTTTTACGGTAGCTTAAAAATTCCACCTGTTGATTTTATCAACTATGTAAAAGAATTAGAAAATATATCCATTCATAATTTTGAATATGTAATTTTGAAAAAACCAGCAAACAAATTACTGGAATTATTAACACATATCAATTTTATCACTCCATGTCCATGTTTTCCTTTTTATTATTTACTAAAATTATATGTAAGGTTTAAAGTTTTTTCCACACTTAAGTTTAATAACCAGTATTTTAGAGACGGAAAAAGTTATAATAAACATTATATTAAAGTAAAACAATTGTAAATAAATAAATTATCATAAGTTATAATTACGGTATTTTTTAATTTTTATTGACAGCCCTAAGTAAGCATGGAAAGTCCGGCGTGACGTAGGAAGGGGAAAAGATTCATATTAATACGGACACTCGCGCACAGCGATAAAGTTTTATTTAGCTTGCGTGCGCGATTTATCTAATATATAATAATAATGTAGGCTATTAAAACGTCGGCAGGCAGTCAATATGAAAAGAGTGCAACTTCTGTACGTTAGTACTATTATTTATTCTGTGCCTAAGCTAAGCGATTGAATGTTAAAGTTTTTTAACACTGTTTACGTAAATAGTTATTATAAATACTTGTTGAAATAGTTTTTGTTTAGTGTTTAGTATAATATTTAATTATAATTAACACTAAACAAATAGATGAAAATGTTTTAATGTAATTTGAATATAATATATATGTATATTATCTATTTGATAAATTATATTGGCAAAACGTCATTCCTACTATAATTGTAGCGTGGATAGGGTTGCCAGATCAGAAGGCCAAAATATCTGGACAAAATTTGAAAATGTCGGGATTTTGGGGTTGTTGTCGGGAGCAATAAATTATATGAAAAATAAAACGTAAAATTAAAAAAAATATATTTTTTAAATTAATAGGCTACAAAAAGAATTAACATTGTTGACATGTAACCAATTTAATTACACTTAAATTTTAGGTTGTCATATGTATTTGGCATTCGACTATACTGAGTCCCCTACATTAGGTCCTTTAGTAGTATTCATAAATTATTTAAAATTCAATCAATTTACTTGAAATAAGTTCAATTCAATTACTAACGATTTCTCTCTTTGGTATATAAATTATATAGCAAACTAAACACTAGTGACCGACCGAAGATTCGGTTTCGGCAAAGAAATCTGGTTTTGGTAATAGTTTCGGTTTCGGCAAAAAATCTGCCGAACCTTCGGCGGCGCCGAAACTCAGTGTTCGTGGATTATCGTGCGTCGTTCGGATGAGTTCGTGACTTGTGTATTATTCATCATTATCATCAACATCATCATCATTACAGTCTTTCATATGTCCAACATAGGCCTCCCCCAAGGAATGCCACAAAGCACGGTCCTTAGCCACCTGCATCCATCGACTTCCTGCATGTCTCCAGGTCGTCACTAAATCTAGTAGGGGGTCGCCCTACACTTCGCCTACCGGTACGAGGCTGCCACTCGAGAACCTTTCTTTCCCATCGGTTGTTGGTTCTTCGAGCTATATGGCCGGCCCACTGCCACTTTTGCTTACTAATCCGTTGGGCTATGTCGGTTACTCTGGTTCTACTGCGGATATCCTCATTTCTAAGTTTATCATGCATTTGCAGATCTGTCTGTTCAGTTGCCTGTATGCTGTCAAATCTGTTGAAGAATGTAGCTTCATCTCCCGCCTAACAGCCATGAGATTAAGAGTGTGATTGGAGAGTTTTTGTGTTATCTCCGGCGGGTCTTGCAGAACTTAGCTCCGAGCGCATGGATAGTTTCCACGAGCTTATCATTTATATCGTCCACTTCATTGTAGTCTTCTAGGCACTGAAAACGGTTTTGTAACACAAGCTGAAAGGTTTCAGGACCTTGGACTAGAGCACGAGGGGGACGGAGCGTTGACTTCATTATACGAGACCTGTCGAACTTACCGTTTAGGTTCAGTGTGCCTCTAACCATTCGGTGATCCTTACCAGTTTTCACCCTCGCGATCATGGAGACATCACTGAACAGTTGTCGTCTGGTCATCATAATGAAGTCAATCTCATTTTTTGTCGAACCATCGGGGCTCGACCAGGTCCACTTCCTGTGGGACCGCTTCTGGGAGAAAGAGTTCATCATAAAGAGTCCCTCTTGATCTTGTGATCGAATTAATTTGTCATCTGTGGTAAAGTCTGGGGGCATAGAATTTTGGAGGCCCCGCCAGGCCCCACGCCTAGCTACACCACTCCTACAATCATGTATGTAACACAATTAACAACACAAAACAAATTAGAAATAGTTTGGTAGTGACCACCCCATTCCCAGGGGTTATTATCTATCACCCATAAATTCCTTAATATTATAATAACCCTTTTTATACAAACTTAGTTTATTAAAGTTTTTAAAATTTGAGCAGGTTTTGTATATTTTATGGGATTTTGTTAAGTTGTTTATTTTTAATAATGTTTATAATGTGAGATGACTCTTTAGCTTTTTCATTATACTTTCAAGTTCTAGAACAGAGCATGCAGCACTTTCCAATGCTAGAACTGCTACTTGGAACTCCAACATTACATTTCAAAGTACCTACAAAGTATAAATACGTTTTTGAAATCTCCTTTCTGTTTGTATCCGTCAGCACAGTCAATATTATTATCAACATGGCTTATACTTTTTGTTAGAAATTCCCATATTATTAACATGGCTTATACTTTTTGTTAGAAACTACCATATTAATATCTCTTTTCGACATTCGTCTTCTCTTTTCAACATAAAATACTGCTTTAAAGTAGACTAACAATACAGTAAATGATCTAAAGTGGGCAAAAGAGATAGCCATCTTGTCGGGACATGGCGAAGAAGAACATGAACGCGCGTGGCAATTTTAAATTATTTTTTTTATAGAACTTTCCGAAAAACCGTTTGTGTGGAGATTTTGAGTTTTGTCGGGAGTCGGGAGATCATTCAAAATGTCGGGAGAATCCAGACGAATCCCGACCATCTGGCAACCCTAAGCGTGGATGGATGCTTAATAAGCAAACAAAAGGACTCAGACGTATCATTTTTTAAGTTATACCGAAGGATAATGAAAGGTGAATATTTTTTTTGTTAGATAGGTACTTATAGCGAAAAAGCATTAAGTAATAATTTAATTACAGAAGTACATAGGTACCTAATACCTAAGTACTTTATTACTAAACTTAGTCGAAATTTACTTTACTATCCAAGTACCTACCTACTTGCATACCTATACTAGTCTTTTGTAATTAAAATAATATTTTAAGTTATAATACAAAATACTGAAAGTATAACTATGCTTAGAAGAATTTTAACTAAGTAGAATACGATCCCATTTCTGTTAGAAATCGTATTTCGGGTTATTTGTTGTTTACACTATCTACTTACCTATTTCTTCCAAGCCAAACATTGCAATTCCAGACGAAGGGCTACATGAGTAAATAAACGGAACAGAGGCAAAGCTTCATACAACCGCGCGAATCGGTTGCACAACTACAAGCACGCGGGGCATGTTTGCGTGACCACTGGCCGCTTGTCGCATACCTACGTGTGAGACTGGAAAAAGCTGGTTACGCAGACATAGCCAGTGGACAACAATCTCAGGGTCAGTGCGACACACGTTGTTTGTTTTGTTAGTTTCAAGTTTGAATCTTTTAATATAAAAACGTGGTATTATTAATAATGGTTGTTTATTGTACTGTGTGTATGAATAGTACTAGAAAAAATAAAAATTTATCATACTTTAAATATCACAAGGAGTACTGGGTAGGTAAATATTTTTGATTATTACTTTTTCAAGTAAGTAGGTACCTTTATTTTATTGTATGATCCTAATTTTCATAAGAAGAGGGTATTACACGGTGTGTTTTTACCTTTTTATTGTTATTTTAAGCTTTTACTAAACATTTGTAGTATGTGGGAATTGGTAACCGTTGGTATATAGTAGGTATGTGGGTTAAGTTCACATATTGCAAGTAAGATTTGAACCACTTCCCTATGTCTGATTGAGTTTAATTTTTAATACCGTAACTTCAGTGACAATACAATAATATGATAGATATTGTTTTTTCTATAGGAGAGGATGCAAACGAGCATGCGGCTCACCTGATGGTAAGTGACTACCGCCGCCCATGAACAACTGCAACACCAGGGCAACCAGGGGAATTTCAGATGCGTTGCCGGCCTCTTAAAAAGGAGTAGGCTCTTTTCTTGAAGGTCCCTAAGTCGTATCGATCCGGAAAAATCGATTCCACAAGGAAGTTGTGCGAGGAAGAAAACATCTTCTAAATCGCACAGTGGTGGACCGCCAATCATCCAGATGGTGTGGATGGTATCGGGAGTTTTGCCGCGATGTGCGTTTGTGAAATTTGGCAGCTGGGATTAATCCGAACAATTCCTCAGAGCACTCCCCATGGTAGATGCGAAAGAAAATACAAAGGAATGCAACATCTCTTCGCAGTGCCGATTGGAAAGGACTCGGTCGTCGACGATTCGAGCCGCTTTGCGCTGGATGCGGTCAAGTGGAGGGAGCTGGCACTGGGGAGCCCCTGCCCAGAGATGGGAACAGTATTCCATGTGAGGCCGAACCTGCGCCTTCTAAAGTTGCAGGCGGTGCGCCGGCATGAAATACTGTGCCGCTCTGCTGAGCATTCCAAGCAATGCCATTTTTAGCCTTCTGTTCCAAGTAACCACGAAACTGCACGTCACTCGATATGTCGACGCCGAGGATTCCGATAACCTGACGTACCACATCACCAACAGAATTATCAACAACGTTGGAATCGTCCGGCGAGAATCAAACCCGCCCCCAAGGGTAGGATGCAAAGAAAGACCGCATCCTATCCCAATCGGCCGATCTATAGTGCAAAACACGGCGGCTGCCTGCAGAAAGCAACCGCGATTTCAGCTGGAGTGGCATCACACTCCGGACTAGACAATGGTGTGAGGAACCAAGAGGGGCGTCGACGGAGACCTGATATCTGTCCGGGTGAGAAGTCAGCAGAAGGTTCAACAGGGAGGGTGTATGATCCTCCACATCTAAAATTCGCGTAGGCGAAGTAACCAGTTCTGTCAGACCATACGCTAAGGCAAAATCATAAACAGATCTCCCCGCATGATCGGTTAAACGTTAACCGAGCCATTCGGTGTGGTGGGTGTTAAAGTCGCCAAGGATCACGATATCTGCGGATAGGACCTGTTCTAGCAAGGAATCTGTATCCATTTGGACGTGGTCAATGAGTCGGTTTGTTTCGGTATTACCGCTATGGGACCTATAGAGGCACCCGTAGACGCGCGGAAGGTCGTCGCTGTCTACGCGTAGCTAAAGGATGGACAGGTCCGAACCTTCAAGGCTGCCGAGGCGTCGAGAACAGACGTCCTCTGTGACGTATACGCAAACTCCATCCCGAAGCACAGAGGATTGTTCCAACTTATACCCTGGGTAGGAGAGATACGAAGTATAAGCCGGAGAGGACACCTGCGTCTCAGTTAGAAAGAGCAAGGCTGGCTTCGCCGACTCGAGATGGTAGTGGACGGCGTTTAGGTTCGAGTAAAGTCCCCTGATATTGCAGAAATTAACGGATAGTGTGGCAGGGGTCGTCTTAGTCTTGTTGTTCAATTTGCTCCGAGCAGTTATTGTTGTATTGTTTTGAGCGGGATTTATAAATAAACCCTATAATCATCCTACCTCTGATACTGTGCATTCGTCTCATTCTCTCGAAGTTTAATTTTCCGAACGTTTCATCTCTACCGCGTGTGACCTGCACACTTTCTTGAAATTAAAACTTCTTTAGTAAGGTTGGGCACTTTTGGGATGGAGAAAAAGCACTGACTGAGAAAACACTCATCTTACGAAACACTGTAGTGTTAAGCTGCCATTTTACGCTGGTATTCTGTGAGAGCGTGGTCCTTCCCCGGTCGAGCCGACCCATTCGTGCTACAACTATACCAGTAATATAGCTGCAGCATGGCTCTACCACGTTATAATTAATAATTTCTAATAAAAAATACCACCTAAAAGTATTTCATAACAAAAATATATTACAGCGTATTAACAACCCAAAAAATTATGTTTACAAGTTTGTGAAGTTTTCACTTCTGACGCGCAGTCAGTCCTACGATTGACAGTTTATTTTTAATTTATTGGCTAATGTAGCAGGAAACTGAAATAAACGTAAGAAAAATTGTTTTGCTGGCTTTGTGAACTATCTTCTTTTTTTTAGATGAGATAGATACTCTGATAATCCGATGTTTCTACAAAATGTCACACAATCGCTGGCTTTGTATGGAGGGGGACAAGTACCCATGCTCTTTTACAGGTGGTTGAAGCATTTCATTCTCAGCCTGAAGCCGGATCTACATTACGAAACTAGTGGCATGAAACTAGCTACACGACATTAATTTCATCAAAAATTTCACGTGTAAATCTCTTATTTCATTATGCATGCGCTAGTTTCACGAAGGTAAAACACTATGGTATTCTGCGCAATTTCAATTAAACTAATGTTTTACTTTTTAATTTAATGTTTTGGCAAAAATGTTTTGTTATGGCAAACCAACGAACAGCCGATAAAAATATACACTTCATTAACCTACTAGCCAAATGAGTGTCTCTAGGATCCGACGGGCCATGATCTCAGCGATGTACTGTGTTTTCAAGACACTATGTAGTTGCATGAAATTAGTTTCACCAAAGTTTAAAAAAAGTTTAATATTCCGCCAAGGAATGCCACAAAGCACGGTCTTGAGCCACTCGCATCCATCGACTTCCTGCATGTCTTACCAGGTCGTCACTCCATCTAGTGGGGGGACGCCCTACACTTCGTCCGCTGGTACGAAGCCGCCACGCGAGAACCTTTTTTCCCCATCGGTTGTCAGTACTTCGAGCTATGTAGCCGACCCATTGCCACTTTAACTTACTGATTCGTTGGGCTATGTCGGTCACTTGGTTCTACTACGGATATCCTCATTTCTAAGTTTATCACGCAGAGAAACTCCAAGCATAGCCCTCTCCATGGCTCGCTGAGCGACTTTGAGCTTCCCCATCCGGCCAGCAGTGAAGGACCACGTCTTAGTTCCATAGGTCATCACTGCCAACATGCCCTGGTTGTACAGTCTCGTTTTCAAGTGTTGAGGTATACCTGACGAGAAGATGTGCCATAATTTCCCGAACGCTGCCCAGCCTAGTTGAATCTGTCGATTGACCTCTTGGTCGAAGTTGGACTTACCTAGTCGGACAACTTCGAGCTTAGTGCACCCCACAACTACCGGCATATGTGTGACATGGACTTTATACATGATCTTTGTTTTGTCCATGTTCATCTTAAGACCTATTCGTTGGGAGGCACTATTGAGGTCTTTGAGCATAGTGCTTAGGTCCTCCAGCGATTCTGCCATAAGGACTCTATCGTCGGCAAATCGAAGGTGAGTGATGTACTCCCTGTTGATATTAATACCGTATCCTTTACAGTCCAGAAGCTTGAAAACGTCTTCGAATGTAGCGGTGAAGAGTTTTGGGGATATAACGTCACCCTGTTTTACACCTCTCTGCAGCTGGATAGGTTTTGTACTCTAGTACTGTACTCGGATAGACATCGTAGCCTTACTGTACAAACACTTCAGCATTTCAATATACCGACAGTCAACTTGGCACCGCTGAAAGGTCTGCAGCACCGCCCAAATTTCGACGGAATCAAAGGCTTTCTCGTAGTTCATATACATACACCAGATATAGTGGCAAATTGGACTCTCCTCGGACTTCTGCACAATTTGCCGAAGGGTATGCATGTGATCTATGGTGCTAAAGCCTTTTCGGAAACCGGCTTGTTCGGGAGGCTGGAAGTTGTCGAGTGTGCATACGAGACGATTCGTAATAGCTCTCGAAACAGCACGTAGACGCGGCTTCGAACGGAAATCGGTCTGTAGTTCTTCAAGGGAGCGTTGTCGCCTTTCTTGAAGAACAAGACCACCGCTTTTCTGCTCCACGTATCCGGTGTAGTGCTACCATGGAGTAAGGAATTAAAGAACCTCTGAAGAACTTCAAGATCCGGTTTTCCATCAGCTTTCAGAAGCTCCGTTGTAATTCCATCCTCGCCTGCGGCCTTGCCGTTTTTAAGGTGTTGGAGAGCCATTCTAATCTCGCTCAGACTGACGTCCGTAATATCATCGGAATAGTGTCGGATAAGAGTTGCTCTTGGATCGTTATTCACACTTGCGTGTGACTTCAACGATGATGTGTACAGCTGCCCATAGAACCTCTCAATCTCACTCAAAATCTCAGGTGTCCCGGAAACGACGCGTCCACACTCGGTTTTCAGCTTCGACAGTTGGTTTTTCTGGCAAACAGATCTCTAGTAAAGACTTTGGAGCCCAGGTTCCGCTCGATCGCTTCTTCAATACGAGCAGTATTAAAGTTACGTAAGTCTCGCTGCATGCATTTGGAAATCTGTCTGTTCAGTTGCCTGTTTGTTGTCAAATCTACTGAAGACTGGAGCTTTATTTCCCGTCTAACAGCCATGAGATTAAAAGTGTGATCGGAGAGTTTTTGTGTTCTTCTGCGGCGGGTCTTGTAAAACTTAGCTATGACCGCATTGACTTCTAGGCACTAAAAACTGTTTAGTAGCTCGAGCTGAAAGGTTTCGGTACTCTGGATTAGAGCACGAGGGCGTTGGAGCGTTGACTTCATTAGACGTGACTTCTCCAACTTAACGTTTAGGTTCAGTGTGCTTCTCACCATTCGGTGGTCGCTACCGTTTTTTACCCTCGCGATCACTGAGACACCACTGAACAGTTGTCGTTTGGTCATCATAATGACAGAAGTCATCTCATTTTTAGTCGACCCGTCGGGGCTCGACCAGGTCCACTTCCTGTGGGGCCCAGTCCATTCTGGAAGAAAGAATTCAATCATAAAGAGTCTTATTTTTCTCCATGAAGTCGGCCAGCTGCTAGCTCCTTGGGTTCCGTTGCACTATTCCAAATTTCCCTACCTTCATCTCACCGTTCTCTCTTGTGCCTAGTTTTGCGTTGAAGTCTCACATTAACACCGTATAGTGGGTTTTGGAGGAATGCATGGCTTTAGATATATCCTCATACATTCCCTCCACCTCCTCATCGGGATGTGCCGAGGTTGGTGCTTAAACCTGTATGAACTTCAGCGAATACCGTTTGGTTATTCTGACTATAAGGTACGCAACCCTTGTAGACACACACTCAATGTTTACCACGTTGTTAACGAGAGACTTGTGGACGATTAATCCGACACCTTCTTAGGACAGATGGCCGCCCTCCCGGTGATAAAACAAGTTGCCGGATTCGAGGATTACCGTGTCCTCCCCCTCTTTTTGGACTTCGGATAATCCTATAATATGCCAGCGCAACTTGTCTATCTCTTCTTCCAGCTCCACGATCTTCTCGTCAGTCCTCAGGGTGCGTGCGTTGTACGTTGCCAGGTCGAGTCGTCTAAGGTGGCAACCGAACCTCCACCGGAGATTCTTAGCACCCCCTGCCCCGCCGTTACCATGGTCGCCACCGTAGCCAGGAATACAGGGGCCGCCGGGGACTGGGGGCCGTCTGTTCGTAATTTTCATCATGGGGGTATATTGCCATAGTTGCCACGCTTTGCGAGCGGGTTGGCAACCGCAGTTATTTTATTGTTGTTTTACTGTTATCAGAAAGAAGAAGACACTACTAACTAGACGACATGTTGGTTTCTGGCAGTTACCACCCGCCTGTCTGACTTTTCCAAAGAAATTTTCGAAACAATCTTTTTTTTAAAATCTCACGGTCGCTCCGCGATCTATACAGAGGGCTATGCTCGGGGTTTCTCTGCGTGGTAAACTTAGATATGAGAATATCTGCAGTAGAACCCGAGTTACCGACATAGCCCAACGGATTAGTAAGCTGAAGTGGCAATGGGCCAGCCAGCCATATACAACATAAGTGCAGTTTTAGAAAAATATAATATCATTATTATAATAGTGAATTACTATTACAGTTATATGAGTTGTCCTTGTTGTTATACACTGTCGCTATGTTGGAGAAATGCGTATGCGAGAAAGAGTGGGGCGGGGTATATAATTGAATCAACTGAATTCTAATCGTAACAATTACTTTAATGGTGCTTTAAGCGCATATTTATAACACGGTTATTTATTGACGAAGACCTTTGATACCATCTACAATTTTATCTTTAGCACTCTATTTAGATGAGACCAGGTCGCTGACAGCAGAGCTCGCGTCTTTGGCAGCCCCGCTGACAGCAGAGCTCGCGCTGCTCACAGTGTTGGAGGTCGCGTTACCGATAGCACTTCCCGCGTCGCATGCGGCCTTCTTCGTATCACTAGCAGCATTTTTCACGGCATCCATGACGTCACGATTTGATTTTTTCTTCTGAAGGAAATACAACTGCGACTCCTGCAGGCAACTGAAAATATACAAGAAGACAACCGTAAAATAGTTTTGTCTAAATAACAAAAATATGGAAATAATCATAGTTATATTTACGATTAACGTCACTAGATGGAGTGAGGCAGGTCCTCAGTAAGAGATGCAGCAAGACAGTGGATGTGGGTAGCTCGGGACCGTGCTTTGTGGCATTCCTTGGGGGAGGCCTATGTTCAGCAGTGGAGTGATATTAATGTTTTATCTAGTAACGAGGAAAGAATTCAAATATAACTAGTGTTTTTCTGAATAAAACACGAATATAGACCAACAACCTACATACGTCTGGATTTATTACAAATAAGAAATTTGCCTCTACTTATTTCCAAGATGATTTTCTAAGATTTTTGAAGTGAAATCTTTTTAGCCGCGTTGAGCGATATTTGGTAGGGGAAAAACTTATAGGTTCGCGTCACCCATGACCTCGACATCGACATACTCGTCACGTATTGCGCGCAAGCATGTCTACTACGCGTCGCTAGTCTGGCGACGCGTAGTAGAGCAGCCTGTCTACATGTATACGCATATATCATTGAGTTTTTCACTTCTGTCGACAGTCCTTACGACTGCCTCTGTTTTTTTTATTTATTGTTTAAGAGGTTACAACTAGTTAGGAAGATGCTGCTACCCATCTCCTGTTTCATGTCCCTTTTTCGACTTATTCCTTTATACCCACGGGATAATATTGGGTGGTCTATTCCCATACGCCACCACTACAAGTTGAAGAGCTATACCGGACAGCTTACTTAGCTGAGGTGGCAAAGGGCAAACTCTAAGAACCGACAACCGATGGGCCGAAGTTCTCGAGTGGCAGCCTTAAGCTGGTAAAGCAGGCGACAAGTGTGGGGTGTGACGTGTCCACAAGTCGCAGGAAACGCCGGCCAATCTCACTAAGATTGGATGCGGGAAAAGGTGAATAATTGATAATTGTAAATGTGATATTTAAATCCTTATTTTCCTCCAGCAGAGCCATTTTCTACCGACTTCAAAAAGGAGACTGTATGTTTTTTTATGTGTGATACCTTATAACTATTTTCTGGGTGAACCGATTTCGATGACTCTTTTTTTATTTCAAAGCTGGTGCTTCTCATGTGGTCCCATATAAAATTGATCAAGGTTTGACCAATAGTACCTACTTGAGTTACTCTTAATAATTTATATTTAAGTCGGTTGTACAAAATTTTTAATTTTAAATTATTTTGATACAAGCTTTGTATTAATCATAGGTTTCTTTAATTATTTCAAAGCTACTACAGAATTGAATTTGATCAAGGTCTGAGCAATAGTTTTTGAGTTATTCTTAATAATTTATATTGAAATTGGTTGTACAAAATTGTTAATTTTAAATTATTGTAAGTCAATCTATGTTTTAAGTTAAACCAGGAACAAAGTTACACGTATTTTATATTTATTATTATATAGTATATTATTTTGTATTTTAGATGTATATTTAAGATAAATAAGAAGCTATTATAGCTAATATACTAGTATACCTATTATACCTAATAATACTAGTAACTAATATACCTACTAGTGTTTATTAACGTGTGGTCCGCGGACCCCTGGGGGTCCGCGAGTATATATCTATATGGGAATCCGCAGTCTTTTCTCTGGATTATTTATGAATGCCATAAAAAGTAAAAATACAGAAACAAAATACAAGTGGGATCAGAGAATACAACTTTGCGTCAACCCAAATATCACTAATTAAGTTGCAAAAAATCAACACCAACCTTCACATTAAGAATCGTATTAGTTAGCATACGCATTTATAATAACGAAAACAAAATACGTATTTTCTTTTTTTATAAAAAATTATGTATGTTTTGCTTGTATTTGTAGTACTAAATTTTATTACTTATTTTTATAATAGGCTCCTTGATGTTACCACTTGGTTTCCCAAGGGGCCGCGGCCTGTTAAAGGTTAGGAAACGCTGATCTATACTATCGTTCCACATACTATTCCAATTCGACCCATGGGTAGCGTAAGAGTCGCTAATGCGATAAGCCAAAGAGATCATAAGGCTTCCATATCATATTGATTTTCTCAAATTAATACGTACTTACTAATTAGTCAATAAATCTTGAATAGTAGCCATATTTCATAGCGAAAAACGAAGGAGTTCTGGAGTTATTCTATTTAATGTAATCTTTCTCATAGTCTAAATACGTAAAATAAAGTGAAAAATGTACTTTAGGTCTTCTGTACAATTTGCCGAAGGCTATATACGTGGTCTATGGTACTAGAGCCTTTTCGGTACCGGTTTGTTCGAGAGGCAGGAAGTCGTAGATTCTGCATGCGAGGCAATTCGCAATGACTCTAGAAAACAGTACGTAGACGTGGCTTAGAAGAGTAATCGGTCAGTAGTTCTTCAAGTTGTTAGTTATCGCCTTTCTTGAAGAACAAGACCACCGCACTTCACTCCACGCACCCGGATTTATGCCACAATGGAAAACATAACTGAAAAGCTTGTGAAGGACTTTCAAGTACTGGTTTTCTACCCGCTTTCAGAGGCTGCTTTACAAAATACTGGCGTTCACAAAAAATATCTCCATTAAGTATTGAGTTTTTTATTCTTATGTCACTAATTGTCACCAACTCTTTACTAATTAAAACTCAGAACATCAATCCAAATAACAGCTTGAGGGCCAGCAGTACCTCTTTAAATAATGTAAGCTGTGGTATGTGGCCGACTAACAGCTGACATTATGCGCCCCCACTATCTAGTTAGTAATTACGGGCGCAAAAAAAATTGTGTTCAGAAATATCTGCTTTACTGTCTGTAGTTTATATTCGTGCAAATCGAGAAAGCTAATAAAGATATATTCTAAAGTAAACCTTATTATATCAGACCCTTATCTTATCAAAAAATAAGAAAACGAGCGTTGTACGTTGCCTACGTGTATTTAATTGCATCGATGTGTATTGCGTGGTTAATACTTGAAATGTTCATTACTTTATTACATATAACTTATTATGATTTTTTTTTGTTGGCAAGTTTGTAATTATGACAACTAGAAATTTTAATTAAAAAGGCGAAAATGCTGATCAGTGAGCTGATCGTTTGGTGTGTACGGTGGTATTTTGGCTCGCGAGGCTATAGTCTTTGTTTTAGTTTTATTGAAAGGTCACACGTCTAGGTATTTTTTAAAACGTGACTGTTTTCGTTTTTTACAACGATAAGCAACTAGGAAAGTAGCTGCAGCTGCAATCACAGAACTGTCCATTTCGGATGCTCGAGGACTTATGATGACTCGGCCTGTTTCGCGAGGCATGCATCTGAGTTCCGGACAATATTATTGAGGCTGCCTCGAGCCTTCGTTCGCGAGCCGCACACTGAGGCTGTCGCGCGAGCCTGTGCGTTAGATGGGTACCCGGCTAATGTCGTGTCAAAGCATGTTTGGTAGGATTGATCTATTGGGTAGATCTTGGTAACGAAAGAAAAGGGGCCTCGCTGATGCGACTTCGCCCGCGTCTATATTAGTCCACGCTACGCCTCTGAGGCTGATATTATGGCCACCACTAGTATTATGTATAATAAAACTACAACGGTAACGGTAACTAGTATTAGGGGCATCCACCCTGTGACGTATGTGGCAACATTCGCCCACCTTGTCTCTTCGACCATTATAAACACAAACTAATAAGAAGTGCTAGCGCAAATATAGCTCTCGTTATAGAGTAGTATCACATGAGTAAAGAATTGGTTCTTTACTTATAAAATATTACTTAAAATAGTCCTATTCATTAGGATTGTAAGTTAACCCTTTCGCTGTCCCGTGCACTACATATAGGTCATTGCTAATGTCGTACTATTTTGTCTGAAAAGCGGACAGTGAAAGTGTTAAGGTGAATTAATACTACTCTTCACTACCTTATCATCACAATAATTATTCAAAGTATAGTGGGTTATTATTATTAGGTCTTGAAGCACAAACACGTAAAATTTTATTTGCATGAGGCTCACTGCCTACCAACATACATAATCAAAGCTTGATGTACTTGGAAATATTAGTAGAAATGGTACGCGTATCTACATCGGCGCAAAAAATAATTATATGGGTGGGGCAATAGGGTGGGGCTCACAAAATTTGTACCATAACACTCTAGAAAGAGTAACATTCAAAATCGTATGCAACACATTATTTATAAAAATTTTAAATTTAAATTATTCAACCAAAATTCTAAAAATTTTATGAAATTAAAAGTTTTATTAGTAATTAGTCTCGTTACTAAATGAAGATTCTATAAATTAAGAGAATTTACTTGAAAATGGTGAGCTTCCCTCAGTATGCGTCGCATTTACTTCAGTCTATTCTCTATTTCCCGAGTGAAAAAGACGTAATCTATCCTCGATTAATAATAAAACTGCAGATCACCCCTGAGGACTAGGATGAAATGGCTCATCTCCAGTAAAAAGTCCCAAAATTCAGCCATATAATATAGCTGCAGCTTTGCTCTGCCACTTTAGAAGCCTGGTACAGCTTTACAGTATCTATGACTGGACAGTTTATGATGATCCGTTTCGGTAAATATAACTTACCAGTTATAATTAAAATTACAATTTATTACAACTGTCTAAGTGTTGACTGGAAAAAATATTCTTGCAAGGTTGATTACCAATGTCCGAATTTTCAATTGAAACAAAATCCCGCATTCAGCAATAGATATATAATAATCTAGGATTGAGCACTTGTAAAGTCATTTCCCACTCTCTAAGTAAGAGTGAGTAATAACACTTTCCCTCTTTAAATAAACATATAAACCAAAAAGAAAACATATCCTTTACCATGTGGAATGTAAATTGTGCAACAGCTATGCAAAATAATAAAAATCTTTATTCCATATTCTAACAAGATCCGAGGAAAATTAAAATTCCAAAATGCTACAAGCTTTGATTATAAACATACACGACATGTACCTATATATTCAAAGGCTACAAGTTTGACAAAGTTTTGTCAAATTTAATGACACACTTTTGTCAAATTTAAATGACACACCTCAGTGACACACTTCTTTTTAGCTCGGGTCACAGATTTGATAAGTCTTAAATTGTGTTAATTTTAGATTTTTGACAATTGTTTTTATGTGACTTTAGAGAACTTTTTTACATAAGTATCACATATCATTTTACTATTCTAATTATTATAAAATATTAATAAATCACTTTTTATATATTTATTCAAATAAAATCTAGAAAAAAAAATTAATTAAAGTTTATGTACTTATATTGGGAAACTTACATGTCAATACATGCGGCGTGTGCGACCGTCGGGTAACGAATATGTCTAGTATGTCTATGTCCTATCTACTATCTAGTGGTCACCGCCACGCCACAGTAAACATTTAATTATAGGCAGGTACCGAAGGTCACTTGTCAGGCGGTCATTGGCTTCGATAGTTTGATACAGATACAGATTGAAGGTCATTGGTTAGCGGTTACAAAATTTTCCTCTATTCTTTGCTAAAATTAGAATAGACGTGTGCAGTGTTTCTATTTTAATGGTTTCAGTTTCCCAAGGATCAATTGAGTTTTCTCCATTCACCATTTATATATTATGTAATATTATTTATTTATTTTTACGGATTCAGCTATGAAATTTATCGTTTTTATCGAAAAATTTAAATGAAATTTTTTACAAATCTTTTATCTGCTTTTTTATATATAGAATAGGGTGACAAACGAGCACACAGTCCACCCGATGGTAAGTGGATGCTATGGCCCTTAGACATCTACATTTGTCGTCAATTAAGAATCAAAATACAGATGCGTTGTCACCCCTGACCCCGAGGACTTAGATGGAACGACTCGTTTCTAGTAAAAAGGTTCTCTACACTCACCATACGAAACACAGCAGCATTAAGCTGCTATTTTAAGTTGGTATTCTGTGAGAGCGTGTTCCTACCCCGGTCGAGCCGACCCATTCGTACCACGTAAAAATTCTTCAGATTTGAAATTTATACCTATATAGTATGGTTATTTAAACTTCAAAAAAGTGGAAGTCTGTTGGGCCAAGGTCCGGAGAGCAATGGTGGATGAGGAAAGACCTCTAACTTTAACTCTGCTAATATTCCCAACGTCTGTTGTGCGGTATATGGCCAGAACTTGTCAATAAAAGCAAAGGCGCAGAGCAGTTCATCAATCTAGGATGTTTAAGTGCCAGCTCCTCTACCATTATTTATTTTGTAATTTTCGACAATAACATTATAGCGCATAACACCAACAGCAGACCAAGCAAACAATGGACTACTTGGCGACGTCAGACGTTGAATTACTGGATCGTCCGCCCTATATCCCCGACTTTGCGATTTTTATTTATTTCCGAAAGTAAAAGAAAAATTCAAGGAAAACGGTTTATAGATGCCGAGGAAGCAGTGGCTGCGTTTAAAAATGCCATCAAAGAGACCCCTAAAGACGAGTGGACAAAGTGCTTTTTTCAGTGGTTCCATTGGATGTAGCGATGTATTGATGTGAAAATAAAATGGACACTATTTTGAAAAGATATAATAAAACTAATACCTTGCTAGTTTGTTCAGTTTTCGATTTTCTAAGAACTTTCACTGTCACTCTCGTAGTTCATCATTATTAACATTCCTCTTCGGGTGGTTACGAGGTTCATTTGTGAGGTCAAACTTTCCCGAATGAAAAATATTGAACCAATGACGTGTAGTTAGTTCAATAGTAATGCTAGGTCCGTATATGTCATTGATATTTTGTACCGTTTGAGTCACAAGTCATATTCAAAAATAATACAAATTTTCTTTGAGTATATATGCTTTTTTTGAAATTGCAGAATAATAAAGAAACAAATGAGTAACTGATTAAAAAAAATAACATGCTAAATATATAATTAATTCGGTGATTAAAGACATCTCGGATAAATTATAATGTTACACTCACCATTTATATTATGATTTATACATAGTTTCCCTCTTTAGCCCTCTCCCTTCTTTGGTCCAAATTCCCCTCAAAAGGGGAATTTCCCCTCAATGTGTAAACACAGGTCACGTGTGTCAATCGTGAACGAATAATGTTGTTTGACTAGTTGCTATCATATTTTTACTATCCGGTTCAAGCTAAGATAACGAATTCTAATGTCTATGAGTTCGACCAGTCATTGATTTGGTGTATAATTAACTGTGTTTTGCGAAAGTGTAAGATCAAGATCAAGATCAAACATCAAATCTGGTTTAGGTACAATAATAATATTACACGAATGGACTTTTTCTACTTATCATTCGAAATAAATATGATAGGCAGTACGACCATTCTAGAATATATACTAATTATATACGGCAGAAAGGTTTTGTGGGCTTAATCATAGAAATTACTAGCGATATACAAGTCCATCTAGACGGCAGTGTGACAGCCAATTTCTTAAAAGAAAAGTGCAACGCACCGGCATAAATCTATAGGAACCATTGCGTCTACAAGTTACAACCCTCTCCCTCATAACTCTAAAAACTAGTAGACCTAAACATAATACGTCTAATATTAATAAATGACTTTAATTTAACGATTCAGTGCGATGATTGTACTGCGTGGCGTATGACACGCGAGTCGCGTTATTGTAAAAATCGTTATAACTCGCTCAAATTGCGTTTTTGAAAGATTTATCCACAACAAAATATTCATTATTTTGCAAGTAGTTCATGCCTACAGCTTCGTTCTGGATACTTTGAGGATTTGAAATTTTTAGGGGTTGACAACCTTTTTCTGCCGACTTCCAAAAAGGAGACGGTACTCAATTCGAGTGTAAGTTTTTTTTTTATGTGTGTTACCTCATAACTTTGTACTGGGCGAACCGATTTCGATGATTCTTTTTTTATATGAAAGCTGATAGTTCTCGTGTGGTCCCATATGAATTTGATCAAGGTCAGACCAATGGTTATTGAGTTATTCTCAAATAACCTATATTGAAGTCGGCTGTACAAAATTTTTAATTTTAAATTATTATTAACTTGTAGATGGTACTCTTTTTACTGTGTGGGTTTTTATATCATGTTCTGGAAAAATACTCTAATGATGGGCACACACGGTCAGTTAAACTGATCAGTTTAACTGACGTACATCCAAAAACTGACCGTGAATGTGAAATCTTAAGTTGAAATTTTTAACTGACGGCAACACACGTATTTTTTCGGGCGCACCATAATCCGCTGGCTTCAGTTCGTTTCCATTATTGGTAAGTACATACTTTCTTAGTAGCTTTTATATATATTTTATAATTTTTTATAACATTATTTGTATGCTGTTTAGATTTTATATTATTTTATATATTTAAAGAAGCTGGTTTGACAGAGGATGGCGACCAAGGTGATTGTATAGACGTCACCTTCCTTATGGTGGACTCAGAAGATGGGTAAAGGATCTCAGTCATGCTACTACGTAGAACCATCGTGTTTTGACTCATTTTCAAATAGGTAAATGGAGACCTAGATGACTGTGATGATATCACCTTTATGTTGGTGCAACCGAAGGTGGGTATAGCATCTCAGTGATGACACTAGATAGAATGACCGCGTTTGAACTCATTTGAATGGGCTCATAAAGACCTAGGTGACTTATGATTTCACCTTTTTGATAGTGCAATCCGAAGGTGGATATAGGATCTTAGTGGCGGCACTACATAGAATGATCGTGTTTGAAGTCATTTGAAAGGGCTCATAAAGACCTAGGTGACTCTTATGACCTTACCTTTCCGATGGTGCAATCCGAAGGTGGGTTTAGGATCTCAATGGTGGCACTAGATAGAACGATCGTGTTTGAGCTCATTTGAAAGGGCTCATAAAGACCTAGGTGACTGTTATGATCTCACCTTTCTGACGGTTCAATCTGAAGGTGGGTATACGATCTCAGTGACGGCACTAGATGCAAGGATCGTGTCTGGGCTCATTTGAAAGGGCTCATAAAGACCTAGGTAACTATTATGACCTCATCTTTCTGATGGTGAAATCCGAAGGTGGGTATAGGATCTCAGTGACGGCACTAGATAAAAAATTGTGCTTGAGTTCATTTGAAAGGCCTCATAAAGACCTAGATGACTGTTATGACCCCGCCTTTCTGATGGTGCAATCCGAAGGTGGATATAGGATCTGAGTGGCGGCACTAGATAGAACGGTCGTGTTTGAACTCATTTGAAAGGGCTCATAAAGACTTAGATGACTGTTATGACCTCACCTTTCTGATGGTGTAATCCGAAGGTGGATATAGGATCTGAGTGGCGGCACTAGATAAAACGATCGTGTTTGAGCTAATTTGAAAGGTTCACAAAGACCTAGGTGACTGTTATGACCTCACCTTTCTGATGGTGCATTCTGAAGGTGGATATAGGATCTCAGTGGCGGCACTGGATAGAACGATCCTGTTTCAGCTCATTTGAAAGGGCTCACAAGGGCCTAGATGACTGTTATGACCTCACCTTTCTGATGGTGTAATCCGAAGGTGGGTATAGGATCTCAGTAATGGCACTAGATAGAAGGATCGTGTTTGAACTCATTTGAAAGGGCTCATAAAGACGTAGGTGACTGTTATGACCTCACCTTTCTGATGGTGCAACGCGAAGGTGGGTATAGGATCTCAGTTATGCCACTACGAAACACCATCGTGTTTGGGCTCATTTGGAAGGGCTCAAGAAGTAACTACACAACTAATATAAATATAATAAATAGTACAAACAGTATTATTACTCACATTGTAATGTTTTCAGGCAATTAAAAAGCAGCAAAACTCCTAAGTAGGTACAAAATTAGAAATCGACCATATATTTTACAGGCAATAAAAAAAGGCAGAACGGAAAAAGCATAACCAACTACAACCAGAAGACGAAAATATCTGCGTAATTCAAGAAAACCTACAAGCACCATTAACACCAATTCCTATAAATGACCAAGTTACCTGTACGCAGTATTTAGAATTCAATTATTTTTGACTGATTTATTACACGAATACTACACATTTAATAAAACAAACTTTACGGATTTTATTTTTTTTAACTTATGACGTTTGGGTGCTTCAACTGTATTTTAGTAAGTAACACCTCGAGAGCTCAATTAGATAAACACAGAAAACTAGGCCATCCTATTTCCGTTACTGAAAACCGATAAGCATTATCTGGTCATCATAAGACCTTCAGAATGTGCCCATGCCCACGGATTTTTTTTGGGTTTACCGTAACCGGAGTGCAAGTTAGTATCAGTGGGATGTCGCCCGCTCTACAAATAGGTAATTTAATAAACAGATAAAAATAAATATCACATTTATTAAATAAATAAAATTTACCATAAGGAGTAAAATTATCATATTATTTATTTATTTACCATATTACAAAGCATTACAAAAAAAAAATTACTAAAAAGTCGCATACAGAAAACCACTAAGGTTTGTGATGACGCGACCAGAGTCGACGTTACATTAAGTATATTTAATATAGTTTGTAAAAAGGAAACATTACAGCCTAATTAGGACCTGAGCAAACGCATATTCGCTGTTTTAAGTATTATTTTTTTTTATAAATTATTCAAAAAGTACAATTTAAGTTTTTTTTTAATGTTTTTGATATTTAAGTTATCGCGGATATCTGGGGGTAGGTTGTTTATAAGTCGTGGAACAATGTAACTTGCCGTTCGTTCCCCGTACATATTGTTTGCATGGCTCGTCTGCAGCTTGCGGCTGTTTACGGCGCGCGTACACACGGGATGCTTAAGGCGAGGTGTATAGACGACTTTTATGAATTTGAGGGGGTGAAGCAGACGAGTAAGGGACGAGTAGTCCCGCCCACTGCGGGGTGCACCGCGTGAATCTCGCCGACGCTCGACGTAAAATTTACAATTGGTACAGCGCGCCGCCGTCCGCCTTCGCACCGCGTTTCCGCGATGTCAGGTGGTTCGAATCCCATCAGATATATATTTTTTATTCGTATTTTTAAAATGTTTCTACGTTTATTTTCGTATCTAAAATATGTACATATTTTTGTTTAGTTATTCTAAAAATATTATGTACCTACATATTTTCGTGTTGTTATTTTTAAAATATGTACATATTCTATTTTCTTAATTTTAAAATAATCAATAATTGTTATTTTCTAGAAAAGGTTATCGAAAACTTTTGTAAAATGGTCAATCATAGAAATGACATATTCTCAAAACGGCAAATTGTCAAAATTGTGAATTTATAAAAACAATAATTTTTATTCCTATACACATTTTTCTTCAGAATAAAGAGTAAAGTAAACTATTATGAGCAAATTTTACAATAGCGCTAGCCCTAAAATTGAAAAAAAAAACAGACGTTTCATAATTATTTTTCTGAGTGAATAACCTTTTTGCATAAATTTTTTTGGATTTGTGGGTTGTTTGAAGAATATATAAAAAATTAAACATGCTAATTATTTTAATTTTATTTTATTATTTTGATGTATTTACGCATACGGAGGGAAATCTGATTATATAAATTGTGGAAAGAAAAATAATTCAGTCAGCATTTTTCTGTGCACCAAGGCATATTTTGTGTCTTTGGTTACAGCTCTCAACTTATTGCAAATATTGCGCAACACATGGTTTCGGCATTCAACTTTTTGAACGCTATGATTCAATGACAATGCCTTATAATTATTTCCGTAGGATCGCGATGACCAACAGCCGTCAGCATTTATGTCTATTAGAGGTATGCCATCTTTGCTCAATGTTCCTTCAGGTATCGCTGCATCACGCTTACGCATAGCTGCTGCCACCGTCACCGAAGTACACATTCAGGTCTCAGCATCAAGTTCGGAGGTAAGGTCTTATCATAACTAACAAAACGAGCCCAAGCTCGGCATACTTAGTTCAACTTGTCCAGGAGATCCAGTAGCAGTTACAGAAGTACACCATCAGGTCTCTCCATCAAGTTCGGAGGTAAGGTCTCATCATAACTAGCAAATCGAGCCCAAACCCGGCACATCTAGTTCTACTCGTCGAGGAGTTACAGAGTAGCAGGCACTGAAGTACACCATCAGGTCTCTCCATCAAGTCCGGAGGTAAGGTCTCATCATAACTAACAACACGAGCACAAACTCGGCACACTTAGTTCTACTCGTTCAGAAGTCCCAGTAGCAGTCACTGAAGTACACCATCTGGTCTATCCATTAAGTCCGGAGGTAAGGTCTCATTATAACTAACAAATCAAGCCCAAACTCGGCACACCTATTTCTACTCGTCTAGGAGTTCCAGTAGCAAGTCAGTGAAGTACACGATCAGGTCTCTCCATCAATCCCGGATGTAACGTCTTATCATAACTAACAAATCGAGCCCAAACTCGGCACATCTAGTTCTACTCGTCGAGGAGTTCCAGTAGCAGTCACCGATGTACACCTTCAGGTTACTTCATCAAGTCCGGAGGTAAGGTCTCATCATAACTAACAAAACGAGCCTAAATTCGACATACCTTATTCTACTCGTCCAGGAGTTCAGAGTTTCAGCAGCAGTCACCGAAGTACGCTTTCAGGTCACACAGGAAGATATTCGAATTTCGTATCTAAGTATATTTTTGTAGTTGTAAAAAAAAAACAATCTTTCAAAGTATTAAAATGTTTTACTTGATTACGATTCCCGCAGCTAACCGTGCGTACACTTGTGTGTGTGACCCGTGTCAATGTAATAGTTCGATTCTATACCTTTAAATAAGAAATCATTATGATTCTATACCTATTAATTTTGCAAACGCATCCCTAAGAACAAACAAATACGTAAATTATTTTTGAACGGCGAGCGAAACAAATTGGTACAGGTCCGTCTAGCAGCGTGCCTCAACGATCACTGTCGCTCCGCGTAGAAATGAAAGAGAAGCGAAAAGACGCCACGATGGCGCGATGCGAAACATCGATTCGTTCGAGTTATTTTTCATTAAATATATTAATACCTACAAATATTTCATTTCAATCGATATATAAAAACAACAGTTCCCCTTATTATTTTATATTACATCACTATTATTAATTTTATTAAGATTTTCTTATAAATAATACAGTTAAAATTGCTGGAAAAATGGCTATTTTATGATTTTTTTCTATCGTGAAAATTTACCGAAAACGTGTTTTGAAAACAATGGTCCACCCATAAATGTGATCAAGATTAACATATATTTTTTTTCCGCTCTAAAATGTATATATTTTGTTAAAAAACTGTTTTGTAAAGCCTAGTTTGACTATGTACCGCGCCTTGATTTCTAATTTCAACTCTTCATTAAAAAAGTGTTTTTTTTAAAGTAAATATTTGACTTGTGTATGAACTGGTAGTATATTGCAGTGCTTAAAGAACATCTATCGTTATCATGAAATTGACGTCGAATTTTGTCTGTTACAAATATATCTGACCTATTTCTTAAAAGTGTCTTAATACTGACCTTATCATGAATAAAAATATCTTTTGAAGTGTTAATATATAGGAAACGTTATTTATACGGTTATGTATACGGAACGGATTACATTTCTCGATCGATGAAACCGCAGCCTTGCGCGTTTAGTTGGCGTGACTCCTATAAAATAAAAATATTATTTCCTATCTATTAACTAGCTGTTCCCCGCGACTTCGCCCGCGTGTAATTTATTACGATTAGATTTCATGGGTTTTAATTTTTTTGCACGGAACCCTAATTCTTTTTCTAAATTAAGCCGGAACAAACAGACAGACGGACAGACAGAAAGAAAGGTAGACAAGGATTTTAAAAATTGTGTTTTTGTTATAAGTACCGTATGTACTTTCATATGCATTTAGTAAAAAGCTGTTATTTTGACATTACAAATAGACACTTCAATTTTATTTATTTGTATAGATATATATTAATAGACAGCCCTGTCTTGCACTCCGGTTACGGTGAACCCAAAAAAATTCGTGGGCATGGGCACATTCTGAAGGTTTTATGATGACCAGATAATGCTTATCGGTTTTCAGTAACGGAAGTAGTTAGAATGACCTAGTTTTCTGTGTTTATCTAATTGAGCTCTCGACGTGTTACATACTAAAATAAAGTTGAAGCACCCAAACGTCACGAATTAAAATAAGTTAAACAAAATAAAATCCGTAAAGTTTGTTTTATTAAATGTGTAGTATTCGTGTAATAAATCAGTCAAAAATCATTGAATTCTAAATACTGCGTACAGGTAACTTGGTCATTTATAGGAATTGGTGTTAATGATGCTTGTAGGTTTTCTTGAAGTACGCAGATATTTTCGTCTTCTGGTTGTAGTTGGTTATGCTTTTTCCGTTCTGCCTTTTTTATTTCCTGTAAAATATATGGTCGATTTCTAATTTTGTACCTACTTAGGAGTTTTGCTGCTTTTTAATTGCCTGAAAACATTACAATGTGAGTAATAATACTGTTTGTACTATTTATTATATTTATATTAGTTGTGTAGTTACTTCTTGAGCCCTTCCAAATGAGCCCAAACACGATGGTGTTTCGTAGTGGCATAACTGAGATCCTATACCCACCTTCGCGTTGCACCATCAGAAAGGTGAGGTCATAACAGTCACCTACGTCTTTATGAGCCCTTTCAAATGAGTTCAAACACGACCCTATCTAGTGCCATTACTGAGATTCTATACCCACCTTCGGATTGCACCATCAGAAAGGTGAGATCATAACAGTCACCTAGGTCTTTATGAACCCTTTCAAATTAGCTCAAACACGATCGTTTTATCTAGTGCCGTCACTGAGATCCTATATCCACCTTCGGATTGCATCATCAGAAAGGTGAAGTCACAGCAGTCACCTAGGTCTTTATGAGCCCTTTCAAATGAGTTCAAACACGACCGTTCTATCTAGTACTGCCACTGAGATCCTATATCCACCTTCGGATTACACCATCAGAAAGGTGAGGTCATAACAGTCATCTAGGTCTTTATGAGCCCTTTCAAATGAGTTCAAACACGACCGTTCTATCTAGTGCCGCCACTGAGATCCTATATCCACCTTTGGATTGCACCATCAGAAAGGTGAGATCATAACAGTCACCTAAGTCTTTATGAGCCCTTTCAAATGAGTTCAAACACGACCGTTCTATCTAGTGCCGCCACTGAGATCCTATATCCACCTTCTGGTGGTTCTACGTAGTAGCATCACTGAGATCCTTTACCCACCTTCTGAGTCCACCATAAGGAAAGTGACATCATTACCATCACCTTGGTCTCCATCGTCTGTCAAACCAACTTCTGTAAATATACATGATGGCTCCGTGGCGCAGTGGCTTAGCAATAAATTGCGGCGCGGATTCGAATCCCGCACGGAACATGTATTTATATGGCCTACAAATGATTGTTCCGGGTCTGGATGTTTGCCTTGTGCAATTTGTGTTTGTAAACTGCCTCCACGATACAGGAGAAAATCCTAGTGTGGAGGTAACGTATTTTAAAAAAATATATAAAATCTTAAAAAATGTTATAAAAAATTATAAAATATATATAGAAGCTACTAAGAAAGTATGTACTTACCGATAATGGAAACGAACTGAAGCCAGCGGATTACGGTGCGCCCGGAAAAATACGTGGGTTGCCGTCAGTTAAAATTTTTAACATTCACATTCAGATCAGTTTTTGGATGTACGTCAGTTCAACGGAGCAGTTTAACAGACAGCATGCCCGAATAAAATCCGTTCAGTTAAAAATTTCAACTTAAGATTTCACATTCACGGTCAGTTTTTGGATTTACGTCAGTTAAACTGATCAGTTTACTGACCGTGTGTGGCCACCATTACTCAGAGACCCTAGGTGCTAAATCTGTAATTTGGCATACTTAGTTATAGATATTAATCATGCCTAGAAAACTGTGAAAAAATCTTGGAAATGATTTTTATTTTGAGTAGGTACTTCCCATACAAGTAAATGGATTCCGTCATGTGGGGTATCGTTGGACAGGTCTTTCAAAAACTCTGACTGTGTGTAACATGTTTTCGATTCAGGGGTTCGTTTGCAAAATATTTAGCTTTAAAGTGGTATTTTTCATTACTCATGTGTCCCCCCTTCCCCCCTCTACCAACTAAACAGTATGTAAAAAGTATACACGAAAGTAGTATATACCTATAATGAAGTTAAAAGGAAAACTATCATAGCTAAGTAGAATTATGAAGTTAACGAGTAATAATCGACCAACTTCACTTTATGCAAAATTTCATTACAACTTGATAGAAAATGATCTAAAACAAACTGCATTATGACTTTGTAATAAAAATATTGTAAACTATTAAAAATAAACATTTTATGAAGAAAAGGACTTATATGCATTATTAATACAATAACTTTACTTTTTCATTTGCGGGATAGGCAGGGAGGTTCTCTCTTACTTACTTTAAGCATCATTGAAACAGAAACAGAAACAGAAACTTTTTTTATTCAATATAGATTATAAATAATACTTATTGAAAGTCACTCTTTTGTATAATTACCACTGGTTCGAAAAAAAAACTCTGTCCTGGGAAGAACCAGCAAAAAACCCAGCGGGACTTTTTTTTTAAATAACAGCTTACAATCATGTATGTTACACAAATTAACAACACAACAAATTAGAAAGAGCTTGGTAGCGATCACCTCATTTTCAGGGGTTATTATCATCTATAAATTCTTTAATACTATAATAACCCTTTTTATACAAACTTAGTTTAATAAAGTTTTTGAACTTTGAGCATTCAAAGTATTCTTACAATCATATAGCCTCATACTGTTTCATTCCTCACACTCTCGGTTTACGCGGGCGACCTCAAGATAATTTAGGGCAGTGGTGGTTTACATGAAGGTTCGTTGCGGTTATAGATGTGCCAACTCTGAAAAATCACGACTCGAGTTAACTCGAATTTAAATTCACGCAACTCGAGTAAGTACTTAGCAGTATGAAACAGAGTAAATGATTTGTTACAAATAAATTTTTTATAAATTTGTTTTTCTATGTAGCTCTTTGGTGGGTTGGGATAATTATAATTACAGGGGCGGATCTTGAATTTGTGGGGCCTTGGGCTAGTACTGCTTAGGGGCCCTACCTTAATTAGATAGGGCCCCTAAGCAGTACTAGCCTCAACTAATTGCCATTTTGACAAGAAACTGTTTTCTGTGGTGATGTAGGTATATGTAATGTAATATATGTTAAGTACAGGAAGAAAATAGGAAAACAAAATATTTTATTTATTTATTAAAACATTATTTATTGCAAAATATATTGACAGGTTATAGATGGTTATGTTATATAAATTATAAAGCAACCTTTCTGCATTTTTGTGCTGCAAATTCTGCAAATAATTACACTGTTTCTAAAAGTTAATTAAATAAAAAGTGTGAGTTATCACAATAAATCATGTAATAAACACAAATTTTCATATTCCACAAAGTCCAATGTGCGAAAATTACGTTTTATGTTATAATTTCGATATATAGTGAACATTATGGCGAAGTTGTTTTCAACAATAATTAAAAATAAAAAAAATTGTTCAACCGACTTCAATATAAATTATTAAGAATAATATTATTATTCAGACCTTGATCAAATTTATATGGGACCACATGTGAAGCACCAGCTTTCAAATAAAAAAAGAATCATCGAAATCAGTTCACCCAGAAGGAGGTTATGAGGTAACACACATAAAAAAACAGTCGACTTCCTTCTCCTGTGGCAACGCCATTTTTCTAAAGACTTCACTTTAGAAAAATGGCGTTGGTCAAAGATAGCGTAATAAAGTATATACCTGTGATTTAATTTTTTTTTGAGGCTCCTACTGAGTATATCGATATAATTATATTATATATTTCTTTTTTTTATGAAAATCAAGTGTTTCTATGTCCTTGTTTCTTTTTTCATAATATTTATTCGACTTTAACATATAGATATTGAATTTTAATATAATATGGCGATTCGTTAGATTTGCCAAGTTGTAGAAGTGACATAATATTTACTTTTTTTTTCTTTTCAGTAGAATTGTTTGGTTTTGTTATTTATTACTGTTTTAACCATTGAACTTGTTTACGCAACTTTTGTTTAATAAATTGTTTGATGCTGTTTGATGACTTTTTTACACACAATTGTTTACCACCGGCGATTTTTCCGAACCGATACGACTTAGGGACCTTCAAGAAAAGAGCTTACATCTTTCTAAAAGGCCGGCAACACATCTGCAATTCCCCTGGTGTTGCGGTTGTTCATGGGCGGCGGTAGTCACTTACCATCAGGTGAGCCGCATGCTCGTTTGCCCCCTCTTCTATAAAAAAAACCACAAAAATATTTTTTCAAATAATAAAATTAATCCCTCCCTCTCCTTACAGTTTCCTTCCACTGCTTGTCATGGACCGTTACATCCTATAAAAACCCCCAATGAACATAGGCCTCCACTATATTCCTCATAGAGGGTATACTTGTCATAGTTGCCATGTTCTGTTCCACGGTACTGTAACAAGGTACGTGTACCGTGGAACTGAACAGTGGGTCAGTCGCCTCTTACGAAACCCACGGAATAGTATGAATATTCATCCACCGTAATTGATAATTTCTCGAAACATTTCATTATCGACAAAACGTCCTGCAATTGTCATTTCTTTAGCGCTCATTTGCCCTGCATACAAATAATTCGATATTTTAATTGTTGATAATTTTTTATTTTTGGATAAGAACATAGTAATGACTCTAAGTTATTTTTACCATTTTTTTAAAAAATCGTCTTTGGCCTGGCCTACTATACTCTTTGGCTTGACCATAGTTCTAACTATAAGTATAAGTATAATTATATGTCCAATAAAATGTCAAGGTCTGAGAGGTTAAGTATCGAACGAGTTCGATTCATTTAGTTTTGAAAACTGAAATAAAAATAAAAAAAACGACGGGTTGCAATCCGGGAGTGCCGGCAGAAGTGAAAACTTGAATATTAACGTTGTGCATTTTTGATACTTTGGAATGGCGGAGATTATTTATTATTATCTTGTTTCATTTACTTTCATTCGAAATAATTTGTTTGGTAAACCTACACCGCACATACGTGCTTATTGTGATGTTATGAAAATATAGGTTAATGCTATAAAGTATAAACATTACAAATATTACATCTATAATTTGTAAGTACATATGTATCTATATTAATAATTTCGTCAAGCAGTACAGTAGACTCGATCGAAACCTAATCTTAATAATAAAATTATAATAATTAATAAATGAAAATTAATTAAACCTAACCTAACCTGAATAATAAAATGAAATTATATTAATTATGAAATGAAAATTAATTAAATTTTCATCTAGTATATTTATATATTACTCACTCATTTTCTTTCGCTATTTCTTCGTCACTTTTTTCATTAATAGATGCACTTTGTTCAATTTCCATACAAACACGAATTTTACGAATACACAGCAGTACTTCCTACACTACTACGCCGCGCCGGCTGTCTACTCTCCGTCCGTCTTACGAATTTTGACACGTGACCTGACGCGAGTTTAACATTTTTTACCCATTACAAAAAAGTGCACAACGCCGCTAAAGAAGTTTTCACGTCAAAAGTCATGTTTTATAATTCTTTTTACTTACCTACTGCCTATTAAAAGCAGGAAGTCTAGTTATGCTGAATACTTTCAATTTTAGTAAATTAAAAGAAAGGTCCGGTCCTTATAACTTGTAAGTTATCTATCACTTAGTAAACTAAACACACACACTAAACACATTTCTAACAATAACAAAATCAATTCGTTAATATAATCGACGATAGCAGAAGTGCGGAAAAATAACAAAATTGCGTCGGGCGATAAGCGGAGGGAAGTCCCCGTTAATAGACAATATACGGAATACACCGACCGAAAACAAGCGACACGGGATTCCCCGTTCCGTTTGATAGATTAAACACGGATTGATTGATCGTAGTGTTGCCAACCTTATGATCGGATTTTTTTTAATTCTAGATAATTTTTATTATTGACAATACCGTCGATAGGTTCAGTTCGGTTGGGGCCCCTCTCTATTCGCGGGGCCCTGGGCTGCAGCCCAAAAAGCCTTTAAGTAGATCCGCCCCTGTATAATTACCAAACTTATTATGTAGGTTTGAAATAAAAAGATATATTTAGTATGTATCACATACTTATGTATATTATATCAATTGCTAATATTCAATATTACAGAATACCAGCGTAAAATAGCAGCTTAATGCTGCTGTGTTTCGTATGGTGAGTGTAAAGAACCGGAGACCCTTTTTACTGAAAAAAAAGGCATTCTATCTTAGTCCTTACGGCTGACAACGCATCTGCATTTTGATTCGCAAATGAGGATAGATGTAGATGTCCATGGGCGACAGCAACCACTTACCATCAGGTGGACTGTGTGCTCGTTTGTCACCCTATTCTATATAAAAAAAAAACTTATGTATTTTTGGTTATAATGTAAGTTATAGTAAGGTAGTATTTAACAACAAAACTAGCTATATAGCAGTCTTCACGAAACAATATTAGTCAATCTTTAAGATGTAGGTACATAAGCTATTAATAGTTTAATGATCGGTCCATGGGGTCCACGTGCGGTGTAGTTCCTAAAAGAACTCTATCCGCGACTGGTCGTAGCTGCTGGTGATAAGAGGGCCGATTCTTTTCTCGTTCAAAGCCTAAGTACAGCCATTCAGCGAGGACACTCAGCCAGCGTTCTTGGCACGATACCGCGGGAAGTACGATTGTATGATAATTAAGTTACTAGTTTGTTTTTTTCTAATAGTTTTTATTTAAAAAAATTATCAGTCAAAATATTCTTAAATAAATAAGATTTTTTTTCAAGTTCAAAATTGTTATTGTAAGTGTTACATTTGGCGTTCATTTAAAATATTATGATGTATCTTACAACTTAACCAGGCTTTTCGGATATTACAATAGTGGGTCTGTGCCTTACATAACTATATTGATTATAATTAATCAAAATTATAAAATAAATTAAATTACATAACTTAGCTATTATAAAATTCTAAATAACAAATTGTTTTGGTTGTAGCTAAATACTCTTTGAAACACAAAGCGCGCACACAACCAACGAATCGCGCTCTTACTCTTTTGCTGGCTCATTTGATCCGTTCATGTACACAAGCCCAAACACGAGTTGGGGAGATCCAACTCGAGTTAAGCGCATCTCAAGTTAGTAGCTCGAGTTGACCCATCACTAGTTACGGTTATATACTTATATCTTATACCGCATTTAGACTCTCGCCTCGCGCCTCGCCTCGTACCTCGCTTCGCAGCTCGCGTGTTGTTGCGAGGTAACGAGTGCCTGTTTACTCTCGCGATGCGTTCAGTTTGCGACTTTGCGTTGACCCAGCAACGATGGAAGACGTCGAAATAATAGCGGCATCAACTCTTGCCTTAATAAATATTTATCGATGCTTCACCATTTTAAAAAGAAGGAAATTAAAAAAATTCATAGATTTTTTCAAAGATTTCATAGATTGCTTTTTTCTTCGTAGGTGTTCACGGAAGGTAGCCATAAGCGCATTCTTTTTTACTTTGAGCTCCGCTAGCGGTCTGCACATAACCTCGGAAATTCTATTCTACGCAAGTCGAACGTGTAAACCCAACAAAACAACACAACCTGCACGGAAGGGGGCCGTAAACAAACTGACACGAGAGCGCGAGCGCGAGTCCGCGAGTGTAAACAGCACGCTCGCGTCGCTCGCGAGGCCCTTTGCCTCGTGCCCAAAAAACCGCCTCCGACGCGAGCGCCGCGAGTGGCGAGGCGAGCTGCGAGGCGAGCCACGAGCTAGCGTATACACTCGCGCCTCGTGGCTCGCCTCGCGACTCGCCTCGTCGCTCGCGCGCGAGTGTAAATGGGGTATTAGGGTTGCACTGCCGGGAATATACAGGTAGATAGTCAACTATGATCATCTTTGTACCTTGGCATGTAAATTGTATTATTTTCAAAATCGAAGCTTTTTATCTTTTTTGAATACCACTCCCTATAAGTCTGATTTGAAAATAAGTCCTTCAGTTACCATCTTTCTATTTAGGCCAATTTTTAGTCGTTATAGGTCAAACCACGAATTTACTTATTATGCTCATTATCAAGAAAGTCCACGTATTGTGACGGGAAACTACGTAACCCTACCTCTACATTATGCGTGGCCCGACACGCACTTGGCCAGTTTTTCTAGGTTTTGTACTGCACCGGTTTTACGGGATAATAAAAAAAGCAGGTACGCGTGTGCGTGTCCAGAAGTAGAGCATGGTTACTGGTGCATCAACATGAAATATACGTCCATCTTTATTTATTTGTCTGATTTATTTTTAATACTTATAAAAATCACATTTAAAGTTTTGTTGCGCAAAGATGGGTAGAGACTACAGATGGATTGTAATGGAATTAGTGCAAAGATAATAAATGGACGATACTTCTATGAATTAAATATGGTTTTGTAAAAAAATATTGTGCCATTTATTCAACATCTCTCTGTATGTAGGGTTACCAGATGAAAAAATTAAAAGTCCGGAGAAAAGGCTGAATTTCTATTTAAAAATCCTGAGATTTTTTTACAGTTTGAGAAGAAAACCTTACTTAACCGATTCGTTGCGGCACCGATTTTCGACAACTTTTAGCTGTGGCGGCGAACAAATATTCCATGACACGCCTGACGTGATGACCGGCACAGACTTTGATGACACGCCTATTGTGTGTAGTGTGTAAAAGTAATGTTCTTTTTTATGCTTTTTTCACTTGTTTAGATCTAATTAAGATTAGTTGACATCAAACATCAGTTACAAACGGAACAATACTTGATTTTAGAAGGTAACTACGTGTTTTTTTAAGTGTTTTCCTTGAAATTGAGAATAAGTGACTATTTTTATGCAGCGATTACAAACTTTTTTGTACTATTTTTTGTTTTATAAAAAAAATCATGTATATAAGTATGTACAGCTAAATCACCCTGGAAAACCTTGGTTTTTATTAAATTAAATTTTCACCTAATAATACTATATTTTTGTAAATATCAAACATCAAGAACCTTAATTGGAAAAAAATAAGGTTTATGATTCATTGAATTTACAAATGTTAAATATTATTTAATGTTATACAAATGTAAAAGCTGCAGGCATGAACTACTTGCAAAATAATCAATATTTTGTTCTGGATAAATTTTCCAAAAACGCAATTTGAGCGAGTTATAACAATTTTTAAAAAGACACGACTCTTGTGTCATACGCCACACACAAAAATCGATGGCACGCCTGGTGTGTCACCCGCACTGAACCGGTTAAAAAGGTATCTTCACATATTAAGTATGATAAAACTGTTTAAGTACCTACTTGGATAAATAAGTTTGATTTTAATTGTGGAATTATTACCAAAGGAAGATTATTATTAGTTTGTTTAACTTTTTATTAGAGAGATATTTAAAATGTAAGCTGTATTGAATTTAAAGTTCTAAAAAACCTGAGATTTCATGAGATTTGCAAAATCCAGCCGCAATCCTGAGAAGAGTCTAAAAATCCTGAAATCTAAGGAAAAATCCTGAGATATGGTAACCCTATCTGTATGCCGTTTGGCATTTTAAATAACGGAATTTTGCTACTGAAAATACTTTCTATATAGGTACTTATAGGCTGAGGCATTTCACCTTAATGTACAGAATAACAACGCATCTGTAGCATTCTTTGTCTGAAATTAGTTGCAGGTGTTCATGGACCGCAGAGTCCACTTACCATCAGGTAGAGTGCAGTTCCTTTGTTACTTCAGATTTATAATAAAAATGCAATACGTTGCGCTCTCTCTCTCTCTCTCTCTCTCTCTCTCTCTCTGATATTAAACCAATAAACCATATCAAAATTATAATGTGGCACAGTTTAGTGTCTAACAGTTGTGAAACGTAAGTACTTGTGCAGAGCATCGGCGAGGGCTTTGCGGGGCAGTGGGCAGCGCCGATCGTGTGCCAGCTGCCAGCGCACTCCACCGAGTCTTATAGTACTTATTTAACAGTGGTAGAGCCACGCGGCAGCTTTTGCTGTCGCACGGATGGGCCGGCTCGAACCGGGGAGGTACCACGACCTCACAGAAAACCAGCGTGAAGTACAGGTTTACCTCTGCGTTGCGCTTGGTGAATGCAGGTGGCCGGAGGCCCTTTTTACTGAAAATGAGGCATTCCATCTTAGTCCTCACGGGTGACAACGCATCTGCATTTTGATTTGTAATAGAGGATAAATGTAGATGTCTATGGGCCACAGCAACCACTTACCATCAGGTGGACTGTGTGCTCGTTTGTCACCCTTATCCTATAAAAAAAAACTAATACTTTAATTGCGATTTTCGAAAAATATAATGCCTATAAGTGAAATTGAATTCAAATGACGGCTATGCTTATATTTCCCTCATTATTTTGTCAATATTGTTTATCCGAATGGGAATACACTACATAATTAAATTTAACAATCGAAAACTGAAATCAGCTTTAAAAATAAAGTGTCACGTTAATATTTGGCAGTGCAACACTTTTCATTTTTTTCTTTTAGTAATAAAATTGATGGTGTTCAATAAATGTTTGTAACTTATATGTAAATACTGTTAAGATATGATAATGGGTACAACCCCTATGTTCAACGCTTTAATATGTTATATTTTTGATACTAGATGGCATTGTTAAACAATTTACTTATACAAAATTATATTACTACAGTTACATATAAATGACATATAAAAGTTTTATTAATACAATGTTTTGACATTAGATGGTACTGCTAAAATATTGTTGCATTCCTAAATCTCGATATAATTTGCCCTTTGCAAATAGTATAGCTAAGATGCATGATATCGTAATAAAGCACCTGTATCACTCGGTAGTTTTATTATAACCCGTAGTAGTCAATTCGATATCTGGTTTGGTCATTGTACATGGTCCTAATCGAGTCGGAAGTGTTTATGAAAAATTCGCACTAGAAACCAGTGGTGGATCGCCACTGAAGGTGCGCACCGGACGATTCTAGTGAATCGTACCGGTTGATTGAGTGCAGTGCGGTGTTGTGCGTTTGGAGTGTGCCAGCCGCATTCAGTCGAGGAGTACAAAGAAAGAAGTTGGACGCAGAGCAGCAGCGACATCATAAACGTGATGTCGCATCCGTGACGTGTAAAGCTACGCGTGCGGAAGGAACAATCTGCAGTGGAGCCATCATAACAGTGACGTGAACGACGTCATTGTCCGAGTTGACAGGTTTGCAAGTGAAAATCGTGAGTACATTTTTCTAATTTATCAGTGAAGTTTAAAAAGTTAATAATTTGAAGGATTTCAATAACTTTAAAAATATCAAGAATTTTGTTGAAGACTTAGAATAATTAATGATAAATGTAAACTTTAATTTGTTCATGTTAGTTAGTAACTTAGAATAACTATTCAAAAAAGATCAAACGGGGAACCTATGCCCAATTTTATGTAACTTCCTTTATTTACCTAAACACTTGTAAAATTTTGTGAACAAAAAACGTTGCTTTAGATATTGTACAAAAATGTCGTTGTCAGCCTTAATAAAGAGTCAGCTAGGATATAAGTCTATGATAAAAAATGCTTATGAAAATTATAAAAAATCACCAAAAGAACGCCTATGTAAAGAGTCGTATTTACTCACTAGGTTAGATTCATTAGAAGAAAAATGGCAGATATTCGCAGAAACGCATAAAAAAATGTCAATAGAGTTATCAGAGCAATTAGTAGAATCTAAATATTACAAAGAATGTATTTATGAAAGTGTAGAGGAAATGTATATTGATTATAAGTCTGATATCAGAGAAGCATTATTTGTTCTAAAGACTCAAGCTAGTGTCTCAAGTTCTTGTTCTCATTTAACTTCTAAAGTTGAAAGCAATGTTAAATTACCTAAGATAAACATCCCCATTTTTTCGGGGTCATATGCAGAATGGACAACGTTTAGAGATTTATATGTCTCGTTGATCCATAATAACTCTTCAATAGATGATGTGCAAAAGATGCACTATTTGAAAGGGCATCTTTCAGGAGAAGCCGAACAGCTTTTAAGGCATGTACCTATAACATCGGCTAATTACCAAGAATCGTGGTTAACACTTAACAGTCGTTATAATAATAAAAAATACATTGCGAATTGTCTATTGAAGCGTTTTATGAATCAACAATGCATCGGTAGCGAGTCATGTAATGCAATTAAAAACATGTTAGACGTTACCAATGACACGTTACATGGTTTGAAAAATTTGGGAATAAATGTAGATTCATGGGATACAATTGTTATATACATAATTGGTTCAAAATTGGATTCAGAGTCCCGAAAATGTTGAGAATCAAAAATAAGCACTTCAGAAGAACTGCCAACGTTGAACCAATTAAGAGAATTTCTGGAAACCCGATTTCGGTCACTTGAGTTCATGGATCCCAAACAAAGAAGCAAACCAAATCTTTCAAACCAAAAACCTAAGGTAATACACTCCATGGCAACCAGCTCTAACGCTGCAGCCAAATTTAACTGCCCTTATTGCAATAATGAGCATAAAATATCAAACTGTAAAGAATTTGCCGCGGTTGATTATAACACTCGACATAATTTCGTCCAAGATAATGGTCTTTGCTTTAATTGCTTAGGTCGTAACCACTCTGCTAACACGTGCCGTTTATTTACGAGATGTCGCATTTGTAAGCATAAGCACCACTCATTGCTCCACCCAAAGCCAATAACAGAAACACAAAAAGCTGTTTTGTCCAAGCCAGATTTGTCAGTCGAAGTTAAATCTGTACTGTCAAAGATAAAGACAGCTCAAGAAAAGCCGGAATCGACTACGAACATTACAGCGCATTTTTCTAAGAAGATAGTACCTAATCAAATTCTTCTAGCAACTGCACTTGTTGTAGCAGAGGCAAGAAACGGTTATGCCCACTTGCTCAGAGCTCTTCTTGATCAGGGTTCGCAAGCGTCGTTTGTTACAGAGTCAACGGTACAACTACTTGGCCTTAGGAAGATACCCAGTAGAAGCAACATATCAGGAGTAGGCTGCGATAAGAGCTCTCTATCTTCTAAGTATATCGTAATGATAAACATTCAATCGCGTTTCGATCCTAGCTTCCAAATACAAGTGCGTGCGCATGTTTTGGGCTCGATAACTAGTCTACTTCCATCGGAGAAGCTAGCTAATGTAGATTGGCCAGAATTAGCTAATATCACTCTTGCCGACCCGCAATTTCACAGCCCAAGTAAAATAGACGTTTTACTTGGTGCAGACGTTTACAGTTAGGTTATAAGAGAAGGGTTGGTCAAGGGTCCTAATGGCATTCCAACTGCTCAGTGTACTGCCTTAGGATGGATACTATCTGGCCCCACACAGTTACTCGATCATAATCAAGCACCTTTATCTCATTGTCACCATAATATTATTAGCATGCACTCTCAAACTGATGACAATGAATTATTAAAGAGATTTTGGCAAATTGAATCCGATTTTGGTGAAAACAAGATTCTTAATGAGGAAGAACAGCAATGTGAAGAATATTACAGTAATACCACTCAGCGGGATTCAACAGGTCGATACATAGTGAGACTTCCCTTCCGTGAAGACAATCCTCAATGTAAGTATGGGAATTCCAGAGACATTGCAATAAAGCGATTTCATATTCTTGAAAACCGTTTCAAAAGGAACTCAGAATTCAAGGCAAGATATTCCGAAGTCATACATGAATATTTGAACCTAAGCCACATGCAACTTATAACTGGCAGTGACCTTAATAAATTGGAATCAGTATATTTACCCCATCACGCCGTTATACGAGAAGATAAAACTACTATGAAGGTTAGAGTAGTGTTTGACGCCTCTTGCAAGGGCACAAACGGAGTATCTCTAAACGATACATTGATGATTGGCCCCACGCTTCAGCAAGACTTACGTCATATTATTATCCGATGGCGTATGCATCCAATATGTCTTAGTGCAGATATTATGAAAATGTATCGCCAAATTATCGTTGCAGATCAAGACACAGATTTCCAAAGGCTAGTTTGGAGAGATGAACCTGAGTCTGAAATTAAAGAATTCAAATTAGTAAGGGTTACATTTGGCACTACATCTGCTCCCTACCTAGCAGTAAAGACGCTACATCAGGTTGCAATTGACGAAGGTAAGAAATTTCCGAATGTAGCTGAAAAAGTAAAAACTGATTTCTACGTGGATGATCTATTGACTGGATGTCAGACAGTGGAAGAAGGAAAAGGCATTTATGAAGATATGAAAAGGTTACTGAAAAAGGGAGGTTTTGAATTGCAGAAATGGGTAACAAACAACAAAGATTTAGCAGAAGAAATAATGGATGGACACGGAAAGGAGGTAGAAAAGGTTGATATTAAGATCGATAAGGTAGTTAAGGTACTGGGCCTTTTCTGGGATAAGGAAACGGATGATTTTCAATACAGTGTACAACTTCCCGAATTGAATAATCCTATTACCAAGAGGAAGGTAGTATCCAGCATCTCACGTCTTTTCGACCCCTTGGGGTGGCTAGCGCCTTGCATCATCACAGCTAAAGTAATGATCCAGAAATTATGGCTGGCAGGAATAGACTGGGATGAAGAACTGCCAGATGAGTTATTAAAGGAGTGGAATTTTTACACATCTCAGTTAATAAATATTCGCGAGCTTAGTATTCCAAGGTGGCTCAATACTAAAGTAGATGATACTTGCATGGAGCTTCAAGGTTTTTGCGATGCGTCCAACTCTGCATACGCTGCGGTCGTTTACTTAAGAGCGATTGATGCTAAAGGTAAGATACACGTCAATCTAGTTACGGCAAAGACTAAGGTCGCTCCAACTATGCAAATCTCCATTCCTCGCCTTGAACTTATGGGGGCAGTTCTTTTAGCTAAGTTAATCACAGATGTGGCTAATATTCTGGAAATCGATCATAACAATATACACGGCTGAACCGACTCCACTGTGGTATTGGCGTGGCTCAGCAGTCACCCTAGTCGGTGGACAACGTTTATAGGCAACAGAACGTCAGATGTTCTGTCAAGGCTAGACAATACGCAATGGGCACACGTTTGATCGGCCCAAAATCCAGCAGATCTCGCTTCCAGAGGCTGCACTCCTTTGGAACTTGCTGAAAGTAGCTTGTGGCTGCAGGGTCCATCATGGTTAAAAGATGATAATATTATTTATCAAAGGCCAAAGTCCATCTCGACTACTTTAGAACAAAGAAAGTTAAAGGTCCACACTGTAACTAATAGTCAATTTGCTACTGATTTCGATCTATGGAACAAATTCTCGTCATTACAAAGGCTTATACGGGTTGTTGCCTTTTGTCGCAGATTCCTAAGGTACAAAAGAAATAGTAGGTTTAAACCTTACCACCTTACAAGCACCGAGCTGCAGGAATCTTTAGACGTTTGTATAAAACAATGTCAACTAACAGATTTAAGAGATGCCAAGCAAAAATTGAAACCGTTAAGCCTCTTTCTTGATGATAAGGGAATAATGAGAGTGGGAGGTAGAATTCAGAATGCTAATCTTCCTACAGATACTAAGCATCCTATTATTCTTCCTCATAAGAGCCACTTTACCAATTTAGTTATTGATGAGGCCCACCGAAAGACATTACACGGAGGTCCAACACTAATGCTAAACCATTTGCGCACAAGATATTGGATTATATCGGCAAAAAGCCTAGTTAAAATGCATGTGCGTAATTGTGTAGTGTGTGTTCGCCAAGCGGCAGTGACAAAAAATCAGTTAATGGGTCAGTTACCATATAGCAGAGTAACGCCAGCTAGACCATTCCTTCACAGTGGTGTGGATTTTGCTGGCCCCATTAACGTCCGAATGTCTAAGGGAAGAGGTAATAAATCATACAAGGGTTATATTAGTCTTTTTGTATGTATGGCAACAAAAGCCATACATTTAGAACTAATAAGCGATCTCACTAGTGATGCCTTCATAGCAGGCTTTAAGCGTTTTGTAGCTCGTAGAGGACATGTGAGCGAAATATGGAGCGACAACGGAACAAACTTTGTTGGAGCATCCAAGGAACTCCTTAAGCTCGTCACCGCTGAACAGTCATCAGTTGCTCTTGAAATTCGTGAGTGGTTAAGCAACAATAGTGTTTCATGGCATTTTATTCCTGCCCATGCGCCAAACTTTGGCGGGTTATGGGAAGCAGGCGTGAAGGCTATGAAATTTCATTTAAAACGAGTCATTGGCGTTTCCACAATGACATATGAAGAGTTAACCACCGTTCTCACGCAAATTGAAGCGTGTCTAAACTCAAGGCCTTTATCGATATTACCAGATAATCACAGTGATCCCGCGCCTCTAACTCCAGGACATTTCCTCGTTGGCGAAGCTCTAGTAATCGTACCAGAACGAAATTATGAACATAGTAACATCAGTACTCTGAGACGCTGGCAAATGACTCAAAGAATGGTGCAGGATTTTTGGCGAAGGTGGTCCAAAGAGTATTTGGTGAATTGTTTACAGAGATATAAATGGTCAAAGATAATAGCCGAACCTGAAATTGGAAACATAGTTTTAATTAAGGAGGACAATCTTCCTCCAGGCCGTTGGCTGTTAGGAAGAGTGGTTGCCAAGCATCCTGGCTTAGACCAAATCACTCGCGTTGTGACGTTGAAGTGTGGTCAATCTCTCTTAAAAAGACCAACTTCAAGGTTATGTATTTTACCTGTTACACAATAATGATAATTTATCTCACGGTTGTAATAGCTAGTGCTTAAATTAGATTAAGTATGTTTGTTTGATGCCTAAGAAACATATAAATTAAGCCTACTGCCCAGTTATGTCATGGTGGGCGGAATGGAAAGAACGTTTAATAACGTTCTTGGTGGGCGGAATGTTCAACGCTTTAATATGTTATATTTTTGATACTAGATGGCATTGTTAAACAATTTACTTATACAAAATTATATTACTACAGTTACATATAAATGACATATAAAAGTTTTATTAATACAATGTTTTGACATTAGATGGTACTGCTAAGATGCATGATATCGTAATAAAGCACTTGTATCAAGCACTCGGTAGTTTTATTATAACCCGTAGTAGTCAATTCGATATCTGGTTTGGTCATTGTACACCCTAGTATATTTGCGAAGACGGCGTAAATAGTAAATACCATTCATATCGAACTAAATACTTTAAAAACTCCTTCACAGTCAAGGCCATCTGCTTATGGAATGATCTTCCTTCGCAAATTCGTCGTGCAAAAACACTAAAAAAGTTTAAGACTGACGTCAAAAATTACTCTCTAACAGTGCATTAACTACTGGTCATCATTTGCGACATGTATTTTTTGTATCCTCTCTGTACTTACTTATGTAATTTTTATGTATATTTGCCTACTTAATCTTATGTATGTCTATTATATTTTGAATGTATATATTAGTGTATTATTTTTTTAAAATTATGTATCAGTTTAGTTTATTTAGGTATTAGTATGTAAGTTTACTATAATATACACCACCTCCCACTGTCCAATAGAACAACTTTCTCCTAATCTTAAGGTTGTCTGGAAGAGATCGCTTATTAGCGATAAGACCGCCTTATTGTATCTACCTCTTAAGTTTTACTCCTTGTAATTTGTTCTTTTTTACCGTTTTTAGTGGTGTACAATAAAGTATAAATAATAATAATACCTACGCGGGCGGTGGCATGGCCTGACAGTAAGGGCGTTTCACAACTGTTAGTTCTTTAAACTGTGATTGTGGTGGTCGATTCCCCGGTTAACACTACAATTATAAAAAACTTTAATTCTTGTCATGAAATAATCTGAAAAAAAAAATATATACACATATATATATATATATATATATATGTGTGTATATATATATATATATATATATATATATATATATATATATATATATATATATATATATACAAAATAATCTGTCAAAAGTAACTGATACACCATAGAATTATTAGAATCCTTTATTTTCAAATCTTTACATGTCTTTTATTTTCGTAAGATTATTTTTACGTATTACTAAATATTATTTTTCATGCTATCTATATACAAGCATCGCATTCATAATTATGCCTCTATTTAATTACACTATATACCTGCATTTAGTTTGCAATAAATACGATATCGTAAAGAAAGTATCACATGTGCTGATCACAAAAGGTTAACTGTATGCAATAGTTTAACAATAGTCTCTATATATGAAAATCAATTGCTGTGCGTTAGTCTCGCTAAACAGAAAAAGCGGCATTACCTATTTTGATGAAATGTTTTGGATGTATTTGAATGAGACCCCAGATGGTTTAGATTCACATATGGATCCGATAGATGGCGCTATTGAGATCCAAAAGTCAATCGAGCGAAACCGTGGCGTAATTAGCTAGTAACTAATATAACTTCATAGTATATAATAAGAGTTTTGGCGGGAACTTGATCGGCGGCGGTTTGCTGCTCCTGTATTATAGTTTAAATAATAGTTTGAAGTGGATTTTGATACGTAAAAGTGGTGCGATTTTATGTATTAACTGTCTACGCATGTGAACTATTAGTGGAAACGGTGAAACGAGTGCTCTGATGGTGATGGATTCTCAAGATAAGCTGTTTGCATAGGCGCCTTTAGATACCATCGCCAACTGTCAGCTGCCTGCTGGCTCAAGTTGCCGTCAAAATCTCCCAAGGACTGCACAATGTGACGCATCAACATATTGTGAAGCAGTGAACTATGAAGGATAATAATACATAAAGACAAGGCTTGGGGAAATTATAATAAACCGAATAAAAATACTCAAGACTTGGCCTAAAGGTCTAGATACCAGGCCATAAACTCCAAAAAAAATAGTATATAATAAATAATTTACGAAAATAAAGAAAAATATTAATTTTGACAACTTTTTTCAGTTCACTTATATTATAAACTATATCTACCTGAATTTATATGATGCATCCTAGTCTTTATAACTACTAAAACAACTAAGAGTTCGTGTACGTTGGTACTACAATCATAAACAAACTTTCTGTCCAGAGTCAAGGCCACATCACATTATTACATTCACATAGACTGCTGTTTTAGCGGACTGCGGTGGCAAAACACGCGCGTACAGAAAAAGGAATATTTTGTCAAGCTCCGAAATTTGAAGCAATATTTGGACCAATATTCCATTATCAAGGTAGGATCTTGGTCAAATATAGGTGGTAAAATATGCCGATTCTTAATTAATAATAAAAGTTTATCGTCTTGGAGACGGTTTAAATGCTAAAGCATTAATATTTTACGTAATAGGAGCTAAATAGCTAGCTTTAAATAAAAAATAAAATAAAATTCATAATATGATTGTGATGGATATGATTCATGATAAAATTTTGTAGTCAGATAGGTTTATAGTCATTGAGTTATATGTACTACGTACTAGAGAAGCCATTCCGAACATTGACTATGTTCAACTGAACTGTAGTGCAGTCCCTACAGTCCATACAAACTAAATATTGTGTAAATTGACGATTTGTTTATTCCATAAAATAATTATTATTACATTTTATTTAGAAATATGTTTTTTTAGATTAAATGAAGATATTTTATAATAAATTCTTATATTTATTTTATATCAAATTAAAGTCTTCGCTCATGCGCGACTACTACTACCCCGCATGCGCGAAGACAGAGTAGGACACAATTTTTGTTTGGAATGGCTTCTCTAGTACGTAGTACATATAACTCAATGTTTATAGTCAATTGTTTTTAGTGATTTGTATAATACGTTGTATTGCTTCTAGTGAACAAAAAAGTATATAAGTATACTATGAAATATTACAAGTAAAAATCACAGTGATCTAGTTACCTTAAAAATACTTTTATCATATATATTTATAAAATTATAAATTTTAAGACATCTGTGTATAAGGTTTAAATTACCTAATTAAGCGCAGTTTTTTTTGCTAAAATAATTATAATTGTGATTAATACTTCACCACTTATCAAGGACTGTCGAATTAAAGCAAACTGGTGACATTAATTCACATATGAAAACATATTCGAGAATACAGTTTACTTCTGAAAATAATCATTGGGGTCCATCAAAGTGGACAAATATTTTATATTTTACAAATTTTCTACTAGTGGACATACTGGAAGCAAATTGTTTATGAATTGCTATTATTGAAATATAACAATTTAATTGAGTATGTCCCCTACCCATAACCTATCTAAAAGCATTGCCAAGCTCAGTGGAGCAGCTAGGCGCTTCAAACAAGGGTGTGTAAAAGGAATGATATTAGCTATTATTACTAAGAAACATGAAATATATAATACTGTTATAAATCGCAGTTGTTCGGCAGCGTTCTTAATTCGCTTTGTTTCGTCGCTTCTGAATTATTTATGTTGGCAGATGAGCACTTGAAGTCACTACACAGTGACTTTATCTAGAAAAAGAAAATATAAATAAATTAATCAACCCTCTTTTTTTGATCTGTTCTTTAGCATGTACGTTGTTTAAAAATCGTATTTATTCTTTAATATTATGTATAAATTTCTTAAAGTAATTAATGTGTAAATGTTTGTGTATATATTTGTATACATACCATTATTGTTATAGCTTATTAGCCTACCGTTGAACATAGGCCGTAGATTGCCTCAGAGGGGATATTTGCCATAGTTGCAACGCTCGACAAGTAGGTATTAATTTATTTATAAAAGGAAAACTAACAGCTAATAATTAGCACTATATGGTACATATAAGTCGCAAGGTAAACCTATTGAAAGTTTTCACAAATGGGTATCAGTTAAATGTAAATAAAATACAAAAAAAGTTATACAATATATATATTAGCAACAGAAGTTGCACGTTGATGTTAATTAGATTTAAGAATTCAAGAGTATTGTTACTGAAATTAGATGTCAATTCAATCTACAATCTACAAATCAATTTACAAATAGTAATACCACTTGTACATAAATGATCAGCCTAATCAAAGTCCTTAGAAAATTGTTATTAGGAAGACGCTGCTGCCTATTTCCTGATTTGTTTCCCTCAGTCGCCTCTTACCGACACCCACGGGATGAAATGTGGTAGGGATATTCTTACACCGCCATTTCTTATAAAATTTAATCCTGATTGGAATTAATTAAGGAGCTTTTTTTAATAATGATGACAAACGAGCACACAGTCCACCTAATGGTAAGTGGATGCTATATGGATCATGGACATCTACATCTATCCTCCATTAAGAATCAATAAGGATACTTTGTTTCTAGTAAAAAAGATCTCCGGTTCTCTACCATTGGAAACACAGCAGCATTAAGCTGCTATTTTACACTGGTATTCTGTGAAATGAGGCATTCTATTTTAGTTCTAAGGGGTGACACCGTTCGTAACCCTTATTTTATAAAACAATTTGTTTTATTGGTACAGTGTAAATGTATGAGTATCGATGATAATGTCTTTTTATATAATTGTTTTTTTAGGTTACAATTATTTTAACTCTATTGGTTCATTTGTAACAGCTTGCCAAAAGTCCACAGCTGGACGTAGGCCACTCTTATGCTGGACAGGCGGATTGACCAGTTTTTTATTACTAAATTGTAATCATGAGGGTGCTGCTGCCTATCTATCTTCTGTTTCTGTTCCCACCGTCACCTCTAACTTTATGTACATCGCCATTCTTCGATCCTATGAACTTACGCCAGCACTATGCGGCCATTCTTAGGGGAAGTGTAAAATGCACTAATTATTGAGACACTGCTACATATGCAATTTTTTTTATAGGATAAGGGTGACAAACGAGCACACAGTCCTCCTGATGGTAAGTGGCTGCTGTGGCCCATAGACATCTACATCTATCCTCTATTATAAATCAAAATGCAGATGCGTTGTCACCCGTGAGGACTAAGATGGAATGCCTCTTTTCCAGTAAAAAGGGTTTCCGGTTCTCTACACTCAACGTACGAAACACAGCAGTGTTAAGTTGCTACTTTACGCTGGTATTCTGTGAGAGCGTGGTCCTTCCCCGGTCGAGCCGACCCATTCGTGCTACAACTATACTACTAATATAGCTGCAGCATGGCTCTACCACGTTTATAAAAATTATATGACAATAATGTATTCATAATATACTGTGTAGTGGCGGTGTAAGAATTATCCACTAGCCCATATCATCCCGTGGGTGTTGTAAGAGGCTACAGAGGGAAACAAATCAGGAGATGGGCAGCTGCGTCTTTCTAATAACAACTAAAAAAACTGCAGTTACCAATCCGCTTATCAAGCTTGGCAACTATAACAAAATACCCCCCATGATATAATTTATGGGGGAGGCCTATGTTCAGCAGTGGGCTCTAACGGTTGCGGTAATTTATTCGTAATAATGTCAACCACTACTTTAAAGGCTGTGAGACATTCCATCTTAGTTAAATGCCATTAAACGTGGTAGATCCTTGCTGTAGCTATATTAGTAGAATGGTTGTAGCACGAATGGGTTGGCTCGACCGGGAAAGGACCACGCTCTCTCGTACATAATACCAGCGTAAAATAGCAGCTTAACACAGCTGTGTTCGTATGGTGAGTGTAGAGAACCGGATACCCTTTTTACTGGAAAAGAAGCATTCTATCTTAGTCCTCACGGGTGACAACGTATCTGCATTTTGATTCTTTATTGAGGATAGATGTAAATGTCTATGGGTCACAGCAACCACTTACCATCAGGTGGACTGTGTGCTCGTTTATTACCCTATCCTATAAAAAATATCCTAGTCCTCGCAGGAAAATCACCACATCGTCCACCTCTAAACCTATTTTCTTGAAATTTTGTGCAGGTGTCCATGGGCCGTAAGAGCTGCATATTGTAACTAATGTTATAAGCTCTTTGCTGTTCAATACTTACAGTATAAAACAATATCGGTGCGGCGATAATAGCTCCGGCTAACACATCCCACCAGTGATGGCGGTGGTCCCAGATACGCGATACGCTACAGAATAACGCAGTCAGTATGCACACCATCTGGGCTACTAGCACTGCGTTAGATCTCGGAACGCTGGTAGCTCTGCAATGAAGGTAATACTGAAAGAAAAAGAAAAAAACATATGTCACAAAATGTTATTTTGTACCGACTTCAAAAAGGAACCATTACTCAATTCGATTGTATGTTTTTTTTTATGTGTGTTACCTCATAACTTCTTACTGGGTGAACTGAATTCGATAATTCTTTTTTTATTTGAAAGCTGCTGCTTCCCATGTGGTCCCATGTATTAATATTATAATTTGATCAAGGTCTGTTTTTGAGCTATTCTTAATAATTTATATTGAAGTCGGTTGTACAAAATTTTAAATTTTAAATTATATACTTATAACTTCTAACAAAAAGTAAAAGCCGAAAAAGAAGTTATTTATTTGCTACCCTTAGGGGTGGAATTTTTACTCCTTATTTAATAAAAAATAATCATCAAAATTGGTTCACAATCTACAAAGATATCGCGTAACATACATACTTAAAAACATACACTCGAATTGAGAACCTTCTCCCTTATGAAGTCGGTTAATAAACCTAACGTAAGGCTTCTTGACTAATGTCTAGTTTTTATCAGGTAGGATAGGGTGACAGGCGAACACACAGTCCATCTGATAGTAAGTGGATGCTGTGACCCATAGCCATCTACATCTATCCTCAATAAAGAATTAAAATGCAGATGCGTTGTCACCCGTGAGGACTAAGATGGAATGTTTTTTTTTTCAGTAAAAAGGGTATCCAGTTCTCTACACTTCCCATACGAAACCCAGCAGTGTTAAGCTGCTATTTTACGCTGGTATACTGTGAGAGCGTGGTCGTTCCCCGGTCGAGCCGACCCATTCGTGCTACAACTATACTACTAATCTATATTAGTATATAGATTACTACTAATCTATATTAGTAGTATGGCTCTATCAGGTATAAAATTATTTTACTAAGATCCATTTTGGGAATGAAACTCAATTATTGAGGCTGCAGTGGCATAGCAGAGTTGCAGCGCTGGGGGCTGCGGGTTCGAATCCCGCATGGAATATGTATTTGTATGGCCTGGTAATTAGCTGTTAATTAATACTTACTTAAAATTAAATTACGAACACAGAATGGTTTTAATTCTTCGAAAATGAAGATGGGACGAAAACATCTGAGTGCACATGAAAAAAGCAGGCTTGTGTGCCTAGTGCGAGATTTTGTTTATTTACGCGTTCGATATCGAGAACGTTAAAGCTGGCTGTTCACTATGGGATATAATATTATTTTATATTATATTATATCCCGAAATATAAATTATATCCCGTGATTGGCTTTCACACTGTGAGATATATCTTTTAACCAGTGTGCATTCGTCATTGGTCATTGGATTACCCCCCTTTACCCCGTACACCGTCTGCGGGGGCACGGAACGGTGTGCGGGGTACAGGGGGAGAAATATAAAATGAAAATATCACTCGGTCGATCGAAAAATATTTATAGCTTACTTACTTACTTACTTACTTATCATCACGCACAATCCCTGACGGGGTAGCCAGAGAGAACAGATCGCAAAGTGTCACGATCCTTACATACCTCTTTCGCTTCTTTCAGATTCATTAACTTCTTCATACATGCACGTCTAGGTGTCCGAGTACTCTTGACCCTCCCATCTTCGAGCAGTTTGCTCACATGGTCTTCGAAAGTTAGTCTCGGTCTACCTCTACACCTTTTAATATTAACTTTCGCGCTATATATTTTTTTCACCATTCGGTCTTCCCAAACCATCGAAGCACGCCCTTATCAATTTTTGTGATAAGGTCATCTTTCAGACCTGCCATATTGCGAATCTCTTCGTTTCGCTTCCGGTCGGCCATGGTAACGCCGCACATTTTACGAAGAAATCGCATCTCCACTGCATTCAACTTGCTTTTATGCTTCTTCTGGCATACCCAGGTTTCGCTGCCATATAACAAAGTCGGTACCAACACTGCGTTATGTATTGCAAGGCGTGCACTCTTCACTGCGCCTTGCCTTTTGACTAACGCAGTCAGGGCACCATTGACTTTGTTCCCGGCAGCTACATGCCTGTCCACATCTAAATCACATCTTCCATCCCGGCTAAAAGCACTCCCCACTATTTATAGCTTGAGATGTAATACGAGGGTGGATTGAAAAGTACTCGGCCTAACCAAGAAAATAAATACATACTAAATCAGTTATATTTTTATTTTTCTACATAATCACCATCAAGTTCAATACACTTTTGCCACCTCCCCTTCCAAGCATTTAGACCGTTGAAAAAAAATGATTCTTCCTTAGAGTCAAAATATGCGTCTACAGCTGCTTTGACCTCGTCGTTTGTCGAAAATCTTTGACCTCCCAAGTGCTTTTTTAGGTTAGGGAACAGAAAGACGTCTGATGGTGCCAGATCAGGTGAATACGGCGGATGCGGTAACAGTTCAAACCCACAGTTGTGAATTTCAGCCATTGACTGTACTGACGTGTGAACACGGGCGTTATCTTGATGAAACAGGACTTTTCTTCTGAGCATTCCTCGACGTTTTTCTTTTATTTCCTCTCGTAAACGACGTAGTAAAGTGCAGTAGTAATCAGAGTTTATAGTCTGACCCCTTTCAAGATAATCAATCATAATCACACCTTTCGAGTCCCAGAATACTGAAGCCATCACCTTATTTGCCGACAAAATCGACTTAGCCTTTTTAGGGGGTGGTGAACCAGGTCTTCTCCACTGTTTTGATTGTTGTTTTGTTTCCGGTGTACAGTAATGAACCCATGTTTCGTCTATAGTAACAAAACGATTCAAAAAATCATCTGCATCGGCTTCAAATAACTCCAAACAGTCGCGTGAAATAGTCAATCGCGTCCTTTTTTGTTCAACTGAAAGCAGTCGCGGAACCCACCTCGCATACACCTTGTGGAAACCCAACTCGTTGACAATGATGTTTTGAGTTCGTTCATAAGAGATGCCTATAATCTCGGCTATCTCTCTAATTTTTAATCTGCGGTCTCCCATTATTAAATCAAGTACTTTTTTAATATTTTCGTCAGTAGTTGACGTCGAAGGCCTTCCAGAGCGGGGTTCATCTTTCACACTCTCTCTACCACGCTTAAATTCTGCTATCCATTTTTTGACGGATGAATATGACAGAGCACAATCGCCTAATGTACTGACCATGTCATCATGGATGGCTTTTGATGATAGCCCCTTCTTATGGAGGTACTTAATGACGGCACGCTGCTCGATTTGCTCCATTCGCGGAAATTATGTCCGATTACTTTGTTAATAAATTTATAAAATCACAACTAATTATCGCACACGTTTCGAACTTCACACAATGAACTAGTCTGAACTGAACTAAATAATGTGGGTAGATTTGATTTTTAGAATTGAATGGATCTGTGTTAGGCCGAGTACTTTTCAATCCACCCTCGTATATTATAGCTAAGTGTAAACGGTTCCATATAAAATGTATGGTGAGCGATATTAATTTATATCTCAAGATGTAATATATATTATACTAGCTGTGCCCCGCGGTTTCTCCCGCGTCATCACGTGTCGGTGGTGCGCGACATGCCCTAAAGCATTTTATAATTGAAATTAAATATTTTATTTGATAGCAATGGATGGAAATATTGGCATAATTAATGGAGTACTTTTATCTGTCGGCATATTATGTATGATGTAGAGCAGTTGTGTAAGTGTAAGTTAAGTTTTATCCACTTTCCCTCCCCCTCCCGGTTGAGCGTGCCTCCCCCCCCCCCACGAACAGAAAGTGTCACGAAGCGCGGTTTTTTCCACTTTTAAAGAAATCCGTACACGATTACATGAGAAGTGTGTAGGCATGAAACGATTCTTGAGCTATCAAACTCTTATACTTTTAATCAATTAAATTTTCAAAAAACGATAGCAACGTGAAACGAAAGAGTTCAGAAATAAAGATGTAACTAATCATTGTCATAAAAGTACTCAATTAATTATCAATTTATTTTAGCTATAATGATTGAACTAACCACCCTCTTAGAAGCTTTCTATACTGGCTTCACGCAGTTCTCACCGGGCTAGGGTTTATGCGTAGTTCGCGCGCCCAGCCAAGTATTGAATTATTTTAATTTTACATTATCTCTTAAACTATACGTCCAAATAACATGGTATAAAGAACAAAGTTTATCTACATAAAATTGTCTTGATGATGAAGTAACTTTCGTTCGTAAGGATAAATAGGCCATGCCTAATAATAACGCTCATAAATCACTTTTAAATTTTCAATATTTTTTTGTCACAAAATACCTAATTATGGCTTATGTATAAGAAATAGACATATGATATCCCGGACTTTTTTTTAGACGGAGTAAAGATCTATTTTTTTCTAGAACATTGTATTTACATATCTTTAACGATAACACCAGCGTACGCGGATAAATCATTTCGGGAGTGCTTTTTCTTCTGACTTGCTTAACAAATATCCATATTTAAGGCTAGCTGAGTGATATAGCTTAATGCTAGATAGCCTATACTATTCCACATGAATCTGGCTATAATATACAAAAATAATTTTTCAAATCGGACTGGTAGTTCCAGAGATTAGCGCGTTTAAACAAACAAAAAAACAAAAAAGCTGTTCCGCTTTATTATATTAGTATAGATTATATCCCGTAGTGAAAAGCGGGCTTAACTACGATTTGTATAGAATAAAATCAGCGCCAACTAGTGGCAATAATCGGAATCACAATTCATTATTAGCTATTTGTTTATGTTTCGTCGTAATTTGATCAAGGTTTCGTCAGTTTGTGTTAGTATTATGAGATTGAGAATTAGCCATTTTATTTTAATGTTAATTATTGAAAGTATTAAATTGAAAGCAAAAAACATGAAGGTGTTTTCATTCTAATATGATTTTATGTTGACATTTATGGAGCAGTAAATGTAATTTAGTTACTTAGTGTTAAGTGAACTTATGATACTTACTACTGACTTAATTATTAAATATTGATGTTAGGAACTTGGATTTATCAAACGCTATTTACACAAAAACTTGAACACTTTCTTGGATAAGGCGATATCTATCCTTAAATTACCTACCTGTCATTGGGGTGTAACAACGGACTAAAATATGCACAAGCTCTTGCTTCAGCACTGGCTTTATAATAGTAGTCATCTATTATTATTAGTTATTAATGTCTTTGTGGCTGCAAACATCCTCCTAACGAAAAAAAAAACGGCCTGCCTAAATTATATATCGTTCTCACAAAATAAAATAAAATTAACTCTTCAACAATTATTCTCACTCTTCTATCTCACTGTAAAAATTTAGGTGAAAACTTTTTCGATATCGACCGCGTAAAATTTTACGTCTCGAATGATCGCAATTGCCGCTCCAACCAATCACGTGCGTTAACGTTCTCACTGACGAATGAGAGTCAATGCTCGATCGTGATTCCGATTATTGTCACTAGTTGGCGCTGATTTTATTCCATACAAATTGTAGTTAACTTTCTCGTTATCGAGCGCGTAAAACAACATCTCGCACTAGGCACACTGTATACGGGGCTAAACATCTCGGCGCGCCAAGATCACTACCGAAGTTGCTCGTAACATAAAAGGACTGTTGCACTTCTTCGGGGAGATTTCATGGCTCGAACGAATTTCGAAAATTCGCGCTTAGACGTGGCGTTGCGGAAACCAGACCGTGATTATCTTATCAGCTCAGTTCAGCTTACTCAGTGATCACTGATCCGAAGTAAATATCTGTTATTTCAGACGGTCGTGCGTTTTATTAACAATTGCCATTCACTACACATACAAAAGTCAACTGCTGAACAATGGCCTCCTCCATAGATTGTTGTGACATCTATACAAATAAATTAAATTGAAGTGTCTATTTGTAATGTTAAAACAACAGTTATGTACTAAATGCATATCAAAGTATATACGGTACTAATAAAAAAATAAAAAAATTTCTCTGTCTGTCAGCTGTTTGTTCTGGTTAATCTCCGAAACGGCTGGACCGATTTTGACGGGACTTACACGGCTTTAGATTTAGACGGGGCAGATAGCTGATGTTATAAAGAGTAACTTAGGACACTTTTATTTTAGAAAAAGAATTAGAGTTCCGCGCAAAAAAATTAAAACCCATGAAATCGTAGTAAATTCCACGCGGGCGAAGTTGCGGGGGACAGCTAGTTATAAAATAAAGATGATTAAACAAATAAAAACCCAACTAGGGTTACGTGAAAAAGAAAAAACCAGCAGACGATGCAAGTGGCAACGAGGAGCACACAGAATCTCAAACGCCTCAGATAATCCGTGAGGCTAACCGGGATTACCAAACTCTGTCTGGAACTGCACAGTGGCACATCCTATTTTTTTGTCCAGCGAATACGGCGTATGACACCAGTGCCGTTTGCCGAGTCCGACAGGACTTTGCTGATACCACGCCATCTGGTGGGTATGATGGATGCGAGGCGTTAATGGGTGGTCGTGCAATACCTGCTATGGAAGACAAATAAATATACTCACGACTATAAACAACCCGGCGTGTAGAGCAAGTGACGTGTGGCCAGATGGAAAGCTCTTGTCTGACTGACTGATCCAATATGCTTTCGTGCAAGTATAGCTCGACACATATTCGGTCCTACAGGAATAATAACAATATAAAAATACATTAGTAAAATTTCTGCTGAACATAGGCCATATATAATAAAGATGATAATGAAGTAAAGGTTCTCAACGTGTAGTGGCTTGCAAAAGAAACCACTACCCCATAACATCCCGTGGGTGCCGCAAGAGACGACAAAGGGAAATGAAGCAGGATAATAAAAAATTACAAATGAGGCAATCTATAAGGGAGGTCTATTTTCAGGAGGACTCGAGCCACTAGTGTAGAGACAGGTGTAAGGAAAAACAATATCATCACAATCAAACCAACTTACAACGTGATAAATCCATACTGCAGCTATATTAGTAGTATAGTTGTAGCACGAATGAGTCGGCTCGACCGGAGAAGGACCACGCTCTCACAGAATACCAGCGTAAAATGGCAGCTTGATACTGCTATTTCGTATGGTGAGTGTAGAGAACCAGAGACCCATTTTACTGAAAAAGAGGCATTCCATCTTAGTCCTCACGGGTGACGACTCATCTGCATTTTGTTTTTTTTTATTGAGGATAAATGTAGATGTCTATGGGTCGCGGCAACCACTTACCATCAGGTGATCTGTGTCACCATATCCTATAAAAAAGAATCAACACTATTTCAGCCCATCACAAGTCCATGTTTGAACAGCTCCTAAGGCATGCTAAAAGTAAGTTTCATATACCTACATCATGAATATGGATGCATCTTTAGACTTCCTGCTTGTCTTACGATGTCGTCAATCCATCAACTGCGGGTCGCCTTACATTCTACTTACCTAAACGAGGCTGCCACTCAGTAACCTTTCTCCCCATCCGTTATTAAAATGTAGGTATCCTCACGATGTTTTCAATATAAATTAGACGCCCCCATATTGCTCGCGTACTATTAAATTTACGGCAAGCGTTTAGTCAATTAATAGTGGTCTAAATAACAGTGCCTGCATTGCTGTGTTAATGTCTGTAGCGTATAGAGGCTGTATAATATCAGGCTGTGAGTCATTCCCCCTTAGCCCTGAGAGGTGAAAATGCATGCGTTGCCATCTTTGTTTGAAGTCATTGCAGTAACCACTTACATCAGGATAAAAAAAATCCACTGAACCCCTTCTATTTCAACCTTAGGCTAATGGATGCCATACATCATTGTGCATGACAAGTCTACTTGAAGCAGAAATTGAATTTCGATTCTGCCGACTTGATCAAGCTTGCAACGTCATGCAACGTGTGTATGAGCGGTCAAGTATGCATGACGGTAGTCGGAGCAAATAAGCGAGAGACGCCATGGTTTCAAATGATGCGGCATCATGCAAACTTGACGGCGAACTTGAACGTGAGTGGTCTATATATGCTACGTACAGGGCTAAACATCTCGGCACGCCGGGATCACTCCCCGAAGTTGCATGCAACATCAAAGGACTGTTGAGCTTCTTCGGGGAGATCTCATAGCTCGAATAATCACATTATTCCTGCCCACACGCAAAATACGCGCATAGACGTGGAGTTGCGAAAAACAGCCCGTCGTAAACTAAACTAAAATAGAAGGGGTTCGGTGGAATTATTCTTTATCCTGGTGATAAGTGGTTACTGCAGGCCATAGACATCTGCAATCTGCAATGACTTCAAACAAAGATGGCAACAGATGCATTTCACCCCTCAGGGCTAAACTGTATCATGTATGGCATCCATAAGGCCTTTTTTTCTTAATAGTCTTTTGATATTATGATTAAAGTCAGTCTGTTCTTGAAAATTATATCCTTACCCAACACAAGTTAATGCTTCTTTAGGTTGACAGGTGTCAAAGAAATGTGGTCTAGGAGATCCCACGACTAGTTTTAAAGTCTGTACGAGTGTAAGGTTCATCAAAAAGCCATATATGTACTCTTTGTACCAACGTAAGGCCACACGCTTTCCAGGTTCCGCTTTCTCATTGGCACACTGCCTCTCTACAAACAACATCTGAAAAAAAACAATGACAAAAATATTATAATAAGAAAATTACACTTTAAATTTACTTTTATATTTTTTATACAATATGGGCGATAAACGAGCACACAATCTACCTGAAGGTATGCTGTGGACCTGAAGGTATGCTACATCTATCTTCAATTAAGAATTAAAATACAGAATTGTTTGTCACCCCTGAGTACTAAGATGGAATGCTCCATTTCCATTAAAAAGGGTCATGTAGTTAAAACAAATCATTAATTATTGAGAAAATAGATATTTGACTTTGTATTTACCATTGTGATTTAGTGTGGGCAAAATCCAGAAATGTAGGCAGATTCTCGAATTCTTAGAAAGTGAATGTATAGAAGTTTATAACAATTAAATTTTTTCCCCAATCATAATGACATATTGGAAGTAAACTAAGTCAATAATATAAAGGAAAAAAGCAACAGCACGGCACAGGCCTCCTCTCATTTCTGATAGGGTTATGTCGCAGTAAATCCTACATGCTGCCCCAGTGGGTGTTGGCAAACTTCACATGTCTAAAAGACTGAGCTGAGAGCGATCGAATTTGAATGTAATTTTGTATTTAGATTATATTTTACTTTCTAATTTTATCTAGATAGGTGTTATCCCTAAGTAAATTTGGAAAGTCTTATTGGAATTAATGTTATATATTTATATACTTGATATTATGTATAGAATATATTCAATAAATGGAAGGATACGAGTACATAAAGAGCTAAAGCACACTCGATACGGATTATTCCATTTATCCACTCTAAAAACCCATTAGACAACGATTGCAAATGTACATTAAAAGTGACGTATTTATCCAGGATATTAATTTTGTCCACTCAATAATGAAATTAGTATTTGTAATTACCTGGACATATTGCACAATTTATAAATCACGCAATAATATTATAGAGGAAGTTTAATTTGATGTGAATGCATGGACTTTAATAGGCCGTAACGGTAACGTCGATCCGTAATTTGTTTTTTGATTAAGTTTGTGGTTATTAAAAATTAATTAATATTTAAAGTGTATGCAATGTACTAGGGGTAAAAATCCGGGAGGACAAATAAAAGTGAATTCTGATTATCCACCCCGTCCAGGGTGAATAAATGAACACGAGTTTCCGAAAACCACTCTAGGGTGGATTTTTTAGGATGGATAAACGGAACAACTCGTTACATTTTAGTAATTATAATGGATGAAAGTGGACTGTATATTTATTTATGTTGTTGATTGATTAATGACTGATCTGAGGTTAGCTATACTAGGGGACTTTTCGAAGAAAAGATGGTACTTTTTAATATACTGTATTAACTATTTACAAATGATTCGGCACTGAATAACTATATCTAACACTATGTACAGAGGGAGGTCTTGAATTGGAGTCTTGAGTCTTCTTCAGGTTTTCTTCTTGAGTGCCGCTCCGAAGTGAAATGAACAGCTCACAGACCGAAACGCCCTTCTTATATCTCACAAGAAGGTGTCTCAGTCTATGAGTAGTGCCGTGCGACGATAATGAAGCCGCACGCGCGCTGATTGGTCGCCGACATCACGGGATCAGCGCCGGTGTGCGGGGTGCGCGGGGCGTAGCGGGGTACGAAGGGGCGACGGGGCGGCGGGTCTCTAGCTGTCCTCAACATCCTCCCCCCGGCGTAGCTCGCGAGCCTCATCTTCTTTCGGGAGGACGGCGATCTTCCTGACCGGCCGCCGCAGCAATCCGCCCCTGGTCCGCACCTCCACGTTGCGCACCACGCCGTCCGGTCCGGAAAAGGTCCGTGTTACAATTCCCCGCGGCCACACGTTCCTTGGCAGGCTACTGTCTGCCACCACGACGAGGTCCCCTTCTTGTAGCTGTCGCTGCTGCACATCCCGCGAGTCCCCGCGCGCAACCAGCGTCGGCAGGTACTCCTTCATCCAGCGCTTCCAGTACTCGTCGGCAAGTCCTTGCGCCGCTCTCCACGCCCGAAGATCACTAGGCGTGCACGGCGCGGTTACTGGAAGGCTCGATGGTCCCAGCAGCAGGAAGTGGTTGGGTGTCAGCGCCTCTTCCTCGTCGATATCGACCGGTACGTGCGTCAACGGTCGAGAGTTCACCGTGTTCTCTGCTTCTGTGAGGAGAGTCACCAACGTCTCCTCCCGCGGGCTCTTCTGGTGTAGAGTGGCTTCGAGCGCGGTCTTCACTGAGCGCACGAGACGCTCCCATGCGCCTCCCTGGTTCGGCGCGCCCGGCGCGATGAACTTCCAGTCTGTCCGCCGAGTCAACGCGTAGTCCTTCAGCAGGGGTGCCCACTCCTCCATTGCCCGTCGTAGTTCGGTGTCCGCCCCATGGAAATTTGTTCCGTTGTCAGAGTAGATGACCCGTGGCCACCCACGCCTAGCCGCCATGCGCCGCAATGCCGATATCGCCGAATCCGTCGTTAGGGAATAAACTATCTCTAAATGCACCGCGCGCGTCGTTAGACAGGTGAATAACGCTACCCACCGTTTTTCATGCCTACGTCCTATCGTAACCGTTATAGGCCCGAAATAGTCGATTCCGGTGTAGGTGAATGGTCGCGCGAATGCTCCTAACCGTTCAGGTGGTAGATCTCCGATAACCGCTGACCGTGGTGTCGCCTTGCGTACCCTGCACCGCAGACATCTCCGCTCCGCTTCTCTTACGGTTGGTCGTAATCGAAGGATATGATATCTCGTGCGTAGGTCGTTTACTACCCGCTCCCTGTTGGCGTGGCTTGCTTCCTGATGCGCCTTTTCCACAAGCAGCTTTACAAATTGGTGGCGTCCGTTCAGTATGATGGGCCTCTTCATTTGGCTGTCCACATCGGCTGCGTCGATTCGTCCTCTAGCTCGTAATATGCCATCTTCCAATATGGGGTCGAGCTTCCTCAACGCGCTGCCGGTTGCCAGGTTCTTTCCTCGCTGCAGTCGACTGATGTCTTCAGTGAAGCTTTCTTGCTGACTGCGTTCTATCCACATCCGCTCTGCTCTCTGGATGTGCTGCAGTGTCAGTCCGTGCGCCCTTCCTCTTATGGCATCGACGAACTGTAGTATCCGTGCAGTGGCCCTTATTAATCTCTCGTAGGAAGAGAATCTCTCTATGTCCGGCAGGTGTGGAGCGTCCTTGGTGTCGCTCTGGTGCACCACGACTTCCTCCAGTTCCTCATCATCATCGCCTGCCTTCTCTTCCTGACGGCGAGGCCATCTGTCTTCGTCCTCGTACAGGAATGGCGGTCCCGTGAACCATCTGTCGTTTTCCTCTTTATTCATATAATTCACACGCGTCGCTTGATCCGCGATATTGTCTGCGGTCGGTATCCACCTCCATTGCTCGGGTGACGTCTTCTCTGCTATCTCCCCTAACCTATGAGCCACGTATGGAGTGTAACGCGCCGTATCGTTCTGTATCCAGTGGAGCGCCGTAGTGGAGTCTGTCCAATACACTACCCTATCGGCTACCACTCTGTGCTCGCCTTGCACGAATTCCGCGAGTCGCGCGCCTATCAAGTTCGCCTGCAACTCTAAACGCGGTATGCTTTGTGCCTTTATAGGGGCAACTTTCGCCTTGGCCGCCACTAACCGTACCCTAATGGTTCCGTCGCGGTATAGTATACACCAATACGCCGCGGATGCGTACGCACGTTCGCTTGCGTCGTTGAATACGTGAAGCTGACGCTCTACCACTCCCCCCGTAGGAGTATAGCACCTAGGCAGTCGCAGTCGTGACACTTCCTCGACGACTCGCAGCCACCTCTGGAATTCATCAGCTGCCTCCTCGGGTAGTTCGTCGTCCCATCCGACCTTCTTCATTCGCCATAGGTCTTGCAGCAGGATCTTGGCGGTGATGGTGAGGTAGCTAAGCAGTCCGAGCGGGTCAAACACCGACATGACTGCGCTCAATGCTTCCCTCTTAGTCGGTGGTCGCTGTAGCGCCTTTACTTCCTGTGGCACCCTATTCATAGAGGTGTTGAACGTCAGGGCGTCTTCGTCGGCCATCCATAACAACCCTAGTGTTCTGCCTGGGCTGTCTTGCCTTAAGCCTACTTCTTTAGGCTTGCTCGCTAGTAGTTCCTCCGGCTTGTCTTCCAATAGGGCTGTGTGGTTAGAATTCCAGCCTGCCAAGGTGAAACCGGCCTTCTGGTGTACTTCCATAACCTGCCTTGCCGTATTTACCGCCTCCTCTACCGTAGCATAACTGTCTAAGTAGTCGTCCATATAGTGACTACGTACGATGGCGTTAAGCGCCAACGGATGTGTTTCTGCGTGTGCGCGCGCGTTATGATCCCTAACACTATGTGCGAGAAACGGCGAGCTCCTCGCACCGAAAATCATCGATGTCATAACGTACTCCCGCGGTGGGCTGGATCGCTCGTTACCTCGCCACAGAAATAATTGCGCGGGTTGGTCGCGACGGTCGATCTTCACACGTAAAAACATCTCCCTAATATCCGCGGACACGGCTATTTCGTTCTCCCTAAATCTAAACAGTATGCCCGGTAGGTTTCGTAACAAGTCGGGGCCGTCGAGTAAGACGTCGTTAAGACATCTACCGGACGCACGCGCTGCCGCGTCGAAAACCACTCTTGTCTTCCCCGGCTTGTTCGGATTCCGTACGGCGAAGTGAGGCAGGTACCAGCTCTTGGGGTCCTCTCTCTCTGTCCCCTCGGCTTCCCTTGCGTATCCTTTTGCCAGGAGGTTGTCTAGGCGTCTCGAAACTCCGGCGACTTGTCCATTTTTCTCTCGATCGTCCGCAGTCTTCGAGCGGCCATCTCGTAGCTGGGTGGCATCCGCACGTTGTCGTCCTTCCATGGCAGTCCAACTTGGTATTGCTCGCCGACCTTCTTGACGGTGCGCTGGAATATCTCGACAGCGCGTTCCTTTTCTCGTCGCGGCCTACTTTTTAGCGAGATACCTATGGAATCGATCTCGTACTGCCGCTTGAGGAGTTCCGTTAGCTCCTCGTCCTGACTGGCAAACGTTCGGATGTCCCTATCTGACCGTCCGCTAACGCTTACGACGTGTAATACGGTCTCACCGTCTTCCCTACACGTGAATCGCGGCACGGTTCCCTGTATTACCCACCCTAATAACGTACGTGCAGCTATAGGCTGCCTTCGACGTCCTATCCTTAAATTACGGGTGATTATTAAATGCCAGTTGTCGGCGCCTAATAATAATCTCGGTTTTGCGTCGTCATAACAAACCGAGCTCGGTAGGTCGCGTAAGTGTTTTAAACGTAAACACTCCTTACTTACGGATTGCGAACCTATCTTTAAATTTGCTATTGTCCGCGAATATTATTCTATACATCTCACTGCGCGTCTTGCCACGTATGCCTATGTTAACTAGCCTGCTATCGGCCTCGCGCTGGCTATTATTCACGCCTCTAATATTCAGCGGCTTTACCGGTCCTTCCGCTCCTAACTCGCGCGCTAAGTCGTCGTCGATCAACGAAATAGTCGAGCCTTCGTCGAGCAACGCATACGTATCTATTTCACTACCGCGTGGTCCACGTAACGTAATGGGACACACTTTCAATAATACGGACGCATTACTACCAACGTTAGACGCAACGAACACGGTCTCATCCGGTTTTGCCGATGTCTCAGGTGCGCGGGTCTTGCGGGTGTGAAGGAGGGCATGGTGGGGGGCGTTGCAGCCGTCGACGCCGCATTTCTTGGCTTTACATCTAAGCCGTCGGTGTTTACTATTTAAACACAGAAAACACACCCCTTCTTCCTTTACCCAATTCCACCAGTCGTCCACACCCATTTGCGCTAACTTTCTACACTTGGCGATCACGTGTTCACCCCTGCAACACATACAAGAGGCACTACCGGTGTCCTCCTGGGCGGTGAACGTCTTTACGTCGCGGGCCCTATTCTCTACGCGGCGTGTTAATACAACTCGTTTCGACGGCGGCGCCTCTCGTCCTACGGGCGATTCCTTAGTCGGCGCTACGGACGTATAGGCATGACTCAACGCACGGTCAGCCTCTCTCATCATGAACCTAGACAGTGTAACGATGTCCGGTTCGTCTGCACTTCCGTAGTGCTCCGCATAATCGCACCAACGCGACCGTAAGTGAGGGCTTAGTTTACTAGTTACTTCCCTAGTCAGCATTGGATTTTGCAAATACCCTTTGCCGTCGACGTTCTGCAAAATACATACTATATTTTGTAACTTAATCGCGAACGAATTCAATTCCTGAGCGGTTTGACCCGGGCGCGGAAGGCGTTTCAGTTCCTCTAACGCTCGATCGATAATTACTTCCGGGCGGCCGAAACACTGCTCTAATGTTCGCATAATATCTGCTGGATCCTTCGCGGTAAACAGCACTGCCGATACTACCTCCCTAGCTTCACCGGTCACCGCGTAGACAGTTTCTTAACCTTGCCATATTTTCCGTATTTGTGAATCCATATAAACGCGTGGATTCTTTCATCGCGGCTTTGAAGGCTAACCATTCCGCGGCCGAAGCGTTAAAAATAGGCAAGTCCTGCGTCTGCTTCGCGGCAGCGGGCCTGACTCTAATCATATTCTCTAGAGCTTCCGCTAGTCGCTCCATACCCCTCTCTTTCCCTCGCGGAGTAAGCGACCTATCTCTATCCCTATCTCCCTCTAGCCTACGCTGTGGCGCTGGCGTCCTATGTTCACCTACATCCCTATGACACGGCGACGATAATCTACGATCCGCGTGGCGATGTGGCGATGGCGATCTATGTACACCTACATCCCTATACGGCGACGGTGATCTACGATCCGCGTGGCGATGTGGCGATCTATGTGTAGGCGATAGAGTGCGGCGTTGGACGCGCGACGGCGACGTAACCCGTACACGACGATCCACCTGGTTCATTTCTACGGCGACTCCACTATCCCTCTGTATCGTTTCTACGCGACGTGGTTGAACCTCATTCGCTACCGTCCTCCCCTGGGCATCTTCAGCGTGGTCGTAACCGGTTTCCCTATTCGGTAGGGCTTGCTCTGTCTCGATGCGGGGCGCGGGCTGAGACGGGCGGTAAGGCGACTCCCCCCGCACAGTCTCTACGTTCTCTAACCACCTGTCAACGCGTACCCTATTTTCAACTAACTCGTCTTCGTTAATACTTTCCCTATCTGTTTCTTCTTGCAGTTGCGCAACGTCCCTAGCGTACTTCTTCTTAATAAGATCTTCTTCGAGTTGCAATTGCTTCCTTCTAATTGCAGCTAGTTCCTCCGCGGCGTTATATTCGATTTGTTTCAACTTAGCTATCGCGCTAGCTGTCGACCGGGCTGAACGAACGGAGCGGACAGACGGGGCGCGAGGTGCGGGCCTATGTACAACGTCTGTTACAGGCGCGACGGTACGTACTATCGAACTAGTTTCTGTAGACGGAAGATCTTCAATAATCGCGGCGAGTGTCTCTGTGCGCGGCGCGGATGTGCTAACCTCTCCTAAGCGATCGGTCGTAGACACGGACATAGCGGCGCGCGGCGGCGGGGGCGCGGGCGCGGGCGTAGATGCGGGCGCGAGCGGGGCCTGGGGCGCGGCGGAGGGCGCTTGTGCCATCGCGAGATAATCGGACGGGGACGCGGGTGCTTCTTCGAATATACGCATTCCTACCGGCGTGTCGTCCTCGTTCCGTGTCTTCTGGCTTCGTGTCTTCCTTATGGTCCAACGTTGCGACCTCCGGTCGTCTTCAAAAAGACGTACGTATCGTCTTCAAAAAGACGCACGTGTTGGATGTCGTTCCCGCCACAAGGGCGTTACCAGATGGTCACAGTTTGGCACCGTTAGGGAGTAACCACCTGGCCGCGTAAACGCGGTTAAAGAAACAAGAAATTGTCTGGAAACAGACAATAGACGTATATGACGTAGTCGTAACAAGAAACAGGGAAGAAATTAGTACCGACGATCTTCTCTCTTCGTCGACGAACTTCTTTCTTCCTTGAAGATCTTCTATAATGATCTTCTCTCTTCTATAATGATCTTCTCTCTTCTATAATTATGTTCTTTCTTCTATAATTATGTTCTTTCTTCTATAATTGCCTTCTTTCTTGTTTCTTCTTACTTCTTGCTTCTTTCTTCTGGCTTGAATCCGGCGGCGATGGACCAAGAATATAATGGATGAAAGTGGACTGTATATTTATTTATGTTGTTGATTAATTAATGACTGATCTGAGGTTAGCTATACTAGGGGACTGTTCGAAGAAAAGATGGTACTTTTTAATATACTGTATTAACTATTTACAAATGATTCGGCACTGAATAACTATATCTAACACTATGTACAGAGGGAGGTCTTGAATTGGAGTCTTGAGTCTTCTTCAGGTTTTCTTCTTGAGTGCCGCTCCGAAGTGAAATGAATAGCTCACAGACCGAAACGCCCTTCTTATATCTCACAAGAAGGTGTCTCAGTCTGTGAGTAGTGCCGTGCGACGACAAATGAAGCCGCACGCGCGCTGATTGGTCGCCGACATCACGGGATCAGCGCCGGTGTGCGGGGTGCGCGGGGCGTAGCGGGGTACGAAGGGGCGACGGGGCGGCGGGTCTCTAGCTGTCCTCAACAGTAATCATTACTAAAATGTAAATGTTGACATTACTAAGTCATGTAAATGTTGACATTACTAAGTAATGTCAACAGTTCAACAGTGCGTCGCATTCAACTATTCTTCACGCAAGATGTACGATCAAAATCGCGCGTTTTCTGCCGACTTCCAAAAAGGAGACGGTACTCAATTCGACTGTATGTTTTTTTTAAGTGTGTTACCTCATAACTTTTTATTGGGTGAACCGATTTCTATGATTCTTTTTTTATTTGAAAGCTGGTACTTCTCGTGTAGTCCCATATGAATTTGATCAAGGTCAGACCAATAGTTTTTGAGTTATTCTTAATAACTTATATTGAAGTCGGCAGTACAAAATTTTAAATTATTAATTTTTATGATTGCGTCAAGTTGCATCATTCGATCACATTGTAAGCATTTATGATCGATACAAAAACGCATCTTGTCTGTACTTCCATGTATTTTTCAAATCTATTTACATCTTATCTATCTATATTCAATCAAGGAAAATAAAAAAATGTATATAACATCTTCACTGAAGTGTGAAGTCATCACTTCAAGCCATTGTCAGTATTACGTAACTTGTATAAATTTAATCTCACAAGGTATCTCGAATCATCTGTTAACTAGATGTATGTGTGACACAATAGGCATGTACTCAAGCTAGCAAATATACTCAACTATGAATAGTTTAGTTTTTATCTAATAGTAGTCATTCAATATTCTGCTAACAATGGTTTTAAATAGTATAAGATAATTTATTTCATTTAAATTCTATATTTATATTTTAGCAGACTCAAAAAAAAGAGGAGGTTACCAATTCGACTGCGTTTATTTATGTTCTTGTTTTGTATTTCGTGGGCCACCCTGGCGCTTACACCTCAAGAATAATCCGACACAAATTGTCTCTATAATATTATAGAAATTGACTCCCTACTTAGTCTATTAGTTGTAAGCGCGAGTTCCATAAAAAAACTTATCTCTTATTTTACCACTCATAGGGATGGAATTTAAAATTTGGAATAAAAAAGAATCATCAAAATCTGTTTACATTGACGAAGATATCGCGTAACATTGAATGAGTTTTTCTGGAAACAGCATACAATGGGATTATACGAACTTAGAGGGTTGTATTGATGATTATAATTCTGTAAATACATACAAGTTACGGTCGCGAATCATATTTTGTTAAACGTACAACCTAACACTAACCTCAAAATTGTAAAAAACGTAAGAAAATTTGAATTTCGTCGGCTACTCTGGCACTTTCACCTTAAAGTAAACTGGGTGCAAGGTTACAAAGGAGCGCGCTCTAGTTTTCGAACGAAAAAAATTAAGTAAGTAGTTACTTCCATTACAATAAAAAAATACACTTTCTATAAAGATGTAAAGCTTCCATAGCGCGCCCCGTCAACTTGATTACTCCTACATCGCCCTCACAATCTTATCACGTTTTTCATTCACTCCCACCTGTTGTGTCCTAATTATTTTGCAACTAAACCAGTGGTCGGCAAACTTATTAGCCAAAGAGCCAAATATGAACATTACAACTTTTTTTTTTAAATATTGGGAGCCAAATCTGCTTGTTTAGTAAACTTTTATTACACTAAATAAAACTAAATTTCATACCTAATAAATATTTACTAAAACGAACAACGTGCTTGCATCTTCTTGGAAAGTTTGAGTAAGTTAAGTGTGTATGTTGTTGTTTTTTTTAATTTTAGGCATAATTCCAAGTTCTCATCAATAAAACTTATGAGTTTACTCTTCTAATGTGATATGATGATAATGTTCATGCTTGAAAAATATTATTCGCATATATATGTAGGACCAAAAAGGGAAAGAACGGCAAACGCGAGCTTTTTCAGCTGATCGTATGAGTCAGGAATACTATTCCAAGCGTTGGAAATGATCATGTCTTCCTTCTCCAGGTCATTCAAAGCAGACCACTTGTGTTGTGAACTAAGATCACATTTTTTTCTCCAATATTTCCAATTCAACACAAAGATGTTCGAAATTAGAGCGCCATATCTTCTTATTTTTTAAATCCAGCAATTGTATTTCAAAGCTACCAATGTCAATTTCAAAGGGAGAATATTTCAACTCGGTTATCGTAGTATTAAGAGGATTTTTGACCAATGCTAAAGTGCTCTGCTGTTTTTAAATTCCTGAAACCTGCTGAGAAATGCTTCCCTCATATTTAAAATTATTGTTTTAGAATGGTGTTTATCAATAGAGGAATTATTTTCTTGGCGATGCTTCAGCAGGCTCGGAAAGTGAAACAATGTTTCCTTTTCGACTCTTGACTCTCCTGAAGTTACTCAACTGCTTTCTTCCTTGCATCACCAGTAGGATATTTAGTGCTAAATGCCGCGTGCTTTCTTGTAAAGTGTCTCTCTAAATTTGACTTCTTGTTATGCGCAAATTTCTCCTTACAAATAAAACATGTCAGAAATCCATTCAAGTCATAAACGCAAAATACTCGGTCCACTCAACCTTAAATTTGCAGTTTTCATATTCCGGTTTTTTTTGCTTTTTTGGTAGCCATGTTAATTGGGTGCCTATAAAAATATTCCAAATATATTTTTTTCTAAAGCCAGTACAAAATTATTATCATTATTAAATTGATGAAAATAAAAATTAATAAAAATCTTTTTAAAATACAATTTTAATAATATATGTTACTGCACTATAAATAATAAAATAATTTTTCCATCATCAGAATAACAAAACTTTTAATATGACCAAAAATGGAAGAAAACTTTCAACATTTCGATAAATAGAAGTTATCGAAAAATCGATTACAAATTTTATACCAGAGCCACAAACATACATAGCAGGTGTAAAAAATCGTATAAAAATACCTGTAACATATGAAAAATACAACAACCTTTTAATAAGACAGGACAACGGCAGAAACGGTAGATAAGACAAAACTTTTCACACTGGAACTGCTGGTCCAGTTTGTACCCACACTACTTTAGAAAAAGTATGCGCGCGCATGCTTGTGGTACTTTTGTATCACACCGGAGTACGCCGAAAACATAAGAACAATTTCAGCCGGTAGCTTGTACATAGTTTGTGTTTACGTTTACGAAAACTAATAAAATGAAACTCGATGTTCGTTACGTATTTTTACAACAATATAAATTTTTAATTACCTATCTCTAATTTAACTTAAACAAAAAATTATACATGTTCTCGATTTATAGAAGAATTTTAATTTATCAAAATAAGATGTATTTTTTTTCTTACCAAGTTTTTTATTAAATGAAAATATTATTGTGCCTTCCGTGGATATTTGTGTCAGAGCCGCACTTTGCTGATCACTGAACTAAACTATAATATAGTTTATTTGAAAAATAAGTACCCACTCATAATCTATAATATATAGCTGCCAGAGGTATAGGGCGCTGTCAATATTTAATCCGCCTCTGAAGACATGAAACTTGCAATCTATTTGATGGTATAGTAAGTGCAAGTGATGAACATCCACGTTGTATTTCAAATAAAGGCAGTTGTTGTGTCAGGTTAATTAGATATATTTTTATGTTACTCTCGAGAGCAACTTTGAAATGTATCAAATTGGAGCACAAAAGCGAGTATACTGCTGCAGCATGAGGCGGCAGAATTTGGATAATGGATAGAGAACAGTAATCAGTGTCAGTGTTGTCACACGTCCACGCCCACTAAAAGTGGGGCATCCCGATTTTTAGCCTGACATATGCCACTCACGTGACAGGCTGACAGGAACAGTATTTAACAATGGTGATAATATTATTATATTTGGCAAATATCTGCTACATTTTGTCATTATTTTGAACATTAATTTGACCACCATTAAAGTACAACCTATTCAGTAACAAAGAGCCAATAACATAGGTTCACAATTGGAGAAGATATTGCATAACATACATGCAAAAAAAGAACATACAGTCAAATTAATAACTTCCTCTTTTGTAGTGGACTATAAAAACATGCCTAATACTGCCATTGTCAATTTGTCTAATGAAAAAGTATTGACAATTCGAAGTAATTCCCATAGAAATGTATAAAAGCTGATTAATTATAGTTTAAAATTTCAATATAATTTATAATGTAATTAGTGGTCGAGTTGTGGTCGAAAGTCGATTAAGTTTAGGTAATTCATTAACATTTTTGAGGTTTGTATATTAAGCAAGCTGTATTTCACTTCACAGATATTATCTTACCTATACAAAATATAAAATAAACGTTTTTTTGCCTTGTCTTAATCTCCACACACATTGGAATTGGAACATTTGAAATCACACAAAAATCACGGCTTGTTCAGTCAATCTGTCAGTAATTTGTTGGCAATATTTTAAAATTCTTTGGTGAAAATCTCTACTCTGTTTGAACGCAGACTATTGTTTGACATTGTCCTTTAAGTAATAACATAGGTACCTATGCTTGTACTTACACTGAGACCTTGGGCTGAGAGTTGAGACATCAACAAATTAATGACAATTTGTCCAAGCAACAATATGTGCATAAACAATAAATTGTTTATTTTACTTATTTTATTGTATTGAAACACATGTTAAAATATATAAATTTTAGCTTACACTCCTTCTCCATATAAACTTTAACTTAGCCAAATCTCACACTCCTCCGTTCAAAAAATATGCTTGAAAAAGTATATAAGGTTTTCTTCACATCTATACAAATAAATAAAATTGAAGTGTCTGTTTGTAATGTCAAAATTACAGTTTTTTACTAAATGCATATGAAAGTAAATACGGTACTTATAACTAAAATACAATTTTTAAAATTTTTGTCTGTCTGTTTGTTCTGGCTAATCTCCGAAACGGTTGAACCGATTTTGACGGGACTTTCACTGGTAGATAGCTGATTTCATAAGGAGTAACTTAGGCTACTTTTATTTTAGAAAAAGAATAAGGGTTACGCAAAAATATAAAAACCCTAGCACGCGGGCGAAGTCGCGGGAAACAGCTAGTATTAATATATAGATTAACATGTTGACAGTTCAGTTGTTATCACAATTATTATTCAGTTGGAACTCTTTCAAATTCTCTTTTAAAATTTGGACAATACACAAAACATTGGTTAAGTACTGTTTACCTCCGATAATTATTTGTCGGCGCGTCTGTGAAATACAGGTTGGATCGAGAGGAAGCAAGAGGTTGCGTCATTCTAACGGAGTATCATATCGATGGTGGCGGGGTAGAATTGAGGGTAGATTGGGAAACCCCCCTCCCCCTCGTTTGTGCAGTATAAAGTTCTGTGTAGGTGCTCAGCGTAAGAGAGTCCATCTAAGTCATTTTACATAGTAGGTTCTCCTGGTGCTGGCAAGGAAGAGAGTAGTGTCACTGTTGATTCGCATACTTTGGTGTTATCATGTAATTATTTTCCTCAAGTTACAGTATGGTCCAACTGTAAATGCTCTGTACTGAATGTATAGTGCGTTACGCTGCTTTTGTTTTAGAGCTAGTTGAACATTTGCTTTAACACTTACTATTTTTAAAAATTAACATTTCCTGGTATATTTCTGAGATCAGAAGTGGGATAATTGATGAAGTTCTGACATATTTATATTAAACAAAACAAAGCAATTATAGCAAAATAACTGTTATGAAAAAACTTACAACAGCTAATGGCAACAGAATTGTAACTCCCAGCAACCATTTCCAACTTATAGTGTCACCAGTAAATGGATGGGAAAGGGCTGGATCATTGCATTGGAAGCCAAGTTTACCACCAGGAACTAGTTTCAGCACTACCACCAGGAACAAGAAGACCACTGCAAAAATCAAAATAGTAAAATAATAAATAATCAGAGGCGATTGGTACAACACCATGAACCACTTCGGGCTCAATTACAGAAGGCGGTGTTCCTCGATATCACCTGCATTGTTCACCAGTGTCTCTCCCTTTCTCCCTAACCCTCGTTTGTTTGGTCTCTTCTGACAAGGGCTTCCTTCTGTACGAGTTTTTATTTATTTATTTATTTATGTATTTTTTATTATTTATTTTATTTAATTGATATTTATCATTTTCGTTTATATATTTATAGAGCCCAACAACAAGAGAATACTATATAAATACCCCCGCCATGTTGTGGCGGTGTAAGAATATCCTCAATGGTTTTTTTTTATAGGATAGGGTGACAAACGAGCACACAGTCCACCTGATAATGGTAAGTGGTTACTGTGACCCATAGACATCTACATCTATCCTCAATAAAGACTCAAGATGCAGATGCATTGTCACCCGTGAGGACTAAGATGGAATAGCTCTTTGCCAGTAAAAAGGGTCTCCAGTTCTCTACACTCACCATTTGAAACACAGCAGTGTTAAGCTGCTATTTTACATTCGTTTTCTGTGAGAGCGTGGTCCTTCCCCGGTCGAGCCGACCCATTCGTGCTACAACTACTATACTACTAATATAGCTGCAGCATGGCTCTACCACGTAAAAACGTGGGTGTCTTAAGAGGTAACAAAGGGAAACTGAAATAGGAAATAGACAGTAGCATCTTCTTGATAACTTAAAATAATAAATAACTGTGGTTGCCAACCTGCCTCTACCAATCATGGCAACTATGACAAATTCACCCCTATGGGGGCAAACTATGGGGGAGGTATATGTTCATCCATCCATTTATTACAGCTATAAAAGTGATAGCTGTGATGTATGGATTTTTTTTACTCTAAAAGTTGCTTATCTAACCTAGGTCTAATAATAAATCCTGTTCCATCCCCTAGAGCTTCTAAGAGCCGAATGGAAAATGCAAAAAGGCCTCCAATAGACTGTGATATAACTATCTCTGTTTGTCAAGACATAAAATGCTCAGATGGGTGATTTGAAAAAAAATTATCTTTTAATGTCATTAAAAGACATATTTTTTTGCCCTTGCCCTTTTTATGTCATTAAAAAGGGAAGATATATTTTAACAATGCAAGTCTCAACGATAATTAATTAAAATTGTTTTGTTTCATTTTGAAGAAGTGGTTGTGAATAATTATACATTTCCATGGTGTCTTCGAGGCTCTGAACTTACCGTAGGTTTCATAGTGTGCAAAAAAACTGAGTTCAACCACTTCTAGCACCAATAAAATTATTCATTGCAATTTTATGCACTGATATACCTTTTGGCAAACATGGTTGGTAGTGGAAGAAAACATTGTGAGGATAACTGTATGTCTATTAATCATGAAGGATTTATAATTTATAATGATTAATAGACTAATAGAAGCTATTTTGTATCAAAGAATTGAAGCCCTGACTTCAGAAGCTATCATGTAAAAATTATTTATTATATCTTTATATATAAAAATTACGTGTCACATTGTTTGTCCGCGATGAACTCCTAAACTACTGAACTGATTTCAAAGAAATTTGTCAAACTGTGTGCATTTTGGTCCAACTTGAGAGATAGGATAGTTTTTAGCATATATGATTTTCAATATGTTTTTATTATGAATTTAAAAAAAACTATAAGAATGGTCTTCGGAAAGGGCAGAACAACGTCTGCCTGGTCAGCTAGCATTATTATATAATCTGTTCCTTTTATTTTTGCAGTTGGTGTTTACTTTTTTTTTATTATTCACTCTTTTGAGTGGACTAAGCATTATCACAGGCACTAGAACAAGTATCACAAATGTCACAAGTAGAAAGTCATCTAACCACCCCACACTAGAAGTATTATAGCTTTTTTTGAACTCTAGAACATTTTTATAAATATTATAATATAATGAAATTACTGATTAAATTATATCCAAATGTGGGTAAAAATCAAATCAAAATCCAGGGCACTTTGCAAGTCTACATCTAGACTCATTTTGCTTTTCACTTGTCGCTATATAATTGTAAGTAAGTATGTTTCTACAATCTACACCATATAAAATACTTATAATATAAACATAATTAACATTATTTGTCAGGTAACTTGATAGGTCTTACATACTTACCTATCAATTTGTATCTAGGTTTTAGCTTAAAATAACATTCTAATCATTAAATCGGAAGTTTCTCAGATTAGATTTTACAATAACCAGTTAACAGAATGTTTCAAATTTAAATAGAAATTATATCCATTTGATAGAAGAGTATTGAGAGGAACTTAGAACAGAATGTTTTAAGAAAATCATTGCATTTAAACATAACAAAGAATATAAATTAAAAAACTCTAGAACTTTTATTTAACACCATTAAATCCATGTGAGATATATTTATTTTGTAAAATAAAGTCTATTGTAGTACATTTTGGTATCTCGTTTTACGCCAGATACCGTCTACCGTAAACGGGATGGAAACTAAAATTGTGATAAAATGTACATACCTCGATGCCAACGATTAGTTTTAGACCAATAAAATTTTAATTTATCCAACATTTTAGCGTGCATGTCTTTCCTCATAAAAGAACACTTTGTTAGTGGGTGGCAATTGGGTTACTGGCTAATGATAATTACACAGGATAAAATTTCCAATATGGACAATCGATTTAAATGCCCATATTTTTTTTTGTAGATAGTACTCACTAAAAGAAAGTGTTTTGCAAAGTTTCAATATGCGGAAACGCGTACTTTTTGAGAAAAAAATTATCGAAAATCAATTATTTTTTGCAATATTTACGTCAATTCCTATCTCCTACGGTAAAACTGACACTATTATTCCGGTATATATTACTCTACTCTATGCACTATTATGTATTGTCATTGTCATCATCGGTAGGGATGTCGATTCTTTCCGAAAAAGATCGATTCTTAAATCGATTTGAATCATAATCTGATGTATCGATTCACAAAAAAATCTATTTCTAAAATATCGATATTTTTCATGTTTGCATTTATAATGTAAATATAAATCCATTTTATGAAAAACCAGAAAGATACCATAGTAAATAATCTCTTATTGAAATTTGTTTTATTTTAATTTATTTATTTTTATTAGGGCAGATAACAAATAAAATAGGTTAGGTTCAACTTATGTCAAAGAATCGAATTGATTGACCCTGACTCCACCTGGTACGAGTCTGTCCTACCCCTGGAGTGGTTATAAAGAGCCGGAGGCGCGTAGGGGGAGCAGCCTCCGCCTGCTGTAACAAGTCGTAGGCATCGGACGAGCCGGAGCGGCTGAGGCTGGTCGCCGAAGGCGACCAACAAGCCGAAGCTGCGGAGACGAAGAGGGATGCCTGCGATTTGTTACGCAAAGGCGTAGAGGCTGCTCTTCCCGCAGCGCCGGAGACGTTGCAGTCTCAAAATAGATACAGAAACCCCTTTTAAACATTCCCCCTATTTTATGTCTGATGAGGAGGGGATTTTGTTCTCATAAAATGGATTTATATTTCCATTATAAATGCAAACATGAAAAAATATCGAAATTTTAGAAATCGTTTTTTTTTGTGAATCAATACATCAGCTTACGATTCGAATCCATTTATAAAATCGATCTTTTTCGGATAGAATCGACATCCCTACTGACGATGACAATAACAATATAAAATAGAGGTTTGCACCGGAGCGGAATTTTGACAACCGATTGAATTCACCGGTTATTTGGCAATCTCCGGTGATTCACCGGTGATCACCGGAGACTAAAGCTGAACGCACATATGTCCGCGCCGTACGCGCCGTACGCGCCGCACGCGCCGAAGTTTAGAATTCGTTGTATGAAATCATATGAAACCTCGCACACTACACCCGCACCGTACGCGCCGAATTTTATAAAATGCGGTAGGTATACGATATCGAAGGACGAATGCTGATGACGTCATATAACGCGGCGCGTTTGGCGCGTGTGGATACTCAGTGTTGTGTAATGTTGCCAACTTAGTGGATTTTCCACTAAAACTGGTGGTTTCGACTTACGTGATAGTTTTTGTATTTTTATAACTTAATTAATTCGTAATTAATTATACATAATTTGATTTTTTTTTACATCGGTTATCAATATGAATACTTAGTGATAAATTATTTACATACTGAACTAAAAAAAATGGTTAAATTTAATTCAAAAACCCAATTATACCTGATTACTTAATTATCAATAGAAATACTTATCTCAAACATACAACAAGTCTTTTTTCTGGTTCAATTGGTCTTCTAAATCTTGAGTTTTCCATAGAAAGATATGGTTTTAGTACATGTACCAATTCTTGAAGTACCTTGTATGTTAAATGCAAATATCTGAAAAATCGTTCATCATCACCTAATAAATCTTTAAATAAAGTATATCCCCTTCATATTCTCCATACAATTGCCTTTTTAAATTTATATTATGAATCCAGAATCTTCTTTTTCTCAGAACTTTTTTTTCTTCTTCCTATGCCAATAAGCAGGCTATTACTATATTTCTTTCCATAGTGATTTCGAGCGATCAATTTCAATGTACTGTTTCACACCAGTGGTTGGAAAAAACTACAAAATTTGTTGGTAATACAAAAGATTTGCGGACGGTGCGGACGATGCGTACGGACATATGTGCGAGGCCATCAGTAAAACTCGGCGCGTACGGTGCGTACGTTGCGTACGGTGCGGACATATGTGCGTTCAGCTTAAAGAGCTACTTGCTCAAATGACTCGACAGCACGATTCCATAGGAAACAATAATTTAATTTTAAATTTATTTAATTATATAAATACATATGTTTTACGAAGATAATAAATGCTGATTTTGATTGAGAAAACACAACTTGTCAATAGCATCATGGCGCAACATATTTCTTCTGTTATTGAGTATGTGACCCGTTATGACTTTTTTCTGACAATTGTGTTTCTGTATACATTTTTAATAAATTTATTGCCGTAGGTGACGTCATATCTGCATTATTGGTATTCGTTTTTAGAAATCGTAGCAAATCCGAGCGACCTATTTCGCTTGCACATAACTCACATAAAGTAACTTCTTCTGTGCTTTGAGGTATGTTTCTGACCTGGATCGTGTTGTTAAATGCTGCCTTTACAGCTTCTTTAGCACCCAATTTATTTTTCAACTAGCTGTTCCCCGCGACTTCGCCCGCGTGTAATTTATTACGATTGGATTTGATACAAAAATTTTAAAAATTGTGTTTTTATTATAAGTACCGTATATACCTAGTCAGGTCATAAATTCTGTCACATGTTTAATATAAAATTATTAAAACAAGTTTATTCAATATGTAACCATTTATATACCAAAATGAACTTAACAAAACATAGATTCTTATGACACTAAAGTTTATTCAAAATGACCTACGTGATTTTGAATACAGGCCTTCAATCTGCGCGGCCAGTTGTCTATAGCAGCCCGAACGAGGTCCATGTCAATATCGGCGGCTGCCTTAATCAAGGATGTCTTGAGTGACTCCAAATTGGGATGAGGCTTGGGGCATGCCTTTTCCTCCAAGTTTTGCCATATCTTGTAATCTAATGAATTCAAATCTGGACTGGAGGAGGGCCAGTCTTCGTGCCGGATGAAGTCGATTTCACGCGCCGCCAGCCAGTTTTGTGTGCTCTTCGCTCTGTGAGCTGGCGCCGAATCTTGTTGGAATACCCAGTGCCTGTTATTGAACATGGTATGAGAAACAGGTTCCACAAGGTTCGTCAGGACTGTATTTTGATACACAACTGCATTCGTTTTTACACCTTTCTCACAAAAATCTACCTCTGTTAAGCCCCAATAAGAAACTCCCAACCATACCATGAGCGAGGATGGAAAATGACCTCGTTGGACACGCGGAATACGCTTGCTCGCTTCTTCACTACTGTGTGCCTACACCTTATCATTTTGTTTGTTGTAGCTCTCTTCTACGGTAAAAATTTTTTCATCCGTAAAGAGAATTTCCCGATACTTTTTCCCGCGTACCGCTTCAACAAAGCGCGGCATATCTTCAGTCTCAGGTCCATTAGACGAGCATTCAAACGATGTCCTGTTTTTCTTCGATATGCCCGAAGCCCTAAGTCTTCATTTAACACCCTTTTCACCGTGGTTCTACTTAACCCCATCTGAAGGGCCAACAGTTTCTGCTTACGTTTGGGATTTCTTTGAATTCGCGCCTTCACAGCTTTTATCACTGCTGGAGTCCTAACAGACCGAGGGCGACCAGTTCTTGACCTGTCATCTACACTAGAGTCTTCATTGTATCGTTTGATGGTACGATAAACGAATCTTTTGGTTATATTCAAAATTTTCAGTATGTCAAAAATTTGAATTGGCGCGTATGTATGAATGGTTCAATTTTTGCACAGGCCTTTTGTTGTTTTGGTTTCGTTCCAATCTTTTGACCACCTAAACAATAATTTCGTAGTCCTTATAAGGTCATACAAATAATTTTTAAATAGGAAAGTATCCCCACAGTATATAGCTTGTTTAGCAAGTTTGTCAGCATAATCATTACCAGATATACCAATATGACTTGGAATCTCAATAAGAGAGATGTTGATGTTTTGAAATTGGTATAATAATAGAAGTTTCTTAATTTCAAATATCAAAGGATTGTGGGAAATATCATAGAAAGAATTGCATAACAATGCCTGTAAAGAACTAAGAGAATATGAAAATATAACGCTTGATTTTAATTTAAAAATATAGTAATATTTTATTGCTTGTAAAATGGCTAACAATTCTCCAGTAAAAACTGAAGATTCGGGAGGACTTTTCATTTTTTGAACTACTCTCCAATTTTGATGGTATACTGCGTAGCCAGTACAACCCTTTGAGTTAATTTTAGAAGCATCTGTAAAAATATAATGATAACCTGGTAAATACTTGTCCAACGCAAATACATTTTTTTTATTTGATTCAATAGAAAACTTATTTAATCCTATATCTAATATATCATTGGGTTTGATAATTTAAAATTAAAAAATTTGTACAACGGACTATGGATGGACATGGTTTTTGAGTTATCCTTAATAATATATATTGAAGTCGGTTGCAAGGACGTATAAAAAAAACTTTTTTATACGTCCTTTTTTATACGTCCATGCAACCGACTTCAATATATATTATTAAGGATAACTCAAAAACTATTAGTCAGACCTTGATCAAATTTGTACGGGTCCACATGAAATGAAATGAAAAATAATCATCGAAATCTCGTTTTGAAGTCGCTAGAAAAGAGGCAGGGTCACTGACCTATAAATAGGAGTCTAGTAAGGAATTATATTTTTTTTATAGGATAGGGTGACAAACGAGCACACAGTCCACCTGAAGTGGTTGCTGTGGCCCATATACATCAAAATTTATCCTCGTTTGCGAATCAAAACGCAGATGCGTTGTCACCCGTGAGGACTAAGATGGAATGCCTCTTTTCTAGTAAAAATGGTCTCCGGTTCTCTACACTCACCATACGAAACACAGCAGTGTTAAGCTGCTATTTTACGCTGGTATTCTGTGAGAGCGTGCTCCTTCCCCGGTCGAGCCGACCCATTCGTGCTACAACTATACTACTAATATAGCTGCAGCATGGCTCTACCACGTAAAATAATATTGTTCATATCTTTTTACTAAGTTATGTGTTTTATTTATTACGCCAGTATTTTCCTGAATTAATTGAAATTTAATGAGAAAGTAAGCGTATTCTGGGGATTATTGGATGGTTGGAAAATTGAAGAACCGGAAAAAGAAAGCATCCGATAAATACTGTCGTTTAATGAAAAGTAGAGGATCACCGCATTCAATCTGCAAGGCGATAGGCGATGAATTCATAGCGCCTATAATTAATCATAAAGTCTTGTGTTGAAAGATATCTAAAATTTTTAATCCTTTTTTATTAACAGGTTCAAGAAGAAATGAAGCATAATCTAATCGACTTCTTATAATTGCATTATAAATTAATTTTAAAGAATATGGATGTGTGCCCCACCATACCCCGCACACAAGCTCTTAGAATGTTTATATTTTTTTTTCGCATTTTTTGGGTATAAATGATATGAGGCATGCTGGATAATTTATTATGAAAAATAACACTAAGGAATTTAACTTGCTGAATATTTTCGAGCGGATAATTAAAAGGGCGAACCTGTATTTCAGGTAACACTCTTTTGCGGGAAAAAATTACTGTACGAGGGTGGATTGAAAAGTACTCGGCCTATCCAAGAAAATAAACACATACTAAATCAGTTATATTTTAATTTTTCTACATAATCATCATCAAGTTCAATACACTTTTGCTACCTCCCCTTCCAAGCATTTAGACCGTTGAAAAAGAATGATTCTTCCTTAGAGTCAAAATATGCGTCTACAGCTGCTTTGACCTCGTCGTTTGTCGAAAATCTTTGACCTCCCAAGTGCTTTTTTAGGTTAGGGAACAGAAAGAAGTCTGATGGTGCCAGATCAGGTGAATACGGCGGATGCGGTAACAGTTCAAAGCCACAGTTGTGAATTTCAGCCATTGACTGTACTGACGTGTGAACACGGGCGTTATCTTGATGAAACAGGACTTTTCTTCTGAGCATTCCTCGACGTTTTTCTTTTATTTCCTCTCGTAAACGACGTAGTAATCAGAGTTTATAGTCTGACCCCTTTCAAGATAATCAATCATAATCACACCTTTTGAGTCCCAGAATACTGAATCCATCACCTTATTTGCCGACAAAATCGACTTAGCCTTTTTAGGGGGTGGTGAACCAGGTCTTCTCCACTGTTTTGATTGTTGTTTTGTTTCCGGTGTACAGTAATGAACCCATGTTTCGTCTATAGTAACAAAACGATTCAAAAAATCATCTGCATCGGCTTCAAATAACTCCAAACAGTCACGTGAAATAGTCAATCGCGTCCTTTTTTGTTCAACTGAAAGCAGTCGCGGAACCCACCTCGCAGACACCTTGTGGAAACCCAACTCGTTGACAATGATGTTTTGAGTTCGTTCATAAGAGATGCCTATAATCTCGGCTATCTCTCTAATTTTTAATCTGCGGTCTCCCACTTTAATAATGGGTATTAAATCAAGTACTTTTTTAATATTTTCGTCAGTAGTTGACGTCGAAGGCCTTCCAGAGCGGGGTTCATATTTCACACTCTCTCTACCACGCTTAAATTCTGCTATCCATTTTTTGACGGATGAATATGACAGAGCACAATCGCCTAATGTACTGACCATGTCATCATGGATGGCTTTTGATGATAGCCCCTTCTTATGGAGGTACGTAATGACGGCACGCTGCTCGATTTGCTCCATTCGCGGAAATTATGTCCGATTACTTTGTTAATAAATTTATAAAATCACAACTAATTATCGCACACGTTTCGAACTTCACACAATGAACTAGTCTGAACTGAACTAAATAATGTGGGTAGATTTGATTTTTAGAATTGAATGGATCTGTGTTAGGCCGAGTACTTTTCAATCCACCCTCGTATTACTTTTATTTTGGGAAAGTTCTAGTCCATGATCATCTAACCACGTGGTCATAGAGAGGAGAGCTTGTTCTATCGCATTAGCACAGGATTCCATACATTTATTATTTACATAAATTAAGATATCATCAGCACACTGCAAAATTCTACACTTTGAAATAGACTGGTCTAAATCTGACGTATAAATATTGTGTAAATAAAGGACTTAAAACGGAACCTTGCGGAAGGCCTTTGAAAACCTTTCGAGTATATTTTAAATCTTCATCAATTTTAATATGTTTTTTTATAGGATAGGGTGACAAACGAGCACACAGTCCACCTGATGGTAAGTGGTTGTTGTGGCCCATAGACATCTACATTTATCCTCGTTTGCGAATCAAAATGCAGATGCGTTGTCACCCGTGAGGACTAAGATGGAATACCTCTTTTCCAGTAAAAAGGGTCTCCGGTTCTCCACACTCACCATACGAAACACTAGAAGTGTTAAGCTGCTATTTTACGATGGTATTCTGTGTGAGGACCACGCTGGTCCTTCCCCAGTCGAACCGACCCATTCGTGCTACAACTATACTACTAATATAGCTGTAGCATGGCTCTACCACGTAAAAGTATGTATATATCGATCTAGAGATAAATTGATAATCAAATTTGTAAGTTTTTTGGATTTATTAAGCTTAAACATCTTTTGTGACATTGTCGTAAACAGAAGAAATGTCAAAAAAGCAGCATGGGCCGATTCATTTCTCGAAAATGCTAGTCTAATATCTGTGGTGAATGAAAGACTGTCATATATTATGTGCTTTTACCTTTTTTGAATACATATTGAGTATTTGATAACAATCCATGACTTTTTACATACCATTTAAGACGATTTTTGATCATGTGTTCAAAGGTTTTAATTAGAGTTGAGGATAGATCAACCGGTCGATAGGAAGAGCCGTCGTTAGGGTTTTTATCAGGTTTCAAGACAGGAATAATTACTTGAGTTCGCTAAGAGTCAGGAAAATATGCCAAACAAAGCGTCAATGATATTTAAATAGTACGAGTAGATTAAAATTTGATCGTTACATTTGACAAGTAATGAATATGAAATACCGTCTAGACCAGGTGCTGAATCGTGGATGTGAGAAAGGACAAGCTATAATTCATATAGAGAGAATGCACGTTCTAAGGGATCATAAAAAGATTTACAGGGAATACTTTGAGGTAACTCCTCTCTCGAAGGAGCAGAAGAGGGCGCAAGTTTGTATAGAATATAATTTATTGATTGAGAGGGAATGGCACCATTGTAAGAACAAGATGAAAAACAACAGCGAATTTTTTTTATATTGCACCAAACAACTGATGAGATATTGAGGAACAAAAGGCATGAAAACTTGTTTGTTTTTTGTGCGAAGAGTATTTTTAGTCACTTCTTGTATACGTTGAAGGTATTAATAGTCTTCCGAACTCATGTCTAATTTATATAGTTTTTCGGCTTTTTTTTTCTTTTACGAATGGTACATTGAACTGTTTTTATTTACAAGTTATGTTTCATTATTGTCTTTAATTTGCACCTGCCAACACCTTTATTTATAAAATTTTTCATCGACATTTTTGTTTCGACATTTTTCATCGGGTTGTCTGGTAGAGATTGCCATAGACTATTAAGTCCGCCCTTTGTAACCCTGAGTTGGTGTGTTGCAATAAAGGATAAATAAATATATAAATTCAGAAACCTACCATGGAGGGGAGGGCTATCACTTAATATTTAGAGTTTTAATAGGAATTGTTTGGTCAGCTGCATTTATAAATTCTTTTTTATAAATTCTTTTCTTTTTTGTAAATGCTTCAACCATTTTTTTTCTTTATTTGGATCACCAACAGACGATACACAATACTAACAAAAATATAACTTAACAATGCGACTACATGCTACGTGTTCATCTTCTTACAGGTAACCACAACTTACATAAATAGCGAAAGTGATTTTTTTTAAAAATAGAAAACAAATAGTTATATTATAATAAATATACATGGAAAACCAGATTTGACCATTGAAATTTAACCATTGAAGTTAAATTATTTTCAGAAGTAGGAGTGATTTTTAGAATTTCATTGTAAAGAAAAATATTATCCAGGTTCCAGTCTGCTCTGTCTAATTTGTATTCAATACATGATTTTTGTTCATTCCTGCCGATTTTTGTTTAGAAAGGAAATCAGAATAGTAAAATGATCACTGCCGTGAGATCTATCTAAAACTGTTCAATTTAAAAGAGAGGTTAAATAAGGAGTACAAATTGATAAATCTACAGCACTTTTAGACTCATTGGGACGAGTGCTTTTGATGATATTACCAGTATTAAGGAAGGCAATGTTAAGTCCGTCCGTAATTATTTCAACTATTAAACTGCCGTATCTATACTACATGTATTTTTGATTTGCGTCACAGATATAGTACGTACCTATATTTAAAAACAAAAGTAGATGTATATACAATCTTCACAAAATAATTTTCGTCTCTAACTTTATGACGTAGTACTTAAAGTTGAGAGATTAATAAAATACTGAAAGGACAAAGAACCTGTTAAAAATTAACGTAATCTACTGACGTAGTTACTACGAGTACGTTGTTTGACTTGTTGCTCAGAAAGTAGACGCAGGCGCCTCAACATTAGAATTAGTTTTACCGTCGCTATTAACTGATTTGACAAACTTATCAAGTTCAAGATACATGAGATGAACCGAAATATAACATTGATATAAAAATTTTTATACGTGTACGCTGTCTGCGTGCCACCATTCTTCTTCTGAAATTGTCGCAAAATCGCAAATGCACCTTCAGTCAATTTCTGTATTTCTTTTGCACTCTGACCCACATTGTTGACTGCAACTCGTCTCTTCATAATGACCCATATTTTTTCTATAGGGTTCAGGTCGCAATGATATCGGGGCAGCCTGTTGTTGTTTACAATATTATGATGCGTGGTTTATCGCTACAATTGTCTTAGGATCTAGATTTATGATGTTTTTTTATTATCTACATTGCACCCACGCTTTCCGAAGAAAGCTGTGGTATCTGGACGCTCCATCAAAATCTTTTCTTTTTGATTGGCATTTCTAAACTTTGTATCCTAAAAATTTTAAAATACGTCTTAGATATGTTCGTCTATATTTGAAACCTATTTATATTTTAGGCACAGGTAATGATTATGTAGATTGATCTGAAGGACTTCAGGGTTTTAAAAGAAAGCACAGGAAGGTCGGAGCGTTAACTTCATTATGCAAGACCTCATTCTCGAGTTAAAGTTTAATTTACCTTTGAAGATCATCACAGTTCCCAAATTTACATAATGTAGCCAACATTTACACATATTAATTATTACTATTATTATAAGTTGGAATAATCGATGGCATTCAAGAAAATTTTTTACGTGGTAGAGCCATGCTGCAACTATATTGTTATGGTTGTAGCACGAATGGGTCGGCTTGACCAGGGAAGGACCACGCTCTCACAGAATACCAGCGTAAAATAGCAGCTTAACGCTGCTGTGTTTCGTATGGTGAGTGTAGAGAACCGGAGACCCTTTTTACTGGAAACGAGGCATTCTATCTTAGTGCTCACGGGTGACAACGCATCTGCGTTTTGATTCGTAATCGAAGACAGATGTAGATGTCTATAAGCCACAGCAACCACTTACCATAAGGTGGACTGTGTGCTCGTTTGTCACCCTTATCCTATAAAAAAAAATTACGTATCAAGCTAGCGCTGTTGTAAAACAAATCTCAGCTATTATTACCATAATTACCATTTAGTAACTCTTATCCTTTCCTTATACTGCCAGTAGTGATGACCCGCGCAAGAGCTCATCATCATCATATTTATCAAAAAAATATTTTGTGGGTAGTTTGTACGAGATAGCATTAAAGATAATATTGATTTGAAGAGCTTAAAATTGATTTGTGTCAAGGAGTTAAGACCCCTTGACACAAATCAATTTTAAGCTCTTAAAAACTACGTTTGCTAAGTAACTCTGGACCATCAACAAATCTTTATGCTATTTTACTACGTACCTTCAAGGTCATGAGATGAAGGCGTACACGAGATGCGTCATAATCATATCTTTCATGAAGTAAATAATCGACGTTGGATTTTTTCAACTTGCGTGTAGATTTGTATTTTGGATTTTAGATTTAGATTCGTAATGCATATTCTATTATATATATATAAATTACGTGTCACATTGTTTGTCCGCGATGAACTCCTAAACTACTGAACTGATTTCAATGAAATGTTTCACAATGCGTGCAGTTTGGTCCGACTGGAAAGATAAGATAGTTTTTATCCCGATAAGTGACCCTCAATTTTTTTTATTGCGAATTTAGGACACAGGGTCGTCGGAAAGGGCAGAACAACGTCTACCTGGTCAGCTAGTATATAATTTAATAGCAGAATTTTGAAGTGTAAAGGTTTGCCTACGTACACTTTACACATGCAACATGAAGTCACTAAAAGGGAACTTCGTGGAGTGAGCGCAAGTCATCAGATTGCACCAATCTGATGACTTAAGATTATATTGCACCAATCTCACAAATTGCATCTATGAGATATATATTGTGCAAGAACAATCACGAAACCACTGCGTTCTAAATGTCATCAGGACAAAGGAACTCAGACTCAAATGCGCTCAACCAACATTCTAAATATATAAATTATAGCAGTGTTCAATTTATTAAAATAGATTTGTCTATAATAACCTGCCAATATTATGGTTTACAAGCACTCTATAATATTGTAATGCCTGCAGTTGTTACGAACGACTTCGTGACCTAGTGGTATGAATTATAGGGAGATTTATAATCAGATACTTTTTGTGTCTGAAATTACTATGATTTCTCCATGACACTAAGTCTTACCTCCGATTCATCATCATCATCATTACAGCCCTTTACAAGTCCACTGCTGAACATAAACCTCACCCAAGGAATGCCACAAAGCACGGTCCTGAGCCACCTGCATCCATCGACTTCCTGCATGTCTTACCAAGTCGTCACTCCATCTAGTGAGGGGACGCCCTACACTTCGACCGCCGTTACGAGACTGCTCAAGAACCTCCGATTGTATGGCATATTTTATATCGGACTTGTAGTAGGTAAGGACGAGGTGAACAAATACAAAAAATCGTAATACTTACAGATCAAAATCAGTTCATCGTCATTATCATCAATACCATCAACACTACCAGTATCGTCATTAGAATAGAATAGAATAGAATAGAATAGAATAGAATAGAATAATTTTTTATTCAATATAGATCACATGTGTAATACTTATTGAAAGTCATTTTTTACTTTACCACTGGTTCGAAAAAAAAAAACCTCTGTCCTGGGAAGAACCAGCAAGAAACCCAGCGGGACTTTTTTTTTAAAGCAAATTTTACAATAATGGTTGTACCAACTATATAAGTGTTTATTATTATATATAGTGTATACTATTAATTGTCATAATGACTAAAGTCTATCAGTGTCCACTGCTGAACATGTTGAGATGTTATCAGGAAGATGCTGGATGCAATCATGGGTTAGTAGACCCTCTTACGCCGCCTCTATGCGACGCTATATCTACTATACATATATAATTTATTGAAATTTACATCTAATATTACAGACATTAACTAATGCGACGCTGTAGATGTAGGTAGAATATAGGTAAGGGGGTGGTGTCTAACCAGATGTAGTCCTAGGTAAATTAGAAGTCCTACTAATAACAAATTGTAACTACCCTTACTTTTAGTTTTACATGTCGAAATGCTTACGCATACCCACCTCACGGGGGCAAGGACGGGTTCTGACGGATTCGCACCGACCCCATGGTGTTCCACCTTCGTCGCATATTCGCAGGGCACGGGAACTCTATCGTACACATCCGCGGCCCCCACCAGCGCCGGTCCCCGCATGGCGGTCCTTCCTTAGAAGAATACTACTCCCCCATCTCCTCGGGTAAGATGCATCAGAACACATGGCGCGCCTTCCTCCGCGGCCGTTAACTGCACCCCGTGTCCGGTGCGCGAAGGCCATGAGGCCAGAAAAACGAGAACACAGAAGCACTAGCCTTCCTGACCCCATCGGCGGATCTGATCTATAGCGCTGATCTGATCTATGGCAGAGCTGTTAACCAAATTCAGTTACGGAGGTGGGGTGGACGGTGCCTCGCAATACCGACACTCCTCTCTCCAAAGCCCCAACGCCAACGCATCAACGGTGCAGCCCCGCCACAGTCGCGGAGGATAGGGCGAGTGGCGCATCGCCATACCAACACGAGCCCCTTCGGGGGGGAAATTATAACTACCCTTGTGAATTCACTCAAACGGCAACGGAACTGACCGGTTTCTTCAGTCATCCTATTAAGAATACGTAAAGTTCGCGTTGAATGTGTTTTGTAAAATTGCTGCGGCGGGTACGGCACGAACAGTTTCCGCGGCTGCCCTGCCTCCGCCTCCACAGGAACCTGTCCCGAACACACAGATTAGTCTGCCTTTTTTCTGTTTTTTTTTTTATAGAATAATGGTGACAAACAAGCACACAGTCCATCTGACGGTAAGTGAATTCTGTAGCCCATAGAAATCTACATATATCCTCAATTAAGAATCAAAATGCAGGTGCGTTGTCACCCTTGAGGATCAAAATTGAATGCTTCGTTTCCAGTAAAATAAAGAGGCTCCAGTTTATATTTTACGTTGGTTGGTATTCTGTGAAACCTGGAATTTCATAGTATAATAAGTATAATAACATAGATGCAGCATAGCTCTACCACGTTCAACATATATTTTCCTATTAGTAATTTAAAAATGTATATAGGTCGTATCAAACTTTCAATTACTAATTGCAGCTAACCTGTGCAGCCACCTAGAATAAATAAAGTTAGGTGGGTACATTAATGGGTACATACGATAGAACCTATAGTTCTAGAATAGCACTGTACTTATTTTCAAGCGGCGACTAATAGATGCTATCGAATTACACTCCCGACACTCCCGATTAGTTCTTACTAATTTACTGTACGAGGTGATGATCGTTTTAATTTGCGTTAAGCTGTAAACTGTACGAAGTACGAAATTTCTTCTATTTTGTAGCAATAGAGAATGAGTTTTCTAAATTACATGTAACTATATTATAACATATATATATATAGCCATACGGAATTGATTAATTTCGACAGAAGTTTAAAGGCAAATGCGTAGGCTTGATCGGGAATGGACCACGCTTGTACAGAATACCAACGTGAAATAGCAGAATAATGCTTCTGTTTTGTATGGTGAGTGGCGTTGGAGTGGTGAGAACTGGAGACCATTTTTACTGGAAAAGAGGTATTCCATCGTAGTCCTCATTCTTAAATAATAGTCTTTTACGTGGTAGTGCCATGCTGCAGCTGTATTGGTGGTATAGTTGTAACAGGAATGGGTCGGCTCGACCGGGGAAGGACCACGCTCTCACAGAATACCAGCGTAAAATAGCAGCTTAACGCTGCTGTGTTTCGTATGGTGAGTGTAGAGAACCGGAGACCATTTTTTACTGGAGAAGAGGCCTTCCATCTTAATCCTCATGGGTGACAACGCATCTGCATTTTGAGTCTTTATTGAGGATAAATGTAGATTTTAATGGGTCACAGTAACCACTTATCATCAGGTGGACTGTATGCTCGTTTGTCACCCTATCTTAAAAAAAATAGTCGAAAAATATCTGCAATCCATGAATTTTAAATTTATTCAGTTCAATGGATTTTCCGAGGTTGAGACATTTAAGAACAGTATACAAATAATATATTACGACGACGTGGCGGCGGGAGAGAATCCACTTCGACATTATTATACCTCATAAGGGAGTCGGAAGAGGAGACAGAAGTATCTTCTTGGTAACAACAACAGCTCAAAATTAAAAACCCGCTTGGCATATGGCAATGGCAAATATCCCCCTCTCCTTATATGAGGCAATCTATTGGGGAGGCTAATGTACTCTCAACTCACAAACAACTCAATGTACTTTTGAATGACTGCCTCGTTGGTTCTCGTTTGGGACCAACGCGACTGCTTATCTTAAGACCCCGGGTTCAAATGTCAGGTCGGGCTCATGATCAGTTATTGGATTTAACTGTCAAGAAATGCTCAGTACCTAATAACTTAGAGTCAGGAAGTTGGCGGTCTTTCAACCCCGTGCCTCTTAAAGCACGTGAAGCCGTTGCTCCTGCGCCTGAAATCTATCTCTCGGACTATGAGAGTGAGGGAATAGACAGTGTACGTGTGCTTGCGCATACACTTGGCCACTATAATAATGCTACCTATCGTACGCAAATGGCTAGTATAATTTCTTTTATAAGAATGTTATGAATGAATACAAAAATATTAAATTAATTTGAAATGTGACAGTAACTACCAAATGGTAATCACCTCTCGCGTTTACATAATAAAAATGCTCCGAGTTTCCAAGCAATTCAAGCATCCATTGCGCAAATCGTAATTTGAAACAATGAGCGATTGTGTTCGTTTGTAACTCAGCCCTATATCTCGGTGCAACAATACTGGAAACTTTTAGAGTAGGTTTTACATCGTTAACTTCGCTTTATTTGATTATAGAGTTATACTACTATAATCTTATACTACGCGGAGAAAGTATATTACTCGATGTGAAAATTAGGTTTTAAACTTAGGTTCCGTTTAATTTAGTACTTAACTTTCTCTGATATTCAAAAATAACACATCCATTCTGAAACATGTCTCGCTGTTCACAAACCTTTGTAGGTACATACATAGCGTCCGCCTGTAATCCCCAAGGGAGTAGGCAGTGTCCAAAGAGCAGTGTCTATTCGGACCACGTTTAGCCCAAAAGTGTGAGCATTGATGGAAAGATGTGAAAGAAGTGAAAGACGGTTAGCCCATCGAGCTCTTTGTTGTATAAGAAAGGGTAAATGGGGTTATTCTTACGCTCACCAGATGTCGGTAGCTGGGACTGTGGTGAGCTTATTTGTCACGCAGACGGTCACACAGTGTTATAAATATAATCATTGAAAAGTTGCAATTTAAATATAACCTCTTCGCTTTCAAGTGTTTATACAAAACAATGCCTCTATGCTATATCCTTTTATTTGTTTATACATTTTTTAGGGTTCCGTACCTCAAAAGGAAAAAACGGAACCCTTATAGGATCACTTTGTTGTCCGTCTGTCTGTCTGTCTGTCTGTCTGTCAAGACCCTTTTTCTCAGGAACGCGTAGAGGTATCAAGCTGAAATTTATACCAAATACTCAAGTCTACTGTCCCTTGGGGCTGTGAAAAAATCAAACTTCTAAGCCAACGCAATCAAAAGATACAGCCGTTTATGCCGCAAATTTTCGATATTCGCAAGAGAATTAAAAGTCAACTCCTACAGGGTACTTCCCGTGAACTGAGAATCTTAAAATTTGGCACGAAGCAACGTATTATAGCACAGATAAAGGAAAAATTGCGAAAAGCATAAATTTTTAGTTACATCATATAATAAAAATATTTTTAATAATTTTAAACTCATATACCTACGGATTTGTTCGGAACCCTCGGTGCGCGAGTCCGACTCGCACTTGGCCGGTTTTTTTAAAATTCGTCTACTTTTATGGATTATTATTTATTATTATTAATGTATATCATACTTCAGAAAGAAACATTATTCCCTAAACTTTTCTAACAAAATTAACTTTCCCCGCTACGATATCTGTCAAGTTTCACCTCATTCCTAAGTGCTGTCGCCGCTGGTGGCAGAAAAAGTCGTGGATGTCCCCATTGTAGATGATGATCACGGCTATATAAGGCCGCGACATATTTAGTTAAAATAATTAAAGTGAAAGTTGCCAATCATATTATATAGACGAATCTGTCCGGGCAAATACGAGTACAGTGTAACTTACCCTTCCTTGCCTATGTGTATCCGAAGATCTGGCTTATGTGATGCTCATGCAAAAATAAGGTTTATTGCACAAACCTGCCTGTTTTTCTACCGACTTCAAAAAGGAGGAGGTACTCAATTCGACTGTATGTTTTTTATGTGTTACCTCACATAACTTCTTTCTGGATGAACCGATTTCGATGAATCTTTTTTATTTGAAACCTGATGCTTCACATGCACACAATTTGATCAAGGTCTGACCAATAGTTTTGAGTTATTTTTAATACTTGAAATTGAAGTCCGTTGTACAAAATTTTTAATTTTAAATTATTAAGAATAGTGTAGCTGTGGCATGAATAATGTTTATTATTATTAATGGCACAACTAGGACAAGTGGTAATTTATTTCTTTTTACACGAAATCAATAAATTTTATAATTTTTATCATCAATCTACACCGCGTTTATAAACGCGAGGAAGAACAAAAGCGTGTACACCATACACTTAAACCATAGGGGCAAGACAACACACGAGCACACGACGCGACCACACATTTTTTAAAATTTATAATTAGGGATGTACTATGTCAGTAAAAAATAATGGTATTTTGAATACATTCTTATATTTTAATATCATACTTTGATCGCGTGGCTTAGTGGCAAGTGTAACAGATTACTGAACTATGAGGAGACATAGGAAAATATAGGTAACATGTATTACAATGTAATATGATAATTTCCGTTTAATTGAAAGTCCTACAAGCGGGTTCACCGAAATATTATGTTAAAGACCCGCTGTCCGTCAAAATGCTCTGTTATGGTTTACATTCAGTAACATGTTTTTAAGGTTTTCACGAGACAAAGATTTTTCTCAGGTTGTTCTGCTTCATCAGTAAGCTCGTTGTAAAGGACCACTTAAAACTGCTCCTAATAATTTCCTTGTCACTTTCGGAGATCATTAACTGTACACTTGTGTTCTGTGATGAGTCACGGTAAACGTCTCCCTAACTGGTTGCTCTGAACAAGAAGACGTGTTGCTCAGTGGTACACAATAGTTCTGCCAAATAGCTAATACCGTTATGACCCTGAAGATACTGAATATGGTGACGCCCATATACGACATTGTGGGTCAGTACCGACGGCACTTTGCCGAGAAAATAAAAATGTTGTAGAAGAACCAATGACACCCAAAACTAATAAATATATGTCACATAGAGCATCGCGTGCAAAATAATTGTTATTCGTTATCATCAGTTATACAGTCAGAGGTATTTCTGTTAGATTATAGATAAGAAGTTTATTTTTTTGTTTATTAAGTGACAAAACTTGGTACTAATGAAATTATTATAACGTTATATTCTAGTTAGATCTAAAATTACATGTGTAGATACTTCTAACAAATGAGTACTATTTCAGCGATTAATATCTCACGTCGTAAATGCTCAATGCCTTATGTTTTTATATTCTTATTTATTTTGAAGCGTCAGTAGCCTAATGGAAGGGCGCGGACAGCGAACTCGTAAGGTCGTGGGTTCGAATCCGCCATTCGACTACTGTCGAGAACCACTTCTAACACAAGCATTTTTAAGCTTACCAGAAGTGGTTAAAGGGAATATTAGTAATGTTTAATAACGTCACTAGTAATTTTTTTTAAAATCTACCTATTTAATCTAGGTATATAGGACTCACCATGTTGTACAGTGTACTTACTACATACTAGGTTTGTAAGCGCAAACTCAATGCCAACTTATTTGTAGTGATACTCTACATCTACAGACTTCAGTATTTGTGCTTATGAATATAACGAAGACATCAGACTATAGCTACAAGCTCAGCCATGTTGGATGTACCACATGCAGGTGAGTTTGTCATTGTCAACAAAAACATGTTGACAAGTTCACTATAAACATAGTTATAGTTCAAACATATAGTTATATATATATAGTTCGGATATAAACTAGCTGTTCCCAGCGACTTCCGCGTGGAATTTATTACGATTTCATGAGTTTTAATTATTTTTTGCGGAATCCTAATTCTTTTTCAAAAATAAAAGTATCTTAAGTTACTCCATATAATATCAACTATCTGCCAGTGAAAGCCCCGACAAAATCGGTGCAGCCGTATCGCAGATTAGCCGTAACAAACATTGTAATAAAAAGCTGTAATTTTAACATTACAAACACACACTTCAATTTTATTTATTGATATAGATGTCTCGTTATTGAGATTGTTACCAAAAATAGTGAGTAAGATAGTATACAAATAGTAATAAACATACATACGTAAAAGATAAATAAAATTATTAGTTAAATTGAGTTTTGACACTCCAATATTCATAATTTCATTTTACATTTTTAAAGTGCGTATAAAACCTAACATAGTATGTAATAGGGATACTTTTCTTCCTTATCTGACTGGGAGTCTGTCAGGGTTGGTAGCAATAGTAATACCACCCTCTTGACTGCTTCTGCCTTCATAGAGTGGTCATGTTTGCTTCTGAGTTTCAGTTTGAACTGGAAGAGAGCCAGCATAATTACACTCTTTGTTAGAAGTTAGTTGCATTTGTATATGGTTTGTAACAGCCATTCTCCATCAATTGGACTGTTACTTCGTATCATCATCATCATCATCATCATTACAGCCCTTCGTGTCCATCATTATAGATCGAGAGATGGTGACAGAAAATAGTCTCCCATTTTCTCCTGCATGCCTTTTTAAGAATTGATAACTAACCCTAAAATATGAAAGATAGAGGGGTTGCAAGCCCTTGCGCGCTTGCACGTCATAAAGAAAATGGCTTCTCTTTGTGTAAAGAATTTTAGTATTTTTCCGTGACATTATATTGCATGCCTTTGTAATATAACGTAGTTGGAAAACATTTAAGCTATAATAATTGATGGCATGCAATTCGCAACGGCCGACGGGGCTTAAAGGTTTACGTAGAAATGAAAAAAAAAATAGAACATCTCAAAAATACTCTACGAAAATTGGCATGCACCCCTCGTATGACCAAGGGTGGAAAATATTAGGAAAATGTTGTGAAAATTCAATACAAATTTTCCGTGATTGCATGCAGGAGAAAATGGGAGACTATTTTCTGTCACCATCTCCCGATCTATTAGTACTTCGTATGCCACTCTAATATTACCTTAACAACCATTTAAGCATAAAACCTATTAAGTAAATGAAATTCTTCGTTGTTTCTCTTAACTACAATCGACGGTCACAACACTATTTCATTTTTTTAATCTACGTGTGTGGCCATCGAGAACACTTAAAAATCCTGCTCGGGATGCAATCCACCGTCACATTAATCGTAGTAAATTTATAACGAGAGTGTAAGAGATAAAAAGGTCGTTACTTGGATTAGTATTAACGAAAGAACGACCTCATGCCTTGACAAGTGATAATAACTCTCTGGGAGTGAGGAGATCGTTACAAAGCTGTTTCTAAAATAATTTATATATTTAGTTTTACAGTATGTTATGGGAAATAATTATATTTTAAAATAATTAATCCACTGGGTTACTTGCAGGTTCTTCTTCAAAAAAATTACTATATAAACAAGTGGCAAAGTAAAACTAAAAAATACTAACATAAGTGGTGTAATTTAATATTCTAGTTTGAATAAAAACTGTTATAAATTAATATAATCCGCCTAATATCATAAAGTCATAAAAAATTGCCTCCAGTGGGCAGTGGGATTTCAAGTCGCTCGCTGGCTGGCTCATTACCATCTCGTCTATATTGGCGTCAAATGTTTTACTTCCTAATCCTAAATAGATGAGTTACAGTCCTATAATGTATCGTTCACAAATCCGAGCCGCCTGCATCCATTGCCCTCCTGCAGGTCGTCGCTCCATCAAGTGGGGGGATGCCTTACACTTCGCCTGCCGGTACGAGGCTGCCACTCGAGAATCTTTCTTCCCCATCGGTTGTCGGTTCTTTGGCTATATGGACGACCCATTGCCACTTCAGCTTACTAATGCGTTGGGCTATATCGTTTACTCTAGTTCTACTGTGGATATCCTCATTCTTAAGTCTATCACTCAAAGAAACCCCGAGCATAGCCCTCTCCGTAGTTCCTGAGTGACTTTGAGCTTCCTCATACGGCCAGCAGTATAGGAGTTTTGAGGTATGCCTGACGAGAAGATGTGCCGTAATTTCCCGAACGCTGTTCAGCCGAGCTGAATCCGTCGATTGAACTCTCGGTCGACGTTGGACTTACCTTGTCGGACTATTTGTCCCAGGTAAACATACTCGTCAACAACTTCGAGCTTAGTGCTCCCAACAACTACCGGCATAGGCGTGACATGGACGTTAAACATGACTTTTATTTTGTCAATATTCATCTTAAGACCTATCTATTGAAAGACACTATTGAGGTCATTGAGCTGAGTCATAGTGCTGAGGTCATCCAGCGATGCTATCATAAGGACTATATCGTCGGCAAATCGAAGGTGAGTGATGTACTCGCCATTGACGTTAATACCGTATCCTTTTCAGTCCAGTAGCTTGAAAACGTCTTCCAATGCAGCGGTGAAGAGTTTTGGGGATATTAAATCACCCTGTCTTACACCTCTCTGCAGATGGATAGGTTTCGTACTCTGGTTCTGTACGCGGATAGCATAGCTTGCCTATGTTTCTGGGTTTGAATCTCACGCTCGGAATTGGATGTTTTTAGTTGTCCGTGCCTCAGTGCTACATTGGAATATTTTCGATTACACTATTATTACAGAGGTATTTTAATTGATAATATATAGATACTTGAATTAAATTGTAATTTAATATTATTGAAGTAATTAATATTAAGTAGTTTTTATGTTAAACAATCGAATTAAGTTAAATTGAATTGAATGAAATTGAATAAGATTAAATTAAATTAGATAGATAGATAAGATTTAATTGAATTGAATTAAATGGAATGAAATTAGATGAGAGATGAGTAATGTCTTTTCCTTATGTCACTTGTATGGACACTGTCTGAAATAAATTGATTTTATTTTATTTTTTGAAGTTATACTTCTTTTAGGGCGTTTGGGAAAAATTGTGAGAGTGATTTTTTTACGATTCGCGCGCACACCGACAATTAAAAACGACACCATGAAGTTGTTACGATGCGCGCCCACACTGACACCTCAAAGCGAAAACTTCATTGGGTAATTGTCCTTCAAGTTTTCGTGGGAACTGATAGTTATATTTAAAGTAGGTAATTATTTTTAGTTATTTTTATTGTGTTACGCTAAAGAAGTTTTTCCTACGTGCGTACACACCTACTTTTTTATATTTCGATAGGTAAGGACTATAACTTCTTTTTTCTTATATTTACGCGAACACTACACATTTAAATAACGAAGTTGTATGGGTTACCAAAAATACAAAAGCCCAATGCTCCACTACGTCCCATAGTGAGCCAAATCGATTCATCAACTTACAGATTGGCTCAACACTTAGCGAATATACTCTCACAACTTAAGGGACATACAAGAGCACACACAAAGGATTCCTACCATTTTGTCAGCGAGATTAAAGACCTACATCTGGTAGACAATGAAACTATGGTCAGTTTTGATGTGCAGCCTCTGTTCACATGCTTACCTGTTGAAGACTGCATCTCGATTGTTACTAGAAGGCTAGAGGAAAACAACATACCCGTAGAATATGCAGTATTACTCAGACACTGCCTTACATCTGGCTGCCTATTGTGGAAGGAGGAGTTCTAAAAGCAAGTAGATGGAGTGGCGATGGGCTCACCTGTATCTCCCATTGTCGCCGATATATTCATGAAGGACTTTGAGGAGAAAGCCCTGCTTACTTCTCCCGTAAACCCAAGATTCTACAAGCGGTACGTAGACGACACTTTCACAATTCTACCTTTAGGTAAAGTAACTGCATTTTTAGACCATCTTAACTCCTTAAATTCTAAAACTCAGTTCACAGTTGAGATAGAGGCAAACAATTGTTTAGCTTTTCTAGATGTGTTAGTAATTCCGAATTCTGAACACCTTGAGCCACACTGTGTATAGAAAAAAGACCCATACGGATAGATAACGGTGATTCTCATCACCATCCTTCACAGTTAGCTACCGTGGGCAAATCTGTTTCAGAGAGCACGAGGGATCTGTGACAGTAAACACCTGGCCGCTGAGCTCCAACACGCCAAGCAAGTTTTGCACGACAATAAGCTTCAGGTCCCGCGCCTACGTCACAGAGTACGAGTGAAGCCGGCCACAGCCGAGCGAATGCCTGCTGTACTACCATATGTCAGAGGTGTCACTGACAAGATTGGCTACATCTTGAAGCGGGCTTCCATTAAAACATACTTCAAGCCGCCGAAGAAGGTAAGTCAGTTTTTACCATCAGTCAAGTGTAATATTCCTCTGCAAGATGCAGGAGTGTACAAGCTTGATTGTGAATGTGGTCTCTCTTATATAGGATAAACTAAAAGATCCATAAAAACCCGCGTTAAAGAACACATAGCTGATGTGAAGAATCGACGCTCCGGGAAGTCTGCAGTCTGTGAACACGTACAGGATCACCTCCGTCACTACATTAGATTTGATAGACCACAAATCCTCGTTAAAGAACACCCAGTCCTTCCAAGGATGATTCGCGAGGCTATTGAAATCAAAAAACATCATAATTTCAATAGAGAAGATGGCTGGATGGGATCCCATAATTAATAAAATTAAATCTCAACCCAAGCATACAACTGTAAGATTTCATAATACCGTAAGTTCATACTGCGTAGATCGGAACAAAAATTAATAATTTTTAATCTGGAGGTAGCCGTGGTTAACTATGACATTGGGACGTCTTACACCTCAGTCCTCCCGTGACCATGGGTGCATCATCATTATCATTACAGCCTTTCACAAGTCCACTGCTGAACATAGGCCTCCCCCAAGGAATGCCACAAAGCACGGTACTGAGCCACCTGCATCCATCGACTTCCTGCATGTCTTACCAGGTCGTCACTCCATCTCGTAGGGGATCGCCCTACACTTCGCCTACCGGTAAGAGGCTGCCACTCAAGAACCTTTCTTCCCCATCGGTTGTCGGTTCTTCGAGCTACATGGCCGGCCCACTGCCACTTCAGCTTACTAATCCGTTGGGCTATGTCGGTTACTCTGGTTCTACTGCGGATATACTCATTCCTAAGTTTATCACGCAGATAAACTCCGAGCGTAGCCCTCTCCATAGCTCGCTGAGCGACCTTGAGCTTCCTCATACGGCCAGCAGTGAAGGACCACGTCTCAGTTCCGTAAGTCATCACCTATACTCATCAATTATACTCTTTTGTCTTCTGTACAATTTGCCGAAGGATATGTATGTGGTCTATGGTGCTAAAGCCCTTTCGAAAACCGACTTGTTCGGGAGGCTGGAAGTCGTCAAGTCTGCGCGCGATTCGTGCGATTCGTAATGACTCTCGAATCAGAACAGCACGTAGACGCGGCTCAGAAGGGAAATCGGAATCTGTAGTTCTTCAAGAGAGCGTTGTCGCCTTTCTTGAAGAACAAGACCACCGCACTTCTGCTCCACGCCTCCGGTGAAACGCCACCATGGAGGACGGAATTAAAGAGCCTATGAAGGACTTCAAGTACCGGTCTTCCACCCGCTTTCAGAAGCTCCGCTGTAATTCTATCCTCGCCTGGGGCCTTGCCGTTTTTAAGGTGCTGGAGAGCCATTCTAATCTCGCTCAGACTGACGTCCGGGATATCTTCGGAATAGTGTCGGATGGGTGCTGTAAAGTGCTCGAAATCGAAACGTCGGGAATATTAAATAAGTTAATATACGCGATAAAATCCGTAAAATTAGTTTTATTTAAAAGGACTATAACAATACTTTGCCGTGTAGTGGCGGCGTAGGATAATCCATTAACCCATATCATTCTATGGATGTCGTAAAAGCCGACTGTGAGATAAGACAATATCAACAATGTTTTACGGCTTCAATAGATGGCGGTATATACTCACTCACACCAGCGACGAGGAGTAGCGTCAATGGTGCGAAATGTACTGCGATCGATAATCTGCAAGGCGATTTCCTCTGTCCAATGGGAGAGGCCCACGTCTAACAGTGGACTTTCACAAGCTGATGTTGAGGGAGAAAAAGGTAAGGTCTGCCTCTGTTAACACTTCAGCACAGTTGATAGCTTTCGACAGTTATTGGGAGTTGTTACTGATCGAATTGACTAGGAGAACATAAATGGTACCTACCACGATAAACACATTCGTATTGTTAGTTAGAAGAGGGCCACGTCCAACAGTGGACTTTCACAAGCTGATGATGAAGAAGAAAAAGGTAAGGTCTGCCTCTGTTCAGCACAGTTGATAGCTTTCGACAGTTATTGGGGGTTGTTACTGATCGAATTGACTAGGAGAACATAAACGGTACCTATGACGATAAACACCTTCGTATTGTTAGTTAGAAGAGGCCCACGTCCAACAGTGGATTTTCACAAGCTGATGATGAAGAAGAAAAAGGTAAGGTCTGCCTCTGTTCAGCACAGTTGATAGCTTTCGACAGTTATTGGGGGTTGTTACTGATCGAATTGACTAGGAGAACATAAACGGTACCTACCACGATAAACACCTTCGTATTGTTAGTTAGATAACAGATTAACCAGTTTCGTAGTTAAAACACGAATTTAACCACAATGTTTGCATTTCCGGACGTTAAATTTGTACATCTAATTATACAGGCACGTGTTGCGGTTAATGGGGAATGTAGGGCATTAGGGACAGTGTCTGGGAATTATCTTTTATGTTTACATTATCATGATAGTTTATAAATATGCGGAATAATTTAAAAAAATAATGTCCACCGTATTATTAGCGCTTTAGAAAATTTGTAGAGCTTGAGCATATATAATTACAGGCTATTAGGCATTCCATATTTAATCCTTAGATGTGCCAACGCTTCTGAAGACTTCTTTGTTTGTCAAGTACACGTCTGCAGCACGGCTAGCATGGGCTGGGGACAAAAATTTTATCCCCCGATATATCCACTGACAAGTGATAAAATTATCTTGTCCCTATGCCAAAACACGGCAACGGGAGAAGTATATCCCTGTTTGACATAACGAGTAGACATAATATATCCCCCGTCCGTAGCATGGAGCCATATGAAAGATAAAAAAATTATGCTTTTTATCATTTGAAAGGGACAATTCTATCCTAGTTCATAGCACGTGGGCTTAAGTTTATATTCATACAAAAATCTATCTAAGTCTTTCCCCCATTTTATCTACTGTGGATATTATATCCACCGGTGTGCCCATGCTCGAAGCGTGGCTCTAATCGAGGGGATAAACATTTTCTCCTTTCACCGGGGATGAAATTGCCTCCTGCCCATGCTAGCCCTGGGTGTACATGAGCTGCAGTGGCTGCTTATCATTAGATGGACTGTAAGTTCAATGTCACTTCAGTTTTATAAAATACCAGCTGTTCACCGCTACTTCGCCCGCGTAGAATTTATTACGACTGGATTTTATGAGGTTTAATTTTTTGATGCGCACAACCCTAATTATGAAATAAAAGTATCTAGTCTAAGTTATTCCTTATAACATCAGCTGTCTGCTAGTCAAAATCCCGTCAAAATCGGTCCAGCCACTTCGGAGATTAGCCGGAACAAACAGGCAGACAGACAAAAAATTTAAAAATCGTTTTTTGTTATAAGTACCGTATATACTTTCATATGCAGTTAGTAAAAAGCTGTTATTTTGACATTACAAACAGCCACTTCAATTTTATTTATTTGTATAGATGTAACGTATTACAGAGAAAAATGTGGCAAAAAGAGGCTACTGCAGTACATTAATATTGACTACTAATTTCAAAAAAGGAAATCACACATGAGTCATTATCCTGTGGACTAAGGTATATTGCCATAGCGCGTATTTATGCTAGCTGTCTTCGCTCATACTTTGCAAACCGGAGCACAGTAGTGTGTGTATTGACTGTTTGTCGTAAGAAATCCCTAGACATAAAATGTATTACTGCGTAATGCTACTCTGGCCTATTATTATACGTACCTACCTTATGAAAACTTCATTAAAAGTCCATTATTAAATATATTTTATGTTTAACAATGGACTTTGTATGAAAATGTAATGACGGATATTTTACATTTAGATCTATACAAATAAATAAAATTGAACTGTCTATTTATGTTGTCAAAACAACAGCTCTTTACTAAATGCATATGAAAGTGAATACGGTAACAAAAAAACAAATTTTTAAACTTTTATCTCCCTGTCTTTTGTCACGACTATACTCCAAAACGGCGGAACCGATTTTGACGGGACTTTCACTGGCAGATAGCTGATGTTATAAGGAGTAACTTAGTTACTTTGATTTTAGAAAAAGAATTAGGCTGCAAAAAATTAAAACCCATGAAATCCAATCGTAATAAATTCCACGCGGGCGAAGTTGCGGGGTACAGTTATTCTGTAATATTTTTTATTAACACACGGCATAAGTGTCTTGTGTAAGGTGGTCGTCCATCTAATTTACGCTAAACGTAAAATACCTGAACCAGCGGTGGGGAGAAGCGTCAAATGCGTCTGATACTTTGGTTGTCAATTCGCCTACCAAGAGTGACGATTGTTGGGACAAATCCTCCCTAACGGGAGAGCCTCATAATATCTATCAGTGGACTTTTTGCGGTGACGGAGAAGATTTTATAAAAACCTACTACATTTCCCTAAATTTAAAATTAAAGGTTAAAGAGATTGCCATTATTAATATAACAAAAGTCATAAACTTTTCTTCACAACTTTTACACACATCGCATACACGTCAATTGTTAAAGTAATATCAAGAATTTAATTGTATTTCACATGAAAGGAAATATCACTTGTTATTAGCTTGAAAGCAGTTCACTGCTGGAGTTGTGGGATATGCCACAGTCTTTTCTGCCGACTTCCAAAAAGGAGACGGTACTCAATTCGACTGTATGTTTTTATGTGTGTTACCTCATAACTTTGTACTGGGTGAACAGATTTCGATGATTCTTTTTTTAAATGAAAGCTGATACTTCTCGTGTAGTCCCATATGAATTTGGTCAAAGTCAGACCAATAGTTTGAGTTATTCTTAATAATTTATATTGAAGTCGGCAGTACAAAATTTTTAATTTTAAATTATACGAGTATATATTATCTGTGTCCAAAAGGTGCTTTTAAGTAAACACACATTTTAGATAATCGTTACGTAACCTAAAAATATGGAAATATTATCATATTTAAAGGGTCTTTGAGTACCACTGTGAAACTCAGAAAGCTTTTTTGTGATGACAAATAAAAAAAAAACTGGTAACACCTGTTCCAGCGGAAGTCGATTGAGATGCGCGGCAGATGTACCAATGCGGATGTACGGCCTTTATTCTTTTGTTTCTCGTTAGACAGCTACGTCTCATAATTACGTTTTCATTATTGCTCTTTTATATTAATTCACCTTTACGTACGCTCAAATAGCTTTTCGAAAGCTTTTTGTTGGCTTTAAGTAAAATAGAAGACGTGAAAGGCTTATGACATAAATATTCCGCTTTATAGACGTTGGACTATCAGATAGAAGAATGATTATGAATATAAGTTTGTAATCAATGTTGCTATCCCTACCCCAGGATAAAACTGTAAAATTCATTGAAAAACGATGTAGAGAACTGTTGCTATTTACAATAAAACTAAAATTTACAGTTTTGATAAAAATTGTGTCAACTATCTATACACTATAGACTTTATTTAAGAAAAACTGGGCAAACGACCATGCAACTTATCTGATGGTAAGCCTACACCCGCCAATGAACAGCTGCACACACTGCAAGAGTAGATGACACGCAGGAGATTTGCCGCCTTTGGGGCTTTAGGCTTTTTCTTGAAGGTCAGCATCGGTAATCACTGGTGACAGTAAAAAACACACACTACGGTATAAACTTGTGTAGCCGTGTAGCAACGTAAGAATGCCCACTTCCCCATTTCATCTTGTGGGTGTTGTAAGGAACTACAGAGAAAAATTAAGAAGAAGAAAAGGAAGATGGGCGGCAGCATCTTTCTGATAACAATTTAAAATCATAAAAACTTATATTGTCAATAAGCCTAGCAAGCATGGCAACTATGTATGTCAAATATGTCCTCTATAAGGCAATTTATAGGACAGGCCTATGTTTAGCAGTAGACGTTTGATAGACTGTAATCTATATCTATACCAATAAATAAAATTGAAGTCTGTTAATAAAGTCAAAATAACAGCATAACATTTTTAATAATTGCATATGAAAGTATATACGATACTTATAACAAAAACACAATTTTTTAAATTTTTGTCTGTTTGTCTGTCTGCCTATTTGTTCCGGCTAATCTCTGAAACGGCTGTACCGATTTTGACGGGACTTTCACTGTTAGATAGGTCATGTTATAAGGAGTAACTTAGGTTACTTATATTTTAGAAAATAATTAGGGTTCCGCGCAACAAAACTAAAACCCTAAATTACACGCGGGGGACAGCTAGTTAATGAATAAAAATGACACGATTAAGCTACAAATTTAGTAATCATATAAAGTCTTTAAAAACTCCTAACCTACAGATAAGGCTTTATAGGATTTGATACACTGTAATAGTCCATTCTTAGGCGAGTACGTTGTATTTTGGCATGTGCTTCTTTGCACAGCAGGTGTCGGGCTTCGTGGACTCCCCCATTACCTGGATTCTCCTCACAGTCCAACTCTGTGGACCTGTCGTGGGAGCCGTTTACGCCCTAGGAAAGGATCTACTTAGGTATCGGTGACCTCGAAGAACTACGGAGACAGATAACGACGTAGGACCAAGTATATCTTATCGACAGGTGCGTGCACCCACTGAAAAGTGACGCACCGGGCCCTAGCTGCTCACTTCCTAGTGTAGCTTAAGTGCAGCGATGAGGTTGCGTTGTGTTACTTTCACGCGTTGAGAAGATCAGCCCGGGGGGAATCAGAGCGACCTCAAAGCCTAACGGAGGCAAATCTCAACGTACGGTCGAGTATGTCGCTCCGACACGATGTGTGATGTACTCTCAGGCGATCGACGTTCTATTCCAAGAACTTCCTAGTTTCTTAGGCAAAAGTTTCTCTGAGGTTTAAGGATTTATCGCAACAACCACGCACGGTTTAATTGATAATCAGAATAACAGATCTGTATTTTGCTGCAGCACATGTTCAGTCTGATAAAAAATAAAAACCAAGCAGTTCAAACAAAAGTCAAGCTTAGCGGTAAAACGTCGCTCGGTTTGACCGTAGTCGTATGATGTGTGCTGTTTATCTTTGGATGTATACAAGACGCGATTTTTATCACCCACTCTTTATTTATCTTATTTAAGCTTGATTTAAATGACATATTAAGGTGATGAATATCGCAAGCAAATGAGTAAAATCACGGCGAATATGTATACATCAAGCGGAACCTCAATCTAAATAAACAGAGATTTATTAGTCTTTTAATTTATTACATACAGGGGCTTAATTAGCCGAGAGGTTTTTAAATTAAAGTTTGAAATGTTGTTATATAAGAACTAATAATTTTACGCTCACCAGATGTCGCTAGTTAGTACTAAGGTAAACTTATTTGTTACGCAGATTGTCACACAGTGGCATCATCATTGAAATGTTGAAATTTAGTTAGAAATTTTTGAGTTTCTAGTGTATACACGAAACAATGCCTTAGTGCTGTATTTTTAAATTTTCTACTCATTTTTAATTTTTTTTAATTCTTCTACTTTTAGAAATGTGTATACGTAGTTTGGTTTATCTATATCTGAAATAATTAATAAGTATATGATAATACAACTAGTATTTCAGAATTCTTTTTCCAAAACTAAAATACTGTACAAATACTATACTATAAGTGTATCGACACTTTTATAGTATAGTATTTGTACAGTATTTTTTAAAATAATTTAAAATTAAAAATTTTGTACAGCCGACTTCAATATTAGCGACTTCAATATAGGTTATTTAAGAATAACTCAATAACCATTGGTCTGACCTTGATCAAATTCATATGGGACCACACGAGAACTATTTCATATAAAAAAGAATCATCGAAATTGGTTCGCCCAGTACAAAGTTATGAGGTAACACACATAAAAAAACATACAGTCGAATTGAGTACCGTCTCCTTTTTGGAAGTCTGCAGAAAAGTTATTGTTTCTACATTAATCTCTACACTTTTCTAACAAATTAACATCCTCCGCGATATAATCTGTCAAATATTTCACCTCATTTTATTTTGTGCAGCCCTGGTGGCAGAAAAGTCGTGGAAATCTAAACATTGTTTTATTAAGCCAATTGTATGGTCTTATGCTTTGGAGAACTTATATTACCTTCAACATAAACACGCTTTGCTTCCTTTATTTAAATTTGATTCTATTGACATTTTACAACGAATAAATGTTATACGCTCACTGAGCGTCGAACTAAACCTCAATGTCTGTAAATAAACTATTTAACAGTTTGTTTTATTAGGTTAATACAATTAGCATGTAATGATTTCTTATATTTACGCGAAGACTACACATTAAATGAAACTAATTTTTACGGATTTTTTTCGCGTTTAATTTAACTTTTTACTTCCCATCGTTTTGGGTGCTGAAAAGAGAAAAACACTCGTAGTCACGGGAGGGACTGAGGTGTTTGACGTCCCGATGTCATAGTTAGCCCGGCTACCTTCAGTTTTACAATTAGCATGTGTTTAACGCCCAGCTTTTGCTATAGTCTTGATTATCACTACACCTAAGGGGTTTTTTTTATAGCATAAGGGTGATAAACGAGCACAGTTCACCTTATGGGTAGTTGGTTACTATGGCCTATTGACATCTACATCTATCCTCCATTAAGACTCAATAAGCAGATGCGTTGTCACTCCTGAAGACAAAGAAGGAATGCTTTGTTTGCAGTAAAAATGGTATCGGAACCTCTACACTTACCATAGGAAACACAGCAGCATTAAGCATTAATTTTATTTTACGCTGGATTTCTGTGAGAGCGTGATTGTTTCTTCTTTCCCGGTCGTGCCGACCCATTCGTGTTGCAACCACAATATAGCTGCAGCATGGCTCTACCACATAAGTAAAGTTTTATTTGTAGGTAATACAAATAGTTGTTCAGTGCGTGTTTCGAACCGCATCACCAATTTAAAAAAATCTTGATAGAATATTTTGGCTGTTTAAAGTGCTACTGGTTCTATTACAAATCAGTACATAAAACTGCAGTATGTAATTTACAATGTCATTGGTGCCAGCATTGTGAAATTACTATTTGCTCTATTGCACGCATCATAACGCGAAGCGGCATGTCAAGGTCAAGTAATTATGTGTTCTTAAAATGCCTCTATCATAACCAAATTGCACTTATACGATAATATGAGTAGCCGTATATCAAGAGAACACTCTAATTAATCCATCTTATATTTTATAATAATAATATTTTAATATTTTATATTGCTACTTTCATAAAAAACGTTTTTGAAAAAAAAAATTACGTGGCCGTCCAGATGTTGATTTTTTATTTGGTGACGATAACTCCTAAAAAAATTGACGTATCGAGACCGGGTTTCCTTTATTATCTTATGAATTACGTCAACTCGTTCCCTTTTTCATATAAATAGCCTAGTACGCGTTAATGAAATGATTATCAAGTTTTATAAATTTTATTGCGTTTAAAAATTTAGTTCGACCGGGGAAGGACCACGCTCTCACAGAATACCAGCGTCAAATAGCAGCTTAATACTGCTGTGTTTCGTAAGGTGAGTGTAGAGAACCGGAGACCCTTTTTATTGGAAACGAGGCATTCCATCTTAGTCCTCACGGGTGGCAACGCATCTGCATTTTGATTCGCAAACGAGGATAAATGTAGATGTCTATGGGCCACAGCAGCCATTTAGGTGGACTGTGTGCTAGTTTGTCACCCTATACTATAAAAAAAATACTTATTCTGATTTATAGACAAATTATTCGCGTTAGAAAAAATTATATTGACAAGTTGCCCAAAAAGAATATAAATTTTCAATTTTATTCGAAAATGGAACATTTTATTCACAGAAAAAATAGACGTCGATTTCTAACGCATTATCAGTTAGTATTTTATTATGTCTTTATTCGTTTCGGTGGAACTGGGTGGAACAGAGTCCGGTTGGAATAGAATATCTTTCATGCCTTTATGTGCAACTCTATTATGTTAAGTACGCTCACGAAAAGAAGTCTTTTATTTCAAATTAAAAGTTAATTAATCATGCTTACTCGAACATATTATAAGGAGCTAAAATGTGCTGATTTGTCAATCATCATCTTTTCATAAATTTTGTTAGGTAGCAACTGGTTTATTCTTAAAAAAGTAGTTTATTCTTTTAAAAAAACTGATTATACGTAAAAATTAAAAAAATGAGCCTTTATTAACTTTGTTTTTTTTTTATGAAACTGAAGTGACAAACGACCCACAGTACAGTCCACTTGATGGTAAGTGGTTACTACAGTCTATGTAAGCCTGCAAACAACTACAAACAAAGAAGTCTGTGCTTCATTTCTGAGAACTTAGACGGAAAGTCTCTAACACAGTGCACGCACTGCTATTTGGCAGCAGAAATTTAATATTAAAAAGGTGGTACTTATCCATTGAGATATTATGTACTACGTACTAGAGGCGACACTGCACTATGTTACGCTGTTCCATTCAACTGCGGCAATGTCACCGCACTTTAATCAGTCGCTCGCTAGGCGCTTGTAGAGTTGTCACATGTAGTGTTGATTTAAAAAAAATCTCTTGATAAAATATGCCGGGGTGTGTTCTTAGATATTGCACAAAAAATTCACGAAATGTTAGTAAAAACCAAGGAATCACTTTTCATCGGTAAGTAAGATACTTAAATAATAAAAAAACATTATAGATTAATAATTAAAAAGTTATTTCTTTGGCGCCAACTTGTGTCATGGAATATAGATTATGAAATTAATTTGTTCAGATACGACATTTCTGTGAGCAAGTGTAGCACGATCATATTATGCAAATTTTTTTTTTGTAGAAATAAATATACCTAAGTATTTATAATTAGGTTAAATTTCTTACGTTTATATTTGCTGATTATTCTTTTATTTTAGTTTTAGATTTCCACGTCCAAGCCACGAAAACCGAGAAAAGTGGATCGTCCAAAATAATCGTAGAGATGTGGTTACCAACAAATCATACACACATTTGTTCCTTGCATTTTAAAGAAGAGGATAAATATAGTACGAAGAATTCAAAAATTAACAAAACTTGTATTGTTTAAAGGCACTTAATTAAATACCTAATATATATTTTTACAATAACATTTATACATCTTATTAATTGTAATTAGTTTTCAGCAAAAAACAACAAATAAGTGTATATACATATAATTCATGTGTAAACAGAAATGGTAGAAGTTTTTAAAGTTTTACTATGTTTTCTCACAGTAATTCATAAGGCATAATATAACTAGTATCAGCTCTGTGTCCATGCCTCACGCAAACTTAGGTTAGGGCTTTTGGGGACCCAGTTCGAGATTTAAATAAATATATTTCATTAGCTTCGATTCCTTCCAATTTATATAGTTACCTTATAAAATATTTATATAAAATTGTAATTAAAATGCTATTGTGATAATAATATATATTATCATATTAATTTACTTCATATCATGCAAAATAATTGACAAATTATTAAACATTTGAACTCGTTTTAATAAATTAATTAACAATATATGTACTCTAAATAAACAATAATTAAATACCTACTTATCATTCTACCTACGCATAATCTATTATGATAAAAAACCGCGCATGCGCGGTAAGACTGATGCGCAACGACATAGAGGAGCGCACATGTTTTGTTTGTTATAGCTGTTCTAGTACGTAAGTACATATTACTTCAATGTACTTATCCAGATTGACTTTCAGGCAGAAACGGAGAGAGATCACCTAGCAAAATGTACGATGAAGCGGTTTTTAGTAGTCTGTCTGATAATACTCCTAAGTGACTTCGTCATCCCGTGGCTACTCACGAGTCACTCTTAAAATAAATATTTTTTGTTAAAATACCAAAATTGACAGATTGGTAGTGCAGTGGTTCTGACTCCCACGCGGAATAATTGCATGTACTCGTACTATAACCTAAAAATAGTTGTTTCAGGTTTGGATGTATATCACGTATTATTTATTTATATAAAAGACCTCCACGATACTGGAGAACGCGATAGACAGTTGTTACCTCTGAGGACTAAGATAAATATAGAATGCATAGCCTGAAGGCATATTTCATGGCTTTTGGTTTTCTTACCCTTACAACGGAACAAAAGTGGATGAACTTCTAATTTCCTTCTCAGTAGAAATAGACAAGACTCCTAGGTAGAAAAGGCCTAAGGCTCAGTCAATTTAAAATCTTAGTATTAAATAGTCTGTATAGTTCTCAAATTTTTATTAAGTAAACGCTGCCACCTACTAATCCATAGGTCGCTGGTTCATATCCTGCTCGAAGGACCATAAAATGTATGGTTTGTAAGGTCACACACTTTCAAGAAGTAGAGTTGTAGTTAGTTAATGAGTACGCCAAAAGGAAAAGATCACCAAAGTTAAAAGTTTAATAAAAGTTAAATAGTTATAAAGTTAGAGTAGCAAATCTTTCCTTGAGTAGTTGGTGTTTAGAAGGACGGTTGTTGACGTACTGCCGATTGTGAAATTGCAATTAATTAAGTAAATTTAAATACACGCGACGCGCAGCTAAAAGTAGGTTGCAGCGTTTACTAAATAAAAATGTGTGGTGTAACCATACATAGTCAATATATCTTTGTAAGCACTTTCCTTTATAGTTGTACTTGAACTGTCAATTTCTCAATATCTACTCTAATACAAAAAGAATTATAATATGAATACTACAACATAAAGTACGGATAACAACAAGTTGTTACAACACAGCCGTTTCCACAACACTTTTAACGTTTTGTTAGCATGTTTATGTTTATTTAGTCGACGCGATGTCGGTAAGTAACGGGCGCATCTAGATATTCGAGTATCAGTGTTACTTTCGATGACTGTTTGCTTCGAAACTAACACGACAGGTTATAATGATATTTATTTTCTGCCGACTTCCAAAAAGGAGACGGTACTCAATTCGAGTGTATGTTTTTTTTTATGTGTGTTACCTCATAACTTTGTACTGGGCGAATCGATTTCGATGATTCTTTTTTTATATGAAAGCTGATAGTTCTCGTGTGGTCCCATATGAGTTTGATCAAGGTCAGCCCAATGGTTATTGAGTTATTCTTAAATAACCTATATTGAAGTCGCTTATATTGAGGTCGGCTGTACAAAATTTTTAATTTTAAATTATTAATATTTGCTTTACCAATACTGCCTATCAAAGGTCCACCGCTGAACATAGGACTTCTCCACAGATTGCCTCCCAGGGGGGATATTTGCCATAGTTGCCACGCTTGGCTTTTTATTATTAGTAGTTATCTCCTAGTTTGTTTGCCTTTGTCGCCTCTAACGACACCCATGGGACGATATGGGGCAGTGGATATTCTTATACCGCCACTAAATGCTTGCTTTAAATTATTTTATATAGGTCACAAATATTAGAGACCATAAACTCGTACAATAGTGGTGACGTTTTCTTTTAAACACTTAATGGTCACGACGCACTGAAACGAATTGGTATTGTTGATAGAAGATACATACAGAGAATAAAAAATGCAGAAGCTTTCTCACCTTTGAAGTCTAACATATACATATAATAGCAACAAGATATAATTAAAAATTAAAAAAATTGTACAGCCGACTTCAATATAAGCGTCTTCAATATAAGTTATTTAAGAATAACTCAAAAACTATTGGTCAGACCTTGATCAAATTGTGTGCATGTGAAGCATCAGCTTTCAAATAAAAAAGATTCATCGAAATCGGTTCATCCAGAAAGAAGTTATGTGAGGTAACACATAAAAAACATACAGTCGAATTGAGTACCTCCTCCTTTTTGAAGTCGGTAGAAAAACAGGCAGGTTTGTGCAATAAACCTTATTTTTGCATGGGCATGCATGCAAAAATAAGCAGAAAAAAATAGGCAGCATGGGGACCACACGAGAACTATCAGCTTTCATATAAAAAAAGAATCATCGAAATAGGTTCACCCAGTACAAAGTTATGAGGTAACACACATAAAAAAACATACACTCGAATTGAGTACCGTCTCCTTTTTGGAAGTCGGCAGAAAAGAAAGAACACTCGGTGCCCCACTCCATACGAAACACGGTACAAACAGTCATAAAGACATCTATATACATACAAATAAATAAAATTGGAGAGTCTCTTTGTAATGTCAAAGTACCAGCTTTCCACTAAATTTATATTTAGATATGGTACTTATAACAAAAACACCATTTTTAAATTTTTTGCCTGTCTGTCTGTCTTCCGGCTAATCTCCGCAGTAGCTGGACCGATTTTGATGGGACTTTCACTGGTAGATAGCTGATGTTATAAGGAGTAACTTAGGCTACTTTTATTTAGGAAAAAGAATTAGGGTTCCACGCAAAAAAAAAAATTATACGCGGGCGAAGCCGCGGGGAACAGCAAGTACTAAATATTATTATTGGTGGTAGAGCCACGCTGCAGTACATTATGTTCGTAGCACGAATAGTCAATCGAGAAAAGACCACGCTCTCACAGAATACCAGCGTAAAATAACAGCTTAATTCTGCTGTGTTTCGTATGGTGAGTGTAGAGAACCCTTTTTACTGGTAACGTGGCATTCTATCTTAGTCCTCATGGGTGATAACGCATCTAGAACTTAACTCTTAATAGGGGATAGATATAAAAGAGCTTCCACCTACCATCAGGTGGACAGTGAGCTCGTTTGTCACCCTTTTGTTGATAAAAAATACACACACAGTTTAAAGCTGTGCCTTTGGTTGAGCGAGAGTAGCCCGATGGTAAGTGTGCGAACTGTAAATTCCGCAAGTCACGCGTTCGATTCCGCCATTCAACTACTGTCGTGAACCATTACTAATACAAGGATTGTAAGTATACTTGAAGTGGATAACGGGAGAACAAACTCATCGACAGGGAGTTAAAAAATTAAACGCTATAAAATAAATATAATGTTTTCTTGATAAGCGCACTTTTTATAATGGTTTTTTTTATAGGATAAGGGTGACAAACGAGCACACAGTCCACCTGATGGTAAGTGGTTGCTGCGGCCCATAGACATCTACATTTATCCTCTATTACAATTCAAAAGGTAGATGCGTTGTCACCCGTGAGGACTAAGATGGAATGCCTCATTTCCAGTAAAAAGGGCCTCCGGCCACCTGCACTCACCAAGCGAAACGCAGAGGTGAACCTCTACTTCATGCTGGTTTTCTGTGAGGTCGTGGTACCACCCCGGTTCGAGCCGGCCCATCCGTGCGACAGCAAAAGCTGCCGCGTGGCTCTACCACTGTTAATAGGATATGTTTTAATAGGATAGGGTGACAAACGAGCATACAATCCACCTGATGGTAAGTGGTTGCTGTGGCCCATAGACATCTACATCTATTCTCGTTTGCGTATCAAAATGAAGATAACGCATCTTCATTGATCATCACCCGTGAGGACTAAGATTGAATGCTTCTTTGCCTGTAAAAAGGGTCTCCGGTTCTCTACACTCACCATACGAAACACAGCAGCGTTAAGCTGCTATTTTAAGCTAGTATTCTGTGAGAGCGTGGTCCTTCCCCGGTCGAGCCGAACCATTCGTGCTACAACTATACTACTTATATAACTGCAGCATGGGTCTACCAGGTAAAAATGAACTATCAATATCAAAACGACAAATCTAAGTCGATCGAATAGTTACTTTTTAAACACCACATGTAAATTGCATCCGTGTGAAGCCGGTCGTGTTAATAGTAAAATAAAAAAAATATTTGTTTGTTTTACAGTGTTGACGTGCGTGCGGACCCGAAAGTTTCTAACAATAATTTAAAATTTAAAATTTTGTACAGCCGCCTTCAATATAAGCGACTTCAATATAGGTTATTTAAGAATAACTCAATAACCATTGGTCTGACCTTGATCAAATTCATATGGAACCACACGAGAACTATCAGCTTTCATATAAAAAAAGAATCATCGTAATCGGTTCGCCCAGTACAAAGTTATGAGGTAACACACATAAAAAAAACATACACTCGAATTGAGTACCGTCTCCTTTTTGGAAGTCGGCAGAAAAGAGACATAGCAATATTGCCGGGCACAGTTAGTATCATATAAAATCAACGAAATCACTTTTGGGTATAGTCAGTAGAGGAAAATTCTCCCAACGGGAGGTCAAAACGATGCTAGATACAAGTGGTAATATGAAAAATTTTGAACAACTGACTGGAATATAAATAAAATGAGAACATCAATGTAGTCGAAGTCAATTAAATACGCATTATTAAGGATAATTCAAAAACTACTTTTCAGATCTTTATATGAGATCACATGCAAAGCATCTTTCAAATAAAAAAAACAATCATCAAAATCGGTTCACCTAAAAAAATTTACGAGGTAACACATGAAAATACATTAAAATTGAGAACCTCCTCCTTTTTTAAAGTCGGTTGAAAACAACAGGCATCGATGATGATTCTATGTTCACAGCCCAGTTTACAAAAAAAGACAGCTAATTGTGTGAACCGTTTAAATCTCAGCTATGGTTCAAATATAATAAAAACATAGAACTACAGTTCATAAGACAAGGACGATGCAAATCTTTATGTACATTCATGAATACGCTCTTGTGGAATTTTGAAGAGGTTTGGCACAGCAGGCGGCTTTCAATCGTGCCAACTGAGAGTTCTCATAAATATAAGGGCATTCGTATATATTCTTTTATTGTGTAAAGATAAAGTGCATTAAGGACGAGGTTTCCATATTTAAAATTTATCATTGCTGAACAGAAATAACAATACAGCTAGCTATACTAACACTCGTCTTCTTCCAAGACTCCACTTTGTCTGCGGAGGGCAGGGTGAGATAAAATCCCTTTCATCGTAGAAACTCATCTGGCCACTCGGGGCGGCCACTTCTGACCGGACATTCACCGCGTACCAGACCACGCCATGGTTACTGAACATTGTGCTTTAAATTCAACAGTATTTATGTCGTATATGTATGTCTGAAAACGACAGTCCATTTTTTATTAGTCTTCTTCTTCCCGCCCGTATCTCAAGTTATTTGGGTCTGCATAACATCGGATTAATCCCAGTCGCCAAATTTCACGAACGCACATCGCGACAAAACTCCCGATACCATCCACACCATCTGGATGTATGTTTTACTAGGAGTTTTCTTCCTGGTATGACCTCTCTGTGGAATACCTTCGAGAGCGATGACTCAGTGACCTTCAACAAAAGAGCTTATTCCTTTCTAAAAGCTATGGAAAAGCTATGGAAAGGGCTATGCTCGGGGTTTCTCTCCGTGATAAACTTAGAAATAAACCTAGAAAGATAAGAGAATAGCAAAGTGGCGAAGCAATCAGCTTTGTAGCGGTTTCTAAGGGTTGCCGTTGAGCAATCAGTTTCAAAATAGGAGGTTCAGATGCCTGGGTGATCAGAAATCGATTGCTGAAAACAGAATTTGAAAATACGAAACCGTTCTCGAGATAATCGTGGGACAGACGGACAGACGGACAGACATCGTGAAATCAATAAACCTAGCAAGCTAATAGCATAGCAAAGTGGCGAAGCAATCAGCTTTGTAGCGGTTTCTAACGGTTACCGTTGAGCAATCAGTTTCAAAATAAGAGGTTCAGATGCCTGGGTGATCAGTAATCGATTGCTGAAAACAGAATTTGAAAATTCGAAACCGTTCTCGAGATAATCGTGGGACAGACGGACAGACATCGTGAAATCAATAAGTGTCTTCGCAAGCTTCGCCACTTAATAAGTGTCTTCGCAAGCTTCGCCACTTAATAAGGATATCCGCAGTAGAACCAGAGTGAACGACATAGCCCAACGGATGAGTAAGCTGAAGTGGCAATGGGCCGGCCATATAGCACGAAGAACCGACAACCGATGTGGAGAAAAGGTTCTCGAGTGGCAGCGAGCAGGCGAAGTGTAAGGCATCCCCTCACTAGATGGAGTGACGATCTGGTAAAACATGCAGAAAGTCGATGGATGCAGGTGGATCAGGACCGTGCTTTGTGGTATTCCTTGGGGGAGGCTTATGTTTAGCAGTGGACTTGTTGATGATGATGATGATGACACTAGCTTATAATTTCTCAACGTTTCCGTGATACTTTCAAACTACGACTGAAAACAACTTTTAGTAGTATATTTTAGCGAACAACAACGACGAAACAATTATTTGTAGACAATAGAAAATATGTTTTTCATTCGGGTATCAAACCCGTGGCTCCTTAAAAATTCTTTCAGATTACGAGAATGCGTCTATGGTTATTGAGGCATAAGTTATGATACGATAATGTAGGTGGCGCACAAATCTAAATATTATTATTTAGATTTCTATGGTAGTGGTAGGCGGCGATACTGCCTTGTGCTGACACCTTACGACAATCTACAATATTATCCCGTTACGTATTGTGGGTGTTGTAAAAGGCGACGTAGGAAAATATGTCGATCTTATATCCGCTGAAATTTGGCGGTATACACAACTCGTTCATATAGCATTCAACATGCATAGTTATACTTTGGTGAAACTCCATCATTACCATTTTAGAAATGTTTTTTTGCTCTTACTACTAATATGCTCTCTTACTACTAGATGCTGTAAAGCGAAACTGTACGTATTCCTTGCCGTTCTATTGACTGCCTCCGTTAACCGCCTCGTTGGTTGTTACCGCGATGACGGCTCACAAAGGTTTGAATTTCGAGTCAGGCCAAAATCAATTGTTGGGTTTCTCTGCCAAGAAATTTGTAGCAGTTTAAGCAAAAGGTTTTATTATTTCTATATCTTTTTGTTTTAAGTCTTGTGCCTGATCTTACGTGGTAAAGCCATGCTGCAGCTATATTAATAGTATAGTTGTATCATGAATGGGTCGGCTTGACTGGGGAAGGACTACGCTCTCATAGAATACCAGCGTAAAATAGCAGCTTAACGCTGCTGTGTTTCGTAGGGTGAGTGTAGAGAACCGGATACCCTTTTTACTGGAAACTAGGCATTCCATCTTAGTCATCACGGGTGGCAACGCATCTGCATTTTGATTCGTAATCGAGGATAGATATAGATTTTTATGGGCCACACATCCATTTACTATCAGGTGGACTGTGTACTCGTTTGTCACGCGTATCCTATAAATTTTTTTTAAAGTACAAACGTGAAGCAAGTAAAAAGCATATATCAATGTTATTGAGTTGTGTGTTTGGGATATTGGGTTTTCTGGGGTATTGGGTTGGGAGTCGTTTTCATCTCTCTGCAAAATTTTCTTGCGACACAGCATGTATTTATTATGACGTCTTTCTGTAGTTGTCTATATTTATTATTATTGAGTACCTAATTATTAGGATGAGGTTACTGCCCATCTGTTGTATCAGTTTTCCTTCTGTCGTCTCTTATTGCACTCATGGGAATCACCCCGTACCACATACCGTGGGTTTATAGATTCTCTAAATCCGCTAGTGCACAGCAATATTACTTAAGACATATTACTAGTACCAATATAATTTTATAAATATAAAATATCAAGCTTCAGACTTCTAAATCATATCCCTTAGTTATTAAGGAAAGGATATACCGAAATGAAGCGATGACCGAATTCTTTTAATCTTCCTTTCATCTCGTGCCGATGCTAATTATCTAATCTATGAAGGCAGGCGATGGACGGACGGGCGGCGGGTTGGTCACGCTCGCCGGATTTCCGCCGACGGATCACTTGACGTGAACTATCCGCGAATGAGTTGTGTCAAATGATTTGTATAACGGTGCTATAATTATTTTCTGTTAATTATTGAACTCAAAATAAAAAAAAATGAATTCTAGCTTTTATTTATAAAAGTCAAAGTTGAGAACTGCCCACCTGATGAATTGGCCACAGAGAATATAATCACTACGTTTATTGGCTACTGTAAACCGTGAATATCTGTAACCAACTTCAAACAAAAACAATTCATTCATTCATTCTTTACAGTCTATCAAAAGTCTGAAAGCTGATCAAGATTGGAGGGGGGTAATTTATATAGTTGTCTGCTTAGCAGGCGGGTTGGTAACCGCATTTTATAATTATTTTGAGTTAATATCAAGAAGGTTCTCTTCGTCTTCACTCCTTCATTTTCATTTTCCTCTGATACCTCTTACGACTACCACAGGGTGATATGGGGTAGTGGATTGAGTACCTGCGTTGTGGTGTTTAGACACCGATGTTTTTCTTATATCATTAACTAATTTTTAGGTTATAAAAAGTTATCATAGCAAAGAATAATTTAAAATTAAACATTTTGTACAACCTACTTCAATATAAATTATTAAGAATAACTCAAAAGCTATTGGTCAGACCTTAATCAAAAAAGACCTTAATTAAAAAAAAAAGAAGAATCATCGAAATCGGTTCACCCAGTAAAAAGTTATGAGGTAACACACATAAAAAAACACAGACACAGAAAAATAACGCAGTTGCGGAATAATTCCTACCGACAACGTGTTGTACCAGGGTAACACAGTCGCACTGGTGACCTGCTGCGTCACTCTTGAGGTCGAGCTAAGACGAAGCCTCTTGTAAGTTACTAGCATGTAGTTATACTGGTTCCCTAAACAGTGACTATGACTTTATACATCGTATTTTATTTTCTATTTTATTTTTTAATTGTTCGCGCTTTGTCTCTTTTCTTTAATTTAGAAGAACCATCTACAAATCAGTTAATAACTGATTAATGAGGGCTAATAATTTTCTGTTCACCAGATGTCGCTAGTTGACGCTGAGGTAAAGTTTTTTTGTTACACAACGTCATTTAATTGAGAATTTAGTTTTTAATAAAAGTTTATCGGTTTCAAAAGTATTAATTAATACACAAAACAATGCCTCAGTGGCTTGCTCTTTAATTTTTTGCACATTTTTAACTTTTTTTTAATTTTTCAACTTTATGAATTTTTATGGTTTGGTTTATTTATTTTTAATCTAATTAATATAGAATACAGTTAATACCACAAAAAGAAACATTAACCTATACATTTTCCGAACAAATTAACTTCCCCACTATCAAATATTATACCTCACTTTTAAGTGGCGCCGGCAGAAAAATATTGGAGATGCTATGCTAAATAAAACAATTCTTCAACTCCACAGGAAAAGTAAAATAAGTAAAGTCAATAACATAATAATAAATAAAAATATTATATAGTTATAATAATAATACGCCTTTTTTACAATTTCCTTATTTAAAGTTACAGCCAATGTACGCCCCACTGCTGAGCACATGCCTGTTCTCACATCTGAGAGGGATTTAGGGCAAGGAAGTGTCCGCCGTGCTGCCCCAAGGCGTGTTTCTTCGTTGGACTTCACATGTCTTCGAAATTTTTATTTCTCACACACGCAGGTTTCCTTACGATGTTGTCCTTCACCGCCGAGCACGGGGTAATTCAGCACTTAAAATTACAATCAAAGATTTCATTGGCGCCGGCGGGGATCGAACCCGGGTTGCTCGCGTACTGTGAAATTTACAGCGAGCGCTAAGCACCTGAGCTACCACGGCTCTAACTAATAGATACTTATTTACATTTACATAATAATTTTTTCGAGTATAGATTTCCTCCAAGTTTTGCCGGATTTTGGCTTGGTTAAGTCAATTTTGTGTCACAATTTTTTGTATTTAATCGGCCCTGCGTTCAACTGGGTGACGTCATTTCCATTTCAGGAAAGTAAACTTACATACAGACGCATATATAAGTCCCACTATTATTTGTGGTAGAGCCATGCTGCAGCTATATTAGTAGTATAGTTGTATCACGAATGGGTCGGCTCGACCGGGGAAGGACCACACTGTCACAGAATCATCATCATTCATCATTACAGCCTTTCATAAGTCCACTGCTGAACATAGGCCTCCCCCAAGGAATGCCACAAAGCACGGTCCTGAGCCATCTGCATCCATCGACTTCCTGCATGTCTTACCAGGTCGTCACTCCATCTCGTGGAGAGTCGTCCTACACTTCGCCTACCGGCACGAGGCTGCCACTCAAGAACCTTTCTTCCCCATCGGTTGTCGGTTCTTCGAGCTATATGGATGGTCCACTGCCACTTCCGCTTACTAATGCGTTGGGCTATGTCGGTTACTCAGGTTCTAATGCGGATATCCTCATTCCTAAGTTTATCACGCAGAGAAACTCCGAGCTTAGCCCTCTCCATAGCTCGCTGAGCGACCTTGAGCTTCCTCATATGGCCAGCAGTGAAGGACCACGTCTCAGATCCGTAAATCATCACTGGCAACACGTATTGGTTGTACAACTTCGTTTTAAGGTTTTGAGGTATATCTGACGAGATGTGTCGTAGCTTCCCGAACGCTGCCCAGCCGAGTTGAATCCGTCGATTGACCTCTCGGTCGAAGTTGGACTCACCTAGTCGGACTATTTGTCCCAGGTAAATATCCTCGTCAACAACTTCGAGCTTAGTGCTCCCAACAACTACCGGCATAGGTGTGACATGGACACTAAAATTATTCTTTGTTGTGTCCATGTTCATCTTAAGACCTATCCGTTGGGAGACACTATTGAGGTCATTGAGCATAGTGCTTAGGTCCTCCAGCGATTCTGCCATAAGGACTATATCGTCGACAAATCGAAGGTGAGTGATGTACTCGCCGTTGATGTTGATACCGTACCCTTTCCAGTCCAGAAGTTTGAAAACGTCTTCCAATGCAGCGGTGAAGAGTTTCGGGGATATGACGTCACCCTGTTTTACACCTCTCTGCAATTGGATAGGTTTCGTACTCTGGTTCTGTACTCGGATAGCCATCGTAGCCCTACTGTACAAGCACTTCAGCACTTCGATATACCGACAGTCAATTTGGCACCGCTGAAGGGACTGCAGCACTACCCAAATTTCGACGGAATCAAAGGCTTTCTCACAGTCCACATACGCCAGGCATAGTGGCAAATTGTACTCCTCGGACGCCTGTACAACTTGCCGAAGGGTATGTATGTGGTCTATGGTGCTAAAGCCCTTTCGGAAACCTGCTTGTTCGGGAGGCTGGAAGTCGACAAGTCTGCGTGCGAAACGATTCGTAATGCCTCTTGAAAACAGCACGTAGACGCGGCTCAGAAGGGAAATCGGTCTGTAGTTCTTCAAGAGAACGTTGTCACCTTTCTTGAAGAACAAGACCACCGTACTTCTGCTCCACGCCTCCGGTGTAATGCCACCATGGAGAACGGAATTAAAGAGCCTCTGAAGGACTTCCAGTACCGGTTTTCCACCCGCTTTCAGAAGCTCCGCTGTAATTCCATCCTCGCCCGGGGACTTGCCGTTTTTAAGGTGCTGGAGAGCCATTCTAATCTCGCTCAGACTGACGTCCGGGATCTCAATCCCACTCAAAATCTCAGGTGCCCCGGAAACGATGTTGCCACACTCGGTCTTCAGCTTTGACAGTTGGCTCTTTCTGGCAGCCAGATCTCTGGCAAAGAATTTGGAGCCTTGGTTCCGCTCGATCGCTTCTCCAATACAAGCTGTATTGAAGTTGAGTAAGTCCCGCCGCATGCATTTGGAGATCTGTCTGTTCCTGTATGCTGTCAAATCTGTTGAAGAATGTAGCTTCATCTCCCGTTCAACAGCCATGAGATTAAGAGTGTGATCGGAGAGCTTTTGTGTTCTTCTGCGGTGGGTCTTGCAGAACTTAGCTCCGACTGCATGGACAGTTTCCACGAGCTTGACATTCATATCGTCCACTTCATTGCAGTCTTCTAGGCACTGAAAACTGTTTTTTAACTCGAGCTGAAAGGTTTCAGGACTTTGGAACAGAGCACGAGGGGGACGGAGCATTGACTTCATTAGACGAGACCTCTCCAACTTAAAGTTTAGGTGCAGTGTGCCTCTAACTATTCGGTGATCGCTACCAGTTTTCACCCTCGCGATCACGGAGACATCACTGAACAGTTGTCGTCTGTTCGTCATAATGAAGTCAATCTCATTTTTTGTCGAACCGTCGGGGCTCGATTAGGTCCACTTCCTGTGAGGCCGCTTCTGGAAGAAAGAGTTCATCATAAAGAGTCCCTCTTTCTCCATGAAGTTGGCCAGCTGCTGGTCCCTTGGGTTCCGTTGCCCTGTTTCAAATTTCCCTACTTTCAGCTCACCGTTCTCTCTTGTGCCTAGTTTTGCATTGAAGTCTCCCATTAACACCTTATACTGGGTTTTGGAGGAGTGCATGGCTCTAGAGATATCCTCATACATTTCCTCCACCTCATCGGGTTGTGCCGAGGTTGGTGTGTAAACCTGTATGACTTTCAGCGAATACCGTTTGGTGATTCTAAGTATAAGGTACGCAGCCCTCGTCGACACACTCCCGATCTTTACAACGTTGTTAACGAGAGACTTGTGGACGATAAATCCGACACCTCCTTGGGACAGATGGTCGCCTTCCCGGTGATAGAGCAAGTTGCCGGATTCGAGGATTACCGTGTCCTCCCCCTCTCATCGGACTTCGGATAATCCCATAATATGGCAGCGTAACTTGTCTATCTCTTCTTCCAGCTTCACGATTTTCTCTTCAGTACTCAGGGTGCGTGCGTTGTACGTTGCCAGGTCGTGTCGTCGTAGGTGGCAATCGAACCTCGGGTATTTGCTATAGTTGCCACGCTTGGCGAGCGGGTTGGCAGCCGCAGTTTTTCTGCCGACTTCCAAAAAGGAGACGGTACTCAATTCGAGTGTATGTTTTTTTTTATGTGTGTTACCTCATAACTTTGTACTGGTCGAACAGATTTCGATGATTCTTTTTTTATATGAAAGCTGATAGTTCTCGTGTGGTCCCATATGAATTTGATCAAGGTCGGACCAATGGTTATTGAGTTATTCTTAAATTACCTATATTGAAGTCGCTTATATGGAAGTCGGCTGTACAAAATTTTTAATTTTAAATTATATATTGTAATTTTGGCTATTATCAGGAAGATGCTGCTGCCCATCTCCTGCCTGTTTCTCTTTGTCGCTTATTACGACACCCACGGGAAGATATGGGGTAGTGGATATTCTTGACCGCCACTACACGGCACACTCACAGAATACCAGCGTTAAATAGCACCTTAACACTGCTGTGTTTTGTATGGTGAGTGTAGAGATCCGGAGACCATTTTTACTGGAAGAGGCATTTAGTCCTCACGAGTGACAACGCATCTGCATTTTGATTCGCAAACGAGGATAGATGTAGATATCTATGGGCCACAGCAACCACTTACCATCAGGTGGACTGTGTGATCGTTTGTCACCCTATCCCATAAAAAAATATCCACAGGCCCCCTCTAATTTTGAAAGGATAGGGGGCAATTAGTCTGCTGAGATGCTAGCAGCGGACTTCACATGTCTTCGAAATATTTTTACATGTTTGATTTGCAGGCTTTCCCCACGATGTTCTTCTTGAAGGCCGAGCGCTGCCAAGCCTGGTGATTACGGCGAGCTTACTTACTGAGAAAGGCCCGTGTTCAGCAGTGAATTGTCTATGAACTGATCAGATATACAGGCCAGGCCTATTCTGATCATGTGGTGGCAGCATTCTAAAAAATCATCATGTCGGGCAAAGGCCACATCGTGTACAATCTATTTTGATGACACACAATCCAGCGGAATGTATTCTTGTTTAAACAAACAATGACAAATAAATCTTTATGCAGCGATGAAGTAGATGCAATACTTACGTTTCTTGAAATTGTTTAGAATTGATCAACGTAGAAACTTTGAAAAGCTCATGGTAAATATAATGGGTTTGGAATTTAAACTGCAACATTATAACCGCGGTTCGAATGGATTGTTGAATTGGAAAGCACCCAATTGTATGTAGCATTCAACATACAGACTGACCGTTGGCGATTTATGATATACGTGTCAATAATAATGTTTGCTGTGGTTTTATTTTCCTGTATAATATGTTTGCGCATAACATTGGATTAGATAGACCATTATGTTATATAAGACTAGAGAAGCAAACCACATTACCACGCGTTGAAAAAAGGGAAACCACTCTCTAACCGCGAGGACGTAGCTTTGAAACCACTAAACCTTTTTAAGTAAACATATATCTGTCTCACTTACACAAGTCGCGAAAACAATACCGTCGCTAAGATTAGATAAAGATAGACACACAAACATGCAGTGATGAGTTGGTATTGCCTACTATATGAAATTTGACCCAAAATAAGCAATAAAAAGGAGTTTTTTTAAGCTACAGTTATTTGTTTTTATTTGAAATATTTATCTTAGCTTATTCGATGAACAGAAGTATAACTAATGAAATGAAAGATTTTTTTTGGAAGTATTTTTATTATATATAACATACATCAACATAAATCAAAGAAGAAAATAAATCAAGTAAAAAAAATCTATTTTGGGTTTCTTAACCAAGAAGGTCTGAGTTTGAAATATGCATCAATGAGGGCATCCACGACTTTTTCTGCCACCAGGGCGGCGCCACTTTAGAGTGAGGTAAAATATTTGATAGATTTCATAGCGGGGACAATAATTTCTTAGAAAAATGTAATATTTTAAGGTTTCTTTCTGTATTATTAGTTATATTTTATATTAATTACGTTGGAAATGCATTAACCAAACTATAAATATAACTAAAAGACGACTTTTTAAAAAAAAGAGTTATAATGTGCAAAAACTTAAAAATCAAACCACTGACGCATTGTGTTGTGTATTAATATAATACTCTAGAAAATGAGAAACTATTATTTAAAACTAATTTCTCAATTAACCGACACTGTAAAAAAAACTTTACCTCAGTCACACCTAGCGACATTTGGTGAGTGGAAAATTATTAGCCCTCATTGTGAAAGCATCGGCAAGTCTTTGTCTCCTAAAGTAGAACGGTCATCTGAGACCCAGACCCGACAGAAACGAGACATATCTTACTTTTTTTTTTGTTATTTTTTATACAGTTAAATTATATATTTTTTATATTCGAAATCAATGGCTAACACCAAAATATTGCCTAATGTTTTTATTCAGGCGATACACAAAAAAAAAATAGAAAATGCCTGTTTATCTACAGAATTCGTATTTTTATGTAACTAAATGACGATACAATATCCATGGAATGTAACTAGGTGACCTGGAGATGCAGCTGGTTCATGTAATTTTTAAACTTCTAGTACTAGGCTAGCACGTTCGTACTGCAGTGAGCATTTGAAAACCACGGGTATGGAGATATATAGTCCAGCGACAGTAGAGGGCAGAAACAATAATACTTTAATCAGGTGCAGAATTCATTCACGACACGATACGACAAAAATGTATTATACTTATATTATGTTTGATGAGAATACAAATGGTATAAACGCAATAACAGAATATTACGAGTACTGCACGTGCTACCATGGTAAAAGGACATTAGGAAGTTGCTCACACGTCATTAGTGTTGTCTATTACTTAGGGTGGGCTAGACATTGAGATCACTTTGACCACCCCGCACTGGGTATAGATTATGTTTTAAGGGACATAGAAATTCAATAAAACTTTATTTCGACATATTGGTTTTATTTATTTTTTGTTATAGATCATGGAACCCCAATAATAGGTACCTAAATCTCAGATGTGCAATGAATCATCGAATAGAACGATTTCAATGAATTCTAAGTTGATTGTTGTACTAGGAGTTCAAAGATTAAATAATCCAGCTGTATCTCCAGGTCACCTAGGTACATCCCATAGCTATTGTGTCGTCATTTAGTTACATACATTTACGAATTCTGTAGATAGATAGGCGTTTTGTATATTTTTATAGTAACACCTGAACAAAAACATAAGGCAATATTTTGGTGTTAGCCATTGATTTCGAATATAAAAGATATATAATTTAACTATATAAAAAATAACAAAATAACTGAGATATGTTTCGTTTCTGTCGGGTCTGGGTTTTTTTTCTATGGGGCGTGACCGTTCTTCTTTGGTCTCATGACACAAAAAACTGTAGTTATTAATAAATTTTTAAGATAATACTAAATGGTGTTAATTTGTGTACTAATCCGCTTAAATAGACACGGTCGCCATCGCTTTTTGGTCCTAGTTTGTCTTGATCCCGGAAGTGCTTAGAACTAATGAGAGTAGATTTGGAAGGCACCCGGTGAGTCTCCTGTCTTAGCAATCGTATTATTTCCACCCACTTCTTACGGTGTGCTGCATCTTTAGGTACCCTGCAAAATTATTAATATAAAATAGGTAATAAAATATAATTAATACATAATTCATGGATATTATAAAATAAGAATAATTACTTCCTTTCTATAAAGGTTGAAAGATATTTTTATTACAATTTCCAAAATATTTAAAAACAGGGCTAACAAGTTAACTTATTCCATAAATGATATAGTCGTAGTAGTGTAATGTGGCAAAATTGCAAAGGCAGAAAAGTGGCAACATTAAACATAAATTGCAATATTCGATATTTTATTTTATTTTTTTTTGTGTTTTTTACGTTAATATCAAAACATAAACTAAAACTTACGTGTGGAAAGTGATTACGCTTGATTAATTATGTCTTTGTGACCTTGAATCGCATTCTTTTGCTACGCATTTATCCATTTTTTGTCGTGAATCGTTCGGCTCAACTCAGTCAGCGTCACATTGAACACTGAACCGACTTTAGCTGGGCATATGGCTGTGGCCATATGTGAAGTGGCAACGCTTTGGCGCGGCAATTACTTATCTAGTGTAACATATAAATCAATGAGATAGACGTACTATATATTTCCCTTATGTTATTAATGCCTCGTAAATTAATAATACACACTATTATTGATTTCCGTGTAGTGACGTTGTAAGAATATCCTCTACTCTATATCGTCTTATGGATATTATAAGCGGGGACAGAAGGAAACAAGCCAGGAGATGGGTAGCAGCGTCTTTCTAACAACTACTAAAAAATTAAAAACTGAGGTGACCAACCCAAAGTGGCCAAGCGTGTATTTGCTTACCATTGTTTCGGGATACCAACCGTCGTTCAAACGTGTCAGAGACATACATTTTAGAATTACTCAATCTTGGCCCCAGCGTTATAATAGCTGGAGACCTCAAGTGTAAGCATTCCTCCTGGAACTCATTTACAAACAATCCCAATGGTAATGTAATTGTTCGATCTTACGGAGCGACTAAACTTCGATGTTATTGCGCCTGAGACTCCAGCCCGCTACTCGTTCGCTACCAGACAAAAATCAGACATCCTTGACGTAGTGATCGATATTCCAAGAAGTCCGTTTGTCGATATCATCGATCGAAACGATGTTAGAACTTTACTCGGACTACAGGCCGGTCCTGACGCAGCTGAGGTCCTTCAGACCAAAACCATCGTGGTTTGGCGTATGCTCGAGGTCAAACTCGAGTCTACCCAGCATTTAGACACAATTATCGACAAAATAGACTGGGCAGAGAAAGCCAATAAGGTGATTAGCGCCCTATCGGTCCACATCACTTCAGCGGCCGAAGAATTCTCTCATAAGTTTCGTGTGTGGAGCAATCGATAGTTGAACTTTCGAGTGATATTCGACAGCTGATTAGACCGAATAAGGCGGCCCTAAGACAATACGATGACTATCGTACAAATAGATAACAAATTTCGACTGCGCAACCTCCAAAACGAAGTGAAACAGCGCATTGCCGAATTTAGACAAAATAAGTGGGATAATCTGCTGGAGGATATCGAGCCATTTCAAAATGCCTTTTGACAGTTGACCCGCGCTCTGAAATCGAAACAGTCCTCACACATGCTATCTCTCATTAGGCCAGGAAAACCCAATCTCGCTTTTGACAATTCTGAAAAGGTAGAATGCCTCGCGGGCAGTTTAGAGAGCCAATACACTCTTTTTTGCGAAGCCATAGATCCTGCTCACCTTGCAAAGGTCAAAGCGGAGGCGAAACGTAGGTCTGCGTTACCGCCTGCTGGCGACCCCTTAGATTCTGTGACTGTCGGCGAAGTCACAGAACAATCAAAAATCTCAAAAAGAAATTAGCTCGGCCCCGATGGCATTAGCAACAGGGTCCTGAAAACACTCTCAGCGCCACTTATCTGTCTTCTAGTAGTCATTTTCTACGACCTTCTCTCCAGCTGCTCCTTCCCGGACACTTGGAAAGAGGATAACGTTATAGGAATTCCGAAACCAGAGAAACCGCGCAACTTAGGCTCCAGCTCTAGATCCATTAGTCATCTCAGCACACTGGGGAAAGTTTACGAGCGAATCATACTGAATCGCCTTCATAAACACGTCTTCGTTAACAAGCTTCTTCCAGACGAGCAGTTTGGCTTTAGACCACTCGTGCACTAATTATGTACATCGCCTTACGGATTCCATCCTAGAAAAATTCTCCCGCCCACGAAATTATATATTCAATAACACTAGTGCCCTCTTCTTCGATGTCGCAAAAGCGTTTGACAAAATCTGGCACGACGGTTTGTTTTATAAGCTGTATAAGTTCAACGTGCCTGGTAGGCTCACTCACATCATTGGATCCTTTATTTATAAATTTAGAAGCGCCTCCTCAAGGCTGGTGTTTCCCAGGGCTCCGTCCTCTCCCCACTTCTCTTCACACTCTCCACGAGTGACATCCCGAAAGACCCAACACTGCTCTTTTCGCTGATGTCACAGCACTTTACGTCGCCCACTATAACGAGAAATTCCTCACAAATAAGCTCCAAGAAGCCGCCAATGGCTTAGGCGAATGATTTCGCTTATGGAGAATTAGAGTAAATTCTGAGAATCAAGCCGATCGGAAAGGACTCGGTCGTCGACGATTCGAGTCGTTCTGCATTGGATGCGGTCAAGTGGAAGGAGCTGGCACTGGGAGTCCCAGCCCAGAGATGGGAACAGTGTTCCATGTGAGGCCGAACCTGCGCCTTGTAAAGTTGCAGGCGTTGTACCAAGCACGCTAAGCTTTTTAGAGGCCAATTTGGCCATCTCTTCAAAGTGACCACGAAAGTGCACGTCACTAGATATGTCAATGCCAAGGATTCCGATACTGGCTGAGGCAACAAGGGTAGTGTTATATTTTACTATTTAAGCTTACGACTATAAAAAAGGCAGAGTATTGTGCTTGACTTGAGGATCACTTATCGGGATAAAAACTATCTTATCTCTTAAGTTGGAGCAAGCAATACACATTTACAAAATTTCATTAAAACCGGTTGAGTTGTAATTTTTATATAAAATAAAGATATCTCCAAAACTATATGCCTGATTGACTTGCAATTTGGCATATGTACTCCTTTTATCGACGTAGACACCCTTAGAAGGATTTTGATAAATCCAACCCCTGTGGGGGTGAAATGGGGTATTACAGTTTGTATAATATAGTTTAAACTGATCAATACTTAATAAGTGATCGTGAAATAATGATTATGAAATAGTGAATAAGTGATTTTATTAAAAAAGTCATTGCTTTAGAGTGGAAAGCCGATATTTTTTTGTTGCGTTATGGAAACGTAGAAAGAGGCGCTGGTAGCGTGACTAATCGTCATTTAAACAAATGATCTCGAAAGAAAGGGGTTTCAAGTGTCGTTCCTATACTTTACTTTGCTTACTACTACACTTTTACTTAAACATTTACAAAAAACTTTTTACTAAAAGTCTCATCCATGTCAGTCACACATATCTATTATCGCTTGAGAAGTGAAACGCAGATGCTATGGTAACCTTGAGGACTAATTAACTTAATTTGTTACTACTAATAAGAGTATGTTTGCCTAATGTATCATTCCATATGAAGTATTGAACCGTGTTAGCTCAGATGGTTAGCGCTCGCTGTAAGATTCCCAGTACGCGAGCAACCCTGGTTCGATCCCCGCTGGCTCCAATGAAATTGTTAATTGCAATTTTAAGTGCTGATTTACCACGTGCTCGGCGGTGAAGGAAAACATGGTGAGGAAACCTGCATGTCTGAGAAATAAGAAAAAAATTGAAGACATGTGAAGTTCGCCAACAAGCATTGGGGCAGCGCGGCGGAGATTTCCTTGCCCTAAAACCCTTTCAGAAATGAGGGGAGGCCTGTGCCCAGCAGTGGGACATATATAGGCTGTAATTTTCACTTTAATAATAGTATATAGTTCTCATTATTCACTCAGCTAATTACAGCTGCATCGTACTGCTATTTAAGCAGACATTGTATGCGTGGTAGAGCAACACAAATTGGTGGATTCGACCGCGGAAGGACCAGCGTAAAATAAAAGCTTAATGCTGCTGTGTTTTACATTGTCAGTGTAGGGGGGCATAACGGGGCATTCTGTCTTAGCCCTCAAGGTTGACAACGCATCTATATAAAAGCTTTTAGAAAAATTTACTTTGCAAATATCCGCGTTATAAAATAAAATGATGTGTCTTACCTAGTTTGAAGAGCACCTCCCGCCCTCCCTCAATTGCGTGCACTATCTCCGTCACCACTAATCCCAACACCGCTACTCCCAACACCACTACACTAGGCAAGACACACCACTGACGATAATACGACACGTGTTTAAGTCTGCTGCTTGCTTGCTTGCATTACATCTTAGTCCTCACGGGGACAACGCATCTACATTTTGATTTGTAATGAGGATAGATGTAGATGTCTATGAGCCGCAGCAACCACTTACCATCAGGTGGACTGTGTGCTCGTTTGTCACCCTTATTCTATAAAAAAAATTGTTTACCTCGACGCTACATTGAATTAATTGTATGGAAATATATTATGCATTACCTCCTTTAATCTCAGCATGGGCCATTGTCACAATAAAGAGGAATAATAGTATTACAACGTCTGGAAACACTACGGCGACAGTGCGCAAATCATTGGCTCGCATTGTAGCGTGTCGAGAATTTGTTTTGCAGAACGTAAGCGCATGTTTGACCGGCATTTAATAAGGCCTGCGCGCCATCAAGGCTCGCAAGCGAAGCGATAAGAATTTGCTAAAAAATATATAGAGTAAAGGTGACTAACGTTGTCACAGACCACTCAATGAAGCTCCATTTTAATGAGTTTTCTGAGAAATTTTGCAATTGGATCACCAGTTTTCAGACGTTACGCACGAAGTAAAACAAATAACAATTCGGAAAAATGCATCGAACAAGACGATACATAGCATATAAATTAGAGTATTTATATAATATAGTAAGAAATTAGTTTTTCGAATATTTTGTAATATTGTAATAAAAAAAATCTGTCATTGTTATTATAATCAAGTATTTAAGAAATGTGTTATGTGGACCCAGATAACTTACATCTATCCTCGATGAAGAAACTAAACGCAGATGTGTTGTTACCTCTGAGTACCGAGGTGGAATGCCTCTTTCATTACCAGTAAAAAGGGTCTTCTATTCGGTTCTGTACTGAATTTAATGAAACCAAAATTGTATCATTTTGTAAAGGTTTAGAGGGGGTGAAATCGTTATCGTCCGAAACAATATTTCAAAATAGTTTGGAAAATCCAAAAGTGTATGCCTTATGAGCGTTTCATTTACTTTTGATGAAAAAACTAAATTGTATTCCTAACTTTTAAATATATTATTCACGTGTTTAAATTCAGCGCTCTACTATTTTAACAGGTAGTGTCCCTAAAGACAAAAAATATATTAATGATCACCAAAATAAATAGATTACACAAAGTATAAAATCGATATAGGCTGTATGGTACATTTGTTCTTTGTTTTTCAAGGACTAAAAAAATATGAAAGCACCTTTAAATTTTTAATGCAATAAATCTTGAAAATAATTTAATTAACAAACCACTTGTACTAGGCTATTGATATAATAGGTAACTAGTTGATGTAATTGTAAAGCTAATCGATCTCGATACGTCGATTTTTTCGGGAGTTATCGTGATCACATACAAAATAAATATCTGGACGTTCACGTCATTCTGTTTTCAAACAGTTTTTTTTTCAAAGTAGCAATATTAAATGTTTTTTTTAGAAAATATCAAATGGATTAGTTAGAGTGTTTTCTTTATATATGGCTACTCATATTATTATATAAGTGCAATATGGTTATGATAGAAGCATTATAAGAACACAAAATTCCTTGACCTTGATGTGTTGAGATTAATGCACTACCTAATAATGCTTAGCGTTATGAGGCGTGCAAAAGGAACTGTAAGCAATGCTTCCAAGACTTGCATCTCTCTGTATATCGCACGATACGGCGATCCAAAGGGAGCGGTATGAAACAGAATTTTTGAAAATATCTACTCGCGCCGCGTATAGACACTTCATAATCTTCTTAAGCTAATATATTCCGTAAGAGCGTGGTTCTTCCCCAGTCTAGCCGAGGCATTCGTCTTGCACCCAGCGTGGTTTTACCACGTTACAAGATGTGTAGAGATTATAGCATTATCGTGTGATTAAGAGCCCTGAGTCAGATAAGCTGTGAGACTAAGAGCCGCATAGACTAACAGCACTTACATCAACGAAAATAGATAGATAAAGCTTTTGGCAGTCTAGGTATTGCGTAATTGATAGCTTTCGATGGTATTCGAAAACTGCCCGAGTCCCTTTTTGTGTTGATCCATATAGACATACGGGTTATCGCCACAGTGGCATAGCGTAGGTTTTCGCCGTCTCTCTTCTCCAGTTAATAATAATGGCCTCCAAACTGAATTTCCTTCACGGCAGCCAGTCTCCACGAACAATAGTTATCTACGCAGGACAGCATTATAATGCGCAAGTTTGTCGCAAGCACAGGTGCACTTTCTATTCCCTCACTCTAATAGACCGATGGGATATCTATCAGAGCTTTCCACAACTTTTTCTGCCACCAGAGCAGTGTCACTTTTTTATAGAATGGGGTGACAATCGAGAACACAGTCCACCTGATGGTAAGTAGATGCAGTGGCCCATAGATATCTACGTCTATCTTCGATTACGAATCAATATGCAGATGCGTCGTCATCCGTGTGAACTAAGATGGAATGCCTCGTTTCCAGTAAAAAGGGTCTCCGGTTTTCTACACTCACCATACGAAATACAGCAGCATTTAGCTGCTATTTTACGCTGGTTTTCTGTGAGAGCGTGGTCCTTCCCCGGTCGAGCCAACCCATTCCTGTTACAACGCAGGTAGCTGATATTATAAAAAGTAACTTAGGCTACTATTATTTCAGAAAAAGAATTAGGTTTCCGCGCAAAAAAATTGAAACCCATAAAATTGTGAACAAAAACTAATTCAAATAGGGATGTAATAAATTACTAAAAACTATTCTATTCGAACGAAGTCGCGGGCACAGCTAATAAGAAATACAATTTATTATTCTAACATTTGCAAATAGTTGTTCATCCATTATCAGTTACGACACTCATCTTATGACGCGTAATACATAACATTCAGTTATGATAATAATCAACAAATTTATGGGTGTGTTCTAACTCTGCTTTCAATCTTTATGTAAATAACCGCATTTACATAAATAAATGAACGGTAACTGTTTACTAACTGTAAGTTTTTTTAATAATGATAAAAAAAGGAAAATCCTTTCAATTTCGTAGAAGGTAGTGTAGTTTCGTGGAAAACTAAATTAAAATTAATTATAAAAGTCAAATTAAAAGTAATAAAGGAATGATAGATAATTATTCAGTATTATGACAGTATGACGAATAATACTGTTTATAATATAAAGTAACATAATGACGTGTCCCCACGCTTGGTAAACCTCACAGCAAGCCGTCACAAATTAAATCGTGTGGATAGTGTTTGGCTGGGTTTGCGTAGATTTGCAAGCGCTTGTAGCCAATTCGACCGATTGTCTGTTTTTGTCATAAATCAAAAAGAATTTGCCGCAAGCGTTTGCGACGAGTTCACACGTTTGTGCAGTCAGTCTCATTTGTTTATTGGCAAAAATAGGTATGTACCTATAATAAAATAATTTCATGATTATCTTTTTTTATATGATAGGATGACAAATGAGCACACAGTCGACCTGATGGTAAGTGGTTGCTGTAACCCATAGACATCTACATCTATTCTCAATAAATAATCAAAATGCAGTTGTCACCCGTGAAGACTAAGATAGAATGCCTCACCATACGAAACACAGCAATATTAAGCTGCTATTTAATGCTGGTATTCTGTAAGAGCGTGTCGTTCCCTGGTCGAGCCGATCCATTCGTGCTACAACTATGCTACTAATATAACTCCAACACGTATAAAACCTGGTACGGTTTTTATGCATTTTTAACATACACCATAAATAACTAAAGCTAAATGTTATTACCGACACAACAATCTCTATGTTAGTCATGCTTGCCTCTTCAGAAAAAAATAACGCACTCGTGTGCGTGTGAATGGCGACGTTTGATTCCCAAAATCACGTCAAACGTTTGTAGAGATTTGGAGTTAGCGGCCAGTGCCAAGCATGCGGACGCGGCATAAATAACGAATAGTAGTGTGCTATGCTCATCAATGGATTTTGAATAAGCTGTAATGTAAAAAATGATTATAATGATGAACAATGTAAATAACAAAAAAAGTAAGGATTTATAATATCATTATTGAAATAAGAAATAGTCAAATAATGTGAAAAAGTAAGGATTTATAATATCACTATTGAAATAAAAAATAATTCAATAATGTGAAAAAGTATGGATTTATAATATTACTATTGAAATATGAAATAATTAAATAATGTGAAAAAGTAAGGATTTATAATCATCATCATCATCATCATAACAGCCCTTCACAAGCCCACTGCTGAACATAGGCCTCCCCCAAAGAATGCCACAAAGCACGGTCCTGAGCCACCTGCAGCCATCGACTTCCTGCATGTCTTACCAGGTCGTCTCTCCATCTCATGGGGGGACGCCCTACACTTCGCCTACCGGTACGAGGCTGCCACTCGAGAACCTTTCTTCCCCATCGGTTGTCGGTTCTTCGAGCTATATGGCCGGCCCACTGCCACTTCAGCTTACTAATCCGTTGGGCTATGTCGGTTACTCTGGTTCTACTGCGGATATCCTTATTCCTAAGTTTATCACGCAGAGAAACTCCGAGCATAGCCCTCTCCATAGCTCGCTGAGCGACCTTGAGCTTCCTCATACGGCCAGCAGTGAAGGACCACGTCTCAGTTCCGTAAGTCATCACTGGCAACACGCACTGGTTGTACAATGTCGTTTTATAAGGTTTTGAGGTATGTCTGACGAGAAGATGTGTCGTAGCTTCCCGAACGCTGCCCAGCCGAGTTGAATCCGTCGATTGACCTCTCGGTCGAAGTTGGACTTACCTAGTCGGACTATTTGTCCCAGGTAAACATACTCGTCAACAACTTCGAGCTTAGTGCTCCCAACAACTACCGGCATAGGTGTGACATGGACATTAAACATGATCTTTGTTTTGTCCATGTTCATCTTAAGACCTATCCGTTGGGAGACACTATTGAGGTCATTGAGCATAGTGCTTAGGTCCTCCAGCGATTCTGCCATAAGGACTATATCGTCGGTAAATCGAAGGTTAGTGATGTACTCGCCATTGATGTTAATACCGCATCCTTTCCAGTCCAGAAGCTTGAAAACGTCTTCCAATGCAGCGGTGAAGAGTTTCGGGGATATAACATCACCCTGTCTTACACCTCTCTGCAATTGGATAGGTTTCGTACTCTGGTTCTGTACTCGGATAGCCATCGTAGCCCTACTGTACAAACACTTCAGCACTTCGATATACCGACAGTCAACTTGGCACCGCTGAAGGGACTGCAGCACCGCCCAAATTTCGACGGAATCAAAGGCTTTCTCATAGTCCACATACGCCAGACATAGTGGCAAATTGTACTCTTCGGACTTCTGTACAATTTGCCGTAGGGTATGTATGTGGTCTATGGTGCTAAAACCCTTTCGGAAACCGGCTTGTTCGGGAGGCTGGAAGTCGTCAAGTCTGCGCGCGAGACGATTCGTCGTAATATCATTATTGAAATATGAAATAATTAAATAATGTGAAAATGTAAGGATTTATAATATCACTATTGAAATAAGAAAGATTTAAATAATGTGAAAAAGTAAGGATTTATAATATCATTATTGAAATAAGAAATAATTAAATAATGTTAAAAAGTAAGGATTAATAATATCACTATTGAAATAAAAAATAATTAAATAATGTGAAAAAGTATGGATTTATAATATCACTATTGAAATATGGAATAATTAAATAATGTGAAAAAGTAAGAATTTATAATATCATTATTGAAATAAGAAATAATTAAATAATGTGAAAAAGTAAGGATTTATAATATCACTATTGAAATAAGAAATAATTAAATAATGTGAAAAAGTAAGGATATATAATGTCACTATTGAAATATGAAATAATTGAATAATGTGAAAAAGTAAGGATTTATAATATCACCATTAAAATATGAAATAATTAAATAATGTGAAAAAGTAAGGACTTATAATATCACTATTGAAATAAGAAATAATTAAATAATGTGAAAAAGTAAGGATTTATAATATCACCATTAAAATATGAAATAATTAAATAATGTGAAAAAGTAAGGACTTATAATATCACTATTGAAATAAGAAATAATTAAATAATGTGAAAAAGTAAGGATTTATAATATAACTATTGAAATAAGAAATAATTAAATAAAAAATAAAAAAGGATTTTCAATTGATGTAAACGTATTTTCTTTAACCGATAAGCAAGTATTAAATGCCTAAGTAAAAGGATGTTCAAATATCATTATCCCGGGTCCGGTCCAAATTAGTTATTGTGGTACTAAAAAGATTGACGGACGCGGCTCTTTCGACTCAAGTGCCAAATCGCATCAACTAATGATGAGCATTGCTAATGTGATGGTATAGTGGATGGCAGCTTACTCTTGCTTAGCGTGGAGAGTGTGGGCAAAACGGTCAATTGCATTTTTGAAAAGACTTTAATCCAGCAAAGACCCAAAGTACATTTATGGAACTGATGATAATGATAAATGTTGATTAACAATATAAGAAGCGGGCTGTTGGCATGGAATACTTGTGCAAGTATCGTAATTTACCATTATTACCGCCTAATAAAGTCCACTGCTGAACGTAGGCCTCCCCATAGATTGACTCATACGAGGTATATTTTCCCAGTAGCTACCACGTTTGGCACGCGGGTTGGCAACCGCAGTTTTTTTTATAATTTAGTATCTCCTCTCGCGTCTTACGATTACGAGAGCCGCGAGATGTAAGGTAGTGTATTTTCTCACACCGCTTCTACACGACAGAAAATGATATAATTTGAACAAATATTGTTTTAGTAGTACTTTATAAATACATACAAATAAACCGTGGAAACCTTCGCTTTCAATTCTAGCAAACCAGTTTTTTCACCGCCGGCGTCGTATCACTTATTATGTAATAACACTTTAGGCGTTTAGGCATTTAACACTTGTTTATCGGTTAAAGAAAATGTCGCAAGGAAATGATTTCTTATATTTACGCGAACGCTACACATTTAAATAAAACTAATTTCAATAGAGAAGATGGCTGGGTGCTACCATCTGCTTGGGATCCAATAATTAATAAAATTAAATCCCAACCCAAGCATACAACTGTAAGACTTCAATATACTCTAATCTCATACTGCATAGATCGGAACAAAAATTGATAATTTTTAATCTGGAGGTAGCCGCGGTTAACTATGACATTCATTCATTATGGGACGTCATACATCTAAGTCCCCCCGTGAGCATGGGTGCAGTAAAGTACTCGAAACGTCGGGAATACAAAATAAGTTAATATACGCGATAAAATCCGTAAAACTAGTTTTATTTAAATCGCGAGGAAACTTGTATATTTCACATATTTTAAATATTTCTAGTACACCGAAATATCGCTCTACACCAAAAATCACCCAAAACAAGAGGACACCTGTGCCCAGTATTGGGACTTATACTGTCTATTATTATTATTTGAATTTACAAAACTCGACTAAGATTTTGCAGTTTTGACAATCACAAACCAGTAAATAGGATAATAATTCAAATGTATCTAGGACGTTCAACCATGTGCCTGTTACCATCAATTCATATTTTATTACTATTACATTGCATTGACGTTTACGACGGTAAAAGTTATATTTATTCTGATTGTCAATGCAAGTAAAGACGCAGTCAAACGCTAGTTCGTAAAACGTGAGCGTGCACTGGCCCAGTAACCATCACTCAGCGGTATCGCGAAGACATCTCCTCCGTATAGCATTTTATGAGGCTTGGGGTACCGATAAGTTAGTGGAATTTTATTGAGCGTATATATAACCTTAACAAATACAGGTGGAGCTTTTACGACACTGTGATAAAGATACAAATACATTTGTGCGTAGATCGAACCAAAATAAATAATTTAAAACTGAAGGTAGCCGTGGTTATCTATAACACTTAGACGTTGAACACCTCGGACCCACCATGACCATGGGTGCTGTAAATTACTCAAAACGTCGGGAGTATAAAATTGTTCATTCATTAATATTTAAGAACGATTTTTACAGGGAATATTGTTGGTTATTATTGGTTACATGGAATATTAGCAATGTTATTAAAATTGCTGATATTTTCCCTGTAACCACTTCTGGTAAGCTTCTGGTTCACGATAGTAGTCGAATGGCAGATCCGAACTCACGACCCTTTGAGTTCGCGATATGCACCCTGCCATGAGGCTACTGTCGCTTGCTTAATAACAAGTTAATAAACGTAAAATCGTAAAAACAAGTTTCATTCATTCATTTTCATCGAAAAAGACCTATATATTTACGAAAGTTTCATGTTAAAATTAACAAAACGGACTAATCGTGGAATCAGTTCAGTGTGCTGAAGGCAAACGTCTGTTACAAGGCGCCTGTAAAATGTTTGACGGATGAGGTTCTTGCGATTTCATAAATGTAAAGGAGAAGCATTGCCTATGTAATGGTATACCTACTCTGCGATTGGCATCCGCTATAGACAACAGTGGTAGAGCCACGCGGCAGCTTTTGCTGTCGCACGGATGGGCCGGCTCGAACCAGGCCGGTACCACGACCTCACAGAATACCAGCGTGAAGTAGAGGTTTACCTCTGCGTTTCGCTTGGTGAGTGCAGGTGGCCGGAGGCCCTTTACTGGAAATGAGGCATTCCATCTTAGTCCTCACGGGTGACAACGCATCTGCATTTTGATTCGCAAACGAGGATAGATGTAGATGTCTATGGGCCGCAGCAAACACTCACCATCAGGTGGACTGTGTGCTCGTTTGTCACCCTTATCCTATAAAAAAAAATAGAGTGTGGGCAAAACTGCTAAGGGTAATTTTGAAAATAGCTAAGTCCAGTACAGGACCAAAGGACTTATAAAGAACTGTAATGATAATGATAAATGTTGATTAGTAATTTAAGCATTGTTTACCGTTATTACAGCCAATCAAAGTCCACTCCCGAACATAGGCCGTCCATAATAGATTTCCACATAGGAGGTATATTTGAGTGTTGTGTAAGTTAGCAACCGTAGCTAAGGCTGGGGTGAAGGGCTGACTTTTAAATCCTCAGATAACATCTATTAGTTAAAATGCAGTATAAGCAAATTTTAAAATTACAGTTGTATAAGCGAAATAGTTCAAATGTTTCGCTTTCATATTCAGCCAGGTTATTATTTATTTAATTTTTATTGATATTTATTATTATTATAATTTATTTAATAGAAAATTTTTATTTGTCCATTGAAAATCAGTTTTATGATATTAAAAATGGACGACATATTATCTCATATAGACTGTTAGGCTCAAACTAAAACTGCAAACACAATTACCGCAGTTATAGGAATCTTGTAAAGACCTTTTCAAATCTGCGACGTGTTGTGAAAGATGCTTAAATTAAGAACACCATGCTCAAGTTAATTTATTCGGGACTAAACTTTGAAGTGGGGGCCGTCATCCTTCAGACAAGGAATTGGCAGTTTTATATAAAATAGATTAATTTAAGTTGTATGAATGTAACTTTATGTATTTTACTGCGTTAAATGAAACTAATTTTTACGGATTTTATCGTGTTTAATTTAACTTTTTAATTCCCGACCTTTTGAGTGCTTTACAACACCCATGGTCACAGGGAGGTCTGAGGTGTTTGACGTCCCGATGTCATAGTTAGCCCGGCTACCTTCAGTTTTTGAATATAAATTTTTGGTCCGATCTACGCAGAATGAGCTTACAGTATCTTGAAATCTTGCAGTGGTATGCTTGACTTTGGCTTGGATTTAATTTTATTAATTATAGGTTCCCAAGCAGATGACAGCACCCATCCATCTTCTCTATTGAAATTAGGATGTTTTTTAATTTCAATAGCCTCGCGAATCATCCTTGGTAGGAATCGGTGTTCTTTTGCGAGGATTTATGTTCTATCAAGTTTAATGTAATGGCGGGGGCGATCTTGAACATGATCAAGATACTTCATGAAGTCACAACTGTGAAAAGAGACGGCAATAATCGCACAAGTAGGCTATTTTCTTACTAACAGTTACAAATTTTACCTGACAAAATACACATAACTCATAAGTCAAAAAAGCCTACGCATCTTTAAAATAATCGAAGTTAGAGTTAGTCGATCGAACATAAATTACGTAGTTATTTTTTTTAAAGCTACAAACAAGCCGAAAGTCCACCTGAGACGATAAGTGGTTATTGCATGCCATGGACATCTGCGATTTTTTTTATAGAATAGGGTGACAAACGAGCACACAGTCCACCTGATGGTAAGTGGTTGCTGTGGTCCATAGACATCTACATTTATCTTCGTTTGCGAATCAAAATGCAGATGCGTTGTCACCCGTGAGGACTAAGATGAAATACATCTTTTACAGTAAAAAGGGTCTCCGGTTCTCTACACCAACCACACGAAACACAGCAGTGTTAAGCTGCTATTTGATGCTGGTATTCTGTGAGAGCGTGGTCCTTCCCCGGTAGATCCGACCCATTCGTGCTACAACTATACTACCAATACAGCTGCAGCATGGCTCTACCACGTGCAAGATTTTCATATAAAGTGCACAAATGAATAAATTGCCTTACCTATAAATCTTGCTGTTTTTCTATTTCCATTTGTAGTATTATTTGTTAAGCAACAAGGCAGAATTCATTTTTCCATTTGAGTCTGGTTATTGTAATAAGTTATTTTTTTCTTTAGTTATGTATGTACTACACATGTACCATAATGTTGTTTTATATTTGAATTAGATTATATTGTATTATAAGTAAAATTTATTTTGTATTTATTGCACCATCTCCACGCTAGACAACATAGCAAAGAATTTACCAATTTATGGTAATTTTGTTTAAGGGATGAAAAAGTAAGGTAATACAATTATCTACATACGTCCAACTGATTGACATACATTTTCTCTTTCATGTAAAGGTTATGGAGCAGCAAAAAGTCATCCACGCTCTTTTGTGTGTTGTCAGAGGAAAATGAAAATGTTTTCACCATCGAGCACATAGGTAAAAGATACACACGCGGTATTAAATATGGTATAACATGTTTGTTTGAACTGAGTAGTGATTATATTATATTATTTCATTTAAACTAAATTATAATAAGTTCATAATCTTTTAAACAACTTCATAAAAAATATTCTCTTGCTTATACGTAAAATGTTTTTTGATGAAAATCTTCGTTTTTGTTATCAAGACCATGAATTTGCAAATCAAAATTCAAATTATTTATTTGGCGACATGGTGACCCTACTCGAAGGCAGCACTAATAGCCACTAAGTGCATTCGGAAGCGTGCAAGTGTGAACTTGGCGAGCCCTGTACCGTTGGAGTGCTGCGTGTGGCCATCATTGGCATACATTGTGTTGCTTCGGTTGCATTAATTAACCCTTGGTAACCTTAGTTGTAACTAGGATTGCCAACCGTCCTGTTTTCCCAGGACATCTCCTAGTTTTTGTAGTGTCCTCGGATGTCCTGGATACTTTTTCAGCAGTGTTCTGAAATTATCTGAAATTAACGACGAAAAATTATTTGACGAAATAGCGAACCGATAGCGTGGCGAAGTGAAAACGAAAACGAACCGATACCTGCATACATAGTACATACATTCACTACATTTTCGGTTCGGTTCGATTCGCAGTTATGTTTGACAAGGCCTTTACTGCGTCCTGTTTTTTCTGCCGACTTCCAAAAAGGAGACGGTACTCATTTCGAGTGTATGTTTTTTTTTTTGCTTTTTTTATGTGTGTTACCTCATAACTTTGTACTGGGCAAACCGATTTCGATGATTCTTTTTTTATATGAAAGCTGATAGTTCTCGTGTGATCCCATATGAATTTGATCAAGGTCAGACCAATGGTTATTGAGTTATTCTTAGATAACCTATATTGAAGTCGCTTATATTGAAGTCGGCTGTACAAAATTTTAAATTTTAAATTATAAACTCTATTGTACTGGTGTTTCCAATTTCAAATCCTAATTTTTTAACTTTGGAGTTGGCAATCCTAGTTGTGACCGAATATTTTATAAGTTTATAATGTTAACTAATGTTCAGCTGTGCACTTGTAAAGGACTGTAATGATGATGAATGATGATGATGAACATTAACTCATTAAGAATTTATCACATATTTATTGCATGGCGAATTCTTATCCCTTACAGCTGTATATAATTAAATAAACTGTCTGTCCGTTTGTGATTATTATGTGATTGAACTCGAGATTGTTCGAGAATAGTTTAGATTTTAGATCATTGAGTTATATGTACTACGTACTAGAGAAGAAATGTGCACTACTCTATGACTTCGCGCATGCGCGGGAGATAGTAAAGTCGCGCATGCGCAGTTGATTTCAGCGCGTTGCGCTTGCGCGGTCAGTTTATATAAAGAAATATATTTTTTCATAATTTTTTCTTTTGTAATATTACGATATTATTACCTATTTATTCACTTGAACAACAAATAATTTTACTTACTTGACGTCCAGGTTTAAACTTTAATTTGAAATCTTGTATTATTAGCGCCGCTCCACACTGCATAAATATTGAAACCACAGATTAACTAGTAGATTGAAACCACACTAAATGACGCACTGTACGGACTACAGTACAGTTCAGTTGAACATAGTGTATGTTCGGAATGCGCAATCTATTACGTAGTACATATATATCGTTGCTTTAGATTCACAATTCTGGTATGTGGCGCTATTATCAAGATTCAAAAATCGCCCGTGCTAAGCCTGCGCTAGCATAATGAAATATTATATTTAAAAAAATAAAATATGCTAGGAATTACTATTTTATGCGCTGTGGCGATATTTTCAACACAAATTCTGTTATAGAATTGTTTCTGTCCTTCCGTATAGAGAATACCAAGTTTTTACTGTCATTTTTTGACTCGTTACAATGCGTAAAGCTAGACATTATTTTCCTATATTATGGATTCGTATTCTATCTATCCATCCAGTACAGCCCCATAAAAGTTCACTGCTGAACACAGGCCTCTCTCCTAGAATACCTCATAGAGGCCCTCGGGGTAAGAATTAAATTGGAGACCTATTTAAACTAAACTAGATACTTTAAAATCTGGTGAGTACATGTGGCCGAGGGACCATTCCCCCCGCCCCCCCTCCCAGAAACAAACAACATGATAGTGGAATTAAATAAGATACTACCTCAGGAGGGTAAGAGCACTCCTGGTAATGGAGATTCCCTCGCTGAGCATCCACGACCAAATTCGCTAAAATTCCACTTAAAACAATGAGTTGTTCTCCATAGCTCGTTGAGCGACTTTAAGCTTCCTCATACGGCCAGCTGTGAAGGACCACGTCTCGTGGTGAATAAAAAAATGTCTTTTAAAAAGTATTCTATTATGTAATAATCTATATTGAATAAAAAATATTCTATTCTATTACACGTCTCAGATTCATAAGTCATTGCTGGCACTGGCAACACGCTCTGGTAGATACTTTAAAGGTGCAAAATTACTTCATCGTCACCTCCTTATCGCGTACCACTGCAGGGCCCGTAAAGCAAAGCTACTTACTACTAAGCATTATGTGTAACACAGCAGATAATATTTAATCGTATTTATAACAATACTAGCTGACCTGTGCCCACTTTGCTGGGTGTTAAAAATTATTTATTATTATATTAAAATTAACTTGTGATGAAAAAAATTTATCTTGTGTGGTTCTTAGTACTGAGTGTTTAGGATTTATTTTCCGAATTGATTGACAAATATTGTTATTTCACATTAAGAAATATTGTGAATCACAACCAAATATAGCCTATGTCACTCAGGAATAATGTATCTTTCTACTGGTGAAAGAATTTATTAAATCGGTTCAGTAGTTCTAGAGATTACTTCCTACAAACAAACTCACAAACTTACAAACTTTACCTCTTTATAATATTAGTGTAGATTATAAATTCGTTATGTTTTCATGTTAAAACTACTGGATGGATTTGAATAAAATTTTGCACACGTATAGAGCCCGAACTGGGTTGGTCATATTATAATACTTTTATCCCGATAAAAGGATCCCGTGGGATTATTTTCAATGTTGGATGTTGGTTTATACTAGGCTAACGAAGTCACGGGTGGAAGCTTGTAATACATAAACAATGACGAAGTAGATTACAGTTAATAACATAGGTAGAGAATAAACGAATTAGGCAACTTTATTTTAACAATTTTATCTTGAGGTAGGAGAATTTTTGTGATTTCAGTTTGAGCCATTCGAAGTTTGTTAGTCAGAGGGCAAAAAGTTAAAAGTTGAAAATTCCTTATTCAACTAGGATGTTAAATAAATTTTACGAACGTCGATCATGGAGGCCGAAGGCCCATTTGAGCATGGTGGCCCCAGGGCTCTGCCCCGCCTAGCCCTACTCGCTACGCCTCTGCTCACAGGAAGAAATATACTATAGTACGTGAGGGTAATATGGTCATCCGGTTAATATGGTCACTTTCTTATAACTCAAAAACTACAAGCTTGTTTGCATAAATGGCTCTGTGAATACAATAGCTCTTCATCAGTCAATCAAATAATAAAGGGTCAAAAGGGCGTTGCTTTGTCGACGCCATTTTGACAGTCAACATTATACTTAGTAAATATTAAGTTGGTTTTGCAAAGTTTTTCTAATTATTACCAAAGCTTATTTGCTATTATTTTCTTAATATATTAGTTGTAGTATACAATTTTGTGTTTTGTCTCTGTCCTCCTCCTAGTTTTGCTTTTATAGGGCGGCAAAGCTTAAGGTACTGAGGTAATATTACCCTCACGTACCTTATAGTTTGCGACGCTTGACGGACAGGTTAGCAACTGCAGCTTTTTAGAATTATGAGTTGTTATGATAGAGATGCTGGTGCTCATCTGTTTTAGTTTCCCTCTATCGCCTCTTACAACACCCGTGGGACGATATGGGGTGGGATATTCTTACACCGCCACTACACGATCTATGGACGAGTATTATTCGATAGTATTTAATTGATATTTAATGACTCGATGTGGATTATGAATTTTTCTCCCTCATAATATGGTATATAATTTCATGTTTACTCATTATTTATTTATAAAAAAAATAAGATTCTTTTTTTAAATTAAGACTTTTGGCTTGGATGCTTGTCTTTTAAGCCATATCTTCATTAATCTCAGTATCAAGTAATGATAATCCTTTATAGTACATGGCTCTAAGGAGATTTTAACGGCAATTGGAGCCTGTAGACAGTTGGCGATAGTATCTCAAGACGCCTAAGCAGACAGACACCTTATATCTTGAGATTCACATCGCCATCGAAGCTCTTGTTTTACTGTTTCAATTAATAGTTCACATGCGCAGATATTTAATACATAATGTCGCACCATTTTTACATATCAAAATCCACTTCAAACACTTATTTAAACACTAATACAATAGCAGCTGGGAGCAGCAACCCGCCGCCGATCAAGTTTCCGCCAAAATCCCAACATAAGACTCACATCATATCAAACAGATAATAAATAAAAAGTGTTTGTGACGTAAGATTCCGGAAATTTTCTAGAGAGACTGCTGATTTCCGTATAATTGTGTAAATTGAATTCTGAGCACCGCGCAAACATCACGAAAATAAAATTTGAAAGTACAATTACTGTCAATTACAGGGCTTACTGCATTTTGATTAAATTATCACTTTCGGAGGAAATGCGGGTTCGATTTTCAAACTTGCCGTAAGAATAGATCATGTTTTGTGAAAATGGTGATGATAAGTTTGATGTCATTAAGTTTTACTTTGACTTAACTGCGAAGGATATATTATTATAGCCAGTGAGAATATAGAAGCAATCGCTCATCTCTATCCTCGTTCCATTGATGTAAAGCTTAAAAGGAAGGTAGGTTTGGATTCGATATCAGAGGTAAAGAGACATGTCTAAACTAGAACATTAAAATAAATTTTTTGGCAAGCATGGTTTCTCCGGCTATCCCAGTCATCAGATTTTTCTTTTCTATTCTAAACCCGCGCTGTCGTTATTCCTATACATTGTGTTTTTTTGGCGGGAACTTGACCGGCGACGGTTTACTGCTCCTGTATTATTGTTTAAATAATGGTTTGAAGTGGACTTTGATATGTAAAAGTGGTGCGATTTTGTGTATTAAGTGTCTGCGCATGTAAACTATTAGTGGAAACTGTGAAACAAGTGCTCTGATGGTGATGTGATTCTCAAAATAAGGTGTCTGTCTGCTTAGGCACCTTGAGATACCATCGCCAACTGTCAGCTGTCTGCTGACAATTGGCGATCAATTGACACATCAACATATTGTGAAGCAGTATACTATGAAGAATAATTATTATAATATATTGTAACTTCAGGCTCAGAAGGGCTAGATCCCAGAGCCGTAAAGCCTTAAAAAATACACATTATGTCGGAAGTAAAACTTTATCACTCCTATCTTAATTGTCAATCTAAAAGTACTAGGGTAATATAGGTGTAGGCGTTTACACTCACGACGTGACATACGCACTCTCAAGTCAGCCTCATATTTTTTTCTTATTTCTTTGCGTGGAACCTGTATATGTACGCTACGAATTTAACATGGTAAAGCCATGCGGCAGCTATTTTATTATGGTTATTTTATTATATATAATCTAATTTTTAATACATGTCACATTTCTCTCCGAAATGTCTTCATTTCTGTACCAACTCAAAACAAGGCAAGCTTCAACGCGTACACATCAGTTAACTTACGAGGCACCCATTTCTGACTGTGTTTATTTGACCAATTTATTTAATTTACTCAAAGTAAATGAGCCAATATTGTGGGCTAGGTACCTTTTTTGTTTGACTAGGATCGGCTACTAGATGTACGGTACCATATTGTTAATTCGTTATTTACCTTAGTGTCTGGTCTTTCCGTGGTTTATTCTAGTGATGGGCCGAATATGGATTTCACCGAATACGAATATTCAGCTGAAAGTTCGGTAAAACTTTTACCGAACTGAATATTCGGCCGAACATTATTCGGCAGGATCACCTTGGTTCCTAACCAATTCATGTCGAAACTTGTTTACGTAAGACTCTGGACTCTGCCCCTCGCTCCCCCGCCACATCTGACATGTTATTGCATCATTTAGTACTGAGCAAATTGCCGGCACGTGCTTATGTTTTGACTGTTTTTGTGAGAAAGAAAGTGTTTCGTTGTGTTATTCTCAGCGAAAATTGACAATTATATGATAAAATGAGTGGCAGGAGGAAATCTACTACTTGGATTTATTTTAGATAAACTGACAACCAAAGTAAAGTGATATGTATGATTTGCGAAAAAATAATTTCGCGGGGTGGCAGCGGCAGGAAAGCTTCATCCTCGGCTTTGAGCAATCATTTAAAATTGAAACACATTGCGGAATTTTTTGGCCTGGAAAAACCTGTGCATCAGGCAGGCTCAAATTTACAAAATATTGAAACGACACAGCATGAATCTGAAGTTGCACGGGTCACGCAAACCCTCTACCAGAGGTGCTCAATCTACAAATACTAAAACCTGTTCAACCACTCAAACTACACTAGAAGATTCATTTATTTCCAAATGGCGAATCGATGCCCCTAGATCACTTCCAATTACGAATTCAATTGCTGAAATGATAAAGTCCAGTCGCGGAGCACGTAGAATTTCGTACAATGACCTCTTTACCTACTGACAGTGGTCACAAACATTTTTGTATTTAGAGCGGTTTACATGAAATATTTGAAGGAGAAAGAAAATTTACCAACTTATGAAATATAGTTATTATTACTGTATAAATTATTTATTTTGATTTTATATTACAAGTAATAAAAATCTAGACAAGTATCTACTAATTCGGCAGAAAAAAAATCTAATATCAGAATCCGATTCCTCTGTATCGGAGTATTTGCTTTCCGAAGACGTCTCGCCTGTCACATTTATCACAAGAGAATCAACAGTTTTGTTTACATTATCATCTAGTGTAGCTAATTTCGATTTCTCTTTTTTTACGTGACTGATGCAATTTTGCCATTTTTCTGCTGAAATGTTGCCTAAAGCCTCCTGGACCAGCTTTTTAACATCTACCATCTTAAATGTTGCATTTTTTCGGGCCACATACCCCTTGACGTCTGCCCACACTAGTTCGATGGGATTCAAATCGCAATGGTACGGAGGTAATCTCAATACCTCCACACCAACTGCTTTTGCCAGCTCATCGACCACGTACGATTGGTACTGAATCTTGACATCTTTCAACTTTTTCAAGAGCTGGACTTTTGTTTCCTTTGCCTCAAAAGAAATTTGCTTTGATGAAAGCCATTCTTGAATATCTATTTTTTTCTAACTAGCAACTGGGATTTTTTCCTGGCTTCTTGAGTGGTAGCTGGCATTATCCATGACAACCACTGCGTTTGGCTCAAGTCTCGGTAGCGTTGCTTGAAACCAATGTTCGAACTTGGCTGCATTCATCGATTCGTGATAATCGCCTGTACCTTTGCATTCAAACACCAATTCCGATTCTGGCACGAATCCTTGTTCACCTCCTATATGTAAAATAATTAGCCGGTTGCCTTTGGAAGTAGGATTCTTGGCACCCGTCAACAAACCCTCCAAAAATGCTTGTTTTCGTGACTGCACTGTAGTGTCTTCCCACACCTTGCCAACAGTGTGCAAAAGTAAATGAATAAACTAATCAATAGTTTAAACAGTTAATAGCCGTTTAGGCGTGTAAAAGTGACAGACAGTGTTACTTTCACATTCATAATTTTAGTATAGATTTAAGTCAGTTAGAAAATAATAAAAATAAGTCTTACCCGCATTCACCAGAGTTTCATCCAAGTAATATATTGGTCGTTGTTGCTTTCGGTAAGTTTTCATATTTTTCAAAAATTTGATACGCCACAATGCTATGTCATCTCTGTCGATTAACCCGTTATTTCTCCTTCGTTTGACATACTTAAACTTCAAATGTTTCAGTAATTTATTCAACGATGTCAAGCCCATGTTTGGTAAGGATTCGTCTGTATTTATGATATGTAGCACCTTTTTTGCTGTAGGTAACTCTCCTTTTAAATAAAAGCTGTGCACTATTCGTCTAATGCACGATTTATCGAACCCATCAATCTTTTCAATTAATGAGAGTCGTTTTTTCGGTGAAGCAGCTGGCTTGACGGCATCTGTGTCGGTATATTCTTTTAAGATACGATATATGGCCGATTTCGAAATGCCCAAGATATCGGCTATTTTGTCCTTCATATCTTTTTTTGAAGGATATTTATCAGCAGGCCAGGATTCTTTAACGTATTTAAACACGTTAATAATCATTACCTTCTCAGATACACTAAAGTGTGACATTTTTCTTTTCTTCCGCGGAGAAACAAACTCCTTGAATTGAAGCGAGGTAGACGGCGCTGGTTCCATTTTAAAAAAGTGAATAAAACTTAACAAATTAACAAAACCACTTAACAATTAAAACAAGATAACAAAAACTAACAAACAACAACAAACTAAGAATAGGTAAATAACTGTGTCCGAAAACTGAGCGATCACTAACGCATCTCAAGATGGAATGTCGTTCGTTATTTAAACATTATTAATTACGTCAAGGTCAAGCAAACCAAGGATTTTTTGTCGTGACTCAAGGCCAACCAAAACCACATTATGCAAACAAGAACAAACCTTATGGTCTCCAGTAAAAGGTATACAATCCCTGAGGACGGCGGCCATTGCATCTGTGCGAGCGAGACTCATTGTATTTACGCGGGAGTGACAGAGACAGGTAATGACAGTTCAATGTACGAAATTCTTCGTGCTCCGCGATTGGACTTTAGCAATGGATAACCAGCCAATTTCTATAGTCGAAGATAAAGGCTTTAATCGGCTTATGCATTTGGTAAGGTCTAAATACCAAACACAGAGCCGAAAATATGTTGGTGCAACAGTGATTCCACAACTGTATGAAAAATTGAAAAGCACTATTCAAGGTTAGCTATCTAAGGCCAAATGTCTATCGGCTATATCTGACATGTGGACAAACATATTCGTACATTTCAATACACTAATGCTTTGAGTACCACTTTAACGAATGTTCGGTGATTTACCCGAATATTCGGCCGAATACGAATTTCGGTAAATCTGCCGAATATGCCGAATACCGAATATGAAATGAATAGTCGGCCCATCTCTAGTTTATTCTTCAAGTGACAGTTTCTAGTACGAAAGCCATTAAACAAAAAATGCACAGTGCGCTCGTTAGTCGTATCTTCCCCAAACGCGGCATTGATAACCATAGAACAGATAATACTCTATAATATAGGGCAATTGATATTGTTCAAATATTTGAGGTCTCCATGTTTATCTCAAATACTGAACGTACAAGTGGTAAAATTAAAAATTTTGTTCAACCGACATCAATATAGGTACTATATAATTTATTGTTGATTTTTTAAAAACCGTTCGACCGATTACGACATAATTTACATACGACAACCAGGGAAGTATACACTGCAGAATTTTCTTCAAGTCTTCTAATCTAGTAATCTTCTTTAGAAGTCTTCTAGTAATCGGTGAACATACATAAAAAAAAAGATTCCGACGAACTGAGAACGTCTTCCTTTTTTGTAGTCAATTTAAAAGCAAATGAAAGCAAACAATAAAATGGCATAAAATTTAGCATTCTGCATTTTGCATACATGTTTTTGTGTAAAAAGTATCATTTTGTATCAAGTTTTTTTTTGCAAAAAAAATACAAATTTCGGACAATGCAAGCTTAATTTCGATTATTAGGGGTCACTCTATTAAAAAGGCAACTTCATTCCTAAACTCCTACTATAATGGAGTTGTTATCAGGAAGGTGCTGCTGCCTGCCTGCCTTCTCCTACACTGGCACTACACGCCAAAATGTTATGTTGCATATGTAACGTATACGACATAATATATTAAAACTTTCAAAATCATGTCATATCTCACACAAAGCAATAAATTTTATTTACAAGCGTTTGCCACGTTTACAATGCCATTTTTGAACAGTACTCGATATCGATTTATTTATGTGCTTGTTTCCACCGTGCTGCTCCAATGTGAGTTGGCGGATTTCACGTTTTCGAAATACTTTTTTATATCTCAGACATGCTTGTCACTGACGATGTTTTCCTTCACCGCCAAGCACGTGGGAATCAGTAGTGAATATTGCAATTGAGTATTTCATTGGTATCGAGCACGGGTTGCTCGCATACTGTGAAATTTAAAGAGAGCGAGCTATCATAGCTCTAGACACTGCTGCACACGGAGACCGCGTTTAGGTAAACGTAACGTGGCTCGCTCTTTGCCTAGATAGAACGATCTGCGTAAGGGGGCTAGCAGCAACTGGAAGGCAAATATTACGATAAATGCCTTTTTTTCTGAATGTGTATGCTGCTGACCCTGCGGCCTTGACAGCTTCATCTAATTAGGCTCGTAAGTGAGGACTTACAAACTATTGAGTGCAATGATTCTTGTGTTCCTTTATCGAATTAAAGTATCTTAAGGATAATTTCTTAAGAAACGACTGAATTGTGGGCATGTCGAGGTCGCGGTGAAGATCCGCGTTCCTCACATAATAAGGAGCTCCTGTGACCTGACGCAGGAATTTATTCTGAATGATTTGAAGTTTTTGTAAACTTCTTTTGGGAACATGAGCAAAGGACACCCCTGCGTACGTCATGATAGGACGTACGCAGGTTTTGTATAGGTGCAGTTTGCGTCTTAGGGACAGCTTACTGCTTTTGTTGATTAAGGCGTAAAGTCGAAAAACTACGAATTTAGCCTTATTCCTAACTGTTTTAATGTGGTGAGAGAAGCTCATTGCACAATCTAAGGTCAGTCCCAGGTATTTCACCTCTCGGACCCATGGAATTGGGCTGTCGTAGAGGGAGATTGTACCGTTTTTATATTTTTTAATTTTAGCCATTAATCGGTTATAAGCAAACCTTCTGTTAAAGCAGATGGCTTTGCTCTTATTTGGTTTCAGCTCAATTCTCCATTTTTTGCACCAGTCGCCTAATGCGTTTGCTGCATCTTGGAGTCGACCGCAGATTCTAACCGGGTGGACGTCTGAAGAATAGATGGTGGTGTCATCCGCGTATAGTGCGAGATGAGTACCTGGTATTTGGGGAATATCACTTGCATAGAGTGAGTAAAGGGTCGGGGAGAGCACTGAGCCCTGGGGAACTCCTGCTCTGATGGGTCTGGAAGAGGAGAAGGTACCCCCCACGCGAAAACGAAAGGATCTATTTGCAAGAAAATCTTGAACGATTTTAATAAGTCTTAAGGGCACACCTATATGGATAAGTTTGAAGACTAGTCCATTGTGCCAGACTTTGTCGAAAGCCTTGGCCACATCGAAGAACAGTGCTCCTGTGTAAACAGCGCGCTTGTTCGCCTTTGCGGCCTGATCTAAAATGTGCTCCGTGAGGCGGTGCACCTGCTGAACACTTGAGTGTTTAGCTCGAACCTGGCAAGCGGCTTATGTGCAGTAGTTAATTGTGGAGTATTTTTATATTCAGCAACGACTTTCAATTTTTGATATTTTGACTGGTTATAAAGCTTTCTCAAAACAAACGAATTTTATTTTAAATTAGTCACTAGGTGATCACATCGGCGCATTACCGATTTACCGACAATGCGGGTCGGGCCATTGATCCAGAATCCCGTGGCGCTCCTTATGGGGATTTAATTCGAGACTACAAGTAAGTACGGCTATTAAGTGCCAACGTAGAATACATAGCATTATGTCCTTTATAGCATAATACTAAAGATCATTATACAACGAGTATTAAGTTACATTATAACTTGAAATATGTTTAGTACCACGGTTCTGATCGATTTATTTATCGTTATAAAACAATTTTAGCAGTTCTATAACGAAAAACTTTGATTGGATATTAATATACGATTGACCGTGAAGGTTTTGAAAGGAAAAATGACTGTAAGTATGATTTTTTATAGGATAAGTCTGATAAGCGAGCACACAGTCCACCTGATGGTAAGTGGTTGCTTTGGTCCATTGACATCTACATCTAACCTCGTTTGCGAATCAAAATGTAGATATGTTTTCAGCCGTGAGGACTAAATGGGATGTCCCTTTTCCAGTAATAAGCGTCTCCGGTTCTCTACACTCACCATAAGAAACAGCAGCATCAAGCTGCTATTTTACGCTAGTATTCTGTGAGAGCGTGGTGCTTCCCCGGTCGAGTCGACCCATTCGTGTTACAACTATACAGTTAATATAGCTACAGCATGGCTCTACCGGCTACCACGTTTAGCAAAAAAATTGCGTGGTTTCTACAATACTGATGCATTCCATGTGATAGCACTCGGTGTCCAGTGCCGGATTAACTATGTCGGGGCCCTTAGGCAATGCAATTCTCGGGGGCATTTTTTCAGCCGTTTGAAGATCATCAGCTCTTTGTAAGTTGGTGAAGGGATATAATAGCATCAGCAGCATCACCGAACTGATGATTAACTCCTCAGGAACTTACAGTTAAAGATTTGTATTTGGGCTCATTGAAAGGGTCTTAATGAATAGGTTAAAGTTAAGTGATGATCTAAGTCCCATTAGGAATAGTGTATGAGATAAGACCCTCTCAAGGTCACATGATGGAACTAGAAAGAAAAATAAAAAAAACTATTGGTAAATCCAATTGAGCATGCCTTCGCATTAAAAAAATTACATATAGCATAATTATACGGAATTTTTTTAAAGTAGTTTAAATACACACAAGTTTTCACTAATAATCTTACGAGGGTGGATTGAAAAGTACTCGGCCTAACACAGATCCATTCAATTCTAAAAATCAAATCTACCCACATTATTTAGTTCAGTTCAGACTAGTTCATTGTGTGAAGTTCGAAACGTGTGCGATAATTAGTTGTGATTTTATAAATTTATTAACAAAGTAATCAGACATAATTTCCGCGAATAGAGCAAATCGAGCAGCGTGCCGTCATTAAGTACCTCCATAAGAAGGGGCTATCATCAAAAGCCATCCATGATGACATGGTCAGTACATTAGGCGATTGTGCTCTGTCATATTCATCCGTCAAAAAATGGATAGCAGAATTTAAGGGTGGTAGAGAGAGTGTGAAAGATGAACCCCGCTCTGGAAGGCCTTCGACGTCAACTACTGACGAAAATATTAAAAAGTACTTGATTTAATAATGGGAGACCGCAGATTAAAAATTAGAGAGATAGCCGAGATTATAGGCATCTCTTATGAACAAACTCAAAACATCATTGTCAACGAGTTGGGTTTCCACAAGGTGTCTGCGAGGTGGGTTCCGCGACTGCTTTCAGTTGAACAAAAAAGGACGCGATTGACTATTTCACGCGACTGTTTGGAGTTATTTGAAGCCGATGCAGATGATTTTTTGAATCGTTTTGTTACTATAGACGAAACATGGGTTCATTACTGTACACCGAAACAAAACAACAATCAAAAGAGTGGAGAAGACCTGGTTCACCACCCCCTAAAAAGGCTAAGTCGATTTTGTCGGCAAATAAGGTGATGGCTTCAGTATTCTGGGACTCGAAAGGTGTGATTATGATTGATTATCTTGAAAGGGGTCAGACTATAAACTCTGATTACTACTGCACCTTACTACGTCGTTTACGAGAGGAAATAAAAGAAAAACGTCGAGGAATGCTCAGAAGAAAAGTCCTGTTTCATCAAGATAACGCCCGTGTTCACACACACGTCAGTACAGTCAATGGCTGAAATTCACAACTGTGGATTTGAACTGTTACCGCATCCGCCGTATTCACCTGATCTGGCACCATCAGACTTCTTTCTGTTCCCTAACCTAAAAAAGCACTTGGGAGGTCAAAGATTTTCGACAAACGACGAGGTCAAAGCAGCTGTAGACGCATATTTTGACTCTAAGCAAGAATCATTTTTTTCAACGGTCTAAATGCTTGGAAGGGGAGGTGGCAAAAGTGTATTGAACTTGATGGTGATTATGTAGAAAAATAAAAATATAACTGATTTAGTATGTGTTTATTTTCTTGGTTTGGCCGAGTACTTTTCAATCCACCCTCGTATTATACTTCCAATTTTCCGATAATTTTATGTCAAACTTCAATTTGAAAAAGTTTGGAAAATCCAAAGTGCACGATTCATAATGCTCATATGAATATGATCATTATATCATCATTCGTGTCACTCCAAAAAGTCCAAGACGTATTCGAGTATAAATATTACATCCTACTTACATTTAGTACGTACTACTATTATGTATTCTGTGCTTTGTGCTTTTAAAATATTGTAATAAAAATCTCTGATTATATCTCAAATTTCATACATACTTGATGTATGTATGAAATTTGTTTTTCGAATATTTTGTATTTATTTGTACAGCGATCTTTTTGAGCCGCTGCAAACAACCAATACAGTATTCACTCAAAACGGCGGTTGACGCCGAACTAAGCGAGTGAGGCACAGGCAGTCTCTATTTACTGAAATAAATTCTAACACAGGGCTGCGAAAACACCGAAAATTTCGCCATTTTGGAGCCGAAAAAAATTAATTATAGCTAAACAAAACAAAATTACACTGCCATTTACATTCAGGGACTTCCCACATGATAGATAAAGAGATTAAAAAATAGATTGAGTTAAACTAATGATATTTTCAAAAGTTATCGTGTTTACAAGCCTTGAGGACTTATTAAATCTACACCATAAGCTACTAAAAAACACAAAATCGCACCACTTTTACATATCAAAGTCCACTTCAAACCATAATTTAAAGAATTATACAGGAACAGCAAACCGCCGCCGATCAAGTTCCCGCCAAAACTCCCTGTCGGTGTCATAAGAGGAGACTATGGAAAATGTCAGAAAAATCTTATATAATTAACCGCCATCTATCGGAAACTATAAGATTCGTCTAGCGTTAACGAAATTGTTAGGAATCAGCGTAGTAAAATACTAAGACCGACGATAGGCAGCAGCAGCAATGGCGCAATACGTCTAGTACTGCAATTGTCAATCCGGCGTCAATAAGCGTGACGTTTGAGGCGCAACCTCTCTACAACGGGAGAGGCCCCGTTTTACGCGGTAGAGCAAAGCTGCAGCTATATTATGACTGCAGAACGGATGACTCGACCGCGGTAGGATCACGCTCTCATAGAATACCCAGCCGTTGCGGAGATAAGCTGGTACAAACAGACAGACAGAAATATTAAAAATTATGTTTTTGTTATAAGTACCGTATATACTTCCATATGCATTTAGTGAAAATCTGTTATATTGACATAACAAACAGAGACTCCAATTTTATTTATTTGTATAGATGTAGCTATAGCTCATTGTGTACACACTTATGTACATAATGGGTCATTTCCCTTTTTTAAATCCTTATTCATGGCATATCTATTAATACACACAAGGAAAAGGGATAATACCAGTCTATAGGCTATTAAATTTGCTATCTTCGCCTAAAAACTTATATCTAATATCTTAAGAAACAGCGGAGTTATTAAGTTTTGAAATTAAAGTGGCTTATTGTTGGACAGCAGGGGCGTAGCTACCGCCCCATCAGCCGTATCAATGATACGGGGCCCCCGGGCTACAGAGACCCCGAACCTGTACAAGGAAAAATTCTAAGGACTTCTATGGGACAGGAATTCAATATAAATAATTATTTTATTAAATGCGAGCATTTTTGCTTTTTTTGAGAACAGAATCTGCACTTTTCATTTGGGGCCCCCAATAAATTGATTCATTACTTATTTCAATGCATGCGTTTTTGTTGCTTTTGTGAAAAATCTTTACTCTTCATTTGGGGCCCCCAATAAATTTTGATATATGGCCCGTCTAATGTACGCTACGCCACTGTTGGACAGGGTACCCTACTTTATTTCATTCAAGCACTTGTTGGTTTGAACCTCGACCGTCAACCAGCAGGGTGCAGCGCGTGCTGGTCAGGTTGGCATTTTTTTATAGTATACGGTGACAAACGAGCACACAGTCCACCTGATGGTAAGTGGTTGCTGTGGCCCATAGACATCTACATTTATCCTTGTTTGCGAATCAAAATGCAGATGCGTTGCCACCCGTGAGGACTAAGATAGAATAAAAAAAATAAAAGTAAAAAGGGTCTCCGGTTCTCTACACTCACCATACGAAACACAGCAGTGTTAAGCTACTATTTGACGCTGGTACTCTGTGAGAGCGTGGTCCTTCCCCGGTCGAGCCGACCCATTCGTGCTACAACTATACTACTAATATAGCTGCAGCATGGCTCTACCACGTAATAATGCAGAGAAAAGGTTGTCATATTCGCCATTACACCACAAAAAAGTGTGTTAATAAAACAATCAATAAAAGTCAGCCAATCATCTATTTATTGAATTCAAATAGACACAGTACAGTCAAAAACATTACAACAAACTATTTACAACTCCGACCAACAATTTAACTTATTTAACTAAATGCGAAGGAATGTCATTATTTTACAGTAATTTACAGAAGAAACAGAAGTATCTAAATAGAAAATAGAAACAAGTTGATGGGTAAAAAGAAGTTTTCTATTTCGTTTCGTATCAATATAAAAAATAAGACTAATCTCCAAAAAATATCACTTAAGACTAGACAGGTACTGTACAATAAATACTTTTATGGAACTTAAATAAATAGCTACCTAAAACAACGTTGATTAAAAATAAATAATCTTTAAGTAGAACTGTTATAAGTTCTAATTACTTCATTTATCCATTCATTCATAAAGAACAAATAAATAAATGAAGTAAAACTGTTATAAGTTCTAAGTACTTCATTTATCCATTCATTCATAAAACACAATAAATAAATGAAGTAGAACTGTTATGAGTTCTAATTACTTCATTTATCCATTCATTCATAAAAAACAAATAAATAAATGAAGTAGAACTGTTATAAGTTCTAAGTACTTCATTTATCCATTCATTCATAAAGAACAAATAAATAAATGAAATAGAACTGTTATAAGTTCTAAGTACTTCATTTATCCATTCATTCATAAAGAACAAATAAATAAATGAAGTAGAACTGTTATAAGTTCTAAGTACTTCATTTATCCATTCATTCATAAAGAACAAATAAATAAATGAAGTAGAACTGTTATAAGCTTTTTTTAACAAAGCTAATTTCTCATATTAGGTACATATTACATTATATTTTTAACAATAACTTAACTTATAAATGTCCACCCATAATTTGTAAATTCAGCAATATAGACTCCTCTATGGGAATGCCGAGTATGTATTTACATTCCAAATATATTCATTTAGTTATTTTGTTTTTCCTGCATTCAAAAAAATATTAAAAAATTATGTCTTTTGAATCAAAAAAAAATTTTTTTGTTTTTCTTTACAATAAAAATGTTGACTTTAAACATATTCGATACCAGTTAAATCATACCGACGCTGACTTTACAGCATTGTTATAAAGCTAGGGTCCCTTGACTTCTTTTGCCTTTAAAGTCACTTTACTGGTCGTTCATTTCATGATTCTCTTTAGTAATTTCAGATACTATTTTACTGGATTTTAATTTAATAAATTTTTTTAGGAAATAATTTTTAAGGTTTTATAAGTATATTGCAGGACATTGTTAAAACACGAAACATTTGCAATTCCATATTTTTTAAAGTTTCCTTCTAAATTTCAACATCTCTTAAAATTTATACTATATAAATTATATTCATTTATTTATTATAACCAGAACATTTTAATCTCCATAACTAATTCTATGAAATTTTATAATGAAGAGCTTGTGGCGAGTGGAAGGAAAAGAGGAGATCTCCCGGCGGGCAAGGTGTTCTGCCCGGGGAGCGGCCAACGCTCCGAGTGGTAGTTCGGAACTATTCTATATATACTGATTTAATTTCGGAACTTTGTTAGCGCGATTTAGGCTTCGATATGTTTCGCTTGTGGCGCGACGACAGCGCCGCCACAAGCTTATCATCTGGGTTACCACAGCTTGCCTTCGTCTTCGGGCTTTCTTATCAATTAATTGCCAAGGAAAATTACACAAATCCCGTACAATTTCTTTCAGCTCAGTCTCTTATCACCCCCGCTCATTAATAAGTAAGCGGGGATTCCCCCAACGGACTTCCACCTGCAATGCGGACGTGTCTGTGACGGGAATTGATTGCCGGTGGGGATCACTACGAAACTGTAGTATGTTTTTTTTAAATACTAGCAACGCTATATTAATATTACTAATATTCTCTTTAACCACTCCTGGAAGCTTAGAATGCTTATGTTACAAGTATTTCATGACAAAAGTCGAATAGCGAATTTTTCCAATTCATATGTTCATATTTTTAGTTCAATAAATAATACTCAGCAAGTAATCATGATAAAGGTTATGTAACCTTTTAAATTACGCACCTAATATACAAAATATTTTGAAATTACTTCTAACAGTATGGCAAATTTTTTTATTAATAATTTAAACAAAGTGTCAACCCTAATTACACAATAAATGCAAAATTTCTATAAGCTAATTTAACATACAATCAATTAATTTTTATTTTCGTATTAATTTTTAAAATCATTGTCGTTACATTGCTTTCTTTGTTTCTAAAATTTACGCGATTTATCTAGTGCAATGTTCAATGACAAACTACTTTCTAGAAAATCTAACACATATCACACCAATTCACACCTAAAACTAGAGCTGCATCTCTCTAACCTCAACGTCTAAAAGTTCTTCCATCATAATACATTTGGATTATTAGAAATCACAAATCACTTCTAAGCTGACAGAAGCACTATGAAGTCCAGAAAGTTTTAAGACCACAGCACGGTCTAGACGGCCTGAGGCTAAGGCACCACGACCCTGGGATCGCTGGACAGCAGACGTCGCACCGACTGGTGGTTGTTGCCGTCGCTACTGGAAATGTCGCTGGTGCTCACCACTGACGGCTGCGAGAAGTTCTTGCATAGAACTAGCACCTGGAAATACATTATCGTTAGGTTTTTGAACGTCAACAAATTTCTCTTCTTCTTTTAAATTAGTAAGGAGAAAATTTCCTAAGACCTTTTTATACGTGTTAGAACCATGCTGCAGCTATATTACTGTTATAATAATAATGTCCTGCGCAGATGGCCAGTCTCAACGGTGACTAGCCATCTGCGCAGGTCAGGATTATAGTGCCCAAGTGTATGCGCAAGCACAAGTGCACTCTCTATTCCCTCACTCTCATAGCCCGATGGGACGGTAAACCGACACGACCGGAGAGTGATCAGGCGCAGGACCAACGGCTTTACGTGCTTTCCGAGGCATGGGGGTGAAACACCGCCAACTTCCGGGCAGATACTGAGAATTTCTTGATGGAAAAACTCAATAACTGATTTTTTGGTCCGACCCGGGATTCGAACCCAGGACCTCATGATCAGCAGTCGCACTACTACAACCACTAGACCAACTGGAAACGAGGCATTCCATCTTAGTCCTTACGGGTGACAACGCATCTGCATTTTGATTCGTAGTCGAGGATAGATTTAGATATCTATGGGCCGCAGCAACCACTTACCATAAGGTGGACTGTGTGCTCGATTGTCACCCTTATCCTATAAAAAATATATATGAAAGAAATAATTATGAACATTATTATATTTGACTATTTAAATTGGTAATAATTACCTTGCTTATATCAGCTTAATGAAATTAATTAATGACCTTTACCTAGTTTGAAGAACACCTTACGCTATCCCTCAATTGCATGCACTATTCCCGTCACCATTAATCCCAGCATCACTACATTGAGGGAGGACGGGAGGTGCTCTTCAAACTAGGTAAAACACATCATTTTATTTTATTTAGCGGATAAAATCCAGGTAATTTTTACCAATTTTAATATAATGGATTTTCGCAAAGTAACGTCTGACTCTGTTAATTAAATTTGACTATCTACTTACCGTATACAGAACACTGATGAAGCCCATGACACCACCGGCGAGCACATCCCACCAGTGGTGGCGGTGGTCCGTGAGCCTTGACAAGGGGCACACGGCCGCGTATATGATGCATAGAATTTGGAGTAGCGGCACCAACAGCACCGAGCGGTTGTGCCAACTGAATGCTCGTCGTTGAAGGTACCACTAAAACCAAAATGTAAGATGAAGTAATAAATAAATATTCCCTTATTTTAGTTTTAGATAACATTAAAACGGCTAAAGACGCAGTATAACTTATATCTAAACTGTACAAACTAGACCAATATAAAGTAACGAGGGCATCTACGACTTTTTCTGCCACCAGGGCGGCGCCACTTTACAGTGAGGTAAAATATTTGATAGATTTCATAGTGGGGACGATAATTTCTTAGGAAAATGTAATCTTTAAGACTTCGTTCGGTATTATTGGTTATATTTTATATTAATTACATTAGAAATGAATAAACCAAATTATAAATAATAACTAAAAGCCAATTTAAAAATAGGAGTTATAAAGTGCAAAAAGTAAAAAATCAAACCACTGACGCATTGTGTTGTGTATTAATATAATACTCTAGATAATGATAAACTATTATTTAAAACTAATTTCTCAATTAACTGACACTGTGTAACAATAAACTTTACCTCAGTCACAACTAGCGACATCTGGTGAGTGGAAGATTATTAGCCCTCATTATATTCAATTTGTTTAAAGAAGGATATGGGATGGTGAATTTCATTTCGCCGGAAGAAAGTACACTACACCACTTCGTCCCGGTAGTGTCGTAAGAGACAACAGACGGAAACGAAACAGGAGAGGGCACCAGCATCTTCCTGGTAACAATTCAAATAATAAAAAACTGCAGTTGCCTACCCTATTGCCAAGCGTCGCAATTACGGCAAACTTCCTCGTAGGGGGGGATCACCTGTATGGAAATATATGAGGGAATCCTATGTTTAGTAGTGGTTTTTTGATAGACTGTGATTGTAATAGTAAAATAGCAATTTCTAAGGTAAATTAAATCAAAGGTCTAAAAATTAACAAAAACAACTGTGTCACTGATTATTATAAGTGCTAACAAGTTAAATTCTATATTTTTTTTTTATAGAAAAGGGTGACAAATAAGGAGCACACAGTCCACCTGATGGTAAGCGGTTGCTGTGGCCCATAGACATCTACATCTATCTTCGTTTGCGAATTAAAATGCAGATGCGTTGTCAGTCGTAAGGACTAAGATAGAATGCCTCTTTTCCAGTAAAAAGGGTCTCCGGTTCTCTACACTCACCATACGAAACACAGCAGCGTTAAGCTGCTATTTTACGCTGGTATTCTGTGAGAGCGTGGTCCTTCCCCGGTCGAGCCGACGCATTCGTGCTACAACTATACTATTAATATAGCTGCAGCATGGCACTACCAAGTGCGTGAAATTTCTAAAATAGTAATAATATTTTAGAATTATTTTAATGTAATAATAATATTATTACAATAAACTGTACAATTAATTCAAACAATATCTTAATTTAAATAGTCTGCAATAACAGGTACCTGAACTAGGATAAACCTGTACCTCAGGTGTATGTACTAATAGATACACTAACAATTATTTTGTTTCTTATTTATAACTAGCTGGTACCCGTCGCGTTGCTGCCGCAGAAGAAATAATTGTGGAAATATCGTTTTAAATTTGGAACAGTTACATTGTTTAATTAGAAATGATAATAAATTAATTGAAATTGAATGTTATATAACTTTCAAATAAATTTGTCAGTATGATACGTGCGCCACCTACCGTAAGTTAATTGTACTATGCCTATAACCTTCGCGCATGTGCAAACAATAAGTTGACAAAGTTTTACCGTAATCCAATGGTGTATGGCTGCGCATAAAATACGAACTAACAAATATTAATTTTTATATATTATATATGTATAACATACCAACTAATTAGGGTTAATTCGGTAAAATATATATTCTTAAATTAACTTATAATATTAATTAACTTAAAACAATCAGTAACTTCAGTATCATCAACAGTATGACAAATTTTTTAAGTATGTTCGGATTACATTTTTACAATCTGACATTTTTAATGGACGGATGTACTTATATATACTTAAGTATATATATATACATATACTTAAGTACGTAATTTGCATTGACTTGATTATACAGAAAAGAGTCAAGGAATGTAAAATATCTATGCATGAAAGAATGCCTTATTCTAATGTTAGTTTCACTTACTTTATCTTAGCGTCTTTTATCAGTGACCTCTCTTCTGTAGGACAATTTTAAGTGCTGGTTTAGTAATGTACTCATAACAAATAACTGGCGCACTGAGAGGACATTACAGTGTTTATATAAAACGATGGGACGGGAATAAGATAGGATAGAATAGTAGCTTAAGTGTGCTTCAATTTTTATAAATTAATCACAGTAACGTCAATTGTTAGGAATTCGCTTTGTGATACACATAAAAACTAAAAAGTTTTAACTAAGTGAGGATACTTACTGCCAAAAAGAGACCACAGTAGACTGAGAGCGAAGCATGAGCAGATGGAAAACTCCTGCTGGAGTCAATCTGCAGGTATCGCGAGTATTTTGTAGATGTGCAAGTGAAGCTGCTTACATACTCCGAACTAAAGATGAGGAAATAATATAATATGATGAATATAAACATCATTAAAAAGAAGAAATTTTTTCAATTTTAAATTCCACAATATTTATAATAGTGAAAAACGTTAAAGTAAATAACTTACAAAATATTATCTACTAGAATTGATATTGAATCGAAATATAGTATAAATATGAGTGGATAAAATTACCAGTAATTATCTACGTGGTAGAACCATGCTGCAGCTATATTAGTAGTATAGTTGTAACACGAATGGATGAATGGCTCGACTGGCGAAGGACCACGCCCTCACAGAATACCAGCGTTAAATAGCAGCTTATCGCTGCTGTGTTTCGTATGGTGAGTGTAGAGATCCGGAGACCCCTTTTACTGGAAATGAGGCATTCCATCTTAGTCCTCACGGGTGACGACGCATCTGCATTTTGATTCGTAGTCGAGGATAGATGTAGATGTCTATGGGCCACAGCAACTACTTACCATCAGGTGGACTGTGTGCTCGTTTGAAACCCTTATCCTAAATAAAAAAGCAGTGTTTGTCTGTTCCATCCTTAGAACATAAATAAGCATAGCTTGCTAAAAAATACTCTAAGGTTCCATCCGTTTACAAAAAATATGCGTGACTTCAAGGTAACGAGTGAATAGGCTATTGTTAAACGAAGTCAGTGCGCTTTTCTATTGCCCGCTACAATATCATCATTAAGTGCGATAGTAGTCAAGCATTTGTTTATAATAGTTTACAAAAACACAATAATACATTTTGTTTTTATGGTTACACATACTGTGAGTTCTAGATAAAGGCGGGGGGGGGGGGGGTCCGTATTATGACAATCTATCCAAGAGGCCTATGTTCAACAGTGGACTTTTGATAAGCCATAGAAGTATAATGAACTTATACTATCTCAATGTGATAGGCGGTAATAAATGAAATAAAAGTGTTCTCCTTAACAAAAAAATGTATTAGAGTATATATTAATTATTATTATTAAAACTAGATTTAATTTGGAAAAAACTTACTTATTACATGTCCTAGCTTTGTCCGGTTCACACAAGTCAAAGAACGTGGGTCTCGGAGATCCAACCACGCATTTAACTACTTCCAATATGGTAAAATTGATCACAGCGCCGTAGATATAGTCCCGGTAGACCAGGGACACTGTTTTCGCACTTGCGATTACCTTACTCTTCTTCATAGTGTATTCGTCATCTTGTTGGAGGATCGTTTCCACAACCCACATCTGTGAAGTTATATGTTTATTTAACTCTATTTTAATGTACATTCATTCATTCATTACAGTCTATCAAAAGTCCATTGCTTGAATTTGCCATAGTTGCCACGCTCAGAAGGCCAATTTGCAGCCACAGTTTATTGTTTTGAGCTGAAACACGAAATGCTGCGCTGTCCATATCCTATTCCAGTTTTACTCTGATGACACTTACGACACCTGTGAGATGATACGGGAAATCGATTTTCTTACGCCATTATAATTTAATATTAAACTGTACTCATCAAGGTTTGTATGAATATTACTTAAATTTTAAAATATTTATTAATTTGAACAGAAAAAATGTAAAAAAGATTTCATGCGACTAAACGTTAGAATCTTGATTTTTAGGCTCTAGTAGAACATTACCTAAGCGCTTCGCGCTTAAGAGCGTAAAGTAAAGAAAAGTTGCAGCCTATTTACGTCCCACTGCCGGGCACAGGCCTCCTCTCATTTCTGAGAGGGTTTTAGGGCAAGGAATTGTCCACCGCGCTGCCCTAATGCGTGTTGGCAAACTTCACTTGTCTTCTAAAATATTTTTTTTTCTTATTTCTCAGACATGCAGGTTACCTCGAGCACATGATAAATCAGCACTTAAAATTTTAATTAACAATTTTATTGGTGCCGGCGGGGATCGAACCCGGGTTGCTCGAGTACTGTGAAGCTTACAGCGAGCGCTAACCATCTAAGCTACCACGGCTTTAAGCTCTTAAGAGCGTATATTCGATCAAAGTCGAATTCAAATTCAAATTGTAGTTTTACTCACACTAATAAAAGGGATCATTACAGTGATCACAGCGATGAGGGAAATGGAAAATGTGTCCCCTGTGTGAGGGTAGGAGAGGTCCGGATCGTTGCATTTGAATCCATTTCGTCTGCTCGGTAGTGCTCCCACCTCCAGAAGTATACATAGAGCCGCAACTGTGAACAAAAACAATAATAATATATTATTTATTGAATAATTTACTGAAAACCCGATAATATTTACTTCAATTAATGGTTTAAATCGAAAATTTCTTAATATCACCTGTAAATATGGTGGAAACACATTTCATTTAGTTTAGTTAAGTTAGTGATAGTTTAGTTTAGTTTAATTTGTGACTGCCTCGTTCAAATCCCAAAAAAATTCTGAGCAGCCTGATTACCGTCCCATTAGACTTCAAGAGTGAGGGAATAGAGTGCACCTGTGCTTGCGCATACACTCGGGCACTAAAATCCTGTCCTGCGCAGATGGCTAGTGTCCGTTGAAACCACCGTGACCGAAATTCAGTCTGGCGGCCTCATTTATAAAATTAATAATATTATCCTTCGACCTAATACTAAGCATCTTGATTCGATATAACTTCCTTTTTTTAAACCAGGATTACCATCAATGATATTGACAGTAATCGTATGGCGGATTCGTACCTAGTTTGCAGTCGTAAACCGCTTTAAAATGTCTAAAATAAATCTATAAAGATTGTTTTGTGGAGTCGTATAATCAATCCTTAATTATGAACTTAATATCCAAATATAAAATTGGTGCTAAATTATTACCCTGCGCGACGCCACCGTTTTCTTGCATAAAGCGGGTGCATATCAAATAAGCTGTTTGAATAGTTTATTTTCAAACAAATTAATAACCGGTTTTGCTTTGCAAGTAGTTGAAAATCGTAGTTAATTGTTAAATTGAGAGCTATATTACTATACTGCATCGATTCGCCACGTGCAGGTGTGTAACTACAATTCAAAGTTATATTTGAAATCTAAATGAATTATATGTATCCACGTCTATGGAAGCGATACACACCTACAGTTACCGAATCATCACGGAATAATCACGTCATTCAGTGATGTTGAACACTGTTAGCTAGGAGGTTTTTATAGCTGCTTTGGATTAAAAGTTCTTTTTCTTATAGAATACTACCAAAATGTAAGAACGCTATAATTTAGCGAAAGTAACCTAATAGTTATGACACTGACAACAACTAATGAGTTGTGTACAGTTGGAATCATAGAAAAAAAATAGAAGCGCGATTGCACGACGCTTGCCTATTACAAAACATAAAACAATTAATTAGTTAAAATAATTGAGTAATCGAAAATAAAAAAAAAAGATACGTTATTGTTATTAATTTTATCTACAGACGTTGAGAAGTTACAGATATTTTATCTGGAAGAGCATTTTGGGAGGTTAGTTTATCATTTTTTGTATCAAGAATTTTTTGAAAATATATTTGTAACCAACAGTTTTCTCAGATATATGTTCAAGATTTTCATATATTTTTTCCGCTGCCATACACTGTATAGAATTTGCTGAAAATTGTTTCTAAAACCTATTTAGATCTTGTTAGCACTTTAAAATTACGGTCTGGGAAACTAAAGTTTTGGGTTCGTATTCGTCCTTCTATTACCGCCGTAAACTGCACTAAGCACAATCATTTGTAGCTAATTGTATGATAATACTAGTAATGAAAATAATTTTACTGTTATAATTTAAATATAATATTAAAATTTAAGAAAAGTTAAAAAAACACGCATTGACGAGCTGTGATGATTCTAGAGAGAATTATTCTGGTGATTCTGATCAGGATGCTAGGATAAAGTTATTATATAATTATATTGTCATCGGTCCTTGATACGAGTGCAAATTTTCAAATCAATCAGCCATCTACAAATTGGTAAAAATTACATTAAAACTTTAAAAGATACCGTTACATAGATAGATATATAGATACATAGATTTAAGCGAAGCTAATAAAAGCGTGTAAATAAAACAAATAACTCTGTATAACGAAATTTAACGTCAGACGTAGAATACCTAGATCGACGTCTGGTGCTGCGGTAGTCAATGAGCCTGTCCAGCGTGGCGATTATGGCAAATCCTGCATGCAACGGGAGAGGTCCATATCCAGTAATGGACTAGTACGGAGACAGATGAAAACGAAATTAAAGGTGGTTGCCGTGCTGACCGACTATCTAGCAATGCTATAATCTTTCAAATTGCTCGTAGTGACTAACGAGAAACAGACCCTTTAACATGAAATAATCGATATGAATTATTCACTATGATAGATAAACCTGTCTGTCATACACAGGTGCTAGGGAATGAAGAGTGTGAAGTTATTTGATAGTTTTTTAGTTTTTTGAAATCAGCTTTTACTTTATACATAAAAAAAATAATTCCTTATTTGTTCACCCTTAAGAGATTAATTTTTTCTCCTAATTTAAATAGAACCACCCTTTAGTTTAGGCTATTTAATAAAGAAAGATTAAAATAGTTCCACAATTGGCGAAGACATAGAGACATACAAAAAAAACAGTCGAAGTGAACATCTCCATTTTTGAAGTTTGCTAAGAACGTTCCGATGAATGAAAGGATTAAATTTGCTAGCTTGAATTAAAACGTATGAATAATTAATGCTGTTTGGTCTTGTGACCAGCACGTAACTAACAATAATTTTGACTCTGAAATTATTCACGCCAATCAACCGTCTAAGCAATTATATACAGTAATTGCTTACACGCCGTCTCCGAATGTTTTTGTCACTCAAACAAATGAGCAAACTTAGGCGTTGTTGCGTGGCAACAAATTACTTGTTTGGTGGTCTCAAAATAATTTTTAAAATATTTTAAGTATATAGCTTATGTTGTGATTTTCTTTTATAGAATAGGGGGCAAACGAACATGCGGCTCACCTGATGGTAAGTGACTACCACCGCCCATGAACAACCGCAACACCAGGGGAATTGCAGATGCGTTGCCGGCCTTTTAGATAGGTGTAAGCTCTTTTCTTGAAGGTTCCTAAGTCGTATCGGTCCGGAAAATTCGCCGGTGGTAATTGATTCCACAACGAAGTCGTGCGAGGGAGAAAACTTCTTCTAAATCGCACAGTGGTGGACCGCCAATCATCCAGATGGTATGGATGGTATCGCAAGTTCTGTCGCGATGTGCGATGGTGAAATTGAGCGGCTGGAATTAGTCCGAACAATTCCTCAGAGCACTCCCCGTGATAGATGCGATAAAATACGCAAAGAGATGCAACATCTCTACGCAGTGCCAGTGTATCGAGCCGATCAGAAAGAACTCGGTCGTCGACGATTCGAACCGCTCTGCGCTGGATGCGGTCAAGTGGAAGGAGCTGGCACTGGGGTGCCCCGGCCCAGAGATGAGAACAGTATTCCATGTTGGGCCGAACTTGCGCTTTGTAAAGTTGCAAGCGATGTGCCGGCACGAAATACTGTCTCGCTCTGCTGAGCACGCCAAGCTTTTTAGAGGCCAATTTGGCCTTCCCTTGCAAGTGACCACGAAACTGCACACTATTCGATATGTCGACGCCAAGGATTCCGATACTGGCTGAGGCAGCAAGGGGAGTGCCTTGAAACTGAGGAAAAACTGATTCTAAATGTTCAGCTCGATTTATTTGATTTTAAAATTATTTTTGTGAAATGTTCAATAAGCAATATATTTTATACGTGGTAGAGCTACGCTCCATGTGTATTATTGTTGTAACAGCGTGCAATAGCAGCTTAATGCTGCTGTGTTTGATGGACTAAGTTAGTGTTCCACTTCATTTTAAAATGTCATTTTTCAAAGTTATTGTCGAGCCGACCCATTCGTGCTACAATTAAATGGTAATGGTAAGAAATAAAACTTCATTTAATTATTACTAAATCCTTATTGCAGGTTTTATTATCGAACATTACTAATTTACACGCGAAAGCTAACATTGCTAGTAACCTGCGGCCCTTTACCTAGAAAGCGGATACCTCGACCACTAAATTATCTGGGTTAGCCACATTGTACCCATCAAGAATTTTGTGTTCTTTGGCTAGTCTTGTGTGTTCTAAGGTGAATTTTAAGTATTATTGCTTTGTACTACATGATTTTATATTTTTTAGACAAGGGCATAAATATTTTATACTTTGATGCATTTCATTTTAAACAGTGGTAGAGCCACGCGGCAGCTTTTGCTGTCGCACGGATGGGCCGGCTCGAACCGGGGTGGTACCACGACCTCACAGAAAACCAGCGTGAAGTAGAGGTTCACCTCTGCGTTTCGCTTGGTGAGTGCAGGTGGCCGGAGGCCCTTTTTACTGGAAATGAGGCATTCCATCTTAGTCCTCACGGGTGACAACGCATCTACATTTTGAATTGTAATAGAGGATAGATGTAGATGTCTATGGGCCGCAGCAACCACTTACCATCAGGTGGACTGTGTGCTCGTTTGTCACCCTTCTCCTATAAAAAAAAAAAAATTTAAGACGATTTAGGTACTATGATCTGTGTTTTGCACTTTGCAGTCAATGTTCGAGAATAGTCTAAGAAATCTAAAGTCCTTGGGGTCTAATGGGGTGTTGAAGTGATAGTTAATCGAGATTCCTCCGGTTTTCAATAATTAAAAAAAATGTTTTATATAATATGTGGCATTTTACAATAGAAAATAGTATGAAAAAAAAGAAAACATAAAAGCTCATAAAATGAATGATGTGATATCGAAAGTATTTTTATATTTTTGGGAATCTATCCGATAATAAAATTAAAACAGGTGCAAGGCCCTTTAAAGCACTCAAAATATGCAAATTTATCGCGAACACATACAGCTTTTTTTTTGCAGTTGAGATGGCAGACTCTTGAGGAGTAGAAACTTTAAATTTTCTTAGGCACAGCTTGTAAGGCGTTTGAAGGAAAGCTTAAACGATGTTCGGCTCTGGATCTTTTTGTCTCAAAGTATGTCACTGGCATATTTGAACCCGGAACGATTCGGGGTGGGCTCTTGGCTCGATTTTTTATAAATATCTGTATTTCGTATTACAGTAAAATAAACCTAGCAAACTAACAGCATAGCAAAGTGGCGAAGCAATCAGCTTTGTAGCGGTTTCTAACGGTTGCCGTTGAGCCAATCAGTTTCAAAATAGGAGGTTCAGATGCCTGGGTGATCAGTAATCGATTGCTGAAAACAGAATTTGAAAATTCGAAACCGTTCTCGAGATAATCGTGGGACAGACGGACAGACGGACAGACATCGTGAAATCAATAAGTGACTTCGCAAGCTTCGCCACTTAATAATTATATGGTACCTACCTACTATTAGTACTTTTATTATTATAAAATATTTTGGACTGTTATAACATTTTTTGTATTTTATTATTAAACGTTATTTGGAAGTAAACGAAAAAAGCACTAAAGACTAGAAATGAGTTGGGGGAGACTCGAACTTTAGGCCTAGTCAGTTTGGATAGCCTATCGTGTAGAGGATGTCATGGGGGTCATGGTTGAATAGGGACAAATAGTTCTTCTTACACTCCCAAGGGGTCAAAATGGCCAATAACCAAAAAAAAATAAAATTCTTATTTCGCCTATAACTCCGCCTCCTTCGGAGGTTCTTACACAGTCTTTTGTTCCCGCATCCCACTTATTAAATATAAATAAATAGTAATAGAATGTTACTACATTATAACAAAAAAGTCACAAAATGGATTTAATATACGTATGTACTTATTCAGAATATAATAGAATAGAATATTTTTTATTAAAACTTGTTGTTTATGTAATTTTTATTATGTAAATTATATGCATTTATAAAAAATTTAAAAAAAGTTAATCTGATCTAACGAGTACAACCGATAATCATTTCCTGACTGTGTTGTTGTTACCCCCATCGGAATGTTTCCAAACAGGAGCAGTGCGGGCAACCGTTAAAACCAGGGTGTTAAACGAAGCGGAATTACAACGAGCATTAACGTCTTTAACAGATATTGCTTTCACGCCATGCTGTGGCCACGCGACGCAAGAGAACCAATTCAGCACTATTCAATTTCTCTCTGCATACTTTTATGTGCATATTTTTATATGCATATTATTATGTGCATATTATTATGTGCATATTATTATGTGCATATTTTCTAGGTGGTAGGACTCCTTTTCTGCACAAGTCTGTCTGCGTTTGTACCTGCCTTTATAGATTTCTGTCGCCAATTAGCAGTGTGTGCACTGTCGTGTTCCGGTCAGAGGGCCAGTATAGTTACATACTGAGGCATACCATCTTAGTTCAGGTGACCAGGAATAGCCTTCTTTGTTCTTTGAAGGTGTCCATGGATTGCAGTAGCCACTTACTATCAGTTAGCCTGCAAGTTCGTTTGTCACTTCAGTTTTTAAAAAGAAAAATATATAGGCACCCAGTTTATACGTGGTAGAGCCATACTGCAGATATATTACTGGTATAATAATAATGTCCTCCAGACCGAAAGGCGCCCAGCCTCAACGGAGACTAGCCATCTGCGCAGGACAGGATAATAGTGCCCAAGTGTATGCGCAAGCACAGGTGCACTCTCTATTCCCTCACTCTCATAGCCCGATGGGACGGTAAACCGACACGACCGGAGAGAGATCAGGCGCAGAACCAACGGCTTTACGTGCACGGGAGTGAAACACCGCCAAATTCCTTACTCCGGGCAGATACTGAGAATTTCTTTATGGAAAAACTCAATAACTGATTTTTGGCCCGACCCGGGATTCGAACCTCATGATCAGCAGTCGCACTACTAGTTGTAGCTAGTCTAGTGGTTGTAGATTACTGGTATAGTTGTAGCACGAATGGTTGGCTCGACCGAGGAAGATACCAAGCTCTCACAGAATACCAGCGTGAAATAGCAGCTTCACGCTGCTGTGTTTCGTATGGTGAGTGTAGAGATCCGGAGACCCTTTTTACTGGAAACGAGGCATTCCATCTTAGTTCTCACGGGTGACAACACATTTGCATTTTGATTCGTAATCGAGGATAGGTGTAGATGTATATGGGCCACAGCAAACATTTACCATCAGGTGTACGGTGTGTTCGTTTGTCGCCCTTATCCTATAAAAAAAATTTACATGATGACGAGTGGATAACCCGACCTATTGACACTTTAATCTTCGATTAACGATTAAAATGCATTTGCGCTTTTCTTACTGTGGATTTAGATGGAATGCTTAGTTTCAAACTTGTTTGTTTGTTAAATAAATTGCCCATAATTTTACAAGATTACTAATGAAGCAAGGCGCCCTTACGGCACTTTCAAAATTTTACTGTTTATTTATGTGCTACCATTAATCAGTTTGATGATGGATGACAATTGGACAACTTGCTAGTTTTAACGGCTACATTGCGTGGGGGGCGTCGGCTCGCAGTTGGTGGTCGGATTCCGTGCACCGTCAAAGCAATGATAAGTGTGAAAATGTAGCGAGAAGTTACAAGCCTATTCACACGGACCATTTTATATGACGATGCAGTATATTTTTAGACATTTAGGTTTGTGTGTATATATAGGCCCTTATTGCAAGTTTAATGCCATATTTCTACTGTATGTGTTACCTGTTCAATATAGACTGTCAATATACAGTTGCTTAGTTTGTAAAATACACAAAGTGACTCGCAGTTAACTGTGTTTGAAATCGACTGAAAAGATAAATGAGCAAAAACTTTTTATCCTTTTTTTTAATTTGTAAATTGTCCGATATTCAATCTATAGTCCGTTTTCTCATAAATATAACTTGTGTTGTTTTTTTTTATAGAAGAGAGGGCAAACGAGCATGCGGTTCACCTGATGGTAAGTGACTACCGCCGCCCATGAACAACTACAACACCACGGAGGGAATTGCAGATGCATTGCCGGCCTTTTAAAAAGGAGTACGCTCTTTTCTTGAAGGTCCCTAATTTATCGGTCCGGAAAGATCGCTGATGGTAAGCGATTCCACAAGGAAGTCGTGCGTTGTAGTGATCGGGTTCACTTTAACTCATTTGATATAAAAATAAAATAAAACAAAACAAAGTATGTCTATTTCCGTTAAGATGTGCTTGAATGTAAATGACAAATAGTAACAATATATTAAGAAAAAAATTATGGCATATGCATTTGATTTTTTTCTCATACCACAGCTCCGAATTTGACGGGGATTACGACGTTATTAATTTCCCATAATTTCACATCAAAGACGCGTGACAACTTTCTACGTTGCGTATCACGTAACTACTGTCATGGTAATTGATTAATATGTTTAGTCGGCATAAATCTACCAAAGCGTGTTCCGCGGCTGTAAAGGTTTTTCGGATTCCTCTATCAACGAGGTGCTTTAGATTAGCCATTAATAAGATATATTTAGTTGACAGATGCAGTTAAGTACCTATTTATTTTGTTTTCAGTTTGTTTAAAAGAGACATAAATTTGTCGTATTTTTTGAAGTTATATTTCTTTAAGCGCCACTCGGCTAAAATTGTTGCATGAAACGGAATTTACCCGCATAGAGTAATGAAAAATCTGTCAAATTTTAGTTACACCTGTGAGAGTTTTGGTGGGAATTTGAACACTGACGGATTGTTGTCCTGTTTTATTGTTTAAAAATAATGATTTGATGTGGATATTAACGCGTTAAAAGTGATGGAATTTTATGTACCTATTAAGTTTTTATGCATGTGAACTGCTAGTGGAAACTGCGAAGATAATGTCGTCATCGACTGCCCGTTGGGTTAACCAGTCGTCAAAATCGTCCAAAAACTTTGCAATATCATATATTGCAATATCAGCATGTTATGAAAAAGTTTTTAAAACAAAATTTAATTATTTATTTATATTTCCAACTAACATCTACCATTACCGGGAAAAACCTAAATCAATAAATGTAGCATCTCAATTCAAAATAATATTAATAATATAATACAATTAAAATAAATATGTTCATCATAAAGCCTAAAGTAACAATTCAAATACTTTAATGGTTAATTTCTTTCTACTTTACATTGGTATAATATCACCATACGAGTCCATGACTAAAGGAAAAAAAATCCAATAAATTTCCCGCGTCGTAATTTTCTGATTCACAAACGATAAAATAAAATTCGTTTTATTCAACATAATGATTGCGTGATGATGTGACAATCTATTTAGTCATAACTAAAAAGAAGTTGTTTATTTTATTACTTTTAACTGCACCGAAATATAGGATAATGGCGAATCGCCAACAAAATCGATTCGAAAAGAGAAAGCATCGAGTAGACAAAAATTATCCGCGTGGGTGAAACAATTAAAGATATGGGCGCAGTGCACGCGGCGGGCGATCGCGATTGTTTTCAGAGCGGGTCCACTGCTGAACATAGGCATCCCACACATGTCTTATATAGGAGATAGTAGCCATGCTTGCAACAATTTATTTTTTTATTTTTAGTCGTTTTCCTAATAAACGGTGTTACCCATTTCCTGGTTTGTTTCCCACCGTCGCCTCTTCCGATACCTAGCACCCACGGCACGACATGGGGCAGTAGATATTCCTACACCGCACGGCAATGAATTTATTTACATTATTTATTTAAGAAAATTTAAAGTTTAAAAAGTTTTCTTGTTATTTTAGGGATGAAAACTTGATACATATAGTCGAATCATATTACAGAAGGGAAGATAGGCAAGCCTTATTTCTTGAAGGGTTTAGTTTTGACTGTACCGGCTATGTTTGGCGGAAGTTCTGGCGGTGCCTCGCGCCACTAAAGTACCTTACTTAATACATGAGAAAGTAGACATGTTCATATGTTCTTGCGTGAACTTACAAGGGCTGCTTTATATATAATACTAACTGTCTGTGAATTTACTACAATTGGATTTCAAGGGTTTTAATTTTTTTTGTGCGGAACCACAATTATTTTTCTAAAATAAAAGTAGCTTAAGTTACTCCTTATAACATTAGCTAACTGCCAGTGAAAGTTTCGTCAAAATCGGTTTAGCCGTATCGGAGATTAGCAGGAACAAACAGACAGACAGACAACATTTTCAAAAATTATTTTATTGTTATAAGTACGTTATATACTTTCATAATATTTAGTAAAACGCTATTATTTTGACATAACAAACAGACACTTCAATTTCATTTATTTGTATTTTTTTATAGGATAAAGGCGACAAGCGAGCACACATTCCACCTGATGATAAGTGGTTGCTGTGGCACATAAACATCTATATCTATTCACGTTTGCGAGAAAAATGCAGATGCGTTGTCAGCCGCGAGGACTACGATGGAATAAACAGTAAAAACACAAAACAACAGAATATACAGTAAAAAGGGTCTCCGGTTCTCTACACTCACCATACGAAACACAGCAGTGTTAAGCTGCTATTTTACGCTGGTATTCTAGGAGAGCGTGGTCCTTCCCCGGTCGAGCCGATCCATTCGTGTTACAACTGTACTATTGATATAGCTGCAGCATGGCTCTACCACGTATAAACCGTATACTTAGATGTATAGATAGAGAAATATAGATGATACAATACATAATTAAAATGGTATAGAAAAATGTTTACACAAGCATAGGTTAGCTCATAAGAGCCTGTAATGTTAATGATAAGTTTGGTTGAATAAATAAATAATTCAAAAATAAATGTTTCCTAGATAACTATGAACACGCCCTTTGCTCCAAATTCCTTTAGGTGCAACAAAATACAGTGTCTATTAACATTTTAAGATTGAAATCGCGTGGGAGATGTCGATTTATAGGCAATGTGACAGATTCATCGGCTCGAGCTGTTATACAAGGTAAATAAATGTTTCGTTTTAAGTAATTAAAACAAAACGGGATCGAAGTTTCAACTAAAGGTCACTGCATACGTAACGTGTTTTATTACGGACGGAGCGGGACGTGAAATTTTGGAAATATCGTTTCATAGAAAATGTACGTGAAAATGCATACGCTACGGATGCACGGACGGGACGGGGACGTGGCATGAACGGGGCGAGAAAAACATCGTCGGCGACGATGTTTACCCCGTCCCGCCCCGTGCGCGCCACGTCTCGTCAGTGGTTCCGCTGCGTATGCACAGTCGCCCCGTTGGCTACGCAGTGATGTGCGTGCCGTACCGAACAAAATGGACGACGAAAAACTAATTGAATGTGTACGATCATATCCATGCTTATATAATTTTGCACACCCGAAGTATTTGGACACAAGATATAAAAAATTCTGTGGCGGAAAATTGCAGTCGAATTATCACTCACTGCAAGTGGTGAGTATAAATTTTATTTTTCATTTATTGTTTTATTAGGTTTACAATGTATCTTAATATATAACAATAACATTTGAACTTTTTTAAAAGACAGGTACGTAAATAAAGTTGACTCATGTTTTACAATGTCGATATTTATTACATCAGTAGAATTAAATACAACAGAAATCAAGTAGGTAGATAACCAATTTTTTGACAGAGTATTTGGTTAAAATTTGATGGTAGTGTGCTTATGGGTAAGGGTGTTAGTGTTCATTCATGCTAAAAATGCCGACTGGAGAATATTGAAAACACTTTGAATTTTTCTCGTTCACGAAATGCTAGACTAGAAGCACTGCCACCTTGAGAACGTAAATTGTTAAGTTAATTCATCATCTAAAGCAATAGCAATTAATGCCAATTCCTCAAATGAAAAATCCATCTTTCACAACACTAGCACGTTAGTTTCGAGTCACTGTCACGGTGCGTATGCATTAACTCCCGTCCGTGTTGACAAAGAACCACGTTCCGTCTCCGTCCCGTGCACGTGCTGATTCCGTCCTGTATGCAGCGACCTTAAATCTGTGCGTATCATTTTCATATATGTATGGTTGTTTTGTTTTTTTATTGACGTCTTGAGTTGTTTATGATTTCATAATAATTTATTTTAAACTAGCTGTTCACCGCGACTTCGCCCGCCTGTATTTTAGGGTTTTAATTATTTTGCGCGGAACCCTAATTGTTTGTTCTTTTTCTAAAATAAATGTAGCCTAAGTTACTCCTTATAACACATCAGGTATCTGCCAGTGAAAGTCCCGTCAAAATCGGCCCAGCCATTTCGGAGATTAGTCGGAACAAACAGACAGACAGACAAAATTTTTATAAGTTTTGTTTTTGTTATAAGTATCGTATTCGTATATACTTTCACTTGCATTTAGTAAAAAACTGTTATTTGACATTACAAACAGACACTTCAATTTTATTTATTTGTATAGATGTATATATGTTTGATGAAAAAAATAAAGTATTATTTTATAATGTTTCTCTACTAGAGCCCAATGACTTCGTCAATCTTACTTAGCGGTACCATGTAGCGACATCTATGGAAATGTATTAAATAAAGAACGATGTATTTAGGGCGTCAAATTTTCATATCGATATACATCGCAACCGCTTCCGTAGATAGATAATAGATGGCGCTAGAGTAGTCAAGTGAGCTCGGCCACGGTCCTTATTGCTTTGTAAGAGAGATTGTTGTTGACAATACTTACCGGCAGACGAAGTGTAGTTAAGAGATGCAGGTAGTCGATAGATGCAAGTGGCTCAAAACCGTGCTTTGTGGCATTCTTGGGAGAGATCTATGTTCAGTAGCGGAATTGTGATGATGATAACATCAAAATGACAACTAAGGCACCTAGAACTCATTCAAACTAAATACTTTAGATGCGTTGTCATCCCTGAGGACTAAGCGGGAATACCTCACACCCAAAAGTTTAAAATTATCCTGCCCTCTTCATTACCTTTAAACAGGAACTGTATACAATTCAGACCGGGGTACACTGCTGCCATAATAATATAACGCGATAAAGCTAGTTGGCAGGAAAGAACCGCTCTTGCATAGTATAGCATCGTAAGATACAAGCAAAATGCTGCTATGTTTCGCATCAGTGGTGGGAATCTGAGACCCTTTTTATTATTGTAAACGAGGTATTCCATTTGAATCATTTTTTTATAGGATAAGGTGACAAACGAGTACACAGTCCACCTGATGGTAAGTGGTTGCTGTGGTCCATAGACATCTATATGTATTCTCGTTTGCGAATCAAAATGCAGATGCGTTGTCACCCGTGAGAACTAAGATGGAATGCCTCTTTTCCAGTAAAAAGGGTCTCCGGTTCTCTACACTCACCATACGAAACACAGCAGTGTTAAGCTGCTATTTTACGCTGATATTCTGCGAGAGCGTGGTCCTTCCCCGGTCGAGCCAACCCATTCGTGCTACAACTATACTACTAATATAGCTGCAGCATGGCTCCACCACGTATAAAAAATTTGAATCCTCAAAAGTAATAATGCATTTTTATTTTTATTCTTGTCCCATGTCGGTTGGGCCTTATAGGTCCCATGTTTAGGTGGGGTTTATATTAAAAAGAATGTGTCAACTGTGTTACTTATCTGGCATGTCGTTAAAGACGAATAATGAAATATTTGGTTTGGGATTGTAAAGGTTATAGGTAGCTAACCTATCACTTCTTTAAATTTTCCATCTAAATCCATATTATTCGCTAAACAAGGTTCAAGTTGCTCACCGCTCTTTGAATTCTGCGTATCCACTCGTTGATTACAGACGTCAATTACAAAAAGAAATTTTTGTTCTTAATCAAGGATATTAGTAATATTCTATATGAACCACACGACCCATTTACAATCAGGTGTACTGTGGGTTCGTTTGTCACTCACACTACTATAAAAAATAAGAAAAAAATACATAGGTAAAAGGATGGTACCTATTCAGACTGACTACTAAACAGAAACTGAGCACGGGTACCTAGTAGAGTCCTCGGTAACCATTTCTTATTCATATTCCACGCATTAGAACTAGTCAAAGGAGTCGAATAATCTGCCGTCTTCCGTCTTCAAGACAAGAGTAAATAGGTTTTTCTTACGCTAAAACATTGTGATTTACCATTTAAGACTTCACTACCACTTACTAGCTACCGAGTGGGATTGTAGTAGAGAACAGGCTTATAATAAGAAAAAAAACACTAATGTAGTGCATTTAGTTCTGAGACACTTACTAACGCTTTCCACTTAGACATTGTTTTATGCGAGAAATCTATTCTCTTGAGTTCTGAATCTTGATGTATACTTGCCATCAAACGTAAAACAGAGAGCTCGTAACATTGTGTTCCTTTGAAGGGTGTAATGGAAGACACCCCTCGTACTCCAATTCGACGGGTAAAAGGAAATCATTAAGCGTAATTACAGTGTATGTGCATAGTATTCGTTTTGAAGTATGCATTTAGGGTTGCCAATAGAAAACTCCCAAAAATGGTAATATAAACTGGGATAAGTAAGTAAAGTAAGTAAGGATAGTTAAGTGAAAAAGCACATGGTACACGTGAAATTAAAGCGACCAACGCGATTTTAAAATCAATAAGCCCATACTAAATATTATCTCATAGCGGGGATATTTACACAGTACACAGTAGGCACGATTGTCTAGCAGGTATAAAGTTGTTATGAGGAAGACACTGCTAACCATTACCTAGTTCGGTTTCCCTCTGTCTCCTTTTCCGAAACGGGTTGATACACGGCACTAAAGCTCTTAAGCGTATTAATACTATACGTATGAAGAAATGATTTTGTTTCATATCCTGTTAAACATAAAATTTGTTATCAACGCGAATGCAATTAAAACTCACGGTAACCCATTAATAAAATGCAGTTGCTGCTTATTCTGAATTAATTAGCAGTTGTCGATTAGGTGTGTGCGTTACTTTATAGATAAACATTTACATAATGGTAGTTCAAACTCGTCTTTGAAATACTCTTAAAATGGCGGAAACTTAAAAGCTTAGATTATCAGAGTAAAGGTTAGTTATTAAAAGCAGTTAATTCTCAATGTAATCTTAATGTCATGTTGATTATGCGATAACTGGTCAATTACAATCAAATGCATGAAATAAACTCCGAGAAAGACATTCTGTGATAGTCTGGACGAATAGGTAGGCAAATGTTTATAGCCAAGGGTCAAGCTGCCATTTTACGCTGGTATTCTGTGAGAGCGGTATCCTTCCCCGATCGAGCCGACCCATCTGTGGTTCAACCATAATATAGCTGCAGCATGGCTCTACCATGTATAGAGGTATGTTTCCACGTACTAGTTTATTATGGTCCTAAGTGATGTGAAAATTCTTATTTATCCTTGCATAAAATGTATCTCTACATTCAAAATAGAGTTTTCATGACGCAAAGGGTCGGCTCGACCGGGGAAGGACCACGCTCTCACAGAATACCAGCGTAAAATGGCAGCTTGATCCTGCTGTGTTTCGTATGGTGAGTGTAGAGAACCGGAGACCCATTTTACTGAAAAAGAGGCATTCCATCTTAGTCCTCACGGGTAACGACACATCTGCATTTTCATTCTTTATTGAGGATAAATGTAGATGTCTGTGGGTCACAGCACCCACTTACCATCAGGTGAACTGTGTGCTCGTTTGTTACCCTTATTCTTTAAAAAAACAATCAGTAAATGTTATGTGTGTGTGTAAAATATGTATATTTTCGTGATAATGTCATATATGTGTATTATAAGTGTAGTTGTTAAATAAATATATAGATAAGCACCGACAAGATTCAATAAGTATTCCGGTTTTAAGTACGTAAAACTAAAAAGTACATAATAAAATTTTATAAAAGTTTCCGTTAAAAGTATAAAACATCATTTTGTTAAAATATATATTCAGTGAAATTCGCCGTTGCAGTAAACATGCAGCAACACACGACTCGAATTTCATAATTGACGTCACGTCACTCACTTCTACATTTCTATTTACATTTTTTTAAATTATTATTTACTTTTCGTGTTGATAGTAATAAAAATGTGTCTATGTCCCTAAGTATTATCATCCATTATCATCGAGTGATTGGTCTTAGGGTGTTACCAATCAATCAATGGCATCCATTGATTGACGTCGATCGATTGGTGTGTTAGCTTTAGCTGATCGACGGATACTGGTCGATAAAACATTGTTCAATCATCGATTGACGTCGATCGACATTTAATCGGTGTATTTGTGGGCTCTTCATCAGTATCTTTCAAAATGTATTCAGAAGAGGACAATAGGGAGTGGTCGGTGAAGCGATGCGCGTTCTTGTATAATCAACGAGCGCGATCCCCGTCATCTAATCCATTCCACCATCGACCGAGGCCTTCGATCGACGATCGATCGATCGGTGTGGTAACACCCTTACATGGCCAACGTTATTTATGACGAAAAATAAATGAATTCTGTCCAGTATTTTTATATTATCATATGGTGTATAACATCACAACCGTATAAAAACAATAAATGTAGATATTTTGAAAAATATAATTAAATGTAATTTTGTGGTAACCCTAAAGGTACTACATACAATAGTTGTAACGTGGCGTTTTTCGAATAAAGTAGATAATTACGCAGATTACTTCACCTACTATAATATCTTGCAGTGATTGTTGGGCTGTTTTATAAAAGTTAGACAAAGAGACGATTTTTGTTATATATGTGATATATATTATCAGTAAATCATATATTAATATTTAATTTCCACCCTTAAAAACGAGTAGTTCGCTCTTTTTAGAATTATATCTGAGATCATGAGCCACCGCGTACCTTTCACAGATGCCCAGCAGCGTATTTAGGGCCTTGATCGATGGGCTCAGCAAAACCATGTCGTTTGCATAGCTTATATTATTAACAAAATGACCGTCGATTCAGCAGCCGACTTCGGCATCACTGAGCTTAACGATCAGACCGTCGACGTACAGGTTGAAGAGTTGAGGTTAAATCGGCCAGTCAAAGTTCCGTCGAAATCGGTCCAGCCATTTCGGAGATTAGCCAGAATAAACAGACAGTCAGACAGACCGAAAAAAAATTTAATCTTTATTAATATAAATGTTTATCCTATCTAAGTACAAACTAACTATAATATTTATTCCATTAATATAAATGTTTTTGTCTTATTTATGTATCACTATTTGTTGTCCCGCACATCACTCCCGCCGTGCGACCGCGTCGCATCAGCTTCCGGTGCGGGCTCGACGTCCGTAGATAGAGGCAGGATCACAAGCTTCCTTACTGGCCGGCGTAGGACACCTCCCTTAGTTAGCACGTCCACAGTCCGCACGACGTTGTCGGGACCTGGATATGTAGCGATGACTCTTCCTCGTATCCACACGTTGCGAGGCAGGTTGGGATCGACGATCTGTACGAGGTCGTTGACGCGTGCTGCTTGGCCTCGTCCGTGGGGCTCCCGCCGGTGTTGGAGCTCAGGGAGGTACTCCTTCACCCAGCGTAACCAGAAGGTGTCGGCTAGCCTCTGCGCAGCTCGCCAACTTGACCGTGAGAGGGCGTCTCGTTCGGTGAAAGTGCCTGGCTGTGGTACTCGTCCCGGTCCTCCCAACAAGAAGTGGTTAGGAGTGAGAGCTTCGGGATCCTCTGGACTGACTGAGACGTGAGTCAGCGGTCGGCTGTTGACGGTGTATTCCACTTCTACCAGCAGTGTCGTGAGGACTTCCTCCGTCGGATGACGTTCGTGCAACGTCGCGATAAGAGCGGTCTTGACGGAGCGAACCATTCGCTCCCAGGCTCCGCCCATAAATGGAGCTCCAGGCGGGATGTAGCGCCAGGAGATAGTCCTTTTTGCTGCTTCTTCTGCGGTCGCTGCGTCGACCGCCTGTCGTAGTTCCTTATCGGCTGCCCTCAGGTTGGTGCCGTTGTCTGACCATATTTCTGTCGGGCAGCCTCGCCGTGCGATCATCCGCCTTATGGCCATTACCGCGGAGTCAGCGCTAAGTGAGCCGGCAACTTCTAGATGTATGGCTCGCGTAGTGAGACATGTAAAAATGGCCACATATCTCTTTTGTCGAGTTCGTCCGACGGTCACCGAAAGAGGTCCGAAATAGTCCACCCCAGTGTAGGTGAAGGGGCGCTTGTGGTGAGCCAAGCGACACGTTGGCAGGTCCCCGGTTCTCGGATGCGGCGGTACTTGCGTCTTCATTCTGCAGAATAGGCATTTTCGTATTATTGTGCGTACGATAGGGCGCAGTCTCAGTACCCAATACTGCTGCCGGCACTCGTTGACTGTGGCTTCTACACCGGCGTGATGGAGTTGCCGATGTATAGCCTGCACCCAGAGCTTGACTGTGTGATGATCACCGTCAATTATCAACGGGTTCTTGAATTTTTCCTCCATGTCGCAGACTGCTCGAATACGACTTCTAAGTCGTAGTGTGCCGTTTATTGACTCGACGCTGAGCTGGCGAAGGCGGCTCTCCTTATTGATCGGCTTCCCGCTGTTTAGGCTGTCTATTTCTTCCGCAAAGGATTCTTCTTGGGAGGATCGCATCAGAAGCTCTTCAGCTGTCTTAAGCAGCTCGGCTGAGACCATTAGCGGCTTTATGTCTTCTGGCGACTGCTTCTTTGTCGTCATGTGCGCCTGATATTTCACTGTAGCTTTGTTCTTTTTCCAAGTGGGATCAGCCTCTTTATTCTTCTTTGTTCGTTTGTAGTTGACTCTCTGTTTGGTGTTTCTGCAGAGTTGAATGAACTGTAGAACACGTGCGGTTGAGTATCGGAGTCGGTCCCAGTTGGAGAACTTCGCTGGATCAGGTAGACCTTCGGCAAGCCTCAATCTTCTTTTGTTGCTCACGTAATGTGTCCTTTCTTCGTCGGAAGGTTCTTCCGCTGTTGCTCTTGTGGTTTCTGTCGGCCAGAAGTCTTCTGTTAGGTATAAGAAGTCAGGCCCTTTGAACCATCGATGTTCTTTATTAAATGCTGCTGGTACGTTTCGTGTGGCGTCGTCCGCCACGTTCATCTTTGTCGGAACCCAGCGCCAGTCGTTAACTTTGGAACTCTCTTCTATTGCTGCTAGACGGTGAGCCACGTAGGGCTTATATGAACGTGACCCTGTCCTTATCCAGGTCAGTACTGTCTTGCTGTCCGTCCAGAATACTTTGCGGTCAGGTTTCCTCTCGTGTTCTTCGACTACTGTTTCTGCGAGCCTGGTGCCCATGACTGCTGCCTGTAGCTCCAATCTTGGGATGGACGTCAGTTTTAACGGTGCCACCTTTGCTTTCGCCACAATAAGGGATAGGTGGACCTCGCCTACTGCTGTTACAGCTCTCCAAAAAAGGACCGCAGAATAAGCTGACTCGCTGGCATCGCTGAAGACGTGGAGTTCTAGGGAGGCCGCGTCACTGTAGTGAAGATATTGTCGCGGGATTGCTATTTCGTGGAGGCCTTCCAGATGCTCCATCCACATTTTCCACTGCTCTGCCAGGTCTTCGTCGATCTTGTCGTCCCATGCTGTTCCTCTACGCCAGACTTCCTGGAGGAGTTGTTTTGCCCTGATGGTGATAGGCGAGGCGAATCCGAGCGGGTCGAAGAGCGACATCACTATTCTCAGTGCTTCCCTTTTCGTCGGCTGCTTCCCTTCTAGGAGTGTTGAGGGTATTTTGGCTAAGTTGAGGTTGAAGGTGAGTTCGTCCGCGTGGATCTTCCAAACAACACCCAGAACTCGTTCCATCTTTTCTTCTGTTTTGTAGAGTTCCATGTCTTCTATCTGGCTGTCTTCTCCAAGTGTTTCTAGGAGTGATGCTGAGTTTGATTTCCACTGTTTCAACTCGAAGCTGGCTTTCATGTGCACGGCTCGTACACTCTTTGTGATGCGTTTGGCATCTTCGAGGGTTCTGAAGCTGTCCAAGTAGTCGTCGACGTAATGCTTCATTATGATGGCTGCTGCGGCTTCTGGGTGAGTTTCCCCGTGCTGTTTGGCGTTTAGGTTCTTGACGTATATTGCTGTCGAAGGCGAACTCGATGCTCCGAAAATTAATGATGTCATTCTGTACTCTTCCGGAGGTTGGTTGTCTCGTCGATCCCCACGCCACAGGTACCGCAGTGCGTCCCTGTCTTGTTCTCGCAACTTGACTTGCATGAACATCTCTTTGATGTCCGCCGTAACCGCGATCATGTGTTGTCGGAAGCGCATGACGACACCTGGTAGCGATTGTAGTAGGTCGGGCCCTTTGAGTAGCATGTCATTAAGTGCCACCCCTTTGGTCTTGGCTGCGGCATCGTGTACCACCCGTAATTTCTCCGGTTTCATTGGGTTGACTACTGCAAAGTGAGGTAGGTACCAAGTTTTGTCAGCTGTCTTCTGTTTTGGGGCGGGTTCGGCGTACCCCTTTGCGACGAGAGCGTTCATTTGTTCCACGTATTTCTTCTTTAACGTGGGGTCACGATCGATCTTCTTTTCTATGTTGAAGAGCCTCTTCAGCGAGTTTTCGTAATTGTCTGGTAACTTGACATCGTCTTTGCGCCAGAGAAGACCAGTCTGGAATCTTCCTTCTTCTGTCTTCGTTGTGGTAATTTCCAAGATACGAAGTGCTTGTTCTTCTGGATCAGTCTTCGGTCTCTTGGGCTTTATACAGAGCGCGTCCATCTCGAAGTATCGCTTCACGAGGTCTTCTAGATTCTCCTCTGGATATTCTACGATGTGTGACACGAAATCGATGTTCCGTCCGAAGCTTCGTGTCTGGCTGCCGTGGAGTACCCAACCTAGTGGCGTGAGAGATGCCACTGGGTGGTTCTTGTCTCCTTTTCTTACTTCCGATGTCAGCAGAAGATGCCAGTTATCTTGTCCGATCAGCACTCGTGGCTTGGCGTTTGCATATGCGAGATGTCCTTGGATATCAGAGAGGTGTTGACACTCCTCCACTAGATCCTGTGGGACCCGTTGAGATGAGACTTGCAGGTTCTTCACTGTGCGTGCTTGTATTTGTTCTTCATGATCGTTGAGCCCCTTTAGTTTGATGGTGACTCTCCTCGATGCTGACTCTGATACTTTCTTGTCGTTGATGGTTTCTATCTTCAATGGGTCTATGGGGCCCGTTGCTCCGACGCTTGTTACTATACTATCGTCGACGAGCGTGACTGTTGAGCCGTCGTCCATCAACGCGAAGGTGTTGACAGCTCCTTTTGGTCCTTTGACCTGGATCGGTAGGATTTTTAAATATGATTGCTTCTTGACGGTCCAGGTTGAGTTGATGACCTCTGTTGCCCCTTGATTTTCTTTTGCTTCTGAATCTTCTGACTTCTTTTCGTAATGCAGCATCTTGTGGTGAGAGTACTTGCAGCTGTTGACATTACATGGCTTGGGTCGGCAGTGGTGTGTCTTGTTCCTATAGCGAAGACACCTGAAGCAGAGGCGCTTGGACTTGGCCATGTCCCATCTTGCATTTGCATCTAACTTCTTGAATTGTTCACATTCTGTGGCGTTGGTGTGCCCCGTATCTTCACATACGATGCATCTTGGTATGTATGTCCTCTCAGTCACGTTGTTGATCCTTTGAGTCTTCCTTTGTGGTGCGGCTGTAATAGGCGGTGTCATCTGTTCGGGCAGCGCGTAGGGTCCACAAAGTTCTGCTTCCCTTTTGAAGAACTTCTCTATCTTGATGAGGCAAGGGTCTTCACGTGGCTGCATGGCTGAGAAGTCGTAGTATCTATAACGCAGAGTTGGCGTCAGTTTGTCTACTATTGTCTTCGCGAGTTCAGGATTGTACATGTAATTAAAACAACCCAAAGTCTTCAGTGTCGCCACTACGTTGGAGATCTTGGTGGCGAATATGCATATGTCTCTTGGTGACTCAGTAAGGCGCGGCAGACCTCTAAGCGTCTCCATCTCCAGCATGGCTATTGACTCTGGTCTTCCAAATCTTGACTCCAAAGTCTTCATTACTTCAGCCGGGTGTGCGTTGGTCATAAATAGGCCTTCAACTGCTTCCTTGGCCTTCCCTTTCAAGTTTCTTCTGAGTCGATTGGTATTTTCAACTACGCTGAATGTCGCTTCTGTCTCGTAGTAGGCGGCGCGAAAGGGTAGCCATTCCTGATGAGACCCACTGAATAGGTCGTTGGGCGGCGCTGACAGCCCGAGTGATGGCTTCAGCCAGGAGGGCTACGTCAGTTTGACCTCCCGCCGGTGACTGATGTGTTTCTTTGTGCCTTGGTTCTTCTGCGTGGGCGGCTGTTGGTTCTTCTATGGCATGGTGAGGTTCGTTGGTGATTGCTAACACCGGGCGATTCACTTGATTCTCCAACCAGTCGTCCACTCTTGTATTGACTTCTGATCTTGAGTAGAGGGATGCGTCATCTTCTTCTTCCTCCTCCTCTTCTGAGTCTTCCCTTTCTAAGGCAGCAAGGCGTGCTGCGGCTAATTCCACTTGAAGGCGTAGTAAATCTTCTTTCGCCTTTGCAAGCTTGAGCTGCTTCGTTCTACTGCGTGTAGATCCCCCTCCACCTCCCTTCTTGCTGGGCGGGCGGGGTTCCTGTAGCCCGGTTTGCTTTGATGGACCGGCGGTGCTTCTTATGGCTCGCTTCACTGTAGAAGTTTCTGTTTCTCGGTGAGTTGCTCTGGTGACAGTAGCGGGCGGCTTCATCAGCTGTTTGGCCTTCGCACCCGCAGTTAGTGTCGTCGCCGCGGATGGTGTTACGGAAGGAGCGACGGCGCTGGCGGGGTGCGTGGCGGGGGCGGCGGTTGCGGCTGAGGCTGAGGTAGCGGCGGACGAAGTGGTCGCTGCGGTGGCGGAAGTCACGGTGGATGGATCAGTCGCCGCGGAGGTGTCTGTATACTCTGAAGTCTCCGTGGCAGTCGTCCCTGTAGCTGTCGATTCCGTACTGGCTTCCGCACTGGTGGTACCGGTCGCCGAGGTGGTAGCCTTGGACGACGACGGCTTGCTGCCCCTTCCCTCAGAGCGCGTAACGGCCATGCTGTCAGCTGAATAATCTTGAGTCTTGAAAAACGATTTCCGAGGAGTCTTCTTAATTATTTTTCTTCAGGTAATTATTCCCCACAATATTCGGCTGGCGAAGGACCATTAAATGTGCCCTACAGGCACATTTGTGTGCTGGATTGGTGGAGAATAAAACCGCTGCGATATTTTTCTTTCTTCTATATTTGGTGTTTTCCTTGAGGTAGCTGGCCGCCGACTGTCGAACGACGAAAATCGCCCCTCTTTTATACCGCCTCGGGCTGGGTTAATAGATACGGCCGACGCATCGTACAAATGGCGTCGACCAATCAGCGCGAGGCGTGACAGAGCAAGTGACGATGCTGAGTCCCGTTACATTGTTTGTCTTAAGCTAGTTCTATATCTTACTGAGTCATTGTTTACATTGTTTACCTTAAGCTAGTTCTATTATACAAAGTGACCAACTAATTTTATTACACAAATATAAGCTCTACACTATTATTTTCATAAAATGCTTATATCCTATCTAAACTATAATCTTTATTAATATAAATGTTTATCCTATCTAAGTACAAACTAACTATAATATTTATTCCATTAATATAAATGTTTTTGTCTTATTTATGTATCACTATTTGTTGTCCCGCACACAAACAGACACTTAAATTTAATTATTTGTATATATTTTGAGGTCCTGACGTTTCACGTGTTGATATTTTATAATACTTAGTATAAAATAATTATTAAAAGCTGCAGGTCGTCCGAAGAAACGGCGAGAGCAGGATGTTGAACGGCTGAGTCGACCTGTAACCATGAATGCGCAAGATACTCAAAACGTCGTATAAGTTTCCTTAGATAAACACGTTTTTGAAAGTCTCTCTAGGACTTATGTTACAAAATTATGTAAATTAGGAAACGCAAGTCACCTATTACGTTTTTAATTCGTTATACCTATACATGTTTTTAAATTATAATAACATTTAGACATGCCGCGTGGCGGCGGCGTAAGTGAACCAATCAACCTATTTCGGCGTTGTATTTTGCTTAATGTTGTATGGGGAAACTATGGAAAACGTCAGAAATAATACATGGATATCTAATAGTTAGTATATTTGCTAGCTAGTAAAATATCTAAGCCGATGACGGGGATTAGGTACCGCAAAGCCAAACCAGCTGCAATTGTTAAATATAAACACAATAAGCAATGATGATTACGGAAAAAAAATAGTTTATTACAATGGGTGAGGCTCATGTCCAACCCACCTGTTAAGTGTGGCAACTATGGTAAATGCCCCCCCCCCCCCCGCACCCTTCCAACTCCTTCTGGTAAACTACGAGGGAGGCTTTTATTGCTTGGTTTAATTTTCGTCGGCCCGTAATGGATGAATGAATGACTGGTAAGTAGATACATACCAGGAATAATGTATAGCCAATACAAATATACGTGGTAGAGCCACGCTGGAGCTATGTTATGGTTGTAGCAAGAATGGGTCGGCTCAACCGGGGTAGGACCACGCTCTCACAAATACCAGCGTAAAATACCAACTTTAATCTGGAGAACAGGAGACATGGAACCAAGGAATTACTGGAAACGAGGCAATATGCAACATGGTGCAATTTTTTAACGTAGGTAACTAAATTAAAGAATCCGTGGTTTGTTTTCACCCCAACTTTAACATACAACCAACTTCAACCATCTGCAACCAAATCAAGGTTCTGAACAGTACCTACAACCACGAAAGAATTTATATGTACAATCTATTAAGCCTTTACTTTAAAAGGCGTTATAATTTCATTACCTTTGCGGTACGAAACTGTTGTAATGTCGATCTGCTGCGAAATGATTGAACATCCAATTGCGTAATCCAACAATGTGCCGGCTTAGCTGAACGAAAACTGGGGCAATGGAACTATGGTAACAATTGCAAGCGCTGCAACGCATATAAGTAAATACACGGATACACACGGTCAAATATTTCGCCTCTAAACGCCCAGTAAGAATATATAACACTAGCAATCCGCCCCGGCTCCGCACGGGTGATTTCTAGATCTCAATATCAGCAGAGTCCAATGAGGGCTAATAATCTTTCACTCACCAGATGTCGCTAGTTGTGACTGAGGCAATTTTTTTATTACCCAGTGTCAGTTAATTGAAAAATTAGTTTTAAATAATAGTTTATCATAATCTAGAGTATCATATTAATACACTACACAATGCGTCAGTGGTTTGATTTTTAATTTAAAAAAAAACTCTTTTGTAAAAAAAAAATCGGCTTTTAGTTATATTTATAGTTTGGTTTATTCATTTCTAATGTAATTAATATAAAATATAACTTATAATACAGAAAGAAACCTTAAAGATTACATTTTCCTAAGAAATTATCGTTCCCGCTATGAAATCTGTCAAATATTATATCTCACTGTAAAGTGGCGCCGCCCTGGTGGCAGAAAAAGTTGTGGATGCCCTCATTGTGAATTCAAACCATTCTCGAATCAACTAAATCACATACACAAAATTTCATCTTCCACTATACAGATTAAAATGGAACGCTCGAAGCAAGCGTGGAAGAATTATGGATGTTTGGAGAATAGACGTTTAAAAGGTAGCGGTTGAATATGAAAGAAAAAGGGTAGAGTGGATGGTAAATTTAAAATGTAGTGTGGTCTAAGAAATGAAAGTATTTCAAAACGTTAGAAGATTTATAAACAGCTATAGTAGTTTGTATTTCAATTTAGTGTTTGTATTAAAATAGACATGTCAATTTAGAATTTGTACAGATATTAAAATTTAAAAATCATATTCTAACAACCCATATATAGAGGTCAGTGTAACAACCCTAACTTTGTTTTTTTTAAAAAACGTTACCCCCACACTAGGATTTTCTCCTGTGTCGTGGAGGTAGTTTACAAACATAAATTGCACGAGGACAAACATCCAAACCCGGAACAATTATTTGTAGGCCGTACAAATATTGTTAGGAGCGGGATTCAAACCCGCGGCCCTCAGCGCAACAACTCATTGCTAAGCCACTGCGCCACGGAGCCGTCTATTTAGAATGTAAATAATATGAGGTGTCAGAAAAAAGTCGAACATGTGACATTTTTTATTGATCGTTACCAGAAGAAACTCCTGTGCATTGTGGAGGCGTTTTACAAACATAAATAACACATACGCGAACACTAGTTAGGTGCGGGAATCGAACCCGTAGCCCGGAGCGTCGGAACCAAACGCTCGCTAAGCTCCTGTGTTATCACACCGTTTTTTAATTTGATATATTGAATTTTATAAAAAATATTTATCAAGTGTTCGTTACTATTTAACAAACGTATGTTCCCTTCATAGGAAATTGTCAGTTACCAATCTAAAACATGCTTCATCCTGACATGGGTCATTAGGGAATTGAACTAAGTATTGGTGCATAGAGCGATCTATAATGGACGTCCTGACTGCATTTGTACGCTGTGGAAACTTCTAGAGGTCTACTTCATGTGTTTTATACTCGAACAATTGCAGTTTAGATCGGACAACTATGATTGCATAGATTGACAGCTTTTATTGGATGACGGCTCCGTGGCGCAGTGGCTTCGCAATGAGCTGTGGCGATGAAGACTGCGAGTTCGAACTTCGAATACCGCACGGAACAAGTATGTGTAAGGCATACAAATAATTGTTCCGGGTCCGGATGTTTGTCCTTGTGAAATTTTTGTATGTAAACTGCTTCCATGATGCAGGCAAAAAACCGTAGGTTACGTTTTTTAAACAAATGACTTGTATTTAATAAAGTTTATTGGTGTCGATTTTTTTTATAGGATAGGGTGACAAACGAGCACACAGTCCACCTGATGATAAGTGGTTGCTGTGGCCCATAGACATCTACATCTATTCTTGTTTGCGAATCAAAATGCAGATGCGTTGTCACCCGTGAGGACTAAGATGGAATGCCTCTTTTCCAGTAAAAAGGGTCTCCGGTTCTCTACACTCACCATACGAAACACAGAGGTATTAAGCTGCTATTTTACGCTGGTATTCTGTGAGAGCGTGGTCCTACCCCGACCGAGCCGACCCATTCGTGCTACAACTATACTACTAATATAGCTGCAACATGGCTCTACCACGTATAAAATGTATAGGAAACGATGGGAATAGAACCCGGGTTACTCGCGTTTTGTAAAACTCACGGCATCTGCTTAACCCCAGAGCTACCACGGCTCTTTAAACCCCTGCCTTATTAAGACTTCCTTATTAAAAACTGTATACCATACATAACACAACGTTGCAGACAGATTTTATAATATATAGCAACGTGAATAATGCTCAGAATCAAATCAAAGCTCGAAAACAATTTGGCTGCATCGCCCGGCATTATACATAATTAGCATTAATAATCAGAAGTTTGTGTTCCAATAGTGGCCGCTTATATTTCGTGCAAATCTCATTTTAAATATTTAGATGGTCTCATTTGATATGGAGTTCGGATTCTTACGTTTGATTTCGTTTTACGCACGTGCGATGAATAACAACAAATAAGGGTATAGTATAGTAAAAATCCAGGAAGATTTATTGCCCTGGATTTGATTTACGATAGAGGTAGGGACGTTTATCGTCGGTCAATGCCTCTAATAGTGTTTTTGATGGCGCTGAGGCATACTGTGTTTATTGTTAGAACAACGGAATTAAGTCGTGTGGATGTTAACCATAGTTGTTTTTTTTTATAAAATAAGCATGTGAAAATGAGCATGTAGTTTACCTGATGGTAAGTAGATGCTGTGGCTCATAGATATCTCAATCTATCCTCGATTAAGAATCAAAATGCAAATGCGTTATCACTCCGGAGAATGTAATATGGACATGGCTCTACTACGTAAAATTATTTTTTTTAAAGTACTAGTAATGCTATTAAACATTACTAATGTTCCCTTTGACCCCTTCTGGTAAGCTTAAAATGTTTGTGTTAGGAGTGGTTTACGACTGTAGTCGAATGGCGGATTCGAACGCACGACCTTTCGAGTTCGCGGTCCGCACCCTGCTATTAGGTTACTGACGCTTCGAATAGAAATATACTTAACACGAACAAATAAAAATTACAGTTTTATGAACAAAATGGTTAATTCGTTTCAGTTGTAGTTCTAGTCAGGTTATAATATATATGATGGATAACTGTTATCTTACGATTAAAAAATCGGCTCTAAATAAATTGAAACGAAATTTGAAGAATAAGCCGAAATTTGAAGTAAAAGCCATTGGCATTTTTAAAAAACCTGTAGTTGTACATTACTTCTACGGCACCCACACCGTGGCAACAGCGTAAATATTTCATCTCCCCATCAGTTTCCGTGTTGTTTTTTTTATATGACCGAAGTGACAAATGGAGTCCACCTGATGATAAGTGGTTTCTGCAGCCAATGGACACCTGCAACTAACTTCAAAAAATGCTACTTATGCGTTGTCACCTCTGAGGACTAAGATGGAATGCCTCACAGCCTGTGACTTGATACTGATAAAAGGAATCTCCGGTCTAGTCACTTGTCTTACGAGATCATATGAACCCATCAATCACTAATAAAAAAAACTAGCTACACAATCCCATGCAAAAGTTCTCTAAAAACTGTCGCCAATTGTTTTGACGTAATTCTAGTTTAAATAAATTTACATTAATGTAAATTCAATCTTATATGCTTTATCTTAAGCTGTATTCACAAAGCTGCGTATAAATTAAAAGCGCATCCAAATGTTCGAGTGGGTGCTCATTCGGTAAGGACATTTGTTTTCACTGATTGTGTATTTAGTTTTTATTAGTGATCGATGTATGAACCATACTAACTCAGCAACATCGCGCTGCAATTTTACGCTTTTTTGTACGGGCTGGTCCTTCCCTGGTCGCGTCGATAACCACACTAGGATTTTCTTCTGTATCGTAGAGGTTACATACATAAATTTCACAAGGGCAAACAGTCAGACCCGGAACAATTATTTGTAGGCCATACAAATACTTGTTCAATGCGGGATTCGAACCCGCAGCCCCCAGCGCCACAACTCATGGCTAAGCCACTGCGCCACGGAGCCGTAATGGAACGTAATTTTAGGATAGAAGGATTTTTATATCTGAAACCAGATTCAGCGAATCAACCTTCTAATCTTTAATTCAGTCTGCAGCGTAAAGTCACAATTTCATTTGGTGAGTGTAGAGAACTGGAGACCCTTTTTACTGGAAGCGAGGCATTCCATCTTAGTCCTCACGGGTTACAACGCATCTGCATTTTGATTCGTAATCGAGGATAGATGCAGATGTCTATGGGCCACACCAACCACTTACCATCAGGTAGACTGTGTGCTCATTTGTCACCCATATCCTACAAAAAAACATTAATAACTTTTATCTGAGGATTGAAAAATCGGCTCTCAGTTAAATAAAACACGCAAAGTCGTTATATATAGTGCTCTATACTTTATCATTTTATCACTTATATTTGTTACTAAGTGACAAACGAGTAACTGTGCATCTGATTATACTGGCTTTAGAAGCCGTGGACGTCTGAAATCAACTTAAAACAATAATGCTACAGACGCTGTACCATATCTGCTTTTTCACCAAAATGGAATACCTTACAGACTGTAATTACATTGGATTCTTATACTTCAAACTGGGCTGCTACTCGAAATAGATAAGAACGAAATATCTGTTCAGACTGACTTCTGCTGACTAGGAACTAGGAACCTTATCATCGGAAATCTACCGGTACTATAAGGTTAAATTTAAAGCAATACAATTTATACAATTTGTTTTATTATTTAAGCGAAAACTTTTTGATGTAATTACTTGTGTGACTTATTTTTATTTATTTATCCATCAACAAGTAACAAATAACATCTTAAAATCAAAAACCGTAACATAGTTAAGTAAAGTGCTAATACAAATCCAAAATTAAATAAGATAAACAAAAATACATTCGAGTTAAGACAATATTGTGCTACAGAAATGCCTCGATATTTTCTTTAGATCGACTTCACTCAACATATAAGAATTATTTAACACTTAAAAAGCTATTTAGAAATCTACTGGGAATTTTAAGCGTTATTTGAAGCAAGAAAAGTTCCCACGTATACAAACGCACTGCTCATAGTCAGGTTTCACACATAATGATTTCCCAGTGCAGAAATAGTTGCAATATTAAGCCTGCAGCTTGAAGGCATTCAGTCTGCTGGCTTGCTTCAACTATGTACGCTCACGCACATGCCAAATATAACACTTTTGTGTTCTATTGAGAGTGGATAAAGCTGATTTTAGATGTGTGCTTGTGTTCACTGTTCAGTCGATTGCATCGGTGCAATACTGTAGCAAATCATAACGTTTGGTCAATTTGTCTATACAACTGCATTATAAATCATATCGTGGTTTGCTAATATTGCCAACATACAAGAAAATACATAACGTTACTGAGCCGCTTTGAGTGAATTACAAAATTACGTTTAAATCGAGAATTACGTCGAACGCTGTATCACTCGCATTCAAAGTGCGAAACATTTGGTACTACGATTATTAATTCGCCTACTATAGGCAACTCCTCCTATTAAGGGAGAGTTCCATTTCCAGCAGTAGTTTTACGAACTGATGATGATAATGATGTTGATGATTACATAATATAAGTAAAGACAGTAGTTGGAAGTTGACAAAGATATTATTAGAATTTTCCCTATAATAATTATAGCAAAAATTCTTCAAATCGCAATTTTTTTTATAGGATAAGGGTGACAAACGAGCACACAGTCCACCTGATGGTAAGTGGTTGCTGTGGCCCATAGACATCTACATCTATCCTCTATTAAAAATCAAAATGCAGATGCGTTGTCACCCGTGAGGACTAAGATGGAATGCCTCATTTCCAGTAAAAAGGGTTTCCGGTTCTCTAAATGACACTCACCATACGAAACACAGCAGCGTTAAGCTGCTATTTGACGCTGGTATTCTGTGAGAGCGTGGTCCTTCCCCGGTTGAGCCGACCCATTCGTGCCACAACTATACTACTAATATAGCTGCAGTATGGCTCTACCACGTAAGTAATAAATGAACTTTTATTCGTAAAATTCATGAATGTCTCCATTCATGGACTCGTACACTCAGAGTATTTTTGCGTTCCGTTTACCTTTTTATATTGAAGAGGGGGCAAGGAGAGAGCGGCTCACCTGATGGTGAATGTCGATCGCCGCCCACGGGAAAGATTTCTTCAGAAGGCTAAAGTTTAAAACGATATAAGTTAACATGGATAATCGGTATCGTAGGTGCCCGTAGTTGATTTCGTAACGAAAGTGTCTAAGTATTTTATGGCGCCATTTCTTTGAGTGTCATTTTATGCAAAGCCAATAGAAATTGGATCCGGTGTCACAATACACGAATTCTTTTCTTTGAAAATCGTTAAAGTGCAAATAATGGTATGTTATGAGCCCACTAACGTTGTTTATTGAAATCTAATATCGATATTCGATGCTTTAGGTGATTTATCGATTTAGTTGGTTTTTAGAGTTCCGTAGTAAAAGGGAAAATATTTTTTTTGAAGTGAAATACTTCTTTAGAAACGTTGTGATTTGTAATGCGATGAAACGAAAAAATTACATAAAAAAGAGATGAACATATACATCTATAGAGTTTAGCCTGCGAAATAATGAGATAGAATACTGTATACAGTGTTTACTATTATCTATCGACTTCAAAAAGGAGTCGGTACTCAATTCGACTGTATGTTTTTTTATGTGTATTACCTCATAACTTTTTACTGGGTGAACCGATTTCGTTGATTCTTTTTTTATTTGAAAGCTGGTGCTTCACATGTGATCATTGATCAAGGTCTGACCAATAGTTTTTGAGTTATTCTTAATATTAATAATTTATATTGAAGTCGGTTGTACAAAATTTTTAATTTTTAATTATTTCGGTATCGTATTGTGAAGGTTTCACTTCTACCGCGTGTGAACTGTACACATGTTTTTTTTAACTATACTTAGGAGTATATAATATGTATATGTTGAGTTATGCCTGCAATAGCTCAGGGGTTAGCTTGTGCCGTAATTTACACAGTTCGCAAGTAAGTTACGAACTACGACTACTACGATCGCCAATCCGGTTGCTAAGGGTGGCGATTATGGCAACCTTTTTCTCTATAACGGTATCCAATAGTGGACTTTTGCAGGCTGATGTGGAAGAGAGAGATCCATTCAACCGTCACAATGAATCTATTAATAGAAATTTCACGTGTAGCTTATCATATACTCAGCGGTGAAAAGACCAATCGTGAGTAATGACGACCCTAATGTGTGAGGAATTCAATATTTTGATTACAAGCGAGGTCTGTCAACACGCATTAGAGAACAAAATTACGAAACACGGACACCACCTTCTGAGAAACAAGAGGAGGTCCTTGCTCTGTAGTGAGATGTATGTATTCAGTAACATTATTACTAAAATATATAAAATAAACTGATATAAAATAAACTGTAAGTTGGATGGATATAATATCGTACATAAAAAAACATAAAATGAATAAATAAACACAAATCCAACCAGATGGAAGCCCTTAGCAGGTGAGACCAAACGGCCGAGGATTAGGGGAAAAGAAAAAAACCGGCGGACGACGCGTGCGGTATCGAGGAGCACCGCCTTCTGAGAGAGTGCAGAAGTGAACGGCAGAGTCGGAAAAAGACACCTTAGGCGAAAGTTTGTCGACCAAATTGGCGATATATTGAAAATGGGCCAAATTAAGAGTACTTTCAACCGATGAACCTGTACCTATGCGTAGGTATATGGATGTAAAGAAGGCGAGAGAGGTGTGTCAGGAACGTGCCAAATGGAAGTCTGTAGTCTCTACCTACTCCTCTAGATGTCGGGCGTGTGTGTTTATGTATGTATGTAGTAAAGTATCCGAGTATCTGACTTGTATGTCACATTAAATCTAGTTGGGTGGGCGCGTGGCGACACCTGACACTGTCGATATAACGCTGACACCGCAACGACAATGTCACTTCACGATGTACAGTCGTCGACACAATAGATAATGGTGACATAATTTATATAACGTTTAATAATTAACAATTTACAGCTGAATGATTTTATAGTGGTATAGAATTGCAGTGCACGTGTCAGTAAAGATTTATACAGTTCAATAACATAAGTGAAATATGAAATTCGATATGGTTTATTGTCTATTGCTTTTGTTGTCCATCGGAAACTTAACATTCATTTACCCGAACGTAAGTGACATAAGGCAAAAAAACTGGCCAAGTGCGTGTCGGGCCACGCATAATGTAGAGGTAGGGTTACGTAGTTTCCCCTCACAATATGAGTCCGCGGTTTGATCGCTATAACGACTAAAAATGGGCCCAAATAGGAAGATCGTAACTGAAGAACTTATTTTCAAATCAGCCTTATAGGGAGTGGTATTCAAAAAAGATTAAAAAAACTTTTAGATTTTGATAATAATACAAAAATAAAGAAAATGTAAAGCTAATAGTAGTAATGCAAATATAAGTCGTGTTCTCCATAAAATATTTCTTCGTAACAGTTTACAATAACATTACAAAGTTATTAATGTAGATTTAGGTAATTTTCTATGGAGTTGTAACGACATTTTTGCTAACCTAAATTTATTTTTATAAGTTTTCTTTTTAACTTAATTATAATATATACTACTATTATGTAAACCTTTTACATTTCCAAAAACAGCGGTTTAGTTGATAGAGGGGGAGGGGGGGAGGGGGGGAGGGGGGGAGGGGGGTACACATGACACTAATGATAAATGCCACTTTAAAGATAAATATTTCGCAAACGGAACCCTGAATCGAACAGAAATTGTACCCCACTCCCCAATGTTTTAGAAAGACCTATCCAACGCTACCTCACATGATGGAATAGACGTGTAAAAAAATCATCCTCCATTTACTTGTATGTGAAGTACCCAAAATAGTTTTCTAGGCGTGATTAATATCTATAACTATGCCAAATTACAGAAACTATAAGGGTTCCTTGTTGTGTAATTACGAAACCCTAAAAATGAAGTTAATATTTTTTTTTAATTTTTATCTGTGGATATAAGTAAACTTAGTACCTTGTGGTTTTCTATTCAAATCTTGATTTGAGGGATTGTGGCAGATAAAACATTTTATAATACACTCATATTTCATATCTTTTAACATTCTTGGCAACTGTTCCGTTTGATAATTTTTCATAGAAATAGTTAATACATTTTTTTATAGGATAAGGGTGACAAACGACCACATAGTGCACCTGATGGTAAGTGGTTGCTGTGGCCCATAAACATCTACATCTATCCTCGATTACAAATCAAAATGCAAATGCGTTGTCACCATTGTGACCCATTCGTGCTACAACTATACTACTAATATAGCTGTAGCATGGCTCTACCACGTAAAGAACTTTATAAGAAATTGTTAACGTCCTCTTTTTTTGAAGTCGGCTAATAATTATTATTCTAGTATTTATTCAACTAATTTATTATTATTTATTATTAGAATTATTATTCAACTAGTTGTGTGTCTCTACCGGTCTACGGATCTAATAATTTAGTAAGCAATGTTTTGAGGTACTACATCTATACACACATATATATATATATATATATATATATATATATATATATATATATATATATATATATATATATATATATATATATATATATATATATATATATTATATTACTATCTAACATGGAAGAGTATGTAATGTGGGTTTATAGAATTTTGTTTTTAAACATACGATGTAACTTGTGTTAGTATCTTTAATTTAAAAAAACAAACAGTGTAAATAAATGTAACACCTTCTGCTGTCAGCTGCAGCAGCAGTCACTGCCAGCTGTAAGTGCTTGTTAGTAAATACTTCTTAAATGATTTGTCCAAATTCCCGACGCTTGGCAAGCCGGTTGGTGAGCGACTAGACGAGGCCTAAATGGTCACCATTCTATGTGATTTGGGTATTAGGACAATTTTTTCTCCAAATTTTATCTTCAGCTGGAAGTGGTGCACTCTACATCGAGATTTTCAGTCCTTAAAAGTTCACTGCTGGAGATGGGCCGCCTATTGTAGGGAGACTATTTGACGAAAGGAAAATCTAATAAGAAATATGGACTAGAATTTTTAAACTAACTAGTTCCCGGCGCGTTGCTGCCGCAGAAGAAATAATTGTGGAAATATAGTTTTAAATTTGGAATATAGTTTTAAATTTGGTTGGAGTTACACTGTTTAATAAATCTAGCAAGCTAACAGCATAGCAAAGTGGCGAAGCAATCAGCTTTGTAGCGGTTTCTAACGGTTGCCGTTGAGCAATCAGTTTCAAAATAGGAGGTTCAGATGTCTGGGTGATCAGTAATCTATTGCTGAAAACAGAATTTGAAAATTCGAAACCGTTCTCGAGATAATCGTGGGACAGACGGACAGACGGACAGACATCGTGAAATCAATAAGTGACTTCGCAAGCTTCGCCACTTAATAATAAGGAATGATAATACATTAATTGAAATAGAATGATTATATGTATATAGCTTTTAAATAAATTTGTCGGTACGATACGTGCGCCACAAGCTGTAAGTTAATTGCACTGTGCCTATAACCTTCACGCAAGCAATATTTTTATAAAGTTTTAGCGCAATTTGATGGACAGTATGGCAGTGCATAAAATACGAACACGCAAACATTAATTTGTATGTATTAGACTGGCTGGTACCCGGTGCATTGTTGCCTCAGATAAAAAATAATTGTGTAAACATCGTTTTAAATTTGGAACTGTTATATTGTTAGTTATGATAATACAATCATTGAATTATGATTGACTATAACTTTTAAATAAATTTGTCGGTGCAATACCAATAATATAATACATAGGTTCGCGCAAGTGCAAGCAATATGTTGACAAAGTTTTACCGCAATCTGATATCGAGGGTTGGAACATTTGAATGCTTTTAGGATTAGTTTTTATAACTTAGCCCTCACAAACCCTTTGAGGGATAATCGACTCTATTCACTAGCTCCTTTTCTCCCCCTATAATGAAATCCCCTTCTTCGTATTGATTTTCACGCCACAAACACCTTCACTTTTATGTTTAAGGCGTGAAAAGAATAAACTTGCTTCGGCTGTAAAGCTGAATGATTCAACCTAAATAATCTTATTTTTGAATATCTATCTTATATTTTTTCATTCGATGATCAAATGAGTGTTTGTATTGGTGACTGGACTCAGTAGAGTTATATTATGGTTGTAGCACGAAAGTGTCGCCTCGACCGGGTAAAAACCACGTTCTCACAGAATGCCAGCGTGAAATTGCATGCTGTGTTTCGTATGGTGAGTGTAGAGAACCGGAGGCCTTTTTAAGGAAAACAACGGATTCCATCTTATTTGTCGTGACGGGAGACAACGCATCTACAATTTGATTCTTAATCGAGTGTACATGTCTATGGGCTACAGTATCCACTTACAATCAGGTGGACTGTGTCCTCTTTTATCGTTATATCTACTATTAAATAAAATCGCTAACCCAATGGGTGGAGCTAAAGAGGAAATGGCCCCTCAAACAACACATGTTATTCCTGCAGTAAGTCTTAACAACATTTATTTCAGTTTCCCATCTTATTACTTTTTAATGTTTCTAACACTTGCTTAATCCCGCTTTCATAGTTACAAATCTCTAATGCACCAACTACGGCAACTGCATTGAATATAACAGTTATGTTTTGTTTATTTTTTGCATAGACGTGTTGCAACGTTACCTGCAGAATGGTGTTTGTGGGGCGCTCGTTATTCAAAGTTTACATTGTCTGTTGAGAGATTTATGTCGTGCTCGATGCAATGGGTATATTCTTTTTTAATTGTTTCTGTTTTATATGTCGGTGTACGGAGTATTTCGACGCAGGCGTGGGGAAAATTTAGAGCGGTATTTAGGGACAGTCTCGAGTTTAAATTCAAACTCGCTGTTTTCTAAATTTAAGTCATATACTTACTTACTTACTTACTTATCGTCACGCACAATCCATGACGGGGTAGCCAGAGAGAACAGATCGCCAAGTGTCACGATCCTTACATACCTCTTTCGCTTCTTTCAGATTCATTATCTTCTTCATACATGCACGTCTAGGTATCCGAGTACTCTTGACCCTCCCCTCTTCGAGCAATTTGCTCACATGGTCTTCGAAAGTTAGTCTCGGTCTACCTCGACACCTTTTAATATTAACTTTCGCGCTATATATTTTCTTCACCATTCGGTCTTCACTCATTCTCTCAACGTGCCCAAACCACCGAAGCACGCCCTTATCAATTTTTGTGATAAGGTCTTCTTTCAAACCTGCCATATTGCGAATCTCATAAAAGTCATATACGGGAGAATTTAAATCTAGGTTAGCTTATTTATATATATTTTGTCATTGTAAAATTTAAATTGTAACTCCAAATTGCCTCTAAATCGGTATTCAGTGTTAGACAAAGCTTTCTTCATGAAATTCTCAACATTCGAACTATACACCAGCGATACGAAATCACGTGGTACTGATTTAGCTTGTTTTTTGCAAATGTTTTGCGGCTTCTTAGCACAGTGGCTTTTTGGCTGCAGCGCTGCGAGACACGGGTTCGATTCGATGCATACAAACAACCCGTAAAAGATACACACTGATTGATCGCACTGTTTATACGATTATATTAAATAATGTTTTATCTCACCTAGAAGTAGGATAGGCAAGTCAATGAGGAGATGCCACCAGAAGCTGTGCCGCGCCTGCATCTCAGGGGGCGCCGGTGGACGCTGCTCCGCGACAGACTGCAACAATAATAGACGCCTTTAGTTACTTAAATTTATTTCGATTTAATAGCCTGCCATTCAATAGGAATTAGACTATTAGTAAATTCGTTGATATTAAAGCAGAGTAGAGAAGAAATGATATGAGTGTCTTTATCATTCGCCATAAGAAATTGAAACTTTCGTTTAACAAACATCATTTCATAAAAATGTTCTCAATTTAACTATATGAAGTTCTTTTTTTGTGTGTGTATGTAACGCGATATTTTTGTCAAATATGAACAAATTTTAATTATTGTTTTTTATTAAATAATTTTTACTTTATAGGTGAAGGTAGATGAAGAAGAAAAACCACCCCTAAGAGTGGAGAAACAGGGGATAAATTTTTAAATTTTACTATAATATAGACGATATTATAGTAAAATCAACCAACCAACCAAGTCAACCTCAAATAACTAAAAAAAAATTCTACATATCAGCTTTGGGCACTATGCATATTGCATAGCATCTACTTCTGAAGCTGGTATGTGGGAATTATTTAATATTGTTTGTTCTATGCGGGTTTTGACATTTTAATAAGGAACTTTTTTTATTTTTTCTGCCTGTGTGCCAGTACTGAGTTGTTCACGTTTTTCAAAGTTACCACACGTGGCATGCCTGAATACCGTGCATTATAGCGTTCGTTAGGGAAGGCCTATGTTCAGTCACCTTGTGATTGACAGTAATGATGAGATAATGATGATGATGATCATCATGAACTCATCATTCCTATTACTTATGAGTGTTGTAGTACTTCAGACATAGAATTTGATTTCACTACATTAGTGGCCTAAATCCAGTATTTGTGTACGCACAATAAATATCCTTTTCTGTGTCATCTGTGGTCTGTAAGTAACTGAATTAGTTCACGTTCATAATTATTGTATTACTAGCTGTTCAACACGACTTCGCCCGCGTGTAATTTAGGGTTTTAATTATGTTGCGCGGAACCCTAATTCTTTTTCTAAAATATAAGTAGCCTAAGTTACGCCTTATAACATCAGCTATCTGCCAGTGAAAGTCCCGTCGAAATCGGTCCAGCCGTTTCGGAGATTAGGCGGAACAAACAGACAGACAGACAGACACACCTACACACAGACAAAAATTTTAAAAATTGTGTTTTTGTTATAAGTACCGTATATACTTTCATATGCATCTAGTAAAATGCTGGAATTTTGACATTACAAACAGACACTTCAATTTTATTTATTTGTGTAGATTAAGTGGCGAAGCTTGCGAAGACACATATTGATTTCACGATGACTGTCCGTCTGTCCGTCTGTCCCACGATTATCTCGAGAACGGTTTAGAATTTTCAAATTCTGTTTTCAGTAATCGATTACTGATCACCCAGGCATCTGAACCTCCTATTTTGAAACTGATTGCTCAACGGCAACCGTTAGAAACCGCTACAAAGCTGATTGCTTCGCCACTTTGCTATGCTGTTAGCTTGCTAGGTTTATTTAATAAAGAAAGTGTAGAAACCTTCGTAGTACTGTTCTAATTATAAAATAAACGCGGAAAAGGTTTATGAAACCGAGGTGTGTCCAGTGTGTCGAAGATCGTTAGTCACGGCTACCCCATTCTGTAACGACTCAATCGTTACAATCCAAGTTAACACAGATAACGTTTCGTTGGGAGAGAATGTTTAAACTAACGTCTGTTAAAATAGTTGGAAATAGAATCGTTGGGTTGAAAGTTAATGGCGAGACCAAATCATTATGTGTGGATAATGGCTTATTCTGATTTCGCCAACGAACATACTATGCAGTGTGCGGTTATAACAAAGAGATGGCCAAAGATACTGCAATTGCTTGCAGTATGAGTTGCGAACTATTATTGCGGTACTTAATTGTTTGAAAGCTTTTTTATTCTAGATAGGGTGACAAACGAGTAAACAGGCCACCTGATGGTAAGTGGTTGCTGTGGCCCATAGACATCTACATCTATCTTTTTTTGCGAATTAAAATGCAGATACGTTGTCACCCGTAAGGACTAAGATGGAATGCCTATTTTCCAGTAAAAATGATCCCCGGTCCTCCACACTCACCATACGAAACACAGCAACGTTAAGCTGCTATTTTACGCTGGTATTCTGTGAGAGCGTGGTCCTTCCCCGGTGGAGCCGACCCATTCGTGCTACACCTATACCTATTACTAATATAGCTGCAGCATGGCTCTACCAAGAAAGAAAAGTCTATCATCTGTGAACGTCGAGAGATGGCCGGTCCATTGCCATTTTAGTCTCATGTTGTAACTCCCACTTATGTTTATATTATTAACTGGCTATACCTAGATACGATCTATTAATATAATTTTATAGATTTTTTTTGAAATAATGTGTAAGTATCTAAGTAAGTCGGATAAAATATAGCCTAGATCCTAGCATTACTTTCCATTTGTCCATGAAGTTACGTCACAATCGATTCAGCTATTCTGAAGATAAGGCCAGATAGAGATAGATAGACAAAAATTTTAAAAAGAAAATTCGATAATGGCATGCACTTCAATTTTATTTATATGTAAGTATATAGGTAAAGTGGTTGTTTGTATTTACGCATAACTATGTTAGAACTGTAATGGTTTTAATTTTTAACCATCTGTTCCAGACTCCACGACCTCTGGAGACAATCAACATGATTTACAGGACCTAGTGTTTACTCTTAAATAAAGGTAGTGATACACTGGATTGGTAATTATAGATTGATATTTCAGTTAACATTGTTAACAACAAAATATTCTCTATTTTTATCACGATTGTTACTTTAATAATTTACTACAACTATTGTCAGATTTTGACTTGGCGAATTATGCTTGATTCACTTTTTTGCAGAATATAAAAGACATCCTTGGACGAACTTGAAGGCTGAACTTATTACTTACTCTGATTAACATTAAAAGTAAATTTAAGGAATGAAATTGATAGTTTTAAAAGTGCAGTCTCATGATATAAAATGTTTAGGAGAGCTTATCCCTGACCTATCACTAACATTAAAAAAAACAAAACATTGCAGAATCCTATTAATTTTATCTATATGATATAATCACATACACTAAACTCATAATTAATTACCATTTATTCAGTAAACGGATCATAATTCATGCGAGCACATCAATCAATTAGTAATAAACAGGGTTATCATAACCGTACGGCCTAGGAACAACACAAACATCTAGGCCATGAGCGAGACTCATCGTAAATGATATGCATCGGTTACTTTCGATGTGTTCTGCCCAAGTATTAACATTGGCATGCCGTTGGCCACCGCTATTTGGGACGCATGTCGCTCGCGCTTTTGCCTTGGATATTTACAGCGTTTTATCCAAAGATATTGTACTATCTATTATAGTTATGGGCAGAAGTATAATCAGTCTGAGAGCCTCTTAGAGATCAATTTAAAGAAATAAATAAATGGTATTAAGATGTCATGATAGGGTCCTACGTTTTTCTTCTAACAACAAAATCTGTATTCCTGTTCACTTCACCGAGTTCTATGGTAACTCCTTCACAGTTCAGGCTACACGCCTTTGGAACTCCTTGCCCGATGACATCAGAAAAGCACCCAATAAGTATGCAATAAGTAATAAAAAATTGGTCCGTAATCATCTATTGAAGACAACGCATTTTACATGATTCATCCATTTAATATGTATTGCTAAATAGACGCATATATTCATAAATATTTGTATGTACTAATTATATATGTATTTAAATATGTATATTTGTATGTATATATTTGTATATACATGCCATATATTTGTATATATGTATGTATACGTCATATATGTATAGTTTATTTATTAGTGAATTGTGTGTATTATGTAGATAATTATTATTTTGTGTAGTTTTATTTTATTATATATTGCCGCACCTACGTCAAATTCTCACCACTCCATGGGTTGACTGGTAGAGAATGCCTCAAGGCATTAAGTCCGCCCTTTGTATTCTTTTAGATTAAGGAATGCAATAAAGAATAAATAAAAATGTTACTAAATGTTTTTATATTTAATTTTGTATAATGTTAAATTGCAAATGAATGTTAAAGAAAAGTCCCGCTGGGTTTCTTGCTGGTTCTTCCGAGGACAAAAGCTCTTCCGGGCTTACTGGTTCTTCTGAGGACCAAGGTGTTTTTCCTGACCAGTGGTAAAAGCATAAATTACTTTTAATAATTATTTTTGTAAACTACATTGAATATAAATTCATTCTATTCCAGTAGAGGCCTGCTAAAATTAACCTGCCTGCAAGGTGTGGTGATTATGGTATAATCTTGTCTTAAGGGAATGTGTTTTGTACAGCTGTGTGGTGGCTGATAAATCTGCACTTTAGCATTAATGAGCCGAAGGTTGTATCGTAGAATCTTTACACACACCACGTTATTTTACTTTAACACCATACGATCACTTTTTCTGTATTCACAGAATTTCAGCATGCAAATACAATAAAGTACTAAAGTAGTTTTAAATGAAATATAATAAACATGAAATTAAAACGTTTGAAATTTTGAAAGTGATTAATTTTGTAATTTAAAATGTAAAGCATACCTGCGCAACTGAGTTCAGCGTTAGTTTTTTTTAATTTTCTCATATTTGAGACCTATCTAGATTAACTTTGAAAGAAAAACATTTTCTAAATACTAAAATGTCATCCGAATCAATCGAGTCGTTTTCGAGGAACCAATTACATATAGTATATATATATATATATATATATATATATATGTAATTGTTTTCTCGATATATTTTTGTTTAAGTATATGTATATATACCTAAACATAAATTATACAAGAATTGCTCATTAAAATATAGGACGAAGTATTTTTCTTTTGATTAAAGTTCTATAAATAACTTTTCTTTAGAAATTTATGTAATATCGATGCAGCAGAGATGATTAATTTATATCTCTAGACAACATCTAAGAAAACAAGAATACAAGCCCAGAATTTACATCTCATCATCTAATTACTTAGAGAAAATGGCACCAATCCGCCCTCCATTTCCTTTTTGCATGTAATTCCTTCTCCTTACTGCGATGTTGACATGCTAACAAAAGAAAGAGACGGTTACTAGTGCCAATTATTATTTCGAAAAGACAAACTTTTTAAATAACCTTGCCATTAAACAATACAGTATAAACTTTAAATTCCCATTGACCTACCCACTGACCTAGCTTATGTCTATCAACAGGACGTAGGATATTAAGTATTTATAGCTTAAAAGTACGGTACTGTTATATGAGCCATTGTTTATGACTACTAAAGGTGATTATGCCGCCTTAAATATGTATTCCGGACCCTCTCCAAGTTCACCCACTGAATAATAATTGGAAAGACAAATCTTCGATTCGCGATTTGCGAATCAATATGGTGGCAGGGTGCCGTTGGCAATTGTCAGACCATTTTTGGGCTCCATGTCAAACTGTCATTGACTTTGAAGCGTTTAAAATTAGACAGGTATTGCGCAGTTATAACATTAATGTATTTCTGTGTAGTTCATAAACTTTTAATAGTTACTTGTTTAATTATGTTTCAACTTTAAAACGAAGATTTTTATAAAACAATAAGATATAACTTGAAGCGTCAGTAGCCTAATGGCAGGGCGCGGACCGCGAACTTGAAAGGTCGTGCGTTCGAATCCGCCATTCGACTACTGTCGTGAAGCACTTCTAAGACAAACATTTTAAGGTTACCAGAAGTGGTTAAAGGGAATACTAGTAATGCTTAATAGCATTACTAGTATTTTATTTAAAAGAAAAAATATAAAAAGTAAAACTTACCATGTAGTGGCGGTGTAAGAATATCCACTATCCCATATCGTCATGTGGGTGTCTTAAGAGGCGATAGAGGGAAATTGAAACAGGAGATGGCCAGCAGCATCTTCCTGATATCAATTCAAACCAATAAAAAACCAAGCGGAGTAACTATGACAAAAGTCTCCATATGAGGCAATTTATGTAAGAGGTCTGTGATCAGTGGTTGACTTTTTAGACTGTAATGGACAACGATATATATATATATATATATATATATATATATATATATATATATATATACTACGTACTAGATGGCGCATTCCGAACATACACTATGTTTTTTTATAGGATAGGGTGATAAACGAGCATACAGTCCACCTGATGGTAAGTGGTTGCTGTGGCCCATAGACATCTAAATTTATCCTCCTGGAATGCCTCTTTTCCAGTAAAAAGGGTCTCCGGTTCTCTACACTCACCATACGAAACACAGCAGTGTTAAGCTGCTATTTTACGCTGGTATTCTGTGAGAGTGTGGTCCTTTCCCGGTCGAGCCGACCCATTCGTGCTACAATTATACTACTAATATAGCTGCAGCATGGCTCTACCACGTACAAAAATGTTCAACTGAACTGTACTGCTATCCGTACAGTGTGTCATTTAGTGTAGTTTCAATGTACTAGTTAGTCTGTGGTTTCAATATTCATGCAGTTTGGAGCGGCGCTAATAATATAATATTTCAAATTAAAGTTTAAACCTGGATGTAAATAACAATTCAGTTGTCAAGTAAGTAAACTTATTTGTTGTTGTTCAAGTGATTAAATAGGTAATAATATCGTAATATTATAAAACAAAAAATCATGAAAAAATATATTTCTTTATAAAAACTGACCGCGCAGGTGCAACGCGCTTAAATCAACTGCGCATGCGCGACTTTACTATCTCCCGCGCATGCGCGAAGACATAGAGTAGTGCACATTTTTTGTTTAAAAAGTCTTCTCTAGTACTTAGTACATATAACTCAATGGTAATGGATGGATGGTCGGATAATACAAGAGCAACACTCCACTTGTCTGTAAGTTCCCGCCAAAAATCTGACACGTACGAATAAATTGGTTGGCAATAAATTGAAAGGCATACTTCCTGAACGCCGTAAGGGTGTTATGGTTGTGACAACTATACTCGTAGATCAAAATAGATCACAATTAAACAGAAGTTCGGGTATATTAATCTACATTCAAATTAAAGTGAACTTCCACATTTTTTTTAAACATCAGTACAGTTAATTACGTTATCAATATTGCTCGGGTTAACATTGCAGTGTACTAAATAAGTAAGCATCGCATCGAGTAACATCGGAAGCCCGCATTTCGTTTTCGGCGCTAATGTTATCGATAAATCGTACCCCTAAGTAGCTAAATATGAACACTGTATGCCTTGTAAGTCTCTTACTGCTGTTTGGTAAAAGGTATTTAACTATTTGTAGCATACTCTGGCACGTTTTCATAGAATCTTTATATATAAAAATTACGTGTCACGTCGTTTGTCCGCGATGGATTCCTAAACTACTGAACTGATTTCAATGAAATTTTTGGTCAATGTGCAGTTTGGTCCAACTTAAAAGATAGGATAGCTTACATCTCAATTAATAGTCGCAATACAATATTATTTTATTGCAAATTATTTGTCTATTATTTGACAGTCACAATTATCTGTTAGCTCCAAACGATTCTGTCAGATGACGATATCTGTTGACTGGATTGAGTAAATATACAATAGATGGCACTATGTTAAAAATACAAACGTTTAATATAAGCTACAATTTAGTAGTATAACCACCACGTATTGCTGTAAGTATTCAACAGATGGAACCGATTTCAAAGAAATTTTGCAGACTGCAGACATAGGATAGTTTTTAAGTAGACTCTCAATTTTTTTATTGCTAATTTCAGGAGTTTGTTTGGGAAAGTAAATGGTCGTTCGGAAAGGGCAGAACAAAGTCTGCCTGGTCAGCTAGTTATTTATAAAGAAGAGTGACAAACGAGCACTCAGTCCAACTGATGGTAAGTGAATACTATAGCTGATTGACACCTACATCTCTCCTAAATTAGAAATTGTGGAATTCATTTTAAAATTCCCTTTTTACTAGCAACGACAAATTAGTCCTCAGGGCATTCTGCATTTTAATTTATAATCGTGGATAGAAATGATAAATTTTATTCAATATAGATTATAAAAAATTCTTATTGAAAATCATTTTTTTAATAGTGGGTAGGTAACCACATTCTTAGTAACAATTTATGTGATATTTAAAGTAATACCTATATAATTTTTTTAATTACTTTTCATCAAACTAATAATCGTTTATGTAAGATAATGTTTTATTTAAATTCGTAATAGCATGTCATGAAAATATATATCATTGCAAAGAAAGTTTTAGATTAATAGTGCAACTAGTTTAACTTTCATGTAATATCTTTTAATGGTTCATTAGAACACGCTCTAATCAATACTTCACAATGCAGTCTCGATATCATTAATATAACCGTTTCTAGGCAATTTGTTATCAATATTGATAAAGATAGATTACTAGGCTCTTAAGCTATGGCACTGCTTCTAATCTATCAAACGGTAAATGATACTAGTATGTTAAAATGGCGTGATAAAGGTAATTAGAAGAGTACTTAAACGGATGTAATAATGCCACTATAACTAAAAGTGGGGTTAAAAATGTGTTCGTTTTTAAAATTGCTTTTTTTATATAGAATAAGGGTGACAAACGAGCATCTATCTTCGTTTGCGAATTAAAATGTAGATGCATTGTCAGCCGTGAGGACTAATATGGAATGCCTCTATTCCAGTAAAAAGGGTCTCCGGTTTTCTACACTCATCATACGAAACACAGCAGCACTAAGCTGCTATTTAACGCTGGTGTTCTGTAAGAGCGTGGTGCTTCCCTGATCGAGCTGACTCATTCGTGCTACAACCATAATATAGCTGCAGTGTGGCTCTATCACGTAATAAACACGTTTATATAAAAGGATCATCTAATGTTGTTAATCACAGGTTCATTCTTCTTGGCCTTCTTCACGAGACTATAAAAATCTACTCCTGGACATGGGCGACTTTCATTGTAGAGAGGATTTCCCCTAATCGTCTCGCTTATCAGGCGGATTGCTGACAACTGAATCATTACTGATAAAGGTTTTTACATTTATATACTCATGAGTAAAACTTATGTAACTGTTGTCAGTATAATGCTGCCAACGTAATTTGTTTGCAGATCGTACTCAACTAGGTGAAGATAGTCAACGGTCGCTATCATTTACATTTTAATAGCATTGTACTTACGAAGTAAAAAGTAGAAAGAAACAGACACGGACACATACATTTTTTATTCAATATTAATATAAATAATACTTATTTAAAGTCACTATTTTGTTGAATTACCACTGGTTCGAAACAAAAACACGCAGAAAACCCAGCGGGACTTTGATTTTAAATAACAGCTTACAATTATATATGTTTTTTTTTATAGGATAAGGGTCACAAACGAGCACACAGTCCACCTGATGGTAAGTGGTTGCTGCGGCCCATAGACATCTACATCTATCCTCGTTTGCGAATCAAAATGCAGATGCGTTGTCACCCGTGAGGACTAAGATGGAATGCCTCATTTCCAGTAAAAAGGGCCGCCGGCCACCTGCACTCACCAAGCGAAACGCAGAGGTAAACCTCTACTTCACGCTGGTATTCTGTGAGGTCGTGGTACCACCCCGGTTCGAGCCGGCCCATCCGTGCGACAGCAAAAGCCGCCGTGTGGCTCTACCACTGTTAAAGTGTGTGTTACACAATTAACAACAAAAACAAATTAGAAATAGCTTGGTAGCGATCAAGCTTGTATATTTTAACAAAGTTAATTTACCTAATTAACTAAGTCTTTTAACAGACGGTAAAGGTAATGGTAGAATTGTGTTAAAAATAAAAGATTACTACAGTGACTGCTTTGGTCGACGAGTACCTTAAAAATAAAAGAAATGAACGGAGAACGTGGCCGCCGACCCACATATTATTCTTAAACGTCCATTTAGAACTTTCCGTAATCCTTATGTTTGAACATTTAAGATAAGAATAGAGATATAAGACAATTTCACTCTTCAAGATTACAATTCGACACGCACGGGCAGCCTAAGACCCACTAATAGAGCTCCGTGCCTTCATAGAACTTTCGATATGTATTATCTGTAATCAATTCCAATCAATTACAGTTTAAGATAATAGAAAGAATGCCAAACAATTTAGTAGGTATTATTTCTTTCTCAAAAAATAAATATGCGCGGGTTTTTCTAATATTTCGTTGTGAGTTGTAACGCATAAATTACATTGTAATGACAACAAATTTGGAGGTGGTAGGACTACCATTTTACCTAGGAATTCGTCTAGGCCACCTAATTACCTGTACCCGCCGCTAAGTACCACTGCCTGCACTGCTTTGTTCTGATCTGTTAGGTATAGAGAACCAGTTTAAATACGGGCTGTGAGGAATTCCATCAGCCCTCTGAGGTGACAATAAAAAAAATGTTTGAAAATTACTTACCATGTTTTCTATTATACAAGACTCTTTAGTATGTAACATAATATTACACGTGATTTTTAGGAACGAAGTTCCTTATCGGATGATACGGATTTGGCAGGGGCTAGGCGACAAAAAGTGTAAGATTTTTCCGTCACAACTTCCGACACCTTCTGACGTAGTGTAGACGGTCTTGGTGGCTATAAGGAAGCGAGATGAAATAATATCCATCTCCCTCACACTTTTTCTTATCTTGCCATAAAACAAATATTATTTTACTAGCTGTTCTCCGCGACTTCGCCCGCGTGAAATTTGGGGTTTTAATTATGTTTATGGCATGTAATTATAATTATGTATGTTGTTGTAAGACAGACAGACAAAAATTTTAAAAATCGTATTTTTGTTATAAGTACCGTATATACTTTCATATGCATCTAGTAAAATGCTGGTATTTTTTGACATTACAAACAGACTTCAATTTTATTTATTTGTATAGATTTTAAATGACGCTTTATTTTAATAGACGCTAGTATTTCATTTATATGTATTTGTTCATCAATAATATAATACGTTTATCAATAATAATATACTACGAAAGGAACTTCGTTTCAACCGACTGTTCCACGACACTCACCCATGTTTTTTTAAAGATTTTCCAAATCGATACTTTTGGTGAAATTGGGGAGAGCAGTAGTTTTGAAACATTTATTCTTTAAAAGATCGGAGAAGTCGAAAAGATTAGACCAAAACTACGAACTATGTTTATGATGTGTTAGATTAGAGCAAAGCGACATCTGTATATCTGTAGCAGGAATGGTTCGTCTCGACCGGGGAAGAACCACACTGTCACATAATACCCGTGGAAAATAGCGGCATAATGTTATTGTTTCCTATGGCAAGAACCGCACACTCTTACTGGCAATGAGGCGTTCCATCTTCGACTGCAGGGGTGGGAATCATCTGAATTTTGTTTCTCAGACAATAGCAGATAATATATGGGTGTCTAATGTCCATGCGCCATAGGCTTTTATCTTTATCAAGTGAACTGTATGCTCCTTTGTCACAATTACTTGTATGATAAAATTAATTACATATTTTTAAAATTGTGTTACAAAGAACTATTTAACCTCTATAGTAAAGAGACAGACACCGAGTCGATTCTCGAATTGTTCCATTTTGTGTGTTAGAAACACTGATTTTTTTTTAAATTAGATTACAGATGTCATACATGTTTTAATCGTTATTAGCAGGAGTATAATATTTACTTAAAATTTATAGTTAAAGAAACGCTGGATAAAAGTATTCATCAACTAATAAATACACCGTTAGTGAGTGTTACGATATCCCACACTATAAATTATTATAACAAGGCATGATATATATCAAAATTATAAAAATGTTAAACTAAACTAGTTTTTAGTCTAGACAAGACTTGACCCGATTAAAAAGCTGCTTCTAAGAAAAGAAAACTTGAACAAATCAAAATAACTTGTATGCATTTAGCCCGATAGAAATGTTACTTACGTTGTAGATCCATTCTGCAGCTATAATAGTAGTATAGTTGCAGCACGAATGGGTCGGCTCGACCGGGGAAGGACCACGCTCTCACAGAATACCAGCGTAAAATAGCTGCTGTATTTAGTATTGTAAGTGTAGAGAAACGGAGCCATTTTTACTGGAAACGAGGCATTACATGTTAGTCCTAACGGGTGACAACGTATCTGCATTTTGATTCGTAATCGAGGATAGTAGATGTCTATGGGCCACAGCAACCACTTACCATCAGGTGGACTGTGCGCTCCTTTGTCACCCTAATCCTATAAAAAAATTTGCTATGTTATTATTCAAAATAAAATTTTCTGTTTTCTGTCGATGAAATTTAACTGTCATTGTTTGATGAATCAAGTACAAAAATATTTTAAAGTTACTGCTTATATTATCTGAGGTGATAATTCTAAAGGTTTTTAACTTAAGTACATTCGTGGTTAATTGCTTTGACAGCTATTCTTCAGCTAGAACTAATTTACAATAAATTTTGAAGAGTACATAAATTATGGTTAGGATAATAATCTTACAAAAGTTAGTGTCGAATCATCATGCTTGGACGCGTGAGCTCGAAATCGGGTCCTGGTAACTACGACTAATCTGCAGTGGGATTGCGTATTGGTGAAATCTTTGCCAGAGGGAATTATTCCGCAAATGCGTTACGTTTTCTTTTTCATTAGACGACATTATAATGATTTCTTATACTATATTTACGCGAAGACTACATATTAAATGAAACTAATTTTTACGGATTTTATCGCGTTTAATTTAACTTTTTAATTCCCGACGTTTCGGGTGCTTTACAGCACCAATTGCAGAGAGGTGTAAGACAGGGTGACGTCATATCCCCGAAACTCTTCACCGCTGCATTGGAAGACGTTTTCAAGCTTCTGGACTGGAAAGGATGCGGTATTAACATCAATGGCGAGTACATCACTCACCTTCGATTTGCCGACGATATAGTCCTTATGGCAGAATCGCTGGAGGACCTAAGCACTATGCTCAATGACCTCAATAGTGTCTCCCAACGGATAGGTCTTAAGATGAACATGGACAAAACAAAGATCATGTTTAATGTCCATGTCACACCTATGCCGGTAGTTGTTGGGAGCACTAAGCTCGAAGTTGTTGACGAGTATGTCTACCTGGGACAAATAGTCCGACTAGGTAAGTCCAACTTCGACCGCGAGGTCAATCGACGGATTCAACTCGGCTGGGCAGCGTTCGGGAAGCTACGACACATCTTCTCGTCAGACGTACCTCAAAACCTTAAAACGAAATTGTACAACCAGTGCGTGTTGCCAGTGATGACTTACGGAACTGAGACGTGGTCCTTCACTGCTGGCCGTATGAGGAGGCTCAAGGTCGCTCAGCGAGCTATGGAGAGGGCTATGCTCGGAGTTTCTCTGCGTGATAAACTTAGGAATGAGGATATCCGCAGTAGAACCAGAGTAACCGACATAGCCCAACGGATTAGTAAGCTGAAGTGGCAGTGGGCCGGCCATATAGCTCGAAGAACCGACAGCCGATGGGGAAGAAAGGTTCTCGAGTGGCAGCCTCGTACAGGTAGGCGAAGTGTAGGGCGTCCCCCCACGAGATGGAGTGACGACCTGGTAAGACATGCAGGAAGTCGATGGATGCAGGTGGCTCAGGACCGTGCTTTGTGGCATTCTTTGGGGGAGGCCTATGTTCAGCAGTGGACTTGTGAAGGGCTGTAATGATGATGATGATGATGATGACAGCACCCATGGTCACGGGGGCACTGAGGTGTTTGACGTCCCGAGGTCATCGTTAGTCCGGCTACCTTCAGTTTTTGCATATTAATTTTTATCTATCTGCGTAGATCGTACCAATAATTATTCAAAAAGGTAGCCCGGCTAAGTATGACATCGGGGCGTCAAACACCTCAGTCCCCGCTGTGACCATGGGTGCTGTAAAGCACCCGAAACGTCGGGAATTAAAAATTTAAATTAAACGCGATAAAATCCATAAAAATTAATTTCATTAAAAGACAACACTATGTTACCTTAAATGAGAGAGTTTCATTTCCTGATTTACTAAGTGCTCTTGAATATATTTTTTTCTCATAAAACTGAAATTGCAAACGAACCAACATTCCAATTGATGGTAAGTGTCACCTACACGCATATGGAATCTGTTGCCAACTCTGAGATATAAGATAGAATACCTCACAGTCGGTTTTAGTTTAGTTATAGATAGAGCTGTGCAGCATAGGATTAACGCAGGGTGGATGAAATGGCGACAGGTCACAGCCACAACGTGCGATCCCCGAATGCCAATAAGGCTGAAGGGGAAAATTTACAAATCGATCATCCGACCTGTCGTCATGTATGGAAGTGAATGCTGGGCCGTCAAGAAGAAGGATGAAAATAGACTGCATGCGAATGAAATGAGAATGTTACGATGGATGTGTGGTGTGACAAGGATGGATAAGATAAGGAATGAGTATATAAGAGGAAGCCTGAAAGTAGCGCCAGTGGTAGAAAAGGTGAGAGGAAGCAGATTGGCATGGTTTGGGCATGTGATGCGGAGGAATGAAAGTCATGTCACAAGACGAGTGTTGAATATGAATGTAGAGGGACACACGGGCAGAGGAAGGCCGAATAAAAGATGGATCGATTGTGTGAAGAGTGATATGAGAATGAAAGGAGTAAGTATGGAAATGACGGCTGATAGAGAGGAATGGAACAAAAAGATTCACTGCGCCGACCCCAGATAATGGGAAATGGTTTAGAGAATGATGACCTCACAGTCGGTTTTAACACAGGCTCTCTAAACTTTTAGACATGGACACTGTAGTGACAGAAGTAAGTGGGAGGGTTGTACCTATTCCAGAAGAAGCCCTAGGCGGAAAAGTAGCCTCAACATCTTGTATTTATATTCTATAACAAACTATTAATAATAAAAATAAAAATGTATATACTTAAGAACATTAACAGTAAGTACGGTCATAACATGCAGCAAAAATGGTTTTTCTCGACTGGAGATAGACAACATATGTATGTATAGAATACCAGCATTAGAAACTAGTAACACAATGTTGCTTTGCTTCGTATGGTGACAAAAACTAGAGCCTTTTTATCTTAGGACAACACGATTGAGTTAAGTTTGCACTTGGTGCGGATGACGTAACAAAAATAATCCAAAAACTAAAGAAATAGGAGACGAAAGTTATGCGTATCGGTAACGAAGATACACACCGTACTGATGGTACTGAGTACTGACGCGACTGTATGAACAAGGGGTTGAGAGTAGGGAAACAGAGAATTCTCGTAATGAGGTGGAAACTTGTACATAACGGTGAAGTCTACATTTTGGATTCCGTTTCAAAATTCCGAACGGGTCGGCACACACATACGGAATCCCGTTTCGCCCGCACAATTTCGAACGGAAAACTACCGTACGTGTGTCATACGTGGGTCATAGATTTTATACGAACTTGCTGTGTTCGGAATCTCGAATCGGAATCCCGAAACGGAATTCCGTATGTATGTGATCGGCCTAAGCGAGGATACATGCAGCACTCACTCGCCATCTCGCCATGGAACTATGTATTCGTTTGCCACCCTTACTTAAACAAAGAAAAAACTTCTGGCTAAACTTACTTATAAGGACGCAAAGTCCGTAATCATATTAATTTATTTTCTTTTAATGATCAAATTTGAATAGAATTCAATAAAAACATAAACTTAATCATATTTAAATGTATATGCTATTTAAAAATCGTTTTCCTAACGTCTTAAGTGGTTTTAACAAATTGGTGTCAGTCAGTTATATTTTAAGATATCGTTTGAATGTTGGCCGTTTGCATCTCTAATCGATTGAGACAAGCTGTAAAGTAAAATAAAGAGTTAATTCTTAAGCCGGGAAGTCACGTTTGACGTCGAGTTTTTAATTATGGTAAGCCTAAATGAGGCAAAGGCATCATGCATCATACATACATATGCAGGTAATGTCACTTTTCATTGGCGAGCCAGGACGAATAACCCTTAATACATGAGATAGATATATTTCTGTTAAAACAGAGAGAGAGTGAGTGTAGAGAGTTAGAACGTTACAATCTATATCCACCGATCAGCACAAACCTCTTTTCATTTTGGAGAACGATTTCATTAATTTTACAGACATGCATGTATTTTCTCATGATGTTACTGCTGAACACGTAAGTAGGTATAAGCACTTAAAATCAATTTCATTGTGGTCGGCGATTGATAAAATCGAGTTGTTCGGCGAGCATTTAGCCATGCTATCACGGCTTCCTATGTTAAAACATAGATTATACCATTTAATCCTCCTCTTCTCTTATTTTTTGTCCACCTCTTTATCAATTAGTGCAACTATGTAAATGTTTTGAATTAATTTAAACCTGACGGATTCCTAGTGACATTTATACCTCCACCACAAATTGCATACAATTCCAATGCAGGAAGCTTATTTAAGAAAATAAAAGCCAAAACCCTTATGAACTTTTAACCCAAAAAACTAACAAAAAACATCTGCCTCGTTAAGCTAACAACATTGACATGAACCACAGCGTCAAGTTTGCGTAGGGTTGCCAAGTTAAACGAAATATTTGTAATGTTAAAAATAATATTAATAGTTAATATTTTAAAACGTAACTTTTTGATTTATATCTGATGCTAGATAATATTTTATTAGATTCAGGTGTTACTTGGTTGAAGTCTATAATATAAAATAGCATTGTTGTGTCGGTGTTAGGCTATGACCCACCCATCACATTTCGGGGGTAATCTGTGATTGAGGCTGAGGCGACTTAATATGTACATAGTAGATGAAATAACTTTCGACAGATTGTGGTTTAATCATCTAGTATTATATGATAACAGGGAGCTGCGTCACAAGTGCGTTACATTTGGTGCTGGGATAATATCCGGATGCCAAATGTGTTGATAATAACAGATCTTTTTGTGCAATGTGAAAAGTATATGTTTAGCGATGGACTGTATAATATGACAATGTTACTGTTTATATATTTTTTAATAGAATGAGGGTGACAAACGAGCACACAGTCCACACAGCACACATACACAAGTGGATGCTGTGGCCCATAGAAATCTACATCTTTCCTCGGTTAAAAATCAAAATGGAGATGCGCTGTCGCCCCTGAGGACTAAGATGGAATGCCTCGATTCCAGTAAAAGGGGTCTCCAGTTCTTTAAACTCACCATACGATACACAGCAAGACAGCAACATTAAGCTGCTATTTTAGGCATGTATTCTGTGGGAGCGTGGTCCTTCCCCGGTGGATCTGACCCATTCGTGCTACAACTATAAAGTAGCTGCAGCACGGCTCTATCACGTAAAAAATATTATAATGATTGTAGTGTGTTAAAATTGGGTGTGGGGTGATACACGTATAGCAAGCATTACTGATATTAGCAGCGTAACTGTATCTAAACGTCGCTGGTGATGGTGGTAATGGGTGCAACTGGTGAAGTGAATAACATACAGAAAAGACACTAATGATGACCAACATTCAAGTGTTGGTCATCATTAGTGTCTTTTCTGCATGCGAATCTATACAACTTAACTTTGCTTCTTATTTTCAAACTAAATTATAATATTCTTTTTAAAATACAATTTTTCAAAGATGGGTTGTGCTCTTGTGGTATCTACTTTTAGATTACCAACGTTATGGAACCATAATGTTTATTACGGCGGGATATAGATCTCTCTCTCTCTCTCTCTCTCTCTCTCTCTCTCTCTCTCTCTCTTACTTTACTTACTTAGTTAAACTTTTTTTGAAAGACTTATGCATAATTATCACTTTGAAATGTGGGGTAGCACATATCACTTGTAATACAGAGCAGTGATAAAATAAACCACTTATACCCCAATAGCGTTTTAGATAAATTTTCCTTTATCAGTCGATCGCTAAAGCATGCACATTCGTCAATCAGTAGAATGCCTGAATACGGGTGGTATTACGAATGCACTCCAAAAAGGGGTTGGAAAATTCCAATTTAAACTGCATAATTCAGTCCAGTTTTACTAACTTTATAAAATTTTTGTTTTACATGGACAACCCTAACTTCACCTCCGTGACCTACGGGTTATTTATGAAACTGCGTCGATAGTAGATAAGGACCCTTTGAAGTCGCTCTATTTGTTTCTAAATGATGACCGTTATTACATATTATTGGTCAATTATGTTGTAAAATGTTGCAGCTTCCCGAAACAGATTGCGTTACGGTGAGTTAGTGGTGTGTGAACATCAATTCGAAGTTATTTTTTTATAATAAAATTAAAATCGATTTCCTTATTACCTTAGTTTTAAAAGTAAATAGGTACTATTTTCTCAAAATTAACAAAATATAACATCAAGAATGGTTTCGTAACAAATATATGTTGTTAAAAGTGATATTAATTTAAAATTATTTTAATTAGTTCAATAAGTCATCTAGTCCTTTTGTTTTTATTTATTTATGACAGGCATTAAAAACTCTACTGCTAAAATAGACTTCCCCCCTAGAAATGGCGCAAGCCGCATAATACCGTCCTGCGTTTGGCCAAAAGCGTTAAGATCATATACGTACCTATTGATATTGCTTTGGCTGCTACATTTATTTAACAGCTGTAATAGTAGCGTTTAACACACATATTAATAAGTAGTAATCTAGTCGAATAATATATTTATTATATTAACACCAGTTACAACAATAATCGATTATTTAAAAAAGTGTAAAACCTAAACGTCGATAAACATAATCAAGACGTGCATGCACATCACTGGCACCGCTAACTAAACCTTACAATGTTTTCGGCTTTTGTTATCGCTGTGTAACAAAATATGTTTTATGGGTTTTCGTCCAACGCTTTACATTCTCACCATATAGTTATTAACTTGGCGGTTTAATGAGGGCATCCACGACTTTTTCTGCCACCAGGGCGGCGCCACTAGAAAGCGAGGTATAATATTTGACAGATTTCATAGCGGGGAAGTTAATTTGTTCGGAAAATGTAAAGGTTATTATTTCTTTCTGTACTACTAGCTATATTTTATATTAATAAGATTAAAAAACCGCGAGCCGTGGTAGCTCAGATGGTTAGTACTCGCTGTAAGTTTCACAGTACGCTAGAAACCCGGATTCGATCCCCGTCGGCACCAATGAAATTATTAATTGCAATTTTAAGTGCTGATTTACCACGTGCTCGGCGGTGAAGGAAAACATCGTGAGGAAACCTGTATGTCTGACAAATAAGAAAAAAAATATATATTTCGAAGACATGTGAAGTTCGCCAACACGCAGCGCGGCAGACCTTTCCTTGCCCTTAAACCCTCTCAGAAATGAGAGGATGCCTGTGCCCAGAAGTGGGACGTGTATATAGTCTGTAACTTTAAGTTTTTTAACTTTAAGATTAAAAATAAATAAACCAAACAACAATTATTCATAAAAGTAGAAAAATTAAAAATTAAGTTAAAAATGCGCAAAAAATTAAAGAGCAAACAACTGACGCATTGTTTTGTGTATTAATATAAATACTCTAGAAACTGATAAACTTTTATTAAAAACAATTTTTTCAATTAAATGACATTGTGTAACAAAAAACTTTACCTTAGTGTTAACCTTAGAGTATTTTAAGGTATCAACTAGCGACATCTGGTGAGCAGAAAATTATTAGCCCTCATTAAAATTTACAAAATAGTTTCACAGAGCAGTTTACACTTGTTGTTTTAGTTGCCAGCATTAAAATTATTTTTAAGCTATAACTTCAGAAATTGGTGCTAAGACAAAGCGTAGAGAATTATTAAAGACCCGACTTCTAAAATTACTATGTGGAAATTATTTTATTATTTTTAGTTTTTTAACGTCTGCTTTCACTCTTTATTAAATGTCTAATTTTTTACCTATTTAGTGGACTAAGAAATATCTAAAAAGAAAAAACTCGAATATCTCTTTAAAAAACTCGAAGGTTGTCTAAATCATGAAATTTAAATCTATACCCTAATTTATAACCATTCAAGTAATAACCTATTTAATAAAAAATAAACCTAGCAAGCTAACAGCATAGCAAAGTGGCGAAGCAATCAGCTCGGTAGCGGTTTCTAACGGTTGCCGTTGAGCAATCAGTTTCAAAATAGGAGGTTCAGATGCCTGGGTGATCAGTAATCGATTGCTGAAAACAGAATTTGAAAATTCGAAACCGTTCTCGAGATAATCGTGGGACAGACGGACAGACGGACGGACAGACGGACAGACGGACAGACATCGTGAAATCAATAAGTGACTTCGCAAGCTTCGCCACTTAATAATTATTAAAATCGGTCCACAATTGACGAAGATTTTCATAGATTGTATCTATAACGATATAGATAGATTGTATCTATTGTACACAAAGTCGTACACAAGGTAAATATTGATCATTATGCAATTGCATGTCTTTTATGCAAGTAAAATTTAATCTATCGTCTATTAGATATGAACATCGTAAAATTAATTAATAGTAACATGCGTTACTTTGCGGAAATCTTAAAAACTTAATTTTTTTTTATAGGATAAGGGTGACAAACAAGCACACAGTACACCTGATGGTAAGTGGTTGCTGCGGCCCATAGACATCTACATCTATCCTCTATTACAATTCAAAATGTAGATGCGTTGTCACCCGTGAGGACTAAGTTGGAATGCCTCATTTCCAGTAGAAAGGGCCTCCGGCCACCTGCAATCACCAAGCGAAACGCAGAGGTAAACCTCTACTTCACGCTGGTATTCTGTGAGGTCGTGGTACCACCCCGGTTCGAGCCGGCCCATCCGTGCGACAGCAAAAGCTGGTTTTTTTCCACATAATTTCCATTACGTTATTATGTTCTTATAAGTTTAAAAAAATAACTATTCTAAAATGGCCCAACAAGGATGACATTTGTATAAAGTTCAATATTTTTTTTAATCACTAATTATCTTCAAGTTCTAATCCTTCATGCACATCTGCCTTATTACCACATGTTTATGAGATTTAGTACGTACCTAAATCTTTTAAAAACAGTTTAAAAACGCATACTCTCTTGTCATTTACCTTACTTATTACACACAAATATCTTACCCTGCTAACTATTTATGCTAATGAATATACTAATGCATAAGCAATAACTTAAACGATTACCGATTATCTGCCATTCGACACCTTTTATCTTTAAATACGAGTACACGATAATTTTGACTATGGTTAAATTTACGCGTCAAAAATAAGATATATTTACAAAAATTGTAGTCAGTTAATAAGCGAATTTAATTCAGGGGATAGTCTCTGACAGGATAGCACTGTAGATTGCAATTTGCAAAATTAAGACCTTATTTAAAGAGAAATCCGCTAATGTTCTAAAAATTAAATTTCTTTCCACCTGTAGTACAGATTATTGCTTCAAAATTGAAGGGAAAACATAAAACACACACACACACACACACACACACACACACACACACACACGCGCGCGCACACGCACGCGCACACGCACACGCACACGCACACGCACACGCACACGCACACGCACACGCACACACACACACGCGCGCACACGCACACGCACACGCATACGCACGCGCACGCGCACACACACACACACACACACACACACACACACACGCGCGCGCGCGCGCGCGCGCACGCACGCACGCACGTACACGCACACGGACACATGCGCTCGCGTGCGGCCTTAAGTTCAGCCGGGAATAGTAGGAACAGTTTCCTAGGACCTAAAAACGTAATTATTCTCAAAATAGGACGATAACTTCCTATTTTTGAAAATTATTTATTTTCAAAGCGGGAAGTTAAAAATTCCAAAGTTAATAATTTAATTTTACTCAATACTCTTTGATTTTACTTGAACTAGATAAAATCTAGAATAGATTCCCGTTATCTGATAATAAATGCGTAATCCTGGCTGTTTAAAAATTAAAGTAATTTCAAAGAAATACTAGAAACATTAGGTAATATCGAAAAATGATAATGGCGGGTTAGTTTAACCTAAATATGACTAGGAAATAATGAACGTTGATAATTATAGTAATGAGGTGCTGACATATTGCTTAAAGAATTTTAATGATTCTACAACGACAATGTATAGAGAAATACTAGGAGACACAGAAGAAATGAATAGGTATTCAGTTATGTTTACAAATGTAAGCCCCGTAGTTTAGACAACAGCCAATGTACTAATTTCTAGATGGGTCACATTTTCAAACAGACTAAATATAAATATAGTAAGGATAAAGGTAAAGTAAGAAAAAGAAACAGGATGAAGTGAACCTGTACATATATGCTGTTACGTAGTAGGGAGGTGGTACCGTATTTGCAATGCATAGCAATTGGGACACATTTCTCTTAGATCGCAGGTATTTTTTTAAATCTGAAAAATATAGCTGCGGCATGGCTCTACCACGTATAAAACTGTGACAGGTATTTAAAAGTATATAATCGATTATTTTTTCTGTCACCCGATTCATAAAAATTGACTTTCCACGTAACAGTGTAGTCGTATGCATGAGCCTTAGGCGAACAAAATATTTTATTTATACGTTATTTATAAAGGAGACTCTTACAGCGTAAACTTTCTAAGGCGTTGTAGGTTTACGAGTGAAAGGTCAGGATGGGTGTAGCTGGTGACAGGTGAATGATATACAAGTTTGTGTTAGAATCTTTCGCATACCAACTACTTTTTAACGATAACAATTTTTTGTAGGAGTATGGAAAATTCATCACTTGAAACTGGTTCCTTATTTGTTAACAAAACAATACGAAAGGATGTTAAGGCCCATGGATAACTACAACTCTTGATTAATAATCAAGATGCAGATATAAGTTGTAATGTCGCATTTTTTAAATATTTTGTACAACTGTTTCTGTTTTCGAATATTAAAAAATGTATCAAAAGTAATTCACCACTTTTTGGTCTTCGTTTTAATAAGGTTAACAACACAACAAAAATAGGGCTTCAATTTAAGTGCGGAAGTAGAAGCGCTATAAAGTTTATGAGAAGTCAAGGCGAAATAATTTAGAATAGGTAAAACACCTTTATTGAAATTTAATCTGTAAGAACTTCCATAAATTGGAGCATACATAAAAAGCGCCACGTTAAAAAAAGTTAAAGTAAAAGCCTATGTACGTCGGTCTATCCTAGGAGTGGGACGTACATAATACATATATACGGTAACTACTCTACTTTTCTACCGACTTCAAACAAGAGGCGGTACTCAATTCGAATGTATGTTTTTTTATATGTGTTGAGTCATAACTTTATACTGGGTGAACTGATTTCGATAATTCTTTTTTATTTGAAAGCTGGTTCTTCACATGTGGTCCAGTATAAATTTGATTAAGGTCTGACCAATAAATAGATTTTGAGTTTTTCTTAATAATTTATATTGAAGTCGGTTGTACAAATGTTTTAATTTTAAATTATAATTTAGGCGGTTTTCCATCGCTATCAGCGATCAGTTGATAGCGCAACCGTATCTAGTATGAAGAAGTATCCTGAGCGCAACCCTAAATGTATCTCACCTATTAACTAAAACTAAATATAGTTTACAATCAAGCAAATTAACACCAACGTAAGAAATCTTCAGGAAATACCAAATTAGTTGGAACGTTGCTTTATATATAGCAAGACGCCGTTAGCTGCAATTCGTGCTAATTATCAAGGGACTCAGCTGCCTGCTGTCATGAAGGCCGACGTAATTATTTCTAACGGATAGGGGCAGCAAACGGCAACGGGCAGTTTAGAAAAAGTGATGTCTGTATCCCTCTGGCAGATCTACGTGATTATAGATTTTTACGTGATAGAGCCATAATAATGGTTGTAGCCCAAATGGATCGGCTCGACCGGGACCACGGTCTCACAGAGTACCAACGTACAATAGCAGGTCAGTGCTGCTGTGTTTTGTATGGTGAGTGTAGAGAACTGAAGACCCTTTTTACTGGAAACGAAGCATTCTATCTTAGTCCTCAGGGGTGACAACGATATTAAGATTCAAAATGCAGATCGTTTTGAATCTTAATCGAGGATAAATGTAGATGTCTATGGGCCTCAGCATCCACTTACCATCTGGTGGACTGTGTGCTCGTTTGTCACCCTTATTCTATAAAAAACACATGTAGTGGTGACCCGCGTTTGAATTGAATGGATCGAATTGATCGGAGTTAAACTAAGTTGTAATGGAATAATTACAACTTTTAACAAAAAGTAAAAATCGTCTTCAAATCGCTAAAAAAAAGAAGTTATTTATTTGTAACCTTAGATGTGGAAGTTTTTCTCCAAATTTATATGGGACGACCCTTAAAGTATAAACTATTTAATAACAAAAAATAATCAAAATTGGTTCACAATCTGCTAAGATGTCGTGTAACATACTATAACATACATACTCCTCCTTTTTCAAGTCGGTTAAAAACAGCGCGCAATTGCAGCATGCTATTACGTATGGTTAACTGAAGAGAATCAAACACTTTTTAAAGTGATAACAATAACGATAAATATATATTGATAAATAAAAAGAAAACTTTCTCACATGCCCTGAAAATAATTTTTACTTACTCTGCAGGTTTTGTGGTTCTGCTGATAATTTCCGTAATGAGGACATCCATTATATCAACAGCAAAACAAGAGGATATGACACAGTTTCAACAGAAAAGTCAGTTGAGTTAGCAAACGACTGACCTAAAATCTTTAAAAATTGACAATCGATGGAAGAAAATTTCTTAAGTACCCTAGTACACAATGTAGGGCGACCCGCTTTAAGATGGGCGACCTAATAAAACATGCAAGGAGTCGATCGATGCAGGTGTCTCAAGTTCGTGCTTTGTAATTAATTCTATGTTTAACAGTGAATTAATGTATGAGTAAAAATTAAATTGACGACGGGCGCCATGCCTTTGAGCTAATTTAGCGTAAATAGTAGGAATAGCAACCGAATTATCCCACTGTTTACACAATCCATCACTATCGATCCCATTATTACGTTCAGAAATTTAATCGAATGAAGAGCGGAAATGCTGGACCAAATTGACAGCCGACAACTTACAACACGACTGATTTTACACTGATTTAAAACTTGCTGCAACTGTGAACGTAACCTACGCTGGCCCATAAAGCCCACTCTTTTCATAGTAATTTCGGTGAATGGCACTTATAAATTTAAGCTTATGGTATATATATTTATCTTTGTGATAGTAATATTGATATTTATTATGGTAACAAATTCGTCTAGACCATATTAACTTAAGAATTATGATGGAATTGTGGATCAATTTTGTAAAATTCAAAACACAAAAAGTGTGTGATTTTAGAACAGCATAGAGTAATTAGCCTAATAATTCTATGTTAGAACAGCAAATAGAAATATTATACATACTTTTTTTCTTATTAATCTTCTAATTACACCATTACACCTTTAAAAATATATAAAATTACTTAACGTACCACCAGCTTCATCACTTCACAGTTCCCGCCATTTTGCTTGTCAATTAAATTAATCGCTGTCACTTTTCTTACTAGCATGAAAAATGACATCTCTCCGGACGGACGCTATCACTTCGTTTAAAGCAACATGAGGTTCTAACCGGTCGTTGGTTAATAATTATTTACAGCTAAACTGCACACGTTTCGCATGCAAACAGCTCGTGTGACGTATTAATTATTATTTCTATCGCGCACTAATAACAGTTAGTTAACGATAATTGCTAGATGGTAATCCGGTGTCAGTTTTTAATTGGATAAGCGATAAGAAAATTATAACTAGAAAGTGTTTAGTTATATTAGTTTTTTTTTCTTTGATAACGGACTCGTTCTGTTGCACTTTTACCACGTCAAGTAATATGAAACTATCCTTTGTAATAATTAGTTTCAAAATTTCTTCACAATATCTTGATGTCAGCAGACAGTCGATGACGATAGTATCTCGCCAAAGGAGACACAATAACTTGAGACTTACATTACCATCGGAGCACTTGCTTTATCGTTCCCACTAATAGTTCACATACGCTGACATTTAATCCACAAAATCGCATCTCTTTTACGTGTTAAAACCTAAACGATAAAACAGGATCATCAATCCAACGCAGGTCAGGTTTCCGCTAAAACTACCTTTAGCTATATTAGTATTAACTAAAGTTGTTAATATTTTTATCACATATAGGCGACGAACAAGTTATTGATCCACCTGATAGTAAGAGGCCTTGAACTTCATGGATTGTCTCATAGCCTGTAGTTACACGGTCTTTTTTCTTTTATGTCGGAATACAATAATACTTACATTGTTGTTTGTCAATAGCATGGGGGTTATCTTCTTACCTATTCAAATGGACACGTAATATTTATGAAGGAATTCTACGACTTATTAAATAAAATAAAATAATAAACTTAAAAAAAATCCATACTTGTTTTGTAACAGAGAAGAAATGTTAGAATTTAGGTAATTGATTGGCCTCATCAATCTTAGACACTCGGAATATATATAACATTTAACATTTTCTCTTAAATCACAGTTACTCGTATAATTATGCGAAGCTAGTAAAGTTTTTGGAACGAAGTTCTTTACCGGACGGTACGGTATTTGGCGGCTAGGCGTCAAAAAGTGTGAGATTTTTCTGTCACATCTGCTGACGTCGTGTAGACGGTTTTGGCGGCGAAATAAGGAAGCGTGATAGGACAATATCCATCTCCCTCGCAATTTTTCTTCTCTTGCCATGAAATAAATATTAATTTATTTTAAATGACGCTTCTTTTTATAAACGGTAGTAATTCATTTATTTTTATTTGTTAATCAATAATATAATACGTTTATCAATAATAATATACTACGAAAGGAACTTGGTTCGAACTTCCAACCGAGTGTTCTACGACATGAGTCGTTTTGTTTTTTTAACGCATGTTTTTTTTAATATTATTTGCCAGTTCCATCACAGAAATAATGAACCGATAAGGTATTTTTATCTGTAAATTATCGAATTTTATTATGTCATTAATTTATATCCAGAGTTTATCAAATTGGGAAATGTGTTTCATACATCGACAAAATGTTATTGGAGAGTGTTGTTGGTGAATAAAAAACAAGTTCAATGGACTCCAAGCACGATTGGCTGCTACATATAATCAACCCTAAACAATTCACGATAGATTGACTGCGTACCAAGTAATTATGTTAGCTATCGTCCCCTTTCAATCGATACTACAATGCAAACGAAGCAGTACATTGATTTTTTTTAAGAATAAGACCTTCTACATCGATGTTTATTATTACTAAAGAAACTCAAAGAGCATAATATTATTTAAACAGCTAAAACATAAATATAAAAAAAAAACCGCGAAAGGCGCCACCGGCCTGCGAAGAGTGGCAACTTCGGCAAATAATTTCCTTGTGAGGATATTAATGGGGAGGCAGTGGACTTAGATAGGCTGTAATGATGATGAAGTTGATGATGAAGATGGCTGTGATCACGTGACGAATCCCCGCTCTAGTCGATCTCTTCTTGCTGCAGCCATAAAATAGCTAGACTGTACCGCTACCACCATATATAAAAGTATTATTTTATGTGTGGTGGTAGCGTCATTTATCGACCTTAAATCCACTCCTAAATACACAAATAAGCCAATTGACACACATAATTTGAAAGATAATGTAAATCAATAAACAACATGTAACAAGAACCCTGTTCCCGTTAAATGAGTAATCTGAATCAGTATGCAAACGTATAGAAATAAAAAAAAAATTTAATAAAAAAATAATTTACTAATTATATTATGTGGTTTTGTTACCTCTGCATTGTCCGGGGAGTAAGAGGATTGTCAAAGACCCCGCTTTACTGATGCTCGTGTCATTTAGAGGTAACAAAACCACATACAATTCGCAATTTTTTTTTAATTAAATTAAATATTTTAATTGTCGAGTTTCCTGAAGGAAAAACTATTTCTAATACGTTTGAATACTGATTCTGATAACGCATTTAACGGGAACCGCAGGGTTTTCTACCGACTCCCAAAAGGAGCCGGTACTCAATTCAACTGCTGGGTGAACCGATTTCGATGATTCTTTTTTATTTAAAAGCTGGTGCTTCCCATGTGGTCCCATATAAATTTGATCAAGTTCTGACCAATAGTTTTTGGGTTATTCTTAATAATTTATATTGAAGTCGGTTGTACAAAATTTTTAATTTTAAATTATTGTTACATATTGTAAACATACCTCTCTATAAGACTAAGACTAATTTTTTGCTTCGCTTAAATTAATTACCTATTTAGTCAAGTATCGAGCTACAAAATAAACATGCTTAAAATCTCTGACATTTGTCATCGGATTATTTAAGATTTGAAATGACGTTAATCATGTCTCTATAAAGAGAGAGTAAAATTTCGAAGTCAACTTGTAACCTGTCTTCTACCAATAAAGGGATTCCAGCATGTAATATGTAAACAGTATCTTTATGATTTATTCAGTAATATTATTTCGTTATTACGAAAGCTGTGTTAAGATTTCGTAAACAGAGATTACATTTAATTTTTTATCTCATTAATAAAATGTAGCATTTTTTTCCCTTTGTTTGTTTAAATGTTAATTGTACTTACCTTATTGGTAGAATAAATAGATCTAAAATTGTACAGAGTGTAGTGTTAACTAGATTAGTTTAAGATGTTTATCTTAAACTAATCTAATTTTACTAGAATCGTTTAAGATGTTTATCTTAAACTAATCTATTTACTAGGATAGTTTAAGATGTTTATCTTAAACTAATCTATTTACTAGTTTAGTTTAATATATTTATCTTAAACTAATCTATTTAACACTGTGAATGAAAATCCGATTATTAACTATGAATGTGTCCGAATGTTGTACAGAGTGTAGTGTTAACTAGATTAGTTTAAGATGTTCATCTTAAACTAATCTCTTTACTAGATTAGTTTAAGATCTTTATTTTAAACTAATCTATTTACTAGTTTAGTTTAAGATATTTATCTCAAACTAATCTACTTAACACTATGAATGAAAATCCGATTATGAATTATGAGTATGTCTAAAAGAAAATCGTTGGGTTTTCTTTTTGTATGGCCTACATCTTCAAGAGATTGACCTACGTAAAAGAATTTTAGCTTATCATCTATTGAAAGCAACTAAAATTCTTTATAAGTGAACTAATAATCTCTCCCATAAATTGCTTTACAGGAGGGATTTGCCATAGTTGCCACGCGTGGAGTTGACAAAAGTAGTTTTTAATCTTTTGAGTTGTAATCGGGAAGCGGCTGTTGCCAATCTTCTGTGTCAGTTTCGCTCTGTCGCCTCTTACGACACCCAGGGTACGATATGGGCTAGTGGATAATCTTACACCGCCACTACACGGTTAAACAATAAACTTTGACGGGCTGATACAGAAAGAAAGAAGAGAGATGTGTATGTAGGTGAATGCGTTGTAAGAAATTGAGCCTAGTTTCGGCGTCACTTGATATATGCGCAGCGTTCCGTCATCTTTATTGGTTGGTCAGATGCATGATTGCATCTTGTCGGTACGTCAATACGTGACCAAGTCAATGGAACTGAATAAACATATTACAACGTGTTTTTTTTGTAATTTCAACTCAATTGAAGTTCATCAAAGCGATCGCAACCGTTAGTTACAATAGAATGTTTACTGTTTGTACTTTGTTTTGGCATGGAAGAAAATAGACGTAGTGCTTTAGATAATTCGAATGGTTAGGTGTTACTTATCACTGATTATGGAGAGATGTTTATTCATTCATTCGATCATTACAGCATATTAAACTGCTGAAAGTAGACCTCCCCATAGATTGCTTCATAAAAAGTATTTGCCATATTTTCTACGCTTGGCAGACGGGTTGGCAGCCGCAGTTTCCTTATTATGTAGTTGTCACACCTCTTACGATACCCACGGGAAGATATGGGGTAGTGGATATTCTTACACCGCCACTACACAGTCCATGTTTATTAGGTGGACAATAAATATTTTCAAGAGCATTTTGGCCTTTTGTATAACAATAATTATAATTTTTAACAAACAGTAAAAACCGACTACAAATTGCTAAAAAAGAAGTTATTTATTTACTACCATTAGTACCGGAAATTTTGCTCTAAATTTACATGGGGCCACCCTTGAAGTATATTTAATAAAAAAGAAAAGGCCTATTTAATAAAAAAGAATCATCGAAATTGGTTCTCAATCTCATAAAATCACAAAAAAGAACATACGCATTTGAATTAAGAACTTCATTATTTTTGAAGGCGGTTAATAACTAATTGGTTGTGTATCATTTATTTAGGGGTTATATTGACTTTAAAATTAATTAAAATCTTGAAAAATCTTACACATTGTAGAAACTTTGTTAGTACAGAGTAGAGAAAGTCTTGTTCTCGGAAATATAAAAATATTTAAAGGCGTTATAGTGTGATCATTATTAATAGTCATAATAAAATACTTAAAAACGCTTGGAATTCAATAAGAAATACAATAATAATTAATTATCAAAATAATGAGAGTTTTATGAAAATTTTACAAATTCCGCTTTCCCCTCATGGGGTTCCAATGGTCGACGCGTATACGACGATGCAAACGTTAATAAAAAATCATAATGATAATTCAAACAACGTGTTTTGAATATTAATACGTTTTATTAGCTTGTATTACATCGCATAATTAATAAAGAAATATTGTGTTAAATATTTAAATAAGGTTGTCTCTCTCATAAATGTTGATTTATGTCTTCGGAAAAGAAAATGTGACAGTGAAGGTGAAAATTAACACACAGGCGATTTGATAACAAGAAATTATAAATCACATAGTCTGTGCGTGTGTGCGTTATATGCGTGTATAACTCTGATGGGAATCGTTTGCCGGTGGGAATTACCTCGCAACTGTGTTATGATTTTCCTTTTCCTTTTCTTTCTTGGCTTTCTGAAATCCAAGGCTGACATGAGCCTTTTTCGTTCTAAAGAGGTTTTGCTTTTGTTTGTTGTTTTTTATTCGTCAAGCTTAGCAGACGGATTGACGATGTTGGTACCAGATGTCTCGCACCTTTGGCACTGCCTCCTGTCGCTGACTATTTTACCTCTGATGTCAACGAGAAGGTTATTCGGCATCTATAGGATACCATAAGATTTTTTGCAGCATTTCCTATTGTCACCTCTTGAGGCATTTCTATTGTCAGCCAGTGTTTATTATTTTTAGTATTTTAAGAAAAATACGACGAATTCCAGCCAGTATAATAAGAAATTAAAAACAAAATTATTAGATATTATTGTAAAATTATGTACTGTATGTATTATTTTGATTTTTTGCACATCCCTCTCAACGTAACTGATGAAGGTAGTGCGTCTTACCAGTCTTACCAAAGAGTATATAATCTTACGGAGTGAAATCTTATTGGTAGTTTGATAGTTAGGGTCCTGATGACACTGAATTGCATATTTCGGCTTGTGTCAGTCAAATCAATTCGCAATGTATTATTAAAATCTTTGCACGATGTTTAACACCTACGTATATAATGTTTACACAAAATCGTAAAGTGGAGGGAGAGTTGATAGCATTTAAACATATAAGAATATCATCTTTGTTATTATATGTTTGCCTATCCTGTTGCTATCCTATCTAACCTATCGCTTTATATTAGACGGGATTATAAAAAACCCTTTTTGAATTATAAATTGGGTCGGGTGAAAAAACTTTAAAATTAAAGCATGTAAAGTAGAATAATTTCGATTCTACTCAAAGGTTGCACTGTAGAATCATTATGATTGTATCTGATTAAATAAAGGATCTTTAATGAAGAAAAGAACGTGAGAATGGACAACACATGGCGCCTATACGATAAACAAAGGATGAACTGAATACACAAACACACTGTCCCCTTCTCGACTTAGAAATCCCGTTCAAATTGGAAGATTTAAGATACGTGTCTGATGTGTTAGATGTCATTTTATACTACTCGTACGCTAGAACATGTTTAGATAGAATTTTAAATCTCGCTCGCTTAAAGGTCCATACAAGGCGAGCAAACCATGTTCTTCTTTGCGGGCAGCGATTAAATTATAAGCTGCATTACGCGTTAATTTATTTTTGTCATACGACGAATTGCGAAGAAACTAGACCCTTGCCTGAGAAATAAAAAAATGAAGACGTGTGAAATCCACCACCACACATTGCACATATTATTAATAATTACATCATCATGCATAATATTTCACACAAAAATAGTCTTTACCGATGAAATTGCCGTTTTGTTAAGCTGGCCACTTAGAACTCTAATAGATTTATTTTTATTTGGAGTTCTTAATTTAAAATTTAGTAAATAATTTATTTTATAAATATTTGCTTTTCAAATTTGTGTCAACGGTGCAAATAGTTTGTTTCTCAGACATGCAGGTTTCGTAATTTTTTACAGTATAAGAGTGACAAACGGGCACACAGTCCACCTAATTGTAAGTGATTGCTGTGAAACATAGTCATGTTCATCCATTCTCAATTAAGAATCAAAGTGTAGATGCGTTGTTACCCCTGAGGACTAAGATGAATGCCTCTTTTCCAGTAAAAAGGTTCTCCGGTTCTCTCCAATCACCATACGAAAGACAGCAACATTAAGCTGCTATTTCACGTTGGTATTCTGTGAGAGCGTGGTTCTTCCCCGGTCGAGCCAACCCATTCGAATCGGTCGGTAGCATGGCTCCACCACGTAAAAACGTTTCCTTACGATGTATTCCTTCACCACCGAGCACAGTAAATCGGTAAATCAGCACTTAAATTTAATGCCGGCACTATTGAAATTGTTATTTGCAATGGTATGGGTTCCAAATTAAAGAATAAAACCAAAAAGTCGGGAGATATTCTAGTAACAGTGTTGTAAAGTATTTGCTAATAATATACAATAGCGAATATGAAATGCCATCTGTAAAAGTGTGGGCGAATCCTAAAATATATACGTTTTAGAACACAGTCTACACACTGCAGACTAGAGTATAACAATTCAAAAGGAATTCAAGCTCAACACACACAGCACTTACAAGTAATTCTCACTGCATCGCTACATTCATTTCTCTAAGTAAGTCTTACGAGTATGATCTTTGCCGACGCTAAATTGGCGTAGTTCATGAATGAACTGACTTCATTAGCAACTAGTATTAAAACCAAGATGCTCACTATTAATTAACAAGACAAGAGACTTTATTAACAGTGATCTTAAATTCAATAACTTGCACTGATATATTAGAAATGTTTCATCATTTATAATTTTCCTGCTGTTTATTACTGACAGTTATCGATTTTCTAGATTCTAGGATTTCTATAATAAAATAGCTGAACTCTTCGCAGCACGGCAAGAAACTTACGGTTCTTCGGTTAATCATTTAACACACTGTGTGTGTGTGTGGTGTGTGTGTATGTACTTTTTAATATCTCAGAGCTGGGCACAAGCCTCCTCTCATAGCACAGAAGAGTTCATGATATATATATATATATATATATATATATATATATATATATATATATATATATATAAGAATATAAGAGTAATAATCACGTGGTAATTCAACATTTAAAATTGCTCACACTTGGAAATCTTGGTAAGCGCTAATCCACTAAATTACACGACTCGCATGTGTGTTATGCAACAAACATACTAGAGGACTATTTTATTGATGTAATTGCATGGGAAGTCATCCAGTCACACGGGTTGCATAATTTATAAAGAGATTAGTACGCCGGCTGCGATGCACGATCAAAGCTGTTAGTTATCGGAATGGTTTAGTGCCGACAATTAAAGTTTAATATTCAGTCGCTCGGATTCACACCGTATTTATTGCAATTGCAAGTTATATCCTCATTCAATGTTGTAGCTGTCTTATTCAATCGAAATCAATGACATTCAAAACTATACTTGTATATCAGAGAGCGGTTTATAAAGAAAGCTTTATAAGTTACTAAATAATTGTGGAAATATCTTTTAAATTTGAGAGAGTTATATTGCTTTACAGCACCTTAGGTCACGTGAGGGGGGAGGGGGGGGGGGGGACTAAGGTTTTTGACGTCCCGATGTCATAGTTAGCCCGGCTACCTTCAGTTGTTCAATATTAATTTTTGGTTCGATATACGCAGTATGAGCTTACAGTATCTTGAAGTCTTGCAGTGTTATGTTTGGGTTTGGATTTAATTTTATTAATTATAGGATCCCAAGCAGATGGTAGCACCCATTCATCTTCTCTATTGCAATTAGGATGTTTTTTAATTTTCATAGCCTCGCTAATCATTCTTAGTAGGAATCGGTGTTATTTTTAGAGGATTTGTGGTCTATCAAATCTAATGTAATGGGTGGTCGATCTTGGACATGATATATATAACTTTTGAATAAATTAATAAAAATACAATAGTGTAAGTTAATTGTACTATACTTATAATAATTTTCGCAAAAGGCAAGCAATAAGTTGACAAAGTTTTATCGCAACCTGATGAACGGTATGGCAGCGCGTAAAATATGAACAAACAAACATAATTTTTTTATATATTATATAAACAATGAGTGCAATTGCAATGAGTGAGAATACAGCAAAGTTTCAATTTGGAAGAGTTATTTAATTAGTAATGATAATAAAACATTCATTGAAATTGATATATTATTATCATTATTATCATAATAATTATCAAATTGTCACTTACTCGTGTAAATGACAATCATTTATATAAAGATCTTTAAACCTAAAGTCATAACTTTGAACGCTAGTAAAGACAATTATACCAATTGTCTTTTTTTACGATTTGAGTGTAAGATTCTTCTTCTGGTCTCACTCTTAAGTCGGTTTGCTCATGTACAGTGGAATTCGGTCTACTTTAACTGTAATCTTACTTCTAACTAACATCATCATCTTCATCATCATTACAGCCCTTCATAAGTCCATTGCTGAACATAGGCCTCCCTCAAGGAATGCCACAAAGCACGGTCCCGAACCACCTGCATCCATTGACTTCCTGCATGCCTTACCAGGTCGTCACTTCATGTAGTGGGGTGACGCCCTACACTAACTAACAATATTAATATGTTTGTAATTGATGATGATGATGGATGTTTGTCACTCAATCAAACAAGTGATGAACTAATTAATTTAAAATTTTGACAAAGATGGAAATTATACGAAACAAGACATATCATACCTTTACTGGCCCCAAAAAGTATTTTCGTTCCCTACCTTTCTTTGTGAACGGCACTATTATCTACGTGCGAATTTCACGAGAGTAAACTCGAGGGCAAAGGTGCTTGTGAAATATGTTAAATGCTTGTGAAATCGACACATAACCTACGTTCTAAGTACATGTCAACTCTTCACCAAGCATTGCCATTGTGTTCACAGTGACATCTCAATTATATCAAGTTAATACCCACGCTCATCTTCAAACGTCAGGCAAATATTTTTTTTTAAAAGGCAAATATTTTTATTTAAGTAAAATCGTTACATGATGAGGGTTCTCAAACGCTTTACCGCATTTGTTTATGAAACGTTCACAGCTATACTTTGCTCAAAGACCTGTGAAAATATCTAATAAGTTGAGATGATAAACGCGATACGCGATTTATTGTTAACATTTTTTTACTTCCGTTTAAATTGTAGGTTTTTATGTATATATGTGAGTAAAATCATTTATGATTATTTATTTTATCTATTTTTCGACTTCTCAAATACCAATTTAAAATTAGTTTGGATTAAATATAGAATAAATCACTCTTAACATTGCTCCCTATATGTTCATGAACTTTCATTACAATAGGTTCAGCCATACCGTTGATTGGCCCGACAGACAGACAGTCAGAGAGATAGACTGACAAATAATTTAAAAATGGTTCCGTTACCGTTAAAACCTAAATCCACTGCTGAACATAGGCCTCCCCCATAGATTCTCATTGATCATGACCTCAGTTTTTCTGCCGACTTCCAAAAAGGAGACGGTACTCAATTCGAGTGTATGTTTTTTTTTATGTGTGTTACCTCATAACTTTGTACTGGGCAAACCGATTTGGATGATTCTTTTTTTATATGAAAGCTGATAGTTCTCGTGTGGCCCCATATGAATTTGATCAAGGTCAGACCTATGGTTATTGAGTTATTCTTAAATAACCTATATTGAAGTCGCTTATATTGAAGTCGGCTGTACAAAATTTTTAATTTTAAATTATTTATTTTTATCATTATTAGGAAGATTATGCTGGCCTTCTCTTGGTTAGTTTCCCTCTATCGCCTCTTACGACACCCACGGGATGATATGGGCTCGTGGACATTCTTACACCGCCACTACACAGTATGTATATAGTAAAATAAACTTACGTGGTAGAGCCATGCTGCAGCTATATTAGTAGTATAGTTGTAGCACGAATGGGTCGACTCGACCGGGGAACGACCATGCTCTCACAGAATGCCAGCGACAAATAGCAGCTCAACGCTGCTGTGTTTCGTATGGTGAGTGTAGAGAACCGGAGACCCTTTCTACTAGAAAAGAGGCATTCCATCTTAGTCCTCACGGGTGACAACGCATCTGCATTTTGATTCGCAAACGAGGATAAATGTAGATGTTTATTGGCCACAGCAACCACTTACCATCAGGTGGACTGTGTGCTCGTTTGTCACCCTATCCTATAAAAAAACTAAAAAAAAACTAATTTACTTAAATTTAAACAACACTACATTAATAAAAGCTACCTAAGCGAAGCCGGGGCTGGGCGCTAGGTTATAATATTTATTTTCTAAACTGAACAACAAATAAACACTACTTCCTTATGATTGTATACACAAGACAGTTTGACGCCAACGTTTGTTACAATAATGCTTAAGTGGGAAGAACTGTTCCGCCTCCACAAGCTCTACGGGCCATAGATCACGTGTGAGTAGGTGCATCACATTCCTTGCATTGAAGATGTCTTCATAAATTCTACTTACATTTATTTATTCATATTTCTGAACGCAAACTACCTGTCATTTATTAATTTGATTTATAGGGTTTATACTTATCTATACAAATAAATAAAATTGATGTGTCTGTTTGTAATGTCAAAATTACAGTTTTTTACTAAATGCATATAAAAGTAAATACGGTACTTATAACTAAAATACAATTTTTATAATTTTTGTCTGTATGTCTGTCTCTTTGTTCCTGCTGGACCGATTTTGACAGGACTCACTGACAGATAGCTGATTTCGTAAGGAGTAACTTAGGCTACTTTTATTTTAGAAAACGAATTAGGGTTCCACGCAAAACATAAAAACCCTAACACGCGAGCGAAGTCGCGGGGAACAGCTAGTCTATACATATAAATAAAATTGAAGTATCTGTCTGTAATATCACAGAATAAATAAGAGTACAAGAAGTAATATCAAAATAACAGACTTTTATTGAGCTGGTTTTTTGCCATTAAAACATAAATAACCTTTTTAAAATTTTCGTCTGTCTGTCTGTCTGTTCTCATCTTCAGAGTGGCTGAACCGATTGCAATGAAACTTAAAGAACAGATACTAAAATAGTAGGTAATTATTTATTGAAACTTAAATAATTTGGCGGTATTTTAGTTCATTTAGAGGAATCTGTTTAATAATTGATAATCCATGAATAAATTTACTTAATTGACGGCTCCGTGGCGCAGTGGCTTAGCAATGAGTTGTTGCGCTGGGGGTCGCGGGTTCGAATCCCGCACGGAACAAGAATTTGTATGGCCCACAAATAATTGTTCCGGGTTTGGATGTTTGTCCTCGTGCAATCTATGTTTGTAAACTGCCTCCACGATACAGGAGAGAATCCTAGTGTGGAGGTAACGTTTTTTTTTTTAAATAAACAAAATAAATTTACTTAATTTATTATTTTATATATCGTTGTTAAAAATATTTTTTAATAAAAATAATATTTAATTTTTTTTATTTAAAATTAATTCAGACCAAGATGCAGATTATAATTAAGAATATAATGGATTACAATGAATAAATTAAAAGGAATAATATTTTTTATTAAATATTTGAAGGTGGATTTAACAGAGAGCTCTAGAGGTGATCTAGGCCATATTTTAACCGTAAATATTGGATTTTTTTGTGAAATCGATAAATTCATAAAATAAACGGTTTTTGATAATTATTTTAAATCTAAATAATGCCACAATAATAGATAAGGCCGGGGCGGGCCACTAGTATAAAATTAAAAATATTAAAACTAGCTGATACCGCGTTAATAACAATTATAAATATATGAATACGTCTGTAAGAAAACGAATTATATGAAAATTAGTTATTAGAAATCAGAAAAATTACTGAGATAACTTTAGAAAACTACGGGAGGCATTTGATCAAGGTACAACTGAACAGTATCAGGTCGCTCGCGCAAATAATGCGCAGCTAGCCCTAACTTTATTATGAGGTAGAGGTAGAAAAGACTTCTCCTCTTCTACGCATGCGCGTTACAACGCTTGCCCCACTTCTCAGCGGCAACAAAACATACATCACTGAACACGTAATACTAATAAAAATAGTTGTTTCTTAAAACTTTGGAAAAGTTATTGCAATATTTTTTTAGAAAAAGGCCAAGTGTTTAAGAAATAAAACTTAGAAAACCTAATTGAAATCTATCCAGTAGTTTTTCCGTGTAGATATTTACTGGAAGTTCCATCAATTACAGTCTATAAAAGCCCGCTGTTAAACATAGGCTCGTGAACCAAAGGGACGTTTCGCTTGTTGCTTTACTGTACGTAAAAAGCAACATCGCCTCAATGCCTATAAGTCCCGAGGGGGTAGGCAGAGCCTAAAGAGCAGCGTGCTTTTTTAATTGCGAGCAACTCAAAGTAAAGATGCAAAACTGTGAAAGAAGTGATAGGTGGTTAGCCTTTTTTTATAGGATAACGGTGACAAACGAGCAAACAGTCCACCTCATGGTAAGTAGTTGCTGTGACCCATGGACATCTACATCTATCCTCGATTACGAATCAAAATGCAGATGTTTTGTCACCCGTGAGGACTAAGATGGAATGCCTCGTTTCCAGTAAAATGGGTCTGCGGTTCTCTACACTCACCATACGAAACACAGCAGCGTTAAGCTGCTATTTTACGTTGGTATTCTGTGAGTGCGTGGTCCTTCCCCGGTCGAGCCAACCCATTCGTGCTACAACTATACTACTAATATAGCTGCAGCATGGCTCTACCACCTACAAAACAGGCCTATTGTCTACAAAATCACAAACCTAATACCCCTTTAATTACCTTTTATGATATGCTAGACAAATAACACCTTTAATTCCCAAACCAACATGTGACAAAGACCTAAGACCAGACTTTACCTACTACAAATATTTAAGTGAGTTTACACTGAATAATGCCTATTATAGACGGTGGCTTATATGCAAATATTTAGAAAGAAACAGAAAACCTTTCATGACGGCTTTCGAACTTAATGCGTCGCCATAGCAACGCGTACAATGCACAACTTTACTGCCAAGCCGTTACGAGCGCTGTAATTAGTTTTTTGCATAATAAGGACTGCCGTTTCGATATGCAATTCTAGACTTTATCTCATTGTACTACCGTCTAAGTTAGATGAACATAAAGTAGGTAGCGCGTGCCAATCTCAGCAAAGATATATTTGTGTCGAAGACAAGGTAATTTCAGCTTTATTTACTACCGCATAAATGTTTATTTAACAGTTGATTGTGAGTGCATTTCCCGCCTGGCGCCAAGTTTACTAAGTTTGTTGCACTTACGTCGCTGTCGAGTACTTATCCATTGAATAATTATTGTATAAATTGTGATGTGGGCACACTGATTGTGTTTTTGAGGACCATTAGTAAGGTTATGTTTCTATAGCTGAAACTGTTTGCTTATATACCTGTTTTAGACAAACAGTATTGTCTCTGGTTATGAAAATATCTCTAGTCTCTAAGTTAGTAACATTTAAATAGTAATTAATTACGATACTAAAAGAAAATTAAAACTAAAAATAAAACTAAAAACTTAAAATATCATAAATAGTCTTACTTCAGCGGTATGGTTCCAAGAACGTTCGCTGGCTGCTTTTCCTCGCTGAATGACTTTACTTAGCTTAGACTTATTTTTACTAAGTCTCTAAGTATTGTATTAATCGATAAGGCCTAGTCCAGCTAGTGGCAATGATTAAATAACATAATGTAATAATTGTAACACATATTTAAAATTAATTTTATATCACAATTATTTTATTTTTTATGTCCCTCAAGATTTTTTTTTATATTTTAGACACAGTAAGAGCAAGGTGTACTCTATGTGGTCTGGATTCGGTGATGGGTGTGCTTTTATAAGTCCCATGTTTTTTGATGCTTGAAACTTCCATCTATCTCAGTTCTCTGGATTCCAATTAAACAGGGTAAAAGCGGGAAAAAACATCTGTCGTCTGGTTTCGGCGATGTTTATGCTTGTGGATGAAGGCTTTTACAGTTTAATTTAGTAATTTAATAAAATCTGCCCCGTACTAGACTTCCCCACAAATGTTATCTTTATTTAAAGTTTAAGCCGCGAATTTACTGATAGATAGCGATAGCAAAATCTACTAAAGTGTTTGAAAAACGCAGGGCGGCGATTGAGCGCAGACTTACGAGATATCTGGAACTGTTATCGCCAAATGTGGCGGTTATGGCAAACTTTCCTAAAATATGAAGAAATAAAAAAAATATATTAGGTTCCGTTCAAACATGGAGCGGCGCCCATTTTGAAAAAATACATAACCGAGTAGCTAATGACTTCACAATGTCCCACTAAAAGTATGTGCAAAATTTCAACTCAATCGATGATGTGAAACAGATAAAGTTAAATACAAGCTTTGAAAAAGAAACTGGGCAGGCATAATCGTAACTGTTCGTGTATAAATATGGACATGAATTCCGGCGACTCGTATTTACTTCAATAAAACGTAAATATTTCTGTTTGTAACATGAGAGGCGCATGCACAACAAATAACAGAACGTTTCATAAGCAGGGTTGTCACTTCATTAGAATTTTGACTTTAATTTATGGCGAAATTAAATATTTTTGTATTTAACAAAGATTATACATTTATTATAAGGAATAGCTCCAACATTGATACCCGTGTTAACAAGTAACAAGCTTCTTCAATATCTGTATGTAAGTCATGCGAGCGGCGCCGCGCGGTAATGCTATTTTTATAATAAATAGAACAAAACGCAAGTTACGTTGTAAGGTTGAGACGATGCAGTTCTTTTAAAATGATACTTATAATTAAAAATTTAAATAGCATACTGAACTGTGATATTAACGTATCAAAATAAATAAGTAAATTACGAACAAAGCGTTGGCAACCCTACTGTATACTAGTTATAATAATTATAGCGAAACAAAACATTTTAGTGCTGACTTCTTTATACAATGATCCAAAGTATTATTAGTAACTTATTCCTAGGTTTGGCTTTTGTTGTGTTATGGCTTCCCGCATACCCTCACGGTTATCTTGGAGTAAATAATGTAGTTTAAATGTATAAATATATGTAATATATATTTAATATGTACATAATTTTTAAGAAAAAGTAAGGTTGAGAAAAGTATGTTTTTATAAATAATAAATGATAAATGGTATAATAAACGAATATGCGTCATTTTGCGTAATGTGAAATTTTAGCGAAAAGTAAAGTGTGACGGCGTTGATGTAAACATCAAGCTATTAGGCTAAGTTCATATGACCGCGCGGTTATGTAGATGATAATTGCCATTTACTTTGATCTTTTATCATGTGAACTTAGCCTTATGTCCGCTTAGGCGCCTTAACTTAGTACTTTGAAACCAGCTCCTTCAAATCTAATTTTTGACCCTTTTGAGTACACTAAGGTATATCAAAAAGCTCAAATGTCCTTTAAATAATAACATTTAAAACTTCATATAATGATGTCATCCGAAGGGCTCTTGTCTCTATAAATGTTCCCTCAGTTTTAGGGCCTTGTGGAATATTTAGAGACGATGGCAAGAGACCCGACGGAATGACATTGGTCCCTTGGGAGAGAGGTAAAGCCCTAGTGTGAGATGCTACTTGCGTAGACACTTTGGCGGCCTCTCATCTCAGGGGTACCTCGCTTAGAGCCGGGGTGGCTTCAGAGGCAGCTGAACTCAGTAAGTGGCGCAAATATGAGTCTCTGAGAGATGTCTACATATTTGTGCCATTTACTGTAGAGGCTATCTGTCCGTGGGGTCCACGTGCGGTGAAGTTCCTAAAGGAACTCCATCCGCGGCTAGTCGTTGCTGCTGGTGATAAGAGGGCTGGTTCTTTTCTCACAAAGTCTCAACTCAAGGGCCAGCGTTCTTGGCATGATACTGCGGGGAGAAGGACTGTATGATAATTAAGTTACTAGTTTTAGTTTTTTTTTATTATACTTTTTAAAACTTCATTCTCATTTTTCCAAGGGGTGAATTTTATTCTTAAAATACCACCCCTAAAATATACTTACATAATTAAATCAATCAATCTGTCTATTAGATCAAAATAAACATTATAGTCTGTCTACAATTGACGAAGGTATTTCTCTTTCTTTTTTTGAAGTCGACTGAAAACTTGAATTAAATTTAGTAACTGGTTGCACCCTGACGAAGCGACTTACTCAGCCAATTAAGATGGTCAGTAACAAGTGATTTGAGCTGTGTATTTAAAGTCAATGAATAAGACGCTGTTGGAGGCAGACCGGCGGCCAAAACACTCGCTGCCGACTGACAGGCCAGCTGCGCAAACTATCACCTACATTCATTTACTTAAGGATGTTTGTATTAGAAACAGGAGCGGACTTGGTACAAACAATATTAAGAAAAAATTCCAGACAGTAAGTTATGAAGCTTTTTAGATTTGATCTGGAAATTTCTGATATGGTGTTTCCGTGTTTGTTGACACTAGATTTTTCTATTGTTTCTCAGAGCTTTCTATCATAGTCAATCCTGATGGTGCAAATATACACTTACACCCAACAAAAAACCGTGATATTGAAGTTTTGTTTGTTTGTAGTAAAGTTTCCTTAAAGACTGTAATTCATTCATTTATCACATCCCATTATCCCATTAAAAGTCCACTGCTAAGTTTGCATAGGCTTCCACCATTAATTGTCTTATAGTGGAAGATATTAGTCTCAGTTCACCTTCAAGAAAAGCGCTTACTCCTTTTTCAAAGGCTGGCAACGCACCTGCAGTTCCCTTGATGATGCAGTTGTTCATGGGCGGCGGTTGTCACTTACCATCAGGTGAGCCGTATGCTCGTTTGCCCCCTCTCCTATAAAAAAAAAGTTACAACACGTGGCAGGCGGGTTGGCTACCGCAGTTAGTCAGAGTTATAATCAGAAAATGCTACTGCCCATCTCCTGTTTCACTCTGTCGCTTCTTAAGACATCCACGGGATGATATAGTGAATTGTCTTACGCTACCTGCAAACTCTGTAATAATTTTATCTAAATATACTATACATGTAATTTAAAAACATTTTGTATTTAAATTCTTTAGCTTCCAAGCTACCAAGCACCCAGTACAGAAATTCATTCATTTGTGATAACATAAAAGAAATAAGATAAGGTAATGGTCAATTATCGCTTAACCTAAATTTCCTCTTTCCGCTTATCAGTTTCCGGAGTGTGTTTTGGTGAAAGCTTTACAATTGAGCGTGCCTAATCTGTCACCGTTTTCATTATAAATGTGTAAATGTACAGTTGTGGCGTGACGACAATAGGCCGCTAAGTTACGGGTTATGTCATTTTTGAATACAATGGAACGCGGAATAGATTAAAGTGAAATAACCATAGACAAAAAATACATTAACACTTAGTTTCCGTTACTGACCGCAAACGTCCAAGTTCGTGGCAAACTTCTTAAGGATTATTAGGTTTCAAAAAAACGGTTATCATTCTAAGAGTTGAAGGGGGTAGTTGTACAGTAAAATGAGTATTTGAAAATGTAAATCAAAATTATAGTTACCTAAATAAATAAATACTAGGGTCTCTAAGTTCGTCTCTGTTCCTAAGCAACGACAGTGGTAGAAATAAGACACGCTTTGGGATGATAAACGTGAAGCAATTAAGTGATGTTGCAGGGATGCAGCGAGTGCACTGACAACTTGATTTGTGCCAGTGGCCCATTTAGCTCGAAACAAAGACAGCTGCCGACGATTAAAATAAAAGGAGTGATGATACCGTTAATAACTACTACAGCGAACGACTCAGTCATTAGTCTTTGGTGTTCTTTATTTTTGTAATGGTATTTTCTTTTTTCTTATTCATGGTATTATAAGAGATCCGGCACAATAAGAGGCATTTCACGTAGTACTCAGGGGTGACAACGCATTTCTCCTTCTTTGATGTCAGTTGCAGGTGTCCAACTGCAGTAACCATTTACCATCAGTACGTGGTAGAGCCATGCTCCAGCTCTATTAATACTATAGTTGTAACACGAATGGGTCGGCTCGACCGGGGAAGGACCACGTTCTCACAGAATACCAGCGTAAAATAGTAGCTTAATGCTGCAGTTTCGTATGGTGAGTGTAGAGAACCGGAGACCCTTTTTACTGGAAAAGAGGCATGCCATCTTAGTCCCCACGGCTGACGACGCATCCGCATTTTAATTCGAAAACGAAGATAGATGTAGATGTTTATTTGCCACAGCAACCACTTACCATCAGGTGGACTGTGTGCTCGTTTGTCACCCTTATCCTATAAAAAAAAGGTGACGTTCGCTTGTTTGTTACCCTAATGTTATAGAAAGTCTTATAGAAAACCTTTTTTTTATTTCATTCATACAATTAAACAGGCCTCCTGTATAAATTGCCTCACAGAGGAAGTTTCTGCCGTAGTTGTCACGTTTGGTAGGCGAGTTAGTAAGCGCAGTTTTTTAATTATTAAGTGGCGAAGCTTGCGAAGACACTTATTGATTTCACGATGTCTGTCCGTCTGTCCGTCTGTCCCACGATTATCTGGAGAACGGTTTCGAATTTTCAAATTCTGTTTTCAGCAATCAATTACTGATCACCCAGGCATCTGAACCTCCTATTTTGAAACTGATTGCTCAACGGTAAAAAAAAAAGCTGATTGCTTCGCCACTTTGCTATGCTGTTAGCTTGCTAGGTTTATTAATATTGTATTCATTTATGGGGGCAATGTATACCCTTTTACAACAAAATCCCACAAAATGTACAAAATTTGTCAATAAACAAGTTTAAATGTTTTATTAAAGAAAAATTGTACAAAAACGGTTATTACGAGTATAATATCAAAAAATACATAAATGAAAAAAAACCCTGGGAATAAGGTGATCACTACTATCCTGGTTCTATTAATAAAATAAATATATAAATAAATGTTATGTCTGAAACACAGGTACTCAACCTAGTTCAGGCAGGTAGCTAATATTATAAACTTGACTTTGCTATTTTTCTTTTGTAGATTCTATATTATTAAGCTACACATAGTTTTAATTTTATCATAGCATGTTATTTTTGTTAGACTTATTGTTACTTTATTTAATTTTAATCATATTTGTTCCTGTATGTAAACATGTGTAATTGGAAATGAAATAAATATTTATTATTATTATTATTATTATTAAAATTCATTAAAAATTTGTACAAACAAAATTATTGTAAAGTGAAATATGTTTGAAAAAAAGTCCCGCTGGGTTTCTTGCTGGTTCTTCCCGAATTTATTATTTCTGGTATTTTCCGAACCAGTGGTAAATAAATAATTAAAAATTATAAATTTTGTACAACGGACTTCAATTTAAACTATTAAGAATAACTCTAAAATCTATTAGTCAGGATTTGATCAAATTTATACGGGACCACAAGAGAAGCACCAGCTTTCAAATAAAAAAGAATCATTGAAATCGGTTCACCTATAAAAAAGTTTTGAGGAAACACACATAAAAAAACATAAGTCATACACAGAAGTCGGTAGAAAAATCATCATCATCATTACAGCCTTTCACAAGTCCACTGCTGAACATAGGCCTCCTCCAAGGAATGCCACAAAGCACGGTCCTGAGCCACCTGCATCCATCGACTTCCTGCATGTCTTACCAGGTCGTCACTAATAATCTATATTGAATAAAAAATATTCTATTCTATTCTATAAAGTTGTTTTCAGGAAGATGCAGCTGTTCATCGCTTGTTTGATTTCACTCTGTCGCCTCTTAAGACCCCCACAGGTTGACATAAAGTTCTTGATTCTCCTACGTCACTACACGACACAAGTTTTCAAAAAGTTTTAAATCTTTCACTTTTTATGAAAAAAAAATTGATTATTTTATTATAGTGTAGCCTATAATAAGACTTATTAGGCTACGTCTCAGAGTTCAAGCTAAGTGATGTGAGTGATAATACAAACACATATTAAGCAATAAGTGTAATACACACGTAGAACATACATAAAAGCTATTCACAACATATCACTTATATATAAATAGAAAACCCATAAAACTGTTAACAATATTTAAAGAACGGCTTATAAAATGCAGAGAGCACTAAGTAATCGTATTTTTGTGGCTACTTTAAAGCAGAAAACCCCTTTTAAAATATCCAAACACGGCATAAAATAACGAGTGTATACAATAGAAAAAGATTTTATACAAAACTTATAGAATGAGTTTCGTAAAAAAATATACAGCAGCAGTGGCCCATTAGACAAGACTAGCGTCAGAGCAAGTCTTGGATCTTGGATACAGCAGTAAGATACCCGTGAGAGTTACACAACAGTCTGATTGGAAAAGTTTCTGGTGGGAATTACACAACATCTGTGTTGTTACATATGATTATATATCTATTACCTAAAATTAGATATTAATGTAAGAAAGTCATCGGAATACCATCGATACTGATACGTTTAAAAAAACCAAACAATAAACGTCAAAAAAAGCCAACCATGATTGCCACCTATACTCAATTGCACTATAGTTCGGTATCACAATATAAAAACCACGTTTGTCTCTTTTTCGTATTGTTACAACATAACACATTTTTAAACGTGAGCCACGCTGCAGCTATATTATGGTTGTAGCACGAACACGAATGTGTCGGCTCGACTCGGGAACGACCACGCTCTAACAAAATACCAGCGTAAAACACCTACTTAAAGCTCCTGTGATTCGTATCATAACAGTAGTCTGTAGTCAGGGCTTAGTCCTCAGGGTGACAACGCATCTACATTTTGATTCTTAATTGAAGATAGATGAAGATATTATAGACATCTACATCCACGGTATCTACTTACCATCAGCTGAACTGAGAGCTCGTTTGTCACCCTTATTGTATGAAAAAAAGTATGTGTGTACTTATGTACGCACGTAGGAAGTTATACTTCTTTAGCGTATCAAAACAAAAAAAACTTGAGAGACAATTACCCACTGAAGTGGTCGCTTTTAGGTGTCAGTGTGCGTGTTCATCGTAACAACTTCAGGGTGTCGATTTTAGGTGTCGGTGTGCGGGCGCATCGTAAAAATTCACTCTCATAATTTTTCTCAAATGCCCCAAAAGAAGTATAACTTCAAAAATCCTACATACAAACTACCGCCGATATTCGAATCAGGGGTCCACGACACACTAGTACAGTGCAGGTCCATTATTATGTGACTGTCGCCACAAATAAACGCTATAGCTCCAGTAACGACAGTCATTTTTTCTATTTTTAGCTTTCTCGGTGTCGCTTACGCTGTCATAGCTCGGCAAGGTGCAAACTGCCTACGTATTGGGTTTCGTCACCCAGACTTATTGCATTCCCAGCTAAATGCTTAACACTACATTATTAGCCGCGAGAATTAACACTAATTGGGTCATTTGGGTCCCGACTTACATTACACCCGTATAAATTTCCTGACAGTACATTCACCCACAAAACTATTATAATTATGTCATTCTATTTTAAACAAAACGTCCTTATTCGTCTTTGATCGCGTTTCTAACTAACGGTCCGTTGGATTCTTTTTCGTTTCGTCTTTTTCGTCGGAGAAAAATTAATAAGTATTGAATCAGCCTTATTAGGTACTAGTAACGAAATTTAACGCTCATTAGTGAGGTTAACTTTATACCTTGTCGGTTTAGTGGTCTTAACGCGATTGTCGATAATGGGTCCTGGGTTCGAATCAAGGGTCAGGTCAAAATCAATTATTGACTTTGAATAACATAGCATGACTGATCTGTAAGGAGAAGTGACAAATGACAATAGAAACAAAGTTTCTAGATTGGTAGCTTCGTGTCGGTAAGTGAGTGTAGGGCGGCCTCCATAAGATGAAGGAACGATAGAGTAAAGACATCTAGGGAATCGATGGATGCAGATGGACTTTTATTTTGTGACAGTATTTTAGGAAGGCTTATACCCAGCAATGGATTTATAATGGACTGTAATGATGATAACTATACAGGAATAAAAGTGAAATTACAGGACTGCCCGGGTATTCAGGGAAGGTAAGGTTGTAACCTCATTCATTATTACTATTTAATGACCGCATTAACCGTGTAGTGGCGGTGTAAGAATGTACACTACCCCATATTTCCGTGGGTGTCGTAAGTGCCGACAGAGGGAAACCGAAACAAAAGATAAATAGCAGCATGTTTCTGATAACAATTCAAAGTAACAAAAAGCTACGGTTGCCACACTAACTAATGAGCGTGGCAACTATGTCATAATCCTATCTATGAGTCAATCTATGGGGGCTCTTATAAACAGTGGATTATTCAAGGCTGTAATGAATGAATGCATGAATTATGTGTATTACAGAGAACGTTATTACTAAAAATAGCTAAAAGATCTACATATATTTGTAGAATTTTTCTATATCATCATCATCATCATCATTACAGCCCTTCACAAGTCCACTGCTGAACGTAGGCCTCTCCCAAGGAATGCCACAAAGCACGGTCCTGAGCCACCTGCATCCATCGACTTCCTGCATATCTTACCAGGTCGTCACTCCATCTAGTGGGGGGACGCCCTACACTTCGCCTTTTCTATATATATAACTGCACATATTAGAGAATATTCTATCGTACATGGAAAAAGAAACGGAGATGCATTACGTAACAAAGCACCTATAATATTTGCCTTGCGACACGGCAACTCAGTCGTTTCATTATGAGATCCATTAGTTTTCGATAGCACTGTATGCTCCAAGTGATGTATTTCGTGCTTTGTTTCCTCAACAAGAACGTACAGCCACTCGCAAATATTAGTCGCAATTATATGCATAAATCCAAATCTCTGTACCATTTTGTAGCTGCCCGCTTCGATACCTTTGTTGGGTAGGAAAATGAACTGAATTTGTGCCAGTGTTAATGCCATTAATTTGTAATGTAGGCGTTAGTGCTGATATAATGGATCGACAACGATACATATTTCGAAGTATTCTCTAAGTTCTAATCCACTGTACACCATCGTAGTAATAAAAATAACCATTTGTACTGGGATTCCAAAAAAACAGTTTAGATTTAAAATATCAAGTATCACAGAGGCACTGGTTTAATCGGTGGTTCCATTCACGTTATAAATAATCAGTGCGGACAGTAGTCACATGTGCGTCCATTCTACAAATAACCGCATTTGTTGGATGAATGGATTTGTTCTGACCGCAGAAATTAATATTCGTGTATATAACTGAAGCTTTGTTGAATGCCGTGTGGCGCAATAAGTAGATGGAGTAGAGTATCAAATAAATAGTAGGTCCTGAATTCAAATTTATTTATTTACTAATAACTTAGGAGTGAAAAAAAAACAGTAACATATTGACAGTTTTTTTTGAAAAACTGAAATTGAAGAGACAAACCAACTTACATTTCACCTGATGGTAAGAGGTTACTTCAGCCCGTGGACAACTGCAACCAATTTTCAAATAAAAACGTTTATAGATGCATTGTCACCTCTGAGGACTAAGATGGAATGCCTCACAGTCTGTACAAATCAATTAATTCAGGTCGTCGCTCAGGTGCCTTCTGACAATTATATTTTAAAAACACTGGCTGGAGTTGCGTTAGACGATATAAATTATAAATAATTAATTTAAGTATCACTTTTCAACCCACAATAAACTTACAGCGTATACATTACCCACCACTGGGCACTGTGTAAACCACACGATGTTTTCTTCACCGTCGAGCATATGGTAAATCAGAATTTTAAACTGCAATTAACAATTTCGTTATCCTAACGCATAATTATAATCATAACACAACTCGATAAGAAAACCAACAGTTTTTATTTGTTACAAATGTTGCCTTCGACTGGGATTTGAATTTTGAATCCAAGTTAGTCGAAGTTGTAGCCAGTTGCTTTAGCCACATAAATACAAAATACAAAAGTACACCTTAAGAATTTGTGTCATATATCAAATTAAATTATTTTGTAACAAGTGCCATAAACGGACAACTCAAATACGAGTTACATGTAAACACAAGTTTTAAGTTTTTCAGTTCTCACGCTATTATGTGTTCAAGTGACCCGTTTATTTACATTCACTATTTACACACATTAAAGTGGTAAAAAAGTTACATACTTTACGAGAACGTTTGTATTCGGAATTATGAAGTTGTTACTAATAAAAACTCGATAATTTTGGCGCATTGTCAAATGTCTGCCTGTCTGTCTGTCTGTTTGTTCCGACTGATCTCCGAACCGGCTGGACTGATTTTGACTTTAACTGGCAGATAGTTGATGTTATAAGGAGAAACTTAGGCTACTTTAAAAAAATTAGGGTTCCGTGCAAAAAAAAAATTAAAAGTCATGAAATTCAATCGTAATAAATTCCACGCAGGCAAAATCACGGGGAAGAGCTAGTCATACCTATAGTGAAATTGGGAAGGCTAGAAAAACCTCACTAGTTCCAGTAAATAGCACACAGACAAAGGGAGAGACGCATACTACAGAGTCAATACTATATTGATACTGAGAAACTAATTGCAGTTCGAGTGATACGTGATTTAGGCGTTATACAAGACAGCGAATTAAAATTTACCAACCATATTGATAACATAATCACCTCAGCTACTAAGTCACTGGGTTTTGTATTGAGGAATTCCAAAGAGTTTAGGCAGCCCTCTACTGCAATCAAACTTTACAGTAGTCTGGTTAGAAGTAAACTGGACTACTGTAGTCAAATTTGGAATCCGCACTACAAAATCCATAGCATTAGAATCGAAAGAATACAAAAGCGACTGCTGCGTCATCTTGCGTACTGTTCGAATAGCTATCAAACTATTGATTCCTACGAAAGACAGTTGGCACAATTTAACATCACATCACTACAATCGCGTAGAAGTATCTCAGACATGATGTTCCTTATACAAAACGCTCAATAATAGTATTGATTGTCCAGCAAAAGTTCATTTATTTAACTTTAAAGTGCCATCAAGTATTCCTAGAAATCCGCACACCTTTTTCAATGTATCCCTTTATAGGTCTAACTTGGGAAAGTATTTCCCTCTAGCCAGACTGGCTCATACTTATAACGAACTGTCCTCGAAGATTTCTGGCCTCGATATTAATTCCGATAGTTTATCCACCTTCAAATCAAAATTAATCAATTTTTATGAATTAACGAATTAATTAATTATTAATTACAACACTGGAATTGTGTTTTGATTTTTATAGTTTGATTAATATAATATGACAATTAAGATATTTATAATATTGTCAAATAATTCTATTTCTTTTTAGTAATTTGTATTTATTCAATGTTGTAATTCAGTTTTTATTCCTTACAAAATAATCAAAGCATGTGATTACCCGTAAAAAGAAATACAATTATAATGTGTTGAATTTGTTATGAAAATGATCTTTGTATTACTGTTGTAATTTCTGTTAGTTATCCTAATAAATAAATAAATAAATAAATACCGAGCGGTGAACTGTTACAGGCTGGCGATAAAGAAAAAGAAATGGATTATTTTTAAAGATTTGATTACAGTGTTAAACGCCGCAATTCTACATTATTACATCATACACTGACTTTCTTTTAATCAATAGGTGATTTATTAAATTTAGGAACCATGTCTGTATCTATCACTGCTTGTAAATGATTGATTGATTTGAAATGATTTCACCGTACGCTAGTTGCAATTCTAGTACGCTAGTTAGATGCACTAGAATTGTTAAGATAGTTGCGTTGTAGCTCCACACCGACTGCACCGTGAGCACGAGACGCCGTGCAGCACCGTTTGCATCATCATACAGTTTTATTGACATATACATCGAATTATTTTACAATAATTAATGAATATTCAGCAGTGGACTTGTGAATAAAGTCTTTCAGACCGAATTTCAGTCAAGGCGGACAGTCTCAACGGAACGGAATGGACAGGATCATAGTGCTCAAATGTGTGCTCAAGCAGATGTATACTCTAATCCCTCACTCTCATATTCCTATGGGACAGTAACCCGGCAACGAGCAGAGAGATCAGGCGCAGGACCAAGGCCTGCTTTTCGCGGCGCGAGGGGGAAACCACTCCAACTTCTTGATTCTGGGCCGCTACTGAGAATTTTGTAAGAAAAACTCAATGGCTGATTTTAGCCCGACCTGGGCTTCAAACTCAGGACCTCATAATTAGCAACCGACCTACAAGGACTAGACCAACAAGGCTATCAAATTATAGCACTTGTGAAGGGCTGTAATCAATCAATCAATGAACGTATTATTATATGTAGGACGTAGCAACGGTACCATTACGGCGCAGGGTCGCTGCAGCAACGCACCTTGTGACCTGCAGTCACTACTCAGTCAGTACTCAAAGGGATCTGCCTAATGTCCCATATTCATAAAAATTAGAGAAAGGATGTCGTGTGGTAGCAGATTAAGAGAGCCCATCACCACATTTCGTCACGTGGGTGTCGTAAGAGGCGCCTATGAAAATGCCAAAAAACCTAATGATTTCCTTAATACATTTACGCCTGACGTATAAATATCCAGAACGGCGACTGCCAGCAGAGTAGGTGCGAGACATCTCCCCCCCCCCCCCTCCCCCAACGGGTTCCCTCCTTGTTGTGGCGGGGGGGCGGAAGGCTTAGTAGCCGTGGCTTGGTCACCCGCGGTGAACAAAGAGGAACCCCTTGGCTGGCTCGTGTTGTATTCCCGGCCCGATATAGCCTGATTGATATTATTATTATTATATATTTATTGATTGGTGATATCGGCCGCACCGTTGATGCGGTGGTGGTGGGGCCGTGGGGGAGAGAAGTGTCGGTATTGCGAGGCGCCGCTCTCCCTACACTCCGCGGCCGAAACTTGGTTGGCGGCGGAGCCAGAGACGAGATCCGCCGCTGGGGTCGGGAAAGCGGGTGCTACTAAGCGCTCGATTACCTTGCCTAAGAAGGAAAATGGGGAGGAGAGGCTGCAATGAGGCGGCCGGCGCTGGTGCGACCGCGGATGTGTGCGAAAGCGTTCCCGTGGCCCTGCCAATATGCGGGGAAGGTGGAACACCATGGGGTTTTATTCGCTGCGAGTCCGACATAACACGTCCTTGCCCCCGCGAGGCGGGTATGCGTAGGCATTTCCCCATGTAAAAATAAAGGTGCGAGACATCTGGTGCTGTAGTTACCTGTCATTATTTTGGATAAAATTTGATATTTAGATGTTTTACTTTCAAAGTTTATCTAGATATGTGTCATCCCTAAAAATTGTTATTGTGAAATGCTGATAGAATATTAGGTCAAAGAATAACCTATAAATGTTTGTAAACTTTGAACAATAAAAATATTGTATTCCACGACAATCTTAGGTCAATGCGATTGCAAAACAATCACTTACTCGATCAACGTTATTATTTCCTTGAATGTATTTCACGCAACCGTTTCCGCACTTTATCGGCTATGCAATAACCTATAAAAATATTACAACTTCCGCCCATGCGGCTGTAAACAGGTATAATTTTGAAATTTAAAGAAAAAACTCGTTCACGTGTTTCAGAAACGTCAAGGAATTGATTACGGCTTTTTCTCCCTAGAGCGAGAGCTAATTGTTAAGCAGTGGCCTGTTTCGGTCCGAGATGGAAATGTAATGAATAAAGTGTACATACGGAATATACTTATGTATAAGTTTATATGTATATGTAATCGTGTAATGGCGGTGTAATAATATCCACTGCCGCATATCGTGCCGTGGATGTCGTAAGAGAAGACGGAGGAAAACTAAACAGGAGATGGGCAGCAGCATCGTCATAATATCTCAAAATCATAAAAACTGCGGTTGCCAATTCGTCTACCAAGTGTGACTTCTATGTCAAAATCCACCCTAAGAGCTAATCTATGGGGGAATCCCATGTTCAGCAGTGGACTTTATATATAAAAATTACGTGTTACGTTGTTTGTCCGCGATGGACTCCCTAAACTACTGAACTGATTTCAATGAAATTTTGCACTTTGGTCCAACTTGAAAAATAGGATAGTTTTTATACCGATAAATCACTCTCAATTTTTTTTATTGCGAATTTAAGGATTTTTATAGGAAGGGTTTTTGGAAAGGGCAGAACAACGTCTGCCTGGCCAGCTAGTGTATATATATATATATATATATATATATATATATATATATATATATATATATATATATATATATATAGGCTGTATTAAATGAATAATGAAAATATGTACGAAATACAGAAGATTATATTAATTACTTTTTTTCACATTAATTGCTTGTTATTTTTGTAACACTCTATTCTTAATTGATCTATTCTGAACCTTATCCTCTTTTATATTCTCGTATTTCAATAATACAAATGATAAATATTTATCTCAGTAAATGCTTGTAACCCTATTTGTAAAATTGCGACTTTTACTTAATTATTCGATACTGAAAATTATCCTCTTTCAAATCCTCGCTATTCTATCTTTTGAGTGAGTGTGAGACATTTCGATTGACAGATTTAAAGCTTTGCATTTATAGTCACAACTCTTAAAAGGACTGCGAACAAGCCAGTTCTGTTCTCCACAGATATTTGGGTCGCCGATCTAAAACGCGCACATCCCACGCTCTGGATTTCTGAACGTGGTCATTATACAAGAACTAGCTAAATCCTTCGGTAATTTGTTGGAACGAAAACACCTCTAATATTTTGATTTGAAACATGTAACATAACTGAATAATTAACAAGGCGGTAGTAGTTTTAATGCGTGGTGAGTTACGCGGCTGTATAATATTATGTAGACTCGACCAGGGAAGGATCGCAGAATTCCAGCGGCTGAGTTTCGTATGGTGATTGACAAGAACAGGGCAACCTTTTAACTGATACAAAACCTTTTATACTGATATTAAACAAAACTGTATAAAAAGGTTTTTTTTTATAGGATAAAGGTGACAAACGAGCACACAGTCCACCTGATGGTAAGTGGTTGCTGCGGCCCATAGACATCTACATCTATCCTCGTTTGCGAATCCAAATGCAGATGCGTTGTCATCCGTGAGGACTAAGATGGAATGCCTAATTTCCAGTAAAAAGGGCCTCCGGCTACTTGCACTCACCAAGCGAAATGCAGAGGTAAACCTCTACTTCACGCTGGTATTCTGTGAGGTCGTGGTACCACCCCGGTTCGAGCCGGCCCATCCGTGCGACAGCAAAAGCTGCCGCGTGGCTCTACCACTGTTAAAATTTTATTATAATATAAATGAATATACATATAATCACGCCTCTTTCCCGTAGGGGTAGGCAGAGACCACTTCTTCTCACTTGCTACGATCCTTACATGCTTGTTTCGCTTCGTCCACTTTCATTATTCCCTTCATACATGCTCTTCGGTTGAGGGTACTCTTGACTTGGCCTTTTTTCAAGACGTCCCTGATTTGGTCAAGAAACGTCTGCCTAGGTCTACCTACCCCTTCCAACACTTTCATTCACACTCAAATGAATATGGTTGATAATAACCCAATGGGAATAAGGTGGTCACTTCCAAGCTATTTCTTAAATAAATTTTGTAAGTAGTTTGTACAACCTGTGAACTTTTTGTATAATATACTTTGAAAACAGTCCCTCTGGGTTCCTTGCTGGTTCTTCCCAGGACAGAGGTATTTTCCGAACTAGTAGCAAAAGTAAAAAAAAAATACTTTTGGTATAAATTGCTTGTAAATTGTCAAGGCCGGCCGCGGCCGTCTATATTGAATAAAAGAAAATTCTATTCTTTTCATATTAGTCCTCAGGTGTGACAACTGACAATCTGCATTCACACAGACTATATAGATCTATACAGACATCTAGACAGTAGCAACCATTTACTATTATTTATGAGTGTACTTCTTTATAAGCATTATTTGAATAATTTAAAATTAAACATTTTGTACAATCGACTTCAATACAAATTATTAAGAATAACTCAAAAACTATTGATCAGACCTTGATCAAATTAGTACCAGCTTAAAAATAAAAAAAATCATAGAAATCGGTTAACCCAAAAAAACAGTTATGAGGTAACACACAAAAAAAAGAACATACAGTCGAATTGAGTACCGTCTCCTTTTTGAAGTCGGTAGATAAAAGGGTTGGATTTGTTCTAAAAAATATAATTCGCTTTAGATATACGCAAAAACGGATTTACCACGTGCTTGGCGGTGAAGGAAAACATCGTGAGGAAACCTGCATATCTGAGAAATAAGGAAAAAAATATTTCGAAGACACATGAAGTACGCCAACACGCATTGGGGCAGCGCGGCGGACATTTCCTTGCCCTAAAACCCTCTCAAAAATGAGAGAAGGCCTGTGCCCAGCAGTGGGACGTACAAAAGGCTGTAACTTTAACTTTTAACTTTATACGCAGAAACGGATTTACTTATATTTTATATTCAATATTTTCAAATATTTGATAAGAATACGATAGCTCTCATAAAATGAAAATAGACTTGCGATAATATCATCACTGAAATGACTCTTAAGATTTTTTTTTTATAGGATAAGGGTGACAAACGAGCACACAGTCCACCTGATGGTAAGTGGTTGCTGCGGCCCATAGACATCTAAATCTATCCTCTATTACAAATCAAAATGTAGATGCGTTGTCACCCGTGAGAAAGAAGATTCTAAGAATCAATCTCGATATTGATCTTGACACTACTTCAGGTCTAGTAATCTTTGAAATGTTTATTCCGCCAATTTTCTCAATGGCGGGTTGAGTAATGGCTTTTTTTAAGATCTATTGCCGGAAATGGTGTAACGACAGTAACGAGCAGGGAATTGCTTGAGGCAGTGATGAGAGAGAATAGCTTTACGGATTTTAACGCGTTTAATTTTAGCTTATTAGGATTTGTCTCACAAAACCGGGTGCTGTGGACTCATGTAGACACACATAAAGTAGAATTAGATCCAATAATAATGTAATATATACCTGACAGCCATGCTGCAGCTATATTAGTAGTATAGTTGTAGCATGATTGGGCCGGCTCGACTGGGGAAGGACCACGCTCTCACAGAATACCAGCTTAAAATAGCAGCTTAACACTGCTGTGTTTTGTATGGTGAGTGTAGAGACCCGGAGACCCTTTTGACTGGAAACGAGACATTCCATCTTAGTCCTCACAACTGACAACGCATCATTTTGATTCGCGGGCGAAGATATATGTAGAAGTCTATGGGCCACAGCAACAACTTACCATCAGGTGGACTGTGTGCTCGTTTGTCACGCTTCTACCGTAAAAAATATCTTTAGTCATCTAAAGATATATCCTATGTCCATATGGTTCTCAAGCTCACTTTATACTGATTTTATGAAGATGTTTAATTGCACTGGAGTCAGCATTATTCTCTGGTGCGTTTATTAGTAGAGATAGCACTATATCAAACAGATATTATTCTCCAAGCAGAGAAGGTTCAACTAACTTGACGAGCAAGATAAAACTGAGATAACAAAGGTAAGTTAACAAACTTTGAACGAGTCTATTAATCCTTTAACAGAAGTTTTAGATCGAAGTGATGTTGATACAGCGGAATTCGTAAAACCCAATGTTCAAAGGACACGCGTTAAAGAAAAAGCATTTCCTGTGCTTGATAATTTATTTCAAAATATTTCAAGCCACTATTTCACATGGTGACACAGGGAGAAACAAAACACTATAAATTTAATTTTTATAGTTTCGTTCTGGCCCGATCGTAACTTGTAGTGAACCACGTCTTTGGTGCTACACCGTTTGAGTTATATTCTAAGGCTGTATGGGTTAAGAACCTTTTATTTTTTTAACTTTTTTTTATTAATGAAACCGTATTAGGTAAATCATTTTGAGTTACGTTATTTATTTTTATTCGAGTTAGTAGTATAGGCTCCGTGGCGCAGCAGATTAGCATTGATTTGCGGCGCTAAAGGGTTGCGGGTTCGAATCGAAAAAGTGTTTGCATGGCTTACAAATCGCCCCCTTACAACTAAAACCGATTATCTGACAAATTTTGTGAAAATGTGTTATTAACACCAATCGATAGGGAATTTCAAGCTGCATCTACTGGTAAAACCCGTTTTCTGATACGACGCATAGTTTAGAATATAAAGAAAGTGAAAACCTATTAAATTACAATAATTTGCAAAAAATCTACATAAAAAAACGACTAACCTATTGTAATGTAAACTTTTTTAAATAGCATCCAAGTAAAACTGCGTTTCCTTTTGTAATTTATTTTTGCTGTAGAAATTTACGAATAAACTTAACCAATGATTACAACTAAAACAAAGTAAATAGTTTTAGTTGGTTTCTACATACTGAGACTTTAAGGCAGTTCTGTGAATTTATTCAGCTCCAGTTTGTTATCCCACTTAAGTCATTTTTACCAGATAATATTAAGACTAATATTTATAACTTGAATACAATTAAAACCGACTATATAGGCCGGAAAAGGACAACAGAACGTTTTTTATCCCAAAAAGTTTTTTTTTGTAGTTGAAGGACTACAAAAGTATGTCTGCTCTAGATTCTTTTGCAATACTTTGAGTTATAGAAGAATTTTTTCTAAGGAGTTTAACTTGAACTTTTTAGTTCCCAAGAAAGACCAATGTCTTGTCTGTACTAAATACAATCGTGCAAATGCAGATTAAAAAGCAAACTTAGTACAAAATTATGAAGATCACATAGAAAAGAAACAAGCATGCAATACTAAAAAGGCCAAGGATAAGGAGAGAGCAGAAAAAGAACTAAACTTTTTACCAGCAACATTTGATCTTCAAGCTATTTTACAAATTCCGAGTACTGAGGTGGGCCTTCTCTATTCTACCATAAAGTTTATATATATTTATTTATATATTTAACTTAACCTTATATGAAATCGCGCTGCTAAACGAAGCATATTGCTTCGTATGAACAGAGGTACACGGCAAAAAAGATAGTTCGGAAGTTGGCACTATTCAAGCCCATTATTTAACAAACTGCATTCCAGAAAATGTAACAAAGGTTAGTTTGTTCTCCGATACATGCGGGGGACAAAACCGAAATCAGTTCATAGCCGCTTTACTCTTGTGGGATCAGAGCAAACAATTACAGATTATTGAGCACAAGTTTTTGGAGACTGGCCATTCTTACATGGAGGCCGACTCAATTGCATAGCTCAATTGAATCGAAAAAACATCGTGACGTGTATTGTTTATCGGACTGGATCAATATATTCAAAGATTAATCGATCAAAAGACACGTATAAAAACGGCAACAAGAAGGTGAAGAAAAACAAATACAACGTAAAACAGTTCACGTATTCTGAATTCAAAGATCTGAAATAATTTGCGAGTAGGTAGTATAATTTTGAACAAGACAACAAACACGGAAGGTCAGAGAATTCAATGGCTTAAGATAAAAAGGATGAAATACTTAAAAGGTGATAGAAACATATACTATACATACTACGATATGTCAACCAATTTCAAGACAATGAACGTCACTTGCTCAGGAGCACATCCAAATACGTCTGCAACCACTCTATCGAAAAGTTACGGCTATGCGACAAGGCGTAAATCGAAACAGCCAGAGGTTTGTGAACCTGCAACGTTTTTGACTAGCTGTGAGTTCATATTTCCTTCTTTGCAACAGGTGTACAATAAAACCATTGCCCATAGCTGTAGCCAAAAAGAAAGATTTATTAAATCTATGCGAAAAGGATGTATACATGAAGAGTACCATGGCTGGTTTCAGTCTTTGGCTACGGATAACTGAACTGTTGACCGTTTACCAGAAGCAGCAATTTTTTTTTTATAGGATAAGGGTGAAAAACGAGCACACAGTCCACCTGATGGTAAGTGGTTGCTGCGACCCATAGACATCTACATCTATCCTCTGTTACAGATCAAAATGCAGATGCGTTTTCACCCGTGAGGACTAGGATGGAATGCCTCATTTCCAGTAAAAAGGGCCTCCAGTCACCTGCACTCAACAAGCGAAACGCAGAGGTAAATCTCTACTTCACGCTGGTATTCTGTGAGGTCGTGGTACCACCCCGGTTCGAGCCAGCCCATCCATGCGACAGCAAAAGCTGCCGCCTGGCTCTACTACTGTTGAATATTCAATTTCTGAAGAGTCTAATTTATCTGACAATGAGTAGTACTTTCACAGAATATTAAGAAGAAACAGTTCTTCTACGGTTATTTCAGTATTATTTTAGTTTTAAGATTTAAGTAGTCGGGATTTTCTACTTAGCAAAATAAAGATGTTTCGTGATTTAATTTCTGCTTTAATTATTTTACCTTGTTTCTTTCGGTAAATAATAGTGCGTTAATATTATTATTTCTATTAAAACATACACAAAAGTACAAAACTATTGCTAATAATTTGAATTCATTCCGTAAATTTGAAAGTTTATACAAGTAAAACCAACTAAGTATTCCAAAATCGTCCATTTTAACCGGATTCTTAGTGTTTACATATTCTAACATTCTTTGAATTATAGTTATTGCAGTAGAGAATCTGAAAAACTATCAATATTTGCAATTAATGCGATACTTTATAAAATAATAACAGATTAATAATATTAGTGATATACAGGTAAAACTGATTAAGTGTCTTCCATTGTCAGCATTTTTTGTATTTTTTAGTAATTTCCAGTGCGTGTTTTTAAGTTATTCATATTTAAATCGAAAAACAGTTTGTCTTTGTATTATAATTAACTCTTCAATCACAAGGATAACTAAATTTTAATACTTATTTATAGTGTCAAACTTTAAAATTGCGGTACTATAAAGTTAGGTTCATGTCAGATAATCGGTTTTAGTTGTAAGGGGGCGAATAATAATTCCGAGTCTGTACGTATGCGCTTGCGAAATGTATGTATGAAAACTGCTTCCAAACAAAAATATACATATAGATTATTTGAATTCACTGGTTGTTTAGGTTTATGAATTAACTAAACATAATAAAAATAAATATGAAAGGTTTGACAAAAACTTCTTGGTCATCCAGGTACTATATAAAACGCCTCCACGATAGAAATGTACCTAAATCTAGCATTTATGTACATTTGTACATTTGTTGTTACAAAGGTACAAATTATTTAAGCAAGAATAATATTTTAAGCAATAATAAAAAATGCCTATGACATGGAAAATTACGGATTAGCAGTTCTTTTGTATATACGACACCGTAATATAAACTGTTCATTATAATATGTGGCTGCAATTTCCGGCGCGTGCAAACATTTACACGTGACAGAGTCACGCTGCAGCTACGTTATGTTACGCAATGGTTGTAGGACGAATTGGTCGACTTGACCGGGGCAGGACCACGCTCTCACAGAATACCAGCGTGTAATAGCAGCTTAATGTTTCGTATGGTGAGTGTAAAGAAACAGTGACATACTGGCGCGATTAGTCCGTCCAATGTATGTTAGCGGACTTCACATGCACTCGTAATATTTAATTCTACAGACATGCAGTTTACCTACACGATGTTGTCCTTCACCGCCGAGCATGTGGTAAATCAGTACTTCAAATTGCAATTAATAATTTCATTGATGCCGGCGTGGATCGTACCTGGGTTGTTCACGTACCATGAAACTTACGGTGAGCACGAGAGCGACAGTTAAATCAATATTATATTTTTTTGGTTTCTTAAAAAAAACGTTACCCCCACACTAGGATTTTCTCCTGTATCGTGGAGGCAGTTTACAAACACAAATTGCACAAGAAGAAACATCCAGACCCGGAACAATTATTTGTAGGCCATACAAATACTTGTTCCCTGCGGGATTCGAACCCGCGGCCCCCAGCGCAGCAACTCATTGCTAAGGGCATCGGGTTCGAATCTGGCACGGAAAAAGTGTTTGTATGGCCTACAAAAATTTGTTTCGTGTCTGCATATTTGTTATCATTAAATCTATATATGTTAACTGCCCCCACAATATAGAAGAAAATCCTAGTGTGTAAGTAACCTTTTCTTAAAAAAATATTTTTTAAATAGAGGTGTACCTAAAATGCATTTTTTTTATAGGATAAGGATAACAAACGAGCACACAGTTCACCTGATGGTAAGTGGTTGCTGCGGCCCATAGACATCTACATCTATCCTCGTTTGCGAATCAAAATGCAGATGCGTTGTCACCCGTGAGGACTAAGATAGAAAGCCTCATTTCCAGTAAAAAGGGCCTCCGGCCACCTACACCCACCAAGCGAAACGCAGAGGTAAACCTCTACTTCACGCTGGTATTCTGTTAGGTCGTGGTACCACCCCGGTTCGAGCCGGCCCATCCGTGCGACAGCAAAAGCTGCCACGTGGCTCTACCACTGTTAAATCAAATCTTTATGTAACGGCTGCATGATGATGATGCTTATCGCAAAGTTATTCATGCGTGGTTTGTTATCAACCAAACTTCTCATTTAGGTGATAACCGAGGTCAAGGCGCTTTGATAAACGTAGTATAGTAAGTAGATGACGCGACATTTGAACTACCGTACGAGAGTAATTTTGATGACTTTATAACTATTTACTTTTACTTTTCTTACTTCTCCCTCCCACTCATTAACCCGTACATGTCCACTACTCGACTCCTCCCGTTGTAGTACACAAACAAGATGGTTACACACCATCTATCAAAGCCAGCCTTTCTATGTTTCTTTATTTGATTGTTAACTTCTTTTTATAGGATAAGGGTGACAAACCAACATACAGTCCACCTGATTGTAAGTGGTTACTGTAGCCCATCTGTCCTCGTTTGAGAATCAAAATGCAGATGCGCTGTCAGCCGTGAGGACTAAGATGGAATGCTTCTTTCCCAGTAAATAGGGTCTCCGGTGCTCTAAACTCACCGTACGAAACATAGCAGCATTAAGCTGCTATTTTACGCTGGTATTAGTAAAACCCTCTCAGAAATGAGAGGAGGCCTATGCCCAGAAGTGGAACATGCTCGTATATAGGCTATAACTTTACTTTAGCTTTTAACTCTATAAAACTTATTGAAACGAATTCCTTACTTAGACAAAAATAAAATAAATTAGAATAAGTTTTATTCAATATAGATTAATAATAATCTAAATAATAACTAATAATAACTAACTATAGAGCGTGTTTTAATATGAGAACAATAATACTAAAGACGTTTTTTAAAACTAAAACTTTACAATGGTAAATTGACTTTTCAAATTACTTATTTAAGTTAGATCTTAGTAACCCAATTCTGTGACCTAGCTTATTTTCCCAGCTCCTCAAATAACGTAATACTTAATTTTATCCAGCTATCTTCACGAGATTTCTATTTCCCAGTGACCTAGTGACAGAATTCTAGCGAAATAGAACACGAAATTTCATATTAATTACGTTTTATTTCCGTGCTAAGTTATTAGAAGATAAGAAAGATTCACCTGTTCATTATGCAGTCATACCACAGTGTCAGCGTGGCTTCACCACTTATAAAATGTAATAATTTTTTTTTAAATTTATTTATCAGATCCAAAGAAAATAATACTTATATAGGTCTAATTAACATATAAAAACCACGGAGATTTGACTTGATGCTAAATAATTAAGTTTAAGTTATATATTATGTGTAAAACACAGTCTAAGGAAGTAGTTAGGAATGTGAGTAGGTAGTAGGTGTAGTAAGAATATAAAGACTAAGAAGGTAAGTTAACAACTTGGTTAAAGTCAGTAGTAGCTAAGTAAAAGTAAGAACTAGGCAGGTAGGTACGTTATTGTTAAGTAAGTAGATATAGTAGGTAATTAACTGTTGTTATTTTAATTTATAAGCTTATAAGCCATTGTAAACGTAAATAAATTAATACTGATATTTTTTTAATAAAACACAAGTAACAAACAGACATATAGTCCACCTCATAAGTAGCTACTGCGATGCAAGGACACCAGCAGTCTATTTCAAGCAAAGAACGCTACATATGCGTTGTCACCTCTGAGGAGTATGATGGAATGTCTCATTCTGCACATCAGCCTGTAATTATCTTTCTGTCTCTCTAAGATTCTCTAAGCCCTTGAGACTGGAACACGACACTGCTATCTCACGCGCGCTCTACACCTTGCTTATTTGTACTCTAAGTTCTGAACACTCTTTATCTATTTTTCTAAGGGGTTCCTTCTAAATATTACTATTTACTATACTCTTTGGCGGCGCCTATAACTTTGACAAGTAGATTGTTAACCTGCTTTAAAAAAATGCCTTTGCCTACCTCCTGTTAATGGAGTGTAGAGAGAAGGAGGACCATCTCTATATTTGAAAAGTGTTCCTAAAAACATGTCCAATAAGGGTGGCGCTGCAGTAGCATAGGATAAATTTAAAAAAAAGCGCCAAAAGTAATTAGAATAAGATGGAGAAATAAACAAGGACCGACGAATCCCTTTGGTTTTGTACTACGTAAATAGTTGAGGTTTTGTATACTGGCATTTTACTAACTACTCTAGTCATGAAATTTTTTAAATTTTTGAATTCAGCTGATTTCATTCTGTCTACAACAGCTATATTCATATCGTAATTTTTCAGACGCCAGCGCTATTGTGGTAGGTTTTGGAGCCTCTATTTTCAGTAAATAGTTTTTTTTTATAGGATAAGGGTGACAAACGAGCACACAGTCCACCTGATGGTAAGTGGTTGCTGCGGCCCATAGACATCTACATCTATCCTCTATTACTAATCAACGTGTAGATGCGCTGTCACCCGTGAGGACTAAGATGGAATGCCTCATTTCCAGTTAAAAAGGCCTCCGGCCACCTGCACTCACCAAGCGAAACGCAGAGGTAAACCTCTACTTCACGCTGATTTTCTGTGAGGTCGTGGTACCACCCCGGTTCGAGCCGGCCCATCGGCGCGACAGTAAAAGCTGCCTCATGGCTCTACCACTGTTAGTAGGACACTTTTTCATCTTTCGCCCTTTATAAGATGGTTTTCCTTATACTCTACACTCCATATAAATATTACTATTTACTATACTCTTTGGCGGGGTCTATAACTTTGACAAGTAGATTGTTAAGTTGTTTTAAAAAAATGCATTTGGCTATCACCTGTTCTATTTCCGGAATATATAAAAATAAGTAAATCAAACTCGATAAAACTCATAAAAATTAGTTTCGTTCAAAAGGTAAATAACTGATACTAAGGCAATTTTCTTTTTATTTTCCTCTTGCTATCAAATCAATTCAACTGTAGTATGACTGATGACAAAATATTTTTTTTTTATCTTAACTGATTATAGTCGCGTTCGGTATGTGATAATGGCGTAAAACCTTGAACTTATTATTTTTCCCGTTGTACGAAGGTATTGTTGTCGGCTTCGTGGCGCAGTGGCTCAGCAATGACTTGCTGCGCTGGGGGCCGCGGGTTCGAATCCCGCACGGAACAAGTATTTGTATGGCCTACAAATAATTGTTCCGGGTCTGGATGTATGTCCTTGTGCAATTTATGTTTGTAAACTGCCTCCATGATACAGGAGAAAACTCTAGTGTGGAGGTAACGTTTTTTAAAAAGAAAAAAAAATGTCTAAATCTTTTACTTAGGTGTATTGACGATCACAGCAACAGACATCTGGGATCTATAACACTGATGCACATCGCCGGTCTGTTACTTACGTAGCGTACATAGGGCGTCTTTCAGGAATATAGCGATCGACATATTTTAGTCAGTCATAATTAAAAAAAATTGAAGGTACTCCGGGTTAATTTTGACATTGGCACGTCAATCACCTCAGTCCCACGTGACCACGGGTGCTGTAAAGCACCCAAAACGTCGGGAATTAATAAAATTAAGATAAATAAATTAATTAAACGCGAAAAAAATCCGTAAAAGTAGTTTTATTCAATGTGTAGTGTTCGCATAAACATAAGCAATCATTAAATAATTAACGATTAAAATCGCTTATCAAGACTTATTTCTTTTGTATAATGATTTCTTAATTTACGTGAACGCTACACATTTAAATAAAAATATTTTTACGGATTTTATCGCGTATATTAAATTCTTTTATATCCCCGACTTTTTTAATCTGGAGGTAGCCGTGGTTAACTATGACATTGGGACCTCAAACACCTCAGTCCCCCCGTAACCATGGGTGCTGTACTCGAAACGTCGGGAATATAAAATAAGTTAATATACGCGATAAAATCCGTAAAACTAGTTTTATCTTTTGTAACCTACAAAAGTCACGTTGGGTACAAAATATATATAATTACCTTAACCTTTGAATTTGCATTAATTGCAATAAAAAGTAGGTTACGTCTCTATGTCTTATTATAGCTCTATTATATACACTATTGCCGTTGTGATGACGTAGTAGAATGTATGATCCTGTTGCGTCACGTGGGTCTCGTAAGAGGAAGGTGTCGAATATGGGGAATGAAGGCAAGATTTTTTTACGTGGTAGAGCCATGCTGCAGCTATATTATGGTTGTAGCACGAATGGGTCGGCTCGACCGGGGAAGGACCACGCTTTCACAGAATACCAGAGCAAAATAGTAGCTTAACGCTGCTGTGTTTCGTATGGTGAGTGTAGAGAACCGGAGACCCTTTTTACTGGGAACGAGGCATTCCATCTTAGTCCTCACGGGTGACAACGCATCTGCATTTTGATTCGTAATCGAAGATAGATGTAGATGTCTATGGGCCGCAGCAACCACTTACCATCAGGTGGACTGTGTGCTCGTTTGTCACCTTTATCCTATAAAAAAAAAAAGATCACGGAACTTCTGACAGATGGTGTTATTTCTTTTTTTCTTTTTAAAAGACGTTACCTTCACACTAGGATTGCCTCCGGTGTCATGAGGGCAGTTAACATACTTAAATTTCACAAGTACAAACAAAAACAAACAAGCTGCTGTGTTACGTGGTAGAGATAAGCTGCGACTATGTTATACTTGTAACACGAATGTGTCGACTCGATGACGAAAGGACCACGCCCACATAATACCAGCGTAACTGCTGTGTTTCGTATGGTGAGTGTAGAGAACCGGAGATCCTTTTTAATGGTAACAAGGCATTCCATCTTAGCTTCCTTCCCGGCCGGATACTTTTGCCTTATATTCGGCTATTCGGTCAGAACGCCCGCAGAAAATTCGGTATTCGGCGTATACTATTCATTGCAAGTCTACTTCATATCCATCCTAGTGATATTCTCGAATAGAATTGACTGTCAGTACCTGAACGATTGTTGTATGTATGTAATCTGAAGTGAACTTTGTACCTACTGAGAGATTTTATTTATTCACTTATTTATTTTTTATTTAACTTTTATTTACTATTATAATTAATTACTAAAAATAGACTATGTTATCACATAATTATACTAATTATGTAATATGACACTTGTTGGTAGAAATAAAGATATTATTATCATATCTATGTTATATACTAGCTGTTCCCCGCGACTACGCCCGCGTGTTATTTGGAGTTTTTATTTTTTTGCGCGGAACCCTACTTGTTTTTCTAAAATAAAAGTAGCCTAAGTTACTCCTTAGAACATCAGCTACCTGCCAGTGAAAGTACCGTCGAAATCGGTCCAGTCGTTTCGGAGATTAGCCGGAACAAACAAACAGACAGACGGACAGACAAACAGACAGACAGACAAAACTTTAAAAATTTTATTTTTGTTATTAGTACCGTATACTTACTATAATATTCATTTAGTAAGAAGCTGTAATTTTCACATTACAAACAGACACTTATCTAAAATAAAGACATTTATAAGTACAAAATTATTACATGCTTACAAAAAAATTGATTAGATATCTGTATTGAATGAAATTGAAATGAAAGTTGACACAATGAAAGACGTCTCATAATAATCAAAAATAAGAAAGAGCGTAAGTAAATGGTAAACCGTTATCTTATCTAAAGCATACTCAACTATTGTATGGATGGAATAACGCACGTTTGTCTTCAGCAAACAATGTCTTACGTACATTACACAGAACACAATTACTCTTTATCAAGAGGTACATTACTTCTACTCCATATTTTATCTAAATGTTAAACACAACTTGACAAATTAAGTTTTTAAATACATTGTCTACAGATAATTAATTAGGTATTGAGACCACTCAACCTGCTGTATTGTGTAGCTATAATATTGTACATAAACTATTGAAAATAGTATAATATTTGAATAAAAAACCCTTCTTCAAAAGCATAGTTAGTCCCACCCAAGTCTCCATCACTGTAGGTGGTATCGTAATCAAGTCCTAGATATAATTTATGAGAAAAGTTTTTTATTTTTAATTAAACCACATGGTTCTGTAGTGATGCAGCTTTATTTTCAAGCTATGTTATTATTTATTTGCTAAAGAGGGTTCTTTAAAAAAGATGATATTTTTGGTTCAAACATAAAATTAATATAGGATATTAAAAATGAATCTAGAATTATTTCTTGGTAACAAAATTAGCTTGAGATCAATAGAGCTATTATTCATATTACGTTTTAAATCCAGCTATTATCAATTAAAAACATTGACATTTTCGTATCGGCTTTAAAGTTATGAGGTGCGTTATGTAAGTTATTACGTTAATTGATTGAACGTTATTTCTTACAGTTTTTAGTGTATTTGTAACTGACATCAAAAATGTAGGAGGTTCCTAATACGACTGTATTTTTGGTATGTATGTAAAGCGATATCTTTGCCGATTATGAACCAATTTTATGGTATTTATATTTAATGATTCTTTTTTAAAGGAAAGGTTTATTCGATGTGTATGTGTGTGTGTATGTGAAAGAGAGAGTGGTCTCATTTGAAGTAGAAAACATTCCACCGCATAGGAAGTTCTAGTTGTCAACCTTGAGCTTGTCTAATATTGTATTCTTTAGTCCATAAGGGTCAAATAATTTAAATTAAAAAAGGAACAACCGATTTAAAAAAAAAAACTAAAAAGTATAAACATTTTTCCACATTGATTTATAACTTTTAAAGTCGTGACCTTAATTCTTAAAAGTTAATATAATAATATTATATCATCCAGTTGTAAAATCGCCTGAATTTTAGTGACAATAAATAAACTAATAATGATAAACTATATTTTACTGTCTAAATCTATAATTTTTTTTAAAATTGATTATATTTATTATTTACTTCTAATATACATAGTGTTATAATTGTTCTGAGACAAAACATTATATTTAAATAAATACGTAAAATATATAATCCGTATACACCACCTAGCTCTGTAATTGATACGACAAACGTAATATCTATATTTTAAATGTACATCCCTATAAGAATAATTATACTTATTTCTGATATCAACTAATCGTATGTTCGTAAGTTTAAATCAATATTTAACGTGATTTGACTGACCCGTGACTGTTGATATTATTAACTGTGATCACTTTTATGATTATGGTGCACTAAAATATTTTTATGACATAAACAGATGCAATAAATAAACAGACTAATGCTAGTCGCTTGCATTCAAAAATATTTTTAGACGAAACGTCGGTTAATAAACTTACCGAAAATTATTATTCGATGCGGTAAGTTAGTTGAGAGCAGGCGAACACATTTTCCAACTATAGTTTGTTTTTCAGAAAAACAATTAAATCCAAAAGCAAAGAAAAACACTTCACAATCACGTTCGAAATCAGAAACTAAGTTAATATTTTCGCGCTAAATATATTCGGCATGGATATTTAGATAAATAAAAATTGTTAAACACAGATCGCACCGCGCGTAATTTTTCGAGAGTCGTATTCGAAATTTGAATGAAGCGGGCGCGTTCATAAAGCGCGCGATGCAAACTCTGACTGTGACTGGCGCAGCGGCAACGCAGTGAGTTCGAGAGCGTATAAAGTGTACAAATACACGCAACGCCAACATGTTTGTTGCCGTTGGTTATTGGACATTGGCTTTCTTGGTGCAGTATAAAATTCGGAATACACCTACTTCAATAATATTTTAGAAAGAAGCCGTAAATATGATTGAAGTAATTGGAAAAGTCGAGAAAGCTGTAAATGTTTGGTTCTTTACATATTTTGTATGTGCCATTTTTCAGAGATTTTAATCACTATAATTTTTTTTTCAGTGCATCTTTAAGAAAGTAATTTCTGCAGAAACAGTATAATACAAAAGACTGATTCAGATAATTTCCAGAGACGTTAAGTGTTGATATTAGAAAATGTTATAATCAATAATTTAATGTTATAGATATATTTTATACCTGTGTCAATTATTTATTTACCTTTTTTAACCGTAATAAGATTGAAAAAATTTCAAGTGCTTATTATTTCCACTGTCTTCAATAAATCAGAATTTAAAGAACTTAATTTTTTTTTTCTTTTTTGTAATGTTTACGAAAAAATTATAAGAAACCTGTACTGAAAAATGTATTTACCTAAACTGATTTTTATTAAAAATCCTAGCAATGTTATTAACATTATTAAATAGGCACTCCTGATAACTGGTAAGCTTAAAATGCTCGAATGGCGGATTCGAACCCACGAGTTCACGGTCCGCACCCAGCCATTAAGCATTTATGTATCACATTATAATTCATACGAAACTCGCAGATACCAAATTTTATAAAATTAATACGCCTAACATTACACGTAAGTGCTAAACATAAAGTGAAATCTATCCACCGATAGAGGGCACTAAGCATATAATGTTGGTTTATACTATTCACTACAAGATGGCGCTAAAGGTTAATACCGAATAAATACAATTATCTTTAAAAACAATTATGATGTTAATTCATCAAATTTGTTTAAATCGTTTGAATAAAAAGTAAATAAAAACCAGACAGTAATAATAATATTCAAACATTGATAACATAAATTGTTTGTTGCACAACGAGCATGTTTATATAAAACAATATTTATGGGTCGTTCGTCCTTCCATACCTAAAAACTCTTTATCGTACTTTAATCTTTTCAAAGAAAAGATTAAAAAAAATACCCTGCACCTGCATCAATGACTCCGGGCAACAATAAGGGTTTTTACATTATGATAAAATACGGATAAGATACGTCGTTTAGGGACATTCTCACGTTTTTTGTATAAAACTATTCCACGTTTTTTATATTAATTTACAAAGCGAAACGAGAATTTTACTACCTCCTCTCATCCATTTCATATGTACATAAAAATAATATATATACATATGTACAGTTTTTTTCGAAATTGGGACAGACTTCAAATGAGGGACAATTCTCCGTTTTAAGTGTCGTCAAATAATAATAAGAGATATTTACTTATAGTGCATAAAGAATTACCTGATAGAGTCACTCTGCAGCTAAATTACGGTTATAGCATGAATGGAAAGCTCGACCGGGAAAGAACCACGCTCTCACGGAAAACCTTCGTTAAATAGCAGCTTAATGCTGCTGTGTTTCGTGTGGTGAGTGTAGAGACTAGATACCCTTTTTACTGGTAACTAAGTATTCTATCTTAGACCTCAAACTAACAACTCATCCACATTTTGATGTTTAATTTATGATAAATGTAGCCATCAGTCACGGCCTCCATTTACGACGACAGGTGGAATGTGAGCTCTTTAGTCGCCCTTTCTGCCATAAAAAAACATTTAGACCAGAACACCAATCGTTTGTGTTTTACACAAACATTCTAAGATTTCAACTATCCTAGGTACCGTTTAGGATTTAGGACCAGTAGAACTCTGACAGCTAAGGCACGGAGTTATCGAATACCTAACTATTGTTTGAAGAAACTGTGGTTTCCAAGAAGATGTTGTAACTAGGATTAAGCAAGGAATGCTTCGGTGGTTCGGACACGTAGAAAGAATAAATGTGAAAAATGTGACAAAGCAAATTTTTGCTGTAGATGTGAGTGGCAGTGAACATATTGGTGATATATTAAAGATGGTCAAATTTAGAACACTTTTAACGCGAGAAGCGAGATGTGTCAGGATTGCGACAAATGGAAGTCAATAGCATAGTATAAAGAGCGGGTATGTCAATAGTCTCTGCCTACCCCTCTGGATAACAGACGTGAGAGTTTATGTATGTTGTATGTTTGAATAAAATGACGCTAGAATAATTTGTAGAGCTCTTTTCCTGCCTAGTCCACCAAGCTTGCCACCATCCTCTAACGTACTAAGCTTGCAAATGTTCTGGTTTCAAGGGAAAGCCTTTTTGGAACGAAGTTCTTTATCGGAAGGTACGTTATGTCAGATGGGGTACTAGACGACAAAAAGTGTAAGATTTTTCCGTCACGACCTCTGGTGACGTTGTGTAGACGGCTTTGCCGGCGAAATAAGGAAGCGAAATGGAACAATATCCATCTCCCTCGCAATTTTTCTTATCTTGCCTTGACATAAATATTATTTTATTTTAAATAACGCTTCTTTTTATAAACGGTATTAACGTTTTTTCGTCACTACCCCTTGTGTCATATTGTATTTTATTTTAAATGACGCTTCATTTTATAGACGCATGTAATTCATTCATTTGTATTTGCTAATCAATAATACAATACGTATATCACTTTATATATAAAAATTACGTGTCACATTGTTTGTCCGCGATGAACTCCTAAACTACTAAACTGATTGCAATGAAATTTTGCACACTGTGTGCAGTTTGGTCCAACTTGAGAGATAGGATAATTTTTATTCCTATAAGTGACCCTCAATATTTTTTATTACGAATTTAAGGACTTTTATAGGACACAGGGTCGTCGGAGAGGGCAGAACAACGTCTGCCTGGTCAGCTAGTAATAATATACTACGAAAGGAACTTCGTTCCAACTGAGTGTTCCACAATACTCACGTATGTTTTTTACTAAAGACTACTATTCATTCCATTTAATCATTTACTTATTACAGTCAATTAAAAGTAAATTGCTGCACATGGGCCTCCCTGATCGATTACCGCATAGGGGGCCATGGAGCAAACCATGAAGGATATTTGCTTTTGTTGTCAGGTTGTCACGCTTGGCAGACGCACGCAGGGCTGGCAACCGCAGTTCTTGTTATTATTTTGAGGTGTTATCAGTTGAGTTCTCGAAATATAAAGATGCTGCTTCCCATCTGATGTTTTATATTCGTCAGTCGCCTCTTACGACACCCACATGGGAGAGTGGATCCTCTTACGTCGCGAATAAATAACTTAATTGATAGATGATGAAGGATTTCATAATTTCATTCAGACTTGGAAACCACAAGAAACGTCGGGAATATAAAAATATAATTTAAAATTAAAAATCTTGTACAGCCGACTTCAATATAGGTTATTTAAGAATAACTCAATAACCATTGGTCTGACCTTGATCAAATTCATATGGGACCACACGAGAACTATCAGCTTTCATATAAAAAAGATTCATCGAAATCGGTTCCCCCAGTACAAAGTTATGAGGTAACACACATAAAAAAAAACATACACTCGAATTGAGTACCGTCTCCTTTTTGGAAGTCGGCAGAAAAGTACATTAAACGCCATAAAATTCGTCAAACTGAGCTTCATTTATAACATTTAGTGTTCGCGTATACATAATAAAACATTATCAAAATCATGCCACCAGGTTCATAAGCATATTTTCCAATGGTAATAAATTGTTAATGTGATTAGTGTACGCTCTCACATCTTGTGTTATAACTCAAGAGACCAAAAGAGTTGACGTGTGACTTGTGAAAGTTTGTCTACATATTTTATTTTTAAATTTATTATTTTATATTAGCTATCCACCCCGGCTTCCCCTGGATCTACTAATGCGGCGTCATTTAGATTAATAATAAAATTAATCTTTTTTGATCAAATATAGCCTAGATATTTATTTAGAGAACACTCTTGGAATTGCTCTCTATCTGTTTATGAAATTTCACTACAATCGATTCAGCCATTTCGAACATTAGCCCGCACAGAGAGAGACAAAATATTAAAATGTTTTGTCTGTCTCTCTTCCTAATCATGTCTTAATAGCATGCAAACAACCCCTTAAGCTCAATAAAAGGCAGTTATTTCGATATAACAGACAAACACTTCAATTTAATTTATGTCTAAAAATTAGATACAAAATTTCAACCGATGGCTGACATCTTGCGATGACATTATAACAAAACGTAGGTTTATGTGGGATTAATAATTATCTGACGAATTTAGTTTGTACCATAATAAATTGACGGCTCTGTGGCGCAGTGGCTCAGCAATGAGTTGCAGCGGGTCGCGGGTCGAATCCCGCACGGAACAAGTATTTATACGGCCTACAAATAATTGTTCCGGGTCTGGATGTTTATCTTTGTGAAATGTATGTATGTAAACTGCCCCCACGATACAGGAGAAAGTTCTAGTGTGGAGGTAAAGTTTGTAACAAAAAAAATTGAGCTAGTCCGCACTTAGCTCCGCCTTCCATTGACGTTTATAGTTACTAAAATCCCTAGTGTTCAAGTTTTTAAATTTAATATAATAATATGAAACCAAGCCAACCGGTAAATTGGAGTATTTTGATTTAGCTAGTAAACAGTTTGGGTATGATATTCTAGTCAATAGAAATACTTTTCTGCCGACTTCCAAAAAGGAGACGGTACTCAATTCGAGTGTATGTTTTTTTTTATGCGTGTTACCTCATAACTTTGTACTGGGCGAACCGATTTCGATGGTTCTTTTTTTATACGAAAGCTGATAGTTCTCGCTGATAGGTCCCATATAAATTTGATCAAGGTCAGACCAATGGTTATTGAGTTATTCGTAAATAACCTATATTGAAGTCAACAAAATTTTTAATTTTAAATTATTATGAGCTGTCATGCAAAGTTTCTATAGAAATGAGGGCTAATCATTTCCTGCTCACCAGATGTCGCTAGTTGACACTAAGGTAAAGTTTTTTCTTACACAGTGTAACTTAATTGAGATATTATTTTTTAATAAAAGTTTATCAGTTTCGAGAGAATTATATTAATACACAAAACAATGTGTCAGTGGTTTGCTCTTTAATTTTCTAAAATTTTTGCACATTTTTAACTTTTTTTCAATTTTTCTACTTTTATACATCTGTGGTTTGGTTTATTTATTTTTAATGTTAATAATATAAAATATAGGTAATAGTGCAAAAATAAACAATAACCTTTACATTTTCCGTACAAATTAACTTCCCCGCTGTGAAATCTGTCAAATATTATACCTCACTTTCTAGTGGCGCTGCCCTGGTGGCACAAAAAGTCGTTGATGTCCTCATTGTATAAAAATATTTGAAGAGAATAGTCTAATGACGTCAAAGATTTTATAGTCAAATAATCATTTTGTATGTTTTTAAATACTAAAAATCTAATTCAATTTAAAATGGGAAATCGACCAAGCTTTAAAACACTACTAAAAGTAACCGATTTAAATTATATGATGAACTTTTTTTATTATGAATGGTTTATTTTTTAAATATTAATGGTAATGGAGTCAAATACCTAACATATACCTACTAGTAAAAGTTGCCGGAATCGCATGTAATTATGTAAATGATCATTGTAGGTGAACAATCTATTTTCTCCAGCACAACTACGTACTACTTATATGCAGATACTTATAAAAGAAGAGACTCTGACTATCGATAAAAAATTAAAACTAGATCTGGCAAATGAATCTTCTACCGAACCAAGTTAAGTATTTTAATAATTTACGGCCTCACCTATAATCAATCACTGATTGTCACTTACATAAAGTACTAATTATCTCTATACCTGTCTCTTTCTATTCTCATTTAGTGAAAAGAGAAAGCGCAACTTTAAGCATTTCTCAAATTCACTTCGACTTTTATGAGTAATGCCGTTATTCAAGTAGCTTGCTAGTCAGTCACAATTATGAACCGTATTAAAACAAAAATTGCCATGCTGCAGTTATATTAGTAGTATAGTTGTAGCACGAATGGGTCGTCTCGACCAGGAAAGTACCACGTTCTCATAGAATGCCATCGTGAAATAGCAATTTATGCTGTTGTGTTTCATGTGTGGAGGTTAAGGGGGAGAACGACAACACCATCAAGTCGGCACCAATTGTCAACCTCACCAGCTCGCGCTACCCCCTGAAAACGGACGAGGCTATGTCGACCGACCAACGGCGGTATATCATCATCCTCTTTGGACAACCAAGTGGAAGAGATTATAGCGTCCTTGGCGTCCACATTACTCCTAAAATATCTAGTGCAGAAAGCAAAGGGAAACCACTGCACTAATTTCCCATGAAATCCGTATGATATTGAACAATATAAAGAGAGCGAATAAATGCGATCCGGCAACCCGGCGCCATGTCGACTCCACGTCGCATGGTGTGAAATATGTTATTGGACACACTGCTGTGACTCACCAAGCACAATACGGACAAAATGCTACAAGTGTGCGGTTTCGGAAAAAAATGAGATTAGGAACCTGGAACGTCCGAGGAATGATCCAGCCAGGGAAAAAGGAGATAATAGATAAAGAGCAACAACAACACCATCTACAAATATTAGACCTAACTAAGACTCACATGAGAAGCTACGGTTTCTATACAACTGGTTGTACTGTCTATTTCTCCGGTCCCGATGATAAAAGTAAGAATTGAATTGCCGTATCTATAACACCGGAAATTAATAAATCCATGCCTCACTACATTTTTTGTAAATATAACTAAACACATGAATAAAAAAGAAATACGCTGACTTTATAATTTAATATATCTAGTTTTCAAAACATCCCTCTTTTTATTGAGACATACTAACAATTTTATATTGCAAAATCGTCACATAGCGGCATGTCGAGAGTAAAATACTCTCGACATGCCGCTCGTGCGTTGTGAGGTGTGCACAAAATGCCTCAAAATGTTACCGTGTAGCGGCGCGGCGGCGTAAGAATATCCACTGCTCCGTATCATCCGTAGGTGTCGTAAGAGGCGACAGAGGGAAACAAATCAGGAAAAATAAAAAACTACGGTTGCCAACCCGCTTGCCTAGCGTGGCAACTACGGCAAACATCTATCAAAAAGCTTTTAAAAAATTTACTTTGCAAACATCCGCGATTTAAAATAAAATGATGTGTTTTACCTAGTATGAAGAGCACCTAGTACAGTACTATACTAGTATTCAATACTAGTACAGTACTGTACTAGGTACAGTACTGTATTAGTATTGTCGTCAGTGGTGTGTCTTGCCTAGTGTAGTGGTGTTGGGAGTAGCGGTGCTGGGATTAGAGGTGACGGGGATAGTGCACGCAATTGAGCGAGGGCGGGAGGTGCCCTTCATACAAGGTAAGACACATCATTTTATTTTAAATCGCGGATGTTTGCAAAGTAATTTTTTTAAACACTTTTATATAATGGATTTCCGCAAAGTAACGCTTGATTCTATTAAACATCTATCAGGCAATCTGTGAGGAAGGCCTACGTTCAGCAGTAGACTTTAATAGGCTGTAACGGTAAACGCTGTGTTGGAGTAGACGTTTCATAAAGCGAAAATCACACTTAGGCAAATGCCGCTCGTCCTTCCGGATAGATAGAGTGATAAATAATGTAGATGTACATGTAGCGAATGCTACAACCATAAAATAATTGCACCATCTCCCTACTGTGTATATAATATATCATATGCTTTCTAAATATATTATATATAAATAAATATAAAAGAGGACCGTAAACAGTGGATGAGAAATAGCATTAAGTACAAAGTACGAAGGTAATAACGTGACAAACACTTATATCAACACTTTCAATTATCGTTCGTGTCTCTATAAAAGGCGTCTAGATTTTAAACACGATTGTTCTTCGATACTGCTCGATCAGGCTTCGCGGAATCCCGCTTGGATCACGGCCGACTAGTTTAGTTTTTTTTTTTCTACAATGTTCTACATTCATTCTCTATCGCGCATCAGTTATGCCCTCTCTTTCAATAAGATTCAATGATTTAATTAGATAAATAATAATCATAATCCACCTTGCACCACACAACCTTAGTAATTTTTATCTTTGTGTACTAGACAGTATCCGGGTGAAATATTATTGATATTTTTAAGTGTTCCACAGTAAAGGGTATAGATATCGATATATATGTACTACGTACTAGATTTCGCATTCCGACCATTGACTATGTTCAACTGAACTGTACTGCAATCCGTACACTAAACTAAATATTGCGTAAATTTAAGATTTGTGAATTCCATAAGACAATTATTATTACATTTTATTTACAAATATGTTTGTTTAGATTAAAATAAGAGTATTTTATATTAAATTCACATATTTATTTAATACTAGCTGTTCACCGCGACTTCGCCCGCGTTCAATTTAGGGTTTTAATTTTTTTTGCGCGGAACCGTAATTCTTTTTCTAAAATAAAAGTAGCCCAAGTTACTCCTTATAACATCAGCTATCTACCAGTGAAAGTCCCGTCAAAATCGGTCCAGCCACTTCGGATATTAGCCGAAACAAACAGACAGAGAGACAGACAATTTAAAAAGTGTGTTTTTGTTTTAAGTACCGTATACACTTTCATATGTATTTAGTAAAAAACTGTTATTTTGATATTACAAACAGACACTTCAATTTTATTTATTTGTACAGATTAATATCTTATTTTATATTAAAACAAATTCTTCGCTCATGCGCGACTCTACTATTTCCCGCGCATGCGCGAAGACATAGAGTAGCGCACAATTTTTGTTTGGAATAGCTTCTCTAGTATGTAGTACATAAAACTCAATGGGTATAGACAACTAGTATATTTACAGCCTGCGAGGCATCTGCCTTAGTTCTTAAAGGTGACAACGCATCTGTCTGTAGTGTTCTTTGTTTAAAGTTGATAGCTGGTTCTCATTGGCCACAGGATCCACTTACCATCAGATGGTCTGTAATTTCGTCTGCCACTACAAAATTTTCATTGTTCGTATTTCGATTTTACAAAACACAACTCTATTGATGGTAGGTGGATGCTGTTAACCATAGACCAGCGTTTCCTAACCTTTTCTATCCACGGACCCCTAGGAAACCAAGCGCAATTATCACTGACCCCCAAAATAAAAAACCAGCAATAAAAATTAGTACAAAAGTACTTACTTTTTTGGGTTCCGTACCTCAAAAGGAAAAAACGGAACCCCTATAGGATTACTTTGTTGTCCGTCTGTCTGTCTATCGGTCAAGACCCTTTTTCTCAGGAACGCGTGGACGTATCAAGCTGAAAATCATATCAAATACTCAAGTCTACTGTCCTTTAGAGCTGTGAAAAAATCAAACTTCTAAGCCAACGCAATCAAAAGATACAGTCGTTTATGCCGTAAATTTTCGACATTTGTAAGGGAATCAAAACCTACAGGGTACTTCTCGTGAACTCAGAATCTTGAAATTTGGTACGAAGCAACGTTTTATAGCACAGATAAAGGAAAAATTGCGAAAAGTATAAATTTTTAGTTACATTATATAATAATAATATTTTTAATAATTTTAAACTTATATACCTACAGATTTGTTCGGAACCCTCGGTGCGCGAGTCCGACTCGCACTTTGCCGGTTTTTTTTATATAAAAAAAGTATCCTGTTTTCGTTACTTCGTTAGTTAGCATACGATCGTTAATGTGAAGGTTGGTGATGTATTTTTGCAACTAAATTAGTGATATTCGGGGTTGTGAATTCGGATGTTACAACTAAGTCATATTCATAAATCGAATTCCACTTGTAATTTGTTTCTTTATATTTTCTTTGGTGGCATTTATTTATTATACTTTAATAGTCTAGAGAAAAGACTCCGTACCGCCATACATCTACGCAGACCACAGGTTAAGAAACACTTCCATAGACAACTCCTTCTACTCGTACTCATCGATAAACGTAGTGATTATATTCTCTTCGCTCATCGATTAAGAATCACAATGCTGTTGTTATGTCACACTCGAACATTAAAATGGAATGCTTAGTTACCTAAAATAAACGACTTTTAGTCGAAAATTCGTAATTGGGTATTTATAATTAAGTAAAATTTCAATAATATGCAATTATCACACTCGGAGAAAAACCTGCGACAGACACCAAAGTGATCCTTTTTTTATTTTGGCACGGAAACACTTAGCATGTTTTTGCGTCTTAGGTCGTGACTTCATTACATTGTGTGCACAATACTACTGATTACTATGCTATGAAGGCGACAAGAAATCGACCACGATAATCTCATTTACATATTTCTGGGTTTGTTTTGTAATGTTAATATGGATAGTTTTTTTATAATACGGAAGTGACAAACAAACATACAGTTCATCTAATATTACGTGGCTACTACCAAAGAGAATATAATCACTACGTTTAATTGACACATACAGACAAAGAGGCTACATATGCGTTGTCATCTCTGAGGACTTATATGGAATGCCTTACAGTTTCTAATTATACTGGTTCATATATATTAATAATAAAAAGAATAAATACTTATGTATTTTATTTTATAACTAAATATAATGTTATTTTATATATAAAAATTACGTGTCACGTTGTTTGTTCGCGATGAACTCCTAAACTACTGAACTGATTTCAATGAAATTTTGCACAATCTGTGCAGTATGGTCCAACTTGAGAGATAGAATAGTTTTTATGTATTACGAATTTAAGGATTTTTTATATGAAGGGTCGTCGAAAAGGGCAGAACAACGTCTGCCTGGTCAGCTAGTATAATTATAAATATTTACTTTTTCTTATAGAATAAGGGTGACAAGCGGGCACACAGCCTAATGAGGGCATCCACGACTTTTTCTGCTACCAGGGTGGCGCCACTTTAGAGTGAGGTAAAATATTTGACAGATTTCATAGCGGGGACGATAATTTATTGGGAAAATATAATCTTTAAGGTTTCTTTCTGTATTATTAGTTATATTTTATATTAATTACATTAGAAATGAATAAACCAAACTATAAATATAACTAAAAGGCGACTTTTAAAAAAAAGAGTTTTAATGTGTAAAAAATTAAAAATCAAATCACTGACGCATTATGTTGTGTATTAATATAATACTCTAGATAATTATAAACTATTATTTAAAACTAATTTCGCAATTAACTGACACTGTATAACAAAAACTTTACCTCATTCACAACTAGTGACATCTGGTGAGTGGAAGATTATTAGCCCTCATTGATGGTAAGTGGATACTGCAGCCCATAGACATCTACATTTATCGTCGAATAAGAATCAAAATGCAGATGCGTCGTCACCCCTGAGGACTGAAATGGAATGCCCCGTATCCAGTAAAAAGGGTCTCCGGTTCTCTACACTTACCATACGAAACACAGTAGCATTAAGCTGCTATTTTACGTTGGTATTCTGTGAGAGCGAGGTCCTTCCTTGGTCGAGGCGACCCATTCGTGCTACAACCATAATATAGCTGCAACATGGCTCTACCACTTATTTCGTTCCACTTCATATCCGTTAAAGCAATATATTTATTTACGTGTCTATGCATTTTTGAATTATGTATAGTTATGTATAGTCTTTATATATAAAAATTACGTGTCACGTTGTTTGTCCGCGATGGACTCCTAAACTACTGAACTGATTTCAATGAAATTTTTGGTCAATGTGCAGTTTGGTCCAACTTAAAAGATAGGATAGCTTACAACTCAATTTATAGTCGCAATACAATATTATTTTATTGAAAATAATTTGTCTATTATTTGACAGTCACAATTATCTGTTAGCTCCAAACTATTCTGTCAGATGACGATATATCTGTTGACTGGACTGAGTAAATATTTAATAGATGGCGCTATGTTAAAAATACAAACGTTTAATATAAGCTACAATTTAGTAGTATAACCACCACGTGTTGCTGTAAGTATTCAACAGATAGAACCGATTTCAAAAAAATTTTGTAGACTGTGTGCAATTTGGTCCAACTTGAGAGATAGGATAGTTTTTATCCCGATAAGTGACCCTCAATTTTTTTATTGCTAATTTCAGGAGTTTTTTTCTGAAAGCAAATGGTCGTTCGGAAAGGGCAGAACAACGTCTGCCTGGTCAGCTAGTATATATATAATGATCTATTATTTAGTACAATATGTATTTTCGTAGTGAGTGTTTGTGTTGTGTATGTATTGTGTTATAAACACACACAAAAAAACCCTAAATTATATTTTCTGATCGACCAAAGGTAGACTGGCAGAGATGGCTCTGTGGCATTTATGTACGCGTTTGTGTTCAAAATTAAACATAAATAATTGGGACGTTCGGCCTACATAGCAAACACGCTTTTGACTCACGAGACATACTCTTAGGCTAAGAAGGAGGCTGTAGCGGCATCATTTCACGAAGACTATTTCAGGTTCACGAAACTGTTAAGGCATAAACTTTAGCCAAAAAATACTATAATTTTTATGTTCGAAGAGTAGGTATGTAGAACCTTGTCGATCCCTGTTTGATACCAGGCGTGATTATTCGAAGCTTTTGCGTTATGAACGACGTATGTAGATATAGATGCATTTCAGAGAGTGTGCATAACTTAAATTCTTCTCCCTTCTACCATCGGACAACCAGACGCTTGGTTAGTCCTTCCCTTTCATGCGTACAGCTAAGGAGTGGAATAAGTTACCTGTCGATAACGGGGACGGTACCGTTAATCTGTCTTTCCATCCGATTACAATGTGGGTGTCTTCTAGGTAATAATGAACAAGCGTTTGTAAAGTCAGTACGCTTCACGATCTTGGGCTGCATGCTGATAGTATTCAAGCGTTGACTTATGGGCATATGTATAAACGCTACTCAATTTTAGAATGCCGTTAAATCTCATGCTATCTCTATCACTTTACGTCAAAATGACTGTGACACCACGAGACTAAAGGGAATCTTAAAATTGAGAAGCATTTAAATAACTGGCCATTAGTTTAGACAAAAAAAAATGTTATTTGTACGTTTAACGATGGAGTACGATGATATTTACGCAATCGGTTTAGTTGTGCGTCGATCTTTCGTAATGTGTGCTATTTACATAATGTTAATGCTATTTAACGATGGAATTATATTAAGCAAATAGGTCCCCACTCCCCAGACTTAGCAAATGTCATAATATTGTTAACTAGTTTAATGTATATAATATTAAGTCCATGTAACTATTAGATTTAATGTTATGAAATAGTTACAAAATTATGTCCAGCGATTGCACGTGAGGTATAATTATTGATTAAGGTTCTCGAATGGCAGCCTCGTAACGGTAGGCGAAGCGTAGAGCGGGCCCCCACTAGATAGAGTGATGAGCAGGTAAGATATGCAGGAAGTCGATGGATGCAGGTGGCTCAGGGCCGTACTTTGTGGCTTTCCTTGGGGGAGGCCTATGTTCAGCAGTGGATTAGTGATGGTCTGTACCGATGAATGATGATGAGGATTGCTCATGAGTCGACTTAAGATGAAGTCTTCCGGGTGGTCTTTTCTCCATACAAACGCTCTCGTCCGTTTTCTTTCTGGTTTATGACCATATAGCAATCAGGTTTTACAGTAAAATAAATATCAACGTCGTCTATTTCCCTATGTTTTCCTTTTTGATTTTTTATATTTATAAGCACTAGAACCCTTACAAAATGCCCAAAATTGCCTATTTAGAACGCTGTCAACAGATGCCTAGTGTACAAATTTGATAACTAATACTGAAAAAAGAAAAACGTAGGGACATAGTGTATATCCTTCTTATTCAGTTTACAAATATATAAATTACAGTTTATGAATAAATAATAATTTGCGCTGATTTTCTGTGAGAACGTGGTCCTTCCCCGGTCGAGCCGACCCATTCGTGTTCAACTATATACTACTAATGTTAATTGCTGCATGGCTCTACTACGTATAAAAGTTAATTATTTAGTTGTGTTTTTTTAAAGTTATGTTCTGCAAGTTGCAACAATAAATAAATTTATAGATATATTCTTTCTTCTTTAACTATATTTATATACTTGCCGTTGTTATATTTATTTATTTTGCCCAGGCTGTGATGAGTGAATGAATGATTGAATGATATCTACAAAATAACTTATAATTATCGCATAATAAGTTACAAAGAAACAAAGAATTAATTATTTTAAAACTAGTCGGACGATCAGAATGCATCATTTATTGCAGAAGATAAAAGTCCACTGCTGAACATAAGGCCATGCCTGTAGATCACTTCATAAGCGAGATTTTGCTATAATGGCCACGCTTTGTTAAAAAATGCAAATGGCAATTTTAGTTTAATAATTTCAATACAATATTGAGTTGTAATGCTGCCTACCTCCTAATTTAGTTTTCTTCTGTCGCCTCTTACGACATCTATGGGACTTATGCCCTAGTAGATAGAATGCCTAAATGCATACATAAGGTTTTACACAATAAATATTAAAAATATATTTTAATTAAAAAAAAAAGTTTTTTGTAAATTTCAACAATAAAGTCAAACTTTCCGAAAAGAATTCCTTATACTCAACATTCTTTTTCAAAACTTTATATTTTTAAATGATTTACGTGCTGTACTTAAACTAATTTAACCTGTAACATTTCCTTTTAAAAGATATTTATTTCAAAGGTATTCTGGATTCTAGAATATTTCGCAATCCAGCGAATCTTACTCTATGAGTATTCCTTTACAATATCTACCTCAAAGTATGAAACAAGCACAAAGGAATTCCCAGTAAGTCATCCGAAGCATTTCCTACAAAGCCTTACCATTCTTTTGTTAATAAATAAACCAATACATTATGAACCTTATTTCTTGGAGTTACAGTTTCATGTGTATACAAATGTCAACATCGTGCACGTGGATTAATACTGCTAAAACAAAGAAAATACGACTTTATACGAACGAGCTAAAACTGTAATTGTAAATCGCCATAGTACTCTTTCCCTTTCATAAAATTTACTTCCGCACGAAGTGTGTGACAAACAGTGTTTGTGTTTTGTAATGTGACTTATTGCGAGTAGATAAGATAGTATTTCCATCCTAAGTTAAGTGTAAATTTGTAAAATGGAAGCAATGAATATATAATTACGCGAAATTGAACTTTATTTCAGAACAATAGGGATTTATGAAATATTATAATAACTAGGCAGGTAAGCCGACAGGGTTCGTACACTACTAACATAATTCAAACGCGTAAAAAGTTCAATAAAGGATTTCGTGTTTGGAGAAAGCTTCAAAAGCAACGTATTTCTATATTCTTGTAAACTATAGACTTATTATAATCCTAGCTGTTCCTCGCGACTTCGCCCGCGTGTTAATTGGGGTTTTAGTTTTTTTGCGCGGAACCCTAATTCTTTTCCTGAAATAAAAGTAGCCTAAGTTACTCCTTATGACATCAGCTATCTGCCAGTGAAAGTCCCGTGAAAATTGGTCAAGCCGTTTCCGAGATTAGCCGGAACAAACAGGCATATTCCGAAAATTAAGGTTAATTTAACAAAGATGTTCTAATGCCACTATTATTTGTAAGATTGGCAAACAAGTAAGCACACAGTATTCGTAATGGTAAGCTTGGTAAATGCGGACCCGAACAATAAATATCTGCACTCGATTAGGAATCAAAATGCAGATGCGTCCACATGGTCCATGCCTCGTTGCCTGTAAAAAGGATCTCTTGTTCTCTACACTCATCATAGGAAACTTTGTAGCACTACTCGTACACTGCGTTACGCCCGTATATTATTTTAGAGCGTGGTTCTTCCCCGGTCTAGGCACACTTCTCATGCATAATACAAGTGCAGCGTAGCTCTACAAGTATAAGGATATTTCTGTATACAATGCTAGACGCAGAAACAATAACTCGCAAATTTGTATTTAAACTTTTAACACAAATAGTAGATTAGCTGGACTCCACCGAACGGGTTCCCGCCTTGTCGTGGCGGGTGGGTTTAGTAGCCGTAGCTTGGTTGCCCACGGTGAGCAAAGAGGAACCCACATGGCTGGCCCGAGGTGGCCTCTCCGAGTGGGCTTGGCGAACCCACTTACGATGTGTGTTGGTGGGCTGCGGAGAGAGGAGTGTCCTCTCCCCCTACCGCTGCAGCCGAGGTGGAGTCGCGGAGGAAGAAGAGTGTTGGTACGGCGAAGCGCGTAAGAAGGTGGTACCTATCCAGATGGACGCTTAGACAGTAAAAAAGTCACAGCCACATGGCTTCGGATCAAAAAAAGAAGAAGAGAAGGAAGCAGAACTGCACCCAAAACACAACTGCGGCATAGCTGATCCACTTAAATAAATATTATTTCAGATAAAATAAATATACGTCCCACACAGGCCTCTCTTCTTTTTTTGAGAGGGTTTTAGATTTTAGGTTATGTCTGCCACGTTACCCTAGTGTGTGTTAGCGGATGTATTCGTAACATTTTTTTAATTTGTTAGACATGCTGGTTTCCCCACGCTGTTTTCTATCATGCTGAGTAGGTACGTGCTAAGTCAGAACTTATAACTGCAACTAACAATTTCATGCATGGCACCCATGAAATTGTTAATTGCAGTTTTAAGCGAGAATCGAACCCAGGTTACTTGCGTACTATGATATTTACGGCGATATAAGCTAGCTAAGCTATAAAAAATAATATGTCTCTCTATATTAGACTGAATAGTGAAAGACCTTTGCCTACCCTGTCTGCCTGTATCTGACGTCAATAAAATAGACGTAATATTTACTCGACGTTAAGTGCACGATTACAAATAATTTACCGCGAAAATGATAAGTGAATCTCGGTGCTAGCCCTACAGTACTTTAGCGCCTTATTAATTAACCATAAATTCTGATAAATATAGCCAAGAATAATAATTCTTCGGTATTTTTAGAATAAACTGGAACTCTATTTATAATTAGTTTCCGCACGCAGCCTAGCTCGGGAGAAACAGATACATCACACACACTCATCATATATAGGATACAATAGGTCTTATTAGAGTTAAGATTAAGTAACGAACATCTAAATATTGTCACAAATGTTTTTAATAGAATAAGGCTAACAAACGAACACAATCTACCTGATGGTAATTGGATGCTGTGTCCCATAGACATCTACTTCTGTCCTCGCTTAGGAATCAAAATGTAGGTGCGTTGCCACTCATGAGGACTAAGGACTAATATGGAATGCTTCGTTACCAGTAAAAAGGGTTTTCGGTTCTCTACACTCACCATACGGAACACAGCAGTATTAAGCTGCTATTTTACGTTGGTATTCTGTGAGAGCGTGGACCCATTCGTGACTCTAACACGTATGTAATTTAAACGTGTAAACGTGGTGATTATATACTCTTTGCCTAAAACTATCTATTAATAGTACCACGTTTTGTACCGAAGATAGTAAAATTTTGATTATAAGCTCAAAACTGTCTTTGAATACCGGGCTAAGTGTCGATTTACCTCGTTTTCAGCCGTAAAGATATACTTAGTGTTAGATAATAATACTCTTAACCATTTAAATAAATGAACACTACTTAGTAGACTTTACGTTATAAAATATTCATGGAACTCATTAGAAGTAAATACAATACCTATATATTTATATATTCTAAAATAAATGATGTTTGTAAACCAATAGCAACCACCAACAGTATCACGACGCTACTATAGGCCCGCATCACTGTAACGTCATCTTCTTTGCTGGTATTAAAAGTATTACCACGATGGACAGAATGACGACTATAATTGAGACTTGTTGAATGACCCAAGCTAAATGTCTGCGCAGTTCTTTATACGGCTTGTATGAGTGGGCGAGTTTAACAGCTTATTAGTAATCTACCCTCACTCTTAACAATAACAAGGAAGCCTGTACGATTCGCATTGTAAGAATGCGGTAAATTGCTTTTTTTTAAACAGTTTTAGTTAAAAGGCATCCTAGGACGTATACGTAGGTTGTTACATTAAACCAACTAACAAATTGCACGGAAAGATGATTTAATCCGAATATAATTAATAATCGATTGGATCATAAGAGCTCTATGCAAGATGTCATTATTGCATCATCAGACATGACAAAGAATGCGGAAGTTAATGTAAATAACTGTATAATTTAGTTTTATAATTTTTTTAAATAATACAGGGTAGCAAACGAGCGCATAGTCCAGCACAGAATTGATGGTAATGTGTGAATTTTTTTATAGGATAGGGTAACAAACGAGCACACAGTCTACCTGAAGGTAAGTGGTTGCTGTGACACATAAATATCTCATCTATTCTCGTTGCGAGAAAAATGCAGATGCGTTTCTTGCCGTGAGGAGTAAGATGAAATGCCTCTTTTCCAGTAAAACTTTATACGTGGTAGAGCCATGCTACAGCTATATTAAGTATAGTTGTAGCACGAATGGGTCGGCGCGACCGGGGAAGGACCACGTTCTCACAGAATACCAGCGTAAAATAGCAGTTTAATGTTGCTCTGTTTCGTATGGTGAGTACCGGAGACCAGCTAGCATAGCAACAGGGATGCTCTACCATAGCACTTAATACGTTAAGTATATAACGAATTAATTATTTTTAAGTTCTTTTTTATTATTTGTACTTTGTTTTGTTCGTTTTATTTTCAAATCAGTTATTGATGATGATAATATGCCCAAATTTTATTAAATTAGTCTGCTAATTTATTTTGTGCTTATATTGACTGCTTCTGAAAGCCTAACGGATAATATTAATAGTCATGGATGCCTCTCGTACAGAGCTTCAGACAAACCGGTTCGTTTCTCAGGCTATTGATCCTTGTATTGTGGTAACGCACTACTTACCTCCTCCTGTCAAGTCAAACATTCATGTAAGATTTTGGTGCACACGCTGAAACTTACAAGGAAAATTAAAGTATACCTAATTATCTAATATATAAAAATAAATGTTTGTTTGTTCGTATTTTAAGTGTTGCCATAACGTTCATCAAATTGCGGTAAAACTTTGTCAACATACTGCTTGCACTTGCGCGAAGGTTATAGGCATAGTACAATTAACTTATAGTAGGTGGCGCGCGTATCATTTCGACAAATTTATTTGAGTTATATATCATTCAACTTCAATTAATGTATTACCATCAAAACGATCTTTCCGAAATTATTTCTTCTGTGGGTGAAACGCGCCGGCTACAAGCTGGTATTTAAATAAAATTAACGATCTCTATACATGTTTCGCAACAAAATGATCGTTTAAAACGATTTAAGTTTGTGACAGCCGCACACGTGTAAGACAAGTAAGTCAATCAATCGTAATCAATGTGGTAATTATAAAAGAAAAAGACTAGGTGATACAATTTTACGTAAGAAATAAAACTATTATTTCTTTCTTTCTTTAATGTAGAGTTAACATGATAGAGCCATGCTGCAGCTATATTATGGTCGTATCACGAATGGGTCGGCTCCACCGGAGACGGACGACGCTCTTTCAGAATACCAACGCGAAATACAGACCCTTTTTAATGGAAATGAGACATTTCTTCTTAGTCAGTCATTATTCAGTACATTTTATTTTGATTAATAATCGAGGATAGATGTAAACGTTTATGGGTCACAGCATCCACTTACCATCAGGTGGACTGTGTGCTCGTTTCTCACCCTTATTCTATAAAAATATAAGATTTTCTCGTCTGTCGTGAAGGTATTAACACACCAATTTGCGGAAAGAAGTTTTTATAGTTCATTAGTGACCCCCGAGCAAACGCCAGCAGCTCCGCAACAACCTAGCCGTCACTGTGTAATTAAAAATTAGCACTTACCTATTTTGGACTTCAATTTAAAGACACGATTTCTTTACAACTATAAATCTAGTTATACAATATATAATTTTAAATATTCTTTGTGTCAGAGAGTCAAGATGTCTGCCTGCGCTCTGTTATATCCTGAGATATACTTCGCCTTCTTACAAAAATTTAGTAATAGTCTCGACCTAGGCTATGGTTTAAAAATACTCCTAACTAAAGAAGTCCCTTAGTCCATTAGACGCGGCGCCACATTCTTCGCGAATGACCTTTGTCCAACTGTGGAATTTTGATTGACAGCAACTCTTTTTAGAGTAGAAATTTTAACAAAACACAAACTATCTGAAGGATTCATCTTAAAAGGAAAAATACAAAAACCGCATTATAACTATAAATTACATTGTTTCCCGCCTTTTTTGTAATAGATTTTGATAAGTAACAGTGACTCCATTGTGTTACCTGAGGGTATCCAAATAAAGTACAAAATCGTGCTTAAATAAAATTGCCAAAATTGTCGGAAGAAAAAACCCTTGCTACGAAAACTGATGTGCCTGATAAGGCCATATTATCTGCTTTATCATTTCATAACATTAATGTAAACGAAAACTTGGTTAATCGACGACGTTAAGAACATACGACCTTACTTTTAAAAACTGACATCAATTAAAGAAACGTTTAAAATAGCTCCCTCTCTTTCTACCAAATGAAGAAAGAAAAAGACAGATATAAAGATAATTATTGTTTAATGTAAGGACGCGATATACAACCGTTATAAGTAAGGCCGTGAAAATATAAAGTTAATAGGCAACTCAACTCACTCCTAATTACAGAATGGGGCTTAAGGCTTACTGATAGGCTAGAGACTAAACTATGGTTTAAGAAGAGAAGAGAAGAAGAGTCTTTCTTTAGACATTTGCTGTCAAATCTCAGTTTATATTTTAGTTTGCATCTCAGAACTTAATATGTTTTTACACTTTTGGACTTCTTTCGTGTAACATGTTGGAATTTAAACTCCGAGTAATAATTATAATTATAATCTACTTTATGCATTATTTAGTACGTATGTAACAAATAATCCTTCGTCTTACAATGCGAGTCTTGGATTGGTCAAGTACCTATCTTGCCACTGGACTCTATCCACAGCGTTTGTTTTTCAATTCTCTATGTCAGCTGTTTCGGTATTCTTGTCTAAGCCGTCAAACTATCAAAGCTATGGTCGTCCCCGATTTCAAACAATACCTTTTTTATAGAATAGGGTGACAAACGAGCACACCATCCACCTGATGGTAAGTGGTTGCTGTGACCTTTAGACATCCACATCTATCTTCAATAAAGAAAATGCAGATGCGTTGTCAACCGTGAGGACAAAGATGGAATGCCTCTTTTCCAGTAAAAAGGGTCCTCCGGTTCTCTACACTTACCATACGAAACACAGCAGCGTTAAACTGCTATTTTACGCTGGTATTCTGTGAGAGCGTGGACCTTCCCCGGTCGAGCCGACACATTCGTGCTACAACTATACTACTAATAGCTGCAGCATGGCTCTACCACGTATGAAACTGCGGAGAAGAGCGACATATTGCTACAGAGTTCCTTATTGGAGACCCTTTTTGCTGTTACTAAAGCATTCTGGTCCTCAAGGATGACAGTTCATTTGCATTTTGGCTTTTAATCGACGATAAATATAGGTAATAAGCCACAGCACTCACTTACCATCAGGTAGTACTCTTATATGCTATAAAAATAAAATTGAACAAGCTTTGCAAATACCGGATAGTGTATATTTCAAACTTTATATTAGTCCAAAGGTTTACGAGTCTCTTCGTGCAATTACCGGTAAATCTACGTTAAATATTATAACATAAAATGTACAATTTATAAGTAAAATTTCCTTATGTAAATTATAGTTATTTAATAAATAAACACTAAAACTGTATTTAATAAAGGTTAGTCGTTAAACATGCATATTTAAGTGCCTGTTATAAGAAAATAAACTTTATTGTAAGACAATAAGGTCCAAAAATTAGAAGCGATGCTAATTGATTTTTCGAAAATTTTATTCGTGTATTAGAAATCCAATCAACAGAATGACTAGAGAACCTATTAATTAATAACTTACAGCCACATCCAGTGTTGAGGTGGATGAGACGTCAATAGTAAACACTCCCTCCCCGCTTGGCGACGGGACCACTTTTGTTTGCCGTTTCGGCATTCGGAAGCATGTCACCACTTTATATGTACGCACCATTTTCACTTTTAAACACTTTTTCCCCTTGAAAACACTTAAGCAAAAATTGTCGATCGTTTCTGCGCAGAAAACGTGCGCCCGCGCAAGGCATGCGCGTCGGAATGACAAGTTTAGGTCATTATAGTGAAACGTGGTTTTACACTGCCTGAGTCACCCAGGTAGCCGTTTGTATATTGGCGCCTTGAGCTTTTGCGATAGATTCAAAGCGGTGGTAAACCTTTTTTTTACGTTGGTTATAAAATATTCTAAGAAATATATTTTGCTTTATGTATTCATATATTGGTATTGGAGAGATAAAAGAACAATGAATTTACGTTGAGCGTTGTGCCAGGGCATATAGTAAATACTCGATACTATAATTTACACTGAATTACCGAATATATTATTACTGAAATACCTACATATAATTTTTAATTTGCTAATCTATTTTAAACAGTGGTAGAGCCAGGCGGCAGCTTTTGCTGTCGCATGGATGGGCCGGCTCGAACCGGGGTAGTACCAAGACCTCACAGAATACCAGCGTGAAGTAGAGGTTTACCTCTGCGTTTCGCTTGGTGAGTGCAGGAGGCCGGAGGCCCTTTTTACTTGAAATGAGGCATTCCATCCTAGTCCTCACGGGTGAAAACGCATCTGCATTTTGATCTGTAACAGAGGATAGATGTAGATGTCTATGGGCCGCAGCAACCACTTACCATCAGGTGGACTGTGTGCTCGTTTTTCACCCTTATCCTATAAAAAAAAATCATGGATGTATAAATAAGGCGGACTGAATCTCGCTATTCAACTCAGCGAGGCTCCCATAATAAGTCAGCTCGCTAGTACGTACAAGGGGTCACGCACACATTCACACTAATAATAAGTCTAGCGCCCACCATTACGCAACAAACGTCGTCCGCGAGAAGTAGTTGTCGTAAGTAAAAACAAAAAAAATATGCCATCTTGCTTCGTTAAATTTTCTAAAAATCATAGTGGTTTACGTACGTCCGTGTTGGTAGGTACGTCCATGTTGAAAATTTGCAGTGTAGTGGCGATGTAAGATTATCCGCTACCCCATATCATCCCGTGGTTGTCGTAAGAGACGACAGAGGGAAACAAACCACAACTAAAGAATAAAAACTTTTTTCTTTTTTTTTTCTCTTTTAGAACTGCGATTGCCAACCAGCATGAGGCAAAACCTATAAAGCAATTTATAGGTAGTTTATACGTGGTAGAGCCATGCTGCAGCTATATTAGTAGTATAGTTGTAGCACGAATGGGTCGGCTCGACAGGGGAAGGTCCACGCTCTCACAGAATACCAACGTAAAATAGCAAATTAATGCTGCTGTGTTTCGTATGGTGAGTGTAGAGAACCGGAGACTCTTTTTACTCGAAAAGAGGCATTCTATTTTAATCCTCACGCAGATACGTTGTCAACGCATCTGCATTTTAATTTGCAATCGAAGATAGATGTAGATGTCTATGGACTACAACAACCACTTACCTTCAGGTGGACTGTGTGCTCGTTTGTCACCCTTATTCCATAAAAAAGGTAGGCCTATGTTCTGCAGTGTTTTGGTAGGGTGTAATGAAAAAAAATGAAATTGAAATATGTGATATGGTAGATACTTAACTTTTTTATTAAAAAGAAAACATGTGTGCAATCCACGCGCGGTAAAAGGCAAACCTTCAGAAAACTAAACTTCGAAAGATTGAGACGAATACGAAACTAATCAGGAGTATTACATTACAAATTACACAGACCCCAAGTTTTTAATTTCAACAAATGACAACGAAAACCCACTTGCTTATGGTAACTAAAGTATGAAATATTGTATCTCTCGGTCTCTTTTTTACGTGGTAGAGCCATGCTGCAGCTATATTAGTAGTTGGTATAGTTGTAGCACGAATGGGTACAGCTCGACAGGGGAAGGACCACTCTCTTACAGAATACCATTGTAAAATAGCAGCGTAACGCTGCTGTGTTTCGTATACTGGGACCCTTTTTATTGGAAACGCGGCATTACATCTTAGTCCTCACGGGTGACAACGCATCTGCATTTTGATTCGTAATCGAGAATAGATGTAGATATCTATGGGCCGCAGCAACGCAGCAACCACTTACCATCAGGTGGACTGTGTTTGTTACCCTTATCCTAAAAAAATCATTCTCTCGCAGGCTAATAGATGGATGTATATGTTTGTCTCTTTTTAGTGTCACTTTTTTGTTTGATCGAGTTTCAAATCACAGCGATTCTACAGAAGTTATCACTACAAAAACCGACTGAACAATAGTATATTAAATTAATTTTAGGCCCTAGCAGAACATACCTGCGCGCTTCGCGCTTAAGGCATGCAATATCACTGTGACCTACGAATACCCTACTGTACAGGGCAGTGACGGTGTAAGAATATCCATTGCCCCATATCATCCCGTGGGTGTCGTAAACAAATCAGGAGATGGCCAGCAGCGTCTTCCTAATAACGATTAAAAATAAAAAGCTACGGTTGTCAAACCACACGCTAAGCGTGACAACTATAACTCCTCTATGAAGCAATCTATCGCAGAGGCCTACGTTTAGCTAACCTGTAACGGTAACAGTAAATATCACTGCCAATTTTACCACATTTCGCTTACATTAAAAAATAACATAACGGTAATGTAATAATTGTGGTTTGTATATTTTATGATATATATATAGTTAAATGACATAACCGCAGACTACTTATCAGTCTGTTTATTTCCATAATATATAATATTAAAAGAAATCTAATTGCGATTCGTCACCTTGTTATACGCGAATGTTTGTAATGGGTAATCCCCATTTAATAATTCTAATTGGTTTTGTTATATACATACATACATACATATAATCACGGCTCTTTCCCGTAGGGGTAGGCAGAGACCACTTCTGTCCACTTGCTTCGATCCTTACATACTTGTTTCGCTTCGTCCAGTTTCATTATTCCCTTCATACATGCTCTACGGCTTAGGGTACTCTTGACCTGGCCTTTATATTATTTTATTAAATTTGTTAGCAATGAGTTGGAGCGCTACGGGCCGCGGGTTCGCATCCCGCAAGGAACAAGTATTTGTATGGCCTACAAATAATTTTTCCGAGTCTGGATGTTATTGTTATGAAATTTATGTATATGTAATCATACCCCACGATACAAGAGAAAATCCTAGTATGGAGGTAACGTTTTTTTTAAGAAAAAAAAATAAATAGAAGAAGAAAGAAAAATATATATGTTTTGGGCTTTGGGATAATAAATTAAGTGATCACTGAGGCGAAAATGACATAAACAACGGTTATGACTGAAAATTAAAGGAAGCAGTTAATGCTTTATGCAATATGGAGTAAGAAGAATGGAAGAAACTAGAATTAGATGACGATATCGATATAAACAATAACTCCGTTTAGGATTCGACCCGACGTCCCCGCAGCACTTCGGCCGAAACTACTGTTACTGCACTAGCAACTGTGTTATTATTATATTTAGTTTTTATTTAGATGTGAATATTTGTAATTTAACACTTTCACTGTTCGATTTGTAGACACAATAGTAAGACAACAAGCAATGACCCACATGTGGGTCACAGGATAGGGAAAGGGTTAATCTAGTGAATAACGGTAACATCAGTCGTCATCTGTGATATACTGCATTCTAACTTTTCTCTGATAGTACCGACCGAAGTACTGAAGGCTGTATTTTGTTTAGTCGGTGCGAACACAATTGCATCGCATTTGCCGACTTATATCGTACATGTCTTGATTTTTCGACATATTTTGCGCGACGCGTCGTCTCAGTTTTAAGATATAAACTCAAAACTATTCACACATATAAATTAAAAGAAAGAGGTTAATTTCTTACAAAATATCGATAAACTACGATAAAAATTAGATTTATATAATTAATTTTAATGAACATAAAAAAATTACAAAAACAATCAAGCCTTTTCGTACGTGGTAGAGCCATGCTGCAGCTACTTTAATAGTATAGTTATAGCACGAATGGGTCGGCTTGACCGGGGAAGGACCACGCTCTCACAGAATGCCAGCGTAAAATAGCAGCTGAACACTTCTGTGTTTCGTATGGTGAGTGTAGAGAACCGGCGACCTTTTTTACTGGAAACGAGGCATTCGATCTTAGTCCTCACGGGTGACAACGGATCTGCATTTTGATACTTTATTGAGGATAGATGTGGATGTCTATGGGTCACAACAACCACTTACCATCAGGCGGACTGTGAGCTCGTTTGTCACCCTATCCTGTAAAAGAAAGTAGCTACACATACATAAATTTAAAAAAGTGAAATTTGTATTCATTTGTAGAAGACCAACGTTTAGAAAAACGTATTTATGGATAGAATGCTCCAAATAGAGTGGCCACTCAGGATGTGCTATGATGTAACATTCTCTCCCTGTTTTCCAGTGGCAAACTTTTAATAAATACATCAATTGATTTGACAAATTGATGAGTTGAATATGCAGCGAGTGGAGTATGCTACCGATTATACGCAGTTCGCTCGAATCCGCAGAGAAAATTATTCAGTCTGCCGTTGACACTCGTTAGCACTTGCGTAACTTGCGTTGGTGAGTTGTTGCGATTATTAGTATTATTAGTATTTTAATTTTTATAGAATAAGAGTGACGACGAGCATAATATAGTCTACCTGATAGTAAGTGTATGTTTTGGCCCATACACATACATATTTATCCTCGATTAAGAATCGAAATATAAATTATACGTTGTCACCCCTAAGGACTAAGATGTCTTGACTAATGCTTCGCAAACAATAAAAAGAGTCTTCGATACTCTACACTCACCGTACGCAACACAGCACGCTGCTATTTTACGCTGGTACTTTGTGAGAGCGTGTTTCTACCCCGGTCGAGCCTACTCAATGAGGGCCAACAAAATTCCGCTCACCAGAAGTCTCTAGTTGACACTAAGGTGAAGTTTTTTGTTACACAATTTTACTTAATTGAGAAGTTACGTTTTAAATAAAAGTTTATCAGTTTCTAGAATATTATATTAAATACACAAAACAATGCTTCAGTGGTTTGCTCTTTAATTTTTTTGCACATTTCAACTCTTATAACTTTAATATGTACACACTTATAACTCTAATTTATCTACTTTTATAAATATCTGGGGTTTAGTTTATTTATTTATAATCTAATTAATATAAAATATAACTAAAACTACAGAAAGAAACATTAATCTTTACATTTTTCGAACAAATTAACTTTCCCGTTATGAAATATGTCAAATATTACGCCTCATTTTTAAGTAGTGCCGCTAGGTTTGCCAGATCGGAAGACCAGAACATCTGGACAAATTTTGAAAATGTCGGGATTATTGGGTTGTTCTCGGCAGAAATAAATATTAAAAATATAAAGTTTATTTTTTTTTTATTTAAGAGGAAACAAAAAGTACCTCACTTAATTTTTCGGTTGCCACAACATGTATTTGGCATTGGAGTTTACTAGAGTCCACCAATTTGGATCCTTTAGTAGTATTCAGAAAAGATTTCAGATTCAAATAATTTACTTCAAAGTTCAGTCTAATTACTAACTCAGCTTTTATTAAATCAAAGGCCATAAATCATAATATGTTATTATTTATTATATTATTCTTTTTCCTGTTTCCGGGTCCCTTTATGTCTAAACTCAAAAAATCCGTGACGTTCGTAGACCGATCTATGTCGGCCATCAAGCAGTGTTGATGTAGCTTGAGCTAACATAACAGACTGTAAGACATCCCACTATAGTCCTCAACGGTTAGAACACACCTGCAGTACTCTTTGTTTGAAGTTGCGCTACAGTCCATAGAGATGTGCAGCCTGAATTTTTTTTTTATAGTATAAGGGTGACAAACGAGCACACAGTCCACCTGATGGTAAGTGGTTGCTGCGGCCCATAGACATCTACATCTATCCTCGTTTGCGAATCAAAATGCAGATGCGTTGTCATCCGTGAGGACTAAGATGGAATGCCTCATTTCCAGTAAAAAGGGCCTCCGGCCACCTGCACTCACCAAGCGAAACGCAGAGGTAAACCTCTACTTCACGCTGGTATTCTGTGAGGTCGTGATACCACCCCGGTTCGAGCCGGCCCATCCGTGCGACAACAAAAGCTGCCGCGTGGCTCTACCACTGTTAACTTTCTGAGAAGCTGTTTTGTCTGGAGATTTCGAGTTTTGTCCCGACAAAACCCTGGGTTTTGTCCCTGAAATGTCCACGACTTTCGCATCCACGACTTAGTCCGAAATTTATTTCCGACTCCCGAAATAATTTGAAATGTCGGGAGAATCAAGACTAATCCCGACCATCCGGCAACCCTAGGTGCCGCCCTGGTGGCAGACAAAGTCGTGGATGTCATTAGCTTGCCTTTTTAGTTTTGGTTGAGATTGTGTTTAGCTCTTACTGTTTATAAAATTAAAATATAATAGTTTAAAAAAATATAAACAACACTTATTGATCGTGGGCTATATATATTATAGCGATGATCCTGATAAATATTTTATTTTATCCCGGTGAACCTGATTAGAATGTTAAGATAAAGTTATTAAATTATTGTATTCTCTTGATACGAGTGCAAATCTTCAAGTCAATCAGCCGTCTACAAGTTGGTGAAAATTACATTAAAAGATTGCGTTACATAGATACTAGTAGATAGATATGATACGAGGGAATATAATATATATATATATATATATATATATATATATATATATATATATATATATATATATATATATATATATATAATATCGAAGGATACACGCGAAGCTAATAAAAACGTGTAAAAAAGAAACGTCAAAATATACTTGGGTTCATCCTTTTCACGTAAACTACTCTGATCCCGAGTCTCACCAGGAAGCAACCGGATCTCCAACCGAAATTCTAGTTCTACTAGAGCCATGATAACTTAGAAGCTAAGTGCTTGTAGTTAATTATACAGTGTGCTATCAACGCGAGTTCAATTCCCGTTGGCATCAGTAACATTGATAATTGCAATTTTCATTGGTTGACTCCATGGCGCAGTGGCTAACTAATTGTATTGCGGCGCTAAGGTACACGGGGTGGAATCCCACACGGAACAAGTTTTATATTTTTATACAGAATAAAGGTAGCAAACGAGCACACAGCTCACCTGATGGTAAGTGGATTCTGTAGCCCATAAACATCTACTTCTGTCCTCAGTTAAGAATCAAAACGTAGATACGTTGTCATCCTTGAGGACTAAGTTGGAATGCCTCGTTTTTAGTAAAAAGGGTCTCCGGATCCCTACGCTCACCATACGAAATCAGTAGCACTAAGCTGTTATTTTACGCTGGTGTTCTGTGAGAGCGCTATCCTTCCCCGGACGAGCTGACCAATTCGTGCTATCGTTCGTTGTACCGCGTAGGTATAGTTTTACTCAATTAATATTAATAATGAATAAGAAAAAAACACAAAAAAAAAACTATACCCAACTTAAATTTAAATATATGAAAACTTTGTATTTATTTATAAAAAACCAACATTTTGATAAAACTGTTTATGGTACATTGCTCGAAATAGAATTGCCACTCAGGATGTCCTTTTGTGCAATTTGTGTATGTCAACTGCCTCCACAATACAGGAGAAAATCCTAGTGTACTATAAACAGTTTTTAAATAAGTCATATTGCTAAGTAACATAACGTAAAAACACAAAAACGAAATGTTGGGCATTTCGTTTTTGTGTTTATACGTATTTTGTGTTTATTCGGTGAAGGATAACAACGTGGAGCATCTGTGCCCGAAGAACTAACCGTCATCACGCATTCGAGTTATGCGGCGGATAGTTCCATACCGCCCTTAGAAATGAGATGGCCGGTGCTCATCTATGGAATGTACACTGTTAATTTACTTTTAAAATTCCACCATAAATGAAAAAATTATATTAATATAGCTGCAGAATGGCTCTACGTGGTAGAGCCATGCTGCAGCTATATTAATAGTATAGTTGTAGCACGAATGGATCTGCTCGACCGGGGACGAACCACACACTCACAGAATACCAGCGTAAAATAGCAACTTAACACTGATGTGTTTCGTATAGTGAGTGTAGAGAACTGGAGACCCTTTTTACTGGAAACGAGGCATTCCCTCTTAGTCCTTCGTTTGTCACCGAAATACTATAAAAAATGTATTGTGATGGACGAACAAACACACTTAAAAATCATGTAGTGTTTGTTCTCAGGAAGTTTTGTTGAAGAAAGCAATGAATTACTTATGTGGATAAAAATAGTACTCATAACTTGACTGTAACTCCTTAACAATGATGGCCGTTCTAACGCGGAAGCAGACCAAGTCTTTACCGGATGAAATTATTATTATGTTAAGAGTAAAACTTATAACAAACTATTTTATAATGAAAATCTCTATAGTTTTATATTGGCTGGTTATCATTATGATTTCTTATATATTAACTAGAATGCTATACATGAAATAAACTTAATGTTACGGATTTTATCGCGTTTAGTTTTAACTTTTTTAATTACCGACGTTTCGGGAATTTTATAGCAACCATGGTCAATTACCCCCGTGACCAACCGAATCATCAGGTATTAATTTTTTTTAAATGAAACGCTATATAATTCGTAAAATGGTTTACGTCATAACCTTTACAATCAAAGATATTTTGACCTATAGAACATCTTTGTTTACAATATAACATTCTCGATATCGTAATGATCATAATATTATCGAAAAAATAAGTCTTTATTTAAGACTATCCTTTTTATTTGGTTAAGGCATCAACATCAATAAACATCTATTATCGGTTTACATTTTTTACGAATTATTATTATTTTATAAACTCAATTATCTATCACCTCATTATCGATCTAAATCCATAATTATTTGGCTATACGCGGTTTGAGTAACTTGCTGCTCTTTGGACTCCGCCTTCCCACTTAAGTACCTATTACAGGCAGGACACTATGTATGTATTTAATGAATACCCCACCATTTCTATAGACATGGAAAAGATTTATTAAAAAATGTAATTAGTTTTAAGCTTAGCAAATAACGTCAGGTCAAAAAAATCACCTTTATGAAACCTTACCTTAAATAAAAACTTTTTAACAAAAAAATTAAACCGCCGAAAAAACTAAAAAGCAAAAAATAATAAACCTTTTTATTTAACCTTAATAACTAAGGTTTTAAACTAATTTAAGTATACCTAAGTATATATTTTTGTAATTATTTTGAGTTTTTAATTAACTTTAATAACTAAGTTCTAAAACTAATGTAAGTATACCTAAGTAATTTTGAGTCGGCGCCAAACAAGCAAATTAATTAATTATGTAAAGCGTGATGCGCGGCATTGTTAATTTGATTTGGTTATTTCTTTAAATTTAAGGTAATTTACTGGTCTTTGTTCATTGATTGTTTAGCGCCGACTCGAAATTACTTAGGTATACTTTCATTAGTTTTAGAACTTAGTTATTAAGGTTAATTAAAAACTCAAAATAATTACAAAAATATATACTTAGGTATACTTAAATTAGTTTAAAAACTTAGTTATTAAGGTTAAATAAAAAGGTTTATTATTTTATGCTTTTTAGTTTTTTCGGCGGTTTAATTTTTCGTTAAAAAGTTTTTATTTTATAATTTTTCGTGGCTATAATCTACTAATTACTACATGCTTAATTTTTGAATACTTTCAAATTAGTTACCTACCTTACTATAACTATTAACTGTTATATAATCCTACTTTTACTATAAATATAAATACTTTAAAAAAAACAGGTTTTATATACCACCATGGGTAGGCCTCCAAAAATGCTGCTCGAATGAGAAAGAGATATTTAGAAGAATGTAATAATGAGAAAAAAAAGGTGGGAAGCAAATAGAAAGAGAATTAGATTAACACGTTAACAGGAGAGTTTAGATCATCGCGAGGAAAGACTGTAAGCATAAGAATCAGACTAAAAGATAGCTATGGTTGTGTGAAGTGGTAGCAACTTTTCAAAGTACAAAGGGTTATGGCGACTCTGAGCGCAGGATGTTGCCGATAATTTTATGCTGAGCCGTCACCGTTCACAAATTACAAGGTACGACCCTTGATAAAGCTGTAATCGACCTCGGAAAGAAAGTGTTTGCCAAAGGGCAAACACTGTATATGTGGCACAGGTATATGTGGCACTGAGTAGAGTACAAGAACTTGAGGATATTGCTTTATCTAATCTCGAGCCAAATAAGGTATTACACAAACCTCAGGATGAACGAGCTTTAGCAGAAATGCAGAGACTGAGAGGTCTACACACAAGAACCTGACAGGTCTAAAGCTCATGAGTGAGGTTTTTTGTAATCTAATGTAATGTAATTATTATGTAATGTAGTAATACACAACTCAGCATTAGAATATGTGAGTAAATAATAAATCACCCCTATTTTACCACCCTTAGGGTAGACGTTTTATTTTCAAATTTATATGGGACCAATTTCGGGGTATACCCTATCTAATAAAAAAAAATTATCAAAATCGGTCCACTATGTAAAAAGTTATGCGTGGTCTAACATAAAAAAAACCTCCGTTTTTTCGTCGGTTAAAAAATGACCTTTAGACATGTATAAGTATAACACTACACTACGCCGCAAAATTGCGCTAACCTCACTTTTTCAAAATGTGTTAGCGCTGGATCGCGGCCGGGAATTTCGAAAGGTGCGGTGTTGAGTTGCCCGCAGAAGTTCGAATCTTATTTTATAATATTTTTATAAACTGCAACTCTACAAACTGTAAAAGGAGAGGTAATTAATCTATACTTTTCTACATTTTATTTTACTAACTGGTCCATTTACAAAAAAAAGTTGTCATGCTAGAAGAGTCAGATTCAGAATAAAATTGTCTTATTTCAGCATTTTTTTAAAAATTAATCTTCGTAATTAATGCAAAGCAAATAAAAATATATTTGGACTTAAAAGCGAAAAGTTACACGGTTCACTTATAGTTCATCTACCATAATTTTATCTAGAAACACCGTATTTTTAACTTTGCAACACAGTAACTCAAGGAGACACTGAGTCAGTCAGTCTTACACTTCCGAGCATAATGCCAAAAGTTTCGAGTTTCGACTATACTTAGGCTGAGATCTATAGACCGTATTTTGACTTTGCTCAGACTTTACTTTCGAGCTAAGACAATGTCGGTATTTATAGAGCTAACTTTGAAGTAGTGCTAAGTGCGCGCTTAGCAAAGCCTAAGTCAACGATATCGACGACTTACGTAAAACTCAGGATATTATTCAAAACCACCGTATTAATTTTAAATTGGTGTTTTTATGTTACTCTAATTAATTATAACAATAAATAGGCAGCTTTAGGCCGTCTTCTAGTTTTAAATAGCATTAATCCATTTTCTATTTACGTAATTTCAATCTTATTTCGAATTTCTTAAAAGCTTTTTTTTTCTGACTTTGCACTCAACTCATCCGTTCCAGTTCTCATAGGACCGTTTTCTATTTCATTTAATAATAAATAATTTATGAAATTCAATTTAGACTTTTTTTCGATTTTAAATATATATATTTCTTAATTTTATACAGTAAAGTCAAAAACATAAGGAGTGGAATGAAGCATTCATTAATATTTGAACTGTCTGGGCCTTAGCATAAGCTTAGCTTTATCTTAGCCCGATACCCCGATATAACTATAAATTCAGAATCAAAGATTATGCTGATGCTGAGTTGCTGAGCTCAGCTAAGTTTGTCGTAAGCGGTAAGCTAAGTCTGAGCAAAGTCAAAGTACGATCTAGATCTATAGATCTCAGCCTTAAACTTTCGAGCATAATGCCAAAAGTTTCGAGTTCCGACTTCCGACTATGGTCAATATCAACTGCCGATGTAAGAGAGATCATTCAAAATTGTCGATTGTTTGAATGGGGATGTCAGGAAGTTGACTACAGATTTATAATGTAAAGTCATAAAAAGTACTCGATGTTGCAAAAACATCGATGTTTCTAACCGATGCATCGAAATATATCGATGCACAGTCTCGATGCATCACATCGAAAAAAAACATCGATGTATCTTCAAAGTGGACACCCCTATATCAATCTCGACTTTATTTCTCCTTAGAATCTATAAAACTGATCAGCACTATCAGTGAGACCAGTTTAAAAAAATACCATAAGTAGCCTCTTACGACACTTATCCACTAGGATAATGAAACCTTTAAGCCATACCACAATACTATATTTCGGACTAGTCCAATGACATCGCGTTTTTAAGTACTACTAGCGCCATCTACTAGCAAGATATAAAAACTTAGATCAGTACATAAAAGTATTTTAGTTATGGTGAAAGGGGAAATGTCGGTTGTGCCATGTGCCGTTATAATACGAGATTCTGCCAATAATCCTGAAAATGAGTATTCAATGAGCATTCAGACCACCGAGAGTAGTCCAAAACTTAATTATAAAATTACATTTATACACAGCGCAGCCCGACTTTTAACAGCAAACTTTACTATACCTACTTCAATTTAATTTAACTATATGGCGTTTCCGCTTTTCACATATTGTGTACAATTCTTTTGTGTCTTTTTTTATTATTTGTAATTAATTTAATATTTTTTAGGTGATGGTGCAATATAATATTGTACTTGTAACTTTTACCCATCTCTGTTTGAATAAAAATTAAAAAATGGCTGCACGTTTACCATGCCAACGATTGTTTATCAAAGTAAAAAAAATCTAATAAGAATAATTGCGTTGATTTAGGAACGGCTTATAAAGTTGGTTCATTTTAAGTCGTCTTTTGCCGAACGAATAGTTTTAATAAAAATATGTTTACATGAAATTTGTGTATAATAAAACGGTAAGTACTAACTGAGAATATAGCGTTTCTTGTTTTTCTAGAGTATAAATACCTGAATCGGGCATGAGTCGTGTCGATCCGGATTTTTTTAAATAAAAAGTATAAGTTGATTTCGAGGAACAAAAAAGAATAAGTATATAATTTCCGTATCAAAAATATATAATAAATAAATAACAAATACAATATATAATTACCGCTCCGCGATGCCGGCGGGGTTCGAACCCGGGTTGCTCGTGTTCTGTGAAATTTACAGCGTGTACTTGGCCTATAAGCTACCACGTCCCTTACAATATTTTATAATCTTCGTAGAGCAATACGCGCCACGTGTTGCTCTACTGTTTATAACAAAAGAAAACTCTCAGTACCCTGTTTAACCCTTTCGCTGTCCCGTTCACTACATATAGGTCATTGCTATTGTCTTACTATTATTTATTTATTTATTTATTTATTTATTTATTCTTTATTGCATTCCTTAAAACAAAAGAATACAAAGGGCGGACTTAATGCCTTGAGGCATTCTCTACCAGTCAACCCATGGAGTGGTGAGAATTTGACGTAGGTGCAGCAATATAGAATAAAATAACACTAAACAAAATTATAATTAACTACATAATACATACATTTTACTAATAAATAAACTATACACATATGATGGATACATACATACACATATACATCTACATACATATACACATACACATACACACACATATATATATATATATATATATATATATATATATATACAAATGGAGATATAAATACATGCATATACATAAAAATATACATATTTAAATACACTTAATATATATAATTAGTACATACAAATACCTATGAATATATGCGTGTGTTTAGCAATACACATTAAATTGATGATTCATGTAAAATGCGTTGTCTTCAATAGATGATTACGGATCAATTTTTTAAAAGCGTACTTATTGGGTGCTTTTCTAATGTCATCGGGCAAGGAGTTCCAAAGACGTGTAGCCTGAACTGTGAAGGAGTTACCATAGGACTATTGTGTTTGAAAACCGGACAGTGAACGTGTATAAAGAGCTTACACTGTGTTTTACTCTTTTTGTACACCTTTTAAAAGACCGATAAGTTGTGCACTTTGGGGTTTTATTTGTAGTAATACGTGGGTGCCGTATTTCATAGACCTACAAGTATCCAAAAATCAATCAAAACGCAGGTTAGTTGTCACCTCTGAAGGCAAGATTTTATGACGTGGTAGAGCCATGCTGCAGCTATATTAGTACAGTTGTAGCACGAATGGGTCGGCTCGACCGGGGAAGGACCACGCTCTCACAGAATACCAGCGTAAAATGGCAGCTTAACGCTGCTGTGTTTCGTATGGTGAGACTGGAGAACCGGAGACCCTTTTTACTGGAACTGAGGCATTCCATCTTAGTCCTCACGGGTGACGACACATCTGCATTATGATTTGTAATCGAGAATAGATGTAGATATCTTTGGGCTACAGCAACTACTTACCATCAGAAGAACTGTGTACTCGTTTGTCACCCTTATCCTATAAAAAAAGATGGAAAGCCTCTCTAGAAAAAGGTCTCCGGCTCTCTACATTCAACACCCGAAACAATAATATTATGCTGCTATTTACAGTAGTGCAAGTAATGGCTGCTGTCGGAAGAGGAAAAACGATAAAGGATATGGGCAGCAGCAGTGACAATGATGATGATAATAATAATAATTTATAGTGATAATCTGTAAGAGCGTATCCCTTCCAAGTAGAGCTCTATCAAGTAAAGGTTACAAAAATTGATACGTGAAGGTAAAAGTCCGTTTTTCTGATTGTCTCATCAGTACTCTTCAAACTTTTTAGTTTTACCGTTTTTGTATAATAACGGTGACAAACGAGCTCACAGTCAACCACCTACATCTATCCTTGATCTTGAAGAATCAAAATTTAATTTCTAAATGTCAGTATATTTTGTAATTTCAATAAAGAATTTATTTCTTTTTATATTTCCTTTAAGCCATTACAATCATCCTCATCATTATTTCTATTTATACATGGCAGAGCCACGCTGCAGCTATATTATGGTTGTGTCACGAATGGGTCGGCTCGACAGGGATACGACCACGCTCTCACTGAATACCAGCGTAAAATAATCGCTCAATGCTGCTGTGTTTCCTTTGTCCTTAGGGGTGGCAACGTATTTACATTTTGATTCTTAATCGAGGATAAATGTAGATGTCTATGGGCCACAGCATCCACTTACTATCATGTGTACTGTGTGCTCGATGTCACCCCTATTCTATAAAAAAATCACATGATCACTTTGGTTGAATCGTCCTTGGATCATTCCATCAACATTTAAAATTGTTTTAATTTATCATCTACTATGCAGATATAATAAGTTTACATCTTACGATAAACGATAAACTATTAGAAAGCAAAAGGAAATACAGTTTCTATCTGCAGTGAAAACATACGGTCTAGATACATGAGAACGACGACAACTGGAATATTATAGCTGTGGCATTATAGGTAAATTTTCTTTTCACAGAAAGCGAGACGCCTGATACTGCGTTCCTCAATCTGCATGCCAAACGAGGCGAATCCACCACTGTATGTTTTTTTTTTGTATGTAACGCGATGTCTCCGTCAATTTAAAACCAATTGTAATGATTATTTTTTATTAAAATATATTATCATCCTTAATACTAGTAAAATAGGAAATGAAGATTTTAATGTAACTATTTAAAAGATATTCTAGTTGTACCATTGAGCTGAATTCGCACACTTAAAGGAAGAAATAAATTAAATAAATAATTTTGCACATAATGGATTTTGAAGTTGGGAATTTAATTCTTTAATAAACTATGTCTTAGAACTGACTCGAGAAGCAGTTTTAGTGAGAATTATTTTATTATTTTTAGTTAATTGAAGTCGGCTTTCAATTTTCATTAAAAGTTGAATTTTCTGCTTTAATTTAAAAAAAATATTCTTAAAAACTCAAAATATTAGTTTAAACGCTGTTGTTCAGCATGTTCAGCAGTGGACTTGTGAAGGGCTGTATTGATGATTGATTGATTATCATCCATAAATTCCTTAATACTATAATAACCCTTTTTATACAAACTTTGTTTAATAATGTTTTTCAATTTTGAGCAGGTCAAATTTTGTATATTTTCTGGAATTTTGTTGTAAAAGCGTATACATTGCCTCATGAATGAATTACTGACTTGATGGAGTCGAGTAACTGGTACTGCTAGCTTGTGTCTGTTCCTAGTATTTACAGAATGAATATCACTTATTTTTGTAAAATTGCTTTTATTTTTGTGTACGTACATTACATTTTCATAAATGTATTGAGAGGCCAAAGTTAATAAATTAATTTCCTTAAGTTTTTGTCGCAGCGACTCTTTAGGCTTTAAATCATAAATTGCTCTTAAGTCAAATATTATTTCAGTGTCAGCTGCGTGTCCCCATAGCAAAATACCATGCGACATTATGCTATGGAAATAGCTAAAGTAAACTAGTCTAGCTGTTTCAACACTGATTAGACTTCTAATCTTTTTTACAGCATATGCTGCAGAACTAAGTCTGCTTGCTAGTTTTGATATATGGGGGCTCCATTGAAGCTTCACGTCTAGTGTGATTTCAAGAAAAATGGTGGTATCTACAAGACTCAGTTTCAGTTTTCAGAGAGGATATTCTTACAACGCAACGTCTACACTACACGTCACCAAATTTTTTATAAATTTTAATATTTAATTAGAGGAGAATTTGCCTAACATACAATTATAAAGCGGTCAATCTTGCGCAAAAACTCACTATCCAATCTTGTTATTTTCTGTTTTTTAACCTTCAATTTTTGTTTCTTCAACTGGAATTCCTAGAAAGGATTATCTCGTGAATTATTATCCAACCGAGTCAATCTAATTATCCTCAAGGTTTTGTATTATGCTGAATACCAAAACATCCCGCGTCTATGTTCGGAGAAATCTTGAATAACTTTAGTGACTCATTGTAAAACTATTGGAGGCTCTACTTAATGGATCTACCGCGCGAGCACGGCCACGTATTTTAGTGATTCTTTCGGGATCAGGCCTACGAGATAGGGCAGCCGTATATAGAAATTACATTTATTCTGGTTTTTGGTCCACAATTCTTGTGGTGTGGTTTCGGACTCCGTTGAAAGTATATTGCTACACTTATTTCGGGTTTCGTTTATTATGCCCGTACAGTTTTCTATTAGCCAGTGAGCTTTAGGCTCTCGCGGCAAGTTAACGTTGTTTGCTTGGCCATCCGTACGTATAATTCAACTTACGAAAACTGTGTTAGATTTTTGATAACTTGTTTAGTTGCACTTTGATTAGGTAACGAAAAGGAAGTGTTTTCCTACCAAAATCAATAGCAAACCGAGTACTTCTAAGCATTCTAGTAGCCTCAAAAAAACATCGTTTTGCAAAAAAAAGACGTAACAGTAGTGATGAAGGTGAAGGAACTGACTTGGATTTTATAGAATATTCGAGTGATGAAGAGGTTTATTCGCAATGTGATTATGAAGATGGATCATCTGAAGAGGAGAGTGATGACAGTAATTTGAGCATTTTCGACACTCGGAAACAACCTTTTGACGGCTCCGTGGCGCAGTGGTTTAGCAATGAGTTGCTGCGCTGGGGGGCGCGGGTTCGAATCCCGCACGGAACAAGTATTTGTATGACCTACAAATAATTGTTCCGAGTCTGGGTGTTTGTCCTTGTGCAATTTGTGTTTGTAAACTGCCTCCACGATACAGGAGAAAATCCTAGTTTGGGGGTAACGTTTTTTAAAAGAAAAAAAAAACCTAAAATGATAAAGCATACATACCACCAGGTCAACAAAATCAAATAACATAGCTTCTAAGCCACGTCCATCGCATGTGTCAGCTGAATTTTCCTCTGCTTCAAAATCGGTAGATGAGCTTATGTCGCAATCTCCTCACCACAACCACGACCAGCAAGCAGCTGGAATATGTCTTATATAGAATAGGATTATAGTGAACTTCCTGACTTACGTGATTATCTATTGCGAGAAAATATGACTACCCCTAGATTTTCCCTGTTGCGATCTGACGCACCTACTTCTTACTGTGATGGCAAAGTAGCATCCGAACCTCATAATTGGAATAGCCCGTCTTTTCCTCGCTCGCCTATTTGTAATATTGCGGAAAACCCTCTCGAGAAGGATCTATAGAACGTGGTGATTTAGTCAGACCGTCTATTTTCCACTCGCCTATTCCAAATATTGCGGACAATTTACTCTCGAGAGAAGGAGCTACAGCTATTCGGTACGATAAACACTTCCCTCTCTAGATTGTCCTACAGAAACTTGGAATGCTGATCGAGGTTCAATGAAGACAATTGACTTTACTATGTCACAAGAGCTATTAGTACCACTTCCAGCGAATCCTTTTGAAACATTGAGACTTTTGATTAATGATAAACTTACAGATCTAATTGTGCAAGAAACTAACGTTCACGCAATAAGCGTATCTTCACCTGGTGCAGCAGATCAATCAAGAATCACACGTTGGAAAAATGTAACACGTGAAGAACTTTGGACATTTTTTGGACTGCTCCTGCATACAGAAACAATTCGCCTAAATAGGCCAAGTGATTATTGGAAAACACACTGTCTATTTAAATTAAAATGTTTTTCTCTTTACATATCAAGGAACCGTTTTATGTTAATTCTACGTTGCCTACACTTCTCTTCTGATTCAAATGAGGAAGATAGATTGGTTCCAATTCGCCCAATCATGAACCATTTTAACGAGATAATGAAACGTATTTACAGTCCAGGTAATTATCACTTGACAAGTCGATGGTTTTTTGGCGAGGTCGACTTATATTTAGAGAATATATTAAAAACAAGCGCCACGAATACGCAAGAAAGTTATACATTCTGGCGGAATCAGATGGCACGATCGTGAATTTTCTAGTATATAGTGGTGCAAATGATACCACCTCATGAAAAAGACACAGAAAAATTATCCTGAAATTGCTCCAAGAAAGAGTGAACTCCGAGCACAGTAAAATTACTGGAACGACAAACTTACTGCACAGGCACCTTGGGAAATAACAGAAAAAATAATCCAATTGATCTTGATTCAGTCACACTCAGAAAGGGAGAAAACAAATCATGGTTCCTGAATGGTGTCCACATCGGCATGTGGAGAGACAAACGGAACGTGCTCTACAATATCCAAGTGACATGACGTAGAAGTTGCTAGCAAAAGGGGCCAAATGTTTCTAAAACTCTCAGCTATCATCCATTACAATAGCCTTATGTCTGGGGTAGACCTTCAGGCCTTGCCTCGTTGGTCTAGCGGTTGTAGTAGTACAGTAGTAGATCATGAGGTTCCAGGTTCGAATCCCGGGTCGGGCCAAAAAATTCAGTTATTGAACTTTGCCATCAATAAATTCTCAGTAGCTGCCCGGACTCAGGATGTCTTACCCACGTGCCTCGGAAAGCACGTAAAGCCGTTGGTGCCGCGCCTGATCTCTCTTCGGTCGTGTCGGTTTACCGTCCCATCGGACTATAAGAGTGAGGGAATAGAGAGTGCACCTGTGCTTGCGCATGCACTATATTCACTATAATCCTGTCCTGAGCCGATGGCTAGTCTCCGTGGAGAATGGTCACCGTGTCCGAAATTCGGTCTAGAGGATATTATTATTATTAGACCATAGGCCAACATTTGGTCCTGAATTGGGTAATAACCCATGCCAAAGAAAGACGCTGCGCTGGCATAAAAACATTTTGTACATATTCTGAAAACCTAAGTCTAAGTAACGCTTTCTACTTATCTACCGACTTCAAAAAGGGGGCGGTACTCAATTCGACTGTATGTTCTATTTTTTTGTTACGTGTGTTACCTCATAACTTTTTTCTGGATGAATCGATTTGATGATTCTTTTTTATTTGAAAGTTGGTGTTTCTCATGTGGTACCATATCAAGGTTTGACCAATAGTTTTTGAGTTATACTTAATAATTTATATTGAATTCGGTTGTACAAAATTTTTAATTTTAAATTATTTAATAAATACTCAAATGCCCACAAGATGAACCTCTATGATTTTCGAACGGCTATCTTAGAAAATATTTTATGTCAGCCTGGACTAACGGAGTCAATCAAGTCTAAGTTAAAAATTCAACACCATTGACGAAAATTAAACATTTTAAATTACGTAAAAAACGACATGGTAATTCCACAAAAATTACTAGAGAAATCATCAGGAATAAAATACAAGGGCTGGACCAAGAAGAAAGGGGTAGCGATCTTATACGACTGCAAAGGGTGTGATTGATCCCCAGAATACTGTACGGCATGTTTTAGCAATGTCCATTCTTAACGTTTGGTGTGTATTTAGCATATTGTGTATTCAGGTATAAGTTCCTTATTTACCTATCTTCTTTTGTTTTAAATTAATATAAATATATTGGTAAATCCAATTGGGCATACCTTAAGCGCATTAAAAAAATTACGTATAACATGATTATACGGAATTATTAAAGTAGTTTAAATACATTTCGACAGCACTATCGGCTTCAACACCCTCGAAAACCATGAAAATGACACCCATGATGAAAAAAATTTATACCTATTGCAGCCGCCATCTTGGATTTACATTTCGACAGCACTATCGGCTTCAACACTCTTGAAAACCATGAAAATGACACCCGAGATGAAAAAATTGGTACCAACTTCAGCCGCCATCTTGGATTTACATTTCGACAGCACTATCGGATTCAACACCCTCGAAAACCATGAAAATGACACCCAAGATGAAAAACTTGATATCTATTGCAGCCGCCACCTTGGATTTACATTTCGACAGCACTATCGGCATCAGCACCCCCGAAAACCATGAAAATGACACCAATGATGAAAAAATTTATATCTATTGCAGCCGACATCTTGGATTTACATTTCGATAGCACTATCGGCTTCAACACCCTCGAAAACCATGAAAATGACACCCATGATGAAAAAATTGGTACCTACTTCAGCCGCCATCTTGGATTTACATTTCGACAGCACTATCGGCTTCAACATCCTCGAAACCCATGAAAATGACACCCATGATGAAAAAATTGATACCCATTGCAGCCGCCACCTTGGATTTACATTTCGACAACCCTATCGGCTTCAACTCTCTCGAAAACCATGAAAATGACACCCATGATGAAAAAATTGATACCTATTGCAGCCGCCATCTTGGATTTACATTTCGACAGCACTATCGGTTTCAACACCCTCGAAAACCATGAAAATGACACCCAAGATGAAAAAATTGATATATTTTGCAGCCGCCATCTTTGATTTACATTTTGACAGCACTATCGGCTTCAACACCCTCGAAAACCATGAAAATGACACCCATGATGAATAAATTGGTACCTAATTCAGCCGCCATCTTGGATTTACATTTCGACAGCACTATCGGTTTCAACACCCTCGAAAACCATGAAAATGACACCTATGATGAAAAATTTTATTCCTATTGCAGCCTCCACTTTGGATTTACATTTCGACAGCACTATCGGCTTCAGCACCCTCGAAAACCATGAAAATGACACCCATGATGAAAAAATTGATACCTATTGCGGCCGCCATCTTGGATTTACATTTCGACAACCCTATCGGTTTCGACACCCTCGAAAAGCATGAAAATGTCACCCATGACAAAAAAAAATTATACTACTTACTTTTAGTACGTACTACTATTATTTATTCTGTGCTTTTAAATGTTGTAATAAAAAAATCTCTTATTATTATTATAATCAAGTATTTAAGAAATTTGGTTATTCGAATATTGTGTATTTGTACAGCGATCTTTTTGAGCCGCTGAAAACAACCGAAACAATGTCCACTCACGACGGCGACTGAAGCTGAAGCCGAACTAAACTAAACTTAATACAAAGGTACTCTGTGAACTAAACTACTCTGTGGCTGTAGATCCCCATTTACAGAAACAATTTATATACGAGGCAACGAAATCAACGAAAATTTCGCCATTTTGGAGCCGAAAAAAATTAATTATAGCTAAACAAAACAAAATTACACTGTCATTTACATTCAGTGGCTTCCCACATGATAGATGAAGAGATTAAAAAATAGATTGAGTTAAACAATTGATATTTTCAAAAGTTATAGTGTTTACAAGCCACAGGGACATGATAAATCCACACCATAAGCCACTAAAACCCTTTTTTTATTTAAAAATAGCAATTAATCGATTTAAAAAAATTATTAATAAGTTCAACAATCATTTATCTTTCTAACAATGTGCTTTTTATATCATTTATATGTATAATATGATAGCTAGATACGATTTTATTCGATAAAATGTTGGAATTTTAATTTTTAGGCGATAGTAGAACATTGCCTTGCGCTTTCGCTTAAGGTATGCAAAATGTTTTTTGTTTACTCTGTTTGTCATTTTATGGGGTGATCAATATGGTGCAAAGGAGCAGAAGTACCTACTTACTTTAATAAACACGGATACGCGTAGCTGGCCACACGCATGTTATTGGCCTGATACACGGATCCGTGTTGACGATAATAAAATAGAATAATAATTAAATTTAAATAAATAAATATTATTAGATATATAGTCATAATTTATGTTTTCTTACACAAACTCAATATTTTTAAAATTTTTTATGTAGGCCCCGTGGTAATCATTGATATTTAAAAACACATTCAATGTGTTAATGTTAGAATTCCAACTAACGTGTTTACTGTTTAGGTCTTCCGCGATTAATACGCTGGGGCCTAGATCTAGTAGAGCCGAGATGTCGGCTTCTAATATATGTTTCAGCGGTGGCAGATATGCCGATGCAATTATGACGGGCGTATGGCCCGTAAATGCTATCCTAAAAACCGATGCTTCTAAGTTAGCAAGCGGTGGAGTATCTATCGGTAAACAGTGCAAGGACCATTTGTAGTAAATCAAGGTGCCGCCTTTAGGTCCGTTCAGCCTATCATTTCTTACTACTGTATAATTTGCTATTTTTGGATGGCACACACTAGGTTTCAAGAAAGTATCTTGCACTAGCACGATGTCTTCATCATGATCGCGTAAAAAGTACACGAGTTCTTCCTTTTGATCTCTGATTCAGTTTGCGTTAGAGAACGTGACAGTCAGAGAGTTAGATGTGGTTCTACCTGTATACTGTTCTACCATTCTGGTTTATATCGGCTTAGACGCACTGGAAAGAGCCAATCGAGTCGATGAGAATTATATATAATGTCAATGGTGGCAGCGAAGGATATAGGCATAGTACAGTTAACTTGCAGTAGGTGGCGCGTTTTTTACTTGAAAGTTATATATCATTATCATTTCTAATTAAACAACATAACTCTTCCAGATTTAAATCGATATTTCCACAATTATTATATTTTCGGTAGCGTCGCGCCGAGTACCAGCTAGTTATTTATAAAAACATTTTTTTTTTCAGACCATGAATTGAGCCTGTGGTTTTGAGTCCACAGTCCGCAGCCAAACGCTAAGCACAACAGAAAATGAAACCAAATACTATATTAAGACCAAGAACTATAAGAATCCCTAAAAACCATATTGCATTGTCACTCAACAGATTATATCAGCGATTGTAAATTTAAACGACTGTGTTCCCCGAGAATAAGTTAATTGGTTTAGCCTGTATTTTAAATATTTCTTTTAGCATTTTTCACACGAAGTGAGCTCATCTTATTGTCTCTTGACGCTTCGATCATCTGGAGAGGATTTTTATAATTAAATGTGATTTACATACAAAGAATTTCGGAATAATGTAACCATGCGAGTTTTCCAGTGATGACTCACGAAACTGAAACATAGTCGTTGAATGCTGGTCGTTCAAAGTCACTCAAATTCAACTCACTACCAACCCCGTATTGTGGCATGCAAAATAGTCTTTATTGCCACGTGGATGTCGTGAGATTCGACAGAGGGAAACGAACCAGGAGCACGAAAGCACACAAACGCAGCAGCGTGTTTCAAATTATCAACTAAAAATAAAACTCTGCGGTTGCGAAACCGCTTGCGTGGCAAATATCTCGCGTAAGTATCTCGTAAGTAGATGCTGTGACCCATAGACATCTACATTTATCCTGAATTAAGAATCAAAATGCAGATGTGTTGCCGCCCTTGAGGACTCAGACAAAATGCCTCGTTACCAAGAAAAGTCTCCAGTTTTTTGAAACACAGCAGCATCATCTATATTATATATGTAGGCTCTTCACATCTGTGAGAGCGTCGTCCTTTCCGGTCAAGCCGACCCATTATAGCTGCAACTATGTTAAACTGCAACGTAGCTCTACCAAGTAACATGGCATATTACGATTTTTACAAACAAGTGATTATCTTCTTTGCTACTAAGACTCATTTCATGTTGAAGAGTATTTTTTTTACAGGATAGGGTGACAAACGTGCAGACAGTCCATCTGATGGTAAGTGGTTGCTGTGGCACATAGACATCTACATCTATCTTCGTTTGCGAATCAAAATGCCACCCGAGAAGACTAAGATGGAATGCCTCCTTTCCAGTAAAAAGGGTCTATTATTTATATTATAGCTGCTATTTTAAGTTGGTATTCTGTGAGAGCGTGGTCCTTTCCCGGCCGAGCCGACCCATTCGTGCTACAACTATACTACTAATATAGCTGCAGCATGGCTCTACCACGTATAAACATTATCAGAAAAGAGAAACAAAAATATTATTTCCACAGTATTTTATAGAGTTTTAATCCAAAAAGGACGGTAAAATGTTAAATAATATATCAAAATTTATTGTAACTTTCGATTCTTCGAAACAATTTGATCTTCATCATGAGAACTGCCACTAGCCAGTCTGCTGGCACCTTCACGTACCTAATGTCGTGGTCGCTATGGTGTCCTTCGATGCTGAACGTCATCTGTAAATATCATTATATAGAAGAAAGGGCCGGTTTTCAATACGTAGGTAAAATTTCCTCATGGGATCAAATACACATAACATAAATATGTTAAAAATTATAGTTGCCTATATAAAATAGTTCAATTGTTTGACTTTTATATTCAGTCGGGTTATAATTAATTCGACGGTTAACTTTAAACAGACAATTGAAAAATCAGAGCGATAAATAATCACACAGTCCAATTGATGATATAAGTGGAGGCCGTAGCATCCATAGGCATCTGTATCTATTTTATTCTTCCTCCACTGCTGAAACCCATGTTCTGCCTTTTCCGATACTGAGATGGTTTCCTTTAATCGTTACATGTGACAGGCGGTACTATCGCAGTACCAGACGTCTCGCACTTTTAACGCTACTCGTCGCATCGTCGTCGTCGTAGCCATAAGTATTTTAAGCTTTTCCAAAAGACGCCTATTATGAGGCCCACGGGACTAAAAGGAGTAATGGGTTATCTTAAGGCGTTTCCTTGACCAAATAACCTTGAGCATGCAGTGCACTGCCTCCCGCACTCTGCGTACGCCCATTTATCATTGAATTCACACAATTTTTGTAATTATGAATTTTATACGTGGTAGAGCAATACTGCAGCTATTAGTACTCGTAGTATAGATGTAGCACGAATGAGTCGGCTCTACCGGGGAAGGACCACGCTCTCACAGAATAAAAACGTAAAATAACAGCTTAACGCTGCTGTATTTCGTATGGTGAGTGTGGAGAACCGGAGATCTTTTTTACTGGAAATGAGGCATTCCATCTTAGTCCTCATGGGTGTCAACGCATCTCGATTTTGATTCGTAATCGAAGATAGATGTAGATGTCTATGGGCCACAGTAATCACTTACCATCAGTGGACTGTGTGCTCATTTGTCCCCTTATCCTATAAAAAAAATTTAAAAAAGAAAAGCGAACTTTAAAAATTAAATAAATCGTGAATAATATAGAGTTTTAAATTATCTATCCATGAGTGTAATCCTCAAATGATTAGAGCGCTGCCTTTAGCAACAGATACATGTAATCAATAATTTTAGTCATTTTTTAAAAGTAGGTTTTAAATGTATTTATAACACATAAAAACAAATTAGAACGTGGAATGTGATGGTAGGATATTTAACATTAGTAATGTGCTTTTAGATGTAATTTATTTCTCATAACTAATGAGATAATAGTCTCTGAATAATGAAGATAAACGCAATATCGCATGGTTTTGGTCGGGGTATCGCCTCACGGAATATGTATCTTTGTTAAGAATCAAAATGCAGATTTTTTTATTGGATAGGATGACAAACGAGCTCACAGTCCACCTGATAGTAAGTGGTTGCTGTGACCCATAGACATCTACATTTATCCTCAATAAAGAAAAATGCAGATACGTCGTCACCCGTGGAGACCAAGATGGAATGCCTCTTTTCCGGTGAAATGGGTCTCCGGTTCTCTACACTCACCATACGAAACACAGCAGTGTCAAGCTGCCATTTTACGCTAGTATTCTGTGAGAACGTGGCGGTTTCCCGCTCGAGCCAACCCATTCGAGCTACAACTATACTACTAAGATAGCTGCAGTATGGCTCTACCACGTATAAAGATGCATTGTCACGCCGAATACAAAAACAGCAGAATGATGCTACTATTTGATGCTAGTGTTCTGTGCATGCGTGGACTTCCTTAGTCGAGCTAACCCATTAGTACTGCAACAATGTATCTTATATTGTAACATACCATGTAGTGTTATGCTACTTACATTTCTTTGTACACTATTTCTTCATTCTGTTTTGATATTCTGCATTTATATTTAGCATCACCTTTATTTCCATAGGATTCTGTAACGTTTTTACACAATAACATATCATTTTACTGCGTATTTTCACACTATTTACTACTTTTAAAATAGCTGTCAATGGAGTCTTACCTTTTTTGGTCTTTTATTGAATTCTCTGTAACTCTACAATTTCAGGCTTCGGCGCGCTGTCGCGCATCTTTTTTTCCTATATGAATAATATCTCGTTTCTTACTTTAATGTAATAGTTTCTTAATAACAGTGCAAAAACCAAAAATTGGTAAATATGACAACTACTATTTATACCGTTGTCATAGTAACTTTTATTCAAATTCGTCTCTGGTATGATATTATTTCTACATAAATACTCTTTGGCTGTAGGTCATTTACAATAAATTTCGTTTTAATTTAAATAATTTCTCGTTCTCTCTAAAAAGGTATAAAAGCCAAACAATTGGAGAATACAGGACAGTCTCGCTTCAGTTCTCAAACGAGAAACATCTACTAAAGGCCTTATCCCGGGGCCGCTTTGCCCCGGGATCCTGCAAGCCTCCATCTACACGTGAAGTCGTCGGCAGTCTGCTTCAAGCGCGGGGCCACGGTACCTTCGGGCACGCTACGACTGCTTGCTCCAGGCGCTGAGTGCACCTACTGCCCGCGCTACCTTCGGGCACGCTACGACTGCTTGCTCCAGGCGCTGAGTGCACCTACTGCCCGCGCTACCTTCGGGCTCGCTACGACTGCTTGCTCCAGGCGCCGAGTGCACCTACGGCCCGCGCTACCTCTGGGCGCGGCGACTACTTCTCCAAGTACTGAGCGCACCTACCCCAGGCGCTACGTGCGCCGGCTCCGGACGCTGCGTGTGCCCAGTCCAGGCGCTGCGTGCCGTCGCCGCTGAGAAACCTCAAGCTCTACGTGTGCCCATTTCTACAAAAGCAGTGAGGCTCCAGGCTCCCCTATAAAACTATATTGTCCTATTCTCCTACCTTTATTTTTTTAAAACCTAATTGTAATCTCATTTCATCCATCATCTTCATATTTCATTTTTTTATAAAATTGTAAATACTTTTCTGAAACTTTAAATATATTATTTTCTTGGTCTACTTTTGTTGTTTTGCTGTTATTAGGTTAGGTTCTTTCTCTTTAATTGTCGCTTCACGACAACCATGCTTGAAATACATAAAAAAAAAACTGCATTGACGATTAGACTAGAGACTAGACTTGTCCTGTATAACAAAGAATCAGTGACCTATATCTGGAGTCTTCTATATTAAAGTTGGTGTTGCCACTTACCATCAGGTGGACTGTGAGTTCATTTATCATTTCAGTTTTATAAAAAAACATAATCTTGTCAGGCCTTCACACTTTAGTGGTCGAAGTGCCTTATATATACATTCAAACTAAGCGATTTGATTCTACTTTATAATAATATTGAGTACCGCGGTGTGGCGTGCAATAATAATTGGTCAGACTGAATAGGATTGCTACACGAGAGCGATTTATTATCCAAAGCCACCACTTACTATCTACTATCACTACTATCAGGGTTAGGGAATTATTATTTTCAGATACTGGTTACTAAAAAGGTAGTTAAAAAAATTACAGTAATAATGACTAGCCCATTGCTACTTCTTTTGGAATGTCATCAATATTAATAACAGCAAATACTAGCCTTTGGTACTCCTCGTGTTACTGGTGGCTCGATGAGCTTATCCTCGACGCGGAAGAACACGGAGGCTGTTGTTTGTGGAATCGGGTAAGATGCTGTCGGCTGACTGAAGATAGCCTGAATCAACAGTTAATAACCTAGAGAATTATATCAGCGTACATCATCATCATCATCATCATTACAGCCCTTCACAAGTCCACTGCTGAACATAGGCCTCCCCCAAAGAATGCCACAAAGCACGGTCCTGAGCCACCTGCATCCATCGACTTCCTGCATGTCTTACCAGGTCATCACTCCATCTCGTGGGGGTAACGCCCTACACTTCGCCTACCGGTACGAGGCTGCCACTCGAGAACCTTTCTTCCCCATCGGTTGTCGGTTCTTCGAGCTATATGGCCGGCCCACTGCCACTTCAGCTTACTAATCCGTTGGGCTATGTCGGTTACTCTGGTTCTACTGCGGATATCCTTATTCCTAAGTTTATCACGCAGAGAAATTCCGAGCATAGCCCTCTCCATAGCTCGCTGAGCGACCTTGAGCTTCCTCATACGGCAAGCAGTGAAGGACCACGTCTCAGTTCCGTAAGTCATCACTGGCAACACGCACTGGTTGTACAATTTCGTTTTAAGGTTTTGAGGTATGTCTGACGAGAAGATGTGTCGTAGCTTCCCGAACGCTGCCCAGCCGAGTTGAATCCGTCGATTGACCTCTCGGTCGAAGTTGGACTTACCTAGTCGGACTATTTGTCCCAGGTAAACATACTCGTCAACAACTTCGAGCTTAGTGCTCCCAACAACTACCGGCATAGGTGTGACATGGACATTAAACATAATCTTTGTTTTGTCCATGTTCATCTTAAGACCTATCCGTTGGGAGACACTATTGAGGTCATTGAGCATAGTGCTTAGGTCCTCCAGCGATTCTGCCATAAGGACTATATCGTCGGCAAATCGAAGGTGAGTACACATTAATGTATTTTTTTATAGGATAGGGTGACAAACCAGCACACAGCCCACCCGATGGTAAATGGTTGCTGTGGCCCATAGACATCCACATCTATCCTCAATAAAGAATCAAAATGCAGATGCGTTGTCACCCGTGAGGACTAAGATAGAATGCCTCGTTTCCAGTAAAAAGAGTCTTCCGTTGTCTACACTCACCATACGAAACACAGCAGCATTAAGCTGTTATTTTACGCTGGTATTCTGTGAGAGCGTGGTCCTTCCCCGGTCGAGCCGAGCCATTCGTGCTACAAGTATACTACTAATATAGCTGTAACATGGCTCTACCACGTAACAAAGGAGGCAGGTCGTCCATTTCTCGTTAACATTGTTGAGAAGGACGATGGCTGCGACATGCGTCATACTTATACTGCTCGTAAGGGCTGATCAACTCGCGTTTGTCGCAATGCACTGATAGGGTTTTATTTTTTCTACTTTTTTGATATGTATTAACTTTGATTTGTATTACTAAGCTTAAAATAAAAACAATTATAAAATTAAAAATTTTGTACAACCGACTTCAATATAAATAAAATGAGAACATCATCAATGTAGTCGAAGTCAATTAAATACGCACTATTAAAGATAACTCAAAAACTACAACTCAGATCTTGATCAAATTTATATAGGGCTACATGAGAAGCACCAGCTTTCAAATAAAGAAAAGAATTATCAAAATCATTTCACACAGAAAAAGTTCTGAGGCAACACACACTTAAAAAAATACTGTCGAATTAAGAACCTCATCTTGTTTTTGAAGTCGGTTGAAAAGAGGATACCTTCGGAGTTTCTGTCGCTATTTCTTTTTCGGCCAGAGTAAACTCATTTATAAACTACAGTATAAATAGTACATTTGGAGAAAAAAATACATTTGACAAACGAAATATGTACGTCTACCTATATACAAGAATTTTCATACATTTGACAAACGAAATATGTACCTACCTACATACAAGAATTTCTCAATCTTTATAAATAGGTAAATTTATATTTTCGATATGTGGTAAAGCCACGCTGCAGCTACATTATGGTTGTAGCACGAATGGGTCGGTTCTCAACCGGGGAAGGACCACGCTCTCCCAGAATACCAGCATAAAATGGCAGGTCAATTCTGCTGTGTTTCGTATGGTGAGTGTAGAGAACCAATGATCCCTTTTATACCGGAAATGAGGCATTCTATTTTAGTCCTCAGGGGTGGCAATTCTCTGAGAGTGTGGTACTTCCCCGGTCGAGTCGACCCATTCGTGCTACAACTATAATACTAATATATTTGCAGCATGACTCTACCACGTACGTAAATAAAACATACGTACACGTACATAAAACATTTTTTGACATGGCTAACATATAATTGCTCCTGTCAATGAATATCATTAATTTAATAAATGTTCGACACGAGTAGTGTGAAATTTACAGCAAACGATTAGCGTCCGAGCTACAACAACACTGTTACAAGCTCACCTCAAAATAGAAGTACCGCGAACATTCATCCTTGGTGCTGCCTTTATACTTCAAGGTATACTTGAAGGTGTCCGTTAAGCGCCACTTCTTCTCGATGGTGTCGACGATCAATTGTTCGCTAGTGATTGCCAATGGTGGCCTGAGACCTGTAAGCGGCACCTTGGCAGCGGAGGCATAGACATCACGGCTTTCTAGAAACAATAACATGTTTATCAGCAAAGACGATTTCAACTTCAAGTCATTTCCATAATAACATCATAAGCCCAGAAGCTTTGTGTTTGACCGCAGTATGATGGGCCGCACCGATACAACAATAGACTAGACCGATTTGTGATATTAAGTTAGATTCGTGATCGTAATGACGAAATCAGACGTAACAAGCCCAAAGGCGATGTCACCTTTGAGCACTATGATGGAATGCTTCACAGCCTGTAATTTTATGAAGTCAATTGTGTGATCGTTTGTCACTCGTAGACGGGCTAGCAGGAATGGACAGAATGTATTAACTATTTTAACCGACTTCAAAAAAAAGGAGGTTCTCAATTCTTCCAATTATTTTTTTTTATGTATGTACACCGATTACTCGAAGACGCTTGAACCGATTTGGAAAATTATTTTTTTGTTTCTTCTTTCCATCCGATTACAGTGTGGGTGTCTTAAAGGCAAGAGTGAATAGGCTTTTGTTAAGTCAGTGCGCTTCACCATCTTAGGCTACATCACCACTTACCATCAGGTGGGATCGTAGATAAGCGCTAGCTTAGTAGAATATAAAAAAGGGTATTATACTTCCCAGGTGGTTACCATTAAAATTTTATTGAAATCGGTCGAGCGGTTTAAAAAAAATCAACAATAAATTAATCTATTTATATTGAAGTCGGTTCTACAATTTTTGAAGTGAAAACTTCTTTAGCGGCGTTGTGCTCTTTTTTTGTAATGGGTAAAAAATGTTAAACGCGCGTTAGGTCACGTGTCCTGATCGAAAATGCGTAAGACGGACGGAGAGTAGACAGCCGGCGCGGCGTAGGAGAGGAAGTAAGTTAGGTTTAATTAATTTTCATTTATTAATTAATATAATTTTATTATTAAGATTAGGTTTCGATCGAGTCTACTGTACTGCTTGACGAAATTATTAATATAGATACATATGTACTTACACATTATAGATGTAATATTTGTAATATGTTTATACTTTATAGCATTAACCTATATTTTACATACATACATACATACATATAATCACGCCTCTTTCCCGTAGGGGTAGGCAGAGACCACTTCTTTCCACTTGCTACGATCCTTACATACTTGTTTCGCTTCGTCCACTTTCATTATTCCCTTCATACATGCTCTACGGTTTAGGGTACTCTTAACCTGGCCTTTTTTCAAGACGTCCCTAATTTGGTCTAGAAATGTCCGCCTAGGTCTACCCCTTCCAACACTTTCATTCACACTCGCCTTATACACTTTTTTCGTCAATCGTTCTTCATTCATTCTCTCGACGTGGCCAAACCATCTCAGCATACCTTTCTCAATTTTTGTCACTACATCTTCTTTCAGACCACAACGTTTCCTTATCTCACTATTTCTTATCCTGTCACTCAGTTTAACTCCTATCATACTTCTTAATGCTCTCATCTCAACTGCATTTATTCTGCTTTCATGTTTCTTCTGCCATACCCAACTTTCACTTCCGTACATGAGTGTCGGAACCAACACCCCCTCATGCACAGCCAAACGAGCCTTGTTAGACACCTTCCGACTGCTCATAAAGGAGTGCAAAGCTCCATTCACCATGTTTCCTGCATTCACTCTTCTTTCGATATCACTCTCACACTTTCCATCTCTTGTAAACTTTGACCCCAGATACACTATATTTTCATAACATCACAATAAGCACAAGTGCGGTGTAGGTGTACCAAACAAATAATTTCGAATGAAAATAAATGAAATAAGATAATAATAAATAATCTCCGCCATTCCAAAATATCAAAAATGCACAACGTTAATATTCAAGTTTTCACTTCTGCCGGCACTCCCGGAGTGCAACCCGTCGTTTTTTTTTAATTCAACCATTTGTTAGTACGTTAGTACACTGACCTGCAAGTTGCTTCAGCGTCTGCCGAACTCCCAACTTCTCTTTCGCTCTATTTATTACGGACACTACTGCGTCGATCGCCTGATCCTCGTAAGATTTAATTTCTGGTAAATTCATTGCTTGTTTTGTATATAATATATATCAATAAATAATATATTTTTTACTTCAAACCACTACAAGCAATAAAACTGTGACATGTTAGTATAATGTCAGAAGTGACAAGTATACAAGTAGAAAATTATTACAAAATGTATTGCCTTAAAGCTGACTTCAAAAGGAGGTTCTAATTTCGACACTATGTTCTTTCTTGTATGTATGCAATATCTTCGTCAATTATGAAACGATATTATATATTTTTTATTAGTATATTTGTATTGGTCCCATAAAAAAATTGAGAGCTGATTTACCACGTGCTCGGCAATAAAAGAACACATCGTGAGAAAATGTCTGAGAAATGAAAGAAATAATTTGGAGAAATATGAATTCCTACAACATGCATTGGGATAACGCAATGGACCATGCTCTAAAACCCTCATAGAAATAAGAGGAGGCCTGTGCCCAGGAATTAAAAGTAATAGAATAAAATAGAATATTTTTTTATTCAATCACATGTGTAATTCTTATTGAAAGTAATTTTTTACTTTACCACTGTTTCGGAAAAAAAAGCCTCTGTCCTGGGAAGAACCAGCAAGAAACCTAGCGGGATTTTTTTAATATACGAGTATAACGTATCGTATAACTTTACTTACTTATAATTTTTGCCCTGTTTTAAACGGTGAGAACTCTCTGTAGTCGAAATTGCAAAAATACAATTATTCTATCTAATTTGTAAAACTACTAGGTCCCGACTGAGTCAGACACTACTAGATGAGATAATGAAAAGAAGATAGCACAAGAGCGTGGCAAATGGCAATGTTGCCAACTTACGTTCAATAATTTGCGTTCTGGGGCTAATTATAAAAGGCATAAAATTGTTAAGCTGTAATAGTTTTAGAATAATAATATTTCTAATTCATTGCATGTCTGACATATTACGGTATGTCGAAAACTATTTCGTGATGCAGGTAAATTATAGTTTCTCGTATAAGAAATCAAATATAATTGAAGTGGGTATATTACCGACTTCAATTATATTTGATTTCTTGATGTAATTTTACTATTTAAAATGCGATAAAACAGTTGCTTTTTATGGTTTCGTGACTTGAGTTTAAATACGTAAATTAATTCATAACTTTATAAATGTTTATTAAGTCATGGTATAATCTAATTACCTTGGTTTCTATATGAATAGAATAGAATACAATAGAATCATTTTTATTCAATATATGTACATTATAGTACATAATACTTATTGAAATTCATTTTTTACTTTTACCACTGGTTCGAAAAATACCTCTGTCCTGGGAAGAACTAGCAAGAAACCCAGAGGGTCTTTTTTTTAAAACAAAGCACAACTTACAATATAATATTCTATACAATTATTATGAAAACTTTTAGAAACAGCGTGGTAGTGATCACCTCATTCCCAGGGGTTATTATCAGTCATGTACTCTTTAGTAGCATAATAACCCTTACTAGACAATTTTTGCTTTTGATTAAGGTTGAGGGCTCTGATCACAGATAATATCTATATATTTCTGAGACGACTTTTCAGTCATCACATAAAAGTTATCTAACAAATAATTTATATTCTTGCTGAATATAAAAATGAAACCACTGAACAATTTATTCATAAAAGTAAAGTAAAGTTGCAGCCTATTTACGTCCCACTGCTGGGCATAGGCCTCCCCTCCTTTCTGAGAGGGTTTTAGAGCAAGGAAATGTCCGCCGCGCTGCCCCAATGCGTGTTGGCAAACTTCACATTTCTTCGAAATATTTTTTTTCTTATTTCTCAAACATGCAGGTTTTCTCACGATGTTTTCCTTCACCGCCGAGCACGTGGCAAATCAGCACTAAAAATTGCAATTAACAATTTCATTGGTGCCGGCGGGGATCGAGCCCGGGTTGCTCGAGTACTGTGAAGCTTACAGCGAGCGCAAACCATCTGAGCTACCACGGCTCATTTTATTCATACAACGAATATTTTTAATTTGTTTATGTTCTATTAATATCCTATGTGTGATAAAATTTTATTTGCTTTTATTCGATGATTGAAAAATCAGCTCTCAAACGTCTTTACTCTCCAATATGCATTAGCAATCTATGGTCTACAGTGTAGGTTTGTGTAGACTCTACACAAACCTCGTTATAGGTAATATATCATAAATACTGGGTTTCTAAATAAATATATTATATTTATGTTATTACTCTAAGAGTATCTCTAAAACGGCTCTTACGATAACGGTATATAGATAATGAATTACTTTCCAAGTTTATCTAGATAGGTATCGTCCCTGAGATATTTTTTTCTAACGCCGAACAAACATCATTAGCCCATGTATTGATAATAAACAAAAAGTAATTAAAAATTAAAAATTCGGTCAGACCTTAATCAAATTTATATGGGATAACATGTGAAGCACCAGCTTTCAAATAAAAAAAATAATCGAAATCAGTTCACCCAGTAAAACACATACACAAAACAACAAACACACAACACACACAAACACATCAAAACATCCAAACACACAAAACACCCAAACACACAAAAAAACATACAGTCGAATTGAGTACCGTCTCCTTTTTAAAGTCAGAAGAAACATAGGTAACGCGGTAGTAGGTCTAGTGGCGGTGAAAGAATATTCACTATCCCATTTAGAGCCATGCTGCAGCTATAAGTTGTAGCACAAATGGGTCGGCTCGACCGGGGAAGGACTACGCTCTCACAGAATACCAGCGTAACATAGCACCTTACTGCTGCTGTGTGATGGTGAATGTAGAGAACCGAAGACCCGTTTTACTGGAAAAGAGGCATTCTATCTTAGTCCTCACGGCTGACAACGCATCTGCATTTTAATGATGTAGATGTAGATGTCTATGGGCCACAACAACCACTTACCATCAGGTGGACTGTGTGCTCGTTTGTCACCTTTATTCTATATAAAAAAAGATCATAGTCTTCAGATAGTCATGGACCTTTTCCCGTTGAAGGTCGCTCCCGCCACGTTTCTGAGTCTGATCACAGATTCAGACGTCTTGCACCGTTTACAGTACTTCCAGTCGTGGCTCTTGGTATTTTATGTCTGGCATAAGCGGAATGGTTGTACTGTTATCTGTCGGCAGCCATAAAATATTTATGTCATATCATATAGTCGCCTTTCACGATACCCAAGGGCCGAATGTTTTATACGTGTAGAGCCAGGTTGCAGCTATATTATGCATACAGCACAATGAGTCAACTTGCCCGAGCAACACCTCGCTTTCAAAGCGTGAAACAGCCGAATAAAGCTGCATTTTGTATGGTAAGTGTAGAGAACTAGAGGAGACCCTTTTTACTGGTAATGAGACACCATCTTAATCCCCAGGACTGACAACGCATCTGCATTTTAATGATAAATGTAGATATCTATGCGCCACAGCAACCACTTACCATCAAGTGGACTGTGTGCTCGTTTCTCAGCCTTATTCTATAAAAAAACTGTTTTTCCCAAGGTGCCGGTGCAGTAAGTTTGTCGTTCTAGTAATTTTACTGCCAAATTGTAGGAGTTATAATAATTATCCATGTACAGTGGACCCCGGTAATCCTGCCCCTATCTAATCCGGCACCCCCTGTAATCCGACATGGTCTATTATTTATTATTAAATATTTTATTGACAATTTTCTTGAATAAGTTATAACTTGTACGCATCACCACTATTGTGCTCGACGCGTAGGGTATTGTTTTGAATTTTAATTTACTAAATTTGACATACGTAATGAAGTAATTTTTACTTCATAGTACCTACATGTATAACATATAGAATCTTATCATTGGATCTGGAATTTGTCGGATTAAAAGGTACTTTTTTTTATAAAAAATTCCGGACTATAGTCTTAGGCAGTACTCTATAATCCGACAAATTCGATAGTCCGACACTGCCCTGCAAATTGTTTGTCGGAGTACCGGGGGTCAACTGTATATACTGTGCTCGGAGTCCACTCTTTCTTCAAGTAATTTCAGGACAATTTTTTCTGTGGTTTTTCCTGAGGTTCCAACGCATCTGCATTTTCAAACTTAATCGAGGATAGTTGTAAATATTCACGCAGCATCCACTTACTGTCAGGTGGACTGTGTTATCGTTTATCACCCTTATTTTATAAAAAATCGGCAACAGTTGGGAATGGATATTGTATTTAACAAGCTGCATTTAACAAGATATGATGGAAGTTAATTGTTGTAGGTCGCTCAGAATTGTGTTTTGTGGCAGTATTTAAAGGAGTTTATGTTCAGCAATGGACTTTTAATTGTGTGTGCAGTTTAAAATAATTTAAAAAATTATTCGATTCCTTGGGTTTAAATTAAATAAACAATAACAAGCAGCTACCTAATGAAACTAAAGGAATTTTTAACTGAACCGTTGACACGGTATCCGCTAACCTATTGTTAGCACAAATGGCATGTACGAACAGTATAATATTGATGTAATGCGTCATACGAGCGAAAGTAAATAGTTTTTTAATTCACATGAGTCACCGGATACACGGCTCGATGCCACCGTGTGTACGTGCTTAAACAGGCTGGAAATAAAACAGTGAAAAAAAAATTGCCGGCCATAAAAGGCTGATAAGTTATTTTGTGCTATTGTAATATTAAATCATTTGTTTATATTATGTTAAAATGAGTTTTACATAATATATATGAACGTATAATATATGTTTATATATTATATTATAGTGCCTTATTAAATTCTCTAACACTGCCATTTTATCTCATGATTGTTAATAAAATAAGAGTGACAAACGAGCACACAGTCCACCTGATAGTAAGAGGATGTTGTGTCCAATAGACATTTACATCTATCAATTAACAATCAAAATGCAGATGCGTTGTCACCCGTAAGCACTAAGATGAAATGCCTAGTCTCCAGTAAAGGGTCACCGGTTCTGTACTCTCATCACACAAAACACAGCAGCAATAAGCTGCTATTTTACGCTGGTATTCTGTGAGACCCTAGTCCTTCTCCGGTCGAGTTGAGCCAGTCGTGTTACAACTATATAGCTGATGTATGGCTCTACCACGTTTAAACTACTAAACTATGGGACATTTCAGAAAGATCTCATGGTCCATGGATTTCTATAGACGGCGGTATAATATTTTTGTTTAACCATCTTGTTTAAGCAGCCGAAAAATTGCAAGACATCTATTAATTTGTAGTTGCCAATCCACCTGCCTGGTAATGTCAAATGCTAACTACCTACTACGATCTTTATTTCCATAAAATGATGTCGTTGTAGAGTCAGTACCTCAGTAGACAGTGTCACCGTGCCGGTCTAAGTGAGCCCGGTTTCACTCAAATCAAAGAAATCCATAACATATATATTATTTGCTAATATTCTATGTTATATCTAATACATGCATTGCTTGATTAGACGTATTTTGGTTGTTATAAAAAACCTACAATAGGTGCTGTTATCGCTTTGGAAGCGATTTCTTTCAGATAACCTTTTTGCGCAAATATATACATATTTTATTATTAAGTAGTTGTAGGAGAACATTTAATAAAAGAAAGATTGAAAAATAAAGATAATATTTTTCTACGGGACAAAGAGACAAGCGTAACAAAAAACATGTGTGAGTTTGGAACGAAGTTCCTTGCGTAGTGTATTATTATTGATAAACATAGGTATTATATTGTTGATTATAAATGAATTACTAGCTTCTATTAAACTGAAGCGTCATTTGAAATAAAATAATGTTTCTCTCATGGCAAGATAAGAAAAACTGCGAGTTAGATGGATATTATTCCATCTCTCTTCCTTATTTCGCCGCCAAGGCCGTCTACGCTATGGCACAAGGGGTAGTGAGTAGGGACGAAAAAATCTTACACTTTTTGTCGCCAAGCTCCCATCGGCCATACTCGTACCGTCCGACAAAGAACTGCGTTCCAAAAATAATTGCTTAATATAGTCTCAAAATTTTACATAGCACCAAAGGAAGTATCAAGAAAGAATAAATACAAACATGTTGTCAATATTTGAATAAATTACTAATTAAGGAGAAAATTCTCGAAAAACGAGCACTCAGTCCACCCAATGGTAAATGTATCTATTAAGAAATAAAATGACGATGTTCTGTCGCACTTGTGTATAAAAATGGAGTGCATCAGTGCAGTCAATAACAATACGAATAACAACAGATCATGCTGCTAGTTATTTTACAAATATTAATTTGTATATATCACATTATTTTTACACAACTTACTAGTCTTAGGGGAGTAGTACAGTAGAAAGCCGATTATCCGAACGCCGATTATCCGAACGCCGATTATCCGAACGCCGATTAACCGAATCGCCAATTATCCGAATCGGTCCTAAGCGTAATATAAAAAATTAAAACCAAGTACAGTAAGTAACATTACTTACTTACATTACTTATACAATACTTGGTTAACTGATATTAAAATAAGTGAAAAAATTTTAAGTTTTGTGACTGCGTTAGAAACTGGTGACGGATGTTCGTCGCGAAAAGTAATGAAAAAGGCAAAGAATGAACAGCTTGAGAAAGCTGTTTTTACGTGGTTTCTGCAGTAACGACCTATTGGACAACCGATTTCAGGATCGATTTTATGTGAAAAGGCGCGAATGTTCAGTGGAAAAATGGGTGTAGCTAGTTTTACACTTTATAAAGCTTTATAAAGTGTAAAACCATTTATAAACTTAATAAAGTTTATTCTATGTGTGACAGTTCGTTTTTCTATATTACATACCAGTCTATGTCCGATTATCCGAATTTTCGATTATCGGAATCGACCCCGGTCCCAATTAATTCGGATAATCGGCGTTCTACTGTACGTCTTTACCTCACACATTAGGATATTTTCCTGTTTGATAGAGGCGTTTGACGATCATAAATTACACATCAACAAACATTTTACTAGATGACGGTACTTCTTTTCTGGGTATGTACACCCTCTTTCATATTTCTACCACCAAACATTAGTTCTTGCACCGCTTTGTTCCGATCTAAAGGTTATAGAGAACCAGTATATTTATAGGCTGTACGACATTCCAACTTAGTTAACAGATGATATAACACATCTGTGACCTTCTTTGTTTAAAATTTGCAGGTGTTCATGGGTTGCAGTAGTTACTTACCATCGTGTAGACTATAAGATAGATAGATAGATAGATAACATTTTATTGTACGCCAAAAATAACATAAATACAGTAGAACGCCGATTATCCGAATTAATTCGGACCGGGGTCGATTCGGATAATCGAAAATTCGGATAATCGGACATAGACTGGTATGTAATATAGAAAAACGAACTGTCACACATAGAATAAACTTTATTAAGTTTATAAATGGTTTTACACTTTATAAAGTTTTATAAAGAGTAAAACCAGCTACATCCATTTTTTCACTAAACATTCGCTGCTTTTCACATAAAATCTATCCTGAAATCGGTTGTCCAATAGATCGTCGCTGCAGAAACCACGTAAAAATAGCATTCTGAAGCTGTTTGCTTTTTGTTTGTTTGCCTTTGCCTTTTTCATTACTTTTCGCGACGAACATCCATCACCACTTTCCAACGCAGTCACAAAACTTAAAATTTTTTCAATGTTATTTTTAATATCAGTTAAACAAGTACTGTATAAGTAATGTAAGGAAGTACTGTATAAATAGTGTAAGTAAGTAATGTTACTTACTGTACTTGGTTATGATTTTTTATATTACCTACTCTTAGGACCGATTCGGATAATTGGCGAGTCGGTTAATCGGCGTTCTACTGTATTAACAAAAAATGAGAAAAAGAAATGTGGTTCAAATGGCGGTCTTATCTAAAAGCGATCTCTTCCAGACAACCTTTGGATGGACAGAATTGCAAGAAAACAATAAAAACGTGCGTGGTTTGGCGACAAAAATAACATTTTTTTTATTAAAGCCATAAAATAGAAATATAGAATGGTATAAAAGTACACAGTTAAGATAAATACAAACATACTTATTTATTTATATGTATAAATATACAAATAAATATATATTTTTATAAATATAAATATATAGTTTATATAATATTTTTATAATTTTAGTTTTTTTATAAGTTCGTTTGTTACTTCAGTTTTATAAAAAAAACCAATCCCGAACTGTTGCCTACTATTTCGTATGAGATACAAACCCGGATCAACAGCGACGCAGTGAAACGCTCTGGCATTGCACTGTTTGTATAATAGTTGACTAATTATGTGTAAATATTGTATTCACGCACTGTTAAGCATTCAACTTACGGATATAGAATTGATGACAAGGTTAGCGATAACCGATCACGTAATACATGCTTGTTATGTGGTCAGGGGTGCCAACAGGCAGGCTCGAACTGGGAAAAAACATAATAATGCACTGTGTTTTGTATGGTGAGTTGAGCGGACCGGATAGCTTTTTCTGCCGACTTCCAAAAAGGAGACGGTACTTAATTCGAGTGTATGTTTTTTTTTATGTGTGTTACCTCATAACTTTGTACTGGGCGAACCGATTTCGATGATTCTTTTTTTATATGAAAGCTGATAGTTCTCGTGTGGTCCCATATGAATTTGATCAAGGTCAGACAAATGGTTATTTAGTTATTCTTAAATAACCTATATTAAAGTCGCTTATATTATTGAAGTCGGCTGTACAAAATTTTTAATTTTTAATTATTATTAATCGCATGCATGGATACTTATCTGAAGTAACAGCCTATCTGCATTTCGATTCTTAATAGATGATATTATGTAGACATGTGGTGGCGCTGTCGTTGCGCCACAAGCGAAACTCATCGAAGCCTAAATCGCACTATCAAACTTCCAAAGTAAAGCAGTATATTATATGGAATAGTTCCGAACTACCACTCGGCGCGTTGGCCGCTCCTTAGGTAAATACCTTGCACCGGCGTGATATTATCCCCTTTTGCTTCTATGACCACAGATACATCTATGGGCCATTTCAAGCACCTATTAGCAGGTCCATTGTATATGTTTGTTAAAAATTTAAACTGTACGCGCGCTCTTACGTTTTTTTGGTTGATTTTATCACTTTTGTGATATGTAGTAAAAATGTTCAAATCTAAAACAATAGAAGGGCCGTGAAAATTTCGATTCTATGGCACTTAATATATTATAAGGGAGGCGCGCAGTTTTATATTATACGATCTTCTTTATTTCCATCAAAAGTCAGAGTCAGTAGCTCAGTAGACAGAGTGCCACTGTGTTGGTCTAAGTTAGTCCGGGTTCACTCAAATCAAAGAAATCCAAACCATGGGCAACACACATTCTTACTTTACTAGTAGATAGTATTATCTCTTCTTACAACTCTCTCTGTGTTGGTATTTTATTGTTCAACTTTGGCTGACGGTGTGCTTTGAACTGTAGAACTCACTTACCATCAAGGTCATTGTTAACCATGTTTTACCGGCATGATAGCTTAACTGTTTGCTTGCGACGCTGCATGGCCGCAGGTTCGAATTGAGTTGTTCCGGGTATGTCGATGTACAATTTACGTATGAAAACAGTCGCATGGATTTACAAAAAATTAAGGGGTTCATGTTTATTATAATTGAAAAAAATTGTTCGTTACTTTAAGATTTAAAAAAATGTTGAGGCACGAAGGACTGACTATACAAAGAGAGTGAGTGAGTGAGAAGATTGATTGTGTTTAATAACTCAAGTTCTAAAAAGATCTGATTACGATTCCTTAGTAATACGAGCAAACACTAATGATTTTACTATTGGTAGAATCAAAGATATTTTTATTATCATCGGATGGTGGGTTAGATTTTGTTAGATTACCAAACGTATCGCACCTTTGACACTGTTTCCAGACCCAGGGCCCGTCTGGGTAAGTATTTTACACCTAGCGTAAACGAATGTCATAACACTTTATTTAATTGGTAGAACCAAGCTGCAGCAACATTATGGTTGTTGCAAGAATGTGTCTGCCTGACCGGGGAAGGATCACAGAAGCTTTCACAGAATACCAGCGTAAAATAGCAGCTTAATACTGTTGTGTTTCGAATGGTGAGTGTAGAGAACCGGAGACTCTTTTTACTGGAAACGAGGTATTCCATCTTAGTCCTCAGGGGTGACAATTCATCTGCATTTTGATTTTTAATCGTGGATAAATGTGGATATCTATGGGCCACAGCATCTATTTACCAACTTACCATCACGTGGATTGTGTGCTCATTTGTACCCTCATGCTATAATATATTATTTTCAACTAGCTGTTCCCCGCGACTGACCCCCCCCCCCCCCCCCATAGAATTTGGATTGTCATCATGTCAATCATGGGTTTAATTTTTTTTACGCGGTACCCTAATTTTTTTCTAAACTAAAAGTAGCTTTGGTTAATCCTTATAGCATCAGCTATCTGCCAGTGAAAGACTCGTCAAAATAGGTGCAGCCATTTCGGAGATTGGCCGGAACAAAAAAGACAAAAATTTTAAACATTGTTTTTTTTTGTTTAACTACCGTATATATACGGTTATATTGACAATACGCACAGAATCTTCAATTCTATTTATTGGTTTAGATTTTATGTTCCTTGATTGAGTCCCTATTATTTGGCAAACAAATATTATACTTCAAAAAAATAAAAAATCAGACTTCGAAGTCTAAAAATAATAAAATATATTTCAAATAATAACTCCTAAAGTCGGGGCTAAGAAGCCGAAGGACTTCTATTATTTTTTCACGCGAAAGACTTTTCTTAAACCGTAGCCTAAGTCCAAGAATATTAGTGTTTTTACTCTTCCGTGACCTAAAACTAACTTAACTGTAGAATCTTGACTCGCTACGAAGCTGTTTACTCATGTCACGACGCGGTACTCACACCTCACGTGTATGAATCAGGCAAAAGATTATGGGCAGCGAAGAGATAGATTTTATGGAAGTGATTATACCGATCGCAATTTAAATCGTAAGTATTCACATTTCTCTGATGACTAATTATATAACAAGCAATATAATAAGCCTGCTCGATAACTGTCGCAATCACTAATAAATCATTTATTTGTACATGCATTAAAAATAAGATAGTAAAACGAACTGTGTGTACACAGCTTGGTTTACTCGGTTTTACTTGGTTTGACGCGACAACATGATATTTTATTACTTATCTAATAACAATTGAGATTGCTTAAATCGTCGTCACCGTAAAAAAAACACTACTTTTTTGTGTAATTTAATTTGGTAATTAACTTGTCAGACCTTCTTTGTCAGACATTTGATTATAAGCAACAATAAATATTATTTTGTTTGCGTTTGTAACTGTTTTATTTATTGTTTGCATTAGCATATTTATTTTATATCATACACATAAATCTTAAATTTTATCTTTCATGTGACCGACACGTTTTAATTGTATATTATAACCTATACGTATACATTAACCATTAAAACCCGGTTTAGCCCTTAAAATTAAAAGTTTAGTATTTATATCTACGATGTTGGACATAACTCATATGGTATTGCCAACTACTGTTCTAGGTTGTTTCTCGCTACGCCTTAAGGAGGACTTCATAGAGCGTCAATAACGATTATCTTAGGACAATAAAGCTAAAGAGTGAAATAAATAAAAAAAAAGCATGCGCGCGATTTGATCTGCCTTTTTTACTAAAACATTTCGTAACCTACCGTAAGATCGTTTTTTTGTAACACAGAAACGAATATAAGCCACAGAATTGATTTAATTAAAACGTTAAGGACGTATTCACAACGCAATTAAGCGTAGAATTTATTTGGTTTTCAGACCATGCCATAATTTCTTCCCGAAATTGGTGGGACGAAAAAAGTTTACTAACGTACGAACGGTACTAACCACAATTAAAAAGTAAAATAACTATACAATTTAATAATTATGTTCAGTGATATAGAAGTAATTTATGCAAATAAGATAAGGAAGCGATAAGAAACACTCGACAGAAGCCATTTCTATTTAAGTTGTATCTATGTCATTTCCATTACCGGAGCAAGCGCAGCGCACACTGTCACTTCAGTAGCATGACAATATCGCGAGCAGAAACATTGGCCATTCGTCGCGTCTTTGTTTACATATTTGATAAGTAATTTTGCTTCTAAATATATCCTTTTAGACCGAGTGGAGTGTCCATCTAAGTGATAGTAAACAATGGGTGCGTTAGACTGTGTTAGTGCAAGTAAAATATCACCCACGGACAGCACGGAGGTGTTCGCAGTCGACCGTTCGGATACATCGTTAGATAAGACGGTGAGTTATGGTCTATAATTAACTGGTCAGGAACGGGTCAACTGACCTTAACACTTGACTCGACCTGCCGCTATAGTTATAACTGGCAGTCAAACGTTGGAAGCGAGAATATATTCGAATTGTTTATGAAACAATTCATGAAGGCGTTTGTTTGTAAACAATAGGTAATGAAAAAGGTATTGAATTGGAAAGCAATATTTTTGATATTTTTGAGTGAAACCTAATTTAATAAAATAAAATTTGATTTATATATTATAATTCTTATTCAATTATTACTTCCTATCATAGTTTACTGCTAAACATAGGCCTCCATAAGGAACAAACCAAGAGAAGGGCAGCACCGTCTTCCTATAAACATTGACATTGCGAAGGCCTTCGATCGGGTTTGGCACAAAGCGCTTCTTTCGAAGCTCCCTTCCTATGGGCTTCCCGAGAAATTGTGCAATTGGATCACCAGCTTCCTTGCAGATCGGAGCATCAAGGTCGTTGTAGACGGTGCATGTTCTGACTACAAGCCTGTTAACGCTGGTGTTCCACAAGGCTGTGTGCTATCACCAACGCTGTTTCTTCTGCATATCAATGATATGTTGCTAACTGGTAACATTCATTGCTATGCGGATGACAGCACTGGTGATGCTTTATACACCGGCCGTGCTAATATTTCTCGGGAAAACGTCTCCGAGTACCGGAACAAACTGGTGTCTGAAGTCGAGTCTTTGCTGGACAAAGTCTCGAACTGGGGGCGACTAAATCTAGTCCAGTTTAATCCTCAGAAGACACAAGTTTGCGCGTTTACCGCTAAAAAGAACCCCTTTGTCGTATCTCCTCAGTTTCAAGGCACTCCCCTGGTTGCCGCAGCCAGTATCGGAATCCTCGGCGTCGACATATCGAGTGACGTGCAGTTTCGTGGTCACTTGGAAGAGAAGGCCAAATTGGCCTCTAAAAAGCTTGGCGTGCTCAGCAGAGCGGGACAGTATTTCATGCCGGCACACCGCCTGCAACTTTACAAGGCGCAGGTTCGGCCTCACATGGAATACTGTTCCCATCTCTGGGCAGGGGCTCCCCAGTGCCAGCTCCTTCCACTTGACCGCATCCAGCGCAGAGCGGCTCGAATCGTCGACGACCGAGTCCTTTCCGATCGGCTCGACTCATTGGCGTTGCGAAGAGATGTTGCATCTCTTTGCATTTTCTTTCGCATCTACCATGGGGAGTGCTCTGAGGAATTGTTCGGATTAATCCCAGCCGCCAAATTTCACGAACGCACATCGCGGCAGAACTCCCGATACCATCCACACCATCTGGATGATTGGCGGTCCACCACTGTGCGATTTAGAAGATGTTTTCTTCCTCGCACGACTTCCTTGTGGAATCAATTACCATCAGCGATTTTTCCGGACCGATACGACTTAGGGACCTTCAAGAAAAGAGCGTACTCCTTTTTAAAAGGCCGGCAACGCATCTGCAATTCCCTCCCTGGTGTTGCAGATGTTCATGGGCGGCGGTAGTCACTTACCATCAGGTGAGCCGCATGCTCGTTTGCCCCCTCTCCTATAAAAAAAAAAAAATTAGAAAAACAAATGCGTTTGCCAACCCCTTTGCCAAGTGTGGCAATTACGGCAAATATATCCTCATCATGAATTTTATAATTAAATTAAGTTTTTGTTTAAAATATTGGTGCGACAAGCGACAACGTTATTTAGAGGTATTATAGAATTAATTGTCATATATAACATGATATTTTATTTTTCTAATAACAATTGAGATTGTTTAAATCGTCGTAACCGTGAAGAAAACACTTTTTTTTTTGTGTAATGTAATTTGGTAATTAACTTCTCAGATCTTTACATTTTATTACAAACAACAATAAATCTTATTATATTTGCGTTTATTACTGTTTTATTTATTGTTTGCATTAGCATGTTTATTTTAAAACATACACATAAATGTTAATATGCCATATTCGCAACGTTTGGCAGCCGGTTAGCAGTTTTTTATTATTTTGAGTTGTGTTCAGAGAGATAGTGCCTTGTTCGTCTGGTGGTAGTCAACGCGGTTGCTGATCACGAGGTCTCGGGTTCGAATCCTGGGTGGGTCCAGAATCAGTTATTGGGTTTTTTCGTCGCATTAGTAGCAGCCCGGAGCCCGGAGTGCCACCGTCGTGCCTTGGAAGGCGTGTAAAGTCGTTAATCTTACGCCTGATCTCTCACTGGCTGTGTCGGCTTACTGTCACATCGGACTACGAGAGTGTGGGAGTGGAGAATGCGCCTGACTCGGTCACTATAATGCTGTGCTGCGCCGCTGGCTAGTCTCTATTGAGACCGGCCGCCTCCGTGCCCGAAGTTCGGTCGGAAGGACGTTAGTATTCCTGCAGCCAATTTCCTGTTTCATTTCGTTCTGCCGCCTCTAACGACACCCATGGGATGATACAGGGTAGTGGATAGTCACTGGCCCTACACGGCGATATTACTATACAAATACAAATAAATAAAATTGAAGTGTCTGTTTATAATGTCAAAATAACAGCTTTTTATCAAATGCATTTGAACTATGTATTTATAACATAAACGCAATTTTTTAAAATTTTTGTCTGTCTGTCTGGTTGTTCCGGCTAATCTCCGAAACGGCTGGACCTATTTCGAAGGGATTTTCACTGGCAGACAGCTGATGTTATAAGGAGTGACTCAGGCTACTTTTAATTTAGAAAAAATAAACATTTTATTAAATATATCATCATCATCATCATTACAGCCCTTCATAAGCCCACTGCAGAACATAGGCCTCTCCAAGGAAAGCCATAAAGCACGGTCCTGAGCCACCTGCATCCATCGACTTCCTGCATGTCTTATCAAGAGATTATTATTATTATTATATATTATTAATAGATTTAATTGCACCTCATCTTGCTATTATTTTTAATACTTGTATCGATTCTGGTGTGTTTCCTGATTTAATGAAGAATAGTAAAGTAATACCTTTATTTAAATCTGGTAGTACATTGGACCCCGCTAATTTTAGACCTATTTCTGTACTACCAACTCTCAGTAAAATTTTTGAAAAATAATTTTGGATCTATTGTTAACTTTTTTTAATACAAATAAATTACTTCATAAAAACCAATTTGGTTTTAAAAGGGGTCGCTCGACGTCTGACGCCGGTGTTGAGCTTAGGAAATATATTTTTAATGCTTGGGAGAATTCACAAGATGCCTTAGGTATTTTCTGTGATCTTTCCAAGGCTTTCGATTGTGTTCATCATGAGACATTAATCAGGAAACTACAACATTACGGTGTAAAAAATTTAGCGCTTAGACTTATTACTTCATATTTAAGTAACAGAATTCAAAAAGTAGTGATTAATGGTAAAGGTTCCTCCGGATCGGTAGTATCAATGGGCGTTCCTCAGGGCTCGATTCTTGGCCCATTCCTGTTTTTAATCTATATTAATGACTTACCTTATCTTGTAGGGGACAATCACGATATAGTATTATTTGCTGACGATACCTCTTTAATTTTCAAACTTAAACGACAGTTAATTAATTATGACGATGTAAATAATGCTCTATCGAAATTGGTACATTGGTTTAACGCCAACAATATGCTCTTAAACGGTAATAAGACAAAGTGTATTAAATTTACAATATCTAATGTAAAACATTCGAATACCAATGTGCTGTTAAATGGGGAGGAGTTGAGTCTTGTGGATACCACTGTTTTTCTTGGTATTACTATTGACGCGAAACTTCAATGGGGCCCCCATATATTTAAATTAGCAAGCAGACTTAGTTCTGCAGCATATGCTGTAACAAAGGTTAGAAGTCTGACAGATGTTGAGACAGCTAGATTAGTGTATTTTAGTTACTTTCATAGCGTAATGTCTTATGGAATTTTGCTATGGGGTAATGCGGCTGATATTGAAGCTATATTTGTTTTGTAAAAGAGAGCCGTACGGGCGATTTATAACCTAAATTGTAAAGAGTCCCTCAGAGAAAAATTTAAAGAAATTATCATATTAACTTTGGCATCGCAATATTAAATATATTGCGATGCCAAAGTTAATGAGAATGTAATGTATGTGCATAAAAACATAAATAGCTTTAATAAAAATAAGGATGTGCATACTTTAAATACTAGGAACAAACATAAGCTTGTAATGCCAGTTACTAGACTCCACAGAATCAGTAATTCATTTATGGGGCAATGTATACGCTTTTACAACAAAATCCCAGAACATATTCAAAGTTTGTCAATAAACAAGTTTAAAAGTTTTATTAAAGAAAAACTGTACAAAAAGGGTTGTTATAATATCAAGGAATACATGAATGAAAATAACCCCTGGGAATAGGGTGATCGCCACCATGCTAGTTCTATGAAAATATAATTTAAAAACTGTATAAACAAAATTATTGTTAAGTGAAATTATGTTTAAAAAAATGACTTTCAATAAGTATTATGTAATAATCAATATTGAATAAAAAAATATTCTATTCTATTCAAGTCGTCAATGCATCTAGTGGGGGGTCGCCCTACACTTCGCCTACCGGTACGAGACTGCCACTTGAGAACCTTGCTTCCGCAGCGGTTGTCGGTTCTTCGAGCTACATGGCCGGCCCATTGCCACATCAGCTTACTAATCCGTTGGGCTATGTCGGTCACTCTGGTTCTACTGCGGATATCCTTATTTCTAAGTTTATCACGCAGAGAAACTCCGAGCATAGCCGTCTCCATAGCTCGCTGAGCGACCTTCAGCTTCCTCATCCGGCCAGCAGTGAAGGACCACGTCTTAGTTCCATAGGTCATCACTGGCAACACGCACTGGTTATACAGTTTCGTTTTCAAGTTTAGAGGTATACCTGACGAGAAGATGTGCCGTAATTTCCCGAACGCTGCTCAACCAAGTTGAATCCGTCGATTGACCTCTCGGTCGAAGTTGGACTTACCTAGTCGGACTATTTGTCCCAGGTAAACATACTCGTCAACAATTTCGAGCTTAGTGCTCCCAACAACCACCGGCATAGGTGTGACATGGACATTAAACATGATATTTGTTTTGTCCATGTTAATCTTAAGACCTATCCGTTGGGAGACGGTATCGAGGTCATTGACCATAATGCTTAGGTCCTCCAGCGCTTCTGCCATAAGAACAATATCGTCGGCAAATCGTAGGTGAGTAATGTACTCGCCATTGATGTTAATACCGTATCCTTTCTAGTTCAGTAGCTTGAAAACGTCTTACAATGCAGCAGTGAATAGTTTCGGGTACATAACGTCACCCTGTCTTACACCTCTCTGCAGTTGAATAGGTTTCGTATTCTAAGTCTGTACTCGGATAGCCATCATAGCCCTACTGTACAAACACTTCAGCACTTCGATATACCGACAGTTAACTTGGTACCGTTGAAGGAATTTTAGCACCGTCCAAATTTCGACGGAATCAAAGGCTTTCTCATAGTCCACATACGCAAGGCAAAGTGGCTGATTGTACTCTTCTGTCTTCTGTACAATTTGCCGAAGGGTGTGTATGTGGACTGTGGTACTAAAGCCTTTTCGGAAACCGGCTTGTTCGGGAGGCTGGAAGTGGTCAAGTCAGCGTGCGAGACGATTCGTAATGACTCTAGAAAACGGCACGTAGACGCGAATCAGAAGGGAAATCGGTCTGTAGTTATTCAAGAGAGCGTTGTCGCCTTTCTTAAAGAACAAGGCCACCGCACTTCTGCTCCACGCCTTCGGTGTAGTGCCACCATGTAGGACGGAATTAAAGAGCTTCTGAAGGACTTCAAGTACCGGTTTTCCACCCGCTTTTACAAGCTCCGCTGTAATTCCATCCTCGCCTGGGGCCTTGCCGATTTTAAGGTGCTGGAGAGCCATTCTAATTTCGCTGAGACTGACATCCGGGATATCTTTGGAATAGTGTTGGAGATAAGATCCTTGGATCGTTACTCACACTTGCGTGTGGCTGCAACGATGACGTGTACAGCTGCCTACAGAACCTTTCAAAATCAATCTCACTCAAAATCTCAGGTGTCCCGGAAACGATGCTGCCACACTCGGTCTTCAGCTTTGACAGTTGCCTCTTTCTGGCAAAAACTTTGGAGCCTTGGTTACGCTCGATCGCTTCTTCAACACAAGCTGTATTGAAGTTGCGCATGTATTTGGAGATCTGTCTGTTCAGTTGCCTGTATGCTGTCAAATCTACTGAAGACTGCGGCTTCATTTCCCGTCTAACAGTCGTGAAATAAGGGTGTGATCGGAGAGTTTGTGTTTATAAATATACATTACAAAAATAATTAGAGTTCCGATAGATAATTAAAACCCTAAATTACCTCCGAGCGAAGGCGCGGGGAACAGCTAGTATAAACATAAAATCGTAAACTTTCCTGTCACCCAGATGGGTAAGCAGGGACTACGGATTTCCGTCCGTAGTCTCTGCTTACCCCTCGGATAATAGTGCCAAATTTTCATTTGGCACTATCCTGACACGCATCTTTCACATCCCTATACCTACACATACTATGTTTATCGGTGAAGGGTTCTCTTTATTTGACCCATCTTCAATGTGGCTCTATATCTATCTCTCTACTGCCTCTTACAACACCCACGGGACGAAATGGGGCAATGGACTGACTAACGCCACTATAACTCTGCAATTTTGAATATTACAAAGTTTCAAATTCTTAATTTTAGCACTTAGATTGCAACAATTAGAACGAGGAATAACATATTTGTCCACAGAAGTGATGACGCATCTGCATTTCTTAATCAAGAATTAATGTACTTAGGTTTCTATGCATTTTGATTCTTAATCCAGAATAGACGTTCTTAGATGTCTACGCATTTTGATTCTCAAAATGTGCTTAGATGTCTATGGGCCCCAGCAATCCAATTACCTGTGGACTGTGTATTCGTTTGTCACCATTATTCAATTAAAAAAAAAACTTAGATAAATATCACGTCGCTATTCAATAAAAGTAATTTCTTTTACCCAAAACAACAAGAAGATAGGAAGATTTCTTACTCTTAAATGTTCATATAACCAAAAATAATTCGATTAACCTCCCGTACTCTGCAGTATCGTATGTCATCCTCACGGGTCTCTCGCTTGCAACGCTATATACATATATGATTGTCTACACAGGAGACAGAGGAATAAGAGAGTCTTGGAGTAAAAAAGATGGAACAGTTAAGAGCAGACATTAAGAAAAAATATTAGGTAGTCTCTTGCATGGAGCAAAGCAGGGTACGCTGCGTGATAACACTATGGTCCAGTACTAGCTATGTTTACATTTTTCTCAGATTTTAAATTCGAAGTTCAAACGGCGTATGTATTGGATATTTAAAAAAATTTAGTTAAGATCTGTGATGTTTCTTTTTATAGAATAAGGGTGATAAACGAGTACATAGTTCACCTGACTGTAAGTGGGTGCTCCGGCCCATAGACATCTATTATCCTCGATTACGAATCAAAATGCAGATGCGTTGTCACCCCCGAGGAGTAGGATAGAATGTCTCGTGTCCAGTAAACCGGATCTTCGACACTCACCATACAAAACACAGAAAAGGGTCTCCGGTACTCCACGCTCACCATATGAAACACAGTTGCTTTAAGCTGCTGTGATCTTGGTGAGAATACGGTAACTAAATTATTGTATTGTGAGCGGATCTCTTAACACGTCTGAAAATTTTCTAACCTATTATTTAAAAACCTATTCAGATGTAAGGAAGTTGGTGAAGGCTAAATCAAAAAATCTAAAATATAATTAAAAAAAAATACTTACGTGCATACATCCAGATACGTACAGGTCAAACTCATATACCGTTACCGTTCCAGCCTGTCGAAAGTCCACTTCTGAACATAGACTTTACCCATAGATTACCTCGTATGAATATTTACCATAGTTGCCACGTCTAGCAACTGCAGATTTTTTTTATGTTGCAGTTGTTCTTACGAAGACTTTGATGCCCATTTCTTGATTTGTTTCCCTCTGTCGCCTCTTAAAGCACCCACCGGGGCGATATGGGTTAGTAGGTATTTTTACACCGCCTTTACACTGTTACAAGGTTACCTAAATAAAGCGCGTTATTTATAAGAAATATTTCATGAGTATTTATGGTTATAACGGTCAATTTTATACTTACTTTAGTAATGATTGAGGATAACGCACTAAATAAATACAGTATCGTTGACGTACTGGTCGACAATGTCGGGCATTCATCGTTCTTACCTTATTTTCGATACATTAAGATGTGTTTAACCTTGTATTTACTACTGCTTCGTCGTATAGCGTTGCAAGCGAGAGAACCGTCAGGATGACATACGATACTGCAGAGGACGGGAGGTTAATCGAATTATTTCTGGTTATATGAACATTTAAGAGTAAGAAATCTTCCTATCTTCTTTTTGTTTTAGCTAAAATAAATTACTTATATTAATAACGACGTGATATTTATCTAAGTTTTTTTTTTTATAGAATAATGGTACAAACGAGTGCACAGTCCACCTGATGGTAATTGCATTGCTAGGGCCCCTTGATGTCTAAGTACATCTATTCTGAATTAAGAATCAAAATGCATAGAAACCTAAACACATTAATTCTCGATTAAGAATCAAAATGCAGATGCGTCGTCACCTCTGTGGAGTACGATGGAATTCTTCGTTCTAATCGTTGCAATCTAAGTGCTAAAATTAAGAATTTAAAACTTTGTAATATTAGGTCCTTACATATGAAATTGGCGTTTTGTACGGGAGAAATATAAAGTCATGTTTTTTTGTAAAATATATTTAATTAATCAAAGTATGCACCGTTGTTATCTATGCACTTTTGCCATCTCATAGGTAGTTCATTGATCCCTTTACTAAAAAAACCATGAGGGCGAGAATCAATAAACTCTTTGAAGGCGGTTTGGACTGCCGCATCGGAGTTGAATTTTTTTCCTTGTAAGAACTTGTCCAAATGCCGGAAAAATGCTAATCTGTTAGAACAAGGTCCGGGGAGTACGGTGGATGTCGCAGACATTCCAATTGAAGCTCATCTAACTTAGTGGTTCTTTGTTGTAAAGTGTGTGGTCTTGCGTTCTCTTGAAGCAGCAGTGGCCCATAGCGATTGACCGATCTCGGTTGTTTAGCAGCTAGTTCTTCCTTCATGGTTTGCAGTTGCTGACAATAGATATCTGCCGTAATCGTTTGGTCAGATTTTAGAAAGTTTTTTTTTGCGATGCAATTGCGACGAGCGCTTCCGATTATCGTACAGTATCTACTTTTCATCACAAGTAATGATTAGATTTAAAATCCCTTCATTATTGTGTCGGTTGAGCAAAGTAACACAACAGTCGACACGTGTTTGCAAGTTCGATTCACTCAATTCATGAGGTACCCATCGTTCAAGTTTTTTTACTTTCCCGATTTGCTTCAAGTGGATTAATACAGTTTTATCGCTTACCCCGAAGCCTGCAGCTATCTCTGAAGTGCTTTGTGATGGATCCGCTTCCACAATAGCCTTTAATTCTTCATTTTCCACTTTGGTCTCCGGCCGTCCACGGGGTTGGATCTGTAGGTCAAAATTTCCAGAACGAAAACGTTGAAACCAAAAACGTACCGTGCTTTCTTTTGGAACCCCAGCGCCGTACACATAATTAATCCTTCGAGCTGTTTCTGCAGCACTGGTGCCACGGTAGAACTCGAAATCGTAAATATACCGATATTTCATGTTTTCCGTTGTGCGGTAATAAGCGACGCCAAAGAAAAAAATAATGAGGAAAATACAAGTGAATGACTGTTTTAAAAACTCAAATGTACCAGCTAAATGAATTTATAAATTTGAATTTGGAATTCTTAACCAAAGAGGAGATATCTCAGATCCAAGAGGCCAGTACGACGAAACGCTAATTTCATATGTAAGGACCTAATATTCAAAATTGCAGAGTTGTAGTGGTGTTAGTCAGTCCATTACCTCATTTCGTCCCGTGAGTGTCGTAAGAGGCAGTAGAGAGATAGATACAGAGCCATATTGAAGATGGGCCAAATTAAGAGAACTCTTCAGCGATGAGCATAGTATGCGTAGGTATACGGATGTGAAAGATGCGAGCGTGTCAGGATAGTGCCAAATGGAAGTCCGTAGTCTCTGTTTTACCCCTCTGGGTGACAGGAGAATTTACGATTTTATGTTTATACTAGCTGTTCCCCGGGACTTCGCCCGCAAGTAATTTAGGGTTTTAATTATGTTGCGCGGAATCCAAATTCTTATTGTAAAATATAAGTAGCCTAAGTTACTCCTTATAACATCAGCTATCTGCCAGTGAAAGTTCCTTCAAAATTGGCCCAGACGTTTCGGAGATTAACCGGAACAAACAGACAGACAGACAGAAAGACAGACAGACAAAAATTTTAAAAATCGTGTTTTTGTTATAAGTACCGTATATACTTTCATATACATGTAGTAAAAAGCTGTTTTTCGACATTACAAACAGACACTTCAATTTTATTTATTAGTATAGAAGTATAGATATAGATGTGCCAAATTAAGAGAACCCTTCACCGATGAATACAGTATGTGTAGGTAGGTATACGGATGTGAAAGATGAGAGCGTGTCAGTATAGTGCCAAATCGAGGTCCGTAGCCTCTGCTTACCCTAAAAATTTAAAAAATTGCGTATTTGTTATAAGTACCGTATATATGTACGTTTAAATGCATTTGATAAAAAGCTATTATTTTGACATTACAAACAGAATCATTTTATTTATTTGTATAGACGTATAGTAATATCGCCGTGTAGGGCAAGTGACTATCCACTACCCTGTATCATTCCGTGGGTGTCGTAAGAGGCGGCAGAGGGAAATGAAACAGGAAATTGGCAGCAGGAATACTAACGTACTTCCGACCGAACTTCGGGCACGGTGGCGGCCACCGGCCAGTCTCAGCGGAGACTAGCGAGCTGCGCCGGACAGCATAATAGTGACCGAGTCAGGCGCATTCTCCACTCCCACACTCTCATAGTCCGATGTGACGGTAAGCCGACACAGCCAGTGTGAGATCAGGTTTAAGATTAACTTTACGCTTTTTAAGCTTCACATGCTTTCCAAGGCACGGGAGTGACACACCACTAACCTCCTGACTACGAGCTGCTACTGATGCTACGAAAAAACCCAATAACTGATTCTGGACCGACCCAGGATCAACTGCGTTCACGACCACTAGACGAACAAGGCACTATCTCTCTGAACACAAGTCAAAATAATAAAAAAAAACAGCTAACCGGCTGCCAAACGGTGCGAATATGGCATATTATATCATATGTATCCTATGAGTATTCTTTTGCTCACTTGTAAAAGTAAATTCACCTAAATTTCGTCCGACTGCGAGACACAAATGAGTCACGCAGACTCGAAAACAGTCTGCGCGCGCTACTTTCGAGATCGTTACGTCACGCAAGGCGTCATGGTTACGTCACGCGGGTCAACGAAACGTCACGCTCCGTGCTTATATGATCCACGTGAGAAAATTGACCAATGAAGGCTAATAATTTTCTGCTCACTAGATGTCGCTAGTTGACACTTAGATAATGTTTTTTGTTACGCAATGTAATTTAATGAGGGCCTCCACGACTTTTTCTGCCACCAGGGAGGCGCCACTAAAAAGTGAGGTATAATATTTGAAAGATTTCATAGCAGGGAAGTAAATTTATTCGGAAAATGTAAAGTTTATTGATTCTTTCTGTACTATTAGCTATATTTTATACTAATAGGATTAAAAATAAATAAATCAAACAACAGATATTCATAAAAGTAGAAAAATTTAAAAACAGTTAAAAATGTGCAATAAAATTAAAGAGTAAACCACTGACGCATTGTTTTGTGTATAATAGGTACTCTAGAAACTGACAAACTTTTATATGAAACTAACTTCTCAATTAAATTACATTGTGTAACAAAAAACTTTACCTCAGAGTCAACTAGCGACATCTGGTGAGCAGAAAATTATTAGCCCTCATTAAGAAGTTGGTTATTAATAAAAGTTTATCAGTTTCTAGAGTATTATATTACACAAAACAATACGTCAGTGGTTTGCTCTTTAATTTTTTGCACATTTTTAACTTTTTAATTTGTCTACTTTTATGAATATATGTGGTTTGGTTTATTTATTTTTAATCTTATTAATATAAAATGTAGCTAATAGTACAAAAAGAAACAATAACCTTTACATTTTCCGAACAAATTAACTTCCCCGTTATGAAATCTGTCAAATATTATACCTCACTTTCTAGTGGCGCCGCTCTGGTGACAGAAAAAGTCGTGGATATCATCATTGTTACCGATTCTAATTGTATATATTGAAGCTAAGATCCAACGTGGTGTGAATTTTTTATTAAAGTGCATAATATATGTAACATTTAGTGTGAATATTTTTAGTCGATTTCAAAAAAGAGGTTTTTTATGTGTATTTTTTCCTAAAGATGAAGTGCAAAAATCTCTATGGACTACGATAGAATGTCCCACAGTTTGTAATGAAGGCATCCATGACTACTGCCACCAGGGCGGCGTCACTTAAAAAGGAGATGAAATATTTGACAAATTTTATAGCTGGGGAATTTAATTTATTTGAAAAGTGTTTCTTTCTAAATAGTAGTTATATTTTAAGTGGATCAACCAAACTACGAAGCTTTAAAAGTTGGAGAATAAATAAAAATATGTATAAATACATATAAAGAATACCGCACTATTGTTTTGTGTCGAGGCATACACTAGAAACCGAAAAATTTACATTTAAAACTTAACTTTTCAACGATGATGACACTGTGTGATCTAATATGTAACAAATAAGCTTACCTTAGTCCCAATTAGCGACACCTGGTTTTTTTATAGGATAGGGTGACAAATGAGCACACAGTCCATGGTAAGTGGTTGCTGTGACCCATAGACATCTACATCTATCCTCAATAAAGAATAAAAATGCAGATGCGTTGTCACTCGTGAGGACTAAGATGGAATGCCTGTTTTCCAGTAAAAAGAGTCTCCGGTCCTGTACACTCACCATACGAAACACAACAGTGTTAAGCTGCTATTTTACGCTGGTATTCTGTGAGAGCGTGGTCCTTCACCGGTCGAGCCGACCCATTCGTGCTACAGCTATACTACTAATATAGCTGCAGCATGGATCTACCACGTATAAAGCCTGTTGAGTGTAGATTATTAAGCTTTATTATACTGACTCCGTATAGCCTTTAGACTAGAACCCTGCAGTACAATGGCTGCTATTTTGGCTGCAGAAATTGACAAGAGACCTACACAGACAGGTCTCAAAGGCAGAAACTGAGTCCCACTAATACTTACACATAACATATTCGTGTAGGGAATAAAATTTAAAATTTTGTACGTGGAGCGCTCATCATAACTAACAAAACGAGCCTGAACTCGTCACATCTAGTTCTCCTCGTTGAGGAGTTCCAGTAGCAGATAGCAATCATCAAAGTACACTTTCAAGTCACTCTATCATTTCCGGAGGTAAGGTCTCATCATAACTAACAAAACGAGCCGTAACTCGGCACATCTAGTTCTTCTCGTCGAGGAGTTTCAGCAGCAGATACCGACACACTTTCTGGTCTATAAAAGACGAATATTTATATATAAATACTGCGTGCTTTTAGCGAAACAAAATATTGTAGTGAACGTGGTAATCACGTGTTAGTGCCACGCTGCAGCTATATTATTGTTGTAGGTTGTAGCAGGAATGGGTCCAAATATGAATCTAAACCAAGATAATTGATAGAATCGGGCGTTACTTTGCGGAAATTCATTATAATGGCGTAAAGAAAAAAAATGATGTGTTCTGCCCAGTTTTAATGGGACCTCCTACACTCCCTCAATCGCGCGCACTATACCCGTCGCCGTCAATCACAGTATATTACGCGGAATTAAGTAAATTAATTTATAACAACGCCATGAATCTAAACCGTCTAGGGACGCATTCTTCTTTTTTCTTTAAAAAACGTTACCCCACACTAGGATTATTTCCTGTATCGCAGAGGCAGTTTACAAACACATATTGCACAAGGACAAACATCCAGACCCGGAACTATTATTTGTAGGCCATACAAATACTTATTCCGTGCGGGATTCGAACCCGCGGCTCACAGCGCAGCAACTCATTGCTAAGTCACTGCGCCACGGAGCCGTCAACAAAACCACCAACAAAAGATTTCATCAAAATCGGTCAAGCCGTTTTTGAGTGTTAACAAGACTAACGGACAACAATTGCTTTTTATATATAAGGATTTAATTTTAATTATTAAATCTTGAATATGGTATAGCTTACAATGAATTTTTAATAACATTGTATGAAGTATAAAAAATTCGTTTTAAGCTATATCGTGTGGTGACGGTGTCAGAATATCCACTACCCCATATCGCCCCGTGGCTGTTGTAATAAGCAACACAGGGAAACTAAAACAGGAGATGGGCAGCAGCGTCTTCCCGATAACATCTGTAGTTGCCAAACCCGACTGCCAAGCGTGGCAACATTGGCAAAATCCTCCCTATGACTCAATGGGAGGCCTATGTTCAGCAGTGGACCTTTATAACCTGTAATGGATGAACTAATGGATTGTATTATAACAACGTAGGGTCCTTGACTGCCTCGTTGGTCTAGTGGTTGTTGTAGTGCGACTGCTTTATTGAGTTTTTCCATCAAGAAATTCTCAGTAGCTGCCCGGAGTCGGGAAGTTGGCGGTGTTTCACCCCCGTGCCTCGGAAAGGACGTAAAGCCGTTGGTCCTGCGCCTGATCTCTCTCCGGTCGTGTCGGTTTACCGTCCCATCGGGCTATGAGAGTGAGGGAATAGAGAGTGCACCTGTGCTTGCGCATACACTTGGGCAGTGTAATCCTGTCCTGCGCCGATGGCTGTCTTCGTTGAGACTGGCCGCCGTGGCCGAAATTTGGTCTGGAGGACATTATTGTAACGAGTATTGTTTTTTTTTATAGGATAGGGTGACAAACGAGCACACAGTCCACCTGATGGTAAGTGGTACATTTATGCTCAATAAAGAATCAAAATGCAGATACGTCGTCACCCGTGAGTACCAAGATGGAATGCCTCTTATCCAGTGTTACGAAACACAGCAGTGTCAAGCTGCCATTTTACGCCGGTATTCTGTGAGAGCGTGGTCCTTCCCCGGTCGAGCCGACCCATTCGTGCTACAACTATACTACTATTATAGCTGCAGCATGGCTCTACCACGTATAAAACTTTGTATTGTAACGAATTTTTAATAATGTTGTATTGAGAACAATTTCTCGGCTATCTTATTATATGTTAATCAACTTGATAGAGGAGGAGGTGTAAAATAATGTACAGTTAAACTGTACACCTCCAGTTTAACTGTACATTATTTTCTACCGACTTCAAAAAGGAGGAGGTACTAAATTCGACTATATGTTTTTTTATGTGTGTCACCTCATAACTTTTTACTGGGTGAACCGATTTTGATGATTCTCGTTTTATTTGAAAGCTGGTGCTCCACATGTGGTCCCATATAAATTTAAATTTGATCAAGGTCTGACCAATAGTTTTTGAGTTATTCTTAATAATTTATATTGAAGTCGGTTGTACAACATTTTAATTTTAAATTATATATGAATATAACGCAATATCTCCTACGCTGGGTAACAGGTTTCGCTGACATTTTACCGAATGATTAAATTATGCTTATAGTCCCACCAACTTATCTGTGAACTGGCAGCTGCGGCAAAATTGTGAACTACAGCCGCCATTTAATCAAATGTCACTCGATACGTCATTGTTTTGAGAGTTTATAGAAAAATAAAAAATGCCGAACCATTGAAAGTGATGCCCGAAACATTATTTTAAAAATATTAAACTTTTGTGAGCAAGAAGCTCGAGGGCAAGCACCGATGATGCCTTTCAATTAGGTCTATAAAATACTATCAGCTGCTACAGGTCAGTATTGCTATGTTTTGTTCTTTCCTTCTGTATTTCCGATAAATGGATTGCTTAATGCAATTCATTTCTTTTTTAGATGTTAGTCAAGGATTAATTTCCAAAATAGTTAAAAAACCGTAAACCACATAAACCGCAGGAACGCAAATTACAACTCCCGGTTAAAAAGGCATAAAGGCATATTATTTAATTAAAGTTTAATTTGTTCAGTTATGATATTTTTGTTTCTTCTTGTCCTTGGACATATATCTGTTAAATCTGTGTTCTAGTCTTTTTATTCCGTGACTAATTTATTACCCTAGTATGTGGACTCTATCTAGGAATATAAGACCCTTAGATGGGAATATTCCCGAACTGGCAACACTTCAGCGCAGAAGCGCCAAGCTGTCAGTTCACAGATAAGTTGGTGGCACTATACAGTGTAGAGAACGATCAGATTTGACAATGATCTGACAGCGAATATGAATAAATAAATGCGAATTTATAAAAATGTCAGTTTTATTTCCGCAATATAAAATAAGCTGACGGTTCCGTGGCGCAGTGGCTTAGCTTCGAGTTGCGGCGCTTGAGAGCCGCGGGTTCGAATCCTGCACGGAAGAGGTATTTGCATGGCTTACAAATAACTTTTCCGGATCTGGATGTTTGTCCTTGTGCAATTTATGTTTGTAAACGGCTTCCACGATACACGAGAAAACCCTAGTGTAACGTTTTAAAAATCAAAGAAAAAGAAAGAGAAAGAATTATAATTAATATTATATTCTAAGTCAAAGTTAAAAAAAATTAAACAATTTTTTTATAGGATAAGGATGACAAGCGAGCACACAGTCCACCTGATGGTAAGTGGTTGCTGTGGCCCATAGACATCTACATCTATCCTCGTTTGCGAATCAAAATGCATAAGTGTTGTGTGTGGAAAAAGGGTCTCGGATTCACTATATGAAACACGTTCTAATTTGTTTTTATGTGTTATAAATACATTTAAAATATACTTTTAAAAAATGACTAAAATTATTGATTACATGCATCTGTTGGTAAAGGCAACGCTCTAATCATTTGAGGATTACACTAATGGATAGATAATTTCAAAATCTATATTATTCACGTTTTATTTAATTTTCAAAGATCGATTTTCTTTTTTAATTAAAATTAATACCAAAAATTGTGTGAATTCGGTGATAAATGGGCGTACGCAGAGTGCGGGTGGCAGTGCATGCATGCTCAAGGTTATTTGGTCAGGGAAACGCCTTAAACTGCTATTTTATGCTGCTATTTTGTGAGAGCGTGGTCGTTCCCCGGTCGAGCCGACCCATTCGTGCTACAACTATACCACTAATATAGGTGCAGCATGGCTTTACCACGTTTAAATTAAATGAACACAGAAAAAAAAGAAAACCTGAATAATGTCCAATGTATTTTTCTATAAACCTAGACTTTCAGTTGAAGGCGGTGTAGATACAAGAATTACCATAGGTCACACATCCAAACCCTAAAACAATTATTTTCAGGGAAAATGTTTAAATTAAAAATAAACATTTTTTAATTTTACTTAAAATAAGCCATATTACATTATCCTTAAACACTTACATCCCTGCGTGAAGTTTCTTTAAAAACGATTCAGTTATCTCGAAGATTAGCAAACATACAAACAGACAGACAGGCAAAAACAGTAAATATGGTTTCTCATGTCTTTATATTATAATTATAATTGAAGTCAGTTATTTCGATGTTAAGGACTTAATTTTTTTTTATACTTGCAAAATGGTAGGCGGGGGAAGTTGGTAAGAATTATACATCTGAACACCTATCAAGATAACAGAGATTTGAGAGGGATCTTTATACTTATTTATATTAACAAAAAACTGTGAAATCTATCAAATTCTTTATTCGTGTAGACATTAAATCACGCAAACATTGTAGGGTAAAAGCAAGGACGACTGTAATTAACGTCCTATTACCAGCGGCACAAGGCAAACTTTTACTGCAAGAACATCGTAAAGGTCAACGTTTTTATAAAGACCGCCCAGAGATAAATAGTCAAGATAAGGAACGAAATGAAAATATTAAAATTTCTTTTTTAAAACGCCCTTTCGTTTTATAATCTACTAACTTTCTTGAGGAGAATTTTTCGAGCGTAAAATAAACGCCATAATCTTAAAATTTATTGCATATAACTAATTTTAAGTATGTATCGCGTTTAATTTTAGGTTATACTAGCTGTTCTGTTGTATTTATTACAATGAGGGCTAATAATCTTCCATTCACCAGATGTCGCTAGTTGTGACTGAGGTAAAGTTTTTCGTTACATAGTGTCAGTTAATTAAGAAATTAGTTTTAAATAATAGTTTATCATTATCTAGAGTATTATATTAATATACAACACAATGCGTCAGTGGTTTAATTTTAAATTTTTTGCACTTTATAACTCTTTTTGTTAATTTTTCTACTTTAAGTTATATTTACAGTTTGGTTTATTCATTTCTAATGTAATTAATATAAAATATAACAAACAATACGGAAAGAAACCTTAAAGATTACATTTTCCTAAGAAATTATCGTCCCCGCTATGAAATCTGTCAAATATTTTACCTCACTGTAAAGTGGCGCCGCCCTGGTGGCAGAAAAAGTTGTGGATGCCCTCATTGGATTTCATGGATTTTCATTTTCTTGCGCGGAACATTAATTATTTTTTAAAATCAAAAATAGCCTAAGTTACTACTTATAATATCAGCGATCTGCCAGTGGAAGTTCCGTCAAAATCGGTCCAGTCATTTCGGAGATTACCCGGAACAAACGGATAGACAGACAGACAAAAATTTAAAACAATTGTTATAAGTACCGCAGTATACTTTCATATGCATTTAGTAAAAAGCTGTTATTTTGACGTTACAAAAAGACACTTCAATTTTATTTATTTGTATAGAGTCAATTATATACAATACTTACTGGCTGCGTTTCCTCCCGAAATGGCAAAGCCTTTGAGCGAGAAAAGAACCAGCCTTCTTGTCACCATTAGTGAAGACCAGTCGTAGATACAGTTCCTTTAGTAACTTCACCGCACGTGGACCCCACGGACTGATACACCACAAATATGTGGTCATCAGTCAAAGACGCATATTTGATATATATTCAAAGTAATATTTGATTCCCAACGTTCTGGGTGCTATAAAGAACTCATAGTCTTGGTACATACTGAATTCAGTTGTTTAACGCAATAAATTTTGTAAAATTTGTTTAATTCAATGTGTAATATTCATATAAATTAGGTATTATATAATTTATAGTGATATTTAATTTGAAAAAGAATATATATGTATATCTTTATATATAAAAATTACGTATCACACTGTTTGTCCGCGATGAACTCTTAAACTACTGAACTGATTTCAATGAAATTTTGCACACTGTGTGCCGTTTGGACCAACTTGAGAGATAGGATAGTTTTTATTCCGATAAGTGACCCTAAATTTTTTTATTGCTAATGTAAGATTTTTTATAGGACACAGGGTCGTGGGAGAAGGCAGAACAACGTCAGCCTGGCCAGGTAGTATATATATATATATATACTGCTAAAATCAGGCAAAAATGGTTTTAACCAACGTTCTTAGTCAAAAGTGGTGTTATCTGATTTAAACTCGCAATTTCAGCCGCGGACATTACAATGATATAAAATATAATATTGAAGAAATTAAACTTTTTTAGTTTCAGAAATTCAAAAAGTATAAATCAAAAGTAGTTTTAACTATCATTCTTGGTCGAAACCACTTTTAGCCGATGTAATTTGTTCAAAATCACTATTATCCAATATTTTTGCAGTTAAAAATGGTTTTGACCAAAGTCTTTAGTGAAAACTACTTTTGTCTGCAAAAATAAGTTAAAAGTGGTATTGACAAAGGTTCTTCGTCAAAACTACTTTTGCCTGATTTTTTGCAGTCAAAATTGGTTATGATCGGTTATGAGTTTTGACTGTAACATATATACCAACAGCCTGCCATATCGCTCGAAGAACCAAGAACTGATGGGAAGAAAGGTTCTCCAGTGGCAGCCTCGTACCGGAAAGAGGAGTGTAGGGCGGCCCATTACATGGAATGACGACCTGGTAACACGTGCAGGAACTTGATGGAATTCAGGTGGCGTATTTTGCGGCCTTCCTTGAAAAAGAATGTTCAGCGGTTGACTTGCAAATGGCTTTAATGATGATGATGATGGAACACAAAAGTTGCCTGGTAAATTCTGGAAACTCAAGAGTCAAAATCTAGGATATTTTGTGATCAGTCTGCTGATACGCCACGAATAAAATACGGTGATTTGATCAGATTTTTTCCGTATGCTGAAAATGTATTTATTTTTTATTATAAACTTAAGTAACGTAGCTTTATGAGGTAAGTATATACTACGATTACTAGTTATAAATAGAAACTACAAAAGATATGAAGCAATTGAGACATTACTTTTAAAGTTTTTTTAGAAGGAATATATTTAAAAAGTTACTAATGTTAGAAATGACACCTATGTTATAATGGCTCAGAACCCTACTTTGGCAATCTACGGGTGAGACCAAAAAAGATCGAAAATATAGTGGTTTTGGGAAATTCAGAAAATAAAAAGTACACTTTTATTTTAAATCTTTATGTACTTTTCCAGAAATATTTGTTATTGGTCTTCGCTTTGGCCATCAATGATTTACCTTTAAAATAAAAAATAATTATAAGAATCTAAGCAATTTAGATTAATATTAAAATAAATTAACCATTCATTTTTAATTAAAGTAATACATGTTCTATTTCTTTCTTCTTTCATTTTACATTCATGACGGAAAACATTCTTTCCGTAAAACTTACTTGTTCCAGACTTCCAGTCACAGTTAAAATGAAAAGGCGCGACATTTCAATTAGGGATAAAGATATATAGTATTTTTCGTATTATATTACTTTTCTATAATATATAGTACAATTGACTGAGATATAGTACGATACTATTTATTATAGTACAGCTGGCAAACCTAGGTGAGACCTGTATTCAACAGTGGTTTTGTGATTGGCTGTTGAGAAAATTATATGCATACAGCGCCATCTATTGTCGAATAGTAAAACGAATATATAAATAATGGAGTGCCAGTTCTGACAATAAACACCGCATGCCGCAGCGTCATAAGTCGTCCAATCAATTTAATTATAAAGCAGTAAATCTTTGTTCGTCGCTATTATCAATAATTAATTAACAACAAAAGGACTACTAGAACTATTTATAGAAATTAAGAAGCAAATTGTTTGTTTGCCTAACGCGCAGTAAAATAACTAGGTATATGTTGTGTTATAGAAAAGAACGTTTCCTTTATCTTTATTGCAACAAATATTTTATCATATAGACCTTATCTGTTTGGCAAATAATTTATATCAGTCAAGTCTTATTAGCATTGAAGATAGTGGTGTGATTTCTTTGTTTTTAAAACGATTATACTATAGATAAAAAAAAATTTTCTTTTTTATTAATTTCTTATTTAAGTGCCGTTGTCTTTCTATTCAATAGACTATTATTTACTTTCTTAACAATTGCGCATTGGCTTAGTGTTTTAACTGCAGGGCTGCATTGCGCTGCTTCATTATTTGCCGACTTTCAAAAAGGAGACGGTACCTACTCAATTCGAGTGTATGTTTTTTTTATGTGTGTTACCTCATAACTTTGTACTGTTGGAACCGATTTCGATGATTTTTTTTAATATGAAGGCTGATAGTTCTCGTGTGGTCCCATATGAATTTGATCAAGGTCAGACCAATGGTTATTGAGTTATTCTTAAATAACTTACATTGAAGTCGGCTGTACGAAATTTTTAATTTTAAATTATAACCTATTACAATCGACGGCTAAACAAAGGGCTCTCCTATAGATTGCCTCAAATGGAGATATTTGTTAAAGATGCCATTATTTTAATTGTTATAGGCTGTAATGATGTAAATGCTGCTGTTCAAATTTATTTCATTGCCGGCGTAAGAGGCTCCACTACCATACCCATATCATCTCGTGGATCTCGTAAGTGTTTGTATGGCCTACAAATTATATTTTCTGAGCTCGGATATTTGTCCAAGTTAAAAATTACAGTATCTAAATTCGTATACAATTCTCTCTACTTATTAAGAATCATATAAAGAAGTGGTATTTTGATGGGCTAATGTTTTTTTTTATATGATATCGTGACAAACAAGCACTCAGTCCACCTGATGGTAAGTGGTTGCTGTGGCCCATAGACATCTACATCTATCCTCAATAAAGAATCAAAATGCAGATGCGTTGTCACCCGTGAGGACTGAGATGGAATGGCTCTTGTCCAGTAAAAAGGGTCTCCGGTTCTCTACACTCACCATACGAAACACAGCAGTGTTAAGCTGCTGTTTTACGCTGGTGTTCTGTGAGAGCACGGTCCTACCCCGGTCGAGCCGACCTATTCGTGCTATAACTATACTACCGATATAGCTGCAGCATGGCTCTACCACGTATAATGTGGGATAGGGAGATTTAACTGTCTTCATATCCTGTTCTGTCATATAAAATATCTGGCAAAATTATTACAATTACAGTAGAACGCCGATTATCCGAATTAATTGGGACCGGGTTCGATTCCGATAATCGAAAATTCGGATAATCGGACATAGACTGGAATGTAATATAGAAAAACGAACTGTCACACATAGAATAAACTTTATTAAGTTTATAAATGGTTTTACACTTTATAAAGCTTTATAAAGTGTAAAACTAGCTACACCCATTTTTCCACTGAACATTCGCGCCTTTTCACATAAAATCGATCCTGAAATCGGTTGTCCAATAGGTCGTTACTGCAGAAACCACGTAAAAACAGCTTTCTCAAGCTGTTCATCCTTTGCCTTTTTCATTACTTTTCGCGACGAACATCCATCACCAGTTTCTAACGCAGTCACAAAACTTAAAATTTTTTCACTGTTATTTTAATATCAGTTAACCAAGTATTGTATAAATAATGTAAGTAAGTAATGTTACTTACTGTACTTGGTTTTAATTTTTTATATTACGCTTAGGACCGATTCGGATAATTGGCGATTCGGTTAATCGGCGTTCGGATAATCGGCTTTCTACTGTATGTCTCATTCTTATAAACAACACTTTTTATTGAATTTGTAACAGTGGTAGAGCTTTTGCTGTCGCACGGATGGGCCGGCTCGAACCGGGGTGGTACCACTACCTCACAGAAAACCAGCGTGAAGTAGAGGTTCACCTCTGCGTTTCGCTTGGTGAGTGCAGGTGGCCGGAGGTCCTTTTTACTGGAAATGAGGCATCCCATCTTAGTCCTCACGGGTGACAACGCATCTGCATTTTGATTCGCAAACGAGGATAGATGTAGATGTCTATGGGCCGCAGCAACCACTTACCATCAGGTGGACTGTGTGCTCGTTTGTCACATTTTATTTTGCATTATAATTACATTACAGCCTACCAACATTCCGCAACTGAATACAAGCATCCAACACTTGCCGTATAGGCGGGATGTGCCATAGTTGCCTCTCTTGGCAGGCGGGTGGGCAATTTGTAGTCTTTTTTAATTTGGGTTGTTATCAACGAGATGCTGCTGTCAATCTTTCTTTGCCCTTTGTCTTTTCTTTCAATTTACCTTTGTCGCTGTTTATGCACGGACACTGATGAAACGATATGGGATAGAATATTGTCATACGCCTCCACTACACGGCAACTGTATTTTTTGTTATTTTTTTTATGTATCGAGGATGGATGCTCCTCCATAAAGAATCAATAAGCGGCCAAGTGCGAGTCGGTCTCGCCCATGAGGAACCCTTCATGGGCAGCAGCAGTTCAGTAGCAGCAAGTAACATAATTTACGATTTATGACGTTTAAAAAAACTACTAGCTAGATCTCGTTCAAGTCAATTTTCGGTGGAAGTTTACATGGTAATGTACATCATATATTTTTTTTAGTTTTATCATTCTCTTATTTTGGAAGTTACAGGATGGGGGGGGGGGGGACACACACATTTTAGCACTTTGGAAGTGTCTTTCACGCAAACTATTCAGTTTAAAAAAATTATATTAGAAACCTCTATATCATTTTTGAACACCTATCCATAGCTACCGCACATGTATGGCTTTGATGGGAAAAAAAGTTTTTGAGTTTCATTTCTAAGTATGGGGAACCTCCAAAATTTATAGTTTTTTTCTATTTTTGTGTGAAAATCTTAATGCGGTTTACAGAATACATCTACTTACCAAGTTTCAACAGCATAGTTCTTATAGTTTCGGAAAAAAGTGGCTGTGACATACGGACGGACAGACAGACAGACATGACGAATCCATAAGGATTCCGTTTATTGTCATTTGGCTACGGAACCCTAAAAAGCAGATGCATTGTTATCCCTGAGGACTTAGCTGAAATGCCTCGTTTCCAGTAAAAAGGTAAAGGTGTGTTATTAGTAAAAAATTGAAACAATGTATATTACAATATTATGATAATGACGAAGTGCATCGGAGAGTGCAAACGAAATTAAATTATTATAACAATACAAAGTTAACATGCAGAATTGATAAACGGAACAAAATGACATATTATGACGCCTTCTTAGAACCGAGATAGCATTTTCTATGAAACTGTTTTTAATTAATTTTAATTTAATTGTTTTATTTACTACTAGCTGCTCCCCGCGACTTCGCTCGCGTTAAGGTTTTTATTTTTTTGCGCGGCACCCTAATTATTTTTCTAAAATAAAAGTAGCCTAAGTTACTCCTTATCAAATCAGCTATCTGCCATTGAAAGTCCCGTCAATGAAAGCTATCTGCCATTGAAAGCCGGAACAAACAAACAGACAGACAGACAGACAAAAAATTTAAGAATTGTATTTTAGTTATAAGTACCGTATTTACTTTCATATGCATGTATTAAAAAAACTGTAATTTTGACATTGCAAACAGACACTTCAATTTTATTTATTTGTATAGATTCATATAATTTTCGTCATATACATAATGTTTATAAATACTTATAGGTATTCATGACATCATTAAATGTGAAATGCACATCATAATTAAGTCAGAATATCATGGTCAATAATACCCTTCATAACTCAACTGCTGAACGTAATCTCCCGAAGAATGGCGCAAAGCACGGTCCTCAACCAACTACATCCATTGACCTTCAGCATATCTTCTAAAACATGCTTCCTGCATAGTAGTCACTCCACCTAATGCCTCCCTGACTCCTCTTACAAATACTTTCTTTCCCATCACTTATCGATTCTTCATCCTCCCACGATCGACGAACAAAAAAGTTTCTAATTACATTTTACGCTCCAAACTAACTTTAAATTAGGAATTGGCACTCCTATAAAGCCTATAGTACGATTTATAATCTTTATATATAAAAATTACGTGTCACGTTGTTTGTCCGCGATGAACTCCTAAACTACTGAACTGATTTCAATGAAATGTTTCACAATGTGTGCAGTTTGGTTCAATTTGAGAGATAGGATAGTTTTATCCCGATAAGTGACCCTCAATTTTTTTATTGTGAATTTAATTATTTTTTTTAGGACACATGGTCGTCGGAAAGGGCTGAACCACGTCTGCCTGGTCAGCTAGTGAAAATATATAATATAGATTACTGAAATCATTCTATTTATATTTTGTAAATTACGGTCACTATTGGAACATTTTAAATATGATGCAAATATTAATTTACATCACAAAACTTTTACACTAGTAACAAAAAGGCTTTCCGTTTTTGTCTTGATGAATACATATACACTACATTAAGAGAATGAGGGAGTAGAGAGTGCATCTGTACTTGCACTATAATCTCTCCTGTCCACTAAATTAACCTTGGATCTTTTGAAATCAACCATAGCTTTATTATTTGTTTCTAAACGTAGGAAGGTAAATAAAAGGCCATTATAATGAAATTGTCTGTAAGAGTAAGTGATTTATTTACTTGAGATGTGATTGTACGATAGGCCAATAGTAGTGGACGCGCCGCGATTATCCCGCCGCCATCTTAAATTATGGACTGTGAGTTGTGCAACTGTGAAAGGTCTTATGCGACAAGGAAGAATAAACATGTTTTTCTTTTTGAGATTCTTCCTCTCTGTGTTTATTTTTAATAACAATAACAAATACAAGTAAGTTCATATATATATATGAACTTATAATATGAACTTACTTGTATTTGTTTTTGTTATTTTTACTATTATTGTTACCCCTAAGCAAGGTATACCTTACTCAGGGGTGAAGCGCCCGCCATTTGTTTCGATGCTGAACTGACTGCTGTTTCTGGCGTTCAATGCAAACCTTACAGGTTATTAACAATGCTGTAAAACGTGTTCATTTTTTAATTAAATCTGTAAAATTTAAAATAAAATAGTTAAAAAAATAAAAAGGGATATTAAGTCCGTTAAACTACTTTAATACCCGCTCCATAACCCTCTCGAAAACGAGAATATCCCTCTTCCCAACAGTGGAACATATAGAGGCTAACTTTACTTCATGTAATTACTCCACTTTTATTTTATTCATCATCAGCTCGTAAAATCCCACCGCTGTACAAAGGCTTCCCTATTGTCAGAAGGTTGTGCCTTAATCCGTATGATTTAGACTCAGTGTTTATCCTTCAGAGCGTCTATTATTTGAAGCTGGGATTATCTGTCTACCAGCAAAAAAGGAGTAAACTACTGCCTGAAAATGAAGAAAAATTAGTCTTGCTGCACCATTACTTTTCACTTTAATTACGATAATTCGAGTGCATAGACATGTATTTGATAGTTCTTTTTTATTTTTATAATATTGAATTTGATTATGTACCTATTAAAACTTTAATGAAAAAAAAATGAATAAATATTTTCATTTTAACAATTATCTGACTACAATAAAGCCTCTTACTTTAGTATTCGGTATTCGACCGAATAGGAAAATAGTTTGGAAAATCCAAAAGTGCACACCTCATGAGAGTTTAATTTAATTATGATGAAAAAAATAAATTATATTCCTGACTTTTAAAATATATTATTTACGTGTTTTAAATTTAGCGCTCTATTATATAACTAATCCTATAACAGGTGGCGTCACCTACAGGAAAAAAATTAATAACACAAAGTATAAAGTTACATTTGTCCTTTGTCTATCAAGGGCTAAAAAATATGAAAGCGCCTTTAAATTTTTAATAGAAATAAAATTTATAAAAGTTTAAAATCGTTTTATTAACAAACTACGCATATTAAGCCTATTAATATTAAATAGGGGACCACTTGATGTAGGTAATTCTAAAGCTAATAAAAAAAAACCCGGTCTCGATACATCAATTTTTTCGGGAGTTATCACGACCACATACTAAATTAACATCCGGACGTTCACGTAACAAATTTTTCAAACCGTTTTTTTTTCAAAGTAGCAATATAAAATGATTTTTTAGAAAATATAAAATGAATTAATCAGAGTGTTTTCTTCATATACGGCTACTCATAATATCGTATAAGTGCAATATGATTATGATAGAGGCATTTTAAGAACACAAAATTGCTTGACCTTGACGTGTCGAGAGTAAAGCCCTACCTAATAATGCCTTGCGTTATGAGGCGTGCAAATGTAGTCGAATACCGAATAATAGCCGAATATTCGTTGCAAGTCTAGGTTTTTGCTCCCCGTGGACCATCTGGGTATTTTACGTCTACTGTAAATAAAGTGAAGACGTAAGATCTTTTTGATATTATCCGTAGTTGCCTCTTACGGCATTCAGAGAACGAAATGAAGTACGTTTTTAGATGGTAGAACCAAGCTTCAGCTACATCATGGTTGTAGCACAAATGTGTCGGCATAAACGGGGAAGGACCATGCTCTCATAGAATACTAGCGTGAAACAGGAGGTTTATGCTGCTTTTTTATGTTAAGTGTAGACAACCGTAAGCCCTTTTTACTAAAAACAGGGCGTTCCAACGTAGTCTTCAAGGGTGACAACGCATCTGCATTTTGAGACTTAATCGAGGATCGATGTAGATGTCTATTGGCCACAGCATCCACTTACCATCAGGTAGGCTGTATGCTCGTTTGTCAGCCTTTGCTATATAAAAAAAAACTAAATATTGAAATTCAAATTGAATAATAAAAGTAATTATAAAATCTATACTTAAAAAGCGTGGTCAAATTAACACCTACTTAACAATATCTCCGTTCCAACTAACAAATAGTGCCAGCCCCGGGGAGACGGACGATAATATATGGTTGTTCGTTTACTGTGTAATTTTAGGCGTGTATCCAATACCTAAGTTACAATAGTAGTAAATAAAACTATTTTACGTATTCTATCGCGTTTAAGTTCACTTATTTTTAATTTGCGTCATTTCGAGTTTCTTACTATATTGGTTATAAAAAGCGTCCGTGCCTAATTTACCATGCACAGAGCTTAGAATAATTTAATACATCTTACCTCACAGTCAAATAGTCAATAAAATCGTCACAGGAAATAAATTTCGCGCAGTGATTGTTCCATTGATGTATAGAGGTGTCTAAAGATATAATTGATAACCTTTCGCCTTCCGAACGTCAGGCTGCGACGGGTAAACGGCGATTTATTGCACATGGTCATTTTATATTTATTGTGCGCGGTAGAGGGTTGAAATATTGACGCCATTTGTACTAGCGGTAAGTGTCAGCAATACAATTAAGTGATTAAATATATAAATAGACCCGTATGGTCTTATATTTTACTTTCTTAATACACTAGCTGTGCCCGCGGTTTCACCCGCATATAATTTAAGAAATCACTGATTGATTGATTGATTTATAGATAATATTTTTAGTAAAATTTTTATGTGGTATTGAAATATATTGGTACTCTTGCTTCTCATCGGGCGGCTAAGGTTATGCGTCGATCGAGCGCCGAGCTGAGTGTTGAATTATTATTTTTTAATATCTCTTAAACTATGCGTCCAAATAACATAGGTACTGTTAACAGCAAAGTTTATCTTCATATAATTGTTTTGATGATGAAGTAACATTCGTTCGTAAGGATTAATACCAAGCCTATCAATAATGCTCATAAATCTCTTTTAATTTTTAAATTTTTGTCACGAAAAACCTTATTGTGGCTTATTTATAAGGAACGGGCATATCTTATTGCAGACAAAAATTTAGATGTAGTTAAGTAGTTAGCCAGCGGACGATGATAAATCAGTTCGGGTGTGCTATTTCTTCCAACTTGCTTAGCAGAAATCAATATTAAAGGCTAACTAAAAGGTGCAGCCTAATACTAGATAACCTATACTATTCCTCACGAATCTGGCTATCGCATATTTTTATAAATCGGACTGACAGTTCCGGATATTATCGTAAAACTATAAAAACTATATTCTTAATGCATTATTTATGTATACATATTCATTATATTACAATAATAAAGAGAAATACCTGCAATGCCGACCTCAAGTAACTTGGGATAAGGGCAGGAAGAAGAAGAGTCTTGATAGTATCTCTAAAGCTATTGCTTCTTTAAGAATAATATTTATTATTTTAGAACCTCCATACAAAAGTTTGAGGGAGAGTCGAATTTTTTTGAGATCGTGCGGAGACGCATACCTGCTGACCCCACTCAACTTTTTAAACTATGAAAATAGGTATTTGATGTAATAATTGTACATATTCATTACTTATTATAGAAAAATATTTAAGAATCAAGAAAGAGAACTTTATTTCATCATCATCATTCGTCATTACAGCCTTTCACAAGTCCACTGCTGAACATAGGCCTCCTCCAAGGAATGCTAAAAAGCACGGTCCTGAGTCACCTGCATCCATCGACTTCCTGCATATCGTACCAGGTCGTCACTCCATATAGTGGGGGGACGCCCTACAATGTACCGTAGTTTCCCGAACGCTGCCCAACCGAGTTGAATCCGTCGATTGACCTCTCGGTCGAAGTTGGACTTACCTAGTCGGACTATTTGTCCCAGGAAAACATACTCGTCAACAACTTCGAGCTTAGTGCTCCCATCAACTACCGGCATAGGTGTGACATGGACATTAAACATGATCTTTGTTTTGTCCATGTTCATCTTAAGACCTTTAACAGTGGTAGAGCCAAGCGGTAGCTTTTGCTGTCGCACGGATGGGCCAGCTCGAACCGGGGTCGTACCACGACCTCACAGAATACCAGTGTGAAGTAGAGGTTTACCTCTGCGCTGCGCTTGGTGAGTGCAGGTGGCCGGAGGCCCAATCCCCCCCTCCCACATCAACATGGTAGTGGAATTTAATAAAAGACTACCCCAGGAGGGTACCAGCACCCCTGGAGAATCCCTCGCTGAGCATCCACGACCAAACTACTCCACTCCTGGGCGTGGGCGCTCAGGCTGCCCCGCGTATTCTGGGGGGGGGGGTGAAATTCCGCTCAAGACGAAACCTGCTCGGGGCAAGCGGAGCAAGAAGACAAAGGCAACCACTGCCACGCTTACCGTGGATTTCTGCAATATCGGGGACTTCATTCAAACCTTAACTACCATCTGGAGATAGCTAAGACGGCCTTGCTCTTTCTAACCGAGACACAGGTGTCCTCTCCGGCTGATACTTCGTATCTCTCCTACCCGAGGTACAAATTAGAACACTCGTTTGTGCCCCGGGCTGGAGTTTGCGTGTATGTCAGAGAGGACATCTGTTTTCGACGCCTCGGCAGTCTTGAAGGTACGGACCTGTCCATCCTATGGCTGCGCGTAGACAGCGACGACCATCCCCGCGTCTACGGGTGCCTCTATAGGTCCCATAGCAGTAATGCCGACACAGACCGACTCATCGACCACGTCCAAATGGCTGCAGACTCCGTGTTACAACAGGTCCCATCCGCAGAGATCGTGATACTCGGTGATTTCAACGCCCACCACGCTGAATGGCTTGATTCTCGTTTAACCGGTCATGCTGGTAGATCTGTCTATGACTTTGCTTTGGCATATGGTGTAACACAACTGGTTACTTTGCCTACGCGGATCCCAGATGTGGAAGACCATGTACCTTCCCTGTTGGAACTTCTGCTGACCTCTCATCCGGAAGGATATCAGGTCTCCGTCGATGCCCCTCTGGGCTCTTCGGACCATTGTCTGATCCGGAGTACGGTGCCACTCACGCCCCAATCGCAGTTGCGATCTACAGCTTGCCGTCGTGTTTGGCACTATAGGTCAGCTGATTGGGACGGGATGCGGTCTTTTTTTGCATCCTACTCTTGGGGGCGGGTTTGTTTCTCGCCGGAAGATCCCAGCGTTGTTGCCGATTCTCTTGCTGATGTGGTACTTCAGGGTATGGAACTTTTTATTCCATCCTCTGTGGTGCCCATTGGAGGCAGATCCCAGCCATGGTTTGGTCGCTCCTGTAAACTAGCATCACGCTATAAGCAGGAGTGCTACCAGGCCTGGGCTGACGCATCAACGTCTCGGGATGGAGACACCAGCGCACTTAAAAGGAAGTATAATTCCGCCTCCAGGTCCTTCAAAAGCGTCATTGCCAGACAAGGTCTGAGCACATCGGCAGAATTGGCGAGAAGCTAGTTCGCCTTCCTTCGGGAACCCGTGCGTTCTGGTCTCTCGCCAAGGCTGTCCAAGGGAACTTCTGTCAGTCATCTCTTCCATCTCTGCACAGCGAGGACGACTCACTGGCCCATGCCGCAAAGGAGAATGCCGATCTGTTGAGCTCTCTTTTTGCGTCCAACTCGACTCTAGATGACGGGGGAACACACCGCCGATCATCCCGCGATGTGAGTGCTCCATGCCGGATTTGCGATTCACACAGCGCTCGGTCCGCAAAGCACTCTTCTCCCTGGACGTCAGCAAGTCGAATGGGCCCGATGGAGTCCCTCCCATTGTGCTGAAGACGTGTGCTCCGGAGTTGGCATCGGTTTTAACGCGTCTTTTCTGGTACTCCTTTTCCCAAGGCGTAGTCCCGAACTCATGGAAGACAGCTTTGGTGCACCCGATCCCTAAAAAGGCGACCGCTCAGACCCGTCCAACTACAGGCCTATCGCCATCACCTCCTTGTTCTCCAAAATAATGGAAGCTGTTATAAACTGCCAGCTCATGAGGTAACTTGAAGATCACCAGCTGATAAGTGACCGCCAGTACGGGGTCGATCAGCTGGTTATCTTCTAGTCTACTTAACTCATTGATGGGCGGAGACAGTAGAGTCCAGGAGGGAGGCATTAGCCGTTAGTTTGGATGTAGCGAAGGCCTTTGATCGGGTCTGGCACAAGGCGCTTCTTTCGAAGCTTCCTGCCTATGGGCTTCCCGAGAAATTGTGCAAATGGATCACCAGTTTCCTTACTGATCGGAGCATCAAGTTCGTAGTAGACGGTGCATGCTCTGATCTCAAGCCTATCAACGCTGGTGATCCACAAGGCTGCGTGCTACCACCAACGCTGTTTCTCCTGCATATCAATGATATGTTGCTAACTGGTAGCATTCATTGCTATGCGGACGACAGCACTGGTGATGCCTTATATACCGGCCGTGCAAATATTTCTCGGGAAAACGTCGGCGAGTACCGGGACAAACTTGTGTCTGAAGTCGAGTCTTTGCTTAACAAAGTCTCGGATTGGGGCCGACTAAACCTAGGCCAGTTCAATCCCCAGAAGACACAAGTTTGCGCGTTTACCACTAAAAAGAACCCCTTTGTCGTATCTCCTCAGATTCAAGGCACTCCCCTTGTTGCCTCAGCCAGTATCGGAATCCCTGGCGTTGGCATATCGAATAATGTGCAGTTTCGTGGTCACTTGGAAGGGAAGGCCAAATTGGCCTCTAAAAAGCTTGGCGTGCTCAGCAGGGCGAGACAGTATTTCATGCCGGCATATCGCTTGCAACTTTACAAAGCGCAAGTTCGGCCCCACATGGAATACTGTTCTCATCTCTGGGCCGGGGCACCCCAGTGCCAGCTCCTTCCACTTGACCGCATCCAGCGCAGAGCGGTTCGAATCGTCGACGACCGAGTTCTTTCTGATCGGCTCGATACACTGGCACTGCGTAGAGTTGTTGCATCTCTTTGCGTATTTTATCGCATATATCACGGGGAGTGCTCTGAGGAATTGTTCGGACTAATTCCAGCCGCTCAATTTCAACATCGCACATCGCGACAAAACTCGCATTACCATCCATACCATCTGGATGGTTGGCGGTCCACCACTGTGCGATTTAGAAGAAGTTTTCTCCCTCGCACGACTTCCTTATGGAATCAATTACCACCAGCGAATTTTCCGGACCGATACGACTTAGGAACCTTCAAGAAAAGAGCTTACACCTATCTAAAAGGTCGGCAACGCATCTGCAATTCCCCTGGTGTTGCGGTTGTTCATGGGCGGCGGTAGTCACTTACCATCAGGTGAGCCGCATGCTCGTTTGCCCCCTATTCCATAAAGAAAAAAAAACCTATCCGTTGGGAAACACTATTGAGGTCATTAAGCATAGTGCTTAGGTCCTCCAGCGCCTCTGCCATAAGGTCTATATCGTCGCCAAATCGAAGGTGAGTGATGTACTCGCCATTGATTTTAATACCGTATCCTTTCCAGTCCAGAAGCTTAAAAACGTCTTCCAATCCAGCGGTGAAGAGTTTCGGGGATATAACGTCACCCTGTCTTACACGTCTCTGCAATTGGATAGGTTTCGTACTCTGGTTCTGTACTCGGATAGCCATCGCAGCCCTACTGTACAAACACTTCAGCACTTCGATATACCGATAGTCAACTTGGAATCGCTGAAGGGACTGTAGCACCGCCCGAATTTCGACGGAATCAAAGGCTTTCTCATAGTCCACATACGCCAAACATAGTGGCAAATTATACTCCTCGGACTTCTGTACAATTTGCCGAAGGGGATGTATGTGGTCTATGGTGCTAAAGCCTTTTCGGAAACCGGCTTGTTCGGGAGGCTGGAAGTCGTCAAGTCTGCGCGCGAGACGATTCGTAATGACTCTCGAAAACAGCACGTAGACGCGGCTCAGAAGAGAAATCGGTCAGTAGTTCTTCAAGAGAGCGTTGTCACCTTTCTTGAAGAACAAGACCACCGCACTTCTGCTCCACGCCTCCGGTGTAATGCCACTATGGTGGACGGAATTAAAGAGCTTCTGAAGGACTTCAAGTACCGGTGTTCCACCCACTTTCATAAGCTCCACTGTAATTCCATCCTCGCCTGGCGCCTTGCCGTTTTTAAGGTGCTGGAGACCCATTCTAATCTCGCTCAGACTGACGTTCGGGATATCATCGGAATAGTGTCAGATAAGAGTCGCTCTTGGATCGTTACTCATACTTACGTGTGGCTCCAATGATGATGTGTACAACTGCCCATAGAACCTCTCAGTCTCACTCAGAATCTTAGGTGTCCTGGAAAAGACGCTGCCACACTCAGTCTTCAGCTTCGACAGTTGGCTCTTTCTGGTGGACAGATCTCTAGCAAAGAATTTGGAGCCCTGGTTCCGCTCAATCGCTTCTTCAATACGAGCAGTATTAAAGCTGCGTAAGTCCCGCCGCATGCATTTGGAGATCTGTATGTTCAGTTACCTGTATGCTGTCAAATCTACTGAAGACTGCAGCTTCATTTCCCATGTAACAGCCATGAGATTAAGAGTGCGATCGGAGAGCTTTTTTGTTCGTTTCTGCGGCGGGTCTTAAAAAAATAAGCTCCGACCGCGTAGACAGTTTCCACGAGCTTGTCATTCATATCGTCCCCTGCATTGCAATCTTCTAGGCACTGAAAACTGTTTCGTAGCTCGAGCTGAAAGGTTTCGGGATTTTGGATTAGAGCACGAAGGGGACGGAGCGTTAACTTCATTAGACGTGACCTCTCCAACTTAACGTTTAGGTTCAGTGTGCCTCTCACCATTCGGTGATCGCTGCCGGTTTTCACTCTTGCGATCACTGAGAGATCACTGAACAGTTGTCGTCTGATCGTCATAATGAAGTCAATCTCATTTTATATCGAACCGTCGGGGCTCGACCATGTTCATTTTCTGTGGGGCCGCTTCTGGAAAAAAGAGTTCATCATAAAGAATCCTTCTTTCTCCATGAAGTCGGCCAGCTGCTGGTCCTTTGGGTTCCGTTGCTCTATTCCGAATTTCCCTACTTTCAGCTCTCCGTTCTCTCTTGTGCCTAGTTTTGCGTTGAAGTCTCCCATTAACACCGTATAGTAGATTTTGGAGGAATGCATGGCTCTAGAGATATCCTCATACATTTCCTCCACCTCGTCATCGGGGTGTACCGAGGTTGGTGCGTAAACCTGTAGGAATATAATTTAATTTTATATATATATATATATATATATAGATATATATATATATATATATATACATATATCTCAGTCTCAACTCAGTCGAAGTTGGACTTACCTAGTCGGACTATTTGTCCCAGGTAAACATACTCGTCAACAACTTAGAGCTTAATGCTCCCATCGAGCTACCGGCATAGGTGTGACATGGACATTAAACATGATCTTTGTTTTGTCCATGTTCATCTTAAGACCTATCCGTTGGGAGACACTATTGAGGTCATTGAGCATAGTGCTTAGGTCCTCCAGCGATTCTGCCGTAAGAACTATATCGTCGGCAAATCGAAGGTGAGTGATGTACTCGCCATTGGTGTTAATACCGTATCCTTTCCAGTCCAGAAGCTTGAAAACGTCTTCCAATGCAGCGGTAAAGAGTTTCGGGGATATAACGTCACCCTGTCTTACACCTCTCTGCAATTGGATAGGTTTCGTACTCTGGTTCTGTACTCGGATAGCCATCATAGTTCTACTGTACAAGCACTTCAGCACTTCGATATACCGATAGTCAACTTGGAATCGCTGAAGGAACTGCAGCACCGCCCGAATTTCGACGGAATCAAAGGCTTTCTCATAGTCCACATACGCCAAAGCCAAACATAGCGGCAAATTATACTCCTCGAACTTCTGTACGATTTGCCGAAGGGGATATATGTGGTCTATGGTGTTAAAGACTTTTTCGGAAACCGGCTTGTTCGGGAGCCTGGAAGTCGTCAAATCTGCGCGCGAGATGATTCGTAATGACTCTCGAAAACAGCACGTAGACGCGGCTCAAAAGGGAAATCGGTCTGTAGTTCTTCAAGAGAGCGTTGTCACCTTTCTTGAAGAACAAGACCACCGCACTTCTGCTCCACGCCTCCGGTGTAATGCCACCGGACGGAGGACGGAATTAAAGAGCTTCTGAAGGACTTCAAGTACCGGTTTTCCACCCGCTTTCAGAAGCTCCACTGTAATTCCATTCTCGCCTGGGGCCTTGCCGTTTTTAAGGTGCTGGAGACCCATTTTAATCTCGCTCAGACTGACGTTCGGGATATCATCGTAAGTATTCAAGTGTCAGATAAGACTCGCTCTTGGATCGTTAATCACACTTACGTGTGGCTCCAAGGATGATGTGTACAGCTGCCCATAGAACCTCTCAATATCACTCAGAATCTCAGGTGTCCCGGAAACGACGTTGCCACACTCGATCTTCATCTTCGACAGTTGGCTCTTTCCGGCAGACAGATCTCTAGTAAAGACTTTGGAGCCCTGGTTCCGCTCCATCGCTTCTTCAATACGAGCAGTATTAAAGTTGCGTAAGTCCCGCCGCATGCATTTGGAGATCTGTCTGTTTAGTTGCCTGTATGCTGTCAAATCTACTGAAGACTGCAGTTTCATATCCCGTCTAACAGCCATGAGATTAAGAGTGCGATCGGAGAGTTTTTGTGTTCTTCTGCGGCGGGTCTTACAAAACTTAGCTCCGACCGCGTATATATATATATATATCTTATATATAAAAAGTACGTGTCACGTTGTTTGTCCGCGATAGAATCCTAAACTACTGAACTGATTTCAATGAAATTTTTGGTCAATGTGCAGTTTGGTCCAACTTAAAAGATAGGATAGCTTACATTTCAATTTATAGTCGCAATACAATATTATTTTATTGAAAATTATTTGTCTATTATTTGACAGTCACAATTATCTGTTAGCTCCATGGAAATACATGTACTTCGTACATTAGCTCCAAACGATTCTGTCAGATGACGATATCTGTTGACTGGATTGAGTAAATATTTAATAGATGGCGTTATGTTAAAAAATACAAACGTTTAATATAAGCTACAATTTAGTTGTATAACCACCACGTGTTTCTGTAAGTTTTCAACAGATAGAACCGATTTCAAAAAAAAATTGCAGACTGTGTGCAGTTTGGTCCATCTTGAGAGATAGGATAGTTCTTATACCGATAAGTGACCTTCAATTTTTTTATTGCTAATTTCAGGAGCTTTTTTGGGAAATTAAATGGTCGTTCAGAAAGGGCAGAACAACGTCTGCCTGGTCAGCTAGTATATATATATATATATATATATATATATATATATATATATATATATATATATATATATATATATAATTAAATTATAATTGAAAATCAACGCTACTGTCATTTAGTACAACAACAGTTACTTAAATAGGGAACTAATTTGATTGATTGGTTTTATGATTTTATAATGATTTTACTTATAAGAGTACGTGAGGGTAATATGGTCATCCGGTTAATATTGTCACTTTCTTATAACTTAAAAACTACAACCTTGTTTGTATAGATGGCACTGCGATACTATAGCTTTTCATCAGTCAATCTAATATAATAAATGGTCAAAAGGGCGCGGCTTTATCGACGCCATTTTGACAGTTTACATTTTATTTAATATTTTTAGTCGTTTTTAATATTGTGTAGTGTGTAGTGTAGTTAGTTTTTTTTTATAGAATAAGGGTGACAAACGAGCACACAGTCCACCTGATAGTAAGTGGTTGCTGTGGCCCATAGACATCTACATCTATCTTCGATTACGAATCAAAATGTAGATGCGTTGTCACCCGTGAGGACTAAGATGGAATGCCTCGTTTCCAGTAAAAAGGGCCTCCGGTTCTCTACACTCACCATACGAAACACAGCAGCGTTAAGCTGCTATTTTACGCTGGTATTCTGTGAGAGCGTGGTCCTTCCCCGGTCGTGCCGACCCATTCGTGCTACAACCATAATATAGCTGCAGCATGGCTCTACCACGTATAAACCACGTTTTATTTAAGTAGATTTTTCGAAACGTTCCTCATTATAGCCAAAGCTTGTTTGCTCCTTTTTTCTTAATATATTAATTATTGTATACGACTTTGTGTTTTTGTCTATGATCTCCTCCTAGTTTTATAGGCGGTATAGGTTTTATAGGGCGGCAAATCTTAAGATGACCATTATGTACCTTACTTATAAATAATTAATTTGCAAATACGAGTAAAGCCCCGTGTAATGGCAGGTAAGAATACTCACTACCCCATATCTTCCCGTGGGTGTCGTAAGAGGCGACAGAGGGAAACTGAGGCAGATGATGGGCAGCAGTATCTTTCTGATAACAGCAAAACGACAATAAAAAACTGCGGTTGCCAACCCGCTCGCCAAGCATGGCAACTATGGCAATATACCCCCCATGAGTAATGACATTAATAAACGGCCCCCGGTCCCCGGCGGCCCCACAATCCTTGGCTACGGTGGCGACCATCGTAACGGCGAGGCAGAGGGTGCTAAGAATATCCGGTGGAGGTTCGGTTGCCACCTACGACGACACGACCTGGCAACTTATAACGCACGCATCCTGAGGACTGCCGAGAAGATTCTGGAGCTGGAAGAAGAGATAGACAAGTTGCGCTGGAATGTGAAAGGATTATCTGAAGTCCGAAGAGAGGGGGAGCATACGGTAATCCTCGAATCCGGCAATTTGTTCTATCACCGGGAGGGCGACCATCTGTCCCAAGGAGGTGTCGGAGTTATCGACCACAAGTCTCTCGTTAACAACGTTGTAAAGATTGGGAGTGTGTCGACGAGAGTTGCGTACCTTATACTCAGAATCACCAAACGGTATTCGCTGAAGGTCATACAGGTTTACGCACCAACCTCGGTACACCCCGATGAGGAGGTGGAGGAAATGTATGAGGATATCTCTAGAGCCATGCATTCCTCCAAATCCCACTATACGGTGTTAATGGGAGACTTCAACGCAAAACTAGGCACAAAAGAGAACGGAGAGCTGAAAGTAGGAAAATTCGGCAACACAACCCAAGGTGCCAACAGGTGGCCGACTTCATGAAGAAAGAAGGACTCTTTGTGATGCACTCTATTCCAGAAGCGGCCCCACAGAAAATGAACATGGTCGAGGCCCGACGGTTCGATATAAAATGAGATTGACTTCATTATGACGACCAGACGACAACTGTTCAGTGATGTCTCAGTGATCGCAAGGGTGAAAACCGGTAGTGATCACCGAATGGTGAGAGACACACTGAACCTAAATGTTAAGTTGGAGAGGTTACGTCTAATGAAGTCAACGCTCCGTCCCCCTTATGCTCTAATCCAAAATCCCGAAACCTTTCAGCTGGAGCTACGAAACAGTTTTCAGTGCCTAGAAGATTGCAATGCAGTGGACGATATGAATGACAAGCTCGTGGAAACTGTCCACGCGGTCGGAGCTAAGTTTTGTAAGACCCGCCGCAGAAGAACACAAAAACTCTCCGATCGCACTCTTAATCTCATGGCTGTTAGACGGGATGTGAAACTGCAGTCTTCAGTAGATTTGACAGCATACAGGCAACGAAACAGACAGATCTCCAAATGCATGCGGCGGGACTTACGCAACTTTAATATTGCTCGTATTGAAGAAGCGATTGAGCGAAACCAGGGCTCCAAAGTCTTTACTAGAGATCTGTCTGCCGGAAAGAGCCAACTGTCGAAGATGAAGATCGAGTGTGGCAGCGTCGTTTCCGGGACACCTGAGATTCTGAGTGAGATTGAGAGGTTCTATGGGCAGCTGTACACATCATCCTTGGAGCCACACGTAAGTGTGATTAACGATCCAAAAGCGAGTCTTATCTGACACTTGAATACTTACGATGATATCCCGAACGTCAGTCTGAGCGAGATTAAAATGGGTCTCCAGCACCTTAAAAACAGCAAGGCCCCAGGCGAGAATGGAATTACAGTGGAGCTTCTGAAAGCGGGTGGAAAACCGGTACTTGAAGTCCTTCAGAAGCTCTTTAATTCCGTCCTCCGTCCGGTGGCATTACACCGGAGGCGTGGAGCAGAAGTGCGGTGGTCTTGTTCTTCAAGAAAGGTGACAACGCTCTCTTGAAGAACTACAGACCGATTTCCCTTTTGAGCCGCGTCTACGTGCTGTTTTCGAGAGTCATTACGAATCATCTCGCGCGCAGATTTGACGACTTCCAGGCTCCCAAACAAGCCGGTTTCCGAAAAAGGCTTTAGCATTATAGACCACATACATCCCCTTCGGCAAATCGTACAGAAGTTCGAGGAGTATAATTTGCCTTTATGTTTGGCTTTGGCGTATGTGGATTATGAGAAAGCCTTTGATTCCGTCGAAATTCGGGCGGTGCTGCAGTTCCTTCAGCGATTCCAAGTTGACTATCGGTATATCGAAGTGCTGAAGTGCTTGTACAGTAGGGCTACGATGGCTATCCGAGTACAGAACCAGAGTACGAAACCTATCCATTTGCAGAGAGGTGTAAGACAGGGTGACGTTATATCCCCGAAACTCTTTACCGCTGCATTGGAAGACGTTTTCAAGCTTCTGGACTGGAAAGGATACGGTATCAACACCAATGACGAGTACATCACTCACCTTCGATTTGCCGACGATATAGTTCTTACGGCAGAATCGCTGGAGGACCTAAGCACTATGCTCAATGACCTCAATAGTGTCTCCCAACGGATAGGTCTTAAGATGAACATGGACAAAACAAAGATCACGTTTAATGTCCATGTCAAACCTATGCCGGTAGCTCAATGGGAGCACTAAGCTCAAAGTTGTTGACGAATATGTTTACCTGGGACAAATAGTCCGACTAGGTAAGTCCAACTTCGACTGAGAGGTCAATTGACGGATTCAACTCGGTTGGGCAGCGTTCGGGAAATTACGGTACATCTTCTCGTCAGGTATACCTCAAAACTTGAAAACGAGACTGTACCACCAGTGCGTGTTGCCAGTGATTACATATGAAACTGAGACGTAGTCCTTCACTGCTGGCCGGATGAGGAAGCTCAAGGTCGCTAAGCGAGCTACGGAGAGGGCTTTGCTCTGAGTTTCTCTGCGTGATAAACTTAGAAATGAGGATATCCGCAGTAGAACCAGAGTGACCGACATAGCCGAACGAATTAGTAAGCTGAAGTGGCAATGGGCTGAGCATATATCTTGAAGAACCGACAAATGGTGAAAAAAGGTTCTCGAGTGGCGGCCTCGTACCGGCGGACGAAGTGTAGTGCGGCTCCCCACTAGATGGAGTGACGACCTGGTATGATGTGCAGGAAGTCGATGGATGCAGGTGATTCAGGACCGTGCTTTCTGGTATTCCATGGGGGAGGCTTATGTTCAGCAGTAGACTTGCTAAGGGCTGTAATGATGAATGATGATGATGAAATAAAGTTTTCTTTCTTGATTCTTAAATATTTTTTCTATAATAAGTTATGAATATGTACAATTATTACATCAAATACCTATTTTCATAGTTTAAAAAGTTCAGTGGGGTCAGCAGGTATGCGTCCCCGCACGATCTCGCTCAAAAAAAATTCGACTCTCCCTCAAACTTTTGTATGGAGGTTCTAAAATAATATTATTCTTAAAGAAGCAATAGCTTTAGAGATACTAGCAAGACTCTTCTTCTTCCTGCCCTTGTCCCAAGTTACTTGTGGTCGGCATTGCAGGCATTTCTCTTTATTATTGTAATATAATGAATCTGTATATATAAATAATGCATTAATATATATATATATATATATATATATATATATATATATATTAAGTTATAGGAGTGTAAGGTAAAATAACCGTGTAGTGGCGGCGTAAGAATGTCCACTACCCCATATCATCATGTGGGTGTCTTAAGAGGTCACAGAAGAAAACTGAAACAAGAGATGGGCAGCAACATTTTCCTCATCACAACTCAAAATTACGATAATTTAAAATTTTAAATTTTGTACAGCTGACTTCAATATAAGTTATTAAGAATAACTCAAAAACTATTGGTCTGACCTTGATCACATTCATGGGACCACACGAGAATTACCAGCTTTCAAATAAAAATAGAATTATAGAAATAGGTTCACCCAGTAAAAAGTTATGAGGTAACACACATAAAAAAATGCAGTCGAATTGAGTACCGTCTCCTTTTTGGAAGTCGGCAGAAAATATGCGGTTACCAATCCGCCTGCCAAGGATAGCAACTATGGCAAAATCCTCTACACAAGGCAACTTGTGTTCCCACAGCCTAAGTTCAGCAGTGGATTTTTATATGTTGTTATGGAGGTAAGGATACAGAAACAGAAACAGAAACAGAAACTTTTTTATTCAATATAGATTATAAATAATGCTTATTGAAAGTCACTCTTTTGTATAATTACCGCTGGTTCGAAAAAAAAACCTCTGTCCTGGGAAGAACCAGCAAGAAACCCAGCGGGACTTTTTTTTTAAAATAACAGCTTACAATCATGTATGTTACACAAATTAACAACACAACAAATTAGAAATAGCTTGGTAGCGATCACCTCATTTCCAGGGGTTATTATCATCTATAAATTCTTTAATACTATAATAACCCTTTTATACAAACTTAGTTTAATAAAGTTTTTGAACTTTGAGCAGGTCAAATTTTGTATATTTTCTGGAGTTTTGTTGTAAAAGCGTATACATCGCCCCAAGAATGAATTACTGACTCGATGGAGTCGAGTAACCGGTACTACTAGCTTGTGTCTGTTCCTAGTATTTACAGAATGAATATCACTTATTTTTGTAAAATTACTTTTATTTTGGTGTACGTACATTACATTTTCATAAATGTATTGAGAGGCCAAAGTTAATACATTAATTTCCTTAAATTTTTGTCGCAGCGACTCTTTAGACTTTAAATCATAAATTGCTCTTATGGCCCTCTTCTGTAAAACAAATATAATTTCAGTGTCAGCTGCGTGTCCCCATAGCAAAATACCATACGACATTATGCTATGGAAATAGCTAAAGTAAACTAGCCTAGCTGTTTCAACACTAGTTAGACTTCTAATCTTTTTTACGGCATATGCTGCAGAACTAAGTCTGCTTGCTAGTTTTGATATATGGGGGCTCCATTGAAGCTTCGCGTATAGTGTGATTCCAAGAAAAATGGTGGTATCTACAAGACTCAGTTTCTCCCCATTTAAAATTACATTAGTATTTAATTGTTTGACATTTGGAGTCATAAATTTTATACATTTCGTTTTAGTGCCATTTAAATGCAAATTATTAACATTGAACCAATTTACTAATTTAGATATAGCATTATTTACTTCGTCATATTTTAGCAATTGTCGACTTAATTTGAAAATTAAAGAAGTGTCATCTGCAAATAATACTATATCATGGTTATCTCCTACTATGTAAGGTAAGTCATTAATGTATACAAGAAACAGAAAGGGGCCTAGAATTGAGCCTTGAGGCACGCCCATCTGTACCATCGACTCGGAATGATATGAATTGAATGATTATGATATGAATGGATAGTTAGAGCACACTGCACCAAACGGATACCTAGGCAAAAAAGGCTTGACTGCCTGAACAAGGACCTCTTCCAACACAAGGTACATGGTACCTTTGACACATTCAGATATTTAAGACGGTAATTCTATGGACAGTTACCATTTTCTAGCGATTTCAAAAGGGAGACGGTACTCAATTCGACTGTATGTTTTTTTATGTGTGTTACCTCATAACTTTTTACTGGGTGAACCGATTTTTTTTATTTAAGAGCTGGTGCTTCACATGTGGTTCCATATAAGTTTAATTAAGGTCTGACCAATAGTTTTTGAGTTATTCTTAATAATTTATATTGTAGTCGGTTGTACAAAATTTTTAATTTTAAATTATAGCAATCCTGATAAATATGACTTGGAATAAATTGATTACTCGGATAGTATACCTAATCGGTTCTTTCCCAGTGAAGGAAAATAACCCAACAGTGAAAATCACGTACACGTACATACCTCTAATTTGTTTCTACAGTATCTTACACAGTTGAATATGCCATTATAGGCGCAATAATTGAAGTGTTATATGCAAAATTTCTTTGTAATTTACCGAGTGAGCAATACAAACATAATATTTAACCAACAAAATGACGCGTAAAACGTACAAATACCAAATGTCGGTTTTCCTTAATATTGTTAATTCAAATCACTTTGCCGTAGTATTAATTGAACCATTGTTAGAATAACGTTCAAATGCAATTAATGTTTATATTTGTTAATTGAAATTTTAATAAATAATTGAATTAGAGCAAGTGATTGTTAAAATAGTGAATTTCGAAGATGGTGCAACAGATTTCGGCGTTTAGAACCAGTTTGGACGGTATTCGGAGAATGGCGTCAGTAAAACGGGCTACTGTTCAGGTAATAAACACAATTCCAAATACACTCCAGCTGTTTTATGTGCGCCTGGTCGTATATTTTGGTCTATATTAGCTCTGTCACATCTCACATGACCATGTTCTCACAATAATACTACAAGGATGCTGTTGGGGAATCAAGAGTAATAATAACCCAGTATATTTATACGTGGTAGAGCCATGCTACAGCTATATTAATAGCATAGTTGTAGTACGAATGGGTCGGCTCGACCGGGGAAGAACCACGCTCTCACAGAATACCAGCGTAAAATAGCAGCTTAATGCTGCCGTGTTTCGTATGGTGAGTGTAGAGAACCGGAGACCCTTTTTACTGGAAAAGAGGTATTCTATCTTAGTCGTCACGGTTGGCAACGCATCTTCATTTTAATTCGCAAACGAAGGTAGATGTAGATGTCTATGGGCCACAGCAACCACTTACCATCAGGTGGACTGTGTGCTCGCTTGTCACCCTTTATTCTATAAAAAAGAAAACAGTATTTCAAGATTATGTAAAATCCGTCAAAATTCAATATCCACTATGGCAACCCAGTGGATTATTTCCTACTTTCAAACCCTATCATTATGCCTTACACTTTAATTTGATTTTAAAAAATACTTCGGCTGGGTTTTTACTGGTTCTTCCCAGGGAAGAGGTTTTTTTCCGAATGACTTACAATAAGTGTTACTTGTAATCTATGTTGATTAAAACCTATTCTAATATGTTCTATTGTGTTGCTCTCTTATTTTTAAATTCTTTAAGAGACACCATTTATTCCTGGGTTATGTTTTTGGAGCCATCCAAAACATGATTGGTTTAGATAGTTATATACTTACTTTTATATTTTGTATTATTTTTTTCATCATATGAAATATAACTGGTTAATTACCCTGTTTACTAGCATGAGGTTTCATGTAAAGGATTTTAATTATGTGCGCGGAACCCTTGTTCTTTTTCTAAAACAAATGTAGCCTAAGTTACTCCTTATAATAAGCTATCTGCCAGCGAAAGTAACGTCAAAATCGTGACAGCCGTTTCGGAGATTAGCCGGAACAAACAGACAGCGAGACACAAAATTTAAAATACTTATATTTTTTTTGTTATATGTACGCACCGTATATACTTTCATATGCATTTAGTAAAAAGCTGTTATTTTGACATTACAGACACTTCAATTTCATTTATTTGTATAGATGTATAGATAAATACAGTGTTACTTAAACTTTTTCGATATCACTATTACCTAACTATTAAAAAAAATATATTTTTAATTTTTATTAGAAAATTGTATACTTATTCAAATCGTCTTTAGTCTGTAAAGGTCCACTGGTCATGGGTCCCTCTCGCCGTAAAGAGGATTTGAATTAATCGTCACGGTTGGCGGGTGAATTGACGATCGCAGTAGCAGATGCTACGCACCTTTGATTCTGGTTTTCGACGTCAGTTAGCTCTGGTTTAGGGTTGCCAACCATACTTTATAATAACGTACCCTACTTTATTTCTGATAAATATACTTTATATTTTTGCATAAAAATAAAGTCATACTTTATAATAACGTATCCTACTTTATTTTTGATATATATACTTTACACTTTTGCATAAAAATAAAGTATACGAAAATTTCGAATCTCTAGTTGATGCGCAAAACAAAACACTCCCATACGTAATTTTTGAATGATTTGTCGAATTTCTCTGACCATTCTGGATGTGTAGAATATTATGGACAGGCTGAAAAACGAATTAGAAGAGAGAAAAATGTATTTGTATTTCGCTTATGAATTAAGAACAATATTACAAAAAATTTAAAATTCATTATCCGAAATGGTCAATACAGTTATGAATATTTTTTTATTGATATGAGTATAAATTATTTGAAAAATTAATATAGATTATTATTTTATTATAAATTATTACTTTCTGATTCCGCAACCTCAGCTTTCATCGAAAGAGTTTTTTCATAAAAGTGAAGTGGCGAGAAGAGTGAAATAGATCGTCCATAAATTTGAAAATAACTTATTTATCTATTTAAATCTAAACTAAAAAAATTGTTAACGTGTGCTAAAACCACAAAAAATATGTATTTAAAGCAATAAAACTTAAATTTGAAGAATACTTTTTTTCTTGCAAATATTGTCGAGGGATTAAATATTTTTTTTCTCAAATAAGTTGGCAACCCTACTCTGGCTATTTTACACCTGTCGTAAACATAATGGAATAAAAACACCTCTATCTATCGGAAGTCAATAGATCTTTTCCGCATAAAATTGTCTACTGATGCATTTATTATACCACCCTTTATCGACTTTCTTGCTCCTCCCGCAACCCTCTTTCATTAGCTCTTATCAATTTGCCTATAGACTGAGACTAAAGCCGCGTATCGATTACGCGCTCCTGGCGTGCGCGCTATGAATGACCGCGCCGACCAGTGCGTTCCGCGGAACGCGTTAACAAATGTGCGAAGTGTATCAAATAAGCACGCCAAGCGCGCGCGGAAGCCGTTCCAGTGTTAGACCGTTCAAGATGGATGTCAGTTGTGTACAAAAACTGCTTTTGCTATTCCACGGCAGTTATTTTGAATCATATAATTTTATCAATTTACTCGGACATAGCTCGGAACGCAACGAACTCACGAATGTTGAAAAAAACCGTCCCAACTGGCGCTCGCGCCTAAAACCTAACTTCATACGCGGTAAAAACCGACACCAGATGGAACGGTTGAGCGTTCCAACGAACAATTTGGCGTGCGTTCCAAGGCGGTATCCATTTCACGCGGCTGGAACGCGCGCCAATGTTCGACCTCTTGGAGCGCATAATCGATACGTGGCTTAAAACTTTGAGTATAAATGAAATTTTATGTCTTTTCTTTTTAGTACACAATCATGTAAAATATTTATGGTTATTTTTATTTTAATTATGTAATAAATATTTATGGTTATTTTAGTTTTAATTATGTAAAAAAAATATATCTGTTGTAATACTAGTATGTACCTAGTCAGGTCATAAGTATTGTCACAAAGTAAAAACTTTTCTTTTAGAGTGCTGGCAGCAAAAAAGTTTATTGAATTCGAATTTAGAATTATTCATGAAAATAAAACTGTATACTTTTTAGAATTTTACTCATTTTAAAATATGGTGTGAACGCTTAAGGAAGACCGTGTTGCAGTTATTGCGTTGCATCGTTGCGGTTACGCGCCAATTCAAATTTTTGACATACTGAAAAATTTGAATGTAGCCAAAAGATTCGTTTATTGTACCATCAAACGATACAATGAAGACTCTAGTGTAGATGACAGGTCAAGAAGTGGTCGCCCTCGGTCTGTTAGGACTCCAGCAGTGATAAAAGCTGTGAAGGCGCGAATTCAAAGAAATCCCAAACGTAAGCAGAAACTGTTGGCTCTTCAGATGGGGTTAAGCAGAACCACGATGAAAAGGGTGTTAAATGAAGACTTAGGGCTTCGGGCATATCGAAGAAAAACAGGACATCGTTTGAATGCTCGTCTAATGGACCTGAGACTGAAGAGATGCCGCGCTTTCTTGAAGCGATACGCAGGAAAAAAATATCGGGAAATTCTTTTTTCGGCTGAAATAAATTTTACCGTAGAAGAGAGCTACAACAAACAAAATGATAAGGTGTACGCACACAGTAGTGAAGAAACGAGCAACCGTATTCCGCGTGTCCAACGAGGTCATTTTCCATCCTCGCTCATGGTATGGTTGGGAGTTTCTTATTGGGGCTTAACAGAGGTACATTTTTGTGAGAAAGGTGTAAAAACGAATGCAGTCGTGTATCAAAATATAGTCCTGACGAACCTTGTGGAACCTGTTTCTCATACCATGTTCAATAACAGGCACTGGATATTCCAACAAGAGTCGGCGCCAGCTCATAGAGCGAAGAGCACACAAGACTGGCTGGCGGCGCGTGAAATCGACTTCATCCGGCACGAAGACTGGCCCTCCTCCAGTCCAGATTTGAATCCGTTAGATTACAATATATGGCAACACTTGGAGGAAAAAGCGTGTTCAAAGCCTCATCCCAATTTGGAGTCACTCAAGTCATCCTTGAATAAGGCAGCCGCCGATATTGACATGGACCTCGTTCGTACTGCGATAGACGACTCGCCGCGCAGATTGAAGGCCTGTACTCAAAATCACGGAGGTCATTTGGAATAAACTTTATTGTCATAAGAATCTATGTTTTGTTAAGTTCATTTTGGTATATAAATGGTTACATAATGAATAAACTTGTTTCAATTATTTTATATTAAACATTTGACAGAATTTATGACCTGACTAGGTAATATAATGAAGCGGAAGGGTTTTTTGTTTGTTTTTTTCTTATATTATCATCTATTTCTTATCTTATCTTTAGAACTATCAGTTTCTAAAGATAAGATAAGAAATTAGGCTTATTAGAAATTAGACAGCATTAGGCTATACCTCTCAGCTAGCCTTACATATTGATTATTAAGCAGGTCGCAAGAAAAAGGTCTCCCGAACTGCTAATTGGCGTAACGGTAAATATAGTAATGTAATGTGCTACGAAAATATTGATCATTCCTCCATTTAAAAAAAAAGTACGGGATACCAGGAGTTATGTCGTGACAAATAATGCATGGCATATTAATCCTTACGAACGAATCTCTCTTCATCATTTTATTTTTCTCATTCTAAAATGAAGAAAATATAGGCTAATGCAACACTGGCCGCAACGCTAGCAGCAGCTTTTTACCACCTTTTTCTTCAGGCGTGGTTTCAGACAAAGAAGAGATGATGTGTTTTCATACAGCATAAGCTTCTTCATTCGGCCAGCAGTAAATTACCATGCCTCAATATACTAGCTCATCACTGGCAACAAGCAATGGTTTTGTTTTATAATTTTGAATAATATTGGAAAATAAATATGATCTGTAAAATATGATCTCTCTTACAAAGCAATAAGGACCGTGGCCGAGCTCACTTGACTACTCTAGCGCCATCTATTATCTATCTACGGAAGCGGTTGCGATGTATATCGATATGAAAATTTGACGCGCTAAATACATCGTTCTTTATTTAATACATTTCCATAGATGTCGCTACATGGTACCGCTAAGTAAGATTGACGAAGTCATTGGGCTCTAGTATTGTATATATTAGTGTTGCAACGCATACGCGCTGCGCAAATCACACGCACTTATTTCATAAACTTTGTTGTGACGTTATATTGTAATTAGAATTAAAGTAAATTATGATTTGTGATTTGCGCACTGGGTTTTGCGGTGAACAGGTAGGACTTCGTAATAAAGTCCCACATAATTTTCTTTGAAAGTTACGTAGTGACCGAGTTGATTTACATCGTCATTGTACTATTGTGAATAATTTTGGTAAGATCTATTTTACGGGAAAATTTCGTATGACATGGTAATTTTAATTTCATTCAATAATTTAGTAATGTTCCATCTAAATCCTTTTTTATAGTAGAACTAAGACTATGTATATAGCCAATCTACTAGGGCTCCTGCGTTCTGTAGGAACTTATTTTCGTTGGACCTCAAGCTGATGTAGCACCTAGCTTTAAAAAGCTTATTTCCTAGTTCACGAATAATCCAAGTTTATGCGAGTAACTTTCTTGCTATTATAACTTGCCGTGTCGAAATGGTGTAAAAGGCCACTATGGGCGAATGCCATGCCTTAAGAAAAATATCATTAAATGTATTTTTTTCTAAAATTGATGACACTTAATGTTAAATGGCCACTGCAGTACATAGACACCTGCAAGAAACTTCTAAAAAGGAAGACTACAGATGCGTTGTTGCATCTGAAGATAGAGATGGAATGCCCCACAGCCTGTAATGAGATCTAATAATTTTCTGCTCACGAGATGTCGCTAGTAGACAGTGAGGTAAAGTTTTTTGTTACGCAATGTAACTTAATTGAGAAGTTGGTTTTTAATAAAAGTTTATCAGTTATAGAGTATTATATTACTACACTAAACAATGCGTCAGTGGTTTGCTCTTTAATTTTTTGCACATTATAACTTATTTTTAATTTTTCTTTTTTATGCTTATCTGTGGTTTAGTTTATTTATTTTTAATATTATTAATATAAAATATAGCTAATAGTACAGAAAGAAACAATAACCTTTACATTTAAAAAAATAAATTCCCCGCTATAAAATCTGTCAAATATTATACCTCACTTTCTAGTGGCGCCGCTCTGGTGGCAGAAAAAGTCGTGTATACCCTCATTATAGTAGCCCTATATTAGATAGAGGCTCTATACCCTTCAAACTGGAACACAGTAGAGCATGCACTGCTATTTGACGGCAGAAATTGGTAACAAGGTGGTACCTATCCAGACGAAATTCTTGGGAGAAAAGAAGTCTAATTTAATCTAACCCATCTAATTTACCATGAGTATATTAGAAAGGTTACGACGGGACTGACATAATGTAACGACAAATAGTCACTTGAAAGAAATCAGATTTAAAAGAACATGCGTGAGTGTCGTGGAACACCCGGTTGGAACGAAGTTCCTTTCGTAGTATATTATTATTGACAAGTAAAAGGCCAGTTACGTGGGCTAAGCCCACTCAGCGCATGTTATCTTTAAAATCACTGGTCAAAGACCTTTAGATTGATATAAAATAATAAGCAAAAAGTCCAAAGTCCAAAAGTCGCATCTCAGCTACTCAGCTGTCATTGTCAATTATGTTTAGATAAACGTATTATAGATTAACAAATACAAATAAATGAATTATGTACTCTAGTAGTACCAGCTTCTATTAAATCGAAGCGTCATTTAAAATAATGTTTCTTTCATAACAAGATAGGAAACAGTGCGAGGGAGATGGATATTATTCCGTCTCGCTCGCACAGTTCAGATGCCTGGGTGATCAGTAATCGATTGCTGAAAACAGAATTTGAAAATTCGAAACAGTTCTCGAGATAATCGTGGGACAGACGGACAGATGGACGGACAGACGGACGGACAGACGGACAGACGGACAGACGGACAGACGGACAGACGGACAGACGGACAGACGGACAGACATCGTGAAATCAATAAGTGACTTCGCAAGCTTCGCCACTTAATAATATAGGTCCACCCCAAGGTATGTGAAAGCACGGTCCTACTTTTCTTTTCAGTACTTTCTATCGAAACAGCGTAATTGCGGGGAGACCTGTGCCCTGACCTGATGTGGGACTGTAAATTTCCCAAATAAAGTTACTTCACTATGTTCTTTCTTCACCGGCGCACGTGGTTAATATAAAGCTAAAATTGCAATAACCAATTACATTACACTCGGCTTCTTCGAGTGCTATAACATTTTACGGCGATCCCCTGACCTACCGCGACTTTAAACGTATGTAGTCCTAGTATTTGTGTAATAATTCCTGAAAGTACTTCTTGACCTACTTTAATACATCGTGTATTGCAAACTGAATCATTTTACGTCACACCTAAAACCTATAGACGTAGAATTGCTATGACTAAATGTATATTTACGTATGATATAAAATTCCTTTGAATAGAGTAATAAATAAATAGATCTTTAAAGGTTACAGAGCAAGAGTAATTACAGTTAAGTAATTGCAATTAGATCGACGCGATGCCTCAATGTGTATTGGTAGATTATAAATATTCGATTTCTTTTTATTTCTTTACCTAGTTTAATTCATTTGTCATTTTTGTTTCATAAAAATGGAGAAAGTTTCCCTAAAAATCATATTATGTTCTCGAATATTATTCAATTTCTTCCAATAACTTTGAATGTGACGCATCAGTATATTGTGAAGAAGTTTTTTAAACAAAAAGGCAAAGAGAAACATAACAAGTGAAACATATGATATTCGAGTCTGAGAAAATATATGATATTCGAGGACATATTATAAAGTACGCTAAAAAGCATTGGCACAGCGCTCATCGAACTATACGAGTTAGCCGTCAGAGCTGGGATCCGCCACCCCCTATTCGGACGGCGGTTAGACAACTCACCCATGTCATGTTGTGATTTTCGGCGGCACCGAGGAGTAATTAATATTGCCCTGAGTCCAATTGAGCTGTAAAAGCCGCATAGGCTAATAGCATTAACATCACAAAAACTAGACTGGGACAGCGCTTGCGCAGTGGGTCTGGTGCAGCTGGTTTTCCTGCATCAAAACCCTCTCATAAATAAAATGTGTGTGCACAGCCGTAGGGCGTATAATAGTCTGTTACTCTGCTTTTACTTAATATTAAAAATTTAACTACAGTAATATTTTATTGATACGTCCCCTTCTACTCGTAGTTGCTTTAGAAACTGTCACTTAGCGCCAGAATATGTTTGTTCCAACTGTATATAGAATATAGATTTTATGTATAATATTATTTTCTTCTATAATTTCTTTTGTTTTTATATATCGTCCATTCATTCAATAATACAATTTTTACAAGCAATACAATCAATCAATCAATAATTAATCAATATATTATTTTTTGTATGTACTCGTATATCAATACACATAAGAACGAGACATAATGAAATAAATATATACAAAGTACAATAGGTGGTCTTATCGCTCTGGAAGCGATTTCTTCCAGACAACCCTTATTTATCAAAGAACTGTTGTTTACAGCGAATTGCAAATAGGGAAGCTGTACATAAATTTGACAATCAAGTTAAAAAATACATAAATACACACAAGATGATGACGTTTGAGAATAGGTTGAATAGATACAATTATGGACAGGAATACAATATTTTTATTTACATTTTATGCAGGAATCTACGCATCTTATCCAACAAATTCGTGTAGTTATAATGGAGTGTAGTAGAGAAATACTAAAAATTATAATATGATTTCTGATATTTACGCGAACATTACACATTGAATAAAACTACTTTTAGGGATTGTATCGCGTTTAATTAACTTATTTTTAATGATTCCCGACGTTTTGAGTACTTTACATACAGCACCCATGGTCACGGTGGACTGAGGTGTTTTACGTCCCGATGTCAGAGTTAACCCGAAGTAAGTACCTTCAGATTTTTTAATTATTAATTTTAGTCCGATCTACGCAGAACCACTGCAAGACTTCAAGTCACAGTAAACACCCGAAACGTCGGGAATCAATAAAAATAAGTTAATTAAACGCGATAGAATCCGTAAAAGTAGTTTTATTCACTAAAAATAATAATTTGTAATTTTTTATAAATAATAAAGGGATGTACAGTCGGCCTGCTGTTAATTGACTACCGTGGTCCATAGACAAACAACATCAAACAAAGAAGGGTACAAAGGTAGAGGCATTATTTATTCTGTGGTTACAAGTGCGTTGCCACCACTGTGGACTAAGATGGAATGCCGAAATAGGTTAGAGGCTGTTACGTAAACAGACGGACCACAGGACAGGAAAAGAGTCCCATCACAAAGATAATATTATTATTTAGATAAATGTGACTTTTTTGAGATTCAAACACGAATCTTAAGTCAGGCACGTTTACAACAAGAATAAATCCTGTTATTAAAAAATCTAGTATAAAGTTTAAAATTAAATGCGACGGAATGAAATGTCTATTACAGTTTCAAAAGACAAAAGCTTGAAATTGCTCGACCATTTATCACTTTCAAGTTAAATAAGACTCAAGTGAAATTGTAGAGTAACCATTAATAATGTAACATTGTGGGTAAAATATTTTTGGCCTACCCCATTTTCCCATGGGTGTAATAAGAGACGGCTATAGAGGAAATGCAAGATTTTTTTGGCTTTTCATAGGTGGCGGTGAGTAGCCTTTATATAAGAGCTTGTATAAGTGATACCAGATGTACGCTATTACGGAAGTGGTGTCCGTCTTAACTACTGTTTTAGAATATAATAATTATTAAATATTTAATACTGTGCATTCCTGGAATTTATTTCGAGTTACAAATTAAACAGTTGAAAAATTCACAATTTATTATCTATATTTAGTTCTATGGTTTGTGCTAATCAGTGATAACACGAATTGCTGTGTACAATTTCTAGAACTCTTTCTCTATTGTCTTTTACGCGGATAAAAAGTTCATTTGGTTTTGATAATATGATTAATTAAATGCGAAGTTATTAAAAAATATATCAATCGTAGGAGTATTCCGTCTATGAAAAGCCAAAAACATTTTCATATTTGTTTTTGAAAAATGTTACCTCGAATTAGCATTATACTTATATTGCACATGCACAAGCAATATTCAGATCTGGAACAATAAAATGTAGTTCATGCAAATAATAAACTTGTTTTGAGCGAGATTCGATAAAAAAGCCGGTTTCGTATGAACTAGAAACGTTTCGTTCTTCTTTTCGATTCCTAATATCATAGACATAATATGAAATGAGTGTCAAATTGTTCCTGTTGCTAATTCTTTGTTAAATTGTCCAAAGCAGTGTATTGTAATCAATATAATTTTATGTAACTTTTTCAATAAAAATAAGTGTACCGTAATGCTCAACGTAAGGGTAAACACAAGTTTCTTTTTTAGAGGCATTACTCTACTTTTAATTTTTTAAATATTTCATCCATAATTATAAAAAATAATGTTATATGTAATCAAATTTGCATGTTTGAAAAATGGTTAGGTGTGTGAAATTGTATATATTTTTATACTAAGAGATTTAACCTCACTTTATACAAATAAATTATTTACAAAGTAAGACAATACGAACAGTCTTGAACAGTGGTAGAGCCACGCGGCAGCTTTTACTGTCGCACGGATGGGCCGGCTCGAACCGGGGTGGTACCACGACCTCACAGAAAACCAGCGTGAAGTAGAGGTTTACCTCTGCGTTTCGCTTGGTGAGTGCAGGTGGCCGGAGGCCCTTTTTACTGGAAATTAGGCATTCCATCTTAGTCCTCATGGGTGACAACGCATCTACACTTTGATTAGTAATAGAGGATAGATGTAGATGTCTATGGGCCGCAGCAACCACTTACCATCAGGTGGACTGTGTGCTCGTTTGTCACTCTTATCCTATAAAAAAAATACGAATCAAAAAATACATGGTTACCCTAATTCCCAAAGGTCAACGGTCCTTGAAGATTTAGACGTTTCGTGGGTAAAGGTTGCGTTGAAGGGCAGGCGAAGCAAGGTTAGCGTGACCGTGAAAGCAAGAGTCGGATCGATAGATTTAACAGACCTCGTGTCACTGTGCTTCGAATTAAATGAAGTAGGTACAGTTTAACGTTTTATACATTCTTTTCTTTTAACACAGACTAGTATTGTTTGTGGTTAAAATACAAGCCATATACTTGATCAAAATGCTTTCATTTAATATACGGAAAATTTGTGTGCGTAGGTTTTTTTTGTTTATAAAACTGAAATGACAAAGAAACTCACAGACCACCTGATGGTAAGTGGTTACGCAGCCCATGGACACGTGCAACAAACTTAACTTAAAATGAAAAACTTAAACTTAACTTAAGATGAATGCCTCACAGCCTGAAATTAAAGAATTACAATTTTTTTTAAAACGTTACTCCCACACTAGGATTCTTCTTCTTCTGTATCATGGAAGCAGTTTACAAACACAAATTGCACGAGGACAAACATTCAGGCCCGGAACAATTATTTGTTGGCCATACAAATACTTGTTCTGTGCGGGATTCGAACCCGCGGCCCCCAGCGCAGCAACACATTGCTAAGCCACTGCGCCACAGAGCAGTACATTGATTCTCTATAGCCTTTAAAAACGGAACGCAGCTCCAGTACAAGCACTGCTATTTGACGAAAGTAACAGAAAAGCAGTCGCACCGCCTAGTATTGTAACCTAGATATGTTCACTGTGTTTTACGTGCCACGCCAGGATTTGTTTATATACCTTACGAATAACTTTCAGTGTCACAAATACTAAAAAAAGTCCAACAATTTTCGGTTTAATATTTTAAAACCACTTGACAAAGCTGTACCTCAGGAGAGCCATGGCAGCTCAGTCGCTGTAAATTTCACTGTACGCGAGCAACCCGGGTTCAATCCCCGCCGGCACCAATGAAATTGTTATTTACAATTTTAAGTGCCGATTTACTGCTTGGCGGTGAAGTAAAACATCGTGAGGAAACCTGCATTTATAAAAAATTATAAAAAAAATATTTTCGAAGTCATGTGAAGTTCGTCAACACGCATTGGTGCAGCGTGGCGGACATTTCCTTGCCCTAAAACCCTCTTAGAAATGAGAGGAGGCCTGTGCCCAGCAGCGGGACGTATATAGGATACCTCAAGGCCGGGGGGATGTTCACACCACTTTGCAACTACCGCATAACGTTTATGACATTCGTTAATTGTTATTCAATGAGATTACTTCAAGGCCCATTTCCGGGTTTCCTATCTACCGTCTTTTATGCTCAGCATGTGCACTCGTGTGTTAACGGGGTTCACACAAGCTCGCAAGTCTCGCAGCCAATCGCATCGCCTTTATCTTACTTTTTACTATTTGACACGTAATTTATATTCACATACTTTACTTTATAGTTAAGTAAATTAAGATCTCAGGTACAAATTCCAAAATTATTGAAGCGTTGTAACGTTGTACTTATAAAATTATAAAAGTTAATGTGAACTAACTTCTGCTCTAGTCTCCAGAACCTCTTGTTATTTTCGAGAGAGTTTTAGGGCAAGGAAGTGTCCAACGCGCTGCCCAAATGTGTGTTGGCGAAGTTCACAAATCTACGATTTTTTTATTATTCAGACATGTAGGTTTCCTCAAGATGTTTTCAGCACAGATTAGTACTTAAAATTGCAATTAACGATTTCGTTAGTACTGGCGGGGATGGAACCCGCGTTGTTTGCATACTGTGAAATTTGTTGTAAACTATTAGCCTCTGAGTTGCCACGGTTTACGTATTATTATAATAATGTTATACGTTTAATTTATATTCGCAAACTTAACTTTATAGTTAAATAAAGTTGTCTTCTACGTATTGTAACGTCGTGTTAATATGTATTTATAAAACTCGCTGTGTGGTGGAGGCAATAAAGAATTATAACCTCATTTCGGGGGTGATTTTATAGTCACGACACAAGGTGAATTGATCATGGTGATCTGAGGCACAGTAAATATATAGTAGGAACAGTATGGAAACTTAACTTCCTACAAACGCTCGTTGCGGTGCTCTCAGTAGCGGTAGCGAGTGTCGCCTCAAGACTTTAAAAATGCCACGAACGTATTGCGTACCATACGGCTGTTTGAACTCGGCTTCATCAAAACCGGAGCTATTTATTTTAAGCTTCCTGCTGATTTTGAAAGGTAAGAATGATTTTTATTGTCATTATTATAATCGTTATCGAATTATAAGTCCATGTGATCGATTATAATGAATTCGTGAACTTATTAGTACATCCAGAATGCGGCGGTTTTGAGGCTATTTAAAGCTGATAGTGTAACAAAAAGTAAATCCAAGATGGCGGCTGCAATAGGTATAATTTTTTTAGTCATGTGTGCCATTTTCATAGGTTTCGAGGGTGTTGAAGCCGATAGTGCTGTCGAAATATAAATCCAAGATGGCGGCTGCAATAGGTATCAATTTTTTCGTCATGGGTGTCATTTTCATAGTTTTTGAGTATGTTGAAGCCGACAGTGCTGTTGAAATGTAAATCCAAGATGGCGGCTGCAATAGGTATAAATTTTTTCGTCGTGGGTGTCATTTTCATAGTTTTTGAGTATGTTGAAGCCGATAGTGCTGTTGAAATGTAAATCCAAGATGGCGGCTGCAATAGGTATCAATTTTTTGGTCATGGGTATCATTTTCATAGTTTTTGAGTATGTTGAAGCCGATAGTGCTGTTGAAATGTAAATTCATGATGGCGGCTGCAATAGGTATCAATTTTTTCCCGCTAATCTCCGAAACGGCTGGACTGATTTTGACGGCACTTTCACTGGTAGATATCTGATGTCATAAGGAGTAACTTAGGATATTTTATTTTTCGCGCTAAAAAATAAAAACCCTCACACGCGAGCGAAGTCGCAGGGAACAACTAGTGAATAATAAAGTTACGTTTTCGTCCCGTACGTTCCCGCCGAAACTTTCAAAAGGTTACGCTGTAATGACAAAGTTAAAGATCTATAGTTCTACAAGTTGTTGTGTGTTAATATTAAATTGTTTTCCGTGTTTAAACTATCGTTTTTTTGCTGAGATTACATATTTAAATTGTAAGCTAGTTATTTAAATTCGATTGATTGATAAAAAAAAGCAATATCAAAACATTAAAAGTTACAACCTTATTGCTTCAATGGAGCGTAGGTAGTTATATCCTCAACTAGGCTTAGTTTCCAGACTGTTCATATTTATACTGTGTCTGAGGCGTCTGGCCAAATGACCGCCTACTATGTTATGTTCACATACACCTAAATTATATTGTACACTTATAACTATATTATACACCTAAATTAACCATAGTGTTATGTTTTACTTTTTGTAAGTCAGTGTTTGACAACAATCTCATCAATAATTTTAATTTGTAAATGCTGCAGCTATATTAGTAGTATAGTTGTAGCACGAATGGGTCGGCTCGACCAGGGAAGGACGACGCTCTCACAGAATACCAGCATAAAATAGCAGCTTAACACTGGTGTGTTTCGTATGGTGAGTGTAGAGAACCGGAGCCCTTTTTACTGAAAAAGAGGCATTCCATCTTAGTCCTCACGGGTGACAACCCATCTGAATTCAGTTTCGCAAACGAGGACAGATGTAAATGTACATCTGTCCTCGTTTCCTCCGTGCATCGTTCCTCGTTCCTCGTGTCCACAGCAACCACTTACCATCAGGTGGACTGTGTACTTGTTTGCCACCCTATCCTATAAAATTATATTATCCTTTGTTGTACGTATTACGAAAGAAAGGTGCATCAGCAATGTTTCAGTTATCACAATTTTTCTGGTCATCGCAATAATATTACTTCCAACTTTGAGAGGTTTATGCCAAAGCCAAACGGTGGACCGGTCGGGGAGAAATGTTAATATAATTAATAGAATCAGGCGTTACTTTGCCGAAATCGATTGAATTAAAAATGTAAAAAATAAACAAATCTTAAATTAACAAAACATCTTTTTTCTTTATAGAATGATAATATTTTTTTAATAATTGTTACAGAAAAGAGACATCGAATCGCAATTATTGCAATACAAGACAAATTCTCGAAGACATGGTGTCTGGTGGACGTTAGGCGTTGACGTTCCATTGTTATCGATCGGTAAGAACTCACATTTTTAAATTTCTTTCAAATCACCACAAATTTTGTGGCAGAAATAGTTGTGGGGATACGAGATAAGTGTTTATGATATATATATATACATATATATCTTTATATATAAAAATTATGTGCCACGTTGTTTGTCCGCGATAGACTCCTAAACTACTGAATTGATTTCAATGAAATCTTACACACTCTGTGCATTTTGGTCCAATTTGAGAGATAGGATAGTTTTTATCCCGATAAATGACCCTCAAAATTGGAAAGGGCAGAACAACGTCTGCCTGGCGAGCTAGCATATATATATATATATATATATATATATATATATATATATATATATATATATATATATATATATATATATATATATATATATATATATATATATATATATATATATATATATATATATATATATATATATATATATATATATATATAATATAAATTATTGTTTAAGGTTTTAGAAAAACAGCCAAAGGAGCATACGGTTCACCTAATGGTACCTAAGTGGTTTGGATGTTTATCAAATAAAAATTGGGTCTGCGCTGTGTTGGTAGTAACGAGAAACGGCGCTGGCCCTTAATTCAGAGGCTTTTATGAATTTTCAGCACAAAGAGTTGAACCTTACTAACCGATATAGATATAAAGATGTCTATAGGACACAGTATATATACCACCAGCTGGAATGTTTGCTCGTTTGTTACCTGTACTACCATAAAAACGTATGATTAAAAAAAATATCTCACGTTGTTTTATCGTCACCACGTCTAATTTAATGAATGAAACAATTACATTTATACACGATCGTAAAATTAAAAAAAATCTGTGCGTGTACTTTACGCACGTAAGAAGTTCTACTTCTTTAGCGTAACAAAACAAAAACTAAAATAAAACACGTTTTATAGATTCATATATATTTGAATATTAATGTAACTACCTTGAATATAGTTATCAGTTCTCACGAAAACTTAACAGTTGACAGACAATTACCAACTGAAGTTGTCACTTTTAGGTTTCGATGTGCGCGCGCGTCGTAACAACTTCATGGTGTCGTTTTTATCTGTCGGTGTGCAGGCGCATCGTTTCAAAAATTCAAAAATTCACATTCATTTTTCTTAAACGCGCCAAAAGAAGTATAACTTCAAAAAAAATTGTAATGTGCTTGAGGTCTTTCTTGTTTTTCTATAGTCTCCTCTTACGACTCCCGAAGAATTAAGCAAGGTTAAAGTTAAGCATATAAACAACAATCGATCGTTATTCTGTGCGTTATATTCTTATGAGAAAATCAAATGATGCCTTGTTACCTAACGAAACTTATTCAACATTGGTTAGTCCAGTTTATTCGGTACGCGTTAGCGGGAAACATGCATAATTTTGAAATAAATCAAAATGTCCGCGCATTTATTATTATAATTAAAACGCCAATAGACTTTATTCTTCTTTTGATTGCGTTGCCATGCTTTTTATTTTGAATTACGCTGTGTAGGACAACAACATTTTAAAACTTCTTACATAAAATTGTAGACAAAAAAATAAGTGCGAGTGCGTATCCTTCACTTACATTTTGAGGACTAATTATTGTGAAATTGATTTATTTAAAAAAATACGACATAGATTAAATGAAAATTTAACCAGATATTCGTTATTTTAATTTTAATTGGATGTTTTTAAGCCGACTTCAAAAAATGGAGGACATTTAAAACTTGGTTACGCGATATCTCCTTCAATTGTAAACCAATTTTAACGATTCTATTTTTATTATGTAAATTATATAATTTATGTAATATACTCCAGAAGTTTTCTCTTATTTATTTATTATATAATTTATTTATTAGTTGGAGGAAAAAGTCCATTCTTGAGGGGGCAAAATAGGGAATCAAGTTTCATTCTTACGTCGATGCTACAACCATGTGTGTAATGTGAAATTATTCTGTACTGTTTAGTTTTTAGATCTGTTTTTACTTTTTATTAAAAGTTATTTTTGAAGTGAAAACTTCTTTACAATCGTTGTGATTTGAAACTCGATGAAACGAAAAAGCTACACTATAAAGAGACAAACACACATTAATTTATAGGAGAACGGTTGCGAGAGAATGAGATAGAATACAGTGTTTCCTATTAGAGTAGAATAGAATAGAATAATTTTTTATTCAATATTGATTACAAGTAATTCTTATTGAAAGTCATTCTGTTTCTTTACCACTGGTTCGAAAAATATCCTCTGTCCTGGGAAGAACCAGCAAGAAACTCAGCGAGACTTTTTTTAAATAAATTTTACAATATACATAAATGATTACAAACTATTTACAAAATTTATTTTAGACACAGCTTGGAGGCGACCACCTCGTCCCCAAGGGTTATCATCAACGATATCATTTATATTATAATAACCCTTTTTATACAGTTTTTGCTTAATTAAATATTTAAACTTTGTTATAGAGATACCTTATATATTTTCTGGGACTTTGTTGTAATAGCATATACATTGCCCCAAGAATGAATTACTGACTCTGTAGAGTCGAGAGACTGGTATCACTAGCTTGTGTTTGTTCCTAGTGTTTAGAGAGTGTATATCACTTTTTTTACTAAAACTATCTTTGTTTCTATGAACATACATTAAATTTTCGTGAACATACTAAGAGGTCAAAGTTAATATATTTATTTCTTTAAATGTTTCTCTAAGAGACTCCCTCGGTTGTAAATAGCTCTTATGGCCCTCTTCTGCAAAACAAAACTAGTTTCTAAATCAGCCGCATTTCCCCATAGCAAAATCCCATAAGACATTATGCTATGGAAATAACAAAAATAAACTAATCTAGCTGTCTCGACACTAGTGAGATCTCTAATATTTCTTACAGCATCAAGCTGAAGAGCTTAGTCTGCTTGCTAGTTTGGATATATGGGGACCCACTGAAGCTTTGCGTCGAGAGTGATGCGAAGAAAATCAGATGATTCAACAGGACTCAGTTCTTCCCCATTTAAAAACACATTGGTATTCAGATTTTTAACATTCGTTATTGTAAATTTATTACATTTAGTTTTATTGCCGTTTAAATGCATATTATTAACGTTAAACCAATGCACTAATTTTTATATAGCATTATTCACGTCGTCACATTTAAATCACACGTCGTCACATTTAAGTTTAAAAATCAAGGAAGTGTCATCAACAAATAATACTATATCATCATTAATATACACTATAAATATGAATGGGCCAAGAATCGAGCCCTGAGGGACACTCATCTTTACGGACGACCCGGATGAACTTTTAACATTGATAATAATTTTTCTGCATTCTATTACTTAAATATGAAATAATAGTTTTAAGCGCTGTGTTCTTGACACCATAGTACTGTAGCTTCCCGATTAATGTATCATGGTGAACACAGTCGAAGGCCCTGGAAAGGTCACTAAACACACCCAAAGAATCCTCTGAATTCTCCCATGCACAAAAAATATGTTTTATAAGTTCGACTCCGTCGTCGGTAGTCGAGCGACCCCTTGTAAAACGAAATTGTAATTTTGTTGGTTAAATGTAAAGCCTAATATGTAATAATAATGTTTTTACATATTCTTTAAATATAATACTATTATATGATCTTTCATTAGGTATAAACTTTCGTCTACTTTTATAAATTCCTACTGTCGCCCATTCATTAAATGATTTGCGACTGTTTATAGATAAGTCTTAGAAATAAATATCATATTAAATTCACAAGTTATAATTTTAAATAATGCACAATATAAATAATCAGCACTATTTTCAAATGAAAGCGATGGAAAGCTTGTTACTTTGTTACTTCTAAACCTCTCCAAATGATGATCATTTATTGGAACAAACACAACTTTGTTTTTGTGTATGTAAGACAATGAATTAATGAATTTAAGTCCACAGTGATCTGAACTTAAATTTTGAATGATTGATTTATGTTAAGCCCTTGGGCTTAACATAAAAATTAAAGTAAAGTAAAAATGTTATCTACACAGGTCGCACTAGACAAAGCAATACGAGTCGGTTCTAAGAATAAATTGACAAGATTATACGATTTAAATATTGCACTAAACTTAGTACTAATGGAAGAAGTTTCAAGAAGATTGATGTTAAATTGTCCGCATATTATAACAGACTTGTTCTGTTTACTAAGTTTGAGCAAATCTTCTTCCATAATCTTTTCAAAATATTCGTAAGTAGCACATGGGGGTCTGTAAACACTTACTCGTACAACAATGAGGTGCTCGAGCTCGACACAAGCCATTTCTACAGTTTGCTCAACAGAGAGGCTCACAATATCCTTACCTCGACTCGATCTCTCATTATTACCTCGATCTCTTTTTCTGAAGGTTTCACTTTTACCGCGTGTGATCTGCACACATCCTTTTTTACCCTATTAAGTATACTAAAGCATATCACAATCTCAATGTCGTCAAAACATGTCTCAGTTCTTTGAAGTCGGCTTTTACTATTCATTTGAAGTTTTTTTTTAGTTTGGTGACGACAGTTGAATTGCCAGTATGTTTGAAGCCAAAATAATGTCATCAGGTAATTTTAATTTTATATCACATAAGACAAGTCTGTAAATATCTTAACATATGGCTACCCTGTAGATGATGACTTCCAATAATGGTTTCAAATCCATCGAAGCAGAAAAGGCTTAATACTCTTTATAATAGGATACCCATCACACGGTATGCATGTTAGTAGTAATTCACACGTTATATCTGTTCCATAAAGTACATTTCAGAACAGCGTGGTTGAATAAATGTTAAATCAAGTTTTTTACTAAGTCACTGAGCACTGGGCTACCAGCCTGATAAAAAATAGCAGTATAATGCTTCTGTATTTGGAAATTAATGATATCACCAACAGATTTTTTGACGTGGTAGAGCTATGCTGCAGCTATATTAGTGGTATAGTTGTAGCACGAATGGGTCAGCTCGACCGGGGAACGACCACGCTCTCACAGAATACCAGCGTAAAATAGTAGCTTAACGCTGCTGTGTTCGTATAGTGAGAGTAGAGAACCGGCGACCCTTTTTACTGGAACCGAGGAATTCCATCTTAGTCCTCACGGGTGACGACACATCTGCATTTTGATTTGTAATCGAGGATAGATGTAGATGTCTATTGGCTACAGCAACCACTTACCATCAGGTGAAATGTATGCTCGTTTGTCACCCTAATCTTAAAAAAAAAGATAAGTCGTTGGATTTGCGCCTAACCCTCTTCAGGCGTGTTGGTTTCCGTCCCATCAAACTATGAGATTAAGGGATTAGAGAGTGTGTACCTGCGCTTGCGCGCACACTAGCGCACATCCCGTCCTTCGCGGACGGCTAGCCTCCCTTGGCACTAGCCAGGAAATTCAGTCGTGAGGACAATATTATTACCTGTACTTTCACTGTTTACAATAAAAACCTATAACTATATACTATATATAACTATAAACACTCACGCCTGTCACCCAGAGGAGTAGGCAGAGACTATGGACTTCCATTTGGCACGATCCTGACAGACCTCTCTCGCTTCCTCTACATCCATATACCTACGCATACACGCTCGTCGGTTAAAGGTACACTTGATTTGGCCCATTTTCAACATATCGCCAATTTGGTCGATAAACTTTCGCCTATGGCGACCCTTTCCGACTCTGCCGTTCACCTCTGCAACATAAATTTGCTTTGTCACTCTTTCCTCATTCATTCTTTCCACATGACCAAACCACCGAAGCATTCCTTTCTTAATCCTGGTCACAACATCATCTTGCAAACCACACTCTTCTCTTATTAAACAATTTCTCACTCTGTCATTCAGATTCATCCCTAACATACTCCTTAAGGATCGCATTTCTACAGCATTTATTCTACTCTCGTGCTTCTTCTGCCACACCCAACTTTCACTACCATACATTAAAGTAGGCACTGACACAGCATTGTGAATTGCCATACGTGCCTTTTTGGACACATTCTGACTTTTCACAATAGAGTGTAAAGCCCCATTCACTCTATTTCCTGCATTCACTCGTCGTTCTATATCCTTATCATATCTACCATCCCTGCTAAACACACATCCCAAATACACAAACTCATCTACTTGCTCTACCAACTCCCCTTCTATTCTTATTTCACATATCGTTTTACTTTCTTCTCTTTCAAAAACCATAACTTTCGTCTTACTTGCGTTCACTTTCATTCCCTTTTCTTTTAATGTCCTGTTCATTAATGTAACCATCATTTGCAATTCGGCTGCCAAAGACGCAAGTATGACTTGATCATTGGCGTACAAAAGGCATTTGACGGTTAACTCACCCATTCTTAACCCGCATTCTTTTACTTTCAAATTTTCCAAACAACTGTCCATAAATAGGTTGAACAGCCACGGGGAAGCCACACAGCCCTGTCTGACACCTTTATGGATGCCAAACCAGTCCGAGTAGGCCCCGTTGATCCTGACACAAGCACTAGAGTCCCTATATAGAGACTTCAATGCCTGTATCAGACCAGCGCTCAACCCAAATGAGGTCAGTGTTTGCCATAACACGTTCCTGTCCACTCTGTCATAAGCCCTTTCCAAGTCCATGAACGCACAAAAAACTTTCTGGTTTTTGGCCAAAAATTTCTCAGCAATCATGCGCATGGAAAAGACTTGATCCGTACACCCCATCCTCTTTCTAAATCCAGCTTGCACATCCCAAATTTTTTCATTAGTTTCTTCCATAACTCTTTCAATTAACACCTTAGCATACAGTTTACCCACAATGCTAAGCAAGCTGATACCACGGTAGTTTTTACAGTCCCGCTGCGACCCCTTTCCCTTATATATTGGGACTATAACAGCTTTGCACCAGTCTTCCGGTACCCGCTTCAGTTCCCAACATAAATTAAACAAGGTGTACAGCAGGCCTGCAACCACACCCTCTCCAGCCCTTAGCATTTCGAGTGATACTCTATCATATCCGGCTGCCTTACCTGCTTTCATGCTTTTCATTGCTTTCACTATTTCATCTACACTTATTTCTCTACCTCTCTCCACTTCTTCCGGAATTTCCATTTCACTTACTTCAGACGACTCTTCACTCTTAAACACGCTTTCAAAGTATTCCTTCCTAAATTCGAAAATTCGAAACTTCACCATTCAGCATGCAGCCATTCTCGTCTCGTATAGCATTCATTCTAGGCTGTTTTGAATTTCCCCTGGCATTTCTTACGAGCTTCCAGAACATTTTAATATTTGCCTGGAAGTTATCAGATATTCTTCTATCATTCTTATCTATTCTTTCTTGCTTTTTCCTTTCAACAACTTCTTTTACTCTCTTATTTATACGTCTAAAGTCTGCCTTTTTTCTTTCAATCTCATCATTCATACCGCCAGAATTACCAGCTTTGGTTGCTAGTAAATCTAGCCATGCCCTCTTCTTTGCTTCAACTTCCATCCGTACCTCATCATCCCACCACAAAGTATTACTTTTCCTTTCATTCGTTCTCTTACTTACACCACATACTTCGGTGGCTGTATCCACCAAAACTTTCTTAACATTATTCCATACATTCTTCAAGTCTAACTCAGTCATACAAAATTCATTCAACACACTTATATTTTCCCTCAGTCTGCATTTATACTTCTCTTTCACACCTTCATCTTGTAACCTCTCTATTCTTATACGCTGTAACGCAGTGGTAGACACAGATGTCCGATGCCGCCAACGCTTGAATAGACCATTAATTCGGCATAAGACCAAGTAATGATCCGTCCCTACGTTGGACCCCCGGTAAACCCTTGTATCTACCACTGCGCTCCTCATTCTTCCATCCACAATTATGAAATCTATCATGCTTCTATCATCCCCTCTTTCCCATGTATACATGTGAATCCTCTTATGGCGAAAGAAAGTGTTCGCCACAAAAAGATTCTTTTCCACACATATGGTGAGGAGGTCTTCACCATTCTCATTTATTCTTTCATCGCCAAACGCTCCTAATATCCTTTCATAACCAGACCTCTTCACTCCCACCCTTCCATTAAAATCTCCTAACATAATAATATTTTCATTTTCCTTGCACTTCGTCAACACCAGCCTTACCATGTCCCAAAACTGCTCTCGGATATAAGTGGGCTTAGACATATCTGGGGCGTAAACCCCAAGCACAAACAACTTCTTTAAGCCCACTTTCATTCGTATCCACAGCAGTCTTGGGCTTACACTTTCATACTCTTTCACATATTGACCCATTCTTTCTGAAAGGATGACACCGACTCCCTGGCATGCCCGCTCGGTCTCGTCTACACCAGACCAGTAAGCGGTATACATGCCATGTGCAGTGACATCTCTTCCCTTTCGTTTCGTCTCATTCACACATAATACATCTATTCCTCTATCATTCATCATTTCGCATATTTCATCCATCTTATCATTCATTGCTCCACATACATTCAGCGTAGCCAGACGGGCCTCCGCAATCCACTTTTCGCCCCTCCAGGAGACAGGACGTGACGGGTGGCGAACCTCGTCGCCGGTTTTCCTCCCGGAGATTCTTCGCACCCCTGCCCCATTAAAGGGGCGCCGGGAACTCGGGGCCATTTCTATAAAAACCTCTGTGTTTATTTTCTTTATATTATTTAAATAAATACTAGACAGTAGTCCTCTTTAGCCTAGGAATCAGTCTGAGTGACACCTTACCTATTTATTATAAGCTTCTGCAGTGCAATCATAGGTGTGAGGCGTTTTGCGGCGAATACGCAGTAGTAACTTGCTTTGTTGAATTTGATTGTAAATTAAAGTTGGTAAAAAATTACCTCGCGTATATCCGCTCGATAAAATAAAATGATGTGTCTTACCTAGTTTGAAGAGCACCTCCCGCCCTCCCTCAATTGCGTGCACTATCTCCGTCACCACTAATCCCAGCACCACTACTCCCAATACCATTACATTAGCAAAGACACTACTGACGACATGTGTTTAGCCTCTACATAAGGCATCTCCAGGTGATGTAGACGCTAAGTTAGATTTTATTAATTGATTGTAAATTTCCTTGGGTACAGAAAGCACTTACGCACTTACCACACATGCTGGGGTCCCAACTCATTTTTTACTCTAATTCTAGAATTGCATCGCACAGAATGGGTGAATAAATCCGATGTTCACTCGAAAGTGAGACACGAGATCATTTATTGTGCATGTAAGCCGCGTCGGTGTGTAGACACGTCGTTCAACACACACACATGCACACAGGCTGAGACATATTCCCATTTTAGATCTCAGAAGTAACAACGCATCTGTGTGTTTGAATGTGTTTGCAGGTGTCAACGGGGTGTAGTATCCACTACTCCTAGGCATCTCGTGGGTGTCGTAACATGTAATTGTTAATTGCAATTTTAAGTGCAGATTTACCACGTGCTTGGCGGTGAAGGAAAACTTCGTGAATAAACCTGCATGTCTGAGAAATAAGAACAAAAATATTTCAAAGACATGTGAAGTTCACCAACACGCATTGGGGCTGCGCGGTGGATATTTCCTTGCCCTAAAACCCTCTCAGAAACGAGAGGAGGCCTGTGCCCAGCAGTGGGACGTAAATGGGCTGCTTTACTTTACTTTTATATCTGTAGGGGAGGTCGATATATATATATATATATATATATATATATATATATATATATATATATATATATATATATATCCAGCAGTAGAATTTTGGTAGCTTGTAATGATGATGATGATGAAACAATGACTAGTACATATGACTGTAATAGAAATAATAAGCTTTCTTAGACTCTTTCTTTGACTTTTTTTATAGAATAAGGGTGACAAATGAGCACACAGTCCACCTGAAGGTAAGTGGTTGCTGTGGTCCATAGACATCTACATCTACCTTCGTTTGCGAATTATCGATAGAATGCCTCTTTTCCAGTAAAAAGGATATCCAGTTCTCTACACTCACCATACGAAACACAGCAGCATTAAGCTGCTATTTTACGCTGGTATTCTGTGAGAGCGTGATCCTTCCCCGGTCGAGCCGACCCATTCGTGCTACAGCTATACTATTAATATAGCTGCAGCATGGCTCTACTACGTAAAATACTTAAATACATAAAAACTTATGTGTTTCGCTTTGACTTGAAATAACGATGTAACGGTTCTTATATTGTTCAATAATCACTTCATATTCAATACTACATTTTCAAAACGGTGGTAAAAAACTCCATCACACGTGTTCGACCCCATGGTGTCACATGTGGCGAAATGCACGCAATCGCAGTTGCACTTAAAAATAAAAAAAAAACAATCTCGCGTCAACGACCGCGGCGGCTCATGTTTCACAAACCTACATTATTGTACAATACAAGCGACTCGTCCTGGTTTCGTACGGGTGTGATTCACTAGTGTAATGTTCTTTTTTATGACTTGATCACAAAACATGAACATATTATCTCTAAAGTTATAATTTAAAATGGGTATGAATTCGTGAAGAAACTCTTTAAGTAATGTTGATAATCGCATCAAATTCCAACAACATTAAGCTTTTTAGCTTGGACTTAGCGAGGACACTTCCATAAGAACGTCTTCACCCGTAATTTGTTTTAAGAAAGCGGTTACTTACTTTTTCTTGGTTCTGTTTTTGTCTTATTGTTGGTTTACAAACAACTTGTTACCTACGTTATTTATAAAATATTAATAATTTATTTTCTATGTAAGTATTAAAATGTGTGTATGCATTTATGTGTATATATATATATATATATATATATATATATATATATATATATATATATATATATATATATATATATATTCATATATGTAGTTCATATATTGATTCTGTTGATCTTGAGTTTTAATTTTATTCCACCTTGGCTGCCCACTGCCACTTCAGCTTACTAATCCGTTGGGCTATGTCGGTCACTCTGGTTCTACTGCGGATATCCTCATTTCTAAGTTTTTCACACAGAGAAACTTCGAGCATAGTCCTCTTCATAGCTCGCTGAGCGACCTTGAGCTTCCTCATCCGGCCAGCAGTGAAGGACCACGTCTCAGTTTCATAGTTCACTGACAACACGCACTGGTTGTATAATTTCGTTTTTAAGTTTTGAATATAATAATGACGAGAATATGTGTCGTAATTTCACGTACGCTGCCCAGCCGAGATGAATCCGTCGATTGGCCTCTCGGTTACCTAGTCGTACTATTTGTCCCGGGTAAACATACTCGTCAACAACTTCGAGCTTAGTGCTCCCAACAACTACCAGCATAGGTGTGACATGGACGTGACATGATCTTTGTTTTGTTCATGTTCATCTTAAGACCTATCCGTTGGAAGACACTATTGAGGTTATTGAGCATAGTGCTTAGGTCCTCCAGCGATTCTGCCATAAGGACTATATCGTCGGCAAATCGAAGATGAGTGATGTACTCGCCGTTGATTTTAATACCGTATCGTTTCTAGTCCAGAAGTTTGAAAACGTCTTCTAATGCAGCGCTGAAGAGTTTCAGGGATAAAACATCACCCTGTCTTAGACCTATCTGCAGTTGAATAGGTTTCGTACTCTGGCTCTGTACTCGGATAGCCATCGCAGCTCTACTGTACAAGCACTTCAGCACTTCGATATACCGACTGTCAACTTGGCACCGCTGCAGCACCGCATGAATTTCGACAGAATCAAAGGCTTTCTCATAGTCCACATACGCCAGACATAGTGGCAAATTGTACTCCTAAGATTTTTGTACAATTTGCCGAAGGGTATGTATGTGGTCTATGGTGCTAAAGCCTTTTCGGCCGGTTATACCGGCTTATTCGGGAGGCTGTAAGTCATAGAGTTTGCATGCGAGACGATTCGTAATGACTCTCGAAAACAGCACGTAGACGCGGCTGAGATGGAAAATCGGTCTGTAGTTCTTCAAGAGAGCGTTGTCGCCTTTCTTTAATAACAAGACCACCACCCTTCTGCTCCACGCCTCCGGTGTAGTGCCACCATGGAGGATGGAATTAAAGAGTTTCTGAAGGACTTCAAGTACCGGTTTTCCACCCGCTTTCAGAAGCTCCGCTGTAATTCCATTCTCGCCTGGGGCCTTGCCGTTCCTAACGTGCTGGAGATCCATTCTAATCTCACTCAAAATCTCAGGTGCCCGGAAACGACGCTGCCACACTCGGTCTTCAGCTTCGACAGTTGACTCTTACTGGCAGACAGATTTCTAGCAAAGACTTTGGATCGTAAGATGCAACTATAAACAAATGGTAAAATTAAACTTTTTGTACAACCGACTTCATTATAAATAAAATGAGAACATCATCAATGTAGTCGAAGTCAATTAAATATATTATTGAGCATAACTCGAAAACTACCCGTCAGATCTTGATCCAGTGGGCACTCATGGGAGCGCATGAGAAGCACCAAATAAAAAAAGAATCATCAAAATCGGTTTACCTAGTTTTAGTAATACACATAAAAAAATACAGTCTAATTGAGAACCTCGTTTTTAAAGTCGTTTGAGAAGTCAGATTTATCAGATTTTTCTAAAAACAACACGTATAATATCTATACCGGTAACGGGAACCAGCGTCAAAGGTGCCGACCGATTGACGATCTTTATTCCGCCAGCCAAACGACTTAGTAGAAAAGAGACGCATCTCCAGCTATGAACTTTTACATGCCGTTATTAAAGCGTGATAAATCTCAATAAATATTTTTAACTTTATAAAACCTAATATACTTACTACTAGAAACTTAGTAATGGCGGTGTAAGAATATTTATTCTGCCCCACAGTAGTAAGACGTCGCCTCTCGATGGAAACAAACCGGGATATGGGCAGGTTCATCTACCGAAAGAGAGCAAAAAATATCTAATAATTATAAATTAAAAAAAATTCTAACTTCAATATAAATTATTAAAAATAACTCAAAAACCATTGGTCTGACCTTGATCAAATTCATATGGGACCACACGAAAACTATCAGCTTTCATATAAAAAAAGAATCATCGAAATCGGTTTACCCAGTACAAAGTTATGAGGTAACACACATAAAAAAACATACAGTCGAATTGAGTACCGACTCCTTTTTGGAAGTCGGCAGAAAAGAAAAGCTACGTAAATTATGGCAAATAACACGCCTATGACGTAATCGTTAGGAAAGGCGATGGCCTGCAGTGGACTTTTAATGGACTCTAACGGTAACGGTAAAATCCAAGGTAGCTCTTCCAAATTATGAATTACCTAACTTGCTTCAGAATCACTGACGTGGCTTACTTAATCACTATTATAGATCATTATCTAATTGTAGATGGTCGATGGCATTTCATATCCGATAGTATAATCTCACCATAAAATTAATGAAGAAATTAAGATTATTATCAATACGGTTTAAAATTCAAGTAAGATTTATTTTTATCGTAGTTTATTAATCTTTATACACTGTTCTGAGTGTTCTTACAGCATGCGTAGAAAATAAGTACGCGATTAATCAAACGAGAGCCGTGGTATCAGTGGTTAAGCGTTTGCTGTAAATCTCACTGTACACGAGCAACCCGGGTTATATCCCCGTCGACATCAATGAAATTGTTAATTGCAATTTTAAGTGCTGATTTACCACATGCTCGGCGGTGAAGTAAAACATCGTGAGGTAACCTGCATGTCTGAGAAATAAGAAAAATATTTCAAAGACGTGAAGTTCGACAAACACACGTTGGGGCAACGCACCGAAAATTTTCTTGCCCTAAAACCGTCTCAGAAATGGGAGAAGGCTTGTGCCCAGCATTGGGATGTATATAGGTTTTAATTTAACTATAACACAGTTATGTAGGTGATTAGTCTTTGAAAAGTTTTTTATAATAATGTAAGTTAAAGGCTAAGTAAAGTGAAACTGTTAGGTGGCATTCTCTCTTATTCCTTTATTTTTCTCCCAGGATAAATGTAGGTGTCTATGATCCATAGCATCTTCTTATCAAGTGTACTTGCATGTGGGATTGCATGTTGCATGCTGACTTCTAGAATTCTCTAGAGAACTATCAAAACATATATCGACATTATCCTAATGATTAACGATACCAACAGTGAATTTCAAAATTCGTGAGAATACTATATTATAAGCCTCCTAACACAAACATTTTAAGCTTAGTTGAAGTGGTTTACGAGATTATTATTAGGTTCGGCAACGCAGCATTATGTTAAGTTTTATATTTTTATTTTATGTTTATATTTTAAACTATAAATTTTATTTATATTTTAATTGTTTTAATATTTATATAGACAAAATTTATTTTGTTTTGTATATGGCAATATATGAGTAACGGACGCGCGACCGGTATAAAAATTCAAAAATTTGGGAGGTAGTGTGTAGTCAGTCGATGTTGTAGGCGAAACCCTACGCGTGTTCTGTTAACAAGTTTGAAGATTTCTTGTTGTACGATTGCTTTTGCGCATTTGTGCAAATAAACGCAGCTTGCAAACAAACTCAGCATTATTTCGCTGGGAGTTTACACAGAAAGTCACAATTAGTGTTAAAAATATTTCTAGTATTTAGTAGGTTCAAGGACTTATTTTCTATCTCGCTTTCAAATCAACATAGCTTAGTCGTTCGTATTTTTACAACAACAAAGTGGAATAATTCTCCAGCGTCTGTCTATCACTTTGGAGTGAAATATAGGTGTGAGCCGAGTAGGCGCGCACTACTCACTAGCTGGTATGACTCCTTTTCTGCCCAGGAATCCGTCTGGGTATGCCACCTAATAGCAGCGTTTGCACAGATAGGCCTCCCCTTTAGAAAGTCGTATAAGGAGCGTATTTACCATAGTTGCAACGCTCAGCATGCGGGTAGGCGACCGCAGTTTTTTCTATTCAGCTGTTATCAGGGTGATACTGCTGCTTGTCTTAATCAATTTTTCTCTGTCGCCTCTTACGATACCCGCGGGATGATATGGGGTAGTGGATATTCCTACACCGCCACTACTCGTTTATTTATAATATAGCATATAGTTTATGGTTTATTTATTTAGTACGCGAGGGTAATATGGTCATTTTCTTATAACTCAAAAACTACAGCCTTGTTTGCATAGATGGCTTTGTGATACGATAGCTCTTCGTCAGTCAATCAAATAATAAAGGGTCAAAAGAGCGCCGCTTTAGCGACGCCGTTTTGACAGTTAATATTATAGTAAATATTTTAGTCGATTTTGGGTATTGGGTAGTGTAGTTAGTTTTTTTAAGTTGATTTTTCGAAGTGTTCTTATTCTTGGCAAGGCTTCTTTGCTATTTTTTTTTAATATATTAGTTACGTTATACGAAATTGTGTATTTGTGTCTGTCCTCCTCCTAGATTTGCTTTTATAGAAAGCTTAAGGTGGCCATATTACCCTCACGTACCTTACAGGCTATGAGGTATTTCATTGAACTCTAATAGAGGTGACAACGCATCTGTAGCATTCTTTGACTGAAGTTGGTTGCTGGTTCACAGACTGCAGTACCGACTGCCCATCAGATGAACTGTAAGTTCGTTCGTTCGTCACATCAATAAAAGTAAATTTTGAAACGGTACGTTATTCAACCTTTTAAACTAATGGTGACTAATGTGTGTGCAGTACACTTAATGGTAAGTGGGTGATGTGGCTCGTGCCGGTAAGCGAAGTGTAGGGCAGTCCCCGACTAGATGAAGTTTTAAGGCATGCAGGAAGTCGTTGGATCCTGAGTCGCTTACTCAGGACTGTGTTTTGCGGCATTCCTTGCGGAAAGCCTTTTCAGCAGTGGACTTGTAAAGGATTGTAATGATGAGGATAATAAAATGAAATGAAAAATGAAAAAAATTAAGAGGATATCAGGGCGGGGTTTGGTCCATACAATCGTATTCCTCTCGTCTCCTTGGATAGTGATATTAAGATTTTTACAGTCAGTACTTATAGAAGATAGTTTGACATAGTTTGACGTCCCAATGTAAATCATCTGAAACGTTAAGAACTAAAACATTAAAATTAAGCGCCATAAAATCCGTAAAATTATTTTAATTTAATAGGTAGTTTTACAATACAATCTATATCTGTCATTGCAATGTTCTTAAGTTTTGTTTAACATCTCATATTGTTTTTCCATAAAATCGCTCCAGAGGAGAAGACAGAAGAATACGAGATGATGATTTCGTAGATTTTGCTATTGTTTAGTTCGGTCGTTCGGGCACGGCGCGACGGCAATAGGCTTCAGTTAAAAACATATTCTTCATGGTTCTCTTCTCTTTCATCTTGCCGCCTAAAAATGTTCTAATGGTTTGTAAAAAAAGTCTACCCTATCACCCAAGCAGGTCAATAAAAAAATATTTTTGTACGACGAATGTGAAGTGTTTCCATACACACAATACCTAATAACTATGTATGGACAAGTAAACTACCTATATAGGAAGGAGATTAAGTGAGAATTAGTAATAACTCCTTCTTCAAGTATTGCTTACTTACAAATTTTTGTAGTTGAATAATCTTACAATTTTTAGTATTTATAGCCCATAAGTATATTCTCTTTAAACTGTGGTAGGTATACCTGCTCATACGTAATATAAATTCACCTTTATTTTCCGTGAATTCATTAAATTAATTAGATTTAAAATTAAGCATAAAAAACAAAGTTTGAACATTCATTAATATAGATATTAAAGGTAAAAAACTTGTCTTACACGTGGCGACATCTGTTGTCGAGTAGCAAGCAAAATAGATTTTTGTGCTAATAAGTATTATTGAGGTTGGGAAATGCACTAAGTGCACACAAAGAAAAGATGTAATTTTGCTTGGCGTTGTCAGATTTATCAATAAAATATTGATTTTCCGAAAAGCCTGACGACTTACCTAGCTTCCGAATAGGCGAAGGAAGAATTAGTCCTGTTTTCTTTTATTTGCTTTTAAGTAATTTATGTAATATAATAAAATTGTCACGCTATATTAAATAACGCATAAGCAACTATTAAGAGTTTATTTAATCAACAAAAATCAAACACAAGTCGTCACTAAACAAATATATTGGACAAATATTTGAAATTGCTACTAGTTGTCCCAGTCGTTTGGACAAACATTGGAATATCATTTTATCATACATAATATTGTGACACCCATACCACTTCATAGACAGGAAAGATTACAAAGAAAAATATAATTCTTTTATTCTTGCACCGACTTCAGAAGGTATTATGTGGAATTACATATAATATTTAATGGAATTAAATATGATAGAATACCACTAGAATGTCTAAATTGTTACATAAAGTTGACATTGTTTTCTACTATTTATTTTTTTTCCATTTTACTAAGTGTATAATAATTATAATAGAATATAACATTATATATTCGATATATATTATAAATAGTTCAAATTTAATGTATTTTTTTTCTCTTACCATGCGTTAGAAGAAAACTACTGTCCTGGGAATAACTAGCATGAAGCCCACCGGTACTTATTGCAAGCGACATGAAAAAAAATTTTCAATTCGACTGTAATTTATTTTATTTTATGTGTGTTACCTCAGAACTTTTTTCTAGGTAAACCGATTTTGATGATTCTCTTTATATTTGAAACCTGATGCTTCTCATGTGGTCCCGTATAAATTTGATCAAGACCTGACCAGTAGTTTTTAAGTTATCCAGTTTCCAGTAATAAAGTTCTCCGGTTCTCAATACTCACACCATACAAAACACAGCATTAACCTGCTATTTTACGCTGGTATTCTCTGAGAGCGAAATCCTTCCCCGGTGGATCGACCCATTCGTGCTACCCATAAAAATCTGCAGCGCGGCTCTACCACGTATAAAATCGTAAGTCAAATTAAAATAAATCTGTAATCGAAACCTGTCAATATTTTTTATAGAATAGGGTGACAACGAGCATACAGTCCACCTGATGGTAAGTGGTTGCTGTGGCCCATAGACATCTACATTTACATTTATCCTCGTTTGCGAATCAAAATACAGATGTGTTGACAGACGTGAGGACTAATATGGAATGCTTTTTTTCCAGTAAAAAGGGTAGCGCTTGTTCTCTACACTCACCATACGAAACACAGCAGCGTTAAGCTGCTATTTTACGCTGATATTCTGGGAGAGCGTGGTCCCTCCCCGGTCGAGCCGACCCATTCGTGCTACAGCTATACTACTAATATAGCTACAGCATGACTCTATCCCGTATGAATATGGTTGATGACTTGGAAATGCAGTAGCTAAGTTTGGATGCGGTGCAGAGGGCCGCTGGTTTTGATCTCGCACGGAGTAAGTATTCGTATAGCTTACAAATAAATGTCCCGGGTCTGAATGTTACAATTTATGCAGTACAATTTATGTAACGTTACAGTAGAAATTCTTGGTGGAAAATTTTTTATTAAAAGAAATAGAATGTTGTGACTAATGTGGTCCCGAGCCACGTCAGTCCTGTATTTGTAGCTGCCCCTTTTTGGGGTTCCGTACCAAATTTGTTACCAACGGGACCCTATTACTAAGCCCCCGTTGTCCGTTCGTTCGACCGTCCGTCTGTATGTCAGCAGGCTGTATCTCCTGATCCGTAATAGGTAGATGTAGGTAGGAGAATAGGAGTTGGAATTTTCACCGAATGTGTATTTCTGTTGCCGCTGTAACAACAAATAAAAATTAAAATAAATTAAAAATTGAAAGGGTCTCTCCTACCAGAAACGTATATTATGATGGTACGGAATCCTTCATGGGCGGGTCCGACTCGTACTTGGCCAGTTATTGTTATGGCACATTACTCCTAAAAATAACTTTTTGGTTATATCCGCAATTCTTAACAGAAAATATAAAAATTTGAAGGGCGAAAAATATTTTGTTCCTTTATTTTGTTGTTAAATATAATTCATTAACTTAATTTGTTAGACGTATTAATAAACATAAATGTTTAAGGTTCCCGAAATATTAAACTCTGAATGGTGAATCTGTTTGAAACTCCCTAATTTACTCTGAACTTTGTCCAACCATAGTTAGCCAACCTTTTAAAGGATCGATTACACCTAATTAGTCCATCTCTATTTAGCGTTTAGGAAACCGTAATCTGACAGAACCGGTCTCAGACTAGATATAGTCTCGAGTGACAGGGATATGTTGATTGGCTTTAAATTGGCTTTAAATGATTATGTAATGCGTCGTCACAGTGTATTCACGTCGTATCTAGCTGTATAATGCCGGATGACGGTACTAGTGTTACCTGCCAGTGGGGCGTAGAATTGCATCAGCCTTTATTTAAAGCGTAGTTTATATTTACGTCTGATTCTGTTATGAATTTATGGCGTGTGTTAATACTTAAAAAAATCTTTCTTCTTTGCTTTTTAAAAACGTCACCCCCACCATATCTCCTATATAGTGGAGGCAGTTTACAATACATACATAAATTACACAAAGACAAACATCCAGACCTGTAAGAATTATCCGTACAAATACTTGTTCCGTGCGGGATACTCCGCAATAATATTCCGCAGAAACTACGTATAAACGTTATATATTTACCTGTTGGGACAAAGGTGTAACTACATGAGTTGCATGAATTGGTCTGCCCGACCGGGGAAGAGTTGTGTATCGCCAGCAACGCAAAGTCAGGGAACTGCATTTAGGAAAACCCAAAATTAGGGGCTTTTTAGGTGTTAATTAGGTCTTAAGTTTAAAAATTAGGTGTTCTAAAATTTTCATTGCAACGAACTGTTAAAATTTGCTTTGCTGGCAAAACGTATATATTTCTATAGATATTTTTATATTATATTTCGCTCCCTGTACCCCGCACACCGTTCCGCGCACCCGCTACCATCTCAATTTCGTGTCTGTCATTACCTGAACGGACTTCTGCGTAGTGCGTATACTCATTCACCATATTACTCTCTAAACTTTATATGATTTGATATCCAGTATCGACGCTCCCTGTTTTTAATTAAAAGTAACACATAAACCGAATTCTGCATCATCTCGCTCTGATAAACTGTCGAGGCTATCAAGCAAAACAATATCAATTTTGTTTGAAAGACAATTTTGTCTATAAACGACGAGTGCGGTGTAAATGTAATCTAATAACGAACGCACACTGGTTAAAAGATATATCTCACAGTGTGAAAGCCAATCGCGGGATATAATTTATATTTTTTTTTAAATTTATATCTCTGGATATAATATATATATAATATCCCATAGTGAAAAGCGAGCTTTACGGTTGCAGCAAATTAGGAGATGCTATTTCCAGCAAGGCGCTATTTAGAGATCAAAAGCAAATTTAGAATAGGTAACTTTGATTTTTTTATGCTTACGCCGTGTGGTGACAATAAAAGGGATCCATTATATTATTTAATCCTTTTAATCTCATGGGTGACGTAAGATGTGACTACGTAAAATCTCAAAAAGATCTAATGGTTGCTGCTATATTAATAGTATAGTTGTAGAACGAATGGGTCGGCTCGACCTGGGAAAGACCACGTTCTCACAGAATACCAGCGTAAAATGGCAGCTCAATGCTGCTGTGTTTCTTATGGTGAGTGTAGAGAACCGGAGACCCTTTTTACTGGAAAAAAGGCATTCCTTCTTAGTCCTCACGGGTGGCAACGCATCTGCATTTTAATTCGCAAACGAGGATAGATGTAGATGTCTATGGACCACAGCAACCACTTACCATCATGTGGACTGTGTGCTCGTTTGTCACCCTTATTCTATAAAAAAGCCGTGATCTGCCACCAATCGCCTTCTCTTATTATTTTGTATCAAGATGGAAGATGCTCATACCCCATTCTCTGTTTCATTTCCACCTGTCTATGTTACGACACCCACGGGATGATTTTTTTTTATATGATAAGGGTGACAAACGAGCACACAGTCCACCTGATGGTAAGTGGTTGCTGCGGCCCATAGACATCTACAACTATCCTCTAATAGAAATCAAAATGTAGATGCGTTGTCACCCGTGAGGACTAAGATGGAATGCCTCATTTCCAGTAAAAAGGGCCTCCGGCCACCTGCACTCACCAAGCGAAACGCAGAGGTAAACCTCTACTTCACGCTGGTTTTCTGTGAGGTCGTGGTACTACCCCGGTTCGAGCCGGCCCATCCGTGCGACAGAAAAAGCTGCCGCGTGGCTCTACCACTGTTAAAAATATATAATTATTATTATTAAATAATTATTAAATATATTAGATATGAGACAGTGTATTCTCTTTCGCCGCCACTGCACAGCGTAAACTTTAGAAATTGTATTTATTTAATCTCTGTCTATATCTTGCAATCCCATGGCCTATTGACGGGCGACGCCATTGCAATTAACATTGTGACCTAACTTTCATAACCTACTCAAAATCAATGCTTCAAATGTAAAAATAAGAGTCTTTTATATCTCATTGTGAGTACAACTTTATACTTTAATGGAAAATAAGTTCTTAAAACCTAATAGTTTCATATGCAGCTAAATATTAAAAAGTATAATAAAATATAGTTTAGAAAATCCAAAAGAGCACACCTCATGAGCTTTTCATTTAATTTTGATAAAAATATATTACCAAAATAAATTGATCACACAAAGTATAAAATCGATATAGGCTGTATGATAGGTACGTTTGTCCTTAGTCTATCAAGGGCTAAAGAAGAAAATGAAAGCACCATAAAGTTTTTAATAGCATTAAATTTATTAAAACTTAAACATTATTACTAGGCTATTGATATGAAATAGGGAACCAGTTGACGTAATTCTGAACCTAGTTAAAAAAACGTCAATTTTTTCGAGGGTTATCGTGACCACATACAAATCCAACATCCGGATGTCCACGTAAATTTTTTTTCTAATCATTTTTTATTAAAGTAGCAATATAAAATGATTTTTAGAACATATAGGTGGATTAACTAGACTGTTTTCTTGACTAGCTACTCATATAATCGTATAAGAGCAATATGGTATAATAGCATTTTGAGACCACAAAATTGCTTGACCTTGACGTGTCGGGGCGTGTAATATATATAAATTTATTTTCTCAGTGACATGAAGTCTTTATTCAATACTTCATGTCTCTGAGAAAATAAATGTAAGAAATTGAAATCACGGGGCAAAGCCCCCAATTACCCGGGGGGCCATTTTCTGTAATCATGAATAATTTGATTTCACCAATCAGCTCGTGATGACGTACGATGTTCATTTCAATTTCCTGTAGCTGAAAAATAAAAATAAATAACCAGAGAGATCTCTGACCTTACACTATTATTGAATGTAACATGGTATTCTTTTTTTTCCAAAATACACAAACAATACATTTTTTTTATAGGATAAGGGTGACAAACGAGCACACAGGCCACCTGATGGTAAGTGGTTGATGCGGCCCATAGACATCTACATCTATCCTCTGTTACAAATCAAAATGCAGATGCGTTGTCACTTCTCTACTTCACGCTGGTATTCTGTGAGGTCGTGGTACCACCCCGGTTCGAGCCCGCCCATCCGTGCAACAGCAAAAGCTGTCGCGTGGCTCTACCATTGTTAAGATATACTATGTTAAGATATATTTATATATATATATATATATATATATATATATATATATAATTATTAATTGCGGAGGAGGTAGGCAGAGCCTAAAGAATAGCCAGCTACTCGGATCGCGTTTAGCCAAGAAAAGTATGGGTTAGAAAGAAAGAAAGAAAGAAATAAGTTTATTTGGCACACATACTCGTACATTATAACAAAGAAAAATAAATCAAGAAAAACAGAAAAAAATATTTTTCTTCTTAACAAAAATATTTAAAAAAATATATAATATGGACCAAAATGGTCTCCACTAAGCTTTAAGTCACGAATTGAAGATATAGGGTTAAGATGGAAAACTGTGAAAGTGTTAAGCGGCTAGCCCCATCGCCTACACAATCCCAAACCCAATATCCCACTAATCACCAATAACGATATATAAACATGAGACCTATTATTTCCAGACCAACATGGGACACAATCGTGTCATTAATTCGACTCAAAATTTTTAATGGCTGTTTATGCTTTTTTTTATAGAATGGGCTGACAAACGAGCACACAGTACACCTGATGGTAAATGGATACTGTGGCCCATATACATCTACATCTATCTTTGACTAAGAATTATCAGATGTGTTTTCACCCGTGAGGACTAAGATGGAATGCCTCGTTTCCATTTAAAAGGGTCTCTGGTTCTCTACACTCACCATACGAATACACAGCAGCGGTAAGCTGCTATTTGACGCTGGTATTCTGTGAGAGCGAGCCCTTCCCCGGTCGAGCCGACCCATTCGTACTACAACCATAATATAGCTGCAGCGTGGCTCTACCACGTAAAAAAATTCTTCGTTATGCTTCCATTTTTGTAATAAGACTTTCATAATATGGATTCAGAACATGTCAGTTCTATCGTAGCCTAATTTCAACTAAAAAAACAATTCGTTGAAATCTCGAGAGGCACATCCTACCTTGTCCACTGCTGGAAATGCCTTCTATGGTTGTAGGGAGGATGATGAAGCAAATGATAGAACCGTACTTGATAACATTTTACCATCGTCTTACCTATTCCCGCCACCACGAAGCTGTGCCACCCACTACTATGGTCCGGTTACTCATCAAGGGTGACAATGCATTTGGTTGCACCTGTAGCCAAAAGGAAATGGCCTCGTCATTAAATAGGATACCCATTTGCGTCAAACACCATCTCCGGTATCCGGTCAACATAATCGGCATACATACGTGGTAGAGCCTTGCTGCAGCTATATTATGGTTGTAACACGAATGAATCTCAGTCAGAGAAGGACCACGCTCTCACAGAATACCAGCGTAAAATAGCAGCTTAATGCTGCTGTGTTTCGTATGGTGCAGTAAAATATGGTGCGTGTAGAGATTCAAAGACCATTTTTAATAATAACGAGGTATTCCATCTTAGTCTTCGGAGGTAACAACGCATCAGCATTTTGTTTCTTATTCGAGGATGGATGTAGATATCTTTGGACCACAGCATTCAGTTGTCATTGGACGGATTTTGTGCTCGTTTGTTACGGAATTGCTTTAAAAAATCTACATATTATACCGCGGTTTAATATGATCGTCTAACAGAAATAGTCACCGTTATTCAATAATCAGGATTTCTTTAGTTTTAATTTTCATGTACTCGTATTTAACGTATGTAATACAAAATGTTTTTAAGGTTCAAGAATAGCATGAATCAAAAACGTCTGGTAGGATGGGCTATTAGCCTCAGGCTCTTCTCACATGTTCGGGAAATGTAGACATAATATGTGCGAAACTAAATTATATTTTTTTATAGAATAGGGTGACAAACGAGCACACAGTCCACGTGATGGTAAGTAGTTGCTGTGACCCATAGACATCTACATCTATTCTCAATAAAGGATTAAAATAGAGATGCGTTGTCACCTGTGAGGACTTAGACTCTTTTCCAGTAAAAAGGGGTCTTCAGTTCGCTACACTCACCATACGAAACACAGCAGTGTAAATACCTTATATTTATACTATTTATACACCTTATATTTTTGTAAACACTTTAATTTACCTTTAATTTATTTATTTATTTATTTATTTACACACACACATACACACTTAACAACTATCCTTACAGGCTAAACAAACCCACTACGATAGTGTCGCGAATCTACTTAAATACGAGTATACTATGTATTACAACTAACTTAAATAACTAACTACCATAGATTAATGATAATTATCATATATAATATATATAAGTCATAGATTAATGATAATTCATCGCGCTCTGACGCGCGCGATGAATTATCATTAATCTATGACTAACTACATATGTATAAAAGTACCTTAGCGAGTTCACTCAGATTTATTATCTCATTAATTCATAGCATTCAGATATTTTAAGTTATGCATTTGTGACACTTTATTTTCTGATGATAGCTGTGATTAGCAGCTATTTTCTATAACCTCTTATATGCGCGGCCCTTTACGCGAAATTGGATGCACCAGTTGCATTAAAAATTGTCTAAAATGTTGTATGAAATTAGTTTTACTCACTACAAGAAAATAATATAAGAAAAAATTATTGCCAGTATTGTTTAAAAATATTTTAATAATATTTATATAATCCCAGTTTATAGGAGTCGACCCTTGCAAAATTTGATTTCGCCCGCTATGTCTCACTGGCGTCACTTACGCAATTTGTTCGTAACTCCTCCCGATGCTCCGTTTGTCCTGTCGCTGCGACATTGACTTTGAACTCAAGCAAATCGAGGAAGTGTTGTTTTGGCAATGGCGAAACAAATTGGCTAATGATCAGTCCGAGCATTGCCCAAATGGTTGTCGGTATTGGTCTTTTGTGCGGGACAAAACAAGCATAATGTTTGTTCAAGCGCACTGGGGAGACTAAAGATTATATAAATTTATATAATATTTTTTTGTATAGTAAGGCGTACATGACATAACCGTAACGAAGCATGCCATCAAATTCTACAGGGGTTATAACGCACGTGAATTTTATTCTTAATCAAGATTAGATGTAGGTGTATATAGTATTTACTTTCGGTCAGGAAGACCGCGTGCCTTTTATCATCCTTATTTCTAGAAACAAATAACGATCAAAGCACCAGAACGAAGTACGCTGCTTTCTGCCGTGAAATGGTTATAGTAACATCTGTTTACCTGATGTTCTGGACGGTTCTGTGCGAAGCCTCCACCCATTAGATGAAGCGCGGTGAAAGGTTTATCTAATAAATGTTTCACACGGTTACATTGCCTTCATTTTGCAATCCACTACCACCACATAACGACAACCCATGCTGAGTAATGACCTTTTTTGGCAAGTTGAACCGAAAATTCACGTAGATTGAAGTTATATATTATTATATACATAAATATTCTGTGCCACAATTATTTTATAGAAGAAGGAATTCTGCGGTTCTCTACACTCACAATACGAAACACAGCAGCGGTAAGCTGCTATTTTACGCTGGTGTTCTGTGTGAGCGTGGTTCTTCCCCGGACGAGCGTAACGATTCGTTATACAACAAAAATGATAAACTGCGTTTGCGAACCCATCTGTCAAGTGTGTGCGCAAAATAAAGATGAAATTTAAGGCGTAGGCTTTATTCAGCAGTAGATTTTTGACAAGTTGTAATAAATTAAAAAAAAATATCTAGAATTTTCCCCAACTTGAAACTACAATACAATACAATATTGAAATAACATTGCTGTTCTTTGTGGCACAGTTGCAACACTCCTCGGCCTTCAACAGCTAGGCATGTTGCCCCAGCACAAGAGCGGCTTCTTCTGCAACGATCCTGCACTGTCGTATCCTTACCTTGGCGACATGATTTCAATGGCAGTCATCATTTGCTCCATAATTGCGTGTCCATTGTTCCTGGTATGTATTTAGATTTTACCTATCATATTCTTTTTGCTACGATTTTTATGAAATTAGAATTTAAACTTAAATGTGGAAAAAAAGATCAAACATTAAATAAAATCAAAGTCAAAGTGAACGTCTGACTTTGTCAGAAATATTTTATTCACTTTAGGTTGATTAACTTTAAGCTCTACCACCGGTCCCAAAATCCGTAACGTAATTTGAATATAGCGACATCTGTTGTCATCGGATAGAGTATAAGGTACGTGAGGGTAATATTATGGTCACGTTAATCTTTGTCGCCCTATTAAACCAAAACTAGGAGGACAACAGAGTCAAATACACAATGTCGAATACTGTAACTGATATATTAAGAAAAAAAAAACAAACAAGCCTTAGCAATAATTAGAAACACTTCGAAAAATCAACTTCAAAAAAACTAACCACACTAGCCAAACTAAAATCGATTAAAATATTTACTATAATATCAACTATCAAATCGTCAATAAAGTGGCGCCGTTTTGACCTTTTATTATTTGAATGACTGATGAAGAGCTATCGCATCACAAAGCCATCTATGCAAATAAGGCTTTAGTTTTTGAGTTATAAGAAAGTGACCATATTAACCGGATGACCATATTACCCTCACGTACTATAGTATAAGTATTTGCACTAAGCGGTAGGATTACTTTTTGTCTGGAAGTCTGTATGAGTACTCTGTCTGTATAAATATAGGCATACACTGCTGAATTCCGCTTCGAAGGTTATAGGGCGCCATTAAAATTACAGACTGTGACTGTGAGGCATTCCATCTTAGTCCTAAGATTTGACAACACATCTGTGACATACAGCCTACATACAGCCTACAAACATACAGCCTACCTAGGCTGTATGTTTGTTTATCACTTCATTTTTATAAAAAAAAACTCTTCTTTTATCGCCACTAATAGTTAGACACATAAAGTATCATGTATTACTTTGCTTTCAGATCTTGATCACAGAACTGGTGTTCACCGATGCAGAACAATCAACACGATTGAAATTAGTCCATTCGTCCAAAAAGACTCTTTGGCTGTACAGAAGCTATGCCTATGGCTTGCTGTTTAATGTCTCAATCATTGAGGTGATGAAGGCCGTGTCTGGTAATCCAAGGCCAACCTTCTTCGATATATGCGAGCCTGATACGGCTAAGACTTGCAATGGGTAAGTTTTACTTAAACATTGGTATTGCCAGGCTGCAGTATAATATGGTGAGTGTAGAGAGTCGAAGACCCTTTTTACTGGAAACGAGGCATTCCATCTTAATCCTCAGGGATTACAACACATCTGCATTTTGATTCTTAATAGTTGATGTTGATGTCTATGGGCTACAGCATCCACTAACCATCAGGTGGATGTGTGGTCGTTTGCCATCCTTATTCTATTAAAAATACGTCATGATCATTTTGTACAATCATGCTACTTTGGCTTTATGTAATTATTTTTTATCAATAGGGTTTATCAACAATTGTAAATATGTTGCTTTTTTCTTCAACATCATCGTCATCAACATTTAGGCCCTCCTCTGTTGTAGTATTTTTTTCATTCATTCACTCATTCTTTACAACCTATAAACATCCACTGCTGAACTTGTTTCATAACTACTAATTGACTTTGCCATAGTTGCCACGCTTATCTACCGCAGTTTATTTATTATTTTGAATTGTTCTTAAAAAGACGCTGCTGTCTATCTCCTGTTTAGTTTCCCTCTTTCGGGACGATGTGGCAAAGTGGATATTCTTACACAGTCACAACAAGGTTATGTTTTTTACTCATCATAAATTTTCCTTCGTTATCTTGACATATATCTTTACGTTTATTTAATTCTCGTATTTGTTGAAATTGAGTGTGAAATAACACGTTAAGTAGCCGCTGCGCCCGCTTCCGTCTCGCATAACTCTCGATAAACATTCAATCGATATGTCAAGTGATGAAAGTTAATAACGTATCGATTTCGGTGAAACTCCGGTTTCAAAACAAATTCGATTAGTGCAAAGCCATATTTTTACGGATTTAACCGAATCTGTTTTCCGTGTTTTTCGTGTTGGGTAATAATCTATCATTATAATATTGATTATGAGACGATCGTTTTCAAGCTTTTACTATGCTGAGTTTATTGATATATGAAAAACTAACTAGCAATAACTAATAGCAGCTTAATGCTGCTGTGTTTCGTATAGTGAGTGTGGAGAACCGGAGACACTTTTTACTGGAAAACAGACAGCCTATCTTAGTCCTGACGGGTGACAACGCATCTCTATTTTAATCCTTTATTGAGGATAGATGTAGATATCTATGGGTCACATCAACCACTTACCATCAGGTAGACTGTGTGATCGTTTGCCACCCTATCCTATAAAAAAATATAATTTAGTTTCGCACATATGTCTACATTTCCCGAGCATGTGAGGAGAGTCTGAGGCTAATAGCCCATCCTGCCAGATGCTTTTGATTTTTGCGTAGTAAAGACACGCTGCAGTTATATTAGTAGTATATTTGTAGCACGAATGGGTCGGCTCGACCGGGGAAGAACCACGCTCTCACAGAATACCACCGTACAATAGCAGCTTAATGCTGTTGTATGGTGAGTGTAGAGAACCAGAAACCGTTTTTACTGGGAACGAGGAATTCCATTTTAGTCCTCAGGGGAAGACAACGATCAATATTTTGATTCTTAATTGAGGATAAATGTAGATGTCTATAGGCCACAGCATCCAATTATTATCAGGTGGACTGTGTGCTCGTCAGTGACATTTATTCTATACCTACATCTATTCTCGATTAAGGTTCAAATTGCAGATGCGCTGTCATCACTGAGGATTAAGATGATTCTCTACACTCCATACGATACACTGCAACATTAGTCTGCTATTTTACGCTGGTATCCTATGAGAGCTTGGCCCTACCCCGGTCGAGCCCACCTATTCGTACTACGTCCATAATATAGCTGTGACATGGTTCTACCACGTTAGATAATTTAGAATTATATTATATTATTATTGGGGTATTTGTATAGTTTTCTCATCTGGTTGGGCTGTATAAATATATAACTGAAAATGAAAATGATAAACTTACATAAATATCAATAAAATAAAATAAAATAAGTACATAAAAATTACATAAATATATAAAAATCCAACCAGATGGAAGCCCTCGGCAGGGGAGACCAAACGGCCGAGGGTTAGGGGGAAAGGGAAAGAAACCGGCGGACGATGCGGGCGGTATCGAGGAGCACCGCCTTCTGCATTTGAGCTTGGAGCGATCCGTCTCGGAGTCCCAGTCGCCTCAGATGACCCGAGAGGCTGACTGGGATTAACCCGTTCGCAGAAACGACCACAGGAATAATTTCGGCCGGCAGACCACCCCACATGTCGGTCACCTCGTGAGCCAGGTCCAGATATTTTGTCAACTTATCTGTTTCGACTTTCACGAGGTTCTCGTCATAAGGAATGGTAATGTCGACCAAAAATATCCTTGACTGTGCCCGGTCCATCAGCACAATATCAGGCTTATTCGCAAGAATAGTCCTGTCTGTGATGATGGCCCGGTCCCAGTAGAGCCTGGCGCGGTCATTTTCGAGCACGGTTTCCGGCAAGTACTTATAATACGGCAGTTTCAGATCCACGAGACCGTATTTCAGAGCGAGCTCCTGGTGTATAATCCTGGCTACTAGGTTGTGTCTGTGCAAATACTCAGAGTTATAAAGCGCCGAACAACCGGAGACAACATGCCTAAGTGACTCACCGGGATGGCGACAAGCTCGACAGATGTCGACGGTGGCATCCTTTAGGATGTATCTCCGATAATTGTTGGTCTTAATAACCTGATCCTGTATCGCACAGACAAAACCCTCGGTTTCCCCAAAGAGGTCACCGAAACGTAGCAAGTGGAGGGAGGCGACTGTGTCTACGCAAGGCTCATGTAGAGCCTTGTAGAACCTCCCGTGGAGCTCCTTCTCCTTCCATACGGTCTCCCGGTCGGAAATGCTCTGTACTGCCGGGTCTTGTCATTGCTCGTTGGCTAAGGATAGAGGGGTAGGTCCTTTATCACAAGAAATAACGCCCCTATAGAATGGATCATCCGCTCTCGTCAGAAAGTAGTTACGGAGGCTGCATACTTCGCGATTATGCATTAAATCACAAGTGATGTTAGCAATCCCATAAGATGAGAGCGACTAGAGGCGAATAACTTGAGATCATCCATATAGAAAAGGTGGGTCACTTTTGTCCCTCCTCTCCGAAGCCAAAATCCCCTCCCGGAACCCTCCAGTATGGTACTAAGAGGGTTCAGAGAGAGGCAGAACCAGATTGGACTCAAATAATCGCCCTAGCAGATACCCCTTTTTATCCTTATGTGATTCCCCGCAGCCATCATCCGCTCGCTTAGATGACAAAGGATCGTACTCCACTGCCCCATACACTGCCCGAGGAAGTCTCGAACTGTACAGTCGACCTTGTACAGCTCGAGGACCCTCTTAAGCCATGTATGAGGTACCGAGTCGAATGCCTTTTTGTAGTCAATCCAGGCGGTGGAGAGATTCCGACGGTTGCGTTTAACCACCTTGCCAATGACCGCATCAATGAGGAGTGGTTCCTTGGTTCCACGACCACCGCCCCGACATCCATTTTGAGCGCGCGACATCACCTGATTTGAGTTCAGGTGACGAGTGATTCTCGCGCACAAAATGGATATTAGTGTCTTGTATATGGTAGGTAGACACGTTATGGGGCGGTATTTGCTCGGGTCTGTGGAATCCCGGTCTTTAGGAACCAAATGAGTGATCCCAGTAGTGAAGAGGCTCGGGAGCGACTTTTGGTCGAGAGCCTCTTGAAACTGTCTGGCGAGCACAGCATGACACATCACGAACCCCTTTAGCCAGTAGTGATGCAGTCCGTCGAGTCCCGGACTTTACCAGTTCGGGGCCCTACGGACCGCCTAAGCTACGTCATCCGGCGTAATGATGACGGGGTCCATGGGCGTAACATTCGCACACTGACTCGCCACAACTTCCGTCCAAGGGCCCTCGCTGTGGTTTACGGGCTCTGACGACAGGCCGCGCCAGAATGCGATAGTATCGGCCTGATTCGGTGCTGGGCCTGTTCCACGTACCATTGGTCGCTCCAATGATTCATAGAGCCTCTTCTGATCACTCTGGAAGAGACGATTCTGGTTGAACCGTGTCGACCACTCGGTATATCGCCAAATCCGCTTCCCCCAAGCAGCGATTCTCTGCTTCAGGTCGTCTATGCGCTCCGTCAGTTTTTGCGTTATTTCCGGCTGGGACAAACTGATGTTTGTCCCAGGAAACGCCATCCTGACGGTGCGCACAATTCTCGGCCTATTATTGCCCGAACTGAAGCTTATCAACCTGCCGATGAGGGCCTTTGCGACACGGTCCTCAATCCTTCTTCTCCAGGCTGGGATTGCGCTACTTTGTCTAGTAGCGCGTCCATTATTATTATTATTATTATATAAAGCAACGCTGATGGTTCGTCTAAACCGGGGAAGAGCCACGATCTCACAAAATACTAAAGTAAAATGGCAGCTTAATGCCTTAGTGTTTTATGCCACATTTACACTCAGCCACTGCAACTGCTCCTGTCGCTGCCGGAAATATTTCCCTAAATACTTCTGCGGCAATAACGACGCGAGTGGGTGTTCACACTCAGCCTTCATACTTCTTTATTGATCAACTCGCAACAATGACTGACGTCGAGGTAGATGGTGCGACAGCATTATGTCTGCTCAGTATAACTAATTATTTTAGTGTATTAAAAAGCTTCAATTTATGGTCTTTATCATGAGAATACCATATTACCCGCTCAATTTCATAAAGTTCTAAAAATTTCGCGCTCGCGCAGGCCGTCCTTTGACTTCCGCGCGAAAAACCGACAATCAAGGGAGCGCCAGGCAGTGGCAGCGCGAGTAACCTATTTACATACACACGCTGCCCACTTCCCTGCTTACTTCCCTGCCCTTTCCTGCAAAGTGTAAATGTGGCTTTATAGGGTGAGTGAACAGAGTCGGAGGCCCTTTTAACAGGTAACTGGCATTACAACTTAGTCCTCAAGGGTGACACATCTACATTATGATTCGTAATCGAAGATCTTTGTGTATCGTTGAGTCTCATCCTGTCGTGTTGTTGTTTTTATTGCTAGCTTCGGTCAACATCTTAGTTGCCCCAGTAGCGTTAGCGTGGTGTTTTTTGATTTTACGCCAATGCCTCAGAAGGCGAAATTTTAAATAATCGTTTTCTTTCAGTTCCGATTTCGTGAGTACATTCAGTTGCACGTCGACGCGCTTCTCGGCTTGGTATCAAATGGACTCCTATCATAGTTTCCCGTCCGGACATACATCGCTTTCTGTTTATTGTGGATTGTTCATGGCGGTAAATATATATTTATTTAAAAAAGATATTTAATTTTCTTTATAATTCATATTATTATATTGCCCTTTTATTTTAACTTTTCTGGTAGGTCAAAAATATTAAATATTTTTTTCTGTGTTATGTCAGCGACGGGTAACAGCGTCAGATGTGCTACACCTCTAATACTGCAATCGCCAAAATACCTGTCAAGTAGTAGCGTCAAGTTACGGAAACCCTTTGTGAATGTGTATTTTTTACTTAGAACAGCCATGCTGCAGCTAGTATATTATGGCTGTAACACTTATGGGTTGACTTGACCGGGGTAGGGGGGGACGACACAGAATAATGTTGTGTAGGTAAGTCTAAAGAACCAGATACCCACCCGTCTTACTGGTAACGAAATATTCCTTCTAATTGTAACAACGCATTTGCATTTTGATTTTTAATCTAGGATATGTAGCTGTCAGTGGGTCCTAGCATTCACTTACCATTAGTACTGTGTGCTCGCTTATAACCCTTATTTTTCCAACTTTTATTTAACTTGCAACGTAACTATGTTTGTTTGAGAGAAATCTTGTAGCTCAATTTTGAAGCAGATATCTTCAACCGATTGAGCTGAAATTTTGTACACACAATTAGTTTGGATGACAATGCATGGTTAGATATGTGACGTCATTTTAAATCCAAGATGGTGGAACACCCAAGATGGCGGACTAGTTATTTTTATTGCACTCCTAAAATATGGATATCAAATGGGAAACCCCCCCCCCTTCCCCAGATATTATACACTCAATATATCATATATTTTTCTTAACATCCGCCTTCCTTTTAGAACTTTATGCCCATTTTTATATTTAATTCCAGAACTCGTGGTTTGTATAAAGGTTTTGTTACTATGTCAGCAAGCTGGTCTTTGGCACATGTTTTCAGCACCTCAAAATATCTTTGCTCAACACGTTCGCTTATAAGAAGTGTAATATACGAATATATTTCGTTCGATGGTGCATTTTAATTGATGGATTACGGGCTAGCTTTAAAGCTGACTCATTGTCAAGATGTAGTCTAGGAATACTTTCACTGCTATCAACTAAAAATCTTATTATTTTATCTATCCAAATGATTTCTCTTGCTGCTTCACTAGCGGCAACTAGTTCAGCAGATAGATAGACAGTAGATGGTATAGTTTCTATGGCATCAGTGAGAACAGTGATTCCCAACCAGTGGTCCGCTAGAGATTAAATATGGTCCGCGAAAGATTTAAATATTGGCAAATCCAATTGGGCATACCTTAAGCGCATTAAAAAAATTACGTATAACATGATTATACGGAATTTTTAAAGTAGTTTAAATACATTTCGACAGCACTATCGGCTTCAACACTCTCGAAAACTATGAAAATGACACCCAAGATGAAAAAATTGGTACCTACGACAGCCACCATCTTGGATTTACATTTCTACAGCACTATCAGCTTCAACACCCTCGAAACCCATGAAAATGACACCCATGATGAAAAAATTGATACCCATTGCAGCCGCCACTTTGGATTTACATTTCGACAACCCTATCGGCTTCAACTCTCTCGAAAACCATGAAAATGACACCCATGATGAAAAAATTGATACCTATTGCGGCCGCCATCTTGGATTTACATTTCGACAGCACTATCGGCTTCAACACCCTCGAAAACCTTGAAAATGACACCCAAGATGAAAAAATTGAAATATTTTGTAGCCCCCATCTTGGATTTACATTTCAACAGCAGTATCGGCTTCAACACCCTCGAAAACCATGAAAATGACACCCATGATAAAAAATTGGTACCTATTGCAGCCACCACCTTGGATTTACATTTCGACAGCACTATCGGCTTAAGCACCCTCGAAAACCATGAAAATGACACCCATGATGAAAAAATTGATACCTATTGCGGCCGCCATCTTGGATTTACATTTCGACAACCCATCGGTTTCAACATCCTCGAAAAGCATGAAAATGACACCCATGATGAAAAAATTGATACTACTTACTTTTAGTACGTACTACTATTATTTATTCAGTGCTTTTAAAATATTGTCATAAAAAATCTCTTATTATTATTATAATCAATTATTTAAAAAATTTGGTTACTTATTGATTTCCCGATGTCTGTCCGTCTGTCCGTCTGTCCGTCTGTCCGTCCGTCCGTCCGTCTGTCCGTCTGTCCCACGATTATCTCGAGAACGGTTTCGAATTTTCAAATTTTGTTTTCAGCAATCGATTACTGATCACCCAGGCATCTGAACCTCCTATTTTGAATTTTTTTTCCGTTAGAAACCGCTACAAAGCTGATTGCTTCGCCACTTTGCTATGCTGTTAGCTTGCTAGGTTTATTATAATCAAGTATTTAAGAAATTTGGTTATTCGAATATTGTGTATTTGTACAGCGATCTTTTTGAGCCGCTGCAAACAACTGTGGCTCTAGCTCCCCATTAACATAAATAATTTATATACGAGGCTACCAAATCAACGAAAATTTCGCCATTTTGGAGCCGAAAAAAATTAATTATAGCTAAACAAAACAAAATTACACTGCCATTTACATTCAGTGGCTTCCCACATGATAGATGAAGAGATTAAAAAATAGATTGAGTTAAACAATTAACATTTTCTAAAGTTATCGTGTTTATAAGCCACAGGGACATGATAAATCCACCCCATAAGCCACTAAAACCCTTTTTTTTATTTAAAAATAGCAATTAACCGATTTAAAAAAATTATTAATAAGTTCAACAATCATTTATCTTTCTAACAATGTGCTTTTTATATAATTTATATGTATAATATGATTACTGGATACGATTTTATTCGATAAAATGTTGGAATTTTAATGTTTAGGCGATAGTAGAACATAATTTGCTATGCAATATTCTATCTACCCATTCGTTCTAAATTTATTATTTTCTCGTCACGCGGGCAGTACAACACCACGCGTCACGTTATTAAGTACCTACTAGCTTTTACAGTTTTTTACAGTTTCAGTTTATTATATAATTATGTTAAATGTTGTGATTATAATTTGTTAGATTAACACAGTTTTTTCTTTCATCTTGTGGTCCCCGCTAACTTCAAACAAATTAATGTAGTCCTTGGTAAAAAAAGGTTGGGAAACCCTGAGTTAGAAAGTTATGTGACTTATCTATCAAAGGTACTTTTTGGAAAGTAACGTCCCTTGAGCGAATACGTTTATGACCAATTTTATTCCAAATTCGATAACCATTGTGTCCTTCATAACCTAACAGCATTCCTTTTTGAACTTTCTTGACAAGTTTCATTCTATTTTGTTTAACATAGCACTGACAACCTATAATTCAGAGATGTTTAATAGCTGGTTTTTTGCCATGCCACAATTTATGAGGAGACTTTCCTGCAATTTTCGTTGGCCCTGTCCGATAGAAAATGTACAGGGGTATTTACGATTTCAGCACATGGTCCTTTTGGTATTTCTTCATGAGCATACATCATCGAACGTGCAGCCTCTACAGTTGTCCTATTATCACTATCGCATACCCTATTTTCTTCAGGAGTATATAACATAGTCAATCTTTGATTAATATCATTAATGCGTGAAATGTCATGGACCTTCTGTTTATCAAATTCTCCCCATTATCAGAAATGATTTCTCTTATTTTATGCCCAGACGCAATTATTCGCACGGACACTACCGATTCCAGCAGCCTCGATACTTTGTCCATTAGCCCTGTGACGGTGTGAACTATTAACACATCAAAATATCCCAAAAAAAATCCCGTCTATTGGTTATGTGACTGATAGCACAGATGTTTATCCTAGCCCGGACGGATCTTCAGAATGGCTGAACCAATTATTGTAATGAAACTTCACGAACAGATCTCTATTTGTTGCAATCCTGGCATTAGTGACCTAGGCTATATTTAATTTGACAAACATGGACATTTAAAAAAAAGAAAACGTAAATTTGTAAATTAAATGTTTTTGACCTTAAATCTAATAACGTCTTATTAGTTCTACACAGATTTTAAGCAGGCGTAGCGAGGACGGGTCGGTAGTTACAAATAAAATGAAAGGTGAATATTATGTAATGTTTTAAATTAAGGCTTAACCACATAAAAGTGACCTGATCATGAGATCAGGTTATTTTGACTTAACGCTGAGATGTCATTCTCGTTCATTTTATAGCTTTCTATAAGTGTTATCGATTGCAGATAGTCAACTTGTCTGACCCCTACTACCTACTAGTAATGCTTCAAACGACGCGTGACGTCACGATTCACTTTGTAAAATCTGTTAGGCGGGAATTGATAAAAAAGCAGGGTTCCTAAAGTCATTACAAATTCCAGTCGGCTAATTATTTGCTAATAGACAATATGTATAAAAGCCAACGCGTTGTCTCATCCTCACGGTCTTGCGCTTGACAACATCTGTGAGTACCACAAAACTTAGTACTTGCGGCGATAAGCGACACACGTCACACAAATTGCGATACTCAGTCTCTCATTTATCAAACGCCAAACAGACTTCACAATAAAACTTTCTTTCCAGTGGTACCTCCAAAGACGCGCATTCGACTGGAGCCACCGCTCAGTATTCCTCGTACCAGTTCTGCAACTCATTTGTGTCACGTACGCCGTCGTCTGCTCGCTCACCAGGATATCAGACCATCGACATCATTGGTGGGATGTTCTCACCGGAGCTGTTGTTGGCATCATCTGCTTAGTTTATACGGTAAGTCGAAGCAAGAACTATTTAAAAGTAAGTAAGTAAAAGGTTAAAAAAGTGTATGGTGACTGGTGAGTATAGAGACCCGGAACCTTTTTTCTGGAAACGAGGCATTTCATCTTAGTCCTAATGGATGACAATGCGTCTGATTCCGATTCTTAAACGGGTATAGATGTAGATGTCTATGGACGACAGGATCCACTCACCATCAGTTGGACTGTTTGCTCGTATGTGTGAGATTAGCAGCATCAAATGTGGGAGACGTCTGGTACTGCGAACGTCAATACACGTATAAAGCGAGACAATAAAGGCAAGTTCTTTTTGCAACGGGAAAGGGCCGTGTAAAACAGTGGACTTCTACTGGCTGAAGAAAAAGTAAAAGTAAAGTAAAGTAAAATATACTTTATTGTACACCAAGGAACATATAACAAAATTTATATATTTAAAGGGACATTGGTACAACAGGCGGCCTTATCGCTAAAACAGCGATCTCTTCCAGGCAACCTTAGGGCAGAGGATACTATTTTTAAAAGATAGCGGAAGGGGTGTACAGAATATAATATAGAAAGATAAAGAAAGAAGAAAGAAAAAGTGAATGACGACAGGTAGTAACTTAAGGGGAAAGGTAATAAAGTTTTAATTTATTTTTAAATATATGAAGAGATTTTGATTCTTTAATATGTAAGGGGAGAAATTCTATAGTCGTATAGCGGTAACCGTAAAAGAATTAGAATAGAAGGAAGAGGAATGTCCAGGAGTACTTAGAAGGAGATTATTTTGAGATCGTAGAGGTAGAGAGTGTAAACTACTTAAATATATAGAAAATAAATAATAAATAATAGTGATGTTACATCCCAGTACCAGTTCTTAACGTACTCGTACACTCGTAGTGTAGAGATACGTCGTGACAGAATAGGGTAAAATAGAGACATGTATTCACACACCCATACCAGTAGTTGTTGGGTGTACTACGCGCACTCTAGCACTCGTAATTAGTATGTGACTATACGCGAAACTGTTGACGAAAGTGTTTAACTAGGACAAATTGTCCCACTAGGACACATAATCACGCCCAGACTTCCTCAAAATCTTTTAAGTGTACAAACAAACATCGTGTGTCACCAATGATCAAACCATTAACAGTGGTATTTAACAGTGGTAGAGCCACGCGGCAGCTTTTGCTGTCGCACGGGTGGGCCGGCTCGAACCGGGGTGGTACCACTACCTCACAGAATACCAACGTGAAGTAGAGGTTTACCTCTGCGTTTCGCTTGGTGAGTGCAGGTGGCCGGAAGCCCTTTTTACTGGAAATGAGGCATTCCATCTTAGTCCTCACGGGTGAGGACTAAGATGTATATATATATATATGATTCGCAAACGAGGATAAATGTAGATGTCTATGGGCCGCAGCAACCACTTACCATCAGGTGGACTTTGTGCTCGTTTGTCACCCTTATCATAAAAAAAACCATAGAAAATTGTGAGGCAGTCCGCCAAAGCTTTTCTCGGAGTTACTCTATGTGATAGAATTCTACCATTCATAAATCCATTTAAATCATGATATCCACAGTCAGCTTACCAATCACTTGACAACTCGTACAGCGAAGTGTGGGGCGTCCCTCCACTAGATGGAGTGACGACCTGGTAAGACATGCAGGAAGTCGATGGATGCAGGTGGCTCAGGACCGTCCTTTGTGGCATTCCTTGGGAGAGGCCTATGTTCAGCAGTGGACTTGTGATGGGCTGTAATTATGGTGATGATGATAATGATGGAATGTATCTGAATTTAGATTCTTAATCGAGGTATAGGTCGCAACATCTACATACCATCAGGTTGACTGTATGCTCGTTGAGGTAAGAGTGACATTCTTAAACTAAAACTTTTTTCTGGTTTACCGTAAGTACACACCGTACCGTAGTCACATTTGATGTTTGTTTTACGTGAGTTTCAATTCGCTTGTTCACAGGTAATCGTCCTCTGCGACAACTTCTCTTACGCGGAAGAAGTAAACACAGAAGATATCAACATGACAACAAGTCAACAAACCACAAGGACTACTATATGATAACAGGATCCAAAGACCAGTTTAAAAGAAATGTAAATAGAATATTGTAAATATATGTTAGGTAATATTATCAGTTACATTTTGTAAATTTAAGAAGCAGATTTTTTTCAAAAATGACGAATCAAGTCTCTAATTAGTCAGAGATTATGAGGAAAGAAAAATCACGTTAGTTCCGTAGTGTATATAATTTAAAATTAAAAATTTTGTACACCCGACTTCAATATAAGTTATTTAAGAATAACTCAAAAACTATTGGTCTGACCTTGATCAATGAGTTTTGATTCATATGGGACCACACGACTTACTTTCATATAAAAAAAGAATCATCGAAATCGAATCACCCAGTACAAAGTTATGAGGTAACACACATAAAAAAAACATACAGTCGAATTGAGTACCGTCTCCGTTTTGGAAGTCGGCAGAAAATTAATTCACTGACATTCATTTATGAAATTAATATCGCATTTTCTTTTATTAATTGTTATTTAGTTCACTTTTTATTTTATAACACACTTATGTTTTTTGTATATGTTATTTTTGTATATGGCAATAAAATAGACTAGAAAGTTACCTAATATACCATATTACATTTGTAGTTGCAGCACAAATACAGCACAAATGGGTTGGCTAGACCGGTGAAGGACCACGCTCTCACAGATACCAGCATAAAATAGCAACTTAAAGCTGCATTTCATGTATGGTAGGAAGCAAGAACCGGAGGCTATTTTCACTGGTAATGCTTTCCATCTTAATCCATGGGGTGAAAATGTTACTCCTGCATGTTGATTCTTAAACGAGGATAGATGTAGGTGTCGATATACCACAGTCCTTGCCCTTATTTTTAAATTATATAAGATTGACTTGCAAATATATGACAATTGTGTGATGGGAAATTAATTATAAATAATTATTATTTTCTATTATTAATTATATCTCAGTATTGTATTGGTAAGTCTCGCATTAGTTTTGTATAAAGGTAATACTTTTGTGAAAAAAAATCTATGACGTAATAATTTGTTTTATTTAATAATACCCTAATTTATTTAATAAGACTCGTATGACCGTGTAGTGTCGGTGTGAGAATATCCACAACCCCGTGTTATGGTCGCTAGGGTATCGTAAGCGGCTACACAGAGAAAAAGTCCCGCTGGGTTTCTTGCTGATTCTTCCTAGGACAGAGGTATTTTCCGAATCAGTGGTAAATAAAAAATTACTTTCAATAACTATTATGTAATAATCTATATTGAATTAATAATTAAAAATTAAAATTTTTGTACTGCCGACTTCAATATAAATTATTAAGAATAACTCAAAAACTATTGGTCTGACCTTGATCAAATTCATATGGGATTACACGAGAACTATCAGCTTTCATATAAAAAAGAATCATCGAAATCGGTTCACCCAGTACAAAGTTATGAGGTAACACACATAAAAAAACATACAGTCGAATTGAGTACCGTCTCCTTTTTGGAAGTTGGCAGAAAAAATATTATATTCTATTCTAAACAAATCAGACGATGGGCACCAGCGTCTTCTTTATAACAACCATATCACAGAATACCAGCTTAAAAATGCTGCTGTGTTTCGTATGGTGAGTGTAGAGAACCGCATACTCATTTTACTGGAAAAGAGGCATTCTATCTTAGTCCTCACGGCTGACAACGCATCTGCATTTTAATTCGCAAACGAAGATAGATGTAAATATCTATGGGCCACAGCAACCACTTACCGTCAGGTGGACTGTGTGCTCGTTTGTCACCCTTATTCTATAAAAAAAAAAACAAGAAATAAAAAACTGCGGTCGGCAACCAGTCACTATAGCAAATATCCCTATATGAGGTAGTCTATGGGGAGATAGGAAATTACCGTGTAAGAAAATTTATCGTCCGTTTTCATGGTCGTTACGTCTGACATTTTTTTTTATAGGATAATGGTGACAAACGAGCACACAGTCCACCTGATGGGAAGTGGCTGCTGCGGCCCATAGACATCCACATCTATCCTCTATTACAAATCAAAATGTAGATGCGTTGTCACCCGTGAGGACTAAGATGGAATGCCTCATTTCCAGTAAAAAGGGCCTCCGGCCACCTGCACTCACCAAGCGAAACGCAGAGGTAAACCTCTACTTCACGCTGGTATTCTGTGAGGTCGTGGTACCACCCCGGTTCGAGCCTGCCCATCCGTGCCAGAGCAAAAGTTGCCTCATGGCTCTACCACTGTTAAAACATATCATATACTGCTTCGTATATGCCATAATGTAAAACACTCGGACAGTCGATGGGCAGCAGCATGAAAGTTGCAGTCATTCCGTTTCAACGATCACTAATCCCACTGCCAATAATAGCGATTACGGCAAATCCTTTCCACTACGTGGGAGGTCTTTAGTGAATTGTATAGAATGATAAAAAAGGATAAAGTCTATAAAATTAAAATAAATATATAATTTAAAATTAAAAATTTTGTACAGCCGACTTCAAAATAAGTTATTAAGAATAACTCAAAAACTATTGGTCTGACCTTGATCAAAATCATATGGGACAACACGAGAAGTACCAGCTTTCAAAAAAAAAGAATCATCTAAATCAGTTCACCCAGTAAAAAGTTATAACACAAAAAAAACATACAGCCGAATTGAGTACAGCCTCCTTTTTGGAAGTCGGCAGAAAACAGCCTGTGATTCCCGTTAAGTGCGTTGTCACAATCAATGTTCAAACATATAGAAATAACTTTAATTGAGAAAATTTGACCGTATAAAATTATATTAAAAGGTAAATAAATCTACATACAATTTTCAATTAAAATTTTCATCATCATTACAGCCCTTCACAAGTCCACTGCTGAACATAGGCCTCCCCCAAAGAATGCCACAAAGCACGGTCCTGAGCCACCTGCATCCATCGACTTCCTGCATATATTACCAGGTCGTCACTCCATCTAGTAGGAGGACGCCCTACACTTCGTCCGCCGGTACGAGGCCGCCACTTGAGAACCTTTTTTCCCCAACGGTTGTCGGTTCTTCGAGCTATATGGCCGGCCAACTGCCACTTCAGCTTACTAATCAGTTGGGCTATGTTGGTCACTCTGGTTCTACTGCGGATATCCTCATTTCTAAGTTTATCACGCAGAGAAACTCCGAGCATAGCCCTCTCCATAGCTCGCTGAGTGACCTTGAGCTTCGCTGAGCGACCTTGAGCTTTTTAATTAAAATTTTATTTAAATTTAATTTTTTATGGTTGATTAAATACGGACTTAACTAGGAAACTATCCACTGAGTGACTCACGACTTCCTTTTGGGGCCACCACCACCACCCTCTTGTAATATCTGCCACCAAACAGCAGTGCATCCACTAGGGTGCCAGCCAGTGTAATTACAGTCTGTTAGCATTTTCATTAATGAGGGCCTCCACTACTTTTTCTGCCACCAGGGCGGCGCCACTAGAAAGTGAGGTATAATATTTGACAGATTTCATAGCGGGGAAGCCAATTTGTTCGGAAAATGTAAAGATTATTGTTTCTTTCTATATTTTATAATAGTAATTACTAATATAAAACATAGCTATATTTTATATTAGTAATATTAAAAATAAATAAACCAAACAACAGATATTCATAAAGTAGAAAAATATAAAATAGTTAAAAATATGCAAAATATTAAAGAGCAAACCACTGACTCATTTTTTGTGTATTAATATAATACTCTAGAAACTGACAAACTTTTATTAAAAAACAACTTTTTAATTAAATTACATTGTCTAATAATAAACTTTACCTCAGTGTCAACTAGCGACATCTGGTGAGCAGAAAATTATTAGCACTCATTGTTAGGGTGATAACGCTTTTGTGGTCATACTTGTTTGTAGTTGGTTGCGGGTCACTTTAATACAAGGCGGTAGAGTTTGCAATAGCAATATTATACTGCTGTTTTAGTGTGTGTTTCTATCCTGGTCTTCAGAAATTTTACGCGTCTACAAGCTCGGGTCAGCTCGACCGGAAGAAGGACCACTCTCTCACAGAATACGAGAGCAAAATAGCAGCTTAATGTTGATATATTTCGTATGATGAGTGTAGAAAACCGGAGACCTTTTTTACTGGAAACGAGGCATTTCGTCCTCATTAAGTCCTCAGGAGTGGCAAAGCATCTACTTTTTTATTCTAATTTGAGGATAGATGTAGATGTCTATGGGCCTAACATCAAGTGAACTGTTTGTTCGTTTGTCACCCATATTTTATTTTAAAAAAAAGATTCCTTTCTTTCAATTATTATGTTTATAAAACGTTACCTCTACATTAAGATTTACTCCTGTATCGTGGGGGCAGTTTACATACATAACTTTCACAAGGACAAACATCCAGACCTGGAACAATTATTTGTAGGCCATACAAATACTTGTTCCGTGCGGGATGCGAATCCGCGGCCCTAAGGGCAGAAAGTCATTGCTAATCCACTGCGCCACGGACCCATCAATTCGTGAATAAGCCGTGAGTAATCAATGAATAAGAAATCAATCAATGAATAAGGAATCCTTGATTTTTTATTCATTGATAGATGTATGTATGTGATGTATGTGTTGTTAGTGTGGACCACAGTATCCACTTACCTTCAGGTGGACTATGCGCTCCTATCTTACCCTTAGTTCTACTTATAAAAATAAGCCATAGCTTCTAGTAATAAATTTTATATAATTAAATTTTTATTCTGTGATAATTGAATGTTATATAATTGTATTTTACATTATATAAGATATTCATCTCTGCAATGCAATCAAATAATCTCTTCAATATTATTACACCATTATGTATGGTCTTTTCTAGTCTTTCCTACTGTTGTTTGTGGTATATAATCGCAAGCGACTTAAAACTTTAAAACGTACATAAGAAGGTCAACAATGCATAGTACACTGACGGCAGATATAGGCTGCAGCCCTTTAGTTACAGATTTATTTATAATGTTAGAACGTAACTAGACATTGCACAACGCACCTATTCGGAGAGCCATTAAGGATGATTACCGAAATAAGGATGTTCCGAGATCGATTCCCGTGTGATGCAACGCTTTTGTTACGATGATTTATTCAGTCAATTCACAGACGGCCTCAGGATGTGACGTTTTGTTGGCTTTGACGTTGAGACATCATTCATATTTATAATGAATTTAAAACAAAACAGAAAAAAGTAAAAAGATTCCATCGAATAATGGATTAGTAATTGATATATGTACATACATAATATATAGAAATGAGAATCCAACGATTAGAGTACCCGGGAAATCATGGTTCTGAGTTTGAAATACAATTGACGCCAATATCAGTCTAAAAACCCAGTAATGGCGAGTACTCTTGTGACAACTTAATGTGTCCATCACAGATGTTAACTTCTATTAGAAACAGAAATAGTAATAGATTATAAATCAAACTTATTGAAAGCCATTCTTATGTTTAATTCACGACCGGTTCAAAAAATACCTTTGTCCTGGGAAGAACTAGCAAAAAACCTAGAGAGACTTTAAAAAAAACAACAGTTTACAATCATTAAAGTTAGACAATCTAATTTAAAAATAGCATAGTAGCGATCACCATATTCCCAGCGGTTGTAATCACCCATAAATTCCTTAATATTATAATAACTCTTTAAAAACAATTGTAGTAATACAATCTTTATTAAATAAAAACTTTTTGTCGAGTATCTTGTCCTACCAACTATAAGTATAAGTTACACTGTAGCCACTTACCATCAAGGTGAAATATAAGTTCGTTTGTTACTTTAATTCTATAAATTATAAAATAAGTGTAAATAACACGTGAGCACAGTTTATATGATATAGTGTTCGTAATGTTAACATGACTCAGCAATAATATAGGAAAGCCGTCATATTATAAAGACTCCATAGCTTAGTGATCAGTACGTGGAACTGTGAAACTCTTTGCGTATTGTATTGCTTCTGTTTTCGGTCATATTTATTCAAAAGCTAAAAAGCATACCACTGCAATACTATAAAATATTGTAAGCATTTTTTTCATATCTATACAAATAAATAAAATTGAAGTGTCTGTTTGTAACGTCAAAATAACAGATTTTTACTAAATGCATATGAAAGTATATACGGTACTTATAACCAAAACACAATTTTTAAAATTTTTGTCTGTCTGTCTGTTTGTTCCCAGCAAAACAGCTGCAGCAGTGAACCCATTTTAACCAGACTCACTGGCAGATAGCTGATGTTATAAGAAGTAACTTAGGCTACTTTTATTTTAGAAAAAGAATTAGGGTTCCGTGCAAAAAATTCAAACGTATTTTCATATATATAATTAAAACATATTCTCCAATCGTAATAAATTACGCGCGGGCGAAGTAGCGGGGAACAGCTAGTAAAGAACTAAATTCTGAAGGTACCTATTACATCAGTACGTCAAGATAAAAGCCTACTCCTTAATTAAAGGCCGGCAACCTTTCTGCGATCCTGGGTGGCGGCGGCGACTTATCATGAGCCTCAAACTTATTTACTCACTATTTTGTCTCCCTAAAGACCATGAATAATATTCAGTATTTGCGTAAATACTTACGTGGTAGAGCCATGCAGTTATATTAGTGGTATAATTGTAGCACGAATGGGTCGGCTCGACCAGTGAAGAACTGCGCTCTCACAGAATACCAGCGTAAAATTGCTGCTGTGTTTCCGGAAACCGTTTTTACTGGAAACGAGGCATTCTATATTAGTCCTCACGGGTGACAACGCGTCTGCATTTTGAATTGTAATTGAGGATAGATGTAGATGTGTATAGGCTACAGCACCACCGATGGTAAGTGGTTACCATCGGTGGACTGTGTGCTCATACTCATATCCTATAAAAAACGTAAGAGATGCAGGAAGTCGATGGCGGCTCAGTACCGTGCTTTGTGGCATTCCTTGGGGGAGGCCTATGTTTAGCTGTGGAACTGTTGTAATGATAACGATGAGCATGTTGACGAAATCATTCAAAGAAATCAAAAACACAAGAAGTTAGTTTTTGGATAAATATAACGAGCAAGTTATGACGAGTAAGTAGTTATATCTACGATATTACAGCACACTGACTGCCTCGTTGGTCTAGTGGTTGTAGTAGTGCGACTGCTGATCATGAGGTCCCGGGTTCGAATCCCGGGTCGGGCAAAAAATCAGTTATTAAGTTTTTCCATCAAGAAATTCTCAGTAGCTGCCCGGAGTCGGGAAGTTGGCGGTGTTTCACCCCCGTGCCTCGGAAAGCACGTAAAGCCGTTGGTCCTGTGCCTGATCTCTCTCCGGTCGTGTCGGTTTACCGTCCCATCGGGCTATGAGAGTGAGGGAATAGAGAGTGCACCTGTGATTGCGCATACACTTGGGCACTATAATCCTGTCCTGCGCCGATGGCTAGTCTTCGTTGAGACTGGCCGCCGTGGCCGAAATTCGTTCTGGAGGACATTATTATTACAGCACTGATTTAGGTAGATATTACTGTGCGTTTCAGTTGTCTGTCTGAAAACTGAATCACATGAGTAAATGCTTGAATGGCTCTTGCGCAGTTGATACTTGATAGCTTCAAACCTTTTTGAAAGTGTTCGAAATGGGGCAGTAAGACATCAATGATGTCATTATTAATGTTGCTACATTAAAATTAATTTACTAAGAAGGGAGCTGTCAACCCTGTCCGAATAAAATAGAAATTAACTATTATTCTCTGTCAATTTAATAAAATAATGAATCACAGAAAGTTGAAACAAAATAAACCGCACGCAATCGTCCGATAATAAAGCGCGAACAATGGAGCTAACAGGTCATTGTTTATCTTATTTTATAGGGTTGCCATGTGCCTGGTGCTTTCAGAAATCGCCTTTGTTTCGCTTGGTTAATAAATATCGTATAATTAACGTGGTAGAGCCACCCTGCAGGTATATTATAGTTGTAGCACAACTAGGTTGGCTCGACTGAGGACCACGCTCTTACGGAATACTGGCGTGAAATAGCAGCTTAATGCTGCTGTATTTCGTATGGTGAGTGTAGAGAATCAGAGACACTTTTAACTGTAAATGAGGTATTCCATCTTAGTCCTCAGGAGTGGCAACGCATCTGCATTTAGATTTTGAATCGAGGATACATGTTGATCCTTAATGTTGATGTAGATGTCTATGGGCCACAACGTTAACTATTAAGGTGGACTAACAAGTATACGTTTGTCACCTATTTCTATGAAAAAATTATCGAGAGGTTTTGTTTTGTACAATTTCATCAATCAGTCAAATATTTAACTAGATTATATTTTCTTAAATCTAGTGTATAAAATTTATCCACTTATTTATTTATCCATTATTATTAAGTTATCCACTTCACACAAGTCGAAAAAGGATAGGAGTGTGGTTGTTGGAGGACTATTCACTCTTTTACTCAGATTTTGCTCATTAAAATAAACGCTTTGCCCATTTTCCAAATGGACAGCGAAGTGGACTACGGGACGGAAACGCCCAGGAATGGGAAATTCAAGGATTCGCCATACTGCCTCTGAAGAACTTAGATATATATCTTCCACTTGTGTAAGTTTGAACTTCATCCTTCTCATTCTCTAAAGCAAACGATGCCTGGTCTGAACCTTTATTTACGTATTTATAGACGTATTTTATTGATTTCACCGAATGACAATATCCCATGTTTTTAATAATACTGGATTATATGGGACTACCCAGCGATTATCTATGGTTGTGCCTTTGATATCAACAGGGAACCCACCGTCACGTCATCTAGTAAACGTCTCTTGTACTGCGGATAACCGTCTTCACCGGTTTGAATTTCCCTTATGACAGCCCTGGGGTATCGTTTACTGCACATATTATCATTCATACATGGTTCCATATCATCCCGATGGGTTCGTAAAAGACGACAGAGAGAAATTAAATAGGAAATGGACAGCAAAACAGCATTTTCCTAATAACAATTCAGAATAGTAAAAAAGGGCGGTTGCCCATCAAATAGATAGGTTGCCCACCCTCTTGGCCAACGTGGTAGCCATGGCAAATATCCTTCTGTGAGACAATCTACGGGGAGGTCTATGTTTAGCACTGGACTTTTGGTAGGCTGTGATGATAATAATGATGATGATATCATCTTTGCTTCGTCCTGCTAAACCAATTCTTTTCAAAATCCAATGATTATGGAAGTTCAAATATAGAATGAAATGTAAATAATTTATTAAATTCCAAATATATTTACACAAACATTTGCAAAATGTTGTAGTGCATTATTCTCAGCTTTTGCGAAATGCACGCTAGTTTAAAGTGTTTAGTTATTTTTCCTAACAAAATGGCCGTCCTATTCCCAACGTTCCAAATCTTTCAAGTGCCGTCATCGGTTATCAAAATGTGTCAGTAGTGGCGAACCATAAAATAGACAATATTATGTTAATTAGAACTACTAATTACTAGTATTACATTCCAGTTCTGTTATAGTACTAGGATAAAAAAAACTGTTGAAAGTTTTATTTAGTAAGAGACCACAAGTAAAAAAAAAACTTTTTTTTAATCAGTACTTGTTATGATTGTGTCTGGGACTATGGGCCCCTGAGTATGTGGAAATTATAATAAAAAAGAATGTGTCAACTGTGTTACTTGCCAATCATGTCGTAAGACACGAGTAATGGGATAGGTATTGGGTTTGTGATTGTGTACGCTATGGGCCATATCCTTCCGTTATGTCCTTTTGCCTGCTGTGTGAGCATCTTCCTGATAACGACTTATAATACAAAAAAAACGGTTGCCAGGCCGCCAGCCAAGTGTGGCAACTATGGCAAATATCCCCTTTATGAGTCAATCTATGCTGGAAGTCTATGTAGCTGTGGACTTTTGATAGGCTTTCAGGCCCAACTTTGCACATGGGCACACTGGGCAAGTGCCCAGGGCCCCGCGATTTATGGTTCCCCGTAGGTCCAGACCAACCGATAAATATATTTATTTTGCTAAAGTAAATTTTATATTGTTGGTTATATCATCATCATCATCACCATCATTACATCCCTTCACAAGTCCACTGCTGAACATAGGCCTCCCCCAAAGAATGCCACAAAGCACGGTCCTGAGCCACCTGCATCCATCGACTTCCTGCATATCTTACCAGGTCATCACTCCATCTAGTAGGGGGACGCCCTACACTTCGTCCGCTGGTACGAGGCCGCCACTTTAGAACCTTTTTTCCCCAACGGATGTCGGTTCTTCGAGCTATATGGCCGGCCCACTGCCACTTCAGCTTACTAATCCGTTGGGCTATGACGGTCACTCTGGTTCTACTGCGGATATCCTCATTTCTAAGTTTATCACGCAGGGAAACTCCGAGCATAGCCCTCTCCATAGCTCGCTGAGCGACCTTGAGCTTCCTCATCCGGCCAGCAGTGAAGGACCACGTCTCAGTTCCGTATGTCATCACTGGCAACACGCACTGGGTGTACAGTCTCGTTTTCAAGTTTTGAGGTATACCTGACGAGAAGATGTGCCGTAATTTCCCGAACGCTGCCCAACCGAGTTGAATCCGTCGATTGACCTCTCGGTCGAAGTTGGACTTACCTAGTCGGACTATTTGTCCCAGGTAAACATACTCGTCAACAACTTCGAGCTTAGTGTTCCCAACAACTACCGGCATAGGTATGACATGGACATTAAACATGATCTTTGTTTTGTCCATGTTCATCTTAAGACCTATCCGTTGGGAAACACTATTGAGGTCATTGAGCATAGTGCTTAGGTCCTCCAGCGATTCTGTCATAAGGACTATATCGTCGGCAAATCGAAGGTGAGTGATGTACTCGCCATTGATGTTGATACCGTATCCTTTCCAGTCCAGAAGCTTGAAAACGTCTTCCAATGCAGCGGTGAAGAGTTTCGGGGATATGACGTCACCCTGTCTTACACCTCTCTGCAGTTGGATAGGTTTCGTACTCTGGTTCTGTACTCGGATAGCCATCGTAGCTCTACTGTACAAACACTTCAGCACTTCGATATACCGACAGTCAACTTGGCACCGCTGAAGGGACTGCAGTACCGCCCAAATTTCGACGGAATCAAAGGCTTTCTCATAGTCCACATACGCCAGACATAGTAGTTGGTTATATACAAATTATTAATTTATGTATAAAAAATTAATTATATATAATATTTATATTCTGGCAACAGCCATTTTTTTACGAATAATGCATTCGATAGCCGTCTCGCAAAGGCAAAAGACAGGATATGTTGGACTCGCACGGACTAAAACACCATAGTGTTTGCCGAATATCGAGCTATATAAACTATTTCGTAGATAATGAATGGAATAGCTTAAACCTGAATACTTGGGGAAAACTACGAGTATCTTGAAATTTTTAAACAATTATTATATTCCAATCAAAATAGTGGATAAAACTACGACAATGTTTCATATATGATGGGAAAGTACATATGCTTGTCTGCCAGCGACTATCAACTGGAAATGTGAATTGGCATAAACTTAGTAAGTCTTTAAGCATTCGTAACAAGCGAAAGAAGTTTTTCTTCAAAAGGTTCAGAAAACATACATACAACTTTTTTTGGGCTTTACCCACTGATATTCTATCGGCTTGATCCACTGGCCTTGCGAAGAGCCGTTGCATCTCTGTGCATCTTACACGGGAGTGCTTAGAGGAATTGTTCGGATTAATTCCAGCTGCTGAGTTCCATCATCGTACACCGCGACAAAACTCGAAATTCCATCCTTATCATCTTGATGGCTGGCGGTCTCCTGATGTGTGCGTAATTTTCTGCCTCGCACAAATATACTGTGTAATTTACTGCCGCCAGTGGATTTTCCGGACCGAGAAACTTCAATAAAAGAGCCTATACTCCTTTTTAAAAGGCCGGTAACACACTTTCAATTCCCCTGGTTTTTCAAATGTTCATGGGCAACGGTGATCACTTACCATCAGATGAGCCGTATGCTCGTTTGGTACCTCTTCCTTAGAAAAAATATATATCTAAAATAGCGATTGAATTCGTACAACGAAATGAGTCATCGGTATAGTTTTTTTTTTATTTGCTTGAAAAATTTGCAAAGCGAAATAACTAATAAATGAAAAGTCTGCATTTCTGCATTAACAGAATAGGTGCCTAGAAATGCCCAGATTTGTGAAAATGAAGAAACTAATAGTATCTCAGGCAATTAATATTATATCTCTGTATGTTGTACATTCACTGGCGGAGTCGGCAGTGGACAGCTTAGACAGAAGTATATCAATCAAATTGGCGATATAAAAAATAGGCAGTAAATTACAATCATGTAAGAAAAATTTAAAAGACGAGAGAGAGGTGTGTCAGGAAGGAGGTGTAAAGAGGAGAGAGAGGTGTGCCAAATGGCACTCCGTAAACTCTGCCTACCCCTCTGGGTGATAAGCGTGGATGTTTATAAATAATTTTTTTAATAGAATAAAGGTAACAAACAAGCACACAGTCCACCTGTGTGGTAAGTGGTTGTAGTGGCCCATAGACATCTATATCTATCCTCGATTACGAATCAAAAGGTAGATGCGTTATCACCCGTGAGAACTAAGATGGAATGCCTCGTTTCCAGTAAAAGGGGTATCCGGTTCTGTACACTCTGTGAGAGCGTGGTCCTTCCCCGGTCGAGGCGACCCATTCGAGCTACAACTATACCAATAATATAGCTGCAGCATGGCTCTACCACATATAATTTAAAAAAAATAAGTTAGGCCAAATTAAATACAACTCGAAAATATTATTTACAATTTCAAAATGCTAATATTTCTGTAGTAGCAGGGAATACATAAAAAAGTTTAATTACCTCGCAAAATTATTGCAGCCCCGACGTTGAAAAACCTCACATAATTGGAAATTTAATACATGCAACACTGCAGGTGAAAACCCTGACGTTTTACACGCACGGGGAAACCCTATGACTAAAGTGCCTGAATGTTTTTATAGAAGTATGGATGACAAACTAAGCATACAGTGCACCTCACTGTTAGAGAATGCTGTGGTCTTAGACAACCATCTATTCAATATTAAAAACCAAAATGCAAATACTTTGACACATGAAACTTCTGAGGACAAAAATTTAGACGTGGTAGAGCTATATTTTAGCTATATTATGGTCGTATCATGAACGGGTCGGCTAGATCGGGGAGAGACCACGCTCTCACTGATACCAGCGTAAAATAGCAACTTTATGCTGCTGTGTTTCTTATGGTGAGTGGAGTGAACCGGACACCTTTTTACTGGAAACATGACATTCCATCTTAGTCCTCAGGGGGGACGCATCTGCTTTGATTCTTATTTTTAATTAAGGATAGGTGTAGATATATATGGACCACAGAATCCACTTCCCATCACGGTAGACTGTGTTCGTTTGTCACTCTTACTCTATAAAAGAAAAACCGTAAAAAAGAAAGCTCTCCGGTTTTCGTAACTAGCCATACTAAGTACAGTAGTGTTATGCTGTTACTTCTTTCGCTTGTCCCATTGGTATAGTGGTCGTAAGCGCGACAGCTGATTATGTGATACCGAGCTTGAATCTCGGTTTAGACCAAAATTTGTAAATTAATTTTTCTGTCAACATATTTTCAGTAGGAGTCCAAGGTCAGGGAGTTGTAGGTATTTTACCCCTACCTCACGATTAGCACGTTAAGCCGCTTGTCCCGCGCCTGATCTCTCTCCTGAGGTATCGGATTGGCCATCACATTAACTATGAGCGTGAAAAGTTGGATAGTACCACTGTGCTTGCGCCCACACTCCAAAGTTCACTCGACAGGATTATATCCTGTCCAGCCCAGATGGCTAGTCTCGTCGCTGAACATGTCGAGCTGTCCCAGTCAAGGTGCAGCCACAATATGCTAAAACGTGGCTCTATCTCGGACAACGCTTAAGTAACTTATATCGAAATTTAAAGGGGGACTTTAAATGCCAATATCACCTGTTTACGGTGCTTGCTAACTGACAAGTGAGACACAGACTGTGGCTGGCTTCACTCGGTCACTGTGACGTAGGCGCGGGACTCGAAGCTTGTTGTCTTGGAGTACTTGCTCGATGTGCTGAAGCTCGGCGGCCAGATGTTTTCTGTCACAGATCGCTCGTGCTCTCTGAAACAAAGATTTTCCCGCGGTAGCTAACTGTGAAGGATGATGGTGCGATTCACCATTTAAATATCGGTTGGTATGGGTATTTTTTCTGTACACAGTATGACCAATAGTGTTATCAGGATTTCGGATGACTAAAACATCTAGGAAAGCTAAAGTATTGTTTGTCTCTAACTCCATTGTGAATTGTATTTTAGGGTTTATGGAATTAAGGTGGTTTAAAAATGCAGTTACTTTGTCAGATGGTAAAATTGTGAAAGTATCGTCTACGTACCGCTTGTAGAATCTTGGATTTACAGGAGCAGTAACAAGGGCTTTCTCCTCAAAGTCCTCCATGAATATGTCGGCGACTACGGGAGATACAGGTGAGCCCATTGCCACTCCTACTTGCATGATGAACCAAAAATTAATATTAAAAAACTGAAGGTAGCCGGGCTAACTATGACAGCAGGACGTCAAACACCTCAGTCCCCTGTGACCACGGGTGCTGGAAAGCACCCGAAACGTCGGGAATATAAAATAAGTTAATATACGCGATAAAATTCGTAAAATTAATTTTATTTAAATCTACCACTTATATTCAATATTTGCTATAGTTACCACGTTTCACAGAGGAGAACTGGCAACTGCAGTTCGTTTTGTTAAGTTGTTATCAGGAAGGTGGTGTTGCTCTTCTCCTGTTTCAGTTTCCTTATGTCGCCGCTTAAGATACTCACGGGATGATATAGGGTTATTGATATTCTTACACAGCCATTACACTGTGGTATTCCTACTATACATATAACCATAATGGGGGCTACACACGATCACTTTTAATTAACTGATAATAAAAAAACTGACAGTTTTCATCGTATACACACTCAGTTTTCACTGTCAGTTAAAACTGGTCAGTCAAAACTGACAGTTAAAAGTGATCGTGTGTAGCCCACTTAACGTAGCATGAACTCTTACGCCTCTCACCCCAAGGGTTTTTTCTATAGAACAAGGGTGACAAACGAGCACACAGTCCACCTGATGGTAAGTGGTTGCTGTGGTCCAAGACATCTACATCTATCTTCGTGTGCGAATTAAAATGCAGATACGTTGTCAGCCATGAGGACTAAGATACAATGCCTCTTTTCCAGTAAAATAGGTCTCCGGTTCTCTACACTCACCATACGAAACACAGCAGCATTAAGCTCCTATTTTACGCTGGTATTCTGTGAGAGCGTGGTCCTTCCCCGGTCGAGCCGACCCATTCGTGCTACAACTATACTATTAATATAGCTGCAGCATGGCTCTACCACGTAAAGGGTAAGCAGAGACTACGAACTTCCATTTGGTACCATTCTGACACACCTCTCGCTTCTATTACATCCATATATGCACCCATAGTAAGCATAGCGGTTAAGGTTTCTATTAATTTAGACCATCTTCAATATCGCCAAATCGCCAATTTGACTTCCCATATCTTCTAGTTTATTCTTACAAAAGAAATAGAATTATCGTTCCTCTAGAACTTGGTACTCTCTTACACAAACTTCATCCTTATCTTCGAGGTATAAGTAGCGTTGCGGAGCGTCCGGATAAAGCCGGACACGGTTAGGCTTTTGGTTGCATGTGCGGCAAAATTAGTCGGTATCCGGCCATTCCGGCTTTTGTTAGGCTTTTTAAATTGGACCATTTTTTTTTAAATTTTAAATCCAAAAATCTCAAAAATTATCAAAATTGTTTCTCAATATGCTAATATGTTGCGTAAGATACATATAAAAAAGAAACATACATTGGAATTGAAAATCTCGTCCTTTTTGAAGTCTGTTAAAAATTATAGGTGTCTGGCCTTTTTAACGAAATGTCCGCTTAAACTGGTTGGTTTGTCCGGATTTTCGGTTTTGAGACCTGGCAACCCTAGTTATAGGTATTTGATCGACCTATTGTCACTTCAATCTACTGATCCGTTCGACTTTGTAGGCTAGTCTGGTTCTACTGGTACGGATAGCTTCGTTACGGATTCTGTCAGACTAAGTCCATATTTAGATTTAAGTCTGTTATTAGCATTAAATGAGTTAATATGCAAAAACAGTAAACGTAGTCGCGTGCGATTTCACGATGGAACTGTGCCACATTTATAATTAAAACCAATTTTGCGTGATGATTATTTTAGCAGAATTTCGTCACGGGTCATCGAACTTGCGCTGTGAACATTCTGTCCTAAAAACACTGCGTATGGATAAAGTGCTTATACTTTATTGGCAGCTGGACCTCGGCACTGTATTGGGCCTATTTATCCATACATGGGTACGAGGCTGTTACTCGAACCTTTTTTCCCTATCTCTCGTCGTCTCTTCTATGAGATATTGCTGGCACACTGCCACTTCAGCTTACTAATCCGTTGGGCTATATCGGTTACTCTGGTTCTACTGTGGATATCCTCATTTTTAAGTTTATCACGCAGAGAAACTCCGAGCATAGCCCTCTCCATAGCTCGCTGAGCGCCCTTGAGCTTTCTCATCCAGCCAGTAGTGAAGAACCACGTCTCAGTTCCATAGGTGACACTGGCAACACGTACTGGTTGTACAGTCTCGTTTTCAAGTTTTGTGGTATACCTGACGAGAAGATGTGCCGTAATTTCCCGAACGCTGCTCGCTGCTGAGTTGAATCCGTCGATTGACCTCTCGGTCGAAGTTGAACTTACCTAGCCGGATTATTTGTCCTAGGTAAACATATCTATTCTCCACAAAAGTGTTAGTACTAAATTTGAACTTACAACCTATGTTAATAACTACATCACGACATTTCGTTTCGACACTCTGGTTCTTTCTCTAGTAGGCGAAATGTAGAACTGCCCCCTACTAGATAGAGTGACGACTTGGTAAGACATGCCGCAAGTCGATAGATGCAGGTGAGTTAAGGCCGTGCTTTGTGGCATTCCTTGGTGGTAGGCCTATGTTCAGCAGTGGCCTAGTGAAGGGCTGTAATGATGATGATAATGATCCATCCATCTATCGTTTACGCAAGACGGAAAATAATCAGGCAGGCGTTGGGCATGGGCAGCACCGTCAAAGATTGACACTTCTGGTACTGTGGTTGGCAATCCACCTGGCAAGCGTGACCATTAAAGCTCTCGAAAATCCACTCTAGTACGTGTGTGGCCTATGTCAAACAATGATAAAGCAAATGTTGGATAAGATGCGTATTTACTGCATAATAACCGGCCAAGTGCGAGTCGGACTCGCACATGAAGGGCTCCGTACTATCGTAATACACGTTTCTAATACGGAAGCAGCCTTTAATTTATAAATAATTTTTATTCCATGTAAAAAATTTTTCTTCTTGATGAGAAAAGCAATTTCGCCCAATTGTGAAGACTGTGGAGTTATAGAAGACCTACACCATTTATTGATGAAATGTGTTCGATGCAAGTCTGTTAGAAGTAATGGTCTTGAATTTGAACAAAACTGACGTAGCTACATATAATATTTTATCTCAACCAAATGGCGACGATGCGAAAGTTCTGTTCGAATCCTTGGCCTACGTCATAATAAGTAACTTTATATTTATATGAGTTAGTGATGTATGTAGTGGGTATGATGGGACTGACATACGTTAAGCGGTAAATGTCCCTTAAATTATTGTAGAATTAAAAAAAAATTGTCTATGGGCTACGGTATCCATTTACCATCAGGTGGGCTGTGTGCCATTTCATCATCTTTTTCTATATTAAATATCTGTTTGTAAAAATAATCTATGTAGGTAATTTACGTCTGGAAAATGCCTAATTCACTAATAAAAAATAAAATCGTTGATTCGTAGGGTCCATTTGGTGGAACCGTAATCGCAAACAGTTTTTAATAAACCACTACTAAGTTAATTAAAAATAGTCGCATCAATATTATAAACTTCCCGTGTTGGGGCAGTGTAAGAATATCCCCACCCAATATCATCCCGTGGGTGTCGTAAGAGGCGACAGAGGGAAACAAATCAGGAGATCATAGATTAATGATAAGAGCGCGCTATGACCTATCATTAATCTATGCAGGAGATATTTTATTTTATTTTATTCGTATGGTTTACTAACAGTCAAGTTACACAATAACAATTTTAAATAACAGAAACGTTTCTTAAGCTAGGTGTAGTGACTACTTATGTACTAGTAAACACAGCATGCAATATAACAATAACTTAAGTGGGTTTTGATTTTACTAAATAAAGTTAACAATTTTAAAAGAAAAAAAAACATTGTTTATCCGTTTGGTAAAACAGAACACAAGCTGGTTGCACGAAATTAAGTACTAGTCATACTGTCGGCAATATTTTAACAGAAACTACAAGGGGAATCAAAGTTTACGTCAACTCTGTGTTTGAAGCTATTTAGCAGCTTATACAGTCTGGGTAATGGAGAGTTGGAGCCAAGAACGGAGATAGACAGCAGCGTCTTCCTAATAACGACTAAAACTAACTACTAATGATGATGATGATGATATTAATAATAATAAATACCGTTACAATCTATTAAATTCGAAAACTGAACTTGGGCTCCCCAAAGATTGCCTCAAAGGGGGGATACTTGACATCACTTGACATAGTTGCCACGCTTGGGAGGCGGCTTGACAACTGCAGTTTTAATTTTTTATTTTCTAGGAGTTATTAGAAAGACGCCGCTGCCCATTACTTGGTTTGTTTATCTTGTATCATCGATATATATATGTACTACGTAGTAGATTTCGCATTCCGAACATACACTATGTTCAACTGAACTGTACTGCAATCCGTAGTGTGTTATTTAGTGTGGTTCCAATCTACTAGTTAGTCTGTGGTTTCAATATACATGTAGTGTGAAGCGGCGCTAACAATACAAGATTTAGTTAGTCAAGGTAGATCAAGTTAGATATAAGTTTAAATTAAAAACTGACCGCGCAGGCGCAACGCGCTTAAAAATCAACTGCGCATGCGCGACTACTATCTCCCGCGAATGCGAAGACATAGATTAGTGCACATTTTTTGTTTAGAATGGCTTCTCTAGTACGTTGTACATATAACTCAATGTCTTGTATTAGTTAATTATTAGTTTCTTTATACCTGGATTAAGATTAAGAAAAACGAAAAGTTCTTTGACTCTAGAATAGTTAGTGATTTTTTGAATTGAAATATGAATATTTTGAACTTCGGCCGAATCCGCCTTTAGTCGCATTAAATCTATAAAATTTATAAAAATGAATGTTTTTTTTGATTATTTTGTATGCGTTTCTATATTATTCATCCGATTACAATAAAACCTTTTTGAGTTTTTGTGTGCGTACCAGTCATAAAGCAACACGGGCCGCCGACGTACCTGTACTCATAAGTTGTCAGCAAAGGTTTTTGGAAAAAAATATTACCGTAAAATGGGGTGAATAGACACAACTTTCAACTTCTACACTGTTTTTCTTACATATATTGTATATAAGCTGATAATAAAATACTTTAATGTTGTGAGTCTTGTTGTTGTTTATCGAATACTAATTCTTCAAACGAATAAAAACATGTAAATTCGTTGTATTTTAGAAAAAAGTAGTCCGTTTCTACCGGGAATCCGGAATTAACAGATACGACATAGGGGTGAATAGAGAAAAACTGCCAGGGTTGTCAAATTTACTTTTGTTGTAGTATGTAGGTTGTGAGCTTGTGAATCAAATGAAAGAAAACATAACTACATCAAAATTGTTATTATAAAAAATAATTAGTTAATAAACCGAATATTTATACAATTCCATATTATATAAATTAAAAATACCAGAATAATGTAATTTAACTGCTTTGCAGCGTAAGCATTTCCGACATAAAGCTATTAACAGAAACAGAAACAGAAACTTTTTTATTCAATATAGATTATAAATAATACTTATTGAAAGTCACTCTTTTGTATAATTACCACTGGTTCAAAAAAAAACCTCTGTCCTGGGAAGAACCAGCAAGAAACCCAGCGGGACTTTTTTTTTAAATAACAGCTTACAATCATGTATGTTACACAAATTAACAACACAACAAATTAGAAATAGCTTGGGAGCGATCACCTCACTTCCAGGGGTTATTATCATCTATAAATTCTTTAATATTATAATAACCCTTTTTATACAAACTTAGTTTAATAAAGTTTTTGAACTTTGAGCAGGTCAAATTTTGTATATTTTCTGGAATTTTGTTGTAAAAGCGTATACATCGCCCTTAGAGTATTCATTTAATACTCTAAGACATCGCCCCAAGAATGAATTACTGACTCGATGGAGTCGAGTAACTGGTAATACTAGCTTGTGTCTGTTCCTAGTATTTACAGAATTAATATCACTTATTTTTGTAAAACTACTTTTATTTTTGTGTACGTACATTACATTTTCATAAATGTATTGAGAGGCCAAAGTTAATATATTAATTTCCTTAAATTTTTGTCGCAGCGACTCTTTAGGCATTAAATCATAAATTGCTTATTTATGATATATTATTAGATATATATTATTAGATAAATAAGCCACTGCTTACGTAGTTTTGAAAATATTTTTTAAGTAAGTAATGATAATAAAAATGAAAAATGTTTCAAAATTTGTTAAACTATATAACACTAATTATAATACTGCGTGTTTTGATTAATAACCTTTGGTTTTTTTTAAGTTGTAGGTAACAAGACGAGATTAAAAATCACTATTACTTATTTATAAAATTATGTAAGTACTAAACATAATTGTAAATTTACATAATATCGCGACTTGAAGCTGATAACTCGCGTCACACCTATACCGCACCGCTTAGATACTTTTTTAACTCGCGTACCGAGCTTTTTTGTTAAACAATAAAATACAAACATAATGAATGGTATATTTACCTACTAGATAGAACTAAATCATAAGAGCACACTAAGTATATTTACTGCAGGAACTTCTATCTGGTGTAATGGAAAAACCTCAAGTATTTGGAATTTTAATGTATAACAATTATCAAAATTTAACATTTATAATAGAGGACTTTTAAGTACCTTTAATATGGTTTAAACAGTTTTTAAATTTTAGTTTCAATTAGCTACTTAAATTAATTTATGTAGTAAGTAAATGGTGCAAATAGTTTTTGACAACCCTAAAAATCATGTTCCTACTAACCCCTTTTACGTTTCTAATAACCCTTCGTTCGTATCTATTAACCCCTTTCTTCCTTTATATTAACCCCAAAGGCGTTTTATTCACCCCTCAGTCGTATCTATTCACCTCGAATCCGAGAAAAAATACCAGTATCCTGATTTTACTATTTAAAATAATAAAATTGTTCAATATCGATGCTCATACTTGTATTAATAATAGATGCGAAAGTCAACTCCGTAAAAAAAAAATTGCAACGAGGAAACACTGAAGAACTTGATGTTTAACTAAAAGTTTTACATAGCATAAAACCACTTGTACTCACACGCTTATAATAACCGCCCTTTTCTTTACTGTCATCAAAATTGACACTAATTTAAAGGTTACCAAAATAAAGTGAAAATGTTGGCAAATAATAAACAGTATTATTAAACAGACGTTCCCGAGCTGTAGAAAAACCTAGAGACAACTTTATCAAATAACCAGACTTGTGTCTATTCACCCCGCGATTTCCATTCACCCCATTTTACGGTATATTGTTTTTTGTTTATTCGCTATAACGCATAGACTAATAGTCTATGCGTTCATATAAGACTCATCCGATTTCGATGAAACTGTGTCTGACAAAAAAAGCCATTGTATCCCATGCCGGGCACAGTAACAAAAATTGACAAGATACACTTGTGTTTATTTTTTCAAAATGAGACACGAACAATCAATCATGATTTGTAAACGGTTTTAGTTATGTTTTATTAGCTGCTCTTTTTGATGCCAATCAGCAGTTTGTGGAATTTGGGTAACAGCGTTTTTGGACTGATTTTGCGCTAACATTCGCCAAATGGTCGCCAAAGCACCTAGTCAATAAGTATGGAGTGTAGAGTAGACTCCATATCAATAAGCAAGAGACAGCGCCTAGGGTTGAAATTTGGAGAAATGCTTTCATATTCCCACTCATTTAATATGGGTGATTCCCGAGAAACTAGTAAAATTAGGGTTGCCGGCTTTTTGGGGAAAGTGCGTAAACAATTAACATAACAATGATTTTGTTGATGTTGGTGCTCTTGGGTTGGCGCTAGGGTGACACCAAAGGCTGCGGGCTGTTCGAAAGAGATACCGCGGCTCCGGAACGTAAGGGCACTGAAGGAACACGGATGGTTTTTAGTCAGTAAAAGTCTGACACTCCCTTCCGCTCCACCCAGAGCGAAAGGCGTCATTTGATGATTTTCCATCCGCAAAAAAAAAAAGGGTGACACCAAAGCCGCGGATATATAAATAATTTATAAATTATTCCGAATTCGAAAAAGCTGGGTAAACCTAGGTTTACTAATTCTTCTGGTATTAGGAACGCCGCATTACTCGTAACATATATACGAAATTTAAAATGTACATATAATGATATAGTATGTATAAAAATTAGGGTTACGAAAAAGGAATTTCAATGACCAACCAATTCTCCTTACGATAACATTGATTGACAATACAATAGAAGAATTATAATCGTGAACCTCCTTCGCGGTGAATGCTCATAGGCTTTAGAGTAGGACAAAAACATGGCACAACTATTTAGCATTAGCGTATGGTCCGTTAGCTCAATCTAGGTACACGAGGGCGTCAAACTTTAATTGAAAAGGAGGTTGATGACGTCTTAAGTCAGAAAGGCCGATATATTTTCAAATCGTTTAACTCGAATATAACTTCTTTTTTTATTACAGCCTTTTAGTCCAAATGGCCAGAAACTTTCATTTATTTTTCTATAGTTATATATTACATAGTACTGTAATAACATAAATAAAATATTTCGGTGGTTTTTAATCGGCCCGTAAAGTATACTGTTGAACATGGGCCTATTACGTTGAAGGGAAGATTTGTATCACTCGTCACGCTTGGCAGGGGGAGAGTAGTATTGCCAGACGTCTCTCATCGTTGACTCAGCTGCCCGTCGCTCGTCTGGATATTTAACGTTTAACTGAAATGATGAAATTTTTGTATGGCCATCTTTCTTTATAGAAAGATGGGCAAGCACACAGTCCACGTGATGGTAAGTGGGTGCTTTTACCCATTGACTTTAAAATCTATCCTCGATTAAGAATCAAAAAGCAGATACGTTGTCACCCATACGAGATAAGATGGAATGCCTCGTTTCCAGTAAAAACGGTCTCCGGTACTTCTCTAATATAAAATACAGCAGCATTAAGCTGCTATTTTACGCTGGTATGCTGTCAGAGCGTGGTCTTTCGTCGATCGAGCAAACCCATTCGTGCTATACCATAGCATAGCTGCAGCATGGCTCTACCACACACATACCTATGTATATGACACATCGAAAGCCACAAGATTATTCTAGAATTTCGCATAGTTGCTTCTCATGGCACTTAAGTGGCGGAAAGGAGCGATCGAGGCCTTACGCCGCCTACTCTAAATGCAATAAACAATTAAAAGCATCTAAATTTTATTGGGACATCAATTAGAAATCCTTTCAAAAATCGCTTTAAATATTTTACCAAGATCGTTTTGTATAGTCTTATTACATTTCTAAAAGGCATATTGATTCCTACATGTAATGATTCCTATATGGTAGTTTAATTCTGTCGTAAATAATATTCAATATGGCGTCATCGCATTAACGATTTGAAATCAGATATTTATACACGTCTAACCGTCACCTAAACTTAACTTTAATGTCATGGATGAGAAAAGTTATTATTTTACATTCACTTTCTTTCGACATTTCTATTTATAGTTTATAATGAATATAAATAATACACATATGTACGTTTTTACACTTAGCAACATTTTATTTATCTCTTCGGCTCGGATTATAAAACAAAAGAAACCATTGTCACCCACAGTTGAGGCGATTATGTAAATAAATAAATGTAAGCTATACGTTCACTAATCATTAAGTTATTTATCATAAATTTTATGATAGATTTTTAGATTCATTCGTTCGATAAATAAAAACTCTAGTAGGAATGTAGCCCCAGCCTTACCTGTTTTTAGGCATATAGATCGCAAAATTCTCTTTGAAATCCTTTGAATGAAACCAATTTACGTCAGTATTAAATATAGAGAGTATAGTAAGGAGAGATTTACGCATTTAGGTTAGAGTAAGATATGGACTAGGGTTGCCATGTGTCCGTAAGGAAATTAGTTTTTACGGTCGTATCGGTTAAACGCTTAGACAAATCACAAGACATTTTAAACAGCTTCAAAAAAGGAATTTATTCATTGGACTATTTTACAAAAAAAACATTGACTATTTTACACAAAGAAACACAGCCGCGTTAAGCTGCTATTTTACGCTGTTAGAGCGTAGTCGTTCCCCGGTCGAGTCGAATCATTCGTGCTACAACTATACTACTGATAGTTGCAGCATGGCTCTACCACGTATAAAAGTAAAGTAATGTTGCAGCCTATTTACGTCCCACTGCTGGGCACAGGCCTCCTCTCATTTCTGAGAGGGCTTTAGGGCAAGGAATTGTCTACCGCGCTGGCCTAATGCGTTTTGACGAACTTCACATGTCTTCGAAATATTTTTTTTCTTATTTCTCAAACATGCAGGTTTCCTGACCACGTTTTCCTTCACCGCCGAGCACGTGGTAAATCAGCACTTAAAATGGCAATTAACAATTTCATTGCTGCCGGCGGGGATCGAACCCGGGTTGCTCGAGTACTGTGAAGCTTACAGCGAGCGCTAACCACGTATACTATCTACCATTTAATAATAAAGTATAATTCGCATTTCACTTATATTCCTAAGATGACCGCTAGAACACGTTTTCTTTTGTTTAATTTTTTTTTATTTGAAATACTTTACCCCAAACTAATATTTGCTATTGTATCGTAGGCTTGTTTTATATTTTACTTAAATTAACACGGACCAACATACAGACCCGGAACAATTTGTATTTGTAATTTCGTGCTAAATTTAAACCCGCCCACCCGCAGTGCTAAAACCGAGTGCCACTGCGCTACAAACCTGTCAAACCGTAGGTTCAACAAATAAAAAAAAAAACAGCAAATGAACCTAAATAAACTTAAAGATTACTGATTTTTTTTTAATAAAAACTGATTAAATGAAGTATCAAGAAAAACGTGACATTGACAAGATATAATCAACTCAACTCCAAGTTATTTTAAGACTACGTTCAAAGAATGAAAGAATTCAAACTAGAATAAAAGGAAGCACTACAAAAGTAATAATCGCTTAATTCCGAATTCCTTGGAATTCCGTTCTTCGTTAATATTTACCTATTGATCTATTTACCGAGCTCTCGCGACTTAAAATGCGTACAACATTATTTTCTGCCGACTTAAAAAAAGGAGACGGTACTCAATTCGACTGTATGTTCTTTAATGTGTATTACCTCATAACTTTTTACTAGGTGAACCGATTTGGATGATTCTTTTTTATTTGAATGCTGGTACTTCTCGTGTGGTGGTACCATATAAATTTGATCAAGGTCAGACCAATCGTTTTTGAGTTATTCTTAATAACTTATATTGAAGTCGGCTGTACAAAATTTTCTTCATTAAAATAACTATCTATGAAACTATGAATTCGAAAAACAATGTAATAAATATGACTAGGCCCGTAGCAACACGTTCATTTCAAATTTCACCAATTACAACGTACGTGAGGCTGCACTTAAAATTTTTAAGTGCAGATTTAACCGCTGTTTTACTGCGCCGAGCGAGTGCAAACTGCGGTTGATTGATTGAAACAAATGCAATTAAAAGTAAAATACTTCAAGGTTCCTACGTTAAACAAGCACACAGTCCACCTAATCATCAATGGATGCTTTCGTCTACATCTATATCAGAAATCTACATCTATCATCGATTAAGAATCAAAATTTAAATGCGTTGTCACCGCTGAATTCTAAAATGGAATGCCATATTACCAGTAGAAAGGGTCTCCGGTTTTCTACACTCACCATACGAACATAGCAGCAATAAAAGCAATAAGCTGTTATTTCTGGATGTACATATATATGTACATCCAGAAATAGCTATTATGATCAGAGTCTACTTGGAAATTGGGATTGCGTGTAATAGATTTTTTCAAACAAAGCATTTCGTTCATAAATCACCTAAAAGAATGCAATAACATTAAATGTGAGCTAAATGGCTCGAAGTTGTTTGTAAAATAAAATACTTACACAAAATAAAAACAAAGAAAGAAAATTTGTTTATCGCTACAAAACAAAACTTATAGATAAAATATAGGAGAAATTTATATAATAATTTATTGGATTGCGGTAACGAAAAGGCCACTATCAAAAATACACACAATTTTATATGGTATTTACTTTATAACAGATCGGTTTAGCCTTACATACCATTAAGATGTAAGCAAAAGCAAAGGGAAAAATAATTAAAACTGTTAGCTATATAATATTGAGGTTCCAGTCGTTATTATATACGCAACCCTCATCGACACACTCCTCACAATTTCTTTACAACGTTGTTAACTAAAAATAAAAAGTAACATTAAATAAATTATTCCTATTACCTAACTACATTATTTTCTAATACATCTTAAGTAGCAATCTAATACCTATATCTGCCCTTTGGTGCCACTGAGTAACAATCATGAATAACAACCGACGACAACATTCAATTTTTTTTAAGTCGGTAGCGATGAATGACGGCCTATTTTTAATGTATAAACCTGTCAGTGTTTAAGCGTCTGTAACAGGATCTATTTCGGTGGAGAAACGCGCGGTGCCGTCGTAGTGTATGTCAGGGTGTCAGTTTGTTTGTGTAGGGTGACCCACGCGTCTACTAGTTCAAGTGCGTGAACAGAGAAAGCTACAGAATAAATTGTTTTTTTTTTACAAAAATTTAGTGACAAACGAACTTACAGTCCACGAGATGATAGAAATACGTACCTTTATCTTCAAAAATTGAACGCCATAAAATCAGTTAAATTAGTTTTATTCAAAGTCCTATTACCTAATATAATTCACAAACGTTCTTATTCATTTGTTTCAGCGGATTTATACGCTGATTCCTTGATAACTTTAACGCTGGTTTCGAATACATTTTGAGTGACATAGCTCCTGACATGACAGACATATCACTATAATATAATAATAGCCAAATATTTTGGATTATTGTGTCAGAATGTTCGCAGATTTTCATAATGTCCTTTCTGAGCAGAATAAGCTCTAAATTGATAATTCATATAAATATGAAAAAAAATATCAGAAAACAATAATATAATGATATTTATTCATTACAACATTACAAGTCAGTTATTGAGTTTTTCCAACAAGAAATTATCGGTAGGTGCCCGGAGTCAGGAAGTTAGTGTCTCACCCCCGTGCCTCGGAAAGCACGTAAAGCCGTTGGTCCTGCGCCTTATCTGTCTCTGATCGTGAAGGTTTACTGTCCAATCGGACTACGAGAGTGAGGGGATAGACAGTGCGCCTGTGCTTGCGCATACACTTGGGTACTATAATCCTGTCCTGCGCCGATGGCTAGTCTCCGTTGAGGCAGGCCGCCGTGACGTCTGGAGGACATTATTATTCATTACAACCTTTAAAATGTCCATTGGTAAACGTAAAAGCCTCTTAATAGATTTCCACGCTTGGCAGGTGTGTTGGTAATCCTTGGTTAATTCCCTGTGTTGCCTCTTATGACACCCATGGGACGATATAGGGTAGTGGATATTTTTACAGCGTCACTACGCAGTCAATACTGTTACGTATTCAAATAAAATTATTGAATCAAAATCAGTTAAGTGCAAGCTGTACTTGGACTTTTATAGTGTATCATCAGAATATAAGTTCTTTTTTCAATTCAATTATATAAAAAACATATTGATGGCACTCTACTCATTTTTCTATTCTACACGTCACATTGTTTGCTAACTAAGCCAGGATTATCTCGTTTACGTCCCGGGACCAAATAAAAGGATTTCTTTACAATACGCCACCAAAGCCATAAATAGTTCTCATACGGTCATACATACGGTCCGTTGACAACCGTCGACGTGCCATCCCTATAGTTCTACGTAAAACACTTGAGTTATATTTATTGTCTATTAAATGATTCATATTATAAAACTTTAAAAGTTAGTTTTTGAAGACGGTTTTACTTTTCAACCGACTTCAAGGAAAATGGAGGTTTTCAATTCGACTGTATGTTTTTATGTGTGTTCCCTCAGAACTTTTTTCAAGGTGAACCGATTTTGATGATTCTTTTTTTTTTTTGAAAAAAGCTGGTGCTTTTGATGTAGTCCCGTATAAATTTGATCAAGATCTGACCAGTAGTTTTCGAGTTATCCTCAATAAATGCGTATTTAATAGACTTCGACTATATTGATGATGTTCTCATTTTATTTATATTGAAGTCGGTTGAACAAAATTTTTAATTTTACCAGTTCTTTTAATTTAGTTGAATCATTTTACCCTTTTGAATGGAACAAGGAATATCAGAATTTCAAGGGAACAACGATAATGATGTAAAAGGACAACGTGAACGCTCTCAAGGAATACTAGTGTAAACATATAGCAGCACGTGCTGCTGTATTTCGAATGGTTAATAACTCGAAGACCCTTTTTATTCGTAATAAAATATTCTATATCAGCCTTCAAGATTGACAACGCATTCGCATTTCGTTTCTTAATCGAGTCACCCCTAGTTCATCCTAACTTTTATAGAAAATGAGATAGGCAGAAATGTGATAATGTAAAAGAACTATTGTATTTTTGTATTTAAATACGATGAACTGTAGGTGTGACGTTGTTAGCGTACGCGCGTATACACCCACTACTGGTACGTAGTATTGTTATTTATTCTATGCTACTGGCGTCTAGTAGGTAAATGGATATATGGATAGTAGATGGAGAATGGAGTGAGGTCATAATAGTCACCTAGGTCTTTATGAAACTTTTCAAATGAGTTATAATAATATCATCACAGTCATCTAGGTCTCCATTAACCTTTTTGAAAATGAGTCCAAACACGATGGTTCTACGTAGTAGCATCACTGAGATCCTTTATCCACCTTCTGAGGCCACCATAAGGAAGGTGACATCATGCACAGTGACCTTGGTCTCCATCCTCCGTCAAACAAACTTCTCTAAATATATAAAATTATATAAATTAAACAGCATAGAAATAATATAAGTAGCTACTAACAAAGTAAGTACTTACCAATAATTGAAACGAACTGAAGATAGCGGATTACGGTGCGCCCGGAAAAATCCGTGTGTTGCCGTCAGTTAAAAATGTCAACTTAGGATTTCACCCTCACGATAGTTTTTGGATGTACGTCAGTTCAACTGAGCAATTCAACTGACAGCACACCCGAAAAAATCCGTGGGTTGCCGTCAGTTAAAAATTTCAACTTAAACTTCACGCAAACGGTCAGTTTTTGGATGTACGTCAGTTCAACTGATCAGTTTAACTGACCGTGTGTGGCGACCATTACAGTAGGTAGTGATAGTAGTATATGAGTTTTCTAGAAAAGTTACTCACACTTCGTTGTGGAGGCGCATTGGTGAGCAAAGATACTCGTAGCCAGTATAATACCAGACTGTAAGGCATTCTATCTTAGTCCTCAGAGGAAGTAGTAACCTTGTTAGGCAAAGTTAGTTGTAGGTGTTCATAGGCTACAGTAGCCACTTACCATCAAGTGTACTATGGAGGTTCATTCGTTACTTTAAATGAATTTTAAAAAAATGTTGATTTCTTCGCACTGATAATACTTCAATTGAGCTTAACTGGAGTATTTAAATACAACAACTTTGTACCCATACAACAGGGCGGGGAAACCCATTTCTTCTGCAGTCAGAACCTAGTCCGTCAATCGACTATAATATATAATACTATTTTTCGGATAAAAATCCATAATTTTTTATACAGATCTGAACATCCTTTGGCCACTCCGTTAGAGGTTGTTTCGAAAAATCGCAGTATATATACACAGAATACCTTCTGTAAGTTACGAGTCAATCGCATTTTCTTTTTCGCGATTTTCTGCACTTTCTCTACGAAACTAAACACAGTAGCATTATTCAGTTGTTTCACGCTAGTATTCTGCCGTATAACTGCAGCGTGGTTCTACCACGTAACAAACAACAATTTGCGAATTGCAAAAAATAGGACATATTAACATCACATCCCGATTTTGCATGCCTACCGCAAAGCGTGTAGGTATGTTCTACTAGCCCCTAAAAAATCAAGATTCCAACGTTTAGTTGCATGAAATCGTATCTAACAATCATATTGAACATATAAATGATATAAAAAGCACATTGTCAGAAAGATAATGATTGTTCAACTTATTAATATTTTTTTTAAATGATTAATTACTATTTTTACTTAAAAAAGTGGTTTTAGTAGCTTATGGCTTAGATTTGTCAAGTCCGCAGGGAGTGGTAAACACGATAACTTTAGAAAATATTAATTGTTTAAATCTATTTTTAATCTCTTCATCTATCATATGGGAAACCATGGAATGTAAAAGGCAGTTTAATTTTGTTTTGTTTAGTTATAATTATTTTTTTCGGTTATGAAATGTCGAAATTTTCGGTGGTTTTAGCAGCCTTGTATTAATTTATTTTTTGTAAATAGACTGCGGCAGTCTGACTGCCTCACTCAGTTCGGCGTCAACTGCCGTCGTGAGTGGGTACTGTATTAGTTGTTTGCAGCGGCTCAAAAAAATCGCTGTACAAATATAAAATATTACAAAAACTAAATTTCATACATACTTGATTATTATAATAATCAGAGATTTTTATTACAATATTTTAAAAGTACAGAATAAATAATAGTAGTACCTACGTACTAAAAGTAAGTAGGATGTGTGATGATGTGTGGATGTGTATATATTTAAGTATATTTATATTCAAACACGTCTTGAACTTTATGGAGTTACGTGAATGATGATATTATGATCATATGAGCATTAAGAGTCGTGCACTTTTGGATTTTCCAAACTTTTTTAAAATTGGAGTTTGACATAAAATTATTAGAAAATTGGAAGTATAATAAAAAGGTTATTAGTGAGAACGTGTGTATTTGAACTACTTTAAAAGTTTCCCTATAATCATGTTATACGTAATTTTTTTAATGCGCTTAGGGCATGCACAATTCGATTTACCAATAGTTTTTTTTTTATATTACACTACTATTGCGATAAATATTTAGTCATAATTGATAGAATAATTGATAGAATCAGGCGTTACTTTGCGGAAATCCATTATAATGGGGTTGTTATAAATTAATTTGCTTAATTCCGCGTAAAGAAAAAAATGATGTGTCCTGCCCAGCTTTAAGGGGGACCTCCCACCCTCCTAGTGTGGTGGTGCTGAGGATGGTAGTGCTGGGATTGACGGCGACGGGTAAAGTGCGCGCGATTGAGGGAGGGTGGGAGGTCCCCCTTAAAGCTGGGCAGAACACATCATTTTCTTTCTTTACGCGGAATTAAGCAAATTAATTTATAACAACCCCAAATATTTAGTCATAAAAAAGCTTAACGTTTCAAGAGAATATAATGACTGCCTACGTAACGCCAAGACGACAGACTAGTGTATTATCTATGGCAGACATTGAGCGATTCAGTCAAATAATCTTGGAAGGTATTATGTAATTATTAACAGTGCATTAACGACATCTGGCGCCGACAAGCCACAATTGAACAAACTAACGAGGAATTAAGAAGTGCACTCTAAATAAAGATCGCGCCATGACAATCCCTCAAGTGGCGATAATGTGGGTAATGCTTATACAAGTGGAAGGTATGCACTGGTCTTTGTAGTACCTTGGAATGTTTTGTTAAGTTGCTGCCACGCCCAGACAGTTAAAGACGGAGTTGATATGTTATGTTTATTTTAATTTTTTTGTATTATAAAAGCACATTTATTTACATACTATTCTAATACATAATATTTATTACCATAATAAAATTTTAATTATCCTTTAGAGTCTTGGTTTATTTCTCGCCTTATAACCTATCATACAGGAAACGCAGCCTGAGTTCTTGATACTATTTTGCGAAGAATAGGATTGTATGATAACTTTGAGTTAAAAAAATAAAAAGGAAAATTCTAAAGTAAGTTTCTAAGCCCTTACGAAAAGTAGTAAGTAATTATTTTAGAACAAAATTCAAATTGTTAAAATTAAGCTCTTAATGACGCTTAAAAACTTTGTATTTCGGTAAACTACCTATGTAATATATGAGTGGGTAAATTATTCAAAAATAGTTGTAAAATTAAATATTTACTTGGGGAAAAATGTAAGGGAGTAATGACAATAATAAACCTAGCAAGCTAACAGCATAGCAAAGTGGCGAAGCAATCAGCTTTGTAGCGGTTTCTAACGGTTGCCGATGAGCAATCAGTTTCAAAATAGGAGGTTCAGATGCCTGGGTGATCAGTAATCGATTGCTGAAAACAGAGTTTGAAAATTCGAAACCGTTCTCGAGATAATCGTGGGACAGACGGACAGACGGACAGACATCGTGAAATCAATAAGTGTCTTCGCAAGCTTCGCCACTTAATAAGAAACTAAAACACGTAAAATTACTCTCTTTGTTGAAGAGTAGCCATTTTATGTATCACTTAGGTCGTTGAAATTTCACATCAAGCGAGCAACCCGGGCTCGATCTCTGCCAGCATTAATGAATTTGTTAATTGCAATTTGTAGTACCGATTTACCACGCGCTCAGCAGTGAAGGAAAACATGCAAGGCTGATAAATTAATCTATACAAATAAATAAAATTGAAGTGTCTGTTTGTAATGTCAAAATAACAGCTTTTTAGTAAATACATTTGAACGTATATACAGTACTTATAACAAAAACGCAATTTTTAAAATGTTTGTCTGTCTGTCTATTTGTTCCGGCTAATCTCCGAAACGGCTGGACCGATTTCGACGGGACTTTCACTGGCAGATAGCTGATGTTATAAGGAGTAACTTACGCTACTTATATTTTACAAAAAGAATTAGGGTTCCGCGCAACATAATTAAAACCCTAAATTACACGCGGGCGAAGTCGCGGGGAAAAGCTAGTCTTTATATAAAATCTTCTAAGCGCGTGTATGTGACTGAATTCCACCTACGGCTGGTCCGATTTTGATGAAATCTTGTGTGTGATTAGGTTGATTCGAGAATGGTTTAAGTTCACAATTGGAATCGGTACGTTGCCCTGTTGTCGAGATCGTAAAATCGCCCGTGTGAAGCCAGGGCGAATCGCTAGTGTGTTTATATAATATGTTCCGATGACATGATGTGAAGTCCGCCAACACGCATAAGGCACGCAGACATTTCCTCGCCCTTACCCTCTCAGTAATGAAAGGAGGCCTGTGTCCAAGAAAGGGGCCGTAGCCTTACTATATTTTACGTAGATAGACATATACAAAATTATATAGCGTAGGCAACATTACAGCCTATTAAAGTCCACTGCTGGACCTAGTTGTCCTCCATAGGTTGCAACCTAGCCTCCACGCACGGCACGCGGGTTGGCAACCGCAAGATTTTCTGGGTTTTAATTTTTTTGCGCAGAACTCTAATTCCTTTTCTAAAATAAAAGTAGCCTAAGTTACTCTTTATAACATTAGCTATCTACCAGTGAAAGTCCCGTCAAAATCGGTCCTGCTGTTTCGGAAATTAGCCGGAACAAACAGACAGACAGACAGACAAAAATTTTAAATTGTGTTTTTGTTATAAGTACCGTATATACTTTCATATGCATTTAGTAAAAAGCTGTTATTTTGACATTACAAACAGTCACTTCAATTTTATGTATTTGTATAGATATATACGAGTATGTAGATTTTGAGAAACACTACTACTCTACAGCTTGTTTTAAATGAATACAAGTTATTGTTAATTGCAGTACATGCGAAAAACATGTTTTTAGTTTCCAGTAAATGATCTCCGGGTACTTAATGCTAATGTAAATGTAATAAATAAATGAAAAATTTAATAAATGTAATTCCGATGTGAATGTAGTTTTTAGGCTCTATTAGGTAGATATTCGATATGCTTTCAACCGTATTGCTTGCGTCAATAATTGGGTAGGCTATACTTATTTGGGCGGGCTTAAAGCACCAGGTACTCATGAATCATAATGGAACTTCGAAAACTATGTTCGCTTAATACGGACTACATGATCACGTACATAAACAGAAACAGTATGTTCTCCGACCGAATTTCAGTCAATCAACGGAGATTAGCCATCGTGAAGAGTACAGTATAATAGTACCCAAGTGTATGTGCAAACACAGATGCACTCTCTATTCCCTCACTCTCATAGTCCGATGGGACGGTAAACCGACACGACCGGAGAGAGATCAGGCGCAGGACCAACGGCTGTACGTGCTTTTCTAGGCAGCTAGTGAGAATTTCTTGATGGAAGAACTCAATAATAGGTTTTTTATGGCCCGACCCGGGATTCGAACCAGGGACCTCATGATCAGCTGTCGCGTATAGAAGCACTAGGCCAACGAGGCAGTCATTATGATATACATGCCATTATGTATATAAAATTAGGATATATTGGAGTTAAATGTGAAAGTAATATAATTAAGCTAAAAAAATTCAATATGCAATCCTTAAATAATCCAGTAACTTTGTCGCCTGAAAGTATGGGGTAGTATGCGTTAAGTCCGGTAGTTCTGATTTTTCGCAGACTTATTATGATGTTGGTCTAATGAATTATCCAAGTTTGTGACCTCGAGCACCAAACGCAACTTTGTCAAAAATCGAAAAAACCGCGAAAAAAATCGTTTTTTATTTTCAAATTTTGGCAATTATAACCCTAAAGGACTAGGTTCTGAAAAAAAAATTAGGACATTTTTAAAGTAGACTAAATTTGCTACAATATGATACTAGAACTGTTTCTGTAGACCTAATAGTTTCCGAGATTAAGCCTTTCAAAGTTTGTAATTTTTTTCGAACTTCGCAATTTTTCGCAATAGTTTAGACGTCACTCGAACAACTCTAATTTAGTCTACTTTAAAAACTTCCTAAGAAATTTTTTTTTCAAAAACTAATCCTTTAGGGTTATAATCGCCAAAATTTGAAAAAAACTACTTGTTTCGCAGTTTTTTCGACTTTTGACAAAGTTGCGTTCGGCGTTCGAGGTCACAAACTTGGATTATTCATCGGGCCAACATCATAAAGAAGTCTGCAAAAAATCAGAACTACCGGATTTGACGCATACTGTAATGTATAAAGTTTCTGGATTAAAAACTGCAGCTAGAGATATTCTTCTACGGAACTGTACAGGTTATAAATATACAGGGTTATTTTTCAAAGAGTAGCCAAATTTTAAATTTAAGTTCAAGTATATCAATAATGATATACCGTTATCGCAGTTTTTGAAAATACGAGTAAATAAGGCTACTTCTACTTTCATCTGAAATTATCCCAAATTGAATGTGATTTATGGGCAACAACGTTTTTGCCAACCGATCGACCCTTACGAATGTGTGCGTGCACAGTAAAATCAGTTAAAATAATGAATTATTACCACGCATTTTGAATTTAAAAGATAAAAAGGACAGAATATTTGAGATTTTTGAAGTTTCACTTCTTTTGGAGCGGTTGGGGAAAAATGATGAGAGTGAATTTTTACGAGGCGCGCGCACACCGACACCTAAAAACGACACCATCAAGTTGTTCCGATGCGCGCGCGCACTGTCACCTAAATGCGATAACTTCAGTGGGTAATTGTCTGTCAAGTTTTTTGTTTTGTTACGCTAAAGAAGTATAACTACCTACGTACGTACGTAAGTACACACACACTTTTTTTAATAAATTGTTCTTCACCATTTGCCTATTATATTACTTATTATGAAAATAACCCTGTGTCTATAATCGGAGGTGGAACTTGTCAGACAGGACAGTCTTACATAAACTAGAGTTCATTACGTTTATAGATTAACCTGTTTATCATCAATAATTTAGTACCTGTTTGTGATGAGAAAAATAAAATATATTTTATTCTATTCCAACCTATTCTATTTGTAGGCAAAATAGACGCGAGCAAACTCTACCAGTGTTTCTCTAAAGAGAACGCTGGTGTATTCTGAAGGACACTTAAAGCAACTAACTTTATAAGATGTAGTGGGCATATTGGCTTTGTGTCCATTTATTTACGTCACGAAAAACAAATCATTTATTACTTACTTTTTGATATTTGTTAAATCTACCCGGCGCTGTATTGTGCTCCAGAACAAATAGAGCGCTTAGGGTTCCCGACTGGCAAAACCAAGCTATCCAGAGAATACCAGCGTGTGATAGCAGCATAAAGCTGCTGTGTTTCGTATGGTGAGTAACGAAAACCGGAGACCCTTTTAATTGGTAACGAAGCACCCCATCTCAGTGCTATCGTTTAATTGAGGATGGATTTATAAACTGCGGAATCTAAATCCATTAATGGTGAGGCGCATAAGCAGTACAAAGGTTATTTTTTACATAGAAGTAAGTGACAAACACGCACACATTCCAACTGGTGTTAATAGGATGGTGTAGCCCTACGTAGACATTCCTTTTCAACAGACACACCTTTTTAAAATTAAAAATTAAATGTTGAATGAAATGAGATGCGTTGTTATTCCAGAGGTATGGTATAGAATTTCATGTTACAAAATAAAAAGGGTTACCGGTTCTCATTACTTACCATAATATTAAGCAGAGCAAGATCATGGTGCTGTTTCACGCTAGTATTTTGTGGGAGCATTGTACTTCCCCGGTCGATATCATACATTCGTGCCTCAGACACAATAGTCTGCAGAATGCCTCTATGGAGTACATGTAACTACGCTCACTAACCCGCCTACCCTATACGCTAAGTATGGGATCATTCTATAATATTAAAACGTAATTTTTACATTTTCACATTCTGCATGTCAGTTCGCGCAATGATGCAATGGATGTCCGCAACTTTTTCTGCCACCAGGGCGGCCCCACTTTACAATGAGGTGAAATATTTGACAGATTTAATAGCGGGGAAGTAATTTCTTAAAATGAATAAAGATTAATGTTTTTGCTGTATTGTTAGTTATGTTTTATATTAAATAGATTAGAAATAAATAAACCAAACTATACATGTAACTAAATGTAGAAAAAAAAAGAGTTATAAAGTATAAAAAATAAAAGATCAAATAACTGACGCCTTATGTTGTGTATTTATATAATACTCTGGAAACTGATAAACTATTATTTTAAACTAATTTCTCAATTAACTAACAAAAAATACCCTACCAGAGTCACAACTAGCGACATTATTAGCCCTCATTTCGATTAAAAAACCTTAAAGGGAGAGAAGAAAAAACGAAAACATAATAAAAAGGTAAAGCATGATCCAAAGGCGACTCTGACGGGGACGGGTACAAATAAATATCACACTAAAGACCAAAATAAAATTAACAAGACTAGTGTATTTTTTGGCATAATACAAAGTGACGTTAACGTAGGTCCAATACTGTAAATAAAGCATTTTATTTCAATACTCAAACATAACAATACATATACCATACATATACATATAACAATATAGATAATACACATATAATGTGTCGAAACCTGTGAGACTAACAGTGTGAAATACTACGGTCGGGCAAGGTAATTGTAAACAGGGGTAATTGAAAACAAGCTTCAAAACTCCTTTCATTACCATGTTTCAGAGTTCTGCATAGAATAAAACATGGACAACAAGTTCAGTATGATGATAACAGAGGTCATAGCAGTGAAAAACTGGATAACGCGGAAGTGGATTTTGTTATATTTTTTCTTAGAAAAACAGTTCCGTAGTGAGATATTATGTGGCAAAACAAAGTTGGTACGCATTACCGATTCTGCTTTTGTAGGAATGATAAGAATCATGAGTAATAATTGTGCATGTAATTTAAATAAATCTAAACTTAAATTAGATGCTCCAAGAAAAATAATAGGATAGGCGTAAAGACCGAAAAAATATTTGAACCAATATTAATTAAAAAAAATTAGAGATTACTTCAAAAAAGGTTAAAATATAATTTAACTTTTATATGATATTTTTGTTTTCCGTCACCCCCTCACATTTTAATTAAATTTATTAATTTGTTTGACGGCTCCGTGGCGCAGTGGCTTAGCAATCAGTTGTTGCGCTGGGGGCCGCGGGTTCGAATCCCGCACGGAACAAGTATTTGTATGGCCTACAAATAATTGTTCCGGGTCTGGATGTTTGTCCTTGTGCAATTTGTGTTTGTAAACTGCCTCCACGACACAGGAGAAAATCCTAGTGTGGGGGTAACATTTAAAAAAAAAAAGAAAAGAATAAAGATATAAGAAAGAAGAAGAATTAACCTAAAGTGTCATAATTATTATCAACTATTGTTGCCCCAGTATTGCTTTCATATTGTAACTATGCGAAGTTTTGCTTAGTTTACATTTACCCCCTATTGCGATTGCGAATAACACTTTCATCTGAAGGCAACATAAAATAATAGCGATAAATAAACATACGATAAATAAAAATGGGCATATCTCTGCAAATACCTAACAAAATTTTCTTTTTTTTTATAGGATAGGGTGACAAACGAGCACACAGTCCACCTGATGGTAAGTGGTTGCTGTTGCCCATAGACATCTACATTTATCCTCGTTTGCGAATCAAAATGAAGATGCGTTGTCACCCGTGAGGACTAAAATGCTTCTTTTCCAGTAAAAAGGGTCTCCGGTTCTCTACACTCACCATACGAAACACAGCAGTGTTAAGTTGCTATTTTACGCTGGTATTCTGTGAGAGCATGGTCCTTCCCCGGTTATTGCCGGAATATTGCTATTTCATGACATTAACTTCATATCTTCAAATAGTTTTTCACCGCTAGTGGCGCTCACGGCGTGTTTTTAACGGAAACAGATTTTTAACAGAATCTGGGTTTCTAATTACTCGGTAGATATGGTCAACAATGGTACAAAAGCTGTTTCAGTTTTTATGAATTTTATTTAAACAAATACGAGAGCCGTGTAGCTCGCCGTGAGATTTCATCACGGCAAGGAAGCAAAACGTGTACGAGTCCTTTGAGGACAAATGAATCTGTTATGGGAAATTTTACGTACTGACTTACTACATAGGTACTCAGTGAAGTGGTGAAGAAAAACTTCGTGGGCAAACCTAAATGTCGGAGTAGTAGTTGAAGGATTGCGGCATACTCTTTTCTGCTCACAAACACTCTAGGTAATGGGGAGCCGTGTGCACAGTAGTGAGACGTATGTAAGCTGCTACTTTAGTTTTTATACCTTTAATGAGACTTATAAATCAGTTTGTTGGATTTTTGTACTTTTGAGTTTTCATATTATCAGACAAATCAAGATTTTTGTGACAGTAGTGGTTTCATAGCTCACATTAGATATGGAAATGAACAGGCTGTTGCGAAAAAATACTTTAAATATCGAAGATTGCAGATTTTACTTAAACAAAGATATATTTTATTTTACTTGTCAAAGGCAAAGGTAAATTTCATAGTACATAAGCATTATTATATATTTTTAAATATATGTTAAATGCAATTTGAAGTGTCGATTTACCACGTTCTCGGCGGTGAAAGAAAACCTGATTATCTGAGAAGTTCCCCAGCTGAGGTGATCCAGCGTTGGCACTTTTTTTGGCCAAAAGCTCTGTGGCCTGTGCCCAGTAGTGACATGTATGTAGGTCGCTACTTTTTTTAGTTTTAATGGGGCAATTATGCTGTTTTTATATCATTTATATTTTCGGAGATGTTACGTTTTTGTTTTCACACTACCGTAAATATTAACGGTAGCAAAGATTCGAAAGAATAGAACTCATCACCGTTATCATTACAACCTATCAAAAGTCCACTGAACTGAACATAGGTCTCCCCCATAACTTGTCAAATAGGCTGGATATTTGCTATAGTTGCCACGCTTGGCAGGCAGGTTGGCATCCGCAGCATTTATTATTTTGAACTGTTGTCAGGAACATGATGTTACCCATCTCCTGTTTGTTTTCTTCTATCGCCTCTTAGGACACAGACACACACGGAACGATATGAGCGGATTCTCTTTCGCTGCCACAACAAGGCGAATATTTTTCTGCTTTCGATTATGAGTGTAGTTCTACCTACGTTCACTGCGAATAGAACTTCATTTGCAATAGAAGTAATCATAAGGATTTTAGCGTGTTTAATTTTAACTTTTATAATTGATGACGTTTCGGGCAATATACAGAACCCATGGAGAGGGGGGCGGGGGTTTATTTGTTGTCTATCAGATCTGATATAATGGTTGGGACGGTACTTAACATGTTGACACACTTTCAGACTTCTCGGAGCGTCGGTGCTTCACATCAGCAATACGTTGTTTTACGCAAATTTTTATGGAACTTTCTTACAAAGATGTGTTGTGTACAACCCGCTTAAATAGAAGTTAAAATGTAACGTAATTTATTACAATTTGTTTTATCATATGTGTAGTATTCATCATTATCAGAACTGCATTTATGAAATTTTGAAGTCTTCTCGAACGTAGAAAAAAAATCAGAATCTATTTTATGGTGCCAATCAATATTATATGGAAACAATGATATGAATCAAATATCGCATATAAGACCATGAACTCATCATTATTTTGATAAAAATAAATTATGAATGAATGTAAAGTGTAAATAATAATAGTAAATTTGGATTCCATGACTATTTATCTTTGTTATGGATAGATACATCGGAAGACAGGTCCAATATAAAAAAAATTGTAGATATTTCTAGACATATGATATTAATGCAATTCTGAAAAACTTATTTCTGCACGTGTCCCTCAATCATCTAGGTCCAATAGTCTTTGGGAATTCAAAAAATTCTTTGATAAACTGACATAGATACACAGACACCGACTTGACTCTAAAAGTGATCGAACTTTACTAAATTTGGCGTGGAATACATTTAATGATGTTTCTAAAAAAGAAGACCACGCGAGCGAAGCCGCAGGTAAAAAGCTAGTTTGTAATATATTCAACTAGTTTATGGTACATTTTCGTTGTCATAATTATATTTGTTATAATTTTATGGGAATTAGAAACAGCTCGTAAGGTTTATTTTTCTTTATTGTTTACAATAACCCTGCCTGATCCTAATTACAAGTAAGGAAAGTTGTATATGAAAGAAGGTTACACATGCAGGCTACGGCCAATAGAAAGCACTTACATCAAAGCTATGCATGACGTAGTATAAATTTTGACAGATGTCCATTGATAGGTTCGCTACGTCACCGAGGCTTGGTCACATAGACTTTGATTCCAACTAAACGTAGTGATTATATTCTCTTTGATTCCAACTTGCCATTTTATGTTTTCTATTCACAGAACTTGATAAACAGTAATTGTGTTCTGTGCACAGAACACAATAATAATTACTCTCTACCAAGAGCTTCTGTTCACTGTGGCCGTTGAGTTATACATATATTATATCGGTGACTATGGCTTAATGTTTTGCATACATATTTATTTATTGAGTGCGATGGTGACAGCCCATTATGACCAGTGTAAATAGAAATACGTGGTAATCCCCTGAGGAGCAAGATGATGTACCATACAGGTTGTAATTATTGATACTGGCTTGCTTTAGACGGGAACACAAAAGCGGCTACAAATAACTTAAATAATAATTTAAAATTTAAAATTTTGTACAGCCGACTTCGATATAAGTTATTAAGAATAACTCAAAAACTATTGGTCTGACCTTGATCAAATTCATATGGGACCACACGAAATGTACCAGCTTTCAAATTAAAAAAATCGGTTCACCCCGTAAAAAATTACGAGGTAACACACATAAAAAAACATACAGTCGAATTGAGTACCGTCTCCATTTTGGAAGTCGGCAGAAAAATTAAAAATCCCCGAAACAAAAAGAGCTGATGATCTTCAAACGGCTGAACAGATTTTTTGGAACATAGCTAAGAATACTCCTTATTAAGACACCTTTCAAACAGAAAAAAAACTTAGTCGAAATCGGTTTGTCCGTTTAGGAGCTATGATGCTACAGACCGTTACTTTGGACATACGAAGGCCTTCGATCGGGCTTGGCACAAAGCGCTTCTTTCGAAGCTCCCTTTCTATGGGCTTCCCGAGAAATTGTGCAATTGGATCACCAGCTTTCTTGCAGATCGGAGCATCAAGGTCGCAGTAGACGGTGCAAGCTCCGACTACAAGCCTATTAACGCTGATGTTCCACAAGGCTGCGTGCTATCGCCAACGCTGTTTCTTCTGCATATCAATGATATGTTGCAAACCGGTAGCATTCATTGCTATGCGGATGACAGCACTAGTGATGCTCTATACACCGGCCGTGCCAATATTTCTCGGGAAAACGTGGCCGAGTACTGGAACAAACTTGTGTCTGAAGTCGAGTCTTTGCTGGACAAAGACTCGGATTGCGGGCGACTAAATCTAGTCCAGTTTAATCTTCAGAAGACACGTTTATAACTAAAAAGAACCCCTTTGTCGTATCTCCTCAGTTTCAAGGCACTCCGGAATCGGAAGGCAGTATCGGAATCTCGGCGTCGACAAATCGAGTGACGTGCTGTTTCGTGGTCATTTGGAAGAGAAGACCAAATTGGCCTCTAAAAAGCTTGGCGTGCTCAGCAGAGAGGGACAGTATTTCATGCCGGCACAACGCCTGCAACTTTACAAGGCGCAGGTTCGGCCTCACGTGGAATAATTTTCCCATCTCTGGGCTGGGGCTCCCTAGTGCCAGCTCCTTCCACTTGACCGCATCCAGCGCAGAGCGGCTTGAATCGTCGTCGACCGAGTGCTTTCCGATCGGCTCGATTCATTGGCGCTGCGAAGAGATGTTGCATCTCTTTGCATTTTCTTTCACATTTACCACGGGGAGTGCTCTGAGGAATTGTTCGGATTAATCCCAGCCGCCAAATTTCACGAACGCAGATTGCGGCAGAACTCCCGATACCATCCGCACCATCTGGATGATTGGCGGTCCACCACTGTGCGATTTAGAAGATGTTTTCTTACTCGCACAACTTCCTTGTGGAATAGTTTACCACCAGCGATTTTTCCGGACCGATACGACTTAGGGACCTTCAAGAAAAGAGCCTACTCCCCTTAGGTGAGTCACATGCTCGTTTGCCCTCTCTCCTATAAAAAAAAGACAGACACGGATACTCAGACACACTCTACAAACATATAACACCCCTCTGTTTTCGTCTTGTGTTAAAAAGTCAGATCACATAGAAATTAAGAATAGTTAAATTCTAAAACACGTGCTGTGTTTAATATAATAATTGTAATTTGTAATTTTTTTTTTGTTTTTTTATTTTTATTTTGTTTTTTGTTTGTAAAAATGCGACTCAATTTTTTTCAACAAACTAACAAACGCTTTATATAAACATTGGTCGTAATTTCTAGAATTTACGACCAATGTTTGTGTATTTGTTTCGTACCCCGACCTTGAACTCTCCGTCGTTCAAGTGCGAGGATATGCCAAAACAGAGGGGACCAACGAATTGGCTAATAGGCCAATTGACTACTCTTCCTCCATTCTTTACGTCACTTACTAAATGATTTACGACGTATCCGGTTAAGATGGCGCGTGTAAACTTACTAAATACAACATCTTTGAGGTTTTTGTACAAAATTTGTCATTTGGCAAACTTCGACCACCACGATCACACATCGGTCTTCTGTACAATTTTCCGATGAGTACGTATGTGGTATATAGTACTAAAATCTTTTCTGAAAACGTTATGGCAATCACTGTAGGAACTCAGCACTACGTACAAGGATCTCAATAGTGTCTCCTAACGAATAGGTCTTAAAATAAACATGGACAAGACAAATGTCATGTGTAACGTCCATGTTACGTCTAGGCCGGTGGTTATTGGGAGCACTACGCGCTCGAAGTTGTTGACAAATATATTTACCTATGACAAATTGTCCGACTAGGTAAGTCTAACTACCACCGAGAAGTTAATCGACGGATCCAGCTTGACTGGGCAGCTCTCAGGAGTTTAAATCTTTTTGTCAAGTAAACCTCAAAACTTGAAAACGGGAGTGTACAATCAGTATGTGTTGCTAGACATGATATGTGGATCTGAGTCGTGGCCCTTTACTGCTGGCCAATAAGCTTAAGGTCACTCAGCGAACTATAGAGAGGAATATACTTTAAAAACCGACGATTAACGATTAATAGTAACCGATTACCGACATAGGCCAACGGATTAATAAGGTGAAGTGACAATGTGCCGGCCATATCAGCTCGAAGAATCGGCAACCGATGGAAAAATATGCTCGAGTTGTGCAGACAATGGCGGTAACAATACAACCAAACCCAAAATTAGCACTTTTTTGAGGTTCTCATTTGCGTTTGAACCCAAAAAAACAGTTTGTACCCATTTACACTTATAAAAACCACGCAATCGTCATAAAATAAGTCATAATAAGTCAATAGCGAGGAGAAACTAGTACGGCAGAACTTGAGAGGCGGCAACCGGCAACATTTGAAAAGGTGGCCATAATTTAAAAATAATTAGGCTTTTGGTATAATATTATGAACGCCCATATGGTTGGCCCGGCCCAAGATGGTCACTCCAAGTGGGCTTGATAACCCCTTTCCTTTCCTCCTTGTCCTCCTCAGTCGAAGTGAAGAAACGGGGAAGTGCAGGTCATGGGTTCGTTGATGTAATAACCAGTTGTTAATATTAGCAGCAACAGTGGGAGGATATTATCTCTTCTGTGGAAGGGCGGCTGGAATCAGTGAGCCTGCGAATGTGTGCAAAATTCGTCGAGGCCCTGCGAAAGGGACATGTGTAGGCCCCATAAAAAATATTGAGGGATTAAGGTACCTAAAGGATTTGGATTATTAATAATTCTTAAAAATTAAGAAAAAAGTACGTAATTTTTTACGTGGTAGAGCCATGCTGCAGCTATATTAGTAGTATAGTTGTAGTACGAATGGTTCGGCTCGACCGGGGAAGGACCACGCTCTCACAGAATAAATATTTTTTTTTTATATTCTATAGTAAAAAAAAATCTTATACTCTTATTTCATTTCTCAGACATGCTGGTTTCCTCACAATGTTTTCCTTCACAGCCGAGCACGTGATAAATCAGTACTTAAAATTTCAATTAACAATTTCATTGGTTTTTATAGCAAGCGTTTAACCTCTGAGGTAACTCGGCTCTTATTTTGGATATTATTTAGATTAAATTGCCATAAGTACATAGACACACAGTACAGGTAATCGCATCGGGGAGGCGGTCAACACCATCCTTGCTTTTTACACGGTTACATAAGGTCCTGATGAAAAAAATTACCGAACAATTAGAGATTTTGATGAAACCATCAAAGGACCTTCAATTTTAAAATCATACAAGAAATCCTTATAATTTCGTCGTTTAAGACTTTTCGTCTGCTAATACTAAAATCACCATCTAGGACCGAGTGCTCTTTGTTGTCGCTAGGCTTATCTACGTAGTAAGGTCACTGAATGGTTTCCTAATAGAACAAATTGACTGCTCAAAGCCATCAGAGAGGGTTCCAAGTAATAATTACGAGTCGTGAAATTGGATACATGGGTCACTCATGATTTGCAAAATCTTCAACGAACGAGTGCTTGTACATTCAATTTTGCTTCAAGACTAAAAATATAAAATTGTGGTTCAAGACTAAAAAATAAAACTACAGTTTAAAGATTAAAAACGAAACAAGCTGTTATAGGAATTTGAACTAAAATTAACAGCGATATCTACAAAATACTAAAAAAGGGTGGACTACTGTCAAAGTTCTTATAATTGTTATATTTATTCAGTTGAGTCTTCTTAAATTCGGTCTGAGAAAGTGTTAGATCTATTTGCACATCGACACACAACATTGCACTCGAAAAGGATGATGACCACGTCCTCACACAACATTCTTTTAAATGTTAGAAACGTGTTTTTAATGTTAATTATTAATAGAAATAACTGAATTTAAAATAACATTTAAAACGATAGTTTGTGTCTTCCTCCTCCGATGCTGGCCTCCTAAACCGGCCGTGGATGACCAAACTGAAGCGGTCTGTCTTCTTAATCTAACAGTGAATGTCCAACTTAAACGGACCTCTGAGGCACGGATCTTGCGCCCCCAATCAGGGATATACCAATTATTGCACTTCTATTCACAGACCAATACCACACCACTCTGGGTTCGGAGCAACGAGGTGGGTATGCACCTAGATGAAGACGTTCAATTCTGTAAACAACCCAGTTTCTTAAAAAAAAGGGTTGACGACTAAGATGACGGGCCGCCTATGGAAATGGTCCCTGTCTTGACGCCTGGCGTATGTGCCTATTTGGCCTATATACTTCCTTACCCTACTATTAAGGTGAAATCTGAAGGATGTTGAAAATACATCAGCAATTTCTTCAATAAATTCCCCTTGGCAACGTCGCCAGCCTTTTAAAAAAGAGTAAGCTCGTTTCTTGAAAGTCCCTAAGTCGTATCGGTCAACGATTCCAAAAAGTATTCGTGCGAGGAAGAAAAGTCCTAATAAATCGCACGGTAGGGGACCGCCAAGCATCGAAATGATGTGAATGGGAACGTAAGTTTTGTCGCGATATGTGATGATATAATTTAGTAGCAGGATAGATGGGCGGAGGCAGTAGAGTCCAAGGGGGAGGCATTGGCCGTTAGTTTGGACGTAGCGAAGGCCTTTGATCGGGTCTGGCACAAAGCGCTTCTTTCGAAGCTTCCTGCGTATGGGCTTCCTGAGAAATTGTGCAAATGGATCACCAGTTTCCTTGCTGATCGGAGCATCAAGGTCGTAGTAGACGGTGCATGCTCTGATCTCAAGCCTATCAACGCTGGTGTTCCACAAGGCTGCGTGCTATCACCAACGCTGTTTCTCCTGCATATCAATGATATGTTGCTAACTGGTAGCATTCATTGCTATGCAGACGACAGCACTGGTGATGCCTTATATACCGGCCGTGCCAATATTTCTCGGGAAAACGTCGCCGAGTACCGGGACAAACTTGTGTCTCAAGGCGAGTCTTTGCTTAACAAAGTCTCGGATTGGGGCCGACTAAATCTAGTCCAGTTCAATCCCCAGAAGACACAAGTTTGCGCGTTTACCGCTAAAAAGAACCCCTTTGTCGTATCTCCTCAGTTTCAAGGCACTCCCCTTGCTGCCTCAGCTAGTATCGGAATCCTTGGCGTCGACATATCGAATAGTGTGCAGTTTCGTGGTCACTTGGAAGGGAAGGCCAAATTGGCCTCTAAAAAGCTTGGCGTGCTGAGCAGAGCGAGACAGTATTTCATGCCAGCACATCGCTTGCAACTTTACAAAGCGCAAGTTCGGCCCCACATGGTATACTGTTCTCATCTCTGGGCCGGGGCACCCCAGTGCCAGCTCCTTCCACTTGATCGCATCCAGCGCAGAGCGGTTCGAATCGTCGGCGACCGAGTTCTTTCTGATCGGCTCGATACACTGGCACTGCGTAGATATGTTGCATCTCTTTGCGTATTTTATCGCATTTATCACGGGGAGTGCTCTGAGGAATTGTTCGGACTAATTCCAGCCGCTCAATTTCACCATCGCACATCGCGACAAAACTCGCGTTACCATCCATACCATCTGGATGATTGGCGGTCCACCACTATGCGATTTAGAAGAAGTTTTCTCCCTCGCACGACTTCCTTGTGGAATCAATTACCACCAGCGAATTTTCCGGACCGATACGACTTAGGAACCTTCAAGAAAAGAGCTTACACCTTTCTAAAAGGTCGGCAACGCATCTGCAATTCCCCTGGTGTTGCGGTTGTTCATGGGTGGCGGTAGTCACTTACCATCAGGTGAGCCGCATGCTCGTTTGCCCCCTATTCCATAAAAAAAAGGAATTAATCCAAACTATTCCTCGGAGCACTTCCCATGGTAAATACGATAGAAAAAAACGGGACGCAACATCTCTACGCAGCGCCAGTGAATCGAGCCAATCAAAGAGAACTCGGTCGTCAACGATTTGAGCCGCTCTGCGCTCTATGCGGTCAAGTGGAAGGAGCTCGTACTGGGGAGCCCCTGCCCAGAGATGAGAACAGAATGCCATGTGAGGCCGAACCTGCGCCTTGTAGTTGAAATTGATGAGATACGGCAAAGGGGTTCTTTTTCGTATCCCCTCAAATCCAACTCAATTTTAGCGGTATACGCGCAAGGAACAATGGCAGAAAAATAGTTGACAAAAATGATTGTGTCTAGAAATAACTTATATGTAAAATGAGTTTGATTATTTAAATATATTTTAATTAAAGCCACAGAAAAAAAAACATATATTTTTGGGAATATCAAATGACTTTAATCATTTTTACACTATTCAAATGTTGCCATTTATTATATATTATATTATATATCTATTTTCGTATACACTTTGTTAGTCTTCAAAGTGTATTGTATACGAAGCCACACATGGTTCACACAGCATGGCTGTACCAAGCAGTGGTAGAGCCACGCTGCAGCTATATTAGTAGTATAATTGTAGGACGAATGGGTCGTCTCGAACGGGGAAGGACCACGCTCTCACAAAATGCCAGCGTAAAATAGCAACTTAACACTGCTGTGTTTCGAATGGTGAGTGTAGAGAACCGGAGACCCTTTTTACTGGAAAAGAGGCATACATACCATCTTAGTCCTCACGGGTGACAATGCATCTGCATTTTGATTCTTTAGGGGGATAGATGTGGATGTCTATGGGCCACAGCAACCACTTACCATCAGGTGGATTGTGTGCTACTTTTGTCACCCTATCCTATAAAAAAAACGCTTGTAATCCCCGAAGGGTAAGGCAGAGGTGTACATAATAGAACACCCACGTATATATTATATACATAATAAGGGGTAAGCCTCTTGCCAACAACAGGGCACAAATACTGACTCCATGGCTGCTTTTAAATAATACTAGTTTTACGGATTTTATCGCGTTAACTTATTTTATATTCCCGACGTTTACAGCACTTTACAGCACCCATGATCACGGGGAGGACTGAGGTGTATGACGTCCCAATGTACCCCCCACCCCTACCCCAGCCTATGAATTTGGAGTATATACGTATAATAAAATACTGGCAGACGTATTTTAAATAGCACATCTCAAAAATATAAATTATTTAAACTGTACCCATGTAGTTTAGGTATAAAAAATAGTTAAGGATCGTTCAAATTATGACGTCGATATTACTTAAAATAATTAGAATTGAGTTTTTTTACAGTACAGAAAACTGCACCTTGCTTAAATATAATTGCACCATCGTTAAAAATGCATTACATGCAATGATAAGCTCAAAAATTTAATAAAACCAAATTTGTTATTTTTTTATAGGATAAGGGTGACAAACGAACACACAGTCCACCTGATTGTAAGTGGTTGCTGCGACCCGTAGACATCTACATCTATCCTCGTTTGCGAATCAAAATGCAGATGCGTTGTCACCCGTGAGGACTAAGATGGAATGCCTCATTTCCAGTAAAAAGGGCCTCCGGCCACCTGCACTCACCAAACGAAACGCAGAGGTAAACCTCTACTTCACGCTGGTATTCTGTGAGGTCGTGGTACCACCCTGGTTCGAGCCGGCCCATCCGTGCGATAGCAAAAGCTGCCGCGTGGCTCTACCACTGTTAAATAATGTTATATGACGTTTGGGTGCATTCGACACTTGAGAAATTTGGTTTTATCAACTTTTGTGTTTATCATTGCATTTAATACATTTCTAACCATGGTGCAATTATATTCAAGCAAGGTACAGATTTTTTATACTGTAAAAAGTATTCAATTCTAATTATTTGAAGTAATATCGACGTTATAAGGTGAATGATCCTTCACTATTTTTTATTTCTAAACTACATAGGTGCAGTTTAAATAATTAATATTTTTAAGATGTGCTATTTAAAATACGTCTGCCAGTATTTTATTATACGTATATACTCCAAATTCATAGGCTGGGGTAGGGGTGGGGGGTACATTATATACATATATTAAGGTGGAGGATATATACGTATATTAAGGTGGAGGACAGAGTGCAGAGTTGGCACGTGGAATGTTAGAGGAGGCATGAGAGATAAGACGAATGAGTTGATCGAAATAATGAAAGAAAGAGAATTAGATGTCATGTGTATGTCGGAGACCAAACGGAAGGGCAGTGGTACTGAAGAGCTCCCTGGCGGGGCGTTAGCTCTATGGTCCGGAGTCCCGGAGAGCGAGAGCGCCCGCCAGGGAGTGGGGGTGCTGCTGTCGTCTCGGTTGGTCGATGTTATGACTGAATATAAGGTTGTGAACTCAAGACTTCTCTGGGTTCGCTTTAAATTGGGACTGACGAAGTTATTCCTTTTGGCTGTTTATGCGCCGGTAGCTTCGTCGTCCAGGGCTGAGCTGGAGGAGTTTTGGGAAAATGTAAGAGAAGTTCTAGATTTGGCTAGGGGAAACGAAAGAATTGTTGTATGTGGTGATTTGAATGGATGGGTTGGTACCGCTCGACCAGGGTACGAGTCGGTGCTTGGAAAGTTTGGCGATAAAAGGGTTAATGATGCTGGCAAGCTTATACTGGCGGTATGCAAGGAAAAGGGTCTTCTTGTGACAAACACTATGTTTAATCACAAGAAGATCCATATGTATACTAGAGAAAGTAAGAATGAGAGAAGTATGATCGATTTGTTCCTGGTGGATGACCGACTGCGAAAACAGGTGATGGATACGCGAGTGTTCAGGGGTGCTGACCTGGGAACGGATCACTATCTAGTGATTACTAGATTTAGGGGTCTGTTCGCGGGTTGGCGCTACCGGACGGCAGTAACAGAACCACAGTCGGTCTGTCGCATCCGAAGCTGGAAGCTTCAGGAAGCGGATACTAGGGACAAATATTATGCGAGGGTAGCCGAAAAGCTTGACAACATCGATGGCAGAAAAGAATGTGTTGAAAGAACATGGCAGAACCTTAGGGATGGAATGGTAAGTGCAGCGGAAGAAGTGTGTGGAACGATTAAAAGAGGCAGTAGTAAAAGAAGAGATGCATGGTGGAATGATGAAGTTAAAGAAGCTGTAAAGAAGAAGAAGAAAGCATGGTTAGACTACTTGGCCTCTAGTAATGATAAGGATATGAGAGAGAAGATGAAAGAAAGATATAAGCTGCAGAAAGTTCACACGAAAGCATTGATTGAGGAAGTGCGTGAAAGGTGTAGAATGGAAGCGGACGAAAGGTTGTCGCACAACTTTAGGGAGAACTCCAAACTCTTCTGGAAAGAGGTTGGAAGGACCCGAAGTGGTGCGACGGCCTTAAGAATGAACAAAGTGCTTTCGAGAACTAATGACGTCCTCTCAGAAAAATCGGACGTCATGCAGCGATGGAGCGAATTTTATAGAGAAATGTATGCGTGTGATGATTTTAGTGAGGGATCCGGGGATGACGTCGAGACTGGTACGCCAGACCCGGACCTCGATGACACTGAGGTCATCAGTATGAAAGAGATTGAACATGCGATTCGAAGTTTGAAATGTGGTAAGGCTGCGGGACTAGACAGAGTTACTGCTGAAATGGTCAAGTATGGTGGGCCTCGCGTCTGGGACAGCTTTCATCTGCTGTGCAATTTGTGCTGGCGGATGGGGGATGTCCCGGATGATTGGCGATCCGCAGTCATTGTGCCTTTATATAAAGGTAAAGGTTCACATTTTGACTGCGGGTGCTATCGGGCGATCAGCTTGACCAGTTTAGCAAGTAAAGTTTATTCGAAGGTTTTGACACGTAGGATGCAAGAGAAATCGGAAAGATTTCTATGGGAGGCACAATGCGGATTTAGACCTGGAAGAGGATGCACGGATCAAATGTTTTCTCTCCGCATGATCACGGAAAAGCTTCTGGCTGCTAACCAGAGGATTTTCTGTGCTTTTGTGGATCTTGAGAAAGCATTTGATAAGGTTGTAAGGAAGAAAATGTGGGAACTGTTGCCGGGGTATGGTGTGGATGGTCGATTGCTAAGGGCTGTGCAGTCACTTTACTGTGACTGTAAAGCCTGTGTGCGGGTAGGGCATGACCTGTCACCCATGTTTAGCGTCCAAACGGGCGTAAAACAGGGTTGTGTCATGTCTTCCTGGCTGTTCATACTGTATCTCGACAGCTGTTTACAGAAACTGAAAGATAGCTGTTTGGGTGTGAAATTGGGTGACATTAAAGTAAATTGTCTGCTGTATGCTGATGATGCAGTGCTTATTGCACCATCAGAGGCAGAACTGCAGGCATTAGTCACGTGTATGAAAGAGGAATGTGAAATTAAAGGTCTCCGCTTGAATGCTAATAAAACTAAGGTTCTGGTATTTGAAAGGGACGAAGAGAGAACGAAGTGTGAAATATGGGTAAATCAGGAATGTCTAGAACAGGTAAATGAAATTGTATACTTGGGGAGTGCTTTTAGCCGGGATGGAAGATGTGATTTAGATGTGGACAGGCGTGTCGCTGCCGGGAACAAAGTCAATGGTGCCCTAACTGCGTTAGTCAAAAGGCAAGGCGTAGTGAAGAGTGCACGCCTTGCAATACATAACGCAGTGTTGGTACCGACTTTGTTATATGGCAGCGAAACCTGGGTATGTCAGAAGAAGCATAAAAGCAAGTTGAATGCAGTGGAGATGCGATCTCTTCGTAAAATGTGCGGCGTCACCATGGCTGACCGAAAGCGAAACGAAGAGATTCGCAATATGGCAGGTTTGAAAGATGACCTTATCACAAAAATTGATAAGGGCGTGCTTCGATGGTTTGGGCACGTTGAGCGAATGAGTGAAGACCGAATGGTGAAGAAAATATATAGCGCGAAAGTTAATATTAAAAGGTGTCGAGGTAGACCGAGACTAACTTTCGAAGACCATGTGAGCAAATTGCTCGAAGAGGGGAGGGTCAAGAGTACTCGGATACCTAGACGTGCATGTATGAAGAAGATGATGAATCTGAAAGAAGCGAAAGAGGTATGTAAGGATCGTGACACTTGGCGATCTGTTCTCTCTGGCTACCCCGTCAGGGATTGTGCGTGACGATAAGTAAGTAAGTAAGTTTAAGATGTGATATTTAAAATACGTCTGCCAGTATTTTTTTCATGTATATACTTCAAATTCATAGGCGGGGAGGGGGGGGGGGCGTTCCCAATGTTATAGTTAATCCATAGACTTAGTATCTTAAGGTGGAAGCGCCAGGGTAGCCCGCGAAATTCAAATTTTCTTACGTTTTTGCAATTTACAGGTCGGTGTCAGGTTGTATGTTTAACAAAATATGATTCACGACCGTAACGAGTATGTATTTACAGAATTATAATCATTATAATCATCAATACAACCGTCTATGTTCGTATAATTTCAATGTTTGGCTATTTCTAGAAAACTCATTCAAAGGGATTATATGAACTTAGAGGGTTGTATTGGTGATTTTAATGATAATAATTCTATAAACACATACTCGTAACGGTCGCGAATCATATTTTATTAAACATTTTTTACGTGGTAGAGCCCATGATGCAGCTATATTAGTAGTATAGTTGTAGCACGAATGGGTCGGCTCGACCGGGGAAGGACCACGCTTCTAACACAGAATACCAGCTTCAAATAGCAGCTTAATACTGCTGTGTTTCGTATGGTGAGTGTAGAGAACCGGAGACCCGTTTTACTGGAAAAGAGGCATTCCATCTTAGCCCTCACGGGTGACAACGCATCTGCATTTTGATTCGCAAACGAGGATAAATGTAGATGTCTATGGGCCACAGCAACAACTTACCATCAGGTGGACTGTGTGCTCGTTTGTCATTCTATCCTATAAAAAAAAAACATTCACCTGACCCTGACTTGCAAATTCCAAAAAAACGCAACAAAATTTGAATTTCGCGGGCCACCCTGGAGCTTTCACCTGAAGTCAATCCTCTATCTACGAGTTAACCACGGTTACCTCCAGATTAAAAATTATTAATTTTTGTTTCGATCTACGCAGTATGAACTTACAGTATCTTGAAGTCTTGCAGTTGTATCCTTGGGTTAGGATTTAATTTTAATAATGATGGAATCTCAAGCAGATGATAGCACCCAGCCGTCTTCTCTATTGAAATTAGGATGTTTTTTCATTTCAATAGCCTCGCGAATCATCCTTGGAAGGAATCGGTGTTCTTTAGCGGGGATTTGTGGTCTAATGTAGTGACGGGGGCGATCCTGTACGGGTTCACAGACTGCAGACTTCCCGGAGCGTCAATTCTTCACATCAGCTATGTGTTCTTTAACGCGGGTTATTATAGATCTTTTGGTTTGTCCTATATAAGAGAGACCAAATTCACAATCAAGCTTGTACACTCCTGCATCTTGCAGAGGGAAATTACACTTAACTGATGGTAAAAACTGACAAATCTTCTTCAGCGGCTTGAAGTATGTTTTAATGGAAGCACGCTTTAAGATGTAGCCAATCCTGTCAGTGACACGTCTGACATATGGCAGTGCAGCAGGCACTTGTTCGACTGTGGCCGGTACAGGTTCATTGACTTTTACAGTTGAAGCTAAAAAATATACATTTATAGTATGCAAATATATAATAGAGATACAATAATTTAAAAACTCTTAATTATGTAGGTAGGCACATTATGATGAGAATGTATTAAGCTAACATCAAACAACCACAGGACGCATGACTTTTTCCAAGTGTCATAAGACATAACCTAAAAACGTTCAAATCTAAATATCTTTTTTTTCGCCTTCTCAGGATAAAATTATTTAACTGACGCTTAACATTCTAAGATATTTTTGATATATAGACGCTATCAATTCTTCTCAACTAATTTTATGTATGAAAATCTGCCATTGATCTTTGTGAACGATTTGTATAATGATTTACCGTGTAACGACTTTTAAGTTCAGTGCTTTCCAAAAATATGATAGATTGAAAGTGTATTTTTGTAAAAGGAACAAATTTCAAAAACAGGCGCTCTCTTATTGGATTTGACGTTTTCCAATGTGTCATCTAATGGACTGAACGACGTCATCCAAGATGCCACCAATGTGACTGCTATTTGAATTGATGTTTAGTTATTGGAAAATAAATACTTCATTTTATGACACTAACATGACGTACAAAGTTTATATTATTTTTTTGGTTTCATACTAAATAGATTTATACATTATAACAATCATGCATATTCCCTATTATTATATCGTAAAGCATTTCAAACTTAATAACCTTCAACAACATTATCGATATTTTGATATCGAAACGGTAACATTGCTAAAACGGGTTTTTACTTTATATTTATTAGCGTCACCTGCTAGAGAATGGATGAAATGTTTTCCTAATAAATATTCAGCGTAGTTATGCTATATGTCGCTAGAGGGCGTCACACACGCGCGAGCTCATAGTTTTGTATGCAATTTTTTTTTATAGGATAAGGGTGAAAAACGAGCACACAGTCCACCTGATGGTAAGTGGTTGCTGCGGCCCATAGACATCTACATCTATCCTCTGTTACAGATCAAAATGCAGATGCGTTTTCACCCGTGAGGACTAGGATGGAATGCCTCATTTCCAGTAAAAAAGGCCTCCGGCCACCTGCACTCACCAAACGAAACGCAGAGATAAAACTCTACTTCACGCTGGTATTCTGTGAGGTCGTGGTACGATCCCGGTTCGAGCCGGCCCATCCATGCGACAGCAAAAGCTGCCGCCTGGCTCTACCACTGTTGAAAATTGTTCCCAATGTCCGCTTTACGGTATATATTGATTACTTACTCTCTCATAACATTTTTCATTTATGCCCCCCAGTATTAACTGGGTACCCGTATCCTAATTATTTTGCAATTATTAAACTATATTATAAATTATAATATAGTTTCTTTGCAAAATGAGGAGATTTAATTTATAATAGATATAATATGGCCCCTAGAGGGGCGCCGATGAGATGCTAGGCTAGCCTAGGGCGGAGTCGACATTTAATCCGCCTCTGCCTCCGGACTTGATAGAGTAACCTGAAAGTGTACTTTTAGCTGCATGAATTTTAAAAACATAATGATATTAACAGAGACTAGCTAAATACGCAGGAGATATTAAAGTGCACCAAATGTCTGAGGAATAATGAAATATCTGCTCTCTATTATCTCAATCTCGTTATGTTAAGAAAACGATCACCCATTCATAGACTGACCGTGGCAAGTGCGGCTTAATCTCGCAGATCTATTGATCCGCGCAGCTATTACTTAACTACGGGTTGTCATCATCTCTACGACTAACGCTGTAGGCGATGAACCACGCTATCAAGTCCTCGGCACACTGTCGTCGGACATCAAGCATGAATCGGGCGTCGAGTGTTGAGAGTATCAAATACTATGGAATTTATACTATCCTGGTACACTGAACCACGCGTCTCATACGCGGGTGACTAGTGACGCTTGAGGAGCATTACTAAATATCAATACCTAACTACGCTAAAAGTTTTATCATTGTGATTCCGGAATATAATCCGAAGTTCCGCTCAACCCCTTGGGGAAAATAGCGCGATGCTATGAATATTGTACTAGTGTGGCCGTGAGGCGCGGGTAGTTATACATTTAGTATGTTATACATTTATTTGGTTGATAAATAGATACTTAGTTGGGTCCATGATGGCTTAAATAGGATAACCTCACGATTTTTTATCTTTAATGTAAATAAAAAAAACTATCTCTATGTTTATCTAAAGTCTTATTATAACAATATTAAAGTTACTGGTACAAACAATGTAAATCCATATAATTTAGAATAAAAACAATAAATTAGAATAAAAACAGTTTTATTAAAAGTATATTATACTTTTAATAAAATTGTTTTTATTCTAATTTTTCTTCTATACTTCTCAAGAAAATGTTTGTTGCAAATTGTTGAGTTCCTCTTTGGATTTTAACCAACCCCCCAAATTAACCTAAACCATTTTTTTTTCATTTATAGCTCCCGAAGGGAATCCGTATGACAAACGGCAAAATAAAATCACATTTTGAGAACGCAATCCGAGCATTTATTTAAATTCCTCTTCTTGTTGTGTGGGCAAGTCTATCGATTAATTATAAATTTTCAAGATAAATATCGACATTAATTTTGATATAGTTGAGTCAAGCCCTAGCCTACACATTTGAAATATTTTGTATAAAAATTTCAACAGTGGCAGAGCCAAGCAGTAGCTTTTGCTGTCGCACGGTTGGGCCAGCTCGAACCGGGGTGGTACCACAACCTTACAGAATACCAACGTGAACCTCTACGGTTTACCTCTGCGTTGCGCTTGTTGAGTGCAGGTGGCTGGAGGCCCAATCCCCCCCCCCCATCAACATAGTAGTGGAATTAAATAAAAGACTACCCCTGGAGGGTACCAGCACCCCTGGAGAATCCCTCGCTGAGCATCCACGACCTAACTACGTCACTCCTGAGCGTGGGTGCTCAGGAGTGACGTAGACGTCTGTTTTCGACGCCTCGGCAGTCTTGAAGGTACGGACCTGTCCGTCCCATAGCGGTAATGCCGACACAGACCGACTCATCGACCACGTCCAAATGGCTGCAGACTCCGTGCTACAACAGGTCCCATCCGCAGGAAGACCATGTACCTTCCCTGTTGGACCTTCTGCTGACCTCTCATCCGGACGGATATCAGGTCTCCGTCGATGCCCCTCTGGACTCTTCGGACCATTGTCTGATCCGGAGTACGGTGCCACTCACGCTCCAATCGCAGTTGCGATCTGCAGCTTGCCGCCGTGTTTGGCACTATAGGTCAGCTGATTGGGACGGGATGCGGTCTTTTTTTGCATCCTACCCTTGGGGGTTGGGTATGCTTCTCGCCGGAAGATCCCAGCGTTGTTGCCGATTCTGTTGCTGATGTGTTACTTCAGGGTATGGAACTTTTTATTCCATCCTGCCCATCGAAGGCAGATCCCAGCCATTGTTTGGTCGCTCCCGTAAAATAGCATCACGCTATAAGCAGGAGTGCTACCGGGCCTGGGCTGACGCATCAACGTCTCGGGATGTAAACACCAGCGCACTTAAAAAGAAGTATAATTCTGCCTCCAGGTCCTTCAAAAGCGTCATTGCCAAGGCAAGGTCTGAGCACATTGGCAGAATTGGCGAGAAGCTAGTTCGCCTTCCTTCGGGAACACGTGCATTCTGGTCTCTCGCCAAGGCTATCCAAGGGAACTTCTGTCAGCCACCTCTTCCATCTCTGCACAGAGAGGACGACTCACTGGCCCATGCCGCAAAGGAGAAAGCCGATCTGTTGAGCTCTCTCTTTGCGTCCAACTCGACTCTAGATGACGGGGGGAACACACCGCCGATCATCCCGCGATGTCAGTACTCAATGCTGGATGTGCGGTTTACACAGCGCTCGGTTCGAAAAGCACTCTTCTCCCTGGACTTCAGCAAGTCGAGTGGGCCCGATGGAGTCCCTCCCGTTGTGCTAAAGACGTGTGCTCCGGAGTTGGCACCGGTTCTAACGCGTCTTTTCTGGTACTCCTACTCCCAAGGCGCAGTCCCGAATTCATGGAAGGCAGCTTTGGTCCACTCGATCCCTAAAAAAGACGACCGCTCAAAACAATGGAATCCATTATAAACTGCCAGCTCATGAGGTACCTTGAGGATCACCAGCTAATTAGTGACCACCAGTATGGTTTTCGTCGGGGTCGATCAGCTGGTGATCTTCTAGTCTATCTGACTTATAGATGGGCGGAGGGAGTAGAGTCCAAGAGGGAGGTATTGGCCGTTAGTTTGGACATAGCGAAGGCCTTCGATCGGGTTTGGCACAAAGGGCTTCTTTCGAAGCTTCCTTCCTATGGGCTTCCCGAGAAATTGTGCAAATGGATCACCAGTTTCCTTGCTGATCGGAGCATCAAGGTCGTAGTAGACGGTGCATGCTCTGATTTCAAGCCTATCAACGCTGGTGTTCCACAAGGCTGCGTGCTATCACCAATGCTGTTTTTTTTTAATTTATTCAGGACAACAAATAATTACATAATAATGCTTAAACCAAATAACATTTTATAAATAATATTAGTCATTATGTAACAAGCACCGTTATCCACAAAGTAACATTAAATTGGTAACAGTAAATAATAAATGCACAATAAACAGATAATAAGTAAAAAAGGGAAAATAAAATAAAATTGACAGTATTCAGTAACATAAAAATCAAAATGTGACAAAAGGAAAAAAAAATTGCTAACAGTACAAATTTATCTTGTAAAATATTTTAAGATACTATTGAATTTCTACCAACTTTCTTAGAACGTTCTTGCGAAATTGTAACTGTGATGAAGTGAATAGATCAATATATGAAAAATGCATATTATATACTTTCATAATACGTCTTAATGGGGCGCGTTCACCTGCATTGGTTTTACATAGTTTAGGCGCAAACAATTTATGTGTATACACGTCTCTAATGCGTTGAGAACGACTAGGGACACGAATATATATTTTGTTAAGTAGTTCACTACAATCTAAATCATTTCGAATTATTTTGAATAATAGTATTAGATCAAAGTATATTCTTCATGCTTTAAAAGTATGAATTGAAAACTTTTTTAATAAGTTGCGATAAGATGATTTAGCGTGGTAACATTTATAATTTATAAAACGACGAAACTTTGCTTGTAATGATCCTAGAAGTTCACCGTATTTCTTATAATAGGGATTCCATACTTGCGTTGCATATTCAATTTGTGGTCTGATAAGTGATTTGAAAAGTAGTAAATAAGATGAGAAGCTTTTAAAAAAATTACACGTACGTGCAACAATTCCGTACATTTGATACGCTTTATTTGTTACATGGGTGATATGAGCATTAAAGGTTAAATTTGAATCATAAAGGATGCCTAAATCTTTTATTAATGATACTTTTTCTAAGAGACTGTTAAGAAGGGAATATATGTAATTGTAGGTTTTTACGTTTTTGGTGAAAGAAATAGATTTACATTTAGGGATGCTTAATTGCAATTTATTGATTAGACAGTAGCCAGATAACCGGTCAAGATCTTCCTGTAGCTTCTCACAATCATTAAGGCACTTTACACTTCGATAAACTTTCAGGTCATCTGCATATAATGAAAAATTACTATTTATAAAACAAGACTGAATATCATTTATATACAACGTGAAGAGCATCGGACCTAGTATAGATCCCTGTGGTAAACCTGAGAATACTAATTTTTCGCTAGAGGAGAATCCGTTAATCACAACTTTTTGGGTCCTATTAATAATGTACGAAGAGAACTACCGCAATAAGTTTCCACGTATACCATTGAACGCAAGTTTTTGAAGAAGGAAGGAATGATCCACCTTATCAAAAGCTTTACAAAAGTCTGTGTAAACAGTATCAGTTTGTATTCGATTGTCCATATTATCAAACAGAAAGTTTGTATATAAAATAAGATTAGTGATGGTCGATCGGTGTTTTACGAAACCATGTTGTTCTGGAATTAGTAAGTTGTGTAAACTAGGATAAATTGAATTATGTACTAAGCGTTCAAGGACTTTTGATAAGGCAGAAAGTAAGGAAATAGGTCTATAATTAGTCACATCAGTTTTAGAACCGTTTTTAAACACTGGGGTTATATTCGCAGATTTCCAGACTATGGGCACTAAACCTTTACGCAAACTGCGGTTATACAAATAGAACAGAGGTACGCTTATTGAGCTAGCAGTATGTTTGAGGAAAAAAAGGTGAGATACCGTCTGGTCCTGAACTTTTAGTTATATTTATGTTTTTTAGACATTGTTCTACTGTGTTTTTTGAAAATGATATATCTGAGATAATAAAGTTAGTGTTTGATGAGAAAGGAAGTGAATCTATGTCGTACGTCATCAGTGAGCTGTTCTTATAAACTGAAGTAAAATAGTTAGAAAAAAATTCACATATGTCCTCAGGATTATCGGTTTCGTTTCCATCGTGAGACATTACGTTGGGAATACCACATTTTTTTATTGTTTACAAAAGACCAAAATACTTTGATGTCTTTCTGCAAACTTGTTTCAATTTTACTTAAATATGAATTCAAGCATTGCGCGGAAAGTTGTTTAAATCTTTTACGAAGTACAGAGTATTCCTCATAATCTACTTGGTTAGAAAATTTTTCCACTTTATCCATGATTTTTCTTTATTTTTAAATATGTGTATTAGTGGACATGTAAACCATATTGGAAACGTTTTAGATTTGATTGGACGCAAAGGTACGTGTTTCCTAATGATTTTATATACCTCTTCATAAAAGTGGTTGGTAGCAGTATCTAAGGATGGCACCTCTAAATTACTTGCCCAGTATACACGTTTAATATCGTCATTAATATCTGCATATTTACCCTCGGAGAATCGATATTTTGGTAAAGTTTTACGCGCCAATTGTATGTATTCTACGTTAAAAATATCTCGGCGTTAAGTGGTGGATAAAAGACGTGTATTGAAACTAAAGAGTTTAATGGTGACTTACAAGTACTTGTATCATTATTTGAAATGAAAAGATCTAAGATGCGATTCTTATTATTTTTAATTAAATTAAATTGTTTGCAACCTACAATTGATAAAAAATTTGAAACGAGCAAAGTCATTGGATTTTTGCAGTAATGTGTATTTGGAGTACATGTATTCCCGTCATACTGCAGCCACTCAATGTGGGGTAGATTAAAGTCCCCGAAAATATATATTTTTGTATTTTCGTTACACAGTTTCTCCTGCATATCAATGATATGTTGCTAACTGGTAGCATTCATTGCTATGCGGACGACAGCACTGGTGATGCCTTATATACCGGCCGTGCCAATATTTCTCGGGAAAACGTCGCCGAGTACCGGGACAAACTTGTGTCTGAAGACAAGTCTTTGCTTAACAAAGTCTCAGATTGTGGGCAACTAAATCTAGTCCAGTTCAATCCCCAGAAGACACAAGTTTGCGCGTTTACCGCTAAAAAGAACCCCCTTGTCGTATCTCCTCAGTTTCAAGGCACTCCCCTTGCTGCCTCAGCAAGTATCGGAATCCTTGGCGTCTACATATCGAATAGTGTGCAGTTTCGTGGTCACTTGGAAGGGCAGGCCAAATTGGTCTCTAAAAAGCTTGGCGTGCTCAGCAGAGCGAAACAGTATTTCATGCCAGCACATCGCTTGCAACTTTACAAAGCGCAAGTTCGGCCCCACATGGAATACTGTTATCATTTCTGGGCCGGGGCACCCCAGTGCCAGCTCCTTCCACTTGACCGCATCCAGCGCAGAGCCGTTCGAATCGTCGACGACCGAGTTCTTTCTGATCGGCTCGATACACTGGCACTGCGTAGAGATGTTGCATCTCTTTGCGTATTTTATCGCATCTATCACGGGGAGTGCTCTGAGGAGTTGTTCGAACTAATTCCAGACGCTCAATTTCACCATCGCACATCGCGACAAAACTCGCGTTACCATCCATACCATCTGGAAGATTGGCGGTTCACTACTGTGCGATTTAGAAGAAGTTTCCTCCCTCGCACAACTTCCTTGTAGAATCAATACCCCCAGCGAATTTTCCAGACCGATACGACTTAAGCACCTTCAAGAAAAGAGCTTACACGTTTCTAAAAGACCGGCAACGCATCTGCAATTCTCCTGGTGTTGCGGTTGTTGATGGGCGGCGGTAGTCACTTACCATCATGTGAGCCGCATGCTCGTTTGTCCCCTCTACTATAAAAAAAATATAGTTTAAACAAGAAGAAAACTTTGCATGGGCCTTAGGAGGATGTAGGATGATGTCGACGTCATTGGGCTGTTAAGCAATAAAAAAAGACTGTTTTTATTTTATTACATAATTTTTTTCTCTTTTTCACTTTTCTTATCACTTTGCCTACAGTTTCGGCATCGAATCAACATTTTTACTTAAAAACCTTAATACCCATATTAAAATTAGTTTTATTGCAATTATTGAATGTTTTATGACTTGAATTCTAAAAGACAGTTCCGATCAGAAGTCAAACAAGTAACATTACATGATCTACAAGTGGAAATGTCAGCATCTAGATTATTTGTCAGAAAAGACAGGCATGTGATCGGCACCTTGCGTACGTCGTTTTTGGTCGGAAGTGAATCAGTAGGTTTTCAAGAGATTCTGTTCAAAGTCCGAATTATAAATTTCAGTAGCTCCGGTTTAGAATAGTTCTCAATTAGGAATTCGCTAAGATAATTTTTGAATACCCGCAATTGAGGGATCTTTTTCATAGGAATGTTTAGTTTCATTTGATATGTTTTAAACTGGATCCAGAAATTGGATACTAGCAAGTCTATGATAAAATGACAGTAGACTTAGACGCGACCACACGATAATGCCCCGTCTGCACCCAAATCTACCTTGAAATGAATGGAGCACAATTTGAGCCGCATCTCATAAGATCACGGAGGATTTAGAGCGGTAAGCCTAAATATGTTACAAAACAACAATAACAAAACAACAAAACAATATACTACATATGTTACAAAACATACATACGTAATTTTTAAATAATATATAATACACACATTTTATGAATACTTCGGTGCATAAGAAAATATATAATAGCAACAAATATAATTTATAATATAAACCCATACATTAGCACAAACGTTTAAGAAAGTTAGCAACGGGAAGAAGAGAGGTAGTGATCAGACACAATGTTTATAATACGCCAGTATATTCTGTCTATGATTTATAATATTTTTTATTACTTCACACTGGTAAAAAGACAATCGTACGAGTCTATTACCAAAGAAAAAAGTCAAGTGTCAAACGTTTGATTTCTGTTTTGTTTACATTTTTGAATCTAGTAATTGCAAGTTGCAACGGTTGTAGTGAGAAATAATCACAATAAACATTAACAAATAGAAACTATTTTTTCCAATTGAGTACATATAATACCTAACAATGAATCATTTATGTGATATAAGTGATGAAGAGTTTGTTCCATTTCTTCATGGCTTAGGTGTAGAAACTTACAAGAAGTCTTTTGAATGGATGTTACATGACCCAAATTTTGCCGAAGTATTAAAGTGGTTGTATAAGAATTTGGATCACAATAATGCTTTAAGTGCCCGAGAAGAATGTCGGTAAGTCGAGAAATGCAATGGAGTTAGCCATCCTTTAAATTTTTTTGCCAATGTTTATTTAAAAGTACAATATAATAAGTTTTATAATATGACTTTTTAATATTGTTTATATTTGAATATTATGTAAATAAATTTAAATACAATAATGTTAAAGTTCCTTAGGTTCTTTCCTTAAAAAGGTGTAAGAGGATTCAGGGATAATTTAATTGTGTAATTAACAATGTGTAGGTGATTCAGGAAAGATGAAATGAAATTTTTGAAATTAATTGAATTAAATGAAAATTTAATATGCAAAAATGGATTAATCGGTATAATTCTTTACTGCGCTTTGCGGGCTTGCTTCTCTCTCTTTTAAAAAAAAAGAACCTACCGTTGAGCCATACTTTCAATGTTCCTCTATTGATTTAAGACTGATATTTTTTGTTTAAGTTTATTTATAGCACATCAATTTTCTGTTACTGAATTATGTCTTTTGTTAATAATAACAGTTATATAGAATTAGAGAAAAGGAAATGTCTCTTAACATCTGATGAATTAGAAGCATCTATATCATCTATTCAAGAACAATTTGGAGGCCTTTGTCTACCAGGAGACCAGGATTCGATAGAAGATGTGAAAATGGACATTGTTATGCTAAAAGAAAAATTGGCTATGTTGGAAAAGCATGAAGCAATAGTTAATGATTTAACCAAACAAAATCTGTAAGTACCATTTTTAATAAATCATACTGACAATCAGTCTTTCTATAAAGTAAGGTACATATTTATTTACAGTTTATTGTAATATATCTTATGAAATAAAAATGTGTTTTATAAATTAAATATAATTAAATAAAATTTAATATGCATATTATGCTCCACATAGGTTGTTTACTTAGAGTATTCAACTAACAGGAGACGCCATGCGCATAAAGTTCCAAACAAAAAAGTCTGTCACTTCTAGCGGGAGGCGAGGTAACGCACACTAAGCAAATCGTAAACATTGGGCCACGTCGTTACGCACGCACACAGCATAATATGAGCACACGATTAAGCAAAACGCACACAACCTTGAAAATCTCTTATAAATGTCTCATCGTTACAGTGCATAAGCCATAAACAACTAGTGCGAGGGCCTTGTCGATATGGATATGTCGATGAAATTTTATGCAAGTTACTAGCAAATTAAATAAAATAAAAATGAACAAATGTTTAATGTGTAATATTACATTCAAAGTAAGTTTAAAAAAATACATAAGGTGCAAAATAATAATACAAAATTACCAAAATTAAAACAAATTGAAAAAGTAGGTAGTAGGTTTTTAAAGTGAATAAGTTTGGTATATATGTGACGAATACACTTTTTGGGATCACTCTTTTTTTGCGAGGTAGCTAATTCTAGTGCTTGCATATTTTCCATCACCAAGTTTGCCAGTTCAATGTTACGTGGAACGTAATCATTGTCGAAGTAATGTTCCTGTATGCTTAAAAATATATAATATGTCATGATCAACCGGAAAGGTTATCTGTATAGGGGTTTTAAACGGTCTAATTTTACAGATTTTACCCAACCTATAGAGTTAAACCGTTTTAAGGCTTAAGGTTGAACTACATCTGGCAGCACGGAATCGCACTTTCCTGTGCTTCTATCCTTTTTGGTCACTCAGAAAAGTTATTTACTAGAGCAAGAAAGAGAGCGGGAGTGTATAGTTTCACCCTCAAAAAGCCGATTGTAAACCGGTTTCAAAAGTTTATCTATCATTCTTGACCATCCATACTAATATAATATTATAAATGTGAAAGTGTGACTTTTTGTTTATTTGTTTTTGTCCTTCCTTTACGCAGCAGCGGAATGGAGCAATTAAAAAAAATTAAACATTTGCTATCTCTTGGCCGAAGTTTACACTTAACCAAACATACTTTTTTTCGTCATTTTACTTAGGATTGAATAGATGTCGTCGTAAAAAGCGGTAATATTTTGTGTTCTACAGTACAAAAGTGTAGTACTCTGTATATATTTAACAATAATAGATTATAAATATGACACTGAGATTATTTGTTTGTCCTTATTTATTTATATAAGCGCTAATAATTCGTGTCTCATCTGAAAACAACAATTTGGTTGACACCATCTAAGACGATATACTTATAAATAACATTTTAAAATGAATAAATATCATTCACTAAACCTTCCATTTCGATTTGTTACATGTTTTAAATTTTATCCTTCATAATGTAAAATAAACTTGTAGCAAAATAATAAACTTACTTCCAATAATTTTAAAGTCGGTACAGCAGTTTCATTTAGTTTCCTTTTATTATTTGATTGGATTACGAAAACCGATTGGTCAAAATGCTCGGAACAAATAGTGCTTGTTCGTTTAGGTACCCAGGTTATATGATTGCCACATGCTTTTATCCAAACTTGGCGCCTGTAAGGATCTTTTGGAAAAGTGTAAAACCAAAGATCTTTTTTAAACATTGTACAAAAAAGAATTTTAAATAACACCTTGGTATTATATATCAAGGTATTAATTATAGTCAAATAAAAACATCGACACTAAAGATTACAGTGAACATCACTATTATTGCCTCTATGATACCATTTTATATACTCGAAATTACCCTTCTTTTCCTTTCATAACGTAACATAATGAAATGAAAATATCTATTTAAAATGTTTTATATACAATAAAACAATTTAAATTGATGTTTTCATTTCGTTAAAAACAATTAAAGATTATAAATGTTGTTTGAAATAATATAGTTTTGCAAATAGATCACAATAATATTAATGAATTTAAGACTATTCAATAACACGATTTTGTCTTGTGTAATAAGAACGAAGAGAAACGACATTTGTCTACAATTAAGCAAAATTTAATTATGTCCTAGTGGTGCAAAAGTCCCTACTATAGTGTTAATACTTTTAAGTTGGCAACACACCCTGCTCAGCTATATTAATCAGAATTTTCGTGATTTAATGCTTATATTAATTATTTAAATCAAAATAAATACTTAAAGATGAAAGGTAACGTCGTCTTTTTGTAAATTTGAGGTCTGTGATCTTTTTTTACAAGAAAACACACTGCAACTCGGCATTTTTCTGGAGGTCAACTCACGCTTACGACTACATGTTAACTGATGCCGTACGCGGCGCAACTAGTTTTATATAACGGGAATGATCCGCGCTCTCGTACTTTTGACAGAGGGGAACGCTCTCCAATGTCGTCTCCTGTTAGTTTAATACTCAAAGGTTGTTTATTGACTGATGAAAAAAGAAGAAAGTTTATTTCTTTTTTATTCTGTTTTATCCGTGTATTGCGTTATTTAAATTTGAGTATTGTAAAAAAAGAAATGACAAAAAAAGACTACAAAAAAAAACAATCATCTTGCATAGTGCATACAGCAAAGAAATGGAATAATCGGCCATGTGTCTTTCTGTCCAATTACACTCTGGGTGTCTTCAAGATAAGAGTGAATAGACTTTTACTATGCCATGACAGTGCAATTTACTATCTACGGCTTCATTACTGTAATATATAGGAGGTATAGGGTATAGAGCAGGTAAAATAATAAAATCAGTGTTAGCTCAACTGTCATTTTATTACGTCACCTAGTGGATGTAGTCAAGCACTGGCTTATAATAATTAAAAAAATAAACAGTATTTCATTATTGTAGAGTAATAAAAGAAGAACTTGATGTTGAGTTAATGAAACTAAGCGCATCACAGCGACAACTTGCAGAGGAAGAAACCAGTACTGGAGAGCAGTGTCTCGCTCTAGCAGAGGAAGTGGATGGCATTGTGGATAATGTTATTGACGTCATTGCTGATTCACTAAACTTGTGTGGAAATAGCTATACTGATAAGGTGGGTCCAAATAGTTGTTTAATTTAAATTTTATTCTTTAGACAATATAATATTGCATCACAATTCAAAATCTATTATGTGACTTAGTGTAGAGTAGTGGTTCCTAACCAGTGCTTCATGAACCACTGTGAACAAAGTGGTCCTATAAGGTATCATACAATTATATCACATATAAAAAGTATATAACATTTTTGGAGATAATGATCAGTGTGTAGATACAGTTTATAATATATGGTTATACTATATTAAAATAACGGATAATTAATAACAATGCCGCACAGTAAGTTTTGTATGTGTTTTATTTATAGAAAAACATAGAAATCAACCTTATTATAAGTTATCATCGATTTATATATATATTTGTGTGTATATATATACTAGATTTCGCATTCCGAACATTCACTATGTTCAACTGAACTGTACTGCAATTCGTACACATTTAGTGTGGTTTCAATATTAATGCAGTGTGAAGTGGCACTAATAATACGAGATTTCAAATTAAAGTTACCTGGATGTAAATAGTAATTCAGTAGTCAAGTTAATAAATAGGTAATAATATCGTAACATTACAATAGAAAAAATAAATTTCTTCATTTAAATGCCACGCTTTCTATCACAAAACCGAATGTAGGTAAAATATGTATATAATACCATGACATGTATATAGTACTTGTATATAATACCAATTTATTTTATTTGTTGAGCAGGAATAAATGCATAACAATTCGTTTTCCTACAAGTAATTCATAAGGCACAACACCCGCCCCGATTAACGAACGATGAACGAACCTTATTATTATATTGCAATAATATTTTTTTCGAATATTTTTAAAAGTAACTATGTTAAATATAAAAACATACATTTATTATCAAAGATAATTATTATTACATTTTATTTATAAATATGTTTGTATAGATTAAAATAAGAGTATTTTATATTAAATTCGCTCATATGCAAAATAAATGACAATTTAAAAAGATTGTACACGATATAATTAAACATACAATCTAAATAAATAATTATTAAATACTGATCATTCTACTTACGTACACCTAATCTATGATGACAAAAACTGATCGCGGATGCGCAACACGCTTATATCATTTGTGCATGCGCGATTCTACTATATCTCCCGCGCAGACATAGAGGAGCGCATATTTTTTCTTTGGAATAGCTTCTCTAGTACATAGTACATATAATTCATAGTAAGTTATAGTATATCTAAAGGTTGGTAATCTGTTGCAAGACAAAAATCGGTCCAATCGTCCCTCATCACTAAAACATTTAGAAACACTGGTATAGAGGCTTATTTTTATGTGGTAGAGCCACGCTGCAGCAATATTAGTAGTATAGTTGTAGCATGGTTGGGTCGGCTCGACCGGGAAAGGACCACGCTCTCACAGAATACCAGCGTAAAATAGCAACTTAAAACTGCTGTGTTTCCTATGATGAGTGTAGAGAACCGGATACCCTTTTTACTGAAAAAGAGGCATTCCGTCTTATGCCGTGACAACGCATCTGCATTTTGATTCTTTATTGAGGATAGATGTAGATATCTATGCTTCACAGCAACCACTTACCATCAGGGGGATTGTGTGCTCGTTTGTAAACCTATCCTATAAAAAAATGTCATTACACCACAATAACTTAAATACACTGAGGAATAACAAAATGCTAAATCATGTTATCGAAGTTGCCAATCTACTATAGAACAAGCTTCGACCACTACTATGACATGGTGTGATGGCTTCTCCCCAGGCTGACCATCATTTCCAGCGGAAGATCTCCCCCTTTGGATTCACGGCTGACAAAGTAGGCAAGTGGGTGGCCATACTTGCCTTCTTATGCATTGTTTTTGTTAGAGATGGGCCGAATGTGATTTGAACCGAATCCGAACTTCGGCCGAACATTCGGTTCAAATGGAATGTTCGGCGGAAGTTCGGCCGAACTTCGGTTAATTTTCGCGCGCTTTCTCGAGAGCGACGCGTCGTGATTTGTTTACGCATTTACTTCAAATACCCCGCCCGCACACCGCGCTCCCTCCGCGTACCCAGAGCCGGCCGGTCATTATCAAATACGTCACGACATCAGCGCGTGTCGCGTGCGATTGTATCTGTAATTTCGGCATCTGAACCGAATTTCGGCCGAATGCCGAAGTACGGTTCAAGCTGCCGAAATTCGATTGAACCGAATGTGAACCGAATTTTGGCCCATCTCTAGTTTTTGTATCTTAAGCCCACCACCATAATCAAATCAGCCTCAAAATGGTCAACATCTCCTTCACTTAATACAGACCTCTCTCAAGTACCTTTGTGTATCATAAAAGACCACTAAAACTTATGAATAACAAAAATATTTTCTGGCATTTTGTTTAGTGCTTAGTTCCTTTTTCTCATTAATAGCTCATAAATATTTAACTAATGGTTATGGGCCTTTCATATAACTGGGAAGATTTACCGTTACTTCAAAGTTTGTGAGTTGTATTAATTACTGCATTATTAGATGATGCATTATGTACAATATAAAATTTCTTCTGAGTATTTCTCTAATTCGGCCCTTTACCTGTGATGAGATGTGATAATGGATTTCTTAAGAAATGCTCGAAAAGCCTCTTGCCTACTATAAATGATAGAATAATTACCACAAGAAAATAGTTTTATAGTACCCCTGAGTCTAATTATAACATGTCTTTTTAATTGACGGCCCCTGGCTCAGTGGCTAGCAATGAGTTGTTGTGCTGGGGCCGCGGGTTCGAATCCCGTACGGAACAAGTATTTGTATGGCCTACAAATAAGTGTTCCGGGTCTGGATGTTTGTCCTCGTGCAATATATGTTTGTAAACTGCCTCCACGATACAGGAGAAAATCTTAGTGTGGGGGTAATGTTTTTTTAAAAAAAAAAACTGGTTAAAAATCCCTAAAAATGAAAAGAGGCATGAGCAATTTAGTGTGATGTATGCACCTAGGCTGAGATTGCTTCTTAAGACAACTATGAAACAAGATTACGGATTCTTAATTTGCCGCAACAAACAGTACAACATCATAACTTAAATGTAATTATTATTTCAGGAAATTGCTAGCAAGTTCTTCACATTTGGTCCCTTTGAGGCGTACAGGCAGTCTCAGGCTCTATTCTTGTCTCACTTTGATCTATACGTCTCTAAAAGATTTAGCAACAAACAGAATGACAAAATAACGGACCAAGACATACGAATGGCGTTGACCGAAGCTAAGAATATGGAGGAAAGGTTGGTTGGTTTCTAAATGGGTAAAGAAAGACGAATAGGTAATTTTTAATGACATAAATAATTGTAGTGAAAGAAAACTCTGTAAGTAAGCTATTTCTAAGAAATGAAGAATTATTAGAAAATGTGACGTCTGCAAATACACTTTGGAGTAAAGCGTATTTGCAGACTTCACATACACTTCTCAGATATGAGAGCAGTGCCTAACTGTGCACTGTATGTTTATTTAATTTTTCTCATAACATCAGTCTCCTTTTTTATAGAATAAGGGTGACAAACGAGCACATAGTCCACCTGATGGTAAGTGGTTGCTGTGGCCCTTAAACATCTACATCTATATTCGTTTGCGAATTAAAATGTAGATGCGTTGTCAGCCATGAGGACTAAGGTAGATTGCCTCTTTTCCAGTAAATAAGGGTTTTCGGTTCTCTACACTCACCATACGAAACACAGCAGCATTAAGCTGCTATTTTACGCTTGTATTCTGTGAGAGCGTGGTCCTTCCCCGGTAGAACCGACCCAATCGTGCTACAACTATACTATTAAATAGCTGCAGCATGGCTCTACCACATATAGAATCCTTCATCAGCCCATATAAATACACTTCCAGATATGGGCTTCTCCTCTGGTAAGGAGGAATGCCCTTAGTAGTCAAGTTTCGCAGGTGGATTGACAATGGCAGTACCAGACGTCTCACTGTTTTGACGCTGGTGCCCGAAGCCGGTCTGGATATACGTGTAGTGTAAACGAGATGGTATACCGCCATTTATCAGAAGCTACATGATTTTTCTAGCATTTCCCAGAGACGTCTTTTAATGAGGTTAATGGATTAATGGGTATGGGTATTGGAGTTCCGGAAGCCGCCACCACGCGGCAACATTGTAGTGGCAATAGCGCCATCTTGCTAATATTTCGTATTGTTAGTTACTGCTAAATAGGATTTACAAAATCCCTATTGTGACATTTCCTACAAGTATCTATATTTAGGCTCTATTCTTTAAATCTATATAGTAAGTTGTACTGCTACCTAACATTGTGTGGCTATAAAATAGTAAGAATATGTATTTTCTGCCGCCTTCCAAAAAGGAGAGGGTTATGTGTGTTACCTCATAACTTTTTACTGGGGGAACCGATTTCGATAATTCTTTTTTTATTTGAAAGCTGGTACTTCTCGTGTGGTCCGATATGAATATTTTGATCAAGGTCAGATCAATAGTTTTTGAGTTTTTCTTAATAATTTATATTGAAGTCGGCTGTACAAAATTTTTAATTTTAAATTATGTTAACAACTGGTTGGTTAATTGATAGAATCAGGCGTTACTTTGCGAAAATAATTATAATGGGGTTGTTATAAACTAAATTGCTTAATTCCGCGTAAAGAAAGAAAATGATGTGTCCTGCCCAGTTTTAAGGGGACCAGGTCCCCTTAAAACTGGGCAGGACACATCATTTTCTTTCTTTACGCTAGGTCCCCTTAAAACTGGGCAGGACACATCATTTTCTTTCTTTACGCCAGGTCCCCTTAAAACTGGGCAGGACACATCATTTTCTTTCTTTACGCTAGGTCCCCTTAAAACTGGGCAGGACACATCATTTTCTTTCTTTACGCTAGGTCCCCTTAAAACTGGGCAGGACACATCATTTTCTTTCTTTACGCCAGGTCCCCTTAAAACTGGGCAGGACACATCATTTTCTTTCTTTACGCTAGGTCCCCTTAAAACTGGGCAGGACACATCATTTTCTTTCTTTACGCCAGGTCCCCTTAAAACTGGGCAGGACACATCATTTTCTTTCTTTACGCCAGGTCCCCTTAAAACTGGGCAGGACACATCATTTTCTTTCTTTACACGGAATTAAGCAAATTAGTTTATAACAACCCCATTAACTGGTTGGTTTTCTTTTTAAAATTTATTTATAATTTTTCAGATTGTCAGATGCGGTGTGCGCATACATTTCGACGAAAGCGGAATTATGCGGCGAGCAGGCAAAACTAGTCCTTGTTGCTAATTACAATAATGTACACCCTAGTCAAATAACGTGAGTTCCAATTTTATTTATTACTTTTACTATTAATTTTATTTAGTAAATAACGGCACATTAATACAGCGGGTCGCTAACCCGCTGTATTAATGTGCCGTTATTTACATTTGAGATAATCATCAAAGACCATTTATTTCAATTTTCGATTTTAAAAAAGTAAGTTCTCGGCTAAAATATGACCTAGATCACTCCTAGCATTGTACTCTGTCTGTTTATGAAGTTTCAATATAAACGGCTTAGCCATTTCAAAGATAAGTTTGGACAGACAGAGAAAATATTTAAATATGGTTACTCAAGTCTTAATGCATGCAAATAACCAACCCGTTAGCTCAATTATTTCGATGTTACAGACCGACACTTCAATTTTATGTATTATATGTATGATCTCAACATAGGCCTCCCCCAAAGATAGCCACAAAGCATGGTCCTGAGCCCGCCTGTTTAATATGGCCCGCCTGTTGCCACTTCAGCTTACTAATCCATTGGGCTATGTCGGTTACTCTGGTTCTACTGCAGATATTTTTTTTTTTAGGATAAGGATGACAAACAAGCACACAGTCCACCTGCTGGTAAGAGGTTGCTGTGGCCCATAGACATCTACATCATAAGTTTATCACGCAGAGAAACCCCGAGCATAGTCCTCTCCATAGCGAGCGACCTTGAGCTTCCACATACGGCCACCAGTAAAGGACCATGTCTCCAATCCATAAGTCATCACTGGCAACATGCACTGGTTGTATAATCTCGTTTTCAAGTTTTGAATATAATACTGACGAGAATATGTGTTGTAAACTCCCGAACGCTGCCCAGCTGAGATGAATCCGTCGATTGACCTCTCGGACGAAGTTGGACTTACCTAGTCTAGACTATTTGTCTCAGGTAAACATACTCATCAACAACTTTGAGCTTACTGTTCCCAACAACTACTGGCATAGGTGTGACATGGACGTTACACATGACCTTTGTTTTGCCCATGTCACCTTAAGACCTATCTGGGAGGCACTATTGAGGTCATAGGTCCTCCAGCGATTCTGCGATAAGGATCGTCGGCAAATCGAAAGTGAGTGATAAACTCGCCATTGATGTTAATACCTATCAAATCCAGTAGCTTGAAAACGTCTTCCAATGCAGCGGTGAAGAGTTTCGGGGATATAAGGTCACCCTGTCTTACATCTCTCTGCAATTGAATAGGTTTCGTACTCTGGTTCTGTACTCGGATAACCTTCGCAGCTGTACAAACACATCAGAACTTCGATTTACCGACAATCAATTTGGCACCGCTGAAGGGACTGCAGCACCGGCCAAATTTCGACGGAATTAAAGGCTTTCTCATAGTTCACATACTCAAGACATAGTGGCAGGTTGTACTCGTTTTTCTGTGTGTTGTGTGGTATATATGTGGTTTAGCACCATAGCTAAAGCCTTTCGGAAACCAGCTTGTTAAGAAGGCTGGAAGTCGACGAAACTGCGTGCGACACGATTTGTAATGACTTGAAAACAGCATGTGCAGCACTGATTTCTCCTCTTGAAAACAGCACGGGCAGCACTCAGAAGGGAAATCGGTCTGTAATTCTTCAAGAGAGCGTTGTCGCCCTTCTTGAAGAACAAGACCACCGCAATTCTGCTCCACGCCTCCGCAGTAGTGCCAACATGGAGGACGGAATTAAGAAGTTTCTGAAGGACTTCAAATACCGGTTTTCCAACCATTTTCAAGATACACCGATTGTTGATGCTTTGACTTTGAGATAATGTTTAATACAACAATGATATTTATAACACGACAAACACTGCGCTAACAAGTAAACCCTGATTTAAGGAAATTGTTTTTATATGTACGGCAATGTGTACGCTTTTACAACAAAATCCCAGAAAATGTACAAAATTTGTTAATAAATAAGTTTAAATGTTTTATTAAAGAAAAATTGTACAAAAAGGGTTATGATAATATAAAAGAATACATAAGTGAAAAAAACCACTGGGACTGAAGTAATCACCACTATGCTCGTTCTATTAAAAGTTGTACGAAGAACAAAAAACAAAATTATTTTGTTTTTTGACGTGGTAGAGCCATGCTGCAACTATATTAGTAGTATAGTTCTAGCACGAATTGGTCGGCTCGACCGGGGAAGGACCACGCTCACACAGAATACCAGCGTAAAATGGCAGCTTAACGCTGCTGTGTTTCGAATGGTGAATGTTGAGAACCGGAGACGTATTCTATAATATATACGTAGAGTGTAGAGGTAAATAAAAAAATGACTTTCAATAAGTATTATGTAATAATCTATATTGTATAAAAATTATTCTATTCTATTATAATTTCAGTGTATGTTCAATGGAAGCTCAAAGTGCAGTGGAAATCTTAGACCAGGAAGAAAGTATTTTGGACCAACAGCTACAGGATGCAGTGAGGCATTTTGTATCCTCGCGTACCAACCTCGCGGTGGAAACTGCAGCGCGGGCGGCGCTAAATATTAGAGAGTGAGTATAATATTGTTACCACGCGTACATACATTTACGTGGTAGAGCCATGCTGCAGCTATATAATGGTTGTAGCACGATTGGGTCCGCTCTCATAGAATACCAGCGAATTTGCCGCTCAATGTTGGTGTTCCATAGTTGAGTGTAGAGAATGGGAGACACTTTTTACTAGAAATGGGACATTCCATCTAAAGATGAACGCACATTTGTTGGCACCGTACGCGTCGTACGCGCCGAGTTTTACTGATGGCCTCGCACATTTGCACGTACGCACCGTCCGCGCCGTACCCAAACCGTTTGTATTACCAACAACTTTTGTAGTTTTTTTTTTAAATTCAATATTTAAATAATTTATCACTAAGTATTCATATTGATCTAATCGATGCAAAAAATATAATAATTAAAAGTTATAAAAATACAGCAATTACAGCACTTAGAATTGCAATTGACTATTTCATTGCTATTTATTTCGGCGTTATTTCACTGCTCCTTGAAAATTTACTTATTATAGTTAAATTATCAACTATATAGGATTAAATATATAGGAAAGAAAAAAAAAACAGAAGCAATCATAAGGACTCCCGACAGAAGTGCAAACTTAATGATATATGCGTATACATGTACAAAGGCTGCGATTCTAGCGACGACGAGCATGTAGAGGTCATCGGTGCCGCAAACCCTTAAGTTTTTCTCGTACCAAAAATGACTCAATGTGGCTAAAGAAGTTTACATTTCAAAAAATATGTAGGTTAATTGATAGAATCAGGCGTTACTTTGCGGAAATCCATTATAATAGGGTTGTTATAAACTAATTTGCTTAATTCCGCGTAAAGAAAGAAAATTATGTGTCCTGCCCAATGTTAAGGGGACCTCCCACCCTCCCTCAATCGCGTGCACTATACCCGTCGCCGTTAGTCCCAGTAGTTTCGGCTCGCCGCTCACTTAGCGGCCAGCCTCCGCAGAGTCTACTTCACCTGAGGATGCCTCGTGTAGAGGCGAAACACGTCGTATTTTCGAGAGTGGTGTGTCGTGCCTAGTATGGTGGTGCTGGGAGTGGTAGTGCTGGGAATAACGGCGACGGGTATAGTGCGCGCGATTGAGGGAGGGTGGGAGGTCCCCTTAAAACTGGGCAGGACACATCATTTTCTTTCTTTACGCGGAATTAAGCAAATTAGTTTATAACAACCCCATTTTAAATATGTAGGTTTCTAATGAAATAGTATAAGATATTGTAGTCTCTTTTAGAAATATCTTTATCGGGTTTTTACAGAAAGGTCCATAATGATTTGGCATTCTTGCTAGAGACAACACATCAAGCCTTGGCGCTTGATAAACTTCTATATTGTGCTTTGAGGAACGAACTTCGATCCATTGAGGAACTACTTCACTTTGCGTCACATCTACGCCAGTATGTGATGAGTGAAAATGAAGCTGTATGCAGTAGAATTGTAAGTATAAATCATTATTTAGATTGTAAGTCGCCATCAGTTCGAAAATGCATCTTAATGTCGTAAAAATAGAGATCATTATCTTTTTATTCAAAAGCTGACAAAAATATTGTTGAGTGCAATCTCAGTTTAAAGACCTTACAGTTGGGAAAGGAATGTACTTGCGCAGAGCAACGGTGACCCCCGTTTTTTTTTATAGAATAGGAAGCAAACGAGCATGCGGCTCACCTGATGGTAAGTGACTACCGCCGCCTATGAACAACTGTTGTAGTGTTATGATACTTACATATCATTTTACACTATTTTAAATTTATTTTCCATTCTGTTTTTGATTTTCTGCATTCATATTTTGCATCACCTTTATTTCCATAGGATCCTGTAACGTTTTTGGACCATAATAGCACAGTAACAGGACATTTTCACTTCGTATTTTCACGCTTTTTAAATCGGTGTCAATAGAGTCTACCTTTTTTGATCTTTTATTTAGTTCTCCGTAACTCTGCAATTTCGGGTTTCGTGCGCGCTGTTGCGCTACCTTTTTTCCTATATCAATAATATCTCTTTTTTTACTTAAATCTTGCCGTTTCTTTAATACGAGCCTAAAACCAAAATTTGACATGTTTTGACATCGTTGTTTATCTGGTTGTCATGGCAATTTTTATTCAAATTCGTTACCGGTCTGATGTTTTTACTTCAATATTTCCACATAAATACTCTTTTCCTCTGGGCCATTTACAAAAATTTGCTTTTAATTTGAATAATTTCCCGTTCTCTCTAAAAAGGTATAAAAGCCGAACAATCGGCCAATAAATCGAGTCTCGCTTCAGCTTCCAAATGGGAAGCATCTCATAAAGGCCTTATCCCGGGGCCGCGCTGCCCCGGGATCCTGCAGGCTAGGCGCATCCTGCAAGCCTCTGTCTTCACCTGAAGTCGTCGCCTAGCCTACTCCAAGCGCGGGGCCGTACTGCTCCGGGATCCTGCAAGCCTCTGTCTTCACCTGAAGTCGTCGCCTAGCCTACTCCAAGCGCGGGGCCGCCCTGCTCCGGGATCCTGCAAGCCTCTGTCTTCACCTGAAGTCGTAGCCTAGCCTACTCCAAGCGCGGGATCGCGGGATCCCGGAGCAGTGCGGCCCCGCGCTTGGAGTAGGCTAAGCGACGACTTCAGGTGAAGACAGAGGCTTGCAGGATCCCGGAGCAGTGCGGCCCCGCGCTTGGAGTAGGCTAGGCGATGACTTCAGGTGAAGACAGAGGCTTGCAGGATCCCGGAGCAGTACGGCCCCGCGCTTGGAGTAGGCTAGGCGACGACTTCAGGTGAAGACAGAGGCTTGCAGGATGTGCCTAGCCTGCAGGATCCCGGGGCAGCGCGGCCCCGGGATAAGGCCTTTATGAGATGCTTCCCATTTGGAAGCTGAAGCGAGACTCGATTTATTGGCCGATTGTTCGGCTTTTATACCTTTTTAGAGAGAACGGGAAATTATTCAAATTAAAAGCAAATTTTTGTAAATGGCCCAGAGGAAAAGAGTATTTATGTGGAAATATTGAAGTAAAAACATCAGACCGGTAACGAATTTGAATAAAAATTGCCATGACAACCAGATAAACAACGATGTCAAAACATGTCAAATTTTGGTTTTAGGCTCGTAATAAAGAAACGGCAAGATTTAAGTAAAAAAAGAGATATTATTGATATAGGAAAAAAGGTAGCGCAACAGCGCGCACGAAACCCGAAATTGCAGAGCTACGGAGAACTAAATAAAAGATCAAAAAAGGTAAACTCTATTGACACCGATTTAAAAAGCGTGAAAATACGAAGTGAAAATGACCTGTTATTGTGCTATTATGGTCCAAAAACGTTACAGGATCCTATGGAAATAAAGGTGATGCAAAATATGAATGCAGAAAATCAAAAACAGAATGGAAAAATAAATTTAAAATAGTGTAAAATGATATGTAAGTACCATAACACTACACCGTAACACCAGGGGAATTGCAGATGCGTTGCCGGCCTTTTAGAAAGGTGTAAGCTCTTTTCTTGAGGGTTCCTAAGTCGTATCAGTCCGGAAAATTCGCTGGTGGTAATTGATTCCACAAAGAAGTTGTGCGAGGGAGAAAACTTCTTCTAAATCGCACAGTGGTGGACCGCCAATCATCCAGATGGTATGGATGGTAATGCGAGTTTTGTCGCAATGTGTGATGGCGAAATTGAGCGGCTGGGATTAGTCCGAACAATTCCTCAGAACACTCCCCGTGATAGATGCGATAAAATACGCAAAGAGATGCAATAATACTACGCAGTGCCAGTGTATCGAGCCGATCAGAAAGAACTCGGTCGTCGACGATTCGAACCGCTCTGCGCTGGATGCGATCAAGTGGAAGGAGCTGGCATTGGGGTGCCCCGGCCTAGAGATGAGAACAGTATTCCATGTGGGGCCGAACTTGCGCTTTGTAAAGTTGCAAGCAATGTGCCGGCGTGAAATACCGTCTCGCTCTGCTGAGCACGCCAAGCTTTTTAGAGGCCAATTTGGCCTTCCCTTCCAAGTGACAACGAAACTGCACACTATTCGATATGTCGACGCCAAGGGTTCCTATACTGGCTGAGGCAGCAAGGGGAGTGCCTTGAAACTGAGGAGATACTACAAAGGGGTTCTTTTCAGCGGTAAACGCGCAAACTTGTGTCTTCTGGGGATTGAACTGGACTAGATTTAGTCGGCCCCAATCCGAGACTTTGTTAAGCAAAGACTCGACTTCAGACACAAATTTGTCCCGGTACTCGGCGACGTTTTCCCGAGAAATATTGGCACGGCCGGTATATAAGGCATCACCAGTGCTGCCATCTGCATAGCAATGAATGCTACCAGTTAGCAACATCATATCATTGATATGCAGGAGAAACAGCGTTGGTGATAGCACGCAGCCTTGTGGAACACCAGCGTTGATAGGCTTGAAATCAGAGCATGCACTGTCTACTAAGACCTTGATGCTCCGATCAGCAAGGAAACTGGTGATCCGTTTGCACAATTTCTCGGGAAGCCCATAGGAAGGAAGCTTCGAAAGAAACGCTTTGTGCCAGACCCGATCGAAGGCCTTCGCTATGTTCAAACTAACGGCCAATGCCTCCCCCTTGGACACTTGCTTCCGCCCATCTATGAGTTAAGTAGACTAGAAGATCACCAGCTGGTTGACCCCGACGAAAACCGTACTGGCGGTCACTAATAAGCTGGTGATCCTCAAGGTACCTCATGAGCTGGCAGTTTATAATGGATTCCATTATTTTGGAGAGCAAGGAGGTGATGGCGTTAGGCCTGTAGTTGGACGGGTCTGAGCGGTCGCCTTTTTTAGGGATCGGGTGGACCAAAGCTGTCTTCCATTAATTCGGGACTACGCCTTGAGAATAGGAGTACCGGAAAAGACGCGCTAAAACCGGTGCCAACTCCGGAGCACACGTCTTCAGCACAACGGGAGGGACTCCATCGGGCCCACTCGACTTGCTGACGTCCAGGGAGAAGAGTGCTTTGCGAACCGAGCGCTGTGTAAATCGCACATCCGGCATGTAGCACTCACATCGCGGGCTGGTCGGCGGTGTGTTCCCCCGTCATCTAGAGTCGAGTTGGACGCAAAAAGAGAGCTCAACAGATCGGCTTTCTCCTTTGCGGCATGGGCCAGTGAGCCGTCCTCTCTGTGCAGAGATGGAAAAGATGGCTGACAGAAGTTCCCTTGGATAGCCTTGGCGAGAGACCAGAATGCATGGGTCCCCGAAGGAAGGCGAACTAGCTTCTCGTCAATTCTGCCGATGTGCTCAGAGCTTGCCTTGGTAATGACGCTTTTGAAGGACCTGGAAGCGGAGTTATACTTCTTTTTAAGTGCGCTGGTGTTTACATCCCGAGACGTTGATGCGTCAGGCCAGGCCCGGTAGCACTCCTGCTTATAGCGTGATGCTATTTTACAGGAGCCACCAAACCATGGCTGGGATCTGCCTCCGATGGGCACTACAGAGGATGGAATAAAAAGTTCCATACCCTGAAGTACCACATTAGCAACAGAATCGGCAGCAACGCTGGGATCTTCCGGCGAGAAGCAAACTCAACCCCAATCCTACCCCAAGGGTATGATGCAAAAAAAGACCGCATCCCGTCCCAATCAGCTGACCTGTAGTGCCAAACACGGCGGCAAGCTGCAGATCACAACTGCGATTGGAGCGTGAGTGGCACCGTACTCCGGATCAGACAATGGCCCGAAGAGCCCAGAGGGGCATCGACAGAGACCTGATATCCGCCGGATGAGAGGTCAGCAGAAGGTCCAACAGGGAAGGTACATGGTCTTCCACATCTGGGATCCGCGTAGGCGAAGTAACCAGTTGTGTTAGACTATATGCCAAAGCAAAGTCATAGACAGATCTACCCGCATGATCGGTTAAACGAGAACCAAGCCATTCAGCGTGGTGGGCGTTGAAATCACCGAGTATCACGATCTCTGCGGATGGGACCTGTTGTAGCACGGAGTCTGCAGCCATTTGGACGTGGTCGATGAGTCGGTCTGTGTCGGCATTACCGCTATGGGACCTATAGAGGCACCCGTAGACGCGGGGATGTTCGTCGCTGTCTACGCGCAGCCATAGGATGGACAGGTCCGTACCTTCAAGACTACCGAGGCGTCGAAAACAGATGTCCTCTCTGACGTATATGCAAACTCCAGCCCGGGGCACAAAGGAGTGTTCCAATTTGTACCCCGGGTAGGAGAGATATGAAGTATCGGCCGGAGAGGACACCTGAGTCTCGGTTAAAAAGAGCAAGGCCGGCTTCGCCGTCTCTAGATGGTAATGGACAGCATTAAGGTAGGAATTAAATAAATTAAATTTCCCCTGATGTTGCAAAAATTCACGGATAGCGTGACAGGGGTTGCTTTGGTTGTATTGTTCCGCTTGCCCCGAGCAGCATTAGTCGCGAGCGGAATTCTGCCCCCCCCAGAATACGCGGAGCAGCCTGAGCACCTAGGCTCAGGAGTGAAGTAGTTTGGTCGTGGATGCTCAGAGAGGGATTCTCCAGGGGTGCTGGTATCCTCCTGGGGAAGTCTTTTATTTAATTCCACTACCATGTTGATGGGGGGGGGGGGGGGGGAATTGGGCCTCCGGCCACCTGCACTCACCAAGCGCAATGCAGAGGTAAACCGTAGAGGTTCACGCTGGTATTCTGTGAGGTCGTGGTACCACCCTGGTTCGAGCTGGCCCATCCGTGCGACAGCAAAAGCTACCGCTTGGCTCTGCCACTGTTAAAATTGTGGGGCAGGGGGCGAGTCTACCTTGTGCTAGCGCACTTCACTAATTTTTTTTTAATAGGATATGGGTGACAAACGAGCACACAGTCCACCTGATGGTAAGTGGTTGCTGCGGCCCATAGACATCTACATCTATCCTCTATTACAATTTAAAATGTAGATGCGTTGTCACCCGTGAGGACCAAGATGGAACGCCTCATTTCCAGTAAAAAGGGCCTCCGGCCACCTGCACTCACCAAGCGAAACGCACGTGGTAGGTCTTATACGTGGTAGAGCCATGCTGCAGCTTTTGCTGTCGCACGGATGGGCCAGCTCGAACCGGGGTGGTACCACGACCTCACAGAAAATCAGCGTGAAGTAGAGGTTCACCTCTGCGTTTCGTTTGGTGAGTGCAGGTGGCCGGAGGCCCTTTTTACTTATTTAACTAATTTTAAGTGCAGTTTTTGAAAAATATAATATAATGGTGAGTTACTGTCATAGTTATATGAGTTACTAACTAAAATTGAATTCAAATGACGACCACGCTCATGTTTCCCTCGTTGTTTTTTGATAAAATTGTTTATCCGAATGCGAATACACTACATAATTATATTTAACAATCGAAAACTGAAAACATCTATAAACGTTAAAAAAAACGTGTCAAAATATTTGGCAGTGCAACCTGTAAATGTGTTCTTTCTTGTAGTAATAAAAAATGATCTTGTTCGATAAATGTTTTTAACTTCATAAATATGTAGGTACATAATGTTGATAATGAGTAATATAATATACAAAATTATTTTATTTCCATTTTCGTGACAACCACTAGCATACACCTTCTACGAATTTGGCCTGACCTATTGAGTTTTAATTTTTATTAAAAGTGGGCGTTGTAAGAGTTGATAGAAGGAAATGAAACAGTTAATAAACGGCATCATCTTCTTGTACAACTCAAAATAATAATCTACTTGCCAAGGAAGCAAATACTCCAAATATTCCCCCTATTATGTAATATATGGAGGAGGCCTATGTTATGCCACTAAGTAATGCTACAAAGCATGGTCCTGGGTTACCTGCATTCATCGACTTCCTACTTTTCTTACCAGATAGTCACTATACCTTGTGGCTAGTGCCCCAACACTTGTCTTAGTGCTGGTACAAGGTTGCCCCTCAAAAACCTTTCTTCCCCATTGCTCGTTGGTTCTTTGAGCTATGTGGCCAAACCATAGCCAATTCTTGCTGATTAGTAACTAAACAAAATTTATTCGTAATTTCATTAACGCAGTAAGAATATATCCGTCATCCATATATTATGTATAATATTTACGCATATATCTATGAAGCACGGATACGTCAGCTCGCGACAAAGGAAGTCCTGCGACTAACAGTCAATTAGTCATTACTACGCCTATTTGTGGCACACATGTCACGTGCCTCCTCCTGTTTTTAATATTCTATGGAAACACTAAAACTAGGCACAAAATTTAGACTCTGTTAGTGTGTTTTAATTTATTATAACAGATATAAACAGAGTCCCTACTATATAATGATGCCGATTAATGTTTGTAATGTTACAGGAGTCAATGAATGAGATCTGTGCTGAGCAAGCTTTAGCAGAACAGAAACTGCAAACGTCAGACATATTACAAAATACTTTATATTCGATATTCGGTGTAGAGTCAAGTGATGATCCTACATTGCTTGTAAGGCTTCAATCTGAATTGCAGAACAGGATTAGAGAGCTAAACGACAATGTGGCTGACGGTTTAAATAAGAAAGAGATGGCTTTAGTTACATAGTAAGTTAGAAATCTTCTTTTTTAGTAAGGGTAAATAAGTATATAGTTCACCTGATAGTGTATGCTGTAGCCATGCTGTAATCATTTGTTAAGACTCGAAATGTAGATGCATTATCATTTCTGATGTCTAATATAAAATAGAATGTCTAAGATATGTTTAAGAGAATTTCTGAAAAGGGTTTTCTGTGGTGTTCACTCACTATCTCTCTTACAAAGCAATAAGGACCGTGGCCGAGCTCACTTGACTACTCTAGCGCCATCTATTATCTATCTACGGAAGCGGTTGCGATGTATATCGATATGAAAATTTGACGCGCTAAATACATCGTTCTTTATTTAATACATTTCCATAGATGTCGCTACATGGTACCGCTAAGTAAGATTGACGAAGTCATTGGGCTCTAGTACAACACACACCAGTATTATGCTGATATTTTATGTTGGTGTTTTATAATATTTACTTATTTATTCTTTATTGCTATAGCCCACTAAATAATGTTACATTAGGCGGACCTATAGCATTCGTCATATAGTTTGTAAGAATGTAATTTTTTTTGTGCCTCATATACAGGGTTATTTTTCAAAGAGTAGACAAATTTTAAACTTAAGTTCAACTATATAAATAATGATATACCGTTATTGCAGTTTTTGAAAATACGAGTAAATAAGGCTTCTACTTTTTTATCCCAAATTTAATGTGATTTATGTGCAACAACGTTTTTGCCTACCGATCGACCGTTACGTATGTGTGCGTAGTAAAATCAGTTAAAATAGTGCATTACCACGCGTTTTGAATTTAAAAGATAAAAATGACAGAATGTTTGAGTTTTTTAATTAATAATATCGTAATATTTTACTATCTACCGCGCATGCGCGAAGACATAGAGTAGCGCACATTTTTTCTTTGGAATAGCTTCTCTAGTACGTAGTACATATAACTCAATGCCTATTTAGGAGTCCGTATGGATAGCCAGACGGATTCCTAGGCTAAAACGGAGTCCTACCATCTAGTAAATGACAGCAGAAATAGATAAGAGGGGTGGTAACCTAACCTACCCAGGCAGACTTTCTGGCTAAGTTAAGTGATTTATGCACAAATTGAAAATTACATGATAAAGTAATTATTATAATACTAAGAGAACAGAAGAGTGCCTTCATTATATTGGCTCTCTGAAACGAATACAACAGAGGGTGTAGTGCAAGAGGGGTAACTTACTTAAGAGCTCTTAAATAGAAAATATGCCATATCAATTTGTAATAACTGTTATTTTTCCTTCTTCCAGTAAACAATCGAGCAAACCTCTGAAAGATTATATTTGGGATGGCTGCACCAAACAACCAAATTGCTATGACAGAAGTCTGGCCTCTATGATGCACACACTCAGACAAGAGATGGAAAAAGTGGATAGAAAGGTGTTGGATGCAAGCGGACAGTTTACATCTGTCAAGGTTAGTTTTTTTTTCAATTATGATAATAATTCTACATAAAAAGTAAAACTGTTGAAAATTTACTAATATTGTTAACATATATGTATTGCTAGATGTTCCCCGCGAAGTCACCCGCGTGGAATGTTTTTGCGCAGAACACTAAAATAAAAGTAGCCTAAGTTACTCCTTATAACATCAGCTGTCTAAATTACGTAGTTTAAAATACAAAGTTTATCTACTTTTAATATCAGAAGCGATAGAAGTATTTATTTTGCAAAATCTGCAATGGAAATAAATTATCAAAGTTTTTGCACGTCACGCCAAAATAGCTCGCAGATGACAGATTTTGTTTCAGATTTACTTAACATGTATCGTTATACCTTGGCCAATTTACACAATATCTTTATGAATGGTAGCTTATGTGTTATTCTGGTGTATGAGCTATGTTATTGCAAAGTTTCATTAAAATCCATTCAGTGTTTATGCGTGAAAGAGTAACAAACATCCATACATCCTCACAAACTTTCACATTTATAATATTAGTGAGATGTTCCATGTTGTGCAATATATATATATATATTTAGCTAAATATGGTCCAAGTAGCTTGCTTTGGACTCTGCCTAAACCGTGTCGGTGATAAGAGTCGTGACGCTATGCATGTATGTATGTTGAACTAAATATATAAGCGGCTCCGCTCGGCTATTTTGCTTTTCTTTCAAATTCGATCACGTTGGTGTAATTTCACAAATGAAAGAAATTCCAATGTTTTAAATTCCCTTCGCATAAAACATAGAATTTATGCGCAAGTCAGTTGGGACAGTCTTAAAAAGCCTATTTCCAGTAGTGGATTAATAAAAGGCGGTAAGAAAAGAATAAATCGAATAAAACTTTCTCTTTCAAGCAGGAAAGACAGTTTGTTCGCCAAGCACTTTATACTTCTCCGAAAAAATAAATACTTGAAATTGCAATTAATTTCATCAGTACTGGCATCAGTGATGACTGTTGATTTTATTCGATTTTTGCCATACATGTAGCTAAGGCAAATACGCCACTCTGAGCCAAATTTAGTAAAACTGTATGTCTCTAATCTAATCGAATATGTGGTTGACAGTAAAACAAAATTTCGTAACACCTAACAGCCTATCAAAAGTTCACTGCTGAACACAGGCCTCCCACATAGGTTGCCTCAAAAGGGCCCTAGAAGGTTTCACTGACCCCGTAAGTTTGCTATAGTTGCCGCTTGTCGTTAGAAACCGCAGTTTATTATTTCTATTCAGCTGTTATCTACTGAAGATGCTGCTGTACTGCCATCCCTAGGTCAGTTTCCCTCTGTCGCCTGTTACGACACCCACGGGATGATATGGAGTAGTGGATTACGTCGCTACTATTCGCAAAACCTACATATCTAGAGAATAAAATATTCTGAATTCCGTAAACTGGAACAGTGCGATAGATTTTTTTCAATTTATCGCGAGGCTTCTCCCACGGCATTTTCTGTAATAATTACGCACGCTTATCTGCCATAAGTGATTGATTGCCTTTGTCACTTCGACGCTGCGCAAATGTAGACACTTGTCTTGTGTGGGATACAAGCTACCAGTGAATATTTTATTTTCATGTAATCAATATGAAATCAGCTATTTCTTGCGCAGACGCAAATACTTTTTGTGTCCAGTCGCTTCCACTTGACTCATACCGCCTGGCAATTAAAAAATGTTCGGTGTAGATAACTGGAAACATTAAGTCGTCAGTTGAAGACAAGCAACACAAAGCATATTTCCTTACAATTGTACGGCGCTGACATAGACGTGGTTGATTTGGTTTGTAAATATTGACGGCGATGACGTCTACGTCAACGTGTAATCAGCACAATAAGCAAAGGTAATGTTCCTCGGTCGTAACGGTCCGTCGGTAACAAAAATTGTCCACGTTTGCGCAGCGCCGAGATGAACTCATTACTGGTTGTTTTGGTATACTTTGTTTCACTTTGCAGTCGAAATAGTGACGGCGAGTCCATATTGGATATTTACAGGTTTGTTATTGTAACACGGGCTTTATATGTTATTTTTTCAGAATGGCGATAAGCAGAATCTTAGAAAAATCTGGCAATGGTTCCTGACAGATCAGGCAAAGTTATTGTCGGTTATGAAGTCTGTGCAGTCGAGAAACTATTTGTGATAGTGTAGTGTATATTTTTTACAAGAATTGTAAAATATGTTACTAATTATTACAATGATTTCCTAACATACATTGTTTAATTGGTTAAAAAGGATTTTGCGCAGATAAGACCACAGATGAATATCTTCGATTTACGTATGGACTTTTTTAAATACACTTGTAATGCTATTAACGTAATTAATACTCCGTTAACCGCTCCCAAGTAACTTCAAAATCCTTATGGTAGGCGTGGTCTACGTTAGTAGTCGAATGGTAGATTCGGACCCACGACTTTACGGTTTGCTGTCCACACGTTTAATAATGACTGTCGCTTCTATCATCTCCCAGCATCGACTAAAGTTAAATGCCTCCTCTACACTACTCGCGAAGTAGATCGAAGTTGGACGAGGCGAATAGTGTAGAGAGGTACTTCGATTCGCTTCGTGCAACCTCGCTTCGCCTCGGGCGACTTCCGATCGCTGTCGGTTTTTTGCGCCAGAGTCAAAGGACTTCGCAAAGTACCCCGAAGTTACACGAAGCGTCTCACTACACTACTCTGCTTTCGCCAGTTATGAATACTTTTTTTATATATAAATATTAAATATGTAACTTTCTACATCATTATTTATTTAGTTAACGCATTGACGACGTCAATGCGTTATATATAGCTACCTACTATATCTACCTAATTGTAAATAATATTGTTACGCGCCACTATTAATGTCTTGTACATGGCAACACTAGTTACACTAGCGTCCTCTAGTGTCGAGTAAAATAAAGTGTTGCGCGCCTTGTACATGGCAACACTAGTTACACTAGCGCCCTCTAGTGTCGAGTAGCAGAACTAGGAGAGTCGAGATCCTTCCAGAAATGTCGGGACCGATATGTACTCGAACATTCTAGATGTCGCTACAGTAGAAGGTTCTGGAAACTATCTGAGGCCCTATATAAGGCCGGTATAGGCCACGACCGGGGCAGTATTGAATTGGCGATACAAGAGAATACTTCGAAGCGAAATATCGGCGAACTGTGTTTTATTATTAGTGTGATTTTGAGTTGTAATTAGTGTTGTGTAATTAAATAGTCAATTTTGGTAATTCAATCGGCAGTTTGTAATTGTCTCGAATCCCAAGCTCGTAACAATATACTACCTGCTATAGCTACCTAATTGTGTGAACAGTACGCACTGTTCACACAATTAGGTAGCTATAGCAGCTGCCTCTTGAACGTCATTCATGTTAAGGGTGCGGGAGACACAAGACGACTGAGCTCTTCGCGAAGTAACACGAGTGTGACGAGCACTTCGTCAAAGTTACTTCGCGAGTAGTGTAGAGGAGGCAAAAATATTATGGCATCTTCCTCATTATTATATATTCCTCCTATGAGGCAATGTATAGGGGAGGCTTATGTTTAGCAATGGACTTTAATAAGCTGTATCGGTAACAGTACCTAACGGACTAATTTCCTTACACAACATAACGTAACGTTTTATACGTGGTAGAGCCATGCTGGAGCTATATTATGCGTGCAACACGGGTCGGCTCGATCTAGGACCACACTCTCACAGAATACTAGAACCTAACGCTGCTGTGTTTTGTATTGTGAGTGTAGAGAGACAGAGGCCCTTTTCTATTGGAAACTAGGCTTTCCACATTAGTTCTCAGGAGTGACAACGTATCTGCATTTTGATTCTTAAACGAAGATAAGTGTACGTGTCTATGAATTACATCATTAACTTACCATCAGGTGGACTGTGCTCATTTTTCACACATATTCTATATAAAAAAAAACACATTCATCATATTGTATAAAAATTTATCTCTTAATACTACGTTGATTATTACAACAATTATAAAAATAAATAGGTACAATAAATGATCACAATGTTTGCAGTCAGCACCAAGCGTTCTTTACAAAATACGCATTTATAAAGGCTCAATTAAGTTTTGTCAATGAATCATTATATTTTATCACTAATGGTGAGCGAAGCTGATGACTTATCATTCATTTCATTCGTTCTTTGAAATTTGTTTAAAGCTGATAACTTGTTTCATTCGTTCACCTAGTCTTCGTATTTCGATGAAGATAATATCAATCCCATGTTGGTCTCGGCACCTTTCTTATGAGTGTGTCCTCTGGTGCTATGTGAATAGGATTGTTGAAGTCCACTTCGATGTTCTCCGGTATTGTGTGGAAGTATGTGATGTGTTCGCCATTTTTACCTGAAAAGATTACGTTGTTACCTTAATTATAAAAACATATAAAAGACTGGAGGTTCCGGGGGCCGCGGGTTCGCATACTGCACGCAACAAGTATTTGTATGGCTTACAAATTATTGTTCCGATTCGGAATGTTTGCCTTTGTGAAATTTATGTATGTGACCTGCCTCTATAATATAGGTGAAATACAAATCATTAATCTCACTTGTCAATTACATTTGTTGATGTAATTTAAATCAATAATATTTCAATTTTTTTTCCAAAACTGTCCAAATTTCGAAATTATTTAAAAAAAAGCAAGAAAATATTTCCTTTGATATTTTTTCCATATTATTACGGTAAAAATACGCTAATAATATAACAAATATATTTGTGAATATGTTCGTAAAACATTGCGGTCTGCAGCATAGTTAAAATCAAAATAATTTTATTTAAAATTAACATTTTTAAAGCACCTTTTGAAAAATCTTGAAAGTTCCGTCATCGCTTCAACAAGTCCCTACTCCGGGAGGCCTTGTGAAAAGATGAGGTAATGTGGGCTACACACGATCACTTTTAACTGTCAGTTTTGACTGACCAGTTTTAACTGACAGTGAAAACTGAGTGTGTGTACGATGAAAACTGTCAGTTTTTTTATTATCAGTTAAAACTGATGATATATTGTTGATACATATTTTATAACTGAAATGACGGAACTGATCAGTTGAAACTGTGCGTGTGTAGGCGGTATTTCTTCAGTCGTGTTGCGATCACGAGATTGAGGTAAATTTCTTCACTCATTCTGAGATAGTTGTGCCAATCCTTCGAAACAATTTTTAGTTCGGTTAATAAATTAACATGGGAATAAATTTTCCTTTTTTTTAACCACTCTTTACACCACTTTTTGCGTATATTTTTTTAATTTTTATACTTTAAAATTAATAATAAACCAAGAACGGCTAAAGCGTCGTCCTCGGCTGATGACATCTTGAGATGGTAATGTTGTTTGTGGTCATAGAGAACAGTTAAAAATGAACGTGTGTGGGTGCAAAGGACGTCAGTTTTCACTCTCAGTTAAAACTGGTCAGTCAAAACTGACAGTTAAAAGTGATCGTGTGTAGCCCCCATAAGAAACTCACAGGTTTAAATAGCGGTGCGAGTCATGAGCACTAAGTGACAGTATTTGCGCATGTGCATTTCCAACCAATAAACTGCAGGTGAATGTCGTGAATATACATGAATGACGATTAACTAACGGACCAACCACGTGAAAGAATGTTCACCATACCACCGCTCTTGTTGTACCTTCACCAAGGAGGGAGACCTATAAATCGATTATATTGCATGTCAAGGCTCAGTGGCGTAGCGTGCCTTAGATGGGCCCTGTATCAAAATTTGTTGGGGGGCCCCAACGAAGAGTAGGGGGATGAAGTTGTTCATGTCCGCAGGAATTGCCACCCGCACCCTGCACGTGTCCCCTGGGTGGCGCTACACGAACAAAAAACTACTGGCTGCTGTACTGTTGCGCTATAATCTTGCAACCTCACAGCACTATCACAGTCGTTCAAAGAATATTGTATCATTTAATTACCCACTTGAAATGCCGCAATGCGATCAGTTCTCCTCGGAGAGCCACCGGTCTAGAGATATTGGACCTATTACCCGAATCTGCCAAATTAATGTAGAAAGTGTTAGTTAAGCTAAATGCGAAGTAGTAAGTAAGATTCTATTAGAAAATGACATAGACATACTCCTTTTACAAGAAACTCACGCTAGAGATGAATAGGATTCATATAAACGTGGTGCTATCCCGGGGTACTACGTGCTCATTCAATTAACCACGCGCAATATGGCATCGCCACTTATGTTAAAGACGGTATTAAACATGTCGCTGCAGAGACTTACCTTGGGCTCCGGATGTATTTGCCTTTGCAATAAATATCAATAACCTTACCATTGTAAACGTATACAAACCACCGAACTATTCATGGACTACCAACCTCCCCGCTTTTCCACACCCATTCCTATATGCCGGCGACTTCAATAGTCATCACACGACCTGGCGATATAACAAAAATGATGCAAATGGTGAACACCTCATGCAATGGGCGGAGAACAACAACCTACACCTGGTATTAAATTAATGCCAAGGATAGAGGATCGTTCAGGTCAGCAAGATGGAAACGGGATTATAATCCAGACTTAACGTTTACTACCTGTGACATCAATCGAACCCCATTACAAACCACACGAAGAATTCTCTCAAACTTCCCGAACAGCCAGCACCGACCGGTGCTTGTGGAGGTTGGTATTAAGATTCCCTTAACAAACTCTGTGCCTTTGCCTCGACGGAACTTCCACAAAGCAGACTGGTCCAAATTCAGCGCTGACATGGATGCTGCTATCAGATGGATACCTCCCTGTGCCGAAAACTACAAGAGATTCACTAAACTTATCATAGCAACAGCAAAAAAGAGCATTCCCCGAGGCTACCGCAAGGCGTACATCCCTTGTTGCTGAAAACTATTTGATGAGTACACGCGCACGGGTAACTATGAAATAGGTGATGATTTTCTGAAATCTCTCGACGAAGGGTGTCGAAATAGGTGGCTCGATACCGTGGAGTCAATGGATTTTAAGACTTCCAGCAGGAGCCAGCTTCCAGCTTGGAGGGTGCTCAATGGGTTGGCAGGTAAGACTGGAACAAACCCCCGTGGCGGATCTGCTCCACTAGCCAACGCGATTGCAAACAGAATAGTTGAGGTGTCCCGAGTTAAATGTAGGAAAGATGATACCCGGGCGACACGACAGTGCGCTAAACAGCTCAAGGCGTCGCTACCAATTGACTATCAGCTGTCACGAGAATTCTCCCAAGATAAAACCGATCGCGCCTTGAAACTATTGCCCCCTAATAAAGCTGCTGGTTTCGATGGAGTCTACAATGAGTTTCTAAATCACCTGGGCCCGAAATACAGGAAATGGCTGAGAGTTCTTCTCAGATATCCTGTTACATAACAAATTGCCTCGCGACTTCAATAGGTCGAAGATTATTGCCTAAAAACCTGCAGACGATCCTAAGAGCTATCGTCCTATCGCCCTACTGAGCTGTGTCTACAAACTTCTGGAGAGACTAATCTACAACCGCATTATGCCCTTTCATTGCTAAGGTGGTTCCAGTGGAACAAGGTGGCTTCCGTTGTGGCCGCACCTGTACCGACCAGGTGTTGTCCCTCACAACCCACATTGAAGCAGGGTTTCGAAAGAAACTAAAGACGGTTGCTGTTTTAATAGACCTGTCAGCGGCATACGACACAGTTTGGCGGCAAAGATTAGTCTATAAAGTCATGAAAGCGTTACTATGCAGAAAAATGGTGGGGCTGTTAAATAGCATGCTTAGGAACCGTGAGTTCATGGTTTTCCTTGGCGACAGTGAAAATCGTACCAAAAAGCTGAACAATGGATTACCACAGGGTTCAGTTTTGGCTCCGCTGCTCTTCAATCTTTATTTACATGATATACCTGAAACGCAGAGTCGTAAATTTATGTATGCTGATGACATAGCACTAGCTTCCTAACACGAAATCTTCAAATCATCCGAAGGTATCCTTAACGAGGACTTAAGCATACTAGACAAATACTTTAGGAAATGGAGACTAGTACCAAACATGCCAAAACCGAAGTAACTGCGTTTCACATGACTAAACAAATGGCAAAATACGAGCCCACCGTTGAGTTTGCTGGAGCCATGTTGCACTACAACCCCACTCCGAGATACCTGGGCGAGACTCTCGATCGGAGTCTCACGTACGCTCCGCACATGGACAAATTATCCAAAAAGCTCCAGACCAGAAACAACATCTTGCACAGGCTAGCGGGCACCACTTGGGGGGCCAGCGCCGATGTGCTACGTACAACCGGTGTCAGTTTGGTGTACTCAATAGCAGAGTACTGTGCACCAGTATGGTCAAACAGTGCACATGCTGCATGTGGACACTCAGCTGAACTAGACCATGAGATGGATATCTGGAACCTTAAAATGTACCCCCTTCCAGTGGCTCCCCGTGCTAAGCCATATAAGCCCACCCCATTTGAGAAGACAACAAATACTACTACGAGAGTCCCAGAAAATCTACGGAAATCCCAACCTGCCAGCTCATGCGGAGTTTACTGATCCGCCACCCCACCGTCTGAAGTCACTTCCACCCACCATACCAGACCGCATGTGAACTCGTGTCCGGCGGATTTAACACATCTGCTGAGTGTTTGCAGGAATGGAACGCAAACCCCCCTGATAGAATGGGAGTTACCATAAAGCCTATACTTAAACCTACTGGTTTTGCGCTCCCAAGAAGGGAATGGTGCCAACTGAATAGGGTACGAACCGGATGCGGGCGAAGCAATGCCTTCATGTCCATGTGCGGGTGGAGGGTGTAACCGGGGTGTAAGTGTGGAGCTGCTGTCCAGGATGTTGAGCATATAGCTAGAGACTGCCCACTCACAAGGTACCACAGCTGCCCAACAGACCTGTTCTCTCTCGAAAACGACGCTATCCCATGTATTCAGCAATTAAAAGATAGAATAACTTCATAATTTTTATTTTTAATTTTATTTTATTGTGAACGATTGTAAGAATGCCATACGAATAAATAAATAAATGAAGAGTAAAGATTTCATAAAAGGAACAAAAACATTTGAATTTAATTAAAATTATTATATATTGATTACAAGTTATTACTTACAATTAATACTTCTAGAAACTAACCTAGCCAAACAATACTAACATAGCTGAAGACGATTCGGCGGCATTCATAGCTGAAGACGTTTCAGTTTTTTAAATTCTTTGCTTCTATAGATAATAGTGATAGCTATTCCTGTTCCGTAGAAGTCCTTGGAATTTTGGGTTACACACGTTCGGGGCCCCTGTAGCCCGGGGGCCCCGTATCATTGATACGGCTGATACGGCGGTAGCTACGCCCCTGTCAAGGCTGTGCTCACGACTCGGGCCGCTACGTATACGACTTGAAGCCAACGACAATTGCTGTCTTGTTTATATGTAAATTCCATAGTATGAAAATAAAGGTATGGAAGGGATGCTAATACTAATGGCAGCTATCGTGACCCTGCTTACTCATATAGACCTATTTCTTCACTCTGCCGTCACAACAAGTAAATTGTGCCAATTGACAGTACACCCACTGCCGTGTCCCGGCTGTGAGTGAGAAAGCAAAGGAAATAATTAAAAATTAAAAATGTTCAATAGCCGACTTCAATATAAATTATTAAGAATAACTCAAAACTATTGGTCAGACCTTGATTAAATTGAAACACATAAGACGGACAGCTTTCAAATAAAAAAAGAATCATCGAAATCCGTTCACGTAGAACAATGTTATGAGGTATAGTTCGGCCGTTCAGAGAATGCGTTCCTGACACGTCGCGATTGAACTGACGACCTAAGTTTATAATGGCGTTGCAGTTACTATAAAAATATTTTTGCTGGTTGTTTACCGTTTTAACAATTGCTAAGCATTAAAACAACATTATTATATCTATAATCAATGAATGTTATAATTTTGTGCCAGAGTGTCCAATAACTTGGTAAACAATATTTTTCTAAATCTATACTGCGCTATTACAAGGTTATGTCATCGCTTTATACTTGTAGTGCTGTGCTAACAATAACAGGCAATAACAGTATCGTAATCTGTTCTTATACAGTTATACTTTATAAAATAATACGTTTTGTTTTTCTTTTTAAGAATTTGAAAATAATGGACTATAAGATAACTTTTATTAAATATAAAAATAAAACTACGACCAAACCGAACGCGCGAAAGAAAGTAGCATTTTTATATTTAGGTTGAAAATGGTAACCCCAAATGGCGTTATGGGCCGCCATTTTGTGACGCTAAAACAGTCGTCTGTTGTCGTTTCGTGCGCATAGACCACGTTCTTCAAGTGTTTTCGATCTGTTTTTATTTGATTACCCGGCTTTCCTTTAATGGACTGTTTCTGCTTTTTAAACTGACATCGGCGCTAAATCGGACTTCGATTGTGTTTTGTATTGCGTTCTTTTTACTTTTGGTGCATAATAATGCCTAAACGTGGACAAACATTGAAAAGTGGAGCCCGTGAGTTAATCATCAAGCTGCAAGATTACTTTGAGCGGGAGCGGCAAAATGGCGGACCCCTGTTACATGTCGAACAAGTACAAGAACGCGTCTCTCAGGCGCTTGGAGTTAGCAAACGAACGATAACAAATATTAATAAAGAAAAGTTCGGCTCTACTGGCAAGGAAGATAATATTTTACGTACTCAAAACGTAGAAAAATTTTATTAGAACGATACGACATAATTTTAAAACGGATAAGTTTTTTGAGAGAAGCAAAAAATATTGATAACTGGGATAATGTCTTGGTCATTGGCGAGACATGGCTAAACGCCAATCACACGGTTTCCCGTTCCTGGACGGATGATACACAAGCGTCGACGTCGAAAGTACCAATGGGTAAGGGGGCCTGTCTGATAATATGCCACGCAGGTTCTGCAAAATACGGCTTTGTGGAGAACGCGTTACTGGCATTTCAATCAAAAACCACAAATGACTAGCACGAGGAAATGAATGCCACTACATTTAAAGAGTGGTTCCAGAACGTGCTTTTGCCCAGCCTACCAGAGCCTTCTGTAATATTTATGGATAATGCCTCCTATCACTCGGTTCAAATACAGAAACCACCTACCCAAGCTAATAAAAAAGAAGAAATGGTGGCTTGGTTACAAGCAAAAGGCATTGACGCAAATATGCAGATGCTAAAACCAGAGCTAATTAAATTAGTTAAAGAAAATAAAGCGACAAATGTGCGATACGAAATCGATGAACTGGCTCTGGAGTACGGTCATCGCGTTCTAAGAATTCCACCGTATCATTGCCAATATAACGCGATTGAGCTAATCTGGGCTCAAATAAAAGGTTACGCCGCCCGCCACAATACGTCCCCGCCATTCAACACGTAAAACATGATGACCTTATTAAAAGAAGCCTGCGGGGAAGTCACAAGAGATGACTGGGCAAAGGTTGTTGAGAAGACTAAAAACCTGATTGTGGAACATTTTGACCGAGATATCAGGATTGATTCTGTTATTGATAATAATATAATTATACATGTAGGCGAAGATGATGATGAAGACACCACCTCCTCAAGCGAATCGGAGTCTGTATAATATTCTGTACGCACATTCAATTCAATGTACTTTATTGCATAGAAATACAGATTGTAACTTTGTAACAAAGAATAAATAAAACAATTTTATTATATTAATATTACCTTTTTTTGGTTTCCACTTAAATTACTAACATATAAATTTTAAATGATTCCGCCAATTTAAAACGAAAATAATCTTAAAAATAACGCGGCGGTTCATTTTGGAGGAACGGTAACGAACTCAGTGTTATGTTGTGCCCATCACTAGTCTTGAGTAACTGATAGGTGTCAGGAACGCATTTTCTGAACGGCGGAACTATAACACATAAAAAAAACATATATTCGAATAGAGTACCTCCCCCTTTTTGAAGTCGGTAGAAAAAGAAATTATAGTAACGCTATTTACATTACTAAGACTCCTGTAAAAAATAGTCTGAGTAAGCTTGAAGTTCTCGTGTTAGATAGGTAGTTAGGTTATATAATATAGTTAAGTTCACCACATTAGTCTGATAGCGGATTCAAAACCACGATTTTCCGAATTTTCGATCCCTTAGCCACTAGGCTACCTCCGGTTCTCAATTCTCTAGATGTTTGGGCTCATTTTCTGCCTAGAAGTTCGTCCGGGTAAGTACTTCCCGCTTTCTTAATTCTGCCGATAAACATCAGTCTGTACCTTGCTTGTTTGGTGGCTAACATGTTATAAGGCATGCAATGCACTCGTATCTGTAGCTTTACTTGTTTGAAATTGGTTGCAAGTTGTCAATATGCTGCGGTAGCCAATCTAGGTGGACGTATATAAAACATCGAACCTATAAAAGTTCCAAAAAGGTATATAAAATCTCACCAGTGAAATTCAATGTTGCGATGATTTGGTCAAGATGCTGTCTGTCCAGCGCAGCTTTGACTGTGAGTCTGTCGCGGTAGAGCGAGCGGCGGTGTCGCGAGGAGTGTCGCGACACGCTGTGCGACACGTCGCGCCGCAGTAGGGGCAGAGTGAACACAGTCTCCGAGAGCGGAGTGTCGTCGGGACCGAATTCCTGCAACAATTTTTTTTATAGAATAAGGGTTACAAACGAGCACGCAGTCCATCTAATGGTAAGCGGATGCTGTGGCCTTGTGGCCCATAAACATGTCATTGTCACCTCTGAGGTTTAAGATGAAATATCTCGTTTCCAATAGCAAGGGTCTTCGGTTCTCTATATTCAAGGTAGCATTAAGCTGCTACTTCACGCTGGTATTCCATGAGAGCGTGGTCCTTCTTCAGTCAAACGAAACTATTTGTGCACAACCATAAAGTAGCTGCAGTTTGGGTCTACCACGTAATTGATTACCACAAGATTAATATTTAAGGTTCCAGAGTGGTATTGGGGAACATTCCTGAATGGTGTGTGCCACGTAAATGTTGATTAATTCGACGGGAGAAAGAGAGTTCTAGCAATTTTAGCAACCTTCGTCATTCATGTACTTATTATTCATTACAGCTATTTCCCAATAGATTGCCGTATAGGGGAATATTTGCCATAGTTGCCACGCTTGAAAAACATCTTGATAAAACTTGTTGTTATCAGGAAAATGACGCTGTTCATTTACTGTTTCAGTTTCTTTTTGTGCCTCTTACGACACCCACGGGATTATGTGATAACAGTGGTAGAGCCATGCGGCAGCTTTTGCTGTCGCACGGATGGGCCGGCTCGAACCGGGGTGGTACCACGACCTCACAGAATACCAGCGTGAAGTAGAGGTTTACCTCTGCGTTTCGCTTGGTGAGTGCAGGTGGCCGGAGGCCCTTTTTACTGTAAATGAGGCATTCCATCTTAGTCCTCACGGGTGACAACGCATCTACATTTCGACTTGTAATTGAGGATAGATGTAGATGTCTATGGGCCGCAGCAACCACTTCCCATCAGGTGGACTGTGTGCTCGTTTGTCACCCTTATTCTATTAAAAAAAAATAGATATCCTCTTATATACTACTACCTACCTTCCCTAGGTTAACCTACCTTCCATTATTCAGCATTTGCCGATGCATTACCAAATATCGCATACGGCTATTGCAATAAGGTTGAGAATTTTGATTATACGTTAGGGTTAACGCTGTGTGGGTATGTATAGTTGTGGTAGTCGTAATTTGAAATTTAATGTACAAACTACCGCATTTATTACCGTGGCCTTTAATGAAAAGAATCTTGCTTGGTAGATCTCCCTTCTCGACCGACTGCAAAAAATCTTGACTAGTTTTAGCGGCGTGGATGCCATGAGATGCGACTTTGGGAAATGTTATGAAGCTATATCAGTATTGGGGAGCAGCATCACAGAGGCAAAACTTCAAGTGGCAATTATCTAATATGGTAGGTTGTAAGACTTCTTTAGAAACACTTTGTCATAGCTAAACCTCTACTTCACGCTGGTTTTCTGTGAGGTCGTGGTACCACCCCGGTTCGAGCCGGGCCATCCGTGAGACAGCAAAAGCTGCCGCGTGGCTCTACCACTGTTAAAATGACCTAAAGCTAGAATTTTATACATTCCTTTTACTGGGTATAAATGCTTAAGCTAGGGATCGGAGAATTAATTACTTCGGGAACGCGAAAGTGAACCCTACTTCAGGAAGCGACTACGGGCAATCGACCTACGACATCTGTGATTATTAGGCCCGCCACATACATACGAAATTGCTTTTCGGGAGTCCGTTTCGATATTCCGGAATATCGAAACGAATTCAGCAAGTCCATATAAAATCTATGACCAGTCACACACGTACGATAGTTTTCCGTTCGAAATTTTGCGGCCAAAACGGGATTCCGTATGTGTGAGTCCGATCCGTTCGGAATTCAGTACCTTACCTCACTGTGAATAACTGACGAGTCGATTCCCCTTACTTAAACGTATACTTTTTTAGCATTTAGAAGAAAATAAAACAATAATAATTTTGCGCTTTAAAATAAATATTTATATAAAATCAATTTGTTTCGGTATCCGAGGATATCAAAGTATCGCCTATTACATTTATCAATCGCTAGTTATCTATTTGATTATTTAATTTATCGAGTATTTCGACGTGATGAAAAACACGTTACAGACTTAACCTCAAAAAGTATTTAACCAAAAATTGAGTTATCAATAGCATATTCCAATACATAATGTCGCTAAAACTTTAGTTTAAAAATAAATAACAATGTTAAGACAAACTAAAGAACATGTGCACAAGTACAATCCTTGTTATGGTCAAAAGGTTTGCAATAACTGATGATGGCGGTCACGCGCAACGGTAATAAATTTAAGAGCGAGTGAGTGAGACACGTAACAGTATAAATATGAACAGTATGGAAACTAAGCCTAGTTGAGGATATAATTACCTACGCTCCATTGAAACAATAGGGTTGTAACTTTTAATGTTTTGATATTGCTTTTTTTTATCAATCAATCGAATTTAAATAACTAGCTTACAATTTAAATACGTAATCTCAGCAGAAAACGATAGTTCAAACACGGATAACAATTTAATATTAACACACAACTTTTAGAACTATAGATCTTTAACTTTGTCATTACGGCGTAACCTTTTGAAAGTTTCGGCGGGAACGTACGGGCCGAAAACGTACCTTTATTCTTCACTAGTTGTTCCCTGCGACTTCGCTCGCGTGTTAGGGTTTTTACTTTTTAGCGCAGAACCCTAAACTTTTTTCTAAAATAAAAGTAGCCTAAGTTACTCCTTATGACATCAGCTATCTGCCAGTGAAAGTGCCGTCAAAATCGGTCCAGCCGTTTCGGAGATTAGCCGGAAAAAATTGATACCTATTGCAGCCGCCATCTTGGATTTACATTTCAACAGCACTATCGGCTTCAACATACTCAAAAACTATGAAAATGACACCCGTGACGAAAAAATTGATACCTATTGCAGCCGGCATTTTGGATTTATATTTCGACAGCACTATCGGCTTCAACATACTCAAAAACTATGAAAATGACACCCATGACCAAAAAATTGATACCTATTGCAGCCGCCATCTTAGATTTATATTTCGACAGCACTATCAGCTTCAACACCCTCGAAAACCATGAAAATGACACCCATGTTTTTTATTAGTGATCGATGCACCCATGACGAAAAAATTGATACCTATTGCAGCCGCCATCTTGGATTTATATTTCGACAGCACTATCGGCTTCAAGACCCTCGAAAACCATGAAAATGACACCTATGTTTTTCATTAGTGATCGATGCACCCATGACGAAAAAATTGATACCTATTGCAGCCGACATTTTGGATTTACATTTCAACCAGCACTATCGGCTTCAACATATACTCAAAAACTATGAAAATGACACCCATGACAAAAAAATTGATACCTATTGCAGCCGCCATCTTGGATTTATATTTCGACAGCACAATACCTAACCCTACAGTAGCTGCGGCCTTAACAAAGTCGCGTAACGGGCTGAGTGATGCATTTAACACGCGCGCCGCATTTTTTTCGACGATTTAATCGGTAGGTTAATTTGACGAAGGTCGTGTCCGAGGTGTGCAAAATATTATGAACATTAGCAACGTTGTTACTAGGCTTAAACTCGCAAGTTTGCTATCAGAGAGTGATCCTTCTGTTCTTGTACTATTATTTATTCTGTCGTTTAACTAACAACATTTGTGTATTTTACATACGGTCCCCCACTAGATGGAGAGACGACTTCGTACGAGATGCAGGAAGTCAATGGATGGAGATGATTCAGGACCGTGCTTTGTGGCGTTCTTTGGAAAGACCTATGTTCAGCAGTGGACTTGAGAATGCTGTAATGAGGATAATGATGATGAAACCTGTTAGAAATAAGTATGGTGAGATCTGAACCCAGCTATAGTATATAATGTGGTGGATTTAGGCTGTACCTTAACTGTTATTTCATCTATACTGCGCGTCTATAAAGTATTTGTTTACTTATTTACAGACACCTAACATCCACTCTTCACCATAACACGTTTTCCCCTTAAGCATAACTAGTATATTGCACAATATCAATATTAAAGCGCAAAGTAAATTTAAGAAGTAAAGTTATGGCCTCTACGTATATTCCAGGGTTACGTATTCTACCAGGGTTATGAAGCAATTTTATACAGTTTGACTAAATTACCAGGCATTTCCCGCTGACACAGTAAGAGGCGTTCCGCTTCCCACACGAAGTACCCAGTGGAAACCATCCCTCCTGTCCGTTGACCAAGTAGAAACGATGCGCCACCCTTTCGTCTTGACACGCTATGCGACACGGCCGGTCTGGATCCTCTGAAAAGTTAATGAGTTCTTCTTAAGTCTGCAATAATTTGCTGTGGTCCTGTCATTATGTCATTCAGTAGAGGGAAATAACTTGCCGGTCCTGACCTTCCATCCGATGACAATCTGGATGTTTTCAAACCAAGAATGAATCTCTTTTGAAATTGGTGATATCTGCATGCCTAGTTTTACTTTCTTAGGCTTCTTCCATAAATTGCATCAGGGGGGATACTTGCCATAGATGTCAGACTTGGCAGGTGGGTTGGTAACCGCAGTTATTATTTTGAGTTGTTTTCAGGAAGATGCTGCTGCCCATCTCCTGTCTCAATTTCCCTCTGTCGCCTGTTACGACACTCACGCGACGATATGGGATAGTGGGTTCTTTTAAGGCGGCTCTTCACGTTGGCCAACATAGTGGCGAATGTGTTGGCAAAAATATTAGCCAAGAGTTTGTGATGGCGTCCACACGTTGGAAGGTCGTTCAGTTTGCTTCTGTTTAGGCCAATGTGCGGACGAATTTATTAAAATGGAATTTGAGGCGCTAACGGCTGCTGCATGTTTATTTATTCACAGCATACCGCTACTATGTAAATGTGTATAAGGAAAGGGTGATCAAAAAGAAATGCGGAAGAAAAGACATTTTATTTCTTGTGTTCCATAAGTATTTTCGGCTTGGTTGAGCTCTATAAAGTGAAAGGTTTCTTCATTGGTCATTGTTACTGCCATTTTGTAGACACTAGTTACGATGCGTACATATAAAATTTAAATCAGGTGCGTGCGATCAATCTGGGAGCTCGTAGCAAAGTAAACGTGCGGCCAACGTGTGGACGCGGCGGCCAATACTCTGCCACAACCCTGTGATCTTTTGTAATAAACCGACACCACACGGATCTTGCGCCAACGTCATACCGAGTGAAGCACAAACGACTACTCTACACGATAGGCATCGGTATTGGCCAACACATTCGCCACTATGTTGGCGAACCTGAAGAGCCGCCTTTAGCCGCAGCTACAGGACATTTGCCCATGTGCAATTGATTAAAAAAAAAGAAAATTTATTTTCTTACCTAGCGCTGGCGATATCTGCATCCCTAGACCCGACAGTCTTCTAACTCTGTCTTTGTACTTTGAGCAAACCATAGTTGCGTACTGATATGGCGATTTTCTTTGAGAGCAGCCCTGGAAGAAGAAACTCATAAATGAATTCAAAATGTGTGATGGTGGAGTAGATTTACGTGGTAGGTAACCTGCACTTGAATACGAATGAAAACAACCCTTGGAATGTGGTGATCGCTACCATGCTGGTTGTAAAGTTAAATATATTTAAAAAATATAATTCCGCTTGATTTCTTGGCGGTTCTTCTCAGGGCAAAGGTATTTTCTGAACTAAGGGTAAATAAATAATTGACTTTATATAGTGCACCCTGAACAAGGCCTCCTCTGATATATTTTTCTATCATTTGATAAAATTCAATATCAGATATAAGATCTAATTTTATTTTAGTGAATAATAACATTGCATCCCAACTCAATGATGGTGTGAATGCACTCACACCATCATTGTTCTAAATTTCTCAAAAACAGAACAACACACTTTAAGTATAAATCCGTATAATCTCCAGTGTTTTTATATTAAAAATATTTCAAACAGTTAAGGCATGTCTATAGTCTTCAGATTCTGCCGAGAATTTGTTATAAATTATGAGGGAATAAGTGCTGATCTGTGTAAAATGATAGAATAAAAATACAAAACATGCGCGAGTGCCGCGGAACACTTTGTTGGAACGAAGTTCCTTTCTTAGTATATTATGATAAACCTATTACATTATTTACAAATACAAATAAATGAATTACTAGCGTGTAATAAAATGAAGCGTCATTTAAAATAATATTTTTTTCATGGCAAGATACGAAAAAGTGCGAGAGAGATTCCATTTCGAACACTTTTTCGCCTGGCCCCATCCGCCAAATTCGTGCCGTAGGAATTTCAGAATCATAAGGAGTTTCGTTTCAATATGCTATTCTTTCGCTGCAGTACAAATGGGTCGGCTCGAACAGGAGTTCGTAAAGAGCACTAAGACCCACTTAGACCAAGTGGCTAGTACTTGGTGTAGTGGTTGTGAGCGCGACTCTCGGACCAGGTTAAGATCAGAGTTATTGAGTTTTCCTTTCAAGAAATTCTTAGTAGCAACTGCAATCGGGGTCAGGAAGTTGGCGGTGTTTCGCCAACGTGCCTCGAAAAGTACGAGTAGCCGTTGGTCCTGCGCCTGATCTTTCTTTGATCGTGTTGGGTTACTTTCCCATTGGATTATGAGAGTTGCCTTTTGATTGTTAATCAATCATATATTAAAATGCTCATGTGTTATCACGCCTGAGGACTAAGATGGAATGCCTCGTTTCTAGTTTAAAGTGTATCCGGTTCTCTAATCCGAAACCTTACCGGAGAATCGAAACCGGAGTGTAGAGACACTCACCATACGAAACACAGCAGCGTTAAGCTGCTATTTTTGGTATTCTGTGAGAGCGTCATCCTTCCCCGGTCCAGCCGACCCATTCGTGCTACAACCATAATATAGCTTCAGCGTGGCTCTACCACGATGTAGACTTACCAAGTCAGGTCGAGCGGCGTCAGGTCGGCACAGCTGTATGCTGGTGATCTGCTTAGACACGGAGTGCACGAGGCGGACGCCGGTGCCGGGCGACACGCAGTGGTAGTGGCAGCCGCTGGTGGGCCGCCACTGCGAGCCCGCTGCGCGCCGCCAGGTTCCCGAGTTCTTGGATCTAGCTCAAACAAATTGTTGTAAATTAAATTAAAAAAAAATCTTTCCAAATATAAAATTTTGATTGGGTAAATACCGTGTATTAGCGGTTAAAGAGATTATCTATCTATCTATATACTATCCCTTGTCATCCCCTAGGTGTAAGAGACGACTATGGGCATGCCAAAAGATTCGTATGTCCTTCGATTTCTATTTTTTTCTCGATTTTTTCGATTTTTTGATCGATGATGGAACGGTGTTCTGACATTACAGTTATTTCGGTTTGTCGGTGGACTCTGTAATGCAGCGACATCTACCATTCGGATTTCGGCTTTCGGTTCAATCGAATACAGTCGGTATACGCAGAGCACGCGCTTACAATTAAAATATAGACTCTTAAATCGTTATTCGGAAGATAATTTGCTAAATATACTGAACATTCGATGGCAATGTGGGCATTAAAACACATGTGCTGTTTATTATCACCGAAGAAGGTTACGAGGATTACAGCAGATAATCTCCGGCCGGAGTAAGTCCACCTTTCGGGGGACTGTGATGAGCGAAATCGAAGCCAACCTTGCTGACCACAGAATCAGCTATAGAAGTCATGCAGTAGCGTGAACAAACGCTGTTATGAACCAAATAATTTATCAGGGCACTATTTATAATGCCCGGACAATATAAATAATGACAAGTCAAATCGGGCTGTTATTAATTCTTTAATTTAAATTTCATTATTTATCACATTGTCTGGTCATAACCTTTTTTTTTTTCGTGGGGAAATCTTCATGGATACCTCCGGCTGCGGGGGCAACCGGAAGGTTATGCCGGACTCCTACCGGCTAAAACCCCACGGTGGTCTCCATCAGCGTGTATGAGGAGTCCCGGGATCTCCGTTCGGAACGCAACCGGGGCCCCTCTCTCGCTTCGCTTTATTGGAAGCACGTCCCAGGGGCAGAACTTACTACCCCCAGCACCCTCGCAGTGCTATCACGATGTCTCGGGACCACTTCCGAGCCATCGTCCTCCTCGGGGGTTACGTTACTAGGCATTCGAGGCCCCCGCTACGAACGCCTGCAACCCCAGAGGCCGCGTTTCTGGTAGGGGAACACCATCTTCAAAGGGAGGGCCGTTGTCTGGTCATAACCTAACCTAACTTAACTTACCATATGTTTTTACTCTGTTCAATAAATACCTAACAGACTTTATTCATAAAGTTTGGTCAATTTAATAATTCAATAGTTTTATCATATTGCCTACTAATATTGGGCATTTTTAAACTGTCGGGACATTAGAATAATGCCCTATTTATCACTTGGTCCATAACATAGCAATTTCGTTCACGTCAGATGTATAAAATACCCTGAGCGGAGACGAGGAGAGCGTCAAAAGCGTGTGAGACGTTTGCTACTGTAATAGTCGCAAATCGATACGAGATTATGAAGAAGAAGTATTTTTCGACGTGAAAGAAAATGCCGAACAAGGTGTTTTTTTTATATGATAAGGGTGACAAACGAGCACACAGTCCACCTGATGGTAAGTGGTTGCTGCGGCCCATAGACATTTACATCTATCTTCAATAAAGAATCAAAATGCAGATGCGTTGTCACCCGTGAGGACTAAGATGGAATGCTTCTTTTCCAGTAAAAAGGGTCTCCGGTTCTTTACACTCACCATACTAAACACAGCAGTGTTAAGCTGCTATTTGTCGCTGGAATTCTCTGAGAGCGTGGTCCTTCCCCGGCCGAGCCGACCCATTCGTGCTACAACAATACTTCTAATATAGCTGCAGCATGGCTCTACCACGTATAAGAGCTGTTTACCCCAAGGAGCATCAGAGTCGTTCGAAAACTTCGATAGCGTGATTTAGGCTTCGTTCATGATTTAGTCCGTTAACGAAATTATGGCGCGATGACACATCTTTTATTTCATTCCATTATAGCTTATAAGCGTCCACAGATTAATAATAATAATAATAATTGGAAACCGCAATTTTTTTTAAATTATTTCGAGTTCTTATCAGTAAGGTGTTGCTGCTCACCTATTGTTTCAGTTTCCCTCTGTCGCCTCTTACGACATCCATGATACGGGTAGTAGAGATTCTTAAACCGTCACTACATACCCTTTATTATTATTATTACATAATCTATATTAAATCTATTTGTATTCTTACGGTGTAACGGAGTGCGGAGTGGCGGTCTGCAGTTGTAATGCCTCCCACTCACAGTCGCCCGGCCTCAGCGAGAATTCTGTATCACTATGTGTGTTGCACGTGAACTTCTGCAAACAACGAGTATACATTACTAAAATAAGTAAAATGTAATGAAAAAAAAACGAAACATCCGTCTACACTCTAAAACAGTGTTTCCCTAACTTATTTCTGACGCGCCCCCTTTCAAAAAAATATATCCGCGCCCCTTGTTCAGATTATTATAGATTACTATCAGGTTAGAAAAAAGTAGTTCTGTTCAATAACATCAAATTTTTAATGCTTAAATGTTACATAATATCATACAAAAACTACTTAATTATATAATATTACTTCTTATTTAATCGAATGTAGATGAATAAGCTTGCATGGTTTTAACGAGGTTTCCGTTTCACGGCTTAACCGCAGAAATCGCACAACACAAAGCACTATCGATGTTACGAGTAAGTTTCCTCTACTATTTTGCAATAAATTGTATAAATAATAAAATAATATAATAATAAAATAATAAATAATAAAATATAATAAATATAAAATTAATAATTAATAATAAAATAAATAATAATTTCAATATGAAATAAGCATTGCCTTTGTACAAAATATCTTTTTTTTCTTCATTGTAACATTATTTTGTGTGTACATAAATTGTTATATAAATAAATAAATTGTGAAATATTTGTCCCAAAACATTGTTTCACCAATTTTTTCGGTGTACATACACTGCACTTTCCTACGGACGTTTCTTGGTCGTAAGGTCCCTAAGTACGCAGCTAGCACGTGCCCCATTTTGCAGGTCTCTGCGCCCCCCCTGGGTGGCGCAGTTTGAAAACCCCTGCTCTAAAATATATATTAACAAATTATCTAGTTTTAGAACGTTTACATTGCTTATATTTAGGTCATAGTTACGTCTACTATATTTATTTTATGCTAACATCATATTATAGTGTATACACGGATTTATTCGTAATACCTGTGGTAATATATCTCTTTCTCTTTATAATAATATGTTTCTTGCACAATTATGCACGGCGGCTTGGCACTTCGATTGAGATGTAAATTGTCAAAATCAAAAGACTAACTAATTTAGGTGTTATGGGTGAGTCGATATCACATCAGTTACACACATAGTATGTAATATGTATGTAAAGTTACAGCCTATATATGTCCCACTGCTGGGTACAGGCCTCCTCTCGTTTCTGAGAGGGTTTTAGGACAAGGAAGTGTCCGCCGCGCTGCCCCAATGCGTGTTGGCGAACTACACAATTGGCGAACTACACATGTCTTCGAAAATATTTTTTTTCTTTTTCTCAGACATGCAGGTTTCCTCACGATTTTTTCCTTCATCGCCCAGCACGTGGTAAATCAGCACTTAAAATTGCACACACAATTAACAATTTCATTGGTGCCGGCGGGGATCGAACCCGGGTTGATCGCGTATTGTGAAATTTACCGCGAGTGCTAACCATCTGAGCTACCACGGCTCATATGTATGTATCTATGAGTAATTTTTAAAAAAATCTAGTAATGCTATTCTGTTAGGAGTAGTTCACGACAGTAGTTGGATGGCGGAATCGAATTCACGACCTTTAAAGTTCGCGGTCTACACCCTGCCATAACGTTGAACGTTAAGTCTCATGCTTGTCACCCAGAGGGGTAGGCAGAGACTTCACGACATTCTTTTGTCACGATCCTGATACGCCGCCCTCTCCCCGAAAGAGTCTATGTCTAGTTACGCCATATAATTATAACGACAGGTTAAAAACTGTTGCTTAATGGCAGAACTAGCCCATGGTGATCCCGACAACCTAGTACAAACATACCTGACAAACTCCTGAAATACAGAACATTGGCGATATCTTTGAGCAAGCGGTTCCATCGGGCAGGCTCCACCCACGCGACTTGTATCCACCTCCCCTCGTGTCGCACCAAACTGCACAAGCACTGCTCACATCTGCAATTTAAATTAAATTATATATCTTTCAAATATACGGCTTCGTGATGCAGTGGCTTAGAAAAGAGTTACGTCGCTGAGAGCGTATCCTGCACGGAACAAGTACATACATATTTGTATAGCCCATAAATATATCTTGGTCTGAATGTCTACGTAAACTATCTTGACGACACAGGAGAAAATTCTAGAGTGGTGGTAACGTTTTTTTAAAATATATTTTGCATGAGTACCCACCCCAGTACCGTCAACTATTGACGGTGACAAGATCTTATAACGTTTCTAACGACCGAGCTTTGGGACGGAACGGGGCTATGCTTGTAGGTGCACTTTGTCTACAAAATATTTTTCGTATATAAAAGAAGGTTGGCCAAATCGTACCAGACGATGAAACGATGGCGTCACTATATGAAATATTTATGAAAAATATCCTTATTTTTTAAGTTATTAAAAAACACAAAATATACCTACCTCTCTAAGTAGTCACAAAAAAAGTTATCCTTTTATTTTTGTTTTTGTAACTGTTCTGAAATTATTTAAAATAATAGTTTCTGAACGCACTGGAACGCACCTAATGACGATTCATTTCACGTATGAAAGTACTTTGTATTCAAAGACTAATTATTCACGTTTTTCTGAATAGTTGTTAATTGTAATTTAATTAAATTAGTATGTAGGCATCAAATCAACTACTATACTGATTTATTATGTACTGGATTCATGTCATAAAAATAATAATATAGCTTCATAGTAAGCTAAGCGTTTTGTTCAATTACGTACAACGGGACATCATGTGTCATGGTCAAGTTATATAATCTGTGGTCATCGATCGACATTGATTGTCACCCGGCAAACATCTACATATCTATATATCTTATTTGCTTCATTCGTTGTGGATTGTGATACGTACTGTACTATTTTAGATTTCCTTCTGTTGTTTTGACCTCGGCATTGTTTTACGAACTGATAACTACCACTTGTAACGATTATTCTGTGCTTTTAGATTTCTGGATACTGATTTTGCATCTTGCATATTGAGAGACATCATGCAGACTACAGCTATACAACAACGACAACTAGCCCTGCGATTGATATGTGTTAATTGTAACATATGCATTGATACACTTCGCCGTCATCTCGTTTTTGAGCTTGATACCAGAGTAATTTCTAAGATCCGCGAGTGGAATTCTTCAATAATAGTACATATTTACATACCTACTTATTTTATTACACTAACATAAGCCATCACACACAATCGTACATCATAATACAAATCTAATTCTTATTTTATATCACCGAAGAAGATTACATATGTGATGCTAACCTCAAAAGTATTGTTGACGTTATTATAAAAAATTGTGGTTATTTAGATATGATTTTCATACGGGATGGTGTTTAAAACATAAAAACAAACCACTCTAGCTATAGCTTGTTTTAGGACATGAAAAATAAAAGTCAAGTGCAGCTCCTATAGAAATTTGGCCATTGTTCTTTTAACACGGCCATTTATCACAAATAATTTCACCTATATCGTGATGGCGTTTAAAAGACTCAGAATAATTCTTTGTAGGTCATACCTATGCGTGATTCGAACCCGCGAGACCGTAGTAAGCTTTTAACCACGCGATACAGAGCCGTCATATAAATAAATAACCGCCTATTGGCGGTTATTTATTTTAAATTCAGACCAACAGAGAAAGAAAGACAGAGCGCTGCATACATTTCAAATCAAGTAAAAACTAAGTCAAAACCATGCTTAACTGTGAATAAAACTAATACGAATTTAATCGCGTTTAATTTAAGTTAACGTATCGGGTGCTTTGCGTAGACGGGAATTAAAACTAAGTTAAATAACTTAAGTTAACGTGTTAAAATCCGTAAAATTAGCTTTATTCAATGTGTATTATTCTTATATTAAGAAAATTCGCCCGTGCACATTATCTGAAATAATTTGCAATCAACAACATGGTTTTATGTGCAGGTATGCGCGTTAAATTTATACGGGCTATTAAATAAAGAAATAAAGATTTGTGCTTGTTAAGAAGTTGAGCATTATTTCGGCATCACTAGAAATGTGCGTAGCGTTCCGTTTATTATTATATTAGTCTGTATTATCAAAACATACAGTAAAATTGATAAATCGTGATATTGAACTCTTGCTTAAAACTTATACTTAAAACGTAGTGATTATATTTTGGACAAAGAATTATAGTTTTGTCCATGGATTATACATTCTTTGCTCTTGGTATAATAAATAATAGACAGAATATGCTGTTACTATCCTAAAACATCATAGAGACGGTTCATCTTGACGTACGTCACTTAACGTACGTCATAGACGTACGTGAAGATGTACCGTGTGTAAGACGTTTAAGTCTATGTAATAAATAGACCAAAGAGTACATGATCACTACGTTTTAAAATAAACTGCCGGCACAAACGGAATTTAATTTATTAGATTTTCGAGAAATGAAACAAATGGGATTACAATGTAAACGGATAAAAATATTAATTAACCAATAAAATTATTTACAAACTTATAACTGACCATCAGAGTCGATTCTTTGGAGTCCTGTGCCGATAAGGTCGGGATCAACGTCCCGGGCTCGCAGGCAAATCTGGTCGACGAACTCTCGCACTGTCATCCTCGATACTTTGTTGCACTTGAAATACAATAAATTAAAATGAAATTTCCATACCCTATATATTCAGAAAACGTTGCGTTTTCTTGTAACGATCCGTTATTATATGTATATCAAGTGCAAGTGATAGGTAGACGAAAGAAAGATAAGACGTTAATTTACGAATATTTTGGAACGTTTAGCCGTCGTAAGTTCTTAAACCCTGGTTCTATGAAGGACTCTGCTCACCGTTAAATGGGTTTCATGGGTCGACGTATTTTTTAAATACAGAAACATGGCGTTAGTACCTTATGATGATACGGTCGTAATCTGAATCACTTGTGCGTTTTGGCTTCGTTATTGTTTAGGTTTTCTATTAGACCTTTTTCTACGTGTTAGAGCCATGCTGCAGCTATATTAGTAGTATAGTTGTAGCACGAATGTATTGGTTCGACTGGGAAAGGACCACGCTCTCATAGAATAGTAGTTTTACGTGGTAGAGCCATGCTGCAGCTATATTAATAGTATAGTTGTAGCACGAATGGGTCGGCTCGACCGGGGAAGGGCCACGCTCTCACAGAATACCAGCGTAAAATAGTAGCTTAATGCTGCTGTGTTTCGTATGGTGACTGTAGAGAACCGGAGACCTATTTTACTGGAAAAGAGGCATTCTATCTTAGTCCACACGGGTGACAACGCATCTGCATTTTGATTCTTTATTGAGGATTGATGTAGATGTCTATGAGTCACAGCAACCACTTACCATCAGGTGGACTGTGTGCGCCTGATGTGCGCACTATACTACTAACATAGCTGCAGCATGGCTCTACCAAGTATAAAATGTTACGCAGATGATCACACAGTTTCATCGTCATTGAAACGTTGCGTTTTATATAAAAGTACACATAAACATGCTCTCTCTCTCTCTCTGTTTCTTTTTTTAATTATTCTTCTACATTTAGAAATATTCGTAGCTTAGATTATCCATTCTAACTTAATTAATATAAAATATAACTAATATTTCAGAAAAATACATATATTATCTACATTTTTTTAATTAATAAAGTTTCACCAATCAAGACAACACTGTAGTTGGGAGAGCCGCGATGCAGCTGTTTATAACTACAACATAAACATACAGCATTGGGAGTGGATGGTGATACCTACACCTTCATAAGTGACGCTCATGGAAGTAGGAGGTGGCTAGATCACTGTTTAGTATCCAAATCAGCCTGGAATGCAATTAAGAGTGTAGGTGTCTCCGAAGATGTTTACATTTCTGATCACTTACCAATATATTTAGAATGTAACTTAGAGGTGGTCAGGCCTAAACGGACAGTTAGAAGTCAAGATAAAAACCTGGTCTTATGGGGTGAAAGAACAAATGTAGAAACGCAATGTTACCAAAACCTTTGTAATAGCAAATTGCGGGACATTGACTTTCCTCATGAGTTTATAAACTGTGCGAATGGCTTCTGTGGCTTGGCCGAACATAGGGTCGCATTAGATAATTTGTATGAACAGATTGTTAGTATATTATCTGAGGCGGCTAAGAAATCCAGAGTGACTTGTAAGGGGGGACCAAGGCGGGGTAAGCGGATATGTGGGTGGAACAGCTATGTAAAGGACGCTCACTACGAGGCCAGATGTAGTTTTAAGGCCTAGGTACTCAGTGGTCGTCCCTTATCTGGTCCTATTTATGATGAAATGAGTGAAACACGAAAAATTTTTAAGAGTAAACTCAAATTTTGTCAGAAGAATGCTGAGCAAATCAAAATGGATAGATTAGCTCAAAAAAGAGCAGATAGGGATTTTAAAAATTTCTGGAAGTCGACCAGTAAGTTGGACGCTAAGCCTAGTCTTGCTACGAGCGTGGAAGGAATTAGTGAACCCAGTGACATCGCAAATATGTTCATGGAACATTTTAAAGTACAATCTCCGCTTGGGCCCTCAACACAGGTGGGTAGTGCTGGGACCGCTTGTGGGGGTGAGGAACCTCTTGTGCATATTTCTGCTAAACAGATACGCAGTATCATAACAGGTATGAGCCGAGGTAAGTCTCCAGGACACGACGGGCTCAGCATTGAGCACCTGAAGCACGCTGGATTTCACCTGCCGCGAGTCCTGTTAATGTTCTACACAATGTGTATTAGTCACTCTTACTTACCTACAAAGCTGATGAAGACAATAGTAGTTCCCATTGTGAAGAACAAGACGGGAGACATCTCTGACAAGGGTAACTATCGTCCTATTTCCTTAGCGACTATCATAGCAAAGGTGTTGGACGGTGTGCTTGATACCATCTTAAGTGACCGCATTCAACTGCATGACACACAGTTCGGGTTTAGACCAGGACTATCAACAGAAAGTGCTATTTTAAGTCTGAAGCACACTGTTCGATATTACGTAGATCGGGGTACCCCGGTATATGCCTGTTTCCTTGATCTTTCCAGGGCATTTGATCTCGTCTCATGTGACGTGCTCTGGAGGAAGGTGGAGGACAAGGGTGTACCGTCAGAGATATGTGGTCTGCTCAAATATTGGTACAGTAAACAAATAAATCATGTGAAATGGGACGATACTCTTAGTGAACCGTATAGGTTGGAATGCGGGGTAAGGCAGGGGGGTCTAACGTCTCCCAGATTATTCAACCTATATATAGATGCTCTCATAGGCGAGCTCAGCAGCAAGCGTGTCGGATGCAGTGTTGGTGGGGTTAGTATTAACAACATCAGCTATGCAGATGACATGGTGCTGCTGGGACCGTCGGTGAGGGCAGTAAGAGAGTTACTGAAGGTGTGTGTAGCCTATGCTGAGTCGCATGGTTTGGTATATAATGTCAAAAAATGTGAGTACATTGTCTTTGGGGTCAGGGGCAAGCCTAGGACTGATGAACCTGACCTGTTCTTGAATGGGTCAAAAATTAAAAAAAGTGACGTCTTTTAAATATCTTGGCCATTTTCTTGCCGATGACCTGAAAGACAATGTAGATATTGAAAGGGAACGCAGGGCTCTAGCGGTCAGGAGTAACATGCTGGCCCGTAGATTTGCTCGATGTACTGACCTAGTTAAAATTACCATATTTAAGGCATACTGCCAGAGTCTGTACACGAGCAATCTATGGATCAATTACACTAAAAGGTCTCTGGATGCCCTGCGTGTTCAATATAATAATGCTTTCAGAATGTTGTTGGGACTGCCTCGATACTGTAGTGCGTCGGAGATGTTTGCGCATGCTCGCACGGACGGCTTTCATGCGATAATACGTAAGAAGACAGCTTCGCTGCTTAGAAGGGTGAGAGATAGTCACAACAGCATTTTGAAAACAGTAGCGGAGAACTATAATTCTCCGATTTTGAAAAAGTTTGTACATACTTCAATGTTTACTAACACTAGTTTATAAGTCAATTGTTACTAACACTACTATGGATTAATTTTGGTCCGAAATAAAGATTATTATTATTATTATTATAAATGGGAAAGCAAATGGAGGAATGCAACTCAACCGGGAACGGATCACGCTGTCTCAGAATATCTGCGTAAAACAGCAACGTAAAGCTTTATTTGGAGAATAATGACTTCAATTTTAGTATTTTGGATGTTAACACAACATCTGTATTTTAATATTCAATCGAGGATAGAGAGGGTCAGATTGACGCATCTGGAGGCCCCTGGGCGATGTGACTGTTGTTTAATGTACTCCGTGGTGTGGCCCTTTCCCCTTTTTTCAATTTTCTGTCGGTAGCACAGAATACAAAAGGTTTTTTCTAAGACCATCGTGACTTTAACCGGGCCTACAGACAGTTATTGCCTTTTTTGCTTTAAGGTTTATCCGGCCCTGAGGATAGATGCAGGTAACTATGGGCCACGGTATCCACTTACGATCCGGTGGATTGTGTATTCGTTTGTCACCCTAACTTGTAAAAAAGTCATCTTAAAAATTCTTCCGAATAATGGAGTAAATATCTCTAAATAGTATTACCAATGCAATATTGTTAGCGATTGATATGAATTGCTATAAACGTTGATATGTAATCTTTTTTTATAGGATAAGGATGGTAAGTGGTTGCTGTGGCTCATAAACATCTACATCTCATCCAAAATGCAGATGCGTTATTACCCGTAAGTCTAAGATAGAATGCCTCGTTTCCAGTAAAAACGGTCTCCGGTTCTCTAGACTCACCATACGAAATACCGTAAAGCTACTATTTTACGCTGGTATCCTGTGAGAGTGTGATCATTCCCCGGTCGAGCCGACCCGACTACTAATATAGCTATAAAATGGATCTACCACGTATCTAATTAAAAAAATGTTATAGTTGTTTGTGTTATAATAATATCAAATTATTATAATAGTAGTTAAAATATTTACCTGTTGCGCATGACAAGATTGGTATTTTTTGTCATGACCCGTGCAATAATTATTTCCATGTTCATTCCTGAAAAATACCACCATAATTTAATATGTGTTGTACTTCTAGTATGTACTTAAATGTTTATTTAAGCTGTAGCTTAACATTGAGTTGCATCGTTGAGTGCCACGTGTTAAAATTCTAATGGTCTACAAATAATTGTTCCGGGCCTGGATGTGTGTCCTTGTGTAATTTATGTTTGTAAACTGATATAGTCTAAAAATCTTAGTTGTTATAGTTTAGTTAGTATCCTACCAAGGATGGTTCGCGGGGTTATTGAAATTAAAAAAAAACCTAATTTTAATAGAGATTATGGCTGCGTGCTGCTATCTGCTTGGGATCCCATGATTAATATAATTAAACCCAAACCCAAGCATACAACTGCAAGACTTCAAGATACTGTAAGCTCATTCTGCATAGATCGAACCAAAAATTTATATTCAAAAACTGAAGGTAGCTGGGCTAACTATGACATCAGGACGTCAAACACCTCAATTCCTCCGCGTGACTGTGGGTGTTGTAAAGTACCGGAAATGTTGTGAATTAAAAAAGTTAAAATTAAACAGAGAAAATCCGTGAGATTAGTTATAATGAAGGTGTCAAGTAAGAATCAATAGATTTTTCTAGTTAACTAATAACTGGAGTATTCCAGTATTGATTGCTCCCAGACCTTTCTTGGAAGAGGTAAATTACCTAGGTCTATTACAGCGTCGTGTTGCGACTGCAACCCCAGCAGCGGCGGGCGCGTGCGTGTCGTCCACCAGACATGCTGAAGCGCATTCCGACCAACGAGACCAGCGGCCCCAAGACCCTCGGCGTACTGTTGAGCCTTCACGCTCCACACACGTGCCACCTCTGCAGTACTGTTGTATAATAATAAAAATACCATCAACCGCTTAACAATCAACAATCAATTAACAATCAATCAAACGCTCGCTGTCGTACCAATGCGGGTAAGTGCTCCCCTCTGTATCGAATTGTTCAGTCTTACAATATCAACTTTGACTTTGTAGATATTTTTATTATTATATTAGATTACGTTTTAGTATATTACTACGTATCAACTATTCACGCGTTTATAATTATTTATTTCTGTGTGTAAGCTGTGGTAAATGCTGTTGGTGTCACATTTGCGAATGTTGTTTTTATCATCCTTGGTGTTCAAATATTTTATTGTTACATTGTATATTTAACTCAATAAATATAAAAAAAAAATAACTAAGTTATTTTCATATAGTAATGATCCACTATTCTATCGCACATATTACACTATTATTATACAGACTGAGATATTCCTGTAATATCTCATAGTCTGTATATGCACAGACTGTGATATGCTTATTGCAGCATATCACAGTCTGTTTGATATGCTGTAATAAGCGTCAGTAGCCTAATGGCAGGGCGCGGACCACGAACTCGAAAGGTCGTGGGTTCGAATCCACCATTCGACTACTGTCGTGAACCACTTCTAACGCAAGCATTTTAAGCTTACCAGAAGTGGTTAAAAGAGAATATTAGTAATGTTTAATAGCATTACTACTATTTAAAAAAAATCCATCCGAGTCCTTAATGTTGACAACTCTGCTGTATTTTTAATTGAAAGATCCTTGTGTAACACCAACATACCGTATTGTGGACTGTATACCCGAAGGTCATCGTTCTATAAAAATATTTTAAACAAATATCTTACGAGATCCTCCCCACATCTTGTCCCCTCCAACGCAGGGTGTGAAGTCCAAGTATATCGCTCCCTTTGGCAGTGTAGGTCTCGGCAGATGTCTTCCAAGTTCTGTGCTGCAGAGTGACGGCTACCGCTACCATATTTGAGCATGCCTGTATATAAAGGTATGTCACACGTTTTAAAATTAGCGAAATCGAGTGTGCGCAGGAAAACATGTCTTAATTCATCTCTTTTCGTTACACCAACATTCAACTAAACGCTCGGTTGACGTTACATGATCCCTTTTTCGTCTACAAATATTTTAAACGTTATTTATATATTATATTCACACAGTTGTAGTGATATTATATGATATTTTTTTATAAAGTAAGGACCTGTAATTGGCAGTGGAAAAAGTAAATAATTTCCTTAGCTGTATAATGTTTTAAGATGCTGTTGGTTTTGCAGACAATAAAAAAATATTAAACAAAAAATAAATAAGTCTCGCATTCGAATCGATGGATTGCTTTGTCGTTCATATTCGTACAACAAAATAGTAGAATAATTTTTCAGTGTCTGTCTTTCCATTCGTGTTAAATATAGGTCTAAGCTGAGTAGGCGCTTACTATTCACTAGATTTTAGGAGTCCGTTTAGATAAGTACCACTTTCTTAGCTATTTCTGCCGCCGAACAGCAGTGACTAATCTGCTTTGTTCCAATATGCAGGGTATAGAGAACCAGTATAACTACAAGTTGTGAGGCGTTCCATCTTAGTCCTTAAAGGTGTAGCATCTACGATTGTAACCCTTTTTACTTGTAATTGGCTGCAGGAGTCCATGTACGTGGTTGTTTGCACATGGTAGAGCCATGTTGCAGCTATATTAGTAGTGTAGTTGTAGCACGAATGGGTCGGCACGACCTGGGAAGAGCCACGCTCTCACAGAATACCAGCGTACTCGTAAAATAGCAGCTAAACACTGCTGTGTTTCGTATGGTGAGTGTAGAGAACCGGAGGCCCATTTTACTGGAAAAGAGGCATTCTATCTTAGTCCTCACGGTTGACAACGCATCTGCATTTTGATTCGCAAACGACGATAGATGTAGATGTCTATGGGTCACAGTAGCCACTAACCATCAGGTGGACTGTGTGCTCGTTTGTCACCTTATCCTATAAAAAAAGGACTATAAATAGCCACTTACTATCAGATGGACTATAAATTCGTTTGTCACTTCAGTTTTATATTACAAGGCGGTTTGATGAGTGCAGTGCTGACATTTGCAGACTGTTTAAACTGCTCTCCATCATCAATATAAAGGGTTGAAACGTTTTCCGTTAAATATCTACTAATTAACAAAAATGCACTACGCTCAGGTGAGGTTAGAATTATGAGAAAAAGTAGGCATCCAAATTATTAGCAACCATTTGGATGTGTAATCGTTCATTACACCTCTTAAGGCTCTGATCGGGGGCTTTTTCCCTAAGAGCTACCAAAAGGCTAAAGCGGTTTTTGATGATCCACCAAGGATCATCAAAAACCGTGGTTTTGTAAGCCGACGAGCGAAGTACGCGGCTCGTCAGCGTTGTATAAAATTAGGCACGTTGTTTTAACATACTCTAAGTAACTATTTGGGTCGTCAAAGTTCCATAATCTTTACCGTAAGCTTATAGCTTGCCAGTCGATAATATCATCAAAATGTTAACTTTAATACTTTTAAATCTTGTAATTTGTGTATGAAACGTTGGCAGAAGTGACATAACTATATCACCAGCGATCGTAATTTATGTCATTCTTGCCCGACACGATTTATTTAATATCTGCTACATGTTACTTACACTGTTGATCGGCGTCGAACCTCTCACCAGGAAGAATGCCTTCAGCGCTGTGATCCAATTGACCAGCTGAATTTCCATGATCAAGAAGACAGCGGGATTGCACTGTGCTGTAGTAATAAAAAGTTTTCATTGAACTCGAAATTCTGCGATATCATGCGAAAATTTCTCATGTTTTACTGAAATATGCTAGAAGTGACTGTGAAAATACTTACTCTAGAAATTTCTCTAAATAGTTCTTGCTGCATTGGGACCAAGTGATTTTGCCGCTGCCCAGCGTTGGACTCATTATATACGCGCTAGGATCACAGCCATTATCAGCCAAAGGTCCATCATGTCGCATTCCCAAGCTGCAAGAAGTAATTGCAATATTTCAATATCAATATAAAAAAAGTAAAGTTATAGCTCCATCTTGAGCACATGCCTCCTCTTATTTAGACATCTAAATAATATCAAAATAGTTTAAATACAAAAAAAAAAGATGTTAAGACATTTTTAAATTATTATATTTTTAAAATAAATTTAAAATCAAAGATCGTTTAATGGAGAACGTTCACGAAGTTTTTAATTTAGTTCTGCTTCCCTTGTTTCCTGATTTTTTCTTTTATCTATTTATGAGTAACCGCATTTTAAAACTCTGCCAAATTTTAATAATGTACGTGAAACAGTTTATGAGGAAATCTTTAAGTCAGAAAACGTTTCTTACGTGGTAGAGCCATGCAGCATCTATATTAATAGTATATTTGTTGCACTAATAGGTCGGCTCGACCGGCACCACGTTCTCACAGAATATCAACGTAAAATAACAGCTTGAAACTGCTGTGTTTCGTATGGTGAGTGTGGAGATTCGGATACCCTTTTTACGTGAAAAGAGGCATTCCATCTTAGTCCTCATCGGTGACAACGCATCTGCATTTGGAATCGCAAACGAAGATAGATGTAGATGTTCATGGGCCGCAGCAACTACTTACCATCAGGTGGACTGTGTGCTCGTTTGTCACCTTATCCTACATAAAAAAAGAAAATTGACATTCGAATAGACGGAGATCCACTGGGATGATTATTACAATTAATTAAAACAACATGAAACATTAATAATAACCTTTCGTTATAATTAAATTATACAATAAGGCCAATACCCCTATAAAGCTAAAGACTATGATATATGAAACTTACTTGTGTCCAATTTCATGAGCAACAACATAAACACTTTCAAAGTGTCTGCCCTCATTCACAGTGCAACTACTTGTTACTGTACACATACCGGCAACTGGCGCTAAACCTAAAAATAACAGACATTGAATAAAAATAATTTTATTAATATTATCACGTAAAGCGCCTGAACCGTCAGTAATTAAAAAGTTAAAAGCGATTGAATCCGTTAAACTAGTCCACCGTGTAGTATATTAACAATACTTTACAATGTATTTCATCTGTTATTGAAATAAGTAACGTTAAAACTGAGATAGGTAATAAATTATTTCGTATCGAATGAGGTAATTCACAATATAACAAAGACTCAGTTACAAAGAGAGCGTTTCAAATTTGATAGATGATTGAATTTACAATTTATTGTATTCGATATTACTGGCGATCCGTCACGGCTTCTCACGTGTGATTTTTGGCTCTTGATATCAGCGCCATCTACCGGGTCGAAATATGAACCCATTCAAACACAAAATCTAATCGAAATCATACGAGCCAATTTCGAGTTCTAGCGATACTAACGGACAGCAATTGATATTTAGAAATAGAGATGATAATCATTAATGCTACATACAGACATATAGACTGTAAATCAATAAACTCAGTAATACCAAAAGAAAACTTACCTACAACTTGGCTACTGACTTTGCCATTCTTGTTCACAACGTATAAATCTAAACCAGTCAATATCAAAGCATGATCCCAGTGCAAGGGATCGTTATCACCCGGTGGGTTTTCCAGCCTCTGCCATGTACAGAAATTGCTCAGGAATCTGTCTATGTCATGCGGTCTCTTTAAGTTTACTGGATCTTCGTGTAGAATCTCGAGTCTTTTAAGAATGAAATTAACTGGTCTGCCTAAAGACGGATCGTGATATATCAGCTGTACAGCGTTGATCATTGCTAAAACAAATCTCACTAATTCTCTCTCAGTGTCTTTTGGAAAATTTACTGTCATATGTTTGTACAAATCTCTATCCACGAACACAGCCGTTTCAACAAATATTGCAGGCAAAATAGCTCTCTTCTGCCTGTTAGACCCTGGTGACAATTTCTCGATAAATGCACCTATTGTTTTGTTTCTATGAGCTAAATTTAATTTAAATTGATTCAGTGTAATAGTTGAATTGTTTGTATTTACGTCTCTTTTTCTTCGATGTTTAGTCCATGTCCGAATAGAATGGAGAGAATGAGTATTATTAATACTATCTCTTTCTATACAATTACTATCTTCTGTGTCATAGTTGGTGTAATTTTCATTGTCTGTGCGACGTTTGACAATAACGTGTGGTTTTGTCTCGTCAGTATGAAATCTTTCAGGTAATGGATGTATATAATAGAAGCTTCCATTTAGTTTGAATAATCCTCTCTGAAAATTTAAATTAATCGAATATGATACATGAATTTAGCAGGGACCTAAAGTAATCCACAAATAGATTTTAAAGCTTAAAATTCCATGATAATTCATTGATAAATACTTAAACATGGACTAGGATAAAATCTACAAAATGTTATCTGAAGGTTCATATTTGCTATTTGACTACGATTGGGAAATATCCCTACCCCAAGCGTAGATGTTCCACATTTATTGAAATTGAGGTAATGCAATACACTGTTTAAATCGTCTGGAATAGACGTAAAGGCCGTTGATGGTAATGTTCATTAGATATTTGAGCTTTATTTGCCGATTGGTTACGGCGTAAGAATATCTACTACTCATTTTATCCTGTGGATTTTATAAGAAGTGAACATATTATATCCATGGCTATTATCGTCTCGTTAACACCTGACGTAAAATACGCAGAAGCGTGGTGATTAATGCAAATCCTCCGTAACAGGAGCGGCATAGCAGAAGATTTCTGAGATTAAGATGAAGAATAATCCCAAACTTATTCTTTATAAAAACTTTTATATTACCTATTCTTCCGAATATTACATACGATAAATAGAATAGAATAGAATAGAATAGAATGATTTTTATTCAATATTGATTATTACATAATACTTTTTGAAAGACATTTTTTATTTACCACTGGTTCCGAAAATACCTCTGTCCTGGGAAGAACCAGCAAGAAACCTTGCTGACTTTTTTTAAACATAATTTCACAATAATTTTGTTTACACAATTTTAAATGTATTTTCAATAGAACAGCGTGGTGGCGATCACCTTATTTTCAGGGGTTATTTTCATTCATGTATTCCTTGATATTATAATAACCCTTTTTGTACAGTCTTTCTTTAATAAAACTTTTAAACTTGTTTATTGACAAACATTGAACATGTTCTGGGGTTTTGTAGTAAAAGCGTATACATTTTTTAACAGTGGTAGAGCCACGCGGCAGCTTTTGCTGTCGCACGGATGGGCCGGCTCGAACCGGGGTGGCACCACGACCTCACAGAAAACCAGCGTGAAGTAGAGGTTTACCTCTGCGTTTCGCTTGGTGAGTGCAGGTGGCCGGAGGCCCTTTTTACTGGAAATGAGGCATTCCATCTTAGTCCTCACGGGTGACAGCGCATCTACATTTTGATTTGTAATAGAGGATAGATGTAGATGTCTATGGGCCGCAGCAACCACTTACCATCAGGTGGACTGTGTGCCCGTTTGTCACCCTTATCATATAAAAAAAAATTGAACCATAAATGAATTACTAATTCTGTGGAGTCTAGTAACTGGCATTACAAGCTTATGTTTATTCCTAGTGTTTAGGGTATGAACATCCTTATTCTTATTAAAGCTATTTATGTTTTATGTATATACATTACATTTTCATAAATATATTGCGATGCCAAAGTTAATATTTTTTTTTCTTTAAAGTTTTCTTTGAGGAACTCTTTACAATTTAGGTTACGCCCGTACGGCTCTCTTTTGCAACAATATAGCTTCAATATCAGTCGCATTACCCCATAGCAAAATGAAACTTACAGTACACTCGATGGTAAGTGGCTCCTACAGTCTATGGACTCCTGCTACTAACTTCAAACAAATAACGATACAAATGATTCTGAGGACTAAGCTCGCTGGCTCACTGTATCCATCAGACCGGGACACAATAGAGACAAGCGCTGCTAGTTAGCGGCAGAAGTCATACCGCCTATTAATTAAATAAATTATGTATTTAGAAAGGGGTTTATATAATTTATATATATATATATATATATATATATATATATATATATATATATATAATTTGCTTTTTATTATGATCGCTATCAGTGTACAAATCTAAATTCAATTACCATGTCTTCACAAGCATACAAGGCAGCATTATCACTTTTATAATAACAGAGATCCAATTCTTCGTCAGCATGTTGATCGATAACAGCCTCTGTATTATTCGTCCATCTCCTGATAAGTAGGAACTTGTGGTCTAGGAAGGTATTTCTAGGACTTAGTTTAATGTCTAAATGCTTCTTAAGAGAGTTTAGATCTGGGTTATCGTGATATAGTGAGCGCTTACGGCGTCTAGGTTGTCTTAAATGAACTATGTCAAATTTTGCATCTGAAAAAAGTTAAATCATTAGTAGTGACATTATTAAAAGTATGTATATAACATAACTTATTAATAAATTGTTACTGGGTAGAGCCACACTACAGCTGTATTATTGCTGCATCAAAAATAGGTTATCTACACCGTGGAAGGACCACATTCGAACAGAATATCAGCATAAGATGATCGCATATTGCTGCTATTTTCCGTATTTTGATTGAATCGAAGACAAATCGACCAGGAATATATTAAGTTAAGCAAAATAGATGGGTTTCTATAATTTCGTTCATTTCACATGGAAGAGAGCAAGATTGTCTTCAAAATTTTAACACCTTTATCTCTTGTAAAAGACTTCAACGCGGAACCACAGCTTACAAAAATTTTGGTATGCTCTGGTTAAGCTTTCTAGTTATAAAAGTTATTTGTGATCCACAGCAACATAATACAATTATTTTATGATGGAATTATGTGTGAGCGTGTTTTATCCCCGGCAGGACACACTCATTCGTAATGAAGCCGTAGCGTGTCTCTACCATTTTAAGGGATGTTTATTCGAATATTTCACGACAGACCGTTCTACTTGTTAATAATTTAAAAAAAAATTATCATCTTCTTCGTTTTAGCAACATAAAATAATGATAAAAACTTTCTTACTCTCAGGATTAGCACCAATTAAGAACAGCTTTTCAGTCTCCGTTAAATGATCTAGTAATTGTTTGGAATGCTCCTGAAACAAAAAAAATATATATTTAAAGTTAATGGTGAATGGTAAATATTGCTTGAAATATAACAACCTACACACGTCCTACTTCAGAGTAAAGGCGTACGAGATAGTGCCATGCAAAACCAGAGATCAAAATACTATGTTTTTGAGGCATTCTTTTTAGTTCATAGGGAGCCAAGCTATTGATCAGAAATCAGGATTCTTAAGTACAATATTTAAACTTGCGGATGTAGCACATGGTAATTCCCTTTTGAGATAGTTTAATAAAAACATCGGGATGACTAAATTAGAAATTGAGATGGTGATTTACATCTAGTTTCTAATTTTGCGAATCCCGTGTTTTTCGTGAAAAATATATTTACGATTTTATTCAGATAAGCGTAATCATATTTATATTTCACATGAAAAAGTACATTAGTGTGATACATAAACTTATGTGGTGCAACTCGCATCCAAACTTCCAACCATAATGCAACTTTCGTTATCTTCTTACGATCCGTGTTCAAGTAAAATTTACACATATGTTTGGGGTTAATGTACAGTGGATGCTTATTGTGCACTCGTTTATATTCTTTTTTAATAGCTTACAACAGTTTTCATCAGATAGGGATCAGTTTCATAGAGATTTGGCGATAACTACGTTTGTCAGACAAATTAGCATCTCCGTAGTGTGAGAATTGTACATTGGGTATATACGATGTGGGTAGGTGTTCAGAGACAATCAAGCAGCTTGACGAAAAACACGAAGTTTCATTTTGCTTGTTCAAGCAGCCGGTCGCGAACACTCAAAACGTCGAGTCGAGCAAAATGTCTAAAATTGCATCGAGCACGAAGTAACCACATAGGTGAAAGATCCAAGTAAGTATTATAAATGATCCAACATGCTAGATTCAATCAAAGATCTATGTGCTTACTTCAAATCGCTTGATTGCTTCTAAACCCACCATAACATTCATACGGCCATATATCAGAAGCCACGATATTCCTTGACTTTTCCCATAGCAGCAACACCGACAGAACAAAATGAGGTGATGGATTATGTTATATTGCCATGAAACTATTTTCTGTTCAACAGCACAAGGTATATGGTTTACTGTCTAAAATAGTCTTAATGACATTTAGAAATAATAGGAATCTTAATTCGCTAGCCTTACTTCAATGTAATATTAGATTAGTCTATTGTCTCATTGTATTGTCAAATGCTAGTCATAAACGTGTTGTGACACACCCTCTTCCATTCCATCAACCTTGAAATTAAAATGGCAAAAAGCTTTAATAACCTCTGTCAGAAAGTTTAACCAGACTACACACTTTTTGCAATTGTATCGCGTTGAAGTCTTTTGCACGAGGTAAAAGTTATTAGAATTTTAAAGTTCAATGTATGCGCTCATAAATGTTTAAATGATAATTTTGCACAAATATAAGGGTGACTACATAGATCTGATGGTAAGTAAATGATTAAATACCTATATTTAACCTTGAATACGTGATATATTTTACGTGGTAGAGCCATGCTGCAGCTATATTAGTAGCATAGTTTTAGCACGAATGGGTCGGCTCGACCATGGAAGGAGGGCATTCTCACAGAATACCAGCGTAAAATAGAAGCTCAACACTGCAGTGTTACGTATGATGAGTGTAGAGAACCGGAGACCCTTTTTACTGGAAAAGAGGCATTCCATCTTAGTCCTCACGGATGACAACGCATGTGCATTTTGAGTATTTATTGAGAATAGAGTAGTTTATAGGTAATAACAACCACTTACCATCAGGTGGACTGTATGCTAGTTTGTCACCCTATCCTATAAAAAAAGAATAAAAATCGAAATACAGATGCGTTGTTGTAGTATTACGCTGCTAGTTAATGCTGACATTCTATGAGATTGGGATTTTTTGATTGTCTCAATTTCCAAATACAACCTGTAGATGTCAATTGCGCAAAGATAGAGGTAATCACTTGTAGCCTAGGCAGTTTAATGATAGAGCAAGAAAATTAAAGGTAAAAATTCAAACATGTAAATGAAAGACTTGTACTTTGTCAGAAATATTATACAGTAAGCGACATTTCATGAGGAGCCTACGGTTCTGGGTACAGTAATCTTTATTAAATGACATTAACGTACGATACATTGTTCTAGTGGCCTCGTTGGCCAAGTGGTCATATTGCATTCGCAATGCTGCTCATGTGGCCCCGGGTTCGAATTTTTCCAACCATACTTTTCCCATACTTTCCCATACTCAAGAGATTATCAGTAGCAGTCCAGATGCATTTCAAATTGGATGTGTCTCACCCGCGTGCCTCGGAAAGCACGGAGAGCCGATGGTACTACGCCAAATCAGTGATTTTGCCATAGTAGTCATTGTCGCCCAATCTAAGGTGAGTGATGAACTCGTCATTTATGTTGTTACCGTATCATAGTAATCGTAGCTCAGTGTTTTGGCTTAAGAATCGTCATCCGATACAGCGGTGAAGAGTTTCCGAGATATTAATGTCACTCTGCCTTCTCTGCAGTTAAATAAGAGAATTATCTACATCATATCATCCCGTGAGCATTGTAAGAAGCGACAGAGAAATAAAACAGGAGATGGACAGCGGCATCTTGCTGATAACACTAGAACTGAGATACCACGGCAAATAAAGCATAATATATATATGTAAATACCGTTACCGTTACAACCTACTAAAGTCCACTGCTGAACATAGGCCTCCCCTATAGATTGTCCTATAGAGGAGATATTTGAAATAGTTGCCACGCTCGGCAAGCGGGTTGGCAACCGAAGTTTTTTATTTTAAGTCGTGATTAGTACTGTTGTCCATCTCTTGATTTATTTCCGTCTGTCGCCTTTTCGCCACGGGATTCTTACAATATAATATAGGGTTCCTACATCAACACTACAAGGTATAATATGTAAATATGAAATAATATTCTAATACATCTAGCATAACTACCCGTTGTTATAACACAATAGTGAGATAGTAACATAATGAGGAAGCGACAAATCCCATACAACATTGTAGAGGCAAAAAAATCGGGGAAGAAAACTTTTTGCATATTTACCGGTTAAATTAAAAAGTTGTAGCTATTGTCTCACTCGCCACTGTTCCACCTGAACGGACAGCCTCGACATATAATTTTTGACAATAGATGATTTTCACACGGACGCACAAGCTTAATCGAAACGGGCTGTGGAACAAGTAGTAAAAAAATGGCTGGATCTATTTATTCTGGTTGAATTTGACTAGGTATGGCATTTCCTGAATTTGCAATTTTTAAAGAATGTATCAATTTAAAACACGTCATCATTTTTTTTTATAATTGTATTGTTCCTAATAAAAACAGAGACACAGGGAAATTTCTATAAAATAGACCTACCTCTAATTTATATCTATTTATACTTAGAAATATAGCGCATAACGGTTAAATAGTCTGTAACGATGAGACCATTAAATGACTCGTCTAATGCAGTCTTAAATTTAACTGTCCAGTCATTCTGCTCGTTCATTTTTGTATCATTACGCAGCACAAATGTTACTTTCTTTGGATAATGTACGTTTCATGAGATTTGTTTGTTTGTGAGAATATTTTGGAAAAAAATAAATGATAGGGGCATGCCTTCAATATACCTTGATTTTTATAAACAAAACCGATTACTCTAGAGGCATTATCCAGGAAGAAAATAGGGGAATACATTTGTATGGAAAAAATGCAGCCCGTCTACGCTCTTAATAGGTCCAAGAGTGAAAGCATACGTTGCAATGTTTTAGATTAGTGTCGAGAATTTGAAACATGCCGTAACTGCATATATATATATATATATATATATATATATATATATATATATATATATATATATATATATATATATATACATGTATATAGTGACACGCTGCAGCTTTATTATGTTTGTAGCACGGATGGGTCGGCTCGACCGGGGGAGGACCACGCTCTCACAGAATATCAGCGTGAAATAGCAGCATAATGCTGTTGTATTTTCTTTCTTTTCTGCCGACTTCCAAAAAGGAGACGGTACTCAATTCGGGTGTATGTTTTTTTTTTATGTGTGTTACCTCATAACTTTGTACTGGGCGAACCGATTTCGATGATTCTTTTTTTATATGAAAGCTGATAGTTCTCGTGTGGTCCCATATGAATTTGATCAAGGTCAGACCAATGGTTATTGAGTTATTCTTAAATAACCTATATTGAAGTCACTTATATTGAAGTCGGCTGTACAAAATTTTTAATTTTAAATTATTTTAAATGGTGTTTTATATGATAAGTGTGGAGAACCGGAGACCCTTTTAACTAAGTAAAAGTAAAGAAACAAAGTATTCCATCTTAGTCTTCAGGGGTGACCACGTATGTGTATTTTAACTAAGATGTTTTTAAAACATGTTTCCTTTTATTTTAATTCTTAAGCAAACACACATCACCCTTATTCTATAAAATAATTACGTAGTAATTATTGTACTTTGACCCAAGGTTCTGCAATATACATAATTGATCCTTCAAAGCGATACTCCCAAAACATTGTGCAATGACACCCCAGGTATTCACGATTAGCGTCGCTTCACCGCTTCAGTAACAACGTGACTGTCTATAGTTCAGCAGTTGGCACTAAAAGGTTTTGCGTATTTTAGCAAAGGTCACGATGCTTTCTTGCGTTAGGTCACGGTGCTCTGCTTTCTGGTGGTAAATAACTTCATGTTATTACGCGATACCATCCATAGTATCTGGATGATTGGCGGTCCACCACCACCTTGTGAAATCGACTACCACCAGCGATTTTTCGGATCGATACGACTTGGGAACCTTCACGAAAAGAGCTTACGCTTTTCTAAAAGGCCGGCAACGAGTCTGTAATTCCCTTGGTGTTGCAGTTGTTCATGGGTGGCAATAGTCACTTACCATCAGTTGAGCCAAATGCTCATTTGAAAAATATTATATCCTATTATATACTTACTTACTTATCGTCACGCACAATCCCTGACGGGGTAGCCAGAGAGAACAGATCGCCAAGTGTCACGATTCTTACATACCTCTTTCGCTTCTTTCAGATTCATTATCTTCTTCATACATGCACGTCTAGGTATCCGAGTACTCTTGACCCTCCCCTCTTCGAGCAATTATATATATAAAAATATTTTTGTTATTGTGATATATTACATACGTATGTATATCTGAGCAGTGTAAGTCCCTTCCATGTTCCAGCCAGATGAGAATCCAATGAGTTTTTTTTAAAAACGAGAGCAAAATAATAATAATAAAGATAAAAAAAAATCGGTCACGGCGGCCAGTCTCTACTGAGACTAGCCATTTGCGCAAGCACAGATGCACTATCTATTCCCTCACTCATCTCATCAGATTATGTAATCTGATGAGACGGTAACGGACTGGAGAAAATTCAGGCGCAAGACCAAGCGCTATTTTGCTTTCCGAGGCGTGGGATGAAACACCGCCTAGTTTCCGACTCCAGGCTGCTACTGAGAATTTTGACAGACCCAATAACTGATTTTCGTCCGACCCGGGAGTTGAACCCTGGACTTCATGGTCAGCAACCGCGTTTCGCCCACAAGACTAACGGATACCTTTTTTACTGGTAACGGGGCATTCTATTTTAATCCGGGAGTGACAATGCATCATTTGATTTTTAATGGAAGAGAGATATAGGTGTCTATTGGGCCACGGCACTACTTTTTTTATAGGAGTATGATGACAAACGAGCGCACAGTAGACTGCGCAGGTAGACCTGATGGTAAGATGTTGCTGTGACCCATAGACATCTACATTTATCCTCGTTTGCGAATCAAAATGCAGATGCGTTGTCACCCGTGAGGACTAAGTTGGAATGCCTCTTTTCCAGTAAAAAGGGTCTCCGGTTCTCTACACTCACCATAAGAAACACAGCAGTGTTAAACTGCTATTTAACGCTGGTATTATGTGAGAACGTGGTCCTTCCTCGGTCGAGCCGACCCATTCGTGCTACAACTATACTAATGATATAGCTGCAGCATGGCTCTACAACTTACCATCAAGTGGACTGTATGCTCATTTGTCACATTTTACTGTTAGAATGCTTTGTCTTAAAGTTTACACATCCGCTTTTGTAGCATTAAATCTAATATCAAGTGCCGGTTCAAGACGAAATGTCGAATCAAATTGGGTAAATTGGGTACGTAATACTGCGGGCATTTGATTTAGGTATGATTTAAACTATCTAGCAATTGTAACACTTAAGTTGAACGCAATAAGTATTCTTATTGCCTATTGATAAAATGTGGTTGGTACCTGATCTTGCTTGTTGCATAGAAAACAATAGTGTAATAAAAACCACAAAACGTTTATCAAAAGATAGGTTTCTGCATCCATGGCAACTCGGAGGAATATAGATGATTTCTTTTCGGTGTTTTGTTTACCTTATTCGGAATAAACATTATGAGTTTTAAAAAAAAGTATCAGTTTTTCAACAAAAGTGAGTCAGTTGAGGCAAGGTCTGGAGAATATGGTGGATGAGGAAGGGTTGAATAATTTTTATGGCATGATTTCACTCGAAGTGACCAAAGGTTTATACTATCCATCGTGCCCCCCACATCATATTTTATTTCGTTAATATAAGCCAGTGCTTGAGTATATCAGCTGTATATAAATGGAGCTATATCACGACTATAATAGAATAGAACTGGGGGAATTATACAAGTATATATTTGGGTATTAGCGTGTTTGAAACGCGAATGTTTGTGACAGTCAAAACAAACATTATCAAGAAAATTGCGGAAGAACAATGTTAAAAATATGATGTAAAAAAAAAACAAAATGACCGTCATTTTCATTATATTTCGTGACAAAGGCAGAACTGAAATTTAACATTGCAGATGAGTTCTTTAACGTTTATAACGACACACTTTTTGATCATAGATTTGTTTCTGCGTTTACAAATAAGCTATTAATATTCTTATATACGAGTACGTAATTATATAATATTATATGCATACACAATAATAAAAAGAATTTGATACGATAGGTTATATTAGGGCTGAATCTGAATGGCAGGGTAAGATATTGAGTGATAAGAGAAAAGTGTGGTTTGTAAGATCGGTTTAAAACCAGGATCAAGTACAAAATGCTTCAGTGGTTTAGTCATGTAGAAATAATCAATGAAAAAAGAGTGATAAAGCAAATTTATGTTGCAGAAGTGATGCCGATAAGGGACGCGACCTAGACGGAGCTTAAGGACTAAATTGGCGATATATTATAGATGGGCCAAATTAAAAGTACTCTTAACCGCCGAGCATGCATGCGTAGGTATATGGATGTGAAGGAGAGTGAGTGGTGAGAGGTATGTCAGGATCGTGTCAAATGGAAGTTCGTAGACTCTACCTACCTCCCTGGATGACGGGATTGAGTGTTTATGACACATCGTATCATACATACATAATGTTTTTTATCTATACAAATAAATAAAATTGGAGTGTCTGTTTGTAATGTCAAAATAAGAGCTTTACACTTAATGCATATGCCAGTATATACGGTACTTAAAACAAAAACACAATTTTTTAAATTTTTTTCTGTCTCTCTGTTTGTTCCCACTAATCTCCGAAACGGCTGGACCGATTTTGATACGAATTTCACTGCCAGACAGCTGATGTTATAAAGAGTAACTCAGGCTACTTTTATTTTAGAAAAAGAATTAGGGTTCTACGCAAAAAAAAATAAAAACCTAAATTACACGCGGGCGAAGACACGGGGAACGGCTACTATAGAATAACGGTGACAAACTAGCACACAGTCCACCTAATGGTAAGTGTGGTCATGCGCTGTGGCCCATAGACATCTACATCGTTCCTCGATGAGGGCATCCACCAGGGCGGCGCCACTTTACAGTGAGGTAAAATATTTGATAGATTTTATAGTGGGGACGATAATTTCTTAAGAAAATGTAATCTTTAAGACTTCTTTCTGTATTATTAGAAATATTTTATATTAAATACATTAGAAATGAATAAACCAAACTATAAATAATTTAAATAATAAAAATAACTTTAAAAAAAAGAGTAATAAAGTGCAAAAATAAAAAATCAAACCACTGACGCATTGTGTTGTGTATTAATATAATACTCTAGATAATGATAAACTATTATTTAAAACTAATTTCTCAATTAACTGATACTGTGTAACAAAAACTTTACCTCAGTCACAACTAGCGACATCTGGTGAGTGGAAAATTATTAGCCCTCATTAACCACAAGTGTTGGTCCTTCACTGCTGGCCGGATGAGGAAGCTCAAGGTCGCTCAGCGAGCTATGGAGAGGGCTATGCTCGGAGTTTCTCTGCGTGATAAACTTAGGAATGGGTATATCCGCAGTAGAACCAGAGTAACCGACATAGCCCAACGGATTAGTAAGCTGAAATGGCAGTGGGCCGGCCATATAGCTCGAAGAACCGACAACCGATGGGGAAGAAAGGTTCTTGAGTGGCAGCCTCGTACCGGTAGGCGAAGTGTAGGGCGACCCCCACGAGATGGAGTGACGACCTGGTAAGACATGCAGGAAGTCGATGGATGCAGGTGGATCAGGACCGTGCTTTGTGGCATTCCTTGGGGGAGGCCTATGTTCAGCAGTGGACTTGTGAAGGGCTGTAATGATGATGATGACGAACCACAAGTACCATGTAGAAAAGCTCCCTTTACATATTTCTGTTGACAAAGGAGTGCTTCACTGCTACGTTCCGGTCCTAAAGGTATAAAGAGACAGTATATTTACAGACTATGAGCCATACTACTTTAGTTCTTAAAGGTGATATCGCATCTGCAGTCTTCTTTGTTTGAAGCTGGCTGCAGGTGTCCACAGACTGCATTAGCCACTTTTCATCATGTGGAATGAAGAACTTAATTCTTCATTATTTTTAAAAACATAAGATTATTTCGGACATTTCCCATAGTCTAGCTCATCTGTGTGGTGGCGGGAGAATCTATCGTCCCATTTCGTCCCGTAACGTGGGTTTCGTAGGATAATTGTGTGTTGTCCCATTTGCACAAAAATATGCTTATTTTTCAATAACCGGTCAAATTTTCAGAGAAGTTCAGAATAAGTAATATAGGCAAATGGTGAGAAAAATTAATTAAAAAATATCTCAAACATTCTGTCCTTTATATCTTTTAAATTTAAAATGCGCGGTAATGCATTATTTTAAATGATTGTCATTCATAAATTTCTAACGCCTACTATTTTACTATGCACACATTCTTAAGGGTCGGCAAAAACGTTGTGAATTGAATCGCACATAGCGGAGTGTGCGTACGCGTCTTTGTTACCCATAAATCACATTTTATTTGGAATAGTTTCAAAATCAAAATTCCGCTCAAAAACATAACTGCTCGGGGCAAACTGAGCAACAATACCAAGGCGACCCATGCCACGCTATCCGTGAATTTCTGCAACATCAGGGGACTTCACTCGAACCTAAACGCCGGCTACTACCATCTCGAGACGGCGAAGCCGGCCTTGCTCTCTCTGACCGAGACGCAGGTTTCCTCTCCGGCTGATATTTCGTATCTCTCGTACCCGGGGTACAAATCGGAGCACTCCTTTGTGCCTCGGGCTGTAGTGTGCGTGTATATTAGAGAGGACATCTGTTCTCGACGCCTCTGCAGTCTTGAAGCTTCGGACCTGTCAATCCTTTGGCTACGCGTAGACAGCGACGACCATCCGCGCATCTACGGATGCCTCTATAGGTCCCATAGCGGGAATGCCGAAACAGATCTACCACGTCCAAATGGCTACAGATTCCTTGCTACAACAGGTTCTATCCGCAGAGATCGTGATCCTTGGCGATTTTAACGCCCACCACGCCGAATGGCTCGGTTCACGTTTAACCGATCATGCGGGGAGATCTGTTTATGATTTTGCTTTGGCATATGGTCTGACACAACTGATACTTCGCCTACGTGGATGCCAGATGTGGAGGATTATACACCTTCCCTGTTGGACCTTCTGCTGACCTCTCATCCGGACGGATACCAGGTTTCCGTCGATGCCCCTCTTGGCTCTTCGGACCATTGTCTGATCCGGAGTGTGGTGCCACTCAGACTCCCCTCGCGGTTGCGTTCTGCAGGTTGCCGCCGTGTTTGGCATTACAGGTCGGCGGATTGGGACGGAATGCGGTCTTTGTTTGCATCCTACCCATGGGGGTTTGCTTTTCGCCGGATGATCCCAGCGCTGTTGCTGACTCTGTCACTGATGTGGTGCTACAGGGAATGGATTTATTTATTCCATCATCTGTGGTACCCATCGGAGGCAGATCTCAGCCTTGGTTTGTTCGCTCCTGTAAGACTGCATTACGCAGTAAGCAGGAGTGTTATCAAGCCTGGGCTGCGGCTTCGGCGGCTCGGGATGTAAACACCAGCACACTTAAAAAGAAGTATGATTTCGCCTCCAGGTCCTTCAAAAGAGTTATTGCCAAGGCAAAGTCAGAGCACATAGGCAGAATTGGCGAGAAACTAGTCCACCGTCCTTCGGGAACCCGTGCATTCTGGTTTCTCGCCAATGCTGTCCAAGGGAATTTCTGTAAGCCATCACTAACATCTCTGCACAGGGAGGACGACTCACTGGCCCAAGACGCAAAAGACAAAGCCGACCTTTTAGGCTCCCTTTTTGCGTCCAACTAGACTCTTGATGACGGGGGGAAAACACCGCCGACCATCCCGCGGTGTGAGTACTCCATGTCGGATGTGCTGTTCTCACAGCGCTCGGTTCGCAAAGCACTTCTCTACCTGGACATCCAGAAGTCGAGTGGGCCTGACGGAATCCCCCCAATTGTGCTGAGGACGTGTGCTCCGGAGTTGGCACCGGTTCTAACGCGTCTTTTCCGTTACTCCTACTCCCAAGGCGTAGTCCCGAATTCATGGAAGACAGCTTTTGTCCACCCGATCCCTAAAAAAGGCGACCGCTCAGACCCGTCCAACTATAGGCCTATTACGATCACCTCCTTGTTCTCCAAAATAATGGAATCCATTATTAACTGTCAGCTCATGCGGTACCTTGAGGATCACCAGCTGATTAGTGACCGCCAATACGGTTTTCGCCGGAGCCGATCAGCTGGTGATCTTCTCGTCTACCTGACCCATAGATGGACGGAGGCAGTAGAGTCCAAGGGGGAGGCGTTGGCTGTTAGTTTGGACATTGCGAAGGCCTTCGATCGGGTTTGGCACAAAGCGCTTCTTTCGAAGCTCCCTTCCTATGGGCTTCTAATTGTGCGATTGGATCACCAGCTTTCTTGCAGATCGGAGCATATAGGTCGTTGTAGACGGTGCATGCTCCGACTACAAGCCTATTAACGCTGGTGTTCCAGAAGGCTGTCTGCTATCAACGCTGTTTCTTATGCATATCAATGACATTATTTGACATAACATTCATTGCTATGCGGATGACAGCTATGCTGATGCTGTATACAGCGGCCGTGTCAATATTTCTCGGGAAAACGTCGCCGAGTACCGGAACAAACTTGTGTCTGAAGTCGAGTCTTTGCTGAACAAAGTCTCGGATTGAGGGCGACTAAATCTAGTCCAGTTTAATCCTCAGAAGACACAAGTTTGCGCGTTTACCGCTAAAAAGAACCCCTTTGTCGTATCTCCTCAGTTTCAAGGCACTCCCCTTCTTGCCTCAGCCAGTATCGGAATCCTCGGAGTCGACATATCGAGTGACGTGCAATTTCGTGGTCTGGTGTTGCAGTTGTCATGGGCGGCGGTAGTCACTTACCATCAGGTGAGCCGCATGCTCGTTTGCCTCCTCTCCTATAAAAGAATATCATCTATACAAATAAATAAAATTGAAGTGTCTATTTGTAATGTCAAAATTACAGCTTTTTACTAAATACATATGAAAGTATATACGGTACAAATAACAAAAATACAATTTCTAAAGTTTTCGTCTGTTTCTATCTATCTATCTGTCTGTCTGTCTGTCCGTCTGTCTGTCTGTTTGTTCCGGCTAATCTCCGAAACGGCTGGACTGATTTTGACAGGATTTTCACTGGCAGATAGCTGATGTCACAAGGATTAACTTAGGCTACTTTTATTTTAGAAAAGTAATTAGGGTTCCGCGCAAAAAATTATAACCCCAAATAACACGCGGGCGAAGTCGCAGGGAACAGCTAGTTATTTATATATGTGAATTTAAGTTTATAATTTGGCTGCTCATTGAAAAATAACTTTGTATAAACTATGACCCAGATTACATTCTACTCATGACACAAATTAAGTGTTTGTTTGCCTCGTTGGTTTAGTGGTTGTAAACGTGGTTGCTGACCATAAGGATCTGGATTCGAATCCGAGTCGGACCAAAATCTGTTATTGGGTTTTCTTGACAAGAAATTCTAACTAGCAGCCCTACGTCAGGTAGTTGGCGGTATTTCACCCCTTGCGTCGGAAAGCACATAAAGCCGTAGGTTCTGCGCTTCATTTCTCTGTGGTCGTATCGGATTATTGTCTCAGACTATGAGAGTGAGGGAATATAGAGTGCACCTGTCCTTGTGCATACACTTGGGCACTATAGTCCTGCCCTACGCAGGTTAGTCTTCATTGAGACTGACCGTCGTGATCGAAATTCGTTCTGGACGACATGACTTTACTAACTAGTGTAAAATAACAAATTTGAGTATACAATACACATAACTCGCACGCGAAATACTCACGTGCTTAACGACCGTTAAATCAAGTTATAAATTAACCCTCGGTAAACTATCAAAATTACCTTCTGTCTGCAGATATGGTCAAACAAGATAACAGGTAAGGCTTTGTTAAAAAAGATTTTTTACCTATTAAGCGGCAGGGTCGGATATACAGAGTCATTCTCGCGAGAAGATCGCGTGAACAATAATGATTTCCGCCTCTGTACAAATTTGTTATTTGCATATGTTCGATTCGACAAAAACATTAGTTTTAAGAAGCGACAAAATTGCGGTGGTATAGCGTTTTCTTATAACAATTTTGATGATTACACAGGAAACAATAATTGTTAGGTGAGAATCCTAGTTCTTGGTCACTGTTCTCCTAGTCGATAAAAACAAAATGTTTCGTTTCACATTTGCAATAATTGGCTTAACATATATATAACATATAGCTGACGTGAAGCACCGACGTATCGGGAAGTCTGCAGTTTGTGAACATGTTCAAGATTGTCCCCGCCATTACATTAGATTTGATAGACCACAAATCCTCGCAAAAGAACACCGATTCCTCCCAAGGATGATCCGCGAGGCCATTGAAATTAAAAAACATCCTTATTTCAATAGAGAAGATGGATGGGTGCTGCCATCTGCTTGGGATCCCATGATTAATAAAATCAAATTCAAACTCAAGTATACCACTGCTAGACTTCAAGATACTGTAAGCTCATTCTGCGTAAATCGAACCAAAAATTAGTATTAAAAAACTGAAGGTAGCCGGGCTTACTATGACAGCAGGACGTCAAACACCTCAGTCCCCCGTGACCACGGGTGCTGGAAAGCACCCGAAACGTCGGGAATATAAAATAAGTTAATATACGCGATAAAATCCGTAAAATCAGTTTTATTTAAATGTGTAGTGTTCGTGTAAATATAAGAAATCATAATTGGCTTAGTTTATTAGCCCTAATGACATATTTCTTGTTATTATAAATATCGTCAATATTATGCTCTCCTTAATCTAAATATGGCGCTCTGTAAATTTTTACCAGACTGCGCGACGCAAAGAAGGGCAGCCTATGTATGTATGTATGTATTTTTGTTCCTTTGTGGTGCTCTAGAGACACATTAATCGATTTGTCTCAATCTTGTGAGTGTCACTAAAGATATGATAGTAGTCAAAATTCAATATGGTGACAACCAGACGATATATTGTGAAAAAGAAAAAAATGAAAGTCGACGAACTACGTCACGGAGGGTATTATTGAAAAGGTATTTGAAAATGATTTTTAGTTTTCTAATCATTTTGTATTTTGAATGACCGTTTAGGATCTATAACGATTTAATCTTGGTTAGCAACCGTTCTCACTTAAATTTTCAAAACAAAATAATTATTCACTTTTCAATAAACTGTTTTACGCAGTCTGGTTGTATCATTGTGTTATATGTACTACGTACTAGAGAAGCTATTCCAAGCAAAAAATGTGCGCTACTCTATATCTTCGCGCATGCGCGGGAGATAGTAGAGTCGCGTATGCACGAAGACTATAATATAAAATATATATAAGAATTTAATATAAAATACTCTTATTTTAATTTAAACAAATATATTTTTAAATAAAATGCAATATTAATTATCTTATGGAATTCACAAATCTTCAATTTACGCAATATTTAGTTTAGTGAACGGATTGCAGTACAGTTCAGTTGAACATAGTCAATGTTCGGAATGCGAAATCTAGTGCGTAGTACATATATATCGATGGGTTGTTTTAATTAATGTTATAAGTACTAAGCTTGTTGTTTTAATTAAACTTTACTAAGTACTAGCCGTGTAATGATGGCGTAAGAAAGTCCAGTTCCCTATATCAATCTGTGGGCGTAAGAGGCAACAGAGGAAACAGTAGATGGACAGCAGCCTCTTCTTGATACCAACACAAAAAAATTGTTTACCTAAAGTTTGTCAAGCGTGGCGACTGTGGCAACTTTTCATCTATGATGAAATCTATGGCGAAACTTATGTTTAGCAGTGGACTTTGATAGGTGTAATGAATGAATGAATGAAAGTGTGTAATACACATAAATATGTTTTTGCCTCTTGTGTAATAAACAGAAAACGTATAGCTCCCATTATAAAGGAACTGTTGAAATACATATCTTATATAATCTTTTATCTTTAAGTTTCCTCTAGAAACGTGCTTAGAAACAGTTTCTACTTTAATTATAAATACGAGCTCTTTCTTACGATGGATGGTGTGATAACGAATGAAACAATAATTTCAAAACTTACCGTATTTTATGACACTTATATAACTTCGAGAAGTTTCCTCATATTCTTTATAACTTAATTTATATCCTCCTGGTTGGTGGAAGCTCAGAGCTAAGCTCTCGCTGCAAAGTTCACAGTACGCGAGCAACCCACGCCGGCACCAGTGAAAGTGATAAATGCAATTATAAGTACAGTAAAGGTATATTTATTCTTATAAAACGTAACGTAGGTTTTTTTCTTGCATCGCTGGGGCAGTTTACAAACATAAATTGCACAAGGAGAAACATCCACACCCAGAACAGTTATTTGTAGGCCATATAAATACTTGTTCCGTGCGGGTTTCGAACCCGCGGCCCTTAGCTCTGCAACTCAATTACTAAGCCACTGCGCCACGGAGCCGTCAATCGCAAGTAAATATGCATGTCTGAGAAATAAAAAAATATTTCTAAGACGTATGAAGCGTTGGGGAATTCCATAGATACTAAAATACTTAATAAAAACTTTAACTATTTCTCGTGTACTTCTATTGGGTACATCAAAAGCTTGTGGTAACTTACGAAAAGCATCTGCTATGGTTAAATAATAATTGTTTACTATGTACAAAATGTTCAGGAAAACCTCTTCAAATGACATACTCTGTGTTTGAGTAAGTTGTGGTTTAATTGGTTTTCAAGCCTTGGGGCAGCGCTTGCCTAAAACCATCCCAGAAATGAGTGGAGGCTTGTCTCAGGAATGCGACGTATATAGGCAATATTAGTAACGTTTAATAGCATTACTAGTATTTTTTTTAAATAATAAAAAATAATAAAGCGGAAGAGATTTTTAGTTTGTTTAAACACGCTACTGGAACTACTAGTCGGATTTGATAAATTATTTTTGTATACGAGAGCCAGATTCAAGAGGAATAGTATAGGCTATAGCATTAGGCTACACCTCTCAGCTAGTATTAAATATTGATTTTCGTTAAGCAAGTCGAAGGAAAGTTATTTCATCATCAAGATAAATTTTTAACTGTCGTTATAGCATGTTACTTGGGTGCATAGTTCAAGAGATAACGAAAAATTAAAATAGACGCGCGAAAAATACAAATAAATACATATATCTGTTGCTGTGAAATGTTTTGTTCTATATTTAATTTTATTTAAAGGTTTTACTTCTACCGCGTATGAACTGCACTTGTGTTTTTTAATAACGGTTTTATTATTTTCATGCCTTTAAAACCTTGCGTAGTTGATAACACCAGTCCTTTCTAAATCGTAATTATTATTCGGTTGCACAAATCCAGTCCTGTCGGAATGTATACCTCCAAATTAATAGGTTTCGAAATATCTAGTCCTAAAATACCAGATGTAATGTATAGGGCTGCTAATATTTAACTAAAACAGGTCTATGGATTTAGAGCACTTGATTACAAAACAAAATGTTGTTTTATGCTAAAACCAATTTCGGAGCAATTAAAAGAGGCATTAAAATTAAATTATATAATATAGGTACGTAAATTGGCATCGAGCATCAGCTCTCCAAGGCGTATTACTTCTTGTCTGGAATGGAAAATAAGTTAAAACAATAAATTATTTTCTCTTCATTTCAATATTTCTTTTTTTTACAGGATTGGGTGACAAACGAGCACACAGTCCATCTGATGGTAAGTGGTTGCTGTGACGGTAGACATCTACATTTATCCTCAATAAAGAATCAAAATGCAGATGCGTCATCACCCGTGACGACTAAGATGGAATGCCTCTTTTCCAGCCAAAAGGGTCTCCGGTTCTTTACACTCACCATACGAAACACAGCAGTGTCACAGCTGCCATTTTACGCTGGTATTCTGTGAGAGCGTGGTCCTTCTCCGGTCAAGCCGACCCATTCGTGCTACAACTATACTACTAATATAACTGCAGCATGGCTCTACCACGTATCCGTTAAACATAAGTTTACTGGCTGATGACAACATAATTTTTTAGTCTGTTTCCGAGTTTATTGCATAAAAATAACGTAGAAATTATTGTTAAATGTACCTACTATCGTTATAAATGCAAAAGTGTGTTTAATTACGTGTTTAGATTAATAATACCTTAAGGAGCTATTGCACAATTTTCAAATTCAATATAGACAAAGTCTTCATCGTGTAGTGTTCGTGTGAAGCAATCGACTACCCCATATGTATTGTAAGAGGGGACTGAAACAAGTTATCAACAAATGGACAGCATCTTCCTGATAACAACTCAAAATAATAAAAGTCTGTGGTTATCAACTCGTCTGATAAACTTGGTAACTATGGAAAATATCCCCCCTATGATGTAATAATGCAAAGAGGTCTTTTAATGGTCAGTAATGATTGAATAAATAGACAAAGTCGCGGGTACAGTTAGTTTAAATAAAGCAAAGTAAGAGAACAAAGCAGAAAGTTAAAGCAAGGAATAAAAAGGAATGCAGACCATAGAAGCCTTTTATTTTTTTTTTCTATTTATTTGATAGTAATTTGACAATATTTAAATTGATATTTTACGGTATAAACATAAGTTATATAACTTCACCGTATACCAATATCATCAAGAAACATATCATAATAATTATTATGCCTAATAATTATGTCATACATCATAATATTATGATGCTCGTACAGTCAAGAAATCGGTTTCAGTCTGTAATATTGAAATAACTGCCATTTCTTGACCATTTTTAAATTATTTGTCTGTTTGCCTGTCTGTCTGTGCGGACTAATTTTGGAATGGTTGAGTGGATTGTTATGAAACTTCAAGAACAGAGAGCAATGCCAAGAGTGACCAAGGCTGTATTATATTCAAAAACCATAGATATTTTTTTAAGAATCGAACAATTGGATAAAATATAATGGTCTTTGAGGATTAAATCTAAATACAAATGGTTCGCTAGTTTATAAATAAAAACAGTATAGTTGTTCATCATCATCATCATCATTACAGCCCTTCACAAGTCCACTGCTGAACATAGGCCTCCCCCAAGGAATGCCACAAAGCACGGTCCTGAGCCACCTGCATCCATCGACTTCCTGCATGTCTTACCAGGTCGTCACTCCATCTCGTGGGGGGACACCCTACACTTCGTCTACCGGTACGAGGCTGCCACTCGAGAACCTTTCTTCCCCATCGATTGTCGGTTCTTCGAGCTATATGGTTGTTATAGTGCAGCATTTGTGTGGACCCTAGAAATCTCCGATATCGATGTGAAATCTATATTCTCATAAATACGAGTAAGTTAATGTCTCTGATTAAATTACCCCAGTTTAAGGAAAGACAAAACTTATAACGCTCCGCGTTTTATTACAGCTAGAAGGTATATTATTAAATTGTATTTTTGGTGGGTTTTGTCACGTTATTATATATCATAATAATTGTAACAGTTTCTTTAAACCTTTATATTGTGTTTTAATAGATTTTAAGCATCTTTATTATATTTGTAACCAGCTGCTGCCCGCGATTTCATCCGCATGGATTTTATTACGGTTAAAATTCATGGGTTTCGATTGTTTTTCCTCAAAACTCTTATTTGTTTTTCTAAAATAAAGTAACTTAAGTTACTCCTTATAACATCAAGTATCTGTCAGTGAAAGTGCTGACAAAATTAGTCCAGCCATTTCGGAGAATAGCCGCAACAAACAGACAGAAAATTTCGAAATTGTTTTTTTTTTGTTACAAGTACCGTATGTAATTTCATATGCATTTAGTTAAAAGATGCTATTTTGACATTACCAACAGATGCTTCAATTTTATTCATTTTATATATGATACGAGATAAATGTTACTAAAAATACAAGTAGGCGCGTAAAGTTTTAAAGGGTTCGATCTCTACTTTAAGCTATAGGAGCTTTGTACGTTATTGACGAATATCTCAACTGCGTATTTAATTGTTGACTGATAGAGCTTTAAAAAAAGAGTTAGATGGAAAAATAACAAAAATTTGTTAAATTGTTTACTTCTTTCTTTTATTTCTTTATCGGTTCATAAAGTCCATCTACTAAGTTCACTAACATCTGGCGTAAGCGAGTGGTCTATATTGTCTTCTATCTATCGGAAGTCACGACGTTTCCCATAATTTTCTTCATACGACATCTTAGTATGGAAAAGTGTTATGGACTTTCTTACGCTTACCTGCCTTCGCTTGCCATAAAATAAAAAATACAATCAATACTTATTACACAAATTTTGATAATGATGACTTTACTCCCTGTTTAAAAGTAAATAATGAGTAATATCCACAGTGTAGAGGCGGTGTCAGAATATCCACTACCACATAATACCATCCTGTTGGTACCGTAAGAGAAGACAGGGAAACTGAAACAGGAGATGGGTAGCAGCATCCAAGCATGGCAGCTATGGCAAAATCCCAAGGCAATCTATGGGAGAGGTCTGTTTTTACTATAGTAGACTTATACTATAGGCTGTAATTGAATGTGTGATATATAATATCGGAACATAACATTATATTGACATCTATGTATAGAAATTATTCAAAGAAAGCCACTTCATGACTTTAGGCCAAAAACGCCAACTACGAAAAGAGAGACCTAGGCCCTCCTACACATAAACCTATAACCCTATAACTTTTAAGGCTAAGTTCGGCCTAGCAAGCCATATCAGGGCTCATGATAGGAAAATATCCTAATTTCTAGGGTCGCCGTCATAGAAATCGATGAGGAGGACTATGTATAGAATTCAGCAACAATGTTAACAGGTACTACAAAGCAGGCGCTGTAATTTGGAGCAACGTAGTGATTAAATACTGATTGATTTGGAGTTTTGAAGTTATGTGATTTTAAAGCTTCAAGCAGCCGTAATGTTACATTCCATTGCATTCGATATATTTATTACTGATTGATACGAGCCGATTTTGTGTAAAAGCTAATATAAATCACGTTTTAATCAATTTTGCATTCACCAACAGAATGCTTCAAATGTTTGTTAATAGGGAAACGATTTGAGGCGATAAAGAGTTGCAATTTTAAGCCAATTACAAAAGTTGGTAATGTGAATATTACAATTAATTGATTTAAAATATTATGGATTGTATTATTGAGTGAGTAAGGAGGAATAAACAAACTCTTTAAATTTCAACTTATTATGCAGTTCGCTGAATGACGGCGAGAAATTTATAAAAAATAATCGGCCAAGTGCGATCACCAACAGAATGCTTCAATTCAAATGTTTGTTAATAGGGAAACGATTTGAGGCGATAAAGAATTGCATTTTTAAGCCATTTATAAAAGTTGGTAATGTGAATATTACAATTAATTGATTTAAAACATTATGGATTGTATTATTGACTGAGAAAGGAGGAATAAAAAAACTCTTTAAATTTAAACTTATTATGCGGTTCGCTGAATGACGGCGAGAAATTTATAAAAAATAACCGGCCAAGTGCGAGTCGGACTCGCGCATGACAGGTTCCGTACCATCGTAATACACGTTTCTAGTAGGGGAGCCCCTTTAAATTTTTATTATTTGTTGTTATAGCAGCAACAGAAATATACATTCTGTGAAAGTTTCACCTGTCTACCTATTACGGATAATGAGATACATCTTGCTGATAGACAGAGGGACGGATGGACTGACGGACAGCGGAAGCTTAGCTTAGTTTTAACAGTGGTAGATCCACGCGGCAGCTTTTGCTGTCGCACGGATGGGCCGGCTCGAACCGGGGTGGTACCACGACCTCACAGAAAACCAGCGTGAAGTAGAGGTTTACCTCTGCGTTTCGCTTGGTGAGTGCAGGTGGCCGGAGGCCCTTTTTACTGGAAATGAGGCATTCCATCTTAGTCCTCACGGGTGACAACGCATCTGCATTTTGATTCGCAAACGAGGATAGATGTAGATGTCTATGGGCCGCAGCAACCACTTACCATCAGGTGGACTGTGTGCTCGTTTGTCACCCTTATCCTATAAAAAAAATAGTAATAAGGTTGCCTTTTTGGAACCTTAAAAACTAAAAGAAAACTTCACAAGCAGGCGAATGGTATACCATTACGCCCAGTGTGGTGATGATGGGCATATTTCCAAAATAATCCTTTCCTGATGCCCTTTAAAAGGCTTTTATGCCAAAAATTGAATAATTGTCTTTAGATGTAACTATTTGATTTGTAACTCAATTGAGTGACACATTTTTGGGCGATGATTCCTTTGAGTGCTTGGGGATCATGAAGATTTTTTTAAACAGTAGTCGGCTTGAAAAAAACTTTAGAGCACAGGTCTTCCTTTCTTTCTTTTATTCTTCTATCTTAATCTTTCGCCAATATCTTTCCTACAGTATTTTCTTGGTCTGCCAGGATCTTCACATTTTTAAGATGGAAACTGCACGTCGATAAACCTTGTCGATTATTTAAAGTCCATATATTTTTTCGAGGAGATTTGGAATCCGCCACACATAGTACCGCATACTTTTAGCTACAGCCGCTACCGGGCCGCCATATTAAAAATCGGATCATTAATAATTCTGAACCACTTTCCTCATATTCACATATGGAAAATTCATGAAGATTTTTTAATATTATACGAAGCGACTTGCAACCATGATATATTATAATTAGTAGTGTATATGTACAGAAACACAAACAGAAACATTTTTATTCAATATAGATTATAAACAATACGTATTGAAAATCATTCTTTTGTTTAATTATCACTGAAAAAAAAGCCTCTGCCCTGGGAAGAACCAGCAAAAAACCTAGCAGATTTTTTTAAATAACAGCTGACAATCATACATGTTACACAATTAACCACACAAAACAAATTAGAAATTGCTTGGTAGCGATCACCTCATTCCCAGGGATTATTATCATAATAACATACATAAATTCCTTAATATTATAATAACCCTATTTATACAAACTATGTTTAATAAAGTTTTTGAACTTTGAGCAGGTCAAATTTTATATATTTTCTAGGATTTTGTTGTAAATGGGTTATGTACGATGTACGATATATACATATTATATATATTAGCAAGTAATAAGGACAAAATGAGAATATTAAACTTGCAATAATGCAATAACACAAACTCCCGTTCTCACGAAGATGACACACTAATTACTCACTTATTGGAAGTTGTATAGGACTTATAATTGCTTTTTTACTTAGATGATTACATTCTGTTTTTTATAGGATAAGGTTGACAAACGAGCACACAGTCCACCTGATGGTAAGTGGTTGCTGTGGCCCATAGACATCTACTATGGGCCTGGCCGTACTGTCATCGTACGCGAGCTTCCCGGGTTCGAACTTTGTCGGCACCAATGAAAATATTCATTCACATTTATGCGGATTTACGACGCGCTTGGCGTAGAATAATATAAATCGGGGACAGTGAAATCCATTAATACACACTATAGTGGCGCGGTAGACCTTACTATATAACCCTATCAGAAATGAGAGATGATAGAACTCACATACGTTTCACACCTGAACATAGTCCATGCTCAGGTGTGACAGAGGGAAACCTAGCACTATGTTGATCTTTTCAATCATATTAAGAAAGCAAGGTTATAACAGATTTAAAAAAAATTGACTGCGTAAACTCTAATACCCATTATAATTGAAAATTTAAGCGGGAATGGTCGCTAAATAATTTTAAATCGTTATAGATCCTAAATGGTCTTTCAAAGTGAAAAATTACTATAGAAACCTATATAGATATGATTCTCCAAGACTTTTTTTATTATTTAGAAATATCAATGACACCCCACTTGATATAGTTCGACGACTTTCATTTTTTCTTTTATGCAATATGGCGTCTGGTTGTCGCCATATTGCATTTTGATTAGTGTCTACTCTCTTTAGTGACACTTGCAAGATTAAGACAAATTGATTGACGTATGAATCATAAAAATTGGCCCACGGGTGTGGTTTCTCGAGTGCTACAAAGGTATAAACATACATACATACATATATAGCCTGATAAACAGATTAGTCTCCGCAGTCGGGTAAAAAGGAGGAAGTTAAGTAAACGTATATTATCCTGATTTTCATATTTACGGATTCTGTATACCTCTAATACAATATAAATTTCAGAGCAGCTTAAGAAGTCGTTTATATTGTTTTTATGCATATATTTATGATACATAAGCATTTGAAATAGCAAATTATTATAGACGTAAAAAATACTTAAAAAGGGAAAAACGTTGAAAAGGATTATGAATCTGTATCCGTTCACAACCGACTATTACTGAGTCTATTACCAATTTAAACACCTCTCAAAATGATAACCCCACCTCGCCTTTTATTTTTGCAATATCTAACGGCGTACACAGTGCCGTGTCAATTATTACACGCTGCTCTGTCGATTATTTTGGAGGCAAATATTGAAGTTGGTCAAGGTGTTGTACCTTCTATCTAGTGAGTAGGGTCAATACTCTAATATTACTCGTAATATACTTCATCACAAAAAATAATCTCACATACACTAGTTACATATATTAAATTTAACTTAATAAAAAATATAATCCAACTGTACTACTAAATAACTATAAAATAATGTCCACATAACAGCTACGTAACTGTTACGTGGATTTTTTTTATTATTTGTTCTATTTATTTATTTATTCTTTATTGTACACACTATAAGTTGGTAACAATTATTAAATACTTAAATAAGATGTACAAAGGCGGTTATTGCTTGCTGTTAGTTCTTTAAAATTGGCTTTTAAATTAAATTAAAAGTTTAATTTTTTGACCCTTTTCAGTCGTCTGAGTAAATATATATATACGTAATAGTTACATATTGAAATCGTTTCTTAGTTTCAAACCCTTCCTTAGGCGTGAAAGGTTTTCTCCAAATTAAAAGAACCGGACAAAGAGACCGCGTCACATACATACAAAAAAGGATATACAGTCACATTGAGAACCTCCTTCATTTTTAGCCGACGGCTAAACGTAAATTCTTCTTGAACTTAAATCATCTAAACTTTTCTTGTTTTCTCAAACCTTTTTTTCTTTGTCATCGTAATGTGAAAGTCCACTACTGGCTGCTTATGACAGGCTGGACATGGGCCTCTCGTTGTAAAGGATTATTTGCCATTTGATCAACGCTCAATCGTCGTCACGCTTGGAAAACGGTTTGATGCTCGCATTAACGGACGTTTACATCTTTAACGCTGCTGCCCGTCGTCCATCTGGCTATTATACGTCTGGCGACCCCTAACGATGCCCATGGGACGATATTGGATGATGCATTCCCTTCCTATTAAACACGTATCTTTAAAGTATGTTTACAGTACCACTATTGATTTTCCTACCGACAAATAACAAATAAGGAGACGGTACTCAATTCGACTGTATGTTTTTTATGCGTGTTACTTCATAACTTTTTACTGGGTAAACCGATTTCATATGTATTTTTTTTAATATTGCATATATGTATCAAATATGAGGATATTGCTGTTGTCTATATATCCAAAGTGGATCAACTCATGTATATTAACAATGCCATTCACCCATCGTTCCGCTTGCAGTTTCGACATTTTCCATCATGTGCTAATAGATTGTTAATAGGTGTTTTATGGGGTTTTTATCTATATATATATTATATTATATCATAGCTAATTTTTAAGTTTATTATTTTTTTTAAAAGATGGCATTTTACATCCGTAAATTGCACAATAAAAACAACCGGACCCGGAATAATATTTGAATATTTAGATACGAGTAACATATATTTATAATATTTTCATACACATGTATATATATAGTGTATGCATGTATATGTGTATGTATGTATTTATATGTGTATATATTGTATGTATTTAAGTATTTATGTCTATGTATGTGTATGTATATGTATATTTATATGTATATACAATTCTTTTTTGCGCTCTCTATTTTAATTACTGCTGCACCGCCTCTTGTTTTGTATATCTCTGTTTAGCCTAATGGTTGACTGGGAGAGAATGCCTTATGGCATTAAGTCCGCCATATGTACAACTTTGTGCATGAAAGATTAAATAAATAAATAAAAAAAAATATTTATTATAATTACCACGCTTGGCAGGAGTGTTCGCAACCAAGCATTTTTATTTCTTAGTTGTTAACAGGGAGACTTACTACGACACCCATGGAGTAGTGAATATTCTTACACCGTCGAAATGTGTTTGATTATTTTAATTTCTGATTAAGATATGTATATCTGGCCTTACTAATACAATTTCGATGACCATGAGAGTAAAGGCCTTTGAAACAAACTTGTAACAATGATTGATGTTTTGTTTTTATTATACTGTAATTATTACTTAAGGTCTTTGCTACTACGAGATATGTCTATAGTTTGTTGAAGTAAACTAGGGATAGTCAAAGATATAGGCCTTTTTTTAGCTGCAGCAATCGAAAAGTATCAAAACTTCAAAGATTTATCCATACTCACCATTGGTGAGCCGACACCCTCGCACTGGTAATACACGCAGTATCACCCCATTATCAGTATATAAGGTTTGGTATCGGCATTTTCTATTAGGTATTTGTAAGTCACCAGAACCTCATTCAGCATATAAGGCTAAGAACTCATGAAGTGATATTCACCCTCGCCCGCACTGGTAGAGGAACTGCTTTTTAACTGAGTTCAAAAAGGAGGACGTACTCAATTCAACTGTGTTTTTTTATTAATTTTTGTGTGTTATCTCATAACGTTTTTCTAAGTGAACAGATTTTGATGATTCTTTTTTATTTGAATGTTGGTGCTTCTCATGTGATTCCATAAAAATGATTTAGGTCTGACCAGTGGTTTTTGAGTTATCCTTAATAGTTTAAAATCTTTAATATTACTTCATGTTTATTTCTAAACTCACGAAACCGTAGTTTAATGTGAGTTTAGCTCGCCTTATCGAATCATTGAGATACTCGAAATCATTGCATACAAAAACACTTATAAAAATTAAGTAACAGTACATAAAGTTGGGTATACAGACTGGTTTAATCTAGATAAAATCAGTAAAACGATAATTGTAGTTAATTCTGATAAGGATTTTATTCTTACACAAACAACTCACGGAATATGACGTTTTACTTTGAGATTTTTTGATGAAAAGTTTCTTTTTACATATTGCGACTTAATTAAAGAAATAGACGATTAGTTTGCTACCCCAAGGGAGGAATTTTTTATAAATTTAAGTAAGAGCACCCCTTAAGTATAAACTATGTAATAAAAGGAATCATCAAGATCAAAACTTGAACTTATCAATTGACAAAGATATTGCGTAACATACATATACATACAAAAAACCTACGGTAAAATTTAAAACCTCCATTTTTCTAAGTGGGTTTAAAACTGCTCTAGATAGAATTAAAAGCCACACGTTATACATTACATATGAAATAATTATGAAACCTGCGGACACATTTTAAACCATATAAGATAACACAATAAATTATGTTTTAATTATATCTCCCTAGAAGGTGCAAGCTTTTCGGTCGCACTTAAATGGACATTATTGTACAAGTTATTATTTTTTTAACGTTAGACAATACAAGGACAAATATTATGTTATACTAGCTGTTCCCCGCGATTTCACCCGCGTGGAATTTATGGGTTTTAATTTTTTTTTGCGCGAAACCCTAATTATTTTTCTAAAACAAAAGTCGCCTAAGTTACTCCTTATAATATTAGCTATGTTCCAGAGAAAGTCCTGTCAAAATCGGTCCAGCCGTTTCGGATATTAGTCGGAACAAACAGACATACAGACAGACAAAAATTTTAAAAATTGTGTTTTTGTTATAAGTATTGTATATACTTTTATATTCATTTAGTGTAAAGCTGCTATTTTGACATTACAAACAGACACTTCAATTTTATTTATTTGTATAGATTTAGATTGATAAACTATCACATATCGTCTAGTAACTATCGATAAAGAAAAACAAAAAGTAAAAAACACTTTACTGCCATTTTTCAATTGCTTTTCTGTCCGCCATAATGAGCGAATCTAACGAAGAAATTCGATACATTCTGAAGTTTTATTACAAAAAAGGGTAAATGCGTAAAAAAAACTGTGACGTTTATGGATTTTTAAAATTCAATATAGATTATAAATAATCTTATTGAAAGTCACTCTTTTGTTTAATTACCACTGGTTCGAAAAAACCCTCTGTCCTAGGAAGAACCAGCAAGAAACCCAGCGGGACTTTTTTTAAACTTACAATAAAGTATATTAAACAATTAACCATACAAAACAAATTAGAAATAGCTTGGTAGCGATCATCTCATTCCTAGGGGTTATTATCATCCATAAATTCCTTAACAGACTTCCATCCTCATCGTTACTAATAAAACGGGTATTTTAATTTTTTTAAATCATGCATAAATAATGACATCGCGAGAAAACCTGTACGACTAAGAGACTAAATTTTCAAATCATAAGACAAAAGTCGATAAGCACCATGGCATTGCGGCGGGCTCAGTTCCAAAACCCTCTCTTAAAATAGGTTAAGACGTGTTATAATAACCCTTTTTATATCGTGTACTTATTTGCGATTCTCTATTGAAATGTAATGAAACCGAACTATTTTTGAAAAGATTGATCACTGGTAATGAAAAGTGGATCAGCTACGACAAGAACGTGGGAAAAAGATCATGGTCAAAGGGTAGTCAAACTTCACAGACTGTAGCGAAACTCGGATTAAAACGCAATATGGTGATACTTGGTTTATTATAAGCTTTTACCACAGAGTAAAGTTCGATACTCATGTGCTTTTACAGCCGGGAAATGCATCGACTTGGATCTCTATTCACAACAACTAATGAGACTGAAGTAATAAATTGAGAAAAAATGGCCGGAATTGATCAAAAGAACAAAAGTGGTCTTTCATCATGATTTCGCCAGACCACACACATCTTTGGCTACTCAGAAAATATTAAGAGTGCTTGGTTGGGAAGTGTTATTGCATCCACCATATAGTCCTGACTTTGCACCCTCCGATTTTCACCTGTTTCGGTCTCTTCAGAATTCTTTGGGTAGTGTTAGGTTAACATCAAGAGGGAACTGTCAAAACTACTTGTCGCATTTTTTTGATAAATAATCTCAAGATTTCTACAGCAACGGGATTATGTTACTACCTACAAGATGGCAACAAGTTATTGAACAAAATGGCACATATATATTATAATTATATGTAATTAAGCTTTGAAAAATAAATGTCTTAAATTTGTTTTATTGCATACCTTAAGCGAAAGCGCAAGGTAATGTTCTACTATCGCCTAAAAATTAAAATTCCAACATTTTATCGAATAAAATCGTATCTAGTAATCATATTATACATATAAATGATATAAAAAGCACATTGTTAGAAAGATAAATGATTGTTGAACTTATTAATAATTTTTTTAAATCGATTAATTGCTATTTGTAAATAAAAAAAAGAGTTTTAGTGGCTTATGGTGTGGATTTATCATGTCCCTGTGGCTTGTAAGCACTATAACTTTTGAAAATATCAATTGTTTAACTCAATCTATTTTTTAATCTCTTCATCTATCATGTGGGAAGCCACTGAATGTAAATGGCAGTGTAATTTTGTTTCGTTTAGCTATAATTAATTTTTTTCGTCTCCAAAATGGCGAAATTTTCCGTTGATTTGGTTGCCTCGTATATAAATTGTTTCTGTAAATGGGGATCTATAGCCACAGAGTAGTTTAGTTCACAGAGTACCTTTGTATTAAGTTTAGTTCGGCTTCAGTCGCCGTCATAGATAATATACTATATAGGGTAGGACATTGTTTCGGTTGTGTTTCGGTCAGCGGCTCAAAAAGATCGCTGTACAAATACACAATATTCGAATAACCAAATTTCTTAAATACTTGATTATAATTATAATAAGAGATTTTTTATTACAATATTTAAAAGCACAGAATAAATAATAGTAGTACGTACTAAAAGTAAGTAGTATAATTTTTTTTTGTCATGGGTGACATTTTCATGCTTTCCGAGGGTGTCGAAACCGATAGGGTTGTCGAAATGTAAATCCAAGATGGCGGCTGCAATAGGTATCAAGTTTTTCACATGGGTGTCATTTTCAAGGTTTTCGAGGGTGCTGAAGCCGATAGTGCTGTCGAAATGTAAATCCAAGGTGGAGGCTGCAAAAGATATAAAATTTTTCATCATAGGTGTCATTTTCATGGTTTTCGAGGGTGTTGAAGCTGATAGTGCTGTTGAAATGTAAATCCAAGATGGCGGCTGAATTAGGTACCAATTTATTCATCATGGGTGTCATTTTCATGGTTTTCGAGGGTGTTGAAGCCGATAGTGCTGTCAAAATGTAAATCCAAGATGGCGGCTGCAAAATATATCAATTTTTTCATCTTGGGTGTCATTTTCATGGTTTTCGAGGGTGTTGAAACCGATAGTGATGTCGAAATGTAAATCCAAGATGGCGGCTGCAATAGGTATCAATTTTTTCATCATGGGTGTCATTTTCATGGTTTTCGAGAGAGTTGAAGGCGATAGGGTTGTCGAAATATAAATCCAAGGTGGCGGCTGCAATGGGTATCAATTTTTTCATCATGGGTGTCATTTTCATGGGTTTCGAGGGTGTTGAAGCCGATAGTGCTGTCGAAATGTAAATCCAAGATGGCGGCTGAAGTAGGTACCAATTTTTTCATCATGGGTGTCATTTTCATGGTTTTCGAGGGTGTTGAAGCCGATAGTGCTATCGAAATGTAAATCCAAGATGGCGGCTGCAATAGATATAAATTTTTTCATCATTGGTGTCATTTTCATGGTTTTCGGGGGTGCTGATGCCGATAGTGCTGTCGAAATGTAAATCCAAGGTGGCGGCTGCAATAGATATCAAGTTTTTCATCTTGGGTGTCATTTTCATGGTTTTCGAGGGTGTTGAATCCGATAGTGATGTCGAAATGTAAATCCAAGATGGCGGCTGCAATAGGTATCAATTTTTTTATCATGGGTGTCATTTTCATGGTTTTCGAGGGTGTAGAAGCCGATAGTGCTGGCGAAATGTATTTAAACTACTTTAATAATTCCGTAAAATCATGTTATACGTAATTTTTTTAATGCGCTTAAGGTATGCCCAATTGGATTTACCAATATTTTATTTATTAACACAATACTGTTTACAGTTGTGGTGATAAAAGTTTCTTAAAATTAAATTATTAAGTACTAAACTGTAAGCGAAAACATGTATTTATGAAGTAAATTATAAAGAGTTACATCTGCTAGAGCTATAAATCATTTAATAAACAGTGGCTTTGCAATCAAAGCAAACCATCCAGCAGATTACAAAAGGTCTGTTACAGATTTAAAGCTAGAACAAAAGTATATAAGTATAAGTATATAGATGAGACCAATTATTTCAGTTATTTCATAATATCAAGGATATATCTATTGAAGACAATTGGATTTAAACCTAGAATATGAATATTTGGATGGTCCTGGGATATATCATTGTAGAGGCGACACATCCTTACCACTGGGTTGTAATATGATGTGTTGTTACGGTACACTTGGAGTGAAAACAGTTTAGGCTTGCGGTCACGGGTCCTGTAGTAAGTGTTTACGAGTATGTTAATCGACGCAAGCGGGGACGGAGAATCATTCAAAAGTGTACTATTTTATGTAGATATCTAAGCCCGAACCTTATGCGTCTCGTTTCCAGTGTAACCATGTTAAATTTCTGCAGCCTATCTGTATAGGAGGCCAACTTGCGATGGTAACCATGACGAAAAGAGAGACATCTTAAGAATCTTTTTTGAATGCATTTTACCACCCCTCATAAGAATATAATTATATAAAATACGAAGAAAAGAAAGAGTATATAAAATATAATGTAACTTTTGCCCCGACTTATCATTATAATTGATATTCGATACAATACATTATTAGATAAAATTCAACTTCTGTAAGATTTAAGACGTAAGTCCCGTTAAAATTAATACTATTTTATACATTAATTATTCTTCTACTAATAGAAAGAATAATTAAGTATAAAACAACGCAAAATAGTAATATACAATAGTATATTACTATTTTACTATTAACCAACCAACAGTGGTAGAGCCACGCGGCAGCTTTTGCTGTCGCGCGGATGGGCCGGCTCGAACCGGGGTGGTACCACGACCTTACAGAAAACGAGCGTGAAGTAGAGGTTCACCTCTGCGTTTCGCTTGGTGAGTGCAGGTGGCTGGAGGCCCTTTTTACTGGAAATGAGGTATTCCATCTTAGTCCTCACGGGTGACAACGCATCTACATTTTGATTTGTAATAGAAGATAGATGTAGATGTCTATGGGCCGCAGCAACCACTTACCATCAGGTGGACGTGCTCGCTTGTCACCCTTGTACTATAAAAAAAAGGTTAGGTTCGGTTACCAATAGTTTATATTGTTGTAATAATTGTAAAAACAATAATAAAAAAAAATATAGTTTATTAACTAATTTGTAAACAATTGTTATTAAACGCAATGTAAACAGGGATGCGCGCGCACTGTTCACATGTTCGGCGCTGTCAGAATAAAAATTACTGTTATTTGTAGGAAACTGTACATTTATGCCGAGCTAGAACCCGTTCATTATTACACAACACTATATTATTTTTTTTTAAAAAAAACGTTACCCACACAAGGAACACAATTCTCCTGTATCGTGGAGGCAGTTTACAAACAAATTGCACGAGGACAAAAATCCAGACCCGGAACAATTATTTGTAGGCCATACAAATACTTGTTCCGTGCGGGATTCGAGCCCGCGGGCCCTAGCGCAACAACTCAATGTTAAGCCACTGCGCCACGGAGCCGTATTACAACAGGGTCCCGGAAAGTGTACAGGCTCTCTCTATTACCAAGTTTAAATGTTTTGTTAAGTTGAAACTGTATAAAAAGGTTTATTATAGTATAAATGAATACATGGTTGATAATAACCCCTGGGAATGAGGTGGTCGCTTCTGAGCAGTTTCTAAAATAAGTTTTGTAAATGGTTCGTAATTTATATTGTAAAATTTATTTTAAAAAAAAGTTCCGCTGGGTGTCTTGCTGGTTCTTCCCAGGACAGAGGTTTTTTTTTCGAACCAGTGGTAAAGTAAAAAATGACTTTCAATAAGAATTACACATGTAATGTATATTGAATAAAAAAAATTCTATTCTATTCTATTAAATTATATATTATTGTAGTTTTCATTATCATACTCCAAAAAGTAACATCAAATTATTATGTTATAGTTAGTTTCTTCGTTGTTGTTATTATTTGTTATTATCAGATGTTGAATTAATTTTAAATAATTTGTAATGTTGTACATAACTATCCGTTACATCGCAGAAGACGTGGTGTCTAATTAATTGCTCACATTTGATACATAAAAGATAAGGATGGTTAACGTTGCGTTGGTGCACGAGACCGCGGAGCTGGCCAAGGCTGATGCAGCTCTTTAGATGCATATCTAGAAGGGATATTAGTAAATAACAACATTACTAGACAGTTGCAGAATTTATTTAATGGTAGCAATTTGTTGTTATATTGCTGAAAATATCTAGAATTAAACTGCCTTTACTTAATTGGAATGATTCGATGTAATTAATTTATTTGCCAATCGGAGACTTAGTTCCTTACTGCTATTATGTCTTTCATAATAAGTAAGTGTTAGACTTTCATAATAAATAGGTTACATTTTCTATTTTTTTTCTACCGACTTCAAAAAGGAAACGGTACTCAATTCGGCTGTATGTTTTTTTTGTGTATTTCCTCATAACTTTTACTTGGTGAACCGATTTTGATGATGATTTTTATTTAAAAGCTGGTGCTTTGCATGTAGTCCCATATAAATTTGATCCAGATCTGACCCATAGTTTTTGAACTATTCTTAATAATTTATATTGAAGTCGGTTGTACAAAATTTAAAATTTTAATATTATGAAACTACAATTTTCTCTTTAAAAAGTAACTTTTGTTAAAGAGTAAAAGCTGACTTCATAGTACCAGAAAGAATAAGATCCTTTAAAATTCTGAAGTCTTCGCTAAGAAATATTGTTGAGTATTGTTTTATAAGTATACATTACTTAACAATATGTCTCATATAAGTAAGTGCTAAGTATAATAAGTCTTAAGAATTAAAGACTGAAATTCACCTGCAACATGGCTAGTCTTTGTTGAGACTGGCCGTTGACCGAAATTCGGTCTGCAGCTTTAGCATGGGCAGGAGACAATTTTATCCCCGGGGAAGTAGAAAATGTTTATCCCCTTGCTTAGTTTTATCCAACCTTCGAGCATGGCCACAGCGGTTGATATAATATCCAGATAGATTTAGATATATTTTTTTGTATTAATATAAACTTAAACCCACGTCCATTGCACTAAGATAAAATTATCCCTTTCAAATGTCACAAAAGCATAATTTTTTATCTGTCAAAGCACGGCAACGGGGATATACTTCTCCCCGTTGCCGTGCTTTGGCATAAGGACAAGATAATTAAATTATCTCTTGTCAGTGGATATAATTGAGGGATATTTTTTGTTCCAAGCCCGTGCTGGGCTAGCCGTGCTGGAGGATACTATGTGTTCAAATTTAAAGCTCAATTTGGAACGGATACACACATAAATAATGCAACCGAATCACGAAGCTGGTTGCGAAACTGCATCTGAAACTAGTATCTGTAACTAACTAGATTTAAACCCGGCAAAACGATGATTGTGTAAAACCGACCCAATTAAAATGTAAGCAACAAATTGTTTGCAAACGAGCTAGTTTCGTTAATCTATTGTTATTAGTTACATGCGTAATGAACTGCTCGTTTTCGAGTGTTATATATAGCTTTTGACATGATATAGTTTTACGTAATTTTTTAATACATTTTGCAAGAAAAATCTTTAGTGTAGAAAATTGAGCGTATGTTATTCAAGTTGTCGGATCAGTAAGCTGAAATGACAATGGGCCAGCCATATAGCTTGAAGAACCAACAAACGATGGGCAAGAAAGGTTCTCGAGTGGCAGCCTCATACTGACGAGCGCAGTGTTGGGCGACCCCCCTGATGAAACGTGCAGTTGGTCGATGGATGCAGGTTTTTCAGGACCGATTTGTAGCAATCTATGAGAAAGACATATCTTCAGCACTGCTTTTGTTATTGGCTGTAGTAGTAGTAGTTATTGAAGTAACAAGAGATCGCAATTTTTTTTACGATCTCTTGTTAAACGACGTGGGAGCAAAAGGCTGGCAACTCTAAATTTACTGTAACAAGCTTTATGGGCACGTCTCCTAGCATAAATTCGAATAATATTATTTAGTTATTTACTGTGCATGATCATTTCTCCAATCACTTTGGATTGACATCTCATCGGACTATGAAACTATGAGAGTGAGAGAATAGAGAGTGCACCCAAGAATAAAACTTTGTATTTGCTTCAAGAGTGCACCTGTGCTTGTGTGTGTGCACGTGCGCTATAATTCCATCTAGTGTTCGTTGAGACTCACCGAAATTCAGTCTGCAGCATATTATATAAACAATTATTAATTTTAACATGTAATAGCCTAGTGTTGACTGGTATGACTAAACACTAGACACTCGTACCTAATTGGGTTGTTCACTTACTGTAAATTTCCCGACAAGCGCTAAGCCACAGAGCTACCACGAGTTTATAAAGTCAAATATGATAAGAAAATAGGGATTTTCAAATTTTGTCCGAATACAACAGTATTTTGCAGCTATTCTATTGCGGTATTCTGTGTGAGCATAGTATTTCCCGAGCCATTCGTGCTGGAGCTAATATGTTGCTAATAATATGTTGGTAGCTTTAATAAAAAAAACGTGTGTGTGTACTTATGTACGCACGTACGAAGTTATACTTCTTCCCATCAGTTCCCACGAAAACTTAAGAGACACTCAATGAAGTTTACACGCTTTGAGTTCATCAGTGTGCGCGCGCATCGTAAAAAAATCGTAAAAAAAAACACCTTAAAAGAAGTGTAACTTCAAAAACTATTCGTTGGCACCTAATACAAATATATAATATATATTAAGAACTATGGTAGATCAGGGACTAAGCACTCGCTGTCATATTCACAGGACGCGCCAGCCCGGGTTCAATCCCCGCCTCCATCAATGAAATTGTTAATACAATTTAAGTGCTGATACACCATGTGCTCGACAATGTAGGAAACTTCGTGAAAAAACCGGCATGTCTGAGAATTATGTTGCCGTTACCGTTATATCCTATTAAAGTCCATAAATTTGTTCATAAGAGGGATATTTGCCAAACGCAGTTTTTTTATTTTCAGTCGTTATTACCGCTGCGTATAATATATATTGCTGCCCATCTCCTGATTTGTTTCCCTCTGCCGCCTCTTACGACACCCACGGGATGATATGGGGACTACTAGCCACTAGGATATTCTTACACCGCCACTACACGGCATGCGTCCCTACACGGTACGGGAGAATTAAAAAAAAATATTCCAAAAACATTTGAAGTGCGCCAATATTCATAGCGCGGCGGACATTCGTTTGCCCTAAAACTCTTTCAGAAATCACAAAAGGTCTGGGTCCAACATTGAGGACGTCTAGAGGCTGTAACTTTGCATTAACTTTACTTTTACTAGTTAATGTTACAGCGTATCAAAAGTCCTAGGCCTACCCCATAGGGCATATTTTGTCGTAGTTGCCACATTTGGCAGGCGGATTGGCAACTGCAGCATTTTTTATTTGATATTAGAAAGACGCTAATTTCAAATGTTCCTTTTTAAAAGTCTGTGCAATGTATGTCCAGCCAAAATATATATTTTATTTTAAATTTTGTGTACTTGTGTATAATACCTTTGTTTTATATATTAATGAATAATTACACATTCATATATATAACAAAAAAATGAAATACAGTTTGCTACAACAAACTTAAAAATTGAATGAAGTATAGTCAAGTTTCGACCACTAGGCGACCACTAGTAATTATAACTATGTACATTTTGATGTGTGAACTGTGTATTGGGGGTGTAAGGATATCCACTACCCCATGTCGTCTCGAGGTAGTCGTAAGTGGCGACAGAGGGAAAATGAAACAGGAGATGAACAACAGAATCTTCCTGATAATAACTCCAAATAATAAATAACTGCGATTGGCAACCCGACTGCCAAACGTGGCAAACTAAGGCAAATTCCTCCCGTGAGGAGATCATAGATATGAAGGAGGCATACGTTTAGCAGTGGACTTCTATAAGCTGTAACAGATGGATGGATGTACATTTTAACGGTATTTTAATTGAAATTGAAAGAACAAAGTCTAGTAAACACAAAAATAGTTCAGATAGTGCAGTCAGTTTATAAGACTTTGTAGGTAAACAGGTCAGTCGTGACTGCCCTTGATTTACCATGATAAATATCTAGGATTTGACGCCTCTCTTACTTCGAGCATCGTCACTTCTTAACAAGGCTGGAGAACGTGTGAATAATAATCAGCTCTTAATTTGTGTATGCATATAAAATGAGGGTCATTATACTTACCTGCAGGTATTACAATATGTAATACTTAGACATATATACTCGTAAAAATGACCGTGTAGTTGCGGTGTAGCAACTTCCACTACTCCATATCGTTCTTTGGATATTGTAAGAGACGGAAGAGGGAAACGAATCAGGAGATGGGCAGTAGCATATATACAAGTCGCGGCACGTAAGTCTAGCGCTGAACGAAACGTGGAGGGGACGCGTACGAATTGAATTGCACGAACGCGACTGGAGAGCAAAACGATACGTATGAGCCAATCGGCGCGACGCAATAACGGTCACCGCTAGACTTTCGTGTCGCTACTCATACGCAGCGGTAATAACGCCTAAAAATAAAAATAAAACCGGCCAAGTGCGAGTCGGACTCGCGCACCGAGGGTTCTGAACAAATCCGTAGGTATATAAGTTTAAAATTATTAAAATTATTATATGATGTAACTAAAAATTTTTGCTATTCACAATTTTCCCTTTATCTGTACTATAAAACGTTGCTTCGTACCAAATTTCAAGATTCTGAGTTCACGGGAAGTACCCTGTAGGTTTTGATTCCCTTGCGAATTGAATAAATGCCTTGCGAATGTCGAAAATTTGCGGCATAAACGGCTGTATCTTTTGATTGAGTTGGCTTAGAAGTTTGATTTTTTCACAGCTCTAAGGGACTTGAGATTTCATATGAATTTCAGCTTGATACCTCAACGAGTTCCTGAGAAAAAGGGTTTTGACAGACAGACAGACAGACGGACAACAAAGTGATCCTATAAGGGTTCCGTTTTTTCCTTTTGAGGTACGGAACCCTAAAAAAACTGCGGTTGCCAACCCGCTTGCCAAGCGTGGCAACTATGGAAAATATTCCTCTTATGAGCTAATTTATGGACTTTAATAGGTTATAACGGTAACGGTAAATGGGAATGGGATGTAATAATCAATGAATGAAATATACATACTGACGAATCGTATACAACTTATTGTCACGGATTTTATACTTTTTTGATAGTCGACGTTTCAAGCTACTGAGACTACTACTACTTCGTTAACTAACTGTGTGATAAGTCATCGAAACTATGAAGATTAGGAAGGTATGATATTTACTAAAGATTTCGCTTCTACTGCAGTAATGTATAAAGATTACGCTATTCTTATGGCAAATTAACATAAAATCCTGGGTGTTGTTACAAATAAAGCACTATCTTTTAAGTCAATATGGGGCTTAAAAGATAGCGCCACCAACATTTCATAAAAATCATTAAAACTTTTGAACATTCTTAAATGTTTAGCTGGTGTCATATGGGATGCTGACCCTCCGACTCTTTCTATTTTGTATAAAATTATTGTAAGAAGTTATTTTGATTATAATTCGACTTGTATATACTAGTGCATACTGGTTCACATAATGATTTTTTTTACATTTACGCGAATACTGTACAATGGATAAAACTAATTTTTATATAGGAAGACTGAGGTGTTTATCGTCCTGATGTCATAGTTAACGAAGACTATCTTTCACTTTTATACTTAAAATAAGTTTAAAAACTCGACATACTAACGGAATTTATGACATTTTATCATCTCCCTCCTAATTTAGTTACTTTGTTAGAGACTTAGTTATTTAGATATTTTTTAATTATTTAAATTTTTAGTTTAAATAACGCTAAAGGAATATAATACTCGTAGAATGCATCGCGTGGCTGCCAGCAATGATGTGTAACATGCATAACATGCCTGTGGTCTCGTGAGGCGATCGGAAGCGCAAGGAAACGTGACATTGGCGGCATTCCTGCAAGCGATACGCGACTAAAGCGGGGTACACAACTCTTCATAGCTTTGAAAGTGACTATATATGATTGTATAGAGTAAATGTAATATTTATATTGGATTTACCTATTCATTAAGATTTTATTTTAGTTCTAATCGAGTCATTGTCCGTGAAATGTATTAACTGGTGGTATCAAAGCTTTCAGTTGGTGTTTTTTGCACTATTAAAGCATGCAGTCGTAAATAAAATAATATTCAGAAAGGGTGTGTGGGTTAGTGGTCAGCCACCGCAGAGTCTATTTCTCCTGATGATGTCTCATTTAGAGATGAAACGCGTATCCAGACGGTGGTGTGTCTTTTCTAGTTGTGTGGTGTTGGAAGTAGCGGTGTTGGGATTTGTGGTGACGGGAATAGTGAATAAGCCAAGCTTAAATAGAAATAGAAATAGAAGTTATTTTTCAAAAAACTAGCCAAATTTTAAACTTAAGTTCAAATATTTATATATTTGAACTTAAGTTTAAAATTTGGCTAGCTTGGTGAGACTCATCTTTTTTATTTTATTACGTGAATCTTAGCTAATACAGATTCAACATTGATAAACGTCTATAACTTAATTAAATTAAATCCCGTACCATTAAGCTGTACTTTGAGTCCATTGTCATTTCGTCCCATGTGTAAAGCCGCGTATCCACCAAAAATGTTGACAACATTTATGTTTCCAACTGTTTACAACTCAACAGAAGTTGACATTTGATTCCGATGTTGCCGACAAATGTTTCCAATAAGCGTCTGTCGGAAACCTGCATGTCTGCGAAATAAGAAAAAAAATTTCGAAGACATGCGAAGTTAGCCAACACGCATAGGGCCAGCGCGGCGAACATTTGCTTGCCCTAAAACCCTATCAGAAATGAGAGCAGGCGTATGCCCAGCTGTGGGACGTATATAGGCTCTAATTTTAACCTTAACTTTTAACGGTAACCGTTGTCGCTTTCTCGTCATAAAAAAATTGATAGTGTGTTCACAGCCTTAGTACAGGCGGTATCTCCTTAACGATGCACCTCGAGAGTTCAGTGTTCGCAAATGATTAACTGCAAAAGGAAACCTGTCCACGAGCTGTACGGAGCAAATAATTGTGTAATTATTTGCAATTACGTCACAATTGAAGCAGAGCAAGAGCTAGCTATGGGACTATTAAATCAAAAATAGTGACAATTCGCCTTCAAACAATAAAAATATTAATAAATAAATAGCAGTCTCAGTCATTTCACAACTTGCAACTGATTTCAGTTGCCAGTTAGCTTGTTTTACCATATTATACATACAACATACACACTCACGCCTGTCACAAAAAGGGGTAGGCAAAGATTACGGACTTCCATTTGTAACGATCCTCACACACCTCTCTCACGTCCTTTACATCGATATAACTACGCATACATGCATACTCGGCGATTAAGGCCAATACAGCTCGTTTTAAGTTTATCATATACATACATTTATATAGTTAATGTCACCTCATATTTGCCGTCAAAAACTTTCGTGGCATTCCTTAGTCAACTCCTACAAGTCATAATGAGACGGGAACAACTCTTTACATAGGCATTGCTAGTAAATCCTCTCCTTTATCAGCCCATAAATGTCCACTGTTGGTCATGTAACTCTCCCGTTATATGAAGGATGTAGAATATAATAGAATAGATTAGAGTAATTTTTATTTAAAATAGATTGCAAGTAATTCTTACTGAAATTATTTTTTTACTTTTACCACTGGTTTGGAAAAAACCTCTGTCCTGGGAAGAACCAACAAGAAACCCATTCATCTATTCATCCAGTACAGCCTATAAAATTCCATTACCGAACATAGGCCTCCCCCATAAATTGCCTCAGAAGGGGGATTTTGCCATAGTTGCCACGCTTGGCAGGCTGGTTGGCAACCGTAGTTTTTAATTATTTTGAGTTGTTACCAGGAAGATCCTGCTGACTATATCCTGTTTCAATTTCCCTCTGTTGCCTCTTACGACACACGAGGCAATAATATGGGGTAGGGGATATTACATTACCTTACACCGCCACTACACGGTAAGCAAGAAACCTAGCGGGACTTTTATTGTTTTTAGGGTTCCGTACCTCAAAAGGAAAAAACGGAACCCTTATAGGATCACTTTGTTGTCCGTCCGTCTGTCTGTCTATCTGTCTGTCTGTCTGTCTGTCTGTAAAGCCCTTTTTCTCAGGAACGCGTGGAGGTATCAAGCTGAAATTCATATCAATTACTCAAGTCTACAGTCCCTTGGAGTTGTGAAAAAATCAAACTTCTAAGCCAACGCATTCAAAAGATACAGCCGTTTATACCGCAAATATTATGCCGCAAAGGAATCAAAACCTACAGGGTACTTCCCGTGAACTCAGAATCTTAAAATTTGGTAAAAGGCGACGTATTATAGCATGGATAAAGGAAAAATTACGAAACGCATAAATTTTTAGTTACATCATATATTAAACATATTTTTAATAATTATAACCTACGGATTTGTTCGGAACCCTCGGTGCGCGAGTCCGACTCGCACTTGGCCGGTTTTTTTTTTAATATGATTTGCCTTAAAATCCACGTTTAACAGGTGGATTGACAATCACACCTATGTCGCTGATCGTCACCGGCCAAGAAATTTTACGGTTGGCGTAAACGAGATGATTATATCGCTATCTATCGGAAGGCATAAGATCAATCAACTTTAAAAGCCACATTTTGCGATACATACGCTTCTAAACAGGGTGATGAAATCTCTTTCGTCGGGTCGGTATAACTTAGCTCAATAATCGCAAGTAAAAGCCCCCATTGATCACTGTTCCGTTATGACCTCTCGCATAGATAAAAATTTGAAAATAAATCTACCCAAACCTAGATTTTAAGCGAATTTTGTTTCTGCAAGATCTACGAGTATGTATGACCTAAATTAAATGCAAATATATTTGTTAAATTTCGGTAAGTATTCAACAGTATCAACATAAATTGCTAAATTGTAGAGATAAAAACACTATTACGCGTTGGTCATTCTCGACCGCGTTCGCCTGCAAAAAGACAATTCCTGTACTAACTCGAACAATTCAATCGGAAGCATATCTGAATTACTTAACGGAAAATTCAACATAATTGAAAATTATATTTGCAATAACTCCCAAGAAATAATCCTTACTAATGGTAACATGATATTGTTAATAGAATAAGGATGACCAATGAGCACACAGTCCACTTGATAGTAAGAGGATGCAGTCGGAAAGCATTCAATGAATGGGCAACAGTGGGAGTCCAGAAGAGTAGACAAAGGTTATTTGAACTTTATCATGAAAGGTAATATAACCTTAGCGTCGAATTTAGGAAATATGTAAAACAATATTGAAAAGAGTGTGCTCCACAGCCAAGTCTTTGCATTTGAGCAACAAAATTAAGACGGCTTCTGATAAAATTAAAATGACGTGGAGTATAATTAATAGTGAAACTGGTAAAGCAAACTCTTGCAATTCAAACTACCTGTTAAGTTTTAACAACGAATCAACTGATCCGGATCAGGATGTTGCAATGGTTTTTGATAAATATTTTACTGATATTTCGATCTTAACCACTAAGACACTGAATTCTTCTTCTGCCGTCGCCGAATCGTTACTTAAAGTGCAAATGCGTGTACAAAGAATTTTACACTTCATAAAATATCATCAGAAGATTTCCGATTAAGTTATTGCGTCTATAATAAAATGATCGCGCCTCATCTAGCTTTTACTTTTAATACTAGTATCCAATATGGTATGTTTCCTGATTTAATGAAGCATAGTAAAGTAATTTTAGACCAATTTCTGTACTGCCAACACTTTTGAAAACATTATTCTTGATGAAATGTAAATTTTTTTAATGTAAATAGTTTACTTCATAAAATCAATTCAGTTTCACAAGAGGTCGCACGACAACTGATGCTGGTGACTTGATTAAATATATTTTCAATGCATGGGAGAATTCACAGGATGCTTTGGGTATATTCTGTGACCTATCCAATGCCTTCGATTATGTTTACCATCAAACATTAATAAATTAATTGTTTCATATTTACTATAAAATTCCAGAAAATATACAAAATTTGACCAGCTCAAAGTTCATAAACTTTATTAAACAAAGTTTGTATAAAAAGGGTTATTATAATATTAAGGAATTTATGGATGATAATAACCCCTGGGGATGAGGTGATCGCTACCAAGCTATATCTAATTTGTTTTGTGTGGTTAATTGTGTAACATACATGATTATAAGCTGTTATTTAAAAAAACTCCCGCAGGTTTTCTTGCTGGTTCTTCACAGGACAGAGGTCTTTTTTTTCAAACCAGTGGTAATTAAATAAAAGAGTGACTTTCAATAAGTGTTATTTATAATCTATATTGAATAAAAAAAACTGTTTCTGTTTCTGTGGCCTATATATATTTAGATACATCTGCCCTTGATTAAGAATCAAAATAGATTACCTCGTTACCAGTAAAGATGATCTCCACTTATCCTAATTCATATATACAAAACACAAGAGAATTAAGTTGCTATTATACGCTGGTATTCTGTGAGAGCGTGGTCCTTGGCGTGGCGAGCCGACCCATAGTGCTACAACAATACTACTAGTAGCTGCAGTATGGCTCTACCACCTTATAAGCAGTAGTCGACAATTGCGAGACGTGTTCAGGAAGCTGGCACGCTGGCTCATGGGTTTCAGATTCAAAACCTATAGAATTCAGAAGCCCATTGTATTCTCGTTCTTTTCCCATATCTTGCCCCATGTCTTAGACTTTTCTTTGCATCGTGGACGTGCATGCAAACACATTTTCTATTTAAAATTTAGGAGAAAAATAGTTCATGGAGTTTCTTACCACATCTTCTTCGCTCTAAAGGTCTCCTGCACTTATTGAAGCGATGGCGTAAAAGCATTTTTTGAAAGTGAAAAGCTTCCAAAATGCTTTTTAAAAGGATATTTTAAATAAAAATAGTTGCCTAACTTTGATTTGAACCCGCGGTCCCGCAACGCTGCTGCCACATACTTAGCCACTGCGCTACTGCCTATTTAACAACGTCTTATTTGATTAAAGTTAATTTGTGAATTTCTTCCACCGGTATTTATGTGATATTTTATATTATATATGTATAATTTTGCTTTTTGATATATAATTTTGCCTCTCCCCTAAAATTTAATATGATAAAATCCGTGTAATTAATTTCATTAAACCTTATTTAATTACTAATCAGAGATAAGTAAACTACGAAATAATGGTACATTTCAAACACGCGATACTTTCTATGCAACGGTATAGAGGTAGAAGGAAGCTAATGCAAATTATCGCAGCATCTCATCTCTATCCGAGCAGTCGTTGCGTAGCGTTGAAATTGGCGTCACGGTAATTTCTAATTTTGTTTCATCGATCTCTCGAAAGTACGTGATCAATGATGGTATGCCTTTGTAATCTACCAAGGTAAATTTGGTATTAGTTTTATATTTATTAATATATACGCTATATTGGGTATAAATTATTCTTATATATCTATATTATTCCGTGTACTCGTAAGGAATTACTATTTTTGTTTATTAATTTATTATAACTGATTTGTAGTTTTTAGAAAAGTAACAAAAATTTTAAATTGTAATATGTTCATTGCTCTTTGATTTACTAGGCAAGTAAGTTAGAAATTTTTTTCAGTCGTGAATAACGCTTGCGATAAATTATTTTCTTTAAAAAGTAAAAAGTGCGTTAAAAAAAAACCCACACCAAGAACGTCTCCTGTGTCGTGGTGTTTGTACCATTAGTTTATCATCATCATTACAACGTGACACAAGTCCGCCGCTTAGCCCTCCCCAAAGGAAACGATGAATGCACATATATTAATATACACGGAACAATTATATTTAGGCCATATTATATACACGGGCTGAAACCCGCAACCTCGTTTGAGCCCGTGTATGTATGGCCTAAAATTACACTAGCACCATAGCAAAACTCAGTATTATCGAGCCATGGATTACAGTTATTAAAAAAAAATTAAAAATATTTTAGAAAGAACAACAATGGCAGTGGCTATAAATAATGCACAGATTCTTCCCAGAACCTAATGTGGATTGCTTTCAACCACTCACTTATAGTTAATAATATTTATTTATTTCTCACCACAAACGACATGGTTGTAATGTTATAAATTAATGGTCAAATCTTTAAAGTTATTACTGGCTGCTAAACAAAATTAAACCATATGTAAATTAAAAGTAATAAACATATCATTAAAAAAAATTAACACGTATAAAATTCGTTATATTACATGTTCATATTTTTAAACATGGAATTATTTAATAAACTGATAGAGACATTATTTGAGCGCAAACAAAGAAAGTAGAGCAGTAGAAGGTAATGCAATACATGGGCGCGCTTGAACTATACCTAGAGTTATGATATTGCATAACTATTAAATATTTACACCCTACGAGAGACCGGTATTGCGAGAGTTGACGAATTGAACACGCAATATTATTGTTCTTATATCAAACTTGTAGTGTGTAAAGTATCTCCCATGGGTGTTGCAAGAAGCAACAGAGGTAATAAACTAAAACAGGAGAAACAGCAGCGTGTTACTGATAATAACTCAATAATAATAATAATAAAATTAGCACTACAGCAAATACTTTTATCATCCAGTGAGGGGGCCACGCTAACTTACTTTAGAACCACCATATCACAAAATATCATTGAAAAATAGCATGATGTTGCTGTTTTGTATGATAATGATTTTAAGGTACGTCTACAAAAAAGCAGCGTAATATAGCAATTCAATGCTGCTGTGTTTCGTTTGGTGAGTGTAGAGAACCGGAGACCAAGCAATACCTCTTAGTCCTCAGGGGTGACAATGTATCTACATTTTGATTTTTAATCGAGGATAGATGTAGAGATGTCTATGGGCCATAGTTAGGGTTTGGGTCCCGGGACGTCTCGTGTCTCGAAGTCCCGGGACTTTTCGTAATTTTAGTTGTCTCGAATCCCGGGACTTTCTGGTCGAGACTCGAGACGAGACAAGATTGTCGAAATTGTTTCAAATAATTGAAGGAGTCTAGCGCCATGTGTTAGTTTAATGAATAATTACTTGGTCTACTACGTAACCAATGAGCACGCAACACAATAAATTAACAAGTAGGTGATTATGAGAATTAACAATGACATTATGAACAATGATTAGATATTAGAATTACTAGGTAATAGTAAAGTTATTAGGAATTAGTATGATTTTTAACTAAGTTCGTTTCATAACTATAAGATATAACTGTTTAGGAGTGCATCTGTGTGTGACTAAAAGAAATAAACAAAGCAATTGGTGTGGCAAAAACAAATTAGTGGACCTGGTGGTATACCAGTTATAGTTCTAAAGGTCTGTGCACCTGAATTGTATACAGTGTAGACACGCTTGTTCCAACTCTAATTCAGGACTGGAATAGTGCCCAAATCTTGGAAGCTAGCCAATGTGCAGCCCGTGCCTAAAAAAGGTAGCCGTACCGACCCTGCCAACTATCGGCTGATTTCAATTAACTCCATACTCTGCAAGATTATGGAGCGTATATTGAATGCCCACCTCATGGCATACCTAGAGCAAAATGATCTCCTCAGTGATCGTCAGTACGGGTTTCGCCGAAATTGATCAACTGGGGACCTTCTAGCGTATGCCACTCACATATGGGGCGAAGCCCTCGAGAACAGTGGTGAAGCACTTGCTGTCTCCCTCAATGTGTCGAAGGCCTTTGACAGGGTTTGGCACGCTAGTCTATTGGGTAAGCTTTCAGCGTACGACTTATCCCCTGGCCTGATTGTCTGGGTGAAGGAATTTCTGAGTGAACGATCTCTCCGGGTCGTCGTTGATGGCTGCTCATCCGATACTGTGGCGACTAACGCCGGTGTTCCTCTGGGGTCCGTTCTCTCTGCAACTCTCTTCCTGCTGCATATAAATGATTTGCTCATTCCCGGTATCTATGAGTATGCAGACGACAGTACAGTTGTGGAGAGATACTAACCAAGCGCCCGGGCCAGTTGGGATCAAATCCAGTCGGAAAAAGAGGCTATGATTGAGCGTGTGAGTCTCACACTACGGGCAGTTTCCGAATGGGGCGATGCCAATCTCGTGAGATTTAACGCCTCCAAACCACAAGCGTGTCTTTTTACCGCTATAAGGAGCCCGCTCACCTTGGCTCCTATTTTCCGGAATGTATCCTTGGAGTACACTGACCGCCTTCAGTTGTTGGGGATTGAATTTTCTCCGAACCTAAACAATGGGTGGTTCATTGAGTCCAGAGCCAAAGCAGCTGCAAGAAAACTTGGTGTCCTTGCAAGGGTGCGGCGGTACTTTACGCCGGGGCAGCTTCTTACCTTATATAAAGCGCAAGTCCGGTCGAGCATGGAGTGCTGCTGTCACATATGGGCTGGCGCTGCAAAATGCCATCTGGCAGCATTGGAATCAGTGGAGAGACGTGCTAAGAGGCTCATTGGTGACCTTGATTTGGTTGAAACCATTCTTGTCAGCCTCGAGCACAGGCGCAGAATAGTCAGTCTCTCAGTATTCTATAGGATGCACTTAGGTGAGTGTGCGCAGGAATTACACGCTTTAATTCCTCCATAGGACAACCAGACGGTCGGCGGGTCTTCATCCCTCTGTCGTCGATATTCCACGCATTTGAACCAAATGGTTTGCTTCGTCTTTTGTAATGCGTCTATCTTTCCGTCCAAATACAATCTGGGCGTCTTCAAGAAAAGAGTGAATAGGCTTTTGTTACGACAAGACAGTGCAATTTAGCATCTAAGGATGCATCACCACTTACCACCAGGTGGGATTGTGGTCAAGCACTGGCTTAAAATAAGTAAAAAAAATTATTAAGACTGAAATTAACGTTAAAGTAATTTAATTTTCCAATGAATTGTTTAATAAATGTTGATTTTTACAAAAAATTGCCTCTTTTTAATACGTTTCACCAGAAATTGACTCAATTAACTTTCTTCAAAAAAGGCTTACTCCTCTTCAAAGAAAAAAAAAACAAAAATGTTTTTTCTTAAAAGTCTCGAAGTCCCGGGAATTCCTGGGACTTTGATTAAAGGCTGTCTCGTATCCCGGAACTTTGAAATTGTCGGGAATTTCCAAACTATAGCCATAGTATACACTTACCATCAGGTGGGCTGTGTGCTTGCTAGTCACTCTTATTTTATAATTAAGCATCAAAATGCAGATGCGTTGCCACCCCTAAGGACTAAGATGAAAACGAAACACAGCAGTGGTAAGCTGCTATTTTACGCTGGTATTCTGTGAGAGCGTGGTCGTATCCCGGCCGAGCCGACCAATTCGTGCTACAACCATAACATTACTGCAGCATGGCTCTACCACGTAGTTTGTAGTTGGCCGCAGGTGATCATGAACTGCAGCACCCTCTTACCATTAGGGGTAATGCTAGTTTGTTTGTAATTACGGTTTTATTAAAAAATCCCATATGAGGCGATCTATGGGGAAGGCTTATGTTCAGCAATGAGATTTTGAAAGTCAGTAATAATAATAATAATTAAAAGTGTACACACAAATGCTAAAGACACTTTTCTTTATACCTACCTATTATGTTGTATGTAATGTAAATAATTATAACTTAAAAAAATAAAAACCAACTTCAAAATGCAAAAAAAAAATATATATTTTTTTGCTAACCTTAGGTTACTACTACTCTTAAAGTATAACCTATTTAGTAAAAAAGAATTATCAAAATTGGATCACAATCTTCGAAGATATCAATATAAAAAAAGAATTGAGAACCCCCTCCTCTTTGAAGTCGGTTAAAATGAGGTATTACAATATTATATTTGTGTACAGTAGTTATGAGATGCCTGGTAACAGAATTAAGACAAGCATGAACACCAAAGTACGACGCAATTTCTTAGCTCACCCAACCGTTAGCAAAACCGTGACAAGCGTATCGTGTCAAGGGAAATTATTTATAATCACGAATTAGGGACCATTACACTGTTATCTGTCGTCAGATGTGTTTCAAAGTCTAGGTTCTTTAAAAATTTTTACTGATACGATCTGTCTTTACTTACAATTACAATGTGAATGTCTTCAATAAACCCAGATTTCTTTTTAAATAAAATAAATTTAATAATGAAGTGATAAACAAATTTTCACCTGCAATCAACTTTGAATAAAGAAGGCAACATATGCGTTATCACCTCTGAGGACTAAGATATAATGCCTCAAAGGCTGTGATTATACTCTCATACTGGAACACAGCTGTAGTGCAAGCCTTGCTATTTGGTGGCAGAAATGTACGTGGTAGAGCCATGCTGCAGCTATATTAGTAGTATAGTTGTAGCACGAATGGGTCGGCTCGACAGGGGAAAGATTACGCTCTCACAGAATACCAGCGTAAAATACCAGCTTAACACTGCTGTATTTCGTATGGTGAGTGTAGAGAACCGGAGACCCTTTTTACTGGAAATGCGGCATTCCATCTTAGTCCTCACGGGTGACAACGCATCTGCATTTTGATTCGCAAACGAAGATAGATGTAGATCTCTATGGGCCACAGCAACCACTTACCATCAGGTGGACTGTGTGCTCGTTGGTCATCCTATCTTATAAAAAAAGTTAAGAGGGTGGTACCTATCGAATTACGGACTTGTAGGTAGAAAAGGATGCCTACTCTCTTGTAGTGTGTGGGTAGAATGAATATATAATAGGCTTTTGTCTCGCTAAGGCACTTTAACATCTCCGTTTACATCAACATTTACAATCAGGTAGGACATAGTTATGTACTAGCATATAAAAGAAAAGTTATAATATCTAATGCGTATTAATGTGCAGTTTTAGTTTTCTTTAAAGGCTATAACAATTATTCCATCGTGTGTGACGATGACGGCGATGATAATGATGATGATATGAGAAGCATTTAATCTCACTGGACAAACCGATATTCGATGTAACGTTTTTAAGATAATTAGGCAGGATATGAATGGATTTACCAAGACACAGGGAAAGTTTGAATAAAATAATAAATCTTTAAATAAAGTCAAAATTAACTTAAAATCTAGAAAGATTTCCACATAATTTTAAAAGCTTCTGAAGTCTGTGCCAAATTGAATCGAAGAATAAAACCCCTGATTTAAGAGACTATTCAATTATCTAAAAATTATTTTATGATTTTTAGTTTTTTGATGTCAGTTTTTATTTTTTTTATATTCCTTACCTAGCCAGCACTTACCTACGATCCCACCTGATAGTAAGTGGTGATGTAGCCTAAGATGGCGACTGACTTAACAAAAGCCTATTCACTCTTGCCTTGAAGACACCCACACTGTAATCGGATGGAAACACAGATGCTGGCAACTTATTCCACTACTTTGTGGTACTTATGATGAACGATGTAGCAAACCGTTTGGTTCGAATGCGTGGTGAGTCAACAACGAAGGGGTGGAGACTTACCGAACGTCTGGTTGTCCGATGGTGGAAGGGAGAGGGAGGAATTAAATTATGCAATTCCTGCGCACACTCCGGAAAACATCATGTAAATAACCGAAAGGCTGACTACTTTACGTCTGTGTTTGAGGCTGTTAAACTTGGTTTTAACCAAATTCGGATCACCAATAAGCCTCTTAGCTGCTAGTTAGCATTTTGCAGCACCAGCCCATATGTGGCAGCAATACTCCAAGCACGACCGGACTTGCGCTTTATATAAAGTAAGAAGCTGTCCCGGCGTGAAGTATTGTCGCATCTTTGCAAGGATTCCTAGCTTCCTTTGGCTTTGGCCTTGGCTATTTTTTAAAGTTTAATTATTTGGCGTTTTAGAGTGGACTACGGAATATCACACCCTCAAGATAACAAACTAGAATATCGTCTGATTAGTTGCAAAAATGTTATACCCAGGAATTATTCCTTCAAATTCAAACGGAGCTACCCTGAAGATATATTTAGCATTTTCAGTAAAAATAATGAGTTACAATTGGCATAGATATCACGTTATATATGTCAGTCAAAGCTCATAATCGGTAAAAATCACTTTTGACTGGAAAAATCATGCGAAAATGGTTTTGATCGATGCCCTTAGTCAAAAACAGTTTTGACTGATTTTTGTAGTGAAAAGTGGTTTTAACCAACGTTCTTAGTCAAAAATGGTGTTGTCTAATTTAAACTTCTGACTATCAGTCAAAACTAGCAATATCAGTAAAAGCAGGTTAAGGTGCGGTTGGGGTGGCCCAAGGGCCACCCTAAAGCCGCGTACATTATAATGATATAAAATGTAGATAATATTTAAGAAATTGAACTTTTCTATTTCAGAAATTCAAAAAGTATAAGTCAAAAGAAGTTTTGAGTAACATTCTTGGTCAAAACCACTTTTAACCGATGTAATTTGGTCAAAGTTACTATTACCCAGTATTTTTAGTTAAAAGTAGATTTGACCAACGGCCTTAGTGAAAACTACTTTTGACTGCAAAAATCTGTTAAAAGTGGTATTGACAAACGTCTTTAGTCAAAGCTACTTTTGCCTGATTTTTCACAGTCTAAAGTGGTTTAGACGGGTTATGAGTTTTGACTATAACATATACATACAAAAAATGTAGTCGAATTGAAATCTTCTGTGAATTCGGCTAAAAATATTTTTGGGAAAAATGCTGGATTTTGGGATTTGATCCTCAGGTTCGTGAGTCGGTGGTCCGATTATCTAATGTATATTATACTATGGACGTACATTAACAATCAGTGTAGTAGTCACCCTTCTATGTCAATATGGAAAATTGATTGATTAGGGCATTCTTAAGCTCGGTTTAAAGCAGATACAGTGACCGTTAGACACCCAAACGGAGAGAAGAATGTTGGTTTTTGCCACTAAACGGTGAGAAATAAAATGAGTTTTTTTCCTTGCTACCAATTGGATTTTTGGTGTCATCAATCATAATAATCACATTACAAGTAGACCAAAAGTCATAATTAAAAACTGATGGTAGCTTAGGTTAACTATGAAATCAGTACGTCAACCAACTGAGGATAATGCAAAATAATCGATGTTTCGAAAATTTAAAAAAAGTTACTCCCTTCACAAGACCTTCCCTAAGGGATGCCACAAAGCACAGTCCAGAGCTACCAGTATCTATCAACTTCTTGCATATCTTACCAGGTTATCACTCCATGTAGCGGGGGCGCGATTAAGCCCTTGAAATGAGTTCAATTCATCAATAGCTTCATTACACTGTTTTGTGTTGGTTTTCTTGTGCTCTACTGGTGTATGATGCTTGAATTGATTTTCTTTTCAAGATGTCTCGACTCACTTACGAACCACGAGTAGTATTAAGTTGAAATATGTTATTGACACATCTAATATATAAAAATTAATGTTTGTTCGATCGTATTTTATGCGCTGCTATACCGTTCATCAGATTACGCTAAAACTTTGTCAACTTATTTATTACACCTGCGCGAAGGTTATTGGCATAGTACAATTAGCTTACAGTAGGTGGCGCGTGTATCTTACTGACAAATTTATTTGAAAGTTATATATCATTCAATTTCAATGAATGTATTCTCCTATCCTATCCTATCATTGCTTATTATACAATATAAGTCTTAAAATTTTAAAACGATATTTCCACAACTATTTTTTCTGCGGCAGCAACGCGCGTTTACCACCTAGTAATTGATAAAAACAAACGTGAGTTAAACACAATAATCTAAAATTAAAATTTTTGTATAACCGACTTTAATATAAATTATTAAGAATAACTCAGAAACTATTGCTTAGATCTTTATTGAATCTATATGGAACCACATGAAAAGCACCAGCTTTCAAAAAAATATTAGAATCATCGAAATCGGTTCACCCAGAAAAACGTTATGAGGTAACACATAAAGAAACATTTGAATTGAGTACCTACTCCTTTTTGAAGTCGGTAGAAAAATATGCCAACCATTTAAATAAGAAACTAACATTATATCATTAAAAACGTAAAGAGTATTTAGAATTTAATACGGCTTCTAACTAAAGCTTTATTATATCCTTTAGTTATCAGCGACAACAGTGAACACTGACACTCGCTGACTATCACCGTCCAGATACAACATTTTGAAAGCACGTATCGATTATTCTGCACTATATTTTTTAAATTCTTATTATCAATTAATCTTGATAAATAGTACCTTTTATTGTTGGTAATTTTTTAGAACTCGAACAATTTCCGCGATCAGCGAACCGTCAGCAAAATCATGACATGAGCACGCTTTTTGTCAAGTAAATTGTATAAAAATTACGAATTCAACATTTGATGTGTTGTCACACAAAACTTGGCTGTTACACCTGATGTTATCTCTGACAAATCACTACATCTAAATAAGCATTTGGAAGCCGTGTCTCTTAGTATACGACAAGCAATTTATCATGAGGTAAAGTAACTGAAATATGTTTACTAATTTATTTCGAACTTTCGAATTTTGTATTAATCATTATAAAAAAATGGCTATTTATCCAAAAGGACTAAGACTATTTCATCATAGGACTTTTTTTTTAATAGAATAAGGGTGACAAACGAGCACACAGTCCACCTGATGGTAAGTGGTTGCTGTGGCCCATAGACATCTACATCTATCCTCGCTTGTGAATCAAAATGCAGACGCGTTGTCAGCCGTGACTAAGATGGATTGCCTCTTTTCCAGTAAAAAGGGTCTCCGGTTCTGTACACTCACCACACTAAACACAGCAGTGTTAAGCTACTATTTTACGGTGGTATTCGGTGAGAGCGTGGTCCTTCCCCGGTCGAGCCGACCCATTCGTGCTACAACTATACTAAGAATATAGCTGCAGTATGGCTGTACCGCCTACAAAAATTATTAAACAAGCGGAAAAAACTATTTGTGACCGACTGATAAGGACATTATGTTATACTGACTGGATCAGCATTTTATTTATTAGCGAAATAAATTACTGAACAGTTTGCTAAAGTTGATGAATAAAAAAGTTTAAAATAGGCTGTAACACGTGACAAAAGTTATATCCACAATGAGTATTAAGATTTTAGGCCAGTGCTATCTTATTACTATATCTTAAATCCAATGATATCCTTATAAATGCGACAGTTCGTTTGTTGGTTCATGCTACTTTCACGCAGCAAAGGAGCAGCTCGATTGCGATGTTTTTCATGATGATCAATTTTATATGCCGGAAAAATGAACGTTTTCTATAGGATAGATCTGGAGCGGAATTCTGTATATAACTCTTTATGCTCTCTTGACTGCCTCTATGGTCTAGTGGTTGTAGAAGTGTGACTGCAGATCATGAGGTCCCGGGTCCAAATCCGGGAAGGGCTAAAAATCAGTTATTGAGTTTTTCCGTCAAGAAATTCTCAGTAGCTGCCCGAAGTCAGGAATTTGACGGTTTTTCACCCCCGTACATCGGAAAGCACGTAAAGCAGTTGGTCTGCGCCTGATCTCTCTCCGGTCGTGTCGGTTTACTGTCCCATTGGACTATGAGAATGAGGGAAGTGCACCTGTAATTGCGCATTGAACACTATAATCCTGTCCTGCGCCGATAGCTAGTCCACGTTGAGACTGGCTGCCGTGACCGAAATTCGGTCTGGAGAAAATTATTATTAATACTATGCTCTCTTGGGTCTTGGAATAACACAGTGGCAGTGTTTTTTCGAAATTACGGCTAAGCCGCGGGCAAAAGCTAGTTAGTAATTAAAACGCTCAGTGAGAAAAGAAATATTACGCTAGTATTATCTACTCATAGTTCCCCAGCCCGAATTTCAAACACAGGTGCACTCTCACTCACTCTCATAGTCCGATGGGATGACATCCCGATACGACGGCTTTACGTATTTTCCGGAGAACGGAGGTGAAACACAGCCAACTTCCTGACTCTGGCCCACTATTAACAATTTCTTGACAGATAAAACCAATAACTTATTTTTGGCCAAACCGGGATCTGAATCCACGAGTGTGTTTGCAAGCCATGTAGCACTCTCTATTCCCTCTCTTTCATATACCGATGAGGCGGCAATCCAACATGACCAAAGGTGACAATCAGGTGCATCACCAATGGCTTCACGTGCTTATCGAGGCGCGGATACGCAACACCGCCATCTTTTTATTTCCGGGCCACTACTGCAAATTTCTTGACAGAGAACTCCATAACTAATTTTTAGCCAGACCCAGTATTCGAAACTGGGACCACATGATCAGTAGGCATGTTTGTTTATATATACTATATAGGATGTTTATTTAAGAATGTTATATGCCAAAAGAACGTTTACCCACGCACGGTACACTTAGCCGCCATCGCAATCAGAGCGTGCAACCATTGTCACGTGAACAGTAAGTAATTCGACGTTAGTGGAACTTTCTTCATTGTAATTAAACGATAATCACTTTTAAATATTTTTAACTATATTTTTATAGAGTAAGACACACAGACACACACTACCACCTGACATCCACATTTATCGATCAATTCGGTTTCGTGGCGCAGTGGCTTAGCAAATGAGTTGTTGCACTGGGTCCGCGGGTTCGAATCTCGCACGGAACAAGTTTGTATGGCCTACAAATAATTGTTCCGGGTCTGGATATTTGTCCTCGTACAAAATATGTTTGTAAACTGCCTCCATGATAGAGACGAAAATCCTAGTGTGGGGGTATGTTTTTATATATGTTTTTTTTAAATAAGGTTTTTTTAAAGAATTAGGATGACAAACGAGCACACAATATACCTGATGGTATTTGGATGCTGTGGCATATAGACATTCACATTTGTGTTGGACTAAGTACTAAATGGATCCGCTATCCTCCCTGAGAACCAAGATAGAATGCCTTTTTCACAGTAAAAGGTTCTCCGGTCTCTGCATTTACCATACGAAACACAGCAGCATTAAGCTGCTATTTACTGCTGTACCCATTTGTTCTACAAACATAATATGGATCCACCACGTAAAAATAATATCATTAAAAATTAGTAAAAGATCATTACTTACTTCTTCTACTTTATCTCTTTGACCGCTTGGACACCGTTAGGATAAATTACATCTTTATTTATGTTTATATTGTAGTTATAGCTTTATATTTTGTTTGAGGAATGTGGCAGTTTATTTATTCATATATTATGTGTGTTTTTCTATTTTAATAGCATAGTAAATATGTGTTTTTATTTACACCATCTATATTTTGTCTGTAGCTATATTTTTACGTCAAACGTAGTCGTTACAATAGGTTGCTATGGAAGAACTATGTATATAATGTATTGTTTCATATTATATAAAGTTATATACTATAGAATATAAAATATATTGTTTTCGATTGGTGGTGGTATACCAGATGCCACATGTAAAATATGACCGTTCCTGAGCGCCGTCATAGTTGTGAAAACATTTGTACTGCGCCAATCAGCTTGCTAAACTTGATGATTACGAGTATATGAAATCCTTTTCACAATGTAACTAAACTTTTAAAGAACTTTAAAACCAGCTTCAAAGAACTTGATAAAGTATTAACATCGAAATCGGTTGACGTGATATATTGTCATGCAGATTCCTTCACAAATTGAAGAATTTGAGGATTTTCTCATGGATTACATTATCAGATTCAATTTTCTGACTAAATGTTTAAGGGACCATCACTGCAAACTTTTACAAAAAAAAACGAATCTTTGAAAACGAAGAACGTAGTAAAGAATTATATTGAACATGCATAAAATATTCCGACGAATTGAGATCCTCCCCCATTTCTTTACGTCAGTTGAAAATATTATTAAGAAGACGTACACTGTAGGATACCAGATATCCGCAGTTTCATTTAAAAAAAAAGTAATATGTGCTTTGTATTCATCGCAATTGCACATTTATGTGTAAATTTTAACGTATTTTATCTCAAGGACTAACTTGTCAAGATAATTTAAACTGCTAAGAGTTACGTGCTCTGAATGTATGCAATACAGTAGCATGAATTCCTTTATTATAGTTCGTTGTTATATTTTTGGAGAAAACAATGCAAAAGTTGACAAAACAAACGCGGTGTTAACAAAAACACTTCAGGACCCTAAAAGAAGTAATTTTATTATATTTAATTTTAGAAAAACATTTCCCCAATGATTCTCTTATTTAATTTTCCGTGTAGGAATTGATCTTGTGGCGATGCAATCCAATGCTTAGCTATAACGCTATCGAGTTATGTTTTATGATTGACATAGATCATCGAATTAGAGTTGTATCGACTTATTTGAATATTCCTTGGTAGCACCTTTTAACACTTCCATCAAAATATTATGAAAATAATTCAGAAAATATACGTGGCAGAGTAGTAATAGTTGTAGCACGAATGGGTCGGCTCGACCGGGGAAGGTCCACGCTCTCACAGAATACCAGCGTAAAATAGCAGCTTAATACTGCTGTATTTCGTATGGTGAGTGTAGAGAAACGGATACACTTTTTTACTGGAAAAGAGACATTCTATCTTAGTCCTCACGGCTTACAACGCATTTGTATTTAAATTCTTTATTAAGGAAAGATGTAGATGTATATGTTTCACAGGAACCACTTACCATCAGGTGCGCTCTGTGTGCTCGTTTATCACCCTATCCTATAAAAAAATTATAAATGTTTTTTATTATCTTATTTTGTGTAAGTAGGCTTTTATCCCACAAGGATATATCAGCCTTATCACACCATACTTTGTTACTGTTAAACATAATTCGTGAGTATTTAGATGGGAGGAGGAGGACGATATTAATGCCCACCTCTGAGTATGGCTTCGAAAGTATACTTAAAATCCAACATATTTTATCTAAAAAATAATTAAGGTTTTTTTTATAGAATGAAGTTGACAAACGAGCACAGAGTCCACCTGGTAGATGCTGTGGCCAATAGACATTTACATTTATCCTCAATAAAGAATCAAAATGCAGATGCGTTGTCATCCCTGAGGACTACTATGAAATGCCTTGTTCTAGTAAAAACACTCTCCGGTTCTCTGCACTCATCATACGAAACACAGCAGTATTCTGTGACAGCGTGGTCCTATCCAGGTCGAGCCGAGCCATTCGTGCTACAACCATAATATAACATTAATTTATCCTATACAAAATAGCATTTAATATCAAACACTTTCAGAAACTCTTTATTTGCCAGAACGCCATGGCTTCAGAACCAATGTATCGACACACCATATGAAAAATCACAGTTTGTCAAGGATAGTCCCCATAGTGCATAAGTCCCCTCATAAGGGTTGGCTGCAGTTTCTTTATTAAAGTTTTTGTAAGGAAGACGTTTTGCCCATCTCCTGGTTTGTTTCCTTCTGTCGTCTCTTACGAACCCCACGGGGTAGTGGTGAGTACACAACCATCACGCGGTAGAACAGTAAATTGTTGATGGACCACAGGGTCATTGAAAATTCCGTTTATTTAATGTTGTCATATAATAATACCATTCCGTTATAATTGCTAGGTCTCTATTAATTAGCATAAAATAAGCATAAAGCGACTGAGGTGTGACTTATTTAGCATTTGCAGCGCTAATTCAATGTCAAAACTAACCGTCTTTAGCTGAATCTTTTATTTTTAATCGAAACTCGGTTAAATTTAATATTTTAATATTCAAATAATTTTATACGTGGCAGAGCCATGCTGCAGCTATATTACTAGTATAGTTGTAGCACGAATGGGTCGGCTCGACCGGGGAAGGACCACGCTTTCACAGAATACCAGCGTAAAATAGCAGCTTAATGCTGCTGTGTTTCGTATGGTGAGTGTAGAGAACCGGAGGCCCTTTTTACTGGAGAAGAGGCATTCCATCTTAGTCTTCATGAGTGACAACGCATCTGTATTTTGATTCCTAATCGATGATAGATGTATCCACTGCTGAAAATCGGTGTGATGTTCAGCAGTGCACTTATGAGAGGCTGCAATGATGAAATGATGATGATAGATGTAGAAGATAGATATGCCACAGCAACTACTTAGCATCAGGTGGACTGTGTGGTCGCTTGTCACCCTAATCCTATAAAAAAAGCACCAACTACGAGGAACAGGTCTTCCCAAATTTTAGAGACTAATGGAGTCATAAAAGTCTGGCTATGTTATATTGCCATTATATAAACACAGTTTAGAGACCTTACAGTTGTGAAACGCCTTTGATGTCAGGCGATACCGCCGACCGCCTAGGTATTTACGTGGCTAGCGTGTAAGCTAGGGGTTGTCACGAAGATGGAAATAAAATAATTTTGGATATTATAATACTCATTATCATTTATTAACATTATGCACGTACTCATACGTTAAAAACATTTATTGAACAAGATTATTCTTATTACTATAAGCAAGAAAAACACTATTACAAGTGTTGCACTGCCAAACATTTTCCAGTTTTCGGTTGTTAAATTTAATAATGTAGTGTATTCGCATTCGGATAATCAATTATATCAAAAAAAAAAATTAGGGAAATGCCCTGCCCCGCAGTACCGCCACCGTTGCTCTGCACAAGTACATTCGCTTCCCAAATGTAAGGTCTAATCTGTGACACATGTCAAAAGTAAAGTTTTATTATTAAACAATTTGCCTATATATGTTGCCGACACCGTGATTAGAATTTGGAATGTAAAAGCTGTCGGTAGATTTTTTTTTATATAGAATAAGGGTGACAAACGAGCACAAAATCCCCCGTGACCAGAGTCTGAATCGTCGGGAATTAAAAAAGTTAAAATGAAACGCGATAAAACTCCGTAAAATTCGTCTCTTTTAGGTATTTCACAACCAGCTCCGAGAAAATAAAATGTATTTTTTCCTTCATAATGTATGTACTACATAAATTTTGTTTTGTTGAAAACCAGTCAGGATATTTATTTTAAAAATGTTCGCTTGAGTTCTTTAACCTTAACAGGTATAAGTTTGTTTAAATTATGAACTTTTAGGCCGGTGTTCAGAGACTATTTCAAAATACACTCAAATTCCATAATGTCAAAATTTGTGTAGATAGTTATGAACCATAATTAAAAAAAATATAAATACGTAGTCACCTGACGACAAAAATGAAATGCCTCGTTATTAGTCAAACGAAACGATCTCTTCGAGCCTCATCAGTCGTCTACTATATTAAATGTAACACCATTATACTACTATTTTAAGCTGATACCTATTGAGAGCTGATCTAATGATTTTTTTATATAATTACTGGCCCAAATATCTAAATTACCAATCAGATTAAGCTCTGCAGCTTAAGCTGTAAATAAGATTAGAAGCCTCACTAGTATCGAGACAGCTACCAGTGGTCAAAGTACAAAATGTCTTTCAATAAAAATTATTTAAGATCTACATTGAATAAAAACTATTCTATTCTATTCTAGAGCGTGGTACTTGATCGAGCCGACCTATTCGTATTGCAGCCAGTATACCGCATTAAACTATAGCGTGG